>OX387239.1:130708734-133332663 GCA_947561735.1 Cenchrus americanus
GTCAAGTTTTATTAGCAACCTGATTACTAAAAAGTATAAGTTCATACCAACCAAATTAATAAAGTATAAGCATCATAAATAAAGAATAAAACAACAATTTAACTTTTAAATTCCATAATTTAGTCATGTGAGGGTCCAGGCCGCTCTTGACCGTGAGCACGGCTAACTAGTTAGTTTACACACTGCAGAGATTGTACACTTTCACCACAAGTAGCGTAAAAGCTCCAAAGAATATTGAACCCAACCATGCGGTGTTTGCAAGGCACCATACCACACTACCGAGGTGTAGTTGCATAGGGACGCTACATGGCCTTTACAAAGGTTTCCTAGCAAGTTATGACCCACAAGGTCCGGATCAGTTAGTGACGGTGAAAATCCGTCAACCTAGCCATGAGTTTACCTTCGGTGTTGGCATGACTTTTGTATCTTATTCATTGGTACTAACCCCCGTGGTATAACAAGTTCACTTGTGCATGTCGGTTTTGGAGTTAAGTGTTTACACAGGGTTTTAACGTTGAAAGCAAGACTTCCGGGATAAGTTCATTAAGCACCTCATGACAAGACCTTGAAGCCCGATACAAGTCAAGCAATGAAGTGAACATGACTCCAAGAGCCCAAGGACCAAGCCCGAGAAGATGATAAACTCCGAGGACTGAACCAGAAAAGTGATGAATCTTGCAAGACAAGGAATTGAGTCCAATTCGGAGAGAAACCGACGTGAAGGGCCCACATGCAAAAGGGGAGAACATCTAGAAGACGTGGGAAGCAACACCGGGCGAAGCAGGCCTAATTGCTTCTCAGGCTATAAATAGCCCCCTGACCGAGAGCCACGGAGAACGGAGGTCGTAATCCGCCGCCGAGGAGCAGAGAAGCTTGAGGGACACCATCTCGGAGATGAGGGTCGTGCTAGTTGTCTAGGGTTTCCCTAGCCGACGTGGGAACCTTGCATGGAAGACCACGTCGGAGCTCCGGAGCGAGGATCAAGATCGAGGGAGGGCCCCGGTGGTGATCTTGTTCATGTAATCATTCATGGTGAAGTTTGTAAGTGAATTCGATTTCTAGCGATCAAGTGCCTTCTCGATGATTTTGTTTTCTTCTTGGTTTTGCTTCTTCTACGATCTATACTTAAGATAGATTACATAGGGTGCTCGGTGGCTAGAGGTGCATACCGGACCGGCCAAGTGATTTCAACTTGTTCTATCGAACTCGCCCTAGACTACCCGCATGAATAGGAATACGTTGTGATAGAACGGGGGTTCCGAAAGGCGGGCGTTTTCGGAGTCGGATGGGAAGGCCACGATTTAAAGATGCTTTTAATGAGATTCGCTTTACTATCTTCATCTATCTTGTTTGGAGCTACAACATAAGCATGATCTAGATTCTCTAGATTGGTTATCTCTTGCTTTCTCTTGCTACCTCTTTAGTAGATTAGATTAGATTCGTTTTCTTTATGAGTTAGTAGATTAGATGCAACTTACCTTCATAAGATAGCTTACCTTGCTTTACTAGATTGAATCCTTGCGTTGCACATTGTTCCACGGATTCGATACCTTGGGTTCACCACTCGAGGGAAGAAGGGTCCCTTGACTACGACGGGAGACTTGTCCGCTTGCAAGTCACAAACGAACTTTGATACAACTATTAACCGTCAACAAGCCCCTTTTTACGGCGTCGTTGCCGGGGGAGCAAGCAATCAAGATCCGATCTAGTATCGCTTATCTTTCGAGCTTTTTCTTTTGATTTTCTTTTGCATCTCTTATGTTTGATCATCCTCAAAAAAAAAAAAAATCAATCTAATCTAGCTTTGATTAACCCTAATTTTTCTTTTGTTAGATTTTTGTTTTATTGCTAACCCTAACCGGAGATGGTTGGCTACCTCTCCAAGAAACCCAAACTTTTTTGTGGATGATCCAGGAAAACTTTACAGGCAAAGGTGACGTGCAACACAAGCTAAAGGGGTGGAAACCCTAGATTCAAAAGTTGAATTCGAAGGACCGTCGAAATCTCCAAGGGAATCACCACCTCCAAGTCAAGACGCCGGAAGGCCGTTCAAATCAAGAGGAGGATGGAGAAGATGGAGATGGAGAAAGTGAAGGATCAGATGGCGACTAGAGAGGGGGGGAGTGAATAGGAGCCGGTAAAAATTCTTCCCAAAGAACCCGGCCTAAGTCCTACTCAAATCCCGGTCACACACGAGCGATGGATCGAATCACGCACCAATCGCCAAGACCACGAGGTTATGGATCAACCTCTAGCCTTAGGAACGATTCCTAGAAGCACACGCGGAAGCACTAGAAAGGGAGGAAAGGAATCGAAACAAACAGCACTGCACAGGCTCTGGCGGACTGTCCGGCCTGGCAGTGCGGACCGTCCGCGATGGACCGCGCGGACTGTCCGACCTGCTCTCGCGGACCGTCCGCGCCGACGTCGCGGACCGTCCGGCCCTTCCCGCGGACCGTCCGTTAAATCACACGAACGAACCAAAGCCACACACGACCCACGGACCGTCCGCGGGGAGCACGCGGACCGTCCGCCAGGCACCCGCGGACCGTCCGCCCGACACCGCGGACCGTCCGAAACTCTGTCCAACCAAAAACCAAAAACGCGACGGATCGAACCAAAGGACGAGCAAGAACGCGAAGAACACGGGACGAACACGGCCCACGCGGACCGTCCGCGACCCCCCTGCGGACTGTCCGCCGGTGCGGACGGATCGAAACGGCCCGACCCCGAAAGTCAACTCCCCCAAATCATCATCGGATTTCCCAAACGGTTGAAGCTATGGAGACAAGGGTTTGGGGACTTGAAAAAGCGTCACACAAGGATGCTATAGCCCAAAAATCTTGCCTCCTAACTCCCTAAATCACCGGGAATCGCGAATCCTTTGAGCACCACCAAAAACTAGAGCACCGAACGAAAATTCACGAATCGAAGTGGTTTCCGGCGTTTGAGGGCACAAGATCAAGCACAAAGATGCACAAGACATCTATCCATGTTTCCCTCAAAGAAATCCGGGGAGAAACCCACTCAAATCCGCGGAATCACACCGGAAACAAAGGCACGAAAACAAGCACAAAAAGCCACGAAAAACAACCCCGAATCTTCTATACAAACCAGGAAAGATTCACAAGGTCTAGCATGCCGCCCTAGCATCCATCCCTCTCAACAAATCTCTCATGAAGCTCTCATGCTAGCCTAGAGAAAATAGGAAGGAAAATAGCTACGAAAATGAGAAAGGGAAGGGGGGAAATGAAACCCTAAGTCCCAGAGAGAGAGAGCCATCAACACACACTCCAGGCTTATATATCAGGTCCCGCCGGAGTGGTAAATGACTCGACTACCCCTAACTACACTACGGCGATACAACCCACGTAGGGGCATTTTGGTAATGTTTGTGGGTCTTGCCATCGGACGGCCACGCCTTTGCCGCACCCCGCGTCCTCCCGACGCAAGCCATGCGATCCCGCCGCGTGTCCTCCGCTTCGAAGCTTCCCGACACGCCGGATCCCGTCTCCGTCGTGTTGGGCCCTCGGACTTGGTTTTGAGGCCCAAACCAAGAAACCGTCCGCCGATGGTTTTGTGGGCAAACCACCAAACCCCGCGTGCCGGTCCGGCCTCCCCGCCAAACCACTTGACTTGACCGCCACCGTGCACCGGCTCATCCGTCCATGACTTCGTCTTGCTTGTGTCGCCACCATGTGGCCCGCACCCGGTCCCGCCGTCCACGGGTCCCTCGAACCGAGCCTACTTGTCTCTCCATCTCCCGGAGGCCCCTCAAGGCCGAAGACCTTTCGCGCCCGTTCTTCACCCGCAACAACACGAACTAGGCCGCGGCCTACACCGCGCACTAAGCCAAGAGTCGGTCCAACACCCGTTGTCAATCACTCATCACTAAGGAGCGGTCATCCACCGACCACTGGGACGCTCCTGGTCCTCAATCTCCCCCTTGATGAGTGCATTGACAACACACAACGCGAAATGAAATTCAGAGTGAAAGAGAAAGAAAGAAGAAAGAAAAACAAGGAAACTCAACTCATGACCAAAACCAAAGAAAGGCGAAGAAAGGTCACAAGCCAAGCAAAGCACAAAAACCACACCGAAAACAGCAAGAAAGCTCCCCCTGAACAAATGCCTCCCCCTGAACATGTGGATGCACACTTCCAAATTTCAGCTCACCTTTTTCTGAATTTTCATTAAGCTCACCTTTTCTCCCCCTTGTTGACAATGTATGAATCAAGGTGAAAATGCAGAAATGCAAAGCAATGCATATAAACATCTACATGAGCTTCTCAAATAGGCCAAATCTAGTGTCAAAGGCTAAAAATGAGACAAAGATCACACACATGAATCATAGCATAGTCAAAGCATTGCCACAAGTAATATATGAAGATACAAGCATGTGACAAAGCAAGATTTTCAGATTTAAGCAGTTTTATCAAAAGAAGACTCGCTTCACATGTAAAAGCCTATCCATGTCACACTTGAGCCACAAACATGCATATCACTCAAAGATCATACAGGGATATCAAATTCTCAGCAAAAGATCATGGCAAACACCCATAAAGCAAAGCATGTCATGTCAAAGCTCATGAGCCATGTGTCCACTTCGGGGAGACTTCTCCACTGGTGAACATCATGCAACATGTTTTGCACCCATATGTGAAAGATAAGACATTTTAAGCATAGACATGATGGATGGAGCATTTTTCAAGCATTTGACACTTCTTTTCAAGATTAAATTATTTCATGGTACATGAAGTGCCTTTGCGGCAAAAAGAAGCTTATGCTCCCCCATGAATGCAACATAGGCTAAACATTCACAATGATATCCGGCCTTTGGCCCAAATGCAAGAACAAGGCATCCAAGCACAATCTAAGCATGAAAAGCATATTTAGACCAAATTGTGACATGGATACACAACTACACACGAGTTGAGCATATTTCATCAAAAATTAGTCAAGTTAAGCATTTATCTCAAAAGGGGCTATCTCACCACACATATATCTCAAATATTCCAAGAGCATAGCCTCACATCACCATTTCTCCACACATATAACCAATATCTCACAAATAGCCAAAGAGACTCAAATATGGCATATGAAAGAAGCTCATCATCCTAAAATGCAATATGACACAAATGCAACATGATATATGACAAGATGGCTATCCTACCATGGTTTATACATCAAGCAAAGCATGTATATACATCAAAGTAAACATGGTATGATACATATGGTACAAAAAGAAAACCCCCAAGAGTCAACTAGAAAGGGCAACAAACCCCAAGTTCCCCCCGCAAGCGCACAAAAGTAGCTTGGTCGAGAGGCTTTGTAAAGATGTCGGCTAGCTGATCTTGGGTAGGGACATGGCTCAAAACAATGATTCCTTTCTCCACATTGTCCCTCAGGAAATGATACCTCACCTCTATGTGTTTGGTTCTAGAGTGAAGCACGGGTTTTTGGCTACGCTTATGGCACCGGTGCTATCACAAAGAAGTGGGATGCGGGTGCACTCCTCACCAAAGTCTCTCAAAGTGTAGGAAATCCACAACAACGGGAACGAAGCAACTCGCGGCAAAGCAACATACTCCGCCTCGGTGGTAGAGCGAGCTACACTAGACTCGCTTGCGGGAAGACCATGAGACCAACGAAGAACCAAGAAACCGACAAGTGCCGAAGTAGACTTCCTCTCGACTCGACAACCGGCAAAAACCGCATCGGAAAAACCATGAAGAGACAGAGTCGATGAGGAAGAATACCAAAGGCCAAGACCGAGGGCGGATCGTAGGTACACGAAAATCCTCTTGACGGCTGTCGATGTGACGTCCTCGGCGAAGCTCGAAAACGAGCGCACGGACACACGCCGAACCGTATGTCCGGCCTCGTCGCCGTCAAGTAGAGGAGGGAGCCGATCATGCTCCCGTACTCCCGCCGGTCCACCGGTTCTCCGTCCTCATCCGCATCCAAAGTGGCCGTACTCCCCATGGGAGTCGACATCGGCTTCACATCTTGCATCCGGAACTTCCTCGGCATGTCTTTTGTGTACTTGGTCCGGTGCACAAATGTACCGTCCTTCACTTGCTTGATCCGCGGCCCCGAGAAAATACTGCAACTCGCCCATCATGCTCATCTCGAACTCCCTGCTCATCTCATCCGCAAACTTGGCAACAAGGTTATGTGACGAGCCACCAAAGACAATATCATCCACGTATATCTGAACAATCAACAAGTCATTTCCATGCTTGAGGAGAAACAAGGTTCTATCCACGGTACCCATCACAAACCCTCTCGCTCAAAAGAAAACCTCTCAATCTCCCATACCAAGCACGGGCGCCCGTTTCAACCCATACGAGCCCTTTTCAACCCGTATACCCCGTGTGGGTACAACTCGCTCTCAAACCCGGTGTGGTCGCTTCACATACACCTCCTCCTCTATGACCCCATTCGAAAAGCACTCTTCACGTCCATCCGAAACAACTTGAACCCTTTAGCCACGGCAAAGGCTAGAAGGATCCGAATTGCCTCAAGACGGGCCACAGGAGCAAAGGTCTCCTCATAGTCGATCCCCTCCTTCGACTAAACCCCCGAGCAACAAGTCCGGACTTGTTCCTCACAACCATCCCATTCTCTCCCTCTTTGTTCTTCCAAACCCACTTGGTTCCTATGGGATGGCAATTTGGAGGTGGTTCAACTAACTCCCACACCCGGTTCCTCTCAAAATTTTCCAACTCCTCATGCATAGAATTGACCCAGTTTGCATCAGATAAAGCATGTCCAATGTCCTTGGGCTCAAAAGTAGCAACAAAAGCAGCATGAGCAAAATGAGAGGAATTCCTGGACCTCGACCGTGTAGTGCGTTCATTGATGTCTCCAATGATCTTCGACATGGGATGCACTTCTTGAATCCGCCGGGGAGCCTCACGCCTCGAGACCACCTCCCCCTCAACTTCAGCTTCTCTCGCCTGGTCCTCTTGTTGCACCGTCGTTGTCCATGAAGTAGACGGTCCATGCTCCAAAGTAGTCGTAGGGGAAGTAGTGGGTACATGCTCAGCTTCAGGCGCATGGTTCTCCCCATCATCATCTCCAGCTTCATCTTTCTCCTCTTCAAAGAGGTCCTCGGCCATCTCTTCATCCACCGCACATTCAAAGCCAAGAGAGGTACATGGCATTGTCTCGTCGAAGGTTACCTCGCAAGTCTCCATGATTTTGTTAGTCTCAAGGTTAAGCACCCTATAGGCTCTAGAGTGGTTAGCATATCCAAAGAAAATACCATCACTAGACCTAGCCTCAAACTTGTCGAGTTTTCCCTTCTTCAAAATAAAGCACTTGCGGCCAAAAACTCGGAAGTGACTCACCTTGGGTGCCCGACCATGCATAAGCTCGTAACGGGTCTTCTTCTTGAAAGCTCTCAATAAAATCCGATTGGAAACATGACAAGCCGTATTGACCGCCTCGGCCCAAAACCTCCTAGGAGTCCCGTGCTCATCGAGCATCGTCCTAGCCATCTCACAAAGAGTCCGATTTTTCCTTTCCACGACTCCATTTTGAGGGGGCACATAAGGGGTCGAATAGCGATGTTCAAGACCTAGATCACGACAAAAGGCATCAAAACGAGAGTTCTTGAACTCGAGCCATTATCACCGCGGATAGCTCGAATAGCATTCCCATGCCTCTCGTTTTTCAACCTCACGATCGGATCTCGAACAAAGCCAAAAGTCTCACTCTTATCCTCCAAGAAGAACACCCGGGCATAGCGAGAGTAATCGTCCACCACAACAAGGACATACCACTTCCCACCCACCGAGCGAACTCGAGCCGGCCCAACAAGGTCCATATGCAACGGCTACGTCGGACGCTCGGTCATGACATCGGTCAGGGGTGGATGGGGAGTGGCTACCATCTTACCATGCCTACAAGGAGCACAAACCAAATCCTTCTCAAACTTCAACTTCGGCAATCCTCGGACAAGGTCAAGACCACTCAAGCGGGAAACCAAATCAAAGCTCAAGTGTCCCAACCGCCTATGCCATTTCCACAAATCGGAAGAAGGACCAGCCATCAAACAGCGAGCAGGACCCAAAGAACGAGAGAAATCAGCCCTGAAAATCTGACCCTCGGGGATGATCATACAAACAAGATCACCTCGAGAATCAAGCAAACGAGACTCGCCGGACTTGAAACGCACCTCAAAACCTTCATCAAGCAACCGAGAAACCGAAAGCAAATTAAAACCCAAAGACTTCACAAGAGCCACTCTCTTCAATGTTACCTTGTCACTCACATGCACAACACCCTCGGACAAAGACCCTACCTCGTCCATTGTCCCCAAATGTAATGTACATCTTTTCCTTCACCGGGGTGAGGCCGGAGAACCACTTCTTATCTCCGGTCATGTGTCGAGAACATCCGGAGTCGATCAACCAAATGTTCTCCAAGCCTCCCCGCCCGCAATCAAAAACAAGAACGAGAATGAGCTAGCGACTCGACACCGGGGTTAGCACGAGAGAAAGTTAAACCGGTGTCGAGCCATCCGCTCAAAAGAGGGGTTAGCAAACATCACTCCCTTGCCACCAAACTTCCCATGTCCCATGGGAGGAGTACGAGCACCACGAGGGGGAAAACGTGGTCCGTAGTTCCTCCGGAACCCAAAAGCTGCGATCATCTCCCCTAAACCCGTAGCGAGGACGAGTAGGAGGACGTCCAGCAAAACCACCACGAGCCCGACCAAACCTCTCACCAAAGACGCACACCATCATCTCTCCCGACAAACCTCTCACCACCACCACCTCTGTGTGGGAACCTGCCGACACTCCTCACACTTCCCACACCCCGTGGAAGTGGCACTCTAGGCTCAGGAATACCGCGAGACCGGCGATACCGTCCTGGTTTGCTTGCTCCCTAGCAAGCCTCTCATCCCTCTTCCTCTTGTAGCAAAACTCCGCAAGATGCCTCTCCTTGCCACAATACTCACACCGAAGGGGATGGGTTTTGGTTTTGGCTACGGCTTCTCTCTAGGCTTCTCACCCTTCTCACCCACAAACTTCCTTCGGTTTCGGAAATCATTTGTCTTAGGTGGAAATTTGGGTGGATCTTGGGTTGTGTCAAGCTTGTTGCAAAGGTGGTTGGGTTTTGGTGTGAAAGAGTTCTTGGGTGCTTTTGGGAGTGGGACTTGGATCTCTCCGATCACCTCAAACTCGGGGTTAGACTCAACACACTTCTCGTACACACTCTCCCCGCTGTTCTCTCCCACTTTCTCACCCAACTTCTCAAAACCCAAGCCACGACCATCAGCTCTCTTGAACTCCTCAATCATGATTTTCAATTGAGGTTCCCGCCGTACAACCAACCCCAAGACCTTTCTCAAATAGTCATTCTCCTCATAGATGACATCCAAACGGGAAGTAAGTTCAAGATTACGCAAAGTGACTTCATCACGGCTAGAACATGCATTTGCAACAGGAGATTTCAAAGATGCTTCCAAAGAACTAATGGTAGAACGAGCATCGACAAGCTTAGCATGCATAGTAGGACATGATTTGCAAGCACCAAGCAAAGTAGGTCTAGCCTTAAGTTCATCATGTTCGATCCTAAGAGCATCTTGTTGAGCCAAAATAGAAGCATTCTTCTCATTAAGCGTTTGATCTCATTCAACCAAGCATCACATTCAACACATTCAACATCATCAGGAGAAGTAGGAGCAAGTTTCAAAGAGTCATTCTCAAGTTTTAATTCAAGCAATTTTGACTCTAAATCTCCTACTTTCTCACTAGCATTCTCAAGCTGAGCCCTAAGATCTTTCCTCATCTTTTTGGCATCTCTCGGCACACTATCACGGTTATCAAGCAAACCATTCAACCTAGCAATCTCGGCAAGCAAAGAGTCGGGATCACGGTTTACCTCATCCTCCGAGTCGGAGTCGCCGTCCTCCTTCACACTCTTCTTCTTGCTCGAGCTATGGGCCATGCCACAAAAGCCCTCGAGCGCCACACGCGCTCGGCCGCCGAGGTTCCGCTTGCACTCTTCTTGCCACCGCGCCTTCCGGCGTCTTCATCTTCGCCGCTTGAGCTTGATCGCTCCTCGCTTGAGCTTGAGTCGACGTCGCTCGCACCGGCCACCATCGCTCTTGCCTTGTTCTTCTTGTAGGTGCTCTTGCTCGGTCGCCGCTTGTCCTTGTCCTTGCTCTTGGACTTGTTGAAGTGCTTGCCCTTGGAGGAGTACTTGTCTTCACGCCTCGGGTGCGCCTTGTACTCGTTCACCTTGTACTTGTTCTCCTCCGCTTCGGGCACTCGGCGATGAAGTGGCCACGCTTGCCACACTTGTAGCACGTCCCTGAGCTCCGCCTTGCGTTCCTCCGACTCTCGTGTAGTCGTTCAAACCTTCTTGAGAGCAAGGCCGGCTCCTCCTCGCCCAACGCACATCAAACTCCTCATCCGGAATGGACATAAGAGAGGACAAAGAAAACTGTCGACGGGAAGGGTTAGATTTGCCCTTTGATCCTCCCACAAGAGCAAGACTATGGTCGGTCGAGCCCTCATGCTTGGATAGCAACTTCCCGTCAACCTCGGCCGACTTGAGCTTAGAAAAGAGGTCATCCAACTCAATAGTCAGATAGTTCCCAGACTCCTTGATGGCCTCAACCTTAGCACCCCAAACATTTGGATCCAAAACATGCAAAAGCTTCAAAGCCTGATCATGCTCGGAATACGGAAAATCCTCAACATTTGCCTTCATGTTGTTCACGATGGCGGTGAACCTCGCGAAACATCGCATCAATGTCCTCACCGGGAAGTGGAGTGAAATTCTCATATTGCATCCGGTAAGAGACAAAGAGGCGAGCCTTCACATGGTTATCACCACCGTGAGCAACCAACAACTTATCCCAAATTTGCCAAGCAAGACTCAAATGGCGAACACGCTCAAACTGCGGATCACACAAGCTCCGGCACAAGTGATCAACGGCTTTTGCATTAGCCTCATACTTGGCCTTGGCATCGGCATCGGTCACCATAAGAGTATGGATGTTGACCGGAATAGCATAGGTCTTGTCAAGCACAATAAAATCCAACAGCTTTCCTCGAAGAAAAATCATCATACGAGCCGCCCACTTGTGGTAACCATTGCCATCGAAGTGCGGCGGACCGCCCCGCTCAACGTACGCCATCGTAGGATTCGAGACTTGTCAAAGTCGCAAAGAATCCGCACCAAGCTCGATACCAATTGAAGGATCGGATGGCGACTAGAGAGGGGGGGGGGAGTGAATAGGAGCCGGTAAAAATTCTTCCCAAAGAACCCGGCCTAAGTCCTACTCAAATCCGGTCACACACGAGCGATGGATCGAATCACGCACCAATCGCCAAGACCACGAGGTTATGGATCAACCTCTAGCCTTAGGAACGATTCCTAGAAGCACACGCGGAAGCACTAGAAAGGGAGGAAAGGAATCGAAACAAACAAAGACCGCACGAGCTCTCGGCGGACCGTCCGGCCGGCGGTGCGGACCGTCCGCGATGGACCGCGCGGACCGTCCGACCTCGCTCTCGCGGACCGTCCGCGCCGACGTCGCGGACCGTCCGGCCCTTCCCGCGACCGTCCGTTAAATCACACGAACGAACCAAAGCCACACACGACCCACGGACCGTCCGCGGGGAGCACGCGGACCGTCCGCCAAGCACCCGCGGACCGTCCGCCCGACACCGCGGACCGTCCGAAACTCCGTCCAACCAAAAACCAAAATCGCGACGGATCGAACCAAAGGACGAGCAAGAACGCGAAGAACACGGGACGAACACGGCCCACGCGGACCGTCCGCGACCCCCCGCGGACCGTCCGCCGGGTGCGGACGGATCGAAACAAGGCCCGACCCCCGAAAGTCAACTCCCCCAAATCATCATCGGATTTCCCAAACGGTTGAAGCTATGGAGACAAGGGTTTGGGGACTTGAAAAGCGTCACACAAGGATGCTATAGCCCAAAAATCTTGCCTCCTAACTCCCTAAATCACCGGGAATCGCGAATCCTTTGAGCACCACCAAAAACTAGAGCACCGAACGAAAATTCACGAATCGAAGTGGTTTCCGGCGTTTGAGGGCACAAGATCAAGCACAAAGATGCACAAGACATCTATCCATGTTTCCCTCAAAGAAATCCGGGGAGAAACCCACTCAAATCCGCGGAATCACACCGGAAACAAAGGCACGAAAACAAGCACAAAAAGCCACGAAAAACAACCCCGAATCTTCTATACAAACCAGGAAAGATTCACAAGGTCTAGCATGCCGCCCTAGCATCCATCCCTCTCAACAAATCTCTCATGAAGCTCTCATGCTAGCCTAGAGAAAATAGGAAGGAAAATAGCTACGAAAATGAG
Source organism: Cenchrus americanus (assembly GCA_947561735.1). Taxonomy (NCBI): domain Eukaryota; kingdom Viridiplantae; phylum Streptophyta; class Magnoliopsida; order Poales; family Poaceae; genus Cenchrus; species Cenchrus americanus. The sequence continues at coordinate 130,721,101 of OX387239.1, forward strand.
AAAGGGAAGGGGGGAAATGAAACCCTAAGTCCCAGAGAGAGAGAGCCATCAACACACACTCCAGGCTTATATATCAGGTCCCGCCGGAGTGGTAAATGACTCGACTACCCCTAACTACACTACTGGCGATACAACCCACGTAGGGGCATTTTGGTAATGTTTGTGGGTCTTGCCATCGGACGGCCACGCCTTTGCCGCACCCCGCGTCCTCCCGACGCAAGCCATGCGATCCCGCCGCGTGTCCTCCGCTTCGAAGCTTCCCGACACGCCGGATCCCGTCTCCGTCGTGTTGGGCCCTCGGACTTGGTTTTGAGGCCCAAACCAAGAAACCGTCCGCCGATGGTTTTGTGGGCAAACCACCAAACCCCGCGTGCCCGGTCCGGCCTCCCGCCAAACCACTTGACTTGACCGCCACCGTGCACCGGCTCATCCGTCCATGACTTCGTCTTGCTTGTGTCGCCACCATGTGGCCCGCACCCGCCCCGCCGTCCACCGGTCCCTCGAACCGAGCCTACTTGTCTCTCCATCTCCCGGAGGCCCCTCAAGGCTGAAGACCTTTCGCGCCCGTTCTTCACCTGCAACAACACGAACTAGGCCGCAGCCTACACCTGCGCACTAAGCCAAGAGTCAGTCCAACACCCGTTGTCAATCACTCATCACTAAGGAGCGGTCATCCACCGACCACTGGGACGCTCCTGGTCCTCAGAAAGAAGCTCAACACCTAAAGGCCGCCAAAGCAAGATCCACATGCAAGGAGTGTGAAGTGTTCATCGTGATGAAGATGCTAGACGCAAGTGGGACAACTTGCCGGGCGCCCGATGGGTGACAAAGAAGAATATCCGAGACAACTCCAAGGTCCCAAGACAGCGAAGGCTACTCAAGCTCATTCGGGAGAGATGGAGGATCACACTAGAGACCATGAAGATCACGACCGAAGGACCGGAGTTCGAGATGCCGAGCCACTACATGAAGGAAGTTGTTGCATCCGTCAAGACCAAAGAACAATGCCAGCCTGTGAAGACCAAAAAAATTGACTAAGCCGAAGAAGAAGCCCGTGCCCAAGATGGTGCGGAAGTGGGCACCCAAGATTGCAACGCCCACAAAGAGCGTTGATCCGGAGTCAAGTGAAGAAGTCTAGCCATGGACTATAAACGAAGCGCTAGGCGGGAGGCAACCCGTTTCGTCGAGTCAAGAATAAGCTACCGGGAGGACAACCCGATTCCAGGTTTTTCGAGTCTTTTTAATTCAGTTTTGAATTTTACTACGCAAAACATTAGACTTAGAATGGTTGAACAATATTAGAGACTTAATTCTTGGTTGAATATTTTGCTTGATCGTAAACCCTTTACATGAACCATCCTATGTGATTGTTTGCTTCTTTTTCGAGAAACCACAACCAAAAAAAATTTCAGAACCTAACTCAACCCTTCACCCTCATTATGGTGCTGTGGTTGACTTGTTTTTCATGCTAAAAACACTCGAGTAAAGCCACGACTTGTATCTAGATGTTATTTAAATTTCAGCGCGTGGTAGGACTCGCGTGAACCTGGAAACTTGATTTTTGGTTGGTTTAAAAATCCATATCCTTGGTTTCTCTAAGATTAGAATTTTTCTAAGCCTCACTTAATTTTATTTCATTCAAAATCTCTCTCATCTAATCAAAATTAGGACGTAAACCTATGCCCCCATGATCAAGCCGGGAAAAGCTTGCTCTCAACTAATGAAGGCAAACTATACCGGTGAGACCGAAATCGACGTAGTCGAAAAATATTTTCGACTCACATTTGTTTTAATGGTTTAAAAACTTCTCTAAATTTATGCTTGAGCTCTTGCATGGCTCTGAAAAATATTTTTAAATTTCGAAATTAGAGGAGTGCTTAGCCTTAAACACACTTAAAGGGAGGCAATCTAGTTAACCTAACCATGCATGCACCATGATACATCACGGGATGCCCCTCCAACATATTTAAACCACATGCAAAGTACAAGCATGGGGGGCAGCCAAGGCTTTGTTTTGTAGGAATATCTTGGATGCATGGGAGGCAAGGGAGTATGGAAGTGAGTCAAAGCGAAAACATCAAGTGGAAGGAGCAATAATGCAAGCGAAGGAATGGATGGGAACGTTTGGAAGGTGTACGCGATCACGAAGCAACATGAATGCACTAGAGAAGAACCGAGCCAAGAGGAGGAGAGAGCTAAGCCTTTCATCCAACTCTTTGTTCGTGTGCTCTAGTTTGTAGGCCGGAATCACCTTAGACTTAGCCATCCACCGCGTTTGTTTCGTGCAACAAATCACATCCTTAATCCACTCAAAGTCCAGACTCCAAAATAATATTTGTGTACCTTGTTACCGGGTGAAAACCCCGGATATATATATTTGTGAGGGAGAGTGCTGCAATCATGGAAGAAAACTACAAGCCTTTTCACCAAAGAAGAAGGGATCATCGTCGTCTAAGCCATCATCGACAACCTCTTCGAGGAGGCACTCGTTTCCGAGTTTCCTCGGGGTATGGAGGAGGACACGGCACCGCCGAGGAGGAATCGCACTCTTTTCCTTGGTGGCATGAGGGCCACACGAAACTCGTTTATGAGGTTTACCAAACTTCAATAACACATGGAGGAGCCGCCTGTCCAACCTCACCACTTGACACGATCATCCGCTCCACCTCCATGTGCTCCGTGGTATTCCAATGGGTCTATCATCACGACGAAGGAGGAGGAGAAGAAGCTAGCTCGCCTTGAGTAGAGGCTTGTAGAGAACGACGACATCGGCGACCAAGCTCTCCACATATTGGGTTTCACACGGGACACCGGTGCAATTCTCTAACGGAGTGTCGGCAAACACCCACAAGGAATTCGCCTAGGAAATTTTCATGACCATGGCGTATACCCTTGATGAAGGAGTGCTGAGTCTCTCATTCCGTTGGAGGGAGCCCACAAGTGGAGAAGAAGGAAGACACCGTCGGAAGGGTAACCTTGATCAATGATGCTATTTCTAGCACCTTGATGGGGTAATCTCCTTTCATCCATGGGTTGCAATCGATCTTGAGATGTAATCACACTTTGTTGGATTATCTATCTATCATCTTTCACCGTGACCATCATAGGTCTAGTCATGAATACCTTCGCGTAGTGAGAGTACGAGAGGAGGGAAAGGGCGAAACCGTGGTCACAACCCCCGATAGATTAGATTGGTTTTCATGTTCAAAACGATTGCATGTCTAGTATCGTAGACCCATGGGCGAGTGTCCCCTATTTTCAAAAGGGAGCTCCGGAACAAGTATGTGCATGAAGGCACATGGGAAGGTTTTTGGAGTATGATCACGGGAAGAGACCATCAACGAAGAAATACTATCCGGAACCCCATCATCCAAGTATGTCACTTTTGTGCAAGTGGATTTTTGGGAGAACAAGAGAGACAAAGATAACCAACACGGAGTTGAATTGGCTTTACTTGGCTTTGATTGCCAAGTGGCCAATAGACCCCACTCACCTATGATCAACCGGTGGTGTTGTTAGCAACATCGAGTTCGGAAGATATTGGTTCGGGGTGTTACCTCTCCATATTGGCTATCTCTTTAAAACCTGGTATTACAAGGAACCCAAATCATCTCCTACCCGGGACTTCCCTAGGAATATATGAAGAAAGGAAAATATAAGAGTGAAGATGAGAGAGGAGGCTTCAAAGTGGCCAAAGTAAATTTGCCCCTATTGGATGGAAGATTAAGACTTTTTCTTGAGGGGAAGAAGATCGGTTAGAGGAAGGACTTCTTGTGCCGGCGAAGAAAAATAATAATAAAAGAGAAGGATTGTAGGAGAAGGATCTTCTATGGCCCAAGAAGGAGGTGCACAACAAAATTATGTCCCACCATTGGGAGGAACCCCGGCGCCGCCAAGTTACTACGGTGGTGTACCAATGCAAGCATGGGGGAGTGGTACCAACGTAGCCTTGCGGAGCCATATGCACACCTTCCTCAACCACAACAAAATGTGGCCACCATTGGAGGATACGCTGCAAGGAACATGCAATTTATTGCAGCCATCCTAACCAATGCAAATCAAATGGGTGAAGGAAATGCAAACGTCGCTTATGTGCTTGGACACCTTCACCTAGCACCGTCGGACAATTCATAGGAGTAGTGGTGCATTCCTATCACAAGTAAGGGTACAACAACCAAGACTATCAATATCAACCACCGGCGGAAGATTAGAGAGAGGAGGAGCTTTAGCTATCTTTCCTTTACCCCCTTTTCTTTAATTTTCAGCTTGTTTGAACCTATGTATGCGTAGTGTTTTAAGTTTTTATTTAAATTTCAGCAAGTATGTTAGTTTAATTTTTAAGCGTGTGTCTTAGTTTTTATTTTCATCATGAATAATGTCACCACCAAGTTTTTACCTTTGGTAAAGTTACAAAGTTTGTGCCATGATGATATATGATTATAATTGCCGCTTTGTTTATCTTTGTAATTGATTTATGCATGTTTGAACTAGTGCTCTCTTAAAAATACAAAACTGAAATTATTTAAATGCTATCTTAATCTTCAGCGGAGGTTATGATTAAAACAAAGACCCATAGTGTTTTATGTGCTCGCAAGTTATGAATAGATTAAAGATGTCTTTTATGCTCAAAAATATCGCTAACCTTGTCACAAATATCGCTTGTGTGTTGCTCAACCTATCCAAAGCCTTATATATATTTGAGTGCATAAACCTTAGTGTACAAGATTTATTTTTGAGTGAGTTATTGCAGGCCATGATTTCTCTGGCCCGAGACTAAGAAGCTGGTCATTTCGTTTTTGCGTATCTATCTTTTTGCTAGCCTTTTATCCGTGCATTGTGTATCCCCGCATTAGAGATCTCACAAACCTCGCCGGATATCCACCCTTAAACCAAATATCATCTTTTGTGATTACCCCCTTGACCACAACCTATCGTTGAGAATGGATCATCAATTCAAGGGAGATCGCAAGACGGTGCCGACATTGAAGATTTCAAGTATCTCTCCAAGGAAAAATACCCCGGTACCTACCTTATTTTTTGCCTCTTTGCTCGAGGACGAGCAACGTCTAAGCATGGGGGAGGAGGTAGGTACGGTGCAGTTTTAGAGTTAAAAGGGGAATATTTTTAAAAAAATGATGATGAAAGAAAAAAATCCAGCGATAATCATGACTTTCAAGGTAAAGAAAAAATATATATAATGAATGAATGAAAGAAAGAAAGAAAGAAAAGAATGAGAAATATGAGAAAGAAAAAAATATATGAGTATGCGTAAAGTGAACTTCCCGGTTCTCTAAGAGTGCATTCAAGGCTTCAAGTTAAAAAGATCCATTCTCATTTTCCAACCATGTGCAATCCGATAACGAGGACTTCCTTTGTGCCTCGGGATCACTCTTTGCCATTTGCACATGTCCACTCATCTAAAAGTGTGTGTATTTTTCTCTTTCCCCTCCTTGACTTAACATTATTTTCCAATGACCTTTTTGACGAGTCTCGGTAAGACCATGAGAAGCTTGTCTTGTTTTGACAACACCTCATTTATAAAATCTTGTTAGGACTAAACTTTCCCAAAGCTCCATATAAAGCCTACCACACATATATGTTATGAGAGGGAAAGGAGTAGAATATATAGGCTTGAGAGACAAGTGAGATGAGAGTTCATGAGCAATATACTAGATGATTTAAATTTGTGAACTTGGTTTAGCTTTTCTTTATCTCGTTCTTTATTTCAAAAATTCTGAGGTCTATTTAAACTTTGTGAGCATGTTAATACTTGTGGGATAAGCTTAATTAAATGTCTACCCTCCGTAGAGGTGAAGGCTAGTACATTATGGAATTTTAACGAATTAAACTTTTGAGAGCATTATGTTTTTTTTCATGTATGATCAAGTGCAAGGTTTAAACATTGATGGGCAACGATGATATCCATCGAAGTCTTACTCGAGGACGAGCAAGGTTTAAGCATGGGGGAGATGTTGACGGTGAAAATCCGTCAACCTAGCCATGAGTTTACCTTCGGTGTTGGCATGACTTTTGTATCTTATTCATTGGTACTAACCCCCGTGGTATAACAAGTTCACTTGTGCATGTCGGTTTTGGAGTTAAGTGTTTACACAGGGTTTTAACGTTGAAAGCAAGACTTCGGGATAAGTTCATTAAGCACCTCATGACAAGACCTTGAAGCCCGATACAAGTCAAGCAATGAAGTGAACATGACTCCAAGAGCCCAAGGACCAAGCCCGAGAAGATGATAAACTCCGAGGACTGAACCAGAAAAGTGCTGAATCTTGCAAGACAAGGAATTGAGTCCAATTCGGAGAGAAACCGACGTCATGGGCCCACATGCAAAAGGGGAGAACATCTAGAAGATGTGGGAAGCAACACCGGGCGAAGCAGGCCGCGGGATGGGCCGAATTGGGCCCAGGCCGGCCCAGCCCAATTCGGGGCCCAATCGGCCTCTCCTTTGACCTAATTGCTTCTCAGGCTATAAATAGCCCCCTGACCGAGAGCCACGGAGAACGGAGGTCGTAATCCGCCGCCGAGGAGCAGAGAAGCTTGAGGGACACCATCTCGGAGATGAGGGTCGTGCTAGTTGTCTAGGGTTTCCCTAGCCGACGTGGGAACCTTGCATGGAAGACCACGTCGGAGCTCGGAGCGAGGATCAAGATCGAGGGAGGGCCCGGTGGTGATCTTGTTCATGTAATCATTCATGGTGAAGTTTGTAAGTGAATTCGATTTCTAGCGATCAAGTGCCTTCTCGATGATTTTGTTTTCTTCTTGGTTTTGCTTCTTCTACGATCTATACTTAAGATAGATTACATAGGGTGCTCTTGTAGCCGCGGTGGCTAGAGGTGCATACCGGACCGGCCAAGTGATTTCAACTTGTTCTATCGAACTCGCCCTAGACTACCCGCATGAATAGGAATACGTTGTGACGAACGGGGTTCCGAAAGGCGGGCGTTTTCGGAGTCGGATGGGAAGGCCACGATTTAAAGATGCTTTTAATGAGATTCGCTTTACTATCTTCATCTATCTTGTTTGGAGCTACAACATAAGCATGATCTAGATTCTCTAGATTGGTTATCTCTTGCTTTCTCTTGCTACCTCTTTAGTAGATTAGATTAGATTCGTTTTCTTTATGAGTTAGTAGATTAGATGCAACTTACCTTCATAAGATAGCTTACCTTGCTTTACTAGATTGAATCCTTGCGTTGCACATTGTTCCACGGATTCGATACCTTGGGTTAACCACTCGAGGGAAGAAGGGTCCCTTGACTACGACGGGAGACTTGTCCGCTTGCAAGTCACAAACGAACTTTGATACAACTATTAACCGTCAATAGTTAGCAAGGTATAAAGTCCCCTAGCAGGTCGATACCCCACCATAAAATAAAGAACTCACCCAACCCCCTGCTAGAGCGAGTCTATACCCCGCAGTACCGCCGATCCCTTGTCCTTATCAGGTAAGATCACCCCAAGCTAAAGCTCCTAATTAATCAGCCAAGACCATTGCTCATTAGTTCTTGTGGTTGTACTATTTTCCTGGGTGGTCTCCATTTTCTGATTAACATAATAAAGTGGTGTTGTAAAGTAAAACATCAATAAACAGAACATAGAATATAAAGGTATCCAAGTTGATTAATACCATCCCATTTAAGCATGCTAAGCCATAGCTACCCACAAGATTAATTTAATTCACCCGGTTTCAAGGTAAAGGTTGTAAAAGACTAGGTATGATCCTTAATAGGTTCCCATCAAAGTTAATGCAAGCAAGAAAAGTAAATACGGTGAATTTAAATGCATGTTATGTAGGACAAGCGGGCATGCATCAAGGAAGACTTGCCTTCAACAGAATCGGCTGTTCAAACTCTGGCGCGTCTTGATCTTCAAATCCTTCGAACGCTTCACTCTCTACGTTCCCCAATCATCACGTACAAGCAAACAACAAGAATAAATAAGAAACAGTCACCAAACAATGGTAACAGAACAAAACAGTGGCATAAAACTAATCTACGCTTCGAGACGATCGCGTGGACGACCAAGATACGCCCTACAGAAGGTGCAGGGACTAATCTAAAAAGATTTGAAAAGAATCTGGGCTTAAATGTAACAAAAAAACCTAACTGTAAAGAACTTATCACTGTGGAAGGGAATTTTTGTGAAATCCGAAAAGCTCAGGGGTTTTCTTGCAAAAATGCGGGATCTGACCGGGTTGACCGGTATTGACCCGGGTCGGCTTGATCTAGATACGACGGCGGCTAGCGGCTCTATCCTAAGTGGCTACGGGAGATCGATCAGGATAGTTAGATCCTGATCTAATGGTTGTTTACGCATGCGTGCGGCGCGCGGCGGCGGGGCGACGGCCGGCGGCGGCAACCGGCGCCGAGCGGCGGCGGGGCTCACCGGCGAAACCCGATCTAGGGTTCCCGGGCACGGTTTGACGCACGGAAAGCACCGGGTTGAAGCGCGCGAGACACCGAAGCCATCTAGGGCGGCGCTAGTGGCTAGGACACGGGGGAGACGCGCGCACGGCGCGGCGGGGCGGAGCGGCGCGGCGCGGCGGCGAAGATCCAGCGAGCTACTGCGGGCGGCGTGGTGCTCGGGGATGTCCACAAGAGGCGCGGGTGACCTCCTTACCTTCTTGTGCAACTCTAGGACAACTCCTCGACAGCAAAGCGGCGGCGACGACGAGGAACGGCTACGGCGGCGCTAGGGTTTTGGCGGCGGCTCGGGCGCAGGCAAAAGGAGGCGGCTAGGGTTCGGATCAGTGGTCCTGGGGGTGCGGCGCTACTTAAATAGGCCGGAGGGGGCCTCCTTGGCGTGTGGGCCAAGCAGGGCAGGCGGCGCGCGGCGGCGGGTCGGACTCGGCCTTGAGTCCGGCCGGGATACGGCGCCGGGTTGGGGATGACGGGTGGTCCCCACCCGTCATCGGCCGCGAGGCGGGAGGAGGCGGAGCGGGGCTGGCGGCGGTGGCTTGCTAGGGCCACCGGGCCGCACGGGCGCGCGCCGGGCCGCGAGGGCGGTGCACCAGTCTGAACAGAAGGAGGTGCGCCGGCGGACTTTCAGCTGATGGGCCGCAAGAAAACACGGACCAGAAGGGAAGGGAGGCTTAGGGGTTAGGAAGAAAGGCTTAAACAAATTTGAAAAGGGAAACAAGCAAATGAATTCAAACTTGAATTTGAATTCAACAACCAAAAGCAATGCACTAGCATGAATGCAACAATTAAATCTTATAGTTTATTTATTTTATTTTAGAAAATTTTTAATGACTAAAAGAAAATAAAACAACCTTATATTCCTTAAGAGCAATTAAAAGGGTTTCTAGCAAATTTTAATGAAAGCCAAAATTAGCAAAATTAGGGTGTTACAGTTTGCGTTGGTGCAGGTGAAGAACGCGTGAAAGGTGTATGCCAAGGTGGCCTCCGGGTGATGGAGTGACAAGTAGGCTTGGTTTGAGGGACCCGGTGGCTGATGGGACCAAGTGCGGGCCGTATGGTGGCAAAAAGAGCAAGACGAAGTCGTGTAGAAGGAGCCGGTGCAATGTAGCGGCTAAATCATTGAACGAGGAAAGACTGAGTAGACCGTCGGTAGCCGGAGGTGAAAGGCTTGGCGGGCCTGATACTTGGCATGGTGAGGCCAATGCTTGCATGCGAGGTTTGCGGCGGTTCACCAGAAACCGTCGGGTTCCTTGGTTGCTGTTAGGGAGTGAGACCTGCACAGATCCACAAGGGGGCGACCCAAGTGGTTGTAGGTTAATGGAGGGATCAGGAACTAAGAGCGTAGATGGTTGCACGTAGGACGGGCACGAAAATCCCGGTGAGACACGATGAACACGGCGATTTATACTGGTTCGGGCCTCTGGAGAGTAAAACCCTACGTCCAGCTTGGTGGTGGAATTATGCGAGAGAGATCTGCCCGCGAGGAGGGAATCGACGTCGTGCCCTTGAGGGGCACCCTAGGCCGCCTTATATTGGCTAGCGTGCCTTGGGTTACAAGCCGGTTTCCATCTATCCTAGTTAGTTACAATAGGGAAAGCTTATCCGAGTCGGACTGTCTTGTCTTGTACACCAAGTATCTATACGTCCTTGGGCCCGCATATCATGTCCGCGGGTCGTCTGGTAAGTCGGACCTGCCTGTCGGGGACGGCTGAGACCCTGGTCGGTAGGGACCAATGGTTACCCATGTCTCTTTGTTGCTCCACAAAGCCAAGACCAAAGGCTAGATGGGCGGAGACGGGATCTGAGCGCGCCAAGAAGCTTTGAAGCGGGCGACACGCGGCATGATCGAGGTGCTTGCGTTGGGAGGACGCGAAGGTCTGATGGATGCACGGCCGTCCTATGGCGAACTTCATGTGTTGACCAAAATGCGGCTTCGTTGTAACTCTTAGTGTTGGGGTACTCGTGATTTTCCGGAGGTAGAGTGGCTGAATTTTAGCTATCTCTTTGGCTAGTGGTGGGCTAGGTCTTTCATTTTTGGGGTGCTCTTGGGAGAGAAGGTGAGAGGAGTGAGTGGCTCTTTGTGTGAGCTTTTTGCCATCCTAGATTTGTGATTCTTGGAGTGGCTTGTAACCAATTTGTACAAGAGATTCATAGTGATGTCTTCATCTAAATCTTGTGCCAAATCCTTTGGTCCCAACGGATTTAATTCTATCTCCTTCTCTATTCCCGAGTTGCTTTTCTTTGCATTTTCGGAGTTTTTCGGTTCAATCCTTGTTTGTCGATTTCTAGGCCATTTCCTTCCAGATTTCTGAGGGGATCATGTGAGAGTGCCTTGTGCTGCTTTGTGGATGATCTTGACCACTCAAAGTTGGCCATTTCCTTCCGGGAATCGGGCTCGATTTGGTGAGGATTAGATGAACTCGAGTTGGTGCTTTGTGCGCACGAGATTTGCGATTCCGGTTGATTGGATTAATTTGGGATTCCAAAATTTTGGGCATAGCTTCTCTTTGAGACGCTTCTCATCTACCTAAAATTTGGGCTCAATCCACCTAGCGGTTTGGGACATCTGTCAATTGGAAGTACAAAGTTGACTTGTGGGTTCTTGATTCTGCAGCTTTCCAGGGACAGTCTGTGAGGCCACGACGGACGGTCTGCCAGGCTCGTGTGTGCGACGGAAGTTTCCATGTTCTCGATATTGCCGGTCCGCGAGTCCTATATGGACAGTCTCGCGACCACCATGTGCGCAAGGCTCGTGTGTGCGACGGAACTTTCCTTCTCCATATTGTTTCACGGACGGTCCGTGAGTCCTATACGGACTGTCCGCGACCACCATCTGCATTTACTCTGCTCCTTTTTCTCTGCTCTGTTCTTGTGCGCAGGCGCAGTCAGCTTTGTTCGGGCGCCTCAATTTCCTCTAGTTGTGCGCAAGCATCAGGACGTGCAGGCAAGCACAGCACAGTGGCGTGCGGCAGCAGCAAGCGGTTGCAAGCAAACCGTCCACGCCAGCAGCTGCCACACACGCACGAGAGAACAGTAGCTGCATCCAGCAGACACGGCAGCGCTGCAGGCAGCAGCTCAGGCTTCAGCGGCCAAGGCAGCAGCTCCGTGGAGTTCCATGTAGTTTGATTGAGTTAACATGCACCTGCAGGTCGCACATGCCCATTTGATCTGTGAATGCTACTGGGACAATAAATTGGAAAATCGTTGCTAGTCCTATGTTGTGTAATCATTGCTAGCAATTGTTTATTTCTCTCGCGGTTGCATGTGTTAAGCAGGAGCAAGTTAATTGTTTTTATCTTGTTGACACCCAAAATTAGCAAGAGCCGACTCGGGCCAGGCAGGCCGCTTAGACCGGGTCCCAGGGGTGGTCTGACCAGGTGTCCTGCAGCCGGTCTGGCACAAAGGCGCCAGACGGTTACTCCCGGGGCCGGTCTAACCGGGTCTCCCCGATTTCGGGTAGAATTAGGAGTTTAGCTTGATTGCGAGATGTAAAGTGGTATTTGCAGGGCAAGACCTCCCACCCTATAAATATAAAGGGTCGTGGTCGATTGAGACCTATCATCCAATCGTCATTATCAATTTTATCTTATTTCTTCAAACCGTAGCTTTTCCAACCTTCATTGCTCTCCTCCTTCGTCTCCACGGCGGTTGAGGGAGTTCTGAGTGGCATGCCGATCTCAGGACAACCCTAGGCGCACTGTTCCCGACGGGGTCCCTCCCGGAGCAGCGAATCTAGGTTTTCGACGTGTCTTCTGACCAAGGCGGTTAGACCGCCCCCCAAGTGGTTAGACCGGCCCATGCTGGGAGGTTCAGCGAGTGGATTTCCGACGACCGCGCGATCTAGCGCATTCGTGTGTTCAACCGAGAAAAGCATCAACACACTTTTGGCGATTCCGCTGGGGATAGATCTGGTTTCATAACCGATCTTTCGATTTTTGCATGGGATCACAGTGCGACATTGACAAGAAAAAATGTGATCATGGTGAATATAAAAGAACTCAGCGAAGAAGACCAGAGGAAGTACACGGAGCTACAAGAATACATCAAGCAGCAATTTCTCTCTGGCGCCAAGAAGGATCGTTCAGTGTCACACCCTGAAATTTCCAATTTCAGGATGTGAATAGAAAGAATAATTAAATAACGATTTTCTCATAATTTTAAAATTTTTCCAACATTTATTTTTCTTTACACGGAATATAATATAGGAAAAATCCATTGTTTGATTTTCTAAATTAAATAAAAGTTATGTGTGTTGCATTCATGCCGATGCATCTAGTGGTTCTTGAGTGCAAAAAGGTTTCAAAAGTGCGTGTAGGAGCTGTCCAAATTCTCTCGAGAATTTTCCGAATTTTTCTGGAATGTATTCTCATTTTCCTTCAGCTATTTCTATTTATTAGAAGGCTCTACAATCGTTTTCATGAGCACCAAATGCTTTATTTGGATTGTTCATGTCTTAATCTATCTCTAGGATTTTTCCTGGAATTTTTGTGATTTTTGGAGTATTTTTCGTGCCTTTAAGCAATTTCTAGACTTTTCTGGAATTTGTTTTCGCATTAACAATAAATTCGACAAAAAACCTATCTACCGGATTGGGCCGAGCCCGAGGCCCGACCCAACCCACTCCGCCCACGCAGGCCCGCGCGGGGGCCCATCCGGGCCCGCACCGCGCCGCCACCGCGGCCGCCGCCGCCCCCGGGCCGGCCGCCTACCCCCGCGCGCCCCCTATAAAGGGAGGCCGCGAACCCTAGGCCGAGCCTCGCGCGCCGCCCCTGCACTGCCGCCGCGCGCAGCTTCTAGCGCCGCCGGCACCAAGCCGCGCTGGCCAGTGCCGCGGCCACCGCCTCCCTCTGCGTTTCGCCGCCTCGATTCGCCGGCATGGAACCCTACCGGAGCAAGCCGAGGCTGCCATGAGGATGGCGACGCCAAGCTGATTCCCTAACCTCGCTTCTCGTCGCCGTGGAGCCAACAGAGCACCGCCGCACTTGGAGAACAGAGCCTGCCTGCTTGGCTGCCGCCGCACCCCGTCGAAATCGGCTCCCTCCCTTCGTCTCCGCCCATGGTGAGCACACCCACGCACTCCCCTCGTCCTCCTCTTCTGATTCCTAGCCACATCCAAGCTCCTAGAGGTCCGAGCCGCTGGCGATTGGAAACCACCAGAGCCCTGTCCGCCTGTGCGTGTTGCGATCCAGAGGTAGAAGAAGATAGGGCTGTTTTGCGATTGGATCCCTGGAGAAAAAGAAAATCCCTACCTATGTTGTGTGTCTTGTATCTTTTTCGGAAAACCCCCTACAGAGATCCCACTTTCACACATAAATCCCACCCGACTCTTTTATAGATATAACCCTATCCTTTATCCTTTTCGCGAGCACTATTCAATGTGTCTTGCAAATTTCCTTTGCTACTCCCTGAAATCTACGGTTAATCACGAATAGATCCTCCAATCTTGTTTTCTCCATATCTTTTACGTTTTAACTCCGTTTTAATCCGTTCAAATTGTGTTAGGTTCATAATAATGTAAAGCACACGTTAGTGATGAGTTTTCACCATGTTTTGTTTTCTGAAAATAAAATTAATATTACTTTTGCTTAATATCTAGTTATGCATGCCTTTTATAAATAAAAGCAATATAGATCTATATATCGTTTTTCATAAGCAAATTTAATTGGATTAACGTTTCTATCACATGTTTTTCTACATAAAAGTTAATTAGATCTTTATCTCGGTTTTCGTAAACCAAATGTTAATTTGTTTAATAGTTAATTAATCTTTTCTAATTAAAATTTGATTAGGCTTTTACATCGGCTTTTATAATAAATGTTAATATGATTAATGTCAGTTCTATAATGTTTTTAAATAATAATATGATCTACTCGAGTTACAAAGTTTCGTTTAGATTGTTCATATAGTTTAGTTTTTCTAAATTAAATGTTTAATCGGTTTAATCAGTATATGAATCTTTATTAATAAAACTTGACTAGTTCTTTACACCGGTTTCATAAATAAAGTTTAATATTGCATTAATGCCAACATAGGGTATTTTATTTCTGAAATATCCTTTATATCTGTTTGTTAATTAAAATGAACCTAGCTCATAGCCTTGCTCTCTCATATATGCAAAACGTTTGTTAGACGTTCTTTTCTCAGCTCAATCTAAGTGTGATCTTTCCGGTCCTTGCTCAATCTTCCGCGACTATCTCTTTAAAGTTAACCAAGCCTTTCCAAGCACCCTTTGTGTTCTTTAGTGATCCATCTAATCAAGCCTATCCTTTAGTGCGTTCTTTTAAAGCTTTCTTATGATTGGTGCTTTGTTCTTAGTATATGCTTGTTTGTTTGCTTTGTGTATGTTTGTGCCCGATGCTTGATGCGCTTAGAGTGAACGTCGTTTGAGAAGTTGGAAGAGCTTGAAGTTGAAGATAATCTGAGCAACGACATTACCTTGGTTAAAGGCAAGTGTGTCCTTGATCTTTTGTCCTAAGAATTATACTTAATCACTCATTGCATTGCTTGCATTAATTTTGATGGGTTCCTATTAAGGATTACCTAGTCTTTATGATTATTCCTTGTTAACCTGGGTTTACATTTATGTTGGGTAGCTATGCTTAGTTGCTATACCTGGGTTATGGTGGTTTTAATGAACAACAATGATGAACATGCTTTACTTTGATGCTATATATCTCTGTTTAATACAAGATCATATGTTTAATCGGAACATGGAGAACCACCCAGGAAAACAGTGCTACCACAAGACATATGGCTCTGTCTTGGCTTATTAATTAGTGAACTTGGTGTTAGGTATGCTTTACCTGATAAGGGTTGGGGCCGGCGGGTAGTGGCGTATGGACTGCGCCGGCGTAGGTGTGGGCTTAGCTAAGACACGGTACTCGTCCGGGAGCTTTATACGTTGCACCGACCGGGGTAACCTAGCAGCGACCTACATCTGGGGATCTTTGTAACAGCCTCGTAGCGTCCCTATGCAATCACACCTCGGTAGTGTGGTATGATGCCTGCGCAGCATCTCATGGTTGGGTTTAAAGTTCTTCGGGACTTTTACGCGACTTGTGGGTAAAGATGTACAACCTCTGCAGAGTGTAAAAGTAATCGATTAGCCGTGCTCACGGTCAAGAGCGGCCTGGACCCTCACATGATAATCAAACTTGAAGATGGACTTAAATCGCTCTCTCTTGTTATGTTTGCCATGTGCTCATGGTGTATTTCTTACCTTATGCTTAATTGTGGGTTGGTATAAACTTATACTTTATTAGTAAGCAGGTGCTAATAAAAATTGACCAACTAAAATTGCTTAAATGCTTATAGCCCAGTCCACTATAAAGCCTTTGCATTCATATCTTTTTCCACACTTGCTGAGTACGACAAGTGCTCACCCTTGCTATAAACATTTGTGCTCAGAAAGAGGAAGCCGCCATGAAGATGTTGCTGGTGCTAGGCGTGCGCAACCCCCAGTCGATTGCCTGTGATGTTTGGTGCCTTCGTTTCCAGGATTAAGCGTAAATCTCTGATAATCTTTCTTTTTCTTACGTGATACTATTTCTGTATTCACTTATATGTCACTATATGCATGAAACTTGATCCTGGCATGCATATAGGTATGCACTTGGTTTTCTTCGGAAAGTCGGGTGTGACATTCAGGCAAGGTGACACTCAACCAAGATTTCGAGTTGCCGACGATCAAGCTAAACAAGGACAAGCTTGAGGTAATTACCCACTGTAAGTCAAGCATCCCCTCCTGATCTAGTTACACAATTATCTGCTATAACTCATAGATTTGAAAGTGCGTTTAACGATCCGAGTAGTTTGGTTGCTAGTGTTGTTATTCGCCTTGAAAAAATTGAGGGTAAGCGTGTTATTAATAGGGAGATTGGTGATCTTACCCCTACTATGAAGCTTAATGGTGAGTTTTCCCTTATTTTTTCAATCTTGTGAATTGGCCCTTGCTATTTCAAATCTAAAAATCTCTCTACCCCTGTTCTGTTAACACCACTTAACGGTGTCAAATTGAATACGAAAATACAAGATCATTCTTGTGGATTTTCCCTTGTTTTTCCGGTGATTTTATCCGTCGGAGCCGCAGCCACGGGGCGAGGGAAGGAGGAGGGCGTCGCGTGGCCCGAGCTCAAGCCGCGCCGCCGGCACCATGGTGAGTCGTCGCCACGGATCCGCACGCCGGGATCCCGTATTTCGGACTGCTGCCCCCGGAGCTCCGAGGGAAGAGCTTAGTGTGTTGTTGCCCGCCTCGGTCGTCAGGAGCCCGTGCTTCCTCTCCTCATCCTCGGCAGCGCCGGTCGCCAAGAGGGAGCTTTGGGCACCACCTGAGCTTCACACACACCACCCCCTCCCCATCGCAGTTGCCCAGTGCTTGGCGTTGGGCTGGATGCTGTGTACCCCTGTGCTTGCCTAGCACCTAGCATCAGGGCCATGCCTCCTATTGTTGTTAGGGCAGGATCTGTTTGCAGTCTACCCGGACCGATTCCTGCCACCTCCAGTCACTGAGTGCTTAGGATTTCGTGGGTCAGCAGTGGGCATCAAGTTCCTTTACCTGGCTGCAGAGCACGAACAGATGAAGAAGTGCCTATAGATAAGCTTAGGGGTAATTTTGTCTATTTCCATTGGATTGAGTCTTCTGTCTATTTCGTTTAGTTTTTCAAGTGGACATCACTTAACATAGTTAGAAAATGAGGGCAGACATAGCTTTCGTCTAAGAAAAGTAGGGGAAAATTCGCAAAGTTGAAAAATAAGGGTGAAATCACCATTAAGCTTCATAGTAGGGGCAAGACCACCAATCTCCCTTATTAATATATCTAATGATAGTATCCATCAAGTAGATTCACAAGGGGTTCTGCATTCGACCACGTCGGCAGCACGGGAAGCTTCACCTGAAGTTCCTCTGTATGGTATGCCGACGGGGTTTTATCTGGAACAAACACCATTGCCTAAGCCGACCCCGGTAAGACCGCCCCCCTGGCCGGTCTAACCACCCCATCTGGCCAGATGGTCACAGTTCCGGGTCAGCCATTGCCTTTGTCGGTTGTGCCTAGTACATTGGTTCAGAGTCAAAACAATGCTTATGGTACTGTTCCACTAATGTATAGCACAATAGCTCACACATCACCACCTATTCCTAATGTTGCTTCATCTTATGGTGTGCCTAATGATGTGTTTACCGACTTGCATCACATGCAAAATCCTGATCAACCCCCTGTGAGTAACTTAAGAACAGCTGCGATGCAATCTCAGTTAGCTGCTAGGAGTGAATTGGTAAAAATTAAGGAAGAGATAGCTAACATGATGAAAAATAGACTCGGTGTTGATATGGGTAATACTAGGTTGTATCAAAAACCATATAGAGCCAATTTTGATTATGTGGCTTTTCCCCCTGGTTGGTGTATGCCCGATTTTGTTAAATTTAGTGGTGATGATAATCGTAGAACCTGGAAACACATTAGTCAATATACTACTCAATTTGGTGAAATTGGTACCTTTAATTCTTTAAATGTTCGTTTGTTTTCATTGTCTTTGACTGGTACCGCTTTTGCTTAGTTCTCTTCATTAGCTCCCAACTCTATTGATTCTTGGGATCAACTAGAGCAAAAGTTTCATGATCACTTCTTTATTGGGAGCTACCAACTAAAATTGAAGATTTAACATCGGTTAGACAAAGTAAAGAAGAATCGATTTCTGATTACGTTAAGCGCTTTAAAGAAGTTAAAAACCGTTGTCTTAATTTGTCTCTCACTGGTTCTGACCTTGCTGATCTTGCAGCTAGAGGGTTAAGACCTGCTATTAGAGATAGATTAGAAGGTGTAGAATTTCATACGCTTTCTAATGTGCTTGTTAGAGGTATGGCACAAGAATTAAAACTGAATAAAGAAAAAGAACACTCTAAACCTCATCGGTCTAATGTGCATATGATTGAATATGATATTGATAGTTTAGACGACGAGAATGAAGTGCATGTTGCTGAATTTGTGTGGCCTTCAAAGTCTAAAGCTAGTTCTTGTGCATCTCTTAAGCTGGCTACTAAAGGTCGGCAAGAAGAATTAAAATTTACTTTTGATGTTTCTAAATGTGATCGTATCTTTGATGAATTACTTAAGCTTGGAAATATTAAAATTTCTCATACTATGCCTCCATTTGATGAAATTAAACGACGTGCATATTGTAAATTTCATAATTCTTATTCTCATGCCACTAACGATTGCAATGTGTTTCGTTGCCAGATACAATCGGCAATTAATGAAGGTTGTTTGATGCTTCATGAGATACAAGTGGATAAGCAACCTTTTCCCATCAACACCATAGAGTTGCAGCAGCTCAAGGTCTTGGTTCAGTTGCATCAAGCCGAAGCTACTAAGGGAAAGAACGTGATAGTCGGGGAGGCTAAACCCAATTTGAGGGGAAAAGAGTTGTCAAGAGAAGTGGCATATGAAAAGACCCTTGATGGTAGAGAAACTTTCAAGATTATTGTCAAAGCTTCTGGACATGGGGGGCAAGGATCGTCCACGCCGTCTGGTCGACAAACAACCGAGCCTGTCCTGGACTGGGCGGTTAGACCGAGGGTGCTAGGCGATTAGACCGCCCTGCACATGGCCGCCCAAAGATGCTTGTTCCTAAGCGGCCTGAGATAGGAAACTGGAAGCTCAACGTGGCAAAGAATCAGGGGAGCATTCCAAAGCCAAAGGTCACGTTTAATATGCTATTTGACAAGTATTCCAAACAAAAGGCCATTACAAGTGATCGGCTGGTAAAAAAAGGATGAGATCACCTCCGCATCAAGAGAGGCCGTCATCGCCTCCTAGATCAACTATCAGATTCAGAGGTGAAACATCTCGGAGGCAACACTTTAATCCAGATTGGACTTCTACAAGTTCGGATCCGCATCGTCCTATATATGATGATAATGTGGTAATGTGGGTGCCATATCAGCAATTCTTTCATCCTGGATGGGGAGGACCAAGGAGATCAGCACCGGATCAAATCTCAAGACATACACAAAATCACTGGACTCCACGACAAAACGGGCAGGGTCATCAGGCAGACCCGGTTAGACCGCCCCCTATAGGCAGTCAGACCGCCCTGCCCAGAAGAGAACAATTTCCTCCAAAGAAGGTGTACAAGCCCAAGATTAGAGAGGAGGAAGTTCAGGAGTTGGACATCAACCCAGAGAGGACTACTAGTCTTGACATTATTCAGATTGGGCAATGAATGTTCCTGTTGAGGAAAGTGGTAAAAGACCGGTTGTGCTAAACAATCAGGTTGTGACACCAACTCAAAAGGGATCTGTTGCTGATGACCATGAGGCCAGTGGAAGCAAGTCTTGTCTGGAGTGTTTTTTGCCAAGGTGGTGCCCTCCTGGTCTGACTCATACTCAAAGGCGGAAGCTTCAGCGATTGAGGGTACATGAGAAAAGGGAGAAGGAACTAGAGAAGAAGAGGGACGAGGATTTCAATAGCTACAGGTCCATGGTACCACAGCGGAAGAAGTGGAAAGTCAAGACAACGACCCAAACAGAGGCAGTCAAACCGCCAGAGGGAG
Source organism: Cenchrus americanus (assembly GCA_947561735.1). Classification (NCBI taxonomy): domain Eukaryota; kingdom Viridiplantae; phylum Streptophyta; class Magnoliopsida; order Poales; family Poaceae; genus Cenchrus; species Cenchrus americanus. The sequence continues at coordinate 130,741,086 of OX387239.1, forward strand.
AGGTTAGACCGCTTGGGGCGGTTAGACCGGGTGACCAGGCGGTCAGACCGGGTTCTCTAGAAACACCGCCCAGTTTCTGATGACAAGTGTTCTCCTGTTGCTACTTCAGAGGACGACAAGGAGCTTGTGGATTATAGTTCTTCTCCAGAGCGGATGAACCTTGAGATCAATGTGGTTCATTTATTTGTTGATGGTTCGGTGCCTACGGAGGAGGATTTCACTCATCTTGACTTTGGGCCTAAATGTGACGCCCCAGGTTTTTAGCCAGAGTTGTTAACCCTAATGAGCAGGTCAATAGTGTTGAATATGGTCAAATGACGGTCAACCTGGGCCATCACCTCGAAAACATCACCGACAAACCCTAATGACACCCTTTGGTCAACCATAGTCAAGGTTGGTGTTGACGGTGAATTTCCGTCAACCTAGAGTACTTGTTATACATTGGTTTCGATTATGATTTGCAACTAACCCACCACTAGGCATACTAATGATGTAACAAGCTCACACTTGCATGTCGATTTTGGAGTTTGTTGTTTACGCAGGAAATCTACGTTAAAGAGGAGACTTTCGGGATAAGTTCACCAAGCACTTTGGAAGAAGATCATGAAGCCCGACAAGAGTCAAGACACGCGATGAACATGACTCCAAATGACCCGAGGACCGAAGCATCAACGTGCAAATCTTCAGGGACTCAACCAGAAAACAGCGAAGCTTGCATAGCAAGGATTCAAGCCTTAACCGTGAAGGAAACGACGTCAAAGGCCCACATGCAAGTGCACACGAATAAGGGATCACGCGAGAAGCAACCGGGAGGAAACCGGGGCCGAACCGGCCGAAGTGGGCCCGGGCCGGCCGGCTTGGGCCGACCGGCCCAGCCCACTCCGGGGTCGGTTCGGTCCCCCCTTTGCCCTAGGTCTTCGTCTATTTATTGCCTCCACCGCCGTCGGCCGCCACATCGAACAAATCATCCTACCGATGCCAATCACCAGAAAACCGCCGCCGCAAGATGAGGGAGAGAGTTAGATGAGCTCGTCGCAAGGATCAACACCGGCGGAGAGAAGGAAGCAAGAAGAGGACTCCAAGCCGCTGGCCTAGGGGTGTTTCCAAGCTCCATCGCCGCCATCTTCATCGACGATGTTCTCCGGAGTCTCCATCACCCCTATGTGCTTCAATCCGTGTAAGATGATGGGGTAATGTCTCTGTTCATCCCTAGGATTAGATGGATACATGCTATGTGATCGCTACTTGATTCGTGGTTTCAATCTATTGTTTTCATGTTGATGATGCTTTGATGATTAAGGTAGGCCACCGTGTTTTTCAGGCGTATGATATCCGCTACTCCCATACATTCCATCAACATACCGTGTCCATCATAGGTCTAGTCACCAATACCTTCGCGTAGTGACAGTACGAGAGGAGGGAAAGGGTGAAACCGTGGTCACAACCCCCGGTAGATTGGTTTACCGCTTTCGTGTAGTAGATGCAAACCATGTTATCCTAGATCCTAGGGAGGGAACGCTTATCTTTCTTACTCACTCTCTTGTGTTCACCCTTTACCATCTAGTTTAACCCTAGATTTGTTTGATCAACTTAACCTAGATTAACTTAGGTTAGATTGTCTTTACTTTTGGATTAATACTCTATTTAAAGGTTTCCTTAGTCAACTAGATTAGTACTTGGTTAAGCGCTAGTAATCCCCTTGCTCCGCGGATTGACAAGAACCTTGGGAATCCCGTGGTGAAAAAGGTGTAGGTCCGTACGCTTGCGGATCGTAGGTGGATACGAGTTTTATCCGTCAACAAGCCCCTTTTTCTGGCGCCGTTGCCGGGGAGCAAGCCAGTTTGCTACGTTTAATCTAGTATTAATTTTGTTGATTAACACCTAACCCTTATTTTCTAAAAAAGAAAAAAAATCTTTTTTGTTTTTCTTTCTACTTTTCTTGTGCCTAGATGGATTTGTTCACCTCACCATTGGAAGACGAAGAGATGTCGCTAAGGGAGCTAGCAATGCCGTCAATGGAAGACATTGAGATGCAAAAATCAGATTTGACGTTTGCTACAACCGACTACGAAGTGAAGCCTGGAATCATCAAGTTAGTGGCGACAAAACCATTTAGAGGATTGGAGGATGACAACCCATATAGACACATTAAGGAATTCACGATGTTATGCAACACGGTGCAACAAAAAGGAGTTCCGGCCGCTTGGTTCAAGTGGAATCTTTTTCCGTTCTCTCTCGAAGATGAAGCACGAAGATGGTACACACTTGCGTCCGTTGAAGCAAAAGAAAATTGGGATGAGCTAGTGAAGAAATTTCTTTTGAAGTTCTTTCCCATAAGCAAGGTCCAAGACTTAAGGAGGCAAGTGCTCAATTTCAAGCAAGGAGAGGATGAAGGAATTGATGAAGCATGGGACCGTTTTAATGAACTACTTGAGCGAGGCCCGAACTTGGGATTTTCCGGTGACTTGATGTTGCATACCTTTTATTTTTCACTAACCCCTAACTCGTCTCGTTTTGTAAGCATGTGTGCAGGCGGTGATATAATGGATAAAACAATTAGTGAAGCCGCACAAATCTTACAAAGGATAAGCAATGGACAAAGAACAATACGAGATTGGCAAAGATGTTGTCGAGAGGAGCAAAATGACAAAAGCAAGCCCAAGGTGCTTGCTGAAATTTCTGAAAAAGATGAACCGAAGGTCAAGGAAGATGAACCGACCATATAAGAAAGTGAAGATCCACTTCCCAAGGTAAGAGAAGTCATTTCGGATGTTAAAAATGTTGAAACTAACATGAATGTAGGCCGAAGTATGTGGAATGCTAGACCATTGGCGGAGTTCAAGCAATCCGGTTGGGTTCAAGTTGATTTCGCCCCACTAATCAACTACCGAAGGAAGGAGGAACGCCGACACGTTGCCAAACTAATTGAAGATATATTTGATCAAGAGATGAGTGGAGAGTCGATCCAAAAGATGTTTGAAGAAGAAAGAGAAGAAGGAGATGAAGGATGGATCGATCGGTTTGACAACTCAAAGATTTATGATGAAGGAAGAGAAGAGTACAACCGTGATGAGCCTAGTGACTCAAAGGATAAATGGGAGGAGATAGGACTCAAGCTAGATGATAGCTTGTGTGCTATTGAAGCCTACACACTATCAAATCAAGACATGAAAGTACTCAAGGATGAAGGAAAGAGTGAATCAACAATGAGCGATCTTGACAACATGTGGTACATGGAAGATAAAGAAAGCAACACACAAGTCTTTGAAGATGAGGATCTGGTTGACAAAGAAGACTTCAAAGAAGAGATGAATGCATACATAGTTGAAGGATTACATGTTCCACATGATGAGTTGAAGAAATTGCAAGATGGTGATGAAGAGGCAACTACACTTGTTGAGATAGATTCGCCTTCAACACCGCTTGATGAACCAAATATCACTCTTGTTGAAAAATCTCTAAGGCCAAGGTACGCGCTGAAATCTCAAGATATTATTGGTATTGATGTTAATAAATTCAAATACTCATGCTCAACCAATAGTATGAATGATAGTTTAAATTCTATACCTTGTTCCAATAGTGATCATGTTGATAGGCTAGATTTTCTTGAGAATGAAAAAGAGGAAACATTTATGTTTGATCCAATTAATCTCACACCTAAAGAACCTTTGCCTAATGATGAGCTAAGTGCTATGCATGAAACATATACTTCTTTTATTTACACCTTGACTTGTTGCTACAATTCACATGTGGTGTTAATTATGGACGCGTATGTTTAGAATAAATTTTGTAAATCTCGATCATGCTTTGCGCTTGGTCAAGCTAATGACCTTAAAGAATCATATGTCGGGAAAGGTCCGATTTTCACTAACCATGTAGACTAGGCTTGAATAATGAAAAAAGAAGTCATGCCAAAAAGAGTTGCAATATAAATCATCAACCTCTCCGAATCCCGCGATGGATGCTGCTGTCTTCATTAATTTGAAGCTTGTTCAGAGGTGTACAAATGAAGAAAATGAGATATACAGAATGTTGACGGTGAAAATCCGTCAACCTAGCCATGAGTTTACCTTCGGTGTTGGCATGACTTTTGTATCTTATTCATTGGTACTAACCCCCGTGGTATAACAAGTTCACTTGTGCATGTCGGTTTTGGAGTTAAGTGTTTACGCAGGGTTTTAACGTTGAAAGCAAGACTTCCGGGATAAGTTCATTAAGCACCTCATGACAAGACCTTGAAGCCCGATACAAGTCAAGCAATGAAGTGAACATGACTCCAAGAGCCCAAGGTCCAAGCCCGAGAAGATGATAAACTCCGAGGACCGAAACGAGAAAAGTGCGCGAATCTTGCAAGACAAGGAGTTGAGTCCAATTCGGAGAGAAACCGACGTCAAGGGCCCACATGCAAAAGGGGAGAACATCTAGAAGACGCGGGAAGCAACACCGGGCGAAGCAGGCCACGAGATGGGCCGAATTGGGCCCAGGCCGGTCGGCCCAGCCCTTTTCGGGGCCCAATCGGCCTCCCCTTTGACCTAATTGCTTCTCAGGCTATAAATAGCCCCCTGACCGAGAGCCACGCATCAATCACGTCGTAATCCGCCGCCGAGGAGCAGAGAAGCTTGAGGGACACCATCTCGGAGATGAGGGTCGTGCTAGTTGTCTAGGGTTTCCCTAGCTGACGTGGGAACCTTGCATGGAAGACCACGTTGGAGCTCCGGAGTGAGGATCAAGATCGAGGGAGGGCCCTGGTGGTGATCTTGTTCATGTAATCATTCATGGTGAAGTTTGTAAGTGAATTCGATTTCTAGCGATCACGTGCCTTCTCGATGATTTTGTTTTCTTCTTGGTTTTGCTTCTTCTACGATCTAGTTTGCAGCTAGATTACTTAGGGTGCTCTTGTAGCCGCGGTGGCTAGAGGTGCATACCGGACCGGCCAAGTGATTTCAACTTATTCTATCGAACTCGCCCTAGACTACCCGCATGAATAGGGATACGTTGTGACAGAACGGGGGTTCCGAAAGGCGGGCGTTTTCGGAGTCGGATGGGAAGGCCACGATTTAAAGATGCTTTTAATGAGATTCGCTTTACTATCTTCATCTATCTTGTTTGGAGCTACAACATAAGCATGATCTAGATTCTCTAGATTGGTTATCTCTTGCTTTCTCTTGCTACCTCTTTAGTAGATTAGATTAGATTCGTTTTCTTTATGAGTTAGTAGATTAGATGCAACTTACCTTCATAAGATAGCTTACCTTGCTTTACTAGATTGAATCCTTGCGTTGCACATTGTTCCACGGATTCGATACCTTGGGTTCACCACTCGAGGGAAGAAGGGTCCCTTGACTACGACGGGAGACTTGTCCGCTTGCAAGTCACAAACGAACTTTGATACAACTATTAACCGTCAACAAGCCCCTTTTTCTAGCGCCGTTGCCGGGGAGCAAGCAATCAAGATCCGATCTAGTATCGCTTGTCTTTCAGTTTTTCTTTTGATTTTCTTTTGCATCTCTTATGTTTGATCATCCTCAAAAATAAAAAAAAGTCAATCTAATCTAGTTTTGATTAACCCTAATTTTTCTCTTTTTAGATTTTTGTTTTATTGCTAACCCTAACCGGAGATGGTTGGCTACCTCTCCAAGAAACTCGAACTTTTTTGTGGATGATCCAGGAAAACTTTACAGACAAAGGTGACGTACAACACAAGCTAAAGGGTTGGAAACCCTAGATTCAAAAGTCAAACTCGAAGGACCATCAAAATCTCCAAGGGAATCACCACCTCCAAGTCAAGACGCCGGAAGGCCGTTCAAATCAAGAGGAGGATGGAGAAGATGGAGATGGAGAAAGAAGCTCAACACCTAAAGGCCGCCAAAGCAAGATCCACATGCAAGGAGTGTGAAGTGTTCATCGTGATGAAGATGCTAGACGCAAGTGGGACAACTTGTCGGGCACCCGATGGGTAACAAAGAAGAATTTCGGAGACAACTCCAAGGTCCCAAGACGACGAAAGGCTACTCAAACTCATTCGGGAGAGATGGAGGATCACACTAAGGAGACCATTAAGATCACGACCGAAGGACCGGAGTTCGAGATGTCGAGCCACAAGGAAGTTGTTGCATCCGTCGAGACCAAAGGACAAAGCCAGCCTGTGAAGACCAAAAAAATGACTAAGCCGAAGTGGGTACCCAAGATTGCAACGCCCGCAAAGAGCGTTGATCCGGTGTAATCAAGTGAAGAAGTCTAGCCATGGACTATAAACGAAGCGCTAGGCGGGAGGCAACCCGTTTCGTCGAGTCAAGAATAAGCTACCGGGAGGACAACCCGATTCCAGGTTTTTCAAGTCTTTTTAAATATAATTCAGTTTTGAATTTTACTACGCAAAACATTAGACTTAGAATGGTTGAACAATATTAGAGACATAATTCTTGGTTGAATATTTTGCTTTATCATAAACCTCTACATGAACCATCCTATGTGATTGTTTGCTTCTTTTTCGAGAAACCACAACCAAAAAAAAATTTCAGAACCTAACTCAACCCTTCACCCTCATTATGGTGCTGTGGTTGACTTGTTTTCCATGCTAAAAACACACGAGTAGAGCCACGACTTGTATCTAGATGTTATTTAAATTTCAGCATGTGGTAGGACTCGCGTGAACCTAGAAACTTGATTTTTGGTTGGTTTAAAAAATCCATATCCTTGGTTTCTCTAAGATTAGAATTTTTCTAAGCCTCACTTAATTTTATTTCATTCAAAATCTCTCTCATCTAATCAAAATTAGGACCTAAACCTATGCCCCCATAATCAAGCCGGGAAAAGCTTGCTCTCAAGTAATGAAGGCAAACTATACTGGTGAGACCGAAATCGACGTAGTCGAAAAATATTTTCGACTTACATTTGTTTTTAATGGGTTAAAAACTTCTCTAAATTTATGCTTTAGCTCTTGCATGGCTCTGAAAAAATATTTTTAAATTTCGAAATTAGAGTAGTGCTTAGCCTTAAAACATGCTTAGAGGTAGGCAATCAAGTTAACTTGACCATACATGCACCATGATACATCACGGGATGCCCCTCCAACATCTTTTATCTAACCACATGAAAAGTACAAGCATGGGGGGGCAGCCAAGGCCTTGTTTTGTAGGAATATCATGGATGCATGTGAGGCAAGGGAGAATGGAAGTGAATCAAGCGAAAACATCAAGTGGAAGGAGCAATAATGCAAGCGAAGGAGTGGACGGGAACGTTTGGAAGGTGTACGCGGTCACGAAGCAACAAGCATGAATGCACTAGAGAAGAACCGAGCCAAGAGGAGGAGAGAGGTAAGTCTTTCATCCAACTCTTTGTTCGTGTGCTCTAGTTTGTAGGCCGGAACCACCTTAGACTTAGCCATCCACCGCGTTTGTTTCGTGCAACAAATAACATCCTTAATCCACTCAAAGTTCAGACTCCAAAATAATATTTGTGTACCTTGTTACCGGGTGAAAACCCCGGATATATATTTGTGAGGGAGAGTGCTGCAATCATGGAAGAAAACTACAAGCCTTCTCACCGAAGAAAAAGGGATCATCGTCGTCTAAGCCATCAACCTCTTCGAGGAGGCACTCGGTTTCCGAGTTTCCTCGGAGTATGGAGGAGGACACAACACCGCCGAGGAGGAACCACACTCTTCTCCTCGGTGGCATGTGGGCCACACGAAACTCGTTTATTAGGTTTACCAAACTTCAATAACATATGGAGGAGCTGCCCGTCCAACCTCGCCACTTGACACGATCATCCGCTCCACCTCCATGTGCTCCATGGTATTCCAATGGGTTTATCATCATGACGGAGGAGGAGGAGAAGAAGCTCGCTCGCCTTAAGTAGAGGCTTGTAGCGAACGTCGACATCAACGACCAAGCTCTCCACATATTGGGTTTCACACGGGACACCGGTGCAATTCTCTAACGGAGTGTCGGCAAACACCCACAAGGAATTCGCCTAGGAAATTTTCATGACCAAGGCGCATACCCTTGATGAAGGAGTGTTGAGTCTCTCATTCCGTTGGAGGGAGCCCACAAGTGGAGAAGAAGGAAGACATCGTCGGAAGGGTAACCTTGATCAATGATGCTATTTCTAGCACCTTGATGGGGTAATCTCCTTGCATCCGTGGGTTGCAATCGATCTTGAGATGTAATCATACTTTGTTGGATTATCTATCTATCATCTTGTGTTGGAAATACTTTAATGCTTAAGGTTAGCTACCATGTCGTAAAGGGAGTAAGGGCTCTATCCTTCCTTGGATCCATTCAACACAATCCCCGATAGATTAGATTGGCTTTCATGTTCGAAACGATTACATGTTCTAGTATCATAGACCCATGGGCGAGTGCCCCCTATTTTCAAAAGGGAGTTCCGGAACAAGTATGTGCATGAAGGCACATGGGAAGGTTTTTGGAGTATGATCACGGGAAGAGACCATCAACGAAAAAAATGCTATCCGGAACCCATTATCCAAGTGTGTCACTTTTGTGCAAGTGGATTTTTGGGAGAAAAAGAGAGACAAAGATAACCAACACGGAGTTGAATTGGCTTTACTCGGCTTTGATTGCCAAGTGGCCAATAGACCCCACTCACCTATGATCAATCGGTGGTGTTGTTAAGCAACATCGAGTTCGGAAGATATTGGTTCGGGGTGTTGCCTCTCCATATTGGCTATCTCTTTAAAATCGGGTATTACAAGGAACCCAAATCATCTCCTACCCAGGACTTCCCTAGGAATATATGAAGAAAGGAAAATATAAGAGTGAAGATGAGAGAGGAGGCTTCCAAGTGGCCTAGGTGAATTTGCCCCTTCCGGATTGAAGGTTAAAACTTTTTCTTGAGGGGAAGAAGATTGGTTAGAGGAAGGACTTCTTGTGCCGGCGAAGAAAAAAAAATAGAGAAGGATCTTCTATGGCCCAAGAAGAAGGTGCACAACAAAATTATGTGCCACCATTTGAAGAAATTCCGGCGCCGCCAAATTACTACGGTGGTGTACCAATGCAAGCATGGGGGAGTGGTGCAGCCATACCCCCACCATTTTTGCGGTGCCCAACGTAGCCTTTGCGGAGCCATATGCACACCTTCCTCAACCTCAACAAAATGTGGCCACCATTGGAGGATACGCTTCAAGGAACGTGCAAATTATTGCAGCCATCCTAACCAATGCAAACCAAATGGGTGAAGGTAATGCAAACGTCGCTTATATGCTTGGACACCTTCACCTAGCACCGTCGGACAATTCATAGGAGGAGTGGTGCATTCCTATTACAAGTAAGGGTACAACAACCAAGACTATCAATATCAACCACCGGCGGAAGATTAGAGAGAGGAGGAGCTTTAGTTATCTTTCCTTTACCCCCTTTTCTTTAATTTTCAGCTTGGGTGTCCCTATGTTTGCGTAGTATTTTCAGCTTTGCTTTAATTTTTAGTTTTTAGTTTATTTTTCAGCGTGTGTGTTAGTTTTTATTTCTATAATGAATAATGTCACCACCAAGTTTTTACCATTAGTAAAGTTACAAGGTTTATGCCATGATGATATATGATTATAATTGCCGCTTTGTTTATCTTTGTAATTGATTTATGCATGTTTAACCTAGTGCTCTCTTAAAAATACAAATCTGAAATTATCTAAATGCTAGCTTAATCTTCAGCGGAGGTTATGATTAAAATAAAGACCCATAGTGTTTTATGTGCTCTCAAGTTATGAATAGATTAAAGATGTCTTTTATGCTCAAAAATATTGCTAACCTTGTCACAAATATCACTTGTGTGTTGCTCAACCTATCCAGAGCCTAATATATATTTGAGTGCATAAACCTTAGTGTACAAGATTTATTTTTGAGTGAGTTATTGCAGGCCATGATTTCTCTGGCCCGAGACTAAGAAGCTGGTCATTCCGTTTTTGCGTATCTATCTTTTTGCTAGCCTTTTTATCCGTGCATTGTGTATCCCCACATCGGAGATTTCACAAACCTCGCCGGATATCCACCCTTAAACCAAATATCATCCTTTGTGATTACCTCCTTGACCACAACCTATCGTTGAGAATGGATCATCAATTCAAGGAAGATCGAAAGACGGTGCCGACATTGAAGATTTCAAGTATCTCTCCAAAGGAAAAATATTTCCGGTACCTACCTTATTTTTCGCCTCTTTGCTCGAGGACGAGCAACGTCTAAGCATGGGGGAGGAGGTAGGTACGGTGCAGTTTTAGAGTTCAAAGGGGAGCAATTTAAAAAAAAGAAGTTCAAAAGAGGAGCAAGCAAATAAAAAAATCAATCAAAACTCCGTTGTGAAAGTCACGTAACCGAATATATGACAGAAAAAATGAAAGAAAGAAAGAAAGAAAGAAAGAAAGAAAGAAAGAAAGAAAGAAAGAAAGAAAGAAAGAAAAGAATGAGAAATATGAGAAAGAGAAAAAATATGAGTATGCGTAAAATGAACTCCCCGGTTCTCTAAGAGTGCATTCAAGGGTTCAAGTTTAAAAGATCCATTCTCATTTTCCAACCATGTGCAATCCGATAACGAGGACTTCCTTTGTGCCTCGGGATCACTCTTTGCCATTTGCACATGTCCACTCATCTAAAAGTGTGTGTGTTTTTCTCTTTCCCCTCCTTGATTTAACATTATTTTCCAATGACCTTTTTGACGAGTCTCGGTAAGATCATGAGAAGCTTGTCTTGTTTTGACAACACCTCATTTATAAAATCTTGTTAGGACTAAACTTTTCCAAAGCTCCATATAAAGCCTACCACACATATATGTTATGAGAGGGAAAGGAGTAGAATATATAGGCTTGAGAGACAAGCGAGATGAGAGTTCATGAGCAATATGCAAGGTGATTTAAATTTGTGAACTTGGTTTAGCTCTTTTCTTTATCTCGTTCTTTATTTCAAAATTATGAGATCTATTTAAACTTTGTGAGCATGTTAATACTTGTGGGATAAGCTTAATAAGAATCTACCCTCCGTAGAGGTGAAGGATAGTACATTATGGAACTTTAACGAATTAAACTTTTGAGAGCATTATGTTTTTTTTCATGTATGATCAAGTGCAAGGTTTAAACATTGATGGGCAACGATGATATCCATCGAAGGCTTACTCGAGGACGAGCAAGGTTTAAGCATGGGGGAGATGTTGACGGTGAAAATCCGTCAACCTAGCCATGAGTTTACCTTCGGTGTTGGCATGACTTTTGTATCTTATTCATTGGTACTAACCCCCATGGTATAACAAGTTCACTTGTGCATGTCGGTTTTGGAGTTAAGTGTTTACGCAGGGTTTTAACGTTGAAAGCAAGACTTCCGAGATAAGTTCATTAAGCACCTCATGACAAGACCTTGAAGCCCGATACAAGTCAAGCAATGAAGTGAACATGACTCCAAGAGCCTAAGGACCAAGCCCGAGAAGATGATAAACTCCGAGGACCGAACCAGAAAAGTGCTGAATCTTGCAAGACAAGGAGTTGAGTCCAATTCAGAGAGAAACCGATGTCAAGGGCCCACATGCAAAAGGGGAGAACATCTAGAAGACGCGGGAAGCAACACCGGCGAAGCGAGCCACGAGATGGGCCGGAGTGGGCCCGGGCCGGCCGGCCCGGCCCTTTCGGGGCCCAATCGGCCTCCCCTTTGACCTAATTGCTTCTCAGGCTATAAATAGCCCCCTGACCGAGAGCCACGCATCAATCACGTCGTAATCCGCCGCCGAGGAGCAGAGAAGCTTGAGGGACACCATCTCGGAGATGAGGGTCGTGCTAGTTGTCTAGGGTTTCCCTACCCGACGTGGGAACCTTGCATGGAAGACCACGTCGGAGCTTCGGAGCGAGGATCAAGATCGAGGGAGGGCCCCGGTGGTGATCTTGTTCATGTAATCATTCATGGTGAAGTTTGTAAGTGAATTCGATTTCTAGCGATCAGGTGCCTTCTCGATGATTTTGTTTTCTTCTTGGTTTTGCTTCTTCTACGATGTAGTTTGCAGCTAGATTACTTAGGGTGCTCTTGTAGCCGCGGTGGCTAGAGCTGCATACCGGACCGGCCAAGTGATTTCAACTTGTTCTATCGAACTCGCCCTAGACTACCGCATGAATAGGGATACGTTGTGACAGAACGGGGGTTCCGAAAGGCGGGTGTTTTCGGAGTCGGATGGAAGGCCACGATTTAAAGATGCTTTTAATGAGATTCGCTTTTCTATCTTCATCTATCTTGTTTGGATCTACAACATAAGCATGATCTAGATTCTCTAGATTGGTTATCTCTTGCTTTCTCTTGCTACCTCTTTAGTAGATTAGATTAGATTTGTTTTCTTTATGAGTTAGTAGATTAGATGCAATTTGATTCTTCAATAGATAGCTTTACCTCGCTTTACTAGATTGAATCCTTGCGTTGCACATTGTTCCACGGATTCGATACCTTGGGTTCACCACTCGAGGGAAGAAGGGTCCCTTGACTACGACGGGAGACTTGTCCGCTTGCAAGTCATAAACGAACTTTGATACAACTATTAACCGTCAACACAGAAGCTCCACCAAGTTACCATTCCAATGCATCAAGAACCAACAAGTTTGAAGACCCGTGCAAGGAGTTATGGAGAAAACATTGAGCGTTGCGCGTTCTGAAATTTCAGGACAGATTTCATCGCCGAAGTAAAAGGGACGTAACTCTCTTGTCCGGAGTCCGATTTGAGCAAATGAAGACTCGTTGGAAAGGAAATTTTGTGCACTGTGCAATGGAGTAGAGCTTGAGTATACTTTCTGTTCTGGACATTAAAAAAAATTCATGGAGTGAAGGCAGCACCGAAGGATGATAAAGAAGGAGATAATGATAAAACAAAAGGATGCTTTGGGGAAGTCTTCTATAAGTGATCAAGCACAACACGGGAAGTAAATTAAAGCTGCATTGGTACTTTTTCTTCTTGCATGAAGGGCCATGGCTATGCAACGAAAAGAAGGTATGTGAGAAAGTCCAGCTCTATGACTTTAAATGAAGCGCTTTTCGGGAGGCAACCCGTTTCTTTATATTTTTACTACTTTCTTAGAGAAAATAATGAATGGCACCATCTTATGATGATCAACTTGTGGTTATTAATCTAAGTTTAGATTTCCTTTTTAGAACCACCATCATGTTCATGCTCATATTTATTTATTTGCATGCATTGCATTTTGTTGTCCTCGTGATGTTTCTTTGTGTATACATGTTTTGCACATAGTTGGCTTGATTGTTTTATATACTTAATGATGTATGCTTCAGTTTCCATGTTAATGCTTCATAGGGCCCTATGAGTATTTTCCTTTTGTGATCTTGTGTAAACGTGGTGTTTAAACAAGATTGCGGACCATCATCGTTAAGTTCGATAAACCTAGCTAGCTTTTCATATGTTTTCATGTTGCTTTGGTTAGTTTATAAGCTTTGCAATGCGCTTAATTTATCTTGTGCTATAAGAGTTATTGATTTAAGGATAGACATGGTGTTTTAACCCTAGATATATAAACCTTTATGGCTATGGAGAAATTCAGCAACCTAGTTGTAAACATGGTGTTTAGAACTAGGTGAAAACATTGTCTTGTTTATATGCTTTCCTATCATGTGCATACACACCTTGCACCACGTACACTCATTAGGTTTTTATTCCTCATTAGACTAATTATGCCACAAGTTAAGAATCTTAGGAGACATTGTTGGATTGTTGGCAATTCTATCTACTACCAACCGTCACCTTGGGGGTAGAATGTGCGTTTAAAACGTCTTACAGGCAAGATAAAGACTCTCACTACAAGGAAATTGAAGGATAGCTAATAAGTGCTTTGTCTTCTTCTTCCATGACTAGCAAAATGCTAAGCATGGGGGAGACCCTGAATCTTGAACACGGAAGTTAACATCACCGGATCAATGCGCGAAAAGCTATCAATCTCATCAAAATTCTGCATGGTCTCGAAGGGAAAACACTGGGTATTTTTGGATATTTAGAAGCCCCATGAAGTTACAATTCCAACAAATCAAGAATCAAGACAATCGGAGGTTCCTACAAGCGGTTATGCCCGAATCACAGAGTGCAACACGTCCTGAAATCAGTTTTGGACAGCACGCAGTGCTGAAGTAAAACAGACATAGCTCCCTTGTTTGAACTCCGTTTTCGATGAATGACCACACGTTGGAAAGGTAATTTCATAAACCTTTCAATAGTGCTATATTTTGATATATGTTCTGTTCTGGACAGAGGGGGAAATTCATGAAAAAGAGACAGCAAGGAGATGATGAGAACAAGAAAGAGGAGATGGTGATGACAACATTGAAGAGAAGGGTGACCAATGACTCCATTAAGCATACAAGATCAAATTCAGAAGTTTAGGAGCATTAATAAATCAAGACAAAAGCAAAAGCCACATCGATACATGGAGATGTCGGAAGAAGGCAACGGAGAATTACAAAGGACGGTAACATCTCCATGGACCTTCTCTTTTCCAAACACAAATGTTTCTACGTATGCCTTCAACTTCAACTAGGTGCAACCTTTTGTTTTTATATTCAAACAATAACATGGCTACTAGGAGGACAACCTAGGTTTCTTTTTACTTTCAATAGATAAGCATGACCATGTGTTCACCTCGATGTTCTATATTACCTATGCTTACGGAAAGATGATGAAAGTTGCCGCTTTGTTTTACCTACATGAAGTTATACATGTCTTGGCTAATTGCTCTCTATAATATGATCTGAAATTAATTTAAATACCGGCTCTTTTATTTGTGGAGGTGAAATGACTATTCTCTAGACCCACATACATATCTTTGCTCTTTGATTTAAGTTTATGGATAGCCGGATAACTTGTTGTTTTTATGAAAGCTTAACTTTTATGTTATCTACATATTTGTGATGCTCTTGCAAAGTTCTACCTACCAAAGCCATATACATATATGTTTTATGATAACAAAACCCGTAGATTGCAAACATATGTTTTGATGAGTTGGATTAGGATTGATTTCTATGGTTAGAGACTAAGAAGCTGGTCATCCTTTGTGTAACTTTTTCATGCTAGCCTTTTTGTCCATGCATTGTGGGTTTTCACATCGAAAATTTCACAAACTTCATTGGGCATCCACTCTAAACCAAAAACATTTTTTTGTGATCACCTCCTTGTCCACAACCCAATTTGAGTATGGAGTAAAATTCTCGATGGAGATTCAAATATTCCGCAAGATTATGGAATTTATACTTACTTTAGCAGTCATTTCCCCTCTCTTTTATGCTCGAGGACGAGCATCGTTCAAGCATGGGGGAGGAGTCATTCTCTGACACAAATGCTATGTAAGTATTATGTTGCAAAAAGTTTTGAGGAGCAAAAAGAAAAAAAAGAAAAAAAGAAAAAAAATGAAAAATGAAAAAAATATGATAAGAAGAAAAGAAAAGTAAGAAAAATAGGAAGAATAAAGTGAAAAAAGGAAAGAGAGAAAAAGAGAAGGAAATAAAATAAAAGTAAAAAAATATAATAAAGATGCTCCTCAGATCTTTTTGCTTCATAAGTTCTCAAGTGCCTTGATGACACATCCATACTCAAATCTTCCAACCATGTGCAATCGGATAACGAGGACTTCACTCGTGCCTCGGGATCATCCATTTGCCACTTGCACATGTCCACTTATCTAAATGTGTGTGTTTCATCCCTCTCTCTTTCCAACATTTATTTTCCATGGCCTTTTTGACAAGTCTCGGTAATTCCAATAGACCTCTCTCTTAATTTGACAATATTTCGGATGTATGTTTTGCTAGGATTGTTTTTAACCTTCCAAGCTCCACATAAGCCTTCCACTATCACATATGAGTAGAGTAGGTTGAAAATAATCTAGTATAGGCTTGAGTGACTTGATGAGATGAGTGTTTCCATGAGCTTTTGCAAGAGATTTTCACTTATGTTGGATATGCATCTTTTTGAAAATCTTCCATGTGACAAGGTAATGGTTTGAAGTTCACTTAAGTTTGAGAGCATTGTGTTAAATGTGGCTTGTTCTTTATTGTTAGTCTATCTTCCATAATGAAAAAGAAGTCGGTCACAACTTGAACTTTAAAAATAAATTCTTAAGAGAGAGCAATTTGCCTCGTCATGAATGACTAAGTGCAGGGACAACATTGGAAGGCAACACTGATTTACCTTTTAAGCAAGGATTACTTACTTGAGGACGAGCAAGGTTTAAGCATGGGGGAGATGTTGACGGTGAATTTCCGTCAACCTAGAGTACTTGTTATACATTGGTTTCGATTATGATTTGCAACTAACCCGCCACTAGGCATACTAATGATGTAACAAGTTCACACTTGCATGTCGATTTTGGAGTTTGTTGTTTACGCAGGAAATCTACGTTAAAGAGGTGACTTTCGGGATAAGTTCACCAAGCACTTTGGAAGAAGATCATGAAGCCCGACAAGAGTCAAGACACGCGATGAACATGACTCCAAATGACCCGAGGACCGAAGCGTCAACGTGCAAATCTTCAGGGACTCAACCAGAAAACAGCGAAGCTTGCATAGCAAGGATTCAAGCCTTAACCGTGAAGGAAACGACGTCAAAGGCCCACATGCAAGTGCACACGAATAAGGGATCACGTGAGAAGCAACCGGGGAGGAAACCGGGGCCGAACCGGGCCGAAGTGGGCTCGGGCCGGCCGGCCGGGCCGACCGGCCCAGCCCACTCGGGGTCGGTTCGGTCCCCCCTTTGCCCTAGGTCTTCGTCTATTTATTGCCTCCACCGTCGTCGGCCGCCACATCGAACAAATCATCCTACCGATGCCAATCACCAGAAAACTGCCGCCGCAAGATGAGGGAAAGAGTTAGATGAGCTCGTCGCAAGGATCAACACCTGCAGAGAGAAGGAAGCAAGAGGAGGACTCCAAGCCGCTGGCCTAGGGGTGTTCCCAAGCTCCATCGCCGCCATCTTCATCGACGATGTTCTCCGGAGTCTCCATCACCCCTATGTGCTTCAATCCGTGTAAGATGATGGGGTAATGTCTCTGTTCATCCCTAGGATTAGATGGATACATGCTATGTGATCGCTACTTGATTCGTGGTTTCAATCTATTGTTTTCATGTTGATGATGCTTTGATGATTTAGGTAGGCCACCGTGTTTTCGGGCGTATGATATCCGCTACTCCCATAGATTCCATCAACATACCGTGTCCATCATAGGTCTAGTCACCAATACCTTTGCATAGTGATAGTACGAGAGGAGGGAAAGGGCGAAACCGCGGTCACAACCCCCGGTAGATTGGTTTACCGCTTTCGTGTAGTAGATGCAAACCATGTTATCCTAGATCCTAGGGAGGGAACGCTTATCTTTCTTACTCACTCTCTTGTGTTCACCCTTTACCATCTAGTTTAACCCTAGATTTGTTTGATCAACTTAACCTAGATTAACTTAGGTTAGATTGTCTTTACTTTTGGATTAATACTCTATTTAAAGGTTTCCTTAGTCAACTAGATTAGTACTTGGTTAAGCGCTAGTAATCCCCTTGCTCCGCGGATTGACAAGAACCTTGGGAATCCCGTGGTGAAAAAGGTGTAGTCCGTACGCTTGCGGATCGTAGGTGGATACGAGTTTTATCCGTCAACAGTTGGGTCAAAAACCTAGTCAAACACCTTGAACCCCTCTTGACCCACCAGTGTCAGCCGATACTTTTACCACGTTCTCCAAATTTCACCTAAACACGTCAAAATCTCCCAATGTAAAAGTTGTGTGTTTTGTCGAGGGACACAACTATCATGTTGAGTGACATTTGAGATTTGAAGTTTAAATAGATGAAAAACTCAAGTCAACACTTCTGGTTACTATTCACCGGCGCCCAGGAAATCTGCAACTTGGCACGCGATTTGTGCATAAATGGTTGAGAAAAAGACCCTATGCCTTTTACGAAAGTTGCAGAGCAATACGAGATCTACAACTTTTCTATTATCCACTTGGTCCACTTCTGTAGCGAAATTTCGAGTTTGGGCATTTCAAACAAGGCCAAGTCAAATTCTACGAGATGCCAGCGCTACGCGTTCGCGCCCACGCGCGACGTCGTGCGCGTGGCCACGCCGAGCCGCGCCACCGGCCGACCGGGCACGACCGCCGGAGCACCGCTGCGACCGCCGGTCCCAAGGCCTCCCACCGACGTTCGCACCCAACCCTCTATTGCCACGCGCCGCACGCTCACGGGCCGCGCGAAACCGACCTCGCGCCGCCCAGCCAACGGCGTTGCCGCCGTACCCTGACTCCGCGCGCGCACGTCGCCGTCGTCCCCACCGCCCATGCCTTGACTCCTGTGGTCTCCACGCACTTGCCGTGACTCCCAGGCACGAGCTCCTATTTAAGCGCCGAAGCTCGCCAGTCACGCGCGTTGCCGCCGGACACCGAGCCGTGCTCCGCCATGCGCCATTGAAGGCCCGCTGCCGAGCTCCTCCTTCCACCTGCTCTCCGAGCCAAAGCACGCTCCTAGCCCTTACTCTAGACCGCCCTGAAGCTCGCGCGCTTGCTTGTTGCCTCGGCCGCGCTACCCCCTCGCCGGCGCTCGAGTTCCAGCGGCCGCCGCCGAGCATCCGCCGGTGAGCTCGATCCCCACTCGCTCCCTGGGCCAACCAACCCTTCCAGGACCTCCACTAGGTCGCAGGGAAGCTAACCGTGCCACGCGTTGTGCATCCCCATCCCTATCTTCGCCGGAGTCTGAGCAGCCGCGACCGCCATCGTCGGTCTCCGTCGCGCCCGCTCGTCGGAGCAACCCCCACCCTCCAATCTGTGGCCAATCGACCTTAGGTGAGGGGAATCACGCACCTGAGTCGCATGTTTGCCAACACCGGGCCCACATCGCCGGCGGCGAGCCGCCCCCGCCGCCGAGGGACCTCTGTGAGGCCTTTTTGTACTCGAGGGTCTAGGTGTTAATGGCAAGGGCAGATTTGTGAAGGTTCAAAACTTCTAAGGGGTGTGGTGAAAGAAGATTCTTACCCTTTTGTGTATTTCAGCTGGATCTTGTAAATTCCATATAAAATCGTAGAAAAATCCAAAAAAATGCAAACTCAATTTTTTTGTGCTCTGTGTAACAAGAACTACAACTTTCTCCAAACATGTATATACTTTTGAGCTTTATTGTTTGCATGAAAAATAGAAAACCATTTTATCAAGATCTGCGATTCTGCAAAATCCATACATGATCTTGAGCTGGATTTTGGATATCTTGTGAGCACTAGTATGTGTAGGTCCTGTGCCAAAAATTGCACAAAGTTACTGAAGAAATCTTTTTATATAAATTATCTTGTATTATTGTCAAATCTGCCTAGATGATTTTTGTAGCTTAACATATAATTATTTTTCAGCCCTACTTCTGCATATCATCTTGTAATGTTGAAATGCACATCTGATGAATTTATCATGATTTTATCACTGTTAGAAATATTTATTCCGTATTTATGCTTGTTTTTAATCATAAATGTGTAGATCAAGATCTATAACGGCTATGGATGTGTTTGTTTGTTTCATAGACTTGTTTTGGACCATAGAAACAGTGAGAGAAAGTTTGGGTCCATAAGTGTTATATTTATTTTTATATGCATTTATCTTGTTTTTGGTGAATAGGAATGCTATATTTAATATGTTTCTTTTATTTACTTCAGCAAATGTGCATGTGTGATCAGTGGTTAGTATTAGACTTATTGAGATCAGGGAACACCACTATGGGTGTTTTATGAACTGTTGGTTGAATAAAAGGGAAAGAACCTTGGTAGGTTTAATAGTGAAATTGATTGAAAAATCACCAATCACACATAAGGATTTTGTGTTGGTGTGGTAAACTTGCTAACTAGTTTATAACCAACCCTTTGCTGTTTGTGAGAATTAAAATAAATTAATTGTATATATATGTACACAATCACTATTAAAAAGTCTAGATAATAAAGCAACGCATATTGTTCCTTTATCGGAAGAGTATGCTGAATGTATTATTATCTAGGTGAATGTGGTCAACCAAGCACCCCATGGTTGTCATAAGTTGTTTTGAAATTAATTAAATCAAATGGTCACTTAAGTCTTGTATTGCATCCTCCGTGTAGAAGTTCCCAACGGTAGTTACACGCTCGTGCCAGTGGACGTGAACGAGGGAGCTAGAGGAGATGTGCACTATGCCACCGTAGAGCAAGACCCGGGCCAAAGTCTGGAAGTTTGTCTAACTTCTTGTGCCAACGAAGGCATGCCCCGGTTTTATCATTAACCCATGTTTTATTAAATATATGCAACTATCTTTGTTATTCTATGTGCAATTACATTCAGGAATTGAATGAGACCCTAGTTGCATGATCCCTAGGTGCCTATGTTCTTTTACTAGTATGCTAGGCCGTTAGATGCTATGCTCTAAGGACCCGGTAAAAGTCGAGTGATGTTCGTCACTCGTGAGAATAGGATTTCCTATTGGAATACACCTCTTTTATAAATGGATTGCTCATGTGGTAAGAGCATGGGATTTGAGCTCCAGTCCAGTGGCTTCGTGGGCTAAGCTTTTGAGCGTACTAAGCACTTGTCGGGAATGGGACCGGTAAGCCTAGTACCTTAATGAGACGGCATGGGATTCTACTACTACTACTCTCGATTCGTCTCCTGCCCGGCTCGCAATTGGCAGGAGGGTACTTGTGTGAGGCTGGGTGTACTAGGTGGGGCATGCCAGATAGCCTTGTACCCAGGACTGTAGGCTACTATCCCAACCTGAGGATTTTTGGGAACCGTTTGGTCGGTGTCAGCTCTGTTGGGGCACCGCTCCGTGTGTTTAGGTCTACCTTGCAAGGGTTTATGAATCAATCTATTGTCGACCTCTCACCGTTATCCGAGACTGCTTAATCAGCTGGCCATGATATCCCTTAATGATGGAACTATGTGAAATCTCCTGCGTGAATTAATTGTATTGTACAAGTCCTGATTGTATTAGTTGATCATCATAGTAATGATAATATCACTAGAACCTGAGCTAAAATATTGAAAGTAAGGTTCCATGATCCTAGTTTTTTTTTTGCAAAACAAACCCACCAGCCAAAAGCCGACATGTCTAGAGGTAACTTTTGTCGGGTAAGTCTTGCTGAGTATTAGTATACTCAGCCTTGCTATAATTGTTGCTTTTAGGCGAAGTTGTTTGGCCTGGTGAGATTCCACCCGGCTGGGAGCTGGAATGGATGGATGATGACACCGAGTAATGGCATCACAGATGGCCTCCAGTGATGTCATATCGTATCGCTATTAGTACTTCCGCTGTTTTAATAAAACTCTGAACCTTTTACTTTCATGTCAAAGAACCATGTCTGTAATATGGACCCTCCGGGGATTTAATATTAATTTGTAAGGCACTCTGGACTCTCCTTCGTGGGAGTTTTATGCATACGTTCGATCTTCTTTGTGTTTCCAAGTGATTTACTAGGTGTAAACCCGGCAACACTCAACAGGATGATTCTTTATTGTCGCTTAATGACCAAATGGAGTGGTTTGGGCGATAGTATGGAATTATCTCAGGTGGGGTTGTCACAACTGGTATCAGAGCATCCATATGCACCAGAGTGATTAGATTAATGCTAATCACATGATTTACAATAAAACTTGCCAAGATTGATTGGATTTTTGAAAATCCGTTGGATCGTTAAGGAATGATCTAGATCGAGAGGCCCTAGAGGGAAGTTTTGGGTTCTTTAAGGTGGCATAAGAATCTATGGTTTATTTTGCTAACTTCCAGCACTTTAAATTATGTCAGACTTACTTTCTTGTACAACCAAACTAGATGAGCCACGTGTTTCATACGTGTGCTGTTCCACATCACGGGAATTGCGAGGGTTGATGGAGTGATCCATTCCATAGATCCCATCTTCGCGTCTAGTTATGTGTTGTGGTGTCGCCACGTGTCTCATACGTGTGCATTCCGCATGTCGATCATGCAAGGCAAGGATACACTCCATTCAAACGGAGGGTGTCCGAGGTTGGACGCTGTCCATGCAGTAGCTTGATGCATGGATACCGTTTCTATAAGTGAACAGTAATGTATGTGGATGCTATCGTGACGTGCTGGCACGAAAGGTTCATTTTCTGCAGGTACACTAACAACGTTTCGTAAGTCGTTAAGTGCGAATCGAGTAGCTCCGACTAGTTATTATAAGGAGGGTCGATTATAAACTTGCCACCGGCACTAACTACGTCTTTTGGATCCATGTGTGTGAGGTCATTTAAGGCGTGTACATTCAGGATTAAAATCTTGTTGAACCTAAAAATGGTAATTGCTTGATTGAGTAATTTTCCTAGTGTGATTGCTTGATCTTAGATAAGGTTTTCCTCTTTTGAACCTTGGAGATTCCTGGCAGATTCTGTTGCTGCCATTTCTCAATGTTTGTAGCCAAATTTGTAAGAAATGTGACTAGGCATCCTTTAGGAAAGTTGTTGCTTATCAAGTTGAGCATCTACTGTGAATTTCTCAGAATTTTAGGAATTTTCTACAGAGAGTTATGCTCAGTTTAGTAAGTCTCTGTCCTGCTGTTTTTCTGGGAGACCTTCCTTTGAACATGGAATTTTCCGAGCATGTTCCAATCCAATCTAGCTCTACCTTTGAATACCAAAAGTGTGCGTAGTTATGTCACTGAGTTTCTACCAAAATTTGGTAATTTTTGGAGTCACAGGTTCTGAGTTATGAATTTTTGATTCACAACCCCCGAACTTTACGCCATCATTTTATGAGTACTCGATTCGAGTTCCGGCACATACTTGCACCTTGTGCAAATGGCTGCCCCAAATGTTATTCACTTGAGGATCAGACTTACCCCTTTTACTCATTGAAATCTTGCGGAAGGTTTGAAACCTTTAGTAGTGGTCTGTTTATGCAACGTTCTTTTATAGTTGTGAGAATTTATCCTTGTGCACGTGTTCGCATCTGGTTCTGACATTTGTCACTTATTCCAGATGTCCGCCTCCAGATCCATGACCGTTGATGTGCAGGCGTGGACTCACTTGAACTGCCTTGAGGAGGGTGGTTTTCCTGCACTTTTGTGGGACACCCTAAAGGACTTTGGGTACGCCGCGTATCCAGAGTACTCGGCATGTGAGCTCATGAGCACCGGCCAACTGCTTTGTTGGGAAGTTAAGGTGAAGATCCCTGTGTGTCCGACATATCCTACTTGGGAAGAGTGGGAAGTGAAGGCACAAGGGTTGAACTTGGCTGACACCGTGCAAAAGGCTGCTTTGGAAGCACACACAAATTTTTGTGAGGAGCACGCTGATTTGGTAGATAGCATGGCAGCCAAGGTGATCCCTTTACCCAAACAGTATTCCGGACATGGGATCGAGCACGAAGCTTTTCTCTCCGCTTAGGCCGATCACCACAATCCTAAACTTGTCACCTCAGTCCGTTTCTCCAAAGCCATGTTTGATGCCTATCAAGTGGTGGTTGGAGAGAGCATGCTCTATAGACACCACGTTTATAGATAACAAGTTAATGGTGCAGAAGCTATCACCCAAGAGTTGAAGGAAGCTTGAGCAACGATAGCCCGTCTTAAGAAGAGAAGACGCAAGGATAAAACAACAATTCAAGAATTGAGTGAAGTCATTCATGAGCAGAATTTCTTGTTGCAGCATAATGATCAATATATTGCTTGACTTAGAGAATCAATTAGAGGTTGTAGCAGCTCCACCTCCTAATCCCGAAGAGGAAGAAGATCCCGAAGAGATCCAAGGAGAATCTGGAGTGGAGACCGGACCTGCTTCACCTTAAGTGAACCTATGCTAGAGTGTTATCTAGTTGATGTTGGTTACGCTTTCAATAAAATAATGTGTTGTAAGAATGGATCTTGCAATGACGTTGGTTGCGATCAACTTTGGACCGTGTGTTGAATATCAAGTGGTGTGAAATGTTGTGGAGATCGTGCTCACTGATTTTATCATGCTTGCATATACGTACCGAGAGTTATGGTAAATTTTGTGCACCTCGGCCTTCTGTGAAAACAGCTAGGCAGAACCTCGGTGACAGAATTTTTCAGGCATGATAATGTTGGAAATTGACTTGAAGTTGAATACCAACATTGGAGCGTACGAAATCCTACATTCACTGACCAGAAATGAGAATTTTTCGGGGTATAAGCAAGGATTTGTGAATTTTATACTTATGACCGCCGTGCTGTCCGAGTCTGAAAGTTGCCATGAATGAGTTTTCGTCGTGCATATTCTACTTGTTAATTTATGTGAGCAAGCTTATGAATATGTGTTTAATGAGAACTCAACTTTTCAGATGGTCGGATTGACATGTAGCACCCCCAACGGTTTTGATGCGTCGGGTAGTGGTGATCTACCACCGCCACCACCCATGACACCGGTGGAGACTTTCATGGCCACCCAAACCAAAGTGTTGCGCCAAATCCTACAGACGCAACAGCAAATCGCGCAACAGATGCACCAGAGACCGCCAATTGGAGCTAATCATGATGGACCACAGATGGTTACCACCTACAGTTTATTGGGATGAAGCCCCCGACTTTCACTAAAGCAGAAGAGCCCCTTGATGCTGACGCATGGGTTAGGGCCATTGATGCCAAATTCTCTGCATTTGTCCTACCTTGTTCTGAGGAGCACAAGGCTAGCTTTGCAGCCTTGCAGCTTCGTGGAGAAGCTTTAATGTGTTGGGAGCACTTTAAGACCATGCAACCTGCTGGACATGAAGTTACTTGGACCGAGTTCAAGAAAGCTTTCAAGGATCATCACATCCCAAAAGGAATCATGGTTAGAAAGATGAATGAGTTGCTTGCTCTTAAGCAAGGTGATGACACTTATTATCAGTACGCACAGAAGTTTAATAGTCTTTGCCATATGGAGAACATCACGTGGACACGGATGCCAAAAAGATGGAACGTTTCCGTGATGGCCTTAGGAGTGAATTGTATGAAAGACTAAACATACTAGAGCCCAACAGTTATCACGAGTTAGTGAACAAAGCTATCTCTCAAGAGGATGCCATGATGAAGGTACAGAAAGAGAAGAAGAGACAGAACGACTTTTCTTCAGGAGATGGATCGGGCAAGAAATTCCGTTTCATCAAGAAGAATGTGCATGGTTCTTCCCAATCATCCGCATCAGGGCATTCGAGAATGACTCCGTCCCTGCATAAGCCTTCGGGAAATTTTCAGTACCGTCAGGCCCAGCCACAAGTCTCCAAGCCAAAGGAACTTCCACTCCGCATTTGCTACAATTGTAGGCAACCAGGGCATTATGCCAATGAGTGCCCAAACCCTAGGAGGATCAAGACCGAACAACAGGCTCCGAACCCCGGAGTAGCCAAGGGCAATCATGACAAGAAGCCCATGATTCCAGTGAAGCAAGGCCAACTTAACTTCACGGGTAACTTTTCTATCCGAGGGCATTCCTTCTTACTTGGACTTTGATGATGGAACTTTACTCCGTCCTTGCATGTTAGTTGCTTTTCAAGAACTAAATTTAGGAATCTCAGTGAACAAATGTGACGACACGTTTGTTTACTAGCCTTCCCTTTCTTAATTTTATTTCTCTTGGTAGTCACCTTCTCAACTTGGTCTTTCCGCCTAATTTCCAATCTTTTAGATTCAAATCAATTGACCGGCTAAGTTGAAGGAGTAGGATCACAAATTTCTTGAGAAATCACGGTCAGATCTTCGGACTGTTGGACTCCATTCGTTTTAGTGCCACGATGGTACGACGCCGTAGCGTCACCCTGCCATCTCTTTTCCACGGTCACGATCACGTCGGCAAGACCTCACGGGCCGACCATTATCGAGCCCCGTGTGGCGACCGCCAGATCCCTCCGCTAGTCCCTACCTCAGTCAGTTGGGATGACCGTTGCGTACCGTTCAGCTATAAAAAGGGAAACCCTCCCGCGGTGTTGCCATTGCCAAGTCTCTCGTCTGCTTTCGAGCTCGGCAGTGTCGCCACTCTTGGTTTTCCTTTCGGCTAGTTTTGGCCAACCCGCCACTAGCCCATCTCCGTTGTCGCTCCGCCCACTCACCGAGCAAGCGGTTTCGCCATCTTCGTCGACAACCTCCAGAAGAAGCTCGAAGAAGACCGAGAGAAGAAACTCGGCTTGCATCGCCGACCATGGCTCAGTTCATGGAGATTTTCGAGCCTCTCCGCTGGACGCTTGTAGCGATGTACCTCTGCATCGTCGGCGGAGTTTGTCTTCTTTTAGTCTTCCATGTACACATCCATCGCCCGCTTCCTCATGAACTGTGTTGAGGCAGTGAGGAGAGCACCATGTATCTTTTGCCCTATCTGAATTCTCGCTACCTACAAATATAAGCGAGTATGTCTTCCATCTTGTAACTCTTATCTTGTTAGAAAGTGTTGCTCTAATCTTGTTGTCAAATCTCGGGACGAGATTCTGTTTAAGGGGGTAGGCTGTGACGCCCCAGGTTTTCAGCAAGAGTTGTTAACCCTAATGAGCAGGTCAATAGTGTTGAATTTGGTCAAACGACAGTAAACCTGGGCCATCACCTCGAAAACATCACCGACAAACCCTAATGACACTCTTTGGTCAACCATAGTCAAGGTTGGGTCAAAACCCTAGTCAAACCCCTTGAACCCCTCTTGACCCACTAGTGTCAGCCGATACTTTTGCCGCGTTCTCCAAATTTCACCTAAACATGTCAAAATCTCCCAATGTAAAAGTTGTGTGTTTTGTTGAGGGACACAACTCTCATGTTGAGTGGCATTTGAGATTTGAAGTTTAAATAGATGAAAAACTCAAGTCAACACTTCTGGTTACTATTCACCAGCGCCCAGGAAATCTGCAACTTGGCACGCGATTTGTGCACAAATGGTTGAGAAAAAGACCCTATGCCTTTTATGAAAGTTGTAGAGCAATACGAGATCTACAACTTTTCTATTATCCACTTGGTCCACTTCTGTAGCGAAATTTCGAGTTTGGGCATTTCAAAAAAGGCCAAGTCAAGTTCTACGAGATGCTAGCACCACGCGTTCGCGCCCACGCGCGACACCGTGTGCGTGGCCACGCCGGGCCGCGCCACCGGCCGACCGGGCACGACCGCCGGAGCACCGCCGCGACCACCGGTCCCAAGGCCTCCCACCGACGTTCGCACCCAACCCTCGGTTGCCACGCGCCGCACGCTCACGGGCCGCGCGAAACCGACCTGCGCCGTCCAGCCAATGGCGTTGCCGCCATACCCCGGCTCTGCGCGCACACGTCGCCGCCGTCCCCACCGCCCATGCCTTGACTCCTGCGGTCTTCGCGCGCTTGCCGAGACTCCCAGGCACGAGCTCCTATTTAAGGGCCGAAGCTCGCCAGTCGCGTGCGTTGCCGCCGGACACCAAGCCCGCCATGCGCCATTGAAGGCCTGCTTGAGGACCATGTGTGGTTCGAGGACCGGTGGATGGTCGCTCCCTTGTGCGATGAGTGATTAACAACGTTGTGTGGACTGATTCTTGGCTAAGTATTGCAGGTGCAGGTTGCGGCTTGACTCGTGTTGGTGCAGGTGAAGAACAAGCGCGAAAGGTCGTTGCCAGTGAGGCCTCCAGGTGTGGAGAAGACAAGTAGGCTTCGTTCGAGGGACCCGGTGGCCAGCGGGGTCAAGTGCGGGCCGCATGGTGGCATGAACAACAAGATGAAGTCGTAGACGGTTTCTTGGTAGAGCCTCAAAACCAAGGGCGAGCCGGGACTACGTGGGAGCCCAGTCATGAGTGGAGATTGGCGGAGGCTACACAGAGTTTGCGAGGTTTGCAGTGGTTCACCAGAAAACCACTAGGTTACTCGGTTGAGCCACAAAACAGAGGCCGAAGACTCAACGAGGGGGTGCGGCCACCCAGGCCAGTTCAACCGCCCAGGAGGGGCGGTCAGACCGCCTGAGGCCGGTCAGATCTCCCGGGCCGGTCTAACCGCCTAGGGGGCGGTCCGACCGCCCTGGCCGTCGGCGCCGAGAAGCTTCGAAGCGAAGGACACGCGTCGGGATCGCAAGGCTTGCGTCGAGGCTAAGCGAGGTTGCGGTCGCGGGCATCCGTCCGATGGTGAAGACATGAAGACTTCCAAATTCGCCCTCGAGGGGCATGTATCCCTAGTTATTAGTGAAGGGTAGTTTAGTCTTTTGGGTGCCTCCATATATACTCATTGGATGGGTGGATGGCAGCCAACTCTTGGAACCGTAGCTCATTTGTTTTTCCATTTTCGTTCTCCTTTTTCCTTAGGTTTTAGAGGACTAGCTTGAGAGCTTCATGTGAGATCTAGAGAGAGGGATGGATGTTTGGGTGGCAAGCTAGACCTTGTACGAACTTTTCATGGCATGTATAGAAGGTTTGGCGTTGTTCATCATGGTGGTTTCCCCGTCTCTTTTGTGTTGATTTTCGGAGCTCTTTTGGCGGTGTTTTGAGGACGATTTCTTGGGGTTTTTGGTGGGTGTCACGTATGAGGTTCTTGTGCCTCTTTGGCTGGTGACTTTGCCCCCAAATCCCCTTTGAATCGGACTCGATTTGGTGGTTTCTCGAGTTGGGCGAGTTCTTGACCTAGAGAAGCGATTTCTTCGATTCCTCTTGATTGTGAGCGTTTCGGGTCGATTCCTTTGAGGTAGAGGTTGCCCAGAAGGTAACCCAGCTATTCCCGAAGTTTTGCTGCAATCCGTGGAGTGATTCGGGAGATCGGGCACGAGGAAGTTGAGGTTTGACCCGCGGGCTCGTTTTCTGGAAGGGGCGGTCTAACCGCCTACAGGGGGCGATCTAACCGCCCTGGGTGTTTCCAGGTCGGAGTTTTGTTTCGCCGGATTTTCCTCTGTGAGTTTGTTCGCCTTGATCAGAGGAGCGCCTGGGTGAAATTTGGGGTTTTTCTCGTGCAGTTTGCTAGGTGTTCTTGGTTGGAGTTCATTGCTGGGTACAGGAGGTTAGACCGCCCCTGGTAGCCGGTCTAACCTCCCCTAGGCCCTTGGGTGAAGTTTTGGTTTTCGCCAAGATTTTCTGGTAGCTAGCATGGCCTTGACCAGAGATCTTTGTTGGTGAAACCGGGGTGAGTTTTGGTGCTCGGAAGAGGCGTTTCGGAGGATTGCTTGGTTACCAGGTGGAGGCGGTCTAACCGCCCCCTATACCCGGTCTAACCGCCCCCCTCTGGTTAGCCCGCTGTCGAGTTGTTTCCGTTGTCGTTGCTGCGTGTGTGTTGTGATAATTTTTGGTAGAGTTTGTTCCTAGGACCAGTAGCACTCCAGTGGCTACGTGGTTTTGGCAAACGGGAGGTTGAAGTGCGGAGTGTGTGATTTCGGGGGTTCGACCGAGCTAGTTCATCTTGTCGGAGTTTCAATCTCCCTCGAGAAGAATTTTTATCGGCTCCCATTCAATCCCCCCATCTCTGGTCGCCTAATCGGTCCTTCAAGTGGTATCAGAGCCGGTTCGGGTCTTTGTTGACTCTAACCAGTCTAAGATCCAATGATGGCGTACCAGGAACGGGGTTCGGGTCCTCCACACTTCGATGGCAAGAACTACCAGATGAGGAGCAAGCGGATGGGTGTGTTCCTCCGCGGAAAGGGTCAGATTCTCTGGGATGTCACGGTGGACACAGTCTATGTCCAGCCGATGGATTTCCTCGCTCCAGGGTCGAGGGACAGATTCGACGCCAACAACAAGGCGGTCGACTACTTGTTTTGTGCTTTGTGTCAGCCTGAGTTCGATCGGGTGCACACCGAGCACTTGGCTCGTAGGATTTGGGCGGTGTTGAAGGAGGCTCATGTTGGGAACGCCCAGGTTCAGGCACGGATGTATGCGACTTACCGGAGAGAGTACAAGAACTTCACTCATTTCCCCGGTGAGTCCATCGATGCCTTGTTTCAGAGGTTCACGGTGGTGGTAAACAACATGAGGGCCAATGTGGACGTGCTCCCGTACGATGATCATGATAGAGCGGTCAAGCTCTTACACTCTTTGGATCGTACGATATGGGGCGGAAAGTTCGAGGCCATTGTCGAGTCGGAGAAGTATGACACTCTGACGGTGAACGAGTTGTTCTCGAAGCTCAAGTCGGCCGAGGTGGATAGGGGCATGATCGACAAGCTCGAGGGACCGACCGATTCCCATAGTCTTGCCCTCGTTGGTGGTTCCAAAGGAAAGGCTAACTCTAACCCATCCACCGGGATGTTCTCCTTTTCCTCTTTGAGGTCTATGCCGGATGAGGAGTTTGATGACCTTGGAGAGGACGAGCCGGCGGCCGGTGACGAGGCGGTTCGAGAGGCCGCACGAGAACCGCGTGAACATGAGGAGGAACACGAGGACGTGCTTCCAGTGCGGCAAGCCGGGACACTTCGTCGCCGACCGGCGCCGGAGAAGGCCGAGAACAAGGACAGCTACAAGCACAAGCCGAGGATGGACGGCAAGTACCGTTTGAGGCGCGACCACAAGAGCAAGCACAAGAACAAGTACAAGGACGAGCGACGATCGAGGAAGAAGGAGAGCCGAGGCAAGGCCCGAGCGATGGTGGGAGCGAGCGACGTCGACTCCAGTTCCGCGTACTCCACCTCGAGCTCGAGTAGCAGTGAAGACGAAGGTGATCGTCGCAAGAACAAGAAGTCGTCCAAGAACCTGAGTGGGCTGAGTTGCTTCGCGAGAGACGGCCCTCGCACCATGGCGCCGAGCTGCGGCGGCAAGAAGAGCACACGGAGCGACTCGGACTGCGAGTTCGACGACGAGGTGCGTGATGAACTTCCCTTCTTGCGCCAGGAGAATGAGAGGCTTGGCTCTTTGCTTGATAACCGTGATGACATGCTTAGAGAGGCCAAGAAAATGAGAAAAGAGCTTAGGGCTTCACTCGAGGATGCTAGGACTAGAGTGGCTGAGCTAGAGACACAGGTGCTTGATAGCAAGCTTGTGATTGATTCCCTTAAGGCTAGCCCTGTTGTTTCAGATGAGAATGATTATGCTGATTGCTCCATATTCCTTGCTGATCTTGCTTTGTTTAAGGAGAAGCATGCCTCCAAGTGTGAGGAACTAGATGTGCTTAGGGTTGAAGTGGCTGAGCTTAAGTCTAGACCTGCTTTGCTAGGTGCTTGCACTTCTTGCCTTGTTTTGCATGCTAAGATCGATGAGATGCATGCTTACACTAGTTCACTTGAGGCTAAATTGAAGGAACCCATGCCTACATCATGCTCTACCTGTGAAATGCATGCGTTGAAAAATTTGGAACTTGCACATTATGTTGATCGTTTGCAGGATGAGAATGATGACTTGAGGAAGTTGATGGGGTGGTTGTTCGGTCATGAGCCTCAGTTGAGGATGATGATCGAGGCCTTTAAGAGGCAAGATGGTGAGGGACTTGGGGCAAACAAGGTTGGTGCGGGAAGTGGAGAGAATATCCCGGAGCCACCAAAAACCCACCACAAAAATGATTTCCCTCCAAAACCCAACCATCTTAGGAACCGACTAGACACAACCCCAGCTGCACCTATATTTTCTACACCCACAAATGATCTCCGAAGGCCTATCAAGTTTGTGAGCACTTCCGGGAAAGTGTTATTTGGGAAAGTGAGTGAGAAGGCAAGTGAGGAGAAATCGGTGGAGGAGTTGAGTGGAGAGAAACCAAGTGAGCAGCCCCAATCCAAGCCAAAACCTAAGCTTGTGAGGTTCCGTTGTGGCCATTGTGGGAAAGAGGGTCACAAGGATGAGTTTTGCTTCAAGAGGAAGTGGGAAGAGAGGATGGCAAAGGAGTGGGTGAACAAGGATAGGTACAATCCTTCTCATGGTGTACCTAAGCCTCGTATGCCACTGCCTAGGGGTAAGGCTGTGGTGAGAAGTGTTCCGGCATGGGGAGATGCGAGTTCCCGCAGCCGAGGAGCAGGTCTGGAGGGAGCGGTCAGACCAGCCTGGCTAGGCGGTCAGACCGGCCCAGCCCAGAGGGGGGCGGTTAGACCGCCTGGCTAGGCGGTTTAACCGCCCCCCAGAATTCTTGGCAGAGTGGTTTTCGAGGTGGTGAGTCGAGAGGTTTCGGGTCCGGGAGGTGGAGTTGCTTGGTGGTTGGTCCGGAGAGACGGCGGGTGGTCGTTTGCTAGGCATTCTCCCCCTCGAGTTCACTACGGGGATGGGAGGAGTCGTAGCTTTCAGAAGGAGAGGAGGGACGTTCCACGGGTTGTCTTCCGTGGTTTTGGTCCTTCTCCAGGCAGTGAGGGGTGGTTTCCTCGGCGTGGTTACCGAGGTGGTGTTCGTGGTGGTAGTTATGGTAGGAAAGATGGCTTGATGTGTGCTAACCCCACTTTCGAGCAAATGGCTCGGGACTTGGTTTTCCTCTTTTGGTACTAACCCCGATCTTTGAGTCGTTTGTTCGCTCACGTGCTTATTTTTGAATTTCAGGTGGGAGACTTGAAGAACATTTGGTTGATTGACTCCGGTTGCTCGAGGCATATGACCGGAGACAGGGGGTGGTTCTCAAGTCTCATCCCGGTGGTGACGAAGAGGTACATCACCTTTGGGGACAATGGGCGTGGGCGTGTGCTTTCAGAAGGTGAGATCAAAGTGAGTGACAAGATCACTGCGAGGCATGTTGCTCTTGTTCAATCGGCGGGGTACAATTTGCTTTACGTGTCCCGGTTGTTGGATGAGAGCTTTGAGGTGTTGTTTCGGCCGGAGGTGGTTCTCGGATTGTGGACTCTCGAGGGGACCTTGTACGTATGGTCGTTCCGAGGGTCGGGTGTTTCGTGCTGATTTTTCTCGGTCTTCGGGTGTGGAGCGTTGTTTCTTGGTGGTTCTTCGAGTGAGTTGTGGAAGTGGCATAGGAAGTTGGGTCACTTGAGCTTTGACCTTTTGTCACGCTTGAGTAAACTCAATTTGGTCCGAGGATTGCCACGATTGAGGCTTGAGAAAGAGTTGGTTTGTGCTCCGTGTAGGCATGCCAAGATGGTGGCCTCTTCTCACCCGCCTCTCACCGATGTGATGACTGAGCGTCCATGCGAGCTGCTCCATATGGACCTTGTTGGCCCAGCTCGTGTGCGATCTGCGGGTGGGAAGTGGTATGTCCTTGTTGTGGTGGACGACTATTCTCGGTATGCGTGGGTGTTCTTTCTTGAGGATAAGGGGGAGACGTTTGGTTTTGTTCGAGATCTAGTCTTGAGGTTGAGGAACGAGAGGCACGGAGATGCCATACGAGCTATCCGCAGTGATAATGGCTCGGAATTCAGGAACTCTCGTTTTGAAACCTTTTGCCATGACTTGGGTCTTGAGCACCAGTTTTCGAGTCCGTATACGCCTCCCCAGAATGGTGTTGTGGAAAGGAAGAACTGGACCTTGTGCGAGATGGCTCGGACGATGCTTGATGAGCATAGGACTCCGAGGAGGTATTGGGCTGAGGCGGTGAATACCGCGTGCTATGTGTCAAACAGGATATACCTCAGAGTGCACAAGAAGAAGACATGCTATGAGTTGACGCATGGTCGCACACCCAAGGTGAGTCACTTCCATGTCTTTGGTTGCAAGTGTTTCATTCTGAAAAAAGGCAGGAAGTTGGATAAGTTTGAGGCTAGGTCTGTCGATGGCATTTTCTTTGGTTATGCATCTCACTCTAGAGCATATCGTGTGCTCAATCTTGAAACTAACCAAATCGTGGAGACTTGCGAGGTAACCTTCGACGAGACAGAGCCACGTAGTCAGCTTGTCTTTGAGTGTGCAGGCGATGATGAGCTTGGCGAGGAGATCTTTCAGGAGGAGGAGCATGAACTTGGTGATGATGAGGATGGCGGTGCGGTGCCCCCGGCTGAACATGTACCCACTACTTCGACTACGATGATGGATGGACCCTCTGCTACACCTACGATGACAAATCAAGAACGAGGAGAACTGATGTTGAGGGGGCGGTAGCATCGAGGCGAGAACCTCCCCGACGAGTACAGGTGGATCACCCAGCTTCGAGGATCATCGGCGAAATGAATGAACGCAGTACACGGTCGAGGGTTCGGAACAACTCTCACTTCGCTCATGCTGCATTTGTTGCTTCTTTCGAGCCCAAAGACATTGGACACGCACTATCTGATCACAATTGGGTTAACTCGATGCATGAGGAGTTGGAGAACTTTGAGAGGAATCAGGTGTGGGAGTTGGTTGACCCTCCCCCAGGGTGTAAGCCGATTGGTACCAAATGGGTGTGGAAAACAAAGAGGGAGAGAAGGGTGAGGTTGTGAGGAACAAGTCGAGACTTGTTGCTCAAGGGTTCAGTCAGAAGGAGGGGATCGACTACGAGGAGACCTTTGCTCCCGTTGTCGGGCATACTCCCCGGGTACTCATGCAAGGAAGGAAGAAGAGTAGAAGATGCACTCCTAGTAGAATTCCCCTGTACTCCTACTAGGACTCGCTCTGTGTAATCCTACTAGGGCTCCTGCCTTGTAACCGACTAGGAACCCGCCCCTGGACTATATAAAGGAAGGCCGGGTACCTAGGAGGACATCGACAATCCCTCCGGGGAACAACCCAAGCGCAGGGCGCAAT
Organism: Cenchrus americanus; assembly: GCA_947561735.1. Classification (NCBI taxonomy): domain Eukaryota; kingdom Viridiplantae; phylum Streptophyta; class Magnoliopsida; order Poales; family Poaceae; genus Cenchrus; species Cenchrus americanus. The sequence continues at coordinate 130,775,542 of OX387239.1, forward strand.
ACTACTCCAAACAGGACGTAGGGTAGCTACTCTGGCTACCCGAACCTGTATAAATCTTGTGTCTTGTGTCCTCGTGCGTACCTTCGGGTTCCGGATCATGGCGATCCCCACCTTCTACCTTCTTTGCGGGTACCTCCCATGGAGGTCGAGAGGTTTAAACACCGACAGCTGGCGCCCACCGTGGGGCGATCGTCACGATCATCAGGTGAATTCGAAGGACCAAATCAAGATCAATCTACTCGGCGCAAACGGATTCCAATTCGCCGAGTTTGAAGTTCTCCACGTCAACTCGCCGTATCCGAGAGAAGCACATGAACCAAGCGAAAACAGCGCCAATTCCTTTTTTTCCGCCTCCGTTCCCAAGTCGTCGGGTTGGAGATCAAGATGGACACATCACTGTCCAAATCCGAATCAAAGTGGAGCAGTCAAGCAGCTGTCACGCATCCAGGCCAAGATTCCAAGCTACCAAGGATTCTCCGAGTTCTTTGCTCCATGCACCTGGAAGACGTACGCAGCTACGACTACGTCAACTACGTCGTACCGGCTCTACATCAACTTCACCGTGCACTGCGACTACTCGTCACCCGGCCGCACGGCACTACGTCAACCTTGCCGTGCGCCGCGAGTACTCGTCTCTCGGCCGCAGCGGCTCTACATCGACTACGCCGTACGCCACCGCGACGTCGTCTTCTGGGCGTACGACTACCTCGACTACTTATCTCGACTAGTTTCAACTCGAAAACTAGTCGAGGACGGCTCCCGCGGCATCAACAACTAGTCCGGATCCACCTCCAACTAGTCGACTTCAGCTCCAACCGTCGCGGCTCCATCACTGACCGCCATGGCTTCGTCGACACTCGTTCACGAATCAAGCTAAGTCACTTATTTCAATAATTATTTTTTCTTTGGCTTGCTCTCCACATACAGGAACCAACGCCAAAGACTACTCCGTGTACGCCTCTCAACGGCTACCTGCCAGCAGAGCTATACCGTGCCAGCTATTCCTTGGGGAGCATTGACTGGCTGTCACAGGCTTGGTACACCAAATTAGGAGGCTCTTGCCACGACGTTTCGTGTGCGAGTGCTTGGAGGCGCACAACGGCTACACCACGAGGAGGCCTTTGCGCAATCCTGCTCTCCGCCATGCGGAACAACGAGCAATCGCGCTCTCTCTTGTCGCCATGTCGACTACTTTCGTCTACCTCTTAATGGTCTCGCTCCAGTAGCACACGCCTTGATCCGCGCAAAGCCTCAGCTCTCCTGTCATGCCTCCACGTCCCCAGCGACTACGGCTAAACAGGCTCCTCAGAGATCGGGCGCTTAAACTAGCTCTCCTGTCATGCCTTCACGCCCCCAGCGGCTATGGCTAAACAGCGATCACAGAGACTGGGCGCTAAACCGCATCAGGCTAACTACTCGACGCCTAACGACCACAACAAGAGCATGACACATGACATTTACATCTATATTCATATTTGTATTTGTCATTTGTAGATTCAATTTCTACAAAAAATGCTACATAATGTACGCATCTCTACTTTCAGGTCAAGCTTCGGCGACGACTTCCAGTACGCTCCGCGTACCTCCACCGGCGCGGCTAGTTCCCAAACTCGGGGGCTACGCACCAAATCACTACTCGACAACAACTCGAGTAGTCTCCGCTCTCTCTCAAGCTCGGGGGCTCCTCACCAATCACTACTCGACGTGGCTCATACGGCTCTCTTATCTCGGGGGCTACATGCTGCAAGAGTACTTAGATGATGGCTTTCGCGAACAATGAAGACCCTTGGATTGATTACCTAATCATTTCAAGGCTCGGGGGCTACTAGGCTACACCCATCGTTCAATTTTTTCAAGACGGAAGATTCAGAATCAAGACTGGCCCTCAGCTAGAGTCTGCAACTCAATCTAAGGCTCGGGGGCTACTCCATATGGAGTGCGATTTTGCAACCGCACTTCCATATAATCTCGACTTCAAGACTGATGAGCTGGACCACCTTCCAGCCTCGCGGCAGTTCAAGTACTATTGAAGACTTCTCCAAGCAGTACTCGAGGACGCTCAAGAACTACTCGAAGAGGCTTCAAAACTACTCGAACTACTACTCTCGACTACAATGTGCTCGGGGGCTTGTCGGGCATACTCCCCAGGTACTCATGCAAGGAAGGAAGAAGAGTAGAAGATGGACTCCTAGTAGAATTCCCCTGTACTCCTACTAGGACTCGCTCTGTGTAATCCTACTAGGACTCCTACCTTGTAACCGACTAGGAACCCGCCCCTGGACTATATAAAGGAAGGCCGGGTACCTAGGAGGACATCGACAATCCCTCCGGGGAACAACCCAAGCGCAGGGCGCAATACTACTCCAAACAGGACGTAGGGTAGCTACTCTGGCTGCCCGAACCTGTATAAATCTTGTGTCTTGTGTCCTCGCGCGTACCTTCGGGTTCCAGATCATGGCGATCCCCACCTTCTACCTTCTTTGCGGGTACCTCCCATGGAGGTTGAGAGGTTTAAACACCGAGCACCGTAGCCCGTTTGGAGGCGATTAGGATCCTTCTAGCCTTTTCGTGGCTAAAGGGTTCAAGTTGCACCAAATGGATGTGAAGAGTGCTTTTACGAATGGTGTGTTGGAGGAAGAAGTGTATGTGAGGCGACCTCGGGGTTTGAGAGTGAGAAGTACCCCCACCGGGTGTACAAGTTGAGGAAGGCGCTGTATGGGTTGAAGCGGGCGCCTAGAGCTTGGTATGGCAGGTTGAGGGGGTTCTTGTTTGAGAGAGGTTTTGAGATGGGGAAGGTCGATCAGATCTTGTTTTTGGTGAGGCATGGCAGAGATATCCTAATTGTGCAGGTGTACGTGGATGATATTGTCTTTGGTGGCTCGTCTAACTCTCTTGTTGCAAGGTTTGCAGATGATATGAGCAGGGAGTTTGAGATGAGCATGATGGGTGAGTTGCAGTTCTTCCTCGGGCTACAAATCAAGCAATCAAAGGAAGGAACATTTGTGCACCAGGCTAAGTACACCAAGGACATTGTACGGAAGTTCAAGATGGAGGACTCCAAGGCTATGACGACGCCGATGAGTATGACTACAGCTCCTGATGCGGACGAGGAAGGTGAACACGTGGACCAGAAGGAGTACCGGAGCATGATCGGGTCACTTCTCTACTTGACGGCGACGAGGCCGGACATACAGTTCTCGGTGTGTCTGTGCGCTCGTTTTCAAGCGTCTCCGAGGACTTCGCATCGGCAAGCAGTGAAGAGAATTTTCAGGTACTTGCGTCACACTCCCGACTTCGGCCTTTGATACTCCGCGTCCTCTTCTTTGGCGCTTCATGGCTTTTCAGACGCGGATTTTGCCGGGTGTCGGTTGGATAGGAAGTCCACTTCTGGGACTTGCCAGTTTTTGGGTTCCTCTTTGGTTTCTTGGTCTTCCCGCAAGCAGTCGAGTGTTGCTCAATCCACGACCGAGGCCGAGTATGTTGCCGCTGCTAGTTGTTGCTCTCAGCTCCTTTGGATCACCTACACCATGAGTGACTTTGGTGAGGAGTATACCCATGTCCCACTTCAATGTGATAGCACCAGTGCCATAAGCGTTGCAAAGAACCCAGTGCTTCACTCCAAAACCAAGCACATAGAATTGAGGTTACACTTTCTGAGGGACAACATAGAGAAAGGAAAGATAGCTTTGACCCATGTACCCACACATGACCAACTAGCCGATATTTTCACCAAACCCCTAGATCAAGCAACTTTCACTCGTTTGCGGGGGAACTTGGTGTGTGTTTGATTTCTTGAGTTGGGTGTGTAGGAGCTCTCTTTTGCCAGTGGTGTCGAGCCCGTTTTGCCTCCCCTCGAGGAGCCGGTGGGTTGTGAGTGTTGTGTGAGAGCTTCCTTGTGGCATATGTATAGCTTTTCTTTGTGCATTTGGCATGGCATATGTAACATGATGTATAGGCATCTTTGTATCTTAGATTGCATGCATTTTGAGGACCATGTGTGGTTCGAGGACCGGTGGATGGTCGCTTCCTTGTGTGATGAGTGATTGACAACGTTGTGTGGACTGATTCTTGGCTAAGTATTGCAGGTGCAGGTTGCGGCTTGACTGGTGTTGGTGCGGGTGAAGAACAAGCGCGAAAGGTCGTCGCCGGTGAGGCCTCCAGGTGTGGTGAAGACAAGTAGGCTTCGTTCGAGGGACCCGGTGGCCAGCGGGGTCAAGTGCGGACCGCATGGTGGCATGAACAGCAAGATGAAGTCGTGTACGGTTTCTTTGTTGAGCCTCAAAACCAAGGTCGAGCCAGGACTACGTGGGAGCCAAGTCATGAGTGGAGATTGGCGGAGGCTACACCGAGTTCGCGGGGTTTCCAGTGGTTCACCAGAAAACCACTGGGTTCCTTGGTTGATCCACAAAGCCAAGACCGGAGAACCGAAGACGGAGCTGCAGCAGCGCCAGACCGGTCTGACCGGTGGGTCTGACCGGTGGGGACCGGTCTGACCGGTGAGGAGCACTGGTCTGACCGGTGTGCGACGACGCAGTCCGGATACTTCGAAGCGGAGGACACACGTCGGGATCGCATGGCTTGCGTCGAGGCTACGCAGGGAGCGGTCGCTGGGCATCCGTCCGATGGTGAAGACATCAAGAATTCGAAATCCGCCCTTGAGGGGCTTGTATCCCTAGTTAGTAGAGAAGGGCGTTTTAGACATTCGGTTGCCTCCATATAACCCAAGAGGTGAGAGGATGGCAGCCAACTCTTGGAACCCTAGCTCATTAGTTTTCCTATTTTCCACCTATTTCCCTTAGGTTTTCCTTAGGACTAGCAAGAGAGCTTCACGGAGAGATCTTGTTGAGAGGGATGGATGATCGGGCGGCTTGCTAGACCTTGTACAAACCATTGTTTCATGTATAGATGATTCGGCGTGGTTCCTCAAGGTTTGGATGTGTTTTCCCCGGTTGTTCGTGATGGTGATTTTCGGAGCCCTCTCTCGGTGATTTCTTTGGATTGTTTTCGGGACCTTTCTCTTGGGGATTTGATGGGGGAAATTTGTGGGAACCCTTCGTGGTTCTTTGGGCTGTGATTCCCCTCCCAAATCCGTGAGTAAAGGTGCTCAATTTTGGGGGTTTCTTGAGTTCTTGGGTTGGAAGTGCTTTCGGCGGGATTTCTTCGATTCCTCCTTTTTGGACGAGTTTTGGTGGAATTAAACTTGGCTATGGACTCCTCATGAGGTGTTCATAATATCCCCAAAGTCTTGTTCAAGTCCGTGGAGCGATTCGGGAGATCGAGATTTGGATTTGAGGGAGTTGACCCGCGGGTGCTGTTCATCCCGAGCTGCCCAGGCTACACCGGTCTGATCGGTGCTCTTGACCGGTCTGACCGGTGCGAGCCCTTGTGGGATTTTGCTCGGGTGAACGTCTTGGTGTGTTCCGTGTTGTCCCGTGTAGCTGTTGTTTCGAGTTTGGGTCAGTTTGGTGGTCGGATGACCTGTTTGGTGCCTTGGGGGCTTTCAGGCTGCCATCGGTCTGACCGGTGTGTCTCACCGGTCTGACCGATGTAGAGCCACTTAGTGGAAGTTGCTCAGTTTCACCAGCAGGGACCGGTCTGACCGATGGTGCTCACCGGTCTGACCGGTGTGGGTCTGTAGACTCGAGGTTTGGTTTTTCCGCTGCGTTTCTCGAGTCGGTAGGTGGTGTGTTGGTTCCTAGGTCCAGTAGCACTCCAGTGGCTACGTGGGCTTGACCAACCTTGGTAGTGAGTCGGAGACGTGTGTTGGAAGCCGTGTTCATCTTGTTGGAGTTTCCATCTCCTTCGAGAAGAATTTTTATCGGCTCCCATTCACTCCCCCCCTCTCTGGTTCGCCGTATCGGTCCTTCACATTATGTATCATATGCATTGGATAGGAAAAGCTTCTCTCATATACATTGTTCACCATGGGTTGCTATATATGTTCGTGTGAGCTTGTTTGGTATGCTATGGTTAGTTTGGCTTAGCTCTTGATGATCTTGATGAATGATCCATGGTTGATGGCTTTTTTTTTGAAAAATGTCACATATATGCTCTCTCATGTGTAAATGCCTTTATATGATCTTGACATATTTTAGTGGCTTTGCTATGCTAAATTTGTGTTAGGATAGCTAGTTTATTGATCATATGGGGCCAAAGGCTCAATTGCCATCATGAATGTTTAGCCCTCTTGCTTCATCTTGTGGAGGGGCATAAGTTCCTTTTTGTCGCAAAGACATTTCATGTACCATTTATAAATCTGAAAATGAAATGAAAAATGCTTGGAAAATATGCTCCCATGTCATATGTGCTGAATTGAATTTGCTTTGGGTGCTAAACCGTTGCATGATGCCTACCAATGAGAAGTCTCATACATAAAAGTAGGCACATGGCTCGGTGGCTTTGACATGACATGAGGTGCTTTTGGGTGTTTATGGTGGTCGTATGATTAGAATGACTGTCCTAGCATGAAGTTTGAGTGGCTTTGCCATTTTGATATGTTTTGCTCATGTTTAGGTATTTGCTTATGAGAGAGTAACTTTTCGCAAAATTACTCAAATCCTTTTTAGCCTTGTCCAATGGTTGTGAAACTTGGAGATCACATAGTTAAGGTCATTACGAACCTGTCGAGTATCTAACTTGCTCTGTTGGACTTGTGTAGCTCCTTGTGATGAATTTTGTATATTTGAGAAGCTATATGTTGTAAAGTTTCGCATTTTGCCTTGATTCATGCATTTTCAACAAGGGGGAGAAGTTTGTGCATGCTTTGGGCACCTGGGAGTGTTTGGAAGGTGTTCCAATTGGTTCGGGAAAGTTTTGAGCAGTTTGGTGCAGGGCCGGTCTCTTGGGCCGGTCTAACCGCCCCCTAGGCGGTCAGATGAGGCACAGACGGTCTAACCGCCCTGTACAGGCGGTCTAACCGCCCTGGGCAGAGTGAGCAGGTTTTTTCTCTTTGTTGCATTCCCGTGTTGCATTGCTGCATTTGTCCAGGGGGAGTGTGCTTTGGCTCAGGGGGAGCTTGCATTTGTGCAGGGGGAGCTCCTTGTGGTGTTTGAGCTTTGCTTTGGTGGTTTGCGCTCTTTGCTTGAGCTGTGTTTTGTCTCGGATGTGTCGAGCCATTGCCCTTGCCTAAGGGGTCCGAGACTTGTCTTCTTCAAGTGATACTGCTCTTTGCCTTTCTTTGGCTTTCGATCGCTTGTTGAGGTCTCTTTTTATTTGTTTCTTTTCTTTTCCTTTTCTCTTGTGTTACTTCATGTGAGTGTGTTGTCAATGCACTCATCAAGGGGGAGATTGAGGACCATGTGTGGTTCGAGGACCGGTGGATGGTCGCTCCCTTGTGTGATGAGTGATTGACAACGTTATGTGGACTGATTCTTGGCTAAGTATTGCAGGTGCAGGTTGCGGCTTGACTCGTGTTGGTGCAGGTGAAGAACAAGCGCAAAAGGTCGTTGCCAGTGAGGCCTCTAGGTGTGTAAAAGACAAGTAGGCTTCGTTCGAGGGACCCGGTGGCCAGCGGGGTCAAGTGCGGGCCGCATGGTGGCATGAACAGCAAGATGAAGTCGTGGACGGTTTCTTGGTAGAGCCTCAAAACCAAGGGCGAGCCGAGACTACGTGGGACCCGAGTCATGAGTGGAGATTGGCGAAGGCTACACCGAGTTTGCGGGGTTTGCAGTGGTTCACCAGAAAACCACTGGGTTACTCGGTTGAGCCACAAAACCGAGGCCGAAGACTCGACGAGGGGGTGCGGCCACCCAGGTCGGTTCAACCGCCCAGGAGGGGCGGTCAGACCGCCTGGGGCCGGTCAGATCTCCCGGGCCGGTCTAACCGCCCAGGGGGGGGCGGTCTGACCGCCCTGGCCGCCGGCGCCGAGAAGCTTCGAAGCGGAGGACACGCGTTGGGATCGCAAGGCTTGCGTCGAGGCTAAGCAGGTTGCGGTCGCCGGGCATCCGTCCGATGGTGAAGACATGAAGACGTCCAAATTCGCCCTCGAGGGGATGTATCCCTAGTTATTAGTGAAGGGTAGTTCAGTCTTTTTGGTGCCTCCATATATACTCATTGGATGGGTGGATGGCAGCCAACTCTTGGAACCCTAGCTCATTTGTTTTTCCATTTTCGTTCTCCTTTTTCCTTAGGTTTTAGAGGACTAGCTTGAGAGCTTCATGTGAGATCTAGAGAGAGGGATGGATGTTTGGGTGGCAAGCTAGACCTTGTACGAACCTTTCATGGCATGTATAGAAGGTTTGGCGTTGTTCATCATGGTGGTTTTCCCGTCTCTTTTGTGTTGATTTTCGGAGCTCTTTTGGCGGTGTTTTGAGGACGATTTCTTGGGTTTTTTGGTGGGTGTCACGTATGAGGTTCTTGTGCCTCTTTGGCTGGTGACTTTGCCCCCAAATCCCCTTTGAATCGGACTCGATTTGGTGGTTTCTCGAGTTGGGCGAGTTCTTGACCTAGAGAAGCGATTTCTTCGATTCCTCTTGATTGTGAGCGTTTTGGGTCGATTCCTTTGAGGTAGAGGTTGCCCAGGAGGTAACCCAACTATTCCCTAAGTTTTGCTGCAATCCGTGGAGTGATTCGGGAGATCGGGCGCGAGGAAGTTGAGGTTTGACCCGCGGGCTCGTTTTCTGGAAGGGGCGGTCTAACCGCCTACAGGGGGCGGTCTAACTGCCCTGGGTGTTTCCAGGTCGGAATTTTGTTTCGCCGGATTTTCCTCTGTGAGTTTGTTCGCCTTGATCAGAGGAGCGCCTGGGTGAAATTTGGTGTTTTTCTTGTGCAGTTTGCTAGGTGTTCTTGGTTGGAGTTCATTGCTGGGTACAAGAGGTTAGACCGCTCCTGGTAGCCGGTCTAACCGCCCCTAGGCCCCTGGGTGAAGTTTTGGTTTTCGCCAAGATTTTCTGGTAGCTAGCATGGCCTTGACCAGAGATCTTTGTTGGTGAAACCGGGGTGAGTTTTGGTGCTCGGAAGAGGCGTTTCAGAGGATTGCTTGGTTACCAGGTGGAGGCGGTCTAACCGCCCCTATACCCGGTCTAACCGCCCCCCTCTGGTTAGCCGGCTTTCGAGTTGTTTCCGCTGTCGTTGCTGCGTGTGTGTTGTGGTTGCTGGTAGAGTTTTGGCAAATGGGAGGTTGAAGTGTGGAGTGTGTGATTTCGGGGGTTCGACCGAGCTAGTTCATCTTGTCGGAGTTTCAATCTCCCTCGAGAAGAATTTTTATCGGCTCCCATTCACTCCCCCCTCTCTGGTCGCCTAATCGGTCCTTCACTGCTGCCGAGCTCCTCCTTCCACCTGCTCTCCGAGCCAAGGCACGCTCCTAGCCCTTGCTCTAGACTGCCCTGAAGCTCGCGCGCTTGCTTGTTGCCCCGGCCGCGCTACCCCCTCGCCGGCGCTCGAGTTCCAGCGGCCGCCGCCGAGCATCCGCCGGTGAGCTCGATCCCCACTCGCTCCCCGAGCCAACCAACCCTTCCAGGACCTCCACTAGGTCGCTGGGAAGCTAACCGTGCCAAAAGCCGACATGTCTAGAGGTAACTTTTGTCGGGTAAGTCTTGCTGAGTATTAGTATACTCAGCCTTGCTATAATTGTTGCTTTCAGGTGAAGTTATTTGGCCTGGTGAGATTCCACCTGGCTGAGAGCTGGAATGGGTGGATGATGACGCCGAGTAATGGCATCACGGATGGCCTCCAGTGATGTCATATCGTATCGCTATTAGTACTTCCGCTGTTTTAATAAAACTCTGAACCTTTTACTTTCATGTCAAAGAACCATGTTTGTAATAATGGACCCTCCGGGGATTTGATATTAATTTGTAAGGCACTCTGGACTCTCCTTCGTGGGAGTTTCATGCATACATTCGATCCTCTCTGTGTTTCCAAGTGATTCACCGGGTGTAAACCCGGCAACACTCAACGGGATGATTCTTTATTATCGCGTAATGACAAAATGGAGTGGTTTGGGTGATAGAACGGAATTATCTCAGGTGGGGTTGTCACACTAAAGATGTTAGATTTCAGAAGCCCAAAGACACTGATAATCATCTAAAGGCTTTGTACATGAAGGGTCACATCAATGGGAAGCCTATGTCTCCAATGCTAGTGGATGGAGGTGCGATTGTCAACTTGATGTCATACTCTCTAGTCAAGAATCTTGGAGGTTCAAATGAGGAGCTGATCAAGACCAACATGACCGTCCGCGGGGTTGAAGGAGGCGAGCCAATGGGAGCTAAAGGTGTGATCTCTATGGAGCTCACTATTGGAAGCAAGACGCTCGCCACGGCCTTCTTCGTCACTGAGACACAAGGTAACTTCAGTCTTATCCTTGGTCGTGATTGGATTCATGCAAATAAACATGTTCCTTCTACTTTGCACCAAATGTTAATGCAATGGGTAGATGATGAGGTAGAAGTAGTGCATGGTCATAATTTTGATTGTGTAGCTGTAGCCTATGGTCATTCTGTAGGTGTGCATGATGATGTAAAATGTCTATCTGGTTTAGATTTATCTAATTATGAGTTTGTAAGTTGTTCCAACAATGGTTTCATTCTTGCTGTCATAAAGCCATTTGATAATCGGCTAAACCACTTCATGTGACTCAATGAGTTCAACAAAAGAGTGGTTGCAGCAGAGAATTGATCAGTATCGAGCACTTAAGACCGATACATGTGAAGCCATTGAGGATCTATATGATTTGGGCAAGTTAGGACAAGGGTTTACGTCGGCTGATCCTCTTGAGGAGGTAGATATTGGTGATGACACTGTACCTAGGCCAACATTTGTAAACACGAACCTTGATCCTATGTTTAAGCTTGAATAAATAAAGATATTGAAAGAGTATGTTGATTGCTTTGCTTAGAATTACAATGAAATGCCTGGTTTAGGTCATGATTTGGTAGAACATAAACTACCTATTAAACCTAGTTTTAAGCCTTATAAACAGCCTCGTACGAATGTTAATCCTTATAGTTATGACAGAGTGAAAGAGGAAATCAATCAGTTGCAGCTAAGTTTATTAGGCCTTGTCGATATGCTGATTGGATCTCTAATATTGTGCCTGTTGAGAAAAAAGGAACAAAGAAACTTCGTGTTTGCATTGACTTTAAAGATCTTAATAAAGCAACTCCTAAAGATAAATATCCTATGCCTAGCCGACTTTCTTGTTAATTCTACATCTGGACATAGAATACTTAGCTTTCTTGATGGTAATGCTAGTTACAATCAAATCTTTATGGCCGAAGAGGATATCTAAAAACGGCTTTCATATGTCCAGGATTTGTGGGTTTGTTTGAGTGGATAGTCATGACTTTTGGTTTGAAAAATGCTGGTGCTACTTATCAAAGGGCTATGAACTTGATTTTTCATGATTTGCTTGGTATTATCGTAGAAGTCTATATCAATGATATTTTTGTTATATGGGCTAGTGCAAATTCTCATTTAGCCGATTTAAGACTTGCATTTGAAAAGATGTGTCGGTATGGATTAAAGATGAATCCACTCAGATGTGCTTTTGGAGTGTCGGCTGGCAAGTTTTTGGGTTTCATTGTGCATGAGAAAGGTGTGGAGATTGATCCTAAAATGATTGAGTCGATTAAAAAGATTCAAGCTCCTACTTGTAAAAAAGAATTACAGAGGTTCTTTGTCAAGGTTATACTTGAGGCGATTCATTTGTAACTTGTCTGGGAAGGTTGAAGCTTTTAGTCCTTTACTTCGGATGAAAAGTGGAGCTGAATTAACTTGGGGGGCAAAACAACAAGAGGCTTTTGATGAGATTAAGAGCTATTTGACTTCGCCGCCTGTTCTTCAAGCGCCTAAGAGTGGTGTTCCCTTCCGGCTTTATGTTGCGGCGGAGCCAAGTGTGATTGGGGCTGTTTTGACTCAAGAAACCGACGACAAGGAGTATGTTGTTGCTTAGAGAGTAGAAGGATGCTGGACGTCGAAATGAGGTACACCTTTATTGAAAATATTTGTCTATCTTTATGTTATGCTTGTACCAAGTTAAGGCATTACTTATTGTCTAGTACTTGTTATGTTGTATGCCAGATCGACATAATTAAATACATGTTGCAAAAACCCATTCTTAGTGGCAGAGTCAGCTAGTGAGCTTATGCTCTTGTTGAGTATGATTTGCGTTGTGAACCTATTGGATCAATGAAAGGTCAAATAGTAGCCGACTTTATTGTTCAACATAGAATTGATAAGCAACTTTATTTAGATGTCGGTTATGTAACTTTTACTCCATGGAAATTACATTTTGATGGATCAGCTTGTAGATGTGGTTGTGGTGTTGGAATTATTATTATGTCACCTAGTGGAGCCATTTTTGAAGCCCTTAGCCGGTTGGATCATAAATGTACTAATAATCAAATTGATTATGAAGCTCTTTTGTTTGGATTGCAAATCTTACATGACATGGGAGTGAAACATGTAGAAGCTTATGGTGATTTTTTACTGGTGGTACAGCAAGTATCTAAGGTATGCCAATGTTTAAATGGTTCTTTAAATGCTTACCTTGATAAATGCTTAGACATTATATCTTGTATGGATGAGTTTGTGATATATCATGTACCACGAGAAGAGAATCCGAAGGATAACGCTCTGACTCAACAAGCATCTGGTTATAATGTTTAGAAAAGAAATTTTCAGGAACGGAAACTGATGTTTAGTGAAGCCGAGGGTTACGTTCTAGAGGAACCGGTTGAACTGCCCCCTCCGGCCGGTCAAACTGGGTACCCCGGTCAGACCGCCCCCTCAAGCCGGTCAGACCGCCCCTCGGGGGGCAACCCTACTTCGGCACTATTCCTTCCAAAATTGTTGAGGACGAAGTGGGAGACTCAAGAACGGCTCTGATTAAATATTTGTAGGATCCTAAAAGTATAAGTGACAGAAAAGTCCGACGGTGGGCACTTAAGTTTATCATAGATAATGATGAGTTGTATCATCGGACGATGGATAATTTGCTTTTGAAGTGCTTAGGTCCTGATCAAGCAAGGTTAGCTATGGCAGAGGTACATGAGGGAATTTGTGGTACTCATTAATCGGCTCCTAAGATGAAGTGGCTTTTTAGGCGGGCTTGCTTTTATTGTCCTACTATGATAGCCGATTGCTTTAGGTACTACAAAGGATGTGAAGAGTGTCAAAAGCACGGGGATGTTTAGTTGATTCCTGCTGCGTTGTTCCATTCAATTATCCAGCCTTGGCCATTCAGAGGTTGGGGATTAGATTTCATTGGCAAGATACATCCTCCATCGACCAAAGGACATTGCTTTGTGATTGTGGCGACCGATTATTTTACTAAGTGGACTAAAGAAATTCCTATCAAGAACATGACACACAAGGGGGTAATTGGGTTTATTGCAGAGCACATCATACATAGTTTTGGCATTCCACAAACTTTAACTACAGATCAAGGTAGTTCATTTGTGGCTAAAGAGGTGCGTGATTTTGTCAATTCCTATGGTATTAAGTTGCTCAATTCATATCCATATTATGCTCAAGCTAATGGTAAGCCGAGTCTAGCAATAAAACTCCAGTTAAGCTCATTAAGAAGAAGATAGAAGACAATCCTAAAATATGGCATGAACTATTATTTGAAGCTTTATGAGCTTGTGTATGGTCAAGAGGCCGTTTTACCCGTTGAGGTGAATCTAGGCGCATATAGACTTGCAAAGCAAAATGATCTTAGTGTTGATACATATCATGCTTTGATGATGGATAACATTGATGAGGTGACGGACAAGCCTTTGGAAGCTTTGGAAGCAATTGAGAAGGATAAGAGGCGAGTTGCTAGAGCTTATAATAAAAGGGTAAAAGCTAAGTCTTTTCAAGTAGGAGATTTGGTTTGGAAAACTATTTTGCATATAGGATCCAGGAGCAACAAGTTTGGTAAATGGTCTCCAAGTTGGGAAGGTCCACACAAGGTTGTGAGAGTTTGCTCCAGAAATTCTTATATGTTATAATCTTTGCAAGGACAACAGCTACCTAGGGCACTCAATGGAAGATATTTGAATAAGTTTTATCCAAGTGTATGGCAAGATGCTTGAAGGTTCATTACCGGTTTCTATGAAAATCGCCCTTAGCATAAAAAGTGGCCGACAACAGTTTTGTCGTCCTTAGAATTATTTTTTAGCACGCAAGCTTTACTAAAAAACAGGAGGGCATGTGTTGACACCAAAAATTGGCAAGAGCCGACTCGGGCCAGGCAGGCCGGTTAGACCGGGTCCCAGGGGCGGTCTGACCAGGTGTCCTGTAGCCGATTTGGCACAAAGGCGCCAGGCGGTCTAACCGCCTCCCGAGGGCGGTCTAACCTGGTCTCCCCGATTTCGGGTAGAATTAGGAGTTTAGCTTGATTCCGAGATGTAAAGTGCTATTTGCAGGGCAAGACCTCCTACCCTATAAATATATAGCTTCATGGACGATTGAGACCTATGTTGACGGTTAATAGTTGTATCAAAGTTCGTTTATGACTTGCAAGCGGATAAGTCTCCCGTCGTAGTCAAGGGACCCTTCTTCCCTCGAGTGGTGAACCCAAGGTATCGAATCCGTGGAACAAATGTGTGACGCAAAAGTTGATCTAGTAAAGCCAAGTAACTCCAATCTTCGGTAAAAGAAACCCTAATGCATCTAGATGAAAGACACAAAACTAATCCAATCTACTAAAGACAGGAGATAACAAAGTAAGATTGGGTAGATAAACTGATCTAGAGGGATCGGGGTAAGCCTTTTGTTGAAGTTCCAAGCAAGAGAAGAAGTAGCAAATCGAATCTTATTAGAAGCCTCTTTAAATCGTGGTTCCCCGTCCAAATCCGAAAACATCCGCCTTTCGGAACCCCCGTTCTGTCACAACGTATCCCTACTCATGCGGGGAGTCTAGGGCGAGTCAAAAGACAAGTCGAGATTCTTTCGGAAGATCCGGCGTGTACCTCTAGCCACCGCGGCTACAAGAACACCCTATGTAATCTATCTCGAGAATAGAATTGGAATAAGCAAAGCGGATCGAAAAACGAAATCTTCGAGGAAACACTTGATCGCAAGGAAGAGATTCAACTTGATAATTCAACTATAACAATGATACATACACAAGATCACCACCGGGATCCTTCCTTGATCTTGCTTCTAGCTCCAGGAACTCTGACGTGGTCTTCTGTGCAAGGTTCCCACGTTGGCTAGGGGAACCCTAGTCAACTAGCTCGACCCTCTCCTCTCCGAGATGGTGTCCCTCTCTTCTCTGCTCCTCGGCAGCTGATGACGAATTGTATCATGCGTGGCTCACGGTCAGGGGGCTATAAATAGCCTGAATGGTGGCTAGGGCAAAGGAGGGGGCAAACGGGCCCTGGACAGGGCTGGGCCGGCCGGCCTGGGCCCATCCAGGCCCAGCCCGAGGCCTCCTTTGCTCTACGTCGGTTCCCTTGCTTCCTGGATGTTTCCCCCTTCTGCATGTAGGTCCATGTCGTCAGTTTCTCTCCGAATTGGGCATAACTCCTTGTCTTGCAAGATTCAGCACTTTTCTGGTCAGGTCCTCAGAGTTTGTCGTCTTCTCAGATCAAGTCCCTGACTTCTTGGAGTTAAGTTTGCTTCATTGCATGACTTGTACGGGGCTTCAAGGTCTTGTCATAAGGTGCTTGATGAACTTATCCCGAAAGTATTGCTTTCAACGCTAAAACCCTGCATAAACACTAAACTCCAAAACCGACATGCACACGTGAACTTGTTATACCACGGGGGTTAGTACCAATGGATAAGGTATAAAACTCATGCCAACACCGAAGGTAAACTCATGGCTAGGTTGACGGATTTTCACCGTCAACATCTCCCCCATGCTTAAACCTTGCTCGTCCTCGAGTAAGCCTTCGATGGATATCATCATTGCCAAACAATGTTTAAACCTTGCACTTGATCATACATGAGAAAACATAATGCTCTCAAAATTTTAATTCGTTAAAGTTCCATAATGTACTAGCCTTCATCTCTACGGAGGGTAGATTCTTATTAAGCTTATCCCACAAGTATTAACATGCTCACAAAGTTTAAATAGATCTCAGAATTTTTGAAATAAAGAACGAGATGAATAGAAGCTAAACCAAGTTCACAAATTTAAATCATCTTGCATATTGCTCATAAACTCTCAACTTGCTTGTCTCTAAAGCCTATAATTCTACTCCTTTCCCTCTCTCATAACATATATGTGTGGTAGGCTTTATATGGAGCTTTTTGGGAAAGTTTAGTCCTAACAAGATTTTATAAATGAGGTGTTGTCAAAACAAGACAAGCTTTTCATGGTCTTACCGAGACTCGTCAAAAAGGTCATTGGAAAATAATGTTAAATAGAGGAGGGGAAAGAGAAAAATACGCACACTTTAGATGAGTGGACATGTGCAAAGGGCAAAGGGTGATCCCGAGGCACAAAGGAAGTCCTCGTTATCGGATTGCTCATGGTTGGAAAATGAGAATGGATCCTTTAAACTTGAAACCTTGAATGCACTTTAGAGAACCGGGGAGTTCACTTTACGCATACTCATATTTTTTTTATTTTTCTCATATTTCTCCTTTTCTTTCTTTCTTTCTTTCATTCATTCATTCATTTTTTTCTTGTGAGACTTTCACCTTGGAAGTCCCGTACATCGCCTTTGAACTTTCTTCTTTTTCTTTAAATACTCCCCTTTGAACTCTAAAATTGCACCGTACCTACCTCCTCCCCCATGCTTAGACGTTGCTCGTCCTCGAGCAAAGAGGCGATACATAAGGTAGGTACCGGAAATATTTTTCCTTGGAGAGATACTTGAATCCTTCAATGTTGGCACCGTCTTGCGATCTTCTTTGAATTGATGATCCATTCTCAACGATAGGTTGTGGTCAAGGAGGTAATCACAAAAGATGATATTTGGTTTTAAGGGTGGATATCCGGCGAGGTTTGTGAAATCTCCGATGCGGGGATACACAATGCACGGATAAAAGGCTAGCAAAAAGATAGATACACAAAAACGAAATGACCAGCTTCTTAGTCTCGGGCCAGATAAATCATAGCCTGCAATAACTCACTCAAAAATAAATCTTGTACACTAAGGTTTATGCACTCAAATATATATTAGGCTTTGGATAGGTTGAACAACACACAAGTGATATTTATGACAAGGTTAGCGATATTTTTGAGTCATAAAAACCATCTTTAATCTATTCATAACTTGAGAGCACATAAAACACTATGCGTCTTTATTTTAATCATAACCTCCGCTAAAGATTAAGCTAGTATTTAAATAAATTCAGATTCGTATTTTAAGAGAGCACTAGCTTTAACATGCATGAATCAATTACAAGGATAAACAAAGCGGCAATTATAATCATATATCATCATGGCACAATTTTTTGTAACTTTGCCAATGATATAATCAAGGTGGTGTCTTTATGAAATCAAGTTGAAATATAAACTGAAAATAAACAAACACACTTGCTGAAATTTAAATAAAAACAGAAAATATTACGCAAACACACATAAACAAAAGCTGAAAATTACAGAGAAAGAGAAAAGAAAAGAAAACTAAAGTTCCTTAATCTTCCTAGTCCTCCACCTGTGGTTGGTGTTGATGATCTTGATAGTAATACCCTTGCTCGTAGTACGGTTGGACATTCCCTCCGACGAATTGATTCGGCTCCACTAGGTGAAGGCGTCCAAGCTCATAGGCAATATTTGCATTGCCCTCACCAAGTTGAGTCGCGTTGGCTTGGATGGCTGCGACGTTTTGGGCGTTTATTGCAACATACCCTCCAATTATGGCCATGCTTTGTTGTGGTTGGGGATATTGTGCGTAGGGCTCCGCGAAGTTAGCGTTGGCCACCACATAATTTGGTGGGGGCACCGGTGCACCACCCCCCCATGCTTGCTCTTGTGGCCCTCCGTAATAACTTGGCGGAGGAGGGATCCCGCCGAATGGTGGCACATTGGGTTGTGCACCACTCGCTTGTGCGGAGGATGTTCCCTCCTCTACGATTCTTCCTCTTTTGTTTTTCCTTGTCGGGACAAAGAGTCCCTCTTCCAACCAATCTTCCCTCCCTTCGATGAAAAGCCTAAGCCTTGCATCCGGAAGGGGTAGGTTCACTATGGCTAAACGAAAACCTCCTCTCTCATCTCCACTAATGTATTTGCCTTGTCGCAAATATTCAATGCCGAGAGAGGTACCACGCAAAAGATGGTCGGGGTTTCTTGCGATCCCCGGCCGTAAGGAGAAGGCCAACATGGAGAGGTAGCACCCCGAACCAATATGTCCCGCCCCCGATGTTGCCTCGCAACACCAACGGTTGATCATAAGGTAAGAGGGGTCTATTGGCTGCTTGGCAATTAAAGCCGAGTAGAGCCAATTCAACTCTGTGTCGGTCACCTTTGTCTCCTTCATCCTCCCCAATACCCTCTTGCACATCCAAGAGTGAAATATCTGGATAATGGGGTTGCGGATGCAATTGCGTTGTTGATGGGCTTCTCCGGAGATTAAATTCCAAAATCCAGCTAACATGCTGGGTGGCACGTCAACTTTCTCCGGAGATCCCTTATGGAATCCAAGTAGCTCCCTAACATGCTCGTAGGGAACCACTTGTTGGACTCCCTCCAAACGGAATGATAAGCTTTGCACCCCATCATCAAGGATAGGTGCAATGGTCATCAAGATTTCCAAGGCGAACCCCTTGTGGGTGTCCGCCGATACTCCGTTGGAGAATTGCACCCATCCAAGGTGCCCCAACATGTAGTATATGTTGGTGCCAAAACCCAAGGTGAAGAGTGCTTGGTCGTCGAACTCGACGTTGGGCACAAGCCTCTTCTCAAGACAAGAGAGCCTCTCCTCCTCCGACGACGACAAGATGATGAAGCCGTACGAGGAATATATCGAAGTGTAAGGAGGAGGCGCGGTCGAACGGGTCGATCGTCGTGGTGGCGCGGGCTGCTCCTCCATGTGCCCTTGAGGTTCGGTAAACCTCATGGACGTGCTCCTTGCAGCCCTCATACCACCAAGGAGGAGAGCATCGTTCCTCCTTGGTGGCACCGTATCCGTCTCCATGCTCCGGGGAGACTCGGAAACCGAGTGCCTCCTCGAAGACGTCGTCGACGACGGCTTGGATGACGAAGAACCCTTCTTCTTGGAGAAGAGACTTGTGGTTTTCTTCCACATGGTTGCTACACTCTTTTCTTCTACTAAAACTCCGGGTTGCAACCTGTAACTAGGCACTTAAAATCTTACTTCGGATGTGGACTTTGAGTGGATTAAGTTGGTGGATTTTTTGAGCTATCAAGCTTGGGAAGGTTGGCTATGTCTACGGAGGTTTTGGGCACACAAACTTGAACACACAAACTAAGGAAGGAGAGGGAAGCTTGCCTGCAGAAAACGGGAGCCGGGGGGCTCCTTATGTAGGGGAGGCCGGCCGGCCTAGGCCGACCGGCCTGGGTGGCTTCTGGCTCCTCCCCGCCTCGGCTTTCTTCCAGCACGATCATTTCTCCTCTGCAACTTTCCTACCCGCGTGCTCCATGAGTTGCACCGCCCAAACGCTCTCGTCCACTCCTTTCTTGCATTATTGGTCCTTCCACTTGATGCTTCATGCTTTGGGTCATGTCCATGCTCCCTTGCTCCACTTGCTTCACATGCCACCATGAAATTCCTGCAAAGTTGATGCTTGCTGCCCACCATGCTTGTCCTTTGCATGTGGTCTTGATGAAAGTTGATGAAAGGGTATCCAATGGTGCATGCATGATTAATTCAAACTAGATTGCCTCCCTTTAGGTTTGTTTAAGGTTAAGCACTCCTCTAATTCGAAATTTAAAAATATTTTTCAGAGCCATGCAAGAGCTCAAGCATAAATTTAGAGAAGTTTTTAAACCATTAAAAACAAATGTAAGTCGAAAATATTTTCCGACTACGTTGATATCGGTCTCACCGGTATAGTTTGCCTTCATCGGTTGAGAGCAAACTTTTCCCGGCTTGATCATGGGGGCATAGGTTTAGGTTCTAATTTTGGCTAAATAAGAGAGATTTTGAATAAAACAAAATTAGATGAGGCTTAGAAAAATTCTAATCCTATAGAAACCAAGAATATAGATTTTTAAAACTGACCAAAAGTTTAATTTCTAGGTTCACGCGAGTCCTACCACGCGCTAAAAATTAAATAACACCTAGGTATTGAAGGACCGATACGGTGAACCAGAGAGGGGGGGAGTGAATGGGAGCCGATAAAAATTCTTCTCGAAGGAGAACGAAACTCCAACAAGATGAACGCGGCTTCCAACACACGTCTCCGACTCACTACCAAGGTTGGTCAAGCCCACGTAGCCACTGGAGTGCCACTGGACCTAGGAACCAACACACCACCTTCCGACCCGAGAAACGCAGCGGAAAAACCAAACCTCGAGTCTACAGACCCACACCGGTCAGACCGGTGAGCACCACCGGTCAGACCGGTCCCTGCTGGTGAAACTGAGCAACTTCCACTAAGTGGCTCTACACCGGTCAGACCGGTGAGACACACCGGTCAGACCGATGGCAGCCTGAAAGTCACTCATCACACAAGGAAGCGACCATCCACCGGTCCTCGAACCACACATGGTCCTCAGGTATAAGTCCTGGCTCTACTCGTGTGGGTTTATCATGAAAAATAAGTCAACCTCAGCACCATAATGAGGGTGAAAGGTTGATTTAGGTTCTGAAATTATTTGGTTGTGGTTTCTCGAAAAGAAAAGAACAAACAAGCACATAGGAGGGTTCATGCAAACGGTTTATGATAAAGCAAAATATTCAATCAAGAATTATGTCTCTAATATTGTTCAACCACTTCTAAGTCTAATGTCTTTGCGTAATAAAACTCAAAACTAAATTATTAAAAAGACTCGAAAAACCTGGAATCGGGTTGTCCTCCGGTAGCTTATTCTTGACTCGACGAAACGGGTTGCCTCCCGCCTAGCGCTTCGTTTATAGTCTATAGCTAGACTTCTTCACTTGATTACTTCGGATCAACGCTCTTTGCGGGCGTTGCAATCTTGGGTACCCACTTCCGCACCATCTTGGGCACGGGTTTGTCTTCTGGCTTAGTCATTTTTTTTGTCTTCACAGGCGGCTTCTCTTCCTTTGTCTTGACGGATGCAACACCTTCTTTGATTTTCTTTACGTTCATTTTTTTCGGCTCCTTCTTCTTTTTTAGCCCCTCCTTTTCCTTTGGTTCTCCCTTCACTCCAATCATGCTGCATGCCTCGATTCTTGGACGGAACTTGAAGGAACTCCTTTCTCCGTTGATATCGAACATGATCTCCCCCTTGCCAACATCAATAGTAGCTCCCACGGTCTTGAGGAAAGGCCTCCCAAGGATGAGCGGTGGCTTCTCCCTCTCTCCCATCTCGAGCACAACGAAGTCGATGGGGATGAAGTGGTGTCCGACCTTCACGGGTACATCTTCGGCAATGCCCAAGGGATAGCGAATGGAGTTATCTCCCAACTCCAAACATATACCCGTAGGCTCCATTGGTAGGCGTAGCTTCTCGAACACATCCCTCGGCATGACGCTCACACTAGCTCCAAGGTCGCATAGCGCCTTCTCGAAGTTGAAAGAACCAACGGAACATGGAATAGTAGGGCACCCAGGGGTCCTTTTGCTTCTCTAGCCCATTAGCAATAGCAGCACTACACTCCTCGGACATCTTAACATGATCTACCCTGAGTGTTGCTATCTCATATTTATTTGCAAGTATGTCTTTAAAGTAACGAGAATATGTACATACTTGTAGGGCATCTAGTAATGGCATGTTGATGCTAAGTCTACACACAACTTCCACAAACTTCTCAAAGTGGTTGTAAGTTTACCGCGGAAGTAGCGTGGCTTGAGTTGCGGTATCCTCGTGTCTTCCTCCGGCATCTCAAATTCGAGCTCTTCGGTGACGATCCCTGTAACCTTATCTTTAGCAACTCCTTCCACCTCGGTGAATGGTTTAAGCTTCCTTGCTCCCGCGGAACATTCCGGGTCTTCGGTCTCCTTCCCCGAACGTGTTTGAATGGCCTTCACCGATTCGGGACTTTTGGGTTGTTTCGGAAGCTTCCCTTCATCATTAGTGAGGCGCCCCGCAAGTTGTCCAACTTGCGTCTCGAGCATCTTCATCATGTTGAGCACTTGATGATTGGAACTTCTGACCTCCGTCACTTTGCTATCGATGTTCTCCACCACCTTGTCTATGGTCTTGAACTTGGTGACGGTGTCCTTGTTGATCTTAGCTTGCTCATCCATGAACTCCTTCAATTGTATACGAAGCGGAACCGCATTAGGAATAGATGAGCTTGCATTAAATTGAGGTCTACCTTGCCCGTAGTGGAAGTTCGGCAATTCTCCCTTCCTCATGTAGTCGAGCGTTTTGGCTTCCTCCGGACAATATTTGCGGACATGGCCATACTCTCCACATTCTTCGCATGTGGACCTTGCTTCGACAGCCTTCAAGTCTTGAGCCTCTTTCTTTTCCATCTCCAACCTCCTCATGAGCGAGTCGATCTTGCCTTCAAGTATGTCCTCCTTCTCCACTTGCAAGACTCCCTTGACATTCCCCGTGGGTTGGACCGGATGTAGGCGCCCGGATGACGCCCATGTGTCATTATCCGCGACCTTCTTGAATAGAGTGAAAGCTTCCGTCGGTGTAAGTTCGATGATGGATCCTCCCGCCGATGCATCGATGATCGTCCTTGACGCCATGGTGAGTCCTTGATAGAACTTTTGCACGAGGTCTTCCTTTGGGAACTTGTGATGTGGAACCGCCCGGGTGTACTCGTTGAAGCGCTCGAATGCCTCCGAGATAGTTTCCGTAGGATATTGAACAAAGGTGGCAATCTTATTACGCAAGCTTTGAGTTTTACCCGGCGAGTAGTATTCCTTCATGAAAGCCTTCATCAACTTTTTCCAATTTTGCACCGTCTCCGCCGGTTGAGAGTGGAACCATTGCAACGCCTTCTCGAGTAGTGAGAACGGAAAAATTCTTGCCCTCATTTGATCTTGAGTTACCCCATCCATGTTGAAAGTCTGACATAGTTGAATGAACGCTTGGAGGTGAAGGTTCGGATCCTCTTTACCGGTGAAGGGTGAATATTGCACCATGCGGATTGTTGAGGTCTTGATCTCGAACGGTCTTCCGATCTCCTCGAGGTTCAAGATTGGTAGGTCGATGATGTCTGGGGTGCATAGCTCCCCAATCTTGCGTTCTTGCGGTGGTTGGTCACCCATCGGTGGAAGTCGATTCTCCCGAGGACTTTGAGGTGGTGAATTCTTCGAGAGATTCTGCGATCCTTTGTCTTCCGACTCCGAATGTACAAAATCCAGCTTTTTAGCTTGATGTGCTTCGCGTCTCCTTAGCCTGTAAAGTTTTTCTGGATCATCCACAAAATTATCGGGTTTGTTGGAGAGGTAGCCGTCCATCTCCTATTAGGGTTAGCAAAAAACAAAGTATGCAAAAAGTAGAAAGTAAAAACAAATCTATAAAAACTAGGGTTAGACAAACTAGATTAGATGTATTTTGAGGATGATCAAAGTTTAGTAGATGAAAAAAGAAAAACAAAAAGCAAACTGAAAATTACAAAAAGGCAATACAAAATCAAATCTTGATCAATTGTTCCCCGACAACGGCGCCAGAAAAAGGGGCTTGTTGACGGTTAATAGTTGTATCAAAGTTCGTTTATGACTTGCAAGCGGACAAGTCTCTCGTCGTAGTCAAGGGACCCTTCATCTCTCGAGTAGTGAACCCAAGGTATCGAATCCGTGGAACAAATGTGTGACGCAAAAGTTGATCTAGTAAAGCCAAGTAACTCCAATCTTCGGTAAAAGAAACCCTAATGCATCTATATGAAAGACACGAAACTAATCTAATCTACTAAAGACCGGAGATAAAAAAGTAAGATTGGGTATATAAACCGATCTAGAGGGATCGGGGTAAGCCTTTTGTTGAAGTTCCAAGCAAGAGAAGAAGTAGCAAATCGAATCTTATTAGAAACCTCTTTAAATCGTGGTTTCCCGTCCAAATCCGAAAACATCCGCCTTTCGGAACCCCCGTTCTATCACAACGTATCCCTACTCATGCGGGGAGTCTAGGGCGAGTCAAAAGACAAGTCGAGATTCTTTCGGAAGATCCGGCGTGTACCTCTAGCCACCACGGCTACAAGAACACCCTATGTAATCTATCTCGAGAATAGAATTGGAATAAGCAAAGCCGATCGAAAAACGAAATCTTCGAGGAAACACTTGATCGCTAGGAAAAGATTCAACCTAATAATTCAACTATAACAATGATACATACACAAGATCACCACCAGGATCCTTCCTTGATCTTGCTTCTAGCTCCGGGAACTCCGACGTGGTCTTCCGTGCAAGGTTCCCACATCGGCTAGGGGAACCCTAGTCAACTAGCTCGACCCTCTCCTCTCCGAGATGGTGTCCCTCACTTTTCTGCTCCTCGGCGGCCGATGATGAATTGTATCATGCGTGGCTCTCGGTCAGGGGGCTATAAATAGCCTGAATGGCAGCTAGGGCAAAAGAGGGGCAAACGGGCCCTAGACAGGGCTGAGCCGACCGGCCTGGGCCGGCCGGCCTGGGCCCATCCAGGCCCAGCCCGAGGCCTCCTTTGCTCTACGTCGGTTCCCTTGCTTCCTGGATGTTTCCCCCTTCTGCATGTAGGTCCATGTCGTCAGTTTCTCTCCAAATTGGGCATAACTCCTTGTCTTGCAAGATTCAGCACTTTTCTGGTCAGGTCCTCGGAGTTTGTCGTCTTCTCGGATCAAGTCCCTGGCTTCTTGGAGTTAAGTTTGCTTCATTGCATGACTTGTACGGGGCTTCAAGGTCTTGTCATAAGGTGCTTGATGAACTTATCCCGAAAGTCTTGCTTTCAACGCTAAAACCCTGCATAAACACTAAACTCCAAAACCGACATGCACACGTGAACTTGTTATACCACGGGGGTTAGTACCAATGGATAAGGTATAAAACTCATGCCAACACCGAAGGTAAACTCATGGATAGGTTGACGGATTTTCACCGTCAACAACCTATCATCCAATCGTCATTATCAATTTTATCTTATTTTCTCCAAACCCTAGCTTTTCCAACCTTCATTGCTCTCCTCATTCGTCTCTATGGCAGTTGAGGGCGTTTTGAGTGGCCTGCCGATCTCAGGACAACCCTAGGTGCACTGTTCCCGACGGGGTCCCACCCGGAGCAGCGAATCTAGGTTTTCGACGTGTCTCCTGTCCAAGGCAGTTAGACCGCCCCCCTAGGTAGTTAGACCGGCCCGTGCTGGGAGGTTCGACGAGTGGATTTCCGACAACCGCGCGATCTAGCGCATTCATGTGTTCGACCGAGAAAAGCGTCAACGTATCTAGATATCTATTGCTGATTGGCTCCTTTCTAATTGATCACAGTTGCATGCTTGTTGATCACCTTAGAAGCTTTGTTTATATGCTTCAGTGCCTTATTGCATGCTTTAGGATATCAGTTGTTCAGTTAGCTTGATCGCAAATCTTGTTTAGTAGTGGTTGTGCCAAATCACTTGTTCAAGCTTTTCGTGCCTCATTTGTGTTGGCTTCCGCTACGCTTTGAGCGTGTCAAATTTTTCCTTGGGTGAGCGTGTCACTAGTTGACTCGTGTCATCTTAACAATTAGACACGACATGCGTTTTGGGGGTGGCAATCGGGATATAGACTGAGTTCTTTCAAGGAGAGAATTTTTATCGGCTCTCATTCACTCTCCCCCTCTGGTCGCCAATCCAGTCCTTCAACCACATTATGGGCCAAACACCACAATTGTGGCTCAACAACCTCCCTACGCAGTGCATCACTTCATGGGGAAGCCTGTCGCGGTTGTTCACCACAAACTACCAAGCGACCTACAATCGCCCCGGCAACACACACCACCTCACCAGAGTGCGGATGAAAAACAGTGAAACCCTCCGGGAATATACCAACCGCTACTTTGAAAACCGTAACACACTTGTCAGGGTCAAAGACAAAGACATCATTGCTTATCACAAGAAAGGTGTCACCAACCTCAAGCTCTTCGAGAGGATCCATGAAGCCAATGCCAACACCATCGCCGACCTCATGAATTATGTCGACAAGCTTGTCGATACTCAGGATGCAGTCGTCCATGACTTCAAAGGCGACAAAGTGGATGAAGCTTCAATAGCTTTGGTGTCCGATGCCGCCATTAGGTCGCGCAAGCGATCTGTCAAGGTCTATGTGACCGATGCTCCAAGACGGTCTACCTTCCTTGAAGGTGACTTCAATTGCACACTGGATGGCCGATGCCAGTTCCACCTTGATGCCAAGAACACCATGCATGAGTGCGAACAACTGAAGAGCACCCTAGGCATCCTTCAGAACCCAAGAAGACTAAAGCGGCAATAGTGACGACCGTTACAACAACTGTTTTTATGATAACCGCTATCGTCGATCTGATTGACGCGACTACAGTGACCGACGACCTTACCATCACGATGACGACAAAGACAATCGCCGCGACCTGTGATGATTGCCATGATGTCCACCACGATGATCGCCGCGATGGCCGCCGCGACGATCACCGCGAAGATCATCGGGATGACCGACGTGATGATGGCGACCTTCGCAAGGAGCGTACTCCTCCACCTCCTCCTAAGGGTGGCAATCCCAACGATGCGTTTCAAATCGCTAATAGGGAAATCAACTTCATTGTAGGTGGCTGCCGTGCTGTCAAGAGCAACAGACAACATCGTTCCAACCCAAGGGTGATCGGCCTCATCAACACGGAAACTCCACAACCTCTGCGGTGGTCAGAGTTCCCTATCACCTTCTCTAGGGTAGACCACTAGGTGCAGATTCCAGACCCTGGAACCTACCCACTAGTCGTTAGCCCCATAGTTGACGAACTTTGCTGCCTAAGACCCTCATAGATGGGGCCAGCAGCCTCAACATCATCTTCACCAAGACGCTGAAGAAGATAGAGTTTGATTTCTCCAAGATGACAGCATGTGATGAACCCTACTATGGGGTTGTACCCGGCAAGGCAGCATACCCCATAGGTCGTGTATGCCTGTCGGTCACCTTTGGGAAAGAAGACATTTACATCACGGAGTACCTAACGTTTGAGGTGGCGGACTTCCGCTCATCCTACCACGCCATTCTAGGCCGGCCTATGTTGGCTAGGTTTATGGCCACCCCGCACCACACCTACCTCATCATGAAGATGCCAGCTCCCAATGGGATCCTTTCCGTCTACGGCGACCTCGTGATATCCTTCAAAAGAGAGGATGAGACTGTCGACTCACCTCAACCTCTCCATACACAGCTACAACTACGGTCATCGTCGCTCAGGCTGCCAAGGTTGACCCTACTTCGATGGAAGTAATTGAGCAAAGGCATACATCAATTGCTTTGGACGTCTGTCCTGTAGTAAAGAGGGTTTGCATCAGCCTACCTGACGCAACTAAGGAAGTCACAATTGGGGCCGACCTGGACCCCAAACAGGAACTCGTGCTCACCAGTTTCTTCTAGGACAATGCCGACATATTCGCATGTAGTCCTTCTGACATGGCCGGTGTCCCAAAGAAGCTCGCTGAGCACGCCCTAGAAGTTAGCAAGACCGCAATACCTATGTTGACGGTGCAAAACCGTGCTCAAGTTCATCGCAAGCCTACGGGTGACTTGGTGCCTTTTTCACCAAGGAGGGTCCTCCCTAGATTTGTCAATCCAAGGATCGGAAGCAAACTCCTAAGGCTATCCAACTAATCTAATGATCTAACCTATCATTAAGCTTTGATTGCATTGAAGTTGAACATACATGAAAGGATGTATGGATCACATCCACCTAGCCATAAAGGTGAGCATCCAAAAGGTAAGTCTAGCCTATCGTCTTCTTGTTGTCGTTTTGGCCAAGGTGACAAACTAACCTAAAGCTCATACCATGATAAGGAGATATCCATTGCACGTTCGTTCGGTGCTTTCCCTAAATCAAACTGTCACTACGCAAGGTAATCGACACCGAACGACTACTCGTAAGTCTGTGCACCACTTTGATGTATCCGCAAGACATAGATTAGATCTATTCCTACTAAGGTCATATTCTAGCTACACACATGAATGAGAGAAGGCATGCATTGAAGTAGATCAAAAGTACAGACAAGATTAAATTGATATCACCGTCAAAAGTACATGTGCCTTGATGAATCCAAGGCATGGCTCCAGAACTCCACCATGGCTTCACCACGTAGGGCCAACCATGGCGGCTAGGGTCTAGCCTAAGCCATCTCCTAGGCAACTTGAGGACTCGTGGCGGCCGTCGGCTTCCTCCCGATGCTTCTCCTCGTGTTGACGGCTCTCTGATGAATGGATGGATGTGGCGGTCGGCGGGCCCGACCTACCAGAAGACCCGCCGACCTGTCAGTGGGCCCTGCCCGACCTGATTGTGGGCCCAAGGACATGAAGATAGCTTGGAGTACAAGACAAGATAGTCCAGACAGTTTAAGGCAGTTCGGATAAGCCTTCCATATTGTAATCGACTAGGATAGATGGAAACCGACATGTAACCCAAGGCACGCCAGCCAATATAAGGCGGCCTGGTGCGCCCATCAAGGGCACGTCCACATCGTTGACTCCCTCCTCGAGGGCAGATCTCTCTCCACATAATACCACAACCAAATTGGACGTAGGGTTTTACTCTTGGGAGGCCCTACAAATCACCGTGTCTTTCGTGTCACGCCAGGATTTCCGAGTTCCATCCGCGAACTACCACCTACCCTCTTAGGTTCTGATCCCCCCATTAGTCAACCTACAACCGCTTGGGTAGCCCCGTTGCGGATCTATCCAGGTCTCACCCCCTGACAGATCCTTTCCCTCTTCCTCGCATCGATCAAGTCGTGAACAACACGGCTGGTAGCATCCTATTATGCTTCCTCAATTTCTATTCAGGGTATCACCAGATAGCCTGAATCTTGACGATCAAGACAAGACGACGTTCATAACGCCCAACGACATCTATTGTTGACAGCTATTAAGTGCTTATTTTAGTTGTCACTTTACTCATGAATAAAGGAGCAAAGGGCATTTTTACACACATTTAGTTAAGAATAATGTAGTTCCACTTGCTCTTGGAGATTATGTGATTGCGGGTAAATAAGCATAAAATAAGTGGCAAACTCACCTTCTATAGTCCATGCCACATCACCTCCGCCAAAGAAGGGCTGCCACCTTGGATCCTATGCATGCAAGCCATGTCGCCAATCCAAGGAAGGCAAACACCGATGAATCGGAGAGTGTCATGTGGACGTCACAGGGATTGAAGGGCCCACGAGCAAGCAAACCGCCTCAAAAGAGCGTGTACACCAGGAACGTACCTGGGGACCCACCCAACAGCCACCAGGAGGAAGCACAGACCTTGTGGCGCCCAATGCCCGGCTTCCACGTGGTATTGCCTGGTTGGTCCTGGAGTCCATTCCTGAGGTGTTGGCGGTGCTTCCACAAGGCCTATAACTAGAAGAGGGGGGACTCATTTCTTACCCAAATCACATTCTAACTCCTCTCTCAATTTTGGTTTCCAATTCTAGGAGGTAGGCTAGAGTAGTTCTACTTCAAGTTCCAATGTTACTTTGGGATCTAGGTATGAGTTCTTTTGTATCTTTATTTTATTATATGAATTTGATCTACTTCAACTATTCAGCTATTTCATATAAAGTAGTGTTAGCATGCATGAGTGATTTTTTCATGTGTTATTCATTCATTCATCATTTAGGGGATCATGTTCTTGATGAATAAGGCCTTTCGATCTAGTTGACGAATGATTTACTCATGTTCTCGTTGTTTGTTCATAAGTTAGAGCCTTGCATTCTTCATGAGCACAACCCTTTGATCTTACTGAGTAGATATAGTAGAACACGAATCCGTTTGTATGACTAGCCTAGTTTGATACAGTTAGATCATGTTTTTGTGTTGTATGAAGTTCGAGTTCAAGGTATGCTACTCAGTGTGAGTTGCCAGCTATCTGGTGGCACTGACCTGGGTCACAATAGCCCGACCGGTCAGTGTCTAGTTAACAATGCAAGCATGGTGCTTGGGTTGAGTAGTTGCGTTGCATATGAGTGTGCTCCACAGTTTGTCTTGAGGTCGGCCACGGTAGTGATAGCCATTATACCCTTTGTAATCCTCCACGTTTGGGTACACTATAGAAGTCTAAAGTCTAACAACTGACGTCGTGTGGAAGCGATGCGAGTGGTTAGCTCCTTGTTTGTGCCTGGGTGCTAAGTTGATATTCATACAATACTTATGTGACCGACTGGTATCTACTAACTTTATGTGTATAGTAACATAGAACCTAGAACTAACTCTTATGTTGCCTCCTAAGTTGTACTATACCAAAGAGAGAATGAGTTCGAGTGTGTTCACACTACCTTATCATTATCATATCTTACCCCTGTGTTTAGAACCTAACTTACTCTCGTATGTGATTTATACTCATTGCAATTGTGTTGAACTTGTTAATCCAACCATGCATTCCTTTGGGGAAATGCTACAATGGTATATCTGTGTGCTTATGGATTCTTTGTGAATGTTAGGATTACCATCAGACATTTCTGGCATTGTTGCTAGGAACTCACGAACTTAGCAATGATGTTAAGAAGTGCCAACAAGCATTTTTGGCGCTGTTGCCAAGGATACAAACCTGGTGGCGACGCTAGCAATTGTCAACAAGTATTTCTGGCACTGTTGCCGGGGAAGGCAAAAAGGATAACATGACAACACTTTGCATATGTTTATAATCATGATAGTGTAAAGTAGTTCTCAATGCAGGCTAACCTTGATTGTCTTCTTTGTCTTTGGATGATGAAGACAGGTAGTGCATGACTGGTTTCAACTTACCGCCGAATTCACAAAAGATCCTAACTCGCAAGGAGAGCTAGAATTCATTTTGGTTCTCCTCGGTGTGTACGTTCAGAAGTTGACCTAGCTTCCTTTGTGCCACCCACATCAACTCTTATGGCCAACCCCAACATCAAGAAGACTCTTTGTGAGTACTCTACTCCCTCTGTTGATCAGGTGGCGACAGGCCTCGAGATCAACACTGGGAATATGGAGACTTCGAGATCAAGACTGGCCTCATTACAATGGTACAGGCTAGCCCATTCTGTGTCAAGCCTAATGAAGACATGAGCACCCATTTGCAATAGTTCCTAGAGCTGTGCAGCACCTTCACCGTACAAGGAGAGCAGGAAGATGTTATTCCTCTGCGACTATTTTTGTTCTCACTATCACACGAACATCCCTAGGCCCACTACTCATGTGGGTACCAGGACTGACTACTCGGTGGGCCCCTGGAACTACCCGACTTGGGCTGCACAACACCTGCTGATGTGGAGCGCAAGGCCTACAGAGGATTAATACTCGGATAGGAAACTAGACATGTCTGAACCCATGTAGAGTACTCCTAGCCGTAAACGACTAATACTCCTTTGGAAAACCGACATGTAATCCTGCCTCCCGGACTATATAAGGCAAGGTAGGGACCCCTATATCATAACCCGCATCATCTTGTAAACACACCCAATCAATACAGAGCTACACAACATACAAGATGTAGGGTATTACGTACCACGCGGCTTGAACTTGTCTAAATTGTGTGCCAAGTGTCTCTCATTCGAGTTCCTGATCTCGGCGAGGCCACAAACATCTACCTCGGGTACTCCCCTTGGTAGGTTGCCGGGTTAAAACACCGACAACTGGCGCACCAGGTAGGGGATCTTGCCGTAGATCACATGGCGAACTCGACGACTTCAATCGCCATCAAGCCAACTGTCGCATTAAACCACAACGACACCTTCGTCTTCGGCTCCTGAGTCTGCACCACTAACGGCGCCGGATCGTTCCAGCGCTACCTTACCATGACCCCAGACCTGGAGATCGGGCTCGTGACGCTTCCCAAAGTTGACACAGGCCCACTCGTCGAAAAATCGGTGAATTTTCACTCCACAACCAAGTCGACGACTTCGGGATCAGATCTGCCTCCAACTTGAACTCGACATCACCCTGGATCAAGTCATGCGAGCTAGCTCCTGAGCCATCGTGTGACATGGTCCTCCTCCTTGAGCACTTCCCGTATGGCCTCTGCAACTCTAGCAGGGCCCACGCGGAAGCTCTCACTGCACGTCGGCCCGACAAGGAGATCGTCTCCGAGTACTCCTCAGACTCCAACACCGTCCCTAACTACAACTTCGATTCCTCCTACGAGTTTATCTTTGGCCTCAATCCGATTGAGCCCAAGTCCGAACTCAACCCCATCGAGGAACCGTTATCGGGACCTGCTGCTGGCTTGGTCATCACGTCTACTCCTATCAGAAGATTTGTCTACTGGCCCAACCACAAGCTCGCAGACCTGACCAACGACAACTCGAGCTGCGTTGCCTCCCTCGAGACACTCCCCTTCCAGTAAGGGACACCGCTAACTCCAGTTGAAGAAGAGCACACGCCAACCAACGTGGCGACTATCGACTCGGTACTCTGCACATCCGATCGTGAAGTATTCTTGGCCGTAGGGGAAGCTGGAACCTCTAAAAACTGAGTTGATCAGTACCTTGACAACATCTCAGCAGACGAGGAATCTGCCAATGCACCCCCAGACGAGACTACTAAGGCCAAGAATGCATGGCGCGAGCGCAACAGAAGACGAGCTGATCGACGTAGGCGGCTTTGAGAAGCTTTCCCTATCTGGAACCTCACAGAGGCTCTGGATGAAGTCGAAAACTGGGTACACACCACCCCTGAGCAATGCCTCATGTCTATCACTACGATAGCACAAACAACTCAGGGGCACTACGCAGTTGAACTCATCACCAAACTTGCTGAAGACGCCTACTTCATGCAGGTCGACAATAGAGTCACCCCCGCCGGAAACCACGAAGCTACTAGTCGCAGACCATCAGATGGAGGACGCAACCACGTCCGTGTCGAACACCAACCAAACCCCAACCGCTCTAGGGCCTCTGTGGGAGGACCCTCACAGGGCGGCCATAGCCAAGGGGGTGACGACGGTAGTCGTGGTGCCGGTGGCGGCGGTGGCAGCAGTGGCGGAAGCTCCTCCCACGGCGCTGGAAGAAGAGTCGGTGGAGGCAGTGACCGCGGAGGCCGAGGCCATGAGAATAGCCACACCACTGGCAACGCACATAGTGGCTACAACGCCTGCCATAGGATCGACGAGATCCATCGCAAGTAGGCAACTGAAGCTAGCGACAGTGACGGCTTCCTTGCCTACTTTGCCAGACTTCGCAACCTGCTCCTTCTTGAGAAATTCAAACCTCTCGGGATCACCAAGTAAAACGTGGAGCAAGACCCAGTTCAGTGGCTCAGGTGCTACGCCCTAGCAATTTTAAATGCTAATGGCAACAACGACGCAAAGTGCCTCTTCTTTCCCTTCTGCCTAGATCAAGCTCCACTCACTTGGCTCGAGTCACTCGAAAAGAACTCGATTGACGAGTGGGACCAGCTGAAGGCTCAGTTCACCAGCAACTTCACGGGTGCCATGGGGCGCTCAGGTACTCGCATGGAGCTTGCAATGGTCAAGTAGGAACAAGGCGAGATGCTCCGCCAGTACATGAGATGCTTTTGCGACAAGCGTGCGACCACAGTCGACGTCATCGATAAAGAAGTCATCAATCTCTTCCAGGACGGGATCTATCACTGTTGCACCTTCGCAGATTTCAGTCGCCGCCGCCCGAGTTTCATCACCAAGCTCAAGGACATGATCACATCATGGGCCGATGAAAAGGACAAGGCAAATGCCAAGTACAACTCCATTCACGGCAAGAGCAAGAACAACACGGGCCGGCAACAATAACAACAAAGATCAGGGGGGTCACAACAACAATAACTACTCGGGTCCTAACCGCAAGCGTAAACCAGACAACACAGTCGCGGCTATACAGCGCCCTGCGAAAGACAACTCCAAAAAGTCCTCCAGCGGCTTCAAAGACTTGCTCAAAGAGAAGTGTCCGTGGCATCTAGACGACAATCACACACCGAGCAGTGCTACCAGCTCCGGCGAGCACTCAAGGACACTCCCGACCCACGGCCTCGTCATGACAATAAGGGCAAGAAAAAAGTCGATGAAGGCAATGGCGACTTTCAGGAACCCGACAAGATGGTGAATGTCCTGTTCGGCGGACTACCCACCAAGCGCTCCCAAAAGCTCAAGCATCAAGATAACTTCGTGTGGACCGCGGAGGCCGAACAAGCTCTGGTGCAGCTTAAATACTTCTTGTTAAAGCCACCAGTCCTCACGGCTCCTCGCAAAAAGGAGCAGCTACTACTCTACCTCACTGCCACTACTCATTTGGTCAGTACTGCTATCGTCGTTGAGCGGCAGGAAGAAGGCCACACCTACCCAGTCCAGCGACCAGTCTACTTCGTCAGTGAGGTCCTGTTAGAGTCCAAGGCACGGTACCAGCTGGTCTAGAAGCTACTCTATGCAGTGCTCATCACCTCACGGAAGCTACAACACTACTTCCAGGAATACTCGATCGTCGTCATCACCGACTACCCGCTCGGTGACATACTTCGCAACGAAGATGCTACTGGGAGAATCTCCAAATGGGCGGTTGAACTTGGCGCCCTCAACATTGACTTCAAGCCACGTACCGCTATCAAATCTCAAGCACTAGTCGACTTCATGGCAGAGTGGCGGGAGAATCAACTACCAACTCTAACTGAGCGACCAGAGCACTAGGTGATGTACTTCGATGGCTTACTAAAGCTCAAGGGCGCAGGTGCAGGGGTACTCCTAATTTCTCCAAAAGGCGAACAACTCAAATACGTCCTCTAGATCTTCTGGAAGGTCTCAAACAACAAAGTCGAGTACAAGGCCCTACTGCACGGGCTCCGCCTCGCAATCTCATTGGGCATCTAGCGGCTACTAGTCTACAACTACTCCACCGTGGTCATCAACCAAGTCAACAAGTCTTGGTGATGAGGACATCACCAACTCAAATATGACCATGTTAATGGCTTGTGAACAAAAGGTGAATCAATCCTATATCATGGTTATTGTTGCTACATTCGATGAATTGATGTTGCGCAATGATGTGTGTTTATTGTCATTTCCAGAAATACGTACTTGGATCAAAAAGAATGTTAAATACTCATGGAACGTATGGAGGATCAAAGAAGTTGATTGGGGATCAAGTCCAAGTGTTCCCCACGTCCTCCACCAGGCCACCACGTCACTTATGGCCCAAAGATGGAAAGAGATCAAGGGGGACACGTTTTGGGCGCTGGATGCAGAAAAGCACCATCTAGTAAATTCAGTACTTGTTCAATACTTGTTCTTGCTAGTTCTTCGATTGCTTGCAGGACAGGTGCCCTAGTGGCCGGGTGACGCGCTCCACAAGATCGCGGCAGCCATAGGAAGTTGTGTATCGGTTGCTAAGGCGCAGCCTTGAAGGGTTGTAGTCAGGTCGAGAACGTCATCTCCTCTTCAATCGAGTTATCCACGCCTCTCATCGAAAGATCGGGAACAAACCCTAGCGGTTCATATCAGACGTCTCACTCAACCTCGAGGGCGCAGGTGCAGGAGTACTCTTGATTTCTCCAATGGGCGAACAACTCAAGTACGTCCTGCAGATCTTCTGGAAGGTCTCAAACAACGAAGCCGAGTACGAAGCTCTCCTACACGGGCTCCGCCTCGCGGCTTCACTGGGCATCAAGCGGCTACTAGTCTACGGCGACTCCGCAGTGGTCATCAACCAAGTCAACAAGTCCTGGGACCGCAACAAGGAGAACATGGACGCCTACTGCCTAGAAGTCCGCAAGCTCGAGAACAAGTTCTATGGTCTCGAGTTCCACCACATCGTCCGCGACAACAACGTTGCAGCGGACGTCCTGTCAAAGCTTGGTTCTACTCGCGCTCAAGTACCAGCGGGTGTCTTCGTCCACGAGCTTCACGCGCCATCCATCCCGGAGCCGGCGCCACCGACCACTGTCCCAGCGCATCCCCCGGCTGGCCAGGAGGTCATGATGATCGACATGGACTGGAGGCAACCCTTCATCGACTACCTCAGCGAGCAGAAGGTTCCCTCGGACAAGAACTTGGCCGAGCAGCTCATCCACCGCGCCAAGTCCTAAGTCCTCGTCGGAGACAAGCTCTACAGGCGGGGCGCATCTTCCGGAGTACTCATGAAGTGCATCCCCAGACAAGAAGGCAAGGACATCTTGGAGGAGATCCATAAGGGCGTCTGCGGCAACCACGCGTCCTCTCGTACGCTGGTCAGCAAGGCCTTCCGACGAGCTTTTAACTGGCCCACAGCTCTGGGCGACGCCGAAAAACTCGTCAGAAGGTGCCAAGGGTGCCAGTACTTCGCCAAGCAGCAACACGTCCCAACCTACAAGCTAGTCACCATACCGCCAACCTGGCCTTTCGCCTGCTGGGGGCTTGACATGATTGGGCCACTACCAACTGCGCTAGGCGGATTCAACAGAGTATTGGTGGCTATCGACAAGTTCACCAAGTGGATCGAGGTCAAGCCGGTCACATGCCCCAAGGCTGACAGAGTACTCGACTTCCTGGATGAACTCGTGCATCGCTACGGACTACCCCATCGCATCATCACAGACCTGGTCTCCAACTTCAACAATCGCCAGTTCTGGGAGTACTGCGAGAACAGCGGGATCGACGTCCGATATGTCTCAGTCGCCCATCCTAGGGCCAACGGACAAGTCGAGCGCGCCAACGGGATGGTGCTCGACGCTCTCAAGAAGCGGCTACACGACGCTGCTAACTCCAAAGGAGGCAAGTGGATCAAGGAACTACCCAATGCACTCTGGGGGCTACGTACTCAGCCCTCCAAGCCAACGGGGCAATCTCCATACTTCCTGGTCTACGGCTCCGAAGCAATCCTCCCTGCTGATGTCATATGGGATTCACCAGCAGTGGAGCACTACGACGAAGGCGTCTCTGAAGACAGCAGACGAGTTGACATCGACGGGCTCGAAGAAGCTCGCTGCGCCGCCCTCGTCCAATCGGCAAGGTACCTGGAGGGTATCCAACGCTACCACGATCGCAACGTTAAGGAACGCTCCTTTAACGTTGGTTATCTCGTCCTCCATCGCATCCAGAACACGGAAGGACTACACAAGCTCAGCTCGCCCTGGGAAGGTCCCTTCACAGTCGCAAAGGTGACCGGACCGGGCTCCTACCGCCTCCAGACACTTGAAGGCGAAGATGTCAACAACTCGTGGAACGTCGACCAACTCTGTCGGTTCTACGCCTAGTCTACACGACTACCCTGGGGCTCAAGTCTACACGACTACATCAAGACCCCTCCGCCGTAAGCGGCCTCCGGGTCCAAGCACTAGTCTCCGGACTACTCCTTCGCTGCAAGCAGCCTCCAGGTCTAGGCACCAGTCTCCGGACTACTTCTTCGCTGTAAGCGGCCTCGGGGTCCAGGCACCAGTCTCCGGACTACTCCTCTCCAGAATCCAGCCCATGCGGCTACCTACGGATCCTGGGCTGCGACGAGCGACAAAGGACTCTAGCAGCGGTCTACTAAGAGACCATGTACTCCTAGATCCAGCCTATACGGCTACTTACGGATCTACTGCTGTAAGCGGCTACATGCCCTAGCACTACTTAGCCGTAGGCGGCCTCCGGGTCCTGGCGACTACTCTGTAACTACGGCCCTGGCCATCCAGGTGTACTTCTTCAGTAATAAAGTTTGATTATTCATCAACTACTTTACTGTCTTCCTCCCCTCAACGGGACTACTACCGAGTACGACTACTCGCGACAACTCCACGATGGGACTCCGCACTCAAAGATCGCGCCAACGAGTACTCATTGATGGGAGTTTTTCTTCAGTCATACTTAAGCAATTTCATTACAATTGTTTTTGTACAACTACTGCTACGAGCTAACTATTACAGGACTACTATAGATAAAGTCTCTCGGCGACTTGATCTGCAATAGGCGCCATCTGCTCCAACAGCTCCACGTACTGCTCGTCAGTGCAGTTGGCGGCTAGCCCGCCGGTGACTACATCTACAGGAGCCTTCGGGAAGTATGACTTCATGAAGGCCAGCACTTGGTTCGGGATCGACTTCGCCAAATGCTTCACGTAGGCCGCCAGCCGGCTGGGGGCTTCCTTCAACCGGTCCACCAGCGGCGCTATCTTGGGACCGCCAGGATGAGGCACCAGCAGCCTCGCGATGGGGAGCACGGCTTCTTCAACTTCCTTGAGCTGGGCCCGCAGCTTCTCGCAATCCTCGTTCAGCTTCTGCAAGGATTTGTAGCAGTTGACGAGGTCACGGTTTGATGCAATACGGAGCTCCATGTGCTTCTCGCACTCGTAAGCAAGCTCCTTATAATCATACTCCAGTACCTGGCAGGCCTCCTGCTCCCGGTAGAAAAGGTTCTTCAGATCAGTCTCCGAAGCCTTCAGCTGATCTACCCGAGTCTCAAGCTCTGCAACCAACAAGGCACAGCGGGTCACACTACCTCTCGACCTCCAATAAGTACTCAACAAGACAAATGGTGAACCTTTGTTCTTGTTGCGGAGAGACTTGCTCTTCCGCACCAAATCGTCGCTCTTCACCTGCATCTCTTGGACGTCATTACGGTACTTGGCGAAGGCGGTGTCCAGCTTTGACTGCATGGCGGCGGCGTGCTTCCGGGACTTCACGAGTTGATCCTCCAATGTCTCGGCCCGAAGCACCGCGTCGCCGTACCCTTGAAGCATCTCCGACTTCAGACGAGACCTCTCAGCAACGTCCTGCACACACAACACACATCAGATGGGTACTCAACGCTAAACGATTGACTACTCAAGGGTTATGACTACTCACCTTCATCCATTGCTCGGCTTGGTGCACCGCTTCCAGGTGCCGAGCCATCATCGCCAGGTCGACGAGATCATCTGCCAACAACTCGATCCCGCCACGACTACTCGTAGTGGCTTCGGCCATCGGCGCCGAGCGGATTGGCTCCGCGTCCTGGATCTCCGGCGAGCGGACGACCACCTCCAGAGCGGGTTCTGGCAGCACGGCGTGCCCTTCTCCTCCAGTCGTCGCGGCGTCTTCTCCGGCGGCCACCTCCATCGGCTCGGGGGCTTCTACGGCAGCCTCCTGAGTTCCCGGTGCCACGTCCTCTACGGGCACCGCCAACGGGATCTCGCTTCCCTCGGCCTCAGCACCTGTCGACAAGAAGACAAGTGTATCAGTCAAACCTGACAACTACGACTACTCTACCGGGGTACTCCAACCTCAGCAGAGTACTCACCTTCAACGATGCTGGCCTCGGGCAGCGTAGCCTCAGCGGTCGGCGCTTCGGGCTCCGCCTGAGGGGCGGGAGCGGACTCCTCAGCGGGCGGCGCGACTTCTTCTTCCGCCACCGCTGCAGCAAGTTCATCCCCCTCCCAGGACAGATCCGTCGATTTCTTGCAGAGTACACAAGCCGGTTGTCAATCAAGTTTGACTACCACATCAAGTACTACTCGGGAAGAATCAACACTTACAAGCTCGACCGGACTACCGTCACGGTTGGGGAGCCGAGGATACTGGCGATGTCGACCAGTCCCGCCTCGGCAGGCGCCTCCTCCTGCGCCTCTGTGGCCGCTGCCTCTTCAGTAGCAGCAGCGGCGGGTTCTGTGCTCCCCTGAGCAACAGGGGGCTGGCGCTCCATCTGCGCCAAAAGCTCTTCGATAGTGGGGGATGGGCTGCGACTACCCTCAGCGGTCTCCCCCACCGTGTCCCAGTTGCCTTCGTCGCCCTGCTCAACGGGCTCAGAAGGCGGCATTTCCTGCAAGCAAGGAAACTTCATCGTCAACACATGAACTCGAGACATCAGTACTCGACTACACTACTCAAGATGGCTTACCTCTTGGGACATGGTGTCCGTGACCTTCAACTTCTTGGCCACACGCTTTTGGGCCACATTGCGTGGCTTCCTCAACGGCGCAGGCAGACTAGCCTCTAGGCTAGTCGGCTGATCCTGAACGAGAGGGATGTGAGGTAAGCCAGGACGGTTGAACCTCGACCGCAGCTGGAAGCGGTCCTGCAACATCTCTTCATCGTCGTCCTCATCGGACGTGTCTTCCACGACAACTGTGTCGTCTCCCTCATCGACTTCGCACCGCTCCTTAGCCTTGGCCTTTCCCTCCTCTGGGATCTCGACCAGCTGAGGAGGCGACGGCGGCTCGGAGACGAACTTCTTCAAGTCATCCTGCAAGAAGCACAACTCATAAGTGCGACTACTCTTGCGCAATGAGTACTCGACTACGGATGCGACTACTAACCTCTTTTGGTGGGCGCGTGGCGGAGAACTCTGGTACGGGGCACGGCGTGTACGCCAGCATATCTTTGAAGATCCGAGCTAGCCTATCAACAATGTCGTCGTCGGCGGCTTCATCTCCAGGCATCCGCGACGTGTCGTCGTCGCCGGTGTACTCGTACCCCAGGGTGTCGCGAGCCATCAGCGGCTGCACCCTGCGCTTCATGAAGTTGAAGGCCACGTGCTCGGCCCTCAGCCCGGCTTCCCTCAGCGCCTTGATCCACGCCAACAACTCGGGCAACTGAAGTCCCTCTTGCATCGTCGGCTCCGAGTTCCACCACGGATGGTGCTTGGGCTGCTTCCCGCTCGGCTTCGGCAGCTTCGGGTGGTGGTTCGTGACGTAGAACCATTTGGCTTTCCAGTCCTGGTTGGAATCTATCAACTTGTAAGAGAGGTACTGCTCGGCGGCATCCTCCCTCATCTGGATCCCTACTCCTCCGACTACTCGGGGATTGCTGGCGCTTGGTTGCGGCTTCACCTGGAAGAACTTCCGAAACAAGATCCAATGGGGCTTGATCCCTAGAAAGGCTTTGCAAAAATGTACGAAGACGGCGGTGTGGAAGATACCGTTGGGGTTGAGGTTGAGGTACTCGATGTCGTAGTACCCCAGTAGCCCCTTGAAGAAGTCGCTCGCTGGGAGAGACACTCCACGCTCCGCGAACCGCGCGAACATCAGCATCTCGTCCGGATTCTTCTCCATGGGGTACGGATCCCCGACGGTGGCCCTCCACATGTCCACCTCCTTCTCCCGCAGGAATCCACTGTTGAGAAGGGCCAACAAGTCTTCAGTCTTCACCTTGGATTTCTTCCATTCACGGTTTGGATCTGGCCACGGCAGGGACACTGGCGGTGATGTCCCTGCGACAGATCCGGCAGCCTCTTCATGGGCCCTCTTCTTCCCGCCGGCGACCTTCGTGGTCTTCGACGGAGACGGCTTCATCTTCCAGGTGCACGGTGTCTTCACGTGCATTCGCTCGGGGGCTACAGTGGTGGCTTTCTACGGCGTCGCACCTGGATCTAAGCTCTACTCAGCGGTGGCAGTGTGCACTGGTTTCTCGCTAGATCCGCTGGAATGGCTGCGACTGCGTAGGATGAAAAACCCTAAGGGTTTTGGCTTCTATTTATAAGTCAACGCGGTCCTTCAACGGCCGGATGGATAAGTCTGCGCTCGGCTGAGTCAGCGGCCGCGTGTGACCTTTCAACTTCTACTAGTCGACACGCCTCACCTCGGGGGCTTGGCTACTCCAACTCGACTTCCTGGGAAGCGGCAAGACTCAAGAGCATCTCAGGACACATTCTACAAGATGACCCTTCAATTCGAGAGGAAGTACTCGACTCAAGGCTCGGGGGCTCCGTGCCACGTGTCCTTCGGTTTTTTCTCCGGATTTTTCGGGATATTCTTGCCAAAACTTCAGATGGTCCCTCAGCCAGAGTCTACAACTCAACCTAAGGCTCGGGGGCTACTCCATATGGAGTGCGATTTTGCAATCGCACTTCCATATCAGTTTCGGCTTCAAGACAACACGGGCATTGTTGAAGACCTTCAAGGGAAGCACTCGAGGACGCTTGGGACTACTCGAAAAGACTTCGGGATTGCTCAAACATCAGCTGGAGTACATTCCAGCCTCGGGATGCTTCGACTACTCTTGAGGACTTTTGACATGTTGTACTCGGGGACGCTTGAGGACTACTCGTTAAGGCCGTCAAGACTACTTGAAGCTATCCTTCTCGACTACAAAGTACTCGGGGGCTTGTTGTATGGACCTCCCTGGGCCCACTACCTCGGTGGGTACCGGGACCGACTACTCGGTGGGCCCCTGGGACTACCCGACTTGGCTGCACGGTACCTGATGGCGTGAAGCACAAGGACTACCGAGGAGAAGTACTCGGTTAGGAAGCTGTACATGTCCCGCACTGTATGGAAGACTCCTAGACGTACTCGACTAGTACTCTCTCCCTAAACTGACTTGTAACCCTACCTCCCGGACTATATAAGGCGAGGCAGGGAACCCTCTCTTCATCATCTCATCTCACGGTGTAAGATTGCATCATCTTGTAATTGTACCCAATCAATCCAGAGCTACGCAGCATATAGGACGTAGGGTATTACGCACCTCGCGGCCCGAACCTGTCTAAATTGTGTGCCACGTGTCTCTTCCTTCGAGTTACCGATCTCGGCGAGGCCACATTCATCTACTTTGGGTACTCCCCTTAGTAGGTTGCCGGTCTAAAACACCGACAGAGTCCACACACCTCCAGAAGCTCACACATGCGAGTCAGCTACCGAGCCAGCGTGTGTGGACTCTGTCGGTGTTTTAGACCGGCAACCTACTAAGGGGAGTACCCGAGGTAGATGAATGTGGCCTCGCCGAGATCGGTAACTTGAAGGAAGAGACACGTGGAACACAATTTAGACAGGTTCGGGCCGCGAAGTGTGTAATACCTTACGTCATGTATGCTGCGTAGCTCTGGATTGATTGGGTGTGATTACAAGATGATGCGTAATGAGAGAGAAGGGCCCCTGCCACACCTTATATAGTCCGGGAGGCAGGGTTACATGTCGGTTTAGGGAGAGAGTACTAGTCGCATACGTCTATGAGTCCTCTACACTGTACAAGGTATGTATAGCTTCCTATCCGAGTACTTCTCCACCATAGTCCTTGCGCCTCACGCTGTCAGGTGTCCTGCGGCACAAGCCGGGTAGTGCCAGGGGCCCACCGAGTAGTCGGTCCTGGTACCCACCAAGGCAGTGGTCCCAGGGAGGTCCATACGACAGTAACGGGCATGAAACAGAGCCCGTTAGTGTTAAATTAACATCAGAGACGCATTCTGTGAACCGGCGTCTCCACTGTCTCGACGAAATGAGATGCATATGTTTCTACGCGCGTCTGCTTTTTCTCTATCAAAGGAGACGCTTGCTTTCAACCTGCGTCTCCTATATCTTGATGAACAGCCAGGTCCTGGGGCCCACCGGTCAGGACTGGTAACGGGCTTTTATATTGCCCGTTAAATTGTGGGCATTTTTGTAACAGGCTTTCTGAATGAAGCCCGTTACTTACTGATCAATGTTTGTAATGAGCTTTAATTAACGCCTGTTACAGATACGGCGGCCATCCCTACAGTAACCTGCCCGGTTGCCGTCAGCATCCTGGAACTAGCCAGGATATGGCAGCCACCACAGCAAGGAGACATCACAAACACATTCTCACATCACAGATATTGGCAAAGCAAGATCACATTTATAGACAAGCTAGCTAGGATCACATCAAGTTTCAAGTTACTCTCATCAGGGCTTGTTTGGATGGAGTCATGAGAAAACGGGGCGAACCGGGCGATGTCGACCCCAACCAAGCAAGCCAAGTAGGTTTCTCAGGCAACAACACCTGACTAAGAAGACTGAATGAGTTTCAAGTTTCTGGTCACAATAAACTCACGGTGCACCACTGTAGAACTTGCCCTTTGTGTTGATGGTCTCCTTAAGAATGTACTCGCATAGCATCTCCCGGACACGCTTTGTGACACCCTAAAATT
The DNA here is from genome assembly GCA_947561735.1 of Cenchrus americanus. Taxonomy (NCBI): domain Eukaryota; kingdom Viridiplantae; phylum Streptophyta; class Magnoliopsida; order Poales; family Poaceae; genus Cenchrus; species Cenchrus americanus. The sequence continues at coordinate 130,819,375 of OX387239.1, forward strand.
CCATCACTAAAAATTACCTAGCAACTATTAATTAGCCCTAAGGATTTTAAAGTTTAAATTGCCATTTAAATTGAGCTCTAAAATATTAAACATAATTTAATAAACATAGAGACAACAAGTGATTGTGCATCATCAGTTGGCTTGCATGGTTTTTGGTTGCTTGTGTGGTTTCTAAAAAGTTTATAAATTTTTGAGAAAAAAAGTTTGAAAGAGTTTGATTTGAATTTGAAAAGAAAAGTTGTTTTAGGAGTTTGAAAAAGAAAAGAAAAAAGGGAAAACCTTACCTTCTCGCCTTTCGGCCCAAACAGCCCAGCAGCCCGCCATCCTTCTCCATGCGCCGGCCCGCGTCCTCTCTCTCTGTTTCTTTTTCCTTGCTTTCGCTGACGCCTGGGCCCCACTCGTCAGTCTCTCCCTCTCCCCCTTCCTTTCTTCTCCTCCTCTGCCTCGCCGGCCTGCCGCCGCAGCCGCGGATCCCGCCGCACCCCGCCTCTTTCCCTTTCTTTCCCTCCTCACCAGTCTTGCCAATTAAGGCAATTAACCACCCTCGTTCAAGTGGGGCCGTTTCCCTTTCCTTTGCACTGAGCCGTGATGGTCGTGTCCATCAATGGCAAGCGCCGCCGCTCGGAGCCCGCTCGCCTCCCCTCGCCTTCCTTTCACTGGCCCTATTTTAGCCTGTGCTCGAACGCCTGCGCCTCCCTTTGCCTTCCCAGCGCACCCACTCGCTTGCTCGAGCACCAATTCACCAGCGCCGCCGCCTCGGGTTCCCGTCACCGCCGTCGTGCATTCGTTGCCGCCGGTGAAAGACCACCTCCGCTGCCCTTCTCCCTTTCTCTTTGGGTTCACCAGGGGCTCATCAGGCTCGATTGGCTGCAGGTTCTCATCCCCAGAGCCCGTGGGAGCCGCGCCTTGACCACACCGGAGCGCCGCCCGACCCGCCGCCGTTGCCAAGCTCCGTCGCCGTCGCATCTTCTTCACCTTCGAGCTCGCCCGCTTCTCCTTTGAACTGTGAGCATTAATCCCCGCCCGTTTTCCCTTCCTTTCGTGCACAGCAGCGCACCCACGAGCTCGCCGGAGTGGCCGCTCCGCCCCCTTCCGGTGCCGGCCGCCAGCGAGGCAGAATTGCACCCATAGACCCCCTGTCACGTGCGCAAGCGCCCCCGCTTCGTTTTGCACCAGCTCGTGGTCGGAGTGGTGGCCGGGAACGCCGTCCAGGACCAACGCCGGCGAGCCCCTGTCGCGCGCCGCTGCTCTCCGGCAACGTCGCCGCCGCCCTTCGCTTGCGTGCGTCCTGGACCTTTAGATCACGCGCGGACGGCTTAGATCGCATACCCCTTCGTTTTGAACGGCCGGTCCACCGTGGACCCGTGCACTGGGCGCACGGCGCGGTCCACGGCACGCGCACGCATCTGCAGCCGTTGGATCTAAGATCCACAGTGCCGCTCTAGCGATTTTGATTAAGAGTCCCTGGGTTTTCACGGTTTTGCATGCTGGTCCTTCCACCTTTAAGAATCTTCACAAATAGGTCCTGGTTTTTATGTTTTAGCCCCTGTCTAACCTAGATTGTTTTATCAAAGGTCCTTTTCATCTCTTTTAGCATATAAACCCCTCTGTTTTTATATATAATTATGTTTTAGCCCTGTTTTTATTTATAAAAGGCCCTGTAAACTTAGTTTTCTTACAGATAGGTCCCTGTAACTTGTTTTAATCATATCTTTCTCGTTTTAACTCCGTTTTCAGCGTTCTATATACCGAAATGATCGTCTCGACGAGTAGAATCATTTAAACAACAAATTTACCAGTTTTGTTGCTGTTTGGTGTACTGTTTATTTATTGTTTGTTGTTCATGTTTGACTCGTAGATATCGTGCCTGTTTCGTCTGAGCTCCCAATCAGAGGCGATCAGGAAGAGCCTGTGTTCGAGGAAGATTTTACCCAGTTTGTAGAGGAAGGCAAGTGGCTTCCCCCCTGCATTATCTTTTTGAACCTATGTCACTGCATGTTAAACAAAGTTTACTATTCCTGTTTCTATGCATAAACTTGATGGGCAAACACCTAGTTAAGAACTTGACTAGATATTTGACCTCATTACCTTGATCAACCCTGTTTAACAAATGCTTGGGTAGATGAATGCTTAGTTTGCTTTACATGGGTATGGTTATGCTTTGTTTATGTTATACATCTCGGTTCTGTTTATGTTATGCGTTTATGCTTAAGACAAGATAACTTGAATTATAATCGAAACATGGAGAACCACCCAAGATAACAGTACAACCACAGTCCACATGGCTCTGGCTTAGCCAATTAATTAGGAGAGTGGGTTAGCTGATAGCTCTTTTCCGAGAGGGGCACAGGGGGCTGGAGTTGAAGGTGTATAGCCCGGTTCTTTTGGGGTAGCAGCCTTAGCTAAGGTGCTGACCATTAGGGAGGGTTATGGTCCGCTCCGCTGCTGTAACTGTTGCGAGCTGTTGGTTTCTCTTCTCTCCTTTGTAAAGGCTTCGTAGTGGACCCCTAGCCACTCACCTTGGAAGTGTTTAAGGGTCTAGCTAACCCGGGCAAGATGGGGAACACGAACTGTGGGTAAAGTGTACAACCTCTGCAGAGTGAAAACTGATCGATCAGCTGTGCTCACGGTCAAGAGCGGCTTGGACCCTCACATGATTAACAAACTTGAAGATAAATGCAAATCATGGGTTTGTGGGTTTGGTTTGAGGTTTCTTTTAAGGATAAGTGGGTTGGTATACACTTACACCTAGTAATTAGGTGCTTGCTAATAAAACTTGACCAACTTATAAAATGCTTACCGCTGTGAACCATAGCCTATCCTTTATAGTCTTGCATTGTTTTCCCCCACTTACTGAGCACCAACCATAACTGTGCTCACCCTTGCTTACCGCTGTTCAGAGGAGAATGTCGGAGGCGAGGACGAGTACTGGAGTGACTACGAGGAGTTCTAGGGCATGGGGATCCCCCAGTCATCATGCCTGTACAAGTCAAAGCTGGAGCTGCTCGTCGTTTAGCTATCGTTGTGTTTGGACCTTTGAGTCCACCTCTCTGGATGTAATAATGAATATCGTACTGGTTTAACTCTTGAACGATTTGTTACTGCAATGGTATTACACTCGTTTTGTCTATCATGTGTGTGTAAATTGATCCTGGCGCACACGTGAGATGCATTCGGTTTTCCCTGTGAAATCGGGTGTGACAAAGTGGCACCAGAGCCATGATGACTGTAGGTCGCAGCCTTAGTTAGAAATGGACGAAATTAAGGATTCATGTTCTAGAAAACCCTATCATGCTTCAAATCATCTTATTTACGCATGAAAAATCTAATTTAATCTTGTTTATCATTTAAACTCTGTCGTTTTGATTTATTCTGTACTCTGAGATCAGTTTTGCTTTACAGATGGCTAGAACCTACATGACTGCCCGCAAGAGCACTGGTGGGCGCTTTCCCACTGGACAGCTGGCTCCTCGCCATTGTCTAGAGAATGTTGAGGAGGAACCAGAGGAGTTCCAGCTAGAAGCTGAGATGGAGGAAAACCCAGAGGAGGTCCAGCCGGAACCAGAAGAGGAGGATCCTGAGGAGGTTGAGATGGAAGAGGAGGAGCCATTGGAACAGCCACAGCTGTACGATGGCACCATGCTGGAGGCAGACACTGATGGGGACATTGTGATTCCACCAGCACCTGTGGCAAATGAGGAAGCACCCCCTGCACATGTTGATCCAGTGCCTGATGGTGAAGGTGGTGACCCGGACGATTCTAGTGATGACAGTGGAGATGAGGAAGGAGGTAATAATGCTAATGGAAACCCGGAGGAAGATGAGGATGAAAACCCTCGCTATCACGGGGCAGAGTATCACAAACATTCCACTGAAGATGAGAACGGACAGTTTTGCATTCTTCTGTGGGAAGTTCTGCAGTACCTGGGTTATACCATGAAGCCCCTCTACGTGACAAAGCACTTCAGCGAGCCAGGGATGAGAGACTACTACACCAGCAGAGTCTACATAAGGATGCCCCTGAATGATACAGATGGCTGGAGGTACCGCTCATCTCACCACAGCACGGCCCATTTCTCCACAGATGATGTTGCGGTGAACGATGCAGCGAGGAGGGCACTCTGGTCAATCTGCAATGCGAAGCGGGCACGGCTGTTCAACTCGGAGTATCGCCATGTGCCTCGTCGTGCAAGTGGCACGGAGGAGACCGTGGTGCCAGCAGGAGGTGATGATCGCATCGACATCCTGGCACGTGTGACTGCTGCCTTGAACACAGATCTGGAGGGGGCAACTACTGAAATGGACAGGTATCACGAGGAGTTGCAGGCTGCTCAGGTGAAGATTGCACGTCTGGAAGCACGGCTGGCAGGACAGCGACTCCCTCAAGAAGTTATGCCATATCATACCACAGCCTCCCCTCCGTGCAAGAGACTCCGTTATGGCTCCGCTGAAGCTACTACTCATCTTGGCTAGGATCCTAGGATACTCGCCCTTACCATTTACTTTTCCGCTAGATCGTTCCTGCGTGAACGTATTGCTTGTAATAATGAATGCTGGTTGCAAACATGATTGAGTTGGATCTTTGTTTGATTGAGAATTGTATGGTGGAGTGATGGCACTATGCAAACAGAATTCGTTAAGTTAATTAAAGGATAGTTTGGGTTTTATCGGTTGTCATTGCTTAATCTTCTATGCAAGTTTGAATGGATCAAATCTGTTTTCGCAGTCATATGACATACCAGTAATGTTTTGTTTATAACTCAAGCTACAGAACTCCAAATGACATGAAACTAGTTGGGTTAGTTCAAAAATTTAGAGGATGATTTTCTGTCAAAAATTCAATGATATACAGTATATATTCTGGGAGTTATGCACAAAGTAATGAACATGTTAGAATCTGTAAATTTCTGCTGATACAGCTGCACTGTTTGAATTTTATCTCGAGTTATAGATGTCCAAATGAGGTGATTCCAGTTGGGATAGTTCCATAATTTCATTAATCATAATCTGGTAAAAATTCGTGGACATTGGATAATTACACAGAAAGTTATACATAATTCTTTGAGGTCAACAGAATCTGTCCTAGCTGAAGAACATGCTGCTATTTCATTTTGAGTTATCTTCTTATGCATTGATTGAAGTACAACTATCTGAAATATGATTTTTCTAGGTCAGATGGTAAACACCAGGTCCGGCGGAGGTCAAGACGTGCCGCCTGTGATCCGTGCACATATCGCGAATTAGCAGAACCCAGCACCACCCCCACCGATCAATCAAGCAATGGATCCAAACATGCAGCAGTTTCTTGCGGCGCAGATGCAACTGATTCAAAACCTCACCAACACTGTGCAGCAAATGCAAGCTCAACAGAACCAGCCACCACAGCCGATTCCTCCGCCACCTCCGCCTCCCAGGGACAGGCACAAGGAGTTCATGAGTCACCATCCTCCTACGTTTTCTCACTCGTCTGATCCACTGGATGCTGACGACTGGCTGAAAACCATCACCAAGAAGCTGGAGATCGTGCAATGCACTGACAGGGAGATGGTCCTGTATGCTGCTGGAAGACTTGTGGGGCAGGCTGCAGACTGGTGGGATGCGTACTCAACTGCTCATCCCAACAGGCAGAACATCACTTGGCAGGAGTTCCGTGACAACTTCCGTACTTACCACATCCCTTCAGGGGTAATTAAGCTTAAGCAGAGGGAGTTCTTGTCACTGAGGCAGGGCAATATGTCAGTGACTGAATATCTGGATAAGTTCACTCACCCGTCACGCTATGCACCGGATGAAGTCAACACTGACCCAAAGAGGCAGGAAAGGTTTCTAGATGGCTTGATTGGGCCTTTAAACTATCAACTGCAGAGTCACATCTTCCCAGACTTTCAGACGCTGGTGAACAAGGTATTGGGCTGGAAAGCAAGAGAAAGGAGATGGGTGAACAGAAACGCAAGTTTCAGTCGCATGGACAGTCTAGTAGCAGTACCCGTCCTCGTTTCAGTTCTCAGCAGAGTCTGACTCCATATCGTCCTAGTGGTCATGGTGGGAGGTACCCACAGAACATGCAGCTGCAGCGCTCGTTTCAGCCTCAGCACTTCAATCCTCAGACACCCAGAGCTCCTACCCCTCAGCAGAGTCGTCCTAACAATAGCTCTGGGGCACCTGTCAGAAACACCAACCCTGTTCAGCCTGGTGGATGCTTCAAATGTGGAGAGCTGGGGCATTATGCTAACAATTGTCCCAAGAGGGTGATGCAAACTCCACAGAGAGACAGTGGAAACAGGACTGGGCAGTCATCTTCGCAGGCTCGTACTCCACAGACACCTAGCAAGAGAGGCCAGCAGAATCATGCGTGTGGCCGGGTTAATCATGTATCAGTGGAGCAAGCTCAGAATGACGCCGGCGTGGTATTGGGTACGTTTTTCGTCAATTCTGTACCTGCTACCGTATTATTTGATTCAGGAGCATCACATTCCTTCATAACTGATCAATTTGTGACAAAATATAACTTATCTATGAGCTCAATGAAGAACCCACTGATAGTTAGCACTCCGGGTGGAGAAATGAAAACTGGTCATATATGCCCACAAGTAAAGATTAATATCATGGGGGTAGACTTTCTTGCTAATCTGGTAGTTCTAAAATCATGGGGAATAGATGTCATTCTTGGGATGGATTGGTTAAGAAGTTGTGATGGAGTTATTCAGTGTCGGAAGAGGTCAGTGCTGTTAACCAGTCCTCAAGGGGAGAGAGTAGAATATGTGAGTACACCCTCATCCAGTAGTGGAGTTGTGAATTCTGTAGAAGGCAAGGCCTTGGAGGATATAAGGGTAGTGAATGAATTTCCTTATGTGTTTCCAGAGGATTTGCCAGGTATGCCACCTGACCGTGACATTGAATTTAGTATTGAACTTATACCTGGTACTGCTCCCATATCTAAAAGACCTTATAGAATGGATGTTAAAGATTTAGCTGAATTAAAGAAACAAATTGAAGAACTACTTAGTAAAGGGTTTATCCGTCCTAGTTCATCACCATGGGGAGCCCCCACACTCTTCGTTGATAAAAAGGATGGATCTAGGAGGTTGTGTATAGACTATCGATCACTTAATGAGGTCACTATCAAGAACAAATACCCTTTAACTCGGATTGAGGATTTATTTGATCAGATGAGAGGAGCTAAGGCATTCTCTAAAATAGATCTTAGGTCAGGTTATCACCAGTTAAAAATCCGAGTGGAGGATATACCAAAGACAGCATTCACATCTAAATACGGGTTGTATGAGTTCACTGTAATGTCCTTTGGCCTGACCAATGCACCAGCATACTTCATGTATTTGATGAACAAGGTATTTATGGAGTATCTCGATAAGTTTGTTGTGGTATTCATTGATGACATATTGGTATTCTCTCGGAGTGACGAAGAACATGAAGAACATTTGAGGCTTGTGTTGCAGAAGTTTCGGGAACATCAGTTGTATGCCAAGTTCAGCAAGTGTGCTTTCTGGTTGAAGGAGGTTTCTTTTCTCAGACACATTATCACAGACGGGGGGATTGCAGTGGATCCAAGCAAGGTTCGGGATGTATTGAACTGGAGTCCGCCTAAGAATGTCCCGGATATCAGAAGCTTCCTTGGACTTGCAGGATACTATCGAAGATTCATTGAAGGATTTTCTAAGATCGTAAAGCCACTTACCACTCTGCTCGAGAAATGAAAGGAATTTAAGTGGGATGAGAAGTGTTAGGCTAGTTTTGAAGAATTGAAGAAGAGGTTGACCACAGCACCTGTGTTGATCATGCCAGACATACACAAAGGATTCGATGTGTATTGCGATGCCTCTCGGCAAGGATTGGGTTGTGTGTTGATGCAAGAAGGAAAGGTAGTAGCTTATGCTTCAAGACAGTTGAGGAAACATGAGCAGAACTACCCTACTCATGATCTTGAGCTAGCCGCAGTTGTTCACGCATTGAAAATTTGGAGACACTACATGATTGGAAACAGGTGTCGGATCTTCACTGACCACAAGAGTCTGAAGTATATCTTTACTCAGAAGGATTTGAATTTGAGGCAAAGAAGGTGGTTGGAGTTAATCAAAGATTATGATTTGGATATTCAGTACCATCCAGGAAAGGAAAATGTTGTAGCAGATGCTTTGAGTCGGAAGGGACATACTAACATGCTGATAGGACACCTGCCACCTCAGGAGTTATGTTGGGAGATGGCACAGCTCAACTTGGGAATAGTTGCTTCAAGTGATACCTTGACATTAGAAATTGAGTCGACGCTTGAGCAGGATATCAGGAAAGGACAGTTGACTGATGACAAGATTGCAGAATACAGGAAGTTGATTAAGTTGGGCAAAGTTCCGGAATTCAGAGAAGATGAGCAAGGAATAGTATGGTTTAAGAACAGAATCTGTGTACTTGAGATCAAAGAGTTACAAGAAGCTATCTTGTAGGAAGCACACGATTCAGCTTACTCCATACACCCTAGGAGTACCAAGATGTATCAGGACTTGAAACAGAGATACTAGTCGTATGGAATGAAGAAAGATGTAGAGGCTCATGTAGCTTTGTGTGATGTGTGTCAAAGAGTGAAGGCTGAGTATCAAAGGCCAGCAGGATTGCTTCAACCTCTAAAGGTACCTGAGTGGAAATGGGAAGAAATCGGTATGGATTTCATAGTGGGCTTACCTCGTACTCGTGATGGGTTTGACTCTATATGGGTTATTGTGGATAGATTAACCAAGGTAGCACACTTTATTCCAGTGAAGATGACTTATACAGGAGTGAAGCTAGCTGAGTTGTATAATTCAAGGATAGTGTGTTTGCACGGGGTACCGAAGACGATAGTCTCAGATCGAGGCACACAGTTTACTTCACGGTTTTGGCAGAAGCTGCATGAATCAATGGATACAAAGTTAAACTTTAGTTCAGCATACCATCCTCAGACAGATGGGCAGACCGAGAGAACAAATCAGATTCTTGAGGATATGTTGAGAGCTTGTGCGTTGAAGAACAGTGGCAGTTGGGATAAGAGTTTGCCTTATGCAGAGTTTGCTTATAACAGCAGTTATCAGTCCAGCATTAAAATGGCACCTTTTGAGGCTCTGTATGGAAGGAAGTGTAGAATGCCGTTGTTTTGGAACCAGACTGGAGAGAGACAACTCTTTGGACCAGATAGCATACGGGAAGCGGAAAAACAAGTTGAAATCATAAGAGAGAATCTTAAAGCGGCACAGTCACGTCAGAAGAGTTATGCTGATCCTCGGAGAAGAGAGGTGGTTTTGGAAGTTGGTGATTATGCATACCTCAGAGTGTCGCCTATTCGGGGTTTACGAAGGTTTAATGTCAGAGGGAAGTTATCACCTCGATTCATTGGACCTTTCAAGATTGTGGAACGGAAAGGAGAAGTAGCATACCAGTTGGAGTTGCCAACACAGTTGTCGGGAGTCCATGATGTGTTCCATGTATCACAGCTGAAGAAATGTACAAGTGACGTTAAGATAGAACCGGTACAGTTAGAGGATATTCATATGGAGAATGACTTGACATACAAAGAATACCCTGTTAAGATCATGGATACATCAGAAAGGGTTACCAGGAGTAAAATCATCAGGATGTGTAAAGTACAGTGGAGTCATCATACTGAGGAAGAAGCAACTTGGGAAAGAGAGGATGAACTTAAGGAAGACTTTCCTCAGCTGTTCTCTAAGTCTTCTGAATCTCGGGACGAGATTCTCTTTAAGGGGGTAGGATTTGTGACACCCTAAAATTCCATCACTAAAAATTACCTAGCAACTATTAATTAGCCCTAAGGATTTTAAAGTTTAAATTACCATTTAAATTGAGCTCTAAAATATTAAACATAATTTAATAAACATAGAGACAACAAGTGATTGTGCATCATCAGTTGGCTTGCATGGTTTTTGGTTGCTTGTGTGGTTTCTAAAAAGTTTATAAATTTTTGAGAAAAAGTTTGAAAGAGTTTGATTTGAATTTGAAAAGAAAAGTTGTTTTAAAAAGGAGTTTGAAAAAGAAAAGAAAAAAAGGGAAAACCTTACCTTCTCACCTTTGGGCCCAAACAGCCCAGCAGCCCGCCATCCTTCTCCCTGCGCCGGCCCGCGTCCTCTCTCTCTTTTTCTTTTTCCTTGCTCTCGCTGATGCCTGGGCCCCACTCGTCAGTCTCTCCCGTCCTCTGCCTCGCCGGCCTGCCGCCGCAGCCGCGGATCCCGCCGCACCCCGCCTCTTTCCCTTCCTTTCCCTCCTCACCAGGCTTGCCAATTAAGGCAATTAACCACCCTCGTTCAAGTGGGGCCGTTTCCCTTTCCTTTGCACCGAGCCGAGATGGCCGCGGCCATCAATGGCAAGCGCCGCCGCTCGGAGCCCGCTCGCCTCCCCTCGCCTTCCTTTCACTGGCCCTATTTAAGCCCGTGCTCGAACGCATGCGCCTCCCTTTGCCTTCCCAGCGCACCCACTCACTTGCTCGAGCACCAATTCACCAGCGCCGCCGCCTCGGGTTCCCGCCACCGCCGTCGTGCATTCGTCGCCGCCACTGAAGGACCACCTCCGCCGCCCTTCTCCCTTTCTCTTTTGGTTCACCAGGGGCTCATCAAGCTCGATTGGCTGCAGGTTCTCGTCCCCAGAGCCCGTGGGAGCCGCGCCTCGACCACACCGGAGCGCCGCCCGACCCGCCGCCGTTGCCAAGCTCCGCCGCCGTCGCATCTTCTTCACCTTCGAGCTCGCCCGCTTCTCCTTTGAACTGTGAGCATTAATCCCCACCCGTTTTCCCTTCCTTTCATGCACAGCAGCACACCCACGAGCTCGTCGGAGTGGCCGCTCTGCCCCCTTCCGGTGCCGGCCGCCGGTGAGGCACAATTGCCCCCATAGACCCCCCTGTCACATGCGCAAGCGCCCCCGCATCGTTTTGCACCAGCTTATGGTCGGAGTGGTGGCCGGGAATGCCGTCCAGGGCCAACGCCGGCGAGCCCCTGTCGCGCGCCGCCGCTCTCCGGCGACGTCGCCGCCACCCTTCGCTTGCTTGCGTCCTCACCTTTAGATCACGCGCGGACGGCTTAGATCGCATACCCCTTCGTTTTGAACGGCCGGTCCACCGTGGACCCGTGCACCGGGCGCACGGCGTGGTCCACGGCACGCGCACGCATCGGCAGCCGTTGGATCCAAGATCCACGGTGCGGCTCTGGCGATTTTGATTAAGAGTCCCTGGGTTTTCACGGTTTTGCATGCCGGTCCTTCCACCTTTAAGAATCTTCACAAATAGGTCCTGGTTTTTATGTTTTAGCCCATGTCAAACCTAGATTCTTTTATCAGAGGTCCTTTTCATCTCTTTTAGCATATAAAGCCCTCTGTTTTTATATATAATTATGTTTTAGCCCTGTTTTTATTTATAAAAGGCCCTGTAAAATTAGTTTTCTTGCAGATAGGTCCCTGTAACTTGTTTTAATCATATCTTTCTCGTTTTAACTCCGTTTTCAGCGTTCTATATACCGAAATGATCGTCTCGACGAGTAGAATCATTTAAACAGCAAATTTACCAGTTTTGTTACTGTTTGGTGTACTGTTTATTTATTGTTTGTTGTTCATGTTTGACTCGTAGATATCGTGCCTGTTTCGTCTGAGCTCCCCATCGGAGGCGATCAGGAAGAGCCTGTGTTCGAGGAAGATTTTACCCAGTTTGTAGAGGAAATCAACCCTGTTTAACAAATGCTTGGGTAGATGAATGCTTAGTTTGCTTTACATGGGTATGGTTATGCTTTGTTTATGTTATATATCTCAGTTCTATTTATGTTATGCGTTTATGCTTAAGACAAGATAACTTGAATTAAAATCGGAACATGGAGAACCAACAAAGATAACAGTACAACCACAGTCCACGTGGCTCTGGCTTAGCCAATTAATTAGGAGAGTGGGTTAGATGATAGCTCTTTTCCGAGAGGGGCACAGGGGGCCGGAGTTGAAGGGGTATAGCCCGGTTCTTTTGGGGTAGAAGCCTTGGCTAATGTGCTGACCATTAGGGAGGGTTATGGTCCGCTCCGCTGCTGTAACTGTTGCGGGCTGTTGGTTTCTCTTCTCTCCTTTGTAAAGGCTTCATAGTGGACCCCTAGACACTCACCTTGGAAGTGTTTAAGGGTCTAGCTAACCCGGGCAAGATGGGGAACATGAACTGTGGGTAAAGTGTACAACCTCTGCAAAGTGAAAACTGATCGATCAGTCGTGCTCACGGTCAAGAGCGGCTTGGACCCTCACATGATTAACAAACTTGAAGATAAATGCAAATCGTGGGTTTGTGGGTTTGGTTTGAGGTTTCTTTTAAGGATAAGTGGGTTGGTATACACTTACACCTAGTAATTAGGTGCTTGCTAATAAAACTTGACCAACTTATAAAATGCTTACCGCTGTGAACCATAGCCTATCCTTGATAGCCTTGCATTGTTTTCCCCCACTTGCTGAGCACCAACCATAAGTGTGCTCACCCTTGCTTACCGCTGTTCAGAGGAGAACGTCGGAGGCGAGGACGAGTGCTGGATTGACTACGAGGAGTTCTAGGGCATGCGGATCCCCCAGTCATCATGCCTGTGGAAGTCAAAGATGGAGCTGCTCGTCGTTTAGCTATCGTTGTGTTTGGACCTTCGAGTCCACCTCTCTGGATGTAATAATGAATATCGTACTGGTTTAACTCTTGAACGATTTGTTACTGCAATGGTATTACACTCGTTTTGTCTATCATGTGTGTGTAAATTGATACTGGCGCACACGTGAGATGCATTCGGTTTTCCCTGTGAAATCGGGTGTGACACGCTTTACATGTACTGTGGAAACATCTACAGGAGGTTTGAAATCCTGCAAAATACAATCATTTATGAGAATACAAGTAGAAATCATTTTCTAAAATCAGATGGATAATATGAGCAGAGACAAGGTTGAGCATTATTATCTACTTACAGCAGCCTTCTTGATGTCAGGTATGTCATCGAGTAGTCTTAACATATGGAATGCCACATGGAATCCACACAAAGAGGACCCCCGTGGCTGCTGAGCACACTGCATCGAGGTAACAAAATGACAAGTTAATGCAGTACCAAATAGGTAAGAAGGGACCATAAAAAAACCTCGGTCTTACAGCGAGATTTGTTTTGTGCTTGAGTGTGGCTTTTGGCTTTTTTTCTTTCCTTTCGTCACTCTGTCCTGTGCATCACCAAAGGCCCTGCATGATCAGCAATACCAATTAGAAACACTAAGAGATTGATTTTTTGTGAACAAAAAATACTGTACCAAAGGCCCTGCATGGTCAGCAATACCAAAGAGATTGAATTTTTGTGATCAAAACCTACAAAAACACTGACCAATTCAAAACATTTTGGAGGTCTGGGAACTTTAGCGGGGGATATTGTTTAGCAGAATCTAGATATCAAACCTCTTTGAACTTCATACACATGATCACTGTTACCCAGTGGCTAGTGCAGTAGGCACCCACCACGTAGTAGTTGTTCATCATTGCATTTGAGATTGCTTTGCCAACTTGCTGAGAATGCTGAGAAATATTTGTTGAAGTAAACAAATCTGGATCTAAAAACCCAACATTGATCTTCTTCACTGCTGTCTTGTCCATCATTTTCCTACAAAAAATCAAATTGTTAGCATGCATCAACTTTGCGATTAAAATTAAAGAAATATAGTTTTAGGTTTTAAAGGACTTACAATGTCCACAACCTCATGAAGGTAACATCCAGAGAAGCCAGGGTTATAATGCTAAACACGCTACTGAATTCAATGTTTAACATTAAAGCACCACAACCACCTTTAAAGTAGTCTTGATCCACCTTTGCTGGAAAGACAAGTTTATCCTTACTGTGTTCCATGACATAAGAATGCAACTTGGCACAATTTGGTCCAGCAGCCTTTACATTTGCTTCTGACAGCATAGGTGCACCAGCCTTGTATTTTGGTCCATCCTGTTCTGTCCCATTAACACAGTTAAGAATCTCATCTTTAGACAGAGGTTTCCTGGCCTGGTTCCCCTTCTGTAGTGGAGATTGCTTGGGCTCCTCCTGTTGCAGAGGTTGTTGTACTTGTTGCATCTGCTGGTTAGGGGGAGATTGCCTGCGCTCCTCCTGCTGGAGAGGCTGTTGTTTCGTCTGTTGCTTATCCTCATGTTGCAGCTGCTGCTTAGGCGTAGTTTGCCTGGGCACCTCCCCGCCGTTGTCGACGCTCCCGCTGCTTGGAGAGGCCGCCGTTTCGTCCGTTGATTATCCTCAAGTTGCGGTTCTTTGTCGCTAGGCGGAGTTTGCCTGGGCTCCTCCTCCGGTTGTTGTCCACGCTCCTGCTGTGTAGTTTTGCGGAGCTGCTACTGTTGATCCTTCTCTTGCTGACACTGAGCTACAGCACCTCAATTTGATGTTGTACCCCTGCTACCTGTTGCGGCTTCAAGGTTGGGATGTCTCGTCATGGGTGGTATAATGATCATGTCCTTTGGCCATTGGATCCTTTGAACGAGAGCCGCAGCTAGGGTTGCTACATCACCCCCATCAATTGGTACAGGCAGAGGGTATTGACTCATATTGGCCCACACATAAGTAGGTTGCACCACAACATACCCATCTTGCACCGGTACTGAATGGCAAGCCTTTTGAGATGGAAAGACTTTCGCTAGTGCGAGCTCCACGGTGCCATCCAAAAGGCTACACACGGTTGGCTCTGTCACCTTATCTATTGTGTCCAGCATAGGTGGTCGACTATCACTGTACACTTCATTCGCTTCATCACCGTTGGCATTCCAATGATCTTGCTCTCTGCCATCTTCCTCCCTGACGTCATAATGAACTTCCTCGCTGTCATGCCCATCTTCTTCCTCAATGCCATCCATATCTTCTTCCTCACTGCTACTGGCAGGCGCTCGTAATTGGGAAGGAAGAAGTGCATTTTTCGGTATGTTGATGCCTGATAGTCTTAGAGCATGGACAATTGATTTAAATGTTTTGTCCGCCATCACATCATGAGCATCAGACCTCTTGTTCCTCTTCTTCCTGTACATTCCAGCGAACTCTTCACCAAACCCTTTACCCCAGCCAAGTGAACTAGACATGCCTCGGACCCGACCGCGATGCTCTGGAGTCTCAAGTGTTGCGGTGAGGATATCATCCTCCCTAACCCCAGAGAAAGAACCATTGCTACCCTAAGCTGCAAGTGTTTTCACCCTTTCTGCTACCCCCACCACCGCAAGGTTACTGAATGTTATGCCCCCGCTTCCTTCACTAGTATTCTTCTTTTTCCCTACCCTTGCCCGCATATAAGGTCTTGAACGTCCAGGAAATTGGTCCCAAGGGTTCTATTTTCCTTTGGCGGCGAGCTTTGCATCCTCCTCCTCCCACTCTTTCCTTATACCACGATAACCTTTTCTGCCCGTCTTGTGTGGCTTATTATGTAATGCTCTCTTTTGTTTCATATCCTGGCTCGATTGCTGAAATGAAGGAGAATTGGTTTCCTGCACAAACATATCCCAGTCTTGTTGCTGCAAAAAGGCATGCTTCACAAAGGGAGTCTCCTCTTCACCCACATATTTTTTCTTAAATGGGCCTTGAACCGTCGTTGCAAGGTTCCAATCTATGATATAGCTACCTTAACTGCCTTCTTGTGAACAGATTCTTCCAGATTGGCTGGGTAATCTAGCTTTTCCTCTAAAATTGTAAACAGATGGTCCTTTTCAATTGGTGAGAGATCATCAACCGTATTATTGATTTACACCCTCTCTCGAGCAATGAGACCACAAACCAATACAAATCTATCCCTCGCAGCATCTGGGGTAGGCCAAAAATTGGCATCAAGTCCAATTGCAGTCAACTTGTCATCTAGCCATTTGGTTTGTGTCCTTGACTCGCGGGATCGAGTACTACTCGTAGCAGTCTGTGCTGAGTGACCCTGTGAAGAAGGTTCACCGACGATGGGCTGTGATGATGCACTGGAGGTAGAGGAGTTTGTTATTGTGGGAGACTGCATAGATGATATGTCAGGTTTGTCAGTAGAGCAACATAAGCAAGACTGAAAATCTAAACTTAATTCTTATTAGATAAATTCGTTTTCTCTGACAGGCAAAATAGCTGATACAGTCATAAATAAAATCAGCATAGACATACACAGTTCATATTTTACTTAATTAGCATGCAGGGATAGGTGCTAACCATTTTGACAGGGACACAACAATATGCTTATGTATCAAAGCAGAGAATAAATTCCTTCAACTGGTTCCTTGTCCAACTTGAGCACCAACAACCAAAAGCCCGGAAATGGCTCACTCTAGGTGCTCGCCCGTGCATAAGCTCATAGCACGTCTTGTTCAAGAAGGCCCTTGGAAAAATCCTGTTCCCAACATGGCAAGCGGTATTCACCGCCTCCGCCCAATATCTCCTCGGAGTCATATGCTCATCTAGCATCGTCTGAGCCATCTCACAAAGGGAACGATTTTTCCTCTCAACCACACCATTATGACAAGCCACATAGGGAGAAGAATACTGATGTTCGAGACCCAAATCACGACAAAAGGTTTCAAAATGAGAGTTTTTAAATTCACTGCCATTGTCGCTACGAATAACTTGAACAGCATCTCCATGTCTCTCGTTCTTCAACCTCAAGATTAGATCCCTCACAAAACCAAACGTTACCCCCTTGTCAGCCAAAAAGAAGACCCAAGCATAGCGAGAATAGTCATCCACAATCACAAGGACATACCATTTCCCACCCGCCGAGCACACACGAGCCGGACCAACCAAGTCCATATGGAACAGCTCGCATGGCCTCTCTGTCATAACGGATGTCAGAGGCGGATGAGAGGCGGCGACCATCTTGCCATGCCTACATGGAGCACATACCAAATCCTTTTGGGATTTCAACTTTGGAAATCCTCGGACTAATCCTAGCCCACTCAAGCGTGAAAACAAGTCAAAACTCAAGTGACCTAGTCTCTTATGCCATTTTCAAAGCTCCGCCGAAACACCAGCAACCAAACAACAAGAAGAGCCAACACACTGAGAAAAATCGGCTCAGAAAATTTGACCCTCGGGGACGATCGTACACACAAGAACGCCTCGAGAATCCAAAATACGAGAACAACTCGTTTTGAAACGGACTTCAAAACCCTCATCAAGAAGTTGGGAGATAGAAAGAAGATTGTACCCCAAAGACTTGACAAGAGAAACACGCCTAAGAGTCACAGACTCACTCACCTTCACCGTGCCTACTGAAAGCACCCTACCTTTCCCATTATACCCAAAAGTGATGTACTCTTTGGTCATCACCGGGGTGAGGCTGGAGAACCACCGTCGATCTCCGGTCATGTGTCGAGAGCAACCGGAGTCAATCAACCAAAAGCCCTCCATGCCTCCCACCTGCAAAATTAAAAACGAGAGCGAGAGTAAGCAAAGGACTCAGCACTGGGGTTAGTACAAAACCAATCAAACCAGTGCCTCACCATTTGCTCAAATGTGGGATTAGCAAAATCCATCCTATCTCTCCTAGATGGAACACCCACATGTCCCCTTGGAGGACTACGCGTACCACGAAGGGGAGACCGTGGCCCGTAGCTCCTCTGGTACCTAAAGCTGCGATCATTCCCCCATACTAGTATTGTCCACGAGCAAAGAAATGTCTAGCAAACTCACCACGCCCAAACCCAACACGCCTACCACCTTCTCTATGTGGTGGCTCACCTCGAGGCACAAACTCACACCTCTCTCGAAGGTAAATGGTACATACCATACCCTGGCCTCTTGCACCAACCTAGGCTCAGGCACACCACGAGACGGGCGGTACCTGTCTATTGACAGTGAAATTCCGTCAACCTAGCCATGAGTTTACCTTCGGTGTTGACATGAGTTTTATACTTTATCCATTGGTACTAACCCCCTTAATATACAAGTTCATTTGTGCATGTCGGTTTTGGAGTTTAGTGTTTATGCAGGGTTTTGACGTTGAAAGCAAGACTTTCGGGATAAGTTCATCAAGCACCTTGTGACAAGACCTTAAAGCCCCGTACAAGTCATGCAATGAAGCAAACTTGACTCCAAGAAGCCTAGGAACCAAACCCGAGAAGATGACAAACTCCGAGGACCTATCCAGAAAAGTGCCGAATCTTGCAGGACAAGGAGCTACGTCCAACTCGGAAAGAAACTGATGACAAGGGCCCACATGCAGAAGGGGGAAGGATCTAGAAGACTCGGGAACCGACGCCACGCGAAGGAGGCAGGCAACTGGGCCGGGGTGGCGCCCAGGCCGGTCGGCCCGGTCCATTCCGGGGCCCAGTCGCCTCCCCCTTTGACCTAGCCTCCATTCGGGCTATTTATAGCCCCGGGGTCAGGAGCCACGCATCGATCAATTCGTCATCGGCCGCCGAGGAGTAGAGAAGAGAGGGACACCATCTCAGAGAGGAGAGGGTCGAGCTAGTTGACTAGGGTCTCCCTAGACGACGTGGGAACCTTGCAAGGAAGACCACGTCGGAGTTCCCAGAGCTAGAAGCAAGATCAAGGTAGGATCCTGGTGGTGATCTTGTTCATATGTCATTGTACTAGTTGATGTATCAAGTTGAATCCGATTCTTAGCGACTAACTGTTTCTCCGAAGTCTTCGTTTTTTATCGGCTTTGCTTATTTTAGATCTATTCTCGAGATAGATCACATAGGGTGTTCTTGTAGTCGTGGTGGCTAGAGGTGCATGCCTGATCTTCCGAAAGAACTAGACTTGTCCTCGGACTCGCCCTAGACTACCTGCATGAATAGGAGTACGTTGTGACAGAACGGGGGCTCTGAAAGGCGGTAGTTTTCGGAGTCGGACGGGAAACCACGGTTTAAAGAGGCTTCTAATGAGATTTGATTAGCTACTTCTTCTTATACTTGGAACTTCAACAAAAGGCTCAACCCGGTCTCTCTATATCGGTTTATCTACCCCCTTTATGTTTGTTACCTCCGGTCTTTAGTAGATTAGATTCGTTCTTGTGTTGATTCTTATGATTAGATGCATTAGGGTTTTATCCATCGAAGATTGAAGTTACTTGGCATTACTAGATCATCTTTTGCATCACACATTTGTTCCACGGATTCGATACCTTGGGTTCACCACTCGAGGGAAGAAGGGTCCCTTAACTACGACGGGAGACTTGTCCGCTTGCAAGTCTAAACGAACTTTGATACAACTATTAACCGTCAACATTGTCCTTGTTGGCCAACTCTCTAGCCAACCTCTCCTTACACTTCCTCCTGAAGCAAAACTCAGCAAGGTGCCCATCCCTCCCACAATGCTCACAATGGAAGGGTTTCGGTTTTGGCTTCGGTTTTGGGTTCTCTTTGGGCTATGTCTTCTCCACACTCGGTTTCTCCTCACTCGGATTTTCTTCCTTCTTCCCAAACAACTCATTCCCCAAGACACTCTTGAACTTGATTGGTTTCTGGAAGTTGTCGGTTTGTGGAGGAAACACGGGTGGATCTGGGGTTGTGTCTGGTCGGTTCCTAAGGTGATTCGGCTTAGGAACAAAGGCATTTTTGTGGTGGGTTTTTGGTGGCTCTGGGATATCACTCTCACCACTTCCCTCACCCACTTTCTTTGCCCCAAGCGCTTCTCCATCCTGGCGCTTGTACGTCTCGATCATTATCCTCAACTGAGGCTCATGACCAGACAACCAACCCATCAACTTTCTCAGCTCATCATTCTCATCCTGCAAATGATCAACATAATGTGCAAGCTCCATATTCTTCACAGCATTTATTTCACAAGTGGAGCAAATTGTAGAAATAGGAGCTTTCAGTTGAGCCTCTAGAGACCTAGCATACACAAGCGAAACATCTAGCTTCTCATGCAAAACAAGACAAGAAGTACAAGCGCCAAGTAAGGAGGGCCTAGATTTCATCTCATCTAGCTCAACCCTAAGCACATCTAGTTCCTCAACCTTAGAGGGGTACTTCTCCTTAAGCACAGTCAACTCACCAAGAAAAGTGGAACAATCAGTGCATTCAGGTTCATTGGTCACAACAGGAGCAGACTTAAGGGAACCTATTTGAGCCCTAGCATCAACAAGCAAAGACTCTAGCTCAACCACCTTCTCTTTAGCCTCCCCAAGAAAAGACCTATACTCCCTCTTCTCCTTGTTGGTCTTTCTAAGCACATCATCATGATTGTCAAAGCAAATCATTCAACCTAGCATTCTCCGCTATCAAGAAGGAAGGTTCATTGTTTACATCTTCCTCAGAGTCGGATCCTGAGTCATCCTTGTTGCTCTTCTTGCTTGCGAAGCTATGTGGCATGCCGCAAAAGCCTTGGGCGGTGAAGCACAGGTCGTTGATGTTCTTTCCCGACCACTTGCCCTTGTGTCGGTTCTCTTCTTCATCACTTGAGCTTGATGAAGAGTAGCAGGAGCTTGAGTCGATGTCGCTTGCACCGGCCACCATCACTCGCTCCTTCTTCTTGTGACCACCACTCTTCCTTGGCCTCCGCTCGGACTCGTCTTGCCCTTGTAGTCGTCCCTCGAGCGGTGCTTGTGGTTAGTCCTTGAACATTGCTTGTGCTCGGGCTTGACCTCCATGGCTTCCGGGCACTCGGTGATGAAGTGCCCATGCTTCCCGCATCGGTAGCACATGCCCGAGCTCCTCCGAGCATTCTTCTGGTTCGTGTACATGCGCTCAAAATGCCTGCTCAGCAACGCGAGATCCTCCTCACCCAGCACGTCGAACTGCTCATCTAGCATTGACACAAGGCAAGACAAAGAAAATTGTCTCGAAGACATGTTAGCATTAGTCGTTGAACCAGACACGAGAGCCAGACTATGGGGATCAGTCGGGTTCTCGATCTTTCCACGCACCCCACGGTCAACCTCAGACAACTTGAGCTTGGAAAACAGCTCATCCACCATGAGGGTCTCATACTTCTCCGACTCTAGGATGGCCTCGACCTTCCCACTCCACACGGTACGATCCAGAGAATGCATGAGCCTGACAGCCCTGTCATGGTCATCATATGGGAGCACGACCACATTAGCCCTCATGTTGTTCACGATCACCGTGAAACACTGAAACATGGCATCTATGGACTCACCAGGGAGATGAGTGAAGTTCTCGTACTCTCTCCAGTATGTCGCAAAGAGCTGAGCCTGAACCTAAGTGTTCCCGGCATGAGCATTCTTTAGCTACTCCCAAATCCTGCACGCCAAATCCTCTGTCCGAACCCATTCAAATTCGGATTCACATAAAGAATGGTATAGGTAGTCAACTGCCTTGTTGTTGGCGTCGAACATGTCCCTCGATCCTGGAGCAAGGAAGTTCATCGGATGAACATAAGCTGTGTTCACTATGACATCCCATAGGATCTGACCCTTGCCGCAGAGGAAAGCAGCCATCCGCCTTTGCCACATATGGTAGTTCTTACCATCAAAGTGTGGAGGACCCGAACCCCATTCTTGGTACGCCATCTTTGGACCTTAAACTGGTTAGAATCACGAAGATCCGTAACCAGCTCTGATACCAATTGAAGCACCAATTAGGTGGCCAGAGAGGGTAGGAGTGAATGGGATCCGATAAAAATTCTTCTCCAAAGAGAGAACTCGGCCTATACCCCAAATTCACAACCAAGGATTTCCACACGAGTTTGCCAAGGTCACGTAGTCACACTGGACCTACCAACCCTAGGAGCAAACCCCAAACGATCCCAAAGAGGAAGCACGACTCAAGAAGCAAAGGACTTAGCTGTCCTGTGAAAACCCGAGGCAGGGGCGGACGGTCCGCGAGGACTGGGCGGCGCGAGGACTGGGCGGACGGTCCGCAACCCCTGGGCGGACAGTCTGTTAAATGCAACAGGACCACCAGCACCGCACTCTGAAACACGGACGGTCCATACCCTACACGCGGACTGTCTGAGCGAAACTCGTGCCGCGCGGACGGTCCGCGGCCTCTGGGCGGACGGTCCGACCCATACGCGGACAGTCCGGTACCCCTACGCGGACGGTCTGACAAACCTCCAGTAGCAAAACTTTGACACCTCGAAAGATCTACACGCGAGCTCACAAGAACTGGACGGACACGTGATGAACTCACACCTCGCAGACGGTCCGCGTGCTATGGGTGGACAGTCTGCCAGCCCTCGAACAGAACAGCCCGAGATGAAAACCGAGAAGTCAACCTCCCCCATCCCACCATGGATCTCCCAAACGGCTTGAGCTCTTGAGGAAAGATTTGGGGAAGATGTGAAGAATCCCTCGGAGATGCTATGCCCCAAAACTTGGGTCCTCAAACGAACAAAATTGCCGGGAATTGAATCATCACCGAACTCAACCAAAAACCTAGGTTCCAACCGAAAACCTTCAATTGGAGGCCGAACTCGAAGTTTGGGGGATCAAGATCAAGCACAAAGATGCACGAAGCAACTATCCATGATCCCCACCAACAAATCCGAGCCCAGACACCTCAGAATTGAAGGAACAAGCCGCGCACAAAAAATCGACGAAAATAGCTAGAAAAAGACACAAAAATCCAACGAGCTACAAATCGGGAATCGACGCAACCATGAAAGCTTCCATTCACTCGGAGGTCAGATTCTTTACAAACGAAGGAAAAATCTAATCCTAGAGAGCAAGGAAATGAAAAGCAGTCCGTATGGATAGTTTGCCTGGAAACCCTAGAGCTAATATATATGAGTCCCCTCCGGGTCAAGCAAAAGACCACACTACCCCTATCACTTAAGTTGTGATACAACCCCTCAGGGGCAACTAGGTCATGTAACACTCCTCTTCATCGCACGGCCACGCTGTTGCCGCAGACCGCGTCCTCCTGACGCAAGCCCTGCGATCCTGCCACGCGTCCGCCGGCATCGAAGCTTCTCGGCGCGCTCGGATCTCATCTCCGCCCGCCGAGCCTCTGGTCTTGGTTTTGTGGCTCAACCAAGTGACCTGACGGTTTTCTGGTGAACCGCCACAAACCCCGCGTGCAGACTCCGGTCGTGAGCCGCTACCCTGCACTGGCTCCTGTCCACGACTTCATCTTGCTTTTCTTGCCACCATGCAGCCCGCACATGACCTCGCTGGCCACCAGGTCCCTCAAGTCGAGCCTACTTGTCTCTCCACTCCTCGAAGGCCCCGCAAGGCATAGACCTTTCGCGCCCACTCTTCACCTGCACCAACGCAAATCAAGCCGTAACCTGCACCTGCAATACTCGGCCAAGAGTCAGTCCACACCACGTTGTCAATCACTCATCACAGCCAGGAGCGACCAACCACCGGTCCTCAGACGCTCCGGTCCTCACTAGGGTTCCAAGAGTTGGCTGACATCCTCTCAACTCTTGGGTTATATGGAGGCAACCGAAAGTCTAAAATGCCCTTACTAGCTAATTAGGGATACATGCTCCTCGGGGGCGAATTCAGAAATCTTTGTCATCGCTCCATCAGACGGATGCCCAGTGACCGCAAACTTGCTTAGCCTCGACGCAAGCCTTGCGATTCCGACGCGTGTCCTCCACTTCGAAGTCTCCGGACTGCGTCGTCTCACACCGGTCAGACCGGTGCTCCTCACCGGTCAGACTGGTACCCACTGGTCAGACCGGTCTGGAGCTGCTGCACCTCCGTCTTCGGTTCTTCGGTCTTGTTTTTGTGGATCAACAAAGGAACCCAATGGTTTTCTGGTGAACCACTGGAAACCCCACGAACTCGGTGTAGCCTCCGCCAATCGCCACTCATGACTCGGCTCCCATGTAGTCCTAGCTCGACCTTGGTTTTGAGGCTCAACCAAGAAATTGTCCATGACTTCATCTTGCCGTTCTTGCCACCATGAGGCCCGCACTTGACTCCGCTGGCCACCGGGTCCCTTGAACGAAGCCTACTTGTCTTCTCCACACCTGGAGGCCTCACCGGCAACGACCTTTCGCACTTATTCCTCACCTGCACCAACACTAGTCAAGCCGCAACCTGCACCTGCAATACTTAACCAAGAATCAGTCCACACAACATTGTCAATCACTCATCACACCAGGAAGTGACCATCCACCTGTCCTCAAACCACACATGGTCCTCAACCACTCACTAGTCTGACCGATGGGGGCCTGGACAGTATGGCCGACCAAAGAAATCCCCTACTCTGCTCCGCCGATTCTTAAATATGACCTTTGGCATGTGCAAGAGCCAGTATGATATTGAAGTGGAGCAGCAAAGGACAAGGATAGAAAGGAAGAAGGAGCGGGACACGATAAAGCATCTCCATAATCACTTTGGATTTCAGTCGCCTCGTTCACCTATCTTTCCCACTCCTCTTGAGGTTGAGATCCCGTTGTTTGATCAGAGGATGAGGACAATGATAAATTCAAAGATGATCAACGAGTATGGCACTATTTTCTTCGAGTTAGGCGAGGGTAGCTCCTCCTCAACTGCACCTCCTGTCAGATGGTGAGATCTAGACAGCCCACAGGGGTGTTAATCCCTGTGGTTTATTTGTTCGGCGGGAGGAGTCTAAGGCTAAGAACTCGAAGGTCGCACAGGAGTACGCGGGACACAGAGAACACAGTGAGTTTATACTGGTTCAGGCCTCCGGAGAGTAATACCCTACGTCCAGTTGTCGGTGTAGATTGCTTGAGGATTGGATTGATAGGAGATACACAAGGAATCGCCTCGTCCGCCTTATATTGGCCAGCAGACGAGCTCGCTTCCCAGACTCCTGGTTGGTTACGACCAGGAGACCTAAGTCTACATTACACATCTTGCCATATCCCGTCGATCTGCTTTGGTCGAAATCCACCGAGGTCTTGTCTTGTATGCCAAGTCTTGAAGTCGTAGCGGATCAGGTCGTCTGGGGAATCTTCTGGAAGGTCTTCAGGAGGTCGTGTGGGCCGCCAACTAGGTCCGTTGGGCCCACTGTCAGGTCGGCAAGTCTTCTAGTAGGCCAGACCCACTTGTTGGGGACGGGCGTGAGCCTGGTCGGTGAGGACCCAGGGGTACCCATGTCTCACAAGCCCCCGAGCGAGGTGTAGACGCAGCGACCTTAGAAAGGTCATGACGGAGTCATAGAGCTATCGACAGGTCGCATAGCATGCACGCCGGTCCAAAAAGGATAAGTCAACTTTACAACCGACCTGTTTGTAGTCTTTGCCGAGCGCGGAGAGGTCGAGTGACGACCTATAGGAAGCGGACTTCCAATAGATCGAAATGACGATGAAAATGTTCAGAGGGCATCGAAGATGCACTCATAGAGTAGTATCCAAGCATTGTGGCGGGCAGGATGGCCGGTATGATGGTCCAAAAACGAAAGAAGAGAAAGTAGTGTCGGGCATACTCCCCGGGTACTCATGCAAGGAAGGATGAAGACGGACTCCTACTAGAATTCCTCTGTAATCCTACTAGAACTCGTTCCGTGTAATCCTACTAGGACTCCTGCCTTGTAACCGACTAGGAACCCGCCCCCTGGACTATATAAAGGAGGGCCGGGTACCTAGCTGGGCATCTGAACAACCCAACACCAAGCGTAGGGCACCATACTTGATCCCCCAAACAGGACGTAGGGTTCGCCACCTTGGCATCCCGAACCTATATAAATCTTGTGTCCCGTGTCCTTGTGCATACCTTCGAGTTCTCAGTCTCCCGATCATGATCCCCACCGCACAATGTACTACCTCGGGTACCCCCTTGGTAGGTTTGCCGGTCTAAAACACCGACAGCTGGCGCGCCAGGTAGGGGTGATCATCACCACCGGGCGAAGTCGAAGGACCAATCATCAGAATCAAGCTACTGCAGCAGCTGGTTCTTCAACAACTAGCTGAATCATCAAGCGCTCGACGAATTTCTGCACCCAAGCTTCCATCGGCATCAACAGTTTTTTTTCGGATCTCAACTCGTCGAGCTCCAAGTTGAAGCTGCAGCCGCATCCGTTCCACTTTTCCGCATGGAAACAGGGCACCATCACCACTGACTTCCACTCGGCGGAATCCAGGCACCAATTGTTTTTCTGCGATGGCACCAGGGAACTCGAGTCTGGTACGGAATAAAACACGAGTTTGACTACGTCCTGGCCACGGCTCCATCCAAGTCCGAGAAGATACGGTGTATTTCACAAGGGCTCCTGCAGTCCTGCTATATTGCTACGTCAACTCCGACAAGCAAAGAAGACCAAGGCGGTGATGTGAATTCTACCCAAATTCGTACTCAGTCTCTTCTAGTACTCGAAGTTTCCAGACTCCTGTTTAAGACACGTCAGAGATTGAGGTGGTTTTCACTGTGGCTGCCGCATACGGTTCGTACACAAGTCCCTCATCAACGCCTCACAACGGTGATGGTAAAAAAAACTAAAATGGGGCACTACATCTATTGGCTGGCAACGACATGCACGTGAGGACCATGCAAGCATTTGGCTCTTGGCTATGTGCACACGCAACGTTACCAGATAACTCAAGACCAATTTGCTTGGTGCACATGGAAGACTACACGCGCCGCAATTACTCGTCTCCCGGCCGCAGCGGCTCTACCTCGACTACGCCGCGCGACCGGGGGCATCGGCTCCCCGTGCCGCGCGTCCGGGTGTCACGGCACGTCGTGCGGCTTGTTGTCGGCCGCTTCGCCTACGTCGTGCGTCCGGTGCCGCGACACATCGTGCGCCTCATCACGCGGCTTGTTGTCGACCGCCGACTACGTCGCGCGTCCGGTGCCGCGACACGTCGCGCGGCTCGTCCGCGGCTCGTCGCGCCGCTCGTCGTCGACTTCTTCGACTACGCCGCGCGTCCCGGGGTGCCTCGGCACGTCGCGCGGCACGTCACGCGGCTCGTCGCGCCGCTCGTCGTCGACTACTCCGCCTCGCGCGAGCTCATCGTCGACTACTTCACCTCTGCGCGCGCGTCCGGGTGCCTCGGCACGTCGCGCGGCTCATCACGCGGGTCGTCGCGCCGCTCGTCGTCGACTACTCCGCCTCGCACGGGCTCGTCGTCGACTACTTCACCTCCCGCCGCGCATCCGGGTGCCACGACACATCGCGCGGCTCGTCACGCGGCTCGTCGCGCGCTCGTCGTCGACTTCTCGACTACGCCGCGCGTCCGGTGCCGCGGCACGTCGCGCGGCTCGTCACGCGGGCTCGTCGCACCGCTCATCGTCGACTACTTCGCCTCCGCCGCGCGTCCGGGGTGCCGCGACACGTCACGCGGCTCGTCACGCGGCTCGCCGCGCCGCTCGTCGTCGACTACTCCGCCTCGCGCGGGCTCGTCGTCGACCACTTCGCCTCCGCCGCGCGTCCGGGGTGCCTCGGCATGTCGCACGGCACGTCACGCGGCTCGTCGCGCCGCTCGTCGTCGACTACTCCGCCTCGCGCGAGCTCATCGTCGACTACTTTGCCTCCACCGCGCGTCCGGGTGCCGCAACACGCCGCGCGACTCGTCGCGCCGCTCGTCGTCGACTACTCCGCCTTGCGCGAGCTCGTCGTCGACTACTTCGCCTCCGTCGCGCGTCCGGGTGCCTCGGCACGTCGCGCGGCACGTCACGCGGCTCATCGTGCTGCTCGTCATCGACTACTCTGCCTCGCGCAGGCTCGTCGTCGACTACATCGCCTCCGCCGCGCGCGTCCGGGTGCCTCGGCACGTCGCGCGGCTTGTCATGCGGCTCATCGCACCGCTCGTCGTCGACCACTTCGCCTACATTGCGCGTCTGGGTGCCTTGCTCATTGCGCAGCTCATTGTCGACTACTTCACCTATGTTGTGCGATCGGGTGCCTCGGCCCCTCACGCGGTTCGCCGTCGACCTCGCGCCATCTTCGCCGCTAGACTTCTCGTCGGTCGATCGCACTGGCTCTCGCCGTATGCCGGTCACTCCGTCTCGCGGCTCGGGTACTCGTTGCCTGGTTGCACTGGCTCAACTGCCTATGTCGTGCATTCGGACGCGCCGTCTTCACTGCTCGACAACTCGACACCGGTCGCATCAACAGTCTGCCCAGGTAGCACAGCTAAGTCATTTATTTAAATGATTACCTTTTCTATTCTTGGCTTGTTTTCCTCATCATGCAGGACAACATGCCCTCGTGTACGCTTCTCGGTGGGTTTTGACGAGAGCTACACTCTGCTGACAACTCTTGGGGTATATCAATCAAGTCACCACGAGTCTACTTCATCAACTCGGGGGCTATCCCTAGGAGGCAGCTTCTAAAGTCCGCTCCGCGCGGCAACTTAAAGTCGACTCCGGTCGCACCTTCGCCTGCTTCGGTGGCATACTACGTGTGTAAGCTTCGATTGAACCTAGCTGTAAGTGGCCCTCAGGTCCTGGCGACGATGGAACCTAGCTGCACGTGGTCTTCACACTCTGTACCATGGGTCCAAGTACCCTAAGTACTCGCGCTTCGTACCTTGGGTCTGAAATCCATAGCCCAGGCACACAAGTCGACTCCGGTCGCACCTTCAAGCCCGCTCCGACGGCAATCGTACCTTGGGTCTGAAATCCATGGCTCAGGTACTCAAGCCCACTCCGGTGGCACAAGTCGACGCTAACGGTCGCACTCAAGCCCACTCTGGTGGCACAAGTCGACGCTAACGGTCGCATCCAAGCCCACTCCGGTGGCACAAGCCGACTTCGGTCGCAATCTTAAGCCCGCTACGGCGGAAAAACTACTTGTTTTCTCTGATTTTTCATTCGCTTTGGCTTTTCGGAAAGTACTTTTCGTTTTTTTGCATCTTAAGTCCACCTCGCGTGGCACAAAGTCGACTACTGCAGTCGCATCTAAAGTCCGCCTTACGCGGCAATCTAAAGTCGACTTCTTCAGTCGCAACTCAAAGTCCGCTCCACGCGGCATCACAAAGTCGACTTCGGTTTTTAAGTCGCATCTCAAAGTCCGCTCCGCGCGGCACAAAGTCCACTTCGGTTTTCAAGTCACATTCTAAAGTCCGCTCTGACGGCATCTAAAGTCGACTTTGGTCGCACCTAAAGTCCGCTCTGACGGCACGGCTACTTCTCAAGCTCCATGGCTCGTGCCAAATTACTACTCGGAATCTCTCCAGCTCGAGGGATGCACTCAACATACTACTCGAGGGTAACTTCAGCATGCTTCGCTCGCTCTCAAGCTCGGGGGCTCCGCACCAATAACTACTCGACGTGGCTCATACGGCTCTCTTATCTCGGGAGCTATATGCTGCAAGAGTATTCAGATGATGGCTTTCGCGAACACTGAAGACCCTTGGATTGATTACCTAATCATTTCAAGGCTCGGGGGCTGCTATGCTACACCCATCATTCAAATTTTTCAAGACGGAAGATTCAGAATCAAGATTGACCCTCAGCTAGAGTCTGTAACTCAACCTAAGGCTCGGGGGCTACTCCATATGGAGTGCGATTTTGCAACCGCACTTCCATATAATCTCGACTTCAAGACAGATGAGCTGGACCACCTTCCAGCCTCGCGGCAGTTCAAGTACTATTGAAGACGTCTCCAAGCAGTACTCAAGGACGCTCAAGACTACTCGAAGAGCCTTCAAGACTACTCGAACTACTACTCTCGACTACAATGTGCTCGGGAGCTTGTCGGGCATACTCCCCGGGTACTCATGCAAGGAAGGATGAAGACGGACTCCTACTAGAATTCCCCTGTAATCCTACTAGGACTCGTTCCGTGTAATCCTACTAGAACTCCTGCCTTGTAATTGACTAGGAACCCGCCCCCTGGACTATATAAAGGAGGGCCGGGTACCTAGCCGGGCATCTGAACAACCCAACACCAAGCGCAGGGCGCCATACTTGATCCCCCAAACAGGATGTAGGGTTCGCCACCTTGGCAGTCCGAACCTGTATAAATCTTGCGTCTCGTGTCCTTGTGCATACCTTCGAGTTCTCAGTCTCCCGATCACAATCCCCACTGCACAATCTACTACCTCGGATACCCCCTTGGTAGGTTTGCCGGTCTAAAACACCGACAAGTAGGTCGAGTAACGATGTGATGAGAAACGGGTTTCCCAACAGTTCGGTACGACGAGGAAAACAAGAGGGCATCGAAGACGCACTCGTAGAGTAGTCCCTGAGCATTGAAGCAGGCAGCATGGCTGGTTTGATGCTCCAAAAAGAGAAAAAAACTGAGTCATGGTTTTGATCAAATGAAGTGTAGAGACACCCTGATCTCCTAGCATAGTTGCAAGGAGTCTGGCAGGGCCGACCTCAGGGAGGCCCTGCAGGCGTGCCGAACCACAAGGAGGCCTCAAGTCGATGATGCCCAGTATCCAAGGGTATCCAACAGAATATTGAAGGGTGCATTGAATGAAGAAGTCGTCGATTACGTCGTAGCTGAAGTTGCGGTGTCTGTAACCGTTGTTGATGAAGCCAAAGATCTGTTGGTCTTAAATGTATGGAGTGTAGAGACACCCAGATATCTTGCATAGCTGCAAGAGTCTGGTAAAGCCACTCGAGGCATGCCGACCTCAAGAAGGTCTCAAGAGCATAGCGCCCAAGCACCCAGAAGCACTTGGCAGGGCCAACAGGCGCGCACCCCTCAGAGAGGCCTTCATTCTTGACATAAAATCTTTGGTGTCCAGAGCAGGCTGGCAGGGCTACGATAGCACACCGACCTCAGAAGGTCACGCATCCGTGGTGCTCAACTAGGTTGGCAGAGTTGTAGATATACCGAGGTACTGCAAGACCTAGGTATTTTAAGGCACGCCGACCTCAAGGAAGTCATTGTCGTGTCCAGACGACCAACATAGCTGCCAGCCATCCAGCGGAGCCATGATACTAAGATATTGGCAACCTTAGCAATAGGCACACCGACCTCGGGGGCCCGACGAAAATTGTGGATCTCCGTGATGCTTCTGATCTCCATGGTGTTGTTGATCTCCAGGCGCCCAGATGGATCTAGTAGAGCAGTGAGGCACGCCTACCTCGGAAGGTCTTCAATCGAACCTACGACCATTCTGCTTAGGAAACAGAAATATAGGCTGATTGGAAAAGGTCTGTTTACGTGCAGAGCCATAGCGGGCGCACCAGGACGCAGAGCCTAGCGGGTGTAAATATTAGACATCAGGTCGTAGAGGAAGGTCATAAAGTCGTCATCGAAAACGGGGCTAAGTTAGGCGCGGAGCCACCCGACGCAGGGTCAGGTTTTGTCGTGTAGTGTAGACTGCAGAGTCACGGGTCAACAGTGTCGGGGATGCTCTTGCCACCCAGAAAACGACAAACTGCACACTGATCGAGGGGTTACTGTAGCCATGTGACCTCTGCGACGGGGCTCAGGCATCATTGATGCATAAACGACAAAGATGTCATGAGTCAAAAAAAAGTTAATGTCGTCGCCTTTAATCATGCACAAGGCTGCAGATCCCAATACCACGTGGTGACAGTGTCATCACTTCGCTAACTGCCCCGGGCGCGGCTTTGGCTATAAATATCTCCTTTGTGACTTAGGGAGGCAAGCTCCGAGCACCGCTGAGCCATGGAGCTGCAGAGTAGTAATCCTGCCATGCCATGGGCATGTGTTCGTCCACCAGATTGTAGGTTCTTGCACTTGTAGATGCTTGGAGCTAGGAGAATTCTCGCAAAATGTAGGCAACATCTCCATCCTCTGAGCCCAGCCTCTGCGAGGTACCAGGTAGAGTTTGGAGGTGATGCTGTTCGAGCTGGAGCTATAGCAAGACATCTCTGGTGAGCACCGGGAGCTCACTAGGGATTGGTTTTCAATGCCGAAGAGCAAGCTCGTGTCTCCATTCCAATAGTTGGAGCCGAGCATGCCTTAGGTTGTGTGTCGTCCTGCAGTTGCCTCCCGCAAGGCCGCCATCAAGGTCCTGGTGCTAGGAGAAGTCTCGTGACGTGCTCTGCTTCCGCGAATAGGTCGTGGTGACTGCTCTGGGTGGCCCAGGTCTTGTAGTATGTTTATCTTGTGTGCCAGGTTCTAGATCCAATGAGGTCGCAGGCAACTTGTGTACCTTCGGATTCTGGATCCAATAAGGTCGTAGGCGGCTATGTACCCTCGGGTGATCCATGTAATGTTCGCTCTCTTCTGTCATGTACTTGGTCGATTTGGCAAAATGATTTGCCAAAGACCTAAATTAATGTGACGTGGGGGCTTGCAAAACGTGTTTGACATTAGGACGACCTGATGTTATCTTCTTGTTTGGCTGACAACCTAAACTCAGATTTAGGTCGTAGTCGTAGTCTGTTTAGCGAAAAATCTGCCTTAATCTTCTCGCGAACTTCTCGAGATAGAGCCATTGGGGCGTATTGTTCGGTGGAAGGAGCCGCAACGGATAGATTCGGTGGACCCCCCCTATAAATAGGGTGACCCGGGGCGGGGTTCACCCCATTCCCCTTCATCTTCCTCCCGTCGCTATCGCTTCTGCTTCCGTTGCTTTCTCTCTCCCGCGCACGCCGTAGCGATCTTGCGACCGTCGTGCTTCTGCGCCCACCCGTCCAGCTTCCAACTCCGGCCAGGCTCGTGCTAGCGCCACCACTCCGCGTCATGCTCCTCTTGCGCATGCGCGTTAAGACCTTATGTCATATTAGATCCAACTCCAACCCTAGCGGTGAGATGGCGGCGGAAGCGGCTTGCATCCCGGACCCGCAGGCGGCATGGGTCTGATCGACGATGACCGAGACAAAGATCCAGGCACTGGTGGACTGCGGGCTGTTCCGGCCGAAGGCAGAGGTGGAGTGGAGGGCTGCCGCTGGGGAACAATTCCCGAGCGAGGACGTTAAGGAGCAGGTCATCTTCGCCTCCTTCTTCGAGCGTGGTTTCAACCTCCCAGCGGGAGACTTCTTCTGCGGCTTGTTGTACTACTATAGGCTGGAGCTCGTACATCTTGTTCCCAACTCCATCACTGTAGTTTCGACCTTCATTCATTACAGTGAGGCGTATCTGGGGATATCGCCTCACTTCCTGCTGTGGAGATACTTCTTCTGTGTGAAGAGCACTGGCAAGAGGTCGGGGCCAGTGGGGGCTGTGATGTTCAATTTGAGGTCAGGCCTCAAGGCGGAGTGGATAGACACCGACCTCCCGACAACACCGCTAGGTGGAGGTCGGAGTGGTTTTACATTGCAGATCAGGTTCCTGGTCTTCCACGTTGTACTGGCCATAAGCCAGTGAAAATAAGCGAGTGGGATTTAGGGCTGTCATCCCGTGACCTCAAGGACCTCAAGGGGGTCCTGGAGCTTGTTAGCGATATGAAGAAATGGGGGGTGACAGGAGCGGCGGTGGGGAGGTCGTTCTGTCAGCGGATGATCCAACCGATCAAGGATCGGCTCCACCCGGTGTATGAGTACTGTGGGCAATCGGACCCCACATGCGAGGTCAACCACAAGGTCTCCAAGGAGGAGATGGTAGCTAGAGTTTCCTAGATGTATTATGGGAGAGTAAAGGTGAAGAAGTGCCCTAAGGCGCACTCGTTGAAGAGGCTGGCCGATCCGGTAAGATCCTGAGATCTACCTTTAGGTTGTTGCACTTCGCTTTTTGATTTTTTTAGGTTGTATAACGTCCTTGTCATCCATTTGCAGGCGTGCGAGCTTCAGATGTGGTGCCTAGCACCTCTCCTGAGGAAGAGCTACACCGGAGGAAGCTTAGGTCCGACAAGTACAAGCCTCCAGCAGGTCGTCTGCTGGAGTTTTCTGAGTCTGACTCGTCGGTGGAGGCCAACGAAGATACTGATGCAGAGGCTGGGGCAGACCCAGACGCTGGTGTCATGAAGTCCCGGCGCAGGACCAGGTCGACGGTTGGAAAGATGTCGGCTTCAGTTGTTGCTGCTGCTATATCTGCGGTGAAGGCCGCAGAGCAGAAGAAGAAGAAGAGGAAGAGGAAGGCCGCATCCCCTCCGGTGGTCGTTACTCCATCAATTCCGACACCTCGCTCGCGGGAGGTCGAGTCGGAAGAGGAGGAGGAAGAGTCGGAGAAGGAGAAGGATGAGGCGATCGAGGAGTTCCCGGTCCCTGAGGATCGAGCGGCAAGGAGGTCGGAGAGTCCTGCTGCCAAGAGGCAGCTGGAGCTGGTGCAGAAGATGTCAGAGGATGCTCTCCAACGTGGATTGGAGGCGCAGCGCACTGCTGTGGCGGCGCAGGCAAGGATGCCTACGACAATTAAGCCTCGGGTTTTTTGGCCGAAGACTCAGCTCCCGGCCGTGACGAGGTAAAATCTTGAGGGCTGGTTCTGTCTTTTACTTACTATCTTGCTAATTTTTGTCTTTACAAGGTGTTTTGCCATGTAGGCCGGTGATGAGGCCACAAGGGGGTCTAGGTGCCCCATCTTCTCCCTCCCGCACGAGGTCACCTGAGCCACAGGTCGTGGGGGAGGCGCTTGCAGATGACGCGTGTACTGCTACTCCGCCGCGGAGGGCAGTTGAGAGCACAGCGACTTCATCGCCTGTGGCCGTCACAAGGGTGGGAACTCCCCCGCGGGTTGTCGAAGCAGAAGGAGCTTCCGCTGGGGACGTTGGGGCGACGACCATCCCAACGATCATTGACGCTGACCCCATCAATGCAGTCCCTAGTGGGGCGGAGGACCTAGTCAGGGACCAGCCTCAAATCGACCTGGCGCCAGGAGGTCCAAAAACATCTGGCGCACAGGTACCTCCATCTTCATCTTCTAGCCCGAGGTTGCCACGGCGATCAATTAATTGGAATCACACCCCTTGGCAGGAGGATTGGTTTGAAGACAATGAAGGCATGCAGGCCTTGCGGACTAGCATCATCACTATCAACATGCACTGACGGTGAGTGCTTCACGACGTGTTGTTGTTATGTGATTGTTCGCAATTGAAATGATGTTTACGATCTTGTTGTGTTGTGGCAGTCGCTGGCAGAGAGGGCTAAGGGTCGGGCCGACCTGCTGAAGGATGCGACGGTGAAAGAGCAGCGGATTGTCGACCTTGAGCGAGAGCTCAAGGAGGTCTGCGAGGCGGCAGCCGCCAAGAAGAAGAAGCTCGAGGATGAGCTCGCCGAGGAGAGGCACAAAGCCGTGGAGGCTACTGCGCAATTCAATACCATGGCTACTTGTAGGTCGAATCTTTATCCCTTTTGAGAAGAAGGTCGTTAGTTGTGTGCTAACTGTTGTATTCTGCAGATTTCTGTAACCGCGAGGAGGATCTGAAGAACGCTCTGGCGACCTCTAGGAGCAAGGTTCGGGGTTTGGAGATAAAGGTTCGGGAGATCGACGCTGGAGGCCTGAAACTCAAACGGACGATGAAAGAAGCTACTAATAGTGAGTACGTGAAGGACCGATACGGCGAACCAGAGAGGGGGGGGAGTGAATGGGAGCCGATAAAAATTCTTCTCGAAGGAGATGAAAACTCCAACAAGAGGAACGCGGCTTCCAACACACGTCTCCGACTCAGTACCAAGGTTGGTCAAGCCCACATAGCCACTGGAGTGCCACTGGACCTAGGAACCAACACGCAACCTTCCGACCCGAGAAACGCAGCGGAAAAACCAAACCTCGAGTCTACGAGACCCACACCGGTCGGACCGGTGAGCACCACCGGTCGACCGGTCCCCGCCGGTGAAACCGAGCAACTTCCACTAAGTGGCTCTACACGGTCGGACCGGTGAGACACACCGGTTAGACCGATGGCGACTCGAAAGCCCCCAAGGCACCAAACAGGCCAACCGACCACCAAATGAACCCAAACTTGAAACAGCAGCAACACGGGACAACAACGAACTCACCAAGACGTTCACCCGAGCAAAAAACCCACAAGGGCTCGCACCGGTCAGACCGGTCAAGAGCACCGGTCAGACCGGTGTAGCCTAGGCAGCTCGGGATGAACAAAGACCCGCGGTCAACTCCCCCAAATCCAAAACTCGATCTCTCGAATCGCTCCACGGACTTGAACAAGACTTTGGGGATATTAGGAACACCTCATGAGGAGTCCATAGCCAAGTTTAATCCCACCAAAACTCGTCCAAAAAGGAGGAATCAAAGAAATCCCGCCGAAAGCACTTCCAACCCAAGAACTCAAGAAACCCCGAAATCGAGCACTTTTCCTCACGGATTTGGGAGGGGAATCACGGCCCAAAGAACCACGAAGGGTTCCCACAAATTTCCCCCATCAAATCCCCAAGAGAAAAGCCCCGAAAACAACCCAAAGAAATCACCGAGAGAGGGCTCCGAAAATCACCACCAAGAACAACCGGGAAAACACATCCAAACCTTGAGGAACCACGCCGAATCATCTATACATGAAACAAAGGTTCGTACAAGGTCTAGCAAGCCGCCCGATCATCCATCCCTCTCTACAAGATCTCTCCGTGAAGCTCTCTTGCTAGTCCTAGAGAAAACCTAAGGAAAATAGGTGGAAAATAGGAAAACTAATGAGCTAGAGTTCCAAGAGTTGGCTGCCATCCTCTCACCTCTTGGGTTATATGGAGGCAACCGAATGTCTAAAATGCCCTTCTCTACTAACTAGGGATACAAGCCCCTCAAGGGCGGATTTGGAATTCTTGATGTCTTCACCATCGGACGGATGCCGGCGACCGCACCCCGCGTAGCCTCGACGCAAGCCATGCGATCCCGACGCGTGTCCTCCGCTTCGAAGATTGTGGACCGCGTCGTCGCACACCGGTCGACCGGTGCTCCTCACCGTCGGGCCGACCGGTCCCCACCGGTCGACCGGTCCGGTGCCGCCGCACCTCCGTCTTCGGTTCTCGGTCTTGGCTTTGTGGATCAACCAAGGAACCCGGTGGTTTTCTTTGGTGAACCACCGGAAACCCCGCGAACTCGGTGTAGCCTCCGCCAATCTCCACTCATGACTTGGCTCCCACGTAGTCCCGGCTCGACCTTGGTTTTGAGGCTCAACCAAGAAACCGTCCACGACTTCATCTTGCTGTTCATGCCACCATGCGGCCCGCACTTGACCCCGCTGGCCACCGGGTCCCTCGAACGAAGCCTACTTGTCTTCTCCACACCTGGAGGCCTCACCGGCGACGACCTTTCGCGCTTGTTCTTCACCTGCACCAATACCAGTCAAGCCGCAACCTGCACCTGCAATGCTTAGCCAAGAATCAGTCCACACAACGTTGTCAATCACTCATCACACAAGGAAGCGACCATCCACCGGTCCTCGAACCACACATGGTCCTCAATCTCCCCCTTGATGAGTGCATTGACAACATCCACACGAAAGTAACAAGAGAGAAAAGAAAAAGAAAAGAAACGAACAAAAAGAAACTCCAACAAGCGATCGAAAGCCAAACAAAGGCAAAGATCAAGATCACTTGAAGGAAACAAGTCTCGGACCCTTTAGGCAAGGGCAACGGCTCGACACATCCGAGACAAAGCAAAGCTCAAGCAAAGAGCGCAAATCACCAAAACAAAGCTCGAAAAACCACAAAGAGCTCCCCCTGCACACATGCAAGCTCCCCCTGAACCAATGCACCTCCCCCTGGACGAATGCATGCAAGACACCACTTGAAACAGGACAGCTGCAGCACTTTCAGCTCACACCGGTCAGACCGGTCATCACCACCGGTCAGACCGGTGCCTAACATGTGTACAGGACTAGCACTCACACCGGTCAGACCGGTGCTCATCACCGGTCAGACCGGTGTACAACAGAGCCCATAAATGGCTCGAAACCACCTGAAAACCTTCTAAATGCATCCACCAAGCCATTTCAAGCTCAAACTTCTCCCCCTTGTTGGCAATGCATGAATCAAGCCAAAAATGCAAAACTTTCAACCTAGAGCTTCTCAAATAGACAAAATTCAACAAAAAATGCTACACATGTCCAAATGAGCAAGTGAGATACTCTACAGCTTCGTATCGATCTCAACTACATGATCACCAAGTTTCACAAACATTGGACGAAGCTAAGAAGGATTTTGGCAATTTTGCGAAAAACTTGCCTCTCATGAGCAAAGTCCTAAACATGATCAAAGCATATCAAAATGGCAAAGCCACACAAACTTCATGCTAGGACAGCCATTCTAATCATAAGACCATCACAAACACCCACAAGCACCTCATGTTATGTCAAAGCCACCGAGCCATGTGCCTACTTCTATTTATGAGACTTCTCATTGGTAGGCATCATGCAATGGTTTAGCACCCAAAGCAAATTAAATTCAGCACGTATGACATGGGAGCATATTTTCCAAGCATTTTTCATTTCATTTTCAGATTTGTAAATGGTACATGAAATGTCTTTGCGACAAAAAGGAACTTATGCTCCTCCACAAGATAAATCAAGAGGGCTAAACATTCATGATGGCAAATGAGCCTTTGGCCCCATATGATCAATAAACTAGCCATCCAACCACAAATTAAGCATAGCAAGGCCACACAAGCATGTCAAGAGCATGTAAAGGCATTTACACATGAGAGAGCATACATGTGACATTTTTCAAAAGCATAGCTATCAACCATGGATTATTCATCAAGATCATCAAGAGCTAAGCCAAACTAACCGTAGCATACCAAACAAGCTCACAAAGACATATATCTCATTCCATGGTGAACAATGTATATGAGAGAAGCTTTTCCTAACCAATGCATATGATACAAAATGCATGCAATCTAAGATACAAGGATGCCTATACATCATGTCACATATGCCATGCCAAATGCAAGAAATGCACAAAGGAAATCTATACATATGCTACAAACCGGCTCCTCGAGGGGAGGCAAAACGGGCTCGACACCACCGGCAAAAGAGAGCTCCCACACACCCAACTCAGGAAATCAAACACACACCAAGTTCCCCCCGCAAACGAGTGAAAGTTGCTTGATCTAGGGGTTTGGTGAAAATATCGGCTAGTTGGTCAAGTGTGGGTACATGGATCAAAGCTATCTTTCCTTTCTCGACATTGTCTCTCAGAAAATGGTACCTCACTTCTATGTGCTTGGTTTTGGAATGGAGCACTGGGTTCTTTGCAACGCTCATGGCACTGGTGCTATCACATTGAAGTGGGACATGGGTATACTCCTCACCAAAGTCACTCATGGTGTAGGTGATCCAAAGGAGCTGAGAGCAACAACTAGCAGCGGCAACATACTCGGCCTCGGTCATGGATTGAGCAACACTCGGACCGCTTGCGGGAAGACCAAGACACCGAGAGAAGAACCCAAAACTCGGCAAGTCCCGAGAAGTGGACTTCCTATCCAACCGACACCCGCAAAATCCGCGTCCGAAAAACCATGAAGCGCCAAAGAAGAGGACGTGGAGTACCAAAGGCCGAAGTCGGGAGTGTGACGCAAGTACCGAAAATTCGCTTCACCGCTTGCCGATGCGAAGTCCTCGGAGACGCTTGAAAACGAGCGCACAGACACACCGAGAACTGTATGTCCGGCCTCGTCGCCGTCAAGTAGAGGAGTGACCCGATCATACTCCGGTACTCCTTCTGATCCACGTGTTCACCTTCCTCGTCCGCATCAAGAGCTGTAGTCGTACTCATCGGCGTCGTCATAGCCTTGGAGTCCTCCATCTTGAACTTCCTCACAATGTCCTTGGTGTACTTAGCTTGGTGCACAAATGTTCCTTCCTTTGATTGCTTGATTTGTAGCCCGAGGAAGAACTGCAACTCGCCCATCATGCTCATCTCAAATTCCCTGCTCATATCATCCGCAAACCTCGCAACAAGAGAGTTAGACGAGCCACCAAAGACAATATCATCCACGTACACACCGCACAATCGGGATATCTCTCGCCCCGCCTCAGCAAAAACAAGGTCTGATCGACCTTCCCCATCTCAAAACCTCTCTCAAACAAGAACCCCCTCAACCTGCCATACCAAGCTCTAGGCGCCTGCTTCAACCCATACAGCGCCTTCCTCAACTTGTACACCCGGTGGGGTACTTCTCACTCTCAAACCCCGGAGGCTGCCTCACATACACTTCTTCCTCCAACACTCCATTCAGAAAAGCACTCTTCACATCCATTTGGTGCAACTTGAACCCTTTAGCCATAGAAAAGGCTAGAAGGATCCTAATCGCCTCCAAACGGGCTACGGGAGCAAAGGTCTCCTCGTAGTCGATCCCCTCCTTCTGACTGAACCCCTGGGCAACAAGTCTCGACTTGTTCCTCACAACCTCACCCTTCTCTCCCTCTTTGTTTTTCCACACCCACTTGGTACCAATCGGCTTACACCCTGGGGGAGGGTCAACCAACTCCCACACCGATTCCTCTCAAAGTTCTCCAACTCCTCATGCATCGAGTTAACCCAATTGTGATCGGATAGTGCGTGTCCAATGTCTTTGGGCTCGAAAGAAGCAACAAACGCAGCATGAGCAAAATGGGAATTGTTTCGAACCCTCGACCGTGTAGTGCGTTCATTCATGTCGCCGATGATCCTCGAAGCCTGGGTGATCCACTTGAACTCGCCGGGAGGTTCTCGCCTCGAAGCTACCTCCCCCTCAACATCAGCTTCTCCTTGTTCTTGATTTGTCGTCGTAGGTGTAGCAGAGGGTCCATCCATCATCGTAGTCGAAGTAGTGGGTACATGTTCAGCCGGGGGCACCACACCGCTATCTTCATCATCACCATGTTCATGCTCCTCCTCCTGAAAAATCTCCTCGCCAAGCTCATCATCACCTGCACACTCAAAGACAAGCTGACTACGTGGCTCTGTCTCGTCGAAGGTTACCTCGCAAGTCTCCACGATTTGGTTAGTTTCAATATTGAGCACACGATATGCTCTAGAATGAGATGCATAACCAAAGAAAATGCCATCGACAGACCTAGCCTCAAACTTATCCAACTTCCTGCCTTTCTTCAGAATGAAACACTTGCAACCAAAGACATGGAAGTGACTCACCTTGGGTGTGCGGCCATGCATCAACTCATAGCATGTCTTCTTCTTGTGCACTCTGAGGTATATCCTGTTCGACACATAGCATGCGGTATTCACCGCCTCAGCCCAATACCTCCTCAGAGTTCTATGCTCATCAAGCATCGTCCGAGCCATCTCGCACAAGGTCCTGTTCTTCCTTTCCACAACACCATTCTGGGGAGGCGTATACGGACTCGAAAACTGGTGCTCAAGACCCAAGTCATGACAAAAGGTTTCAAAACGAGAGTTCCTGAATTCCGAGCCATTATCACTAGGGGTGGGCACAAAATACCGAGAACCGAGAACCGAACCGAATTTACCGAGAACCGAACCGAAATTTACCGAACCGAAATATTTGGTTCCATGTTCGGTTCCGAGTTTGCAAGAACCGAAGTACCGAGGTAAATACCGAAACCGAACCGAACTTACCGAACTTACCGAAAGTACCGAAGTTACCTGAAATTTGATAGGTTTAAGTGTTATTATATTATTGATTGCACTATTATAGACTATTATGTTATGTAATTTTGGCACTCACACTTATATTCATGCGACTTTTAGATATGTGTATTTTGCACCATTATTTTCTATGAAATCATGTCAAAATTAGTTTTCGAACATGCTATTACATCTTCTTTGTGATCAACTCGGTACCGTTCGGTAAGTACCGGAACCGAACCGAATTTACCGATACCGAACACCCTCGGTACCGAGTTTTTGTAGGAACCGATCGGTACGGATTTCTAAAGAACCGAATTTACCCGAGTACCGAAGAACCGAACCGATCGGTTCGGTAAATACCGAATGCCCAGCCCTAATTATCACTGCGGATAGCTTGTAAGGCATCTCCGTGCCTCTCGTTCCTCAACCTCAAGACTAGATCTCAAACAAAACCAAACGTCTCCCCCTTATCCTCGAGAAAGAACACCCACGCATACCGAGAATAGTCGTCCACCACAACAAGGACATACCACTTCCCACCCACAGATCGCACACGAGCTGGGCCAACAAGGTCCATATGGAGCAGCTCGCATGGACGCTCAGTCATCACATCGGTGAGAGGCGGGTGAGAAGAGGCCACCATCTTGGCATGCCTACACGGAGCACAAACCAACTCTTTCTCAAGCCTCAACCGCTGCAATCCTCGGACCAAATTGAGTTTACTCAAGCGAGACAAAAGGTCAAAGCTCAAGTGACCCAACTTCCTATGCCACTTCCACAACTCACTCGAAGAACCAGCCAAGAAACAACGCTCCACACCCGAAGACTGAGAAAAATCAGCACGAAACACCTGACCCTCGGGAACGACCATACAGACAAGGTCCCCTCGAGAGTCCACAATCCGAGAACCACCAGGCCGAAACAACACCTCAAAGCCCTCATCCAACAAGCTGGGACACGAGAAAGCAAATTGTACCCCGGCGATTGAACAAGAGCAACACGCCTCGAGTGATCTTGTCACTCACTTTTATCTCACCTTACGAAAGCACACGCCCACGCCCATTG
The DNA here is from genome assembly GCA_947561735.1 of Cenchrus americanus. Lineage (NCBI taxonomy): Eukaryota > Viridiplantae > Streptophyta > Magnoliopsida > Poales > Poaceae > Cenchrus > Cenchrus americanus. The sequence continues at coordinate 130,861,603 of OX387239.1, forward strand.
TCCCCAAAGGTGATGTACCTCTTCGTCACCACGGGACGAGACTTGAGAACCACCCCCTGTCTCCGGTCATATGCCTCGAGCAACCGGAGTCAATCAACCAAATGTTCTTCAAGTCTCCCACCTGAAATTCAAAAATAAGCACGTGAGCGAACAAACGACTCAGCACTGGGGTTAGTACCAAAGGAGGAAAACCAGTGCCGAGCCATTTGCTCGAAAGTGGGGTTAGCACCAACCAAAGTATCTCTCCTACCAAAACTGCCTCCACGAACACCACCACGGTAACCACCCTGAGGGAACCACCCCTCTCTGCCTAGAGGAGGACCAAAACCACGCAAGAAAGCCCGCGGAACGTCCTTCCTCTCCAACTCAACGCCACGACTCCTCCAATCCCCGTATTGAGCATGAGGAGGAGAGCGCCTAGCAAACTGACCACCTGCACCCTTTCCAGCCCAACCACCAGAACCACGACCACCAGAAACAACCCTCGCACCTTTACGAGCTCGAAACCCGAACATCTGTCTGTCCAGGCCTGCACCGGTCTGACCGAGGTGCCCCACACCGGTCTGACCGGTGTGACATGGGCAGCAACACCACCTGCAGCCTTCTTCTCTCCCCAAGCCCGAACTGTCCTCACAATCGCCTTGCCCCTAGGCATCTGCATACGAGGCTCAAGTACACCATCGGAAGGATGGTACTTGTCCTTGTTAGCCCACTCCTTCTCCATTCTCTCCTCTCGCTTCCTCTTGAAGCAAAACTCCTCCTTATGGCCATCTCTCCCACAATAGCCACAATGGAACCTCACAAGCTTAGGCTTTGGCTTGGGATGTGGCTGCTCACTCGGTTTCTCTCCACTCAAACCCTCGACCGGTTTCTCACCACTTGCCTTCTCACTCTCCTTCCCAAAGAACACTTTCCCCGAAGTGCTCACAAACTTGATAGGCTTTTGTAGGTCATTTGTGGGTGTAGGAAACACGGGTGGAGCTGGGGTTGTGTCTAGTTGATTCCTTAGATGGTTAGGTTTTGGAGGGAAATCATTTTTGTGGTGGGTTTTTGGTGGCTCCGGGATATTTTCTCCACTTCCCTCACCAACCTTGTTTGCCCCAAGCCCGTCACCATCTTGCCTCTTAAAAGCCTCAATCATCATCCTCAACTGAGGCTCATGACCGGACAACCAACCCATCAACTTCCTCAAATCATCATTCTCATCCTGCAAACGATCAACATAATGTGCAAGCTCCAAATTTTTCAATGCATGCATTTCACAGGTAGAGCAAGATGTAGGCATGGGTTCCTTCAATTTAGCCTCGAGCGAACTAGTGTAAGCATGCATCTCATCAATCTTAGCATGCAAAACAGGGCAAGAAGTGCAAGCACCTAGCAAAGCAGGTCTAGACTTAAGCTCAGCCACTTCAACCCTAAGCACATCTAGTTCCTCACACTTGGAGGCATGCTTCTCCTTAAACAAAGCAAGATCAGCAAGGAATATGGAGCAATCAGCACAATCATTCTCATCAGAAACAATAGGACTAGCCTTAAGCGAATCAATCTCAAGCTTGCTATCAAGCACCTGTGTCTCTAGCTCAGCCACTCTAGTCCTAGCATCCTCGAGTGAAGCCCTAAGCTCTTTCCTCATTTTCTTGGCTTCTCTAAGCATGTCATCACGGTTATCAAGCAAAGTGCCAAGCCTCTCATTCTCCTGGCGCAAGAAGGGAAGTTCATCACGCACCTCGTCGTCGGACTCGAGTCCGAGTCGCTCCGTGTGCTCTTCTTTGCCGCCGGAGCTCAACGCCATGGTGCAGAAGCCATCTCTCGCGAAGCAGCTCAGCCCGCTCAGGTTCTTGGATGACTTCTTGTTCTTGCGGCGATCTCCCTCGTCTTCGCTGCTGCTCGAGCTCGAGGTGGAGTACGCGGAACTGGAGTCAACGTCGCTCGCTCCAACCATCGCTCGGGCCTTGCCTCGGCCCTCCTTCTTCCTCGATCGTCGCTCGTCCTTGTACTTGTTCTTGTGCTTGCTCTTGTGGTCGCGCCTCGAACGGTACTTGCCATCGTTCATCCTTGGCTTGTGCTTGTAGCTGTCCTTGTTCTCGGCCTTCTCCGGGCAGTCGGCGACGAAGTGTCCCGGCTTGCCACACTGGAAGCAAGTCCTCGTGTTCCTCCTCATGTTCACGCGGTTCTCGTGCAGCCTCTCGAACCGCCTCGTCAACAGCGCCAGCTCGTCCTCTCCAAGGTCATCAAACTCCTCATCTGGCATAGACATCAAAGAGGAAAACGAGAACATCCTGGTGGATGGGTTAGAGTTAGTCTTTCCTTTGGAACCACCAACGAGGGCAAGACTATGGGAATCAGTCGGTCCCTCGAGCTTGGCAGTCATTCCCCTATCCACCTCAGCCGACTTGAGCTTCGAGAACAGCTCGTTCACCGTCAGAGTATCATACCTCTCGGACTCGACTATGGCCTCGAACTTTCCGCCCCATATCGTACGATCCAAAGAGTGTAAGAGCTTGACCGCTCTATCATGATCATCGTACGGGAGCACGTCCACATTGGCCCTCATGTTGTTCACCACCACCGTGAACCTCTGAAACAAGTCATGGATGGACTCACCGGGGAGATGAGTGAAGTTCTCGTACTCTCTCCGGTAGGTCGCATACAACCATGCCTGAACCTTGGCGTTCCCAACATGAGCCTCCTTCAACACTGCCCAAATCCTACAAGCCAAGTGCTCGGTGTGCACCCGATCGAACTCAGGCTGACACAAAGCACGAAACAAGTAGTCGACCGCCTTATTGTTGGCGTCGAATGCGTCCCTCGACCCCCGGAGCAAGGAAATCCATCGGCTGGACATAGCCTTTGTGTCCACCGTGACATCCCAAAACGGTCGACCCTTTCCGCGAGAGGAACGCACCCATCCGCTTGCTCCACATCCGGTAGTTCTTGCCATCGAAGTGTGGAGGACCCAAACCCCGTTCTTGGTACGCCATCCTTGGATCTTGGGCGGTTAGAGTCAACAAAGACCCGAACCGGCTCGATACCACTTGAAGGACCGATACGGCGAACCAGAGAGGGGGGGAGTGAATGGGAGCCGATAAAAATTCTTCTCGAAGGAGATGAAAACTCCAACAAGAGGAACGCGGCTTCCAACACACGTCTCCGACTCAGTACCAAGGTTGGTCAAGCCCACGTAGCCACTGGAGTGCCACTGGACCTAGGAACCAACACGCAACCTTCCGACCCGAGAAACGCAGCGGAAAAACCAAACCTCGAGTCTACAGACCCACACCGGTCAGACCGGTGAGCACCACCGGTCAGACCGGTCCCTGCTGGTGAAACTGAGCAACTTCCACTAAGTGGCTCTACACCGGTCAGACCGGTGAGACACACCGGTTAGACCGATGGCAGCCTGAAAGCCCCCAAGGCACCAAACAGGCCAACCGACCACCAAATGAACCCAAACTTGAAACAGCAGCAACACGGGACAACAACGAACTCACCAAGACGTTCACCCGAGCAAAAAACCCACAAGGGCTCGCACCGGTCAGACCGGTCAAGAGCACCGGTCAGACCGGTGTAGCCTGGGCAGCTCGGGATGAACAGCACCCGCGGGTCAACTCCCCCAAATCCAAAACTCGATCTCTCGAATCGCTCCACAGACTTGAACAAGACTTTGGGGATATTAGGAACACCTCATGAGGAGTCCATAGCCAAGTTTAATCCCACCAAAACTCGTCCAAAAAGGAGGAATCAAAGAAATCCCGCCGAAAGCACTTCCAACCCAAGAACTCAAGAAACCCCAAAATCGAGCACTTTTCCTCACGGATTTGGGAGAGGAATCACAGCCCAAAGAACCACGAAGGGTTCCCACAAATTTCCCCCATCAAATCCCCAAGAGAAAAGCCCCGAAAACAACCCAAAGAAATCACCGAGAGAGGGCTCCGAAAATCACCACCAAGAACAACCGGGGAAAACACATCCAAACCTTGAGGAACCACGCCGAATCATCTATACATGAAACAAAGGTTCGTACAAGGTCTAGCAAGCCGCCCAATCATCCATCCCTGTCTACAAGATCTCTCCGTGAAGCTCTCTTGCTAGTCCAAGAGAAAACCTAAGGAAAATAGGTGGAAAATAGGAAAACTAATGAGCTAGAGTTCCAAGAGTTGGCTGCCATCCTCTCACCTCTTGGGTTATATGGAGGCAACCGAATGTCTAAAATGCCCTTCTCTACTAACTAGGGATACAAGCCCCTCAAGGGCGGATTTGGAATTCTTGATGTCTTCACCATCGGACGGATGCCCGGCGACCGCACCCTGCGTAGCCTCGACGCAAGCCATGCGATCCCGACGCGTGTCCTCCGCTTCGAAGATTCTGGACTGCGTCGTCGCACACGGTCGAGCCGGTGCTCCTCACCGGTCAGACCGGTCCCCACCGGTCAGACCGGTCAGACCCACCGGTCAGACCGGTCTGGTGCTGCTGCACCTCCGTCTTCGGTTCTCTGGTCTTGGCTTTGTGGATCAACCAAGGAACCCAGTGGTTTTCTGGTGAACCACCGGAAACCCCGCGAACTCGGTGTAGCCTCCGCCAATCTCCACTCATGACTTGGCTCCCACGTAGTCCCGGCTCGACCTTGGTTTTGAGGCTCAACCAAGAAACCGTCCACGACTTCATCTTGTTGTTCATGCCACCATGCGGCCCGCACTTGACCCCGCTGGCCACCGGGTCCCTCGAATGAAGCCTACTTGTCTTCTCCACACCTGGAGGCCTCACCGGCGACGACCTTTCGCGCTTGTTCTTCACCTGCACCAACACCAGTCAAGCCGCAACCTGCACCTGCAATGCTTAGCCAAGAATCAGTCCACACAACGTTGTCAATCACTCATCACACAAGGAAGCGACCATCCACCGGTCCTCGAACCACACATGGTCCTCAATACGCCACATCTCAAAAGCTGGCTTATGAGACAGCAGCTCGTCGGGGCCTTGAAGCCGAGGTCAAAGTTGTTTTGAAGTCATTGCAGAGTGACCAAATCACCATTACAGGGTATGAGGTGGAGCTGAACGACCTCAAGGGTGCTACCAACTATGCAATGTCTTACATAGCTGTTCCTAAGGAAGGGGAGCAGCAGCAGTCCATTGTTGATCACCTGGTAGACACTCCTAACAGGCTTTTGACTTTGCGGAGGGCGACGAGCTTGGCAGCTGCGACTGATGCGTTGGTGAGAGTTAAGTCTCACTATCCTGACGTCGACATGGACAAGATCAAGGGAGGTGCAGACACCACGAAGGACCTCCAGGCCCTGGAGCTTGAAGTTGAAGATGTCACCAATGAAGTGATGGAGAACATCGACTTTGAAGGCGATGGTGGCGACGGTGGCGACCAGTAGTCTTTAGTTAGGAGCTGTACCTCCTCCTCCTCTCATAACTTGTAAATAATGCTTCAGGGATATGTTGAAAAAAACTTTAGTGAAGTACTTGCCTTTTGCCTGCACGAGCTTGGTTGATCTTGTAGACGACTTGTGTTCTTGACTCGCTAACCACTACTCATAGAGATGCTGGCTTGCCGACCTCCACAGCTCAGCGTGGAGGCTTACGAGAGGTCGGCACGCGAGGGAGGAGCCTAGGGCTCAGGTCTGGTGACCTTTCCGACCAAGCATGCTCGTAGCGGCAGAAGGCTTCATACTCGTTAGGCATGGTTCCTTAGGTCGGGGTGACCCTTAGGTTGGCTTTGAGCCAAGCCCCCGAGCATGTCGAGGGGAAGGAATAAGAGAGACTCGGAACCCCCAAGATTTGCAACCCAGACATTGCTTTAGCCAAGCCCCCGAGCATGTTGAGGGGGGGTTTACTGTATGAAGAAGGAGGAGGTAGTGCTCGACTCATAGCAGATGACTGCTTGAAATATTTATTTATTTAATCTAAAAAAGGACAAGAAAGGGAAATACATAGCTTAAATTTAAAATTATTCTATGGATAGAATCGAGGTAAATGCTCCACATTCCAGGGGTTGGGTACTCCATGCCCGTTGCCCCACTGGAGTCGATATGTTGATGGGCTGATGGCTTTCGTGACGACGAAGGGTCCCTCCCAAGGGGCAGAGAGCTTGTGCATGTCGTCGGTCTTCTGGATGCGTCTAAGGACGAGGTCGCCAACGTTGAAGAAAGTTTCCTTAACGTTGCGATCATGATAGCAACGTAGATGTTGGTCATGACGAGCTTGTCTCATGACGGCGGCGAGTCTTTGTTCCTTGAGGCTGTCGAGGTCGATGCGACGTGTTTTTTCGGCCTCTCCTTCCTCGTAGAACTGGTTTCGTGGAGCTCCGAAGGCAACGTCAATAGGTAGAACAGCTTCTGATCTGTAGACTAGAAAGAAGGGCGAGAAGCCCGTAGCAGAGCTGACTTGAGTCCTGAGACCCCAGATTACGTGTGGCAGCTCAGCTAGCCACCGGGTGGCGTTGTTGGAGGTGTCGTCGTAGATACGGTCCTTGAGAGCTTGGAGCACCATGCCGTTGGCTCTTTCGACCTGGCCGTTACACCTTGGGTGGGCGACCGAGTAGTAGACGTCGATAAGGTTATCTTGGCAAAATTCCCAGAAGACCGAGCCAGTGAAGGCTGCACCTAGGTCGGTGATGATCCTGTTAGGCACACCGAAATGATGTTTGATGTTTCTGATGAATTTAACTGCTTCTTCCGATGTTACTTTCGCAACAGGTTGGGCTTAGATCCACTTGGTGAATTTGTCTACGACAACCAGGATATGTTTGTAGCCACCTGGAGCGGTACGAAATGGTCCTACAGCGTCGAGGCCCCACATAGCGAAGGGCCATGACGGAGGGATGGTGTGCAGGACCTGAGCTGGCAGGTGATGCTATTTGGCAAAGAATTGGCATCCTTTGCACCTCTTGACGAGGTCTTTGGCATCAGTCACGGCCGTCGGCCAGTAAAATCCAGATCGGTACGCTTTACCGACCAAATTGGTGGATGTCGCGTGGTAGCCACATTCACCACTGTGGATCTTAGCTAGGAGCTGGAGACCTTCTGATCAAAGGATACACTTCATCAAGATGCCAGTAGAGGCAGCTTTCCTGTATAGGTCGGAACCGATTACGACGTAGTTAGTACTTCGTCGTGTGATGCGTTCTCGCTCTGCTTTTTCATCAGGGACAAGTTGGTCAAGTATGAAGTCTATGAAGGGCTTGCGCCAATCATCCTCTTTTCAGACATGAGCACATCGCGGGGAGGTGCTGAGTTTCGATTGTTGAAGGTGGCTCTAGATTATCGGGATCTAAGATCTTGATTGAAGGCTTGCGTAGGTCTTGGACGAACACGCCTGTTGGGACTAGAGCTCGACGAGAGCCTAGTTTGGAAAGCACATCGGCGGCAACGTTGTTGTTGCGTGGGACGTGCTAGAACTCGATCCCCTCGAAGTGGCCTTCGAGTTTACGAATCTCAGCGCAGTAAGCATCCATCATGTCCTTGATGCAATCACACTCCTTGTTGACTTGCTTGATGACGACCTTGGAATCGCCAAAAGCTAGTAGTCGCTTGATGCCAAGGGACACTGCTACTCGGAGCCCGTGGATTAGGGCTTCATATTCTGCGTCATTGTTGGAGGCCTTGTAGTGGATTTGCAAGACATACTTGAGCTACTCTCCCTGAGGAGAGATAAGTAACACACCTGCGCCCGCTCCTTCGAGGTTGAGGGCACTGTCGAAGTACATTATCCAATGTTCAATCCGCTCCTTGGGAGGGGGCATCTGGATCTCTGTCCACTCAGATACAAAGTCTGCAAGGATCTGTGACTTGATTGCTTGCCTGAGGCAAAACTCGATTTCGAACTCTCCAAGCTCGACTGACCACTTGACGATGCGGCCGTTGGCGTCGCGGTTGCGGATGATCTCTCCTAAGGAGAATGAAGACGGAACCACGATCTTGTGAGCATGGAAGTAATGTCGAAGCTTTCTCGATGTGATCAGGAGCGCATAGAGCAGCTTCTGAGGTTGTGTGTAACATGTCTTAGCGTCGACCAGGACCTCGCTCACGTAATACACAGGTCGTTGGACAGGATAGGCCTGCCTTCTTCTTCTCGCTCGGTGATGAGAACCGTGCTGACCACATTAGTGGTGGCAGAGATGTAGAGTAGGAGTGTTTCCTTCGGGATTGGAGGTATCATAACTGGTGGTGTCGTTAAGAATTCTTTGAGAGCCTCGAACGCTTTCTGGGCTTCGTCGTCCCATACGAACTTGTCAGCCTTCTTCAATAGCTTGAAGAAGGGTAAGCCTTTTTCGCCAAGCTTGCTGATGAAACGACCTAGAGCCGCCATCATGCCGGTGAGCTTCATGACATCTTTCTTGTTGGATGGTTTGGCCATCTTTCGTATAGCGTCGACCTTCGCAGGGTTAGCTTCAATGCCTTGGTGCCCGACCATGAAGCCTAGGAGCAGTCCGGAGGGCACCGAAGACACACTTTGTTGGGTTAAGCTTCCACTGGAACTCTCGCAGATTGGCGAAGGTTTCGGTGAGGTCGGCGACGAGCTTGTCTTCCTCTGTGGTCTTGACGACCACATCGTCTACATAAGCCTCGACATTCTTTCCGATTTGGGACTTCAGGCACTTCTGGATTGCCTTCTGGTATGTTGCTCCGGCGTTTTTCAGGCCAAAGGTCATGACCTTGTAGCAGTAGATGTCATGGGGCGTTATAAACACCGTTTTGTCTTCGTCATCAGGATGCAGGGCTATCTGGTGATAGCCCAAGTAGCAGTCGAAGAAGCAGAGTAGGACGCTACCAGCCGTGGAGTCCACGACCTGGTCAATATGAGGAAGAGGGAACAGATCCTTCGGGCAGTGCTTGTTAAGGTCGGTGTAATTGATACACATCCTTAATCCACCAATTTGCTTTGGTACAAGAACCAGGTTTGCGAGCCAAACCAGGTGTTGACATTCTCTAATAAAACTTGCAGCTAAGATCTTACAGACTTCTACTTCTATAGCGTGTTTTCTATCTTTTGCAAATCGTCGGAGCTTTTTCTTGATAGGTCGTGTGGTCTTGTTGACTTCAAGTCTGTGCTCAGCCAACTCCCTGGGGACACCAGGCATATTGGATGGACTCCATGCGAAGATGTCAGCGTTGTCCCTAAGGAAGCTGGTGAGCGCGAATTCCTATTTGGGGTCGAGATCGGCCCCGATGACGACTTCCTTGGATGCGTCAGGCAGGCAGAGGCAAACCTTCTTGACAGCTGGACTTGGGTCCAAAGCCGTGCTTGTATGCTTCTGCTCTGGTACCTGTAGGGTAGTTTGGTCGATCTTGGCTACCTGGGCGACCATGACCATTGTTGCGGCTTTGATTGCTGAATCTTTGGAGAGCTCGACGGTGGCACTTTCACAATTGTAGGAAACCATGATGTTCCCGAAGACGGAAAGGATTCCATTTGGCGCTGGCATCTTCATGATGAGGTAGGTGTGGTGCTGTATAGCCATGAACTTGGCAAGCATAGGTCGTCTGAAGATGGAGTGGTATGATGAGCGGAAGTCTGCGACCTCGAACGTCAGGTACTCTGTAAGGAAGTTCTCCTTTGTGCCAAAGGTGACCGGCAGGCATACACGACCTATGGGGTACGCAGCTTTGCCGGGCACGACCCCGTAGAAGGGTTAATCACAAGTGGTCATCTTGTTGAAGTCGAACTCCATCTTGCGCAGCGTCTCTATGAAGATTATGTTTAGGCTACTACCTTCGTCAATGAGGGTCTTAGGAAGGAAGGCCCCGTTGACTATGGGGTTGACGACCAGCGGGTATGTCCCGAGGTCAGGGATGTGAACCCAATGATCTTTCCTAGAGAAAGTGATTGGGAATTCAGACCACCGCAGAGGTCGAGGGGTTTCGGTGTTGACGTGCCTGATCTCCCTGGCGTTTGATCGGGTCTGTCGGTTGCTTATGATCGCTTGGCGACCTCCGACGATGAAGTTGATCTCACGGTTAGCCTTCTGGAACGCGCCATTGGGGTTGCCCCCTTTGGGTGGTGGCAGAGGGGTCCGCTCCTTCCGGTTGCTGTCCTGGTGATTGTGGTCATCCTGGCGACGTCAGTTGTCATGTCGGTCATTGTGGCGATCATCATGGCGATCATCGTGACGATCAATCTTGTGGTCGTCGCGCTTGTCGTTGCGATCATCGCGACGGTAGTCGTTGCGTCTGTCATCGCGGCGGTAGTCGCGGCAATAATCACGTCGATCCCTATCATCCTTGCGAGGCTAGGGCTTGCGATCACGGTAATCCCATCGATTAGGTCGACGGTTACGATTGTCGAAGCATTGACCACCATTACGGTCGTCGTTGCTCTTGGTCTTCTTGGAGGTAGACGGGACTCCAAGGGTGCGCTTTAGCTGTTCGCACTCTCTCATGGTGTGCTTGGCGTCACGGTGGAACTGCCACTGGTCGTCCATGACCATATTGAAGTCACCTTCAAGGAAGGTGGAAGGTCTTGGTGGATCTTCCACATATGCTTCGCTAGATCGCTTGCATGACCTGGTGCATCCATCGTCGTGGTCTTCTCCGTTGAAGTCATGCATTACCGCATCTTGCGTGTCGACTAGTTTGTCGACGTAGTCCATGAGGTCACCAATGGTGTGCGCGTCAGCTTCGTGGATCTTCTCAAACAACTTGATGTTGGTGATCCCCTTTTTGTAGTAGGCAATGACATCGTCGTCTTTGACACCTACAGGGGTGTTGCGGTTCTCGAAGTATCGGTTAGTGTACTCACGGAGAGTTTCGTCACGTCTCATCCGTACTCTAGCGAGGTGGTGAGTATTGCCAGGACGATTGTAGGTCGCCTGGTAGTTGGTCGTGAAGAGGCGAGACAGAGTTGCCCAGGAGGTGATGCACTCTGCTGGGAGATTGTCGAGCCATAAGAATGGTGCCTTGCCCATCACGAGTGGGAAGTATCCTGCCATGTGGTCTTCATTGCCTCCAGAGGCACGCGTCGCTATGCTGTACATCTTGAGCCATATACCTGGTAGTTGGTCGTGAAGAGGCGAGACAGAGTTGCCCAAGAGGTGATGCACTCTGCTGGGAGATTGTCGAGCCATAAGAGTGGTGCCTTGCCCATCACGAGTGGGAAGTATCCTGCCATGTGGTCTTCATTGCCTCCAGAGGCACGCGTCGCTATGCTGTACATCTTGAGCCATATACTTGGGTCAGAGCGACCGTCGTACTTCTCAATAGCTGGCTTGAAGTCTTTTGGGTATCTGATCGTCCGGAGACGTCGTGAGAAAGCTGGGAAATTATTGACCACTCCCGGGCTTGTAGATGGGGCGTGAGCCGCGGGGATGACGTAGAGGTCGTCGGGAGGGCCATTGTCTTGGTCGTACTGAGCACGTCGCAGAAGTTTCTGGTCATGCATGATCCGGAGTTCTGTAGCTTGAATGGGGTTGTTGGCGTCAAGGGCGTCAGGGACCCCATGCTCGCGGTCATAGTTAGCACGTCGAGCTATCTCGACTTCGTCTCTTATGCGGTGATGCTGGCTTCCTTCTGCACAATTGGCCTGGACTAGAGGAGGCTGAGCTCCTGCGTTGTGTCTTGGGTTTGGAGCAGCGTTTCCTTGAACATTGGCAGCATTGGCTGCATTGTTGACGACGTTACCAGCGGCATTGGCTGGAGCATTGGCTGCAGCATTGGCTGGAGCATTAGCTTCAGCATTAGCGGTGGGGTTGACCGGTTGTGCTACGTTTTCGCCTCGACCTTCTTCAGCCACCGAGTCGAGGGGACCCTGGCTACGACATCACTGGCGAGGACGCTCCGATCTGCTTTTGGAGTAGGAACTTGCTGTGGATCTGCTGTATCCAGGACCTTTTTCTTCGATCTGAGCAGCTGTGACGCGGACATTGGCTTGGAGATGTCGGACCATTGGGGAATCTTCGAGGTGATTTAGAGCTGCAAGAGCGGCTCCCAAGTTGGTTTGCGGTGAATAGTAAACTTCGAGTATGCCGCGCTCGAAGTCCCTAATGAGGTTTCGCACGCGCAGTCTGTTGGCACGAGGTTGATCATCTTGGCGTCGCTGCCGTGGGGCAGCTGGTGACATAGGTGCTTGTTGCCCGGCGTTGGCGTTGACTTGTCCGGCGTTGGCCGGTTGTTGACCTGCGCCTGGGGCAGCAGCAGCGATCTCTTGTTGTCGTCGAATGGCTCTGGCGGCATTAGCATTCTCATGTTCTTGACATTGCTCGTCTATTTCTCCATCTTACGGTAGTACATCCGCAGAGATGACCAAGATCTGGCAATCTAGGGTCACGAACTCTTCTCCCGGATAGTTCGGGGAGATCGTTGTGTGGGCGACCTGGAACGCAAGGTGGTCCAGAGACGACTCTTGATTCAACCGGCGGCGATGGGTCGTAGTAAGAGGTCGACGAAACTTCTTGAGGACACAACACTAGCGTGTGGTGTGTTTGGACTTCTCATGGATAGGGCAGGGTTCATCGAGGTGATTCCTACGACTTCCACGGTCTTGAGAGTTGGGTCCAGATTCGATCTGGATCTTGTGTTTCATGTAGCGTGATGCTACGTGAGCAGCGTTGCATAGGCCCAGAGGCATGCTAGAGGATGAAGAGGTCATGTGAGGGCGTTTGACGCGCTCACAGACTTTGATTGTGTCAGAGAGCGTGCCCTCGACACGATTGATCCCTGCGATCAGGTCGCTAGGAGTGGGTGGGTGGGTTTTTGTCGACGGATCTGTTTTGATCTGTTGGTCGGTGGTGACCGCGTTGCCTTCGGTGACGAGGCGGGCGGCTGGAGCGGTGGATGTCGCCGGCATCGAGCCAAAGCAGATGTCGACGGGGTTGGCGAGGAAGTCCGCCATGCTCTCCGGGAAGATACACCGTTGGTTGAAGCCATCGAGTTGCACGAAGAACCTTGACTCAACCCCTACCTGGCGTGCCAACTGTCAGATGGTGAGATATGGACAGCCCATGAGGGTGTTAATCCCTGTGGTTTATTTGTTCGGCGGGGAGGAGTCTAAGGCTAAGAACTCGAAGGTCGCACAAGAGTACGCAGGACACAGAGAACACAGCAAGTTTATACTGGTTCGGGCCTCTGGAGAGTAATACCCTACGTCCAGATGTCGGTGTAGATTGCTTGAGGATTGGATTGATTGGAGATACACAAGGGAGCTATTGGCATTTGAGGCCAAACTTTTGAAATTCAACTCAAAGCACAAATTAAGGGGGAGCTCTAGCTATATCTAAGAATCTAAATACACTTTAGTGTTCTATTTGTAAGCTTTAATCGAGTTGTCATCAATCACCCAAAAGGGGGAGATTGAAAGTGCATCTAGGCCCCTAAGTGGATTTTACTGATTTTGATGACAAAGCGATTAAAAGACTAATGTATTTGTCTAAGAATGCGAGCAGGTTTCGTTTATATATTCTTGAGCAATTAACGAAGAATTTATTTATGGTTGAATATTATATGTCTCACATTGAAGAAGACAAATAAATGGGTGATCCTAATGCATATGTGACAAATATCAAGCAATAAAGGAAGATAAATATTGGGGTAATTTGAGAAGGTCAATTCATGGTCTCCCATAGCAAGACATAGCTTGATTAAAATTAGAAGGATCATAAAAGAGAAGATGGTAATTCTCTAAGTCAAGTGCAAGGCTTCATGTGTTTAGTGAAAGAGGACACAAGGATGAGTGTACACATTATGGTTCTAATTTGGAAGCTTGCACATTCGTTATCAATCAAGATCAAGCATTTGAAGCGGGTTTTCAAATGAAGGTTAATTATGTATGAAGCAAAGTGGAACTCAAAAGTGGATTAGATAAGTGATGAAGAGATCAACCAAGATGTATAGGGTGAGGGATTAAGCAATCTTTGGGGCCGTAGCTAAGCCGCCATTAGTGTTTTGCTAAGGTGAAGTTCTAGCATCTGTGGGGTCTGCAAGTATCATATCCAAGCCTTAACCGAGGAAAGCAATGCAAGTCATCAACATGTTATGATTGGCAATATGGAATGACTTATGCATCCAGGTGTGCATTCCTATGATAGATGGAAAGATTCTAGGTCATTAGCTCAAGTATGGACGTGCTCAAGTCAAAGGCTAAGTTGAAAGCCCTCAAGCAGATATTGATCAAGTATGGCAAGATTGAAGACATTCAAGCTCAAGAGTTCAACAAAGTGTTTTTATTTATTCTTGAGTATAGGTATGTTGTACTATCAAGAGGGATGCAACATTAGCGAGTTGACCAAGCCAAAGTGCTCCTTAGTTGACCTAAGTGAGATCTAGCCTTGAGAGCCTTAGAGTGTGCTAACAAACCCTCTTAACCTAACCTGAGCCACTTCATCTCTTTGGTGAAGTGTTAAAATCATAGATAGGGTTTTGGGGGTGACTCGGGCCTAACCGGTCTGACCGGTGCCACTAGCCCCAGCGGCTAGTTTTTCAAACACCGGTCTGACCGGTGTAGGGCACCAGTCTGACCAGTGTCGCCCGAGGGCTAACGACTAGTTTTCTCCTTTGAGGGGTATAAATACCCCAAGCCTTCTTCAGTTCAAGGTTGTTGTTTCTAGTATTGTTGCTGAGATCCTAAGCCATTTCTTACAAGCCCTAAGCCTTATTGGCTCTCCCCAACCATCTCTTTGTGAGATTTGTGGATTCAAGCCACATCCTTTGTGTTGGGTTGAGAGAGTGTTCTCAAGAGCGACTTTGTGAGCCAACGAGAGCATTTCCATAGCTTAAGGACTTTGGTTTCGCGTCTACATGCTTTGAAGCGTTTGTTACTCTTGGAGGGTTACCTCCTAGACGGCTAGGCGTCGCCAGCTAGCTCCCAAGGTTGTGGTGAGCAGCTAGAAGTTTGTGAGGGCTGTGATCTTGCCTCTTTGTGGAAAAGATCCCCTTAGTGGAAAGGAGGAAAGTGGTTGAAAGAGACCCGGCTTGTTGTGGGAATTGTTCCTTACAAGCTCCACAACGGAGACGTAGCCGTTCCTTAGTGGGCGGTGAACTTCGGGAAATAAATCCTTGCTTCTTCGTGCTGTTTGCCTCTCTAAGTTGTTTTTTCTAGCATATTTGATTTGCTTCCGCTTCGATCTGCTTGGGTGTGCTACTTGTGTGTGCAGGGCTCATTACCTTACTTGTGATTATCTACAAAGGCCACTCACCAATTTTGGTTCGTGCTAGAAGTCAAGAGGAGCTTGAAGTTGTTTTTGCAGGTGCTTTGTGCTACACCGGTCTGATTGGTGAGGTGCACCGGTCTGACCGGTGCCTCCTGTGAAGTCCAAAGCCTGACCGGTCATCACCACCGGTCTGACCGGTGGACACTGACGGCTCACGTTTTCGGGGAAGAAAAGTTTAATTCGATCATCTCACCTATTCACCCCCCTCTAGGCGACATCAAGGTTCTTTCAGTCCTAGTACTATGTGATTTGCAGTTTCTCTTGCCATGGAGAGGTGTCGCGTCATATATGTTGTCGTATGGACCTCCCTGGGCCCACTACCTCGGTGGGTACCAAGACCGACTACTCGGTGGGCCCCTGGGACTACCCGGCTTGCGCTACACGGCACCTGAAGGCGTGGAGCACAAGGACTACACAGGAGTAGTACTCGGTTAGGGAGCTGTACATGTTCCGCACTGTATGGAGGACTCCTAGACGTACTCGACTAGTACTCTCTCCCTACTCCGACTTGTAACCCTGCCTCCCGGACTATATAAGGCGAGGCAGGGACCGATCTCTAGGATCATCTCATCGAACATCAACTCACGGCGTACCATTACACATCCTGTAATCGTACCCAATCAATCCAGAGCTACGCAGCATACATGACGTAGGGTATTACGCACCTCGCGGCCCGAACCTGTCTAAATTGTGTGTCACGTGTCTCTTCCTTCGAGTTACCGATCTCGGCGAGTCACATTCATCTACTTCGGGTACTCCCCTTAGTAGGTTGCCGGTCTAAAACACCGACAACTGGCGTGCCAGGTAGGGGCTCTCGCCCGAGATCACATGGCGAACTCGACGGCTCCCGTCTGCTTCAAGCCAACCGTCGCCTTCAACCGCGGCGACACCTTCGTGTTCGGCGCCTGGGTCTGCACCGCCGACGGCGCGGGTTCCTTCCAGCGCCGCCTCACCATGCTGCCCAACCCGAAGACTGACCTCGTGACGCTTCCAGAAGTCGTCATAGGCGAACTCGCCGGCAAATTCGGCAAAATTTTGCTCTTCAACCACCACGCTGACTTCGAGCTCGAGTCCGCTTCCAACTCGAACTTGACGTCGCCATGGGCCATCGCATGCGAGCCGGCTGCTCAGCCATCGCAGGCGGTCCCCTCACCCCGCAAGCGCTCCGCGCGTGGCCCCCGCATCCTCGGCCGGGCCCGCACGGGGGGGCTCCCCCCCGCGCCGGGCCGGCAAGGAGCCCGTACCCGAGTACAGCTCGGACTCCGACGCCACCCCCGATCGCGCTCCGGACCCTGAGGAGCCCGAGTCCGAGGACAACTCCAGTGAGCTTCCCCTGTCAGGGCCAGCCTCTGGGCTGGTTATAACATCCACACCAGCTGGGAGATACATCTACTGGCCAGACCGCAAGCCCGCTGACCTGATAAGGGGAGACTCACGCTACGTCGCCTACATCGACTCGCTACCGTTCCAGGAGGAAACACCCCTAGCTCGGGCTGACTCAAGCACACCAACTGAGGTGGCACCCTCTGAGTCCAGCCTTGGCACCCCCGATCGCCAAGTCTTTATGGCTGCCGGCGACACCCCAGGGCCTTCAGGCACGGCTCAGGACAAGTACCTGGAAGACATCTCCTCCGACGAGCTCTCTGCTGATGCTCCACCGAACGAGACTCCGGCGGACAGAGACGCTCGACGTGAACGTAACCGGAAGCGCAACGAACGTCGTCGGCGCCTCCACGACAACTTCCCCGTCCGCAACCTTGCAGAAGCTCTCGAGGCGGTCGAGAGCAGAGTACACACTACCCCCCGAGCGATTGCCTCATGTCGATCACGGCGATCGCACGACAGAGCTCGGGGCATACGCGCCGGAGAGGTCATCGCCAAGCTCGGCCCGAAGAAGCCTACTTCATGCGGGTCGACAACGAGTCAACCAGCCTCCTCCAGCCAGACCCCGCGACAACGAAGCCACAAGTCGCGGCGCCAACAACGGTCCCAACCGTACTCGAGCCGACCTCCCGGCCCGAGCCAAACCGTCGTCGCTCCAACGCGGTGGACCTTCACGGGCGCGACCACAGCAACCGAGAAGTCGTCCCTCACCGCGCTCCGGCCGGCGGGGGCGGCAACGATCCCGACGGCGGCGGCGGCAGCCGACGGCGGCGGCTCCAATCATGGGGCCAACGAGAGGGCCGGGAGGCGGCGGCGGCCGCGGCGGCCGAGGACACGCGAACAGCCACGCTCTGGCGCCTCGCAGGGCGGCTACGACGCTCGCCAGAAGATTGAAGAGCTACGGCGGAAGAAGTCGACCACCGCAGCCGAGGGCGACGGCTTCCCCGCCTTCTCACCTCGACTTCGCAACTTGCTCCTCCCCGACAAATTCAAGCCTTTGGGGATTACCAAGTACGATGCAAAGCAGGATCCCATCCAGTGGCTCAGGTGCTACGCCCTCTCCATCGAGAACGCTGGCGACAACAGCGACACCAAGTGGCTCTACTTCCCCTTCTGCCTGGACCAAGCACCACTCACTTGGCTTGAGTCGCTGGATAAGCACTCGATCGACAAGTGGGACCACCAAGGAGGAGCGTTCACAAGCAACTTCGCGGGCGCCATGGGCCGATCGGGTACTCGCATGGACCTGGCCATGATCAAGCAGGAACAAGGCGAGACCCTCCACAAATACATGCGCCGCTTTTTCGACAAGCGCGCTACTGTCGTCGACGTCACTGACAAGGAGGTCATCGACCTCTTCCAAGACGGCCTCTACCACCGCCGCACCTTCGAAGACTTTGGTCGTCGCCGCCCCAGGTCCATCCCCCACCTCAAGGACATGATCACGTCCTGGGCGGATGAAGAAGACAAGGCCAATGCCAAGTACGACGCCATCCGTGGCAAGACCAAGCAGAACTAGGGCGGCGGCAGAGGCAGTAACGCAAACCAAGGCGGTCACAACAACAACAACTACTACTACTTGGGTCCCAACCGCAAGCGCAAGCCAGACAACACTGTCGCGGCTATCCAGCGCCCTGCGAAAGGGAACTCGAAGAAGAACTCCGGCGGTTTCAAAGACCTGCTGAAGGAGAAGTGCCCGTGGCATCCAAATGGCAACCACACCACCGAACAGTGCTACCAACTCAGGCACGCACTCAAGGAGTCGCCAGAGCCACCGCACCCTCATGATCAAAAGGGCAAGAAGAAGGACGGCGACAACAACGACTTCCAGGAGCCTGACAAGACCGTCAACGTCCTCTTCGGCGGATTGCCCAGCAGGCGGGAGCAGAAGGCTACCCGTTGTGAATTGATGTCCATTGAGCCAGCGGTCCCGACCCCTCTCAGGTGGTCGGAGGTACCCATCACCTTCTCCTGCGCGGATCAATGGACCAGCTTCTCTGAACCAGGACGGTTCCCCCTCGTCCTGAAGCCAGTGGTGGCGGGCTCCAAACTCAACAAGGTGCTCATCGACGGTGGAAGCGGGCTCAACGTCCTCTTCACCAAGACCTTGAAGAAAATGAAGCTCGACATCACTCACATGCTCACCAAGAGCAACATGCCCTTCTACGGCATCGTCCCCGGCAACGCGGCTATTCCACTGGGCTCAGTGGTCCTGCCAGTCACCTTTGGGGCATCTCGGGACAACTATCGTACCGAGTACATCAAGTTCGAGGTCGCGGACTTCGAGACCTCCTACCACGCCATACTCGGCAGACCGGCCATCGCCAAGTTCATGGCGGTGCCCCACTACACCTACTTGGTACTCAAGATGCCAAGCCCAGCCGATGTACTCTCCCTCCAAGGGGACCTGAAGATCTCCCACGACTGCAACACAGAAGCTGTGGAGATCGCCTCCACAAATCAAGTACCCAACGCGATGATGGAGGTCTACGCTGCGTCGAAGAAGCTTGCCACAAGTGAACTCGACATCCCAGAGAAGTCTGACAGCGCCAACAAGCCTCAGCCACCTGAGGAGGTACTCGTCAAGACGATCGACCTTGGAACAAAGCGATCCCAAGAAGACCACCACCATCGGGGCAGGCCTCGATCCCAAATAGGAAGACGCGCTCATCAGCTTCCTTCGGGCTAACCGCGACATCTTCGCGTGGAAGCCGACGGACATGCCGGGAGTGCCCAGGGAGCTGATTGAGCACTGCCTCAACGTCGATCCTAAGGCCACCCCCAAGCGACAACACCTCCGACGCTTTGCCGACGACAGACGGGACGCCATCAAGAAGGAACTCGCCAAACTACTCGCGGCTGGCTTCATCAGAGAAGTCTTCCATCCTGAGTGGCTCGCCAACCCTGTCCTCGTCCGCAAGAAGAATTTGAACGAGTGGAGGATGTGCGTCGACTACAACGACCTCAACAAGCACTGCCCCAAGGACCCCTTCGGGTTGCCGCGGATTGATCAAGTCATCGACTCCACGGCGGGGCCGCGACCGCTCGCTTCCTCGATCGCTAGTCCGGTACCACCAGATCGCGATCAAGGAAGAAGACCAAGAGAAGACCGCGTTCATCACCCCGTTTGGCGCGTACTGCTACACGACCATGTCCTTCGGGTTGAAGAACGCCGGCGCTACCTACCAATGAGCTATCTAGGCCTGCTTCAAGAGGCAGCTCAACAAGAACGTCGAGGCCTACGTGGACGACGTGGTCGTCAAGACCAGAAACTCCAGTACCCTCATCGGCGACCTTGAAGAGACCTTCGCATCACTGCGCGAGTACCGCTGGAAGCTCAACCCGAACAAGTGCGTCTTCGGCGTACCTTCAGGAAAACTACTCGGCTTCATCATCAGCCAGCGCGGCATCGAAGCCAACCCCGAGAAGATATCCGCCATCACCAGCATGCAAGCTCCCACGAGCATCAAAGATGTCCAAAAGCTGACAGGGTGCATGGCGGCGCTGAACAGATTCATCTCGAGGCTAGGAGAACGGGGACTCCCCTTCTTCAAACTACTCAAGCATCAAGAGAAGTTCATGTGGACTCCAGAGGATGATCAAGCCCTTGCCCAGCTCAAGGACTTCCTATCGAAGCCACCGATCCTCACGGCTCCTCACAAGGGCGAGCGACCATCGCTCTACCTAGGCCGCGACTACTCATGTGGTCGCATCGCCATCGTTGTCGAGCGGCATGAAGACGGCCACGCCTACCCAGTCCAGCGCCCAATCTACTTCGTCGGGCCGAGGTTGCGTCGTAGTCCAAGGCCCGCTATCAGCCTGTGCAGAAGCTACTGTACGCAGTACTCATCACCTCGCGGAAGCTACGACACTACTTCCAGCAGTACTCGATCTCCGTGGTCACCGACTACCGGCTCGGCGACATCCTGCGGGACCAAGATGCTACTGGAAGAATCTCCAAGTGGGCGGTCGAGCTCGGCGCCCTCACTATCGACTTCAAGCCACGCACGACCATCAAGTCGCGAGCACTAGTCGACTTCATGGCGAGTGGCGGGAGAACCAGCTACCCACTCCCACCGTGCGACTAGAGCATTGGGTGATGTACTTTGACGGCTCACTCAACCTCGAGGGCGCAGGTGCAGGGGTAGTCCTGATCTCTCCAACGGGCGAACAACTCAAGTACGTCCTGCAGATCTTCTGGAAGGTCTCAAACAACGAAGCCGAGTACGAAGCTCTCCTACATGGGCTCCGCCTCGCGGCTTCATTGGGCATCAAGCGGCTACTAGTCTACGGCGACTCCGCAGTGGTCATCAACCAAGTCAACAAGTCCTGGGACCGCAACAAGTAGAACATGGACGCCTACTGCCTAGAAGTCCGCAAGCTCGAGAACAAGTTCTATGGTCTCAAGTTCCATCACATCGTCCGCAACAACAATGTTGCAGCGGACGTCCTCTCGAAGCTTGGATCCACCCGCGCTCAAGTACCAGCAGGCGTCTTCTTTCACGAGCTTCACGCGCCATCCATCCCGGAGCCGGCGCCACCGACCACTCTCCCAGCCCATCAACCAGCTGGGCAGGAGGTCATGATGATCGACGTGGACTGGAGGCAACCCTTCATCGACTACCTCGCCGAGCGAGAAGGTCCCCCTCCGACAAGAACTCGGGCCGAGCAGCTCGTCCGCGCGCGCCAAGTCCTACGTCCTCGTCGGAGACAAGCTTTACAAGCGGGGCGCATCTTCCGAGTACTCATGAAGTGCGTCCCTCGTGAAGAAGGCAAGGACATCTTGGAGGAGATCCACAAGGGCGTCTGGGGCAACCACGCGTCCTCACGCACGCTGGTCAGCAAAGCCTTCCGGCGAGCTTTCTACTGGCCCACAGCTCTGGGCGATGCCGAAGAACTCGTCAGGAGGTGCCAAGGATGTCAATACTTCGCCAAGCAAAGAACACGTCCCAGCCTACAAGCTAGTCACCATACCGCCAACCTGGCCCTTCGCTTGCTGGGGGCTCGACATGATTGGGCCACTGCCAACTGCGCCAGGAGGATTCAACAGGGTATTGGTGGCTATCTACAAGTTCACCAAGAGGATAGAGGTCAAGCCGGTCACATGCCCCAAGGCTGACAGAGTACTCGACTTCCTGGATGAACTCGTACATCGCTACGGACTACCCCACTGCATCATCACAGACCTGGGCTCCAACTTCAACAACCACCAGTTCTGGGAGTACTGCGAGAACAGCGGGATCGACGTTCGATACGTCTCAGTTGCCCATCCACGGGCCAACGGACAAGTCGAGCGCGCCAATGGGATGGTGCTCGACGCTCTCAAGAAGCGGCTACACGACGCTGCTAACTCCAAGGGGGGCAAGTGGATCAAGGAACTACCCAACGCACTGCGGGGGCTACGGACTCGCCCATCCAAGCCAACGGGGGCAATCCCCCTACTTCCCGGTCTACGGCTCCGAAGCAATCCTCCCCGCCGACGTCATATGGAACTCGCCGGCGGTGGAGCACTACGACGAAGGCGTCTCGAAGACGACAGACGAGTTGACATCGACAGCCTCGAAGAAGCTCGCTGCGCTGCCCTCGTCCAATCAGCAAGGTACCTAGAGGGTATCCGACGCTACCATGATCGCAACGTTAAGGAACGCTCCTTCAACGTTGGTAATCTCGTCCTCCGCCGTATCCAGAACACGGAAGGACTACACAAGCTCAGTTCCCCCTGGGAAGGCCCCTTCACCATCGCAAAGGTGACCGGGCCGGGCTCCTACCGCCTCCAAACATTTGAAGGCGAAGACATCAACAACTCGTGGAACGTCGACCAGCTCTGTCGATTCTACGCCTAGTCTACACGACTACTCCGGGGTTCAAGTCTACACGACTACACCAACACCCCACCGCCGTAAGCGGCCTCCGGTCCCCGGCTCCGGCCTCCGGACTTCTCCTCTCCAGGCTCCAGCCCGTGCGGCTACCTGCGGACCCCGGGTCGCGACGAGCGTCAAGGACTCTAGCGGCGGTCTACTAAGAGACCACACTCCAAGATCCGGCCGCACGGCTACCTACGGATCTACGATCCGGCCTACACGGCTACCTACGGATCTACTGCTGCAAGCGGCTACCCGCTCCAGCTCTACTCAGGTGTAAGCGGCCTCCGGGTCCAAGTGACTACTCTGTAACTACGGCCCTGGCCATCCAGGTGTACTTCTTCAGTAAATAAAGGTTGATCGTTCATCAACTTCTTTACTGTCTACTCCCTACAACGGGACCACTACTGCCGAGTACGACTACTCGCATCCACTCCACGATGGGGCTCCGCACTCCGAGATCGCGGCTACGAGTACTCATTGTTGGAAATTTCCTTTCATTGATACTTAAGCAATTCATTACAATTGTTTTTTGTACAACCCTGGCTACTAGCTATCTATTACAGGCTACCGGGAGGTTAAGCTTCTCGGCTACTTGCTCCGCGATGGGAGCCATCTGCTCCAGCAGCTCTGCATACTGCTCATCAGTGCAGTTGGCGGCTACTCCGCCGGCGACTACTTCCACTGGGGCCTTCGGAAAGTACGACTTCATGAAGGCCAAGACCTGCCTTGGGATCGACCTCGCCATGTGCTTCACGTAGGCCGCCAGCCGGCTTGGAGCTTCCTTGAGGCGATCCACCAGTGGAGCAATCTTGGGGCCGCTCGGGTGCGGCACCAGGAGCCTTGCGATCGGCAGTGCGGCTTCCTCAAGCTCCTTCAGCTGGGCTCGCAGTGCCTCGCAGTCTTCATTCAACTTCTGCAAGGATTTGTAGCAGTTGATGAGATCGCGGTCAGATGCAATCCGGAGCTCCATGTGCTTCTCACACTCGAAGGCAAGTTCTTTGTAGTCGAGCTCGAGTACCTGGCGGGCTTCTTGCTCCCGGTAGAAGAGGTTCTTCATGCTCGTCTCCGAGGACTTCAGCTGCTCCACCTGGTTCTCAAGCTCTGCAACACGGCAACAGTATAGCGGGTCAGGGACTTCTCGACCTCCAACAAGTACCCGACAAGTTCAGCGGCATACCTTTGTTCTTGTTGCGGAGGCCCTTATTCTTCCGCACCAAGTCGTCCCCCTTCGCCTGCAACTCTTGGACATTGTTGTGGTATTTGGCGAAGGCGGCGTCGAGCTTCGACTGCATGGCAGCTGCGTGCTTCCGCGACTTCACGAGTTGCTCTTCCAGCACCTCAGCCCGGAGCACCGCGTCACCGTAGCCTTGCAGCATATTGGACTTGTCGCGGGACCTCTCGGCAACGTCCTGCATAGACAACTCAAGTCACACGAGTACTCAACGACAGAGGATTGACTACTCAGAAGCTACGACTACTTACCTTCATCCACTGCTCGGCCTGGCGGATCGCCTCCAGGTGCTTCGCCACCGTCGCTGGCTCGACAAGATCATCTGCGAGCAGCTCTATCCCGTCGCGACTACTCGCGGCGGCCTCTGTCATCGGCGCAGAGCGGATGGGCTCTGCGTCCTGGATCTCCGGGAGCGGATAGCCACCTCCAGAGCAACCTCTGGCGACGTGGTGACGCCCTCTCCCCCGGCCGCCACGGCGGCCTCTTCGACGATTTCTTCCACAGGCTCGGGGGCTCCTCCCGCAGCCTCCGGGGCCCCTGGTGTCGACTTCTGCATGGGCACCCCCGTAGGGATGTCACTACCTTCAGCCTCAGCGCCTGTCAAAGAGAAGACAAGTGCATCAGCGACTACAACTACTCCTCGAGGAGCTCCATAGCTTCAGAAGAGTACTCACCTTCGACTACGCTAGCCTCCGGCAGCGGCGTTTTGGCAGCCGGCGGCTCAGGCACCGCCTGGGAAGCAGGAGCGGACTCCTCGGCGGGCGGCGCGGCTTCTTCTGCCACCGCTGAAGAGGGCTCATCCCCCTCCCAGGACAGATTCGTGGATTTCCTGCAGAAGCACACACAATTGGTCGTCAGTCAACCTCGACTACCACAACAAGTACTACTCGCGAAGATGCAGTACTTACAAGTTCGACCGGACTATTGTCACGGCTGGGGCGCCAAGGATGCTGGCGATATCGACCAGTCCACCCTCGGCGGGTGCCTCCTCCTGCGCCCCTGCGGCTACCGCCTCCTCTGCCACGGCGGCCGGCGCAGTGCCCTTTTGCGCTCCTGAAGCCACCACCTCTTCAACGGCGGCGGCTACGGGCTCCGTGCTCCCCTGAGGAGCAGGGGGCTGGTGCTCCAGCTGCGCCAAGAGCTCCTCGACAGTGAGGACTGGACTACGACTTCCGGCTGGCTCCCCCACTGTGTCCCACACGCCTTCGTCGCCCTCTTCGACGGGCTCCGTTGGCGGCACCTCCTGCATACAAGGAAGACTACTCATCAGCAATGGCACTCGCACGATGGGGTACTCGACTACTCTAGTCAAGACATCTTACCTCCTGGGGCGTGGTCTCTGAGACCTTAAGCTTCTTCGTCACCCGCTTCCTAGCGGGGTTGCGCGGCTTCCGTGGCGGCGCAGCAAGGCTAGCCTCCAGGCTAGTCGGGGGGGTCTTGCACCAGAGGCACATGAGGTAAGCCTGGGCGGCTAAACCTCGACTGCAACTGAAAACGGTCCTGCAACGTCTCGTCATCGTCGTCGTCATCGTTGTCGGAGGTGTCCTCCACGATGACGGTGTCATCGCCTGCACCGACTTCTCGTCGCTATTTCTCCTTGGCCTTCCCCTCCTTCGGGATCTCGATCCCACTTGGGGGCGGCTGCGGCTCAGAGATGAACTTCTTCAAGTCATCCTGCAAAGGCACAAGACGTCAGCAAGTCTACACCAAGCAATGACTACTCGACCAGGGGAGTACGACTACTCACCTCCTTGGGCGGGCGCGTGGCGGAGTACTCTTGGACAGGGCACGCCGAGTACAGCGGCATATCTTTGAAGATCCGCGACAGCCTCTCGACGATGTCGCTGTCATCCAGCTCGCCTCTGGGCATCCGCGACGTGTCGTCGTCGCCGGTGTACTCGAAGCCCAAGGTGCTCGAGCCATCAATGGCTGCACCCTCCGCTTCATGAAACTGAAGGCCATGTGCTCGGCCCTCAGTCCCGCTTCCCTGAGCACTTTGATGCGTGCCAGCAGCTCGAGAAGCTGGATCCCCTCCTGCATGGTGGGCTCCGTGTTCCACCACTCGCGGTGCCTGGGCTGCCTTCCGCTCGGCTTCGGCAGGCCAGGGTGGTGGTTCGTGATGTAGAACCACCTTGTCTTCCAGTCAGTATTGGAATCAACAAGCTTGTTCGCCAGATACTGCTCCGCGGCGTCTTCTCTCAATTGGATGCCGGCTCCTACGACTACCCTTGGGTTGGTGGCACTTGGCTGTGGCTTGACCCGGAAGAACTTCCGGAAAAGGATCCAGTGCGGCT
The DNA here is from genome assembly GCA_947561735.1 of Cenchrus americanus. Taxonomy (NCBI): domain Eukaryota; kingdom Viridiplantae; phylum Streptophyta; class Magnoliopsida; order Poales; family Poaceae; genus Cenchrus; species Cenchrus americanus. Next base: position 130,887,520 of record OX387239.1, read on the forward strand.
TGATCCCAAGGAAGGCCTCGCAGAAGTGCACGAAGACCGCAGTGTGGAAGATGCCGTTGGGGTTCAGGTTCAGGTACTCGACTCCATAGTACTCGAGGAGACCCTTGAAGAAATCGTTGGTCGGGAGCGCAAGCCCGCGCTCCACGAACCGCGCGAACATTGGAATCTCATCTTCGGCCTTCTCCATTGGATATGGATCTCCGGCAGCGGCCCTCCACATGTCGACCTCTTTCTCCCGGATGAACCCGCTGTTTAGGAGGGCCAGCAGATCCTCCGTCTTCACCTTGGACTTTTTCCACTCGCGGCTTGGATCCGCCCGCGGTGGAGACATGGGTGGCGCTACTCCGGTGGCGGCCGCGGCGGCCTCTTCGCGGCCCCTCTTCTTCCCGGCGGCTTTCGACGATTTGGACGGTGACGGCTTCATTCTCCAAGAACAAAACGTCTTCACGCGCATCCGCTCGGGGGCTACCCTAAAAAGCTTTGGGTGGCGGTGCACTTGGATCTACTACGGCGGCAGCGTGCACTGGGAGTAGATCTACCTCAGATGGAAGCGAAATGGCTACAGCTCGAATGGGTGAAAAAACCCTAAGGGTTTCGGCTTCTATTTATAAGTCAAACTGGCTCCGCAACGGACGGATGGCTAAGTTCACGCGCAGCTGACTCATCGGCTCAGCGTGACCCTTCGTATTCTACTAGTCGACGCGCCTCACCTCGGGGGCTCGGCTACTTTTACTCGACTACCTGGGAAGCGGCTAGTCTCAAGAGCATCTCAGGACACATTCTTCAAGATGACCCTTCAATTCGAGAGGAAGTACTCGACTCAAGGCTCGGGGGCTCCGTGCCACGTGTCCTTCGGTTTTTTCTCTCCGGATTTTTCGGGATTCTCTTGCCAAGACTTCAGATGGACCCTCAGCCAGAGTTTACAACTCAACCTAAGGCTCGGGGGCTACTCCATATGGAGTGCGATTTTGCAATCGCACCTCCATATCGCCCTCCGCTTCAAGACAGACGGGCGCTTTTGAAGACCTTCGAAGGCAGTGCTTGAGGACGCTTGGGACTACTCGAGAAGACTTCAAGATTGCTCAAATATCAGCTGGAGTACATTCCGGCCCTCGGGATGCTTCGACTACTCTTGAGGACTTTTGACTTGTAGCACTCGGGGACGCTTGAGGACTACTCGTTAAGGCCGTCAAGACTACTTGAAGCTATCCTTCTCGACTACAAAGTACTCGGGGGCTTGTCGTATGGACCTCCCCCGGGCCCACTACCTCGGTGGGTACCAGGACCGACTACTCGGTGGGCCCCTGGGACTACCCCGCTTGCGCTACACCGCACCCGAAGGCGTGGAGCACAAGGACTACACAGAGTAGTACTCGGCTAGGGAGCCGTACATGTTCCGCGTTGTATGGAGGACTCCTAGACGTACTCGACTAGTACTCTCTCTCCCTACTCCGACTTGTAACCCCGCCTCCCGACTATATAAGGCGAGGCGGTGGACCGACCTCTAGGATCATCTCATCGAACATCAACTCACCGCGTACCATTACACATCCCGTAATCGTACCCAATCAATCCAGAGCTACACAAAGATACAGACGTAGGGTATTACGCACCTCGCGGCCCGAACCTGTCTAAATTGTGTGCCACGTGTCTCTTCCTTCGAGTTACCGATCTCGGCGAGTCACATTCATCTACTTTGGGTACTCCCCTTAGTAGGTTGCCGGTCTAAAACACCGACATATGCTTTATGTACTTGACATGGAGCAGAACAAACTTGTTGTCATTGACCCTAAGCCTATTCCTGAATATGCTTTAGATGTTCCCTATAAAGCTTACGCAATACCAATTGTAGGGTTTCGCCTACATTTTCAGTCTGCATTTAGACAACTTAATCCTAATGCATGGGTGGATGTTCGTAAATTCAAATTTGAATGTGAAGAAGGGACTGGGGAAGACACTGACAGGTGAGACCACCTCAAACCTAAACTTTGCATAACGTGTGACGTTGTCTTTTATTCTTTGAAGTAGATTTCATACTTTGATATAGCTGACAACTTTTATAACACAAATCTTTGAGTCTGTTGACGGATAAAAGACGTATCCCTCTACGATCCGCAAGCGTACGGACCCCACACCTTTTTCACCACGGGATTCCCAAGGTTCTTGTCAATCCGCGGAGCAAGGGGATTACTAGCGCTTAACCAAGTACTAATCTAGTTGAATGGAAAACCTTTGAAAGAGAGTATTAATCTAAAAGTAAAGACAATCTACCTAAGTTAATCTAAGTTAAGTTGATCAAACAAATGTAGGGTTAAACTATATGGTAAAGGGGTGAACACAAGAGAGTGAGCAAGAAAGATAAGCGTTCCCTCCCTAGGATCTAGGATAACATGGTATGCATCTACTACACGAAAGCGGTAAACCAATCTACTGGGGGTTGTGACCACGGTTTCGCCCTTTCCCTCCTCTCGCATCGTCACTACGCGAAGGTATTCGTGACTAGACCTATGATGGACACGGTATGTTGATGGAATCTATGGGAGTAGTGGATATCATACGCCCGAAAAACACGGTGGCCTACCTTAATCATCAAAGCATCATCAACATGAAAACAATAGATTGGAACCACGAATCAAGTAGCAATTACATAGCATGTATCCATCTAATCCTAGGGATGAACGGAGACATTACCCCATCATCTTACACGGATTGAAGCACATAGGGGTGATGGAGACTCCGGAGAACGTCGTCGATGAAGATGGCGGCGATGGAGCTTGGGAACACCCCTAGGCCAATGGCTTGGAGTCCTCCTCTTACTTCCTTCTCTCCGCCGGCGTTGATCCTTGCGACGAGCTCATCTAACTCTCTCCTTCATCTTGCGGCGGCGGTTTTTTCGGTGATTGGCGTCGGTAGGATGATTTGTTCGATGTGTCGGTCGACGGCGGCGGAGGGAATAAATAGACGAACACCTAGGGCAAAAGGGGGGACCGAACCGACCCCGGAGTGGGTCGGGTCGGCCGGACCGGGGCCGGCCGGCCCAGCCCACTTCGGCCCGGTTCGGGCCCGGTTTTCTCCCCCGGTTGCTTCTCGCGTGATCCCTTATTCGTGTGCACTTGCATGTGGGCCTTTGACGTCGTTTCCTTCACGGTTTAGGCTTGAATCCTTGCTATGCAAGCTTCGCTGTTTTCTGGTTGAGTCCCTGAAGACTTGCACGTTGACGCTTCGGTCCTCGGGTCATTTGGAGTCATGTTCATCGCGTGTCTTGACTCTTATCGGGCTTCATGATCTTCTTCCAAAGTGCTTGGTGAACTTATCCCGAAAGTCTCCTCTTTAGCGTAGATTTCCGCGTAAACAACAAACTCCAAAATCGACATGCAAGTGTGAACTTGTTATATCATTAGTATGCCTAGTGGCGGGTTAGTTGCAAATCATAATCGAAACCAATGTATAACAAGTACTCTAGGTTGACGGAAATTCACCGTCAACATCTCCCCCATGCTTAAACCTTGCTCGTCCTCGAGTAAGTGGTCCTCGCTTAAAAGGGAAATCGGCGTTGCCTTCCAATGTTATCCCCGCACTTAGTCATTCATGACGAGACAAATTGCTCTCTCTTAAGAATTTATTTTTAAAGTTCAAGTTGTGACCGGCTTCTTTTTCATTATGGAAGATAGACTAACAATAAAGAACAAGCCACATTTAATAAACATGATGCTCTCAAACTTAAGTGAACTTCAAACCATTACCTTGTCACATGGAAGATTTTCAAAAAGATGCATATCCAACATAAGTGAAAATCTCTTGCAAGAGCTCATGGAACACTCATCTCATCAAGTCACTCAAGCCTATACTAGATTATTTTCAACCTACTCTACTCATATGTGATAGTGGAAGGCTTATGTGGAGCTTGGAAGGTTAAAAACAATCCTAGCAAAACATACATCCGAAATATTGTCAAATTAAGAGAGAGATCTATTGGAATTACCGAGACTCGTCAAAAAGGCCATGGAAAATAATTGTTGGAAAGAGAGAGGGATGAAACACACACATTTAGATAAGTGGACATGTGCAAGTGGCAAATGGATGATCCCGAGGCACGAGTGAAGTCCTCGTTATCGGATTGCACATGGTTGGAAGATTTGAGTATGGATGTGTCATCAAGGCACTTGAGAACTTATGAAGCAAAAAGATCCGAGGAGCATCTTTATTATATTCTTTTTACTTTTATTTTATTTCCTTCTCTTTTTCTCTCTTTCTTTTTTTTTCACTTTATTCTTGCTATTTTTCTTACTTTTCTTTTCTTCTCATCATAATTTTTTTCTTTTTTTCAGTTTTTTTCTCTTTTTTTTTCTTTTTTCTTTTGCTCCTCAAAACTTTTTGCAACATAATACTTACATAGCATTTGTGTCGGAGAATGACCCCTCCCCCATGCTTGAACGATGCTCGTCCTCGAGCATAAAAGAGAGGGGAAATGACTGCTAAAGTAAGTATAAATTCCATAATCTTGCGGAATATTTGAATTTCCATCGAGAATTTTACTCCATACTCAAATTGGGTTGTGGACAAGGAGGTGTTCACAAAAAGATGTTTTTGGTTTAGGGTGGATGCCCAGCGAAGTTTGTGAAATTTTCGATGTGAAAACCCACAATGCATGGACAAAAAGGCTAGCATGAAAAAGTTACACAAAGGAATGACCGCCTTCTTAGTCTCGAACCATAGAAATCAATCCTAATCCAACTCATCAAAACATATGTTTGCAATCTACGAGTTTTGTTATCATAAAACATATATGTATATGGCTTTGGTAGGTAGAACTTTGCAAGAGCATCACAAATTTGTAGATAGCATAAAAGTTAAGTTTTCATAAAAACAACAAGTTATCCGGCTATCCATATACTTAAATCAAAGAGCAAAGATATGTATGTGGGTCTAGAGCATAGTCATTTCACCTCCACAAATAAAAGAGCCGGTATTTAAATTAATTTCAGATCATATTATAGGGAGCAATTATCCACGACATGTATAACTTCATGTAGGTAAAACAAAGCGGCAACTTTCATCATCTTTCCGTAAGCATAGGCAATGTAGAACATCGAGGTGAACACATGGTCATGCTTATCTATTGAAAGTAAAAAGAAACCTAGGTTGTCCTCCTAGTAGCCATGTTATTGTTTGAAGAGAAAAACAAAAGGTTGCACCTAGTTGATGTTGAAGGCATACTTACAAGCATTTGTGTTTGGAAAAGAGAAGGTCCATGGAGATGTTACCATCCTTTGTAATTCTTCGTTGCCTTCTTCCGACATCTCCATGTATCGATGTGGCTTTTGCTTTTGTCTTGATTTATTAATGCTCCTAAACTTCTGAATTTGATCTTGTATGCTTAATGGAGTCATTGGTCACCCTTCTCTTCAATGTTGTCATCACCATCTCCTCTTTCTTGTTCTCATCATCTCCTTGCTGTCTCTTTTTCATGGATTTCCCCCTCTGTCCAGAACAGAAAATATATCTAAATATAGCTCTATTGAAAAGTTTATGAAATTACCTTTCCAACGTGTGGTCATTCATCAAAAACGGAGTTCAAACAAGGGAGCTATGTCCGTTTTACTTCAGCGCTGCGTGCTGTCCAAAACTGATTTCAGGACGTGTTGCACTCGGTGATTCGGGCATAACCGCTTGTAGGAACCTCCGATTGTCTTGATTCTTGATTTGTTGGAATCGTAACTTCATGGGTCTTCTAAATATCCAAAAATACCTAGTGTTTTCCCTTTGAGACCATGCAGAATTTTGATGAGATTGGTGACTTCTTGCGCATTGATCCGGAGATGTTAACGATCTTTATCAATCTATCTTCTAGAGTGTCATGTTGCACTTCCGTGTTGAAGATTCAGGGTCTCCCCCATGCTTAGCATTTTGCTAGTCATGGAAGAAGAAGACAAAGCACTTCTTAGCCATCCTTCAATCTCCTTGTAGTGAGAGTCTTTATCTTGCACCGTAAAACGTTTTAAACGCACATTCTACCCCAAGGTGACGGTTGGGAGTAGATAGAATTGCCAACAATCCAACAATGTCTCTAAGATTCTTAACTTGTGGCATAATTAGTTTAATGAGGAATAAAAACCTAATGAGTGTACGTGGTGCAAGGTGTGTATGCACATGATAGGAAAGCATATAAACAAAGACAATGTTTTCACCTAGTTCTAAACACCATGTTTACAACTAGGTTGCTGAACTTCTCCATAGCCATAAAGGTTTATATATCTAGGGTTAAAACACCATGTCTATCCCTAAATCAATAACTCTTATAGCACAAGAAAAATTAAGCGCATTGCAGAGCTTATAAACTAACCAATGCAATATGAAAACATATGAAAAGCTAGCAAGGTTTATCGAACTTAACGATGATGGTCCGCAATCTTGTTTAAACACCACGTTTACACAAGATCACAAAAGGGAAAATACCCATAGGGCCATATGAAGCATTAACATGGAAACTGAAGCATACATCATTAAGTATATAAAACAACCAAGCCAACTATGTGCAAAACATGTATACACAAAGAAACATCACGAGGATAACAAAATGCAATGCATGCAAATAAATAAGATCATGAACATGATGGTGGTTCTAAAAAAGGAAAACTGAACTTAGATTAATAACCACAAGTTGATCATCATAAGACAGTGCCATTCTTTTATTTTCTCTAAGAAAGTAGTAAAAATATAAAGAAACGGGTTGCCTCCCGAAAAGCGCTTCATTTAAAGTCATAGAGCTCGACTTTCTCACATACCTTCTTTTCGTTGCATAGCCATGGCCCTTCATGCAAGAAGAAAAGGTACCAATGCAGCTTTAATTTACTTCCCATGTTGTGCTTGATCACTTATAGAAGACTTGCCCAAGGCATCCTTTTGTTTCATCATTATCTCCTTCTTTATCATCCTTCGGTGCTGCCTTCACTCCATGAAATTTTTTTTAATGTCCAGAACAGAAAGTATACTCAAGCTCTACTCCATTGCACAGTGCACAAAATTTCCTTTCCAACGAGTCTTCATTTGCTCAAATCGGACTCCGGACAAGAGAGTTACGTCGGTTTTACTTCGGTGATGAAATCTGTCCTGAAATTTCAGAACGCGCAACGCTCAATGTTTTCTCCATAACTCCTTGCACGGGTCTTCAAACTTGTTGGTTCTTGATGCGTTGGAATGGTAACTTGATGGAGCTTCTGGATATCTCATTTTCTTCATTTGTACACCTCTGAACAAGCTCTCAAATTGATGAAGACAGCAGCATCCATCGCGGGATTCGGAGAGGTTGATGATTTATCTTGCAACTCTTTCGGGCATGACTTCTTTTTTTTTTTCATTATTCAAGCCTTGTCTACATGGTTAGTGAAAATCGGGCCTTTCCCGACATATGATTCTTTAAGGTCACTAGCTTGACCAAGCGCAAAGCATGATCGAGATTTACAAAACTTATTGTAAACATACGCGTCCATAATTAACACCACATGTGAATTGTAGCAACAAGTCAAGGTGTAAATAAAAGAAGCATATGTTTCATGCATAGCGCTTAGCTTATCATTAGGCAAAGGTTGTTTAGGTGTGACATTAATTGGATCAAAAATAAATGTTTCCTCTTCTTCATTCTCAAGAAAATCTAGCCTATCAACATGATCACTATTGGAACAAGGCATAGACATTAAACTATCATTCATACTATTGGTTGAGCATGAGTATTTGAATTTATCAACATCAATACCAATAATATCTTGAGATTTCAGCGCGTACCTTGGCCTTAGAGATTTTTCAACAAGAGTGATATTTGGTTCATCAAGCGGTGTTGAAGGCGAATCGATCTCAACAAGTGTAGTTGCCTCTTCATCACCATCTTGCAATTTCTTCAACTCATCATGTGGAACATGTAATCCTTCAACTATGTATGCATTCATATCTCCTTTGAAGTCTTCTTTATCAACCAGATCTTCATCTTCAAAGACTTGTATGTTGCTTTCTTTATCTTCCATGTACCACATGTCGTCAAGATCGCTAATTGTTGATTCACTCTTTCCTTCATCCTTGAGTCCTTCCATGTCTTGATTTGCTAGTGTGTAGGCTTCAATAGCACACAAGCTATCATCTAGCTTGAGTCCTATCTCCTCCCATTTATCCTTTGAGTCACTAGGCTCATCACGGTTGTACTCTTCTCTTCCTTCATCATAAATCTTTGATTTGTCAAACCGGTCGATCCATCCTTCATCTCCTTCTTCTCTTTCTTCTTCAAACATCTTTTGGATCGACTCTCCACTCATCTCTTGATCAAATATATCTTCAACTAGTTTGGCAACGTGTCGGCGTTCCTCCTTCCTTCGGTAGTTAATTAGTGGGGCGAAATCAACTTGAACCCAACCGGATTGCTTGAACTCCGCCAATGGTCTAGCATTCCACATACTTCGGCCTACATTCATGTTAATTTCAACATTTTTAACATCCGAAATGACTTCTCTTACCTTGGGAAGTGGATCTTCACTTTCTTGTATGGTCGGTTCATCTTCCTTGACCTTCGGTTCATCTTTTTCAGAAATTTCAGCAAGCACCTTGGGCTTGATTTTGTCATTTTGCTCCTCTCGACAACATCTTTGCCAATCTCGTATTGTTCTTTGTCCATTGCTTATCCTTTGTAAGATTTGTGCGGCTTCACTAATTGTTTTATTCATTATATCACCGCCCGCACACATGCTTACAAAACGAGACGAGTTAGGGGTTAGTGAAAAATAAAAGGTATGCAACATTAAGTCACCGGAAAATCCCAAGTTCGGGCCTCGCTCAAGTAGTTCATTAAAACGGTCCCATGCTTCATCAATTCCTTCATCCTCTCCTTGCTTGAAATTGAGCACTTGCCTCCTTAAGTCTTGGACCTTGCTTATGGGAAAGAACTTCAAAAGAAACTTCTTCACTAGCTCATCCCAATTTCCTTTTGTTTCAACGGACGCAAGTGTGTACCATCTTCGCGCTTCATCTTTGAGAGAGAATGGAAAAAGATTCCACTTGAACCAAGCGGCCGGAACTCCTTTTTGTTGGACCGTGTTGCATAACATCGTGAATTCCTTAATGTGTCTATATGGGTTGTCATCCTCCAATCCTCTAAATGGTTTTGTCGCCACTAAATTGATGATTCCGGGCTTCAATTCATAGTGGGTTGTAGCAAGCGCCAAATCTGATTTTTGCATCTCAATGTCTTCCATTGACGGCATTGCTAGCTCCCTTAGCGACATCTCTTCGTCTTCCAATGGTGAGGTGAACAAATCCATCTAGGCACAAGAAAAGTAGAAAGAAAAACAAAAAGATTTTTTTTTTTTTTTTTTTTTAGAAAACAAGGGTTAGGTGTTAGTAATCAACAAAATTAATACTAGATTAAACGTAGCAAAGCGGCTTGCTCCCCGGCAACGGCGCCGGAAAAAGGGGCTTGTTGACGGATAAAAGACGTATCCCTCTACGATCCGCAAGCGTACGGACCCCACACCTTTTTCACCACGGGATTCCCAAGGTTCTTGTCAATCCGCGGAGCAAGGGGATTACTAGCGCTTAACCAAGTACTAATCTAGTTGAATGGAAAACCTTTGAAAGAGAGTATTAATCTAAAAGTAAAGACAATCTACCTAAGTTAATCTAAGTTAAGTTGATCAAACAAATGTAGGGTTAAACTATATGGTAAAGGGGTGAACACAAGAGAGTGAGCAAGAAAGATAAGCGTTCCCTCCCTAGGATCTAGGATAACATGGTATGCATCTACTACACGAAAGCGGTAAACCAATCTACGGGGGTTGTGACCACGGTTTCGCCCTTTCCCTCCTCTCGTATCGTCACTACGCGAAGGTATTCGTGACTAGACCTATGATGGACACGGTATGTTGATGGAATCTATGGGAGTAGTGGATATCATACGCCCGAAAAACACGGTGGCCTACCTTAATCATCAAAGCATCATCAACATGAAAACAATAGATTGGAACCACGAATCAAGTAGCAATTACATAGCATGTATCCATCTAATCCTAGGGATGAACGGAGACATTACCCCATCATCTTACACGGATTGAAGCACATAGGGGTGATGGAGACTCCGGAGAACGTCGTCGATGAAGATGGCGGCGATGGAGCTTGGGAACACCCCTAGGCCAATGGCTTGGAGTCCTCCTCTTACTTCCTTCTCTCCGCCGGCGTTGATCCTTGCGACGAGCTCATCTAACTCTCTCCTTCATCTTGCGGCGGCGGTTTTCTGGTGATTGGCGTCGGTAGGATGATTTGTTCGATGTGTCGGTCGACGGCGGCGGAGGGAATAAATAGACGAACACCTAGGGCAAAAGGGGGGACCGAACCGACCCCGGAGTGGGCCGGGCCGGCCGGACCGGGCCGGCCGGCCCAGCCCACTTCGGCCCGGTTCGGGCCCGGTTTTCTCCCGGTTGCTTCTCGCGTGATCCCTTATTCGTGTGCACTTGCATGTGGGCCTTTGACGTCGTTTCCTTCACGGTTTAGGCTTGAATCCTTGCTATGCAAGCTTCGCTGTTTTCTGGTTGAGTCCCTGAAGACTTGCACGTTGACGCTTCGGTCCTCGGGTCATTTGGAGTCATGTTCATCGCGTGTCTTGACTCTTATCGGGCTTCATGATCTTCTTCCAAAGTGCTTGGTGAACTTATCCCGAAAGTCTCCTCTTTAGCGTAGATTTCCTGCGTAAACAACAAACTCCAAAATCGACATGCAAGTGTGAACTTGTTATATCATTAGTATGCCTAGTGGCGGGTTAGTTGCAAATCATAATCGAAACCAATGTATAACAAGTACTCTAGGTTGACGGAAATTCACCGTCAACAGAGTCCATGGCTTATTATGCAATACATGGCGTGATGAGACAATCCTAAAAACGTGAACATTTGTACGGTGAATAAATGTACTTTTTGCACATTGTATTATGATTACCAAAATTATGATAAATTCCATGTCGTCTTACATACATGACTATTAAGATGCGGCGTCATTTCTTCATTAATCTTTTGGCACATGAAGCAAATGTCTGGAGGAAAAATCTACGTACCATCGTTAAATATTATCTCTCACACATCATTTAAAGAAAAATATGATAGATGAACGAGATGATATAGGGAAATTATCGTGTTGTACTCACGTTAATTTTTTATTATAAAACTCATTAGGTACCGTACTCATGTTACAATTCATTCTAATATTGAGTCACTTACTTTTACTTTGTTTGAGTAAATATATCAAATATTCAAAATATTTGTACTTACTAGTAAAATGCACCTGCGACATGCACATGTTTTTGTAAACACATAAATGTTTTTTATTATATTTTCAATTTATAGAAAATATACATTGTATTTTCAAAATTTTAATAGCAATATTTTTATTCAATTATGCACATTAACATTATTTGCTCGTACGTCACAGCTTCTTCTGCTCTGCATAGTTTTCAAACTTATTACATGATGATTGCTTTGTGAGGTAGCTTATTGCCCTACATAATATAACATCTCTCATGTGGGGTCTCATGCATACAACTTAGGACTCTGAACACAACGGAAACTGACGACGGCATGTCCTAAGTTTCGGACGGTTGGTGTGTGCCTTGCTAGTCGCCTAGTCATATGTTTGAATTTTCTTTGCCGCAACACGTCGTTATCTTAAAAAAACAATTTAGATTTCAATTTAAGATGAATAATTATTACTATCTCCCTATGCTTACAATACCTTTGCATTCTCATTCTTCCATCAATATACTTACAAGATCTGAATAGGTGCCACTCAACCTCCTAACCAGGTCATCAGGTAGAGAACCTTACAGTTCTTGTAATTATTCGAATGATTCGTAAAAGATGCAAATAAAGAAAAAATAGTAGAGCCTCATTGAGTGGCGGAACCACAACTTGTACAAGGAGCTCAAAGGGTACGTCGATTGCCCGCTCGATGTTCCATGGCTCCAACTCGAGTGTGAGCTAGCTGTGCCATTTGTTTTAACATAGCAATAATGCACACACGCATGTTAATAGTTAAAATTCTGATATATTCAAATAATCCTTTTAATACTGGAAATACATAATCAATAATAACTATGGATCCAAAGTCATGCCTAGGTTCAATCTTATATCTTAGCTATGCTAGCAAGATAGAGCAACCAGCGGAATTAGATATGTATGACATGATCTTTGTTTTTTCCTGACATGATCTTTGTATTTCCTATTTATTGAGATCAAAAGAAGAATATCATCTTAAGTATTGATATATAGAGTGAAGTAACCAATAAAATTCAGATACCATTGTTTGTGTTTCCAACCTTGATCCATGTACATGTTTTGAATGTTTTCTTATTGTGGGTTTCACATTCATGCCACAACCATTTCAATCTCAATGCTCATCCCTGATAGTTCATGCCACAACCATCTCAATCTCAATGCTCATCCCTGATACTGAGATCTTCTTTTACAATTTTGGTAAGTGGAAGGATGTTAAGTTGTAACTGGGATTGATGAAAGCACTAAATTTATCAAATCAGCCTCCCAACTTTCGTAAGCTAACATTCTACCTTTCCATCAATGTAACCATCTCCTCTGTTACTGGTGGAATGCCGTGTCTTCCTCAATTTTGTGAAGTGAAGTGGTGGTCCTAGTTAGCATCAAGGAAAGTTGCCTTGCTTGCTGGTGATTATGCTTAGGATTTCTTCATCATCTTTGCATTGAATCGGATATAACACGCTCAGCTCTTCTGCAGATTTACCTTGAGCCCTGAGATCTTTTTTCCTGACTTTTGTAGGACATGTATAAGATTGAATCTATTATTTGCCTCATATAAGCTTAAGGTTTGTTGCCTGACCTCCTATTTGGCATAAAATCCTAATTTTTGTTCTCTTTAACTTGCTGATACTCTATGTAGCAACACTTGATATCTAAAAACAGATGCAGCATTAATGGAATGATATGCAGTATTGCGGTACTGCCTCCATTCATCTATGCAAGGCCTATTTTTGCTTGGCTCAAAGACCAAGGGAAATATCCTACCATTAGTTTTTCTTGGGAAAAGGCCAACTAGTATTTCTATGTAGCAACTCTAAAAGAATCACACACATCTTTCTTTTCTATCTTGTGTAAGGTATAATTTTGCATCTTATCACATAGTGTATTTTACCATCCAGAAGTTCGTCAGCTCACTGTGGACTTTTTACATGTAATTAATCAACGGCCTTCTTTGAATTAAAATTTAATCAAGGTAATTGAAAAAGATTAATTCGCTTACACTCGGAATCCAATCTCTATTCAATCTGGAAAGAGAATTAGACTCATCAAAACATATACAATGTGCATAGCTTTCCAATAATAAAACAGCAATATGTCGCTGATCTATTTAGTAATCCCAAGTTATCAAGGCCACGACCTACCAGGAAAATTCCCAAGCAGTATAAAAAAAATAAAGCTAATTTCTTCAACATGCTGGCGTAATGCAAAGCGATCTCAAGACACACAACATGGTGCTCGGGAAGAGTGGCAGGAAAACTGCACCTTCTACGAACAATGAGAGAAGGGGTAGGAGAAAAAATAATAGAAGATGGAACTTACAACGACGACTTTGCAGTCGGCGCACTTGTTGCGAAGGAGACAGGGCGGGCTACCACATCGAGGATTTCGGCGAGTAGTAGAGCGTCGGAGATTGGTCTTCCTCGGTTTCACGCATCTACAACGTGTTCGTTTGGCTGGTGGCTGGTGGCTGGTGCTGATTTGTTCTGAGAGAAAAGTACTGCTGGCTGGTTGCTGGTGGCTGGTTTGTTCTGAGAGGAAAATACTGCTGACTGGTGGCTGATAAGCTAAACAAACAGGCTTAGTCTTCCTCCTGATCTGCTGATGCTGGGAGGTATTCCAGATCGAGCGTGCAGTGGTGTGGGAGTGCTTGAGACCATAGGCGGCAAGGCAAGGAGGCATAGGGACACCGTCTGTAGAGCGGGGATGACCGGCGAGGAGGACGAAGAGTCACAGTGGGGCGGGGGCAGATGAGAGAGCAACCCAGAAAACAAATACGGATGGATGCCGGATGCCGGGACAGGATAGGACTGCTACGCGTCTACAGGGGTGGGTAAATGATGCGTCCGGTGAAAAAACAATTCGACTTTCGCAGAAATGCTCTCCAAATTGCGATTTCTATAGTCGTTCCACCTTTTCGGTCATCACACAACCTAACGGGTGGGTCCAGTGTGAGGGGTAAGGCGGGCCCAAATTGGGTGAAAAAAGTTTTCAATTGTTTTCGCTCCTTATAGTATAGATATAAGTACCAATATTTTATTGCCTAGGCCTATTGTTTTTGTCCATCACCCATATTCAAATCCACACCCACTGCAAATGGGGAGGGTATAAGTAGAAAATAATTATCCATTAAAGAAATAAGGATGGTAGGGTGTGGGGAGCGTACAAATAATCGATTAAGTATGTATAGAATCTAGTACAAAACTAATTATCCATTGAGTATGGATGGGATTGGGGAGGGTAAGCAGTGAATAATAATTATTTGAATTTGGGTATGAACAAAAGTGGATTTATCATTTTGTCCATACTGACAGGCTTAGAGCAACTCCAGTGGGGGCCTCTACTCTAAAATTTAGAGGCTTTGTGCAAAAACCTAACTCCAACAGGACCTCTAAACAGACCTCTATTTTGCATACTCCTTCAAATTCCCTCTCCCACCCTCCATTCTTGGAGCCCTCCATTCCCCCCTCCAAAACGTGGGACCCACCATTTTTTATTTTCTTTTTCTCTCCTCTCCTCTCCTTTCTTTTTTCTGTCTCCTCCTCCAGACTCCAATCCTCCCCGGCGAGGCTGCTGCCGCCGCCTCTCTTCGCAGCCATGGTTTCCCCATCGACGCCGAGCTCCTCCGCTCCTTCCCGCCACGCCTACGGCACGGCCTCCACGGCGAGCACACGGCCGGCCCCGCCTCCCGGCGGGCGGGCGCAAAGGACCGGGCGGGCGGCCTCCCCGCCGGCGGCCTCCCCGGCCCGGCGGTCTCCACGGTGGGCGCGCGGTCGAATCCGAGTCGCGGAGAGCGGTCTCCCTACCCTACTAGCGCGGCGGAGTTGCAAAGAGTGCGGGCCGGTCGCCGCCTTGCCGTCGTCGCTCGCCGCGTCATACGCCGACGAGCCCCACGGCAGCCTCCAAGTTGTACCGGCGGCTCCGGGACGCGCCGTGCCGCACCCCCGCTATCCTTGTCGTACTCGTCGTCCCTAGACGCGGCCCTCCGCGCCCGGGCCGGTGGTGCGGCGCGACGGCCGAGCCCCCGCACTCGACCGGTGGCGTGCGCGGGAAAGCCTTGCGGCCGTCGGCATCGCCGCCCTCGCAGCGAACGACGAGGCACCCTTCGCCGAGTTCCTGGCGGCTGCGTGCGCCGACGAGTGCTGGAGACCCGACAGGAGGAACAACATCGCGCCAGCATCACGAACGCCGTCGTGGCCAGCATCAGGAACGTCGTCGCGGACGTCGACGTTCTGGATGAAGTTGCCCACCGTCGTGCTGGCTGTGTGCGTGTCGTGGCCCGCGTGCGGCGCAGACACCGACGCCTACGCCGACGTCCCGCCTACTGGTTGCCTGCTTCCTCTGGCTCAATCAGCTCGAATATGCGGCCGTGAATCGCCCCGCCGACGTGGCCCACTTCACCGCCGCCGCCGCGTAACCTCTTCGGGCTGCCTCACCTGCCCTATAAAGCTGCCACCACTCTCCCAGCAAACCATATCACAACACTACAACGACACAGAAGCAAGTCGCGATCTCGCAACTACCACAACAAACAAAGCGATTGATCCGTGTTCACTAGCTCGCCTCGCGTGTCATCTCCATGGCAACCACTATGATGGTCTCTGCTGTGAGCTCCCTCGCCTTCGCCGGCGCCGCCGGCCGCTTCCTTGCCCGACTCCCGGTGGCGAGCCTAGCGCCGCGCCGGCACGCGCCGCTCGTCGTGAGAGCCGCCAAGAATGAGGATGCCGAGACAAGCACGCCCAAGCCGACGGCGAGGAGCCCGAGAACTCTCTGTACCACTACCCGCCCCGACACCGGCGCCATGTCCCGGCCCGTGCCATCAGTCCATCACCTCCCGAGCTCGCCAGCGCCGCCGTCGTCGCTCATAGCCGCAGTGGACGCGCCTCCATGCGCTGGAGTTGAGGTGTAATCTGGAGCCTCTATTTTTTAGAGTTAAGCCGGTAAATGAGGTTTGTAGGCCTCAATTTACAGGTGTCGGCTGGAGTTGCTCTTAGAGCATCTCTAGCAAGGGCCTCCATATGGGCCTCTACTCCAAAATTTGGAGGTTTGGTGAAAAAATCATCTCCAGCAGAGCCTCCAAATGGACCTCCATTTTGCATACCCCTCCAAATTTCCCCTTCAAACCTCCATTCCTGGAGGCCCTCCATCCTCCCCTCCAAACATGGGTCCCACCACTTTTCTTTCATTTTTCCCCTTTGTTCCTCTTCGTCTCTCCCCGCGCGCACCGAGACGGCAGCCACACGGGACGTCGCGTCGCGAGGAAGGACGGCAGCGACACCGAGGCGGTGTGGCGTGCGGAGGAGGCCTCCACCCCGTTGCCGTTGCCGCGGGCGACCTCCACGCCGGCCGCCGCGGCCGCGTGCGTGAGGGAGCTCCACCGCGCCGCCGCTGCCGGGAGCGCGCACGGGTGAGCTAGCCCCGGTCATCCACACAGAGCTGGAGACGGAGCGCGCCGCAGCAGAGGGCACCGCCGGCGAGGCCGTCTGCATCCCGCCACGACTTATCCCTCTACACGCGTGTACCTGACGCCGCCCTCGTTGCCGTCCCCACTGAATCCTTCCTCTGTGTCGTCGAGCTCTCCTGCTCCGATGAGCAGGGGCCTAAGTGCCGCAGAGCAGGGGCACGACGCAGGGGTGGAGGCGCTCGCACGTGGCGCACGGGCCGGCCACGGGGCTATCCGGGACTGGAGGCGGCCGGTGCAGGTCACGGGAGACGTGCCGACGGTGGATGCGGCTAGCGGCGCATATACGTGTGGATGGCCGGAGGTGGATGCGGCCGGCGGCGCGCGAGCGTCGTGGAGAGGAGTGCAGTGAGGCGATGCTGCCGAGCGCACTCCATCCGCACCACCACCAGCTTACAGTATGCTCGCGCAAGAAGATGATGATGAGGTCTGAATCCTCCACCATGACCGCATCCAATAGGTGTTAGAATTTTGCTGCCTTGTGAGCTGTCACCGGATTGGGGCTAGGATGATTGGCCGGAGGAAATGGTGGTGTGGATCATGGAGATGGAGCGCTGCGTTTGTGCAAGAAGCAAGTGAAGCCTAGCTGTGCCTGCGGCGTGCCCGCCGGCCACCGGGGTTCGACTTCGGCGGCGCATGCCGTGCTGACTTCACCACCATCCAGCAGAGCGGCGCCTGCTACTCGTACAGGTCCCTGGGGCTCAACTTCTTCGATATTGGGCAGTTGAATCCCGATTCTGCAGCACACAAACAACAAAGAAAAGGAAATTCCAGTTTAAAGAACCAATCGATCAGATTGTTCCATGGCGGCGCATTACTGGCAGTGTGGGGGGCGAAGAAGATGGCGGAGCTGGCAAGTCAATGATTGCGTCTCACCGGTCGACGCGGTCCATGAACTTGGAGAGGAAGCGCTGGTGGTCGTCGACGACGCAGGCGAGCCGCTGCAGCAGGTTGTGGCTCTCATGCGGACCCAGCTTCTACACGTTCACCTCCCGGAGCTCGCCCTCGGGCTCGGCCGCGCGCGCGGGGCGGGGCGTGCAGCTGTCGCGGTCGGAGCTGGGCAAATCTCGATTGCGGCGTGGGGGCGTCGACCGGAGCTCGACTGCCAGGGGCCACCTGCCCGAGCTCGCCTGCCTTGGGCGCGGCGGCCTGCGCTCGCTGGTCGGTGGGGCGGCTCGCAGCGGCGGGGCGGGTAGGCAGGAGCGGAGCAGAACACGGGAACAAATAGTTTTTTCCCTGCTGACACACAGGACCCGTAGCAAATAGAGGCCCATATTTATTTCCCTGCTGGAGTTGGATGTAATCTTTAGCCACTATTTCTTAGAGTTCTGCCTGCAAATAGGATTTGGAGGCTTCAATTTGGAGGTTCTTACACTGTCCACACCGGGGGCCTGGATAGGGCTGGGATAGCGAGCTGGAGGTCACTTTTCCCCTGTTTTCTCCCGCACCGGTGACCTGCAGGCCGAACGCCACGCTTCCGTTCGGGCAGAATGACTGGAAATCCAGTGCTCTCCGCGTCGAACTGGAAAGCCCGACGTGGCGTGGGGCCCATGCACCGACGGTTCCTCCGCGCCGCCAGCCGGAAGTAGGAGAGCCGCCGCCGCCATCCTCCGCCCCCTCGCGCGCCAAAGGAAAGAGGAGGAAGCGAGGAGATGCCGCCCTGCGCCCAGCTCGATCTGCGCTAGACATGGAGCCGCCGCTGCCGTCCCTCCGAGGGAGAAGGAGCGCGCCTGTGTGCTCCCTTGCGCTGGTGGAGGAGCGCGCGCCGCCCTCCAGTGCGCCAGATCTCCGCCTCTGCTCCACCGCCGCTTTGGGGGACTCGGTGAGGAGGAGCGTGCCAGGAAACCCCGCCGTGGGCCCACCATGGTTGACCTCCATGGACGCCGCGGTGGACGAGGAAGGAGGCCGACGGTGTGGGCGTGATCTCCGGATGCAGCGGAGCTCCGTCGCGGAGGAGCCGAGGCGGTGGCGGGCGGCTCGCCGCAGGTCCTCCCCATGCGGCCACCGGCCTTGGAGGTTGTGCGTCGCCAAGATCCGCGCTTGCTCGCGTGTCTCCATTGCCATGGAAGCAGCAGCCGCCGCAGAGAGAGGGATCTGGGCCGGCGGCGGAGAAGAGAGAAGGAGGCCGACGACGAAGAGGAGACGAGGCACTGGGGTGCGTCGGTGTAGGAGAGGGAAGGGGTAGGTGGGGACTGGGGAGGGAGAAAGAGAAAAGAGAGGAGGAAGAGTATGACGTGTGGGTCCCACAGGAGGTAGTTGGTTTGGAGTGTGCGATATAGAGGTTGGCGGGTGCGGGAAAAAATGGTACTGAACTGGAAAATTATGATGACCAGACAGGAATATTCCTTTTAGAGGTTGGATTTGGAGGTTGAATGCGCACAGTCTTAGTATTGCGCGTGGAAAATTGACTCAATGAGATAATCGCCCACCGGAGTCTGGACGCAACGACCACAAGGCTCTCAGCCATCGTTACACTGCACGCATGCCCTTCAGCGGTGGCGCTCGCTACAAGCCGCCGCCGGCCGGCCGGCTGACAATGATCCTCAACGCCCCCCTCCACCTTCGCCGCCCGTACTCCTCGCCTGCCCACCACCCCAAAACATCGGCTTCCAGTCCAACCCTTATCCCTCTCCCATGCGGGCTACTCGCTCGGCGCGCCTGCGCCTGCGCCCACTCGCCACTAC
This sequence comes from Cenchrus americanus, assembly GCA_947561735.1. NCBI lineage: Eukaryota > Viridiplantae > Streptophyta > Magnoliopsida > Poales > Poaceae > Cenchrus > Cenchrus americanus. Next base: position 130,906,959 of record OX387239.1, read on the forward strand.
GGCACGTCGCGTCACCGGCGGAGGAGGAAGGGGCAGGGGAGGGGAAGGGCGGCGAGGAGGAGGAGGACCTGGGCCCCGCGTCGGCGGCGGCGGTGGCGGCCGCCATCCGCCGGGCTTCGAACGCGTCACCCGTTCAGTTCAGGCGCGTGCCGCTTGGGGAGACGGGGGAGGCGGGGCCGCACCGCGAGGACGGCGGCCTGGCGGAGCCGAGCGCCGATTTTCGCCGTCTCTGCGCGGAGCAGCTTGAGATGTTCCGGGTGGTCGTGTCACGCGATGCCGTACTCTCTGTAAGCCCCGACCTATGTGAAATGAAATTTAGCTTGTGAATGAAATGTTTCACGTGCAGTTTACACAACATTAGCTGCTAACTACTGGAACCTACTTAAAGATTGACAGGTACATTATACAGTTTGTGAAAGACTAACAAGTATATGATCAAATTTATTTACAAAAGACTAATGAATTGTTGTGCACCAATAGCTAAACCATAGTTAGAGTATTAATTTCCCGTTGATTTTGAATAATATTACCTTTGATTATTTTCCCGTCTAGCATCCATGGCCAGTGTTCATCTTTGTTATTGCTATGTATATTAAAGGTATATGTGAGACCTGCTGGGAGTTATATTGTGGATCAGCTGGAACTACGCCGCGTGGCTTTATATCCTGGAATTAATGACATTCCTGAAAGAGATACCGTTGTCATAGTTGGTAATTTTTCTATATCAGCTGGACTAAGAGCTGCAGAAGGTTTTCTAGTAAAACAACAGGTATTTGGTCCATTGTCTTTCCTGTAGCGTGGTTTTACAACCTCGCCAGATTAATTATAATTGCAGATTGTGGTTTTACAATATGACCAGATTGTGTTTTTTCATACTTAATAATGGTTTGAGATGTTGATGTCTTACTTTAGTGGGCGAGCAAAAGGAGCAAAACCCTAATCAAACTATTTATAATCACTCTCATTCGTAGTTAGCCTCTTAAATCCAAAGTATGAAAATATGAACAGTGCAGTTGATATAGTGTGGATGCTGGTTCAATGGTTTGACCACCAGTTCACAGTTCTACTCAGTAGTTCCTAAGAAAATTACTAAGTATTTTAATTCTATGTAATATAACATCTCAACATATTATTAAGTATTATTTTTACTTGCCTTCAATTTCAATGACTCCCGGTTTAGTGTGGTTCAGTCTAAAATCATTCATGTCAACTAAGTTTGGAATTGATTTATAATGTTCAATTGCACATATTTTGGTTGGACAAAACTGGAGCAGGCACCAATTTTTATTTCTTCTACTTGAACCACTGTCTGTTTCTTGTAATGTGCAGTTTCATTTTATTTATTAAAACTTTGTATCATCGTGTAAAACACCCCCAACCACATTTATCTTTTAAGCATTGCTTAGGATTATTTGCTTAGAAATCTGTTTTTAACCTATTGATATAGATTCACAATGAATTGACAAGGAAATGAGAAAAATTCTCAATGGGTGGTTTGGCACAATAAAAATACTATTGGGGGTTTAATTAACCAAAAAGTGACATGTGGGTAATAGAGTAAAATAGGAACTTTGGGTTCTGGCGCTTTTCCTCTGTAATACCTTTCATAGCAGGCCACTAATTATTATCCTTTTTGATTAATTTGACAAACAGATGTTCTAGCTTTGATGATTCACACTGTCATTCCCTCAAACTACCAATTGACCCCATGAACATATCATGAGGCTGTTTTGCTTTCCCATCCAGTTATAGAAACCATGGTTAGTAGGTGCCCTAAAGACCAACAAGAGTTAGTCGCAAAAAAAAAAAGAGACCAAGAAGAGTTGTTCTGTGCTTCTACTCGTCTTACTTTCATCATAATTGTGTCACACATACTCTGCAGATGGAAGTTGTAACAGAATTTGGAGCCATAGTTCTTCCGATGGTGAAACATCCCTTTGTTGTTGGCTTCCTTGTTGCAGAGCTTCCAGAACTACATGTTGGACATGACATTAATTTTCATAGTGCCGATATTCAGTTACGATCCAGTAAATCCATTGACAAATCATTTGAGATAACTCCACATACTAAATTTAAAGCATGGGATGTTCAAACTTCTGGTGATCAGGCAAATAATTATTCACAACTTGTTAATGAATGGAAGAATACTGCTCTTATGATTTCTCGAACTTTGGCAATGGCTTATGTTATGGATCAGGTAAATTTTTCATTTTTGTCAGATAATATTTAACAATTACCACTGGTGATATCATGGGCAGTTGGCTGGACCAACTGGGCCTATTGGGCCAGATCCATTAGGGTTAGGTTTAAAGATAGGATTAGGTATATTGCTTAGTGTGTCAACTAAGGCAAGCAAATAGAATATCAAATTACTATTCTTTTTTAGACCAAAGGCAATGGCCCAACTTTACTGAAAGCTTAAAGAGCGTTTAAAATGGTCGACTGCTGGGTTTACCAGCCACAGTTCAATGGGTCCACACGACCCACAGCCCAGATATAGAAAGAGCTTGACTGCTCAAAAAAAGAACTAACTATACGAACAATCCAGTACTCCCTACCACTGTTTTTCAAAAGAAACAGCACGCAAACGACCACTTCTGCCCACACGCAAAAGACACATAAAAGGACAACCGGCTACTAATCAACGCCTCCAAGTAGCCATTCACGCCCCAACTTCAGCACATCCGCGAGACAGATTGTTTATCATTCCTTCCACTTCTGCGATCACCTTCTGCAGCATTGGCTTCCAGAACGTCAACAGCGCCACCAGTTTGTAGGCAATATCGCCTGGTGATGCCACCATCTTGTCTTCGAATACCCATGCATTTCTTGTCTTCCATAGCGTCCACATCACTCCTGCAGATATAAAAAGTTTTCTGGTACATATTTTACCTTTACTGCTGTATTTACCTACAACAGCAGCTAAGCTCTTACACGAGTCCGGCACCGAACTCCACCCCAGTCTATCTCTAACAAAAAACCATAAAAATACTGCCAATGGGCAGTTAAACAGAACGTGATCTGTGGATTCTAACTCTTCAGACACATTCCTCCAGCCCAGCCCATCTCCTTTTCTTCAGTTGCACGGCTGACTGGATTCTATCGTGGAAAGCCATCCACATGAAGATCTGGATCTTAAGTGGAATCATGCATTTCCAAATCGCTTCTGACACATCCCTAACACCTCCATCTTTCATGGTCCTATATAGGGATTTAGTGGTATATCTTCCTTTCGGATCAAGGACCCATGTCATCACCTCTCTCCCATCGTTGATTTGTGTTTGGTTGTCTAGCTCTACCAGCCTGTCCCATTCTTGCTTTTCCTCCTCAGTCAGAGATCTTCTCAGCTTTACACGGCACCCTCCTTTGGAGCTTTCTGTACTGAGATGTCTGGTTCACTGCAGTATTTATAAATTTGGTTGAATTCAATCTTCAGCGGACAGTTCCCCACCCATACATCCTCCCAGAATCGTGTCTGCTGACCGCTCACAACTCTCATCACTCTCTCCCTCTGGAACTATTGTCTGACCTTGAGAATTCCCCTCCAAAATTGTGATCCTCGCCCACTTTTTATCTGAAAATTGCTTTTCTCCCCCGAATATTTCTTCCTCAATAGCTCTACACACACGCTGTCGTCCCCTCTCTCCAGCCTGTCTATCCATTTGCATAGCAGACAAATGTTCATAACTCAACATCCATGAACCCCAGCCCCCCCATATTCTGTAGGTCTGGCTAGAGTCTCTCCCATATTCAATCTATTATTTCAATCCCATTGTCCTATCCCTGCCCTTGTGGTGCGGCGGGTGCCTATCTCTAACCCTATCAATCTTTGTATGAAGATGCTTACTTGATCCCTAAGGCCATCAGCAGTGGTGATCCGATTCATTCTCTCCACACAAGCACTGAATCTGCATTAATTTCTCTCTCCAACTATCACACCAACTAAATTATGATTGCTGGGGTCCACTGCAAAATCTATATATCTATATATAACCTATATAGGAGCACCCCACTACAAGGCATTGATTTCTATTTCTCTCAACATGCAAGCACTCCACCTCATCTAGGAACCCACTACATCACACGCCACGTCACCATCCATTAGAACCATGTATTTATGACTTCCATCGATTTTGTCACTAATAGCATCCATGCATCGATTTTTGAGAGTACCATGCTACAATTCTCACAGTAAAAATCCATTTAGAATAATCATTTAATAGTCGTTCTCCCTCAACAAAGTAAACATCTTTTCATGTATAACGCGTTTGCAAAAGGATGTTACCAAGCAACCATCTTAGTGTTTATGCTTTCAAATTTCAAAAGAACGTTGCCATACAATCTCCTTAGTATTTCTATGTTCAAATTTCATCAAATCAGCTTAAGCTTTTGAGTTGAATTGGTTGGTGCATGCAACTCAATATGGTATCAAAGCCAGAGGTCTCGAGTTCGAATCCTGGCGGGTGCGTTTTAAAATAATTACAACACACTCCAATATCCACGTATGCGGCCTGGGGGAGCCTGCACGTGAGGGGGAGTGTTGGAGTATAAGTGAATTGCCCACCTTTCCTCATCAGCTTAAGCTTTTGGGTGCGGCTTGGGGGAGCCTGCACGTGAGGGGGAGTGTTGGAGTATAAGTGAATTGCCCACCTTTCCTCATCAGCTTAAGCTTTTGGGTTGAACTGGTTGTTGCAATGTATCCTCTTGAATGGACATTCTTCAGTCATTGAATCGACTCATAGACAAGCCACATTGGCTCATGCATCGACCACTACTGAAGCTCTAAGTAAGATATCTAATCCTACCGCTAACCCTAACTGCAGTCCCAACCAACAATGTCTATGGGTAGTGTTATGGATCAGTTCTTTGGCGCCCAGTTTAGGCGCATGGCCAAGATAAGTGGCTAGGATTTTTGGTAGAGATATTTGGTTTTGTTTGTTATTCAGTTTGCTAGCTAAATTAAGGAGATTGTTAGTGGTCGGCCTCTTATAAGGGGCAGGACAGAGTCCTTTGTAATGTAAGGAAGTAGAGATGAATGTCATGGTCGGCATTGGGTTCAGTAGGAGGAGGCGTCAGTAGTCAGGTGCCCAGGAGGCCCATGGCTTTAGCAGCAAGGATAGGAATTAGTAGGAATTTGGTTAGTTGAGATTTGGATAAGATTAGAGATTTGTTAGCAGGTTGTTGGGCTTGTGATCTTGGCTACTTATAGCCAACCGCACAAGGAATAAAGCAAGCCAGATTAATCTAATTCCTCATCTCCATCTCCTCTGTTCTCACCTCCTTGCTCCCCTGCTACCGTCGCCGCCAGGTGACCATCCACCGCCACGGGAAGGAAGCCGACGGCCCAGCGGCCAGCCATCTCCCACGACTACCCTCTACGGTCATTGCCGCACAACCGTGACAACTTGGTATCAGCTTCTGGGTCATCCATGGGCACGCAGGTGACATTGGAGGACTTAAAGTGCTCCATCGACAAGATGCAAAAGAAGATTGACGATAACCAGGCCACCGCCCAGGCTTGGCGTTAGGAGGACACTACCATCACCACCACACTCGCCACCAACGTCGACACCCTCACCGCCTGCATCGCCAAGCTGGAAGCCGAGGCGCTGCCGCCGGAGATTCCGCCAGACACCGGCGGCGCCAATTCCTTGGTGGGTACTTGCGTCAATTTGTGCTTGTTTTCTTCGATGACATACTAATCTACAGCGCCACCTGGGCCGAGCATCTACGCCATGCCCACCTCATCCTCGACACGCTCCACCGCCACCAGCTTCGGCTCAAGCGATCCAAGCGCGCGTTCGGCGTGCCGTCGGTGTCCTACCTGGGGCACGTGGTGTCAGCTGACGGCGTGGCGATGGATTGCCAGGAGGTCTAGGCGGTCGCCGACTGGACGCGTCCGCGCTCTCTGTGGCTTCCTCGGCCTCGCCGGATACTATCAACGCTTCATCCAGCGCTACGGGGCCATCGCCGCGCCCCTCACACGCCTGCTGTCCCAGGTCGGATTCGCATGGACTGAGGACGTGTTCCAGGAGCTCAAGCGCCTTGTCCACGGCTCCGGTGCTCCAATTGCCGGACTTCACACATTCATTCGTGGTGGAGTGTGATGCGTCTAGGTCCGGCATGGGCGCGGTGCTGCACTAGGGTGATGGGCCGGTCGTATTCTTCAGCCGGCCCATGGCGCCACAGCACGCTAGCCTGGCCGCATACGAGCGCGAGTTGATCGCCTTAGCACAGGCGATCAAGCACTGGCGGCCATACCTATGGGGACGCTCGTTCATCATGAAGACCGACCACTATAGCTTGAAGTTCCTCCTCGATCAGCACCTCTCGACGATTCCACAGCATCGGTGGATCAGCAAGCTCATGGGTTTTGACTTCGTCGTCGAGTACAAGTCGGGAAGCATGAACACGGTGGCGAATGCTCTGTCCCGGCACGACACGGACGCAGCGGAGGCCCTGGCGCTCTCCTTCTCTCACGTTCGACCTCCGGAACGAGCTCCGGCTACAGACAGGAGAAGATGACAATTACAAGCAAGTGCTGCTGCAGGTCCAGGAGGGGCGTAAGGGGCCAGACTGGGCGGTCGTGGATGGCTGGTCACGATGGTTCACAGGGTGTTTGTGCCGGCGACACTCCCTATCGTCCAGGCCCTACTTGAGCGTGCCCACGACACCGGCCATGAAGGAGTTCAGCGCACTATCCACCGGCTCCGATTGGATTTCCACATTCTTGGGGATAAGGCGTTGGTTCAGGCATATGTCCGTGACTGCTCAATCTGCCAGCAGAACAAGACTAGCCACTTGCAGCCTTTGGGGCTCCTCCAGCCATTGGCAGTGCTGACGATGATCTGAAGTGGTATCATGATGGATTTTATCGAAGCTCTTCCCAAGGTGAACAACAAGACAGTGATCTTGACGGTGGTGGATCGGCTGTCCAAGGCGGCACACTTCATCCCTTTGGGCTACCCCTATACAGCCACAGCACTCGCCAAGGCTTTTCTCGATGAGGTCGTGCACCTGCACGGGCTGCCATCCTCCATTGTCAGCGACCGCGATCTGGTTTTCACCAGCAATATGTGGCGCGAGCTCTTTCGTCTGTTTGGGACTAAACTGCACGGTTTTCACCAGCAATATGTGACGCGAGCTCTTTCGTCTGTTTGGGACTAAACTGCACACAAGCTTAGCATTTCATCCCCAGAGCGACGGCCAATCAGAGGCAACAAACAAAGTGATTGTGATGTACCTCCGTTGTCTCACCGATGACAGGCCAAAGCAGTGGCTCCGATGGCTGCCATGGGCAGAATATTGCTTCAACACAGCCTACCATTCAGCGCTTCGTACTACCCCGTTCAAGCTGGTTTATGGCAGGGATCTGCCGTCAATGGTGGGCTATGACAAGGGGTAGGGATGAAAACGGATCGGAAACAGACGGATATACAGATAATTTTTCTTTCTCGGAAAGAATTCTCGGATCGAATACGGATACAGACAGTATATTTTTTGTCGAATAGTGATATTCATCATATTTGGATCATAGAAATTCAACATTGAATTTCCGGATACTAATGCGGTACATATAGTTACGGATATTAAATGTCCGGATTCGAATACGGTGTTACCATTTGAGTGTATTTGAGTGTCTGACCCTTTCGGTCGGTCGGTCGGACGGATAATATCCGTACCACTTTCATCCCTAACAAGGGGGATGCCCGCGCTCCGGTGGTCGATCAGATGCTAGGGGAGCGGAATGAGTTTTTGAAGGGTGCACGTGAATGCTTGCTCCAAGCCCAGGAACAGGTCAAGCTCTTCTACGATGCCAGGCACACATATGTGGCATTCAGCACGGGCGACTGGGTGTGGGTCAAATTGCTGCACTGACCAATCGCGTCTCTGCCATCACAGAACAAAGGCAAGCTGGCGCCGAAGTTTTCTGGGCCATATCAGATCATGGAGCAGATTGGTGATGTTGCCTACATGTTGCAGCTACCAGCAGGAGCACGAATTCAGAATGTGTTCCATGTTGGGGTCCTTAAGGCGTTCCATGGTGCAGCCCCGGCGGAAGCCCATCCGCTGCCAAAGATGCTACATGGTCGCGTCCTCTAATTCCTCATCTCTGTTACCTCTGTTTCTCACCTCCTTGCTTCCCTGTTACCGTCGCCGTCAGGCGACCACCCGCCGCCATTGGGAGGAAGCCGGCAGCCCAGCGGCCGGCCGACCACCTCCCACATCTACCCCCTAAGTTCACTGCCGCACAACCGTGACAATTAATCTCAGAGCCTCCATTGTTAGGGTGAGATCTCATCTATTGCGTTCCCCTATATATCAATAAAGTACCATATCGTCTTTGGTATTAGCTGGGCACTTCCTTGGTTCCTGCTTGTCCCCGATTTTCACCCAACACCCCAATTCACCCGCACGCCGCTAAACCCACCGCTTCCCTGCTGCCATCGTCTCGCGACCACCATGGGCGATGACACCTTCATCACGAAGGTCGTTGAGGAGGCCATCGTTCGTATGGTCCCCAAGATGAACAACATGATCAAGAAATTGGACACGGAGTTGGCAGTGTCTGCCAGGAGTGAGGTCACCTATCAACATACTTCAGCAATGTCACGTCCAGACGCAAGTGCTGGAGAAGAAGGGTGCTTTCTCCTCAGATTGATCTTCTGGCTCCGACTCCCATCGGCCGGTGGCCGGCCACAAGCTCCACTTCCCGAAGTACGCCTACCTGCTGGGTTGGCTCCACAAGGCGAAATAGTTTTTCCGTTCCAGGGCATGCCAAACGACCACAAGGTTTGGCCGACATCGTTTCACATGGAGGGTTCGACGCAACAATGGTACTTCAACTTGAGAAGAACTCCGGCATCCCAACCTGGGAGAAATTTGTTGAAGGCGTCAACAAAAAGTTAGGGCCGCCAGTGCATAGCAATCCATTGGGTGAATTCTCCCATCTGCGCCACACAAGAACAGTTGAGGAAACCAGGATCAATTTTGGAAACTCCTAGCTCGCTGCGACTGTCGGTGTTTTAGACCGGCAACCTACCAGGGGAGTACCCGAGGTAGATGAATGTGGCCTCGCCGAGATCGGCAACTCGAAGGAAGAGACATGTGGCACACAATTTAGACAGGTTCGGGCCGCAATGTGCGTAATACCCTACGTCCTGTATGCTGGGTAGCTCTGGATTGATTGGGTGTGTTTACAAGATGATGTGGATGATGAGAGAGGGGTCCCTGCCTCGCCTTATATAGCCTGGGAGGTAGGGTTACAAGTCGGTTTGAGGAGAGAGTACTAGTCGTGTACGGCTAGGACTAGGAGTACTTTACATGGATCCAGACATGTATAGCTTCCTATTCGAATACTATTCCTCTGTAGTCCTTGCGCTCCACGCCAACAGGTACCGTGTAGCACAAGTCGAGTAGTCCCAAGTGCCCACCGAGTAGTCTGTCCTGGTACCCACCAGAGTAGTGGGCCCAGGGATGTCCATACGACAGCGACGGGATCAACGACCGACAAAAGATTGATATCTTCACCGCAAGTCTGGGAAATCCGATGCGTGCGGGCGTTGAGATGCAGAAGTCGGAGACCTTTGAAGATGCCATGGCGCTGGCTCATGCTTATTAGTGCTGGCTCAGCCTGGACGGTGTAGAATAGCATGCCGCGACACCAACATGGGCACTTCATACCGGCCTCCCCGTGCACCCTTCCGCAGCGCCACATAAGCAAGACATTACTTTAGAAATTACACTGTACAACTTATAATTTCTTGGTGTGGATCCTTTATAAATTCATACCTTCTATCAACCAATCATATTGGTTCTTTATTATCGTGAGGACACTACAATCCCTCCTTTTTTTCTCGACACCAAGTTTATGCATAGGTTCTCGTGTTGAAACTCGGTCTTGCATGAGACCCAAGTTTCATCCTCTACTCATTGTCTCTATTTTTTATACAGTGCCACATAAGCGAAAAGTTACATGTGGTAATGCAATTAAAACTATAAAAACCATCCAAGTTGGAAGGTTGGAATTGCCCGAGGCTTGCAGGTGGGGCGGGTTGCGGCCGGCCGCAAACCCACTAAGCTCGCCACCAAGCAAATTTTATGGGTTTGTGGTTGTTGTTGGTAGTCCTTACAACGAAAATTCGACCGTCATTACCTCAGAAATGAGAGGAGTATATGAAAAGTTTCATGCACATTTTGGGTGCTAAAAAAGTTCCATGAGTTGTGTTATGAATTTTATATGCAGGTACACACTTAGAGAAAACCACAGACCATCAGGCCACACATGGCAGGTGTGACCGCACCTAGTGGTGCGCCTGCACCTACTGGTGCGCCTGCACCTGCCACATGCCACGTCTTGGATCCTGGACATCAACAACTGCACAAACACATATTGGATGAATGAGAAGTGTTGGTTTTATGTCGGTTTGATCAAAGGGACAAGGTTGGAAGCACTTGGATCCATGGGTCCACTTATTCATGCAACCCAACCACCACAACCTCCACAACCATCATCAAGGAGCAATCCTAGACGTCCCTCCACGCCGTCGGTGCATCACATGGTCACTTGTCAGGTGCACCCGCACCTATGACCGGTGGAATCTCGAGCAACTGACCTAGGAACTGACTTGCAACCGACCTAGGAATTGACTTGCAACCGACCAAGGACCAAGGATCAGGGCCGTCCACGATGAGAGGCGGTCGATCACAGGTGCGCCCACACCTATAACCGGCCTCCACAACACTCCACCGACCTTCCAAGGCTATAAAAGGCACCCCACACTCGTTGGAACAAGACACACGAAGCAGGAGCATCACCTGGAGTCTCATTTCCACCTTAGAGTAGGATTAGTGTAGTTTGGGAGTTAGAGTCGAGTCGAGCTAGTCTTACGGTTCTGAAGGAGCCTTGTTCAGAATTCCGGTACTTCTCTTGTATCCTTTCTTTGTAAGAATCAAGTTTAATATCATGTTATCTTTCTATCTTAACTTTCGAGTCAATTATATTCAGCTTCTACTTAGCTTTAATAGCTTATTTCTTGGTTTATATTAACGTGAGTTTAGCTCTCTTGAACTCTATAGTGTTGTGGTCGTGCTTCGCTTGACCTTCTACCGAGTGCTTTTGTGCTTAGAAGGAGAGAGAGACCTTCCTTTGTGATATCTAGGGGAAGGTGCTTTGGTTCGTTGTGAGCGCGGTGCTTAGAACTTACCTTAGTCTTAGATTGTTCCCTCGTTGAACGGAATAGTTGTGGTACCCTAAGGGAGGTGATAGCTCCAGACGGGCTTTGCAATCCACCACGTTAGTTCGGGCTGATAGGATTGAGCGCGCCATTGTTCTCCCTTCTCGTCCCTTTCTGAGAGCACGGCTTCGCATGCCCCTGCAGCACTAGAAGAGCTAGACGATCTTCTCTTACCTTGACTCTATCTTACCTTGGTTCTTTTCCCGGAGTTGACAAGAATAGATAGATTGTACTAGGATCCTTTCTCGTCTCGTTGTCCTCGCAACTCACTAGGTCCTCTCTGATCCTTTTATCAATATCTCCTTGCATGTCCATTTACCTATTGACTATCATTACCGTTACTCCCACCATAGTTTTCTAGGAGTCTCGATACTCTACACTAATTTATTATTCGACTATCTATGTCGTAGTGCTTCCCTTGGGAAAATCTAAATGAGATAACCCGAATACCACCGGGTGAAGTGCTACAACGGTAATCCGTGCGCTTGCGAACCTTTTCTGTGACGTGTGTTTTACTAGGCATTTCTGGCGCCGTTGCTATCTTAGTAACAACACTAAGAATTGCCAACAGTTGTCCAATAATTAAACTACACTGTTGATATGTATTTGGTAGATATAGTGGCCAAACCGTGCGATCCCTCTTGACCCGCATGGCCACGCTTGACCCGCATGGCCACATAGAAATATCGAGCTGCTAGCCTGCTACTTCTTCCCTGCTGTTGACGGCCAGAGGAAAAGCTTTATTATCTGGCGAGATGGCAAGGTACAAGGGGCTGATTCGCCCTCCCTCGGGAGGCTCTGAATCTTAACAACCTCTAATCCTTGCTTATCCCTCAAACTAAACCTCAGTCGGCTTATATAATGCCAGCTCTACAAATCCAGTCTCAACCAACCTCCTAATAATCTGCTACAAGATGCTAACAACCAAACTAGATGCTTATCCTCTCTGCTAACTAACCCTGCGCTTACTCTTCTGGCTCAGCCGGCGGCTGCTGCAGCTGCTCTGCTTTCTTCCTACGGCGTCCGAAGTGTTTACCATAAAATGCATCCATAACAGTTTGCAGGGCAGATAAGTGGGTTCGTATAAAAACCTGCCCCGCCTGCAATCCTAGACTACCCAAATCCTAATGGATCTGGCCCAATAGGCCCAGTTTTTCTCGAACATGCATGAGAGCTGCGTATCGTTGTATTAATAGAAGATGAAAGGAGCCATACAAAGACTCAAACACAAACAAACTAAAACACACGCATTCACACACCCAGACTCGAACACACTCACACCAGCGGTCAGGCACTAGTACAGGACCAATACAGAGCCCAAAATAGGAAGACTAGAACCGAACAAGACCAATTAACCCACCCCACTGGCAGTGAGCAAGGTGAGACCTCTAGCTCCTGCCTAAGACCAAAGTTCCGCCTCCTCCCCGGCAAGGGCCAAAGCAGACTCAACATTAGGATTCGTGCCATTAAAAACACACTCATTGCAATGCCTGCGATTGGCCCAGTTGGTCCCGTGACAGATGCATGCAAAGTCATAGTACTTATGTGTTAAGATTTGAGAAAAAAAATAATAACCATTAGATGGATCCCAGAGATTTATTTACTCGTGTACTTGAAGCAGAAGGAGCTGCCAATTTTTGTAATCAACAATAAACAGACTTGTTCAAGTAGGCACTGTAGCTGCAAAGCAATTCTTATACCCTTAAGCAATTTCCGGTGCAGTTATGATGTATCACTTTGTTTATATCATGGATACATATCAGATATTCAGATGTCCATTTCTATTCACATAAATGGTAAATCATGTGTTCATCCAATTTATTCTTGAGAAACTGGGCTATTGAGGTCAATCTTAGATCTTGATTGCTTCTCTTCATGTCCTCAAGCGTGATAAGAATTCTCATTTCTTACATAACCTCACTATTCTCTACAGAAAGCATATCTGCTTCAACAAACTTCCTGGCAAAACAATGTCAGAATGAGTGGCCTAGTAGAACAGGTAAGCTGCATATTCTCGCGACATATTGATTTGAAAATTTATGTAGATATTTCTTCATTAAAAAATCATTTGCAGATTCGGGGCCCCCTCTCTAATATAGAAGCCCTTGCAAAGATGTTATCCGTTCATATGGACAGAACTGAGGTCTCTATTTTTTTTTAAAAAAATTGTGTCTTCTTACAAAAGACATTTTTAGCTCGTTACATGTATTTTTCGGTTAGTCTAATATTTTCTTCCTTCATAGATTCCTTATGATATTATTGAAGATATTCTCATCCAAGGTCACCACTTGAAAGATGCTTTGCAACAAATTCAAGAGGCTGTATATCTGACTAAGGTGGTGTTTTAAACTTCATTGCTGCTAGCAAAATCTTGTGGTTCTATTGAAATGTCTCATTTGTATTTTTCTTCTTTTCCTTTGGTTGGATTTCTAATCTAAAAACTAGCAAGTAAATGTAAAGAGTCTTTGCCAAAAAAAAAAGTACAATGTAAAGAGAAACCCCAGCAGCAGAGGTAGATGTTTCTCTGCCATATCCTCTCCATGTCATTTTTTTCCTCGAACAGTGCAGGAGAACCTCATGTTAAGGACTGCACAAAAGACAGCATCTCTCCTAGATTTTACCTCTCCTCCATGTAGGTAAAAAATATCTGCCATGGACTCCCTTATAGCTTGCTCCTTTATAGCTAGCTGATACGTATGGTTGGAGATGCTCTAGTAGGCTGCAGATGGATATCGAGGATTATACATATACTTTAAATCTCCCCAGGATGTCCACAGGAATGCCTCAACAAGACCTCTGGAATTCTAGTTTCTCTTAGAACAATGTAACTATGAATGAGGACAGTTCCGTCACCAGATTAGTTTCCTAGCTGAATCGCGAAGAGCTAAAACAAAGTTAAAAGGTATTATATGTTCCCTTAATTTTATGCAAGGATCAAGGTTGACACTTTGCACTATGCATCAAGATGACTCTCGGAAGGCCTTATTCTGACAAAGTGTCAACTTTTGTAAAATCCCTTAATTTATAACTGTTCTCATATATTGGTCTCTACATTTTATCTAACAACTGCAAGGCATTATATGTTCCCTATTCAGCTAAATTATCATATTTCATCTGAATAGGTAAACATAGTCAGAAGCAGTGAAGAGACTTTAAAGAAAATTCAGGGGTCACCACATCCTTCAAGAGCTTTATCAGATTATGGATCAGTACAGGGCAATGATTCACAAAACGATCCAGTGTTGGCTCTGAATTCTGATAAGGATGACATGGTAATGCCTATGCCACCTCTATGGCTGGCACCTCTTCAGCACCAAGATGCCAGGTAATACTTTTCTTTGTTGTACACTGCCAGATGTTTGTGAGCTTTTGATGTTTACCTTTCATTTTTATTATGTTGTTCATATTAAATTAGCTCTTTTTAAGTTCTTCATTCGCCCAGCGTCGATTTTCTGCTTGAAAAATGGTAGTAATGGCAGATGTAGATTAAAAAACTGCATTTGGTGCATAGTGCCTCCTCTTTCCCATTATCAAATCTATAATTTTCAGAATAAATTGCACAACTGCTGAGGTTAGTACAAGTAGGTCTTTGTGTAACCTACTTCCTCTTATCACAATGTAAGTCTGTCTAGATTTGTCCTAAGTCAAACTCTTACTTTGACTAGCATTATCTATAAAAACATATTATCTTAGATGAAAATAAGTGTCAACCTTACGTCGTTTAATTGAAGGACCGATTAGGCGACCACCGGGGGGGGGGGGGAGTGAATGGGAGCCGATAAAAAATCTTCTCGAAGGAGATCGAAACTCCAACAAGATGAACTCGCTCGGTCGGACCCCCAAAATCACACGCTCCGCACTTCTACCTTCCGTTTGCCAAAACCACGTAGCCACCCACTGGAGTGCTATTGGTCCTAGGAACAAACACTACCAACAGCCTCAACTCCTACACGCACACGGCAGCGGAAACAACTCGGAAGCTGGCTGTTTGGAGGGGGCGGTCAGACCGGGTATGGGGGGCGGTTAGACCGCCTCCACCTGGTGACCAAGAATTCCTCTGCAACTCATCTTCCGAGCACCAAAACGCCTCACGGTTTCACCAGCAGAAATCTCTGATCAAGGCGAAGCTGGCTATCAGGAAATCTTGGTGAGAACCAAAACTTCACCCAGGGGCCTAGGGGCGGTTAGACCGGCTACCAGGGGCGGTCTAACCTCTTGTACCCAGCAAAGAACTTCGAGCAAGAGCTCTTAGCAGACAGCGCCGAAACGACCCGAGATTTCACCTGAACGCTCCTCTGATCAAGGCGAGCAAACTCACAGAGGAAAATCCGGCAAAATCAAAACCTTCACCTAGATGACCCAGGGCAGTTAGACCGCCCCTTCCAGAAAACCTAGCCGCGGGTCAACCCTCAACTTCCCATCGCCCGATCTCCCGAATCCCTCCACGGATTGCAGCGAAACTTCGGGGATAGCTGGGTTACCTCCTGGGCAACCTCTTCCTCAAAGGAATCGACCCGAATCGCTCACAATCAAAAGGAATCGCGAATTTCGTCTCTCTAGGTCAAGAACTCGAGCAACTCGAAAAACCACCAAATCGAGACCGATTCAAGGGGATTCTTGGGGCAAAGTCACCAGCCAAAGAGGCACAAGGTCCTCATACGTGACACCCAACAAGAATCTCGCAAGAAATCGTCCTCAAAACTCCGCCACGAAAATCACAACAAAGAGCTCCGAAAATCACCAAAAAGGACGGGAAAGGCAACGCAAATCCTTGAGGAACCACGCTGAATCATCTATTGTTATGGGTGGCCGGAGGGCCAGCCCATCCACCCTCCACGCCTAAGAGATAGGATTAGTTGGATAAGATCAATTAGAGATAAGATTAGAGTCTTGAGGGTTAGGTTAGATAGGTTTCTTAAGGGTCAAGTCATCCCCTCTATATAAAGAGAGGAATGTATTCAGATAAATCAATCAATGAAGAAGAATTAAACCAATCTCTCCCCGAACTCCCAACAAGCGATGAGCAGTCGAGGCAAATAGTCCTTGACCCTCCTGTGCCTACCCGCCGGGATCTCCCGCCTATTACGTTGGTATCAGACGGCCAGCGATCCTCGGCTCCATGTCTTCTGGTGCGTATGAATCTATGTCGTTGTCGTCTCTGCGAGCAGCATTGAAGGCTGTGCTCCTGCGTGATTATCCAGACCTCAGGCTGGTAGAGGCTGACGACAAGGCGAAGTCTGCACTATGGCGCCCGCGGCGGCGGCGGTGACCTCGTCCTCATCCGCTTCCGTCTCCGAGTAGGCGGTGGAGGCGCAAGCACAGCAGGTCGAGGAACTCGGCCTCACCCCACCAACGGAAGACACCGCTGACGTGGAGGTCCTGCCTCTGTTTTCAGCGGCTTCACTCGACGTTGAGGTTGGGCTGGTGCAGCAGCCAGCTGCGGCGGCGCGCAGCACCCTGAAGAGGATGATGGCGGGGCCACTACGCAAGTTGTGGGGCATCTTCCATCTTCCCTTCTAGCGGCGCACGGCGCAGCGTAATCTCCGGCGGCGGCTGTGACGCAAGATTTGCTTGCGGCGGACAGCACCTCTGTTTTGCGGAAGGGGCCTGGTCGGTGCCGGCCGCCACGAGCTCGTATTCGCGGCCTCCGGTTGCATCCAGGGAAGTAGAAGTGGGTGCGGCAGCCAGCTGCGACAACGCGCAGCACCCTAGCGGGGAAGACGGCGAGGCCGCTGTGCGAATCGCGGGGCATCTCCTATCTCCCTCTACGGGCGGCGCACGGGACAACGCGATCTGCGGCGCCAAGGACGGCATTCGCTGCGACAGGCTGCTCTGTTCAGCGGGAGAGGAGGGATGGCCTGTGGTGGGCTGCCATGGTTGCAAAGGGAAACACAGGTGGACTGGTGGGCTTCTATGGCCAATTGTCTCTAGCCCACGTGCATCCACGAGCTAGGTTTTTTCCGTGGGATCCAGGAGACCAGAGCGTTTCAGCCACAAGCAACTCAAGCTGCGCCAAATAAGTAGTCTTAATTTATTTTGTTTTTTTAGCCGAGATGTAAAAGGCTCACGGTCGTGTCGTCCTCCTCGAGGTTTGCTGCAGCTCGAGGACGAGCTGCTCCTAAGGGGGGAGAAATGTTATTGGTGGCCGGAGGGCCAGCCCATCCACCCTCCACGCCTAAGAGATAGGATTAGTTGGATAAGATCAATTAGAGATAAGATTAGAGTCTTGAGGGTTAAGTTAGATGGGTTTCTTAAGGGTCAAGTCATCCCCTCTATATAAAGAGAGGCAATGTATTCAGATAAATCAATCAATGAAGAAGAATTAAAGCAATCTCTCCCCCAACTCCCAACAAGCGATGAGCAGCCGAGGCAAATAGACCTCGACCCTCCTCTGCCTACCCGCCGGGATCTCCCGCCTATTACATCTATACATACCATGAAGGTTCATACAAGGTCTAGCTTGCCACCCATACATCCATCCCTCTCTCTAGATCTCACATGAAGCACTCAAGCTAGTCCTTGGAAAAACTAGGGGGAAATAAGAACGAAAATGGGAAAACAAATGAGCTAGGGTCACAAGAGTTGGCTGCCATCCATCCCCTCAAGAGTACACATGGAGGCACCCAAAAGACCAAACTACCATTACTTAATAACTAGGGATACAAGCCCCTCAAGGGCGAATTTGGAAGTCTTCAGATCTTCTCCATCGGACGGATGCCCAGCGACTGCAACCTTGCTTAGCCTCGACGCAAGCCTTGCGATCCCGACGCGTGTCCTCCGCTTCGAAGCTTCTCAGCGGCAGCGACCCGGGCGGTCAGACCGCCCCCCTGGGTGGTTAGACCGGCCCAGGCGGTCAGTCCGCCCCTCCTGGGCTGTTGAACCGACCTGGGTGGCCACACCTCCTCGTCGAGTCTTCGGCCTCGGTTTTGTGGCTCAACCGAGTAACCCAGTGGTTTTCTGGTGAACCACTGCAAACCCCGCGAACTCGGTGTAGCCTCTGCCAATCACCACTCATGACTTGGCTCCCACGTAGTCCCGACTCGACCTTCGTTTTGAGGCTCAACCAAGAAACCATCCACGATTTCGTCCCGCTTTTCTTGCCACCATGCGGCTCGCACTTGACTCCACTGGTCACCGGGTTCCTCGAACCAAGCCTACTTGTCTTCTCCACACCTAGAGGCCTCACCGGCAACAACCTTTCACGCTTGTTCTTCACCTGCACCAACACCAGTCAAGCCACAACTTGCACATGCAATACTTAGCGAAGAGTCAGTCCACACAACGTTGTTAATCACTCATCACACCAGGAAGCGACCATTCACCGGTCCTCGAACCACACATGGTCCTCATTAATCTAATTAGATACTGATGTCAAAGTCTTAAAAAATATTTGATTTAGGATAAATCTAGATGGGCATATATTTGTGGTCGGAGGAAGTATAATGTTTTGTCACAAACTTTGTTCAAATAGGTTGAAATGACAAGATACTATTTGTTGTCGGTAGTTATGCACACGTGCATGGTTTTGCAACCGACAATAAGCAAAAAGAACATCACACAACTCTCAAGTCTCAACAGCCACGTTGATGGCAACTTTCTTTTTACCAAGTCAGCGATACCTGCTAAGTACAATTTCTTCTGAAAACTGTACAGGGGAGGTCTCCACTGTGAAAAAATATATTAAAGTAAAGAAGAAATTGTACAAGTCAACCCAGTACATGTCTGTTAGTGTATATATGTGTGAGTCGCCCATATGACCTGTGTACAACCCATAGAGACCCATGTATAGCTAACTATATACCCACCTTCACCCTTCTAGGGTTGGAGGAATACATAGTAAATTATTCCCCAAACATGGTATCAGCCTAGGGTTTCCTCTCATCCTCTTCCTCCCTTCCCCCTATGCGCCGCCGCCACCGTGGATGGCCGGCAGCCGCCTCCTCCCCTCTCCTCCTTCCCTCCTCTCTTCTCCGCTGGTGTGCTGACCTCTGGCACCAGCGTCGATGCTTCGGCACACGACCTGCCGCCCCTGCTCTCGATCCGCTGCAACCTGGCCTCCCCGTCGTCGATTCGGGCGCCGCTGCCACGCCCTCCATGCGGCGCACCCGACCGCGGGCGCCACAAACGCCGATGCGGTCGGCCGCCACCCTAGATGCGGACGCGGCTGCCCTGCGTGCGATCTAGCAGACCGCGGACGGGACTGCTGGGACGCCAGAGCCTTCCTCGCGCTGCAGTAGCTCGCGGACGGTGCTAATGTGGGTGCGGCCGCTGCCCTCGACGCCTGGCGGCCATCGATGGCCTCTCCCCGACCACAGTGGTCGCAATCACCACCCACGACCCTGCTATTGTGGCCGCCACCATTCGTGTCTTGGGGACGACTGTGCGCACGGGTCTGTCCGCTGTGGACGCCACGACGGGTCCTGCTGGCCAGGCTGCCGGCCCTGGTGGTGCCCCTGTTGGCCCTGCTAGCCAGCCCGTGGCCACTGGAGTGCTGGAGACGCAAGCTGCGGTCGTCTCTGCCTCCACTGGTGGACCTTCTTCCGGTAGCACCGACCTCACCCTCTTCCCGACTCTCTCCTCTCGGCGGGGTGGGCATGCGTCCTGCAGCTGCTCTATTCTTCGCCACCGCCTTCCTCTGGGGCATGTCGTCGTGCCCCACCTCTGTCGCCACCGCTGACAGCGCCCTCGCTACGATCCTGGAGAACGCCAAGACTGCGACAACCGCCGTCGAGGACCGCGTGCGTGTGGCTGCCCTCGCTTGGGAGCACGAGTGTGCCACAGCTGACGCTCTTGCTTGCCAGGTCGCCGAGGCGGAGCATTTCCTCCACACCTCTACAGGGGAGCATGTCGCCTCTTCTCGGCAGCTTTCGCCTACTATTGTGCCCACGCCGAGTGCTAGACCCCTCCGTGGCAAGGACGACCCCATGGTCGCCTATCTCCACCTTCAGGCCGCCGAGGTCCCGCACATAAAGAATCTGGTCACTGTCCTCCTCGACTCCACCTCCACCTCCTACACTCGATGGAGGGACCAAGTTCTCCTCGCGCTCAGCCGCTACGTCCTCTTCGACACTCCAGCCCGTGCTCGCGACCCGGCGTGGTGGCGCCGCAACAGCATCGCTGTGTCCTAGATCTTTGTGACCATCTCCCTGGATCTGCAGGACATCGTGCGGACTCTGGGTGACACCGCGCGCGTGATCTGGCTGGCCCTTGAGACTCAGTTTCTCGGGAACGCCCATACTCGCGCCCTCCAGCTCGACGCCGAGCTTCGCACACTAGAGTAGGGTGACCTGTCCGTGGGAGACTATTGCCGGTAGATGAAGAGCACGGCCGATGCGCTTCGCGACCTCGGGTACCCGGTCTCGGAGCACGTCTTGGTGCTCAATGTTGTGCGGGGCCTTCCCAGCAGTTACGAGGCCCTGCGGACGTTGATCACGCACCAGCGACCGCCACCCACCTTCCCCACCCTCCTTCACTTCTTTGCCTGGGTGTCCACTCAGTTCGGCCTCACCGTTAAGGCCGTCCAGTGCGACAACTGTCGTGAGTTTGATAACTCCACCTCTCGCTCCTTCTTTCTTTCCCGAGGCGGATTCGGACCACGAACGATGTCATGCGCACTCTTCTGATCTCGACCCCCCCCCACGCGCTTCTGGGCAGAGAGCGTTCACACCGCCACCTACCTTCTCAACCGTCTTCCTTCCACCGCTTCTCCCGCTTCGACTCCTCACCACGCTCTCTTCGGTACCCCCTCCCACTTACACTCACCTTCGTGTCTTCGGGTGCGCTTGCTACCCGAACCTTGCTGCCACTGCTCCTCATAAGCTCGCACCTCACTCGACACGTTGTGTGTTCCTTGTTTAATCCCCTGACCATAAGGGTACCGCTGCTACGATCTCATCTCTCGTCGGGTTCTTATATCCCGACATGTTGTGTTTGACGAGTCGGACTTCCCCTTTTCCTCCTCCTCCACACCCACTCCAGATCCTGGCATTGAGTCCATGTTTTCTGACCCGGTGGTACAGCCGCCTGTTTCTGTTTTTCCTTTTCCAGCAGGTTCTTTTGGTACACCGCTGGCTCTGGCTCCTCCGGCGGCACCTGAGCCTGCTCTTGCAACACCCGCGGTTCCGGTGCCATTCGTCGCACCTGACGTGGGCTTGGTGCCTTCGGCCGCGCCACGAGTGGCCCCGGTCCCACCGGTGCGCCTCGCCACGCCACACGCGGCCCCGGTGCCCCCGACGCCCCACGCCGCGCCACACGCGGTTCCGCACCTCCACCCGCGCCACGCGCGGCCCCGCCACCACCTGCACTCTACGTCGAGCCTGTGCATGTGTTCCAGCGTTGTCCGGTGCCTCCACCGCCGCTACCTCCTCCGGCTCCTCCACCAGCGGTGCCTGTAGACTATGTGTCTCTTCTGCGCCATGTCTACGGGCGCCGCTCCACGGCTCTGCCTCCACCACCGTCACCGGGACCGTCTCCGCCTCCTCCGCCGCCACTGCCGCCTCCCCCACGGCGCTCTCGGGTGGAGTCGACAGTGTACCACCCACCGGTCATCCATCGGGATCCTCGTCACACCCATCCCATGGTGACCCGGCAAGCGGTCGGGGTTCTTTAGCCGCGGGCCCTCTCCGCTATCGAGGGGGAGCCGCGGCTTTCTCCGATCCCGACGTCGGTTCGTGAGGCTCTGGCAGATCCGACTGGCGTCGCGCGATGGAAGAGTACGAAGCTCTTCTTGCCAACCAGACTTGGGACCTTGTGCCACGTCCGTCGGGTTGCAATGTGGTGACCGGCAAGTGGATTTGGACCATCAAACGCCGTGCTGATGGTACACTGGAGCGCTACAAGGCGCGTTGGGTCCTTCGGGGGTTCACTCAGCGTCTCGGTGTGGACTATGACGAGACTTTCAGTCCAGTGGTGAAGCCTTCTATAGTGCGCACAGTTCTCTCTTTGGCTCTCTCTCGGTCTTGGCCCGTGCACCAGTTCGATGTCAAGAACACATTTCTTCATGGCACTCTGACCGAGACCGTCTACTGCAGCCAGCCAGCAGGGTTTCTGAACTCTAGTTGTTCGGATATGGTCTGCCGGCTGAACAAGTCTCTGTATGGTTTGAAGCAGGCTCCTCGGGCATGGTACTCTCGGTTTGCCACCTTCCTGCTGACACTGGAGTTTGTTGAGGCTAAGTCAGATACTTCGCTGTTCATATATCACCATGCTGATGGGGTTGCCTACCTCCTTCTCTACGTTGATGACATTGTTCTGACTGCCTCAAGTCCACGGCTGCTTCAGCGGATTATCACCTAACTTCAGCAGGAGTTTGCCATGAAGGATCTGGGTCAGCTTCAACACTTCTTGTGCGTGACAGTTGAGCCCCGTTAGACTGGTCTTCTCCTTCACCAGCGCCAGTATGCCCTGGATATCCTGGAGCGTGCCGGGATGACTGATTGCAAGCCTTGCTCCACTCCTGTTGACACTCAGGCGAAGCTGTCTGCTACCCTGGGTGATCTTGTGGCTGATCCTACTGCTTATAGGAGTCTTTCTGGCGCCTTACAGTACCTCACTTTCACCAGGCCGGATCTCACCTACGCTGTCTAGCAGATCTGCCTCCATATACATGATCCACGGGAGTCACACCTTGCTGCTCTGAAGCGCCTCCTCGCTACGTCCGAGGCACTTGACTTTGGCTTGGTCCTCCACCGGTCTCCGTCTGCTGAGCTGGTCGTCTACACTTATGGTGACTGGGCGGGGAGCCCGGACACGCGCCGCTCTACCTCAGGTTATGCCGTCTTCCTCGGCGGCAACTTGATCTCCTGGTCGTCCAAGCGACAGCCGGTTGTCTCTCGCTCGAGTGCTAAGGCGGAGTATCGGGCTGTTGCTAACGGAGTGGCTGAGGCGTCCTGGCTCCGACAGCTCTTGGCTGAGCTTCACAGCTTGCTCGCCAAGAGCACGCTCGTCTACTGCGACAACGTCAGCACTGTGTACCTCTCCACCACCAACCCTGTTCAGCATCAGCGGACAAAGCATGTGGAGATTGACTTGCACTTCGTCCGTGACCGGGTGGCTATTGGAGATGTTCGGGTTCTCCATGTACCGACCACCTCCCAGTTCGCTGACATCTTCACCAAGAGTCTTCCTTCCTCAACCTTCTCGGAGTTCCGGTCCAGCCTCAACGTAGCCAGTGGCTAGTTGTGCTGCCGGGGGGGGGGGGGGGGGGCTTGTCTGTGAGTTTCTTTCTTTGCTGGCCAGTCTTGTACACCACTGCGCCGGTACTCTAGACTGTGGGGGTGTTAGTGTATATATGTGTGAGTGGCCTATATGGCCTTGTACAGCCCATAGAGGCCCATGTATTGCTAACTCTATATATCCACCCTCTCTAGGGTTGGAGTAATACACGGGAATTATTATTCCCTAACAATCTTCACCAAGGGTCTTCCCTCCTCGACCTTCTCAGAGTTTCGGTCCAGCCTCAATGTAGCCAATGGCTAGTTGTAGCTGCGGGGGCCTTGTGTGTGAGTTTCTTTCTTTGTTGGCCAGTCTTGTACACCGCTGGGCCGGTAGTCCAGACTGCGGGGGGTGTTAGTGTATATATGTGTAAGTGGCCCATATGGCCTGTGTACAGCCCATAAAGGCCCATGTATAGCTAACTATATACCCACCCTTCTAGGGTTGGAGGAATACACAGAAAATTATTCCCCAAACCATGTCCACTGTGTAACTGCTAAGTCCAAGTCCACGCAGTTCCTCCTGATGACTCCTGACTGTTCACTTTTGAACCCAATCAATGGCAAACTGCTGAGTTAAAGCCATTAAGAAAGCATCACCTTGAAGGAAGACACAGGTTCCTGTTGGTGGTTACAAAAAGACCAAACAATAGACACCCTCTTGGGCAAGACACTTGTCCAGAAGACCTTCTAGCGGATGAGTGGCTAGAATGTTGTGTCCTGGTTAAGCCCTGAAGACCTACATGCCTACGGTATGGAGCCTGTGGGATCGGGCTTGGTGTGGAACCACCCCCTGGGGCACTAAGGTCAAAACCCCCCTTTTGGAGTATGAAGATCCTCCATACATAGGGACAATGCGGAAGCTCTGTACCTAGAGCTGACACGGGTGCACCCTTTACATATGGAGGCCACGTGGTAGTCCTCTGGATCTGTAAGGGATGCCGAGCCTGCCAGTAGGGCCCCGTCTGTCAGATGGTGCGACCTTCTGAAACGTGTGGGGGGTGGTTGGTGGGGGTCCCCCTTGCCACCACCTGAGTTTGGAGGGAACCCCCGAAATCCACGGTCCCCTATTCATGCTGAAACAATGTTTATTTTTTATTTTTGGGTTAAAGTGCCGCAATATGGAATCGGATGGACATGATGATATCTTGGAATTGGGGCCTGGGCAAGTGGGCATGCACATACACACACACAGTTATAGGTTTATTACATTCTCGTAAGAACTTGATTATCTTCTTTCAAATGGAACCGATTTAGTCTTTTTCCTTCATGGTAGGGTAATGAATTGTACATTTCTAGCTCTGCATGGTTGCTTTGCGTGTAATGCTTTTATTTGGGCCTAGGCTAAGATAATTTTTCTACATTAACTGTCTCTGTTGCACCTACAATTTGTTTGTTGAGAATTTCAATATGTTTTACCTGAGTTCAGTGTTATACTATGTGTCAGTTATTATTATCCTTTTGTTGTCAGGCAGACCTTGTGATCTCCGTGATGTGCTGAAAGATTTAGTTGCAGGAGCGTTACCACTTGCTTATAAGCAGCAACGCACATTAGATATAACTGGAATTTCAGATCCACTTCATGTTGTTGTTGAGGAATCTGCTTTGAGACAAGCCTTGAGTAATCTGATAGAAGGAGCTCTTCTACGTACACAGCATGGTGGAAGAGTTCAAATATATGCAGGTCAAGCACCTGCAGGAGGTACTCTCCTGGTCATTGATGATGATGGGCCTGACATGCAGTACATGGTAAGAGAAGATACAAATTTTAGCAGTAATACAGTTTATTCTTTTCCTTATCAAATCTAAAACTCGCGAAGAAAAATGCCCCTCCTTTATTGTCATACTGATACTGCTAGAGCAGACTGATACTACTAGAGCATTTATGTCTGCATGTTCTAAACTTATAATAAACATGTTTGTTAGTCTACATGTGTGTGTGGCCCATATGGACTGTGTATAGCCCATATAGAGGCCCATGTATAGCTGACTATATATCCACCCTTCTAGGTTGGACGAATATAAATTACATTCTTAACATGGTATCAGAGCAGTTTAGGGTTTCCTTCCTCTCCATCTCTCCCAACGCCGCCGCCGCCTCCCATGGCTGGCCGCCGGCCAGAGCACCCTCCTCCCCTCTCCTCCTGTCCCACCAGCGGAGCCGCGGCCACCCGCCCGGCCACCCTTGTGCTCGCCGGCGCGGGCCGGGGCCCGACGGGTGCGCCGCCGCGCGGCCCGGGCCGGCCGCCTCTCCCCGGTGCGGCCCGCGCACGCCGCCCCCCGCCGGTCCCCGCTCGCCACCTCCTCCGCCACCGCCTCCGCCGCTCGGGACGCGGGGCGCGCGCCCCTCCCACCGCCGCCGCCGCTCGGCCGCAAGGGCGGGGGACCCCGCCGTCGGCGCACGGGCGAGCCGCCTCCATCGTGGCGTCTGCCCTGGATCGCTCGGTGCTCAGGCCGCGTGGGCTGCAAGCCCCGCTACTAGTGGTGCGGGGGAGGGGGGCAAGGGCATTTTCTCCTTTCCCTGCTAACTTCCCCTTCTCCGGCCTGGGGATGCCCCCTGTGGACGCGCCCTACTCCGCCGCCGCCTTCCTTTGGCGCCTGTCTCCGGCTCCTACGAGCGTTGCGACTGCCGACAACGCCCCGCCGTGGCACTTGCGGCTGCCAAGTCTGAGGCCGCCGTGGCTCATGAGCGGGTTCGTGTGCCAGCTTAGTGTAACGTGGCTGACGCCATTACTCGCCGGGTCGCCGAGGTGGAGCACTTCCTCCATGCCGCTGAGGCGGAGCACGTCGCCTTTTCCTCCCACCAGGTGCCGCCCACTGCTCCAGTTTAGCAGTGTTGGTGTTGTGGTAAATATTTCGCAACTAACCCCTCCCTTGTATCTTCAGCTCATCAGAGACGAGCGGGATATGGTTTGGTTCTTGCCTTGGCTATTTTAGGAAATGATCAAAAGTCCGGCTAGCAAAGGTCAGGCGAAGATCGACGAACGAAGATGGAGTGAAGCTCAAGATCTTCATTCGCGGGAGCAAAGTCCGAGCACGAAGCTGCAGTGAAGGAATTGTCGTGAAGGCGTGTCAAGACGGGGCGAAGAGTTGGTGGATGCAGCAGCAGGTTGCGAGAGAATGTCTCTGTTAGATTGCTACTCTGGATATCACCAAATCTGGATGAAGAGGGAAAACGAAGATAAAACAAGTTTTATAACACCTTTTGGGGTATATTGCTTCGTGAGAATGCCCGAAGGCCTGAGTAATGCTGGCCCAACATTTAACAGAATGGTGAAGATTGTACGTGGCCCGCAACTGAGGAGAAATGTATCAGCCTACGTAGACGATGTTGTCATACACAACAAAAAGAAAGAACAGCACATCGAAGATCTCAGAGAAACCTTAACGAACCTAAGAAAATACGGTCTCATGTTAAACCCAGAAAAGTGTATCTTCGGGGTATCTTGGCGAAAATTGTTGGGCTGCATGGTGTCAAAATCAAGCATACAAGCGAACCCAGATAAGATAGAGACAATAAGAAACATGAAAACACCACAGACAAAAAGAGATATCTAGAAGCTCACTGGAAGAATAACACCATTGAGTCGCTTCATAGCGCGATCGGCAGAACGAAGCTTACCATTCTTCAAGCTGTTGTCTGCGAAGAACAAGATCAACTGGTGTCCCAAAGAGTAGGAGATATTTGAACAGTTCAAATCCTACCTGGAAAATTTGGCAGTGCTCACAAGTCTAGGAGACAAAGCAAAGCTATTGTTGTACATTGCAGCTTCAGCCAGTGTAGTAAGCGCAGCTCTATTGGAAGAGAAATACGAAGGTCGTCTTAAACAAGTACCAGTATACTTCGTCTTCGAGGCCTTATCAGGAGCGAAGAGGTTTTACTCTGAACTCGAGAAGATAACATACGCAGTGGCAATGACGGCAAGAAAGTTAAAGCATTATTTCCAGAGCTATTCAATAACAATTCCCACATCGTATTCTATTCGCGAGATGCTAGAGGACAAGGAATCTTCGGCAAGAATAGGAAAATGGGCTACAGGGCTATCCCAGTATGCCATAGAATTCACGGTAAGAACAACCATCAAGTCAAAAGTCCTACTCTCGTAGTAGACTTTATCGCAGACTGGACTCCAAGTTAGGACGACGAAATGAAAGAAGAAAAGCCGGAAACACTATGGGTGATGTATTGTGAGGGAGCTTATTGCGACGATGGAGCCGCATCTTCGGCAGTCTTAAGGTCACCATCATGCATAAAGATGAGATATGTTGTGAGACTAGACTTCGAAGGCAAACAAACAATGTGACAGAATATTAAGGATTATTACTGTGACTTCATAAAGCAAGAGCAATAGGGGCACGAAGAGTGGTCATAAACACAGATTTAGAACTCATCACAAGGCAGATTGGCAAGACATATAAAGCAAAG
The DNA here is from genome assembly GCA_947561735.1 of Cenchrus americanus. Taxonomy (NCBI): domain Eukaryota; kingdom Viridiplantae; phylum Streptophyta; class Magnoliopsida; order Poales; family Poaceae; genus Cenchrus; species Cenchrus americanus. The sequence continues at coordinate 130,934,834 of OX387239.1, forward strand.
CATGATGAAATGGCAAAATACTTGAAAACTGTACGATGCATGGAAAAAATTCTTTTTTGGCTTCAACGTAAAGAAAATACCAAGAGATCAGAACAATGAAGCAGATATGCTAGTGAAGGCGACAACACAGAAAGAGCCACTACCGCCAGATGTCTTCTACGAAGTCCTGAGATGCAAATCAGTTGATTGCGACGAAGCGCTAGTGAGATACATAAATGCGATATCCAGCGAAGACAGGAGGTCTTCGATCATGGCATTTCTAAGAGGACACTACGAACAACAGTCAAGGGAGGAAAACAAAAGAATGACCTTGAGAGCGAGGTCATATGAAATAAGAGGAGACAACTTGTACAAGATCGGGTTGCCATGTGAGCAGACACGTAGATTGACAAAGTGTAAAGTGAACATGTGTAAAGTGTGTGAGTACGAGCCATGTGAGGCTACCGAAATACCACTGAGATGCTTCGCACAATGTGAAAAAGCCATGGCTAGTGTTGTAAAGCGTAATTGTTACGGGCCTATAAAATGGACCCGACGGTAATGAAATAGGGGCGATTGGATGGCGGCTGAGTTTCATTACACTCGGTCGAGTTTGAAATAGGGGTGATTGGACGGCGGTTGAGTTTCATTACACTCGGTCGAGTTTGAGTTTCTATTCTTTGGTGTCTTTGGTCCTCTTCCTTTGCTTATTTCGTTTCGACTGTTGGCCACTCTTCGGGGAAGATTTTTATCCCTACAGCCAGACCCCAGCTTGGCCAGGTCGACCCCATGGTCGCCTACCTTCACCTCCAGGCCGTCGAGGTCCCGCACATCAAGAACCTGGTCACCATCGTCCTCGACTCCGTCTCCTACGCTCGTTGGAGACCAGGTTCTCCTGGCGCTCCGCCGCTACGCCCTCGATGACCACGTCTTCTTCGACACGCCGGTCGAGGCATGTGACCTAGCGTGGCTAGCATCGCCATGTCGTGGATCTTTGGGACCATCTCCCTTGATCTACAGGACATCGTGCAGACTCCCGGCGGCACCGCATGCGAGGCTTGGATTGCTCTCGAGAGCTGGTTCCTTGGCAACACCCAGACGCACGCCCTCCAGCTCGGTGCCGAGCTCCGCACACTTGAGCAGGGCGATGTGTCTGTGGGCGAGTTCTGTTGGAAGATGAAGCGCACGGCTGATGCTCTTCGCGACCTTGGGTACCCGTTTCCGGAGCACATCCTGGTGCTCAATGTTGTGTGGGGCCTCCCCAGCAACTACGAGACCCTGCGGACATTGATCACCCACCAGAGGCCGACACCCACCTTCCTACAGGCCCGGGATGCTCTCACCCTGGAGGAGCTCATTCGGGGCCTCCACACACCTGCCTCGACTACGTCTTCATCCTCCACCACCTCTCGCGCACTTGTCGCTACCCCACCATCGTCCTCCGCCTAGCCGCCCGCCTCTCTACTTGGTGCTTCTCCCCCCTGAAAGGATCAATGCAAGTGGCCTAGAGAGCGGTGAATAGGCTTACAAAACAAATTCAACAAATTTTTGCCAAATTCTGCCCAGACCCCGAACCTTCGGGTTTTTCCCTTGAACCTCCGGGAAAATGCACTTAGATGTATTTTGCTGGAGCTTCCGGGAAAATGTGCTTCTATCGATTTGCTGCGGATAACAAGATTAGAGAGCAACAAGATAGCAGGAAATTGGTTACAAGTACTTAAGGGAAAGAGCCTAACCACACCATCAACCTTAGTGGTAGGATTCCTAGCCCTAGCGGGGATCTCTCGCAGGGAATACGAGTGGGAGGGAGGCGGAGGCGGTGGGCGACAACGGCGCTGGTGCGCCGTGATCGCTGGGAAGGTGGAGGCGGCCGCGCTACAGTACCCGCGCGGGTGCGTTCACGTGAACGGGGAGGAGGAGACGGGTGAATTAGGGTTGGCCCTTGAGGCCGCAATCTTTGATTGATTGCCAAACCGATTATTCTCCTAACAATCCCAAAGTATTTATTACAAATATGAAAGCCCTAACGACGAGTACGAATCCGACGGCGGTAGACGATCGGCGGCTTGGGGCGCCGAGGCACCGGGGCTCGCGCCTCCCCACGGGCTGCGCCCCCTCCGGTGGGCCGCGGGCCGGGCCATAACATCTCTCCCCTCCTCGACAAACAAGCGCTCGTCCTCGAGCCGGAAGTCGAGGAAGCGAGTCTTGAAGTCCTCCGGTGGCTCCCAAGTGGCCTCCTCCACCGGAATGCCCTCCCGACGGACGTGCGGCTCCCATGAGTCGGACACCCGCGGGTGCGGAGAACCCGCGCGGAGTCGGAAGCACACGGCCATCCTCGATGGGCGGCGAGAGGCGGCACCACGGACGGAGGAGTGCCCCGAAACGGCTTGAGCAAGCCGACATGGAACACATCGTGCGGGCGGGCGTCCGCCGGAAGAGCTAGACGGTATGCCACCACGACCAATACGCTCTACCACCTGAAAGGGCCCAGTGTAGCGAGGCCCTAGCTTCCCCTTGGCCCGAGGCTCCAGCGCGTGCGACGGTCAATGAAGAAGCCGCAACCACACCCAATCCCCCACCGCAAACTCCAGGTCGCGATGGCGGCGGTCATAGGAGGACTTGGCGTAGTTGCGGGCCTGAAGGAGACGCTCCCGGATGTCGGCGAGGTAGGCGTCGCGGTCGCACAGCAATGCGTCGGCCCCCCGGTGGGCGCCATCCCGCCGGTCGAGGCGGCAAGGGCGGCGCCGGCCGCCCGTAGACGACCTCGAACGGCGTGGTGCGCGAGGCGGTGTGGTAAGAGGTGTTGTAGCGAGTACTCCGCCCACGAAAGCCGGTCAACCCACGCCGCGGTCGGTCACACCGTAGCACACCGTAGGTACATGGCGATCACCTTGTTGACCACCTCGGACCGGCCGTCCGTGCGGGGGTGGAAGGCCGTGCCGAAGCGGAGGCCGGACGCCGGCGAGGTGGAACAAGTCGCGCCACATGCGGCCCCGGTGAACACCGGGTCACGGTCGGCCGACGATGGACGCGGGAAGCCGTGCGGGCGCACAATGCCGTCGAAGAATGCCCGCGCCACCGAAGCCGCCGTGTAGGGGTGGGCCGAGCGGGATGAAGTGCGCATATTTGGAGAAGCGATCCACCACGGTCGGAATAAGCGACTTCCCGCACACCTTCGGCGGCCCCTCAATGAAATCCATCGAGATGTCCGCCCACACACGGGACGGAACGTCGAGGGGCCGGAGCAACCCCGCCGGTCGAAGCGTCTCGCGTCTTGTTGCGGCGGCACGTCTCGCGAGCTGCCCGCACGAACGCCGCACGAGGCGCTTGTCATGCGGAATGTGAAATTCCGCACGCGAGCGCCGTAGCGTCTTCGGATCCCCTCATGGCCGGCGCGCGTGGACAAGGCGGCGGTGCGCGGCGAAGGTCGGGAACGTCCGGCACGAAGACGCGCTTGCCGTGGAGGAGGCCGTGGTCCTCGCGCCACGGCGTGCCGAGGGCGCCCTCACGGAGGGCCGCCGTAGGAGGCGCCTGCCTCGACGTCTCCCGGCGGTGGCGGTTCGCGGCTCCTCGAGGAGGGCGAACGTCGGTCCGGACAACGCACGGAGGCTTGGGGGCGTGTCGTCGGTGTCGCCTGTCACGGCGGCGAGAGAGGGCGTCCGCCGCCGTGTTGAGGCGGCGGGGCGGTACTCCACGGTGAAGTCGAACCCGAACGACTTGGCCGAGCCACCGATGCTTCGGGGAACGGTGGACGGCCCGCCGGTCCGGGGGAGGAACTTCAGGCTGTAGTGGTCGGTGCGGACGAGGAAGCGGCGCCCCCACAAATAGGGGCGCCAGTGGCGCACCGCCTGGACGAGGCCGATGAGCTCGCGCTCGTAGGCCGCTAGTTTGCTGTGGCGGGCAGCAAACGGGCGGCTGAAGAAAGCCAGGGGTCCCGCCCCCTGGTGTAGTACCGCGCCAAAGCCGGTGCTCGATGCGTCGCAATCAACGATGAACTGCCGGTCGAAGTCGGGCATCTGGAGCACCGGGCCTGTGGAGAGCGCCTCCTTGAGCGCCTGGAATGCCTGGGCCGCCTCGGGCGTCCAGGCGAAAGCGTCCTTCCGCGGAGAGGTCGGGTCGGGGCGCCGCGATCGCGCCGAAGTCCGGATGAATTTCCGGTAGTAGCCTCGCTAGGCCGAGGAAGCCCGGACGCCCGGACCGAGCGGGGCTCAGGCCAGGACGCCACAGCCTCGACCTTGTCGCTGTCCATGGCCACGCCGTTGGCGGAGATGACGTGGCCCAGGTAGCCACCGAGCGCTCGCCGAAAGAGCACTTCGAGCGCTTGACGTGGAGGTGGTGCGCCCGAAGAGCCTGGAGGACGAGGCGGACGTGCGCGCGGTGCTCGGTCCGGGGGAGGAGTCAGAATCAAGATATCGTCAAAGAAAACTAAGACGAAACAACGGAGGAAGGGCTGGAGCGCGTCGTTCATGAGGGCCTGGAACGTCGCCGGCGCGTTGGAGAGGCCGAATGGCATGACCAAGAACTCGAAGTGGCCGTGGTGCGTCCGGAACGCCGTCTTCTCCACATCGGCGGGGTGCATGCGCACCTGGTGGTACCCGGAGCGCAAGTCGAGCTTGGTGAAGAAGCACGCGCCGTGGAGCTCGTCGAGCAGCTCGTCGACGACCGGGATCGGGAACTTGTCCTTGGATGTCTTGTCGTTGAGGGCGCGGTAGTCGATGCGGAAGCGCCGGGGAGCCGTCCGCCTTCTTGACAAGGAGCACCGGCGCGAGAGAACGGCGACGTGCTTGGGGCGAATGATCCCCCGCGCCGGCATCGCCGAGCACCGCCGCTCGAGCTCGTCCTTCTGCGGTGCGCGGGTAGCGGTACGGTCGGACCGCCACGGGCGCCGTCCCCGGCGGGGAGGTGGATCCGTGGTCGTAGGGACGGGACGGAGGGAGCCCGTGCGGCTTGGCGAAGACGTCGTCGTACTCCCGCGGCGAGTCGTCGATGAAGGGCCGGTCGGGGTCGGCGTCGACGGAGTGGGCGTGCGCCACGGACCCCTCCGAGTGGGGGCGCCCGTAGCCCGCGCCGAAGACGCGCCGGTCCCCGCCACCGGAACGCCATGCGGAGGGAGTCGAGGTCCGGCGGGGATGGTGCCGAGGGTGCGCAGGTAGTCGGCACCCAGCACCAAGTCGAACCCGCCGAGGCCGATACTGAAGCAGGTGATGGAGAACTCCTCCCGACCCACGAGCATCGGAACGCCGCGCGCCACCGCCGCGCACGGCACCTTGTCGCCATTGGCGACCGTCACGCGGAGGTTGGCGGGCGCGGACGCGGCTTGATGCGGCGCGCAACCGCCGTGTCGACGAAGGTGTGGGAGGAGCCGGTGTCGACGAGGGCCTCCGGGCGGCGGCCGTTGATGAAGAGCGGGATCACGATGGTGTCCCCGGTACGGATGCTGCGATCGCATAGAGCGACACGCGCATCGTCTCGTCGGTAGGTGGCGCCTGCTCCTCCGGTGTGGGCTGCTCCGCCATGAGGGCCGCGTGCAAGGCGGCCTCTGTCTCGGCGTCGGCCGCGCCGTCCTCCGGGTCGTCGGTGATGAGGAGGTTGAAGAGCCGCTTGCACTGATGCCCGCGAACGAAAGGTTCGTCGCAGTTGAAGCAGAGTCCCAAGCGGCGGCGCTCAACCATCTCCGCCGGTGTGAGACGGCGAAAGGGGCGCGTGGGCGCCTGCGCCTGGGCTGGTGGACCCGCGGGCGCCGCGGGCGGGGGCTCGCCGGGGGGGTGGCGCCGGAAGCGCCAAAGGGGGGGTGCGCGCGCGGCGGTGGAATCGGAAAGCGCGAAGGCGCTCGCGACGGGCGTGGTGCGTCGGCGGTTGGGATGCCGCCGCGCGCCGCTCGTATGCCCGTGCCGGGTACATGGCCGTGCGGGAGGTCGTCCCGGCCGACGCGCGGCTCGACGTCGACGCGGATATGGTCGGAAGGCCTCCCACGAAGAGGTCCGCCTTCGGTGCGGCGGAAGGTCGTCGGTGTGGCGGACGAGCTCGTTGAAGCGCTCCCCGGTACTCCCGGACCGGAGCTCGCGAAGGGGAGACGTGCCGGCTCGGACGGGCGGTTGGTACGCACCGCCGGCCCGAACCGTTGATGGCACGGAGTCCGCGAAACGCTCCCACGTCGGTACGCCTTCGTCAATCTCCAAGGCGTAGTACCACGTACGGGCGACTCCGTCGGGTGGAAGGAGGCGAGCCGGACGCGGTCGGCCGGCGCCGTCCGTTGCCCGCGGAAAAGCGCCGCGGCGGCGCAACCGGTTCGGCGGGTCGACGGAACCGTCGTAGGAGGGGAACTCCCGGCTTGCCGAAGCGCGGAACGCCCGGCCCACGGTACGGCCCGCCACCCGCGCCGCCGGGGAGGGGGGGGCCGGTGGGGGGCGCCGCCAAGGTGGGGGGTCCGTGGGGGGCGGTAGGCGTTGCGCGCGCCGCGCGCGCCGCCGCCCGTCCCGGCGACCGGTCACGGATGGGTTCGGCCGGTCGGTGAAGAGCGGTGGGCGCGACGGCGAGTGGGGAACCGGATCTCCGTGATCTTCTTCGGTGCCGAGGGCCCCGGAGGGATCGTCGCCTCGGCTCGGAGATCGGCGGGATGACGCCATGGCCGGCAACCCGTACGAAAAACCCTCGGGCATGGCGACGGAGGAGGCCGGGCGGCCGTCTCGAGCGCTCGGACGCGGGTGCTCGGGTCCCTGGACTTGGCCGCCCGGTGTCCGTGATCGCCCGGAGGAGGTCGTGCATGGTGGGCTCCGGCCGGCGTCCTTCCCCTTGTCGTCGTCGCCGGCATACCTGATACCAGGTTGGTAGGATTCCTAGCCCTACCGGGGATCTCTCGCAGGGAATACGAGTGAGAGGGAGGCGGAGGCGGTGGGCGACGACGGCGCTGGTGCGCCGTGATCGCTGGGAAGGTGGAGGCGGCCGCGCTACGGTGCCGCGCGGGTGCGTTCACGTGAACGAGGGAGGAGGAGACGGGTGAATTAGGGTTGGCCCTTGAGGCCGGCAATCTTTGATTGATTGCCAAACTGATTATTCTCCTAACAATCCCAAAGTATTTATTACAAATATGAAAGCCCTAACGACGAGTACGAATCCGACGGCGGTAGACGATCGGCGGCTTGGGCGCCTGAGGCACCAGGGCCTGCGCCTCCCCCTGGGCCTGCGCCCCCTCCTGGTGGGCCGCCGGCTGGGCCATAACACTTAGGGTTAAAGATATGGCAAGAAACCTAGCAAACCCTAATAGATCTAGTGAGCACACAACATAGAACAAGCAAGCAACAACATAAGGAAAGTAAAGCACAAGGGACAACAATTTATCCCGTGGTTCAACTCAGCACAAAGGTTGGCTTACATCCACATTGTTGAGGTTAGCCACAAAGTCTATGGAATCTCTCTAGATCCACTCCTTTGTCACACCTATCACCAAGGTAATAGATGGAGGGTTTCCACTAAGCAAGTGAGGGTAATACAAACTGCTTGGAGCTTTCACAATCGATTGGAGAGCTTCCAAGCAACCTCTAGCCGTCTATGAGCAAGGCTCCAAGAGTAAAAGATCCACCAAGGAGCTAGGGGTCCACCAAGTGCTCAAGGACACAAGAAGGGGCTTAGATTTGCTTGATCTCACAAGGAATCACTCCACACTTGAATGCTAGGGTTGTATTTGGATTCAAGTAGGTGGGAGTCAATGCTTGGGAGAGAAGGGGAGCAAATACTATTGTTCAGCGCAGGGAGGAAGAAGATAACCATTGGGAGAAGGGGGTATAAATACCCTCAGATCTGGAACAACAGCGGCTCTTTTCGAAAACCTGAAACCTCCGGGCTAGATCCCGGAACCTCCAAGAACAGGTGACTTCAGCAGGCTGACTTGGGAGCAGCCCGGAACTTCCGGGAAAAACTCAGAGGGAAAGGTGTGAACAAGGCTAGATATGGTTGGGATGGTTTTGGTTTTAGAGAAGATCTCTAAGAACTTGGTTTCATCCATGCCACTATTAGTATCCCTCTTGATAGTACGACTTGTCCTATACTCAAATTCGAAATAGAAAATGAAATTAAAGCATGTCTTGAGCCCTAGGAAGCTTCTTCAAACAATGAGGGGTCACCTTTCTTTCCTTTTCACATTTCTTCAAATTAAAACTTGTCACTCATACTCAAAAACTCATTAGACCTTTAATTAAGTGGTCAACATCACCAAACCCACTTAGGGGCTTGATTGCACTTACACCCCCGGGCTGAGCGGGGGCGGGGGGGGGGGGGGGGGCGTGGGGGTCGCGAGGACGCGGTGGTGGGAGTTGTGGGATGCCCACCCAGGCTCCGACCCCTACTCTCACTCCTCTTCCTGGGGGTGCGCCCTTGCCAACCTTCACCAACCCGTGGTCAGGGCGTATCTCCATGTGGCCCTTCTAGGGTCAAGGAGGGGGTCTCGTCCTCCACTCCAGCCGGCTGCCATGGTCACGGGTGCAGCTACCTACGCGCCAACCTGGACTCCACCCCCCTTCCCTTAGCCTAGCCAGTTCTCGACATGGCCGGGGGAGGGGTGGGATCAGGCTGCTTTGGCGCAGTCCTTCAGCACCGTGGGCCTGACACCACCTGTCGGCACTGTGTGGATCGCTGACTCAGGTGCCTCCTGCCACACTAATCTTGATGCGAGTATTCTCTCTTCTGTCCGGCCTCCTCACCCCTCTTGTCCTTCTTCCATCATGGTCGGTGATGGTTCTTGTCTTCCGTAACCTCTGTGGGTTCCGCTCTCGGTCCTTTCTGATGTCCTTGTTGCCCCTCAGATGGTCCATAATCTCCTTTCCATTTGTCAATTTACAGCTGACAAATCTTGTTCCGTTGAGTTTGACACTTCTGGTCTTTCTGTGAAGGATTAGGCTACCGGGCGTCCACTCCTCTGATGTGACAGCAGGAGTTTGCTATGAAGGATCTGGGCAAGCTTCACCACTTATTGGGCATGACAGTTGAGCTCTGTCAGGATGGTCTTCTCCTTCACCAGCGTCAGTATGCCCTTGATATCCTGGAGCATGCTGGGATGACTGATTGCAAGCCTTGCTCCACTCCTGTTAACACTCAAGTGAAGTTGTCTGCTACTCTTGGTGATCCTGTGGCTGATCCCACTGTCTATCGGAGTCTTGCTGGAAGCTTAATGTACCTCACTTTTACCAGGTCGGACCTCGCCTACGTTGTTCAACAGATCTGCCTACATATGCATGATCCTCGGGACTCACATCTTACTACGTTGAAGCGCCTTCTCGGCTACGTCCGAGGCACGGTTGACTTCGGCTTGGTTCTTCACCAGTCTTCTCCTGCTGAGCTGGTTGTTTACACTGATGCTGACTAGGCAGGTGTCCGGACACCCGCTGCTCTACCTCATGCTATGCTGTCTTCCTCAGCGGCAACCTGATCTCCTAGTCGTCCAAGCGACGGTCGATTGTCTCCCGCTCGAGTGCCGAGGCAGAGTACCGGACCGTTGCTAACGGCATGGCTGAGGCGTCTTTTCTCGGCAGCTCTTGGCTGAGCTTCACAGCCCCATCGCCATGATCACGCTCGTCTACTGCAACAACGTCAGCACCGTCTACCTCTCCACCAACCTGGTTCAGCATCAGCGAACGAAGCATGTGGAGATTGATTTGCACTTTGTTCGTGACCGAGTGGCTATCGGCGATGTTCGGGTTCTCTATGTCCCGACCACCTCTCAGTTTGCTGACATTTTCACCAAGGGTCTTCCCTCCTTGACTTTCTCAGAGTTTCGGTCCAGCCTCAACATAGCCAATGGCTAGTTGTGGCTGCGGGGGGCCTTGTGTGTGACTTTCTTTCTTTGTTGGCCAGTCTTGTACATCGCTACGCCGGTAGTTCAGACTGGGTGGGTGTTAGTGTATGTGTGTGTGGCCCATATGGCCTGTGTATAGCCCACATAGAGGCCCATGTATAACTAACTATATACTCACCCTTTTAGGGTTAGAGTTGAGAGTGCAAACATGACGGAGTTGAGCCATATGTTAACAGCAAGTAGGTGCATGAGCCGGAAATGTTCATACAAATAAATATTTAGCAGCTTGTAGAAGAGCAGCACTAGAATAAGGTGCACATGGAATTGGAAGAGTATTGCTGTCCAATGGAGCGATGACCCTGGGGGGATAGATACATAAACAGAGGCTTTCTAATTCTGTTACATGCTTGACTCGTAAGGACCCCATACTATAGAAAAGGAAATCAACAATTTGATCTCTTATTAGTTAAAGAAAGCTACAGTGTGGTAGCTAATCGTTGTCTTATCCCTGGATCACTGCTGCTGCTGCTGCTGCTCTTCTGCTGCCTCTGTGTCTTCCTATTGTATCATGCCTGAAACTGGTGATGCTACTTTAATTAATCTATGAATCATGGTGAATTTTGTATTGCTTTAATTTCAAACTATGTAATGGCCCTCACATTTCACAGTTTGTCTGGTTCGTCACTAAAGTTGATTGATTTCTTAAATCTTTTATTTGACCCTTGCAGACTCAGATGCGCTCTCTGGCCCCATTTGGATCAGACCTTCTTGCGGATGATATGCTTGAAGATAACATGACTTGGAACTTCATTGCAGGACTAACTGTTGCACGTGAGATACTTGAGAATTATGGATGTGTTTTGCGTGTGATGTCACCTAGAAGGCCTGATGCAGTTATAGGTACTGGAGGAAGTCGTATTGAGATATGGTTACCATCTTTTCAGACTGAAGAAGTATAGTTTGGATGAGGAACTTAGGTATGCTTAGAACTAGAAGACCATGCAGTTTCCATTGAAGTTTAGTTGTTTTTTGAAATCTATAAAATGAATTTTGCCTATCAGATCTTATTGTACCAGTCATATGTTCATTTTGCAAAAATACAGGTCACGTGATATGATGCTGGTGATGTATTATTGTGCCATATCTTCTGTGAAAATGTTGTTGATACTCAGCTCATATTGTTTGACAACGATGGATATTATCTGATGTGTCTCAGGCTTCGCCGCTAGAACACCCAGATGATAGAAAACTTCGTGAGTCCAAGATTTTATTTCTGGTGACAAAGGCATGAGGTCAGCCAAATATCTGGTGACAAAGACATGATTAAGGTGTGCATAAGTCAGAGAATTGATATTAAAGACTCAACAAAGCATCCAGTGTTAAGGTTCAGGGCAGGAAAAAGTCTTCCAAATTGACTAGTTTAACATTGCGCAATGATTTAACGGCATTCTCACGCTTAGAAGAGAATATGTCGGACCATGACGTGCATAGCTTAGCAAAATAAGCTGCAAATTTCAGTCTGAGATGTATGTAGTATTCCTCAGTAATACTAATGAGTGAAATTTCAAAAAATTCAAAAACTTTGTTTGAATTGTGTGCTCGTTAAAAAATTAACGGCGACTTCTCTAATCTCTCATAAAGAGTATAATTATTTCCAAAACATGAGTCTATTGTCATTTGGATTTTTTTGAATTTTATTTGTATCTCAAATATTGAGTGAGTCGAATTCTTTCATTTAAATTAAATACAAAACCTATCTAAACCAAACTTGCCTATCGTGCTTACCTCTGCACTGCATTTCCACCACAAAACTCGCCACAAGATGCTACACATGATCAAATGAGCAAATTAGATACTCTATAGCTTCGTATGAACATCAGTTACATGACCACCTACATCCATAGTCATCTGACAAAGCTAAGAACAAATTAAGCATTTTTGCGAAAAACATCTCTCTCATGAGTGAAGTCCTAAACATGATCAAAGATGCCAAAGTGACAATATCACACAAACTTCGTGCTAGGACTGGTATTCTAATCAAAAGACCATCATAAACACCCACAAGCACCTCATGTCATGTCAAAGCAACCAAGCCATGTGTCTACTTCTAGATATGAGTCTTCTCATTGGTAGACATCATGCAACAGTTTAGCACCCAAGGTCAAATAAATTAAGCATAAAATGACATTCGAGCACATTTTTAAGCATAAGACATTTCATTTTCAGATTTAAACATGATACATGAAATGCCTTTGCGGCAAAAAGGAACTTATGCCCTCCATAAGATAAGCTAGGGGGCTAAACATACATAATGGCCAAATGATCTTTGACCCCATGATCAAAATAATCCATCCATCCATGAATTAAGCATAACACAGCCACTAAAACATGTCATGAGCATATGAAGGTATTTACCCACAATAGAGCCTATCACTAGCATTTTCAAAACTCATAGCATTCTCATATGGATATAAATCAAGACAATCAAGAGCTTAGTCAAACTAACTACACCATACCAAACTAGCTCACAAAGTCATCCATAGCATGTCATAGTGAACCATGTATATGAGAGACGCCTTCCTATCAAAATGCATATGATACAAATGCAATGCAAGACTTAGATACAAAGATGCCTATACATCATGTTACAAATGCAATGCAAAACACGCACAAAAGGAAAACTATACATATGCTACAAAGGAGCTCCCACCACCAACTCAAGAAACCAAACACACACCAAGTTCTCTCCGCAAACGAGTCAATGCTGCTTGATCAAGGGGCTAGGTGAAATATGTAACATCCCGGATTTTCTCGGAATGTTAATGTTTGCAAAAATGTAAATTTCAAAATTTTTGTTTGAATTTGAGGCTCACTTAATTTGTAAGGATGTCTTCTTTAATCCTTCCCTAAAATCCTTGATTTATTTTGCGCAAAATAATAAAATTTAGGAAATATAAAATGCTAGTTTGGAACTTTGGATTTTATTGAATTTATTTTTGGATCTTAATTGTGTGGGATTCAAATTTGAATTCTAGTTCAAATTCGAATCATAGTTCTTATAGGATATAAGGCCATCGGAAAAAATAGGAAAAACCATAAACCAGTTTTGGGCCTTAACCTCACCAACTAAGTCCACCGGAACCCCTTCTTCTTTCATCGTCAGTCTGCCCATTCTCGCGGTCCATCTACCCTTTCCAGCCCGCCGGCCTGCTTACCACCACCCCCACCTTTCACCGCCATGTGGGCCCCACACATCAGTCGCAACCCCCCTGTTTTTCTTCTTCCCCACCGTGACGGGAGCGTGGGGACGGGAGGGTGTCGACGCCAGCCATGGGCGCCGCCCCCGTTCGCGCTGGCAAGCCGGATGGATGCCGCATTGTCCCTGTGCCGCATCCAGCCATCCGCCCACATCCCCAAACCCTAGGGCGCTGCCCTATATATCCATCTTCCAATCGGACTCCCTTCCTGCCGTCTTCCTTGGGGAGTCTCTCCCCCAGATTTTGTCGCCACCTGTGAGGAGAAGGGAGAGGGGGAGGAAAAGGGATTGGAGGAGGCGCGCCCACCGAAGGCCGCCCGTGGAGGAGCCCGAAGCCGCCCGTGCTACTGGACCACCACGCCACCGTCCGGCCTGAAGGCGAGGCCGCCTAAAGGGAGGCGCTCGTGCGTGGACCGCGAAGAAGGAGCCAGAGCTGATCAAGCCGGCGACGACCGCCCCTGCTTCCTCTTCACTGAGCCGAACCCCTGCTTCATCTTCACCGAGCCCGTGAGTTTGCCTGTTGTCCGCGCCGTGCCGCCGCGCGATCCACAGACGACTGTGTGCTGGCCTTCGAGCCATGTCGGACGCTTTGCAGGGGTCGTTGCCATCGACGACGCACGTGCACCATCGCTTGCTGTCCCGCTTTCTTTGCTCGTCCTGACCGTGTGCATGCCGTCAGTTTTGTGCCGCCACCATGGCCACGTAGCCGGCGTCTTGCACGTGCACGCACCCAAGGAGCCAAGGCCCTGTCTTTTGGGCAGGGGCTCCTGACCGGGACATACTCGTACGCACGCGCACGCCCGCCGGGTCGCAGCCTTGTTTCACAGGCTAACCCAGCGCCCGCACGCGCGCGAGTGAGTGAGCACACCGACGCAAACCCCCCAGTAATCGCCGCCGTGTCGCCTACCTCACCACGCACTGCTTCCTGTCACCCACTATTGATGGTTGATTATCATATCAAAGTTCGTTTGGACTTGCAAGCGGACTAATCCTCCGTCGTAGTCAAGGGACCCTTCTTCCCTTAAGTGTGAACCCAAGTTATCGAATCTGTGGAACAATGTGTAAGGCAAGATCCAATCTAATAAGCAGAAAACACTTTGATCTTGGAAAGGGGTTTTGCATCTAATCTATGGAAGAACCATAAAACGCATCTAATCTACTAAAAACCGGAGGTAGCAAGAGAAAGAGAGATAAAACCAATCTAGAGATTGGATTGGGTCTTTTGTTGAAGTTCCAAAGAAAAGAAGAATAAAGCAAACGAATCTCATAACTAGCCTCTTTAAATTGTGGCTTCCGTTCCAACTCTGAAGATGCCCGCCTTTTGGAGCCACCGTTCTGTCACAACGCACCCCTATTCGTGCGGGTTAGCCTAGGGCGAGTCCAAGAAGAACAAGTTGAAAACGCTCGGTAGATTGGGTATGCACCTCTAGCCACCATGACTATAAGAGCACCCTAAGCAATCTAGCTATAGACTAGATTGGGGAAGGAGCAAACCCAAGCGAAGACAGTCGTAGAGAAAACACTTGATCGCTAGAAATTGGATTCAATCTTGCCAATTCAACACGATAGTATAATACATGGACAAGATCACCACCGGGATCCTACCTTGACCTTGATCCTAGCTCCGGGAACTCCGACGTGGTCTTCCATGCAAGGTTTCCACGTCGGCTAGGGGAACCCTAGTCAACCATCTCGACCCTCTCCTCTCCGAAACGGTGTCCCTCTCTTCTCTGCTCCTCAGTGGCGGATGACGAATATCTCCCTTCGTGGCTCTCGGCCAGGGGGCTATAAATAGCCCGAGAGGCAGCTAGGTCAAAGGGGGCGCCGAACTGGGCCCGAGATGGGCTGGGCCCGCCGGCCCAGCCCGGCCGGCCCAGGCCCATTTCGGCCCGGTTCGGCCCCAGTTTCCTCCAGGCTTGCTTCTCGCACGATTCCTCATTCGTGTGCACTTGCATGTGGGCCTTTGACGTCGTTTCCTTCACAGTTAAGGCTTGAATCCTTGCTATCCAAGCTTTGCTGTTTTCTGGTTGAGTCCCTCAAGATTTGCACGTTGACGCTTCGGTCCTCAAGTCATTCGGAGTCATGTTCATCGCGTGTCTTGACTCTTGTCGGGCTTCATGATCTTTATCCCGAAAGTCTCCTCTTTAGCGTAGATTTCCTGCGTAAACAATAAACTCCGAAATCGATATGCAAGAGTGAACTTGTTATATACGGGGGGTTAGTTCCAGTGGTTAGAATAATAAATCAATGCCAACATTAAAGGTAAACTCATGTCTAGGTTGACGGATATCCACCTTCAACACCCACCGTCCTTCCTTTGGTCGAGGTCAAGTAAAGACCTTGCACCTGCCGAGCCAAAGCCCTGTTCTTCCAGAACGAACCTGTGCGCGCACGCACACATTCACGCACCTGCACGCGTGACACCTCGCTGGCGTTGGTCACCTCCGCCGTGCCGTTGCGCTTTCCATGGTTCCAACACGCTGTCAACACCACACGTGCACACACCCTCGCTCTCGAGCGAACCATCTCACCGGCGCGGACACCCCAGTATCGTCGCCGTGGAGCTCGGCTCGCCGTGCCAAACCGAACCTCGTCGCCACCGGGCCGGAGACCCGAACCAAAGCCTTCCCTCTTTCCTTGCCCAGAAGCCGGCCAAGGATCCACCTTCAACCACCCTGAAACATCCCGTCTTGCCTTAGCCACGCCCAGAGCGCCTTGCTTACCCCTTTCATGTTTGTCTCGCCGTCACGCGCATGCCGGGTAAGGTGCCGTTTTGGCTCGAGCAATGTCATGCACGTTAGTGCACAAACAAAACCACCACATGGCACCCCTATGTCCGAAGCACACCATTGTTCGCACGTTCGCAGCTCGCCGCCGAGGGTTTTTCTTCGACTTGCACATGTGAGCGTCATCTTGAACCCGTGCTCACGCTTGTCCACACGCACGCGAGGAAGTACGCTGGCGCTAGCGCCCAAGCCAGCGGCGCCGTCCTGCTTTGCTTCTGATTGCTCTCGTGCAAGCAGTAGCTAGCAGCTACTCAGTCGTCTCCCATCTCTCTTTTTCGCCAATACTAGCTGCAAGCTTTCATCTGGCACTCCGTCACACATCAGCAGTCAATCCAGCATCCAAGCCACCTCTTGGTTCCTCTGTTGCAACCATCTCAACCACCAAAACTAGTTGTGCTGCATCCCTTCTTTCTCCCGACCGATGCCACATTGCCACATCCAACAGTGGCACGTCTTCTCAGATCGTCAAGTCTCTAACCTAATGCCATCCCTAGACACCTATGCCCGGGTGCCACCTTTCTTTTTTCCCACCGCTGCAGCTCTCTGTTATTTCCCATGACTGAGATCTCAAGATGCTCAAACAATAATCCACCACAATAGTCAGTAGCAGTAGGCACTGCCACCTCCCAGCTTTGCCATCTCACAAATCAGTAAGCTAGTAGCAGCAGCCTACTACCCTTTTCTTTTCGTTCTGCTCGCTTAAGCGCCACCACACCACACCATGTCTGCCCGTAGATCCTGGATGCTGGTCTGCTGAGATGCTTGCCAGCCGGGATTCTTTTCACCTATAGCTGAATCTGCACAAACCATGTATGAACAACCATCCTTTTGACTAGTTCGTTGCATATATATTTACTTGCAAAGATGCTGATAAAGCTCGAGGTCAATTTATAAATGGTTTGCATGCTTTATCCTTTCTGGTGCACCTCACCGTCCAAGCTACCTCTCTAACCATCGCTCTCCAACAATCCGTCCTGTTTTACACATGGCCACAACCATATGCGTTGCAACCCCTGAGGGTTTTCCCTCATGCTGATGCATTGTGCTCTCCTGGTGTTGTGTTCTAAACCCATCCATGGTGCTGGAACCCCTTGCAAGAAAGCCAGTAAACGTGAGACCTTTACCTACACCTGCTCAACCTGTCTGCTTTAATTATATCCTAGCTTGTGCATAGCCATGCTCTGCCCTGTTGTTGCAGCCGCAATACCATGCAAAATGCTAGCAAGGCTGAAACCAATCATGATTGGTTACATGCCAAGGACATATAGCTTTAGCTATCTTCCTGGGAGTTTAGCACATCAACTCCATCCCGTGAGCAAGCTAGAACTATGGACCTATAGTGTTTGATCTTGTTTCTACCTCAAACCATACAAGCTGTAACAACTGTTTGTAATCCCTTCTTGCCATGTCTGCCCAACGGTTTTGATCCGGACCTTGCTAGTCTGTGACCCCCTTCTTGTCCAAACCAAGGAACTGCAGCCTGTGCTGGAAGCTAGCAAATCTAAAAAGCTCCTGTTGTTCTAAACCATCTACCTTCTAGCCCTAATCTAGTAGAGCATTGCTTTGCTAGCAGTAGCACTTGCTCTCTTCCTCTTGAGCCATGAGTGTGTTGTCTATCCCTAACCAAGACCCTTATATCTTGTTACCTGTGTTCCAACCTTTACCTTACAAGTGTACTTACTGCCGGTGCTTGCCTAGACCATGTGCATGCAAGCTAACTGTGGTACCTGATCTACCTTATTTGGGCATTGCTCGCTAGCAGCAACACTTGTCCTGTTTTCCACCGAGCCTCAATCTTAGCTCCAAGTACCGTTTTCGCAATCTTTCAAGCACGACCATACCTTTTGCCGCGGCTGTGCCACGCCTTCAGCGTGCAGACGCGTGCGATAACTAAACCATCGATCATGTCACGCCACTGCCATGACCCAACTTGAGCTGAGTTTCTCAATCACACCACATCGCTTATAACAAAACTTTCTTGCACGGTCTCTCCAATCTGACCAAATGGGCCTACAGACTTACCATTGGGACCCGCTAACATGTGAAGCCGCTAACTGCCCCATTCTAGTCCCATCTGGCATACGGGACCCGCAAGATGACTTGTGGGGTCCAGTTGACCTTTGACCTTCCTTTTTGACTTGGTCAACAATGATCGTTGACTAGTCAACGGTGCTTGTAGACCAACCCAAAACCTAGCTTTTGGTTCTCTAACTTGCTAATTTATGTTATCTATGCTTTATTGCAAATAATTAAATTCATAAAATCTTTCTTTATTTGAAAATTAATAATAAATTGATTCTAGCTTAGAAAATATGAAATCAGTTTCTGTATTCTTCTAAAATCATGAAGCACCCGCTATACTAGCTTTTGGAGTTGTTTGGTTCACGCCCGACTGATTCTGAATACCTATTAGGCATTGCTATCTAGAATGCTAGCACTTTACTTTAAATGCATGTTGATGAACCTTGCACTGCCTTCTTTTATTATCCCGTCCTTGATTGCCCTACTACTATATATGTTTATAAGTGTGTATATATGCTGAGCTTCGCGATGCATGTGTTGGGATGGGAATAGTGGTTCTTAGCGTGAGTGGGGTAAAAACCGGTAGGAGAAGGCGTTTTGGGTACTTTGGCGGGGGTGAACTCAAAACAACCGATCTGGCATCGGGATGGGGGTACACTCCTCAATGTGTCCCCACTTGTACGGTTTTCGGAGCACAAAATGTTGGGGTTTTAACTGCGTATGGAGGACATGAGCTTGCCCCAATCTGAAAGCGAGTGGATCAACTTGTCGATAGGACTTTCTGAGGACCATGTGTGGTTCGAGGACTAGTGGATGGTCGCTTCCTAGTGTGACGAGTGATTGACAACGTTGTATGGACTAATTCTTGGCTAAGTATTGCAGGTGCAGGTTGCGGCTTGATTGGTGTTGGTGCAGGTGAAGAACAAGTGCGAAAGGTCGTTGCCGATGAGGCCTCCAGGTGTGGAGAAGACAAGTAGGCTTCGTTCGTGGGACCCGGTGGCCAGCGGAGTCAAGTGTGGGCCGCATGGTGGCAAGAACGGCAAGATGAAGTCATGGACGGTTTCTTAGTTGAGCCTCAAAAC
Organism: Cenchrus americanus; assembly: GCA_947561735.1. Taxonomy (NCBI): domain Eukaryota; kingdom Viridiplantae; phylum Streptophyta; class Magnoliopsida; order Poales; family Poaceae; genus Cenchrus; species Cenchrus americanus. Next base: position 130,953,746 of record OX387239.1, read on the forward strand.
CAAGGTCGAGCTGGGATTACGTGGGAGCCAAGTCATGAGTGGAAATTGGCAGAGGCTACATCGAGTGCGCGGGGTTTCTAGTGGTTCGCCAGAAAAACACTAGGTTCCTTGGTTGATCCACAAAGTCAAGACCGAAGAACCGAAGACGGAGGTGCAGCAGCATCGGAGCGGTCTGACCGGTGGGTCTGACCGGTCTGACTGGTGGGTACCGGTATGACCGGTGAGGAGCACCGGTCTGACCGCTGTGCGACGACGCGGTCCAGAGACTTTGAAGCGGAGGACATGCGTCGGGATCGTAAGGCTTGCGTCGAGGCTAAGCAAGTTTGCTATCGCTGGGCATCCGTCCGATGGACCGATCACAAAGACTTTTGAATTCGCCCTTGAGGGGCATGTATCCCTAGTTAGCTAGTAAGGGTATTGTAGACTTTCGGTTGCCTCCATATAACCCAAGTGGTGAGAGGATGGCAGCCATCTGTTGGAACCCTAGCTCATTTTGTTTCGCTATTTTCCTCTTCCCTTTTCCCTTAGAATTTCTAGGACTAGCTTGAGAGCTTCATGGTGAGATCTTGTGAGAGGGTAGGATGATCGGGCAGAAGCTAGACCTTCTATGAACCTTCATGTTATGTATAGAAGATTCAGTGTGGTTCCTCAAGGCTTGTTTGAGTTCTTCCCGGTTTTCCTTTTTGGTGTTTTTTGGAGCCTCTTCTTGGTGTTTTTCTCGGAGCGATTTTGAGGCCTTTCTATCTATGATTTGTTGGGGGATATATGCATGAACCCTTCGTGGTTCTTTTCCCTTTGATTCCCTTCCCAAATCCATGAGAAAAGGGGCTCGATTTTGGGGGTTTTGTTGTTCTAGGGTTTGTGGTGTTCTTGGCGGAAATCCTTCGATTCTTCTTGATTCAACGAGTTTTGGTGGACCATAACTTGGATATGGAGTGCCCATGAGGTCTTCATACTATCCCCAAATTCTTGTTTGAATCCATGGAGCGAATCGGGAGACCGGGAGTTGGATTTGGAGGAGTTGACCCGCGGGTTCTGTTCATCCCAAGCTGCCCAAGTACCACCGGTCTGACCGGTGCTCGTGACCGGTCTGACCGGTGTGACCCCTTTGTGGGATTTGTCTCGTGTGATTTGCTGGACTCATGCGTCTTTGGGTCGTGTTTGTGCTGGTCAGTTCTTGGTAGGTTTGGAGGTGTTTTGCTCGGTTTTGTGAAGAGTTCTTCTTCCTTGCAGGTTGTGTTTTGGGAGTGTTTTTGTTCCAGGGCCTAGAGAAGTCACTGAGGCTCTCTGGAACATTTGTTGTGCGGCTGTTGTAGCCACCGGCCTGACTGGCTCTGTCCACCGGTTTGACCGGTGTCACCGGTCTGACTGGCGCAGGCCATCGGTCTGACCGGTGTAGCACAGACAGCGAGCTGTGCAAGTTTCCGCTATGTGTGTTGGTGAGTTTTGGCTCGGAAGGTTGTTTGTTGGTTCCAAGGATCAGTAGCACTCCAGTGGCTACGTGGTCTTGACCAACATGGGTAGTTGAGTCGGAGACGTGTGTTGGAAGCCGTGTTCATCTTCTTGGAGCCTCTATCTCCTCCGAGAAGAATTTTTATCGGCTCCCATTCACTCCCCCCTCTTTGGTTCGCCGTGTTGGTCCTTCAAGTGGTATCAGAGCCAGTTACGGCTTGATTGACTCTAACCAGTCTAAGATCCAAGGATGGCGTACCATGAATGGGGTTCGGGTCCTCCACACTTCGATGGCAAGAACTACCAGATGTGGAGTAAGCGGATGGCGGTGTTCCTTCGCGGAAAGGGTCAAATCCTTTGGGATGTCACGGTGGACACAGGCTATGTCCAGCCGATGAACTTCCTGGCTCCAGGATCGAGGGACATATTCGATGCTAATAACAAGGCGGTCGACTACTTCTTTCGTGCTCTGTGTCAACCTGAATTCGATCAGGTGCACACGGAGAGCTTGGCTTGTAGAATCTGGTCAGTGTTGAAGGAAGCTCATGTTGGGAATGCTCAAGTTCATGGTCAGATGTATGCGACTTACCGGAGAGAGTATGAGAATTTCACTCATCTCCCTGGTGAGTCCATTGATGCCTTGTTTCAGAGGTTCACAGTTGTGGTGAACAACATGAAGGCCAATGTGGACGTGCTACCGTACGATGATCATGATAGAGCCGTCAAGCTCTTACACTCATTGGATCGTACGGTTTGGGACGGAAAGTTCGAGGCTATTGTGGAGTCTGAGAAGTATGACACCTTGACGGTGAACGAGCTGTTCTCGAAGCTCAAGTCGGCTGAGGTGGATTGGGGCATGACAACCAAGATTGAGGGTCCGACTGACTCTCATAGTCTCGCCCTCATCGGTGGCTCGAAAGGAAAGTCTAACGCTAACCCATCCACCAGGATGTTCTCCTTGTCCTCTTTGATGTCTTTGCGAGATGAGGAGTTCGACGTGCTCGCCGACGATGAGCTGGCGCTGCTGACCAGGCGGTTCGAGAGGATGCACGAGAACTGGGCAAACTTGAGGAGGAACACGAGGACATGCTTCTAGTGCGGCAAGCCGGGACACTTCGTCGTCGACTGCTTGGAGAAGGTTGAGAACAAGGACAACTACAAGCACAAGTCAAAGATGGATGGCAAGTATCGTTCAAGGCGTGACCACAAGCACAAGCTCAAGCACTAGGGCAAGCACAAGGACGAGCGACGATCGAGGAAGAAGGAGAGCCGAGGCAAGGCCTGAGCAATGGTTGGAGCGAGCGACGTCGACTCCAGTTCTGCGTACTCCACCTTGAGCTCGAGTAGCAGTGAAGATGAAGGTGATCGACGCAAGGGCAGGAAGCCGTCCAAGAACCTGAGCGAGCTGAGCTACTTCATTAGAGAATGCTTCTGCACCATGGCGCTTAGCTCCGGTAGCAAGAAGAGCAACCAGAGCAACTCGGACTCCGATTCCGACGACGAGGTGAGTGATGAACTTCCCTTCTTGCGTCAGGAGAACGAACGACTTGGCTTGTTGCTTGATAATCGTGATGACATGCTTAGAGAGGCCAAAAAGATGAGGAAAAAGCTTAGGGCTTCGCTTGAGGATGCTAGGACTAGAGTGGCTGAGTTAGAAACACAGAACTTGGATGCTAAGCTTTAAATTGATTCACTTAAAGCTTCGCATGTTGTTTCTGATGAAGTTGAATGTGCTGATTGTCCTATCTTTCTAGCTGATCTTGCTATGTTTAAGGAAAGGCATGCCTCCAAGTGTGAGGAACCAGATGTGCTTAGGGTTGAAGTGGCTGAGCTTAAGTCTAGACCTGCTCTGCTAGGTGCTTGCACTTCTTGCCTTGTTTTGCATGGAAAAATTGATGAGATGCATGCTTACATTGTTTCTCTTGAGGTTAAGCTGAAAGAACCGATTCCTACTTCTTGCTCTACCTATGAATTGCATGCTTTGAAGAATCTGGAACTTGCACATTATGTTGATCGTTTGCAAGATGAGAATGATGAGTTGAGAAAGTTGATGGGTTGGTTGTCTGGTCATGAGCCTCAGTTGATAATGATAGAGACATATAAGCGCCAGGATGGTGAGGGGCTTGGGGCAAACAAGGTTAGTGAGGGAAGTAGTGAGAATATCCCAGAGCCACCAAAATCCACCACAAAAATGCTTTTGTCCCTAAACCGAACCATCTTAGGAATCGACTAGACACAGCCCCAGCTCCACTCGTGTTTCCTCCATAAACCGACGATTTCCAAAAGCCTATCAAGTTCATGAGCACTTTGAGGAATGTGTTATTTGGGAAAGAGAGTGAGAATCTGAGTGAAGAGAAACCCGTTGAGAAGCCGAGTGAGGAGAAACCAGTTGAGAAGCCGAGTGGAGAGAAATCAAGTGAGCAGCTCCAACCCAAGCCTAAACCTAAGCTTGTGAGGTTTCATTATGACTATTGTGGGAGAGATGGTCACAAGGGTGGGTTTTGCTTAAAGAGGAAGCGTGAGGAGAGAATGACGAAGGAGTGGGCTAAAAAGGACAAGTACCACCCTTCCAATGGTGTGCTTGAGCCTCGTGTGCAGATGCCCAAGGCCAAGGCGATTGTGAGGACAGTTCTGTCTTGGGGAGAGCGAAAGGCTGCAGGAGGTTCTGCTGGTCGGGCTACACAGGTCAGACCGGTGCGTCACACCAGTCAGACCGGTGCAGGTCTGGGCAGACAGAGGGCTGGTTTTCGTGCCCATGGTGAGTCTCAGTTTGGTTCTGGAGGTCGTGGTTCTGGTGGTTGGTCTGGAGAGTTTCTAGGTGGTCAGTTTGCTAGGCGTTCTCCCCCTCGTGCTCAATACGGGGATGAGAGGAGTCGTAGCTTTGAGGTGGAGAGGAGGAACGGTCCACGGTCTTCCTTTGTGGTTTTGGTCCTCCTCCAGTTAGAGAGGGTTGGTTCCCTCATAGTGGTTACCATGGTGGTGTTCGTGGAGTTAGCTTTGATAGGAAGTATGTTTTGGATTGTGCTAACCCCACTTTGGAGCAAATGGCCCAGCACTGGTTCTACTCTTTTGGTACTAACCCCAGTGCCGAGTTGTTTGTTCGCTCACGTGCTCGTTTTGAATTTCAGGTGGGAGACTTGAAGAACATTTGGTTGATTGACTCCGGTTGCTCGAGGCATATGACCGGAGACAAGGGGTGGTTCTCAAGTCTCGTCCCGGTGGTGACAAAGAGGTACATCACCTTTGGGGACAATGGGTGAGGGCGTGTGTTGTTAGAAGGTGAGATTAAGGTGAGTGACAAGATCACTCTCAGGTGTGTTGCTCTTGTTCAATCACTTGGATACAATTTGCTCTCCGTGTCCCAGCTATTGGATGATGGTTTTGAGGTGTTGTTTCGGCCTAGTGGTTCTCGGATTTTAGATTCTCGAGGGGACCTTGTCTGTATGGTCGTTCTCAAGGGTCAAGTGTTGCGAGTTGATTTTTCTCAGTCTTCTGGTGTTGAGCGTTGTTTCTTAGTTGGTTCTTCGAGTGAGTTGTGGAAGTGGCATAGGAAGTTGGGCCACTTGAGCTTTGACCTTTTGTCTCGCTTGAGTAAACTCAATTTGGTTCAAGGATTGCCATGGTTGAGGCTTGAAAAAGAGTTGGTTTGTGCGCCGTGTAGGCATGCCAAGATGGTAGCCTCTTCTCACCCGCCTCTCACCAATGTGATGACTGAACGTCGATGCGAGCTGCTCCATATGGACCTTGTTGGCCCATCTCGTGTGCGATCTGCTGGTGGGAAGTGCTACGTCCTTGTTGTGGTGGGCGACTACTCTCGATTTGCGTGGGTGTTCTTTCCTGAGGAGAAACGAGAGATGTTTGGTTTTGTTCGAGATCTTGTCTTGAGATTGAGGAACAAGAGGCACGGATATGCCATATGAGCAATCCGTAGTGACAATGGCTCAGAATTCAGAAACTCTCGCTTTGAACCTTTTGCCATGACTTGGGTCTTGAACACCAGTTTTCGAGTCCGTATGCGCCTCCCCAGAATGGTGTTGTGGAAAGGAAAAACAGAACCTTGTGTGAGATGGCTCGGACGATGCTTGATAAGCATAGGAATCCGAGAAGGTTCTGGGATGAGGCATTGAATAGCGCGTGCTATGTTTCGAACAAGATCCACGTCAGAGTGCACAAGAAGAAAACCTGTTATGAGTTGATGCACTGTCGCACACCCAAGGTTAGTCACTTCCATGTCTTTGGTTGCAAGTGCTTTATCCTTAACAAAGGGAAGAAGTTGGACAGGTTTGCGGATAGGTTGGTCGATGGTATTTTTTTGGTTATGCATGTCACTCTAGAGCATATCGTGTGCTCAATCTTGAAACTAACCAAATCGTGTGGACTTGCGAGATAACCTTCGACGAGACACAACCACGTAGTCAGCTTGTCTTTGAGTGTGCAGGTGATGATGAACTTGGCGAGGAGATCTTTCAAGAGGAGGAGCATGAACATGGAGATGATGAAGATGGCGGTGTGGTGCCCGCGGCTGAGCATGTACCTACTACTTCGACTACGGTGATGGACGACCCCTCTCCCACACCTATGACGACAAATCAAGAGGGGGAGGTAGCATCAAGGCGATAACTTCCCCGGTGAGTACAAATGGATCACCCAGCTTCAAGGATCATCGGCGACATGAATGAACGCAATTACACGGTCGAGGGTTCAAAACAATTCTCATTTCGCTCATGCTGCTTTTGTTGCCACCTTTGAGCCCAAAGACATGGGACACGCACTGTCTGATCATAATTGGTTTAATTCGATGCATGAGGAGTTGGAGAACTTTGAGAGGAACCAAGTTTGGGAATTTGTTGAGCCTCCCCTAGGGTGTAAGCCGTTTGGGACAAAATGGGTGTGGAAGAACAAAGAGGGAGAGAGGTTAAGTGGTGAGAAACAAGTCAAGGCTTGTTGCTTAGGGGTATAGTCAGAAAAGAGGGGATCGACTACGAGCAGACCTTTGCTCCCGTAGCTCGTTTGGAGGCGATCGGGATCCTTCTAGCCTTTTTCGTGGCTAAAGGGTTCGAGTTATACCAGATGGATGTAAAGAGTGCCTTCTTGAATGGTGTGTTAGAAGAAGAAGTGTTTGTGAGGCAGCCACTGGGGTTTGAGAGCGAGAAGTACCCCCACCGGCTGTACAAGTTGAGGAAGGCACTGTATGGGTTGGAGCAGGAACCTAGAGCTTGGTACGGTAGGTTGAGGGGGTTCCTGTTTGAGAGAGGGTTTGAGATGGGGAAGGTCGATCAGACCTTGTTTCTTCTCAGGCAGGGCAGAGATATCCTGATTGTGCAGGTGTACGTAGATGATATTGTCTTTGGTGGCTCGCCTAACTCTCTTGTTGCAAGGTTTGAAGATGATATGAGCAGAGAATTTGAGATGAGCATGATGGGTGAGTTGTAGTTCTTCCTTGGGATACATATCAAGCAATCAAAGGAAGGAATATTTGTACACCAAGCTAAGTACACCAACGACATTGTGAGGAAGTTCAAGATGGAGGACTCCAAGGCCATGGCGACGCCTATGAGTACGACTACAACTCTTGATGCGGATGAGGAAGGTGAACACGTGGACCAGAAGGAGTACCGAAGCATGATCGGGTCACTCCTCTACTTGACGGTGACGAGGCCAGACATCCAGTTCTCGGTATGTCTATGCGCTCATTTTCAAGCATCTCCAAGGACTTCACATCGCCAAGCGGTCAAACGCATATTCAGGTACTTGTGTCACACTCCCGACTTGGGCCTTTGGTACTCCGCGTCTTCTTTGGCTCTTCATGATTTCTTAGACGCGGATTTTGCTGGGTGTCGGTTGGATAGGGTATCCACTTCTGGGACTTGCCAGTTCTTGGGATCTTCTTTGGTGTCTTGGTCTTCCCGCAAACAGTCGAGTGTTGCTCAATCCACTACCGAGGCAGAGTACGTTGCCGCAGCTAGTTGTTGCTCTAGGCTCCTTTGGATCACATACACCATGAGCGACTTTGGTGAGGAGTATACCCATGTCCCACTTCAATGTGACAGAACCTGAGTGGGCTGAGCTACTTCACTAGAGATGGCTTGACCACCATGGCACTTAGCTCCGGTAGCAAGAAGTGCAACCAGAGCGACTCGAACTCCTACTCCGACTCCGACTACGAGGTGCGTGATGAACTTCCCTTCTTGCGTCAGGAGAATGAACGTCTTGGCTTGTTGCTTGATAATTGTGATGACATGCTTAGAGAGGCCAAGAAGATGAGAAAAGAACTTAGGGTTTCACTTGAGGATGCTAGGACTAGAGTGGCTGAGTTAGAAACACAGGACTTGGATGCTAAGCTTGAAATTGATTCCCTTAAAGCTTTGCCTGTTGTTTCTGATGAAGTTGAATGTGCTGATTGTCCTATCTTTCTAGCTGATCTTGCTATGTTTATGGAGAAGCATGCCTCCAATTGTGAGGAACCAGATGTGCTTAGGGTTGAAGTGCCTGAGCTTAAGTCTAGACCTGCTCTGCTAGGTGCGTGCACTTCTTGCCCTGTTTTGCATGGAAAAATTGATGAGATGCATGCTTACATTGTTTTGAGGCTAAGCTGAAAGAACCGAATCCTACTTCTTGTTCTACCTGTGAATTGCATGCTTTGAAGAATCTGGAACTTGCACATTATGTTGATCGTTTGCAAGATGAGAATGATGAGTTGAGAAAGTTGATGGGTTGGTTGTCTGGTCATGAGTCTCAGTTGAGGATAATGATCGAGACATATAAGTGCCAGGAGGGTGAGGGGCTTGGGGCAAACAAGGTTGGTGAGGGAAGTAGTAAGAATATACTAGAGCCACCAAAACCCACCACAAAAATGCTTTTGTCCCTAAACCGAACCATCTTAGGAATCGACTAGGCGACCAGAGAGGGGGGAGTGAATGGGAGCCGATAAAAATTCTTCTCGAAGGAGATTGAAACTCCAACAAGATGAACTCGCTTGGTCGGACCCCCAAAATCACACGCTCCGCACTTCTACCTTTCGTTTGCCAAAACCACGTAGCCACTAGAGTGCTACTGGTCCTAGGAACAAACACTACTAGAAACCTCAACTCCTACGCAGCCACGACAGCGGAAACAACTCGGGAGCCGACTGTCCAGAGGGGGGCGGTTTTCGGGTATGGGGGGCGGTTAGACCGCATCCACCAGGCAACCAAGAAATCCTCTGAAACACCTCTTCCGAGCACCAAAACACACCACGGTTTCACCAACAAAGATCTCTGGTCAAGGTCATGCAAGCTACCAGGAAATCTTGGCGAAAACCATAACTTCACCCAGGGGCCTAGGTTAGACTGGCTACCAGGGGCGGTCTAACCTCCTGTACCCAGCAAAGAACTCCAAGCAAGAACTCCTAGCAACCGACACGAAAACGACCCGAAGTTTCACCCAAACGCTCCTCTTATCAAGGCGATCAAACTCACAGAGGAAAATCCGGCGAAAACAAAACTTCGACCTGGAAGGCCCATGGCGGTTAGACCGCCCCCTCCAGGCGGTTAGACCGCCACTTCCAGAAAACCTACCCGCGGGACAAACCTCAACTTCCCATCGCCCGATCTCCCGAATCACTCTACGGATTGCAGCGAAACTTCGGGAATAGCTGGGTTACCTCCTGGGCAACCTCTACCACAAAGGAATCGACCCGAATCGCTCACAATCAAGAGGAATCGAAGAAATCACCTCTCTAGGTCAAGAACTCGCCCAACTCGAAAAACCAAAAAATCGAGTCCGATTCACGAGAGATTTGGGGGGCAAAGTGAAGGACTGAAACGGCGAACCAGAGAGGGGGGAGTGAATGGGAGCCGATAAAAATTCTTCTCGAAGGAGATGGAAATTCCAACAAGACGAACGCGGCTTCCAACACACTTCTCCAACTCAGTACCCAAGTTGGTCAAGCCCACGTTGCCACTGGAGTGCCACTAGACCTAGGAACCAACACACAACCTTCCGACCCGAGAACGCAGCGGAACACCAAACCTCGAGTCTACAGACCAACACCGGTCAGACCGGTGAGCACCACCGGTCAGACCGGTCCCTGCTGGTGAAACTGGGCAACTTTCACCAAGTGGCTCCACACCGGTCAGACCGGTGAGACACACCGGTTAGACCGGTCACAGCCTGAAAACCCCCAAAGCACCAAATAGGCCAACCGACCACCAAACTGACCCAAACTTGAAACAGCAGCAACACAGGACAACAGCGAACACACCCAGACGTTCACCCGAGCAAAAACCCACCGAGGGTTGCACCGGTGAGACCAGTCAAGAGCACCGGTCAGACCGGTGTAGCCTAGGCAGCTTGGGATGACAAGCACCCGCGGGTCAACTCCCCCAAATCCAAATCTCGATCTCCCGAATCGCTCCACGGACTTGAACAAGACTTTGGGGATATTAGGAGCACCTCATGAGGAGTCCATAGCCAAGTTTAATCCCACCAAAACTTGTCCAAAAGGAGGAATCGAAGAAATCCCACCAAGAACACCACAAACCCTAGAACTCGGGAAACCCCAAAATCGAGCCCCTTTACTCACGGATTTGGGAGGGGAATCATAGCCCAAAGAACCACGAAGGGATTCCCACAAATTTCCCCCATCAAATCCCCGAGAGAAAGGTCCCGAAAACAACCCAAAGAAATCACCAAGAGAGGGCTCCGAAAATCACCACCAAGAACAACCGGTAACAACACATCCAAACCTTGAGGAACCACGCCGAATCATCTATACATGCAACAAAGGTTCATACAAGGTCTAGCTTGCCCCTCGATCATCAAACCCTCCCAACAAGATCTCACCATGAAGCTCTCAAGCTAGTCCTATCGAAATCCTAAGGAAAATAGGAAGGGAAAATAGGAAAGCAAATGAACTAAGGTTCCAAGAGTTGGCTGCCATCCTCTCACCTCTTGGGTTATATGGAGGCAACCGAAAGTCTAAAATGCCCTTTCCTAATAACTAGGGATACAAGCCCCTCAAGGGCGGATTTGGAAGTCTTCATGTCTTCTCCATCAGACGGATTGCCGGCGACCGCACCCTGCGTAGCCTCGACGCAAGCCATGCGATCCCGACGCGTGTCCTCCGCTTCGAAGTCTCCGGACTGCGTCGTCGCACACCGGTCAGACCGGTGCTCCTCACCGGTCAGACCGGTACCCACCGGTCAGACCGTTCAGACCCATCGGTCAGACCGGTCTGGCACTGCTGCAGTACCGTCTTCGGTTCTTCGGTCTTGGCTTTGTGGATCAACCAAGGAACCCATTGGTTTTCTGGTGAACCACCAGAAACCCCACGAACTCGGTGTAGCCTCCGCCAATCTCCTCTCATGACTTGGCTCCCACGTAGTCCCGGCTCGACCTTGGTTTTGAGGCTCAACCAAGAAACCGTCCACGACTTCATCTTGCTGTTCATGCCACCATGCGGCCCGCACTTGACCCCGCTGGCCACCGGGTCCCTCGAACGAAGCCTACTTGTCTTCTCCACACCTGGAGGCCTCACCGGCGACGACCTTTCGCGCTTGTTCTTCACCTGCACCAACACCAGTCAAGCCGCAACCTGCACCTGCAATACTTAGCCAAGAATCAGTCCACACAATGTTGTGAATCACTCATCACACAAGGAAGCGACCATCCACCGGTCCTCGAACCACACATGGTCCTCAATCTCCCCCTTGACGAGTGCATTGACAACACCCACATGAAAGTAACAGAAGAGAAAAGAAAAAGAAAAGAAACGAACAAAAAGAAACTCCAACAAGCGATTGAAAGCCAAACAAAGGCAAAGAGCAAGATTACTTGAAGAAGACAAGTCTCGGACCCCTTAGGCAAGGGCAACGGCTCGACACATCCGAGACAAAGCAAAGCTCAAACAAAGAGCGCAAACCACCGAATCAAAGCTCGAAAAACCACATGCAAGCTCCCCCTGCACACATGCAAGCTCCCCCTGAACCAATGCAACTCCGCTTGGACGAATGCATGCAAACCAGCTGAAAACAGGGTAGCTGCAGCAACTTCAGCTCACACCGGTCAGACCGGTCATCACCACCGGTCAGACCGGTGCCTAAGATGTGCACAGGATCAGCACTCACACCGGTCAGACCGGTGCTCCTCACCGGTCAGACCGGTGCACAACAGAGCCCAGAAATGGCTCGAAACCACCTGAAAACCTTCTAAATGCGTCCAGCAAGCCATTTCAAGCTCAAACTTCTCCCCCTTGTTGGCAATGCATGAATCAAGCCAAAATGCAAAATTTGCAACCTAGAGCTTCTCAAATAGACAAAATTTAACAAAGAATGCTACACATGTCCAAATGAGCAAGTTAGATACTCTACAGCTTCGTATCGATCTCAACTACATGATCACCAAGTTTCACAACCATTGGACGAAGCTAAGATGGATATGGGAAATTTTGCGAAAAACTTTCCTCTCATGAGCAAAGTCCTAAACATGATCAAAGCATATCAAAATGGCAAAGACACACAAACTTCATGCTAGGACAGCCATTCTAATCATAAGACCATCACAAACACCCACAAGCACCTCATGTCATGTCAAAGCCACCGAGCCATGTGCCTACTTCTATGTATGAGACTTCTCATTGGTAGGCATCATGCAACGGTTTAACACCCAAAGCAAATTAAATTCAGCACATATGACATGGGAGCACATTTTCCAAGCATTTTTCATTTCATTTTCAGATTTATAATTGGTACACGAAATGTCTTTGCGACAAAAAGGAACTTATGCCCCTCCACAAGATGAAGCAAGAGGGCTAAACATTCGTGATGGCAAATGAGCCTTTGGCCCCATATGATCAATAAACTAGCTATCCAACCACTAATTAAGCATAGCCAAGCCACTAAAACATGTCAAGATCATATAAAGGCATTTACACATGAGAGAGCATACATGTGACATTTTCAAAAACATAGCTATCAACCATGGATTATTCATCAAGATCATCAAGAGCTAAGCCAAAACTAACCATAGCATACCAAATAAGCTCACAAAGACATATATCTCATTCCATGGTGAACAATGTATATGAGAGAAGCTTTTCCTAACCAATGCATATGATACAAAATGCATGCAATCTAAGATACAAGGATGCCTATACATCATGTTACATATACCATGCCAAATGCAAGAAATGTACAAAAGAAAGCTATACATATGCTACAAAGGAGCTCCCACACACCCAACTCAAGAAATCAAACACACACCAAGTTCCCCCCGCAAACGAGTGAAAGTTGCTTGATCTAGGGGTTTGGTGAAAATATCGGCTAGTTGGTCATGTGTGGGTACATGGATCAAAGCTATCTTTCCTTTCTCTACGTTGTCTCTCAGAAAATGGTACCTCACTTCTATGTGCTTGGTTTTGGAATGGAGCACTGGGTTCTTTGCAACACTTATGGCACTGGTGCTATCACATTAAAGTGGAACATGGGTATACTCCTCACCAAAGTCAGTCATGGTGTATGAAATCCAAAGGAGCTGAGAGCAACAACTAGCAGCGGCAACATACTCGGCCTCGGTAGTGGATTGAGCAACACTCGATTGTTTGCGGGAAGACCAAGACACCAAAGAAGAACCCAAAAACTGGCAAGTCCCAGAAGTGGACTTACTATCCAACCGACACCCGGCAAAATCCGCGTCTGAAAAACCATGAAGCGCCAAAGAAGAGGACGCGGAGTACCAAAGGCCGAAGTCGGGAGTGTGACGCAAGTACCTGAAAATTCGATTCACCGCTTGTCGATGCGAAGTCCTCGGAGACGCTTGAAAACGAGCACATAGACACACAGAGAACTGTATGTCCGGCCTCGTCGCCGTCAAATACAGGAGTGACCCGATCATGCTCCGGTACTCCTTCTGGTCCACGTGTTCACCTTCCTCGTCCGCATCAAGAGTTGTAGTCGTACTCATCGGTGTCGTCATAGCCTTGGAGTCCTCCATCTTGAACTTTCGCACAATGTCCTTGGTGTACTTAGCCTGGTGCACAAATGTTCCTTCCTTTGATTGTTTGATTTGTAGCCCGAGGAAGAACTGCAACTCGCCCATCATGCTCATCTCAAATTCTCTGCTCATATCATCTGCAAACCTTGCAACAAGAGAGTTAGACGAGCCACCAAAGACAATATCATCCACGTACACCCGCACAATCGGGATATCTCCGCCCCCGCCTCGGCAAAAACAAGGTCCGATCGACCTTCCCCATCTCAAAACCTCTCTCAAACAAGAACCCCCTCAACCCGCCATACCAAGCTCTAGGCGCCGCTTCCAACCCATACAACGCCTTCCTCAACTTGTACACCCGGTGGGGGTACTTCTCACTCTCAAACCCCGGAGGCTGCCTCACATACACTTCTTCCTCCAACACACCATTCAGAAAAGCACTCTTCACATCCATTTGGTGCAACTTGAACCCTTTAGCCACCGAAAAGGCTAGAAGAATTCTTATTGCCTCCAAACGGGCTACGGGAGCAAAGGTCTCCTCGTAGTCGATCCCCTCCATCTGACTGAACCCCTGAGCAACAAGCCTCGACTTGTTCCTCACAACCTCACCTTTCTCTCCCTCTTTGTTCTTCCACACCCACTTTGTACCAATCGGCTTACACCCTAGGGGAGGGTTAACCAACTCCTAAACCTGATTCCTCTCAAAGTTCTCCAACTCCTCATGCATCGAATTAACCCAATTTTGATCAGATAGCGCGTGTCCAATGTCTTTGGGCTCAAAAGTAGCAACAAACGCAGCATGAGCGAAATGAGAATTGTTCCGAACCCTCGACCGTGTAGTGCGTTCATTCATGTCACCGATGATCCTCGAAGCTGGGTGATCCACTTGTACTCGCCTTGGAGGTTCTCGCCTCGATGCTACCTCCCCCTCAACATCAGCTTCTCCTCGTTCTTGATTTGTCGTCGTAGTTGTAGTAGAGGGTCCGTCCATCACCGTAGTCGAAGTCGTGGGTACATGTTCAGCCGGGGGCACCGCACCGCCATCTTCATCGTCTCCATGTTCATGCTCCTCCTCCTGAAAGATCTCCTCGCCAAGCTCATCATCACCTGCACACTCAAAGACAAGCTGACTACGTGGCTCTGTCTCGTCGAAGGTTACCTCGCAAGTCTCCACGATTTGGTTAGTTTCAAGATTTTGCACACGATATGCTCTAGAGTGAGATGCATAACCAAAAAAATACCATCAACAGACCTAGCCTCAAACTTATCCAACTTCCTGCCTATCTTCAGAATGAAACACTTGCAACCAAAGACATGGAAGTGACTCACCTTGGGTGTGCGACCATGCATCAACTCATAACATGTCTTCTTCTTGTGCACTATGAGGTAGATCCTATTTGACACATAGCACGCGGTATTCACTGCCTCAGCCTAATACCTCCTCGGAGTCCTATGCTCATCAAGCATCGTCCGAGCCATCTCGCACAAGGTCCTGTTCTTCCTTTCGACAACACCATTCTGGGGAGGCGTATACGGACTCGAAAACTGGTGCTCAAGACCCAAGTCATGGCAAAAGGTTTCAAAACGAGAGTTTCTGAATTCCGAGCCATTATCATTGGGGATAGCTCGTATGGCATCTCCGTGCCTCTCGTTCCTCAACCTCAAGACTAGATCTCGAACAAAACCAAACATCTCCCCCTTATCCTCAAGAAAGAACACCCACGCATACCGAGAATAGTCGTCCACCACAACAAGGACATACCACTTGCCACCCGCAGATCGTACACGAGCTGGGCCAACAAGGTCCATATGGAGCAGCTCGCATGGACGCTCAGTCATCACATCGGTGAGAGGCGGGTGAGAAGAGGCTACCATCTTGGCATGCCTACACGGCGCACAAACCAACTCTTTCTCAAGCCTCAACCGTGGCAATCCCCGGACCAAATTGAGTTTACTCAAGTGCGACAAAAGGTCAAAGCTCAAGTGACCCAACTTCCTATGCCACTTCCACAACTCACTCGAAGAACCAGCCAAGAAACAACGCTCCAAACCCGAAGACTGAGAAAAATCAGCACGAAACACCTGACCCTCGGGAACGACCATACAGACAAGGTCCCCTCGAGAGTCCAAAGTCCGAGAACCACCTGGCCGAAACAACACCTCAAAGCCCTCATCCAACAGTTGGGACACAGAAAGCAGATTGTACCCCAGCGATTGAACAAGAGCAACACGCCTCAGAGTGATCATGTCACTCACCTTAATCTCACCTTCTGAAAGCACACGCCCATGCCCATTGTCCCCAAAAGTGATGTACCTCTTTGTCTCCACCGGGACGAGACTTGAGAACCACCCCCTGTCTCCGGTCATATGCCTCGAGCAACCGGAGTCAATCAACCAAATGTTCTTCAAGTCTCCCACCTGAAATTCAAAAACGAGCATGTGAGCGAACAAACGACTCAGCATTGGGGTTAGTACCAAAAGAGCAAAACCGGTGCCGAGCCATTTGCTCGAAAGTGGGGTTAGCACCAACCAAAGGATCTCTCCTACCAAAGCTACCTCCACGATCACCACCACGGTAACCACCCTGAGGGAACCACCCCTCTCTTCCTGGAGGAGGACCAAAACCACGAAAGAAAGCCCGTGGAACGTCCCTCCTCTCCTTCTCAAAGCTACGACTCCTCCCATCCCCGTAGTGAACTCGAGGGGTAGAACGCCTAGCAACCTGACCACCTGCAAATTCTCTAGCCCAACCACCAGAACCACGACCTCCAGAAACAACCCTCGCACCTGTACGAGCACGAAACCCAACCGCCGCTCGTCTGTGCTCGCACCGGTCTGACCGGTGCCCCACACCGGTCTGACCGGTGTGACACGGGCAAGGCACCTCCAACAGCCTTCCGCTCTCCCCAAGCCCGAACTGTCCTCACACTCACCTTAGCACTGGGCATCTGCACACGAGGCTCAAGTACACCATCAGAAGGGTGGTACTTGTCCTTGTTAGCCCACTCCTTCGCCATTCTCTCCTCTCGCTTCCTCTTGAAGCAAAACCCATCCTTATGGCCATCTCTCCCACAATAGCCACAATGGAACCTCACAAGCTTAGGCTTAGGCTTGGGCTGTGGCTGCTCACTTGGTTTCTCTCCACTCAACTTCTCCACCGGTTTCTCTTCACTAGCCTTCTCACTTTCTTTCCCAAAGAACACTTTCCCCGAAGTGCTCACAAACTTGATAGGCTTTTGTAGATCATTTGTGGGTGTAGGAAACACGGGTGGAGCTGGGGTTGTGTCTAGTCGGTTTCTAAGATGGTTAGGTTTTGGGGGGAAATCATTTTTGTGGTGGGTTTTTGGTGGCTCTGGGATATTCTCTCCACTTCCCTCACCAACCGTGTTTGCCCCAAGTCCCTCACCATCCTGCCTCTTAAATGCCTCGATCATCATCCTCAACTGAGGCTCATGACCAGACAACCAACCCATCTACTTCCTCAGCTCATCATTCTCATCCTGCAAACGATCAACATAATGTGCAAGTTCCAAATTTTTCAAAGCATGCATTTCACAGGTAGAGCATGATGTAGGCATGTGTTCTTTCAGCTTAGCCTCAAGAGAACTAGTGTAAGCATGCATCTCATCAATCTTAGCATGCAAAACAGGGCAAGAATTGCAAGCACCTAGCAAAGCAGGTCTAGACTTAAGCTCAGCCACTTCAACCCTAAGCACATCTAGTTCCTCACACTTGGAGGCATGCTTCTCCTTAAACAAACCAAGATCAGAAAGAAAGATGGATCAATCAGCACAATCAACCTCATCTGAAACAACAGGTCTAGCCTTAAGGGAATCAATCTCAAGCTTGCTATCAAGCACTTGTGTCTCTAGCTCAGCCACTCTAGTCCTAGCATCCTCGAGTGAAGCCCTAAGCTCTTTTCTCATTTTCTTTGCCTCTCTAAGCATGTCATCACGGTTATCAAGCAAAGTGCCAAGCCTCTCATTCTCCTGGTGCAAGAAGGGAAGTTCATCACACACCTCGTCGTCAGAATCAGAGTCCGAGTCGCTCTGTGTGCTCTTCTTGCTGCCGGAGCTCAGCGCCATGGTGCAGAAGCCGTCTCTCGCGAAACAGCTCAGCCCGCTCAAGTTCTTGGACGACTTCTTGTTCTTGCGACGCTCACCTTCATCTTCACTGCTGCTCGAGCTCGAGGTGGAGTATGCGGAATTAGAGTCGACGTCGCTCGCTCCAACCATTGCTCGAGCCTTGCCTCGGCTCTCCTTCTTCCTCGATCATCGCTCGTCCTTGTACTTGTTCTTGTGCTTGATCTTGTGGCCGCGCCTCGACTGGTACTTGCCATCGTTCCTCGGCTTGTGCTTGTAGCCGTCCTTGTTCTCGACCTTCTCCGGGCAGTCGGCAACGAAGTGTCCTGGCTTGCCGCACTGGAAGCATGTCCTCGTGTTCCTCCTCATGTTGACTCGGTCCTCGTGCAGCCTCTCGAATCGTCTCGTCAGGAGCGCCAGCTCATCCTCTCCAAGTACATCGAACTCCTCATCTGGCATAGACATCAAAGAGGAAAAAGAGAACATCCTGGTGGATGGGTTAGTGTTACCCTTTCCTTTCGGACCACCAACGAGGGCAAGACTATGGGAATCAGTCGGACCCTCGAGCTTGGCAGTCATGCCCCTATCCACCTCAACCGACTTGAGCTTCGAGAACAGCTCGTTCACCGTCAGAGTGTCATACTTCTCCGACTCCACAATGGCCTCGAACTTTCCGCCCCATATTGTACGATCCAAAGAGTGTAAGAGCTTGACAGCTCTATCCATGATCATCGTACGGGAGCATGTCCACATTGGCCCTCATGTTGCTCACAACCACCGTGAACCTCTGAAACAAGGCATCGATGGACTCACCGAGGAGATGAGTGAAGTTCTCGTACTCACTCCGGTAGGTCGCATACATCCATGCCTGAACCTGGGCATTCCCAACATGAGACTCCTTCAGCACCGTCCAAATTCTACAAGCCAAGTGCTCGGTGTGCACCCGATCGAACTCAGGCTGACACAAAGCACGAAACAAGTAGTCGACCGCCTTGTTGTTGGCGTCGAATCTGTCCCTCGATCCTGGAGCGAGGAAGTCCATCGGCTGGACATAGCCTGTGTCCACCGTGACATCCCAAAGGATCTGACCCTTTCCGCGGAGGAATGCACCCATCCGCTTACTCCACATCTGGTAGTTCTTGCCATCGAAGTGTGGAGGACCCGAACCCCGTTCCTGGTACGCCATCCTTGGATCTTAGACTGGTTAGAGTCAACAAAGACCCGAACCGGCTCTGATACCACTTGAAGGACCGAGACGGCAAACCAGAGAGGGGGGGAGTGAATGGGAGCCGATAAAAATTCTTCTCGAAGGAGATGAAAACTCCAACAAGATGAACGCGACTTCCAACACACTTCTCCAACTCACTACCCAACTTGGTCAACCCCACGTAGCCACTGGAGTGCCACTGGACCTAGGAACCAACACACAACCTTCCGACCCAAGAACGCAGCGGAACACCAAATCTCGAGTCTACAGACCAACACCGGTCAGACCGGTGAGCACCACCGGTCGGACCGGTCCCTGCTGGTGA
The DNA here is from genome assembly GCA_947561735.1 of Cenchrus americanus. Classification (NCBI taxonomy): domain Eukaryota; kingdom Viridiplantae; phylum Streptophyta; class Magnoliopsida; order Poales; family Poaceae; genus Cenchrus; species Cenchrus americanus. The sequence goes on from OX387239.1 coordinate 130,972,782, forward strand.
AACTGGGCAACTTTCACTAAGTGGCTCCACATCGGTCAGACCGGTGAGACACATCGGTTAGACCGGTCACAGCCTGAAAGCCCCCAAAGCACCAAACAGGCCAACCGACCTCCAAACTGACCCAAACTCGAAACAACTCCAACGCAGGACAACAGCGAACACACCCAGACGTTCACACGAGCAAAAACCCACCGAGGGTTGCACCAGTCAGACCGGTAAAGAGCACCGGTCCGACCGGTGTAGCCTGGGCAACTCGGGATGAACAGTACCCGCGGGTCAACTCCCCCAAATCCAAACCTCGATCTCCCGAATCACTCCACAGACTTGAACAACACTTTGGGGATAATAGGAACACCTCATGAGGAGTCCATAGCCAAGTTTAATCCCACCAAAACTTGTCCAAAAAGGAGGAATCGAAGAAATCCCGCCAAGAACACCACAAACCCTAGAACTCGGAAAACCCCAAAATCGAGCCCCTTTACTCACGGATTTGGGAGGGGAATCACAGTCCAAAGAACCACGAAGGGTTCCCACAAATTTCCCCCATCAAATCCCCGAGAGAAAGGTCCCGAAAACAACCCAAAGAAATCACCAAGAGAGGGCTCCGAAAATCACCACCAAGAACAATCGGGAACAACACATCCAAACCTTGAGGAACCACGCCGAATTATCTATACATGCAACAAAGGTTCATACAAGGTCTAGCTTGCCGCCCGATCATCCAACCCTCTCAACAAGATCTCACCATGAAGCTCTCAAGCTAGTCCTATCGAAATCCTAAGGAAAATAGGAAGGGAAAATAGGAAAGCAAATGAACTAGGGTTCCAAGAGTTGGCTGCCATCCTCTCACCTCTTGGATTATATGGAGGCAACCGAAAGTCTAAAATGCCCTTTCCTAATAACTAGGGATACAATCCCCTCAAGGGCGGATTTGGAAGTCTTCATGTCTTCTCCATCGGACGGATGCCCGGCGACCGCACCCTGCGTAGCCTCGACGCAAGCCATGCGATCCCGACGCGTGTCCTCCGCTTCGAAGTCTCCGGACTGCGTCGTCGCACACCGGTCAGACCGGAGCACCGGTCTGACCGGTACCCACCGATCAGACCGTTCAGACCCACCGGTCAGACCGGTCTGGCACTGCTGCAACACCGTCTTCGGTTCTTCGGTCTTGGCTTTGTGGATCAACCAAGGAACCCATTGGTTTTCTGGTGAACCACCAGAAACCCCGCGAACTCGGTGTAGCCTGCACCAATCTCCACTCATGATTTGGCTGCCACGTAGTCCCGGCTCGACCTTGGTTTTGAGGCTCAACCAAGAAACCGTCCACGACTTCATCTTGCTGTTCATGCCACCATGCGGCCCGCACTTGACCCCACTGGCCACCGGGTCCCTCAAACGATGCCTACTTGTCTTCTCCACACCTGGAGGCCTCACCGGCGACGACCTTTCGCGCTTGTTCTTCACCTGCACCAACACAAGTCAAGCCGCAACCTGCACCTGCAATACTTAGCCAAGAATCAGTCCACACAGCGTTGTCAATCACTCATCACACAAGGAAGCGACCATCCACCGGTCCTCGAACCACACATGGTCCTCACAAAGTCACCAGCCAAAGAGGCACAAGATCCTCATACGTGACACCCACCAAAAACCTTAAGAAACCGTCCTCAAAACTCCGCCAACAAAAGCACAACAAAGAGCTCCGAAAATCACCACAAGGAGGACGAAAAAGGCACTTCACAACCTTGAGGAACAACGCCGAACCATCTATACATACCATGAAGGTTCGTACAAGGTCTATCTTGCCACCCATACATCCATCCCTCTCTCTAGATCTCACATGAAGCTCTCAAGCTAGACCTAGGAAAAACTAGAGAAAAAAGAGAACGAAAATGGAAAAACAAATGAGCTAGGGTTCCAAGAGTTGGCTGCCATCCATCTCCTCAAAGAGTATATATGGAGGCACCCAAAAGACTAAACTACGCTTACTTAAAAACTAGAGATACAAGCCCCTCAAGGGCGAATTTGGAAGTCTTCAGATTTTCTTCATCGGACGGATGCCCAGTGACCACAACCTGCTTAGCCTCGACACAAGCCTTGCGATCCTGATGCGTGTCCTCCGCTTTGAAGCATCTCGGTGCCAGCGACCAGGGTGGTTATACCGGCCCCGGCGATCTGACCGGCCCAGGCGGTTTGACCGCCCCTCCTGGGCGGTTGAACCAGCCTGGGTGGCCGCACCTTCTCGTCGAGTCTTCGACCTCGGTTTTGTGGCTCAACCGAGTAACCCAGTGGTTTTCTGGTGAACCACTGCAAACCCCGCGAACTCGGTGTAGCCTCCGCCAATCTCCACTCATGACTTGGCTCCCACGTAGTCCCGGCTCGACCTTGGTTTTGAGGCTCTACTAAGAAACCGTCCACGACTTCATCTTGTTGTTCATGCCACCATGCGGCCCGCACTTGACCCCGCTGGCCACCGGGTCCCTCGAACGAAGCCTACTTGTCTTCTCCACACTTGGAGGCCTCACCGGCGATGACCTTTCACGCTTGTTCTTCACCTGCACCAACACGAGTCAAGCCGCAACCTTCACCTGCAATACTTAGCCAAGAATCAGTCCACACAACGTTGTCAATCACTCATCACACAAGGAAGCGACCATCCACCGGTCCTCGAACCACACATGGTCCTCAATAGCCCCAGCTCCACCCGTGTTTCCTCCACAAACTGACAATTTCTAAAAGCCTATCAAGTTCATGAGCACTTTGGGGAATGTGTTCTTTCGGAAAGAGAGTGAGAAGCTGAGTGAGGAGAAACCGGTTGAGAAGCCGAGTAAGGAGAAACCGGTTGAGAAGCCGAGTAAAGAGAAACCAAGTGAGTAGCCCCAACCCAAGCCTAAACCTAAGCTTGTGAAGTTTCATTGTGACTATTGTGGGAGAGATGGTCACAAGGGTGAGTTTTGCTTCAAGAGGAAGCGTGAGGAGAGAATGGCGAAGGAATGGGCTAACAAGGACAAGTACCACCCTTCCAATGGTGTGCTAGCCTCGTGTGTAGATGCCCACGGCCAAGGCGAGTGTGAGGACAGTTCCGGCTTGGGGAGAGCGAAAGGCTGCAGGAGGTGCTGCTGGCCGGGCTACACCGGTCAGATCGGTGCGTCACACCGGTTAGACCGGTGCAGGTCTGGGCAGACAGAGGGTTGGTTTTCGTGCCCATGGTGAGTCTCAATTTGGTTCTGGAGGTCGTGGTTCTGGTGGTTGGTCTGGAGAGTTTGCAGGTGGTTAGTTTGCTAGGCGTTCTCCCTCTCGTGCTCAATACGGGGATGAGAGGAGTCGTAGCTTTGAGGTGGAGAGGAGGAACGGTCCACGGTCTTCCTTTCATGGTTTTGGTCCTCCGCCAGTTAGAGAGGGTTGGTTCCCTCATAGTGGTTACCATGGTTGTGTTCGTGGAGGTAGCTTTGATAGGAAGTATGTTTTGGATTGTGCTAACCCCACTTTGGAGCAAATGGCCCCGCACTGGTTCTACTCTTTTGGTACTAACCCCAGTGCTGAGTCGTTTGTTCGCTCACGTGCTCGTTTTTGAATTTCAGGTGGGAGACTTGAAGAACATTTGGTCGATTGACTCCGGTTGCTCGAGGCATATGACCGGAGACAAGGGGTGGTTCTCAAGTCTCGTCCTAGTGGTGACAAAGAGGTACATCACCTTTGGGGACAATGGGTGAGGGCATGTGTTGTCAAAAGGTGAGATTAAGGTGAGTAACAAGATCACTCTCAGGCATATTGCTCTTGTTCAATCACTTGGATACAATTTGCTTTCTGTGTCCCAGCTATTGTATGAGGGTTTTGAGGTGTTGTTTCGGCCTGGTGGTTCTTGGATTTTGGATTCTGGAGGGGACCTTGTCTGTATGGTCGTTCTCGAGGGTCAAGTATTTCGAGTTGATTTTTCTCAGTCTTCTGGTGTTGAGCGTTGTTTCTTAGCTGGTTCTTCGTGTGAGTTGTGGAAGTGGCATAGGAAGTTGGGTCACTTGATCTTTGACCTTTTGTCTCGCTTGAGTAAACTCTATTTGGTTCGAGAATTGCCATGGTTGAGGCTTGCAAAAGAGTTGGTTTGTGCACCGTGTAGGCATGCTAAGATGGTAGCCTCTTCTCACCCACCTCTCACCGATGTGATGACTGAGCGTCCATGCGAGCTGCTCCATATGGACCTTGTTGGCCCAACTCATGTGTGTTCTGCGGGTGGTACGTCCTTGTTGTGGTGGACGGCAACTCTCGGTTTGCGTGGGTGTTCTTTCTTCAGGAGAAAGGGGAGACGTTTGGTTTTGTTCGAGATCTTGTCTTGAGGTTGAGGAACGAGAGGCAAGGAGATGCCATATGAGCAATCCGCAGTGACAATGGCTCAGAATTCAGAAACTCTCACTTTGAACCTTTTGCCATGACTTGGGTCTTGAACACTAGTTTTTGAGTCCGTATACGCCTCCTAGAATGGTGTTGTGGAAAGGAAAAACAGAACCTTGTGTGAGATGGCTCGGACGATGCTTGATGAGCATAGGACTCTGAGAAGGTTCTGGGCTGAGGCGGTGAATACCGCGTGCTATGTTTCGAACAGGATCTACCTCAGAGTGCACAAGAAGAAAACCTATTACGAGTTGATGCACGGTCGCACACCCGAGGTGAGTCACCTCCATGTCTTTGGTTTCAAGTGCTTTATCCTTAAGAAAGGGAAGAAGTTGGACAAGTTTGAGGCAGGTCGGTCGATGGTATTTTCTTTGGTTATGCATCTCACTCTAGAGCATATCGTGTGCTCAATCTTGAAACGAACCAAATCATGGAGACTTGCGAGGTAACTTTCAATGAGACACAACCACGTAGTCAGCTTGTCTTTGAGTGTGCAGGTGATGATGAACTTGGCGAGGAGATCTTTCAGGAGGAGGAGCATGAACATGGAGATGATGAAGATGGTGGTGTGGTGCCTGCGGCTGAGCATGTACCTACTACTTCGACTACGGTGATGGACAGCCCCTCTCCCACACCTACGATGACAAATCAAGATCAAGGAGAAGCTACTGTTGAGGGGGAGGTAGCATCAAGGCGAGAACCTCCCCGGCGAGTACAAATGGATCACCCAGCTTCAAGGATCATTGGCGATATGAATGAACGCACTACATGGTCAAGGGTTCGGAACAATTCTCATTTCACTCATGCTGCTTTTGTTGCCACCTTTGAGCCCAAAGACATTGGACACGCACTGTCTGATCATAATTGGGTTAATTCGATGCATGAGCAGTTGGAGAACTTTGAAAGGAACCAAGTCTGGCAATTGGTTGACCCTCCCCTAGGGTGTAAGCCGATTTGGACAAAATGGGTGTGGAAGAACAAAGAGGGAGAGAAAGGTTAAGTGGTGAGAAACAAATCAAGGTTTGTTGCTCAGGGGTATAGTCAGAAAAGAGGGTATCAACTATGAGGAGACCTTTGCTCCCGTAGCTCGTTTGGAGGCGATCAGGATCCTTCTAGCCTTTTCCATGGCTAAAGGGTTCAATTTATACCAGATGGATGTAAAGAGTGCCTTCTTGAATGGTGTGTTGGAAGAAGAAGAAGAAGTGTTTGTGAGGCAGCCACCGAGGTTGGAGAGCGAGAAGTACCCCCACCGGCTGTACAAGTTGAGGAAGGTGCTGTATGGGTTGAAGCAGAAACCTAGAGCTTGGTACAGTAGGTTGAGGGGGTTCCTGTTTGAGAGAGGGTTCGAAATGGGGAAGGTCGATCAAACCTTGTTTCTTCTCAGGCAGGGCAGAGATATCCTGATTGTGCAGGTGTACGTGTATGATTTTATCTTTGGTGGCTCATCTAACTCTCTTGTTGCACGGTATGCAGATGATATGAGCAGGGAATTTGAGATAAGCATGATGGGTGAGTTGCAGTTCTTCCTCGGGCTACAAATCAAGCAATCAAAGGAACAAATATTTGTGCACCACGCTAAGTACACCAAGGACATTGTGAGGAAGTTCAAGATGGAGGGCTCCAAGGCCATGGCGACACCTATGACTACGACTACAGCTCTTGATGCGGATGAGGAAGGTGAACACGTGGACCAGAAGGAGTGCCGAAGCATGATCGTGTCACTCCTCTACTTGACGACGACGAGGCCAGACATCCAGTTCTCGATATGTCTGTGCACTCGTTTTCAAGCGTCTCCAAGGACCTCGCATCGGCAAGAGGTCAAACGCATATTCAAGTACTTACGTCACACTCTCGACTTGGGCCTTTGGTACTCCGCATCTTCTTCTTTGGCTCTTCATGGTTTTTCAGACGCGGATTTTGCCGGGTGTCGGTTGGATAGGAAGTCCACTTCTGGGACTTGCCAGTTCTTGGAATCTTCTTTGGTGTCTTGGTCTTCCCGCAAATAGTCAAGTGTTTCTCAATCCACTACCGAGGCAGAGTACGTTGCCGCAGCTAGTTGTTGCTCTCGACTCCTTTGGATCACATACACCATGAGTGACTTTGGTGAGGAGTATACCCATGTCCCACTTCAATGTGACAGCACGAGTGCCATAAGCGTTGCAAAGAACCCTGTACTTCATTCCAAAACCAAGAACATAGAAGTGAGGTGTCATTTTCTGAGAGACAATGTAGAGAAAGGCAAGATAGCTTTGATCCATGTACCTAGACATGACCAACTAGCCGACATTTTCACCAAACCCCTATATCAAGCAACTTTCACTCGTTTGCGGGGGGGGGGGGGCTTGGTGTGTGTTTGATTTCTTGAGTTGGGTGTGTGGGAGCTCCTTTGTAGCATATGTATAGCTTTCCTTTGTGCATTTCTTGCATTTGGCATGGCATATGTAACATGATGTATAGGCATCCTTGTATCTTAGACTGCATGCATTTTGTATCATATGCATTGGTTAAGAAAAGCTTCTCCTATATACATTGTTCACCATGGAATGATACTTATGTCTTTGTGAGCTTGTTTGGTATGATATGCTTAGTTTGGCTTAGCTCTTGATAATCTTGGTTTATATCCATCGTTGACGGCTATGTTTTTGAAAAATGTCATATGTATGCTCTCTTGTGAGTAAATGCCTTTATATGATCTTGACATGTTTTATTGGTTTGGCTATGCTTAATTTGTGGTTGGATAGATTATTTTGATCATATGGGACCAAAGGCTCATTTGCCATCATGAATGTTTAGCCCTCATGCTTTATCTTGTGGAGGGGCATAAGTTCCTTTTTGTCGCAAAGACATTTCATGTACCAAATATAATTCTGAAAATGAAATGTAAATTGCTTGGAAAATGTGCTCACATGTCATATGTGCTAAATTTAATTTGCTTTGGGTGCTAAATCGTTGCATGATGCCTACCAATGAGAAGTCTCATATATAGAAGTAGGCACATGGCTCAGTGGCTTTGACATGACATGAGGTACTTGTGAGTGTTTATGATGGGCTTATGATTAGAATGATTGTTCTAGCATGAAGTTTGTGTGGGTTTGCCATTTTGATATGTTTTGCTCATGTTTAGGACTTTGCCCATGAGAGGGAAAATTTTCGCAAAATTGCTCAATTCTATCTTAGCTTCGTCCAATGGTTGTAAAACTTGGTGATCATGTAGTTGATGTCAATACGAAGCTATAGAGTATCTAACTTGCTCATTTGGACATGTGTAGCATCCTATGTTGAATTTTGTCTATTTGAGAAGCTCTAGGTTGAATTTTTTGCATTTTTGGCTTGATTCATGCATTGTCAACAAGGGGGAAAAGTTTGAGCATGTTCTGGGCTACTGAATGCATTTATAAGGTTTTCAGGTGGTTTCGAGCCATTTCTGGGCTCTGCTGTGCACCGGTCTGACCGGTTGAGGTCACCGGTCTGACCGGTCAGAGTGCTGGCCCTATTCACATGTTGCGCACCTGCCTGACCGGTGGTGTGGACTGGTCTAACCGGTCAGAGCTGAGCTGATGCAGCTGCTCTATTTTCGTCAAGTGGTTTGCATGCATTCGTCAAGGGGGAGTTGCATTGGTTTAGCGGGAGCATGCATGTGTGTAGGGGGAGCTCTTTGTGGTTTTCTAGCTTGGGTTTGGTGGTTTGCGCCTTTTGCTTCAGCATAGTCTTGTCTCGGATGTGTCGAGCCGTTGCCCTTGCCTAAGGGGTTCGAGACTTGTCTTCTTCAAGTGATATTTCTCTCTACCTTTCTTTGGCTTTCGATCGCTTGTTGGAGTTTCTTTTTATTTGTTTCTTTTCTTTTTCTTTTCTCTCGGGTTACTCTATGTGTGTGTTGTCAATGCACTCATCAAGGGGGAGATAGAGGACCATGTGTGGTTCGAGGACTGGTGGATGGTCGCTTCTTGGTGTGATGAGTGATTGACAACGTTGTGTGGACTAATTCTTGGCTAAGTATTGCAGGTGCAGGTTGCGGCTTGACTAGTGTTGGTGCAGGTGAAGAACAAGTGTGAAAGGTCATTACCGGTGAGGCCTCCAGGTGTGGAGAAGACAAGAAGGCTTCGTTCGAGGGACCCGGTGGCCAGCGGAGTCAAGTGCGGGCCGCATGGTGGCAAGAACGACAACATGAAGTCATGGACGGTTTCTTGGTTGAGCCTCAAAACCAAGGTCGAGCGGGGACTATGTTGGAGCCAAGTCATGTGTGGCGATTGGCAGAGGCTACACCGAGTTCACGGGGTTTCTAGTGGTTCACCAGAAAACCACTGGGTTCCTTGGTTGATCCACAAAGCCAAGACCGAAGAACCGAAGACGGAGGTGCAGCAGCATCAAATCGGTCTGACCGGTGGGTACCGGTCTGACCGGTGAGGAGCACCAGTCTGACCGGTGTTCGACGACGCAGTCCGGAGACTTCTAAGCAAAGGACACACATCGAGATCGTAAGTCTTGCGTTGAGGCTAAGCAAGTTTGCGGTCGCTAGGCATCCGTCCGATGGACCGATGACAAAGACATCCGAATTCACCCTTGAGGGGCATGTATCCCTAGTTAGCTAGTAAGGGTATTTTAGAATTTCGGTTGCCTCCATATAACCCAAGTGGTTAGAGGATGACAACCATCTGTTGGAACCCTAGCTCATTTTGTTTCGCTATGTTCCTCTTCCTTTTTCCCTTGGAATTTCGAGGACTTGCTTGAGAGCTTCATGGTGAGATGTTGTGAGAGGGTAGGATGATCGGGCGGAAGCTAGACCTTGTATGAGCCTTCATGGTATGTATAGATGATTCAGCGTGGTTCCTCAAGGCTTGTTTGAGTTCTTCCCGGTTTTCCTTTTTGGTGATTTTCGGAGCCTCTTCTTGGTGTTTTTCTCGGAGCGATTTCGAGGCCTTTCTCTCTATGATTTGTTGGGGGATATATACATGAACCCTTCGTGGTTCTTTTCCCTTTGATTCCCTTCCCAAATCCGTGAGAAAAGGGGCTCGATTTTGGGGTTTTCATTGTTCTAGGGTTTGTAGTGTTCTTGGCAGAAATCCTTCGATTCTTCTTGATTCAACGAGTTTTGGTGGACCATAACTTGGCTATGGTGTGCCCATGAGGTGTTCCTACTATCCCCAAAGTCTTGTTCGAATCCGTGGAGCGAATCGGGAGATCGGGAGTTGGATTTGGAGGAGTTGACCCGCGGGTTCTATTCATCCCGAGTTGCCCAGGTACCACCGGTCTGACCGGTGCTCGTGACCGGTCTGACCGCTGTGACCCCTTTGTGGGATTTGTCTCGTGTGATTTGCTTGACTCGTGCGTCTTTGGGTCGTGTTGGTGCTAGTTAGTTCTTGGTAGGTTTGGAGGTGTTTTGATCCGTTTTATGAAGAGTTATTCTTCCTTGCAGGTTGTGTTTTGGGGGTGTTTTTGTTCCAGGTCCTAGAGAAGTCACTGAGGCTCTCTAGAACATTTGTTGTGCGACTGCTGTAGCCACCGACCTGACCGGCTCTCTCCACCGGTCTGACCGGCGCAGGCCATCGGTCTGACCGGTGTAGCACAGGCAGCAAGCCGTGCAAGTTTCCGTTGTGTGTGTTGGTGAGTTTTGGTTCGGAAGGTTGTTTGTTGGTTCCTAGGATCAGTAGCACTCCAGTGGCTACATGGTCTTGACCAACTTGGGTAGTTGAGTTGGAAATGTGTGTTGGAAGTCGTGTTCATCTTGTTGGAGCCTCTATCTCCTTCGAGAAGAATTTTTATTAGCTCCCATTCACTCCCCCGCTCTCTGGTTCCCCGTTTCAGTCCTTCACTTTCGTACACTCCACCTCGCCGAGAGTGGGGTTAGGGCCGAGTTGAGCTCGGCAAGTGTGGAACCATACCTGCCAGCAAGATAGCGGGGTATTAGTGGGGGAGAGGTGTGAGTGAGACCACCCTCTTAGAGCGACTCCCGTGTTGCCACACGGGGGCATTTCATAGTTCCGGTGCGATTCCTTCTGAGGGGGGACCGTTTTGAGGGCCGGATGCAGGATGGGACCGTAACTACCAAGAGTTTGCATGGTAGGATGGGCTCGGTCAGTCGGCCACCGCCGGGTGCCATTCCGAGATGGGTACATGTGTACACGCTCTGCAGAGTTGTTTGATCTATACGTATAGCCGCGTCCTCGGTCATGGACAAACCTTGAAGACATGTTTGTTCCTCATGTTTTGGGATTTCGACCTCCCTCTGTAGTTGAGAGTGTGGTGAGTCGTGGTTGTAGTCGGTTAGAGGAGAGTTGCTCCCTCTACCTCGTCGACCCGATTGCAATCATTGAGGTGCGAGGAGAGGAAGTTCTCGCATCGACCCTAGATGGAGATAGGATGTGGAGACAGGGCCCTGGGGTACCAGTGGTTCCGAGATGTGTTTGAGAGTATGGTTTGGGGCTGATATGGAGATGTTTTTTATTTATGCTTCACTGTTGCTGCATAGGAAACCTGAGCTTCTACCTTGTCACTTTTCTTATCCTTTAGAGATAGGCCACTTAAAGCTGCATACAGTCGGTGATGTGAACCTATCCCATTCCTTGGGGATAGTTTTGTGAGTGTGCAGGATCGAACTTGGAGTGAGAGTCCGAGTTTGAGGAATCCATGAAGGGTTGTGTTGCTTCGCTCAAGAATGCCTGTGGTGAAGATTGAAGATGAAGACTTCAAGCCCTAGCTACCGCTATGCAGGATTGCCACTTGCTGCTTAGCCCAAGGGGCTTGTACAAAATTTGTATACCGAGTTGTTTCGGATGTAAATATTCTATTTTGTACTCTGATTTCTTTGTATGGAAATATTCTGTAATGAGTTTTGTCTGTGATAGCCACTGATCTAGGGACTATCACAAGGGTACAGGGAGTCGGGTTTTCTTCATCGAAAATCTGGGGTCATTACAAAATATACGCTAGATTGTTTTGTGTGGGCACATGGATCGAAGCTATCTTTCCTTTCTCGATGTTGCCTCTCAGAAAATTATGTCTCGCTTCTATATGCTTGGTTTTGGAATGGAGCACTGGGTTCTTTGCAACGCTTATGGCACTGGTGCTATCACCACTACAACGATTGGTGTTGTTCGCGACGCCTCAAATTGGTCGCTATATGGGCCATTTGGTCGCAATACTGACTAATTATGACAAATTAATTTCGTTGCTAGGCGTCACAATATTGTCTATTGCAATAAGTTGTTGGGATGCTAACAAAGTGGTGTTGCTATAAATAAAAGGTGTTGCGACGATGTGTGGCGTAGCAATTGCATGAAGTAGCGACGACCAGTGGCATTGCAATACAGGTTATTGCAATGAAAGGGGTCATTGCTATAGTGGTATTTGCGACCACTTTGGTTTGTTGCAAACAAGCATTGTTGCAATGCAAGCAATATGTCACAATACAACCCTGTGTTGTTGCAATAGCAATGGAGGATATCACAATGAAGTCATAGCTGTCACAATATGCCTAAAGACTATTGCAACTAAATGTGCAATGTTGTTATACGCTTGAACCAAAATGCAACTAATTGTCGTCGCTATACGACACGAGGTTCACACAACCAACTATGGTGTTGACGGATAAAAGACGTATCCCTCTACGATCCGCAAGCGTACGGACCCCACACCTTTTTCACCACAGGATTCCCAAGGTTCTTGTCAATCCGCGGAGCAAGGGGATTACAAGCGTTTGATCAACAACGACACACTAGCTACTAAAACCCTAACTTACTATTAAACTAGAAAACAACTAAACACACTAGAGAGAATGATTAAGATATCAAGGTAGAAGACACTCGCCCACGGGTCTACGATACTAGAGCATGCAAACGCTAAAAGACATGAAAACCAATCTAATCTATCAGGGTTGTGACCACGGTTTCGCCCTTTCCCTCCTCTCGTACTGTCACTACGCGAAGGTATTCATGACTAGACCTTTGATGGACACGGCGCATTGAATGGATCCAAGGAAGCATTGAGGCCTTACTTCCTTTACGGCAAGGTAGCTAACCTTAAGCATGAAAGTATATTCAACACAAGATGATAGATAGATAATCCGACAAAGTGCGATTACATCTCAATATCGATTACAACCCATGAACGAATGAGAAGATTACCCTATCAAGGTGCTGATCATGGCACCGTTGATCATGGTTTCCCTTCCGCCGGTGTCTTCCTTCTTCTCCACGAGAGGGTGCTTCCTTCGAGGTGGTTAATCTCCCGCCGGAGATCCTCCTCCTCTCTCTCTAGCTTGTGGATGGCTTCTGGTGCGAATGACTCCTCTCTCGGTGTTGGCGGCGCCTCAGGGCTTTTAGGGTTGAAGATCTTTCGAGGGCAAGGAAAACGGGACCGAACCGGTGCCGGAATTGGGATGGGCCGGCCGGCTCGGGCCGGCCGGCCCGTGCCCACCCGGCCCGGTTCGGTCGCCCCTTTTGCTCTGTGGGTCCTCGTGCACTTATGTACTTTGCCCCCTCCACTTGCACGATTTTGATGCTGTTATCCTCGCGTCCAAGATGGAGGCTCTCTTCGCGTGAAGTTCGATCTTTTACGCTTCAATCCCCGGGGGTGTTCCTCGTAGCACTTCGTTCCTCGCCACCATTGGAAGTGATTTCATCAAGCTCATGAACACGAACAAGACTCCGTAAATGCTCCTTTGAACTTGTTGCGAATCCGTCCTTTATGTCCATGTTTTCCTACATAAACACAACACTTCCAAATGCATGCACACAGATGAATTTGTTATATGATTAGTGTGCCTAGTGGCGGGTTAGTTCCATAATCAAATCCAAACCAAAGTGTAATGAACATGCTAGGTGCACCAAAATACACCGTCAACATCTCCCCTACGCTTAGCTCTTGCTCGTCCTCGAGCAAGTACTCGTAAAAGAACTTCGTCCAAGGTGTTTAATCGTGTATCGCTAATCCTTCTTCACAAGTTAGTCAATCCTTTCATCTTTAATACATAAACACAAAGTAATGATAATCAAACATAAACATGGGCATTTAGAATTTTTACCACGTCAAGTTTTACCCCACAACTCAAACTCTTCACTCGAAGTCTTCAATTTCAGCCATGCTTACTTCTTTACTTCCATCGGAGGGTTTTTATGATTTTCAAAACAACAATTCCTGCAACAAGTATTAGACAAAAACCTTTCTCCAAGCTCTCTCAAGTCACTCATATGAAGTAGCTATCCTAACCAAATTTTATAAAACACTCACCTCCCATTAATCTCTCATATATCATGTAAAGTGGAGCTATAGGTAGGGCTAGCGCAATCAACACAAGTATTGTCAAACTAAGAACTTCCTCTAATGGTTGTCTACCTTTCAAAGCCAATGATCATGAGAATTAACCATATTTAGGGATATCAAGGATGAGAAGATTTAGAATGGTGGACATGTGCAAGGGCAAAAGAAAATTGTGACTACAAGGCACCAATGATGTCCTCGTTGTCGGATTGCACATGGTTGGAAATAGAGTAAAAGTTTCGTCTCACAATCAACGTGACACCCTTCCTTGCACTTTATTTTTCTTTTCTTTCACTTGATCCATCCCTCTCATATCTTCATTGCTACCTCATCTTTTTCTCTTTTTCTTCTTTCATTCACATATAATTTTTTTCTTTCTTTCTTTCTTTTCCATACACATACTTTTTCTCTTTATTTTTCTCTCTCTTGACAACTTTTCAAAGCTTTCAATTCTCTCTTTCCTTGCATGCATACAATCTGAAATTTTAAATAAATCATGCTAGAGACGAGACGAAACTTTGAAAATAGGTTGTGTTCAAGGAATACGATGTACAAAAGAGATGTATAGGGTTGGGTATGGAATCCGGCGACGATCGTGACTTTCATTGTGAAAGTCACGTACCGAATATATGACGAGGCTAGCAACAAAAGATAAGCACAAAGATATGATCATTGCTCGAAATTAAAACTCACCAAGAGAGAAGGGTCCTAGCCTAACTCATCGTGCTAATCACACTTATGGTGGAGCGAAAAAAATAAACTTGGCTTTGGATAGGAATTTTTTTCTTACTCTCAACTTGGAAAAAGAGGTTTTGCTAACCTTTATTACAAGGGTTTTAAGATAATTTTCAGAACTGAAATCCTCCAATTTTTAGCATCGAACATAGCACAACTAACATGTGAAGCTCAAGATCGAAGTGCGGTATGGGTACTTTAAGTAGTAGCGATTCCACTAAGCACCACGGTAAACGTTTTTCAAACCACATACTTGTGTTCATATATCAAGAATCGGAGATTAAACAAACAAGTAAATAAAGATAAGCAATACATAAGACACAAAGATATATATAAAGACTCTTTTTATTTGGTTTTCTTGACTCAACACTAATTTAAGACACTTGCAAAATTTTTAAAACACACTCAAAAACTAAAGACTCATTAAAACACTAAGACTCACACACGAAGATTAAACCGAACCTAAACTTGAAGTTCAAAAGCTAAGGCTAGCGAGCTAGCTCTCCCCCACGCTTAAAACATACGACGTCCTCGTCGTATCTTACAAAAATCCTAAGGGGAAAACTAGATCTAGTGGTACTTCAAGCAAGTATTGCACCACTTGCCTCTCATGTTTCCAACCATGCCGAAAAGTTTGCGCACGTTGCGGTTAAGGAACTTGTAGTCGTCTTCAACTACGCGCTCCAAGTCCTCCATACGCTGCTTCATTGCTTCCATGGCTTGGAGACATTCGTCGGCCGACATGTAGAGATCCGCGATGGATTGACGGCAAGCTCGACAACACATCAGATGCAATCCGAAGGGGTCGTCGTCACCATAATCTCCATCATCGTCACCACCGTCGTTGCCACCTCCATTGTCGTCACCTTCGTTTCCATCGTTGCCGTCGCCGTTGGGGCCTTCGGGAGTCCTTTCCTTGGGCTGCTCATCCCAATCATCATCGTCTCTACCGGCGGCCGCCCACGAGCTCGGGCTACGATCGTCGGAGTAGTCGCTATCCCCATAATCCTTAGGCTCTGGAGACACCTCCTTGTAGTCTTTGCGCTTGATGCCTTGGATGCGTGCCGACCTTCGGACGGGTGTAGGGACCTTCTCTCCTTCGACGGAGTTGCGAGATGCAAGAGCTCCGGTCGGGACACGCCCTCCGCAACAGATGCGTGCGGTCCTCTTGACAGGAAGCTTGAGCTCGCATCGCATCGCCTCCTCCATCGATGGCTTCTTGGCTTCTAGCTTCAACTTTAAGCTCCTTGGGGGCACAATGGCTTCTACAAAGATGCAAAATATTGCTTGAAAGGTTTGATCCTCGAGCTCCCAATTCGGCCAAATAAATAGTCCTGAGAGAAAAGCCCTGGGAACCTTATTTTCCTTTTTTTACACTTCCCTTAAAATTTTCTGACCAAACAAGGAAGTCAAAAAGGAGCAATTCGGGCGAAATTCGGCGTCATCGGACGTCGGGCCCCTCGGGCCGGTCCGCTCGGGCCGGCCGGCCCACCCTGCCTCGGGGGCCGGGCCGGGCCGGGCCGGGTTTTTGCACACCGCCCTATTTTTTTCTTCCTTAGCCCATGGGAAAAAGTTGGGCTAGTAAATATTCGCGAAAAACTCCAGAAAACTAAAAGAAAAATTATTTACAGAAGTTGATGCCTTGTTTTTCGTCCTAGGCGGGACGTTCGGGCTCTACCTCCATGGTGAAGACGTCAACATGGTGAAGGGGCACGACATCGGGTTCATAGTAAACCTTAAGCCGCTGTCCATTCACCACAAATTGATCGCCGTTTATATCCATAATGGTTACCGCTCCGTTGGAGAACACCGAATGCACAACATAAGGTCCGTCCCACTTGCTTTGCAATTTCCCCTTCCCGAAGGTTTTAAATCTCGAATTGTAGAGGAGGACCTTATCTCCTTCTTTAAATTCTTTTTTCTTTAATCTTTTATCATACCACCTTTTGATTCTCTCCTTGTATATGCTTGCATTTTCATATGCTTTCAACCTCAACTCCTCTAGCTCGCTTATTTGGATTCTTCGTTTCACCACCGCCGCATCGAGATCAAGGTTCATCTCTTTAATTGCCCAATAGGCTTTATGTTCCAACTCAACCGGAAGGTGGCAAGCTTTTCCATAGACGAATTGATAAGGGGTCATACCTATCGGTGTTTTAAACGCTGTTCGATAAGCCCATAAAGCTCCGTCTAATTTCTTTGACCAATCCTTGCCTCCCTTCTCTATGGTTTTGTTGAGTATGCTCTTTAATTGCCTATTTGACGTCTCCGCTTGTCCGTTGGTTTGTGGGTGATAGGCCGTGGAGACCCTATGCTCAATTCCCAACTTGGACAAGCACTTTTTGAAGTTCTTCCCGGTGAAATGAGTTCCTCCATCACTTATCAAGATCCTCGGTGTACCGAAACGGGGAAAAATCACGTTCTTGATCATAGTGATGGACTCCTCCGTGGAAGCTTTACGACATGGTATTGCCTCTACCCACTTGGATACATAATCAACCATGACTAGGATGTATTCGAATCCAAATGAGTTTTTAAAAGGCCCCATGAAGTCTATGCCCCATACATCGAATATGTCGATTTGCAAGTTGTATTTCAAAGGCATAGAATTTCTTTGAGAGATGTTTCCGGTCCTTTGGCATTCGGGGCATGATGCAACATATCTTTTAGTATCTTCATGCATCTCCGGCCAATAGAATCCGCTCGACCATACTTTTGCTTGGGTTTGAAAATGGCTATAGTGTCCACCGTACTCCGCCGAGTGACACTTTCTCAAAATCTCTACCCTTTCTTCTCTTGGCACACATCTTCTCATTACTCCATCATTGCCAAGTTTGAAGAGGTATGGTGCATCCCAAAAATATTTCTTACTTTTGAAGATTATCTTCCTTTGAGTGTTTTTATCTAGATGATCGAGGGGAATCTTTCGAATTGCTCGAATGATGTCGATCATCCAAGTATCTTTATCAAGCACTCTATAGAGGTGGTCATCTCTCATCTTATCTTCTATGGGCTCTTTATCATCTTGTCCACGATTCATCCTAGACAAATGATCGGCCACAACATTTTCCACCCCCTTTTTATCACGAATTTCAACATCAAACTCTTGGAGAAGAAGGATCCAACGAATCAAATGTGGTTTAGCTTCCTTCTTAGCCAAGAGATACTTGATGGCTGCGTGGTCGGTGTAAACAATGACCTTCGAGTTCACGATGTAAGATCTGAATTTTTCGAAAGCGAATACCACCGCTAGCAACTCCTTTTCTGTAGTGGCATAATTTAATTGTGCCCCACTAAGAGTTTTGCTAGCATAGTAAACGGCGTGAACTCGGCCTTCCTTTCTTTGACCCAAGACCGCGCCTACGGCGTAGTCACTTGCGTCACACATGATCTTGAAAGGTTGGCTCCAATCTAGAGGTTGGATGATGGGAGCACTCACCAATGCATTTTTCAAGGTCCGGAATGCCGCTAGACACTTCTCATCAAAGTCGAAAGCCACATCCTTTTGAAGAAGATGCGTTAAAGGCTTAGTGATCTTTGAGAAGTCCTTTATAAATCTTCTATAGAATCCGGCATGGCCTAGAAAGCTCCTTAAGGACTTAACATCCGTAGGAGGTGGGAGTTGCTCAACCGTCTCTACTTTAGCCTTGTCCAGTTCAATTCCTCTCTCGGATATAACATGTCCGAGCACTATGCCTTGCTTAACCATGAAGTAGCACTTTTCCCAATTTAAAACCAAATCTACCTCCGCACACCTTGTAAGGATCTTTGCTAAGTTTTCTAAGCAATCCATGAACGTTTTCCCGTAAACGGAAAAATCATCCATAAACACTTCAACAATTTCTTCGATGAATTCCGAAAATACGGCCATCATGCAACGTTGAAAAGAGGCCGGAGCGTTGCATAGGCCGAAGGGCATCCTCCTATATGCAAACGTTTCGTAAGGGCACGTAAATGTTGTCTTATGTTGATCTTCCGGGTGAATGGGAATTTGCATGAACCCCGAGTATCCATCGAGAAAGCAAAAATAAGCGTGGTTTGCTAACCTCTCGAGCATCTCGTCTATGAACGGTAGGGGGAAGTGATCTTTCTTCGTCGCTTTGTTAAGCTTACGATAATCGATACACATCCGCCACCCGGTCACGGTTCTTTGCGGTATCAACTCGTTCTTCTCATTTTTCACCACGGTCAAACCTCCTTTCTTCGGTACACAATGTACCGGGCTCACCCACTCGCTATGCGGAACCGGGTAGATGATTCCGGCATCAAGTAACTTGATAACCTCTTTCTTTACTACCTCTCGCATGGCATGGGTTAGCCTCCTTTGGTGGTCCACTATAGGCTTACATTGGTCTTCCATTGGTATACGATGAGTGCAAAAGGCTGGGCTAATACCTTTGAGATCATTAATCGAATATCCAATCACCTTCCTATGTTTTTTAATAAAATCAGCAACGCTTCATTTTCTTCGGGACTCAACTCGTCGCTTACAATGACTGGATAAGTTTTGTCTGGGCCCAAAAATTCATACTTTAATCCCTTGGGCAAAGGTTTAAGGTCTACATCGGGCACTTGTGGCTCTTCGGGTTTTATTTCTCCTATGTCTTCGAATTTCTCTTCCTCCATACTACCATCATGCGACTCTAAGCCTTTTGTTGCTTCCTCTAGTTCTTCATCTTGTTGATTACTAATTTGATTTTCCCATCGCTCTTTGCAGCGGGTATCTAAGAGTTTCAACAAAACAAAGACTATCTATCTCTTCTACTTCTTCATCTTCGGGACGAAAAGGTGTAAGGTGTTTAGAAGCACGAAGAAAGTTATATGTGTACTTTGTTCCATTAAGGTTCATTGTTTCTTTGCCTTCTCCGGCATCTAACACGGCATCAACCAACTTAAGAAAAGGCCTACCTAAGATTATATGATCAGAATTACTATGGTAAGCATCAATAACAAAGAAATCGGTTGGTATATAGTTTCTAGAGATTTTTACTTTCATGTTGCAAGCAATACCTAGAAGTTTGATAGTTCTACCATCTCCCATAATTAATTTCGTTGATGTTGGAGCTAAGTCTAGGTTGTGGTATTGAACTTTATCGTAAATTTTAGAAGATAGAACACTTACTTGGGCTCCGATGTCGCATAAAGCTTTGCATTGAACTCCGTTGATCTCGCAACTCAAGTGTGGTGTCATCTTCTCTTCTTCTTCGGATCCTATCGCGTAAATTTCAGCGAGGCGAGCGTATGGTGATGCTTCGGGCTTGATCCCCATGATTCTCTTCACCTCGACAATATGTTCCGGATCCACCACGTCATCCCCAAAGAGCTTTTCAAAAATCTCACCGGTGGTTTCGAGGTCGTATGAATTTTCAGCTTTCTTCTCCGGTGGGAAATCCACTTTCAATGCTCTTGCCATTCCCTTTTGATTAGGGAACGGTCTTCTCTTGTCGAATACTTCTCCGTAATCAATAGGAACCCAATCCATTGGTTCGAACTCCCTTAGAGGCTTCGCGCTTGACATGCTTCTCTTGTTCGTCTCCTTTGGTACGGCGAAGTCGACGTTTGGTGTAGTTCTTGACTTGATGTGTTCTTGTTCAAGCTTTTCTATGATTGGTTCCTCTTTTGTGACTTCCGGGGTTGCCTCTTTAGAAAAATCAGCAAGCTTCTTCTTCCTTGAATTGTATTCCGGCTCTTCCGCAAGTCTTGTTTCCCAATCTCTTCGCATGGCAGCCGCTTTACTAACTTTTTGTAGAAGTTGGGCGGCTTCCGTGAGTGTTTTCTCCATGAGATCCCCACCTGCACACATTTCGACGCGTCGCATGCAACTAGGGGTTAGGGAAAAGAAAAATGTATGCAAGAGTACGTCATCGGTGAAGCCGAGTTTTGGTCCTTGTTCGATTAATTCATTAAACCTATCCCAGGCTTGGTCTATCCCTTCTTCTTCTCCTTGCATGAAAGTGGTCACTTGCCTCCTTAGAAGTTGAACCTTGCTAATTGGAAAGAACTTCTCGCAAAATTTCTTTGTCAACTTGTTCCAATTGCCTTCAACTTCAAAGGACGCAACCGAATACCATGTCTTTGCTTTGCCGGCAAGTGAGTAGGGGAAGAGATTCCATTTGAACCATTCATCGGGAACTCCTTCTTGACGCACCGTGTTGCATATTGTCGTGAAATCCCTTATGTGTCTATATGGGTTCTCCGTAACCATCCCTTCAAATGGGTTTTCCGCCACCATCTTGATGATCTTGGATTTAATTTCATACTTGGTCGCTTCGAGCTTCGAATCCGACTCTTGTACTTTTATGTCTTCACATCGAGGGCTAGCGTAATCCCTTAATGATTTCTCCGGTTCTTCCACGGGTTGATTAACGAACTCCATCTAGACAATAAGATAAAAACAAAAACAAAAACGAAACAAGTGTTTTTCTAGATAATATATGTTAGATATAGCAAATAAAAGATACACTAAATATAAAACTAAGTTAGATGCAAATCAAACGATGTAAACTAACTTGCTCCCCGGCAACGGCGCCAAAAAAAGGGGCTTGTCGACGGATAAAAGACGTATCCCTCTACGATCCTCAAGCGTACGGACCCCACACCTTTTTCACCACGGGATTCCCAAGGTTCTTGTCAATCCGCGGAGCAAGGGGATTACAAGCGTTTGATCAACAACGACCCACTAGCTACTAAAACCCTAACTTACTATTAAACTAGAAAACAACTAAACACACTAGAGAGAATGATTAAGATATCAAGGTAGAAGACACTCGCCCACAGGTCTACGATACTAGAGCATGCAAATGCTAAAAGACATGAAAACCAATATAATCTATCAGGGTTGTGACCACGGTTTCGCCCTTTCCCTCCTCTCGTACTGTCACTACGCGAAGGTATTCATGACTAGACCTTTGATGGACACGGCGCATTGAATGGATCCAAGGAAGCATTGAGGCCTTACTTCCTTTACGGCAAGGTAGCTAACCTTAAGCATGAAAGTATATTCAACACAAGATGATAGATAGATAATCCGACAAAGTGCGATTACATCTCAATATCGATTACAACCCATGGACGAATGAGAAGATTACCCTATCAAGGTGCTGATCATGGCACCATTGATCATGGTTTCCCTTCCGCCGGTGTCTTCCTTCTTGTCCACGAGAGGGTGCTTCCTTCGAGGTGGTTAATCTCCCGCCGGAGATCCTCCTCCTCTCTCTCTAGCTTGTGGATGGCCTTCTGGTGCGAATGACTCCTCTCTCGGTGTTGGCGGCGCCTCGGGGCTTTTAGGGTTGAAGATCCTTCGAGGGCAAGGAAAACGGGACCGAACCGGTGCCGGAACTGGGCTGGGGGCCGGCCGGCCCGGGCCGGCCGGCCCAGTGCCCACCCGGCCCGGTTCGGTCGCCCCTTTTGCTCCGTGGGTCCTCGTGCACTTATGTACTTTGCCCCCTCCACTTGCACGATTTTGATGCTGTTATCCTCGCGTCCAAGATGGAGGCTCTCTTTGCGTGAAGTTCGATCTTTTACGCTTCAATCCCCGGGGGTGTTCCTCGTAGCACTTCGGTCCTCGCCACCATTGGAAGTGATTTCATCAAGCTCATGAACACGAACAAGACTCCGTAAATGCTCCTTTGAACTTGTTGCGAATCCGTCCTTTATGTCCATGTTTTCCTACATAAACACAACACTTCCAAATGCATGCACACAGATGAACTTGTTATATGATTAGTGTGCCTAGTGGCGGGTTAGTTCCATAATCAAATCCAAACCAAAGTGTAATGAACATGCTAGGTGCACCAAAATACACTGTCAACATATGGGTTGCCGCATTATGATTGAAGTAAATCGCGACGCTAATTGCATTGCCATACACGAAGAGGGTCACACAAGAAATATGGTTCGTCATCATATGATCCAACGAAATTGCAACACTAAGTGTCGTCGCCATACACGAATAGATTCGCGCAACCAACTATGCGTCATCACCATAAGATTGAACCAATTTGTTGATAATTACCGGTGTTATACACATAGATGGTGACGCAACCAACTATGGGTTGTCGCCATATGGTTGAACAAAATCGCAACGCTAGTTATCGTCGCTATACATGTTGATGGTCGTGCAACCGAAGATGGGTCGTCGCCACATGCTTGAACAAAATCACAACGCTGCTTTCCGTCGCTATACACGTAGATGGTCATGCAACCAAAGATTGGTAGTCGCCATGTTCTTTAACCAAATCACAACACTTACTGCCGTCGCTATATGAACAGAGGGTATCGCAACGAAGCATGTGTCAACGCTATATGCTCTAGTGATAACGCATCACATGAATTTTGGTCGCCATATGCATGTGCTATATCACTACGGACTATGGTTCATCGTCATTTCCATAGAGGAAAGCGCAATAAAATATTGGTCACCATAGGATACACACTGGATGCCCACCGTCCCCAATTTCAGATTCTTTAATGCAACAAAAATATTCAAAACATAGACTGATGCAACCAATGTACATTCATATCATTCAAGACCACAATTCTTCATATAACAAAAGAAAATTCACCCCATCAAAGTATGCACTCTTGTCCATGACTCACATTAATGGTAACAAAGTTTGTAAAGAGCCTTGCAGAAGGTGGAGCACAATTATCATGTTTCTCGACGAACACTGTCTTGGTAATGTTGGCACTTGTATGACTGATGTTAGGTGGCACATTTTCTTTGTCTTTTGTCACAGTGCTTGATGGATGCATCTTGAATGTATAGTTTTATATTGGAATTATATCAGCTGTGATTAAAAACCTCCACTAATGAAAGAGTCGATATTTAATCAATTTAAGTTCCTTTTAATAGAGAGCAAAAAGTCATGTCATGTAAAACATCATGCAAGTAAAATAAAGCCGCAACTTTCATCATTTTTCCATAAGCAAGGCATACAAATGATATCATTGTGGTAAGCTCAAAAGAGATGGTGATTCATTTATTGAAAAATAAAACTAACAAACTTAGGTTGTCCTCCAAGTAGTCATGCTATTGATCGAGAGATAAATACAAAGTTTGTTTATGGTTGAAAGCATATATGTGCAAGTATTTAGAAGGAGATGAACAAAGATAAAGTTAAGGGTGAGTTACCATCCTTTTTGATGCTCGTAGTGAAGTGCAGCATGGCCCTCCCATTATTAAGCATTGTGCTAGGCATGAAAAAAGAATGATGAGCATCTTGTGGTGAAGGTGATCCTTGTACTCCATGTGGCCTTTTCCCCTTTCGTCCTTCAAATCCTCCCCCATGTTTAGCTTGTCGCTAAGTGTGGAAGAACTTGAATCGCTCGTCATTCCCTATTGCCATGTGTTTGAGAATCATCTTCACTTTGTTTCGCATGTTACCTCAGTTGTCCTTCAACTTCTTCTTATTATCATCAGGCTATGGTTCCAATCCTTTATCATATCGTCATCGCCGACTGCCATCATGTCCTTGTCGCTGCCTCATCTTCCACAGATTTTCTTTTACTTCCTGAACAGAACATGTACTGAAACACACCTCCAAGTTTAAGTTCATGAGTTTATCTTTCCAATGAGCTATCATTCCCATGAAACGGGTTCCAAACAAGAGAGTTGTGCCTATTTTACTCCAGCGATGCAATCTGTCCAAAGCTGATTTCAGACCATGCAATGCTCAATGTTTCTGCCATATCTCCTTGTCGGGTCTTCAAAATTGATGATTCTTGATGTGTTGGAAAGACGGTTTGAAGAACTTCTGAATATTAACTTTTCTTCCATTGTACATTTTTGAACACGTGCTCAAACCTAACAGAAATAGCGACTTCCTTCTCAAGGCTTGTAGATGACTAACGATCTTAATTGCAATTGGCCAAAAACTCATGGGAACTCTCAAGCCTAAGGTTTTGAATTCCATCATGTACGTGTTGTGGAGCCGTTGCCCCATCTTCTCTTTATTGACACCATGTCCATCTCCACTATCTTGTCGTCATCACCTTGTTGTTGCCTCTTCTTGGTGGATTTACCCCTGCATCCAGAACAGAACATATACCAAAATATAGTTCTATTGAAAATTTTATAAAATTACCTTTCCAATGGGTTCTTATTTGTCTTAATCGGAGTCCGAATGAGGGAGCTATGGCTATTTCACTTCAGCATTGCTTACTGTCCAGAATTTCAGCATGTGCAACCTTCGGTGATTCGGCCATATCCGTGTGTAGGAACCTCCGATTGTCTTTCCGCTTGATTAGTTGGAATGTAGACTTCATGGGGCTTCTGAAAATTTAAATATATCCGATGCTTTCTGCTGAGGATCATGCAAACATCGTGATGACATCGCTATCCTATCGTCCATCGATCCGGATATGAACGTGTGGTCTTTATCTTGAAGTCTTTTAGGGCACCATGTCACGCATCCTTTAGCTTAAAAATTCATTACCATCGCTGCATGAGCTTGATGGTAATGGAATCCTTCTCTATCGTGCTTGACATGGTCATTTCCGAAATCTATAGCTCGAACATACAAACCTCCAAACGAAATTAGTCTTAAAAACTTAATTGACACACGTAAGCATACCTTGTTCGTCTTCGTTTGCTTTGGGTGGGGGCTCGATAGCGGATGTTAGGCCACTAACCAAGGTTAACACCTACCACTAAAGAGCAAATCTTTGCATAGCCATTAACTTGGTTGAGCGAGATTGGACTTGTTGAAGTCCGAATGTCGAAACTTCTCGATCGCTTTGTGTCTCGGGTTTTACCTGCATTCAAGGACACAAACAAGAAACACAGGGTATATACAATAATAAAATTAGGGTTAGTTAAAAAAGATAGATTGCTCTAGGGTTCGAGTTCCAATCCCCGACAACGGTGTCAGAAAAAGGGCTTGTTGACAGTTCAAAACCGTGTTAAAGTTCACCGTAAGCGCACATGTGACTTGATGCCTTCTTCATCAAGGAAGGTCCCCAAGGTTTGTCAAACCAAGGATCGGAAGCAAACCGCTAAGGTTCTCTATCTAACCTATCAGTCTAACCCTATGTTAAGTGTTGATTGCATAAAGGTTAAACATACATGAAATGATGTATGGATCACATCCACCTAGCCATAAAGGTAAACATCCAAAGGTAACCCTAGCCTATCGTCTTCTTGTTGCCGCTCCGGCCATGGTAACAAACCAATCTAATCCTACAACATGAGAATGAGTCATCAACACAACATTACACATTCGCTCACCGCTTTCTCCTCCCCGTACTATCACTATGCGAGGATATTCATCACCGAACGATAAACCTCAGTCCGTGCACTACTACGATGTATCCGCAAGAGGTAGACTAACCACTGTCAGATGGTGAGATGTAGACAACCCACGAGGGTGTTAATCCTTGTAGTTTAGTTGCTCAGTGAGGTGGAATCGAAGGCTAAGAACTCGAAGGTCGCAAACGAGCACGTGGAACACAGAGAACACATCGAGTTTATTCCGGTTCAGGCCTCCGGAGAGTAAAACCCTACGTCCAGTTGTCGGTGTAGATTGCTTGAGGATTGCGTGATGATACAAGGGGTCGCCTCGCCCGCCTTATATTGGCTAGCGGATGAGGTCAGTTCCGAGACTTCTGGTCGGTTACGACCAAGAGACCTAAGTCTAGATTACAACACTTGCCATTATCCTTCGATCTTCTTTAGTCGAAATCCACTGAGGTCTTGTCTTGTACACCAAGTCTTGAGGTCGTTCTGGATTAGGTCATCTGGAGAATCTTCTGGAAGGTTGTTAGGAGGTCGTGTGGGCCACCAACTAGGTCGGTTGGGCCCACTGACAGGTCAGTGAGTAATCTGATAGGCCGGACCCACTTGTCGGGGACGGCCGTGAGCCTGGTCGGTGGGGACCCAGGGGTACCCATGTCTCACAAGCCCCCGAGCAAGGTGTAGGCGCAGCGACCTTGGAAAGGTCATGACAAAGTTGTAGAGCTATCAACAGGTCGAATAGCATCCACATCGGTCCAAAAGAAAAGAAGAAACAAATCGACTTAGCAGCCGACCTTTTTTGTAGTCTTGCCGATTGAAGAGAGGTCGAGTAACGACCTATAGGAAGCAGGCTTCCAATAGGTCGAAACGATGATGAAAAAATTCAGAGGGCATCAAGGATGCACTCATAGAGTAATATCCGAGCATCGTGGCGGGCAGGATGGCCGGTATGATGATTCAAAATAGAAGAAGGGAAAAAATAGGTCGAGTAAAGACGTGATGAGAAACGGGTTTCTCAACAGGTTGTTATGACGAGGAAAACAAGAGGGTGTCGAAGATGCACTCGTAGAGTAGTCCTCGAGCATTGAAGTAATCAGCATGGCTGGTTTGATGCTCAAAAAAGAGAAAAAACGAAGGCATGGTCTTGATCAAATGAAGTGTAGAGACACCCAGATCTCCTTGCATAGCTGCAAAGAGTCTGGCAGGGCCGACCTCAGAGAAGCCTTGTAGGCATGCCGACCTCGAAGAGGCCTCAAATCATCAATGTTCAATATCCGAGGATATCAGCATGATCTTGAAGGGTGCATCGCATGAAGAGGTTGTCAACGATGAAACTGACGAAGTAATGGTTGAAACGAACAATGATGAAGCTTGGCAAAATGATGTTAATCTTGAACGTATGGACTGTAGAGACACCCAGATATCCTGCATAGCTGCAAAGAGTCTGGCAGAGCCACTCGAGGCATGCCGACCTCAGGAAGGTCTCAAATCAAGAAGCGTCCAAGCACCCGGAAGTACTTGGCAGGGCCATTAGGCGCGCACCCCACAAGGAAGCCTTTATTCCCAACATAAAATCCTGGGTTTCCAGAGCAGGCTGGCAGGGCTATAAAAAGCACACTGACCTCGAAAAGTCATGCATCTGGGGTGCCCAACTAGGTTGGCAGAGCCTTAGACATACTGAGGTATTGCAACCCTAAGTATTATGGCGTGCCGACCTCATGGAGGTCATTTTGGTGTCTAGACAACCAGCATTGCTGCTAGCCCTCTAGCGGAGCCATGGTGCTAAGGTATTGATGACTTCAGTAATAGGCACACCGACCATGGGGGGCCTGACGAAAATCGCAGAAGTGAAGTTTCCGATCTCTAGGCGCCCAGACGGATCTGGCAGAGCAGTGAGGCGCGCCTACCCCAGAAGGTCTTCAATCAAACCTACAACCATTCTGCTCAGGAAACAGAAATATAGGCTGATTGGAATAGGTCTGTTTACATGCAGAGCCATAGCGGGTGCACCAGGACACAGAGCCTAGCGGGTGCAAATGAAAGGCATCAGGTCGTAGAGGAAGGTTGTGTAGTCGTCGTCGTATGGGGATTAGTTAGGCACTGGGCTCTCTGACACATGTTCAGGTTTTGTCCTGTTCTATGGACTACAGGGTCACTGGTCAACAGTGGTCGGAGATTCCCTTGCTGCCCAGAAAGCGACAAACTGCCCACGAATCGAGGGGGTACTATAGCCATGTGACTCTGCGGCGGGCTCAGGCATCATTGATGCACTAGTGACAAAAGATGTCACGAGACAGGAAATAAATTCATCGCCTTTAATCACACACATGTTTGCAAGACCTCTGGACCACGTGGTGAGAGTGTCATCACTCAGCCACATACCCAAGATCGGGTTGCGGTTATAAATAGCACCGTGAAACTGAAGGAGGCAAGCACCAAGCATGGTTGAGCTATGAACCCTCAGTATAGTTGTGAATCCATGCCATGGGCATGTGTTCACCCACCAGATTGTAGATTGTTGTGCTTGTAGAGGCTTGGAGCTAGGAGAACTCTCGTGAAATGTAGTGTGACGCCCCAGGTTTTTAATTACCGTCATTAACGCTAATGACCGGATCAGCCGAGTCAAACCGGTCAAACACCGGTCAACCCTAAGTCAACCTGGGTCATCACCCCGAAAACCTCGCCAATGAACCCCGATGAACCCCTTGACCAAGCCTACACACACCCGTAGTGGACCCTTGGTCAAAGGCACGGTCAAAACCGGCTTAACCGTTGACGTCAGCGAATGTCGTCCGGAACTTTTGCCGCGTTCCCTAAATTTCACCTAAACACTTCAAAATCTACCTTTATGAAAGTTGTCCATATTGTTGAGGGACACAACTTTCATGTAGATTGGCATTTCAAATTTTGGGTGGAAAGTAGCGAAAAACTTGTTCGACTGATAGCACCTCCTGTTTTCCAGAACAGGCCGACATTCAATGTTGGCACGACGTTCCTGCAAAATCCGTCGAGAAAAACACTAGACGGCCTTTACAAAAGTTGTAGAGGGTAGCTAGATCTACAACTTTCGTAGTCATCACTTTGTGCACTTTTATTCAATTTTTGGGAGAAACACGAGCTCGAACAGGGTCAGTCCGAAATAAACAGGCGCCAGAGCGCGGCCACGCCGCGACGCCGCGCCGCGCGCCGCGCGCGCGCGCGCGCGCGCGCGCCCGCCACGGGCGCCGCCGCCTCGGCGTCCGGGCCGCCGCCGCGTGTTCCCGAGGCAGGTCGTGCCTTCCCAAGGACGTGGCACGCCTCCCGATGCCTTGGGCGACGGGAACGCCTTGAAAACCGGCGGCCGTGCGACCCCGAACGGACCGGGGCGGTTCCTACGACGTCGTACGGCGCACACGCGTTCCAAGGCCTCCCCGCCGGTCTGCTGGTCGCTAGGGAGCTTGCACGACACCTTATAAAGGGCGCCATGCCCCGGCCGCGGCGCACGCTCGCCCCCCCTCCCGCTCGGACCGAGCCGCCGCAGTGCCCGGCCGGGCGCTCGGCGAGCCGCCCGTTCCGCCAACCGCGAGCCCCCGCCGACGCTCCTTGCTCCTCCCCCCGCCTCTCCCCTAGCGCCGCCCCCCTTGATGCTCCGGCCGAGGGGCTCACCGGAGGCGAGCTCCAAGTGCGTACCGCGGCTGGCAACCGCCGGCGCCGCTGCACACCCCGTCGCCGGCCACCTCTACCCCCAAAACCAAATCAAATCGGTCCATAGTAGTCCCTAGGCCCTTCCCCAGCCCTCCCCCGGCCAAACCCCGGCGAGGTTCGCCGGAATTTGGCCTCCCCGCGCCGGCCGGTCCGCCCAGGGAATACATTGCGAATCTGGAAATCTTTTCGAGGGCCTCCCTGCAATTGGTAACTCAAATAGTAAAACTGTTTTGGCTGCTTCTTGTAAATTGCGTAGAAAATCACAGAAAAATCAGAAAAATGTAAAACCAATTTTTTTGGAATCGCTGTGAATTATCCTATAACTTTTGTTATTCTGGCCTGAGCTAATTCCTTTTAGTTTTTGCATAAAAAATACAAATGTGAAAACCCTAGATCTGCAATATCTCAAAAACTATAAATCCTCTGTAGCTAATGTTTGGATATGTTGTGTGTTAGGTCATGGCTAGATCCTATGCCAAAAATTGCAGAATGTTATCATGTAAATCTTTTTATAAAAATATTTTTCTATCTCTGATAGAACTACATAAATGATTTTTCATGTTACATATATTTATGTTCTTGACCCCAACTTGTGCACACTGTCTTTTAATACCAAAATTCACATCTTGTGAATTAAGCATGATTTTTGGATTAACAGAAATAATTATTCTTGAATTATCCATGTTTTCCTTTGTAAATTAATAAACCAAGTTTAGTAGAGTTTCCATGTGAACATGCTGGTTCTTTAGGCTTGTTTAGGACCAGAGAGCATGCACAAGAAAGTTTGGATCATTTTGATGCTTAATTATTTTTATATGCATTTAGATTGAATCACTAGATAACCTTTGTTATTTTCCATAATATTTAATTTCCTAGCATCCAACACTTACATGTGGGTCCAATGGACCAGTATAGATGCTAGTAGGCTTAAGAAACACTCATTTAATTTTTGGTAATTTAATTGGTTAATAAAAGGCTTAAATGCCCTTTTAATATTAAAGGGAAATTAAAATAAAGAGAAACCCTTAATTAAATCTTTTTCCTTTTTGAAAGAATTATTTAATATAATTAAAAGATAATTAATTATCATCACTGATAAGAAATTAATTCATAAATAAAAATATTAATTACACCTTTGTTGGTGAAGATAAAAGGAATTGAAGCTTTCACATGAAATGATAAGCTTAATAAAAACCTTTATTCAAATGTGGAATAAAAGGGTAACCCATGTACAACCAATAAACTTCCTAAAAGAGAAACATTAGATGAATGCTTGTTAAGGTGAATATGACCAACTAGAGTTGGATAAGACAACAAACTATCACCTCACCTAAACTTGCATTGCATTCCGTGTAGATCTTCCGGACGGAGATTACTCCCTTGTCCCGGAAACCGAGGAAGGAGGAGCGGAAGGTTCTCTGCAGTACGTGGAAGTGCTCGACACCGAGGGTGCCCAAGCTAACCTAGCTGACGAAGGCAAGCTCCGGTGCATCTAACCCAGTTTTCAAATTCTTATTCAAATTATCTATGGATGATTGTGCATTTACGTTCAGGAGTTGAATGAAACCCTAGATGCATGATCCCTAGGTACCTTTTGTCCCTACTAGTATGATAGGTCGATAGCTGCTAAGCTATAGGACCGTTACAAGTCGAGTGATGACCTCACTCGCGAGAATAGGTTCCTAGATAGGAATCACAATGTATCCTTAATTGGATTGCTCACGTGGTAAGAGCATGGGATCTGGGCTCCGGTCCAGTGGTTATGTGGGTTAAGTCTTTGAACGTACTAAGCACATGTCGGGTATGGGACCGGTAAGCCTAGTACCTTAATGAGGCGGCGAGGGATCCTACTATTACTACTCTTGGGATTCGCTCTCACGGCTCGCCACCGGTGGTGTATGGTGACTCTGGGTGTACTGGGTGGGACATGCCAGATAGCCTGCACCAAAGATTGTAAGATTCGATCCCGACCCGAGAATTTATGGGGACGGCCTGGGGAGTTGTCCTCGCGGGGGCAGCCGATCGTGTGTTTGGGTCTCCCTTGCAAGGTTTTAATCAATTGATTGTCGGCCTCTCACCGTTATCCGAGACTACTTACTCCACTAGTCATGTGATCCCTAATGATGGAAGTTGATGAAGATGATGTTTGATTAATTGTATTGTACAACTTTGTTTGTACTAGTTGGCTAATGTAGTAAAGATTAAACTACTAGAACTTGTGCTAAAATCTTGAAAGTAAGGACCTACTCTTTGTTACTTTTTAGCAAAGGCAACCCAGTAGCCAAAAAGCCTTTCATGGTCTTGTTTTAGTGAAGTAGTTATCACCGACGGGTAAGACTTGCTGAGTATTAGTATACTCAGCCTTGCTATAATGTGTTGATCCAGGTAATGCCTTCAGT
The DNA here is from genome assembly GCA_947561735.1 of Cenchrus americanus. Classification (NCBI taxonomy): domain Eukaryota; kingdom Viridiplantae; phylum Streptophyta; class Magnoliopsida; order Poales; family Poaceae; genus Cenchrus; species Cenchrus americanus. The sequence goes on from OX387239.1 coordinate 131,004,474, forward strand.
GATGTGTGGCCCGGTGAGATCCCGCCCGGCTGGGAGCTGGAGTGGGTGGAGGACGACTACTGAAGCATCATGGATGGCCTCCCGTGGTGACTTCACTGCCGCTAGTTAATTTCCGCTGTTTTTCAAAACTCTGAACTATTTCGTCATGACAAAAACCATGGTTTGTAATAATTAAACCCTTCGGGGTACGAATTTGGATTTGAATGTTGTTGTATCTCTGGACTCGCCTTCGAGTGAGTTTCAATGCATATATTCGATCCTTGTGCTCTCAAGTGATTTACCGGGCGGTAACCCGACGACTTACGACAGGATGGTACTTTATTATTGCTTAATGACCAAGTGGATCGGTCTTAGGCAATAGTACGGTACTTTCCTGGGCGGGTTGTCACGTTGGCATCGTAGCTTATATGCACCGGAGATTAATTAATAAACCTTAATCACCGATTTTTGAATAAAATATGCCAAGATTTTCTCGATTTTCCAAAATACGTTGGTCCGCTAAGGATAAACTAGACCGAGAGGCCCTAGAGGGAATTTTGGGTTCTTTCGGTGTGGCTTAATTAACTTATGGTTTATTTTGCTAACTCCCAAGACATTACTTTATGTCAGACTTACATTCTCGCACAACCATACTAGTTCATCACGTTTTGCCATACGTGGTGGTACCACAGGAAAGTCCTGTGAGGGACTAGTGGGACCTATTCCAATGGGTGCCACGTCGCGTTTGAGTCTCGTCACGTTTTGCTATACGTGATGGTACCACGGGAAAGTCCGTGAGGGATGAGTGAGGCCTATTCCAACGGGCACTCACGTCGCGTCAGAGTCTTAAATAGGACGTTGTCCATGCAGCGGCTTAACGCATGGATACCGTTTCTATAGTGAACGGTAATGTATGTGGACGCTTTCGTGACGTGCTGGCACGAAAGGTTCGTTTTTTGCAGGTACATAATAGCGCTTCGTTAGTTGTTAAGAAGTACCGTATAGCTCTCGACTAGATATTATAGGGAGAGACGAATATGAGCCTTGCCACCGGCACTAACTTCGATTTTTGGCTTGATTGCCATGTGAGGTCGGATAGGACGTCTTGCATGCATGTTAAAAATCGAAACAACTAAAATGGACCCAAAAATCGAAATTCCATGTGTCCTCTAAGGAAGTTTATGCTAGTGTGTACTTTTTATAAACTAGTATACCTCTCATACCTAGCCATCATGCTGCCGAAATTTTTGAAAAATTTGTTTACCTTGTGCTAGGTGTAATTAAACCAAATTGTTAAAAACGATTGCCCCTTAACTAGTTATCTTGTACTAGCAAGTCTCAATCCTAGTTCCGTTTGGTTTGGTTCACACTTTCCTAGGCACATCTAGGTTCAGTACCGTCCACCTTGTTCCTTGTTCGATGCTCAACCTTGAAATTTAATTAGGTGTTAAAGAATTTATTTTGAACCGGGAAAACTTGAGAAAGATTTGAGGTTTCTGGATTTTTGGTTATGAATTTTTGTTCACAACTGCCAGAACCACATGTCATTATGTATGTGTGCTCGCTTCGAGCTCTAACATACAGCTGTGCCTTTGTGCACATGAATACCCAGTAATGCTCAACCGGAGAAAGGAACTTATGCTATTCTACTATGCCAGAGGGAATGTCTTGATCATAAAACTCAATCTTCAATGGTGATTTCACCTACCAACTTGTTATCTTCATCGACTTGAATTTTCCCTCCAACCCCTTTTATCCTTAAACATGTTGAAGCCTTAGACATAGAAACTCTCTTGAGCAGTCAAGGTTCTCGAATAGTCAATGTGGAGAAGTCATCCATCGTGTGTTCATTCTTGATCCCGGGTGGAATACCAACTTGAAGTACGTCTACGGACCATGAGTGAGAGTTTTCGGTGCATGAGCATCGATTCCCGAATTTGATGCTTATGGCCGTTGTGTTGTTCGGTTCCGTAAAACTTACCATAAATGAGCTTTTGTCGTACATATTCTACTTGTCAATATTATGAACAAGCTTATGAATGTGTGTTTAATGAAAACTCAATTTTTCAGATGGTCGGACCGACACACAACACTCCCAATGGTTTTGGTGCCTCAAGTAGTAATGACCCACCCCCGCCACCATCCCTGACACCGACAGAGGCACTTCTGACCACACAAACCGACTTATTGCGCCGGCTCTGCCGGATGCAACAACAGAAAGACCAGCGTGTGCAGCTGTTGGAACAGAGGCCTCCGCACGGGGCCAATCAGGAGGGACCACATGCGGTCACTACCTACACCCAGTTTATTGGGATGAAGCCTCCAACGTTCACTAAGGCAGAAGAACCGCTTGAAGCTGACGCATGGGTCAGGGCCATAGAGGCCAAGTTTTCTGCTTTTACCCTTCCTTGCTCCGAGGAGCGCAAGGCAACCTTTGCAACCTTACAACTTCAGGGAGAAGCACTGATGTGGTGGGAACATTTCAAGTCTATGCAACCTGCTGTACATGAAGTCACTTGGGTTGAATTCAAGCAAGCTTTCAAGGACCACCATATTCCTAAAGGACTTATGGATAGAAAAATGAGAGAGTTGTTGGCTCTGAAGCAAGGAGCTGACACCGTGTACCAATATGCACAGAAGTTCAATAGTCTTTGCCAGTACGGAGGACATCACGTGGACACTGATGCCAAGAAAATGGAACGTTTCCGTGATGGTCTCGATGGTGACTTGTACGAAAGGCTAATTCTGTTGGAACCCAATAGTTATCACGAGTTAGTAAACAAAGCTATCTCCCAGGAGGACGCCATGAAGAAGGCACAAGAAGATAGGAAGCGACAAGCTGATTTCACTTCCGGCAGTTGAATCGAGCAAGCGACCCGTTTTGTCAAGAAGCGTACTCATGGGTCTTCGCAATCTTCGCCATCTGGGCAGCGGAGAATGACCTCACTCAAGGACAAGCCTTCGGGAAATCTCCAGTACCAAAAGAATCCACAGCATGTGCCCAAGCATAAGGAGCTTCCGCCCCGCATATGCTACAATTGTAGACAGCCCGGGCATTTTGCCAATGAGTGCCCGAACCCCAGACAGCAGAAGCAGAACCCCGGATCCGCTAAGGGCAACCGCAACAAGAAGCCAAGCTTTCAAGTGAAGCAAAGCCAACCGAATTTCATAAGTAACCTCTCTATTCGGGAACCCTCCCTACTTTGTCTTTTACTTTCGAATCTCGGGACGAGATTCTGTTTAAGGGGGGTAGACTGTGACGCCCCAGGTTTTTAATTACCGTCATTAACGCTAATGACCGGATCGCCCGAGTCAAACCGGTCAAACACCGGTCAACCCTAGGTCAACCCGGGTCATCACCCCGAAAACCTTGCCAATGAACCCCGATGAACCCCTTGACCAAGCCTACACACACCCGTAGTGGACCCTTGGTCAAAGGCACGGTCAAAACCGGCTTAACCGTTGACGTCGCCGAATGTCGTCCGGAACTTTTGCCGCGTTCCCTAAATTTCACCTAAACACTTCAAAATCTACCTTTATGAAAGTTGTCCATCTCGTTGAGGGACACAACTTTCATGTAGATTGGCATTTCAAATTTTGGGTGGAAATTAGCGAAAAACTTGTTCGACCGACAAAGACCTCCGTTTTCCGAACGTGCCGCATTCAATGTTGGCACGACATTCCTGCAAAATCCGTCGAGAAAAACACTAGACGGCCTTTACAAAAGTTGTAGAGGGTAGCTAGATCTACAACTTTCGTATTCATCACTTTGTGCACTTTTATTCAATTTTTGGGAGAAACACGAGCTCGAACAGGGCCAGTCCGAAATAAACAGGCGCCAGAGCGCGGCCACACCGCGACGCCGCGCCGGCCGGCGCGTCGCGCGCGCCCCGCCACGGCCGCCGCCGCGCCGGCGTGCGGGCCGCCGGCGCGTGTTCCCGAGGCAGGTCGTGCCTTCCCAAGGCCGTGGCACGCCTCTCGATGCCTTGGGCGACGGGAACGCCTTGAAAACCGGCGGCCGTGCGACCCCCGAACGGACCCGGCGGTTCCTACGACGTCGTACGGCGCACACGCGTTCCAAGGCCTCCCCGCCGGTCCGCCGGTCGCTAGGGGAGCTTGCACGACACCTTATAAAGGGCGCCACGCCCGGCCGCGGTGCACGCTCGCCCCCCTCCCCGCTCGACCGAGCCGCCGCCGGTGCCCGGCCCCGGCGGCTCGGCGAGCCGCCCGTTCCCGCCAACCGCGAGCCCCCGGCCGACGCTCCCCCGCTCCCCTCCCCCGCCTCTCCCCTAGCGCCGCCCCCCTTGTCGCTCCCGGCCGAGGGGCTCGCCGGGAGGCGAGCTCCGGGCGCGTACCGCGGCTAGCAACCGCCGGCGCCGCTGCACACCCCGTCGCCGGCCACCTCTACCCCCAAAACCAAATCAAATCGGTCCATAGTAGTCCCTAGGCCCTTCCCCAGCCCTCCCCTGGCCAAACCCCGGCGAGGTTCGCAGGAATTTGGCCTCCCCGCGCCGGCCGGTCCGCCCAGGGACTATATTGCGAATCTGGAAATCTTTTCGAGGGCCTCCCTGCAATTGGTAACTCAAATAGTAAAACTGTTTTGGCTGCTTCTTGTAAATTGCGTAGAAAATCACAGAAAAGCCAGAAAAATGTAATACCAATTTTGTTGGATTCGCTGTGAATTATCCTACAACTTTTGTTATTCTGGACTGAGCTAATTCCTTTTAGTTTTTGCATGAAAAATACAAATGTGAAAACCCTAGATCTGCAATATCTCAAAAACTATAAATCCTCTGTAGCTAATTTTTGGATATGTTGTGTGTTAGGTCATGTCTAGATCCTATGCCAAACATTGCATAAAGTTATCATGTAAATCTTTTTATAAAAATGTTTTTCTATCTCTGACAGAACTGCATAAATGATTTTTCATGTTAAATATATTTATGTTCTTGACCCCAACTGGTGCACACTGTCTTGTAATACCAACATTCACATCTTGTGAATTAATCATGATTTTTGGATTAACAGAAATAATTATTCTTGAATTATGCATGTTTTCCTTTGTAAATTAATAAACCAAGTTCAGTAGAGTTTCCATGTGAACCTGCTGGTTCTTTAGGCTTGTTTAGGACCAGAGAGCATGCACAAGAAAGTTTGGATCATTTTGATGCTTAATTATTTCTTTATGCATTTAAATTGAATCACTAGATAACGTTTGTTATTCTCCATAATATTTAATTTCTTGGATCCAACACTTACATGTGGGTCCAATGGACCAGGATAGATGCTAGTAGGCCTAAGAAACACTAATTTAATTTTTGGTAATTTAATTGGTTAATAAAAGGCTTAAATGCCCGTTTAATATTAAAGGGAAATTAAAATAAAGAGAAACTTTTAATTAAATCTTTTTCCTTTTTGAAAGAATTATTTAATATAATTAAAAGATAATTAATTATCATCACTGATAAGAAATTAATTCATAAATAAAAATATTAATTACACCTTTGTTGGTGAAGATAAAAGGAATTGAAGCTTTCACATGAAATGATAAGCTTAATAAAAACCTTTATTCAAATGTGGAATAAAAGAGTAACCCATGTACAACCAATAACCTTCCTAAAAGAGAAACATTAGATGAATGCTTGTTAAGGTGAATATGACCAACTAGAGTTGGATAAGACAACAAACTATCACCTCACCTAAACTTGCATTGCATTCCGTGTAGATCTTCGGACGGAGATTACTCCCTTGTCCCGAAACCGAGGAAGGAGGAGCGGAAGGTTCTCTGCAAGACGTGGAAGTGCTCGACACCGAGGGTGCCCAAGCTAACCTAGCCGACGAAGGCAAGCTCCGTGCATCTAACCCGCTTTTCAAATTCTTATTCAAATTATCTATGGATGATTGTGCATTTACGTTCGGAGAGTTGAATGAAACCCTAGATGCATGATCCCTAGGTACCTTTGGTCCCTACTAGTATGATAGATCGATAGCTGCTAAGCTATAGGACCGTTACAAGTCGAGTGATGACCTCACTCGCGAGAATAGGTTCCTAGATAGGAATCACAATGTATCCTTAAATGGATTGCTCACGTGGTAAGAGCATGGGATCTGGGCTCCAGTCCAGTGGTTATGTGGGTTAAGTCTTTGAACGTACTAAGCACATGTCGGGTATGGGACCGGTAAGCCTAGTACCTTAATGAGGCGGTGAGGGATCCTACTATTACTACTCTTGGGATTCGCTCTCACGGCTCGCCACCGGTGGTGTATGGTGACTGCGGGTGTAGTGGGTGGGACATGCCAGATAGCCTGCACCAAAGACTGTAAGATTCGATCCCGACCCGAGGATTTATGGGGACGGCCTGGGGAGTTGTCCTCGCGGGGGCAGCCGACCGTGTGTTTGGGTCTCCCTTGCAAGGTTTTAATCAATCGATTGTCGGCCTCTCATCGTTATCCGAGACTACTTACTCCACTAGTCATGTGATCCCTAATGATGGAAGTTGATGAAGATGATGTTTGATTAATTGTATTGTACAACTTTGTTTGTACTAGTTGGCTAATGTAGTCAAGATTAAACTACTAGAACTTGTGCTAAAATCTTGAAAGTAAGGACCTACTCTTTGTTACTTTTTAGCAAAGGCAACCCAGTAGCCAAAAAGCCTTTCATGGTCTAGTTTTGGTGAAGTAGTTATCACCGACGGGTAAGACTTGTTGAGTATTAGTATACTCAACCTTGCTATAATGTGTTGATCCAGGTAATGCCTTCAGTGATGTGTGGCCCGGTGAGATCCCGCCCGGCTGGGAGCTGGAGTGGGTGGAGGACGACTACTGAAGCATCATGGATGGCCTCCCGTGGTGACTTCGCTGCCGCTAGTTAATTTCCGCTGTTTTTCAAAACTCTGAACTATTTCGTCATGACAAAAACCATGGTTTGTAATAATTAAACCCTTCGGGGTACGAATTTGGATTTGAATGTTGTTGTATCTCTGGACTCGCCTTCGAGTGAGTTTTAATGCATATATTCGATCCTTGTGATCTCAAGTGATTTACCGGGCGGTAACCCGGCGACTTACGACAGGATGGTACTTTATTATTGCTTAATGACCAAGTGGATCAGTCTTAGGCAATAGTACGGTACTTTCCTGGGCGGGTTGTCACATGTAGGCAGCACACCCATTCTTTTTATCGTGCCTCTGCGTGGTACCAGGTAGAGTTTGGAGGTGATGTTGTACCCGCTCGAGGTGCAACTAGGCATCACTAGTAAGCATCAGGTGCTCGCCGGGGTCAGAATCTCGCGTCGAAGAGCAAGCTCGTATCTGCATTCCAATAGTCAGGGCCGAACATGCCCTACTACGTGCGACATCCGACAGCTGTCTCCCGCAAGGCTGCCATCAAGGTCCTGGTGCTAGGAGAAATCTCGCGCGTGCTTTGCTTCAGCGAAGTAGTAAATTACTCTGGGTAGACCAGGTCTTGTAGTATGTTTATCTTTCGGTGTCGGGTCTGGATCCAGTGAGGTCGCAGGCGACTTGTGTACCTTCGGACGACCCATGTAATGTTCTCTCTCTTCTGTCATGTATATGGTCGTGTTGACAAAATGATTTGTCAAAGACCTAAATTAATGTGATGTGGGGGCTTATCGACCTTGTGAGGATCGAAATGCTACCATCAGGATGATCTGGTGACGTTGTTATGTCTGACGACCTAAACTCGGAGCTTAGGTCGTTGCTCACTCTTTTAGTGAACGATCCGGTGTGATTTTCTCAACAAATAATCAAAATAGAGCCGTTGCGGTGAGAACTATACGGCGGAAGGAGCCACAATGGGAGGGCCTAGTGGACCCCCCCCTATAAATAGAATGTCACAGGTCGGGGTTGACCACACTCACCATCTTCTTCCTCCCGTTGCTATCACCGTCATCACGCTGTAGCCGTCGTAGCCTTGCACTTGCTTCCCTTGCGCACGCGTCCATCCCATCATCGGCTCTGGCCATCCGCGTGCTAGCGCTGCCGCCCCATGCCGTGCACCACTGCGCATGCTCATCAAGACCTTGTGCTCTTTTAGATCCAGATCAAATCCTTGCAAAGAAATGGCGACCGAGGCTACTCCGATCCTAGACCCACGCACAGTGTGGGTGCGGTCGACAATGTCGGATGCCAAGATCCAGTCCTTGGTGGACCGCGGGCTACTGAGGCCGAAGGTGGAGGTGGAGTGGAAGGCAGCGGGGCAGCGGTGGGGGAGGAGTTCCCGACCGAGGACGTGAAGGAGCAGGTCGTCTTCGCGTCGTACTTTGAGCGTGGCTTCAACCTCCCCGCGGGCGACTTCTTCCGGGGTCTTTTGTACTACTACAAGCTAGAGCTGGTACATCTCATTCCCAACGCTATCACTGTAGTGTCGACCTTTATCAACTTTTGTGAGGCACATCTGGGAATATCACCTCACTTTCTTCTTTGGAGGCATCTATTCTGTGTGAAGAGTACTGGCAAGAGGTCGGGGCCAGTGGGGGTTGTAATGTTCTGCTTGAGGTCGGGCCTCAAGTCAGAGTGGATAGACACCGACCTCCCAGACAACACTGCCGGTTGGAGGTCGGAGTGGTTTTATATTGTTGATCAGCTGCCAGCACTGCCGCGGCATTCCGGCCACAAGCCCGTGAAGATTTCTGAATGGGACTTGGGGCTGTCTTTTCGCGAAGCCCACGACCTCAAGAAGGTCTTGGAGCTGGTCAAGGACCTAAAGGACAGGGGTGTGACAGGTGGTTCGGTCGCCAGGTGGTTTTGCCGACGGCTGATTCAGCCGATCAAGGATCGAGTTCATCCCGCGTATGAGTGCTGGGGCAGTCGGACCCCACTCGTCAAGTCAACCGCAAGGTCTCCAAGGAGGAGATAACGGCTAGGGTGTCCCAGATCTACTCTGCGAAGGTGAAGATCAGGAAGTGCCCGAAGGCACATTTGCTGAAGAGGCTGGCTGACCCGGTTAGTCCTGGAATTTGTTTTAGGTCGTTTCGCTATGTTTGCTGGTTTATGTCTTTTAGCCATTTGGTCACTGGTTGCTTGCAGGAACGTGAGCGTCAAGTTTGGTGCCCAACACCTCTTCGCGAAGACGAGCAGCACCTACGGAAGCTGAGGTCGGACAAGTATCAACCTCCGGCAGCTTGGCTGCTGGAGTATTATGAGTCCGATTCGTCGGTGGAGGCCGACGAAGATACATACACTAAGGTCGGTAGCAACACCGGGGCAGGCCCAGATGCTGGTGGTGCCGCGAAGTCTAGACGCAACACCAGGGCGGCAGTAGCGAAACAGTCAGTCACAACGACTGCTACTAAGGTCACCGCGGTGAAGGCCGCGGAGAAGAAGAAGAGAAAGAGGAAGACAAGTCCTCCATCGGCAATTGAGACGCTGATGATTCTTACGCCTGCGTTGAGGGTGGTCGAATCTGATGAAGAAGGTGAAGCCACCGAGGAGCCACCGGTCGTGAAGAGCGATCGGTGAGGAGGTCAATGAGCCCCGCGGCCAAGAGGCAGCGGGAGTTGGTGGAGAAGACGACGGAGGATGCTCTCCGTCAAGGATTGGAGGCACAGCGAGCTGTCGCTGCCGCACAGGCAAAGCTGTCTGTTTTGAATAGGCCGCGGTTTTTCAGGCAAAGCCTCATGTCCCTACCATCACGAGGTAAAGTCTTCAACACTTGATATCTCTAACTCATTGTTGTCATGGTGTTTATGCTTTTCTGTTTGTGGTGGACTTGTGTAGATCGGTTGCGGAGCCTCAGCATGACCTGAGCGCACAGGCCTCCCCTTCCTGCACGAGGTCGCCCGACCCTAAGGTTGTGGCGCAGTCGTTGGTCGACGATGTGAGAACGGCGACCCCGCCACCGGCTACCGATGAAAGGGAGGCGACTCCGCTGCCTGCAAATGAAACGGGAGCAGGAGGTGCCGTAGGGGACATCGGGGCGTCGGCCTCTCCGCGGGTCATCGACGTGGGTGGTTCTCAGATACTTGATGCTCGAGGTGACCTTGTCTGTGTGGTCATCCCCGAGGGTCAAATATTTCGAGTAGATTTCTCTTAGAGTTTGGGTGTTTTGAGGTGTTTTGTGGCCGGTTGTTCGGGTGAGTGTTGGGGTAAAAACTGTCTCCCTAAGAGGAGACAACACTCATAAAAGAAGATACATCACAAGGGGAAAATAAACAAGTGAGGAGGGGAGAGTCCCCTCTTTCAACCCCCTTGGGTTGTTTGTATAGCTAAGGGGTGGGATGGCATTTTAGCCCCAAGTCCCTGGTGGGTACAAATATTACATTTGAGCCCTAAAACTAAGATAGGGGGTACCTTGTGAATCATTTCCCCCAACAGTGAGTTGTGGAAGTTGCATAGTAGGTTGGGTCACTTGAGTTTTGACTTGTTGTCACGCTTGAGTGGACTCAACTTGGTCTGAGAATTGCCCTGCTTGAGGTTCAAAAAGGATTTGTGTGTGTGTGCCGTGCAAGCATGCTAAGATTGTAGCTTCTTCTGATCCACCCCTCACCGATGTGATGACGGAGCATCCATGCGAGCTGCTCAATATGGACCTTGTTGGCCCAACTCGTGAGCGATCTGTGGGTGGGAAGTGGTACGTCCTAGTGGTGGACAACTACTCTCAGTATGCATGGGTTTTCTTTTTGGAGAAGAAAGGGGAGACATTTGGTTTTGTTCGAGATGTGTCTTGAGGTTGAAGAACGAGAGGCACGGAGATGCCATACGAACGATTTGAAGTGACAATGGCTCAGAATTTAAAAACTCTCGTTTCGAAACCTTTTGCCATGACTTGGGTCTTAAACACCAGCTCTCTAGTTCGTATACACCTCCCCAAAACAGTGTGGTGGAAAGGAAAAAACCAAACCCTGTGTGAGATGGCTCAAATGATGCTCGATGGGGATAGGACTCCGAGAAGGTTCTGGGATGAGGCAGTCAATACCGCGTGCCACGTGTCGAACATGATTTAACTCAGGGTCCATAAGAAGAGAACTTGCTACGAGTTGATGCACAGTAGAAACCCCAAGGTGAGTCATTTTCACATGTTTGGCTGCAAATGCTTCATTCTTAAGAAAGGGAAAAAGTTAGACAAGTTCGAGGCTAGGTCTGTCGATGACATTTTCTTTGGTTACGCGTCTCATTCTAGAGCCTTTCGTATGCTCAATCTTGAAACTAACCAAATTCTGGATACTTCTGAGGTTACCTTCAACGAGACACAACCATGTAGTTCGCTTGATTTTGAATGTGCATGTCACGAGGAACTTGGCAAGGAGATTTTTGAGGATGAGGTGCAGCAAGGAGATGAAGAAGATGGTGGTGTGGCGACCGTGGTTGAGCATGTACATACTACTTCGACTATGATCGAGGACGGGCCTTCTCCCACCCCTACTATGACGTGCTGAGATCGAGAGGAAGTTGCAGCTGAGGGGGAGGTGCCTTCGAGGTGAGAAGCTCCCCGACGAGTACAAGTGGATCACCCAGCTTCAATGATCATCGGGAACATCAATGAATGCACTACACGGTTGAGGTTTCAAAATGACTCTCACTTTGCCCATGCTGCTTTTGTTGTTACTTTTGAGCCCAAAGTGAACTCATCGGTTCTCTACAGTGCATTAGGAATTTCAAGGCTTCAAGATTAAAAGATCCATACTCATTCTCCAACCATGTGCAATCCGATAACGAGGACTTCCTTTGTACCTCGGGATCACTCTTGCCATTTGCACATGTCCACCTATCTCAAGTGTGTGTATTTTTCTCTTCCCCTCCTTGATATAACATTATTTTCCAATGACCTTTTTGACGAGTCTCGGTAAGACCATGAGAAGCTTGTCTTGTTTTGACAACATCTCATTTATAATATCTTGGTAGGACTAAACTTTCCCAAAAAGCTCCACATAAAGCCTACCACATATATATGTTATGAGAGGGAAAGGAGTAGAATAAATAGGCTTGAGAGACAAGATGAGATGAGAGTTCATAAGAAATATACAAGGTGATTTAAGTTTGTGAACTTGGTATAGCTCTTTTTCATCTCGTTCTTTATTTCAAAATTCCTGAGATCTATTTTGAACTTTGGGAGCATGTTAATACTTGTGGGATAAGCTTAAATGATAATCTACCTTCCGTAGGGATGAAGCCTAGTGAATTATGGACCTTTAACGAATTAAATTTTCGTGAGCATTATGTTTTCTTATGTATGATCAAGTGCAAGGTTTAAACAATGAAGGGCAACGATGATATCCATCAAAGGCTTACTCAAGGATGAGTAAGGTTTAAGCATGGGGGAGATGTTGACGGTGAAATTCCATCAACCTAGCCATGAGTTTACCTTCGGTGTTGGCGTAACTTTTATACCTTATCCATTGGTACTAACCCCCTTGGTATAACAAGTTCATTCGTGCATGCCGGTTTTGGAGTTTAGTGTTTATGCAAGGTTTTAGCGTTGAAATCAAGACTTCTGGGATAAGTTCTGTCGGGGACCGCCCTAGGGGTCCCCTCAAACAATGGGGGAACCCCTACTTAAATTCTTGCATCAATGTAAGCTAAGCCTAACCATGCAGGAAACTAACCCTGCAGGACACGGCCCACGCAGCAGGACTTCGGAGGCCCACCAAGGCGGCCCGCCTAGGAAGACCCCTCGAGCAGGCTCCGCCTCGCCCGAGGGCATGCTCCCTCCTCGAACGGGCTCCGCCCGTTCGAGGGGCAACTCCTTCTCGAACAGGTTCCGCCCCGCTCGAGGGGCGACCCCTCCCCTCGAGCGGCCCCGCCCCCGCTCGAGGGCGCGCTCCCCCTCGAGCGAGTCCCGCCTCGCTCGAGGGTCCGCTCCGCCCTCGGCGGGGGCCCGCCACGCTCACGGGCGCCCCGCACGCGTGCGCCGGCCCCGTACTTGGGCATTTAACGCCCTGACACCGCGGGACGGCGCCATCATGCGCCCGGGGCTCACGCCCCGGTGCCGCCGCACCAACTCCCCATGGAGGGAGCCCATCCCCGCCACTGTGGGATGGACTGTGCGGTACGGCCGGTGTCAGTCCCGTGACACCGTGCGCACGCCGCTGTACGACTAACACGCCCGACCCTCGAAAGGGGGCCGGGCGCACCCTCGATTCCACTTTCCCGTGACCTTGCAGGTTAGGTGAGGGGCGCTAGGCGGTGGGTGGCCATCCCGGCCACTGTAACGGCGCGGCCGCCGTACCCACGCGTGCGGGCGGACGTCTGACTCCACAGGCGCACGCCCGAGCACTGCAGCAACCACTCCGCCACCGCAGAGCTCATTGGGAAGGAACGCCGTTCTGCCCGCTCCTGTACCCCGTAACGGTCATCATCGGCACCTCCCGCGAAGCCTATCAGAGGACGCCATCACCGTCTGCCGCCTCCTACCCTCGAACCGCCACTGTTCGGGTACGAAGTAGGCCATCATGGCCGGATCGCAGTATGGATCATCCGGACGATCGCCCGCTCTACACTGTAGCACGAGGTGCTCCTACACGTAGCTAGGTAGCGCGGCGTGCATGTAACTCGCCGCCCCCTTGGCCTATAAAAGGGGAAGCGAGCCCCCCAGCCGCGGGAGGGACGAATCCGGAGGAACACAGCGCATTGGGCACTCACTCTCATATTCTCCCACAACATCTCCAGCCACTCACCAGGGACTTGGAAGCCACGCTTCCTCTCCCACCTTGCTTGTACTTGCCCCACTACAAGCACCCCGTGCCGAGCAATATAGTGCCACGAGCACGCCACTGCTGGACGTACGGCCCCCTCGGCCGGAACCAGGATAAACCTTGTGTCATTTGTTGCTTTGCATCGACCATAGAGGGATAAACTTAGGCGCTATCTACTGGTTAGTGTCGGGACCATATTCCGCACCGACAGTTGGCGCCCACCGTGGGGCACACGAGCGCCTAAGATCATTTCGCTAACTCCCTCCATGGTGATCCGTACTGAGTACCGTAGCACCCGCTACAACATGGGTAGCTCGGACCCTCTTCCGGCCGGGTTTGAGATCCGCTTCGGGGACTTGAACTTCCAGGCCACGGGGAACGGCTATCTTATGCGCCTCACTAACCGTGAGGAGCTACGCGCGCGCGCGCGAGGCCGGGGTCCGCTGCGGTCTCCGCCGCACGCACGCCACCGCGCGCGAGGCACTGCGAGCACGGATGCGCGGGACCGTCAACGCCGCGACGCCGTCGTCGCTGCGGGCTACGCTCACGTCGGGGCGCGGTCGGAGCGGCGGCGAGCCGAGCGCGCCGCGCGCCCAACGTGGTGCGCCCACCGTCACGGCGGGCGGCCACCGCTCCCGGCGGGACCGCGTGCGGTCTCGGGACCACGCATCCCCATTGGGCCGCGCGGCGCCACTACGGCCTACAACGCCAGCGCCAACACGACAATGCGCCGGGTTCCTCCTGGTCGCCACGTCTTCGTCGCCGGGGATCCCGGCACCTCGGCCGACGGACGAGTCGTCGCTGGGCTCCGTCGACACGATGCCACCCGCCAACCGTCATGGGTACGCGGGGGTGGGACTTCTCGGTGTGCCGGACCCGGTCGCGTTCGGGCGCTTCCTCGACGCCACGGACCACCGGTTCGGCCGCTCCCGACGACTCCGGCACGGGAGTTACGACCCCACGCGGGAGTGCCGCGCCGTCATAACCAACGACCCGGCCAACGCCGCCGGCGCGCGCGGCGCCGGAGATGGGGAAGTCACGCCGGCCCCGGGGGTTGCCATGCGCCCGGCCGCGGGGCCAAGCGCACCTACTGGGGCCGACGTCGACGCGCAGCTGGCCCAAGCTCGCGAGCTCGAGGCCAAGCTAGCGAGAGGAGCACGGACCGTGCGGCTACTCCGCGCCTCGATGGCGGGGAGAGGGCCCTCGCGCGCGGCGAACGCGCACGGGAGTTAGGCCGTCAAGTCCGCGACCGCCTCAACCCTGTCCCCAACGTCGACAACGCGGATACTCCACCGCGAGCGAGCCAAAAGCTCATCGCCGCCGCGACACTGCTGCGCGCCATGCCGGCACCCTCGACCCCCGAGGCTCGAGAAATGCACCGCGAGGTGCAGACCCTCCTTGAGCAAAGGCGGCGTCCGGCGAGGCCGAAAGCTCGGCCTCGCGCATCCGCCAACGGGGGGGACGCGCGGGGGTGATGATCCGGCACCGGGGGGGCGAACCCTCGGTGCATGCGGGTCTACCTGCCGACCAGGGACGCACGCCGGCCAAGGAACGGCTCCTCGACACACGCAGGGCGCTAGATGGTGACGCCCGCAACGTCATCAACGCCAGGCGCATCAGCAAGGCGGACGCGCGAGCGGCCGGGGGGCTACCACCCTCGAAGGGGCGGACGCTACGACAGCGGTGAGGATCGCTCCCCAACGCCGGAGCCCCCGGGCACCCGCGTGTTCAGCCGAGAGATCCGCACGGCAGCGTTCCCCCAGCGTTTCCGCCAACCCTCGACGATCATTAAATACAACGGGGAGACGGACCCTCGTGTCTGGCTAAACGACTACCGCCCGGCCGTCGGTCGGGCGGGGCCACCAACGACGAGGTGATCATCCGCAACTTGCCCCTGCATCTGGGCGACGCGGCCGGACATGGCTCGAGCACTTGCCCCCGCCCGGATCCTGGCATCCACAACCGGGACGACCTAGTCCACACCTTCGTGGGCAACTTCCGGGGGCACATACGTGCGCCACGGGAACTCTCGGGATCCGCGCTCCCGCACGCGAGAAGGCGGGGCGAGTCGCTGCGGGAATTCATACGGCGCTTCTCCAAGCGCTGCACAGAGCTCCCCAGCGTGGCGCAATCCGAGATCGTGCATGCGTTCCTCGAGGGCACCACGTGCGGGACCTTGTGCGCGAGCGGGACGCCGCCCGCCCACGGACTCGAACGAGCCGTTTGACATTGCCACCGGCTTCGCCTCGGGAGAGGAGGCCGTGGGGGCAATCTTCGACGGCAAGAAGGGCAAGCGCTGCGAGGACACGCCGCGGAGGGCGGCGGGTCCAAGGAGCCGCGCCGCAACGACAAGCGGGGCAAGAAGGGGAAGAAGCCGCGCCGCGAGGCGCGCGAGCGCGGGCGCAACGGCGGCAACGCCGAGGCCCTCGCTGTCGACCCGGCTCGACGGGGCCCTCGACCGGCTCCTCGAGGCCCGGGGGTGTTCGATGACATGATGAAGAAGCCGTGCCCCTACCACAAGACCCCCGTGAATCACACTCTTGAGCAGTGCGACATGCTCAAGAAGTTCTACGGCCGTGCCGCCGCGAAGGAGGCAGAGGCCAAGAAGGATGGGGGCGACGGCGACGCGGGCGGTTTCCCCGCTGTCGAAAATGTATTCCTCATCTTTGGGGGACCTACCGTTGACATGTCAACCCGGCAGCGCAAGAAGGAGCGGCACGAAGTCCTCGCCGCAGAGAGGGCGCCTCCGGCCTTTCTCAACTGGTCGAAGGATGCCATCACCTTTAGCCGGGACGATCACCCGAATCGCATCCCGAACCCGGCCAATGCCCCACGGTGGTCGATCCCATCATTGGGAACGCCCGGTTTTCGAAGGTCCTTATGGACGGAGGCAGTAGCCTCAATATCCTCTTCGCGCATACGTTGCGCCGATGGGGATTGGGCCGGACCGGTGCGGCCCGGAACACGAAGCCGTTTCACGGCATCGCGCCTGGAAAGCAGGTTCACCCCCTCGGGCAGATCGACCTGCCCGTCTGGTTTGGGACCCCCAAGAATTTCCGCAAGGAAACCCTCACATTCGAAGTGGTGGGATTCAAAGGGGCCTACCACGCCATCCTTGGGCGACCATGCTATGCCAAGTTCATGGCAGTCCCCAACTACACGTACCTGAAGATGAAGATGCCGGGTCCAAACGGCGTCATCACCGTCGGGTCGTCGATCGAGCATGCATTCGACTGCGATGTCGAGTGCGTGGAGCATGCGGAAGCACTAGCGCTGGACGAAGCGGCTCGGTGAACACACTTCGGAGAAGATGGTCAACGACGACCTCGGCCTCCGCCACCAAGCACGTCGGCACGTTCGAAGCCGCCGAGCAAACCAAAGGGGTCCCCCTCGACCCATCGGCCCCCGAGGGGCAAGGCTTTGAGGGTCGGCTCGACCCTCGATCCTAAATAGGAAGCGGTGCTCGTCGACTTCCTCCGCGCCAACGCCGACGTTTTTGCGTGGAGCCCCTCGGACATGCCGGGCATCCCGAGGGAGGTCGCCGAGCACTCCCTTGATATCTCGCCTAACGCTCGCGGCTGTTCGGCCGGCGGGCCGCGCCGCTTCGACGAGGAACGGCGACGGGCGATCGGAGCGGAGCCGCGGAAGCTCCTCGAGGCCGGATTCATCAAGGAAGTATTCCACCCTACGTGGTTGGCTAATCCTGTGCTTGTAAAAAAGAAAAATGGGAAGTGGAGGATGTGTATTGACTACACCAGTCTCAATAAAGCATGTCCAAAAGTTCCCTTTCCTTTACCACGCATAGATCAGATCGTTGATTCCACCGGCTTAGGGTGTGAACTACTCTGTTTCCTTGATGCCTATTCGGGTTATCATCAAATAAAAATGAAGGAGTCCGACCAGCTCGCGACTTCGTTCATCACACCGTTCGGGACGTTCGTTACGTCACGATGCCTTTTGGCCTCAGAAACGCGGGCGCAACCTATCGCCGCGCATGCAGCACGTTTTTGGGGACCATATCGGGCGAACGGTCGAGGCTTACGTAGACGACATCGTCGTCAAAACCAGGAAGGCGACGACCTGGTCGCCGACCTTGGCATCGCATTCGACCGCTCGCGGGCCAACGGGGTCAAGCTCAACCCCGAAAAATGTGTCTTTGGAGTGCCGCGGGGCATGCTCCGGGATACATCGTCTCCCGGCGGGGAATCGAGGCCAACCCCGAAAAGGTCGCGGCCCTCGAGCGAATGGGTCCAATTCGGGACCTCAAAGGGGTGCGAAGGTGTTGGGGTGCCTTGCCGCCCGAGCCGCTTCGTCTCGAGGCTCGGTGAGAAGGGCCTCGCCCTCTCTGCGGGCTGCTCAAGAAGCACGAGCGCTTCTCTTGGACCGCCGAGGCCCAGGAAGCGCTCGACAAGCTGAAGGCATCTCTGACGCACGCCCCAATCCTTACGCCGCCGCGGGACGGCGAACCCCTCCAACTCTACGTGGCCGCAACCACCCAGGTGGTCAGCGCCGTGATCGTCGTGGAGCGCACGGAGGAAGGGCATGCCCTGCCTGTGCAGAGGCCAGTCTATTACATCAGCGAGGTCCTGTCGGACACGAAGACGCGCTACCCACGGTGTCCGGGAAGGCTGTTGTACGCGGTGGTCCTCGCGCGGCGCAAGCTCCGCCATTACTTCGAGGCCCACCCAGTCACGGTGGTCTCTTCCTTCCCGCTAGGAGAGATCATTCGCAACCCCGATGCGGCAGGCAGGATTGCCAAGTGGTCCGTGGAGTTGATGGGCGAAACGCTCGCCTATGCTCCGCGCAAGGCCATCAAATCGCAAATCTTAGCGGGACTTCGTCGGCCGAGTGGACGGACACGCGGAGCCGCCGCCCTCAAATCCAAGCAGAGGCTTGGACTGCGTTCTTCGACGGCTCGGTGATGAAGACGGGAGCGGGCGCGGGCCCGCTCTTCGTGTCACCCCTCGGGGAGCACATGCGCTACGCGGGCGCCTCCACTTCCCCGCGTCCAACAATATGGCGGAATACGAGGCCCTCCCTCTCGCGGCCTCAAAATCGCCATTGAGTTGGGCATCAAGCGCCTCGACGTGCGAGGGGATTCGCGACTCGTGATCGACCAAGTCATGAAGAACGCGAGCCGCCACGACGACAAGATGGAGGCCTACTGCAAAGCTGTGCGGGCCCTCGAAGACAGATTCTACGGCATCGAGCTCAATCATGTACCCCGCCGGTACAACGAGGAGGCGGATGAACTTGCCAAGATCGCGTCCGGGCGGATCACCATTCCCCCGAACGTTTTCGCGCGCGACATCGCGCAGCCTTCGGTCGCCTTCGAGCCCTACCCCTCGAGCGACAGCGGACCCTCGGGGGGCTCCCTCGAATCCAGCGGGTGCGGAACCCATGGAAGAGGACCCCTCGAACGAGGCGTACGTGCTCTCCCTTCTCGAGGGGTACGGCTCCCACGAGGCGTCGCGATGGACATCGAGCCGGCTCCCCGCCCGGGCGGACCGGCGGGAGAAGTACATCACCTGGATTGCTCGAGGGGAGCTCCCCGCAGACCGGGCCGCAGCCAGGCGCATCGCCAGGATGGCCAAGTCGTTCACCCTGGTCGACGATGAGCTGTACAAGCGCGCCGCGTCGGGCATTCTCCAGCGGTGTATACCCATTCCCGAGGGGCGCGAGCTCCTACGGGACATCCACGCGGGGATCTGTGGTCACCACGCCGCGCCGCGCACCCTCGTCGGCAACGCGTTCCGCCAAGGCTTCTATTGGCCTACCGCGGTCGCGGACGCCAACGAAATCGTGCGCACTTGCGAAGGGTGCCAGTTCTACGCCCGCAAAACCAACTTGCCAGCTCACGCTCTGCAAACAATCCCCGTGACATGGCCGTTCGCTGTGTGGGGGTTGGACATCGTCGGGCCCCTGCGGAAGGCGCCCGGGGGCTTCACCCACTCGCTCGTCGCAATCGACAAGTTCTCCAAGTGGGTGGAGGTGCGCCCCATTACGAATTTGAGGGCTGAGCAGGCGGTCACGTTTTTCACCGACATCGTCTACCGCTTTGGAGTGCCAAACTCCATCATCACGAACAACGGGTCCCGGTTCACGGGCCGGAAGTTCTTGGAGTTCTCGTGACAAGTTCCACATCCGCGTGGATTGGGCAGTGTGGCACACCCACGGACCAACGGCCAAGTGGAGCGTGCCAACGGCATGATCCTACGGGGCCTCAAACCCGAGAATTTTCGACCGGCTCAACAAATGCGGCGGAAATGGCTCCAAGAACTACCGGCGGTTGTGTGGAGCCTAAGGACCACCCCAAGCGAGCCACGGGTTCACCCCGTTCTTCCTAGTCCATGGCGCGGAGGCCGTCCTCCCCACGGATGCGGAATACGGGTCGCCCAAGGTTCGAGGCTACAACGAGGATGCTAACCGGCGAGCCCGCGAGGACTCGGCCGGACCGGGGCCCGGACGAAGTACGCCTCGTAGCGTTGATGCACTCCGCAAGATATCAACGGCCCCTACGGCGCTACCGGGGCGCGCAAGATACGTCGCAGGGATTTCAGCGAGGGCGACTTGGTCCTAAGGCTACGCCAAGACAATCGAGGGCGCCACAAGCTATCGCCCCCATGGGAGGGACCCTACGTCGTGGTGAAGGTGCTCAAACCGGGCACGTACAAGCTGGCCAACGAAGACGGTGAAGAGCTCACCAACGCTTGGAACATCCAACAGCTACGTCGCTTCTACCCTTAGCTAGGATTTCCAAGTATTTCCTGTTGTACAAACACACGTCCAACGCCCCAGTTGGTGTCACCTATGTAAATAGTCTAAGTATGATAAAAGGGCAACTCGGCTTTCCCCCGAAACCCAAGTTACCCTCGGGGGCTACTGCGGGGGGCACCCCCCCCCCCAAATGGTCCCATTTTTTCGCGCAAAAAACGTAATAACACGCGCTAGATTTGCTTCCTACTTCAACCACGAGCCACGATTCGAAAAGGGCGTAGGCGGCACAGTGGAAGGAACGCGAGCCGAGAGACGACCTACGCCGCGCGGCTATGGCCCGTCTCTCTCGCCTCCAACCCAGCGGGCCCCTACGAAAGGCGGACTCCCCTAACTAGAATCCACTCAGGAAGAAGAAGAAGCAAAAAGCGCAATAAGCAAGCAATTTCATTTACAAGCCGACCATGTTCACGCAATTACTTGTTTAGTTACAAGAGGCCACGAGGCCAAAATTCTGATACATGTAAACAAAAAACGGGCCTAGCGCCCAGGTGCTTTCAGGCGGGCGGAGCGGCGGCATCGGCGACATGCGGGAAGAGGAACTCTTCGAAGGCCTCGGCGAGCGACCCAGCGGCGTCAGCAGCAAGCGCGTCCGCGCGCTCCATGGCCACCTCGTCCTCGTCGCCCTCGGGCACGATGTAGCCCTCAGCCACCGCCTCGAGGTTCACCTCGTAGTGGGATCGCACCACTCCGAGGGCCTTCAGCACGCCCAGGTGCAACGCCCGGCGCATCCTCTCCGTGACATGGCCGCCAAGGGCGCGCAGGCGACTGGCCAGCGAGCTGCCGGCCGGGCTTCGCCTTCCTCGACGACGCGGCAGGTTTCGAGGGCCGCGTCGCGCAGCTCCTGCAGCTCCTGCTCAGAGGAGTTGTAAGAAGCCTGCAGGGCCTCGGCCCGCCCGGCAGCATGCCCCAGGGCAGTGCGCAAGCCTGGAAGCAACAAGACGACAAGAAATCAGAAAGGGGGAGACTAACCCTCTAAAGCAAGAATTAACAAGCAGGGTCAGACAATAGCTTACCTTCGACTTGTCTCCTCCCCAGATCGAGGTCGCGGCGCACGGACTCAAGCGCCGCCTCGAGGCCCCGGACGGTCTCGCCTTGCTCGACGAGGGCCATCTCTTGGGCGGCGTTGCTGATGCTGAGCGTCAACGCCTCATCCTCAACCTCAGAGAATGCGGCGTTCCGCTCCTCCAGCGACTTCTCCGCCGCCTCGCGAGCGACGCGCTCCCGCTCCCGGCGCCGTCCGGGCGTTGCGAAGGGCGGCCTCGCTCCCCGCTGGAGCCGCCCCTCGGCCCCCCGGCGGGCGACGCGCTCTCGCCGGAGCCGCCCCTCGGCGGCGACGAGAGCCGCGAGCCTTGGCGTCGAGGGCGGCCTTCGGGTCATCCGCCTCCTTGGCGCGGCCGCTCCCGCGCCCCGCGCGCCCGCTCCTCGGCCCGCACCGCTGCGCGCCGCGCTCCTTCGAGCGCCGTGCGGAGTCTCCCGGTCTCGGCGCGAGCGGTGGCCACCTCCGCCTCCCAGGTGGCGGCCAACGTCCGCGTCTTCTCCAGGTCCTCGCGCGCGTTCCACAACGCCTCGTCACGATCGATGAGGGCTGCGCGGATCCGCCCGAGGCTCGAGTCACGCGCCGCGTCTTGCCCTGAGCTCTCGGGGAGCACATCGCACCACGCCATCGCCCGGTAGACCAGCCAGCTGTCCGGCGTCCTAAGAGCCTCCGCAAGCGCGTCGAAAGCGCTGCATCGCTCCCGGAGCTGGCGGGCCTCGGCGTTCACCTGGTCGAACGCGCTGTACTTCTCGCGGGCGCGGCGCTCAAGCTCCTGGCATCCACACATCGAGCCTCGTCAGCGCCAAGTCTTGAATACGGGGCCGCGCGAAAGCGAAAAAGAGAAAGAAGAAGAGCAACCGTGGCTCACCCGGAAGACGATCCGAGCCGGGCCGCGCGGGAACCCGCGGCGCCTCGTTCAACGCGCGGTTGAGCGTGGCGCCGTGGCTCGGGAGCTCGCCCCCCGAGCTCCTCGCTCCCTCCGGGCGTCGCCGAACGCCGGGGGATCCTCCACGGCCCCCCCCCCACCTGGGCGGGGCGACCGGCGTGGGAGGACGAGGCCTCGGCGTCGTGCCCTCGGCCCCCCACTATCATACGACCCTCGTGACGCCTCACGAGGGCCCTCTCCTGGGGCTCAGGAGAGTTCGTGGGCCAGCTGGCCCACTGGTTCCACCCGGGGGCGGCGAGGAGTCGTCCGAGAGCTCCACCACCTCCGCACGGGGACCGCCGGCGGGCGGAGCCGCCCGCTCCGCCTCCGCCGGCGCCTCCACCCCCGCGCCTCCACGGCCGCGGGCGCCCGTTGTGGCGCCGTCGCCGCCACCTCCGTCCGCGCCGCCACGTCCGCGGGCGCTCCCGCGAGGTTGCGCCCGCTGCCGCCTCCTCCGCAGCGGGCGCCACCGCGGGCGGCACCTCCACCCTAGCCGCGCGGCCGCGGCCCGCGCCTCCATGGCGGCCCGGCGCCGGCCGCCCTCCGGCGACCTGCGGGCCGCGCCGCGGCGGGTTGATCCACCGGCCGGGACCTCGAAGCCCCGGCCGGCCTTGCACGCTCGTGCCCCGCCGCCGCGCCCGTCCCCGGGCGCGACCCCCTCGACGAACGCCGCCGGGTGGGGATCGACGCGTCGTCCCTCGGCACCTTGGCCGGTGCAAGAGGAGGGATGGTGGGCACCGCCCTGCGGAAACGCGAACGGAGGATTAGAGCGTCTAATAACCAAGCAAATTAAGACCAGGCAAAGGAAAAACAGATTCCTTACCTTGCGGAGGAAAAGGCCCGCTTCCTTTTCCTCGAGGCCTCCGATGAGGCCGGCGCGAGGGGCCGCGCCTGCCGCGGCGCCCCGACGGCGCCGCCGCATGTGCGGGCACGCCCGCCTCACGCGTAGGCACGCCCGACGCCGCCACCGCGCGCGGGGGCACGCTAGCCCCGCGCGCGGGCGCGCCCACCGACGCGCCCTCGACGAGGACGCCGCGCGCGCGGGCGCGCTCCCGCCACGCGCGGGCACGCCGGACGCGCGCGCGGGCACGCCCGCGCGCGCGCCTCCGTGGCGCGCGCGGCGCACCCTCCGCGGCGCGTGCCGCCCCCGACGATGACCGCACGGCGGCGGGCGCCGGCACGCCCGCCCCGAGGGTAAATCCACCCCCCGACGCGGGCGCAAGATCCGGCGACGGGGGCGCGGGCCGCCACGTCCGAGGGGCCCTCCCCCTCGGACTCTTCCTCCTCGTCCCGGTCCGAGGGACGAGGGGCTCCTCGATGTCGGGGAGGAGAGCCCCGGCTCCTCCCGCCGCGGGGGCTCGGCGGACGGGTGCGTCGCGGCGCGCTGGCGCCGCCTTGCGTGCTCCCTCTTGCGCGCCGCCCGCTCCCTCGTTGCTCCCGCTGCGCCGCCCGGCCGAGCGCACGGGAGTCGGGGGTGGGTGGAACGGACTTGGCGGCGGTGAACCGCACCAGCTGCGCACGAGAACAACGGCGGCACATCAGGAAACGAAATCAAGAACAAGGACTAAAACAGAGTAGAAAACCACACTCACCAACGGGCCGGTGGGGGAGCATCTCGAGGTCCCACGGGGTCCGACCCCGCGAGCGCCGGCGTCGGGTGTCGACGGCACTCCGCGCCCGGGTGAGCGCGTACGGCCGCTCCGGCGGCGTCGGGAGCATCCGCGACCTCGCCGGTCGACGGGGTTGGCCGCCTCCGTCATCTCGAAGATGCGGAGCGGCCTCTCGCATCAACGGCACGATTCGCCGGTGATGAAGGAAGGCGAGGACGCCCATCGCGTTGAGCCCTTCCCTCGCCGGCCGGCCGCGGGCGGCGAGGACGGAGTCTCGGCGCGCCGGTGGTTGGCCGTAGGCAATCCGTAGCCCCGGCGGTCCGGCCTCTTCTTGAACACCGGCCGGTGTAGGGAGGGAGGCGGGCTCGGCGTTGCGCGGATAAAACCATCCCCGCTCCCCGGCGGCGTTGTTCGTCGTCATGGTGCGGGGGACGTAGAAATCCTTGAGCCGCCCCCGCGGGGCGAGCGACATCCCGCCGGCGCGCACCGCGCGGCGGGTCCCCGGCTCCGTCGTAGGCCGCGTGATGAGCTCCGCGCGGAAGAGGTGTACCCGCAGCTCCCGGTTGATCGGGATCCCCGAGTACCCTTCGCGGACGCCCACGAATGTGGGCGCTTGCGAGATCGCGTTGGGGGCGAAGTTGTGCAGCTCCACCCCGTAGTGGAAGCACAACGCCCGCATAAATGTGCTCGCCGGCGCGTTGAAGCCGCGCTCGTGGTAGCGGAGGAAGCTCACCACGTATCCCTCCGGCGGATTGGGCTCGAGGTGCGACGATGGCGGCACAATCCCACTCCGCGGGCGCCCTTCTTCGTTGGCCGAGAGCTGGCCGGCGGCGACCAGCTCGCCCAGGGCGAGCTGGGTCACGGTCGACCTCTCCCAAGCGTACGGCTCCAAGACCCGGATCGGAAGGCGAGGCGGCGCCATAGCGAGGGGACGAACGAGCGCGGGGGCGGAGGGGACAAGGAAGCGAGAAGGAAAGCTCTAAGCAACGAAACCGCGCGGTGGCGAGAGCAAAACGAAGGCGAAGGGACGGAGGGACCGAGAACGGTGAGGAACCAAGGTAAAAACCACCGTCCCTTCCACACCGCGGTTTATAGGCACGCGGGCGAGTTCTCCGGAGCGCACGCCCCGCCAACAAGAATCTGCGGGGAATCTTTCCATCGCGTCGACGGGCGGGCCCCACCACGGACTGCGGCGACTCTAACCCCGCGGGCGGGTCATCATTACGGCGAGACCGGCGGCGGCCGAGGCGAAACCGTCACATCCGCCGCCACGTCGCCCACTACGCGCGCGCGCGCGCGGCGCCTCAAAAGGCGCGCCCGCGCTCGCAAAACCCGCGGCCACGCCCGCGGGGCAATTAAATGCCCGGCCCCTTGCCAAGCAAGGAGAGCCCTCGAGCGAGGCGAATCCTCGGCTCGAGACAAAGGTGACCCTCGATGGGTGACGGCGTGAGAAGGTCGCCGGGACCTGCTCGGTGTAGAGCGAGGGCGACCGCGGCACCCATGCCACGTGAAGCCCTCGAGCGGCATGACCCTCAACTCGAAACAAGGCGACCCTCGATGGGATATCAGCGTGAGAAGGTCGCCGGGACCTGCTCGACGTAGAGCAGACCACCGCGGGCACCCATGCCACGTAGGACCCTCGAGCGGCATGACCCCCAACTCGAGACGATGTCAACCCTCCGAAAGAAGGCACGCGCGTAAGAGGATCGCCCAGGTCACGCTTGAAATAGAGCGACACCGAAAGCACTCATACCGCGCCACGCCGCTAACAAGCACCTCGAGGACTGGCACGCCCAGACCCCTCGACGGCCGCAAACGTGAAAAGACGGAGCCGTCCATGCACGGCCCCCGCACGGCCTTGCGATCGGGGGTTCGAAGCCCGACCCTCGACGGGTTCGAACGGGCGCCCCGCATCTCGAGTTAGGGACGACGAGGGCACGCGCATTCGAGCCGTTCCTCGAGCCCGTCGGCTCGAGGGTGCCCCACATGTCGTGTTCGAGAGCCGGCGAGGGCGGCTAGCGGGGGGATCCCACCGAGGGAGAGCTTCCGCGCCCTCGGTCCCCTAGCGAACGGGACCGAGCCCCACCTAGCAAACCCACGCAAGCGCTTCCATGGACGTGTCTCCGGACCGCGCGGCCTACCCTTATCGAACGGGGCATGGACGTCCACTTGAACTACCCGCTAGCGGCTCGAAGAGGAATCCGCGATTCGCGACCCGCTCGATGGGAGTCGTGGAAACCTCACCTCCCGACCCGCGGAGGGACGGCGAGGGCGCGATAAAAAACAAGTCGTCGAGCTCGACCCGATCGCCTCGAACGAGGCCAAGGCTCGGGGGCTTGACGCACGGCTACACCTCCTTGGAATTGCACCCGCCGGGAGACAGCGGGACGAGGGGAGCGTGCCACCCCCGATGCCGGGGCCGAAACACCGCCGATGCCGGTTGGCATATGTGCCACGCCTTTCGACCGAATTGCTCGCGGTAAACCCCCCGCGGGGAGAGCCCACACTCTGCGGGGCTTCGGGGCTAGACCCGCGGGTCCGGCGACGCGGCCCCACGGATAGCGTTCGCAAACAAGGAGGGAAGAACGTCCTATCAGTAGGTTCCAGCATCTGCGGGAGCCTCAATGGCAAACCCGCAGATGCTCGGGGGCTACTGTCGGGGACCGCCCCAGGGGTCCCCTCAAACAATGGGGGAACCCCTACTTAAATTCTTGCATCAATGTAAGCTAAGCCTAACCATGCAGGAAACTAACCCTGCAGGACACGGCCCACGCAGCAGGGACTTCGGAGGCCCACCAAGGCGGCCCGCCTAGGAAGACCCCTCGAGCAGGCTCCGCCTCGCCCGAGGGCATGCTCCTCCTCGAACGGGCTCCGCCCCGTTCGAGGGGCAACTCCTTCTCGAACAGGTTCCGCCCCGCTCGAGGGGCGACCCTCCCCTCGAGCGGCCCTGCCCCGCTCGAGGGCGCGCTCCCCCTCGAGCGAGTCCCGCCTCGCTCGAGGGTCCGCTCCGCCCTCGGCCGGGGCCCGCCACGCTCACGGGCGCCCCGCACGCGTGCGCCGGCCCCGTACTTGGGCATTTAACGCCACGACACCGCGGGACGGCGCCATCATGCGCCGGGGCTCACGCCCCGGTGCCGCCGCACCAACTCCCCATGGAGGGAGCCCATCCCCGCCACGCGTGGGATGGAGCGTGCGGTACGGCCGGTGTCAGTCCCGTGACACCGTGCGCACGCCGCTGTACGACTAACACGCCCGACCCTCGAAAGGGGGCCGGGCGCACCCTCGATTCCACTTTCCCGTGACCTTGCAGGTTAGGTGAGGGGCGCTAGGCCGGTGGGTGGCCATCCCGGCCACGCGTCGCGGCGCGGCCGCCGTACCCACGCGTGCGGGCGGACGTCCGACTCCACGGGGGCGCACGCCCGAGCACCGCGAAGCAACCACTCCGCCACCGCGAGCTCATTGGGAAGGAACGCCGTTCTGCCCGCTCCTGTACCCCGTAACGGTCATCATCAGCACCTCCCGCGAAGCCTATCAGAGGACGCCATCACCGTCTGCCGCCTCCTACCCTCGAACCGCCACTGTTCGGGTACGAAGTAGGCCATCATGGCCGGATCGCAGCATGGATCATCCGGACGATCGCCCGCTCTACACTGTAGCACGAGGTGCTCCTACACGTAGCTAGGTAGCGTGGCGTGCATGTAACTCGCCACCCCCTTGGCCTATAAAAGGGGGAGCGAGCCCCCAGCCGCGGGAGGGACGAATCCGGAGGAACACAGCGCATTGGGCACTCACTCTCATATTCTCCCACAACATCTCCAGCCACTCACCAGGGACTTGGAAGCCACGCTTCCTCTCCCACCTTGCTTGTACTTGCCCCACTACAAGCACCCCCGGTGCCGAGCAATATAGTGCCACGAGCACGCCACTGCTGGACGTACGGCCCCCTCGGCCGGAACCAGGATAAACCTTGTGTCATTTGTTGCTTTGCATCGACCATAGAGGGATAAACTTAGGCGCTATCTACTGGTTAGTGTCGGGACCATATTCCGCACCGACAGTTCATCAAGCACCTTATGACAAGACCTTGAAGCCCCTTTTTCAGGCCGGCCGGCCTGGCCCATTCCGGGGCCCAGTCACCTCCCCCTTTGACCTAGCTGCCATTCGGGCTATTTATAGCCCCGAGGACAAGAGCCACACATCAATCCATTCGTCATCGGCCGCCGAGGAGCAAAGAAGGGAGGGACACCATCTTGGTGAGGAGAGGGTCGAGCTAGTTGACTAGGGTCTCCCTAGCCGACATGGGAACCTTGCAAGGAAGACCACGTCGGAGTTCCCGTAGCTAGAAGCAAGATCAAGGTAGGATCCTGGTGATGATCTTGTTCATGTATCATGTACTAGTTGATGTATCAAGTTGAATCTGATTTCTAGCGATCAAGTGTTTCTCCGAAGTCTTCGTTTTTTATCAGCTTTTCTTATCTTAGATCTATTCTTGAGATAGATCACATAGGATGTTCTTGTAGCCGTGGTGGCTAGAGGTGCATACCTGACCTTCTGAAAGATCTCGACTTGTCCTCGGACTCGCCCTAGACTAACTCGCACGAATAGGGGTGCGTTGTGACAGAACAGTGGCTCAAAAAGGCGGGCATTTTCGGAGTCGGACGCGAAACCATGGTTTAAAGAGGCTTTTAATGAGATTGAACTTGCTACTTCTTCTTTTGCTCGGAACTTCAACAAAAGGCTTGATCCGATCTCTCTAGATCGGTTTATCTATCTCCCTCTATCTCTCGCTACCTCCAGTCTTTAATAGATTAGATTCATTTTGATGTTCTTTGAGATTAGATGCATAGGTTTCACCTTTCGAAGATCGATGTTTCTTGTCTTTACTAGATCAACTCTTGCATCACGCATTGTCCCACGGATTCGATACCTTGGGTTGACCACTCGAGGGAAGAAGGGTCCCTTGACTACGATGGGAGACTTGTCCCCTTGCAAGTACACTTGAAGTTTAATACGATTATACACCGTTAACAGTCTCCAAGGACTTCGCATCGTCAAGCAGACAAGCACATCTTCAGTTATTTGTGATACACTCCCGACTTTGGCTTTTGGTATTCCGCGTCTTCTTCTTTGGAGCTTCACGATTTTTCAAACGCGGATTTTGCTGGGTGTCGGTTAGATAGAAAGTCCACTTTTGGGACTTGCTAGTTCTTGGGTTCTTCTTTGGTGTCTTGGTCTTCCCGCAAACATTCGAGTGTTGCTCAATCTACAACTGATGCCGAATATGTTGCCGCAGCTAGTTGTTGCTCTCAGCTCCTTTGGATCACATACACCATGAGTGACTTTGGTGAGGAATATACCCAGGTTCCACTTCTTTCTGATAGCACGAGTGCCATTAGTGTTGCAAAGAACCTAGTGTTTCATTCCAAAACCTAGCATATAGAAGTGGGATACCATTTTCTGAGGGATAATATTGAGAAAGGGAAAATCGCTTTGATCCATGTGCCCACACAAAACCAACTAGCAGATATTTTCACCAAGCCTCTAGATCAAGCAATTTTCACTCGTTTGCGGGGAGAGCTTGGTGTGTGTTTGGTTTCTTGAGTTGGTGGTGGGAGCTCCTTGTGTAGAATATGTATAGTTTCCTTTGTGCATATTTTGCATTTTGCATTGCATATGTATCATGATGTATATGCATCTTTGTATCTTAGGTTGCATGCATTTTGTATCATATGCATTTTGTAGGAAAAGATTCTATTATATACATTGTGCACCATGATGTGCTATATATGATCTTGTGAGCTAGTTTGGTATGATATGGTTTAGTTTGACTTAGCTCTTGATGATCTTGATTTATATCCATGGTTGATAGCTATGTTTTTGAAAAATATCACATGTATGCTCTCTTGTGAGTAAATGCCTTTATATGATCATGACATGTTTTAGTGACATTTTTATGCTTAATTTGTGCTTGGATAGCTCATTTTGAGCATATGGGTCCAAAGGCTCATTTGTCATCATGAATGTTTGGCCACCATGCTTTATCTTGTGGAGGTGCATAAGCTCCTTTTTGTCGCAAAGACATTTCATGTACCATATATAAATTTGAAAATAAATGTAAATTGTTTGGAAAATGTGCTTAATTTACTTCCTTTGGGTGCTAAACCATTGCATGATGCCAACCAATGAGAAGTCTCATACATAGAAGTAGGCACACGGCTTGGTGGCTTTGACATGACATGAGGTGCTCGTGGGTCTTTATGATGATCTTATGCTTAAAATGGTTGTCCTAGAATGAAGTTTGTGTGGCCTTGCCATTTTGACATATTTTGCTCATGTTTAGGACATTGCTCATGAGAGGGTAATTTTCCGCAAAAATGATCAATTCTATCTTAGCTTTGCCTAGTGGTTGTGAAACTTGGTGATCTTGTAGTTTATGTTCATACGAAGCTATAGATTATCTAACTTGCTCATTTGGATACGTGTAGCATATTGTGATGAATTTTGTCTATTTGAGAAGCTCTAGATTGAAACTTTTCGCATTTTGCCTTGATTCATGCATTGTCAACAACGGGGAGAAGTTTGTGCATGATTTGGGCACCTGGGAGCATCTGGAAGGTGTTCAAAGTGGTTCTGGCAGGTTTTGAAAAGTTTGGTGCCGGGTCGGTTTCTTGGGACGGTCTCGGTCAGATCCCAGAGGGGCGGTATGACCGGCCTGGGCATGCAGTCTAACCACCCTGGGCAGCGTGAACAGGTTTTGCTCCTTGTTGCATTCCCATGTTGCACTACTGCATTGGTTCAGGGGGAGTGTGCTTTGGCTCAGGGGGAGCTTGCATATGTGCAGGGGGAGCTCTTGTGTGAGTTTGTGGCTTGTGGCCTTGTGTGCCTTTGGTGGTCTTTGCTCTCTGTGTGATCATGTTTTTGTCTCGGCTGTGTCAAGCTGTTGCCCTTGCCTAAGGGGACCGAGACTTCCCTTCTTCAAGTGATCTTATTCTTTGCCTTTCCTTTGCTTTCAATCGCTTGTTGAAGTTTCTTTTCTTTTCTTTTTCTCTTTGATTACCAATCATGTGTGTTGTCAATGCACTCATCAAGGGAGAGATTGAGGACCTGTGTGGTTCGAGGACAAGTGGATGGTCGCTTCCTAGTGTGAGAAGTGATTGACAACGTGGTATGGACTGACTCTTGGCCTAGTATTGCAGGTGGAGGTTACGGCTTCACTAGTGTTGGTGCAAGTGAAGAACAAGTGCGAAAGGTCGTTGCTGGCGTGGCCTCCAGGTGTGGAGAAGACAAGTAGGCTTGGTTCGAGGGACCCTGTGGCTGACGGGGTCAAGTGCGGAACGCATGGTGGCAAGAACACCAAGACGAAGTCATGGATGGTTTCTTAGTTGAGCCTCAAAATCAAAGTCGAGCCGGGAAGACGTGGGAGTCGAGTCATGAGCGGTGATTGGAGGAGGCTACACTGAGTTCGCGGGGTTTGAAGTGGTTCACCAGAAAACCACTAGGTTACTCGGTTGAGCCACAAAACCAAGGCCGGAGACTCGATGAGGATGTGCAGCGACCCAGGCCGGTTGAACCGCCCAGGGGGAGTGGTCAGACCGCTTGGGCCGGTCTAACCGCCCAGGGGGCGGTCTGACCTGTTCACAGCCATCGAGAAGCTTCAAAGCGGAGGATACGCGGCATGATCGCAAGAGTTGCTTGGTGATACGCAGGCTTGCGGTGGATGCACACCCGTCCGATGGTGCTGAACTAAAGACTTCCGAAATTGCCCTTGAGGGGTATGGATCCCTAGTTAGCTAGTAAGGGTAGTTCAGTCTTTTGGTTGCCCCCATATAAACACTTGGTGCGATGGATCGCAACCAACTCTTGGAACCGTAGCTCATTTCTCTTTGTTATTTTCGTTTGCTATTTTCTCTAGTTTTTCTAGGACTAACTTGAGAGCTTCATGTGAGATCATGAGAGAGGGATGGATGACCGGGTGGCAAGCTAGACATTGCATGAACCTTCATGGTATGTATAGATGATTCGGCGTGGTTCCTCAAGGCCTTGTGTTGCCGCTCCCGTTTTCATTTTTTGTGATTTTCGGAGCTCTTTCTTGTGATTTTCATGGCAGATTTTTGAGGGTGATTTCTTGCGGGATTCTTGGTGGTTGTCACATATGAGAACCTTGTACCTCTTTGGCTGGTGACTTTGCCACAATAACTCCCTTGAATTGACCTCGATTTGGTGATTTTTCGAGTTGCTTGAGTTCATGACCTAGATGGCCAAGATCCGCGATTCCCTTTGATTGAGAGCGTTTCAGTGCAATTCCTTAGGTTGAGAGGATGCCCAGGAGGCAACCCCTATATCCCCGAAGTTTCGCTGCAATCCGTGGGGTGAATCGGGAGATCGGGCGATGGGAAGTTGAGGGTTGAGCCACGGCCATGTTTTCTGGGAGGGGCAGTCTAACAGCCATAGGGGGCAGTCTAACCACCCTGGGCCTCCTAGATTGAAGTTTTGATTTTGCCGAATTTTCCTCTGTTAGTTCGTTCTCCTTGATCAGATGAGCGTTCTCGTGAAATTGGGGTTCGTTTCGGTGTTGTTTGCTAGGAGTTCTTGGCTTGAGTTCCTTGCTGAGAACAAGAGGTTAGACCACCCCTGGTAGTCGGTCTAACCGCCCCTAGGCCCTTGGGTAAAGTTCGTGTTTTCGCCAGGATTTTCTTGTAGCTAGCTTGGCCATGACCAGACGATCTTGTGGCTGAATTTGTGGAGAGTTTTGGAGCTCGGAAGAGGTGTTTCGAGGGATTTCTTGGTTACCAGGTGGAGGCGGTTTAACCGCCCCCATACCCGATCTAACCAGCCCCTCCAGGCAAACAGCTTCCGAGTTGTTTCCACTGTCGTGTATGTAGAAGTTGTGCCTCCGGGTAGTGTTTGTTCCTAGGACTAGTAGCACTCGAGTGGTTATGTGGTTTTGGCAAATGGAAGGTTGTGTGCAGAGCGTGTAATTATGGGTACCCGACCGAGTTCATCTTGTTGGAGAAGTTATCTCCTCCGAGAAATTTTTTTATCTGCTCCCGTTCACACCCCCTCTCTGGTCGCTAGTTCGGTCCTTCATTCATCTCAGCCACCAAATGAATGGTAAAGGCACAAAGTGACCAGAAACATGGTAAGAAATATGGTTTACACTATAGCCATCATGGTAAAGGGAAAATCAGATTTCAAAAGAAAATACCTTCTTCGGAGGTGCTGAACTTTTGGCTGCTGCTGGGTGCTCTGTGCCAAATTTAGTTTCCTTCTCCTTTCAGCCTATGAATGGCTAAAACATCTTTTTAAGGCTTAATTACTAGTATTCTGTACCAGTAAAAAACTTGAAAGAAAGAATGTATAAGATGACGTGGAGAACCTAAAAAATTATTTTCTTCCAAATCCTGGCAGATTTTTTTTCTAGTTTATCTATTATTTCTCGACTCGTCCCAATTCTATCATGGCAATGTGCCAGAAAAATAAGAATAGTCATAAAGGATAGCAAAAAGATTGAGCATGAGAAATTGTAAAAATCAATCGGAGAAATGCAAGTGTACATAAGCATGAAAAATCTACAGCTAGAAGAACTATGCTGGTTCTTCAGCTGAACTTGAACAATCCTCAATATTTGAAAATCCATATAGACATCTTGAAAAAAAGGTTGAGGATAACTGTGAAGAATTCATAGCAAACTTTAAAGGAAAAATATGATGGGAACCAAGAGTGTGTGTATGTAAATACTAAAACATGTCTACCATAGGGAACATCCTGCAGCGGTGCCTAGTCATACCAAACAATGGATAAATTCTGAAATAACAAAACAGATGTAGTAATAAAATACCTAATAAAGTAGAGATTTCGGTGATACTTAATGGTGATATATAAAAAAAAATAGGCAATGAGGTAATAAAATCATTCCTAGTATTTTCTACAATTAGAAGATATATACATATGGCAACTACATACCATGCACAAAATCTACCTTTGGCAGAAGTATAAAATATGGCATTGTGCACTGCAGTTTGAAATAGGAACACATATGACCACAGACAAGTACGATGCCGCACCCGCTGCCCGACCCCCCGCCGCCACTGCCGCACCGCCCGCCACCGCTGCCTCCACCGCAGCCCCGACAGCCCCCGGCATCGCCAGCGAGGCCCCATCTTCTTCGCCGTGAGGTCGCCCCCTGGACCTTTCTCCGCGCAGCCGCTCCGCCTGGGAACGGTTCTTCTCCGACTCGCCGCCGCCTCCGCCTCGCCAAGGTCAACCAGCGGCCATCGCCGACGTGGTGGTCCCGGAGACCCCAGATCCGGTGGCCCGTCGCGTGGATCTGCAGGACGGCAGCTTCAATTTGTCCGCCGGACGCCAGGAGCGCGCGTCGTACGCGGAGGTTGTCCGGGGCGATGCTTCCCGTCCGGCCGCGGCAGTGCCTGCTCGGGGCGGGGCCTCTTACCGCTCGGTCACGACGACGACACAAGCCAACCGCTATGGTCTCCTGCAGGGAAGTCATCATTTCCCCGCCGATGTGCCTACTGCGCGGTGCCTTGACTCCGGCCGGGATTCGGGCGTATGGAGGATGTGGCGGCCGCGTCGACCACCTCCCAACCACGCCACTTCTGCTGAGGTAGAGCTCGGCTGGACGCCTGCCAAGCGTCGCAGGCATCCTGCTCGGCGTGCACCATCCGCACCCCCGCGACGCGACGGGCGCCAGGACCGGTGGCGCAATGGGCACTCATCCCGGCCAACGTCCGCCGCCCTCCAGGCCCTCAACCGGGCGACAGCGGGGAGATGCTTCAACTGCCTCGCAAAGGATCACTGGGCGGCACACTGCCATGACCCAGTGCGCTGCCTGCGCTGTCGACGATCAGGCCACCACGAGAGGTTCTGCAGGGAGGAACGCCCGGCCCCTGCGCTGCATCGGGCACCTCCACCACCTCCTCCACCGCGCCGCCGGGCACCTCCACCGCCCCCGCCGCCGCGCCAGACTCCTCCATCGCCCCCGCAGCCACACCGGACACCTCCACCGCCCCTCCACCACCGGAGATCACCCCGAGGGCGGTTGATCCCCACACCCTGTCAGTCGAGGGACGCTGCCGAGACAATTGCAGAGACAGCTTCGCGGAACGGCAAGACGCTCGCTAGACGCGCTGGCAGGAGCAAGGTGGACGCGGTGAGCCCGAACGTGGCCGGTCATGCACCTGCCCCTGGCCGCCGCGGCGTGACGACTACGGCCACCCTAGGCAGGGGAAGCGGCCTGATGCCGGCTAAGGGGCACTGGCGAGCCGTTCCAGAGGGAGCGCACTCGTTCCCCTCCACGACAACTCCATGCCTCTCGGCTGATGTGGCAGCATGTTACTGCGGGGGAGCCAGGGGCAGACGGGCATCAGATGGCTGGGCTTCCCCACGATGATGAGCTTCGGGAAATGAACAGCGCTCAACTCCGGGCGCTCTGCACAACACTGGTTGCGGTTCTCAGGCACCTCCTTCTTCAGCACGCAAAGCCAGTGCCGGTACGCGACGTCTTCGCCACGCTCCGCACACAGCTCCGCGTCCACACGCCCCAGGCCATGGAGCCTACACCCACGGTGCAGGATGTGGAGCAGGCACTCGACGCCATGGTGTCGCGGGGAGGCGACTTCGCAGCCCAGAATACCCCTGCCTCGACGACCTTCGCGGCGGTCGACGAGCATGCCGAGGAGGGGACTGCGAGGGTCGTGCAGGGTGATGTCGGTGCCGCGTACAACATCGCCCTGTTCGTTTGGCTTATTAGCCACTGCCCACGCAGATCTTTCTCTCGAACAATCCAACCACCAAAGAACCAGCCAAGAAGATTTTCTCTCTCACAACAATGACCGCGGTGCGCCGGAGCGCACGGCTCGCCAGCAAGCCTCGCATGCTGGCGGAACAGCGTGCTCATCGCAACCTTTATCGCAGACTCGACATCAACGATGACGACACGATGCCTATCGACGACGTTTTGCGTGACTTCATCACCATGTTCCAGGGGCCTCTCCCTGAGCACATCATGGCTGCTCTGACAGCGATCTTCGGCGACGATGGGGACAACATCCTCGATGAAGCCCTGCTGCAACACGCCGGTGAGGCTGTTGCGGACCTCCATCCGGCTGATGCTGAGGCCTGACGACAGTTGCTCAGACATGTCCAACACCGTTATCAACACACTGCTTAAATGAATCAAAACGACCCACAAATTTTATCTTGGAACGTTAGAGGCTTGAACGCAGTAGCAAGATGTCTTACAGTTCACGGGACTTTGGCAGCAACGCCGTGCCAGATCGCATGTCTTCAGGAGACTAAACTCTGGTCCATCGACAATGACCTCGCGGCCTTCCTAGGAGCGTACAAGCTTACGAGCTTTGCTTTCAAGCCGGCGACCGGCACTAGAGGCGGTATCCTACTACTATGGAATGACTTGGACATAGAGATGAACGATGTTCGCATCGGGCAATACTCCCTGACGGCTGAGGTTACCATTCGACATTGCATATCTACATTCATCTTAACGGTAGTCTACGGGCCATCGAGAAGGGCAGAAATGAATGCTTTTCTACAGCATATGCGTAGCCTTAAGCTGGAGGGCGACACCAAATGGCTGATCCTAGGAGACTTTAACTTCATATACAAAGCACGAGATAAAAACAATAGAAACCTGAACATCAGGTTAATGAGGAGCTTCCTTCGAGCGATTGAGTTCTGCGAGCTAAAGGAGCTTAGTCTACAAAACAGAAAGTACACATGGAGCAACGAGAGACGCCGACCGACACTTGTTCGGCTAGACAGAGCCTTCTGTAACCAGCCATGGGACTTGGCGTTTGACTCTTGTACATTGGACGCTCTGTCCTCCTCCCACTCGGATCACTGTCTGCTCCTCCTCACCAACCATGCGGGCCACCGTCGCTCCACCCCTTTTAAGTTTGAGAACTTCTAGATGTGACTACCCAACTTTCCGGAGACAGTCACACAAGCATGGAATGCACCAACGACACACACCGAACCTTTCCACAGGCTTGGACATAAGTTGTACCAAACGTCCAAAGCGCTAAAATGCTGGGCTAATTCGCTCATCTCCGAAGCTAAGCTGAAACTACACATGGCCCAACAGGTCATCTTGCGGCTTGATGAATCACATGACCACCGTGAACATTCGAACGCAAAGCACTCCCTCCGTAATAAACTGAAAAAGTCCATTTTGAGCTGGTTGGTAGTTGAGAAGGCCAGGAAGAAGCAATGTGCCAGAATCTCAAGTATTAAGGAGGGGGGCGCCAACACCAGATTCTTCCACCTAAGGGCAAATGGTCGACGTCGAAAAAACTTCATCCAGCGTCTAAAACACGGTAATGGTTGGGTCTTCACTCACGAGGATAAAGAACAACTCATCCAACAACACTTTGAAAGCATCATGGAGGACCCCCCCACCTCATGCTTGCGATTTCTTCTTGACAGAGCTACAGATGCCACCATGTGACCTCTCCGACCTAGATAGGCCCTTCTCCGCAGATGCCGCAGAACAAGGCGCCGGGGCCCGATGGCTACACAGTGCTCTTCTTTAGAAAGTGTTGGCACATAATTCAACATGATATAATGGCGGCAATCAACACAGTCTATGACTTACACTGCAACGATCTCGACCTCCTTAACAAAGCTAACATTATTCTCCTCCCCAAGAAGGAAGGAATAGAGGACATTCGAGACTTCCGAACGATAAGCTTGATACATGCAATCGCCAAAATCATCACCAAGATCCTAGCACTGCGCCTTGCACCGTTTATGGAATAATTAATTAACACATGCCAGAGTGCATTCATAAAAAAGAGAAGCATCCACGACAATTTCTTGTACGTCCGAAATCTCACCAGGACTTTCCATCGCAATAAAACACCGGTGCTGCTCCTCAAGATGGACATCTCCAAAGCCTTTGATTCAGTGCAATGGGATTACCTAATGTCACTTCTCCAACATAGGGGCTATTCAACCAGATGGAAAAACTGGATAGCCGCACTTCTTTCATCATCCACTTCAAGGGTAATGCTTAACAGCTCACCACTGCCGCCAATACAACACGGAAGAGGATTGCGACAATGGGACCCCCTATCACCCCTCCTCTTTATACTTGCCATTGAGCCTCTCAACCAGCTGATGCTTGTCACCACTGACAAGGGACTTCTCACTAAGCTCAACGGAAGAACGACCAGCGGGTCTCCATGTATGCGGACGATGCCGTAATTTTCCTTAAACCATCTGTCATGGATGCGACAAATCTGAGAGACCTACTCCTCAACTTCGGGGCGGTGATAAGGCTCCAAACAAACCTCTAGAAAACAACGACATCGACATAGATGACATTTTGGCCATCCTACTGGTAGCTAGAGCAAATTTCCCGATAAAGTACCTCGGTCTACCCCTCTCATCAAGGCGCTTGCGTAAGCTGGACTTCCAACCACAAATCAACAAGGCAGCAGGCAAACTCTCTACTTGGTACGGGGGGAACCTTACCCAAGCAGGATGGGTCAGCCTCACCAAATCGGTTTTGTCCTCACAACCAGTTTACCTCCTAACGGTGCTCAAACCGACAAACGAAGTCTTGGGGGACATCGACAAGATCCGCAAGCGCTTCCTATGGGCAAGCGATGAATACCACACGGGGGGGGGGGGGGAGTGTATGGTCAACTGGACAAGGACAACATTGCCGAAAGAGTATGGCGACCTTGGGATACTCGACCTTAATAGATTTTCCAAGGCTCTTCGACTAAGATGGTTGTGGCACGAATGGGCATCACCTAAAAAGGCTTGGGTCGGTACCGAGCTACCGTGCAACCGGCAAGACAGACTTTTATTCATTGCATGCACAACGATTACCTTGGGGGACGGAAAAGAACATCGTTCTGGTCCTCAGGCTGGATCCAGGGGAGAAGACCCAGAGACATTGCACCACTCCTATATGCCAAAACGAAGAAAAAGAAACGGATGGTGGAAGAGGCACTGCAGAACCATACATGGATCTAGGACCTCAACTACCGGACCGGCTTCACAACGACGCACCTTTCACAGCTCATCACTCTATGGCAATTCGTCATTGTCGTAGAGTTGCAGCACGAGCAGGAGGATCAAATAACTTGGAATCCGACCGCGCGTGGCAAGTACACCACGGCCTCGGGCTACAAGGCGCAGTTAAACGGTTGTGTGAGCAATCCGCAGATCGCCATCATATGGAAAACGTGGGCACTACCAAAGTGCAAATTCTTCTTGTGGCTCATCATCCAAAACATAGTATGGACATCTGATCGGCTAGCTCGCAGAGAATGGGACCACAGCCCATCTTGCCCTCTGTGCCGGTCAACTATGGAGACCGCGCATCACCTATTAGCTTCGTGCCGCTATACATGTCGGGTTTGGGGTCTTGTCGCACAGTGGACCGGATTGTCGGAGCTAAAACCAACCGAATGGAGACACAGCGCCACAACATTGCAATGGTGGAGGAATGTCACCTCTACACCAGATATACCGCGGAAAGCGGTACGCACCGTTACCTTGCTAGTCATGTGGGAGATCTGGAAGGAGCAAAACGACCGCGTCTTTAACCGCAAAGAGACGTCAGCGCCATCCACCATGGCAAGAATAAAAAATGAGGCATCTACCTGGATCACGGCAGGAGCGAAGGACCTCGCGGTCCTGTTAGTGAGAATGTAAATACACATGGACATACTTTTTAGCCGGTTCCCGACTTGTAAACCCCTTTCCTCATCAATGAAATAGGCACATTCCGTGCCCTTCAAAAAAATAGGAACACCAGAATAAAATATGTGTGTTATCTCATTTACAAAAATATTTGATTTTTCCTGAAGGTTAAAGCACTCTAAGAATGATGTCCTAAATATTTAATCAGAGAATATGATGCAATGACTTTGCCTTCAACAAATATCTCCATCAGATTTATCATTTAGTACTTACATTACAAAAGACAATTTCCTGTAAAAAAGTAAATATAAAAAACTGCAGCAAACCAACATAATAAAACACAAGCAAAGTTTCTTAAGAATCAGATTCTAAGGATTACAAGATGAGAATTAAGAATAAACAATATCTAGAAAGGATTAAAAAGTGAACAATCAAATTCATAAAAATATGAAATTTGACATATTTCTGTGAGATACATGCAATTTACAATATATTGACAGATTTATATGCCTGTAAGTATTAAGAAAAGGTTGTATCAAAATAAGATTAATTTATGTAATGTCACGTAGAAAAACGCACAAGAGAAAGGGAAAACTCGTCAAAACAACGAATGAAGTTATAAAAATCTAATCGCCAGGAAGCCACATTCACACTTTCACAATAATTAAAACCTTCCCTCTTGTATCTGCTATGTTTCCAAATTTTCCTCTTGCATCCTGCAAAGTAAGGTGTGGAATTCATCAAGTGAAAATTTTCAAAAAAAAATTCCAGAAATTTGAAAAGACTTCAATGGCATAAACCTCATAGTTTTTAAATGAGGAACCATTACTATAATCATATGGAAAATAAAGTGATCCGGAAACTTACGGATAAATTAACAGAATTCAGAACATCCAGATTTTGATATATTTTTCCTTAGAAAATTCGAATTTCAGACACCAATTTTCAGTATTTTGGTTAACTAAAAAAAGATCTATGGTTTTGAAGCATGGAACAATTATTAATTAATTCTACACATTATTCACTATGCTAAAAATCCAAAGACTCTTTAACAAAAATAAACACCCCCTGGTATTGAAGTTTTAGCAAGAGCAAAAGCACCTCATGACATGAAACTAATGAATTCCTACAGGTGTCAGCTCGTCATAAAAGAACTTTGTCTGTTACGGATTATTCTAAAAAACTTGCACTGCCATGTATGATGAAAATGTAGTGTTCTTTGCATGTGACTGACCTCCACTATGTATATTTAATGAAATTTTAACTAATTAATGCTCTATGAAAAAAACTTAGATGTTTCGGTTTGAAATAAAACATGCAGATAGCAGGAAACTTCATAAAACATGGTCCTCAACACGAGGATAAAAATGTTGAAATAATAGAGAAGTAATTTTAAGAAATGGGGCTATGATAGTTTAGACTTGTGTGATAGGTGCTATGGTAAACCACAGAAATGCAATTTCCTTCCCATCACATTACGACTTGTGATCATTAGTACATCTTGACTTTAATTAGAGTTCAGATTTTAGACTAGGGATAGCCAAGAATGGAATATTACAACTTAGAAAGCACTACAGAAATTGGTTATAAAGAGCACAATGATATTTAATCTTTTAAAACACCTGCTGAGCCTTTGAGTAAAGGTTCTCAGAACAGGTGGCTATCTCACACTCAAGTCAATGCCATAGTGGATGGAATTGAACAATGATACATACTGCAACAATCATCTTCCATTGCCAGAGCGTATAATCATCTGTATCCCTAAATCACCCATCCTTAAACTTAAGAACAAAAAAAGGGAGTTCATCCATCTTCCAGCCATCACCGACACAGAGAAATGAATCTAAAAAACACACATACCAGCACAGTTGACAGAGGAGACAAGCATCCCCATGTCTCGAGAATTTTGTCACAAAATATCTATGAGAAAATATAGAAACAAAATTTAGAGGAAAATATTGAGAAAAAAAGAGAAAATGGGATAGGAACCATAGGACAACAACAGTGGGAGCTTGCCTCGGCCCGTTTCCGCGCTTATGGCGACAGAGCTTGCCGCAGGTGCCCATGCTCGCGCGACGTAGGAGCTCGCCTAGGGTATCCACGCGCCAAGCGAAGCGAGTCCGCTCGTCGGGCCCACCGCCATGACGCAGGGTCGACCTACATCCCCACTCTCCCGGCTCACCGCCTCCCAGCACGAGCGCTCACCGGGCCCGCCAAGCCCACCGCCGATCGGTGCAAGCTCCCAGTCTCCCTTGTTGGTCGCAGAATAGGAAAGAGAAAGGAAATGAAGGATAGAGAGAGAAGAAACAGGTTAAATGGTTCATGTACGCTATGACAACCCGCCAAAAAATATCGTACTATCGTCTAAACCAATCCACTTCGGTCATTAAGCAATAATAAAGTATCATCCTGTTGTTAGTTGTCGGGTTAACACCCGGTAAATCACTTGGAAATTCACACAGAGGATCAAACATATGCATTAAAACTCACACGAAGGCAAGTCCAGAGCACAAACACAAATTAATCCAAATTACCCCTGAGGGTTTAATTATTACAAACCATTGTTCATGACATGAAGTAAAGGTTCAGAGTTTGAAAACATCAAAATAAAATGAACTAGCGCAACAATTAAACATCACAGGAGGGTGTTCGTGATGCCATCGCTCGTCGACATCCACCCATTCCAGCTCCCAGCCGGGTGGAATCTCACTAGGTCAAACAACACCTACAACATTTTGAAAGCAAGGTTGAGTATACTAATACTCAGCAAGAATTAACCGTTGGGTGATAACTACATCACCAAACTCTAGACATGGGAGGCTTTTTGGCTGGTGGAGTTCTTTTGCTGAAAAGCAACAAAGAGTGTCCTTACTTTCAATATTTTAGCACAATTTCTAGTTTCTTACCATTTCTAAGTGTGCCCACTAATTTAATCACGAATTGTACAAAACATTTAATTCAAGCAATAATATTCACCAAGTTCCAGCAATAAGGGATATCATGGCCAGTTGATTAAGCAGTCTCAGATAACAGTGAGAGGCTGACAATCAATTGATTTATAACCTTGCAAGGTAACGTAAACACACGGAGGGTGTACTCACCAAGAGCCCACCAACCAGGTGGTCCCCGAAACTCCTCGCTTGGGATCAAAGCTTACAGTCCTAGGTACATGGCTATCTGGCGTACCTGCAAGGCACCCAACTTCACACATATACCCCCCTCACCCGGTAGCTAGTCGGGTAGGTGATTACTCAAGATTAGTAAGGGTAAGTTCCCGCACCGTCTCATTAAGTTACTAGGCTTACCGGTCCCATTCCCGACAAGTGCTTAGTATGTTCGAAAGGTTAGCCCACGAAATCCACTGGACCGGAGCCCAAATTAATCCCATGCTCTTACCACATGAGCAATCCATTTATATAGACCTTATGATTCCAACATAAGAACCTATTCTCACGAGTGACAAGCGTCACTCGTGATGAGGACATCCTCCACTATTACCAGTTGGCAAAGACGCAATATGGTCCGTAGCCCAGTTGTAGTCGGGCGGCGACTGTGTGAGCCTCATTATCCCACCTTGCTTACCTTGGGAGGAGGAAGCCACCTTAAAAGGGAGAGCCACCCTTCCCCTGTCAGACTAGTCTTTTGGGGTGATTGGGCCTTTCCCCGAGGGGGCCCACCAGAGTTGCGGTTCAGCGATTGCATTGGCGCTTCGGGCTTGCCCCTCATAGTCGGATCTTGAGGGTTGTCCAACCTGGTGTGCGAAGTAAAACTACATAATCGGTGCATCAGGCTTTCCAGAATCCAATCCTTGCCTGGACCGAACTCATCATTTGGTATTAGAGTTGGGCCCTTGTTAAGAAGGGGAGAATGATGAGGGCATCCTCCACTATTACCCGTTGGCAAAGACGCAATATGGGCCGTAGCCCAGTTGTAGTCGGGCGGTGA
The DNA here is from genome assembly GCA_947561735.1 of Cenchrus americanus. Classification (NCBI taxonomy): domain Eukaryota; kingdom Viridiplantae; phylum Streptophyta; class Magnoliopsida; order Poales; family Poaceae; genus Cenchrus; species Cenchrus americanus. Next base: position 131,048,093 of record OX387239.1, read on the forward strand.
CCATGTGAGCCTCTTTATCCAACCATGCTTAGCTTGGGAGGAGGAAGCAACCTTAAAAGGGAGAACCACCCTTCCCCTGTCAAACTAGTCTTTTGGGGTGATTGGGTCTTTCCCTGAGGGGGCCCACCAGAGTTGCGGTTCAGCGATTGCATTGACGCTTCGGGCTTGCTCGTCGTAGTCGGATCGTGAGGGTCGTCCAACCTAGTGTGCGAAGCAAAACGGAGGACCATGTGTGGTTCGAGGACCAGTGGTGTGACGCTGATGGTCGCTACCTGGTGTGATGAGTGATTGACAATGTTGTGTGGACTGACTCTTGGCTAAGTATTGCAGGTGCAGGTTGCGGCTTGACTAGTGTTGGTGCAGGTGAAGAACAAGTGCGAAAGGTCATCGCCGGTGAGGCCTCCAGGTGTGGAGAAGACAAGTAGGCTTGGTTCGAGGGACTCGGTGGCCAGCGGAGTCAAGTGCGGGCCGCATGGTGGCAAGAATAGCGGGACCAAATCATGGACGATTTCTTGGTTGACCCTCAAAACCAAGGTCGAGTCGGAACTACGTGGGAGCCAAGTCATGAGTGGCGATTGGTGGAGGCTACACCGAGTTTGCGGGGTTTGCAGTGGTTCACCAGAAAACCACTAGGTTACTCGGTTGAGCCACAAAACCGAGGCCGAAGACTCGACGAAGAGGTGCGGCCACCCAGGCAGGTTCAACTGCCCAGGAGGGGAGGTCAGACCGCCTGGGCCGGTATAACCGCCCAGGGGGGCGGTCTGACCGCCCGGGTCGCTGTCGCCGAGAAGCTTCGAAGCGGAGGACACGCGTCGAGATCACAAGGCTTGTGTCGAGGATAAGCAGGTTGCGGTCACTGGGCATCCATCCGATGGAGAAAATCTAAAGACTTCCAAATTCGCCCTTGAGGGGCTGGTATCCCTAGTTATTAAGTAAGGGTAGTTTAGTCTTTTGGGTGCCTCCATATATACTCATTGAGGGGATGGATGGCAGCCAACTCTTGGGACCCTAGCTCATTTTGTTTTCCCATTTTTGTTCTTATTTTCCCCTAGTTTTTCCTAGGACTAGCTTGAGTGCTTCATGTGAGATCTAGAGAGAGGGATGGATGTATGGGTGGCAAGCTAGACCTTGTACGAACCTTCATGGTATGTATAGATGATTCGGCGTGGTTCCTCAAGGTTGTGTGGTGCTTTTCCCGTCCTTCTTTTTGGTGATTTTCAGAGCTCTTTGTTGTGATTTTCTTGGCAGAGTTTTGAGGATGATCTCTTGGGGATTTTGTTGGGTGTCATGTATGAGGACTTTGTGCCTCTTTGGCTGGTGACTTTGCCCCCAAAATCTCCCTTGAATCGTACTCGATTTGGTGGTTTTTTGAGATGCTCGAGTTCTTGCCCTAGAGAGCCGAAATCTTTGATTCCTCTTGATTGTGAGCGATTCGGGTTGATTCCTTTGAGGTAGAGGTTGCCCAGGAGGTAACCCAACTATTTCAGGAGTTTCGCTGCAATCCGTGGAGTGATTCGGGAGATCAGGTGATGGGAAGTTGAGGGTTGACCCGCGGGTAGGTTTTCTGGAAGGGCCGGCTAACCACCTAGGGAGGCGGTCTAACTTCCCTGGACCTTCCAGGTGAAGGTTTCGATTTTGCCGAATTTTCCTCTGTGAGTTTGTTCGCCTTAATCAGAGGAGCGTTCGGGTGAAATCTCGGGTTGTTTTCGTGCTGTCTGCTAGGAGTTCTTGCTCAAGGTTTCTTGCTGGGTACTGGAGGTTAGACTGCCTGTGGTAGCCGGTCTAACCGCCCCAAGACCCTTGGGTGAAGTTTTGGTTTTCGCCAAGATTTCCTGATAGCCAGCTTGGCCTTGATTAGAGATTTCTGCTGGTGAAACCATGAAGAGTTTTGGGGCTCGGAAGAGGCTTTTCAGAGGATTTCTTGGTCACCTAGTGGATGCAGTCTAACCGCCCCCTATACCCGGTCAGACCGCCACCCTCATGTCAGCCGGCTCCCGAGTTGTTTCCGCTGCCGTGTTCGTGTAGGAGTCGAGGCTACTGGTAGTATTTGTTCCTAGGACCAATAGCACTCTAGTGTCTACGTGGTTTTGGCAAGCGGAAGGTAGACATGCAGAGCGTGTGATTCTGGGTGTCCGTCCGAGCTAGTTCATCTTGTTGGAGTTTCGATCTCCTTCGAGAAGAATTTTTATCGGCTCCCATTCACTCCCCCCCTCTCTGGTCGCCTAATCGGTTCTTCAATTGGAGTTGTTGCTCTCAGCTCCTTTGGATCACATACACCATGAGTGACTTTGGTGAGGAGTATACCCATGTCCCACTTCAATGTGACAGCACCCGTGCATAAGCGTTGCAAAGAACCCAGTGCTCCATTCCAAAACCAAGCACATAGAAATGAGATACCATTTTTTGAGAGACAACGTAGAGAAAGGGAAGATGACTTTGATCCATGTACCCACACATGACCAACTAGCCGATATTTTCACCAAACCCCTAGATCAAGCAACTTTCACTCATTTGCGGGGGGAGCTTGGTGTTTGTTTGATTTCTTGAGTTGGTGCGTGGGAGCTCCTTTGTAGCATATGTATAGCTTTCTTTTATGCATTTCTTGCATTTGGCATGGCATATGTAACATGATGTATAGGGACCTTTGTATCTTAGGTTGCATGCATTTTGTATCATATGCATTTGTTAGGAAAAGCTTCTCCTATGTACATTGTTCACCATGATGTGCTATATATGATTGTGTGAGCTAGGTTGGTATGCTATGGTTAGTTTGGCTTAGCTCTTGATGATCGTGATTTATAATCCATGGTTGATGGCTATGTTTTGAAAAATGTCACATATATGCTCTCTTATGTGTAAATGCCTTTATATCTTGACATGTTTTAGTGGCTTTGTTATGCTTAATTTGTGGTTGGATAGCTATTTTTGATCATATGGGGCCAAAGGCTCATTTGCCATCATGAATGTTTAACCCTCTTGCTTTATCTTGTGGAGGGGCATAAGTTCCTTTTTGTCGCAAAGACATTTCATGTACGAAGTAAGAATCTGAAAATGAAATGAAAAATGTTTGGAAAATGTGCTTCCATGTCACATGTTCTTAATTTAAATTTGCTTTGGTTGCTAAATCGTTGCATGATGCCTACGAACGAGAAGTCTCATATATAGAAGTAGGCACATGGCTCGGTGGCTTTGACACGACATGAGGTGCTTGCGAGTGTTTGTGATGGTCTTATGATTAGAATGGTTGTCCTAGCATGAAGTTTGTGTGGCTTTGCCATTTTGACATGTTTTGCTCATATCTAGGACTTTGCTCATTATTAACACCAAAAATTGGTACAGGGCAGAGACTGACATGTGAGCCGAATTTGGCAGAAGAACACCACTCGGCAGGAGGTTTTCCTCAAAGCATTCGGTAGAGGTGTCTGCGATCGGGAGTATATCGTCATTCGGCAGGAGAGCTGTTCCACGGATGAAAGCGGAAGTGAAGGACCGATACGGCGAACCAGAGAGGGGGGAGTGAATGGTAGCCGATAAAAATTTTTCTTGAAGGAGATGGATACTCCAACAAGATGAACACGGCTTCCTACACACGTCTCCGACTCACTACCCAAATTGGCCAAGCCCACGTAGCCACTGGAGTGCCACTGGACCTAGGAACCAACACACAACCTTCCGACCCGAGAACGCAGTGGAACACCAAACCTCGAGTCCACTGACCAACACCGGTCAGACCGGTGAGCACCAAAGGTCGAGCCGGTCCCTCGCCGGTGAAACCGGGCAACTTCCACTAAGTGGCTCCACACCGGTCGGACGGTGAGACGCACCGGTCGGACCGGTCCACCGGCCGAAAGCCCCCAAAGCACCAAACAGGCCAACCGACCTCCAAACTGACCCAAACTCGAAACAGCTCCAACGCAGGACAACAGCGAACACACCCAGACGTTCACCCGAGGAAAAACCCACCGAGGGTTGCACCGGTCAGACCGGTCTAGAGCACCGGTCAGACCGGTGTAGCCTGGGCAACTCGGGATGAACAGCACCCACGGGTCAACTCCCCCAAATCCAAACCACGATCTCTCGAATCGCTCCACGGACTTGAAAAAGACTTTGAAGATATTAGGAACACCTCATGAGGAGTCCATAGCCAAGTTTAATCCCACCAAAGCTCGTCCAAACAGGAGGAATCGAAGAAATCCCGCCAAGAACACCTCAAACCCTAGAACCCGGAAAACCCCAAAATCGAGCCCCTTTACTCACGGATTTGGGAGGGGAATCACAGCCCAAAGAACCACAAAAGATTCCCACAAATTTCCCTCATCAAATCCCCAAGAGAAAGGTCCCGAAAGCAACCCAAAGAAATAACCAAGATAGGGCTCCGAAAATCACCACCAAGAACAACCGGGAACAACACATCCAAACCCTGACGAACCACTCCGAATCATCTATACATGCAACAAAGGTTCTTACAAGGTCTAGCTTGCCGCCCGATCATCCAACCCTCTCACAAGATCTCAACATGAAGCTCTCAAGCTAGTCCTATGGAAATCCTAAGAAACTAGGAAGGGAAAATAGGAAAGCAAATGAACTAGGGTTCCAAAGCTTGGCTGCCATCCTCTCACCTCTTGGGTTATATGGAGGCAACCGAAAGTCTAAAATACCCTTTCCTAACAACTAGGGATACAAGCCCCTCAAGGGCGGTTTTGGAAGACTTGAAGCTTTCTCCATCGGACGGATGCCCGGCGACCGCAACCTGCTTAGCCTCGACGCAAGCCTTGCGATCCCGACACGTGTCCTCCGCTTCGAAGATTCCGGACTGCGCCGTCGCACACCGGTCAGACCGGTACCCACCAGTCAGACCGGTCGAGGTCACCGGTCTGACCGGTGTGAGTGCTGAAGGTTTTCAGGTGGTTTCTAGCCATTTCTGGGCTCAGTTGCGCACCGGTCTAACCGGTCGAGGTCACCAGTCTGACCGGTGTGAGTGTTGATCCTGTGCACATCTTAGGCACCGGTCTGACCGGTGGTGATGACCGGTCTGACCGGTATGAGCTGAAGTTGTTGCAGCTGCCCTGTTTTCAAGTGGTTTGCAGGCATTCGTTCAGGGGGAGGTGCATTGGTTTAGGGGGAGCTCTTTGTGGTTTTGCTTTCGAGCTTTGCTTTGGTGGTTTGCGCTCTTTGCTTGAGCTTTGTTTTGTCTCGGATGTGTCGAGCCGTTGCCCTTGCCTAAGGGGTCCGAGACTTGTCTTCTTCAAGTGATCTTGCCCTTTGCCTTTGTTTGGCTTTCGATCGCTTGTTGGAGTTTCTTTTTGTTCGTTTCTTTTCTTTTTCTTTTCTCTCTTGTTACTTTGTGTGGGTGTTGTCAATGCACTCATCAAGGGGGAGATTGAGGACCATGTGTGGTTCGAGGAACGGTGGATGGTCGCTTCCTTATGTGATGAGTGATTGACAACGTTGTGTGGACTGATTCTTGGCTAAGTATTGCAGGTGCAGGTTGCGGCTTGACTGGTGTTGGTGTAGGTGAAGAACAAGCGCGAAAGGTTGTCGCCGGTGAGGCCTCCAGGTGTGGAGAAGACAAGTAGGCTTCATTCGAGGGACCCGGTGGCCAGCGGGGTCAAGTGCGGGCCGCATGGTGGCATGAACAGCAAGATGAAGTCGTGGACGGTTTCTTTGTTGAGCCTCAAAACCAAGGTCGAGTCGGGACTACGTGGAAGCCGAGTCAAGAGTGGAGATTGGCGGAGGCTACACCGAGTTCGCGGGGTTTCCGGTGGTTCACCAGAAAACCACTGGGTTCCTTGGTTGATCCACAAAGCCAAGACCGAAGAACCGAAGACGGTGCTGCAGCAGTGCCAGACCGGTCAGACTGGGTGCGCAACAGAGCCCAGAAATGGCTCGAAACCACCTGAAAACCTTCTAAATGCGTCCAGCAAGCCATTTCAAGCTCAAACTTCTCCCCCTTGTTGAGAATGCATGAATCAAGCCAAAATTGCAAAATTTTCAACCTGGAGCTTCTCAAATAGACAAAATTCAACAAAGAAAGCTACACATGTCCAAGTGAGCAAGTTAGATACTCTAAAGCTTCGTATCGACATCAACTACAAGATGATCAAGTTTCACAACCATTGGACGAAGCTAAGATGGATTTGGGAAATTTTGCGAAAAACTTGCCTCTCATGAGCAAAGTCCTAAACATGATCAAAGCATATAAAAATGGCAAAGCCACACAAACTTCATGCTAGGACAGCCATTCTAATCATAAGACCATCACAAACACCCACAAGCACCTCATGTCATGTCAAAGCCACCGAGCCATGTGCCTACTTCTATGTATGAGACTTCTTATTGGTAGGCATCATGCAACGGTTTAGCACCCAAAGCAAATTAAATTTAGCACATATGACATGGGAGCACATTTCCAAGCATTTTTCATTTCATTTTCAGGTTTATAAATGGTACATGAAATGTCTTTGTGACAAAAAGAAACTTATGCCCCTCCACAAGATAAAGCAAGAGGGCTAAACATTCATGATGGCAAATGAGCCTTTGGCCCCATATGATCAATAAACTAGCTATCCAACCACAAATTAAGCATAGCAAAGCCACTCAAACATGTCAAAATCATGTAAAGGCATTTACATATGAGAGAGCATCTATGTGACATTTTTCAAAAACATAGCCATCAACCCTGGATTATTCATCAAGATCATCAAGAGCTAAGCCAAACTAACTATAGCATACCAAACAAGATCACAAAGACATATATCTCATTCCATGGTGAACAAAGTATATGAGAGAAGCTTTTCCTATCCAATGCATATGATACAAAATGCATGCAATCTAAGATACAAGGATGCCTATATATCATGTTACATATGCCATGCCAAATGCAAGAAATGCACAAAGGAAAGCTATACATATGCTACAAAGAGAGCTCCCACACACCCAACTCAAGAAAAAAAACACACACCAAGTTCCCCCCGCAAACGAGTGAAAGTTGCTTGATCTAGGGGTTTGGTGAAAATATCGGCTAGTTGGTCATGTGTGGGTACATGGATCAAAGCTATTTCCTTTCTCTACATTGTCTCTCAGAAAATGATACCTCACTTCTATGTGCTTGGTTTTGGAATGGAGCACTAGGTTCTTTGCAACGCTTATGGTACTGGTGCTATCACATTGAAGTGGGACATGGGTATACTCCTCACCAAAGTCACTCATGGTGTATGAAATCCAAAGGAGTTGAGAGCAACAACTAGCAGCGGCAACGTACTCGGCCTCGGTAGTGGATTGAGGAACACACGACTGTTTGCGGGAAGACCAAGACACCAAAGAAGAACCCAAAAACTGGCAAGTCCCAGAAGTGGACTTCCTATCCAACCGACACCCGGCAAAATCCGCATCTGAAAACCATGAAGCGCCAAAGAAGAGGACGCAGAGTACCAAAGGCCGAAGTCGGGAGTGTGATGCAAGTACCTGAAAATTCGCTTCACCGCTTGCCGATGCGAAGTCCTCGTAGACGCTTGAAAACGAGCGCACAGACATACCGAGAACTGGATGTCCGGCCTCGTCGCCTTAAAGTAGAGGAGTGACCCGATCATGCTCCGGTACTCCTTCTGGTCCACGTGTTCACCTTCCTTGTCCGCATCAAGAGCCGTAGTCATACTCATCGGTGTCATCATAGCCTTGGAATCCTCCATCTTGATCTTCCGCACAATGTCCTTGGTGTACTTAGCTTGGTGCACAAATGTTCCTTCCTTTGATTGCTTGATCTATAGCCCGAGGAAGAACTGCAACTCACCCATCATGCTCATCTCAAATTCCCTGCTCATATCCTCTGCAAACCTTGCAACAAGAGAGTTAGACGAGACACCAAAAACAATATCATCCACGTACACCTGCACAATCAGGATATTTCTGCCCTACCTCAGTAGAAACAAGGTCTGATCGACCATCCCCATCTCAAAACCTCTCTCAAACAACAACCCCCTCAACCTGCCATACCAAGCTCTAGGCGCTGCTTCAACACATACATCGCCTTCCTCAACTTGTACACCCGGTGGGGGTACTTCTCACTCTCAAACCCCGGAGGTTGCCTCACATACACTTTTTCCTCCAACACACCATTCAGGAAAGCACTCTTCACATCCATTTGGTGCAACTTGAACCCTTTAGCCACGGAGAAGGCTAGAAGGATCCTAATCGCCTCCAAACGGGCTACGGGAGCAAAGGCCTCCTCGTAGTCGATCCCCTCCTTCTGACTGAACCTCTGAGCAACAAGCCTCGACTTGTTTCTCACAACCTCACCTTTCTCTCCCTCTTTGTTCTTCAACACCCACTTTGTACCAATCGGCTTACACCTTGGGGGAGGGTCAACAAACTCCCAAACCTGATTCCTCTCAAAGTTTTCAAACTCCTCATGCATCGAATTAACCCAATTGTGATCAGATAGTGCGTGTCCAATGTCTTTGGGCTCAAAAGTAGCAACAAACGCATCATGAACGAAATGAGAATTGTTCCGAATCCTCGACCGTGTAGTGCGTTCATTCATGTCACCGATGATCCTCGAAGCTGGGTGATCCACTTGTACTCGCCGGGGAGGTTCTCGCCTCGATGCTACCTCCCCCTCAACATCAGCTTCTCCTCTTTCTTGATTTGTCGTCGTAGGTGTAGGAGAGGGTCCATCCACCACCGTAGTCGAAGTAGTGGGTACATGTTTAGCCGGGGGCACCACACCACCATCTTCATCGTCTCCATGTTCATGCTCCTCATCCTGAAAGATCTCCTCGCCAAGCTCATCATCACCTGCACACTCAAAGACAAGCAGACTACGTGGCTCTGTCTTGTCGAAGGTTACCTCGCAAGTCTCCACACGATTTGGTTAGTTTCAAGATTGAGCACACGACATGCTCTAGAATGAGATGCATAACCAAAGAAAATACCATCGACAGACCTAGCCTCAAACTTATCCAACTTCTTGCCTTTCTTCAGAATGAAACACTTGCAACCAAAGACATGGAAGTGACTCACCTTGGGTGTGCGACCATGCATCAACTCATAGCTTGTTTTCTTCTTGTGCACTCTGAGGTAGATCCTGTTTGACACATAGCACGCGGTATTCACCGCCTCAGCCCAATACCTCCTCGGAGTCCTATGCTCATGAAGCATCGTCCGAGCCATCTCGCACAAGGTCCTATTCTTCCTTTACACAACACCATTTTGGGGAGGCGTATATGGACTCGAAAACTGGTGCTCTAGACCCAAGTCATGGCAAAAGGTTGCAAAACGAGGATTTCTGAATTCCGAGCCATTATCACTGCGGATAGCTCGTATGGCATCTCCGTGGCTCTCGTTCCTCAACCTCAAGACTAGATATCGAACAAAACCAAACGTCTCCCCCTTATCCTCGAGAAAGAACACCCACGCATACCGAGAATAGTCATCCACCACAACAAGGACATACCACTTCCCACCCGCAGATCGCACACGAGCTGGGCCAACAAGGTCCATATGGAGCAGCTCGCATGGATGCACAGTTATCACATCGGTGAGAGGCAGGTGAGAAGAGGCTACCATCTTGGCATGCCTACACGGCGCACAAACTAACTCTTTCTCAAGCCTCAACCGTGGCAATCCTCGGACCAAATTGAGTTTACTCAAGCGCGACAAAAGGTCAAAGCTCAAATGACCCAACTTCCTATGCCACCTCCACAACTCACTCGAAGAATCAGCCAAGAAACAACGCTCTACACCCGAAGACTGAGAAAAATCGACACGAAACACCTGACCCTCGGGAACGACCATACAAAAAAGGTCCCCTCGAGAGTCCAAAATCCGAGAACCACCTGGCCGAAACAACACCTTAAAGCCCTCATCCAACAGCTGGGACATAGAAAGCAGATTGTACCCCAACGATTGAACAAGAGCAACACGCCTCAGAGTGATCTTGTCACTCACCTTAATCTCACCTTCTGAAAGCACACGCCCACGCCCATTGTCCCCAAAAGTGATGTACCTCCTTGTCACCACTGGGATGAGACTTGAGAACCACCCCCTGTCTCCGGTCATATGCCTCGAGCAACCGGAGTCAATCAACCAAATGTTCTTCAAGTCTCCCACCTGAAATTAAAAAACGAGCACGTGAGCGAACAAATGACTCAGCACTGGGGTTAGTACCAAAAGAGTAAAACCAGTGCCAAGCCATTTGCTCGAAAGTGGGGTTAGCACACATCAAACCATCTCTCCTACCAAAGCTACCTCCACAAACACCACCACGGTAACCACCCTGAGGGAACCACCCCTCTCTACCTGGAGGAGGACCAAAACCACGAAAGAAGGCCCGTGGAATGCCCCTCCTCTCCTTCTCAAAGCTACGACTCCTCCCATCCCCGTAGTGAACTCGAGGGTGAGAATGCCTAGCAACCTGACCACCTGCAAAATCTCTAGCCCAACCACCAGAACCACGACCACCAGAAACAACCCTCGCACCTGTACGAGCACAAAACCCAAGCGCTACTGTCCCGAGCCTCGCACCGGCCCGACCGGTGTGACCCGGGCGACGGCACCTCCAACGGCCTTCCGCTCTCCCCAAGCCCGAACTGTCCTCACACTCGCCTTGGCCCTGGGCATCTGCACACGAGGCTCAAGTACACCATTGGATGGGTGGTACTTGTCCTTGTTAGCCCACTCCTTTGCCATCCTCTCCTCTCGCTTCCTCTTGAAGCAAAACTCATCCTTATGGCCATCTCTCCCACAATAGCCACAATGGAACCTCACAAGCTTAGGCTTAGGCTTGGGTTGTAGCTGCTCACTTGGTTTCTCTCCACTCAACTTCTCCACCGGTTTCCCCTCACTAGCCTTCTCACTTTCTTTCCCAAAGAACACTTTCCCCGAAGTGCTCACAAACTTGATAGGCTTTTGTAGATCATTTGTGGGTGTAGGAAACACGGGTGGAGCTGGGGTTGTGTCTAGTCGGTTCCTAAGATGGTTAGGTTTTGGGGGGAAATCATTTTTGTGGTGTGTTTTTGGTGGCTCTGGGATATTGTCTCCACTTCCCTCACCAACCTTGTTTGCCCCAAGTCCCTCACCATCATGCCTCTTAAACGCCTCGATCATCATCCTCAACTGAGGCTCATGACCAGACAACCAACCCATCAACTTTCTCAGCTCATCATTCTCATCCTGCAAACGATCAACATAATGTGCAAGTTCCAAATTTTTCAAAGCATGCATTTCACAGGTAGAGCATGATGTAGGAATGGGTTCATTCAACTTGGCCTCAAGAGAACTAGTTTAAGCATGCATCTCATCAATCTTAGCATGCAAAACAGGGCAAGAAGTGCAAGCACCTAGCAAAGCAGGTCTAGACTTAAGCTCAGCCACTTCAACCCTAAGCACATCTAGTTCCTCACACTTGGAGGCATGCTTCTCCTTAAACAAAGCAAGATCAGCAAGAAAAATGGAGCAATCAGCACAATCAACCTCATCCGAAACAACAGGGCTAGCCTTAAGGGAATCAATCTCAAGCTTGCTATCAAGCACCTGTGTTTCTAGCTCAGCCACTCTAGTCCTAGCATCCTCAAGTGAAGCCCTAAGCTCTTTTCTCATTTTCTTGGCCTCTCTAAGCATGTCATCACGGTATCAAGCAAAGAGCCAAGCTTCTCATTCTCCTGGCGCAAGAAGGAAAGTTCATCACGCACCTCGTCGTCAGGTTCTTGGACGACTTCCTGCTCTTGCGACGATCACCTTCGTCTTCACTACTGCTCGAGCTCGAGGTGGAGTACGCGGAACTGGAGTCGACGTCGCTTTCTCCCACCATCGCTCGGTCCTTGCCTCGGCTCTCCTTCTTCCTCGATCGTCGCTCGTCCTTGTAATTGTTCTTGTGCTTGCTCTTGTGGTCGCGCCTCGACCGGTGCTTGCCATCCATCCTCGATTTGTGCTTGTAGCCGTCCTTGTTCTCGACCTTCTCCGGGCAGTCGGTGACGAAGTGTCTCGGCTTGCCGCATTGGAAGCATGTCCTCGTGTTCCTCCTCATGTTCACCCGGTTCTCATGTAGCCTTCCGAACCTCCTCGTCAGCAGCGCCAGCTCGTCCTCTCCAAGCACATCGAACTCCTCATCTGGCATAGACATCAAAGAGGACAAAGAGAACATCCTGGTGGATGGGTTAGGGTTAGCCTTTCCTTTCGAACCACCAACGAGGGCAAGACTATGGGAATCAGTCGGACCCTCGAGCTTGGCAGTCATGCCCCTATCCACCTCAGCTGACTTGAGCTTCGAGAACAGCTCGTTCACCGTCAGAGTGTCATACTTCTCTGACTCGACAATGGCCTCAAACTTTCCGCCCAAAATTATACGATCCAAAGAGTGTAAGAGCTTGACCGCTCTATGTTGACGGTTAATAATTGTATCAAAGTTCGTTCGTGACTCGCAAGCGTACAAGTCTCCCGTCGTAGTCAAGGGACCCTTCTTCCCTCGAGTGGTGAACCCAAGGTATCGAATCCGTGGAACAAATGTGTGACGCAAGACTTAATCTATTAAAGCCAAGTAACTTCAATCTTCGATAAAACCCTAATTCATCTAAGTAAAAGACACAAAACGAATCTAATCTACTAAAAACCGGAGAAAACAAAGTAAGATTGGGTAGATAAACCGATCTAGAGGGATCGGGGTAAGCCTTTTGTTGAAGTTCCAAGCAAGAGAAGAAGTAGCAAATCGAATCTTAATAGAAGCCTCTTTAAATCGTGGTTTCCGTCCAAATCCGAAAACATCCGCCTTTCGAGACCCCCGTTCGTCACAACGTATCCCTATTCATGCGGGGAGCTTAGGGCGAGTCAAAAGACAAGTCGAGATTCTTTCGGAAGATCCGGCGTGTACCTCTAGCCACCGCGGCTACAAGAACACCCTATGTAATCTATCTCGAGAATAGAATTGGAATAAGCAAAGCCGATCGAAAAACGAAATCTTCGAGGAAACACTTGATCGGCCGGGAAAAGATTCAACTTGATAATTCAACTATAACAATGATACATACACAAGATCACCACGGGATCCTTCCTTGATCTTGCTTCTAGCTCCGGGAACTCCGACGTGGTCTTCCGTGCAAGGTTCCCACGTCGGCTAGGGAAACCCTAGTCAACTAGCTCGACCCTCTCCTCTCCGAGATGGTGTCCCTCTCTTCTCTGCTTCTCGGCGGCCGAAGACGAAATCTTCTCTGCGTGGCTCTCGGTCAGGGGACTATAAATAGCCCGATTGGCGGCTAGGGCAAAGGAGAGCGTGTTTGGGCCCAAAATGGGCCTGGGCCGACCGGACTGGGCCGGCCGACCTGGGCCCATTTAGGCCCAGCCCGTGGGCTCCTTTGCCCCACGTCGGTTCCCTTGCTTCCTGGATGTTTCCCCCTTCTGCATGTAGGTCCATGTCGTCGGTTTCTCTCCGAATTGGACTCAACTCCTTGTCTTGCAAGATTCAGCACTTTTCTGGTCAGGTCCCTGGAGTCTGTCGTCTTCTTGGATCAAGTCCCCGGCTTCTTGGAGTTAAGTTTGCTTCATTGCATGACTTGTACGGGGCTTCAAGGTCTTGTCATGAGGTGCTTGATGAACTTATCCCGAAAGTCTTGCATTCAACACTAAAACCCTGCATAAACATTAAACTCCAAAACCGACATGCACACGTGAACTTGTTATACCACGGGGGTTAGTACCAATGGATAAGGTATAAAACTCATGCCAACACCGAAGGTAAACTCATGGCTAGGTTGACGGATTTTCACCGTCAACACTCTATCATGATCATCGTACGGGAGCACGTCCACATTGGCCCTCATGTTGTTCACAACCACCGTGAACCTCTGAAACAAGGCATCCATGGACTCACCTGGGAGATGAGTGAAGTTCTCGTACTCTCTCCGGTAGGTCGCATACATCCGTGCTCGAACACGGGCATTCCCAACATGAGCCTCCTTCAACGACCGTCCAAATTCTACAAGCCAAATGCCGGTGTGCACCCGATCGAACTCGGCCGACACAAAGCACGAAACAAGTAGTCGACCGCCTTATTGTTGGCGTCGAATGCGTCCCTCAATCTGGAGTGAGGAAGTCCATCGAGTGGACATAGCTCGTGTCCACCGTGACATCCCAAAGGATCTGACCCTTTCCGCAGAGGAACGCACCCATCCGCTTACTCCACATCTGGTAGTTCTTGCCATCGAAGTGTGGAGGACCTGAACCCCGTTCCTGGTATGCCATCCTTGGATCTTAGACTGGTTAGAGTCAACAAAGACCTGAACCGGCTATGATACCACTTGAAGGGCCGATACGACGAACCAGAGAGGGGGGAGGGGGAGTGAATGGGAGCCGATAAAAATTCTTCTCGAAGGAGAAGGATACTCCAACAAGATGAACACGGCTTCGAACACACGTCTCCGACTCACTACCCAAATTGGCCAAGCCCACGTAGCCACTGGAGTGCCACTGGACCTAGGAACCAACACACAACCTTACGACCCGAGAACGCAGCGGAACACCAAACTTCGAGTTCACTGACCAACACCGGTCAGACCGGTCCCTGCTGGTGAAACTGGGCAACTTCCACTAAGTGGCTCCACACCGGTCGAGGCCGGTGGAGACGCTGCCGGTCGGACCGGTCCACGGCCGAAAGCCCCCAAAGCACCAAACAGGCCAACCGACCTCCAAACTGACCCAAACTCGAAACAGCTCCAACACAGGACAACAGCGAACACACCCAGACGTTCACCCGAGCAAAAACCCAACGAGGGTTGCACCGGTCAGACCGGTCAAGAGCACCGGTCAGACCGGTGTAGCCTGGGCAGCTCGGGATGAACAGCACCCACGGGTCAACTCCTCCAAATCCAAACCACGACCTCCCGAATCACTCCACGGACTTGAATAAGACTTTGGAGATATTAGGAACACCTCATGAGGAGTCCATATCCAAGTTTAATCCCAACAAAGCTCGTCCAAAAAGGAGGAATCGAAGAAATCCCGCCAAGAACACCTCAAACCCTAGAACCCGGAAAACCCCAAAATTGAGCCTTTTTACCCACGGATTTGGGAGGGGAATCACAGCCCAAAGAACCACAAAGGATTCCCACAATTTTCCCCCATCAAATCCCCAAGAGAAAGGTCCCGAAAGCAACCCAAAGAAATCACCAAGATAGGGCTCCGAAAATCACCACCAAGAACAACCGGGAACAACACATCCAAACCTTGACGAACCACGCCGAATCATCTATACATGAAACAAAGGTTCTTACAAGGTCTAGCTTGCTGCCCGATCATCCAACCCTCTCACAAGATCTCACCATGAAGCTCTCAAGCTAGTCCTATGGAAATCCTAAGAAAATAGGAAGGGAAAATAGGAAAGCACATGAACTAGGGTTCCAAAGCTTGGCTGCCATCCTCTCACCTCTTGGGTTATATGGAGGGAACCGAAAGTCTAAAATACCCTTTCCTAACAACTAGGGATACAAGCCCCTCAAGGGCGGTTTTGGAAGACTTGAAGCTTTCTCCATCGGACGGATGCCCGGCGACCGCAACCTGCTTAGCCTCGACGCAAGCCTTGCGATCCCGACGCGTGTCCTCCGCTTTGAAGATTCGGACCGCGTCGTCGCACACCGATCGACCGGTGCTCCTCACCGGTCGAGCCGGGGTACCCACCGGGCCGACCGGTCGGACCCACGGTCGGACCGGTGCGCACTTCTTTGCGCAAAGCACCGTCTTCGGTTCTTCAGTCTTGGCTTTGTGGATCAACCAAGGAACTAGTGGTTTTGTGGTGAACCACCGGAAACCCCGCGAACTCGGTGTAGCCTCCGCCAATCTCCACTCATGACTTGGCTTCCACGTAGTCCCGGCTCGACCTTGGTTTTGAGGCTCAACCAAGAAACCGTCCACGACTTCATCTTGTTGTTCATGCCACCATGCGACCCGCACTTGACCCCGCTGGCCACCGGGTCCCTCGAACGAAGCCTACTTGTCTTCTCCACACCTGGAGGCCTCACCGGCGACGACCTTTCGCGCTTGTTCTTCAGCTACACCAACACCAGTCAAGACGCAACCTGCACCTGCAATACTTAGCCAAGAATCAGTCCACACAACGTTGTCAATCACTCATCACATAAGGAAGCGACCATCCACCGGTCCTCGAACCACACATGGTCCTCAGGAAGCATTCGGGAGTGCGTGATGACATGGATTGCATACATAGAAGGAGAAGAGTTGATGATTGATACGAGACGGACATGACGCCTATTAATTTTAGGTAATAAATATTGTAATCGTGGTCGACTAGGAGTCATGTTAGAACCAGGGTATAAATATAAACCCTTAGCGTTTGTAATAGGGATCGAACAATTTCACAACAAACCGGCCCCGTGCCAACTTTCGAGTCCTTCTAGTCGTGTCGTCGAGTTCTTCGAGAGGAGCCATCGATCTGTCGACCTCCGTAAGTACCGACAACCTTGTATCATGACTAGTATCATGCGGTGGATTTAGATCGTGATGCAAGTAGTCTTGTTACCATGCTTAGTATCATGCGGTGGATTTAATCTTGGTTCAAGAAGGTTTCCTTGTTGGATCATGAGTCATGCGGTAGGCTAAGATCTAGCTTGGAGCTAGTTATCGGCTCTATTAGATTTGGCAAGATCTAATAGATTAATTAAGTTACCATGTGTTGCTTTGAATTTTACTTTTTTTGTTTAATTCATGTAACACTCTTATTGCCCAATTTGATCCACCAAAGTTTCCTTGGTGAGACTGGGACTGAATCATGATGAGGAGAAGAACTCCCCACAATTTGATCCACCAAAGTTTCCTCTGCAACTAACAAGTGGGGGGTGAGTGCCAATGAAGAAAAATGATTAAAGAATAAGATGGTGAAAATTTTACCAGTTGATGAAGCATTGGCAGAATCTATCATAACCACTGGTTGTTGTGTTTTGTTCTAAAATCATGCAAAGATAAAGATGATCAGAATGAAGAATGGCATTATGTTCAGGAGGGGAGGGTGTTCTGACCTGAATAACTAGCCTTTTGCTTGTTCTTTTCTTCTTGACAGTTGAAGAAGCAATCAGAGATGGGGCTTTCCTTTTGTCAGAAACTGGCCTGATAAGAATTGGATCTAGCACGGCATGGCTAGACATCAGTGGAACCAGAGTAGAGGATCGACATCCCAAAGCAGAGATTGGGCCTTCAATCTTATAAAGGATTGTCCTGGCAAGTGGGGTAGGTACTGTATCCTGCAAAATGACAAAATCATGATCAATGAGGAGGAGTATGATTAAAAATAGATGTAAGAAAGGGAGATGAACATATTACCTCTGAAGTTGGTTGGAAGTCAGGCATTAATTCAAGACAGAGAGGGTGTACTGGCATGTTAAAAATGTGATCATGAAGTTCTTGCCACCAAAGAATGAAAAAAGGATGAGCAAATGTTATTGGCACAAAGGGCTTGGGTGTATAAATAGTCGTGCTGCATTTATACTCAAAAATCCTTCTTGTTTCCATGGATTCCTTGATATCCTCTCTAGGCTTGAGAAATTCATGGAGAAATAACCTTGGGGCACTTGGCCACATCCTAATTGCCTGGCCATCATGTTTGGTTGGGAGTACTCAAAGGTACCTTGAACCAGCCTTCCTCCACAGAATTCTGCTGGCAGAATACAGGGATGGATGAAAGCATTAAAGATTGCTATGGAATGTATATCATCACATCCAGTTTCAAAACTAAATTCACAAGGAAGAGTCAAGTTGTCATTGTTCAGATATGGGAACCAAAGAGGATTGGCAAAGCCTCTGAAGAAGAGCACAAATAGTTGGCCAATGTCTTTGTTGATAGACATAGTGGAAGCATCTTCTCCATAGGTTTGGCAGCCTTTGGTGCTCTTAGTTTCTCCTTCCTTGTAGTTGGTTGAAGGGAAATGACGTTTGTTGAGGTTAATAGCAACAATCTGGTGCATGTATAATTGCAGCCAAATCTGAACAAACCACAAAGGACCATTGACACAGGGGATTTTTTTTGCTGGTGTGCATTAGATAGGTGGTTTGATGAAGCATAAGATAGAGACTTCCTAGAAGGTACTTCCCAAAGGGAATAGGTCTACCAGCAACCAGGTCTTCAGCCATCACAATATGGTTCAGGGTTGGCTCATTAGCTCCGCCACAAAAGATAAATCTGCATAACCACATATTGAGGAAAGCTCTGTATTCAACATCAGTCAGAGGGCCATCAGAGATATGGTTTTGGATATATCTCTTGTATCCAACTCCTGTCTTTACTCCCGTTTGCTTGGAAGAGCCCTTGTACTTATACAGATACACAGTTCCTGTGACATTCAGGCCGGTTATCATGTAAACATTGGCCAAGGTGGCAGACATTGGCCCATGGCCGAAAAGGAAGGCATTTGCGCCGTTAGACCAAAAGTGGGAGGCTGCAATCAAAAGGCTATCATTTTTTGGTGTTTCGGCTAGGGACAATTCTAAGAATGAGAAATACGAAGTTTGTCCCAATTTTTTGTTTTGGGGCTTTTGTCATCAAGTACCCTCTTGTACCAATTCCTCCAGCCTGCAATTGGGGCAGAGGCCAGTTCTTGAAAGTGTCCTGCCACTCGTGAGGCTTCGTCAGTGATATCTTGAAAGGAATCCTCTGGGATTCGGCTGTAATAAACTCAGAGGGATCGGAAACTCCTACGGGCTCGAGGAAATAAGATGCTGCTTGTTCCTCGACGGGAATCAAGATTTCGGCGGCTAGAGCCTATCAAGAACAAAAGAGGGTGAAAGGAGAAATTTGAGATGGGATTCGAGAGAGGTAATACCGAATGTGCTTGAGGAGAATAAGATTTACCTGGAGAGCTTGGTCTTGGTTCTCTATTTGAAGATTGAAGCTTAATAACTTGATGAGCTAGGGTTTGGATCTAGTCGAAGGCTCCAACAGTTTAAAGGAGGAAAGAACGGGTGTTGAACAGATTTGGCCTCGGGACGTTGAGTATTTATGGTCAATTCCGGAATAAAATCACCTTTTATCGCGTAATTGAAGGGGCATATGTTAACACCAAAAATTGGTACAGGGAAGAGACTGACATGTGAGCCGAATTTGGCAGAAGAACACCATTCGGTAGGAGGTTTTCCTCTAGGCATTCGGTAGAAGCGTCTGCGGTCGGGAGTACATCGTCATTCGGCAGGAGAGCTATTCCACGGATGAAAGCGGAAGCATTCGGGAGTGCGTGATGACGTGGATTGGATACAAAGAAGGAGATGAGTTGATGATGGATACGAGACGAACATGACGCCATGGTGTTAATTTTAGGTAATAAATATTGTAATCGTGGTCGACTAGGAGTCATGTTAGAACCAGGGTATAAATATAAACCCTTAGTGTTTGTAATAGGGATCGAACAATTTCACAACAAACCGGCCCCGTGCCAACTTTCGAGTCCTTCTAGTCATGTCGTCGAGTTCTTCGAGAGGTGCCATCGATCCGTCGACCTCCGTAACTACCGGCAACCTTGTATCATGTCTAGTATCATGCGGTGGATTTAGATCGTGATGCAAGTAGTCTTGTTACCATGCTTAGTATCATGCGGTGGATTTAAGCTTGGTTCAAAAGGATTCCTTGTTGGATCATGAGTCATGCGTGTTGGTGTTTTAGACCGGCAACCTACCAAGGGGAGTATCCGAGGTAGATGAATGTGGCCTCGCCGAGATCGGTAACTCGAAGGAAGAGACACGTGGCCCACAATTTAGACAGGTTCGGGCCGCGAAGTGCGTAATACCCTACGTCCTGTATGCTGCGTAGCTCTGGATTGATTGGGTGCGATTACAAGATGATGCGTATGAGAGAGAAGGGTCCCTGCCTCGCCTTATATAGCCCGGGAGGCAGGGTTACAGGTCGGTTCAGGGAGAGAGTACTAGTCGGGTACATCTAGGAGTTCTCTACACAATACAAGACACATATAGCTTCCTATCCGAGTACTTCTCCACCGTAGTCCTTGCACCTCACGCAATCAGGTGCTGTGTGGCACAAGCCGGGTGGTCCCAGGGGCCCACTGAGTAGTCGGTCCTGGTACCCACCGAGGTAGTGGGCCCAGGGAGGTCCATATGACAAGCCCCCGAGTACTTTGTAGTTGAGAAGGATAGTTTCGAGTAGTCGAGCAGGATAGTTTCGAGTACTACAAGCCGAAAGTCCTCAAGAATACTTAAAGCATCCCGAGGCTGTAAGGTACTCCAGCTGATCCTTAAGTAGTCTTGAAGTCTCCTCGAGTAGTTCCCAAGTGTTCTCGAGTTCCGCTCTTGAAGGTCTTCAACAATACTCGTGTTGTCTTGAAGCCGAAATTTATATGGAAGTGCGATTGCAAAATCGCACTCCATATGAAGTAGCCCCCGAGCCTTAGGTTGAGTCGTAGACTCTGGCTGAGGGTCAATCTGAAGTTCTGGCAAGATTATCCTGCAAAATCCGGAGAAAAAACCAAAGAACACGTGGCACGGAGCCCCCGAGCCTTGAGTCGAGTACTTCCTCTCAAATTGAAGGGTCATCTTGAATATAGAATGTGTCCTGAGTTGCTCTTGAATCTTGTCACCACCCAGGGAATTGAGTTGACGTAGCCGAGCCCCCGAGATAGGGTGCATCGACAACTGGAAGTTGAAAGGTCAGGCGGCCGCTGCTGAGTCAGCTTGTTTGAAACATATCCATCTGGCTGTTGCGGAGCCGCCGGTTGACTTATAAATAGAAGCCGAAACCCTTAGGGTTTTTCACCCCCCGCACTTGCAAGCATTCGAAACAGATCGCGCTAAGAGGCCGCCGCCAGTGCACACTGCCACCATGCCGGAAATCGTAGATCCACGCGCACCGCTGCCAGTAGCCGCCGCCGCAGCCCCCGAGCGAATGCGAGTGAAAACCTGCTGCACTTGGAGAATGAAGCCCTCACCATCAAAGAGCATGAAGGCCGCCGCTGGGAAGAAGAGATCCCGCGAGGAGGCTGCTGGATCCGCCGGAGGGTCAACACCAGCGGTGTCTCCCCCGCGCCCGAATCCAAACAAGGAGTGGAAGAAATCCAAACTGAAAACTGAGGACCTGTTGGCGCTGCTGAACAGCGGGTTCCTCCGGGAGAAATAGGTCGACATGTGGCGCGCTGCCGCGGGAGGTCCGTACCCGATGGGGAAAAATCCCGACGAGATCCCGATGTTCGCACGATTTGTGGAGCGCGGGTTGGCTCTCCCAGCTAGCGACTTCTTCAAGGGTCTTCTTGATTATTACAGTATCGAGTACCTCAACTTGAACCCCAATGGCATCTTCCACGTATCTATCTTCATCCATTTCTGCAAAGCGATCTTGGGGATCAAGCCCCACTGGGTGCTGTTCCGGAAGTTCTTCCGTGTGAAACCCCAACCAAGCGCCAATGATCAAAGAGTAGTCAGAGGAGCCAACATCCAGATGCGCGAAGACGCTGCTGAGCAGTACTTGGCATACAAGTTGATTGACTCCAACCCGGACTGGAAGTCAAAATGGTTTTACATCACCAACCACCACCCGGAGCTGCCGAAGCCAAGCGGGAAGCAGCCGAAGCACCGGCCCTGGTGGAATACGGAGCCGACGATGCAGGAGGCTATCCAGCTACCCGAACTGCTGCTGAAGATCAAAGCTTTGAGAGAAGTAGGGCTGAGGGCTGAACATGTGGCCTTCAACTTCATGAAGAGGAGGGTGCAGCCACTGATGGCTCGCGACACCCTCGGCTACCAGTACACCGGCGAGGGCGACACATCGCGGATGCCTGGCGGTAAGATTGATGATGAAGACATCATCGAGAGGCTGGGCCGGATCTTCAAGGATATGCCGGCGTACACGCCCTGTCCGGTCCCCGAGTACTCCGCCGCTCATCCGCCGAACGAGGTCAGTAGCCGCACTCGGTGTACGAGTATTGATTATGTGGTAGTAGTCGTGCTCACCAAATGTACTTGTTGCAGGATGACATTGTAAAGTTTGTCTCTGAGCCAGCTTCGCCTCCCCGACTTGTAAATATCCCGAAGGAGGGGAAAGGAAAAGCCAAGGAGCGCCGCGAAGTTGGCAAAGGTGACGACACCGTCATTGTCAAGGACACATCAGACAAGGAAGACGACGAGACGCTTCAGGAGCGGTTCCAGCTGCGGTCGAGGTTCAGCCGCCCTGGACTGCCCAATGTCCCCCTCATCCACGATCCGCCGACTAGTTTGGAGGCTAGTCTGCCTGCGCCGCCGAGAAGGCCGCGCAACATGGCACGCAAGCGCGTTTCCAAGAAGTTTAAAGTCACGGAAACCACGTCCCAAGAGGTAAACTCCTTGAGTAGAGTAGTAGAGTACTTGTTTTGCAATGTTATGTATGCTGACAACTGAATTCTGAGTGCTTGCAGGAGATTCCGCCTTCCGACCCCGTAGACCAAGGGGACGAAGGCGACTGGGAGACGGTGGGAGAGCCGGCTGAAAGAAGCCGCAACGTAGCCCCCACCATTGAAGAGCTCGTGTCACAATTGACACATCAGTCGACTTCAGTAGTCGAGCCGCAGGCGCCAGTCGCTGAAGGTAGGACGGAACCGGCCGCAGCCCCTGCTGCTGAAGAGCCTGCAGCAACTCGAGCCGAAGGAGAGGCGCCCGCCGAAGCTGGGCTTGTTGACATCGCCAGCATACTTGGCGCCCCGACCGTGACTGTTGTCCGGTCGAGCTTGTAAGTGAAGATCTTTCCCGAGTAGTACGTGTAGCTGGGTAGTCTTACTTGGTTGACCATCAATGATGTACTCTACAAGAAATCAACAGACTTGTCCTGGGATGGAGATGAACCCAGCGCGGTGGTGGCTGAAGAACGCCTGCCACCGAGGAGTCCGCTCCCCTCCCCCAAGCTGAGACCGTGGCGTTGGTCGTAGAGGCTACACTGCCGGAGGCCATCATAGTAGAAGGTGATTATACTGCACAGACGCAGCCTTCCTCGAGTAGTAGTCGTAGTCCCCGGGAAACTGATCCCACATGTCTTCTGTTGACAGGGGCCGAAGTCGAGGGAAGCACCATCCCAGAGGCTGTACCCATTGAAAGCGTGGTGCCTGAAACCCAAGAAGCCGCCGGAGCAGCGACCGAGCCGGCGGAAATAGCCAGCGAAGGAGCCCCGGGGTGGCCGAAGGGAAGCATGACGAAGTACGTGCAGAATCAAGCTTGGAAGTAGTCGTCCGTTCGCCAGAGATTCAAGATGCGGAGCCGATCCATTCGGCATCGATGTCCGAGGCCGCCACGACTAGTCGTGGTGGGATAGAGCTTGTGGCGGATGATCTCGTCGACCCAACAGCAGTAGCGCGCAACTTGGAGGCGATGCGCCGGGCCGAGCAATGGATGAAGGTAAGTTATCAGTACCCTTGAATAGTCGATCTGCCATAAGTGTCGAGTACCCGAGTAACACTTGTTGTCTGTTGTAGGATGTCTTGGAGAGATCCCGACAGAAATCTGAGATGCTCCAAGGATATGACGATACGGTGCTCCGGGCAGAAGCGTTAGAGAAAGAACTCGCCAAGGCCAGGCAGCACTCCGCCATGCTCCAGTCGAAGCTTGATGGTGCCTTCGCCCAATACCACAATGAGGTCCAAGACATGCAGGCGAAGAGCGACGAACTGGTGTGCAAGAACAAGTCGCTCCGCAACAAGAACAAAGGTATGCTGCTGACTTGTCGAGTACTTATTTGGAAGTACCCTGTAGTAGTTTGTCATCGCCTCCTTTGTTGTTTGCAGAGCTTGAGACCCGGGTTGAGCAGCTGAAGGCCTCAGAAGTCGACATGAAGAATCTCTTCTACCGGGAGAAGGAGGCCCGTGAGGTACTTGAGTATGATTATAAGCAGTTGGCTTATGAGTGCGATAAGCACATGGAGCTTCAGATTGCCTTGGATCGTGATCTTGTCAACTGCTACAAATCTCTGCAGAAGCTGAACGAGGATTTCGAGAAGTTGTAGGGACAACTCAAAGAACTTGAAGAAGCCGCACTTCCCATTGCAAGGCTGCTAGTGCCTCATCCGGGCGGGCCGAAGATTGCTCCGTTGGTTGACCAGTTGAGAGAAGCCCCTGGTCGTCTGGCGACATACATCAAGCATCTGGCGAAGTCCATCCCCAATCAAGTCTTGGCGTACATGAAGTCGTACTTCCCCAAGGCTCCAGTGGACGTAGTCGTGGGTGGACTAGCCGCCAATTGTACTGATGAGGAATACGCGGAGCTCCTGGAGCAGATGGCGCCAATGGCTGAACAAGTCGCCGAGAAGCTAAACCTCCAGCAGTCCTGTAGGGTTAGATTGTAGCAATAGCTGTGTATAAACAAAGTTGTAATGAACTTGTTTGAATATGAATGAAAAACTTCCATAAATGAGTACTCGTTGTCGCGAGATATGTATGCGGAGTGCCCATGTTGTGTTGTGTGAGTAGTAGTACTCGGCAATAGACTCGTTGAGAGAGACACAGTAAATGAGTTGATTGATAATCAAACTTTACTAATGAAAAAGTACACCTGGATGGCCAGGGCCATTTACAAGTGTAGTCTCCAGGACCCGGAGGCCGCCTACGGGTAAGTAGTGCTAGGGCGCGTAGCCGCTTACAGCAGTAGATCCGTTAGTAGCCGTATAGGCTGGATCTAGAAGTACATGGTCTCTTGATAGACCGCTGGTAGAGTCCTCCGATGCTCTGAGCAGCCCGAGATCCGTTAGTAGCCGTTAACACTGGATCTTGGAGAGTAGAGTAGTCTGGAGACTAGTGCCTAGACCTGGAGTCCGCTTACAGCGAAGGGGTCTTGAGGTAGTCACGTAGACTTGAGCCCCCGGAGTAGTCGGGAGACTACGCATAGAACCGACACAGCTGGTCGACGTTCCATGAGTTGTTGATGTCTTCGCCTTCAAATG
Source organism: Cenchrus americanus (assembly GCA_947561735.1). Lineage (NCBI taxonomy): Eukaryota > Viridiplantae > Streptophyta > Magnoliopsida > Poales > Poaceae > Cenchrus > Cenchrus americanus. Next base: position 131,072,979 of record OX387239.1, read on the forward strand.
TCTGGAGGCAGTAGGAGCCTGGTCCGGTCACCTTTGCAACTGTGAAGGGACCTTCCCATGGCGAGCTGAGCTTGTGTAGTCCTTCCGTGTTCTGGATGCGGCGGAGGACGAGATCACCAACATTGAAGGAGCGTTCCTTGACATTGCGATCATGGTAGCGTCGGATACCCTCAAGGTACCTAGCTGATTAGACGAGGGCGGCACAGCGAGCTTCTTTGAGTCCGTCGATGTCAACTCTCCTGCTATCTTCAGATATGCCTTCCTCGTATTGCGCTTCTGCTAGCGAATCCCACATGACGTCGGCAAGTAGAATAGCTTTGGAGCCGTAGACCAGGAAATATGGCGACTGTCTCGTCGGCTTGGAGGGTTGATTGCGCAGCGCCTAGAGTGCGTTGGGCAGTTCCTTGATCCACTTGCCTCCTTTTGTATTAGCAGCATCGTGCAGTCGCTTCTTGAGAGCGTCGAGTACCATCCCGTTGGCACGCTCGACTTGTCCATTGGCCCATGGATGGGGGATTGAGATGTATCGAGCGTCGATCCCGCTGTTCTCGCAGTACTCTCAGAACTGGTGATTATTGAAGTTGGAGCCCAGGTCTGTGATGATGCGATGGGGTAGTCCGTAGCGATGCACGAGTTCATCCAAGAAGTCGAGTACTCTATCGGCCTTGGGGCATGTGACCGGCTTGACTTTGATCCACTTGGTGAACTTGTCGATGGCCACCAAGACTCTGTTGAATCCTCCTAGCGTAGTTGGGAGAGGCCCAATCATGTCGAGCCCCTAGCAGGCGAAGGGCCAGGTTGGTGGTATGGTAACTAGCTTGTAGGCCAGGACATGTTGTTGCTTGGCGAAGTATTGGCACCCTTGGCACCTTCTGACGAGTTCTTCGGCATCACCCAGAGCTGTGGGCCAGTAGAAAGCTCGTCGGAAAGCCTTGCTGACGAGCGTGCATGAAGACGCGTGGTTGCCGCAGACGCCTTTATGGATCTCCTCCAAGATGCCCTTGCGTTCTTCTCGGGGGACGCACTTCATGAGTACTCCGGAAGATGCGCCCCGCCTGTAGAGCTTGTCTCCAACTAGGACGTAGGACTTGGCGCGGCGGATGAGTTGCTCGGCCAAGTTCTTGTCCGTGGGAACCTTCTGCTCGCGGATGTAGTCGATGAAGGGTTGTCGCCAGTCCACGTCTATCATCATGACCTCCTGGCCAGCTGGGGAATGAGCTGGGTTAGTGGCCGGTGGCGCCGGCTCCAGGATGGATGGCGGGTGAAGCTCGTGGAAGAAGACACCCGCTGGTACTTGAGTGTGAGTAGAGCCAAGCTTCGACATGACGTCCGCTGCAACATTGTTGTCGCGAACGACGTGATGGAACTCAAGACCGTAGAACTTGTTCTCGAGCTTGCGGACTTCTAGGCAGTAGGAGTCCATGTTCTCCTTGTTGCGGTCCCAAGACTTGTTGACTTGGTTGATGCCCACTGCGGAGTCGCCGTAGACTAGTAGCCGCTTGATGCCCAGTGAAGCCGCGAGGCGGAGCCCGTGTAGAAGGGCTTCGTACTCGGCTTCGTTGTTTGAGACCTTCCAGAAAATCTGCAAGACGTACTTGAGTTGTTCGCCCGTTGGGGAAATCAGGAGTACCCTTGCACCTGCGCCTTCAAGCTAGAGCGAGCTGTCGAAGTACATCACCCAATGCTCTGGGCGCTCAGTTGGAGTGGGTAGCTGATTTTCCCGCCACTCTGCCATGAAGTCAACTAGTGCCTGCGACTTGATGACTATTCGTGGCTTGAAGTCGAGTTGAGGGCGCCGAGTTTGACTGCCCACTTAGAGATTCTTCCAGTAGCATCTTGGTTCCGCAAGATGTCGCCGAGCGGGTAGTCGGTGACAACGGAGATCGAGTACTCCTGGAAGTAGTGTCGTAACTTCTGCGAGGTGATGAACACTGCATACAGTAGCTTCTGTACTGGTTGATAGCGTGCCTTAGATTCGGACATGACCTCTCTAACAAAGTAGACTGGTCGCTGGACTGGATAGGCGTGGCCGTCTTCTCGCCGCTCGACGACGATGGCAGTACTGACCACGTGAGTAGTTGCAGCGAGGTAGAGCAGTAGCTGCTCCTTTTTGCGAGGAGCCGTGAGGACTGGTGGCTTGGATAAGAAGTCCTTGAGCTGAGCAAGGGCTTGGTCTGCCTCTGGAGTCCACGTGAACTTCTCTTGATGCTTGAGTAATTTGAAGAAAGGGAGCCCCGTTCTGCAAGCTTCGAGATGAATCTGTTCTGGGCCGCCATGCACCCGGTTAGCTTCTACACGTCTTTGATGCACGTGGGAGCTTTCATGTTGGTGATGGCGGAGATCTTCTCGGGATTGGCTTCGATGCCATGATGGCTGATGATGAAGCCGACTAGTTTACCCGACGGTACGCCGAAGACGCACTTGTTCGGGTTGAGCTTCCAGCGGTACTCTCGCAGGGATGCGAAAGTCTCTTCAAGATCAGCGATGAGCGTGTCAGAGTTTCTGGTCTTGACGACCACATCATCCACATAGGCTTCGACATTCTTGTTGAGCTGCCTCTTGAAACAGGCCTGGATAGCTCGCTGGTAAGTAGCGCCGGCGTTCTTCAACCCGAAGGACATGGTCGTGTAGCATTATGCGCCAAACGGGGTGATGAACGCGGTCTTCTCCTGGTCTTCTTCCTTGATAGCGATCTGATGGTACCCAGAGTAGCAGTCGAGGAAGCAAAGCAGGTCGCAGCCCGCCGTGGAGTCAATGACTTGGTCTATCCGCGGCAACCCGAAGGGGTCCTTGGGGCAGTGCTTGTTGAGGTCGGTGTAGTCGACGCACATCCTCCACTCGTTCGAGTTCTTCTTGCGGACGAGGACGGGGTTAGCGAGCCACTCAGGTTGGAAGACTTCTCTGATGAAGCCAGCCGCAAGTAGTTTGGTGAGTTCCTTCTTGATGGCATCTCGTCTGTCGGCGGTGAAGCGGCGGAGGTGTTGTCGCTTCGGGGTAGCTTTAGGGTCGACGTTGAGTAAGTGCTCGATCAGATTCCTGGGCACCCCTGGCATGTCCGCTGGTTTCCATGCGAAGATGTCTCAGTTAGCCCGGAGGAAGCTGACGAGCGTGTCTTCCTATTTCGGGTCGAGGCCCGCCCCGATGGTGGTGGTCTTGCTGCTGTCGTTTGCCCCAAGGTCAATCGTTTTGACTTGAACCTCCTCAGCTGGCTGAGGCTTGTTGGCATTGTCTGACTTCTCTGGGATGTCGAGTTCACTTGGGGCAAGCTTTTTGGATGCAGCGTAGATCTCCATCATTGTGTTGGGTACTTGATTCGTGTCTGCGAGTTCCACAGCTTCTGTGTCGCAGTCGAAGGATATCTTCAAGTCCCCTTACAGTGAGAGTACATCGGCCACACTTGGCATCATTAGTACCAAGTATGTGTAGTGAGGTACCGCCATGAACTTGGCGATAGCTGGTCTGCCGAGGATGGCATGATAGGAAGTCTCGAAGTCCACAACTTCGAACTTGATGTACTCAGTGCGGTAGTTTTCCCTTGTCTCCCCAAAAGTAACTGGCAGGACCACTGAGCCCATTGGGATAGCCGCGTTCCAGGGGACGATGCCGCAGAAGGGAGAAGTGCTCTTGGTGAGCATGTGGGTGATGTCAAGCTTCATCTTCTTCAAGGTCTTGGTGAAAAGGATGTTGAGTCCGCTTCCACCGTCGATGAGGACCTTGTTGAGTCTGGAGCCCGTGACTACCGGCTTCAGGACGACTGGAAATCGTCCTGGTTCAGAGAAGCTTGTCCATTGATCCGCGTGGGAGAAGGTAATGGGTACCTCCGACCACCGAAGAGGGGTCGGGATCGCTGGTTCAATGCTTAGGACTTCTCGTCGGGTGGCCTTCTGAGCCCGTCGGTTGGGTAGTCCGCCGAAGAGGACGTTCACCGTCTTATCGGGTTCTTGGAAGTCGCCGTTGCCTTCGTCACCCTTTTTCTTGCCTTTCTTGTCGTGAGGGTGCCGTGGTTCTGGAGTGTCCTTGAGTGCTCGTCGGAGTTGGTAGCACTGTTCGGTAGTGTGGTTGCCATCCAGATGCCACGGGCACTTCTCTTTCAGCAAGTCTTTGAAGCCGTCGGAGGTCTTCTTCGAGTTGTCTTTCACAGGGCGCTGGATAGCCGCGACTGTGTTGTCTGGCTTGCGCTTGTGATTAGGACCCGAGTAGTTGTTGCTGCGACCACCTTGGTTCCCGCTTTTGTTACCGTTGGCCTTGTCTTCTTCATCAGCCCAGGAGGTGATCATGACCTTGAGGTGGGTGATGGAGCTCGGGCGGCAGCGACCGAAGTCTTCGAAGGTGCGACGGTGGTAGAGACCGTCTTGGAAGAGGTCGATGACCTCCTAGTCGGTGACGTCGACAACGGTGGCGCGCTTGTCGAAAAAGCGCCGCATGTACTTGCGTAGGGTCTCACCCTGTTCCTGCTTCACCATTGCCAGGTCCATGCAAGTACCCGAGCGACCCATAGCGCCCGCGAAGTTGTTGGTGAACTGGTACTTGAGTTGGTTCCACTTGTCGATCGAGTACTTCTCGAGTGACTCGAGCCATGTAAGCGGAGCTTGATCCAGGCAGCAGGGAAAGTAGAGGCACTTTGTGTCATTATTGCCACCAGCGTTTTCGATGGAGAGGGTGTAGCATCTGAGCCACTGTACTGGATCTTGCTTCGCATCATACTTGGTGATCCCCAGTGGTTTGAATTTCTTCGGGAGAAGTAGATTGCGAAGCCGTGTAGAGAAGGTGGGGAAGTCGTCATTCTCGCCTGCGGATTTGTTGCGCCGAATTTCCTCGATTCTGCAATGGGCATCGTAGCCACCGCCCGAGACACTGGTGACGTGGCTATTTGCGTGGCCTCAGCCACCGCTATCGCCTCCGCCACCGGCTCTCCTTCCAGCTCCATGTGAGGAGCTCCCGCCGCTGCTGCCTCCGCCGCCAGGATCGCGGTGCGGGACGATATCGCGATTACCGCCGGCGCTACCGGTACTGTTGCCACCCTGAGAAGGTCCACCAGCCGATGTCCGAGTACGGTTGGGATTAGTCGGTAGCTCTCCTCGAGTACGGTTGTGACCGTTGTCAGCTGGACTGCGACTTGTGGCTTCGTTGTCGAGTTGGCGATTCTTGACGGGGGCACTTGAGCAACTCTGTTGTCAACTCTCATGAAGTAGGCGTCCTCCGCGAGCTTGGCGATGACTTCTCCCGTGCGCATCCCCTGAGCCTGACGTGCTATCGTGGCGATAGACATGAGGCATTGCTCTGGGGTAGTGCGCACTAGGTTTTCGCCTTGGTCGAGAGCCTCTGCGAGATTCCGGGTGGGTAGGGACTCACGGAGACGTCGACGCCGTTCGTTCCGCCTTCTGTTGCGCTCACGTCGGGCATTCTTGTTAGCGTCGGTCTCGTCTGTGGGTGCGTTAGCAGACAACTCATCTACTGAGATATCCTCGAGATATCAGTCAGGTTGTGTCCCTGAGGGTCCCAGCGTCTCGTTGGTAGTCTTGAAGACTTGACGATTAGGAGAGCCGAGACTGGAGTCGCTAGTCGCCACCTCTGTTGGAGTGTGCTCCTCAGCTGGAGCTAGCGGTGTTCCCTCCTGTAAGGGAAGTGAGTCAAGGTAGGCGACGCAGCGTGAGTTCCCGTCTGTCAGGTCTGCAGGCTTGCGGTCTGGCCAGTAGACGAATCTCCCGGCGGGTGTAGATGTTATAACCAGGCTGGAAGCTGGTCCTGACAGTGGTTGCTCAGTCGTGTGGTTCTCGGACTCGGGCTCGCAGGGTTCGCCCAGCGAACTCGTAGGAGGAGTCTGAGTAGTAGCCGGAGGCGAGATTGGAGTCCGAGTTGTACTCGGAGACGATCTCTTTCCCGTCCAGGCGCGCAGAAAGAGCCTCTGCGTGGGCCCTGCTGGCGTTGCAGAGGCCGTATGGGAAGTGCTCATGGAGTGGGGAGTTCGCACACGATGGCTCGTTAGCCGGGTCGCATGCGATGGCCCACGGGGACGTCGAGTTCGAGTTGGAGGCGGATCCAAGCTCGAAGTCGGCGTGTTGGTTGTAGAGCGAAATTTCGCCGAACTTTCCGGTGAGATTGCCCGTGACAACTTCGGGAAGTGTCACGAGCCCGGTCTTCGGGTCAGGCAGTATGGTGAGGCAGCACTGGAAAGATCCGGCGCCGTCAGCAGTGCAGACCCAGGGGCCGAAGATGAAGGTGTCGCCGCGGTTGAAGGCGACAGTTGGCTTACTGAAGATTGAAGTCGTCGAGTTCGCCATGAGATCTTCAGCGAGAACCCCTACCTGGCGCGCCAGCTGTCGGTGTTTTAGACCGGCAACCTACCAAGGGGAGTACCCGAGGTAGATGAATGTGGCCTCACCGAGATCGGTAACTCGAAGGAAGAGACACGTGGCACACAATTTAGACAGGTTTGGGCTGCGAGGTGCGTAATACCCTATGTCCTGTATGCTGCGTAGCTCTGGATTGATTTGGTGCGATTACAAGATGATGCGTATGAGAGAGAAGGGTCCCTACCTCGCCTTATATAGCCGGGAGGTAGGGTTACAGGTCGGTTAAGGGAGAGAGTACTAATCGGGTACGTCTAGGAGTTCTCTACCCAGTACAGGACACGTATAGCTTCCTATCCGAGTACTTCTCCACCGTTGTCCTTGCGCCTCAGCCATCAGGTGCCGTGTGGCACAAGTCAGGTAGTCCCAGGGGCCCACCGAGTAGTCGGTCTTGGTACCCACCGAGGTAGTGGGCCCAGGGAGGTCCATACGACAATGCGGTAGGCTAACATTTAGCTTGGAGCTAGTTATCGGCTCTATTAGATTTGGCAAGATCTAATAGATTCATTAAGTTACCATGTGTTGCTTTGAATTTTACTTTTTGTTTTTAATTAATGTAACACTCTTGTTGCCCAATTTAGAATGATTAGATTCGGCTCTATCTTGTTTGTGATCTACGTGTTGCACGCTCAAGTCTTTGGCTTGACGTGGCAAGCGGGTCATGCGTTCTCTATAGCCGAATTCGGATCAATCTAGATTGTCATGTGTTGCAGGTTCAAGGTTGTTGATCTTGCATAGATCTTGACAGAACCGGGTATCATGCGGTAGATGCAGGTTTTTGGATTGACTTAGAGCTAGTCATCCAGTGGACTAGAATTCGATTCAATCTGATAGATTTATCATCCTTGGCAATGTTTGTTCCTTCTCCACGGAACCCGATTCGGCTATACAGCCATATTCGGTAATCCCCTCACGAGTGAAACATGTTCACGAGTTTGCTTTAAATAATGTATGCTTTTAGCCTTCCATGTTTAGATTGTATCATGTGGTGGATTGATCTATTCTTGGTTGGTGGTGTGATTTCAAACAAGTTGTATCATGCGGTGGATTAACTTGTTTGATGTCATGCTTGACGGGTTTGAAAGTACCTAGATACGCGGTAGACTAGTGCTTTTGGCCTATGCATGCTTGTTTATTGCAAATTCATGATCATGCTTCGCTTTTATTTATTTTATCATGCTTTACCCTTGATAATCGGTCATGGTTACGTGCTGTAACGTTGTTTAAATAAAGACCGATTTTTCATCATGCTTACGTCATCCATTCGACAGCGCTCTGTTTACACGCTTTATCAATTCTTGAATGATGTTTAAATTGCTAACAGATAGCTTGTTTGTGGCTATATGTCGTTCTAACTAGCTTTATAGCCGTAAATACGGAACTGTCTGGTACCACCAGGCAAGTTCCAGGTTTTATCTAATCGTTTTCATCCTTTGTCAGTTTCAGGGAAAATTGACTGGCACGCTTCCGGATTTCGACGCCCGGGCCACGTGTGTGAAGCCAGCTAATCTGACTTGCTGTGTGCTTGGCGTGAGGTGCTGATTTTATGTCAACACACTTTTTGGCACGCCCAGTGGGACACTCAAGTTGATCAAGATGCCTGAAATCGAAGCTATCCTGGATGTCACCTTAAATCAACTGTCTTCAGAACATCAACTGGTACTGTAAGAGGCTGTGGAGAAGTTCCAGCAAAAGTGCATGTTGTCTTTCTCCAAGAACAGGACTGGTGTGCCATTTCTCAGGACAGAGATGCCAAGAGTTCTGATGCGAGGAGAGGCTGATGCCACCACTGCTGCAGAAAAACAAGAAGCTTTTGCTATGGTGCAGCAAGCTATGGAGGAAATAATGGTGAGACACAACACTGCATTTTTAAATAGCTTCAGATAGTTGATGGTTGGTGTCTTTGGCCCAAGTGTGGACAAACACTTTGAGCGAGCACAAGGGCCAACTGGTCAGGTGCTTAGTCAAACACCACCCCAGGGGCCTAATGGTAATGAGACGGCTAATGAAACAGGAGAATCAAGTGCTACTGCTAATGGCTAACCACCTCGTCAAGATGCAAGTGCTCAGCCGCCTTAGCAAAGTATGAGTGTTCAGCCAACTCAACATGTGGGTAGTCAACTGATCTAGCAGAACCCTCATCAAGCAATACCTAATCCACGCACATATGGTGAGATGGCATTCGGTACTACTAGAGTTCAACCTGTCTCTACTTACAGGATAGCCCCAACAAGTAACAGGCTACAAAGGAATGTGTACGGGAATGGGTATTCAGAGTTCATGGACTATAGTGCTATCGATGCTTTCCCGAATCCTGGGTATGGTGGTGCTACAGGGATGCCTGCTGGGAGAACAGGGAATCAAAACACCAATGTTGATCTCCTGGTGCAAAGAGTGATTGATGTGCTACAAAATCAATTCGGTCTGAAGCCTAAGAATCAAGGACACGTGTATACACCTCCCTTCCCAGAATGGTACCAAAGGGTAGCACTACCAAACAAGGTGAAAGTTCCCACAGAATTCACTAAGTTTTCAGGGCAGGATGATACCAGTACTGTGGAACACATAGCCCGGTACCTAATGCAGCTTGGGGAAGCTTCTGCTATTGAGGCCTTCAAAATTAGATACTACCCTCTGTCCTTGACAGGCCCAGCGTTCACATGGTTCACTTCTCTACCTCCTCATTCAATCTGCTCTTGGAAAGATTTGGAGCAAAAGTTCCATGTCCATTATTACACTGGCAGTAATGAGAAAAAGCTAATTGATCTAAATACCTTGAGGCAGAGGAACAATGAAACACCAATGGAGTTCCTCAGGAGATTCAGGGAGACAAAAAGCATGTGCTTCTCTCTGAGCATACCAGATGATCAATTGGCTGGTATGGCTATAGCAGGAATGTTGCCAGCCATTCGGGAGAAGCTATTCGGGATGGAATTCGACGACCTTGGCCAGCTGTCACACCGACTTTCATTGATGAGCAATCAAGCATATGGCTTCAAGAAAGACTCCAGATTTGTCAAGCACAATGGTATAGCTGAAATTTACAATCAATTCCTCGAAAGGGCAGATCAAGGAGATGAATATGATGATGAAGAGGAAATAGTTGCAGTAGAGATTGTGTAGGGAAAAGAGCCATTGATAGTAAATCAGAGGTGGATCAAGCAAACTAAAGGCACCTATGATTTTGATGTAACCAAGGCAGATAAGCTCTTCGATTTCCTCGTGAAAGAAGGCTGGATCAAGTTGCCAGAGGGGCATTCTATGCTTCGACCTGATGAAGTGAAAGATAGGAAGTACTGTGGATTTCATGACAGGAATTCTCATTCCATCAATGAATGCAGGGTTTTAGAGTAAGGATTCAGAAAGCTATCCAAGAAGGACATCTGAAGTTCGATAATAAGATGAAATTGGATGGTAACCCATTCCCTCAGAACATGATCGGGTTTTCAATTAACATGGTGAACGTTGTTGAGCCTAATGGGAAAGAAAAGGTGAAAGTTTTGACTTCGGAAAAGGCAAAGCCGGATGGCTCAGTTGATCCCACTCGACAAGTCACATTTGAACAGATTCACAAGAAAGAGCCTCGCTTCCCGAATAGTCAAATTGAAGTGGGTGAATCCTCTAAACCCAGAGTGACTTCGCGTATTCTCCTCAATAAATGGCAGCGTCAGCAAGAAAAGGAGCGCTACCAGAGGCACAAGTACGAAGAGGAGAAGCGGAGATATGAAGAGTAGATGTATAGGAAGAAACAAGAGGAATATATGTGAGAACAAGAGCGTGCACATTGGGGATGTGCCTTCTTCAGACACTGTTGGAATGAGGGTTTAAAGCCTCCCACATGGAATAACTGTCCCGAATGCAGCGACAGGTATCCATGAAAGAATTGGAAGTGTGCATCCTAGTGATGGTCGGCGCCTAAAAATAAATAAGATTGATGATCAACCAAGGAAAAGGTGTGCTGGGTTGATCATGAAGAAGAAGAAGATCATGGGTATGTCTGGCAAAAGGGACAGTGGTGCCCACCTGGTTTAAGAAGAAACCAGAAGAGAAGGGTACAACGCTTGAGGAATCAGGAACTGAAGCAGGCAGGAATTAATAAGAGACAAGTGTGGCGCCCAAAAGACAAATCTGATGAATCTGGTCGTTCGGCTCATACATGCATGGTATGTTTCCAGCCGAATGAATTCATGGCTCTAGCCAATCAAATTGTGCAGGAGGAAATATTGCCAGATATGGATGAGGCCGAGCAATTTGGGTTAATGGCACAATTGATGCTGGCTAAGCAAGCTACTTTTGATAAGCCAACCAAGAATCGGCACATGAGACCACTGTACTTAAGAGGGTACGTCAACGGGAAGCCATTGACTAAGATTTTTGTTGATGGTGGAGCTGCTGTCAATGTGATGCCATATACTACATTCAAAAAGCTTGGCATGGGCCTTGGAGACTTGACGCCAACGAGCATAGTTCTGAATGATTTTGCTGGAAATCCTTCAGACACCAAAGGCTGTGTGCATGTAGATTTGATGATCGGGTCTAAGACTCTGCTTACAACATTCTTTGTCATTGAAGGCAAAGGGGCATATAGCTTGCTGCTTGGAAGGGATTGGATCTATGCGAACTTCTGCATTCCATCTACTATGCATCAATAGCTTGTTCAGTGGGTAGATGACGACGTGGAAGTTGTCCAAGCAGATGATTCGGTAAGCGTGGCTAATGTGAAACCAGCCTTCTGGAAGTATCAAGGCATAGATTGCTTCTCAGGCAGGGACTGGGGTGGAGGTCCTGTTGAACTAGTCAGCAGTGATCAACAGCCGATTCAAGCAGTCGGCTCTTATAGTAATTTTTAATGGAGAATCCAATTGATGGAACTGATGGGAAGTTAGGACGTGAATTTATGTCGGACGATAAATTGAAAGAAATATACATTGGAGATGGTGACAAGCCAAGGCCGACATTCATCAGTACTAACTTGGATTCAGGTTTCAGAGAAGAGTTAATTGAGCTATTAAAGGAATACAAAGATTGCTTCGCTTGGGATTATTCGGAGATGACTGGTTTGGATCGTTCCATTGTTGAGCATCGATTGCCAATCAAGCCTGGTATTGGCCGAAAAATATACAAGGATGAGGTATTGGCCGACGTAAAAAAAGAGGTTGAGAGATTAATAGAAGCAAATTTCATTCGGCCATGCAGATATGCAGAGTGGATCTCTAATATTGTTCCTGTTTACAAGAAAAACGGAAAGATGAGGGTTTGCATAGACTTTAGAGATCTAAACAGGGCTACACCCATGGATGGATATCCAAGGCTCGTTGCTGAGTTGTTGGTTGATGCTGCTGCTGGGCATAAAGTTATTAGCTTCATGGATGGCAATGCAGGGTACAATCAGATTTTTATGGCAGTGGAGGATGTAGCAAAGACAGCCTTCAGATGTCCTAGACATATGGGGTTATTTGAGTGGATTGTCATGACATTTGGGTTGAATAATGCTGGTGCAACTTATCAAAGAGCCATGAATTATATTTTTCACGAGTTGATCAGTAAAATTGTGGAGATATATATTGATGATGTCATGATCAAGTCATTGGATCATGAATCACATTTGGCTGATGTGATGAAAACTGTAGAATGCACTAGGAAACATGGGCTTAAGATGAACCCGAACAAATGTGCTTTTGGAGTTTCAGCCGGAGAGTTCCTGGGATTTCTGGTGCAAGAGGGAGGAATAGAAGTTGGCAAGAAGAGCATGAAAGCTATTGATGAAGTTGTTCCTCCAACCAATCTTAAGGAATTGCAGTCACTGCTTGGCTAGATCAATTTTGTGAGAAGATTCATATCAAATTTGTCACAAAAGGTGTTGCCTTTTTCTCCATTGTTAAATGTCAAAAAGGATCAGAAGATTGTATGGGGTGACGAACAACAGAAGGCTTTCAATGAAATCAAGGAATACATGAAGGAACTGTCGTATGGACCTCCCTGGGCCCACTACCTCGGTGGGTACCAGGACCGACTACTCGGTGGGCCCCGGGGACTACCCGACTTGTGCTGCACGGTACCTGATGGCGTGAGGCGCAAGGACTACGGTGGAGTAGTACTCGGATAGGAAGCTATACATACCATGTACTATGTAGAGGACTCCTAGACGTACACGACTAATACTATCTCCCTAAACCGACCTGTAACCCTTCCTCCCGGACTATATAAGGCGAGGCAGGGACCCTTCTCTCTCAGATTACGCATCATCTTGTAATCACATCCAATGAATCCAAAGCTACGCAACATACAGGATGTAGGGTATTACGCACCTCGCGGCCCGAACCTGTCTAAATTGTGTGCCACGTGTCTCTTCCTTCGAGTTACCGATCTCGGTGAGGCCACATTCATCTACCTTGGGTACTCCCCTTGGTAGGTTGCCGGTGTAAAACACTGACAGCTAGCGCGCCGGGTAGGGGATCTCGCCGAAGATCATATGGCGAACTCGACGGCTTCCATCTTCATCAAGCCAACTGTTGCCTTCAACCGCGGCGACACCTTCGTCTTTGGCTCCTGGGTCTGCACTGCTGACGGCGTCGGATCCTTCCAACGCCGCTTCACCATGCCGCCCAACCCAGAGACTGGGCTCGTGAGGCTTCCCGAAGTAGTCATGGGCAATCTCGCCGGAAAATTCGGCGAAATTTCGCTCTATAACCAACACACCGACTTCGAGATCGATCTAACTCCAACTCGAACTCAACATCTCCGTGGGCTATCGTATGCGAGTTGGCTACCCAGCCATCGCGTGTGGACTCCCCACTCCGTGAGCGCTTTACGTGCAGCCCTCGCAACGCCAGCAGGGCCCACGCGAAGGCTCCCACTGCGCGCCGGGCCGGCAAGGAGACCGTGCCCGAGTACGACTCAGACTCCAACACTGTCCCCGGCTACAACTCGGACTCCAACCCTCTCTCCGGCTTCTACTTGGACTCCTCCAACGAGTTCGACTTCGGGTCGTACCCTGATGAGCCCGAGTCCGAGAACAATACTATAGAGCAAACCCTGTTAGGACCAGCTTCCGGCCTAGTTATAACATCTACACCCGCCGGGAGATTCGTCGAACGGCGCCGACGTCTCCGCGAGTCCCTTCCCATCCGGAACCTCGCGGAAGCACTCGACCAAGTCGAGAGCCGGGTGCACACCACCCCAGAGCAATGCCTCATGTCTATCACTATGATAGCACGCCATGCTCAGGGGATGCGCGCGGGACAAGTCATCACCAAGCTCGCGGAGGATGCCTACTTCATGCGAGTTAACAATAGGGTCACTCAAGTGCCCCCCGTCAGGAACCGCCAGCACGACAACGAAGCCACAAGTCGCAGTGCGGACATCGGTCACAACCGTGCTCGAGAGGAGCTACCAGCTAACCCCAACCGTACTCGGGCAACAGCCGGTGGACCCTCTCACGGTGGCGACAACGCCGGCGGTGGCCGGGAGATCATCGCCCACCGCGATCCTGGAGGTGGAGGCAGCGACGGAAGGAGCTCCAACCATGGGGCTGACAGGAGAGCTGGGGGCGGAGGCGACCGTGGCGGTCGAGGCCACGTGGACAGCCACGTCTCCGGCGCCTCATGTGGCGGCTTCGATGCCTGCCAGAAAATCGAAGAACTACGACGCAAGAAGGCCTCCACGGCAGGCGACAATGACGGCTTCCCCGCCTTCTCTGCACGACTTCGCAACCTACTTCTCCCAGAGAAATTCAAGCCTCTGGGGATCACCAAGTACGACGCGAAGCAGGATCTAGTGCAGTGGCTCAGGTGCTACACCCTCTCCATCGAGAACGCTGGTGGCAACAACGACACGAAGTGCCTCTACTTCCCCTTCTGTCTGGATCAAGCCCCGCTTACATGGCTCGAGTCACTCGAGAAGTACTCGATCGACAAGTGGGACCAGCTGAAGGAACAGTTCACCAGCAATTTCGCGGGCGCTATGGGCTGCTCGGGTACTCGCATGGACCTAGCAATGGTGAAGCAGAAACCGGGCGAGACCCTTCGCAAGTACATGCGCCACTTTTTCGACAAGCGCGCCACCGTAGTTGATGTCTCTGACAAGGAGGTCATCGACCTATTCCAAGACGGTCACTACCACCATCGCACCTTCGAAGACTTCGGTCGTCACCACCCGAGCTCCATCACCCACCTCAAGGACATGATCACCTCCTGGGCTGATGAAGAAGACAAGGCTAACGCCAAGTACGATGCCATCCATGGCAAGAGCAAACAGAACACGGGCGGCAGCAACAACAACAACAACAGGAACCAAGGCAGTCGCAACAACAACTACTCGGGTCCCAATCGCAAGCGCAAGCCAGACAACACTATCACGGCTATCCAGCGCCTTGCGAAAGACAACTCGAAGAAGACCTCCGGCGGCTTCAAAGACTTGCTGAAAGAGAAGTGCCCGTGACATTTGGACGACAACCACACCACCGAGCAGTGCTACCAACTCCGGCGAGCACTCAAGGATACTCCAGAGCCACGGCACCCTCACGACAAGAAAGGCAAGAAGAAGACCGACGAAGGCAACGACGACTTCCAGGAACCCGACAAGACGGTGAACGTCCTCTTCGGCGGACTACCCAACCGACGGGCTCAGATTGCTACCCGTTGAGAAGTCATGAGCATTGAACCAGCGGTCCCGACCGCTCTCCGGTGGTCAGAGGTACCCATTACCTTCTCCCACGAGGATCAATGGACAAGCTTCTCTGAACCAGGACGGTTCCTACTCGTCCTGAAGCCGGTGGTCGCGGGCTCCAAGCTCAACAAGGTCCTCATCGACGGTGGAAGTAGGCTCAACGTCCTTTTCACCAAGACCTTGAAGAAAATGAAGTTCGACATCACCCACATGCTCACCAAGAGCACCTCGCCCTTCTATGGCATCGTCCCTGGGAACGTGGCTATCCCACTGGGCTCAGTGGTTCTACCAGTTACCTTCGGGGAAACAAGGGACAACTACCATACCGAGTACGTCAAGTTCGAAGTCGCGGACTTCGAGACGTTCTACCATGCCATCCTCGGCAATCCAGCTATCGCCAAGTTTATGGCGGTACCTCACTACACCTTCTTGGTACTCAAGATGCCCAGTCCAACGGGTGTACTCTCATTGCAAGGGGACTTGAAGATATCCTTCGACTGCGACACAGAAGCTGTGGAACTCGCAGCTACGAATCAAGTACCCAACGCAATGATGGAGATCTATGCTGCGTCGAAGAAGCTTGCCCCAAGTGAACTCGACATCCCAGAGAAGTCGGACAAAGCCAACAAGCCTCAGCCAGCTGAGGAAGTTCTAGTCAAGACAATTGACCTCGGGACAGGCGACAACAGCAAGACCACCACCATCGGGGCGGGCCTCGACCCGAAATAGGAAGACGCGCTCATCAACTTCCTCCAGGCTAACCGCAACATCTTCGCGTGGAAACCAGCGGACATGCCAGGGGTGCCTAGGGAGCTGATTGAGCACTCACTCAACGTCGACCGTAAAGCTACCCCGAAGCGACAACACCTCCGCCGCTTCGCCGACGACAGACGAGACGCCATCAAGAAGGAACTCGCCAAACTACTCGCAGCTAGCTTCATCAGAGAAGTCTTCCATCCTGTGTGGCTCGCCAACCCCGTCCTCGTCCGCAAGAAGAACTTGAACGAGTGGAGGATGTGCGTTGACAACACCGACCTCAACATGCACGACCCCAAGGATCCCTTCGGGTTGCCGCGGATTGATCAAGCCATCGACTCCACGGTGGGCTGCGACCTGCTCTGCTTCCTCGACTGCTGCTCCGGGTACCACCAGATCGCAATCAAGGAAGAAGACTAGGAGAAGACCGCGTTCATCACCCCGTTTGGTGCGTCCTACTACACGACCATGTCCTTCGGGTTGAAGAACACCGGCGCTACCTACCAACGAGCTATCCAGGCCTGCTTCAAGAGGCAACTCAACAAGAACGTCGAAGCCTATGTGGATGACGTGGTTCGTCAAGACCTGAAATTCCGACACGCTCATCACTGATCTTGAAGAGACTTTCGCATCCCTGCGAGATTACCGCTGAAAGCTCAACCCGAACAAGTGCGTCTTCGGCGTACCGTCGGGCAAACTACTCGGCTTCATCATCAGCCACCGCGGCATCGAAGCCAATCCTGAGAAGATCTCCGCCATCACCAGCATGAAGGCTCCCACGTGCATCAAAGACGTGCAGAAGCTAATCGGGTGCATGGCGGCTCTAATGAGATTCATCTCGAAGCTTGGAGAACGGGGGCTCCCCTTCTTCAAACTACTCAAACATCAAGAGAAGTTCGTGTGGACTCCAGAGGCAGACCAAGCCCTTGCCCAGCTCAAGGACTTCCTATCAAAGCCACCAGTCCTCACGGCTCCTCGCCAAGGTGAGCAGCTGCTGCTCTACCTCGCTGCGACTACTCACGTGGTCAGTACTGCCGTCATTGTCGAGCGGCAGGAAGACGGCCATGCCTACCCAGTCCAGCGACCAGTCTACTTTGTCAGCGAGGTCCTGTCAGAATCCGAGGCACGCTATCAGCCAGTACAGAAGCTTTTGTACGTAGTGCTCATCGCCTCGCGGAAGCTACGGCACTACTTCCAGGAGTACTCGATCTCCGTCGTCACCGACTACCCGCTCGGCGACATCCTGCGGAACGAAGATGCTACTGGAAGAATCTCCAAATGGGCAGTCGAACTCGGCGCTCTCAACATCGACTTCAAGCCACGCACAGCCATCAAGTCGTAGGCACTAGTCGACTTCATGGAAGAGTGGTGGGAGAATCAGCTACCTACTCCAACTGAGCGCCCAGAGCACTGGGTGATGTACTTCGACGGCTCGCTCAAGCTCGAAGGCGCAGGTGCAGGGGTACTATTGATCTCTCCAATGGGCGAACAACTCAAGTATGTCCTGCAGATCTTCTGGAAGGTCTCAAACAACGAAGCCGAGTACGAAGCTCTGCTACACGGGCTTCGCCTCGCGGCTTCACTGGGCATCAAGCGGCTACTAGTCTACGGCGACTCCGCAGTGGTCATCAACTAAGTCAACAAGTCCTGGGACCGCAACAAGGAGAACATGGACGCCTACTGCCTAGAAGTCCACAAGCTCGAGAATAAGTGCTACGGTCTCGAGTTCCACCACGTCGTCCGCGACAACAATGTTGCAGCGAACGTCCTGTCAAAGCTTGGTTCTACACGCGCTCAAGTACCAGCGGGTGTCTTCGTCCACGAGCTTCACGCGCCATCCATCCCAGAGCCGGCGCCACTGACCACTGACCCAGCACATCCCCTGGCTGGCCAAGAGGTCATGATGATCGACGTGGATTGGAGGCAACCCTTCATCGACTACCTCTGTGAGCAGAAGGTTCCCTCGGACAAGAACTTGGCCGAGCAACTCATCCGCCGTGCCAAGTCCTACGTCCTCGTCAGAGACAAGCTCTACAGGCGGGGCGCATCTTCTGGAGTAATCATGAAGTGCGTTCCCCGAGAAGAAGGCAAGGGCATCTTGGAGGAGATCCACAAAGGCGTCTGCAGCAACCACGCGTCCTCTCGCACGCTGGTCAGCAAGGCCTTCCGACGAGCTTTCTATTGGCCCACAGCTCTAGACGACGCCAAAGAACTCGTCATAAGGTGCCAAGGGTGCCAATACTTCACCAAGCAACAACATGTCCCGGCCTACAAGCTAGTCACCATACCGCCAACATGGCCTTTCGCCTGCTGGGGGCTCGACATGATTTCGCCACTTCCAACTGCGCCAGGCGGATTCAACAGAGTACTGGTGGCCATCGACAAGTTCACCAAATGGATCGAGGTCAAGCCGGTCACATGCCCCAAGGCCGACAGAGTAGTCGATTTCCTGGATGAACTCGTACATCACTACTGACTACCCCACCGCATCACCACAGACCTGGGCTCCAATTTCAACAATCACCAGTTCTGAGAGTACTGCGAGAACAGCGGGATCGACGTCCGATATGTCTCAGTTGCCCATCCTCGGGCCAATGGACAAGTCGAGCGCGCCAATGGGATGGTGCTCGACGCTCCCAAGAAGCGCCTACATGACGCTGCCAACACCAAAGGAGGCAAGTGGATCAAGGAACTGCCCAATGCGCTCTGGGGGCTACGCACTCAACCCTCCAAGCCAATGGGACAATCGCCATACTTCCTGGTCTACAGCTCCGAAGCAATCCTCCCTGCTGATGTCATGTGGGACTCACCAGCAGTAGAGCAATACGACGATGGCATATCTGAAGACAGCAGACGAGTTGACATCGATGGACTCAAAGAAGCTCGCTGTGCCGCCCTCGTCTAATCAGCAAGGTACATCGAGGGTATTCAACGTTGGCTATCTTGTCCTCCGCCGCATCCAGAACACGGAAGGACTACACAAGCTCAGCTCGCCCTGGGAAGGTCCCTTCACCGTTGCAAAGGTGACCGGACCGGGCTCTATCGCCTCCAGACGCTCGAAGGCGAAGACGTCAACAACTCGTGGAATATCGACCAGCTCTGTCGATTCTACGCCTAGTCTATCGACTACCCTGGGGGCTCAAGTCTACACGACTACTCAAAGACCCCTTCGCTGTAAGCGGCCTCCGGGTCCAGGCACTAGTCTCCGGACTACTCTACTCCAAGACCCAGCGTTAATGGCTACTAACAGATCTTGGGCTGCTTCAAGCAACAAAGGACTCCAGCAGCGGTCTACTAAGAGACCATGTACTCCTAGATCCAGCCTATACGGCTACTAACGGATCTACTGCTGTAAGCGGCTACACTCCCTAGCACCACTTAGCCGTAGGCGGCCTCCGGGTCCTGGCGACTACTCTTGTAAAATGGCCCTGGCCATCCAGGTGTACCTCTCTCAGTAATAAAGTTTGATTATCTATCAACTGATTTACTTCTTTTCCCCTAAACGGGTCTACTGGCGAGTACGACTACTCATGACAACTCCATAATGAGAACTCCGCATACACACCTTGCGACAAC
This sequence comes from Cenchrus americanus, assembly GCA_947561735.1. Classification (NCBI taxonomy): domain Eukaryota; kingdom Viridiplantae; phylum Streptophyta; class Magnoliopsida; order Poales; family Poaceae; genus Cenchrus; species Cenchrus americanus. Next base: position 131,092,328 of record OX387239.1, read on the forward strand.
GAGTACTCATTTCTGCGAAGTTTTCCAATTTCATACTTAAACAAGTTCAATACAACTCTGTTTATACAATTATTGCTACAAAGCTAACCCTATAGGACTACTGGAGGTTAAGCTTCTCGGCGACCTGCTCAGCAATTGGCGCCATCTTCTCCAGCAGCTCCACGTACTGCTCGTTCGTGCAGTTGGCGGCTAGTCCACCGGCGACTACATCTACTGGAGCCTTTGGGAAGTATGACTTCATGTACGCCAAGATCTTGTTGGGGATTGACTTCGCCAAGTGCTTGACGTACGTCGCTAGACAACTGGGAGCTTCTCTCAGTCGGTCCACCAAGGGAGCTATCTTCGATCCGCCCGGATGAGGCACCAGTAGCCTCGCAATAGGAAGTGCGGCTTCTTCGAGTTCCTTCAACTGGGCCCGCAGCTTCTCGCAGTCCTCGTTCAGCTTCTGCAGAGATTTGTAGCAGTTGATGAGGTCACAATCAGAGGCAATTCGAAGCTCCATGTGCTTATCACACTCGTAAGCCAACTGCTTATAGTCATATTCAAGTACCTCACGGGCCTCCTTCTCCCGGTAGAAGAGGTTATTCATGTCGACTTCTGAAGCCCTCAGTTGCTCGACACGAGTCTCAAGCTCTGCAATCAACAAGCAAGGCGGGTCAGACGACTGCAAGGTACTTCCAATGGGTACTCGACAAGACAACTCGTACCTTTATTCTTGTTGCGGAGCGACTTGTTCTTCCGCACCACCTCGTCGCTCTTCGCCTGCATATCCTGGACTTCCTTGTGATATTGGGCGAAGGCGCCGTCCAGTTTCGACTAAAGCATGGTGGAGTGCTTCCGGGCCTTCACGAGTTGTTCCTCCAAGGCCTCCGCCCGGAGCACTGCGTCGCCATACCCCTGGAGCATGCCAGATTTCTGTCGCGATCTCTCCGCGACATCCTGCAGCAGACAACAGCTGTCAGCTGGGTACTCAGCACTCTAAGGCAGATTGACTAATCAAGGGCATCGACAACTCACCTTCATCCACTGCTCGGCCTGGCGCATCGCTTCCGAGTGACGAGCTACCGCCACCGGGTCGACAAGGTCGTCTGCCCGAAGTTCAACCCCACCACGACTACTCGTGGCGGCTCCGGACATTGGCGCCAACCGGATTGGCTCCGCATCTTGGATCTCCTGTGAACGGACGACTACTTCCAGAGTTGATTCTGGTAGCACATCGTCGCGTTCTTCTCTGGCCAGCGCGGGAGCTTCTCCGCTGGCTACCTCCATCAGCTCGGGGGCTCCTTCGGCAGTTCCTTGGGTCTCCAGTGCCTGGCCATCAACGGGCACCGCCGCGGGAATAGTGCTTCCTTCGGCCTCGGCCCCTATCAACAAAAGACAACTGGATTAGTCACTCTTGGCAGTTACGACCACTCCTTGAGGGTATCTGCGCTCGTGCAATGTACTCACCTTCTACAATGCTGGCCTCTGGCAATGTAGCCTCCACGGCCGGCGCCTCGGACTCTGCTTGAGGGGCAGAAGCGGACTCCTCAGCGGTTGGCGCGGGTTCCTCTTCAGCCACCGCCGCGCTGGGTTCATCTTCATCCCAGGTCAACCAAGTACGGCCACCACACCAATTGTACTACTCGAGAAAGATTTTCACTTACAGGCTCGACCGGACTACTGTCACGGTCGGGGCTCCAAGGATGCTGGCGATGTCGACTAGTCTAGCTTCAGCAGGTGCATCCTCCTCGGCCTCGGCTCTTCAGCAACAGCGACGGCCAGCTCAGTTCTCTCCTCAGCAACCGGGGGCTGGCGCGTCAGTTGCGTCACGAGTTCTTCCATGGTGGGGGCTGGGCTGCGGCTGGCTCCAGGCGGCTTTCCCACCGTATCCCAGTCGCCTTTGTCCCCCTGTTCTACAAAGTCGGAAGGTGAAATCTCCTGCAAGCAACAGAATCTCATCGTCATCATACACAACATCGAGAAACAAGTACCCGATTACACTACACATGGAGCTTACGTCTTGGGATGTGGTCTCCGTGACCTTAAGCTTCTTGGCCACGCGCTTACGGGCCACATTGCGCGGCTTCCTTGGCGGCACAGGAAAACTAGCCTCCAAGCCTGTTGGAGGATCCTGGATGAGAGGGACGTTGGGCAGTCCAGGGCGGCTGAACCTTGACCGCAGCTGGAACCGCTCTTGCAGCGTCTCCTCACCATCCTCGTCCGATGTGTCTTCGATGACTACTGTGTCGTCTCCCTCACCGACTTCGCAGCGCTCCTTGGCCTTGCTCTTCCCCTCATTTGTGATCTCAACAAGTCGAGGAGGTGACGCCGGCTCGGAGACAAACTTCAATATGTCATCCTGCAAGAAGCACATTGGATGAGCAAGACTACTACTACATAATCAGTACTCGACATTGAGTACGGCTACTGACCTCGTTCGGTGGACGTGCGGCGGAGTACTCGGGCACAGGGCAGGGCGTGTACGCCGGCATGTCCTTGAAGATACTGCCCAATCTATCAACGATGTCGTCGTCGTCGATTTCACCACCAGGCATCCGTGACGAGTTGCCGTCGCCGGTGTACTGGTAGCCCAGGGTGTCGCGAACCATCAGCGGCTGCACCCTCCTCTTCATGAAGCTGAAGGCCACATGCTCGGCCCTCAGCCCGGCTTCTCTTAAAGCCTTGATCTTTGCCAACAGTTCGGGTAGCTGGATACCCTCCTGCATCGTAGGCTCGGAATTCCACCAGGGCCGGTGCTTTGGCTGCTTCCCGCTGGGCTTCGGCAGCTCTGGGTGGTGGTTGGTGATGTAGAACCACTTAGACTTCCAATCTTGGTTGGAGTTGATCAACTTGTAAGCAAGGTATTGCTCTGCGGCGTCCTCGCGCATCTGGATGCCTGCTCCTTCAACTACTCGGGGGTGGTTGGCACTAGGCTGGCGCTTCACTCGGAAAAACATCCAGAAGAGTACCCAGTGGGGTTTGATCCCCAGGAAGGCTTCGCAGAAGTGGAAGAAGACAGAGGTGTGGAAGATACCGTTGGGATTGAGGTTGAGGTACTCGATGCCGTAGTACTCCAAGAGCCCCTTGAAGAAATCGCTCACTGGGAGAGCCAACCCGCGTTCCGCGAACCGCGTGAACATCGGGATCTCATCTGGATTCTTCTCCATGGGGTATGGATCTCCCGCGGCGGCATGCCACTTGTCGACTTCTTTCTCTCGAAGAAACCCACTATTGAGGAGCGCTAGCAGATCCTCAGTCTTCGCTTTCGACTTTTTCCACTCCTGGTTGGGATTTGGGCGCGGCAGAGACACCGGCGGCGATGTCCCTGCGGCGGATCCGGCGGCTTCCTCTCGGGATCTCTTCTTCCCGCCGGCAGTCTTCAAAGCTCTTGGACGGCGAGGGCTTCATTCTCCATGTGCACCGGGTTTTCACTCACATTCGCTCGAGGGCTAAGGCGCAGGCTTCCGGTGGTGGCGCGCTTGGATCTACAATCTCCTCTAAGGTGGTAGTGCGCACTGGCGGTGGATTCTAGGCACGATCTGCTCGGAATGGCTGCAAGTGCGTGGGGTGAAAAACCCTAAGGGTTCCGGCTTCTATTTATAAGTCAACGGGCGGCTCCTCAATGGTCGGACGGATAAGTCTCCAAACAGCTGACTCAGCGGCAGCGCCTGCCCCTTCAACTTCTAGTAGTCGACGTGCCTCATCTCGGGGGCTCGGCTACATCTAATCCATTCCCTGGGAAGCGACAAGATTCAAGAGCAACTCATGACACATTCTACATACAAGACGACCCTTCAATTCGAGAGGAAGTACTCGACTCAAGCCTCGGGGGCTCCGTGCCATGTGTCCTTCAGTTTTTTTCTCCGGATTTTGCGGGATAATCTTGCCAAAACTTCAGATGGACCCTCAGCCAGAGTCTACAACTCAACCTAAGGCTCGGGGGCTACTCCATATGGAGTGCGATTTTTCAATCGCACTTCCATATCAACTTCGGCTTCAAGACACCATGGGTATTTTTGAAGACCTTCAAGAGCAGCACTCGAGGACGCTTGGGACTACTCGAGAAGACTTCAGAATTACTCAGATATCAGTTGGAGTACCTTCCATCCTCGGGATGTTTCAAATATTCTTGAGGCCTTTTGGCTTGTAGTACTCGGGGACGCTTGAGGACTACTCATCAAGACCGGCAAGACTACTCGAAGCTATCTTGCTCGACTACAAAGTACTCGGGGGCTTGTCGTATGGACCTCCCTGGGCCCACTACCTCGGTGGGTACCAGCACCGACTACTCGGTGGGCCCCTGGGACTACCCGACTTGTGCCGCACGGTACCTGATGGCGTGAGGCGCAAAGACTACGGTGGAGTAGTACTCGAATAGGAAGCTATACTTACCATGTACTGTGTAGAGGTCTCCTAGACGTACACGACTAGTACTCTTTCCCTAAACCGACCTGTAACCCTGCCTCCCGGACTATATAAGGCGAGGCAGGGACCCTTCTCTGTCAGATTACGCATCATCTTGTTATCACATCCAATCAATCCAGAGCTACACAGCATACAGGACGTAGGGTATTACGCACCTCGCGGCCCGAACCTCTCTAAATTGTGTGCCACGTGTCTCTTCCTTCGAGTTACCGATCTTGGCGAGGCCACATTCATCTACCTCGGGTACTCCCCTTGGTAGGTTGCCGGTCTAAAACACCGACATGAACCACCAGTATTGGTACCTCCACAATTGAACAAGCCTTTTAAGTTGTAGGTGGCGTCCGATACCCAAACCATTGGATCGGCCCTCATACAAAAATTTGAGGGAAAAGAAAGAGTAGTTGCATACCTTAGCCGAAAATTTCTTGATCCCGAAACAAGATATTCGGCTGCAGAGTAGCTTTGCTTGTGTGTTTATTACTCATGTACAAAGTTTCGGCACTATTTGTTGAATGCCAAATGCATTGTATATTCAAAATTTGATGTAATTAAACACATGTTGTCTATGCCAATTTTGAATGGAAGGATTGGCAAATGGATTTTAGCCTTGTCTGAGTTTGAATTAAGGTTTGAGTCGGCAAAAGCTGTTAAAGGACAGATTATTGCTGACTTCATTACCGAACATCATGGTTCATCAATTAATTTGCTTGAGGTTACTCCTTGGGCTTTATTTTTTGATGGATTTTCATGTGGCAAAGGTGGTGGAGTAGGTATTTTATTAATTTCACCCAAGGGAGAAGTGTTTGAATTTGCTGCTCCTATTCAACCTACTGTCACAAATAACTAAGCTGAGTATGAAGCATTGATCAGAGGGCTTCAATACTTGAGAGAGGCAAAGGCCATTGCAGTTGAGATTTTTGGAGATTGAGAGCTAGTTATAAAACAATTGAATGGCCAATATGAATGCAGAGATGATATCCTGAGGAATTACTACGAGGAGTGCAAAGAAATCCTGAAAAGCTTTCAGTTAGTAATTCTACAATATATTCCTAGAGAAAACAATGGAGAGGCAAACAAGCTAGCTCAAAGTGCTTCGGGTTATAGAGAGAATCAAGAAGTGTTTGCCATCAATGTATATGCTTTCGGGAGTGGTCTAGTAGAAGATGATTGGAGAAAAGAAATTGCTGATTATTTGGAGAATCCATCCCGAAAGGTCTCTAGGAAGCTCAAGTACAAAGCCATAAAGTTTGTTCTTCTTGATGAACGTTTGTATTACAAATCCATGGATGGGGTGTTGCTACAATGCCTGGGTCAAGAAGAAGTGAAGAGGATGATGAGTGAAGTGCATGATGGGTTGTGTGGAGCACATCAGTCGGCTTACCGAATGAAGTGAGTCATTAGGAAAACAGGATATTATTGGCCGACAATGCTGGAAGATTGCTTTGAATATTACAAGGGAATGTTAAGATTGTCAGAAGTTTGGAAATATTCAGAGAGTTACAGCATCAGCTCTAAATCCTATTATCAAGCCATGGCCATTCAGAGGATGGGGAATAGATTTGATTGGCCAAATAAATCCTCCATCTAGCAAGGGGCATAAGTTTGTGCTTTTAGCAACAGATTATTTCACTAAGTGGGTTGAGGCAATTCCATTGAAGAAGGTGACATCAGAAAATGTGGTTGAGTTTGTCAAAGAGCATATCATTTACAGATTTGGAATTCCTTAGACAACTACAACAGATCAAGGAACTCAGTTTACATCTTCAGAGTTCAGAAATTTTGCTGAAAGTATGGGGATCAAATTATTAAATTCTTCTCCTTATTATGCCCAAGCTAATGGTCAGGCAAAAGCTTCTAACAAGGTCATGATCAAGATTATACAGAAGAAGATTGATCAGAAGCCTAAAAGGTGGCATTCGGTACTCAACGAAGCCTTGTGGGCTTACCGAATGGCTCCTCATGGAGCTACACAGACATCCCTTATGAGTTGGTTTATGGACATCATGCTATCTTGCCATGGGAGATGCAGTTAGACTCAAGGAGAATAATATTGCAAAAGGATTTAAATTCCAAGGATTACAATGACTTAATGATGAACGAATTAGAAGGTTTGCATATGATTCGTCTTAGGGCCTTTGAAAATATTGAGAAAAACAGAATGTGAGTTGCTAAGTATTATAACAAGAAGGTAAAGGTCAAGCAATTTGCAGAAGGAGATTTGGTTTGGAAAGCATTATTGCCGATTGGAACTAAGTACAGTGCATTCGGTAAGTGGTCTCCAAATTGGGAAGGTCCCTTTTGGGTGGTTAGGTGCGCGCCTGGAAATGCATACATCTTGAAAACTTTGCTGGGAGAAGAATTCACTGCTGCTATAAATGAGAGATACTTGAAGAAATATTATCCTAGGAAGTTGATCGTTGATTGCCGTTCCAAGCGTTAGAGAAACGGAAATAGCCGGCATTCGTGAGGAAGCCGTCTTCAGAACAAAAATTCTAACAAAGGGAAAATGGCCAATACTAAAGTGTATTGCCCTTAGCACAAAAATATTTTTTGCATCTCAAACGTTCTTGCAGGTTCTTCTATTAACAATACAACTACTTAAGATTACAAAAGAAGGCCTGCAGGAAGCAGAAGGCCTGGAGGACGAAGCGAAAGTATCTTCATTTCTTTGGCTCAGCGCCTTTCCTCTTGAGCTCGTCCCTCTTCAGCTGCTCCAAGACCACCGTGACAGCGACGCGGAAACCTTGGGGACTGGCGTGTTCTGCAGCTTCCATCAAACTGTCCCAGGCGGCCTTCAGGTTGTTGTACCTGTCGGACATATCTGAAGAAGAAGAACAGATTCTCATCAAACACGGGATCTGAACTTGAACATGAGATTCAATGGGGGATAAAGATCTCACCGCCTATCACCACCTCTAAGCTCATGCGACGTCCGCATTCGGCACAACAACGGGCGGTAATGTCTCGTAGATCATGCTCTAAGTGTCGAATGCGACGGCGCAGTTGATAGTTGACCCTCTACTCATGCGTAGCGTCTTCTTCTTCAGCCGAGGAGTCAGAGCGGATGTGCTCAGGAATTTCTTCAGTGCCGGAAATGTCCTCCGACAGCAGGTTGAGGCTGAAATCAAAGAAAGATGAATCACGAGATTGCAATCAAGATCAAGAGAAAGGAATGGGAAGAGAAGATTACTCTCGGATGGCTCGCCTCTTTAGTGAGAGGCTGTTCTCCTCGCATGGTGTTTTCCTCTTGTTCGCCATGGCTTTGGGGGTTTTTTCTGGGGGAGGAAGACGAGAGGGAATGAAATGATGAAAGTGTGTACGAGTAGATTTGCAGAGCACCGGAGAGCTATTTTATTAGCAGTGGAAATGCATTGGGAGTGATGACTGGCCAGCGTGCATTGATGGGAATACCAAACGATGGGGGTTTTCCTTGGATGCGAAGGGTTTTTTCAACGAAATAGTGTTCATGATTCCCGAATGAGGATTCTCTGCGGATTCTGCGCCAAGGGGCAAAAGTTTGTGCGTATTCGGCTAGAGGAACAGTTCCCGAATGCGTTCAAAACAATGAAGATCCATATGCACAAATTAGGAAAGTTATCAGAATACAACTGCAAAAGATAAATTTTCATTTCATTGCCAAAATTCCATGACCCCTAGTACAAACTAATCAAACAGCCTGTTGAGAATAGACTGGGGTGGATGGAGTCGGCAATGGCAGCTCCATGGCCATCGAGGCGCTCCACAGTGGACTCGATATCGTCAAGGTCCTCCGGCGCCATCGTCGAAGCCGGGCGGCTACGTGGAGTAGTCGACGCCGGTGCGCGTCGACATAGCGGCCAGGCCCAAGGTGGTGCCCAGACGGACGCCATGCAGGGCCACCTCGTTGACGCGGCCTGCCACCGCGCCAAGACGAACTTTCGGTGTGTCTTCGAGAGCGTTCACCTTGTTGGCCAGCTTCTCGGCCAGCGCCTTTAGCTGATTGAGCTCGGCATCACGATCTGCGGGGGTCACAGAGCAACGGCAGTTAGTGTTGTTCAAGATTGAATTGAAATTGAGCAAGTTGCAGGACTCACCATCGATGGCCTCGAGTAGCTGCTTGCGTTGATGCTGCCACTCGAGGTCAGTGATCCCGGCCTGTTTGGAGATAATCTCCAGTTCGTGTCGGGTCGCGTCGCGTTCCTCCAGGAACCTACGAGCATCGCGGTCAGTATAGCGTGAGTCCCAGCCAGAAGACCTGGAGGAGTAGGATCGGCTGGATGACCCCGAGGAGTCACCCGCTGCAGCCGGAGCTGCAGCTGGAGCAGGAGCGGGGTTCCATATGATGAGCCTGAAAGCGCAAAGGAAATCGTCAGGGATGAGACAAGATCTAAAAGAAGGTTGTGAAGAAGCAGACGATCACCACCTCCGATGAGCGCCGGCGCGGCTACCTTCAGCCTCGTCGCCGGCCGGGCGCCTGTTGCCACTGTTGGCCATGAAGTTCTTGGGAGTACTAGTGCTTGAAGAGAAAGAGCTGAAGCTAGAAGAGGCTTGGAAGGCAGAGGATTTGGTGAAAGTTTAGGGGCACCTGAGGTCCTTATTTATGGAACTGACTAAGAGATTGTGACCGGAGATCGTGGCGCATATCCCAAAAAATTTGGAAAGTGGAGAGACTCCTTCGACTGAACGGTCGCCGAGTCGTTTGAGATTCATGCTGAGTCATATTCGGTTTGACTGGTTAAGATTCGACTGTGTTAAGATAAGGCAAAAAAATATGGAGAATAATGATTAACAAAAAGAAAAACTACAGAGTTGATAAAGCATTCAGCTACAAATTGTTTGTTATAATTACACACCCAAGTATTTTGAAATTACATTGGTGGCATCTGATATGATCTTGTTGATATTCTCCAACAATTTCTGATCAGCTTCTTGGGTTTTAGATAGAGCAGAGAGCTTTGTCTTGAGCTGCCTTTCTACATTCAGGGCTGCTGAAGCTTCCTTTCGCATTTTCTCCGTTGATTTGGGAAGTTCAGCCATCTTCTTCTCGTCAGCTTCAGTCTCAGCTGACAAGTTTCTCAGCTCAGCCTCCAATGCAGCTTTTCTGGTTTTCTTCAGCTTGAGTGCAAGCTGCAATTTGGCTAGCAATTCCTTATTATTATTAATCTGAGCATGCAAATCTTTCACAGATTGCTTGGCCGTAGCTCTCCTTTGTTCCAGAGCTGGTTGGGAGGATTGGTTCTTCAAAGCCTGTTTTACTGCGGCAAAGTGATTATCCAATTGGGAAACAGGTTCTAAAGAAGCATTGATATCAGGAGGGAGATCTTGATCGATAAATTCAAGTGCTTCTCTTGGAAGATCAGCATCCCTGACTTGGTCTTGGACGTCCCTTTGCAGCCAGGAGAGGATTTCCTTCAGTTTTGCTTGATTTTCCTCTGATAAAGCTTGACTAGAAGATGCTTCATCTCCTTTTTCGGCAACCAAGTCATCCACAGCAAAGGAATAACCGGGTCATGACAAAGTTTTCTCCTGAAAAGAAATTCTTGCCGAATTAATGATGATCTATTAGGTAAAAATAGAAAAGATGGATGCTCATGCTTACATCATTCCTAGTTTCCCAAATGGGAGAAGGAGGCTTATCAGGCTCAATGGAAGGCTCTTGTACATCTGGCTGAGGAGAAACTGGTGAAGCTGAGACTTCTGGTTGAGGAGAAGCTGGTTGAATCCTTAGTGAAGTTGGGACTGAATCATGATGTGGAGAAGGACTCCCCACAATTTGATCCACCAAAGTTTCCTCTGCAACTAACAAGTAGGGGGTGAGTGCCAATGGAGAAAAATGATTAAAGAATAAGATGGTGAAAATTTTTACCAGTTGATGAAGCATTGGCAGAATCTGTAATAACCACTGGTTGCTGTGTTTTGGTCTAAAATCATGCAAAGATAAAGATGATCAGAATGAAGAATGACATTATGTTTAGGAGGGCAAGTGTTCTGCCCTGAATAACTAGCCTTTTGCTTGTTTTTTCTTCTTGACAGTTGAAGAAGCAATTAGAGATGGGGCTTTCCTTTTGTCAGAAACTGGCCTGATAAGAGTTGGATCTAGCACGGCATGGCTAGACATCAGTTGAGCCAGAGTAGGGGATCAACATCCCAAAGCAGATATTGGGCCTTCAATCTTATAAATGATTGTCCTGGCAAGTGGGGCAGGTACTGTATCCTGCAAAATGACATAATCATTTTCAGTGAGGAGGAGTATGATTAAAAACAGATGTAAGAAAGGGTGATGAACATTACCTCTGAAGTTGGTTGGAAGTCAGGCATTAATTCAAGATAGAGAGGGTGTATTGGCATGTTAAAAATGTGATCATGAAATCTTGCCACCAAACAATGAAAGAAGGATGAGCAAATGTTATTGGCATAAAGGGCTTGGGTGTATAAATAGTCATGCCGCATTTATACTCAAAAATCCTTCTTGCTTCCATGGATTCCTTGATATCCTCTCTGGGCTTGAGAAATTCATGGAGAAATAATCTTGGGGGCACTTGGCCACATCCTAATTGCCTGGCCATCATGTTTGGCCGATAGTACTCAAAGGTACTCAGAACCAGCCTTCCTCCACAGAATTCTGCTGGCAGAATACGGGGATGGATGAAAGCATTGAAGATTGCTATGGAATGTATATCATCACATCAAGTTTCAAAACTAAATTCACATGGAAGAGTCAGGTTGTCATTGTCCAGATATGGGAACCAAAGAGGATTGGCAAAACCTCTAAAGAAGAGCTCAAATAGTTGGCCAATGTCTTTGTTGATAGACACAGTGGAAGCAGCCTCTCCATAGGTTTGGCAGCCTTTGGTGCTCTGAGTTTCTCCTTCCTTGTAGTTGGTTGAAGGGAAATGCCGATTGTTGAGGTTAATAGCAACAATCTGGTGCATGTATAATTGCAGCCACAGGGGATCTTTTTGCTAGTGTGCATCAGATAGGTGGTTTGATGAAGCATATGATAGACACTTCCTAGAAGGTACTTCCCAAGGGGAATAGGTGTACTAGCAGCCAGGTCTTCAGCCATCACATTATGGTTCAGGGTTGGCTCATTAGCTCTGCCACAAAAGATAAATCTGAATAACCACATATTTAGGAAAGCTCTGTATTCAACATCAGTCAGAGGGCCATCAGAGATATGGTTTTGGATAATTCTCTTGTATCCAACTCCTGTCTTTACTCCTATTTGCTTGGAAGAGCCCTTGTACTTATACAGATACACAGTTCCTATGACTTTCAGGCCGGTTATCATGTAAACATCGGCCAAGGTGGGAGACATTGGCCCATGGCTGAAAAGGAAGGCACTTGCGCCGTTAGACCAAAAGTGGGAGGCTGCAATCAAAAGGCTCTCATTTTTGGGTGTTTCGGCTAGGGACAATTCCAAGCAATGAGAAATACGAAGTTTGTCCCAATTTTTTGTTCTGGGGCTTTTGTCATCAAGTACCCTCTTGTACCAATTCCTCCATCCTGCAATTGGGGGCAGAGACCAGTTCTTGAAAGTGTCCTGCCACTCGTGAGGCTTCGTCAGTGATATCTTGAAAGGAATCCTCTGGGATTCGGCTACAATAAACTCAGAGGGATCGGAAACTCTTACGGGCCCGAGGAAATAAGATGCTGCTTGTTCCTCAACGGGAATCAAGATTTCGGCGGCTAGAGCCTATCAAGAACAAAAGAGGGCGAAAGGAGAAATTGGAGATGGGATTCGAGAGAGGTAATACGGAATGTGCTTAAGGAGAATAAGATTTGTCTGGAGAGCTTGGTCTTGGTTCGCCATTTGAAGATTGAAGCTTAAAAAATTGATAAGCTAGGGTTTGGATCTAGACGAAGGCTCCAACGGTTTAAAGGAGGAAAGAACGGGTGTTGAACAGATTTGGCCTGGGGACGTTGAGTATTTATGGTCAATTCCGGAACAAAATCAGCTTTTATCGCGTAATTGAAGGGGCATATGTTAACACCAAAAATTGGTACAGGGAAGAGACTGACATGTGAGCCGAATTTGGCAGAAGAACACCATTCGGTAGGAGGTTTTCCTCTAGGCATTCGGTAGAGGCGTCTGCGGTCGGGAGTACATCGTCATTCGGCAGGAGAGCTATTCCACGGATGAAAGCGGAAGCATTCAGGAGTGCGTGATGACGTGGATTGGATACAAAGAAGGAGATGAGTTGATGATGGATACGAGACGCACATGACGCCATGGTGTTAATTTTAGGTAATAAATATTGTAATCGTGGTCGACTAGGAGTCATATTAGAACCAGGGTATAAATATAAAACCTTAGTGTTTGTAATAGGGATCGATCAATTTCACAACAAACTGGCCCCGTGCCAACTTTCGAGTCCTTCTAGTCGTGTCGTCGAGTTCGTCGAAAGGAGCCATCGATCCGTCGACCTCCGTAAGTACCGGCAACCTTGTATCATGTCTAGTATCATGCGGTGGATTTAGATCGTGATGCAAGTAGTCTTGTTACAATGCTTAGTATCATGCGGTGGATTTAAGCTTTGTTCAAGAAGGTTTCCTTGTTGGATCATGAGTCATGCGGTAGGCTAAGATCTAGCTTGGAGCTAGTTATCGGCTCTATTAGATTTGGCAAGATCTAATAGATTCATTAAGTTACCATGTGTTGCTTTGAATTTTACTTTTTGTTTTTAATTCGTGTAACACTCGGCTCTATCTTGTTTGTGATCCACGTGTTGCACGCTCAAGTCTTTGGCTTGACGTGGCAAGCGGGTCATGCGTTCTCTATAGCCGAATTCGGATCAATCTAGATTGTCACGTGTTGCGGGTTCAAGCTTGTTGATCTTGCATAGATCTTGACAGAACCGGGTATCATGCGGTAGATGCAGGTTTTTGGATTGTCTTAGAGATAGTCATCTGGTGGACTAGAATTCGATTCAATCTGATAGATTTATCATCCTTGTCAATGTTTGTTCCTTCTCCACGGAACCCGATTCGGCTGTACAGCCGTATTCGGTAATCCCCTCACGAGTGAAACATGTTCATGAGTTTGCTTTAAATAATGTATGCTTTTAGCCTTCCATGTTTAAATTGTATCATGCGGTGGATTGATCTATTCTTGGTTGGTGGTGTGATTTCAAACAAGTTGTATCATGCGGTGGATTAACTTGTTTGATGTCATGCTTGACGGGTTCGAAAGTACCTAGACACGCTGTAGACTAGTGCTTTTGGCCTATGCATGCTTGTTTACTGAAAATTCATGATCATGCTTCGCTTTTATTTATTTTATCATGCTTTGTCCTTGATAATCGGTCATGGTTACGTGCTGTAACGTTGTTTAAATAAAGACCAATTTTTCATCATGCTTACGTCATCCATTCGGCAGCGCTCTGTTTACACGCTTTATCAATTCCCGAATGATGTTTAAATTGCTGACAGATAGCTTGTTTGTCGCTATATGTCGTTCTAACTGGCTTTATAGCCGTAAATACAGAACTGTCTGGTACCGCCCGGCAAGTTCCAGGTTTTATCTAACTGTTTTCGTCCTTTGTCAGTTTCAGGGAAAATTGACTGGCACACTTCCGGATTTCGACGCCCGGGCCACGTGTGTGAAGCCAGCTAATCCGGCTTGCTGTGTGCTTGGCGTGAGGTGCTGATTTTATGTGAACACTCATGAGAGGGTAATTTTTCACAAAATTGCTCAAATCCTTTTTAGCCTTGTCCAATGGTTGTGAAACTTGGTGATCATATAGTTGAGGTCATTACGAACCTGTAGAGTATCTAACTTGCTCATTTGTACATGCGTAGCACCTTGTGATGAATTTTGTATATTTGAGAAGCTAAATGTTGAAACTTTTCGCATTTTGCCTTGATTCATGCATTGTCAACAAGGGGGAGAAGTTTGTGCATGATTTGGGCACCAGGGAGCTTTTGGAAGGTGTTCAAATTGGTTAGGGTAGTTTTTGAATAGTTTGGTGCAAGGTCGGTCTCATGGGGCGGTCTAACCGCCTCCCAGGCGGTCAGATGGTAGGCAGGTGGTCTAACTGCCTGGTGCAGGCGGTCTAACCGCCCTGGGCAATGTGAGTAGAATTTTGCTCTATGTTGCATTCCCGTGTTGCATTGCTGCATTGGTTTAGGGGGAGTGTACTTTGTCTCAGGGGGAGCTTGCATATGTGCAGGTTGAGCTCTTTATGTTGATTCGAGCTTTAGATTGGTGGTTTGTGCTCTTTGTTTGAGCATGGTTTTGTCTCGGATGTGTCGAGCTGTTTCCCTTTCCTAAGGGGTCCGAGACTTGTCTTCTTCAAGTGATCTTGCTCTTTGCCTTTCTTTGGCTTTCGATCGCTTGTTGAAGTTTTTTTATTCGTTTCTTTCCTTTTTCTTTTCTCTCTGGTTACCAAATCTTGTGTCTTGTCAATGCACTCATCAAGGGGGAGATTGAGGACCATGTGTGGTTTGAGGACCGGTGGATGGTCGCTTCCTGGTGTGATGAGTAATTGACAATGTTGTGTGGACTGAATCTTGGCTAAGTATTGCAGGTGCAGGTTGCGGCTTGACTAGTGTTGGTGCAGGTGAAGAACAAGCGCGAAAGGTCGTTGCTGGTGAGGCCTCCAGGTGTGGAGAAGACAAGTAGGCTTGGTTCGAGGGACCCGGTGGCCATCGGAGTCAAGTGCGGGCCGCATGGTGGCAAGAACAGTGGGACGAAGTCGTGGACGGTTTCTTGGTTGAGCCTCAAAACCAAGGTCGAGCCAGAACTACGTGGGAGCCGAGTCATGAGTGGAGGTTGGCAAAGGCTACACTGAGTTCGCGAGGTTTGCAGTGGTTCACCAGAAAACCACTAGGTTACTCGGTTGAGCCACAAAACTGAGGTTGAATACTCGACAAGGAGATGTGGCCACCCAGGCCGGTTCAACTGCCTAGGATGGGCGGTCTGACGGCCTGGGCCTGTCTAATCGCCTAGGGGGCGGTCTGACCGCCCGGGTCGCTGCCGCCGAGAAGCTTAGTAGCAGAGGACACGCGTTAGGATCGCAAGGCTTGCGTCGATGCTAAGCAAGTTGCGGTCACTGGGCATCCGTCCGATGGAGAAAATCTGAAGACTTCCAAATTCACCCTTGAGGGGCTTGTATCCCTAGTTATTAAGTAAGGGTAGTTTAGTTTTTTGGGTGCCTCCATATATACTCATTGAGGGGATGGATGGCAGCCAACTCTTGGGACCCTAGCTCATTTTGTTTTCCCATTTTCGTTCTTATTTTCCCCTAGTTTTTCCTAGGACTAGCTTGAGTGCTTCATGTGAGAGATAGGGAGAGGGATGGATGTATGGGTGGCAAGCTAGACCTTGTACGGACCTTCAGGGTATGTATAGATGATTCGGCGTGGTTCCTCAAGGTTGTGTGGTGCTTTTCCCGTCCTTCTTTGTGGTGATTGTCGGATCTCTTTGTTGTGATTTTCTTGGCGGAGTTTTGAGGACGATTTCTTGGGGATTTTGTTGGGTGTCACGTATGAGGACTTTGTGCCTCTTTGGCTGGTTACTTTGCCCCCAAAATCTCCCTTGAATTGGACTCGATTTGGTGGTTTTTCGAGTTGCTCGAGTTCTTGCCCCAGAGAGCCGAAATCTTCGATTCCTCTTGCTTGTGAGCGATTCGGGTCAATTCCTTTGAGGTGGAGGTAGCCCAGGAGGTAACCCATCTATTCCTGGAGTCTCACTGCAATCCGTGGAGTGATTCGGGAGATCGGGCGATGGGAAGTTGAGGGTTGACCCGCGGGTAGGTTTTCTGGAAGGGGCAGTCTAACCGCCTGGGGGGGTCTAACCGCCCTGGACCTTCCAGGTGAAGGTTTCGATTTTGCAAAATTTACCTGTGAGTTTGTTTGCCTTGATCAGAGGAGCGTTCAGGTGAAATCTCGGGTTGTTTTCGTGTTGTTTGCTAGGAGTTCTTGCTCAGAGTTTCTTGCTGGTACAGGAGGTTCGACCGCCCCTGGTAGCCGGTCTAACCGCCCCTAGGCCCTTGGGTGAAGTTTTGGTTTTCACCAAGATTTCTTGATAGCCTGCTTGGCCTTGATCAGAGATTTCTGCTGGTGAAACTGTGAGGAGTTTTGGTGCTCCGAAGAGGCTTTTTGGAGGATTTCCTAGTCACCAGGTGGAGGCGGTCTAACTGCCCCCGTACCCTATCATACCGCCCCCCTCCTGTCAGCTGGCTCCCGAGTTGTTTCCACTGTCGTGTTCGTGTAGGAGTTGATACTGCTGGTAGTGTTTGTTCCTAGGACCAGTAGCACTTCGGTGGCTACGTGGTTTTGGCAAACGGAAGGTAGAAGTGAAAAGCGTGTGATTCTGGGTGTCCGACCGAGCTAGTTCATCTTGTTGGAGTTTCGATCTCCTTCGAGAAGAATTTTTATCGGCTCCCATTCACTCCCCCCTCTCTGGTTGCCTAATCGGTCCTTCAAAAACTACGCAATCGGTGCATCGGGCTTTCCATAATCAACTTGAATTCTACCGGGTCCTATAGCATAGCAGCTATCGACCTAGCATACTAGTATAAGAGCATAGGTACCAAGGGATCATGCATCTAGTGTTTCAAATCAACTCCTGAAACATAAATACACAATCATAGCAAAGGTAATTGCATAATTTTAAAAAGACAAGGTTAATGATCTGGGGCATGCCTTCACTGGCAAGGTTGGCCTTCGGCCCTTCTGGACTTTGGTCCAGGTCTTGAGCTATGTCCGTGTACTACAGCTCTTCGTCAGCACCTTCGTCTCCTCCTTCCGGCATGAGCGTATATCT
Source organism: Cenchrus americanus (assembly GCA_947561735.1). Lineage (NCBI taxonomy): Eukaryota > Viridiplantae > Streptophyta > Magnoliopsida > Poales > Poaceae > Cenchrus > Cenchrus americanus. The sequence continues at coordinate 131,109,483 of OX387239.1, forward strand.
ATCGTTGAAAGATCTACACGAGGATGCAATGCAAGATTTAATTAATAGTTCTAATTCTTAGTCAATTACAAACAACACATGACAACCATGGGGTGCATGGTTGACAACATTCACCTAGATAAGAATACATTCAGCATACTCTTCCGATAAAGGAACAATATGCGGTTCTTTATTAATCATTCTTTTCGATAGTGACTGTGTACATATTTATGTAAATAAAATAATTTATATTTCACAAGACAACAGGGGGTTGGTCTTGAACTTTATAAAATGATTTACATCACACACATAGGGTCATTAGGGGTGTGGTTGGTGATTTTCTCATTTAACTTAATATTAAGCTTTCTTTGCCTCTACTACTTTTATTGATAGAATTATTTAATAAAATTAAGCAGGGTGTATTATGAAGCACTACAAACCTATTCAAAGCCACTGCACACACATGCACACTTAGGAGAGCTATAAAATTAAATATACCAAAATTAATAAACGCTAGCTACCCAAAACATGATAAATGCATACAAAAATAAATACACATCAAAATGATTCCAACTTTATCACACATGTCCTTTGGTCCAAAACTAAGCTAGGCATGCAACATATACACCTAGAGCTACTATAGATCTTGGGTTATGCAATTACATTGAAAATTAAGCATATTTTAAGAATAAATTTTTCTGACAAATGTAAAATTGTGATTAATTCACCAGAGATGCATTTAGGTACAACAAGATCATATGCAGAATTTGAGCACAAAAATCTAATTATTTTTCATTACAAAAATCATTTGGATAGATTCAGCATAGATACAAAATACATTATGTAAATAGATCTACAAAGTAACATTGTGCAATTTTTGGTACAGAAGCTATGCATAGCCTAACACACAACATATCCAAATTTCAGCTACAGAGTTCTTGTAGATTTTGAGATACAATAGATCTAGTTTTTATAGTATTGAATTTTTCATGCAAAAACTATCACGAAAAATTATGGTCATGCTTTAAAAAACTTGCAGGATTTTTTACAAGGAATCCAACAAAATTGAGTTTGCATTCTTCCGATTTACCTATGATTTTCTACAGATTTTACAAGATTCAGCCAAACACATACACTATTTAAGATTCCATCTTACTACCAGGCCCCTGGAAGTTTTTAAAGATTCACAGAAATACCCTCAGTTTGCAGATTGGCCCTCACAAGGATTTGAAGCTTCGCAATTGGGTCCCTCGGTCAGCCGGCGGCGCGGTTGACTGAAATCTGACGAGCTCGCCAGCGCTTGAGGTCTAGGAAAGTTGGGAAAAGGGTTCCCGACCACCAAGGGCTTGATTCCGCAGCTCGGACGGGTCTGGGAGATGGCCGGCAAGGGATCTCGGCGGTGCACGGCGGTGGCGGCCGCTGCGACTCGGACTCCGGCGAGAGTCGAGGCAAGGCTGAGCAATGCGCGGTGGTGTGAGCTTTTATGGGTCCAATAGAAGGGTTTTTGGGTGGTCGTGTTGCAAGCAAAAGGATAGCGGCTGGCGGACAGCACGGGTGGGGGTCCGGCGCGACGCGGCGGGGACGTGGCACGCGGCGGGCGCGAGCCCCAAGACTCTCGGGGCACGCACGGCCTCGGGAGGTGTGCCCTCGGGGCGCGGCACGGGCGCGAGCCGACGGCGGAGGGCCGGACGCCGAGGTAGCGTGGCGGCGCGTGCGCGTGCATCGACGCGTCCGGTGCGGCGTGCGCGTGACGTCGCCCGCTCTGCCCTCGTTTGCCCCTATTTGACTGCAATTATCTTCAAAAATTCGAACTGAAGTGTACTGTAGTGTAACTAGTAAAGTTGTTGATCGACGACCCCTCTACTATTTTCACAAAGGCTGGCATATGTTTTACTCACTAGTTTGAGCAGGAACGACAAGCAAAGTTCTTGTGTTTCACGGCGACAATGAATAGGAAAAACTGCTGTTGACCGAGTTTTTCTCCATTTTCCACTCCAAATATGCAATGCCACCCAAAAGCAAAGTTGTGTCCCTCGAAGAACAGGACAACTTTTATATTGGGAGATTTTGGAGTGTTTAGGTTAAATTTGGAGAACGCGGCAAAAGTTCTGGACGAAGTTCAAAGACAAAGGGGTTTGACCGGGGTTTTGACTAGATCTTTGACCAAGCTTTGACCACGGGTGGGTGTTGACTTTATCACGAGGGTCATTAGTGATTGTTGACTCGATTTTCAAGGTGATGACCCAGGTTGACCAAGGTTTGACCAATGTCAACAGTGTTTGACTCAGTTGATTCGATCATTAGCACTAATGATGCTAATTAAAAACATGGGGCGTCACAACCTAGCCCCTTAAAAAGATTCTTGTCCTGAGATTTGACAACAAGATTAGAGCGATCCCTTCCAACATGACAAGGGTTAAAAAGGGAGAAAGACATATCCGCTTACACTTCTCAACATCGAGAATTCAGATGGGACAAAAGATACATGGTACATCTCTTGCTGCCTCATCGCCGTTCATGAGGAAGCAGGCAATGAATGTGTACATGAAAAACTAAGAGCAGATAGATTCCGCCTGTGATGCAGAGATACATCCGCACCAGCGTCTAGTGATGTGACTTAAACACCTCCAAGAACTGAGTCATGGATAGCAGCCCGGCTTGAGTTCTTCTCCTGCCTACTTCTGAGCATCCCCTCAACGTCGTTAGTGAAGATGGAGGGACTGCTTGCTCGATGAGGACCGGCAAATGGGAAAGATGGGATAGTGGTGGGTTGGCCAAACACTAGCCGGAGGAAGAACAAAGAGCGATGGTGGGGTCGAGCTCGAAAGGATGTGAGGCTTGGTGCTGGCAGTATCAACAGAGGGCTTCCTTTTACGGTTGCAGTGGGGCTGCAACGGTCATCCAAAACCACCCGAGGTAGGGACCGGTGGAGCAATCCGGCGGTGGCAACGCAGGGCTCAACAATGGCCGGCCCGTGATGTCTCGATGACATGATCGTGGCCGCGGAAAAGAGACGGTAGAGCGACATCACGGTGTCGTACGGTCGTGGCACTGAAAAGGATGGGGTCCAACGGTCCGAAGAACTGACCGTGATGGAGAGAATACCGAGGAGAGCTTAGGCTATTCGCCTCCTAGGCTCAGGATTGCAGCTAGGAGAATTTAGCAAGAGATTTTACTGATGCCTTGTTTGCTTGTTTCTCGCCTCCCAGAATTTGGAGGGTATGATCACGGATCATGGACGGATAAGCGGTGGAGGACTCTCTTGCCTCGACTTTTTTAGAGAACCTTGATTGCTCAAGAAAACTCTACTTCTACTCCTTCAATTTAGCTGGTTGAATTGATTTGATGCAAAGAGAACGTTGAGATTGGCGGAAAGAGGCCAAATCGAACAGTGATAAACAAAATAGATTTCTATGATGAAAGGAAGGTAGTAAAAGATTTTCGTAATTTCTTTTGGAAGCAACACAGACATGATTCATGGGTCAAAAGTTCCCCATACTTGGTTGAGTGTTTCACAAGAACAGTCTAGGAAGGTGAATTCGTAGAGGACATTCCCAAGGAATGGCTTACGAATAAAAGGTAGGAAGGTATAGAAGACCAACTAGTATAAGAATATCGGAACAATCTTGCTGACATGTTATTTAACTTGTGAATTTGGGTGGTACCGACTCGTTACATTATGTTGCAATGATTTAAAAAGCTAGCGTGATGCACATGCGGTATGATGCTCATGATGCATGTTAGCATGTCTCGTGTAACATACCATTTGAAATGATTTACCATGTGTGAATTTTTGCAAAAATTTAAAACTTTTTGTTTGAACATGTGTGCTACCAAATATCGCACCAATTTGCTAGAACCTCATCTATTTTCCCTTACAAAATAAAACCATATAAAAATTATATTCAAATTATGATATAAATGTGAGTTGGATTTCTTGAATTTTATTTGGAGTTTCAAATTGAGTGAAGTTTGAATTTGAACTCTATTCGAATCCAAACTATAAACTAAGTCTATTTCAAAGCTATTTGTAAAGACTAACCCCTAACCTGGGCTTTAACTCCGTAACCGAAGTCTACCGGATTCCCCATAACTCTTGGCCCGTGAACCACCAAAACCCTTCACCTTTCACGCCGGCCCACCTAGCGGCCCAGATCATCCCACCAGGTTGCCATCCCTCTCTTTCTCTATATGACCGGTGGACCCCGCGTGTCATTCTCTCCCTCTCTTCTTTCTCCCACCCAAGCTCAATCTCCTGACCGCGCCGCCACACCGCCGCAGCACGCGCATGTGCGTGCAACCCCCGGCCAGGGGATAGGCCCCGACCGCGCCCGTGGCACGGACGCCGAGCCAGGCGGCCTACGCACCGCCCGGTCTTTTTCCCTTTCTACCCTCGCACCGTGACGCGACCGCGTCCCCTGGAAGAGGGAAAGAGAGAAAAGAGGAGGAGGAGGAAGGGAGAAGGAAGCTTGCGCACGCGTCGCCGCCGCGCCGCCCTGCCAGAGTCGAGGGCCTAGAAGTCGGAGCCGTCCGTGACTAGAGGAAGGACGTCCACAAGCAGGTGGGATCCGGAGTAGAGGAGCACAACCCGTCGCTGCCGCACTTGGCCGTCGTCATCGACAACCTCCCCGCTGTGGCCGACACTGCAACGTCTACACCTCCGCACATTGGTGAGCCCGTGACCGCACCTCCTCTTCTCCACCCTGGGAGCGCGCCCCTGCGCCGCGCCGCCGGCCTTCGTGTCGTGCACATTTTGTGCGTTTGCCGACGTGGCAAACCCCACGCCACGCTCGGTCGGCCCGCGTCGACTCGACACGGCATCGGCTCCGTGCTGCATTGCCACAACCCTTCTGGAGCCCCCGGTGAGCAGCAACGCTGAGCCGTACTCTTCTGCTTTGAGCCTGTGATCTACTCTGTTTTGTGCACCAGCCTTTGCGCCGAGGGAGTCGAGTCGCGCCGTGTCGTGCCATCCTTCTGTTCTGACTGGTCTTCGCGACGCGGTTCTGCCGTGAAGCCGCGCCGCGCAGCTCCGCCGCGCGGCCTTACACCGTGTTACCATCGTGCCACTCTATTGCCTCACTGTTGCGCTGCTTTGCAAGCCTGCGCCACTCTGCTTTGCTTTGCGCTACACCACGCAACGTGCTGCTTCATCTCGCACCGCGCCGTTTCATCTCGTGTCGCGCCACTCTGTCTCACCGCTTTGTCGCGCCTCGCGGTATTGCAGCAACACCGAGCCGCTCCGCCTCTCGCCGCTCCCTCCGTTCTCTGCTTCGCACCGCCGCTCTCGCCGACGCGGTGATCATGCCCACCGACGTTGAACCCGCACGTGCCGTCATTCTGTGGCTCGGCCTTCGCACTGTGATGTTCTCTCTCTGCAGGTGCTCGCACAGCCGCAGCAGCTAAATCCCGTAGCCGACCAGCCCTTAACGTGAAACCACTCCCTTGGCGACGTTGGACCGAACACCTTGTGGGCACGCTTGTTTTCTTGAGCTGAGAGTGGAGCCACACGATCGGCCACACACACGCAGCCACATGAGGCCGCAGACAATCTCAGATCCAGGGAATCGGATGAACCCCAGAAGAATCCAGGGTGCTCTCCTGGACTTCCTCATGGAACCCTTGTTTGGGCCTCCACCCACGAAGCCTGCTAAGCCTAGTTGTTAAACAGACTAGACCGAAGGATAGATCACGGTGTTTTTCTATACTACTGACATCTTGAGCCGAACTGGGCCAGCCCAATGGGCCACCAACACTTTGGGCCCAACTTCGGCCCACTAAACCTACTGACCGCTGACGTCATGTTAACGTCAGCAATATTTTAAATAAAATTATTTTGCTGATTTAATAAAAGATTTAATAAATATTTATAGATCCCTTTTTCTTTCAAAATTCATAACTAATTATCTGGAGCTCCGAAAATTGTGAAATCACTTGCGTTGGTTTAATAATTGCGAGGCGCTCGCCGCTATCTTGTCCTTCTCTACTCTTGCCCTTGAACCAAGCCCTTTTTCCCCGCGTTCTTGGTGTAGAATTTGTGGCCGCTTCCCGCCACTGTGCTAATGTGGGTCTGGGACGCCGGAGCCCCGCAACTAGCCATTGGCGTGCCCCGGACAGGAATCCTACCCTGTGTTCGCATCGCTTACCTTCCCTACACCACTGCCTTCCCTTTGTGCTACTTCGTGCATATCCGCTCTCGCTCTACTTGGCTTCGTGCAGTGGAGCGTGTACCGTGCCATGTGCTTGAAACCAGGATGCCGCACGTGATGGACGACCATGTCATGAGAAGAGGCCTCTGTTCACGTTCGGCAACCCCGGGCCACATCCTAGCTGCCTAGCCATGGTCGTTGCCACATCACTAGTACATGCCGCGTGGCGCCCTTAAGCATGCCCTGTCACATCACCACCCAATATCAGTCACAAGTTGATCCTTTCATCTTCTCTGAGTGGTAGCCGCATCTATTGGCATGCTAATGCCTTTTCTAGTTATCTTTGTCTCGCTTTGCTATCATCATCCTCTACGCTACTGCTTTGATCATGCGAGAGCTAAACCTTGCAAGCGTTAATCTCAGCCTCTCCGCTTTCCAGCTTGCAAGCTTGGCCACCTAAGATCTTAGCTGTGAGGCCCATAAGCTAACTTTGAACTAACTCTTGTTCCTACCGTGTTTTCTAGTATATAAAACTAGTTGCTTAAACTACTTTTGTTTTAAAACCAATTGCTCTATTTTCATTATTTAAACTAGTGCTGCTTGTATTTAATATGGAGTTTATTTGGATCTTCTAAATCGGTTCTTATTGATGTTTTTGTATTAGATGAATGCTCGTTATTTATTTTCACATCGCATCTCTTGTAGGCTTGTGATCTTGTTTGAAGACCCGAGCTGCGACAACTGAGGAGACGTGACTATCCTGACTTTGCCCGAGAGGACGCTCAACCTCTACTACTCTACGACAACTACCGCGCAAGTGTCATGTCACTCCCAACCATGTAGGACCCATGCATACTATTAGTTGCTAGTGCTATATTTATGTTACTTGATTTGATGGATTGCATAGCCATTTGATTAGCCTTGCCTTGTTATTTGATATATCCTTATTACTCGCTTTACCTACCTGGGGACTAGCTACAGACACCTAGCTAGTCCCATATACCAACTATCCATACTTTTGTTGCTTGATTATGGATGGAACTCTGGGCTTGGACTGAGATGTGGAGATCTCGATGTGTTCTAGCGTGAGTTCTGGGTGCATTCTTCTTTGACTTGTTTCTAGCGGGAGCGATCCATTTGTTTACTTGTGAACGCCAGCCTCGGGAAGATGCGATCTGGCCTCTCACTCGAGCGGCGTGTCGGACGGGCTGGAGATGGGAGTGCTCGCTCTCGGCCCATAAGGACCGATCGTCAGTTGACCTTGTTTCATTGGACTATTTCCGTACAGACCGCCCGCCTTGTATTGGGCGGGGGTGCGGGGTGAGACTCATAGTGGATAGCACCCTGCCTGTAGGTGGATCGGTGTGATCGTGATGGGAGATGGCGTTCCTCCTTAGAAGACTTCGCCCCGACAAGGCCTGGGAATGGTTCGACAGCTTCGAGGGACCCCTGGCAGGCAGTACGAGCTCTACAGCAGGGGTTGCGCCACACTAGGAGATGCAGGAGAGTGCTATCCACTTACTTGGACTCCAGCTGTATTGTAGGGTTTGAGACGGCGGCCACCATTTCCGGCTCTATTCGAGCGAGTACAATTGTACAACCTCTAAAGAGTGTTAAACCTATACCTATAGTCTGTGTCCACTAATTATGTACAGTCCTCTGATCTCTCACCAGACTAGACTTTTTTCTTGTGCTTCTTCTCTCCCCCGAGTGTGTGAGCCCAGCCTGAGGCCGTTGAGATGTGGGGATAGGAGCTGGTGGGCCCCACATCGCAGATGAGAGTTGGGAGCTGGATCGTGCTTGTGATTCAATGCTTTGGTGTGATATCCTTATTGAGGGGTGTGGACCCCGGAGGTGTGGACCTTAGAGGTGTGGACCTCCCAAAGGTGTGGACCTCGCTGCTTATTAAGCATTCCTTGATTGTTCCATTTGCGCTGCTGCATGCATAGCTTTCTACAGCCAAATATAAGTTTTATCCATGCATATTAGGATGTACCACCGCTTTTGCTCTTTGTTGGGAAGCAGACATGTACCCACTTATCGAGTAGATGCTAGCGTTTCAGACTCGGTGACCATCTGTGACTACAACTTCTACGACAAAGGTGTGAAGACTAGAGTTGGTCCTATGCTCAAGTTTGCCTGTGGAGCTGGAGACGCTTTGCTTCTATAGTTCCGCTGCGTAGATGTTTTACCTTTCTTGATTCAATCCTGTTGGACTTGTACCCGGCTTGTGCCGAAGAGTTGTACTCTGATGTTGTAATAATATAATGTAATGTCTTTCTTTTTCTGTGTTGTATGGATTTGTACCACTCGAGACAGGGATTGCATGTGATAGCCACTTCCTGGGACTCTCACGGAGGTGCAGACAGTCGAATTTCCGTTTGCGGAAATTTGGTTCGTTTCATCTCGGTTACCCACAAATGAGTTAGTGATAGAGATGGCAATCATAGGTTGAGAAGGAGTATGTGTGGTGAGTCACATTCTCCCAACCAAGATACTAGCACGCTCCTAGTGGCAATCATCTAGCTGCAGCACACACGATGCCCTAGGTCCCGTCGCGGCACCTTTGGTTATGGGACAACAACATCACCAACCATAAGAAGGATAGAGTAGGAATGCTGAAATTTTCCATGCGTATGCATGTTAGTTCACCCAAGGTTCCCAAATGCACGTACCATCCGAATGAATGCTCAAAAAGTGACATTTGTTTTAAATAAAAAAAAATGTTGTGAGCAAGACCAAAAAGAATAAGTTCAGGATTGAGAGATTGGATTGATCATGATTGGCATAAAAATTTTGGACAAGTTTGATGCTCAACACAGAACTCAGATCTGATCACAAGTAGCTTAATTAATTTCCTTACAAAGATCACTAGAGGAAGCTGTTCAACCAAAGCATTACATCAATGAAAGGTTTTGGGATCACCACAACCACACTTGGGATTACCATGCAGACTAGCTACACAAAAGAAAGCTCCTAGCTCAACCTACCACAAAACTAACCAAACAAGGCTGCACATACTAGGGGTTCTTTACGACTGCTACACTAGTACGACTCATGACTTTTATTATAAGCACTCCAACTTCCAACTAGACAACTCGCTAGCCTTAGGTTTACTTCCTACGGATTGAGTCTGCTATGCCGAAAAAAGCTATGGTGAAGCAGGTCCAGACTCTACTCCAGATTCTCCTTGAATTTCCTCAGCATCTTCTTCTTCTTTTGGTCTGGGAATGACAGGTTCCGGAGGTGGAGCTGCTAACTCTTCTAGTTGATTCTCTAGTTCAAGCATATATTGGTCATTATGCTACAACATGAAATTCTGCTCATGGATAACTTCACTTAATTCTCATATCCTTGCCTTATCCTTGTGGCTTTCCTTCTTGAGAGTGGCTATCATTGCTTGGGCTTCCTTTAATGCTTGAGTGGTATTTTCCACTTCCTTAACTCGGTACTTATAGATTTGGTGTCTATAGAAAACACTTTGTCCCACCATCAGTTGGTAGGTGTCATACATGGCCTCCGAAAAATGAACTGAGGTGACAAGATCAGGACTATAGTGAGAGTTGCCCTGAGCTGAGAGAAAAGCTTCGCGTTCGACCCATGGTCCAACGTGTCACTCAGGCAAAGGAATCACACTGGCTGCCGTGCCAGCCACCATGTCAGGGTGCTTCCCACAAAAAAGTTATGAGCGCTTCAAGAGCAGCCTTCTGCACAGCGTCAGCCAGGTTTAACCCTTGTGCCTTACAATCCCACTCTTCCCAGGCAGGATTTGTCGGGCCCACGGGAATCTTCACCTTCACTTCACAATGAAGGAGTTGGTTGGTGGTCATGACCTCACGTGTCGAGTACTCTAAGTAAGCGGTGTACCCAAAGTCCTTCAGGGTGTCCCACAAGAGCGCAAGAAATCCACCCTCCTCGATGCAGTTCACGAGAGTCCATGCTTCCACATCAGCCGATGCAGGTCAAATGTTGTCCATCTAGACATTACGACAAAAGTGAGAACCAGACGGATGTGTGTGTACAAGATAGATCCAGACAATAATAAAAGAATTCTTGGTTAAGAGATGGGCCAATCATGTGTACAAAGGTACAATCGTACGTTGGAACTCAAAACGAGCCGACATACACAATGACTTAAAGTTCTGGCAGTTGTGAACAAAAAATCATACATAAAAACTAGAGCCCAAAAAATTTCCAAATTTGGGTAGCAACTCAACAAGGTTACAAGACACATCTTTGGTATACAAAGATTGAGCTAGAAAGGTTAGGATGGTGCTTCAACTAAGCAAGGTTTCGGATTGGTTTTCCAGAGAAACAACAAGACAGGGGTTCACTAATCTGAGCATAACTTGAGATTGACAAAAGCTATGACCATGAATTTTCGCGAGTAGAAATTAGATTAGATAAGGAGAAACTTTGGTAGAGATCACCTAGGCAAAAAGATTCTTGAACAGGGGGCAAAGATCAAGAAAACACCACAACAGATTTTTGGACAGCAACCCACCTGCACACAAGAGGCTAAGCAAGACAAAGCACACTAGCAAAATTTCCTTAGAGAACACATAAAACATGTGAAGGGTTCAATTTTAAATTTTCACGATTTTCAGCATGATGCAAAACCTCCTATTCGTCCTCACGAGACAATTAAGCCAAAACTCGAAGTTAGCGCCGCTGGTAAGGCACGTTTCTCGCTGTAATAACTAGTTGAGAACTAGTTGTTGTTCACTTAGTGACTTACGAAATGTGGTTAGTGTACCTGTAGAAGATCACAGAACACAACGACCTTTCATGCCAACACTCATGAAAGCATCCACATATATTACCGTTCACTATAGAAACGACACCGATGCATTTATCACTGCATGGACAACGTCCAACCTCAGATACTCTCCTTTTAAATGGAATGCATCCTTGGCTCACATATTCACAATGCGGAACGTCCACATATGGCAAAACGTGGCGAGACACAAACACCACGGTGGGTTCCCTTTGGATTAGGTCCCGTCCATCCCTCACAGGACTTCACTGTGGTACCACAACGTATGGAAAAATATGATGAACTATTATGGTTGTACAGAAAGTAAGTTATGACAGGAATAAAATGTGCTCGAAGTTAGCAAAATAAATCATAGACTTATAAGCCACCTAAAAGAACCCGAAAATTCCCTCTAGGGCCTCTCGGTTTATATCCATTCTTAACAGACCAACGAATTTTGCAAATCCCAACAATCTTGGTAAATTTTATTCAAAAACCAATGATTAAGGTTGTTAATAAAACTCCGGTGCATATAATCGCTCTGATACCAGCTATGACAACTCGCCCAAGAAAATACCATACTATCGCCTAAACCAATCCACTTCGATCATTAAGCAATAGTAAAGTATCATCCTGTTGTTAGTTGCTGGGTTAACACCCGGTAAATCACTTGGAAATCCACACAGAGGATCGAACATATGCATTAAAACTCACAGGAAAGCGACTCCAGAGTGCAAACACAAATTAATCCAAATTACCCCTGAGGGTTTAATTATTACAAACCATTGTTCATGACATGAAGTAAAGATTCAGAGTTTGAAAATAGCAGAATAAAATGAACTAGCGTAACGATTAAAAATCACAGGAGGTCGTTCGTGATGCCATCACTCGTCGACATCCACCCATTCCAGCTCCCAGCCGGGTAGAATCTCACTAGGTCAAACAACACCTACAACAACATTTTGAAAGCAAGGATGAGTATACTAATACTCAGCAAGAATTAACCGTCGGGTGATAACTACATCACCAAACTTTAGACATGGGAGGCTTTTTGGCTGGTAGAGTTCTTTTGCTGAAAAGCAACAAAGAGTGTCCTTATTTTCAATATTTTAGAACAATTTCTAGTTGATTACCATTTCTAAGTGTGCCCACTAATTCAATCACGAATTGTACGAAACATTTAATTCAAGCAATAATATTCACCAAGTTCCATCAATAAGGGATATCATGGCCAGTTGATTAAGCAGTCTCAGATAACGTTGAGAGGCTAACAATCAATTGGTTTCTAACCTTCTAAGGTAACGTAAACACATGGAGGGTGTACTCACCAAGATCCCACCAACCAGGCGGTTCCCAAAATTCTTTGCTTGGGATCAAAGCATAGAGTCCTAGGTATACCCCCTCACCCGGTAGCTAGCCGGGTAGGTGATTACTCAAGATTAGTAAGGGTAAGTTCCCGCACCGTCTCATTAAGGTACTAGGATTACCGGTCCCATTACCGACAACTGCTTAGTACGTTCAAAAGCTTAGCCCACGAAAGCCACTAGACCGAACCCCAAATCCCATTCTCTTACCACATGAGCAATTCATTTAATGATCTGGGGCTTGCCTTCACTGGAAAGGTTGGCCTTGGGCCCTTCTATACTTTGGTCCAGGTCCTGAGCTACATCCGCGTACTGCAGCTCTTCGTCAGCACCTTTGTCTCCTCCTTCCAGCACGAGCGTATATCTACCATCGGGAAGATCTACACGAGGATGCAATGCAAGATTTAATTTACGGTTTTAATTCTTAGTTAATTGCAAACAACACATGACAACCATGGGGTGCATGATGACCACATTCACCTAGATAAGAATACATTCAACATACTCTTCCGATAAAGGAACAATATGCTATTCTTTATTAATCATTCTCTTTGATAGTGACTGTGTACATATTTATGTAAATAATTTAATTTAAATTTCACAAGACAACAGGGGGATGGTCTTGAGCTTTTTAAAATGATTTACATCACACACATAGGGTCATTAGGGGTGTGGTTGGTGATTTTCTTATTTAACTTAATATTAAGCTTTCACTGCCTCTACTGCTTTTATTAATAAAATAATTTATAAAATTAAGCGAGGTGTGTTATGAAGCACTACAAACCTGTTCAAAGACACTGCACACACATGCACACTTATGAGAGCTATGAAATTAAATATACCGAGAATGACAAAAGCTAGTTATCCAAAACATGATAAATGCATAAAAAAATACACATCAACATTATTCCAACTTTCTCACACATGGCCTCTGGTCCAAAACTAAGCTAGGCATGCAACATGTACACCTAGAGCTACTATAGATCTTGGGTTATGCAATTACATTGAAAATTAAGCATATTTTAAGAATAAACATTTCTGACAAATGTAAAATTGTGATTAATTCACTAGAGATGCATTTAGGCACAACAAGATCATATGCCGAAGTTGAGCACAAAAATCTAATATTTTTGGCTAAAAAATCATTTGGATAAATTCAGCATAGATACAAAATAAATTATATAAAAAGAACTATGCAGTAACTTTGTGCAATTTTTGGTACAGAAGCTATGCATAGCCTAACACACAACGTATCCAAAATTCAGCTACACAGCTCTTGTATATTTTGTGATACAACAAATCTAGGTTTTACAGTTTTGAATTTTTCATGCAAAAACTATCAGGAAAAATTATGGTCATGTGTTACAAAAGTTGTAGGGTTTTCACAAGGAATCCAACAAAATTGAGTTTGCATTCTTCCGATTTATCTACGATTTTCTACGGATTTTACAAGAATCAGCCAAACACATACAATAATTAAGATTCCATCTTACTAATAGGCCTCCAGAAGTTTTTAAAGATTCACAGAAATCCCCTCAATTTGCATATTGGCCCTCTGAAGGATTTGAAGCTTCGCAATTGGATCCCTCGGACGGTCGGTGACGTGGTTGACTGGAATCCGGCGAGCTCGCCGGTGCTCGAGGTCGGGGAAGGTCGAGAAAAGGGTCCCTGACCACCCAAGGCTTAATTCCGCGGCTCGGACGGTTCTGGGAGATGGCTGGAAGGGGTCTTGGCGGCGCACGGTGGTGGCGCAACCCGGACTCCGGCGATAATCGAGGCAGGGCTGAGCAATGCGCGGCGGTGTGAGCTTGTATGTGTCCAAGAGTAGGGTTTCGAGCGGTTGGGCGGCCGTGGTTGCAAGCGAAAGGTGAAGCTCAGCAGCGACGCTCCAATGGCGGGGCGGCGGCTAGCTTAGGGAGGAGGAACAAGTGGGCGCGTGCGAGGAACCGGCCTGTGACCCTTTTATATGCGACGTTCCCTGGCGCCTTGAAACAACTGGAGGGGTGAGGGGGACCCGGACGCGCGCGGGTGTGAGTGCGTGTGACAACCCGCCCAAGAAAATACCGTACTATCGCCTAAAACCGATCCACTTTGGTCATTAAGCAATAGTAAAGTATCTTCCTGTCGTTAGTTGCCGGGTTAATGCCCGGTAAATCACTTGGAATACATACAGAGGATCGACCTATGCATTAAAACTCACGTGAAGGCTAGTCTAGAGTACAACACGATTAAAACCAATTTATTCCAAACCATTGTTCATCACATGGAGTAAAGGTTCAGAGTTCGAAAACAACGGAAATAAATTAAACTAGCGCAACGGTAAACATCACAGGAGGCATCCGTGATGCCATCACTTGTCGTCCTCCACCCTGTCAAAAAGCACCTGCACAACAGTTTTAAAGCAACACTGAGTATAATAATACTCAGCAAGACTTAACCGTCGGTTGATATCTACATCACCATACTCTAGACATGAAAGGCTTTTGGCCGGTGGAGTTAGTTTTGCCGAACAGCCACAAAGAGTAGATCCTTACTTTCAATATTTTAGCACAAGTTCTAGTTGATTACCATTTCTAAGTGTGCCATCTAATCCAATCAAGAATCGGACCAGCACTTAATTGATACACCCATATTCACCAAGTTCCATTATTACGGGATATCATGGCCAGTTGATTAAGCAGTCTCAGATAACGGTGAGAGGCCGACAATCGATTGATTTAAACCTTGCAAGGTAAACCTAAACACACGGTAGGCTGCCCCCACAAGGACAACTTCCCAGGCAGTTCCCATAAGTCCACGGGTTGGGAACAGAGCCTACAGTCCTGGGTACAAGGTTAGCTGGCATACCCCGCGAGGCACCCAGTCTCACACATGCACCCCCTTCCCGGTAGCTAGCCGATTAGGTGAATACTCGAGAGTAGTAGGGAAAAGTTCCTGCGCCGTCTCATTAAGGTACTAGGCTTACCGGTCCCATTCCCGACAAGTGCTTAGTACGTTCAAAAGCTTAGACCACGAAAGCCACTGGACCGGAGCCCAAATCCCATGCTCTTACCACATGAGCAAACCATTTATGAAGATATTATGATTCCAACATAAGAATCTATTTTCGCGAGTGACGAACATCACTGGACTTCTATCGGGTCCTATAGCATAGCAGCTATCGACCTAGCATACTAGTGATAGAGCATAGGTACCTAGGGATCATGCATCTAGGGTGTCAATTCAACTCCTGAAACGTAAATGCACAATCATAGCAAACATAATTGCATAATTATAAAATACGGGGTTAATGATCCGGGGCTTGCCTTCGCTAGCAAGGTTGGCCTTGGGCCCTTCTGGACTTGGGTCCAGGTCTTGAGCTACGTCCACGTACTGCAGCTCTTCGTCGGCACCTTCGTCTCCTCCTTCCGGCACGAGCGTACGACTATCGTCAAAAAGATCTACACGAAGATGCAAATGCAAGATTTATTCAACGATTTTTAATTTAATTAACCACAAATAATAGATGAAAACCATGGGGTGCATTGGTTGGACACATTCAGCATACTCTTCCAAAAAGGAACAATATGTAGTTCTTTATTAAATATTCTTTTTGATAGTGACTGTGTACATATATACGTAAGTAATTAATTTAACTTCACAAACAGTAGTGGGTGGGTACATTTAGCCTTTTAAAATGATTAACAACCACAGACAAGGTTATTAAGGATGAGTTGGTGACTTTTCCGATTTAAAAGACTATTAAGCCCTGAATGGCCTTCAAAGCTTTTATTCATGAAATTAATTGATAAAATTCAGTGGAAGGGTGTGTTAAACACTAAACACCTAAGACAAGCCAGTGGACAAACATGCATGCTTTGTGTTGTGGGGAAAGCCGCAGCTTTCGCTCACGAACAATGAAGGGAAAACAAAAGCTCAAGAACTAAAACCAAAATGCAGAACAAAGGACAGCCAAAAGCTCTTTTCTTAACAGTAGGTTTCTCAAAAGTCGATCCCCTTTACTAGTGCCGGTCCGTCTCCTTTTATAGGGAGGCGGGCGGACTTTTTACATTCCGAGAACACCCTTGTGTAAAACGAATCAAAACAGAATGTGCTTGGCTATCTTCGGGTAATCTCCAATTAGATCTCCACGTAATCGGCGCTTCATGATGTCACGCCGCAAATCGCGGCGCCTTTCCAGCTCTTATCACGTGCGCCTGTCGGGGTGGAAACCTTCGATCCTTTGGAGATTCCCCCTTTCGCCTGGCACTTTTCGTCACCTGAAACAGAAAATCACATTCAAGCTTGAACTCGTTAAGTGTTAGGAACGACGAAACCCCCTGAGCGAATCCCAGGCCGAGACTACCTGGGTGAATAAGATTCGCTCCTGAGGTTTCGTCGCAGAAGAAGTCGTTTAGCCTGACCGAGTCCCTGACACCCTGGGCTATACTGGACTCGTTTGGTAGCTTCGCTGGCGACGAAGGGTACTGGCCGAAAACGCAAATTCTGAAAGGTGGAAAAGGGATCGATGGCTCTTGGGATTTCGTTGTCGAACCTTTCGCATAGACACTCTTTTATTTTTTGGTATACGAAAGGCTTGATTCCGAATCCCCCAACACTTTGGATAGCTGGAAGGACAAGGTAAATGCACACAAAAATTAATATTCATCGAAATGATCCAAACTTTCTCACACATGTTATATGGTCCAAAACTAGCCTAGGGATGCAGCATATACACCTAGAACTATTATGAAACTTGAGTTATGTATTTTCAAAGAAAATCAAGCATAATTCAAGAATAATTATTTCTGTTAATTATAAAATTGTGATTATTTCATGGTGTGTTTTAGAATAAAAAGACAATATGCAGAAGTTGGTTGCAAAAAATCTAATTAGTTTTAGCTACAAAAAGCATTTATGCAGATTTTGCAGAAACGGAAAACAATTTTTATAAAACGATTTACATCATAACTTTGTGCAATGTTTTGTACAGGATCTAGTCATGACATAGCACACAACATATCTAAAAATTAGCTACAGAGGATTTATAGATTTTGAGATATTGCAGATCTAGGTTTTTCACATTTCTATTTTTCATGCAAAAACTATCAGGAAATAGATCAGGTAAGAATAACAAAAGCTGTAGGATTTTTCACCGCGAATCCAACAAAATTGAGTTTGCGTTTTTATGATTTTTTACTATTTTCTACGGATTTTACAAGATTCTGCAAAACAGCAATACTATTTGAGATTCACTTTTGCACCGGGGTCCTTAGAAAGTTTCGGGATCTTACAAATATGCCCCTGGCTCACGAAAAACACCTTGGAAACTCTTGATTCCTTGCAATGTCGTCCTCGGGGCGGCGGCCGGCGCGGGTGGTGGAATTCCGGCGAGGTCCGGCGGCGGGGTCGGCCGGGGACGGGCGTGGGGTGGTCCAGGGGTGCCCTAGGCCCGATTTCGACCTTAGGTTGGCGCGGTGGTAACGCCGGCGGGGTCGCATGGCGGCGGCGACCGAGGCGAGCCACTATGCTCCCTGCTTCGGTGAGGTTGCGGTCGGGGCAAAGGATTGTGCGGCTCGGGCAGCTTCGGTAGGGCTAGAGGAGGTGTTGGAACGATTGCTCGGCCGTGGGAGCTAGTGGGGACGCGGCTCGGCGGCGGCGGCCATGGACGGCGGCGGCGGCGCGCACGGCGGCGCCGGCGGCTCTACACGCGAGGCGATGGGCGGCAGCTCCTTTATAGTCGACACGCGCACCGCCGGCCGACCGGTGGACCGGACGGTGGCACCTCGGGGGGGGGGGGGGGGGGGGGGGGCTCGGGGCCGGACGACACCCGTCGGACCACGGGGTTGTTGCGAGGGCGGTACGGCGACACGGAGCGCGAGGTGTTCTCGGTGTGCGCGCGGTCATGGGGAAGGAGCGGCCTGGGAGGGCGCGTCCTCAGGCGGCGCGCGCGCGGGCACTAAGGCAGTGGCGCGGGCCAAACGTGACGGTGTGCCTCGGTTTGACTGCGTTTTTCTCAAAAATTTTGAATAGAAGTGCACAAAGTGGTGAATAGGAAAGTTGTAGATCTCACTACCCTCTACAACTTTTACAAAGGCCGTATAGTGTTTTTCTCCACGGATTTTGCACAAACTGCTGCCAAACTTTGAATGTCGCCATGGTTCGGTGAACAGGAGGTATTGGCGGTTGACCATGTTTTTCACCAATTTCCTCCCAAAATTTGAAATGCCAATCTACATGAAAGTTGAGTCCCTAAACAAACTAGACAACTTCCATATTCGTAGATGTTGAAGTGTTTAGGTGAAATTTGGAGAACGCGGCAAAAGTTCCGGAAGACCTTCGCCGTCGTCCATGGTTAAGCTGGGTTTGACCGTGTCTATGACCAAGGGTTGACCACGGGTGTGTGTAGACTTGGTCAAGGGGTTAAATAGGGTCCATTGGCGAGGTTTTCGAGGTCATGACCCAGGTTGTCCTAGGTTTGACCAGTGTCGGCCGGTTTGACCCAGCTGATTTGGTCATTAGTGTTAATGACGCTAATTAAAAACCTGGGGCGTCACAGCGCGCAGGACGGTGGCTGGCGGACGACACGGGTAGTGGTCCGGCGCGGTGC
This sequence comes from Cenchrus americanus, assembly GCA_947561735.1. Lineage (NCBI taxonomy): Eukaryota > Viridiplantae > Streptophyta > Magnoliopsida > Poales > Poaceae > Cenchrus > Cenchrus americanus. Next base: position 131,128,317 of record OX387239.1, read on the forward strand.
AGCGAGGATGTGCCACGCAGCGGGCGCAGGACCCAAGGCTCTTAGGGCGTGCGCGGCCTTGGGAGGTGTAGCCCCGGGCGTATCTTGGGCGTGGGCCGGTGCGGGAGGGCCCGGACGCCGAGGTACGGCGGTGGCCGCGTGGCAGCGCGTGCGGTGATGACGAAGTGCTGTGTCATGGGGTCCCAAGCGATGGAAGCAGGGTCGTGCACTATTGACGGATAAAACTCATATCCACCTACGATCTGCAAGCGTACGGACTTACAACTTTTCACCACAGGGATTCCCTAGGTTTTTGTCAATCTGCGGAGCAAGGGTCACTAGCATTTGATCTAGCACTAATCTAGTTGATGTAAACCTTTGGATGAAAGATTAATCTATGAACTAAAGGCAACGTAATCTATGAACTAAGACAAGACAAACCCAATCTAATCCAGGTCAAATGACAGACGTGAGATACACAAGTTATGGAGAACGTTTTCCCATGGAGTCTAGGGTACTTGAAGATGCAATCACCTAAACATAATAAAACTGATCTAATCTATCTGAACATGTGAGCACAATTTAGCATCCCCCCATACTGTCAGTACGCGAAGGTAATTTTTGCTAAACCCATTGATGATCACAATATGTTGACACGATCCACAGGAGCAACCCGAAAAGCATGGTGGCCAAACCTTTAACATTAAGTATCATCAACAAAGGAACGATATATTATGATCAAAACAAGAGTTGGTGACTACATATCAAGATCCATTACAACTCCATGGACAAATGACGAATCTACTCCATCAAGATGCTAAGCATGGTACCATTGAATGTGGTATATCCATCTGATGAAGATCAATCCTCGCCGTCCTCCAACTCCGGCAGCGCCGCGGCAAGGCCTCGGCGTCCTCCTCCTTGTGGTGATCTCCAGCGGCTCTCTGATGAATGGATGTCAATAGGTAACCATCTTGGGGAACCTAGGGGGTTGTATTTATGTCCTTGGCCTGGGGCGTGCTCCACCTTGCCTTGCACGAGATCCTCCTTGGGAGAGAAGCAAACTTGGTTTCCATAGAATCAGCCTCGTCCAGATTTTCCTGATTCGTAGCCTTTCCTTGCAGGCACCATATCTCTAACGTCCGGACTCCACATAATGCAAATTCGGTGTCCAGGTTGTGTGCCACGAAATTATCTTCAACTTTGGTATTTATTGTTTTCCTTGGAAACGAAGATAAGATCTCCAAATTGGCCTTGGAATATAATTTGTTCTGATTTCGGACTGACTACACAGCAGTGATTTCAGGGGCCATATCTCCTAGCTCCTTATCCGAATTGGGCCTTCCACATGTCCAAATCGAAGGTATCATCGAGACCCACAACTTTGGTAGTCAAACATTTTCTATTAAAGGCCGTTTAAGTCTCCGAATCTGCACCGAAAGATCATGCTGTCCTGGGCTACGAGAATATCTCTCGGGCTGAGTTGATCTCGTTGGTAAACATCCAAGTCCCTGGAGTTTTGCGTGTTGATGCTTCGGTCCTTGGGTTGTTTGGAGTCATGTTCACTTCGTGTCTTGACTTGTGACGGGCTTCATGATCTTCTCTTGAAGTGCTTGATGAACTTATCCCGAAAGTCTCCTCTCTAACTTTAATTTCCTGCATAAACAAACGAACTCCAAATCGGCATGCAAGTGTGAACTTGTTACATCATTAGTATGCCTAGTGGAGGGTTAGTTGCAAATCATAATCGAAACCAATGTATAAAAAGTACTCTAGGTTGACGGAAATTCACCGTCAACATATCCCCCCATGCTTAAACCTTGCTCGTCCTCGTGTAAGTAATCCTTGCTTAGATGGGAAACCAGTGTTGCCTTCCAATGTTGTCCCTGCACTTAGTCATTCATGACGAGGCAAATTGCTCTCTCTCTCTCTCTCTCTTAAGAATTTATTTTTAAAGTTCAAGTTGTGACCGGCTTCTTTTTCATTATGGAAGATAGACTAACAATAAAGAACAAGCCGCGTTTAATAAACACAATGCTCTCAAACTTAAGCAAACTTCAAACCATTACCTTCTTACATGGAAGAATTTTTAAAAATATGCATATCCAACATAAGTGAAATCTCTCGCAAATGCTCATGGAAACACTCATCTCATCAAGTCACTCAAGCCTATATTAGATTAGTTTCAACCTACTCTACTCATATGTGATAGTGGAAGACTTATGTGGAGCTTGCAAGGTTAAAAACAATCCTAGCAAAATATATATTCGAAATATAGTAAAATTAAGAGAGATCTATTGGAATTACTGAGACTCGTCAAAAAGGCTATGGAAAATAAATGTCGGAAAGAGAGAGGGATGAAACAGACACATTTAGATTGGTGGACATGTGCAAGTGGCAAATGGATGATCCCGAGGCACGAGTGAAGTCCTCGTTATCGGATTGCCCATGGTTTGAAGATTAGAGTATGGATTTGTCATCAAGACACTTGAGAACTTATGAAGCAAAAAGAATCAGGAGCATATATATATATATATTACTTTTTATTTTAATTCCTTCTCATTTTCTCTCTTTCTTTCTTTGTTTTCTTTCTTTATTCTTCCTTTTTTCCTTACTTTTATTTTCTTCTCATCATATTTTTTTTCATTTTTTCCTTTTGCTCTTCAGAACTTTTTGCAACATAATACTTACATAGAATTTGCCAGAGATGATTTAATGATTCCTCCCCCATGCTTGAACTATGCTCATCCTCGAGCATAAAAGAGAGGGGAAATGACTGCTAAAGAAGTATAAATTCCATAATCTTGCGGAATATTTGAATCTCTATCGAGAATTTTACTCTATACTCAAATTGGGTTGTGGATAAGGAGGTGATCACAAAAAGATGTTTTTGGTTTAGGGTGGATGCCCAGCGAAGTTTGTGAAATCTTCGATGTGAAAACCCACAATGCATGGACAAAAAGGCTAGCATGAGAAAGTTACACAAAGGAATGACCAGCTTCTTAGTCTCGAGCCATAGAAATCAATCCTAATCCAACTCATCAAAACATATGATTGCAATCTACAAGTTTTGTTATCATAGAACATATATGTATATGGCTTTGGTAGGTATAACTTTGCAAGAGCAACACAAATATGTAGATAGCATAAAAATTAAGTTTTCATAAAAACAACAAGTTATCCGGCGATCCATAAACTTAAATCAAATAGCAAAGATATGTATGTGGGTCTAAAGCATAGTCATTTCACCTCTACAAATAAAAGAGCAGGTATTTAAATTAATTTTAGATCATATTATTGAGAGTAATTAGCCAAGACATGTATAACTTCATGTAGGTAAAACAAAGCGGCAACTTTCATCATCTTTCCGTAAGCATAGGCAATATAAAATATCGAGGTGAACACAAGGTCATGTCTATCTTTTGAAAATAAAAAGATACCTAGGTTGTCCTCCTAGTAGCCATGTTATTGTTTGAAGGGAAAACAAAATGTTGCACCTAAGGTTGAAGGCATACTTACAAGCATTTATATTCGGAAAAGAGAAGGTCCATAGAGATGTTACCATCATTTGTAGTTCTTTGTTGCCTTCTTCTGACATTTCCATGTATCTATGTGGCTTTTGCTTTTGTCTTGATTTATCAATGCTCCTAAACTTTTGAATTTGATCTTGTATGCTTAATGGAGTCATTGGTCGCTCTTCTCTTCAATGTTGTCATCACCATCTCCTCTTTCTTGTTCTCGTCACCTTCTTTCTGTCTCTTTTTCATGGATTTCCCCTCTGTACAGAACAGAACATATATCGAAATATAGCTCTATTGAAAATATAGCTCTACTGATTTTAGGACGTGTTGCACTCGGTGATTCAGGCATAACCGCTTGTAGGAACCTTTGATTGTCTTGATTCTTGATTTGTTGGATTTGTAACTTCATGGGGCTTCTAAATATCCAAAAATATTCACTGTTTTCCCTTCGAGACCATGCAGAATTTTGATGCGATCAGTGGCTTTTTGCGCATTGACCCAGTGATGTTAATGATCTTGATCATTCTATCTTCTAGAGCGTCATGTTGCACTTATGAAGGACCGAAGCGGCGAACCAGAGAGGGGGGAGTGAATGGGAGTTGATAAAAATTCTATTCAAGAATTTGGCCTATGAACTTGATTTCACTCATGCACCTTCACAAGCTTCTCTTGCCAAGCCCACACAACCACTGAAGTGCTGCTGCACCTAGGAGCAAGACCCAACCAGCAACCACACAACACACGCAGCGGAAACACACACAACACGGTTGCTGGAACCTAAAACCGGTCAGGTCGGTTTCTGAAACCGGTCAGACTGCTTCTGTTGGACTTAGCCTCACACAGGCAGGGGAAACTAGTCAGACCGGTTTGGCAAACCGGTCAGGCCGGTTTGGCAAATCGGTTAGGCCGATTTTGTCTAGAAACTTCCCAAAACTCCCCTAAGACCCAAAACACCTCAGGAGCCTTTGCACCTTTGAATAAAATAAGCCATAGCGCAACAGAGACTCCCTTGCTCAAAAACCCTTCTCGACAGCCCACAGGGCGAAACCGGTCAGACCGGCTTGGGAAACCGGTCAGGCCGGTTTTGGTCTGGACACTCGGGAAGAACACAGCCCGCGGGAAAAACTCAAAACTCCAAGTGATCGATCTCCCGATTCGTTCTACAGATCCAAGTGAGACTTTGGGGTAGTTGGGGCACCTCGTGGGCTACCTTTGGCTAGAAGCTCGGTCCCCAAAACCTACTCAATCAAGAGGAATCGGAAGTCAACCCTCAAGAACACCTTCCCATGGAAACCACCGAAAACACCCAAATCGAAGCCGTTTCAAAGGGTTTGTTGGATCAAGATCACCAAGCAAAGAGGCACGAGGTCCTCATATGTGAAATCCAACAAGAATCCCTCAAAGAAACGCCCCCAAAACTTCACCACGGAAAACCCAAGAAAAGAGCCCGAGAAGCACCAAAAAGGAAAAACGGGAGGAACACAATCAAGCCTTGAGGAACCACGACGAATCTTCTATACAAACCATGAAGGGTTCATACAAGGTCTAGCTTCTGCCTGATCATCCTTCCCTCTCACAAGATCTCACCATGAATCTCTTAAGCTAGTCCTAGAAATCCTAAGGAAAATAGGAAGAGGAAAATAGCAAAACGAAATGAGCTAGGGTTCCAAGAGTTGGCTGCCATCCTCTCACCCCTTGGGTTATATGGAGGCAAGCCGAATGACTAAAATACCCCTAAAGACTAAACTAGGATACACGTCCACCAAGGGCACTTTGGGAATTTGTCTTCGTAGGACCATCGGATGGATGCCTGGCGACCAGACTTCGCGTAGCCTCGACGCAAGCCTCACGATCCCGACGTGTGTCTTCCGCCTCGAACCTTCCGGTGCCCTGCGACCCCAAACCGGTCAGACCGGTTCTCCAAACCCGTCAGGCCAGTTTTGTCCTGACAGCCACGCCTGGTCTTTGGCCTCGACTTTGTGGTGCAGCCGAGTAACCCGGTGATTTTCTGGTGAACCACCGCAAACCCCGCGAACTTGATGTAGCCTCCGCAAATCACCACTCATGACTTGGCTCCCACGAAGTCCCGGCTCGACCTTTGTTTTGTGGCTCAACCAAGAAACCGTCCACCGACTTCATCTTGTTCTTCTTGCCACCATGCGGCTCGCACTTGACCCCGCAGGCCACATGGTCCCTCGAACGAAGCCTACTTGTCTTCTCCACACTTGAAGGCCTCACCGGCAACGACCTTTCACGCTTGTTCTTCACTTGCACCAACACTAGTCAAGCCGCAACCTGCACCTGCAATACTTAGCCAAGAATCAGTCCACACAACGTTCTCAATCACTCATCACACCAGGAAGTGACCATCCACCGGTCCTCGAACCACACATGATCCTCAATCTCCCCCTTGATGAGTGCATTGACAACACACACATATAGGAATCAGAGAGAAAAGGAAAAAAAGAAATGAATAAAAAGAATCTCCAACAAGCGATCGAAAGCCAAAGAAAGACAAAGAGCAAGATCACTTGAAGAAGACATGTCTCAGACCCCTTAGGCAAGGGCAACGACTCGACACATCCGAGACAAAACTATGCTCAAGCAAAGAGCACAAACCACCAAAGCATACAAGAGGTCCCCCTGCACATACGCATACTCCCCCTGAACAAGTGCCAACTCTGGGCACAGACCGGTGTTAACACCAAAATTTGGTAAGGAGTTTGACTTGTGGGACCAACTCGGTGAGAAATCCGTCCGGTGGAAGGAAGGTTTCTTCATATGCATTCGGCAGAAAAATCCGCGGTCGGCTATCTGCTTCTGTTCGGCAAGGAAACTGTTGAGCTGATTTTGCGGGATTGTACGGTGACGTGGCCCAAACGGAAAGGACGAATGGATGGATAAGCGATCGAGCTTAGAGATAAATTAGGTATCAAATCCGTTCGGGGTCGTGCTAGGCAGGGTATAAATATGAACCCTGAATGTATGTAACAGATACGAAATCTTTTTCAATACAAACCGGCTTTACGCCAAACCCTAGAGTCCATTTGTCGTGTCGTCGAGTTCTTCGAGAGGGTTCGTCGATCCGTCGACCTCCGTGAGTACCGGCAACCTTGTATCATATCTAGTATCATGCGGTGGATTTAGATCTGATGCAAGTAGTCTTGTTACCATGCTTAGTGTCATGCGGTAGATTCAAGCTTGGTTCAAGAAGGTTTCTTGTTAGGTCATGAGCCATGCGGTAGGCTAAGATCTAGCTTGAAGCTAGTTATCGGCTCTATTGAATTTTCGCAAGGTTCAATAGATTCATTAAGTTACCCTGTGTTGCTTTGAGTTTTTGCTTTATGTTTAAATTCATGTAACACCTTTTTGCCCAATCTAGATGGGTTTGGATCGGCTTTATCCCTTTTGATGATCCTCATGCGAATCAAGTTCGTGCCTTTGGCTAAATTAACATGTGGATCACATGCTCTATGATAGCCGAAACTGAGTCGATCTAGGTTGTTACGTGTTGCGGGTTCAAGCTTGCCAAAGCTTGTATAAATCTTGAAAGAACTGGGTATCACGCGGTAGATGCAGGTTTTTGGGTTGTTTTGGAGCTGATCATCCGGTGGATTAGATTTCAAATCAATCTGATAGATTTATCTTACTTGGTAATGTTCATTCCTTCTTCATGGACCTCGAATCTACGTTCTTCGGCCGTGTTCGGTTATGTTCTTCATGAGTAAAACATGTGCATAATTCATGCTTTAAATATTGTATGCTTTTAGCTTTCCATATTTAGATCGTGTCATGCGGTGGATAGATCTGTTTGTGGAAGGTGGCACGATCCCAAGCAAGTTGTATCATGCGGTGGATAGATTCGCTTGGTGTCGTACCCGACGGGTTTTAAAGTACCTAGACATGCGGTAGACTAGTGCTTTGGATCTATGCATGCGTGTTTATTACATATTTATGCTCGCGCTTTTACTTCATTTATTATTTAATGGCCCTGTTTGGATCCATGGGTTAGAGTTAGTTTTGGTTAGTTGGAGCTCAACTAACCACAAAGTATCCAAACATGAGGGCTAGATTGAGCTAGTTTGCATCTAACCCACCCCAAAAAACTATCCCACCCAAGAGGTGCTTATTGGGGCTAGTTCATGTTGGGTCCACCAAAAAGTGACTTTTCTCTCTCCCTCCACCCACACCTAATGATTGAAAAAGTACATTTAATGTCATTCTAACCCTTTCATCCAAACACCTCTAGAGCTAGAGTTAGTTTAGGGCTAGAGAGCTAGAGTTAGAAACTAGCTCTAACTCTAACCCTGCTGGAGTATCCAAACAGGGCCAATGTTGATCACCACGGAGATCAGTCATGGTCTTGCGCACGTGCATCTTTGTTCAGATAAAGACCGATTCGTCGTCATGCTTACGTCATCTATTCGGCTATGTTACTTTTTCCTTTTTAAAGCTCCCGAATAGTTTCAGTTTGCTGGCAGATAGCTTTCTATAGCTATATGTCATCCCATTTGGCTCTATAGCCGTAAATATGGAATTGTCTGGTACCACCTGGCAAGTTCCAAGCTTTGGAATTTAACTACTTTGTCTTTTGTCAATTTTCAGGGAAAATTGACTGGCACGTCTTGTGATCTCTTCACGTGTGAAGTCAGCTTGTTCGGCTTGCTATGTGCTTGGCGCTAGGTGCAGATTTTGCGTCAACACACTTTTTGGCACGCCCAGTGGGACCATTGACCATGAATCAGCGCTGGGTCAAACAGACGAAAGGCACCTACGATTTCGACGTCACTAAAGCTGATAAGCTATTTGAGTTCCTGGTGAAAGAAAGCCGAATCAAGTTGCCTGAAGGGCATTGAATGCTTCGGCCCGATGGAGTAAAAGAGAAACATTACTGCGGCTTCCATGACAGGAATTCTCACTCCATCAATGATTGCAGGGTCTTCAGGATGAGGATCCAGAGAGCTATCCAGGAGGGGCATCTCAAGTTCGATAACAAGATGAAACTGGATGGCCACCCTTTTCCCCAGAACATGATAGGCTTTTCCGTCAACATGGTGACAGCCGAGGAGAAGGGCAAGGTCAAAGTCTTGACTTCAGCCAGGGCAAGGCAGGATGGAGAAGTAGACCCAGGACGTCAAGTGACCTTGGAGCAGGTGCATGGTGAAGCCCCCAGTGTTCTCAAGAGCCATGTTGAGATCGGGGAATCGTCCAGGGCCAAACCCAGGGTGACCACGCGCATCCTCCTCAATAAGTGGCAGCACCAGCTGGAGAAAGAGCGCTACCAGAAACAAAAGCACGAGGAGGAGAGGCGCAGGGCCGAAGAGGAAGCGCGCAGGAGAGATCTAGAGCAATATACGCGCGAGCGGGAGCGCGCGCACTGGGGGTGCTCATTCTTCAGGCACTGCTGGAACGAAGGGTTGAAGCTTCCCACACTGAGAAATTTCCCTGAATGCAGCGATAGGTATTTTGAGTATAGGCAGGAGACTACCAATCGCCGATCCGTCCATGAAAGAATTGGAAGGATACATCCTAGCGAGGATCGGCGTCAAAAAATTGAAATCATTGATCATCCCAGAAAGAGACAAGCTGATTTGAGGTGGGCTGATCAGGAGGAAGACGAGGACGAGTACATCTGGCAAAAGGGGCAATGGTGCCCGCCTGGCCTAAGAAAGAGTCAGAAAAGGAGGGTTCAACGCTTGAGGAACCGCGAACCGAGGCGCGGGGGTCCGGACAAGACGGGTGTGGCGTCCAAAGGATAAACCTGAAGGGTCAAACCGTTCGGCTCCCGGCGTGTATGGTATATTTTTCGCCGAATGAATTTATGGCTCCTGCTAATCAGGTTGTGCAGGAAGAGGCGTCCCTAGACGATGAACAGCTTGAGGGACTGATGGCGCAGCTAGTGCTAGCCAAGCAAGCCGTCTTCGACAAACCGACCAAAAATCGACACATGAGGCCGCTATACTTGAAGGGATATGTCAATGGCAAGCCATTGACCAAGATGTTTGTCGACGGTGGAGCAGCGGTCAATGTAATGCCGTACACCACTTTCAGAAAACTTGGCATGGGCCCTGGCGATATGACACCTACAAGCATAATACTGAACGATTTCGCCGGGAATCCTTCAGACACCAAGTGATGCGCCCACGTGGATCTGATGATCGGGTCCAAAACACTGCTCAAAACCTTCTTTGTCATCGAAGGTAAAGGAGCCTACAGCCTATTGCTTGGACGGGACTGGATTCACGCCAACTGCTGCGTCCCATCTACCATGTATCAGCAGCTCATCCAATGGGTGGATGATGATATTGAGGTGGTCCAAGCAGATGACTCCGTGAGCATTGCAAATGTGGAACCAGCTTTCTGGGAATATCAAGGCATTGACTGTTTCTCAGGAAAAGACTGGGAAGAATGTCTGTTGAGCTCGTCGGCCAGCCGATCAACTGCCGATTCAAGCAGTCGGCTCTTATAGCAATTTTTAATGGATAACCCCGTCGATGGTACTGATGGCAAATTGGGGCGAGGATTCATGTCGGCCGATAAATTAGAGGAAGTTGACATTGGAAGTGGTGACAAACCAAGGCCGATATTCATCAGCGCAAACTTGCAATCAGACTTCAGGGAGGAGTTAATCAAGTTGCTTAAGGAATATAAAGATTGCTTCGCCTGGGATTATTCGGAGATGCCTGGACTGGACCGTTCCATTGTTGAGCATCGGTTGCCAATCAAATCTGGTTTTAAACCATACAAGCAACCTCCCCGGAAAATCTACAAAGACGAGGTATTGGCCGATGTGAAGAAAGAAGTTGAAAGATTACTTGATGCAAACTTCGTTCGGCCATGCAGATACGCGGAGTGGATCTCTAATATTGTCCCTGTCTACAAGAAGAATGGAAAGATGAGGGTCTGCATAGATTTCAGGGATTTGAACAGAGCTACTTTGATGGATGGTTACCCCATGCCTGTTGCCGATTTGTTGGTTGACGCCGCTGCTGGGCACAAAGTTATCAGTTTCATGGATGGTAACGCGGGATACAACCAAATTTTTATGGCAATAGAAGATATATCAAAGACGGCATTCAGATGTCCTGGTCATATAGGCCTATTTGAATGAATAGTCATGACATTTGGGTTGAAAAATGCCGGTGCAACTTATCAGCGAGCCATGAATTACATCTTTCACGAGTTGATCGGCAAAGTTGTTGAAATTTACATTGATGATGTCGTGATCAAGTCCCTAAGTCATGACACACATTTGGAAGACATGAAGAGAACCTTGGAGTGCACCCGAAAGCATGGTTTGAAGATGAATCCAAACAAATGCGCTTTTGGGGTATCAGCTGCAGAGTTCTTGGGATTCTTGGTCCACGAAGGGGGATTGAAGTTGGCAAGAAAAGCATGAAGGCCATTGATGAAGTTTTCCCTCCAACTAATCTCAAGGAATTACAATCTTTGCTCAGCAAGATCAATTTTGTAAGGAGATTCATCTCAAATCTGTCACAAAAGGTTTTGCCATTTTCTCCATTGTTGAAGCTTAAGAGAGATCAGAAGTTCACATGGGGTGATGAACAACAAAGGGCTTTTGACGAGATCAAGAAATACATGAAGGAGCCACCAGTACTGGTCCCTCCTCAGTTGGATAAGCCTTTCAAGTTGTACGTGGCGGCCGATACCCAAACCATTGGATCGGCCCTTATTCAAGAATTCGAAGGAAAGGAGCGGATAGTAGCGTACCTTAGCCGAAAGTGACTTGATCCTGAGACCAGGTATTCGGCTGTGGAGAAATTGTGCCTATGCATGTACTACTCGTGTACAAAATTTCCGCACTACTTGCTGAATGCCGAATGCGTTGTATACTCCAAGTTTGATGTAATAAAGCATATGTTATCTATGCCAATTTTGAATGGCAGGATTGGCAAGTGGATCTTGGCTCTATCGGAGTTTGAATTGAAGTTCGAATCGGCAAAGGCTATAAAAGGTCAGATCATTGCCGATTTTATAACTGAACATCGTGATCCATCAATTGATTTGCTTGAAATTACTCCTTGGGCTTTGTTTTTTGATGGATCATCATGTGGCAAAGGTGGAGGAGTAGGGATTTTATTAATTTCACCCAGAGGTGAGATGTTTGAATTTGCCATCCCTATACAGCCCACTGTTACAAACAATCAGGCTGAGTACGAGGCATTGCTTCGAGGGCTTCAATATTTGAGAAAAGCCGGGGCCATTTCGGTTGAAGTTTATGGAGATTCAGAATTGGTAATAAAGCAATTGAACGGCCAGTACGAATGTAAAAGTGAAGCGCTGAGGAGTTGCTACGAAGAATGCAGGGAAATCTTGAAGAGCTTTCCGTTGGTGACTCTACAGCATATTCCTAGGGAACATAACGAAGAGGCAAACAGGCTGGCTCAAAGCTCCTCGGGTTATAAAGAGAGTCAAGAGGCGTTCGCTACAGACATATGCGCGCTGGGAATGGATCTTGCGGGAGATGATTGGAGAAAAGAGATCGTTGACTATTTGAAAGATCCATCCCAAAAGGTCTCTAGGAAGCTCAGGTACAAGGCCATTTAGATGGGGTATTGTTACGATGCCTGGGTCCAGAGGAAGCTAAAAGGATGATGAGTGAAGTGCATGATGGGATATGTGGAGCACACCAATCGGCCTACCGCATGAAATGGGTTATCAGGAAAGCTGGGTGCTTTTGGCCGACGATATTGGAGGACTGCTTTGAGTATTACAAGGGATGTAAAGATTGCCAGAGGTTTGGAAATATTCAAAGGGTTCCTGCGTCAGCATTAAATCCCATTATCAAGCCATGGCCATTCGGGGGGGGGGGGTATAGACTCGATTGGCCGATTAATCCACCATCCGAAGCAAGGGGCATAAGTTTGTGCTTTTGGCTACAGACTATTTTACTAAATGGGTTGAGGCGATTCCACTAAAGAAGGTGACGTCGGAAAACATGGTTGAATTTGTCAAGGAACACATCATCTATCGGTTTGGAATCCCTCAGACAATCACAACTGATCAAGGAGCCCAATTCGTGTCCTTGGAGTTCAGAGAATTTGCAGAAAGCATGGGAATCAAATTGTTTAATTCTTCTCCTTATTATGCCCAAGCTAATGGTCAGGCAGAGGCTTCTAATAAAATCATGATCAAGCTGATACAAAAGAAGATCAACCAGAAGCCAAGGAGGTGGCATTCGGTACTCAGTGAAGCACTATGGGCTTACCGAATGGCCCCTCATGGAGCTACAAAAACATCTCCTTATGAATTGGTTTATGGACACCATGCGGTTCTACCTTGGGAAATACAATTAGATTCCAGGAGTGTTGTTTTATAGAAAGATTTAAGCTCCAAAGATTACAGTGGCTTAATGATGGATGAGCTAGAAGATTTGCACATGATCTGTCTTGGGGCCCTAGAAAACATCGAAAAGAACAAGCTGCGGGTTGCCAAGTATTATAACAAGAAAGTAAAAGTTAGGCAATTCGCAGAAGGAGATTTGGTTTGGAAAGCGTTACTGCCGATTGGAACCAAATACAGTGAATTCGGCAAATGGTCCCCTAGCGGGAAGGACCCTTTCGCGTGGTCAGATGCGTCCCTGGTAATGCATACATGTTGAAAACTTTACTAGGAGAAGAATTTTCCGCTGCAATAAATGGGAGATATTTGAAGAAATATTATCCTAGTATTGAAGTCGATCGGCGATCACCAGCAGTGGGATTACATGCATCTGATACAGGAATAGCCGGCGCTCAAGAACGAGGCCGCCTTTAGAACAAAAATTCCCAAACAGAAGGAACGACCAGTGCCTAGATGCATTGCCCTTAGCACAAAATTACATTACAACTGCTCCTTGCAGGTTTACATCCAACAACCCTGGCGATCAGGACTTCGAGGAGGCGGGAAGCAGAAGGCCTGGAGTAAGAAGAGAAAGTATGATTCAATCTTTTCTTTGCTTCTTCGGCTGCTCCCTCTTCAGTTGCTCCAGGACCACCGTGACGGCAACTTGGAATGCATGGGGGTGACCATGATTTGTTGCCTCCACCAAGTCGTCAACAAGCCGCTTTCGGTGTTATTGTACCTATCGAGACATCCGAGACAAAGGAGTGGTCATTAGGGGCAAAGATCCAGACGTGAACGCAGAGTCAAGAAGGAGCCAGAGACATTTACCTCCCACTACTGCCTCCAAAGCCATGCGACGCTCGCGCTCGGCCTGGCAACGAGCTGTGATGTCCCTGAGGTCATGCTCCAGGTGCCGAACGCGGCGGCGCAGTTGATGGCTGGTTCTCTGCTCGGGCGTGGCATCCTCTGCTTCGAGGGAAGAATCAGAGGAGATGTACTCAGGCATGTCTTCGGTCCCGATGATTTCCTCAGGAAGCAGGTCAAGGCTGAAAGAGGAAAGGTGGGGAGGAGGTAAAACGCGAGATTACATGAAGAAATGAGGAGCAAATCAAGGGAAAACTCACTCTCGAATCATGCGCTTCTTCGGGATGCTGCCCTCCTGGGGCTACTTGCCTTTGTCCATGGCCTTGGGGTTTTTTCCTCTGAGGACAGAGGGGGAGATGAGAAGTGATGGATGAGTGTGCGAGTGGATTTGTAGGGCATCTCATCAGACTATTTTATTGACTGAGGGAGTGCGTTGGGAGTGATGACTGGCCGGCGTGCACTGTTGGAATACCAAGCGGCAGGGTTTTCTTCCCGAATGCGAAGGGTTTTCATTTGAACAGTACTTACGGATTGCCGATTCGAGGATCTTCTGCGGATTTTGCGCCAAGGGGCATCTGTTGGCGCATGTTCGGCTCAAGCGAGTTCCCGAGTACGTTTAAGGAGAAGCAAGATCCACGGATGCAAACACAGGAAAAATCATCGCAGTACAAGCACGAGAATTAAAAGTTCTTTGTTTATTGCCGATATCAAACATCCCTGATACAAACTAGTTAAAGAGCCTGTTTAACACAGACTGGGGATGGGTGAGTTCGGCAATGGCGTCACCGTGGCCATCGAGGCGCTCCAAGATGATCTCGATCTCCTCGATGTCTTCTGGTGCACCGCCCCGGAAGCCGCGCGGCCTGGTGGAGTAGTCGACGTCGGTGTGCGTCGCCATGGTAGCCAGGCCCAAAGTGGTGCCCAAGCGGATGCCGTGGGTGGCCACTTCGTCCACGCGGTGCGCCACCGCGGCAAGACGCTCCGCCGGCGTATCTCCGCGGGCGTTCACCTTGTCGGCCAATTGCTCCACTAACATTTTCAGCTGGTTGAGCTCGGCATCACGGGCTGCAAAATACAAGATAAAGGTGATCAGTATCAAAAGCCGGATTGGATTAAGGAGTAGTTTCAGAGCCGTACCGTCGATGGTCGCCAGCAGCTGCTTGCGCTTTCTTCCCACTCCAATTCGGCTATGCCCGCCTTTTTGGAGACATCTTCCAGCTCGCGCTGGGCCACCTCCAGCTCCGCCTTGAAGCGGAGAGCGTCAAGTTCCCCGTAGGGCACGAGGGAGTAATGGTCGGACTCCGAGGAGTCGTCTGGCAGGGGCTGACCGGCCGGTGCAGAGGATGGATTCCATTGAATCAACCGGAAACGAGGGCGATCGTCAAAAACAAAAAGGGATCAAAGTCGAATCGTAAAAGGAAAAGTTGACGATTATTGCCTCCGGTGGGTACTGGCGCGACTCCCCTCCGCCTCGTCAGCAGTGCGGCGCCGGTTGTTGCTGCTCGCCATGCTTCTGGGATTTGCGCTGGTTGGAAAAAGAAGACTTGAGATTGGCGAAGATTTGAGAGCTAAAGGCTTGGTGGAGAGCTGGGGGCACCTACGGTTTTCATTTATAGGCATGGCAAGACAGATCGTGGCCTCAGGTCGTGGCTCTGGATCATGGCGCATATCCCAAGAAAATTGGAAGGTGGAGAGGTTTCCTTGACCGATCCGCCGTTTGGAGTTCAAGGCTGAGTCATATTCGGTTGATTGGCTCGGCTGAAGGGAGTCAAAGTGCCGTTCGGGTATTGGCACTTCTTTACCGAATGGGTCGTTCAGCGTTGCAGTTAAGGACGTGCAGAGGAAAAGAGAAATAAGATTGCAAGAGCAAATGTTACAAGAGCGACCAGTTCGGTTACACATCGATCGAAACATCTAGATGTTTAAATACTTCGCAATTACATTGGAGGCATTCGATGTTGCTTGGTGAAAGTTCTCCATCCGTTCTTGATAATCTTTCTGGGCGTCGGACAGGATGGTGAGTTCTGCATTACATTGATTCACCTCAGCTATGGCCGATGTTGCTTCCTCTTGGATCTTCTCTATCGATCCGGGAGTTCGGCTATTTTCTTGTCATCGGCTTCTATTTCGGAAACGGACTTCTCGACTTTCGCGCCTCCAATGCGGCTTTTCTGGCGATCTTCAATTCACGAGCAGCTTGCAGATTGGCCAATGTCTCTTTGTGACTCTCAGTCTGAGATTGTGCTCCCTTCACGGCTTGTTCAGCTTTGGCCCTCTTCTGTTCAACAGCTGGGCGGGAAGACACCTTTCTCAGAGCTCGTCTTATGGCCACGTAATGAATATCCAGACCGGAGATGGATTCAAGTGAGGCATTGATGTCCTCAGGGAGTTCTCGGCTGATGGGTCCAAGCATAAAGTGATCAAGCTCTTTGAATTGATCTCGTGCATCTCTTTGCAGCCAGGCGAAAATTTCCTTGAGTTTTTTTGCACTATCTCTGACAAAGTTTGAGGCACTCCTTCCCTTGTCTCGGCAACTGGATTGTTCCCCATTGATGGGTTTGATGATGATGGAGCTTGATTCTGAGAGAGTAATATTGCCGAGTCAGGAGTATTGGAAGTAAAGGATAACAAGATTAGGTGCAAATGTTTACCTCATGCCTGACTTCCTGAACCGGAGCAGGATTTTGTTCAGGGGCGACCCCTGGAATCACTGGTGAAGGGGATGTTCCAGGCAAAGCTGAAGCTTCTGTGTGAGAGGGTGCTGATGCAGTTTCTGGCAACTCAGGAGCTTCTGGCCGGAGAGGAAATAGGTTCACCTCTGCTAAGGTTGATGTTTCTGCCTGGCCAATGGGTGATTGAGCCCTTGGAGGACTTGATGGCTCCGGTTGGATGGGGAAATTTACCTCTAGAGAGGTTGGTGTTTCTGTCTGAGCAGGGGGTGATTGAGTCCCTGATGAAGATAAGATCTCTACTTGGGCAGATGGCTCAGCCCTGGGTGGACTTGCATGCTGAAAGACGGGGACATCCACAAGTTGATCCTCCATTGTTTCCTCTGCAAATGCCAGATTAAGAATGAATGCCAGTGTTCATCCTTAAGGAAAGGACAGTAAAGGTCATACCAGTGGGTGGAGCATTGGCAGGTTCTGAAATTGAAGGCTGTTGAGTTCTAGTTTGAAATCACATAGGACGAGATTTATCAGAAAAGAGTAATCCTGTGATCAAGAAAGAGAGAATTTTACCTCAAAAAGGACTTTCTTGATGGTTCTCCTCCTCTTAGCATTTGGAGGTGCAATCAGAGACAAACCTTGCCTCCTGTCAGCAGTAATGCTGGGCAGAGTTGGATCTGTTGTAGCATACCTAGCCATCAGTTGAGCCAGGGTTGGTGATCTAAATCCCAATGCTGAGATTGGGCCCACTGCATTGTAAGCAATCTCCCTGGCTAGAGGGGCAGGCACTGTGTTCTGTGGGCAAAAAATTAAAATCATGATTGGAGGAAAAAGTGTCTGATTTGAGGAAAGGGATAATCATGTTACCTCTGAAGTTGGCTGAAAATCAGGCATTAGCTCTATACAAAATAAGTGTACAGGCTCACTGAAAATGTGATCATGGAATTCTTGCCACCAGGAGTTGAAGGTGGGGTGAGCTACTGTTGTAGGTGTGAAGGGCCAGGTGTAAACAGTTGAACTGCATACATACTGAAAAACCCTGCTGGTTTGAGTAAGTTCTTTGATTTCCTCTCTGGGCTTGAGAAATTCATGCAAAAATAGCCTTGGGGGCATCTGGCCACATCCAAGTTGTCGAGCCATCATGTTGGGCCGATAGTATTCATAAGTCTTTGTGGGTTAACCTCCCTCCACTAAATTCAAATGTGGCGTAATGCATGGATGGATGAGGATATTGAGGATTTCTAGAAATCTTCCATCTTGGTGTCCAGCTTCAAAGGAGAACTCACAGGAGAGAGTTAAATTATCATTGTCCAAATAAGGGAGCCAGAGAGGATTTGGGAAACCTTTGAAGAAGAGCTCGAAGAGCTGGCTGACATTCTGCTTGATGAGAACAGTTGAAGCAGCCTCTCCATAGGTGTGGCATCCTCTGGTGACTTGGGGTTCCCCTTCATGATAATTGGATGAAGTCAACAACAACAATCTGGTGCATGTACAGTTGCAGCCACATTTGTAAAAACCACCAAGGACCATTGACACATGCTATCCTCTGGCTGGTGTACATTTGGGTGACAGTTTGATGAAGCATGTGGTACACACTGCCCAGGAGGTATTTCCCAAGGGGAAGGCGATCACCATTGGCTAAGTGTGAAGCCATTACAATGTGATTCAGAGTGGGCTCATTGGCTTTACCACAGAAGATGAACCTGCACAACCACATGTTCAAGAATGCCCTGTATTCAACTTCACCAAGGGGACCATCTTTCATATGATTCTGGATATAATTTTTGTATCCGCTCCCTGGTTTCACCCCTGTTTGTCTTGTGGAACCTTTGAAATCCCAGGGACGAATAGATCCTGTAATGTCAAGGTCGGTGATCATGTATACATCGGCCAGAGTTGGGGACATTGGGCCGTGACCAAAAAGGAAGGCGTTGACGCCATTTGACCAGAAGTGGCAAGCTGCTATCAAGAGGTCTTCGTTTTTGGGGGTCTCGGCCAAAGACAGCTCCAAGCATTGAGCAATGCGGAGGGTATCCCAGTTTTGGGTCCTGGCACTCTTATCCGCAAGGACTCTTTGGTACCAATTCTTCCAGCCTGCGATTGGGGGCAAGGGCCAGTTCTTAAAAGCATCCTGCCACAGGGGAGGCTTAGTTAAAGCCGCTTTGAAGGGGATCCTTTGGGATTCAGCTGCGATAAATTCGCGGGGATCAGAAACTCCCACAGGACCAAGGAAGTAGGATCTTGAATTGGCCTCAGTACGGATTAAAATCTCGGTGGAGAGCTCCTGGAGGAAAGCAGAGAAGAAATCTCAGGTAAAAATTGAAAATCTGAATGCCGAATGAAGCTTATGGCGGAGGAATTTACCTGAGCAGCTTGATTTTGAGCCGCCATTGGGGATTTGAGCTCAGAAAAGGCGATCTAGGGTTTGGATCTAGACGAAGACTCTGGCGGATTGCGAAGAGAGAGAACAGGTGTTGAACAGATTTGATTTGAAGACGTTGGTGGCTGGAGTCAATTCCGGAATAAAATCACTTTTATCCCGTAATTGAAGGGGCATGTGTTAACACCAAAATTTGGTAAGGAGTCTGACTTGTGGGACCAACTCGGTGAGAAATCCGTCCGGTGGAAGGAAGGTTTCTTCAGATGCATTCGGCAGAAAAATCCGCGGTCGGCTATCTGCTTCCGTTCGGCAAGGAAACTGTTGAGCTGATTTTGCGGGATTGTACGGTGACGTGGCCCAAGCGGAAAGGACGAATGGATGGATAAGCGATCGAGCTTAGAGATAAATTAGGTATCAAATCCATTCGGGGTCGTGCTTGGCAGAGTATAAATATGAACCCTGAATGTATGTAACAGATACGAAATCATTCTCAATACAAACCGGCTTTACGCCAAACCCTAGAGTCCATTTGTCGTGTCGTCGAGTTCTTCGAGAGGGTTCATCGATCCGTCGACCTCCGTGAGTACCGGCAACCTTGTATCATATCTAGTATCATGCGGTGGATTTAGATCGATGCAAGTAGTCTTGTTACCATGCTTAGTGTCATGCGGTAGATTCAAGCTTGGTTCAAGAAGGTTTCTTGTTAGGTCATGAGCCATGCGGTAGGCTAAGATCTAGCTTGAAGCTAGTTATCGGCTCTATTGAATTTTCGCAAGGTTCAATAGATTCATTAAGTTACTCTGTGTTGCTTTGAGTTTTTGCTTTATGTTTAAATTCATGTAACACCTTTTTGCCCAATCTAGATGGGTTTGGATCGGCTTTATCCCTTTTTATGATCCCCATGCGAATCAAGTTCGTGCCTTTGGCTAAATTAACACGTGGATCACATGCTCTTTGATAGCCGAAACTGAGTCGATCTAGGTTGTTACGTGTTGCGGGTTCAAGCTTGCCAAAGCTTGTATAAATCTTGAAAGAACTGGGTATCACGCGGTAGATGCAGGTTTTTGGGTTGTTTTGGAGCTGATCATCCGGTGGATTAGATTTCAAATCAATCTGATAGATTTATCTTACTTGGTAATGTTCGTTCCTTCTTCATGGACCCCGAATCGGCTGTTCCGCCGTGTTCGGTTATGTTCTTCATGAGTAAAACATGTGCATAATTCATGCTTTAAATATTGTATGCTTTTAGCTTTCCATATTTAGATCGTATCATGCGGTGGATAGATCTGTTTGTGGAAGGTGGCACGATCCCAAGCAAGTTGTATCATGCGGTGGATAGATTCGCTTGGTGTCGTACCCGACGGGTTTTAAAGTACCTAGACATGCGGTAGACTAGTGATTTGGATCTATGCATGCGTGTTTATTACATATTTATGCTCGCGCTTTTACTTCATTTATTATTTAATGTTGATCACCATGGAGATCGGTCATGGTCTTGCGCACGTGCATCTTTGTTCAGATAAAGACCGATTCGTCGTCATGCTTACGTCATCTATTCGGCTATGTTACTTTTTCCTTTTTAAAGCTCCCGAATAGTTTTAGTTTGCTGGCAGATAGCTTTCTATAGCTATATGTCATCCCATTTGGCTCTATAGCCGTAAATATGGAACTGTCTGGTACCACCTGGCAAGTTCCAAGCTTTGGAATTTAACTACTTTGTCTTTTGTCAATTTTCAGGGAAAATTGACTGGCACTCTTGTGATCTCTTCACGTGTGAAGCCAGCTTGTTCGGCTTGCTGTGTGCTTGGCGCTAGGTGCAGATTTTGCGTCAACAACCGGTCAGGCCGGTTCCTAAAACCGGTCAGACCGGTTCCACCAAAACTGGTCAGGCCGATTTGTACAGCAGACCTCACCCCCCAAAAGCCAAAGATGCAAAAGAAATGCACAAGCTCCCGCTTGACTCTTGTGATAGGTTCTAGGGATGCAATGCAACTTTTCTCCACCTTTCTTTCTCCCCCTTGTTGCCAATGCATGAATCAAAGCTCGAATTTTAAAAAACAAGCAATCTAGAGCTTCTCAAGTATACAAAATGCATCACAAGATACTACACATGTCCAAATGAGCAAGTTAGATACTCTATAGCTTTGTAATGACATTAACTTCATGATTACCAAGTTTCACAACCATTGGACGAAGCTAAGATGGAATTTAGTAATTTTGCAAAAATTTACCCTCTCATGAGCAAAGTTCTAAACATGAGCAAAACATGTCAAAATAGCAAGGCCACTCAAACTTCATGCTAGGACAACCATTCTAATCATAAGATCATCACAAACACCCACAAGCACCTCATGTCATGTTAAAGCCACCGAGCCATGGCCTACTTCTATATATGAAACCTCTCATTGGTAGACATCATGCAACGGTTTAGCACCCAAAGCTTTTTAAATTTAGCACATATGACATGGGAGAACATTTTCCAAGCAATTTACATTTCATTTTCAGATTCATATTTGGTACATGAAATATCTTTGTGATAAAAAGGAACTTATGCCCCTCCACAAGATAAAGCATGGGGGCTAAACATTCATGATGGCAAATGAGCCTTTGGCCCCCTATGATCAAAATAAGCTATCCAACCACAAATTAATCATAGCCAAGCCACTAAAGCATGTCAAGATCATATAAAGGCATTTACTCACAAGAGACATACATGTCTCACTTTTCAAAAACATAGCTATCAACCATGGGCATAAATCAAGATCATCAAGAGCTAAGCCAAACTAACCATAGCATACCAAACTAGCTCACAAGATCATATATAGCACATCATGGTGAACAATGTATATGAGAGAAGCTTTTCCTACAAAATGCATATGATACAAAATGCATGCACTCTAAGATACAAGGATGCCTATACATCATGTTACATATGCCATGCCAAATGCAAGAAGTGCATAAAGGAAAGCTATACATATGCTACAAAGGAGTTCCCACACACCAACTCAAGAAATCAAACAAACACCAAGCTCCCCCCGCAAACGAGTGAAAGTTGCTTGATCTAGGGGTTTGGTGAAAATATCGGCTAGTTGGTCAGGTGTGGATACATGGATCAAAGCTATCTTCCGTTTCTCTACATTGTCTCTCAGAAAATGATACCTCACTTCTATGTGCTTGGGTTTGGAATGGAGCACTGGGTTCTTTGCAACGCTTATGGCACTGGTGCTGCCACATTGAAGTGGGACATGGGTATACTCCTCACCATAATCACTCATGGTGTATGTGATCCAAAGGAGCTGAGAGCAACAACAAGCAGTGGCAATGTACTCTGCCTCGGTAGTGGATTGAGCAACACTCGATTGTTTGCGGGAAGACCAAGACACCAAAGAAGATCCCAAGAACTGGCAAGTCTCATAAGTGGACTTCCTATCCAACCGACACCCGGCAAAATCCGTGTCTGAAAAACCATGAAGCGCCAAAGAAGAGGACGCGGAGTACCAAAGGCCGAAGTCGGGAGTGTGACGCAAGTACCTGAATATGTGCTTGACCGCTTGCTGATGTGAAGTCCTTGGAGATGCTTGAAAATGAGCGCACAGACATACCGAGAATTAGATGTCCGGCCTCGTCTCCGTCAAGTAGAGGAGTGACCCGATCATGCTCCGGTACTCCTCCTGGTCCACATGTTCACCTTCCTCATCCGCATCAAGAGGTGTAGTCGTACTCATAGGCGTTGCCATGGCCTTGGAGTCCTCCATCTTGAACTTCCTCACAATGTCCTTGGCGTACTTACCTTGGTGCACAAATGTCCCTTCCTTTGATTGCTTGATCTGTAGCCCGAGGAAGAACTGCAACTCACCCATCATGCTCATCTCAAATTCCCTACTCATATCCTCTACAAACCCTGCAATAAGAGAGTTTGACGAGCCACCAAAGATAATATCATCCACGTACACCTACAAAATCAGGATATCTCTGCCCTGCCTATGATGAAACAAGGTCTGATCGACCTTCCCCATCTCGAACACTCTCTCAAAAAGGAACCCCCTGAACCTACCGTACCAAGCTCTAGGCACCTACTTCAACCCATACAATGCCTTCCTCAACTTGTACAGCCTGTGGGGGTACTTCTCACTCTCAAACCCCAGTGGTTGCTTCACATACACTTCTTCCTCCAACACACCATTCAAGAAGGCACTCTTCACATCCATTTGGTGCAACTTGAACCCTTTAGCCACGGAAAAGACTAAAAGGATCCTAATCACCTCCAAACGAGCTACGGGAGCAAAGGTCTCCTCGTAGTCGATCCCCTCCTTCTGATTGAACCCCTAAGCAACAAGCCTTGACTTGTTTCTCACCACTCACCTTTCTCTCCCTCTTTATTCTTCCACACTCATTTTGTCCCAATCGGCTTACACTCTGAAGGAGGGTCAACCAATTCCCAAATATCATTTCTCTCAAAGTTCTCCAACTCCTCATGCATCGAATTAACCCAATTATGATCAGATAGTGTGTGTCCAATGTCTTTGGGCTCAAAGGTGGCAACAAATGCAACATGAGCGAAATGAGAATTGTTCCGAACCGTCGACCATGTAGTACGTTCATTCATGTCGCCGATGATCCTTGAAGCTGGGTGATCCACTTGTGGGGAGGTTCTCGCCTTGATGCTACCTCCCCCCTCAATAGTTGCTTCTTCTTGATCTTTGTTTGTTGTAGTAGGTGTGGGAGAGGGGCCATCCATCACCGTAGTCGAAGTAGTAGATGCATGCTCAGCGCGGGCAGCACATCGCCATCTTCATCATCTCCGTGTTCATGCTCGTCCTCCTGAATGATCTCCTCGCTAAGTTCATCATCACTTGCACACTCAAAGACAAGCTGACTACATGGTTGTGTCTCGTCGAAGGTTACCTCGCAAGTCTCCATGATTTGGTTAATTTCAAGATTGAGCACATGATATGCTCTAGAGTGAGATGCATAACCAAAGAAAATACCATCGACCGACCTAGCCTCAAACTTATCCAACTTCTTCCCTTTCTTCAGGGTCAAGCACTTGCAACCAAAGACATGGAAGTGACTCACCTTGGGTGTGAGACTGTGCATCAACTCATAGCAGGTTTTCTTCTTATGCACTCTGAGGTAGATCATGTTCAAAACTAGCACGCGGTATTCACCGCCTCAACCCAAAACCTTCTCGGAGTCCTATGCTCATCAAGCATCGTCCGATCCATCTCACACAAGGTTCTGTTTTTCCTTTCCACAACACCATTTTAGGGAGGCGTATACAGACTCGAAAACTGGTGTTCAAGACCCAAGTCATGGCAAAAGGTTTCAAAAAGAGTTTCTAGATTTTGAGCCATTGTCGCTGCGGATTGCTCATATGGCATCTCCGTGCCTCTTGTTCCTCAACCTCAAGACAAGATCTCGAACAAAACCGCCCTTTCTCCTCAAGAAAGAACACCCATGCATACCGAGAGTAATCATCCACCACAACAAGGACACACCACTTCCCACCCGCAGATCGCACACGAGCTGGCCAACAAGGTCCATATGGAGCAACTCGCATTGACGCTCAGTCTTCACATCGGTGAGAGGCGAGTGAGAAGAGGCTACCATCTTGGCATGCCTACACGGCGCACAAACCTACTCTTTCTCAAACCTCAACCGTAGCAATCCTCAGACCAAATTGAGTTTACTCGAGCGAGACAAAAGGTCAAAGCTCAAGTGACCCAACTTCCTGTGCCACTACCACAACTCACTCGAAGAACCAGCCAAGAAACAACGCTCAACACCAGAAGACTGAGAAAAATCAGCTCGAAACACCTGACCCTCGGGAACGACCATACAGACAAGGTCCCCTCGAGAATCCAATATCCGAGAACCACTAGGCCGAAACAACACCTCAAAACCCTCATCTAACAGCTGGGACACGGAAAGCAAATTGTATCCAAGCGATTGAACAAGAGCAACAGACCTCGGAGTGATCTTGTCACTCACCTTAATCTCACCTTCTGACAACACACGACCTCGCCCATTGTCCCCAAAGGTGATGTACCTCTTTGTCACCACTGGGACGAGACTTGAGAACCACCCCTTGTCTTCATTCATATGCCTCAAGCAACTGGAGTCAATCAACCAAATGTTCTTCAAGTCTCCCACCTGAAATTCAAAAATGAGCACATAAATGAACAAACGACTCAGCACTGAGGTTCGTACCAAAAGAGTAAAACCAGTGCCGAACCATTTGCTCAAAAGTGGGGTTAGCACGATCCAAGACATCTCTCCTACCAAAGCTACCTCCACGAACACCACCACGGTAACCACTATGAGGGAACCATCCCTCTCTAACTGTAGGAGGACCAAAACCATGAAAGGAAGACCGTGGACCGTCCTTCCTCTCCAACTCAAAGCTACGACTCCTCCCATCCCGGTATTGAGCACGAGGGGGAGAACGCCTAGCAAACTGATCACCTGCAAACTCTCCAGACCAACCATCAGAACCACGACCTCCTGAAACAAACCGAGACTCCTCACGAGCACGAAAACCAAACTTGCCCCCTGCTGACTCCAAACCGGTCTGACCGGTTTCAAAACCGGTCTGACCAGTTTCACTCCTCCAGCAACACCTCCTACAACCTTTTGCTCTCCCCGAGCCAGAACTGTCCTCACACTCGCCTTGGCCTTGGGCATCTCCACACGAGGCTCAAGTACACAACTGGAGGGGTGATACTTGTCCTTGTTGGCCCACTCCTTCGCCATTCTCTCCTCTCGCTTCCTCTTGAAGCAAAACTCATCCTTGTGGCCATCTCTCCCGCAATAGCCATAGTGAAACTTTATGGGCTTAGGGTTAGGCCAGGGATGGGGCTGATCATTAGGTTTCTCTCCACTCGGCTTCTCAATCGGTTTCTTCTCACTAGGCTTCTCAACCGATTTCTCCTCACTAGCCTTCTCATTATCTTTCCCAAAGTGCTCATAAACTTAATAGGCTTTTGGAGATCATTGGTTTGTGGAGGAAACATGGGTGCAGTTGGGGTTGTGTCTAGTCGGTTCCTAAGATGGTTCGGTTTAGGGACAAAAGCATTTTTGTGGTGGGGTTTTGGTGGCTCTGGGATATTCTCTCCACTTCCCTCACCAACCATGTTTGCCCAATGTCCCTCACCATCCTGGCGCTTATATGTCTCGATCATTATCCTCAATTGAGGCTCCTGACTAGACAACCAACCCAACAACTTTCTCAACTCATCATTCTCTTCCTGCAAACGATCAACATAATGTGCAAGTTCTAGATTCTTCAAAGCATGCAATTCACAGATAGAGCAAGAAGTAACAATAGGTTTTTTTAGCTTAGCCTCCAGAGAAATAGTGTAAGCATGCATCTCATCAATTTTACCATGCAAAACAGGGCAAGAAGTGCAAGCACCTAGCAAAGCAGGTCTAGACTTAAGCTCAGCCACTTCAACCCTAAGCAGATCTAGTTCCTCACACTTGGAGGCATGCTTTTCCTTAAACATAGCAAGATCATCTAGAAAGATAGGACAATCAACACATTCAACTTCATCAGAAACAGTAGGTGAAGCTTTAAGAGAATCAATTTCTAGCCTAGCATCCAAATTCTGAGTTTCTAACTCAGCCACTCTAGTTCTAGCATCCTCAAGCAAAGCCCTAAGCTCTTTCCTCATCTTTTTAGACTCTCTAAGCATGTCATCACGATTATCAAGCTACAAGCCAAGTCGTTCATTCTCCTGACGCAAGAAGGGAAGTTCATCACACACCTCTTCGTCTGTCGGTGTTTAAACCTCTCGATCTCCATAGGAGGTACACGCAACAAGGTAGAAGGTGGGGATCGCCATGATCTGAAAACCGAAGGTATGAGCAAGGACACAAGACACAAGATTTATACAGGTTCGGGTAGCCGGAGTAGCTACCCTACGTCCTGTTTGGAGTAGTATATCGCGCCCTGCGCTTGGTGTTGTTCCCTGGAGGGATTGTGGATGTTTGGCTAGGTACCCGACCCTCCTTTATATAGTCCAGGGGGCGAGTTCCTAGTCGGTTACATGGCAGGAGTCCTAGTAGGATTACACGGAATGAGTCCTAGTAGGATTACAGGGGAATTCTAGTAGGAGTCCGTCTTCATCCTTCCTTGCATGGTTACCCGGGGTGCATGCCCGACAAGCCCCCGAGCACGTTGGAGTTGAGAGTAGTAGTTTGAGTAGCCTTGAAACCTCTTCGAGTAGTTCTTGAGCGTCCTCGAGTACTGCTTGGAGAAGTCTTCAATAGTACTTGAACTGCCACGAGGCCGGAAGGTGGTCCAACTCATCTGTCTTGAAGTCGAGATTTATATGGAAGTGTGGTTGCAAAATCGCACTCCATATGGAGTAGTCCCCGAGCCTTAGTTTGAGTTGTGGAATCTAGCTGAGGGTCAGTCTTGATTCCAAATCTTTCGTCTTGAAAAAATTGAATGATGCGTGTAGCATAGCAGCCCCCGAGCCTTGAAATGATTATGTAATCAATCCAAGGGTCTTCAGTGTTCGCGAAATCCATCATTCGAGTAGTCTTGCAGCGTGTAGCCCCTGATATAAGAGAGTCGTACGAGCCACGTCGAGTAGTTGTTGGTGCGGAGTCCCCAAGCTTGAGAGCAAGCGAAGCCCGCTGAAGTTATCCTCGAGTAGTAATTTGAGTGCAGCCCCCGAGCTGGAGAGATTCTGAGTAGTAGTTTGGCGTCAAGCCGTGGAGCTTGAAAAGTAGTCGTGCCTTCAGAGCGGACATTAGATGCGACCGAAGTCGAGTTTAGATGCTGGCAGCGCGGACTTTAGAATGCAACTTGAAAACTGAAGTCGACTTTAGTTGCCGCGCGAAGCGGACTTTGAGATGCAACTTGAAAACTGAAGTCAACTTTAGGATGCCGCGTGGAGCAGACTTTGATATGCGACTTTAAAACCGAAGTCGACTTTAGATTGCCGCGTAGAGCGGATTTTGAGATGCGATTACAGTAGTCGACATTGTGCCACGCGGGGTGGACTTAAGATGTAAAAAACGAAAAGCACTTTCCTGAAAGCCAAAGCAAATGAAAAATTAGAGAAAACGAATAGTTTTGCTGCCGGAGCGGGCTTAAGATTGCGACCAAAGTAAGCTTGTGCCACCGGAGTAGGCTTGGGTGCGACTGTTAGCATCGACTTGTGCCACCAGAGTGGGCTTAAGTACCTGAGCCATGGATTTCAGACCCAAGGTACGATTGTCACCAGAGCGGTCTTGAAGGTGCGACCGAAGCCGACTTGTGTACTTGGGCCATGGATTTCAGACCCAAGGTACGTAGCATGAGTACTTAGGGTACTTGGACCCATGGTACAGAGCATGAAGACCACATGCAGCTAGGTTCCATCGTCTCCAGGACCCGAGGGACACTTACAGCTAGGTTCCATCGAAGCTTACACAAATAGTATGCCACCGAAGCAGGAGAAGATGTAACCGGAGTCGACTTTAAGTTACCGCACGGAGCGGACTTTAGAATGTGACTTTAGAAGTCGACTTTAGATTGCCACGCGTAGCGGACTTTAGAAGCTGCCTCCATGGGATAGCCCCCGAGTTGATGAAGTAGGCTCGTGGTGACTTGATTGATATACCCCAAGAGTAGTCAGCAGAGTGTAGCTCCTGTGAAAACCCACCGAGAAGCGTACACAAATGAGTAGTCGGCAAGTAGTCCTACATGATGAGGAGAACAAGCCAAGAAAAGAAAACAGTACACACTTAAATAAATGACTTAGCTGTTGCTACCTGGGTAGACTGTTGATGAAGCCGTGGCGGTTGGCAATGGAGCCACGACGGTTGTTGCTGAAGTTGACTAGTCAAAGTTTATTCCGGCTAGTTGTTGGGGGCGTGACTGCCGTTCTCGACTAGTTTGGAAAACTAGTCGAGATGAATGGTCGATGCGATGCGACCGGAAGATGACGTCGCGGCGACGCGCGGCGTACTCGAAGTAGAGCTAGTGTTGCTGCGAGACAAGTAGTCACGACGCACGACGTGGCTGAAGTAGAGCTAGTGTGGCTGCAAGACGAAGTCGCGGCGCACGGAGTAGTCGACAACAAGCCGCGTGATGGGCCGCGCGACGTGCCCAGGCACCTAGAGACGCGGCGTGGGCGAAGTAGTTGACGATGAGCCGCACGACGAGTCGCGCGACGTGCCGAGGCACTCAGAGGCGCGACATAGGTGAAGTAGTCGACGACGAGCCTGCGCGAGGCAAAGTAGTAGATGAAGAGCGGCGCGACGAGCCGCGTGACGAGCCGCGCGACGTACCGAGGCACCCGGACGCGCGGTGTAGGCGAAGTGGTCGACGATGAGTTGCGCGATGTGCCGAGGTACTTGGACGTGCGACGTATGAATCTGCGCGAGGCGGAGTAGTCGACGATGAGCCACACGACGAGCCGCGCGACATTCCGAGGCACCCAGACGCGCGGCGTAGGTGAAGTAGTCGACGACGAGCCGCTCGACGTGTCGAGGCACCTAGACGCGCGCTGTATGAGCCTGCGTGAGGCGAAGTAGTTGGCGATGAGCCACACGACGAGCCGCGCGACGTGCCGAGGCACCCAGACGCGCGACGTAGGCGAAGTAGTCGATGACAAGTCGCGCGACGTGGCGAGGGACCCGGACGCGCGGCGTGGGTGAAGTAGTCGACGACGAGCCGCGCGACGTGCTGAGTCACCCGGACGCGCGGCGTGGGTGAAGTAGTCAATGGCGGGGTTGCGCAAGGCGAAGTAGTCGGCGACGAGCCGAGGCACCCGGATGCGCGGCATGGGCGAAGTAGTCGACGACGAGCCTGCTCAAGGCAATGTAGTCGACGACAAGCCGTGCGACGAGCCGAGGCACCCGATCGCACAACGTAGTTGAAGTGAAGCCGCTGTTGCTAGGAGACGAGTACTCACGGTGCACAACATAGTTGATGTAGAGCCGATGTAGCCGGGAGACGGATTGACCGGGCAGACAGCAAGAGTCAGTGGGACCAACCGAAGAGAAGTTGAGCGGCTAGACAGCGCGTCCGGATGGATGACATAGGCGCAGTAGGGCCGATGCAACCGGGCGACGAGTAGTCGCGGCGCTCAGTGTAGTTGAAGTAAAGCCGAGGTGACCGAGAGGCAAGTTAATGCAGTCGGGAGCCCATGTAGTTGTACCCACGTACAAACCTTGTGTGCATCAAACGTTGAAACTTGGAGCCTTGTGGTGTAGCTTTGCGTCTGCGCATTGCAAAGAAATTGCCTCCATGTTCTTCATGTGCGTGGGTCACAACCAAAATAGAGACGCTCCGCTCGAGTTCTGTTTGATCCTGAAACGCACTCGTGCCTATGTGGAGATGCCTCTGCAGGTGCGAGCTCTTATCGATTTTGATACAAACACAGCAGCAAGCCGAATTCGCCTTGGACTCGGTGATGACTTCTGCTGAGCATGAATCTAGATAGGACAATGATGAATTTTTTGGCCACATGGACGTAGATTCCGCTGACCGTTCCGATTTCGAACCCGGCGACTGTTGTGTGGACAGGAACAGGGGCCCGAAATTTGAATATGATTGACAGGAACTCCACGACTTGCTCCGGGTTGAAACTTGGCGACTTGCTTGCCGTGAGTAGATCGATCTTTGCTTAGGACACGAACTTGGCTACATGCCAACAGACAAAACACAATTGATTCCACGTCGGACGGATGTTTTTGCGGAGTTGTTGAGTTGCAATTTGAGGACAAGGTCCTTCGAATTCACCCGATGATCTTGATGATGGCCCCATAGTGGGCGCCAACTGTCGGTGTTTAAACCTCTCGACCTCCATAAGAGGTACCCGCAGCAAGGTAGAAGGTGGGGATCGCCATGATCTGGAACCCGAAGGTTTGCACGAGGACACAAGACACAAGATTTATACAGGTTCGGGTGGCCGAAGTAGCTACCCTACGTCCTGTTTGTAGTAGTATATCGTGCCCTGTGCTTGGTGTTGTTCCTCAGAGGGATTGTGGATGTTCGGCTAGGTACCCGACCCTCCTTTATATAGTCCAGGGGGGCGGTTCCTAGTCGGTTACAAGGCAGGAGACCTAGTAGGATTACACGGAACGAGTCATAGTAGGATTATAGGGGAATTCTAGTAGGAGTCCGTCTTCATCCTTCCTTGCATGGGTACCCGGGGTGTATGCCCGACATCGTCAGAGTTGGAGTCCGAGTCGCTCTGGTTGCTCTTCTTGCTGCCGGAGCTCAGCGCCATGGTGCAGAAGCCGTCTCTAGCGAAGCAGCTCAGCCCGCTCAGGTTCTTGGATGACTTCCTGCCCTTGCGACGATCACCTTCATCTTCACTGCTGCTCGAGTTCGAGGTGGAGTACGGGGAACTAGAGTCGACGTCACTCGCTCCAACAATTGCTCGGACCTTGCCTCGGCTCTCCTTCTTCCTCGATCATCGCTCGTCCTTGTGCTTGCCCTTGTGCTTGCTCTTGTGGTACTTGCCATCCGTCTTCGACTTGTGCTTGTAGTTGTCCCTGTTCTTGACCTTCTTCAGGCAGTCAGCGACGAAGTGTCCCGGCTTGCCGCACTCGAAGCATGTCCTCGTGTTCCTCCTCATGTTCACCCGGTTCTCGTGCAGCCTCTCGAACCGCCTCGTCAGCAGCGCCAGCACGTTCTCTCCAAGCACGTCGAACTCCTCATCTGGCATAGACATCAAAAAGGACAAGGAGAACACCCTGGTGGATGGGTTAGCGTTAGCCTTTCCTTTCGAACCACCGATGAGGGCGAGACTATGAGAGTCAGTCGGGCTGTCAATCTTGGCTGTCATGCCTCGATCCACCTCAGCCAACTTGAGCTTCAAGAACAGCTCATTCACGGTCAGAGTGCCATACTTCTCTGACTCCACAATGGCCTCACACTTTCCGCCCCAAACCGTACGATCCAACAAGTGTAAGAGCTTGACAGCCCTATCATGATCATCGTACGGGAGCACGTCCACATTGGCCGTCATGTTGTTTACCACCACCGTAAACCTCTGAAACAAGGCATCGATCCACTCACCGGGGAAATGTGTGTAGTTCTCGTACTCTCTCCGGTAAGTCGCATACATCCGAGTCCGAACCTGCGCATTCCCAACATGAGCTTCCTTCAACACCGACCAGATTCTACAAGCCAAGTGCTCGGTGTGCACCCAATCAAATTCAGGCTGACACAAAGCACGAAACAAGTAGTCGACCGCCTTGTTGTTTGCGCTGAACATGTCCCTCGATCCTGGAGTGAGGAAGGTTATCGGCTGGACAAAGGATCTGACCCTTTCCGCGGAGGAACACTGCCATCCGCTTACTCCACATCTGGTAGTTCTTCCCATCGAAGTGTGAAGGACCCGAGCACCAATCCAGGTATGCCGTCCTTGGATCATAGATTGGTTAGAGTCAATCAAGACCCGTAAATGGCTCTGATGCCACTTGAAGGACCGAAGCGGCGAAACGGAGTGGGGGGGAGTGAATGGGAGCCGATAAAAATTCTATTCAAGAATTCAGCCTATGAACTCGATTTCACTCGTGCACCTCCACAAGCTTCTTTTGCCAAGCCAACGCAGCCACTGAAGTGCTGCTGGACCTAGGAGCAAGACCCAACTAGCAACCACACGACACACGTAGCGGAAACACACACGACACGGCTGCTGGAACCTAAAACCGGTTAGGCCGGTTTCTGAAATCGGTCAGACCGCTCCTTTTGGACTTAGCCTGACACAAGCAAGGGAAACCGGTCAGACCGGTTTGGCAAACCGGTCAGGCCGGTTTTGTCCGGAAACTCCCCAAAACTCCCCTAAGACCCAAAACACCTCAAGAGGCTTTCCACCTTTGAACAAAAGAAGCCATGGCACAACAGAGACTCCATTACTCAAAAACCCTTCTTGACAGTCCATAGGCAGAAACCGGTCAGACCGGTTTGGGAAACCGGTCAGGCCGGTTTTGGCCTGGACAGTAAGGAAGAACACAGCCCGCGGGAAAAACTCAAAACTCCAAGCGATTGATCTCCCCATTCGTTCCACAGATCAAAGTGAGACTTTGGCGATAGTTGGGGCACCTCGTGGGCTACCTTTGGCTAGAAGCTCAGTCCCCAAAACCTACTCAATCAAGAGGAATCATAAGTCAACCCTCAAGAACACCTTCCCATGGAAACCACCGAAAACACCCAAATGAAAGCCATTTCAGAGGCTTTGTTGGATCAACATCACCAAGCCAAGAGGCATGAGGTTCTCATATGTGACATCCAACAAGAATCCCTCAAAGAAACACCCCCAAAACTTCACCACGGAAAACCCAAGAAAAGACCCCGAAAAACACCAAAAAGGAAAAACGGGAGGATCACAATCATGCCTTGAGGAACCACGCCGAATCTTCTATACAAACCATGAAGGGTTCATAAAAGGTCTAGCTTCCGCCTGATCATCCTTCCCTTTCACAAGATCTCACCATGAAGCTCTCAAGCTAGTCCTAGAAATCCTATGGAAAATAGGAAGAGAAAAATAGCAAAACGAAATGAGCTAGGTTTCCAAGAGTTGGCTGCCATCCTCTCACCCCTTGGGTTATATGGAGGCAGGCTGAAAGACTAAAATACCCCTAAAGACTAAACTAGGATACACGCCCACCAAGGGCACTTTGGGAATTTATCTTCATAGCACCATCGGACGGATGCCCAGCGACCGCACTTTGCGTAGCCTTGACGCAAGCCTCGCGATCCTGACGCGTGTTCTCTGCCTCGAAGCTTCTGGCGCCCTGCGACCCCAAACCGGTCAGACCGGTTCTCCAACCCGGTCAGACCGGTTCTCCAACCCAGTCAGGCCAGTTTTGGCCTGACAGCCACACCCGGTCTCCAGCCTCGGCTTTGTGGCTCAGCCGCGTAACCCAGTGATTTTTTGGTGAACCACCGCAAACTTCGCGAACTTGATGTAGCCTCCACCAATCACCACTCATGACTTGGATCCCACGAAGTTTCGGCTCGACATTGGTTTTGTGGCTCAACCAAGAAACCGTCCACCGACTTCATCTTGCTATTCTTGCCACCATGCGGCTCGCACTTGACCCCACTGGCCATTGGGTCCCTCGAACGAAGCGTACTTGTCTTCTCCACACCTGGAGGCCTCACCGGCAATGACCTTTTGCGCTTGTTCTTCACCTGCATCAACACCAGTCAAGCCGCAACTTGCACCTGCATTACTTTGCCAAGAATCAGTGGACACAACGTTGTCAATCACTCATCACAACAGGAAGTGACCATCCACCGGTCCTCGAACCACACATGGTCCTCTACTTCGTGTTGAACATTCAGGGTCTCCCCCATGCTTAGCATTTTGCTAGGCATGGAAGAAGAAGACAACACATTTTTATCTTAGCCATCCTTTCATTTGCTTGTAGTGAGAGTATTTATCTTCCCTGCAAGACATTTTAAGCGCACATTCTACCCCCAAGGTGACGGTTGGGAGTAGATAGAATTGCCAACAATACAACAATGTCTCCTAAGATTCTTAACTTGTGGAATAATTAGTTTAATATGAAAAAAAACTAATGAGTGTGTGTGGTGCAAAGTTTGTATGCACATGATAGGAAAGCATATAAACAAAGACAATGTTTCACCCAGTTCTAAACACCATGTTTACAACTAAGTTGCCAAATTTCCCATTGCCATAAAGGTTGATAAATCTAGGGTTAAAACACTGTCAGGAATCGGATGCTCGTTAGCCTAGGAGGGGGAGGGGGTGAATTAGGAAATCTAAAAACATAACCTTTGGCTTCACTATTTTTACACAAAGATAAACTAAACATACTATCTATATGTGCAACTAGGGTTGTTCTAGTGTGAAACTCCAATCCCAAAACAAGGTTTGCAACCTATAGCCAATCCTAGCAAGATACTACTCTAGGAAAGTAAAGGCAAGCAAAGATTGCAAAAGAGTAAATGCGGAAACGTTAAGGGGATGAGAGGAAGCAAACTCTTGACATGCGATTTATCCCGTGGTATCGGTAGGCACTAAGCCACCCCTAGTCCACGTTGTTAAGGCACTCACACAAGAGTATTGCTTCCCGGTCACCAAGTCTCTCCCAAGAGCACCACTTGACCCGCCACAAAGGCTAGCCACTTAGGCACCTTCCAAGCTCCCTTGGTCACCTTGATGCCACCTCCAATAAGGAGCTTCTCCACCAAGGAAGGGGGTATCCACATCCCCCGCACAAAATGTCCTTGCCGCTCCACACCAAGCCGGAGGGTCGATGACTGTTGACGGTTAATAATTGTATCAAAGTTCGTTCGTGACTCGCAAGCGTACAAGTCTCCCGTCGTAGTCAAGGGACCCTTCTTCCCTCGAGTGGTGAACCCAAGGTATTGAATCCGTGGAACAAATGTGTGACGCAAGACTTAATCTATTAAAGCCAAGTAACTCCAATCTTCGATAAAGAACCTAATGCATCTAAGTAAAAGACACAAAACAGATCTAATCTACTAAAAACCGGAGAAAACAAAGTAAGATTGGGTAGATAAACCGATCTAGAGGGATCGGGGTAAGCCTTTTGTTGAAGTTCCAAGCAAGAGAAGAAGTAGCAAATCGAATCTTAATAGAAGCCTCTTTAAATCGTGGTTTCCCGTCCAAATCCGAAAACATCCGCCTTTCGAGACCCCCGTTCGTCACAACGTATCCCTATTCATGCGGGGAGCTTAGGGCGAGTCAAAAGACAAGTCGAGATTCTTTCGGAAGATCCGGCGTGTACCTCTAGCCACCGCGGCTACAAGAACACCCTATGTAATCTATCTCGAGAATAGAATTGGAATAAGCAAAGCCGATCGAAAAACGAAATCTTCGAGGAAACACTTGATCGCTGGGAAAAGATTCAACTTGATAATTCAACTATAACAATGATACATACACAAGATCACCACCGGGATCCTTCCTTGATCTTGCTTCTAGCTCGGGAACTCCGACGTGGTCTTCCGTGCAAGGTTCCCACGTCGGCTAGGGAAACCCTAGTCAACTAGCTCGACCCTCTCCTCTCCGAGATGGTGTCCCTCTCTTCTCTGCTTCTCGGCGGCCAAAGACGAAATCTTCTCTGCGTGGCTCTCGGTCAGGGGACTATAAATAGCCCGATTGGTGGCTAGGGCAAAGGAGAGCACGTTTGGGCCCAAAATGGGCTCGGGCCGACCGGATCGGGCCGGCCGGCCCGGGCCCATTTAGGCCCGGCCCCGTGGGCTCCTTTGCCCCACGTCGGTTCCCTTGCTTCCTGGATGTTTCCCCCTTCGCATGTAGGTCCATGTCGTCGGTTTCTCTCCGAATTGGACTCAACTCCTTGTCTTGCAAGATTCAGCACTTTTCTGGTTAGGTCCCTGGAGTCTGTCGTCTTCTCGGATCAAGTCCCCGGCTTCTTGGAGTTAAGTTTGCTTCATTGCATGACTTGTACGGGGCTTAAAGGTCTTGTCATGAGGTGCTTGATGAACTTATCCCGAAAGTCTTGCATTCAACACTAAAACCCTGCATAAACATTAAACTCCAAAACCGACATGCACACGTGAACTTGTTATACCACGGGGGTTAGTACCAATGGATAAGGTATAAAACTCATGCCAACACCGAAGGTAAACTCATGGCTAGGTTGACGGATTTTCACCGTCAACATCTCCCCCATGCTTAAACCTTGCTCGTCCTCGAGTAAGCCTTCGATGGATATCACCATTGCCAAACAATGTTTAAACTTTGCACTTGATCACACATGAGAAAACATAATGCTCTCAAAATTTTAATTCATTAAAGTTCCATAATGTCCTAGCCTTCATCTCTACGGAGGGTAGATTCTTATTAAGCTTATCCCACAAGTATTAACATGCTCACAAAGTTTTAAATAGATCTCAGAATTTTTTGAAATGAAGAACGAGATAAAGAAAAGCTAAACCAAATTCACAAATTTAAATCATCTCGTGTATTGCTCATAAACTCTCATCTCACTTGTCTCTCAAGCCTATATATTCTACTCCTTTCCCTCTCATATATATGTGGTAGGCTTTATATGGAGCTTTGGGAAAGTTTAGTCGTAACAAGATTTTATAAATGAGGTGTTGTCAAAACAAGACAAGCTTCTCATGGTCTTACCGAGACTCGTCAAAAAGGTCATTGGAAAATAATGTTAAATCAAGGAGGGGAAAGAGAAAAATACACACACTTTAGATAAGTGGACATGTGCAAATGGCAAAGAGTGATCCCGAGGCACAAAAGAAGTCCTCGTTATCGGATTGCACATGGTTGGAAAATGAGAATGGATCTTTTTAACTTGAAGCCTTGAATGCACTCTTAGAGAACCGGGGAGTTCACTTTACGCACATATATATATATATTTTTCTTTCTCATATTTCTCATTCTTTTCTTTCTTTCTTTCTTTCTTTCTTATATATATATATATGTTTTTTTTCTTTCTTCACCTTGGAAGTCACGTACATCGCCGAATTTTTTTTCTTTCATCATTATATATATATATATTTTTTTTAAATACTCCCTTTTGAACTCTAAAACTGCACCGTACCTACCTCCTCCCCCATGCTTAGACGTTGCTCGTCCTCGAGCAAAGAGGCGAAAAATAAGGTAGGTACCGGAGATATTTTTCCTTGGAGAGATACTTGAAATCTTCAATGTAGGCACCGTCTTGCGATCTTCCTTGAATTGATGATCCATTCTCAACGATAGGTTGTGGTCAAGGAGGTAATCACAAAAGATGATATTTGGTTTAAGGGTGGATATCCGGCGAAGTTTGTGAGATCACCGATGCGGGGATACACAATGCACGGATAAAAGGCTAGCAAAAAGATAGATACGCAAAAACGGAATGACCAAATCTTCTTAGTCTCGGGCCAGAGAAATCATGGCCTGCAATAACTCACTCAAAAATAAATCTTGTACACTAAGGTTTATGCACTCAAATATATATAAGGCTTTGTATAGGTTGAGCAACACACAAGCGATATTTGTGACAAGGTTAGCAATATTTTTGAGCATAAAAGACATCTTTAATCTATTCATAACTTGAGAGCACATAAAACACTATGGGTCTTTATTTTAATCATAACCTCCACTGAAAATTAAGCTAGTATTTAAATACATTCAGATCTGTATTTTTAAGAGAGCACTAGCTTAAACATGCATAAATCAATTACAAAGATGAACAAAGCTGCAATTTTAATCATATATCATCATGGCACGAATTTTGTAACTTTTCCAATGATATAATCAAGGTGGTGTCTTTATTAATGGTGACATCAAGTTGAAATACAAACTGAAAATAAACAAACATGCTTGCTGAAATTTAAATAAAAACAGAAAATATTACGCAAACACACATAAGCAAAAGCTGAAAATTACGAGAGAAAAAGAAAAGAAAAGAAAACTAAAGTTCCTAAATCTTCTAGTCCTCCGCCGGTGGTTGATGTTGATAATCTTGATAATAATACCCTTGCTCATAATACGATTGGACATTTCCTCCGACGAATTGATTTGGCTCCACAAGGTGAAGGCGTCCAAGTTCAAAGGCGATATTTGCGTTGCCTTCACCGAGTTGAGCTGCGTTAGCTTGGATGGCTGCGATGTTTTGAGCATTTCTTGCAGCATACCCTCCAATAATGGCCATGCTTTGTTGTGGTTGGGGACGATGAGCGTAGGACTCCGCGAAGTTAGCGTTGGGCACAACATAATTTTGTGGGGGTACCGGTGCACCACCCCCCATGCTTGTTCTTGTGACCCTCCGTAATAACTTGGCGGAGGAGGGACCCCGCCGAATAGTTGCACATTGGGTTGTGCTCCACTCGCTTGTGCGGAGGATGTTCCCTCCTCTACGATTCTTCCTCTTTTGTTCTTCCTTGCAGGGACAAGTAGTCCCTCTTCCAACCAATCTTCCCTTCCTTCGGTGAAAAGCCTAAGCCTCTCATTCGGAAGGGGTAGGTTCACTATGGCCAACCGATAACCTCCTCTCTCATCTCCACTAATGTATTTGCCTTGCCGCAAATACTCAAAACCGAGAGAGGTACCACGCAAAAGGTGAGTGGGGTTTCTTGCGATCCCCGGCCGCAAGGAAAAGGCCAACATGGAGAGGTAACACCCCGAACCAATATTACCCGCCCCCGATGTTGCTTCACAACACCAACGGTTGATCATGAGGTAAGAGGGGTCTATTGGCTGCCTGGCAATTAATAGCCAATTCAACTCCGTGTCGGTCACCTTTGTTTCCTTCATCCTCCCCAATACCCTCTTGCACATCCAAGAGTGAAATATCCGGATAATGGGGTTGCGGATGCAATTGCGTTGTTGATGGGCTTCTCCGGAGATCATGTTCCAAAATCCCGCCAACATGCCGGGTGGCACGTCAACTTTCTCCGGAGCTCCCTTGTGGAATCCAAGCAGCTCCCTAACGTGCTCGTAGGGAACCACTTGTTGGATTCCCTCCAAACGGAATGACAAGCTTTGCACCCCATCATCATCAACGATGGGTGCAATAGTCATCAAAATTTCCAAGGCGTAACCCAAATGGGTGTCCACCGATATTCCGTTGGAGAACCGCACCCATCCGAGGTGCCCCAACATATAGTATATGTCGGTGCAAAAACCCAAGGTGTAGAGTGCTTGGTCGTCGAACTCGACGTTCGGCACAAGCCTCTTCTCAAGATTGGCGAGCCTCTCCTCCTCCTCCGCCGACAAGATGATGAAGCCGTACGAAGAGTGTGTCGGGGTGTAAGGAGGTGGTGCGGTTGAGTGAGTCGATCGTCGTGGTGGCGCGGGCTGCTCCTCCGTGTGCCCACGAGGTTCGGTGAACCTCATGGAAGTGCTTCTTGCAGCCCTCATACCACCAAGGAGGAGAGCATCGTTCCTCCTCGGTGGTGCCGTATCCGTCTCCATGCTCCGGGGAGACTCGGAAACCGAGTGCCTCCTCGAAGACGTGGTTGATGACGGCTTGGACGACGACGAACTCTTCTTCTTGGAGAAGAGACTTGTGGTCTTCTTCCACATGGTTGCTGCACTCTTTCTTCAACTAAAATTCCGGGTTGCAACCGGTAAACTAGGCACTTAAACTCTTTGCTTCGGATGTGGACTTTGAGTGGATTAAGGGTGTGGATTTTTTCTTGAGCTATCAAGCTTGGGATGGTTGGCTATGTCTACGGAGGTTCTGAGCACACAAACTTGAACACACAAACAAGGGAAGGAGAGGGAAGCTTGCTCGAGAAAACGGGAGCCGGGGGCTCCTTAAGTAGGTCGTGCCGGTCGGCTCGGGGCCGGCCGCCCGGGGGTCTCCCCGGCTCCTCCCCGCCGCGTCTTTCTCCCAAAGACGATCATTTCGCCTCCGCAACTTTCCCCGCCCGCATGCTCCACGAGTTGCACCGCCCAAACGCTCTCGTCCACTCCTTTTCTTGAATTATTGGTCCTCCCACTTGATGCTCCATGCTTTGGGTCATGTCCATGCTCCCTAGCTCCACTTGCTTCACATGCCACCATGAAAATCCTGCAAAGTTGATGCTTGCTGCCCACCATGCTTGTCCTTTGCATGTGGAATTGGTGAAAGTTGATAAAAGGGAATCCAATGGTGCATGCATGATTAATTCAAACTAGATTGCCTCCATTTAGGTGTGTTTAAGGTTAAGCACTCCTCTAATTCGAAATTTAAAATATTTTTCAGAGCCATGCAAGAGCTCAAGCATAATTTTAGAGAAGTTTTTAAACCATTAAAAACAAATGTAAGTCGAAAATATTTTTCGACTACGTCGATTTCGGTCTCACCGGTATAGTTTGTTTTCATCGGTTGAGAGCGAACATTTTCCCGGCTTGATCATGGGGGCATAGGTTTAGGTTCTAATTTTGGCTAAATAAGAAAGATTTTGAATAAAACAAAATTAGAATAGGCTTAGAAAAATTCTAATCCTAGAGAAACCAAGGATAAAGATTTTTAAAATCAACCAAAAGCTTTGATTTCTAGGTTCACGCGAGTCCTACCACGTGCTGAATTTTATTAACACTTAAACATAAATCGTGGCTCTACTCGTGTGGTTTTAGCATGAAAAATAAGTCAACCTCAGCACCATAATGAGGGTGAAAGGTTGAGTTAAGGTTCTGAAATTATTTGGTTGAGGGTTTTTCGAAAAGAAAAGAATCAAACAAGCACATAGGAGGGTTCATGCAAAGGGTTTATGATAAAGCAAACATTCAATCAAGAATTATGTCTCTAATATTGTTCAACCACTTCTAAGTCTAATGTCTTTGCGTAGTAAAACTCAAAAACTAAATTATTAAAAATACTCGAAAAACCTGGAATCGGGTTGTCCTCCCGTAGCTTATTCTTGACTCGACGAAACGGGTTGCCTCCCCGCCTAGCGCTTCGTTTATAGTCTATAGCTAGACTTCTTCACTTGATTACTCCGGATCAACGCTCTTTGCGGGCGTTGCAATCTTGGGTACCCACTTCCACACCATCTTGGGCGCGGGCTTGTCTTCCGGCTTAGTTGGCTTAGTCATTTTTTTGGTCTTCACGAGCGGCTTCTCTTCCTTTGTCTTGACGGATGCAACACCTTCTCGATTTTCGTTACGTTCATTTTTTCGGCTCCTTCTTCTTTTTCAGCCCCTCCGTTTGTTTTGGTTCTCCCTTCACTCCAATCATGTTGCATGCCTCAATCCTTGGACGGAACTTGAAGGAACTCTTTTCTCCGTTGATATCGAACATGATCTCCCCCTTGCCAACATCAATAGTAGCTCCCACGGTCTTGAGGAACGGCCTCCCTAGGATGAGCGGCGGCTTCTCCCTCTCTCCCATCTCGAGCACAACGAAGTCGACGGGGATGAAGTGGTGTCCAATCTTCACGGGTACATCTTCAGCAATGCCCAAGGGATAGCGAATGGAGTTGTCTCCCAACTCCAAACATATTCCCGTAGGCTCCATCGATAGGCGTAGCTTCTCGAACACATCCCTCGGCATGACGCTTACACTAGCTCCAAGGTCGCATAACGCCTTCTCGAAGTTGAAAGAACCAACTGAACATGGAATTGTAGGGCACCGGGGTCTTTTTGCTTCTCTAGCCCATAAGCAATAGCCGCACTACACTCCTCGGACATCTTGACATGATCTACCCCGAGTGTTGCTATCTCATATTTATTTGCAAGTATGTCTTTAAAGTAACGAGAATATGTAGGTACTTGTAGGGCATCTAGTAATGGCATGTTGATGCTAAGTCTACGCACAACTTCCACAAACTTCTCAAAGTGGTTGTCAAGTTTACCTCGGAAGTAGCGTGGCTTGAGTTGCGGTATCCTCGTGTCTTCCTCCAGCATCTCGAATTCGGGTTCCTCGGTGACGATCCCCGTAACCTTCTCTTTAGCGCCTCCTTCCACCTCGGTGGACGGTTTAAGCTTCCTTGCTCCCGCGGAACGTTCCGGATCTTCGGTCTCCTTCCCCGAACGCGTTTGAATGGCCTTCGCCGATTCGGGACATTTGGGTTGTCCCGGAAGCTTCCCTTCATCATTAGTGAGGCGCCCCGCAAGTTGTCCAACTTGCGTCTCGAGTATCTTCATCATGTTGAGCACTTGATGATTGGAACTTCCGACCTCCGTCACTTTGCTATCGATGTTCTCCAATACCTTGTCTATGGTCTTGAACTTGGTGACGGTGTCCTTGTTGATCTTAGCTTGCTCATCCATGAACTCCTTCAATTGTATACGAAGCGGAACCGCGTTAGGAATAGATGAGCTTGCATTAAATTGAGGCCTACCTTGCCCGTAGCGGAAGTTCGGCAATTCTCCCTTCCTCATGTAGTCGAGCACTTTGGCTTCCTCCGGACAATCTTTGCGGACATGGCCATACTCTCCACATTCTTCGCATGTGGACCTTGCTTCGGCGGCCTTCAAGTCTTGAGCCTCTTTCTTTTCCATCTCCATCTTCTCCAACCTCCTCATGACCGAGTCGATCTTGCCCTCAAGTATGTCTTCCTTCTCCACTTGCAAGACTCCTTTGACGTTTCCCATGGGTTGAGCCGGATGTAGGCACCCGGACGACGCCCACGTGTCATTATCCGCGACCTTCTTGAATAGCGTGAAAGCTTCCGTCGGTGTAAGCTCGATGATAGATCCTCCCGCTGATGCATCGATGATCGTCCTTGACGCCATGGTGAGTCCTTGATAGAACTTTTGCACGAGGTCTTCTTTCGGGAACTTGTGATGTGGAACCGCCCGGTGTACTCGTTGAAGCGCTCGAATGCCTCCGAGATAGTTTCGTAGGATATTGAACAAAGGTGGCAATCTTATTACGCAAGCTTTGAGTTTTACCCGGTGAGTAGTATTCCTTCATGAAAGCCTTCATCAACGTGTTCCAATTTTGCACCGTCTCCGCCGGTTGAGAGTGGAACCATTGCAAAGCCTTCCCGAGTAGTGAAAACGGAAAAAGCCTTGCCCTCATTTGATCTTGAGTCACCCCA
Organism: Cenchrus americanus; assembly: GCA_947561735.1. Taxonomy (NCBI): domain Eukaryota; kingdom Viridiplantae; phylum Streptophyta; class Magnoliopsida; order Poales; family Poaceae; genus Cenchrus; species Cenchrus americanus. The sequence goes on from OX387239.1 coordinate 131,171,517, forward strand.
CCCATGTTGAAAGTCTGACATAGTTGAATGAATGCTTGGAGGTGAAGGTTCGGATCCTCTTTGCCGGTGAAGGGTGAATGTTGCACCATGCGGATTGTTGAGGTCTTGATCTCGAACGGTCTTCCGATCTCCTCGAGATTCAAGATTGGTAGGTCGATGATGTCTGGGGTGCATAGCTCCCCAATCTTGCGTTCTTGCGGTGGTTGGTCACCCATTGGTGGAAGTCGATTCTCCCGCGGACTTTGAGGTGGTGAATTCTTCGGAGATTCCTGCGATCCTTTGTCTTCCGACTCCGAATCTACAAAATCCAGCTTTTTAGCTTGATGTGCTTCGCGTCTCCTTAGCCTGTAAAGTTTTTCTGGATCATCCACAAAATTATTGGGTTTGTTGGAGAGGTAGCCGTCCATCTCCTGTTAGGGTTAGCAATAAACAAAGTATGCAAAAAAACTAGAAAGTAAACACAAATCTATAAAAACTAGAGTTAGACAAACTAGATTAGATGTATTTTGAGGATGATCATAATTTAGTAGATGCAAAAATAAAAACAAAAAGAAAACTGAAAATTACAAGAAAGGCAATAAAAAAAATCAGATCTTGATCACTTGTTCCCCGGCAACGGCGCCAGAAAAAGGGGCTTGTTGACGGTTAATAATTGTATCAAAGTTCGTTCGTGACTCGCAAGCGTACAAGTCTCCCGTCGTAGTCAAGGGACCCTTCTTCCCTCGAGTGGTGAACCCAAGGTATCGAATCCGTGGAACAAATGTGTGACGCAAGACTTAATCTATTAAAGCCAAGTAACTCCAATCTTCGATAAAGAACCTAATGCATCTAAGTAAAAGACACAAAACAGATCTAATCTACTAAAAACCGGAGAAAACAAAGTAAGATTGGGTAGATAAACCGATCTAGAGGGATCGGGGTAAGCCTTTTGTTGAAGTTCCAAGCAAGAGAAGAAGTAGCAAATCGAATCTTAATAGAAGCCTCTTTAAATCGTGGTTTCCCGTCCAAATCCGAAAACATCCGCCTTTCGAGACCCCCGTTCGTCACAACGTATCCCTATTCATGCGGGGAGCTTAGGGCGAGTCAAAAGACAAGTCGAGATTCTTTCGGAAGATCCGGCATGTACCTCTAGCCACCGCGGCTACAAGAACACCCTATGTAATCTATCTCGAGAATAGAATTGGAATAAGCAAAGCCGATCGAAAAACGAAATCTTCGAGGAAACACTTGATTGCTGGGAAAAGATTCAACTTGATAATTCAACTATAACAATGATACATACACAAGATCACCACCGGGATCCTTCCTTGATCTTGCTTCTAGCTCCGGAACTCCGACGTGGTCTTCCGTGCAAGGTTCCCACGTCGGCTAGGGAAACCCTAGTCAACTAGCTCGACCCTCTCCTCTCCGAGATGGTGTCCCTCTCTTCTCTCGCTTCTCGGCGGCCGAAGACGAAATCTTCTCTCGCGTGGCTCTCGGTCGGGGGACTATAAATAGCCCGATTGGCGGCTAGGGCAAAGGAGAGCACGTTTGGGCCCAAAATGGGCTCGGGCCGACCGAACCGGGCCGGCCGGCCCGGGCCCATTTAGGCCCGGCCCCGTGGGCTCCTTTGCCCCACGTCGGTTCCCTTGCTTCCCGGATGTTCCCCCTTCGCATGTAGGTCCATGTCGTCGGTTTCTCTCCGAATTGGACTCAACTCCTTGTCTTGCAAGATTAAGCACTTTTCCGGTCGTGTCCCCGGAGTCCGTCGTCTTCTCGGATCAAGTCCCCGCTTCTTGGAGTTAAGTTTGCTTCATTGCATGACTTGTACGGGGCTTCAAGGTCTTGTCATGAGGTGCTTGATGAACTTATCCCGAAAGTCTTGCATTCAACACTAAAACCCTGCATAAACATTAAACTCCAAAACCGACATGCACACGTGAACTTGTTATACCACGGGGGTTAGTACCAATGGATAAGGTATAAAACTCATGCCAACACCGAAGGTAAACTCATGGCTAGGTTGACGGATTTTCACCGTCAACAATGACGATTGCCGGTGAGCCACTTAGGCACCAAGGCTTCCGGCGAACCTTGTACGACTTGGTTCACTCAAGAATCACCTCATAAGGTTGGCACAACCTTGCACTCACTCAGCTCTAAGCTAAGCCTAGCAGCCTAGCACTAAGTACATACACAAAGCATATGCAAGTCTAAGGATGAGCAATTAAGCACTTGGATGGATTGGATACGATCTTCTTGGTGTCTTGAACTCTTATGCACTTCCACACAATCCAGCAACCTCAAATGGCTGACTGGAGGGGGTATAAATATCCCAAGGCATCCAAAGAGTCATTGGCTAACGGCCACTGAAAAAGGTAGCGTTGGATGAAACGATGCTATGCTTTTTATAGGTGTCGGTTCATCCGATGCCCTCCACGTCACTTAGTCGTTGAAGATCCACTGACACAACTGCTCCGGCGCATTACACCGACGGTGTGTCGGTTCATCCGGTGCTGAAGACCCCGCGGCCAAAATGTCTCTGTTAACTTCAATGCGACTGTCGGATAGACCGATGCTTCCTCATCACCAAGGCGTCCGTTCATCCGGTGCTGAAGGCTTCGTCTTGGCGTGTCTCTGTCTTATTCAAACTTGGTCATCGGATAGACCGACGGTTCGGTCCAATGGACCGTCGGTTCATCCGGTGCTTCTGTCTTTGTGGCTTCAGCTCTGCAACTCGTCCGACGCAACTAGAATTTGGGCCGTCGGTTCATCCGATGGCGCCAATTCAGCTGGCCTTCTGCGCAGTGTACCAAGTACACCAACGCTCGCCTTTAGGGTACCGTCAGCTCATCTGACGGTGCCATTTCCTGTTTTCTTGCGTCTTTGACTTTGGTTCAACTTGCCACCTTATGAAGCCAACTTCCCACTGTTTTATAACCTTGAAAAATAAACTATCTTCTGAATTTGGCATGTGGTATTTTTGGCTTTAATTATGGTTACATCCATAGGACTTATAAATGCCTACAAGTACATGCTAGACAATATGGTTAGTCCCATTCATCATGTTGTTATGAATCACCAAAATCATACTCGAACTAATGGCATATGAGGCCATGTTCACTACAAAGACCATGTCTATCCCTAAATCAATAACTCTTATAGCACAAGAAAAATTAAGCGCATTGTAAAGCTTATAAACTAACCAATGCAACATGAAAACATATGAAAAGCTACCAAGGTTTATCGAACTTAACGATGATGGTCCGCAATCATGTTTAAACACCACGTTTACACAAGATCACATAAGGAAAATTCCCTCGAAGCATTAACATTGAAACTGAAGCATACATCATTAAGTATATAAAACAGCCAAGCCAACTATGTGCAAAACATGTATATGCAAAGAAACATCATGTTGATAACAAAATGCAATGCATGAAAATAAATAAATATGATCATGAACATGATAGTGGCAAAAAAAAACTAAACATAGATTAATAACCACAAGTTGATCATCATAAGATGGTGTCATTCTTTATTCTCTCTAATAAAGTAATAAAAATACAAAGAAACGGGTTGCCTCGCGAAAAGCGCTTCATTTAAAGTCATAGAGCTCGACTTTCTCACATACCTTCTTTTCGTCGCATAGCCATGGCCCTTCATGCAAAAAGGTACCAATGCAACTTTAATTTAGTCCCCATGTCGTGCTTTATCACTTATAGAAGACTTGCCCAAGGCATCCTTTTGCTTCATCACTATCTCCTTCTTTATCACCCTTCCGTGCTGCCTTCAATCCATGAATTTTTATTTAATGTCCAGAACAGAAAGTGTTGACCCCCAAAATTGGCAAAAACCGACTCATGCTGTGCACGCCAGTTAGACCGGGTTCCAGGAGCAGTCTGACCGGGTGTCCTGTATCCAGTCTGGTGCAAAGGGACCAGGCAGTCTAACCGCCCCCCGGGGGCGGTCTAACCGGTGTACCCCGATTTCGGGTAGAATTAGGAGTTTGGCTTGATTCTGAGTTGTAAATTGTTGTTTTTAGGGCAAGACCTCCCACCCTATAAATATAAAGGGTCGTGGCCGATTGAGACCTATCATCCAATCGTCATTATCATATTTTACCTTATTTTCTCCAAACCCTAGCTTTTCCAACCTCCTTTGCTCTCCTCCTTCGTCTCAACAGCGGTTGAGGGAGTTCTGAGTAGCCTGCCGATCTCAGGACAACCCTAGGCGCACTGTTCCCGATGGGGTCCCTTCCGGAGCAGCGGATCTAGGTTTTCGACATCTCTCCTGTCCAAGGCGGTTAGACCAGCACCCCCCAAGGTGGTTAGACTGGCCCGTGCTGGGAGTTTCGGCGAGTTGATTTCCGACAACTGCGCGATCTAGCGCACTCGTGTGTTCAACCGGAAAAAGCGTCAACACACTTTTGGCAAATCCATTGTGGAATAGATCTGGTTTCACAACCGATCTTTCGATTTTTGCATGGGATCACAGTGCGACATCGACAAGAAGAGCGTGGTCATGGTGAACATCGAAGAACTCAGTGAAGAGGACAAGTAGAAGTACACGGAGCTGCAAGAGTACATCAAGCAGCAATTTCTCTTTGGCGCCAAGAAGGATCGTTCAGGCAAGGTGACACTCAATCAAGATTTCGAGTTGCCGACGATCAAACTGAACAAGGACAAGGTCGAGGTAATACCCACTGTAAGTCAAGCATCCTCTCCTGATCTAGTTACGCAATTAACTGCTATTACTGATAGATTTGAATGTGCATTTAATGATCAGAGTAGTTTGGTTGCTAGTGTTGTTACTCACCTTGAAAAAATAGAGGGTAAATGTGTTATTAATGTATCTAATGATGGTCTCCCTCAAGTAGATTCACAAGGGGTTCTTCATGCGACCACATCGGCAGCACAGGAAGCTTCACCTAAAGCTCCTCTGTATGGTATGCCGATGGGGTTTTATCCAGAGCAATCACCATTGCCTAAGCCGACCCCGGTTAGAACGCCCCCAGGCCGGTCTAACCGCCCCGTCTGGCTAGATGGTTATGACTCCGGATCAGCCGTTGCCTTTGTCGGTTGTGCCCAGTACATTGGTCCAGAGTCAACATAATGCTTATGGCACTATTTCACCAATGTATAGCACAGTAGCTCACACATCACCACCTATCCCTAATGTTGCTCCATCTTATGGTGTGCCTAATGATGTGTTTACCGACTTGCATCGCATACAAAATCCTAATCAACCTCCTGTGAATAATTTAAGAACTGTTGCAATGCAATCTCAGTTAGCTACTAGGAATGAATTGGCTCAATTTAAGGAAGAGATAGCTAACATGATGAAAAATAAACTCGGTGTTGATATGGGTAATACTAGATTGTATAAAAAACCATATAGGGCCGATTTTGATTATGTGGCATTTCCCCCGGGTTGGCATATGCCTGATTTTGTTAAATTTAGTGGTGATGATAACCGTACAACCTGAGAACACATTAGTCAATATACTGCTCAACTAGGTGAAGTTGGTACATATAATTCTTTAAAGGTTCGCTTGTTTTCATTGTTCTTGACTGGTACCACTTTTGCTTGGTTCTCTTCGCTAGCTCCCAACTCTGTTGATTCTTGGGATCAACTAGAGCAAAAGCTTCATGATCACTTCTTTAGTGGGAGCTACCAACTAAAATTGACAGATTTAATATCGGTTAGACAAAATAAAGAGGAATCGGTTTCTGATTACCTTAAGCGCTTTAAAGAAGTTAAAACACATTGTTTTAATTTGACTCTTACTGATTCTGACCTTGCTGATCTTGCTGCTAGAGGTTTAAGACCTACTATTAGAGATAGATTAGATGGTGTGGAATTTCATACGCTTGCTAATGTGCTTGTTAGAGGTATGGCACAAGAATTAAAATTAAATAAAGAAAAAGAACACTCTAAACCTCATCGGTCTAATGTGCATGTTGTTGAATATGATTCTGATAGTTCAGACGAGAATGAAGTGTATGTTGCTGAATTTGTATGGCCTTCAAAGTCTAAAGCTAGTTCTTGTGCATCTCTTAAGCCGGCTACTAAAGGTTGGCAAGAAAAATTGAAATTTACTTTTGATGTTTCTAAATGTGATCGTATCTTTGATGAATTACTTACGCTTGGAAAAATTAAAATTTCTCATACTATGCCTCCACTTGATGAAATTAAATGATGTGCATATTGTATGTTTCATAATTCTTATTCTCATGCCACTAATGATTGCAATGTGTTTCGTCGACAGATTCAATCGGCCATCAACGAAGGTCGTTTGATGCTTCATGAGATGTAAGTGGATAAGCAACCTTTTCCCATCAATACTATGGAGTTGTAGCAGCCCAAGGTTTTGGTTCGGCCGCATCAAGCCGAAGCTACTAAGGGAAAGAATGTGATGGTCAGGGAAGCTAAGACCGATTTGAGGGGGAAAGAGTTGACAAGAGAAGTGGCATATGAAAAGACCTCTGATGGCAGAGAAACTTTCAAGATTACTGTCAAAGCTTCTGGACATGGGGGGAAAGCATTGTCCACGCCATCTGGTCAAGATACAACTGAGCCTGTCTTGGACAGGGCGGTTAGACCGGGGGTACAAGGCGGAGTTAGACCGCCCCTGCACATGGTCGCCCAAAGATGCTTATTCCGAAGCGGCTTGAGATAGGAAATTGGAAGCTTAACGTGGCAAAGAATCAGGGGAGCATTACAAAGCCAAAGGTCACGTTTGATATGCTATTTGACAAGTATTCTAAACAAAAGGCCGTTACAAGTGATCGACCAGTAAAAAAGGATGAGATCACCTCCACATCAAGAGAGACTAGCATCATCTCCCAAGGCAGCCATCGGGTTCAGAGGTGTATCATCTCAGAGGCAAGACATTACTCCAGATTGGGCTACTCCACTTCGTCCTATCTATGATGATAATGGAGTAATGTGGGTGTCGTATCAGCAATCTTTCCATCCTAAATTGGAGGGACCAAGGAGATCAGCGCTGGATCGAATCTCGAGACATACACAGGATCGCTGGGCTCCACGACAAACCAAGCAGGTTCATCTGGCTGACCCCGTTAGAGCGCCCCCTATAGGCGGTCAGACCACCCTGCCTAGAAGAGAAAGGTTTCCTCCAAAAAAGGTGTACAAGCCCAAGATCAGAGAGGAGGAAATTTAGAAGATGGACATTGATCCAGAAAGGACTACTAGCCTTGACATTATTCAGATTGGGACAATGAACATTCTTGTTGAGGAAAGTGGCAAAAGACCGGTTGTGCCAAACAATCAGGTTGTGACACCAACTCAAAAGGGATATGTTACTGATGACCATGACGCCAGCGGAAGCAAGTCTTGTCCAAAGTGTTTTTTGCCAAGATGGTGCCCTCCTTGTTCATACTCAAAGACGGAAGCTTCAAAAGTTGAGGCACCGTGAGAAAAGGGGGAAGGAGCTAGAAAAGAAGAGGGATGAAGATTTCAATAGCTACAGGCCCATGGTGCCACAGGGGAACGAATGGAGAGTCAAGGCAGCTAGCCAGATAGGGGTGGTTACACTGCCAGAGGGTGCGGTTCAACCGCCAGAGGCAGTTAGACCGGGTGACCATGCGATCAGATTGGGGTCTCCAGAAATGCCGCTCGGTTTCGCTTCTTCGATCCCCATGGTTTGTGATGTCAAGGTTTCGTCTGTCCATACTCCAGAGCATGACGAACAGCTTGTTGACTACAGTTCTTCTCCAGAGCGGATGAACCTTGAGATCAATGTGGTTCATTTGTTTGTTGATAATTCGGTGCCTACAGAGGAAGACTTAGCTCACCTTGACTTTGGGCCCAAGGATGCTATATTTCAGAAGCCCAAAGACACTAATAACCATCTGAAGTCTTTGTATATGAAGGGTCATATCAATGGGAAGCCTATCTCTCGGATGCTAGTGGATGGAGGTGCGATTGTCAACTCGATGCCGTATTCTCTATTCAAGAAGCTTGGGGGTTCAGATGAGGAGCTGATCAAGACCAACATGACCGTCAGCGGGGTTGGAGGAGGCGAGCCAATGGGGGCTAAAGGCGTGATCTCCATGGAGCTCACTATCGGAAGCAAGACGCTCTCTATGACTTTCTTCGTCGCTAACACACAAGGTAACTTCAGTCTTATTCTTGGTCGTGATTGGATTCATGCAAATAAATGTGTTCTTTTACTTTGCACCAAATGTTGATACAATGGGTAGATGATGAAGTAGAAATAGTTCATGGTTATAATTCTGCTTGTGTAGCTATAGCCGATAGTCATTCAATAGGTGTACATGATGATGTAAAATGTCTATCTGGTTTAGATTTATCTGATTATGAGTTTGTAAGTTGTTCCAACAATGGTTTCATTCCTGCTGTCATAAAGCCGTTTGATAATCGGCTAAATCACTTCATGTGACTCAATGAGTTCAACAAAAGACTGGTTGCAGCAGAGAATTGATCATTATCGGGCGCATGAGACCAATACATGTGAAGCCATTGAGGATCTTGATGATTTGGGCAAGCTGGGACAAGGGTTTTCGTCGGCTGATCGTCTTGAGGAGGTAGATATTGGTGATGGCACTGTACCTAGGCCGACATTTGTAAACAAGAATCCTGATCCTATGTTTAAGCTTGAATTAAAAATGATTTTGAAAGAGTATGTTGATTTTATTGCTTGAAATTATAATGAAATGCCTGGTTTAAGTCGTAACTTGGTAGAACATAAATTACCTATTAAATCTGGTTTCAAGCTTTATAAACAGCCTCGTAGGAACTTTAATCATGATATTTATGACCGAGTGAAAGAAGAAATCAATCAGTTGCTTGATGCTAAGTTTATTAGGCCTTGTCGATATGCTGATTGGATCTCTAATATTGTGCCTGCTAAGAAAAAAGGAACAAAGAAACTCCGTGTTTGCATTGATTTTAGAGATCTCAATAAAGCAACTCCTAAAGATGAATATCCTATGCCTATAGCCGACTTTCTTGTTAATTCTGCATAGTTTTCTTGATGGTAATGTTGGTTCAATCGGATATTTATGGCCGAAGTGGATATTTCCAAAACGACTTTCATATGTCCAGGATTTCTAGGTTTGTTTGAGTGGGTAGTCATGACTTTTGGTTTGAAAAATGCTAGTGCTACTTATCATAGGGCTATGAACTTGATTTTTCATGACTTGCTTGGTATTATCGTAGAGGTCTATATCAATGATATTAATGTTAAATGGGCTAGTTTAGACTCTCATTTAGCCGATTTAAGACTTGCATTTGAAAAGATGCATCGATATGGTCTAAAGATGAATCCACTCAAATGTGCTTTTGGAGTGTCGGCTGGCAAGTTTTTGGGGTTTATTGTGCACGAGAAAGGTGTGGAGATTGATACTAAGAAGATTGAGTCGATTAAGAAGGTTCAAGCTCCTACTTCTAAGAAAGAGTTACAGAGGTTCTTGGGCAAGGTTAATTACTTGAGACGGTTCATCTGCAACTTGTCTGGGAAAGTTGGTGCTTTCACTCCTTTACTTCAGTTGAAAAGTGGAGCTGAATTCACTTGGGGGGCAAAACAACAAGAGGCTTTTGATGAGATTAAGAGTTATTTGACTTCACCGTCTGTTCTTCAAGCACCCAAGAGTGGTGTTCCTTTCCGGCTTTATGTTGCGGCGGAGCCAAGTGTTATTGGGGCTGTTTTGACTCAAGAGACTGATGGCAAGGAGTATATTGTTGCTTATGAGAGTAGAAGATTTCAAGATGCTGAAACGAGGTACACTTTTATTGAAAAGCTTTGTTTATCTTTATATTATGCTTGTACCAAGTTAAGGCATTATTTATTATCTAGTACTTGTTATGTTGCATGCCAAACCAACATAATTAAATACATGTTGCAAAAACCTATTCTTAGTGGTAGAGTCGGCGAGTGGGCTTATGCTCTTGTTGAATATGATTTGCGTTGTGAACCTATTGGATCAATGAAAGGTCAAATAGGAGCCGACTTTATTGTTCAACATAGGATTGATAAGCAACTTGATTTCAATGTTGGTTATGCAACTTTTACTCCATGGAAATTACATTTTGATGGATCGGCTTGTAGAAGGGGTTGTGGTATTGGAGTTATTATTATATCACCTACTGAAGCTATTTTTTGAAGCCCTTATCCGGTTAGATCATAAATGTACTAATAATAAAATTGAGTATGAGGCTCTCTTGTTTGGATTGCAAATATTACATGATATGGGAGTGAAAAATGTAGAAGCTTACGGTGATTCTTTACTGGTGGTATAGCAAGTATCTAAGGTATGTCAATGTCTAAATGGTTCTTTAAATGCTTATCTTGATATATGTTTAGATATTATATCTTCCATGGATGAATTTGTGATATATCATGTACCAAGAGAGGAGAATCCGAAGGCTAACGCTCTGGCTCAGCAAGCATCTGGTTATAATGTTCAGAAAAGAAATTTTCAAGAATGGAAGCCGATGTTTGGTGAAGTCGAGGGTTACGTTCTGGAGGACCTAGTTCAACCACCTCCCCAAGTCGGGCAAACCGGGTACCCCGGTCAGACCGCCCCCTCAGGCTGGTTAGACCGCCCCTTGGGGGGTAACCCTACTTCGGCCATTGTTTCTTCCCGTATTGTTGAGGACGAAGTGGGAGATTGGAGAACACCTCTGGTTAAGTTTTTGCAGGATCCTAAAAGTATAAGTGATAGAAAAGTCGAATGGTGGGCGCTTAAGTTTGTTTTAGATGGTGATGAGTTGTATCGTCGGACGGCAGATGATTTGCTTTTAAAGTGTTTAGGTCCTGATCAAGCAACGTTAGCTATGGCAGAGGTTCATGAGGGAATTTGTGGTACTCATTAATCAGCTCCTAAGATGAAGTGGCTTCTTAGGCAGGCTTGCTTTTATTGGCCTACTATGATAGCCGATTGTTTTAGGTACTACAAAGGATGTGAGGATTTTCAAAAGCACGGAGATGTTCAGTTGGTGCCTGCTGCATTGTTGTATCCAATTATCAAGCCTTGGCCATTCAGAGGTTGGGGATTGGATTTCATTGGCAAGATACATCCTCCGCCGGCTAAAGGACATTGCTTTGTGATTGTGGCGACTGATTATTTTACCAAGTGGACTGAAGCAATTCCTCTCAAGAATATGACACACAAGGAGGTGATTGGGTTTATTACGGAGCATATTATACATAGGTTTGGAATTCCACAAACTTTAACTACGGATCAAGGTACTTCATTTGTGGCTAAAGAGGTGCGTGATTTTGTCAATTCCTATGGTATTAGATTGCTCAATTCGTCTCCGTATTATGCTCAAGCTATTGGTCAAGTCGAATCTAGTAATAAAACTCTAGTTAAGCTCATTAAGAAGAAGATAGAAGATAATTCTAAAAGATGGCATGAAGTATTATCGAAGCTTTATGGGCTCATCGCACCTCTAGACATGGGGCTACCAAAGTTACTCCTTTTGAGCTTGCGTATGGTCAAGAGGCCGTTTTGCCTGTCGAGGTGAATCTGGGTGCCTATAGACTTGCAAAGCAAAATGATCTTAGTGTTGACCTATTATGCTTTAATGATGGATAACATTGATGAAGTGACCGACAAGTGTTTGGAAGCCTTGGAAGCAATTGAGAAGGATAAGAGACGAGTTGCTAGGGCCTATAACAAGCGGGTTATAGCTAAGTCTTTTCAGGTAGGAGATTTGGTTTGGAAGACTATTTTGCCTATAGGGTCTAAGAGCAATAAATTTGGTAAAAGGTCTCCAAGTTGGGAAGGTCCATACAAGGTTGTGAGAGTTTTCTCTGGAAATTCCTATATGGTGAAATCATTGCAAGGACAACAACTACCTAGGGCGCTCAATGGAAGGTATCTGAAGAAGTTTTATCCAAGTGTGTGGCAAGATGCTTGAAGGTTTGTGGCCGGTTTCTGTGAGAATCGCCCTGATCATAAAAATGGCCGACAACAGTCCTGTCGTCCTTAGCATTTTTTTAGTACGCAAGCTTTACTAAAAAACAGGGGGGCATGTGTTGGCACCCAAAATTGGCAAAAACTGACTCAGGCTGTGCAGGACGGTTAAACCGGGTTCCAGGGGCGGTCTGACTGGGTGCCCTATAGCCAGTCTGGTGCAAAGGGACCAGGCAGTCTAACCACCCCCCGCGGGCGGTCTAACCAGGGTACCCCGATTTCGGGTAGAATAAGGAGTTTGGCTTGATTCCGAGTTGTAAATTGCTGTTTGCAGGGCAAGACCTCCCACCCTATAAATATAAAGGGTCGTGGTCGATTGAGACCTATCATCCATTCATCATTATCAAGTTTTACCTTATTTTCTCCAAACCCTAGCTTTTCCAACCTCCTTTGCTCTCCTCCTTCGTCTCCACGGCGGTTGAGGGAGTTCTGAGTGGCCTGCCGATCTCAGAAAGACGCTAGGCGCACTGTTCGACGGGGTCCCTCCTGGAGCAGCGAATCTAGGTTTTCGGCGTCTCTCCTGTCCAAGGCGGTTAGACCGCCCCCCCAGGCGGTTAGACCGGCCTGTGCTGGGAGTTTCGGCAAGTTGATTTCCGACAACCGCGCGATCTAGCGGACTCGTGTGTTCGACCGGAAAGAGCGTCAACAGAAAGTATACCCAAGCTCTACTCCATTGCACAATTCACAAAATTTCCTTTCCAACAAGTCTTTATTTTCCCAAATCGGACTCCGGACAAGAGAGTTACGTCCGTTTTACTTCAGCGATAAAATCTGTCCTGAAATTTCAGAACGCGCAACGCTCAATGTTTTCTCCATAACTCCTTGCACGAGTCTACAAACTCGTTAGTTCTTGATGAGTTGGAATGGAAACTTCATGGAGCTTCTGAATATCTCATTTTCTTCATTTGTACACTTTTGAACAGCTCTAAAATTGAAGAAGACAACAGCATCCATCGCGAGATTTGAAGAGGTTTTTGATTTGTCTTGCAACTCTTTAGGCATGACTTCTCTTTTAATTATTCGAGCCTTGTCTACATGGTTAGTGAAAATCGGGCCTTCTCCCGACATTTGCTTTTTTTGAGGTCATTAGCTTGACCAAGTGCAAAGCATGATCGAGATTTATAAAACTTATTGTAAACATACGTGTCCATAATTAACACCACATGTGAATTGTAGCAACAAGTCAAGGTGTAAACAAAAGAAGCATATGTTTCATGTATATAACTTATGTCATCATTATGCAAAGGTTCTTTAGGTGTGACATTAATTGGTTCAAACATAAATGTTTTCTCTTTTTCATTCTCAAGAAAATCTAGCCTATCAACATGATCATTTTTGAAACGAGGCACAAAATTTAAATTATTATTCATACTATTGATCCAACATGAGTATTTGAACATTTCATCATTAATACCAATAATATCTTGAGATTTAAGCGCGTACCTTTGCCTCGGAGCTTCCTTGACAAGAGTGATATTTGGTTCATCTAGTGGTCTTGAAGTCAAATCAATCTCAACAAGTGTGGTTGCCTCTTCATCACCATCTTCCAATTTCTTCAACTCATCATGTGGAGCACGTAATCCTTCAATTATTTACGCATTCATCTATTCTTTGAAGTCTTCTTTATCAACCAAATCTTCATCTTCAAAGTCTTGTATGTTTCTTTCTTTATCTTCCGTGTACCACATGTCGTCAAGACTGCTCATCTTTGATTCACTCTTTCCACCATCCTTGAGTACTTCCATGTCTTGCTTTGCTAGTGTGTGGGCTTCAATAGCACATAAGATATAACCTTCTAGCTTGAGTCCTATCTTCTCCCATTTGTCCTTCGAGTCACTAGTCAAATCGGTCGATCCATGCTTCATCATCTTCTCTTTCTTCTTCAAGCATATTTTGGATCGATTCTCCACTAATCTCTTGATCAAATATATCCTCAACTTGTTTGGCAATGTGTCGGCATTCCTCCTTCCTTCGGTAGTTGATTAGTGAGGCAAAATCAACTTGAATCCAACCGGATTGATTGAACTCCGCCAATGGTCTAGCATTCCACATACTTCGGCCTACATTCATGTTAGTTTCAACACTTTTAATATCCGAAATTACTTCTCTTACCTTGGGAAGTGGATCTTCAATCTCTTGTATGGTCGGTTCATCTTCCTTGACCTCGGTTCATATTTTTTCAGAAAATTCAGCAAGCACCTTGGGCTTGCTTTTGTCGTTTTGCTCCTCCTGACAACGTCTTTGCCAATCTCGTTGCATTCTTTGTCCATTGCTTATCCTTTGTAAGATTTGTGCGGCTTCACTAATTGTTTTGTCCATTATATCATCGCCTGCACACATGCTTACAAAATGAGATGAGTTAGTGGTTAGTGAAAAATAAAAGGTATATAACATCAAGTCACCGAAAAATCCCAAGTTCGGGCCTCGCTCGAGTAGTTCATTAAAACGGTCCCATGCTTCATCAATTCCTTCATCCTCTCCTTGCTTGAAAGTGAGAACTTGCCTCCTTAAGTCTTTGACCTTGCTTATGGGAAAGAACTTCAAAAGAAACTTCTTCACTAGCTCATCCCAATTTCCTTTTGCTTCAACGGACGCAAGTGTGTACCATCTTCGCGCTTCATCTTCGAGAGAGAACGGAAATAGATTCCACTTGAACCAAGCGACCGGAACTCCATGTTGCACCGTGTTGCATATCATCGTGAATTCCTTAATGTATCTATATGGGTTATCATCCTCCAATCCTCTAAAGGGGTTTTTCGCCACTAAGTTGATGATTCTAGGCTTCACTTCGTAGTGGGTTGTAGCAAGTATAAAATCTGATTTTTGCATCTCAATGTCTTCCATTGATGGCATTACTAGTTCCCATAGCGACATCTCTTCGTCTTCCAATGGTAAGGTGAATAAATCCACCTAGGCACTAAAAATAAAAAAATAAAAACATAAAAGGGATTTTTTCTAGAAAACGAGGGTTAGATGTAAGTAATCAACAAAACTAATACAAGATTAAACGTATCAAACTGGCTTGCTCCCCAGCAAAGGCGCCAGAAATAGGGGACTGTTGACGGATAAAACTCATATCCACATACGATCTGCAGGCGTACGGACCCACACCTTTTTCACCACGGGGAATCTCTAGGTTCTTGTCAATCCGCAGAGTAAGGGGGTCACTAGCGTTTGATCTATCACTAATCTAGTTGATGTAAACCTTTGGATGAAAGATTAATCTATGAACTAAAGGCAATGTAATCTATGAACTAAGAAAAGACAAACCCAATATAATCTAGGTCAAATGATAGATGTGAGGTACACAAGTTATGGAGAACGTTTGCCCATAGAGTCTAGGGTACTTGTAGTTGCAATCACCTAAACATGATAAAACTGATCTAATCTATCTAAACATCTGACCATGGTTTAGAATTTTCTCTCCCCCCGTACTATCACTACGCGAAGGTAATCATTGCTAAACCTATTGATGATCATGATATGTTGACGCGATCCACGGGAGCGACCCGAAAAGCATGGTGGCCAAACTTTTAGCATTAAGCATCATCAACAAAGGAACGATATATTATGATCTAAACAAGAGTTGGTGACTACATATCAAGATCCATTACAACTCCATGGACAAACGACGAATCTACTCCATAAACATGCTAAGCATGGTACCATTGAATGTGGTAGATGCATCCGATGAAGATCAATCCTTGCCATCCTCCAACTCCGGGGAACCACGGCAAGGCCTCGGCGTCCTCCTCCTTGTGGTGATCTCTGACGGATCTCCGATGAATGGATGTCAATAGGTAACCATCTTGGGGCGCCTAGGGGTTGTAATTATGTCTTTGGGGTTCCTTGGGGCGTGCTCCACCTTGGATTGCATGAGATCCTCCTTGGGAGAGAAGCAAACTTGGTTTCCATAATATCAACCTCGTCTAGATTTTCCTGATTCGCAGCCCTTCTTTGCCGGCGCCATATCTCCCACATCCGGACTCCAAATAATGCAAATTTGGTATCCAAGTTGCGTGCCACGAAATTATATTCAACTTTGACATGCATTTTGTTCCTTGGAAATGAAGATAAGATCTCCAAACCGGCCTTGGAAGATAATCTGTTCTGATTTCTGACTGACTGCACAGCAGAAATTTCGGGGGCCATATCTTCTAGCTCCCTTATCTGAATTGGGCCTTCCACATGTCCAAATCGAAGGTATCGTCGAGGCCCACAACTTTGGTAGCCAATCTTTTTCCATTAAAGGCAGTTTAAGTCTCCGAATCTGCACCGAAAGATCATGTTGTCCAGGGCTACGAGAATATCTCTTGGGCTGAGTTGATCTCATTGGTAAACATCCAAGTCCCCGGAGTTTTGCGTGTTGCTGCTTCGGTCCTTGGGTTGTCTGGAGTCATGTTCACTTTGTGTCTTGACTTGTGACGGGCTTCATGCTCTTCTCTTGAAGTGCTTGATGAACTTATCCCGAAAGTCTACCCCTTAATGTTAATTTCCTACGTAAACAACAAACTCCAAATCGATATGCAAGTGTGAACTTGTTACATCATTAGTATGCCTAGTGTGGGTTAGTTGCAAATCATAATTAAAACCAATGTATAACAAGTACTCTATATTGACGGAAATTCACTGTCAACATGCACCATTTTTGTCCCTGTGGCTTAAGGTCATGTCATTGTAAGTCGTAACGGACATGAATACTGATGGTCTAATAATAATCGTAGTCAATCCTGGACGTGAAGTCTTCTTTACCATAGACAACTCTATTGTTCTTTTGTTCTTTTCGTGGACATTGATGACTTCTTTTGTTGGGAGGGCTGCATGGGTTATTTTTGTTTGGACGTGGGTACACAAGTGGGTAAGGTGTCGTTGTGTGAGAAAAACAATTTGTTTTTGTCAAAAACACCCTCCAAATTACGCTTCTATGGGTCGTCCACCCTATCCACATGATGAAGACATGACACCCATGCATACAACCATGATTGGTATATGGAATGGAGTAGAAGAAGTCCAACAAGGGTGTCCAAGTCGAAGAGGAGGCAAAAGGCTAATCCAGTTTGAGTCCGCAAGGTGGAGGCCCAAAGCAATTCAAGTTCGAGCCTAGTTCGTAGTCCAGGAGCAACACACACTAAAAATAACACCTAGGTCGCATACGGAGTCGGTTTTGGACGTTCTTTATGTGGTTGGAACCGCAATTTCATAGAGCCTCCAATGGCACCGGTCTCACATCCAAATTCATCCTGAGTCAATGGGAAGGGTTGAAACCAATTGACGTCCAGAATTTGCCAAGGTGTTGCGTTGTTAGTTTTGTTGGGCCTTAAGCCCAAGTTGTGGGAGCCCCATCCAAGGTCGCCCCCAACCCTAGGACGCCCCTCTTGAAGCTGCTTTTCTGTACAGTTTGTCACCAATGACGATGTAGTTAGAACTACGTCAGGTGATCTTTTCTCATTCTACTTTGTCTTCTAGGACCAACTGGTGGACCAGGAAGGCTACGAAAGGCTTGCGCCAATCTTATTCTTTTTTTTGTCATCAGCACGTCACGGGAGGTGCTGGTGTTGGGTCAGGCTGAACTTGGTCAATATTGTTGGGATCCCGTATCTTGATGTACAGTTTGCGCATGGCTTGAACGAACACATCGATCGAGAGCAGTGCTCACTTGGAGCCTAGCTTGGATAGAACGTCGGCGGCAACATTGTTGCTGTGAGGAATGTGCTGGAACTCGATTCCCTCGAAGTGGCCTTCTAGTTTTCGAATCTCGGTGCAATAAGCATCCATTGTGTCCTTGACACAATCCCGCTCCTTGTTGACCTACTCTATGACGACCTTGGAGTCGCCATAAGCCAACAGTCGCTTGATGCCAAGGACATTGCAATTCGGAGCCCATGTATCAGAGCTTCATAATCTGCTCAATTATTGGAGGCCTTGTAGTGTATCTGAAGGACATATTTGAGCTGCTCCCCCTGAGGAGAGATGAACAACACGCTAGCTTCAGCACCCTCGAGGTTGAGAGCACCGTCGAAGTACATGATTCAGTGTTTATGCCGCTCCGTGTGAGGGGGCATCTGGATTTCCGTACATTCTGACTTGAAGTCAGCTAGGATTTGCGACTTGACTGTGTGCCTAGAGAGGAACTTAATGTCAAATTCCCCCAGCTTGACTGACCACTTGACAAGGTGTCCGTTGGCATCGCGGTAGTAGATGATCTCCCCTAGCGAGCAGGAGGATGGGACCTTGATATTGTGGGCCTCAATGTAGTGCCAGAGCTTTCTTAATGTGATCAAAAGTGCATAGAGAAGCTTTTGAGGCTGTGTATATCGTGTCTTAGCTTCGGCTAGGACCTCCTTACATAGTACACAGGTCGTTGGACAATGTAGACCTGCCCTTCTTCTTCTCTCTATGCGATGAGGACCATACTGACGACATTAGTGGTCGCCGAGATGTAAAGGAGAAGTGTTTCCTTCCGTATTGGAGGCATCATGATTGGTGGAGAGGTCAAGGACTTGTTGAGCATGATGAAGGCTTGCTGCGCATCTTCATCCCACACGAAATTATCTACTTTCTTCAATAGCTTGAAGAAACGGAGACCTTTTTCGCCAAGCTTGTTGATGAAACGACCTAGGGCCACCATCATTCCGGTGAGCTTAATGACGTCTTTCTTACAAGATGGCTTTACTATGTTCTGAATCGCATCGACCTTGACAGGGTTGGCTTGAATTCCTAGGTGCCCGACCATGAGGCCCAGAAGCAATCCGGAAGGGACACCGAAGACACACTTGGTTGGGTTGAGCTTCTATTGGTAGGTTCATAGCTTGGCGAAGGTTTCAATGAGGTCAGCTATGAGCTCATCCTCATAGGTGGTCTTGATGACCACATCATTGATGTAGGTGTTGACGGTGTATTTTGGTGCACCTAGCATGTTCATTACACTTTGGTTTGGATTTGATTATGGAACTAACCCGCCACTAGGCACACTAATCATATAACAAGTTCATCTTTGTGCATGCATTTGGAAGTATTGTGTTTATGTAGGAAAACATGGACATAAAGGATGGATTTGCAACAAGTTCAAAGGAGCATTCATGGAGTCTTGTTCGTGTTCATGAGCTTGCTGAAATCACTTCCGATGGTGGCGAGGACCGAAGTGTTACGAGGAACACCCCCGGGGATTGAAGCGTAAAAGATCAAACTTCATGCAAAGAGAGCCTCCATCTTGATCGCGAGGATAACAGCGTCAAAATCATGCAAGTGGAGGGGGCAAAGTAGATAAGTGCACGAGGACCCACGGAGCAAAAGGGGCGACCGAACCGGGCCGAACTGGGCCTAGGCCGGCCGGCCCGGGCCGGCCGCCCCGCCCCACTTCGGGCACCGGTTCGGTCCCGTCTTCCTTGCCCTCGAAGGATCTTCAACCCTAAAACCCCCGACGCGCCGCCAACACCGGGGAGAGGAGTTATTCGCACCGAAGGCCATCCACAAGCTAGAGAGAGAGGAGGAGGATCTCCGGCGGGAGATCAACCAACTCGAAGGAAGCACCCTCTCGTGGAGAAGGAGGAAGACACGGCGGAAGGGAAACCATGATCAACGGTGCCATGATCGGCACCTTGATGGGGTAATCTTCTCATTCGTCCATGGGTTGTAATCGATCGTGAGATGTAATCGCACTTTGTCGGATTATCTGTCTATCATCTTGTGTTGAATATACTTTAATGCTTAAGGCTTGCAACCGTGCCGTAGAGGGAGTACGAGCTCCAATGCTTCCTTGGATCCATTCAATACGCCGTGGCCATCAAAGGTCTAGTCATGAATACCTTCGCGTAGTGACAGTACGAGAGGAGGGAAAGGGCGAAACCGTGGTCACAACCCCGATAGATTAGATTGGTTTTTCATGTCTTTAAGCGATTGCATGCTCTAGTATCGTAGACCCATGGGCGAGTGTCTTCTATCTTGATCGTTTATCATTCTCTCTAGTGTAGTTTAGTGTTTTCTAGTATAATAGTTGTTAGGGTTTTAGTAGCTAGTGTGTCGTTGTTGATCGAACGCTTGTAATCCCCTTGCTCCGCGGATTGACAAGAACCTTGGGAATCCCGTGGTGAAAAAGGTGTGGGGTCCGTACGCTTGCGGATCGTAGAGGGATACGTCTTTTATCCGTCAACAAGCCCCTTTTTCCGGCGCCGTTGCTCGGGGAGCAAGTTAGTTTACATCGTTTGATTTGCATCTAACTTAGTTTTATATTTTAGTTTATCTTTTATTTGCTATATCTAACATATATTATCCGGAAAAACACTTGTTTCTTTTTTGTTTTTGTTTTTATCTTATTGTCTAGATGGAGTTCGTTAATCAACCCGTGGAAGAACCGGAGAAATCATTAAGGGATTACGCTAGCCCTCGATGTGAAGACATAAAAGTACAAGAGTCGGATTCGAAGCTCGAAGCGACCAAGTATGAAATTAAATCCAAGATCATCAAGATGGTGGAGGAAAACCCATTTGAAGGGATGGTTACGGAGAACCCATATAGACACATAAGGGATTTCACGACAATATGCAACACGGTGCGTCAAGAAGTAGTTCCCGATGAATGGTTCAAATGGAATCTCTTTCCCTACTCACTTGCCGGCAAAGCAAAGACATGGTATTCGGTTGCGTCCTTTGAAGTTTAAGGCAATTGGAACAAGTTGACAAAGAAGTTTTACGAGAAGTTCTTTCCAATAAGCAAGGTTCAACATCTAAGGAGGCAAGTGATCACTTTCATGCAAGGAGAAGAGGAAGGGATAGACCAAGCCTGGGATAGGTTTAATGAATTAATCGAACAAGGACCAAAACTCGGCTTCACCGGTGACGTACTCTTGCATACATTTTTCTTTTCCCTAACCCCTAGTTGCATGCGACACGTCGAAATGTGTGCGGGTGGGGATCTCATGGAGAAAACACTCACGGAAGCCGCCCAACTTCTACAAAAAGTTAGTAAAGCGGCTGCCATGCGAAGAGATTGGGAAACAAGACTTGCGGAAGAGCCGGAATTCAATTCAAGGAAGAAAAAGCTTGCTGATTTTTCTAAAGAGGCAACCCCGGAAGTCACAAAAGAGGAGCCAATCATGGAGAAGCTTGAATAAGAACACATCAAGTCAAGAACTACACCAAACGTCGACTTCGCCGCACCAAATGAGACGAACAAGAGAAGCATGTCAAGCGCGAAGCCACTAAGGGAGTTCGAACCAATGGATTGGGTTCCTATTGATTACGGAGAAGTATTCGACAAGAGAAGACCGTTCCCTAATCAAAAGGGAATGCAAGAGCATTGGAAGTGGATTTCCCACCGGAAAAGAAAGCTGAAAATTCATACAACCTCGAAACCACCGGTGAGATTTTTGAAAAGCTCTTTGGAGATGACGTGGTGGATCCGGAACATATTGCCGAGGTGAAGAGAATCATGGGGATCAAGCCCGAAGCATCACCATACGCTCGCCTTGCTGAAATTTACTCGATAGGATCCGAAGAAGAAGAGAAGATGACGCCGCACTTGAGTTGCGAGATCAACGGAGTTCAATGCAAAGCTTTATGCGACATCGGAGCCCAAGTAAGTGTTCTATCTTCTAAAATTTACGATAAAGTTCAATACCACAACCTAGACTTAGCTCCAACATCAACGAAATTAATTATGGGAGATGGTAGAACTATCAAACCTCTAGGTATTGCTTGCAACTTGAAAGTAAAAATTTGTAGAAACTATATACCAACCGATTTCTTTGTTATTGATGCTTACCATAGCAATTCTGATCATATAATCTTAGGTAGGCCTTTTCTTAAGTTGGTAGATGCCGTGTTAGATGCCGGAGAAGGCAAAGTAACAATGAACCTTAACGGAACAAAGTACACATATGATTTTCTTCGTGCTTCTAAACACCTTACACCTTTTCCTCCCGAAGATGAAGAAGTAGAAGAGATAGATAGTCTTTGTTTTGTTGAAACCCTTAGAGACCCGCTGCAAAGGGAGATGGAAAATCAAATTAGTAATCAACAAGATGAAGAACTAGAGGAAGCGACAAAAGGCTTAGAGCCGCATGACGGTAGCGTGGAGGAAGAGAAGTTCGAAGACATCAGAGAGATCAAACCCTGAGGACCATGTGTGGTTCGAGGACCGGTGGATGGTCGCTTCCTTGTGTGATGAGTGATTGACAACGTTGTGTGGACTGATTCTTGGCTAAGTATTGCAGGTGCAGGTTGCGGCTTGACTCGTGTTGGTGCAGGTGAAGAACAAGCGCGAAAGGTCGTCGCCGGTGAGGCCTCCAGGTGTGGAGAAGACAAGTAGGCTTCGTTCGAGGGACCGGTGGCCGGCGGGGGTCAAGTGCGGGCCGCATGGTGGCATGAACAGCAAGATGAAGTCGTGGACGGTTTCTTGGTTGAGCCTCAAAACCAAGGTCGAGCCGGGACTATGTGGGAGCCAAGTCATGAGTGGAGATTGGCGGAGGCTACACCGAGTTCGCGGGGTTTCCGGTGGTTCACCAGAAAACCACTGGGTTCCTTGGTTGATCCACAAAGCCAAGACCGGAGAACCGAAGACGGAGGTGCGGCGGCACCGGACCGGTCCGACCGGTGGGTCGACCGGTCGGCCGGTGGGGACCGGTCGGCCCGGTGAGGAGCACCGGTCGACCGGTGTGCGACGACGCGGTCCGGGAATCTTCGAAGCGGAGGACACGCGTCGGGATCGCATCGCTTGCGTCGAGGCTACGCGAGGTGCGGTTGCGGGCATCCGTCCGATGGTGAAGACATCAAGAATTCCGAATCCGCCCTTGAGGGGCATGTATCCCTAGTTAGTAGAGAGGGGCATTTTAGACATTCGGTTGCCGCCTATATAACCCAAGAGGTGAGAGGTTGGCAGCCAACTCTTGGAACCCTAGCTCATTTGTTTTCCTATTTTCCACCTATTTTCCTTAGGTTTTCTCTAGGACTAGCAAGAGAGCTTCACGGTGAGATCTTGTAGAGAGGGATGGATGATCGGGCGGCTTGCTAGACCTTGTACGAACCTTTGTTTCATGTATAGATGATTCGGCGTGGTTCCTCAAGGTTTGGATGTGTTTTCCCCGGTTGTTCTTGGTGGTGATTTTCGGAGCCCTTTCTCGGTGATTTCTTTGGGTTGGTTTCGAGGCTTTTCTCTAGGGGATTTGATGGGGGAAATTTGTGGGAACCCTTCGTGGTTCTTTGGGCTGTGATTCCCCTCCCAAATCCGTGAGTAAAAGTGCTCGATTTTGGGGGTTTCTTGAGTTCTTGGGTTGAAGGTGCTTTCGGCGGGATTTCTTTGATTCCTCCTTTTTGGACGAGATTTGGTGGGATTAAACTTGGCTATGGACTCCTCATGAGGTGTTCCGATATCCCCAAAGTCTTGTTCAAGTCCGTGGAGCGATTCGAGAGATCGAGATTTGGATTTGGGGAAGTTGACCGCGGGTCTTGTTCATCCCGAGCCGTCCGAGCCACACCGGTCGGCCAGGTGCTCTTGACCGGTCTGACCGGTGCAAGCCCTTGTGGGATTTTGCTCGGGTGAACGTCTTGGTGTGTTCCTTGTTGTCCCGTGGTGCCGCCTGTTTCAAGTTTGGGTCCGTTTGGTGGTCGGTTGACCTGTTTGGTGCCTTGGGGGCTTTCAGGCTGCCACCGGTCTGACCGGTGTGTCTCACGGTCGCCGGTGTAGAGCCACTTAGTGAAAGTTGCTCGGTTCCACCGGCGGGGACCGGTCCGACCGGTGGTGCTCACCGGTCGACCGGTGTGGGTCTCGTAGACTCGAGGTTTGGTTTTTCCGCCTGCGTTTCTCGAGTCGGTAGGTGGTGTGTTGGTTCCTAGGTCCAGTGGCACTCCAGTGGCTACGTGGGCTTGACCAACCTTGGTAGTGAGTCGGAGACGTGTGTTGGAAGCCGCATTCGTCTTGTTGGAGTTTTCATCTCCTTCGAGAAGAATTTTTATCGGCTCCCATTCACTCCCCCCCCCTCTGCGGTTCGCCGTATCGGTCCTTCAAGTGGTATCGAGCCGGTTCGGGTCTTTGTTGACTCTAACCGGTCTAAGATCCAAGGATGGCGTACCAGGAACGGGGTTCGGGTCCTCCACACTTCGATGGCAAGAACTACCGGATGTGGAGCAAGCGGATGGGTGCTTTTCTCCGCGGAAAGGGTCGGATCCTTTGGGATGTCACGGTGGACACAAGCTATGTCCGGCGGTTGATTTCCTCGCTCCGGGATCGAGGGGACGGCTTCGACGCCAACAATAAGGCGGTCGACTACTTGTTTCGTGCTTTGTGTCGGCCGAGTTCGATCGGGTGCACACCGAGCACTTGGCTTGTAGGATTTGGGCGGTGTTGAAGGAGGCTCATGTTGGGAACGCCCGGAGGTTCGAGCACGGATGTATGCGACTTACCGGAGAGAGTACGAGAACTTCACTCATCTCCCCGGTGAGTCCATCGATGCCTTGTTTCAGAGGTTCACGGTGGTGGTGAACAACATGAGGGCCAATGTGGACGTGCTCCCGTACGATGATCATGATAGAGCGGTCAAGCTCTTACACTCTTTGGATCGTACGATTTGGGGCGGAAAGTTCGAGGCCATTGTGGAGTCGGAGAAGTATGACACTCTGACGGTGAACGAGCTGTTCTCGAAGCTCAAGTCGGCTGAGGTGGATAGGGGCATGACTGCCAAGCTCGAGGGACCGACTGATTCCCATAGTCTTGCCCTCGTTGGTGGTTCCAAAGCAAAGACTAACTCTAACCCATCCACCGGGATGTTCTCTTTCTCCTCTTTGATGTCTATGCCAGATGAGGAGTTCGACGAGCTTGGAGAGGACGAGCTGGCGCTGTTGACGAGGCGGTTCGAGAGGCTGCACGAGAACCGCGTGAACATGAGGAGGAACACGAGGACTTGCTTCCAGTGCGGCAAGCCGGGACACTTCGTCGCCGACTGCCCGGAGAAGGCCGAGAGCAAGGACGGCTACAAGCACAAGCCGAGGATGAACGATGGCAAGTACCGTTCGAGGCGTGACCACAAGAGCAAGCACAAGAACAAGTACAAGGACGAGCGGCGGTCGAGGAAGAAGGAGGGCCGAGGCAAGGCCCGAGCGATGGTTGGAGCGAGCGACGTCGACTCCAGTTCCGCGTACTCCACCTCGAGCTCGAGCAGCAGCGACGACGAGGGAGATCGCCGCAAGAACAAGAGGTCGTCCAAGAACCCGAGCGGGGAGAGCCGCTCCGCGAGAGACGGCTCCTCGCACCATGGCGTTGAGCTCCGGCAGCAAGAAGAGTACACGGAGCGACTCGGACTGCGAGTCCGACGACGAGGTGCGTGATGAGCTTCCCTTCTTGCGCCGGGGAGAATGAGAGGCTTGGCTCTTTGCTTGATAACCGTGATGACATGCTTAGAGAGGCCAAGAAAATGAGGAAAGAGCTTAGGGCTTCACTCGAGGATGCTAGGACTAGAGTGGCTGAGCTAGAGACACAGGTGCTTGATAGCAAGCTTGAGATTGATTCGCTTAAGGCTAGCCCTGTTGTTTCTGATGAGAATGATTGTGCTGATTGCTCCATTTTCCTTGCTGATCTTGCTTTGTTCAAGGAGAAGCATGCCTCCAAGTGTGAGGAACTAGATGTGCTTAGGGTTGAAGTGGCTGAGCTTAAGTCTAGACCTGCTTTGCTAGGTGCTTGTACTTCTTGCCCTGTTTTGCATGCTAAAATTGATGAGATGCATGCTTACACTAGTTCGCTCGAGGCTAAATTGAAGGAACCCATGCCTACATCTTGCTCTACCTGTGAAATGCATGCATTGAAAAATTTGGAGCTTGCACATTATGTTGATCGTTTGCAGGATGAGAATGATGATTTGAGGAAGTTGATGGGTTGGTTGTCCGGTCACGAGCCTCAGTTGAGGATGATGATCGAGGCCTTTAAGAGGCAAGATGGTGAGGGGCTTGGAGCAAACAAGGTTGGTGAGGGAAGTGGAGAGAATATCCCGGAGCCACCAAAAACCCACCACAAAAATGATTTCCCACCAAAGCCTAACCATCTAAAGAACCGACTAGACACAACCCCAGCTCCACCCGTGTTTCCTACACCCACAAATGACCTACAAAAGCCTATCAAGTTTGTGAGCACTTCGGGGAAAGTGTTCTTTGGGAAGGAGAGTGAGAAGGCTAGTGGTGAGAAACCGGTGGAGGGTTTGAGTGGAGAGAAACCAAGTGAGCAGCCACATCTCAAGCCAAAGCCTAAGCTTGTGAGGTTCCATTGTGGCTATTGTGGGAGAGATGGCCATAAGGAGGAGTTTTGCTTCAAGAGGAAGCGAGAGGAGAGAATGGAGAAGGAGTGGGCTAACAAGGACAAGTACCACCCTTCCGATGGTGTACTTGAGCCTCGTATGCAGATGCCCAGGGGCAAGGCGATTGTGCGGACAGTTCGCGCTTGGGGAGAGAAGAAGGCTGCAGGTGGTGCTGCTGCCCAGACCACACCGGTCAGACCGGTGTGGAGCACCGGTCAGACCGGTGCAGGCCTGGGCAGACAGATGTTCGGGTCTCGTGCTCGTACAGGTGCGAGGGTTGTTTCTGGTGGTCGTGGTTCTGGTGGTTGGGTTGGAAAGGGTGCGGGTGGTCGGTTGCTAGGCGTTCTCCTCCTCGTGCTCAATACGGGGATTGGAGGAGTCGTGGCGGTGTGTTGGAGAGGAAGGACGTGCCACGGGCTTTTCTTGCGTGGTTTTGGTCCTCCTCCGGGCGAGAGAGGGGTGGTTCCCTCGGGGTGGTTACCGTGGTGGTGTTCGTGGAGGTAGTTTTGGTAGGAGAGATGCTTTGGTTGGTGCTAACCCCACTTTCGAGCAAATGGCTCGGCACTGGTTTTCTTCCTTTGGTTCTAACCCCGATCTTTGAGTCGTTTGTTCGCTCACGTGCCTATTTTTGATGTGCAGGTGGGAGACTTGAAGAACATTTGGTTGATTGACTCCGGTTGTTCGAGGCATATGACCGGAGACAGGGGGTGGTTCTCAAGTCTCGTCCCGGTGGTGACGAAGAGGTACATCACTTTTGGGGACAATGGGCGTGGGCGTGTGCTCTCAGAAGGTGAGATAAAAGTGAGTGACAAGATCACTCTGAGGCGTGTTGCTCTTGTTCAATCGCTGGGGTACAATTTGCTTTCGGTGTCCCAGTTGTTGGATGAGGGTTTTGAGGTGTTGTTTCGGCCTGGTGGTTCTCGGATTGTGGACTCTCGAGGGGACCTTGTCTGTATGGTCGTTCCCGAGGGTCAGGTGTTTCGTGTTGATTTTTCTCAGTCTTCGGGTGTGGAGCGTTGTTTCTTGGCTGGTTCTTCGAGTGAGTTGTGGAAGTGGCATAGGAAGTTGGGTCACTTGAGCTTTGACCTTTTGTCACGCTTGAGTAAACTCAATTTGGTCCGAGGATTGCCACGGTTGAGGCTTGAGAAAGAGTTGGTTTGTGCTCCGTGTAGGCATGCCAAGATGGTGGCCTCTTCTCACCCGCCTCTCACCGATGTGATGAGCGAGCGTCCATGCGAGCTGCTCCATATGGACCTTGTTGGCCCGGCTCGTGTGCGATGCGGGTGGGAAGTGGTATGTCCTTGTTGTGGTGGACGACTATTCTCGGTATGCGTGGGTGTTCTTTACGGAGGATAAGGGGGGAGACGTTTGGTTTTGTTCGAGATCTAGTCTTGAGGTTGAGGAACGAGAGGCACGGAGATGCCATACGAGCTATCCGCGGTGATAATGGCTCGGAATTCGGGAACTCTCGTTTTGAAACCTTTTGTCATGACTTGGGTCTTGAGCACCGAGTTTTCGAGTCCGTATACGCCTCCCCGGAATGGTGTTGTGGAAAGGAAGAACGGGACCTTGTGCGAGATGGCTCGGACGATGCTTGATGAGCATAGGACTCGAGGAGGTATTGGGCCGAGGCGGTGAATACCGCATGCTATGTGTCGAACGGGATATACCTCGGGGTGCACAAGAAGAAGACATGCTATGAGTTGATGCATGGCCGCACACCCAAGGTGAGTCACTTCCATGTCTTTGGTTGCAAGTGTTTCATTCGAAGAAAGGCGAGGAAGTTGGATAAGTTTGAGGCTAGGTCCGTCGATGGCATTTTCTTTGGTTATGCATCTCATTCTAGAGCATATCGTGTGCTCAATCTTGAAACTAACCAAATCGTGGAGACTTGCGAGGTAACCTTCGACGAGACAGAGCCACGTAGTCAGCTTGTCTTTGAGTGTGCAGGTGATGATGAGCTTGGCGAGGAGATCTTTCAGGAGGAGGAGCATGAACATGGAGATGATGAGGATGGTGGTGCGGTGCCCCCGGCTGAACATGTACCCACTACTTCGACGACGATGATGGATGGACCCTCTGCTACACCTACGACGACAAATCAAGAACGAGGAGAAGCTGATGTTGAGGGGGAGGTAGCTTCGAGGCGAGAACCTCCCCGGCGAGTTCAAGTGGATCATCCAACTTCGAGGATCATCGGCGACATGAATGAACACACTACACGGTCGAGGGTTCGAAACAATTCCCATTTTGCTCATGCTGCGTTTGTTGCTTCTTTCGAGCCCAAAGACATTGGACACGCACTATCTGATCACAATTGGGTTAACTCGATGCATGAGGAGTTGGAGAACTTTGAGAGGAATCAGGTGTGGGAGTTGGTTGACCCTCCCCCGGGGTGTAAGCCGATTGGTACCAAGTGGGTGTGGAAAAACAAAGAGGGAGAGAAGGGTGAGGTTGTGAGGAACAAGTCGAGACTTGTTGCTCGGGGGTTCGGATCGAAGGAGGGGATCGACTACGAGGAGACCTTTGCTCCCGTAGCCCGTTTGGAGGCGATTAGGATCCTTCTAGCCTTTTACGTGGCTAAAGGGTTCAAGTTGCACCAAATGGATGTGAAGAGTGCTTTTCGAATGGAGTGTTGGAGGAAGAAGTGTTTGTGAGACGACCTCCGGGGTTTGAGAGTGAGAAGTACCCCCACCGGGTGTACAAGTTGAGGAAGGCGCCGTATGGGTTGAAGCGGGCGCCTAGAGCTTGGTATGGCGAGGTTGAGGGGGTTCTTGTTTGAGAGAGGTTTTGAGATGGGGAAGGTCGATCGGACCTTGTTTTTGCCGAGGCGGGGGCAGGGAGATATCCTGATTGTGCAGGTGTACGTGGATGATATTGTCTTTGGTGGATCGTCTAACTCTCTTGTTGCGAGGTTTGCAGATGATATGAGCAGGGAGTTTGAGATGAGCATGATGGGTGAGTTGCAGTTCTTCCTCGGGCTACAAATCAAGCAATCAAAGGAAGGAACATTTGTACACCAGGCTAAGTACACCAAGGACATTGTGAGGAAGTTCAAGATGGAGGACTCCAAGGCTATGACGACGCCGATGAGTACGACTACAGCTCTTGATGCGGATGAGGAAGGTGAACACGTGGACCAGAAGGAGTACCGGAGCATGATCGGGTCACTCCTCTACTTGACGGCGACGAGGCCGGACATACGGTTCTCGGTGTGTCCGTGCGCTCGTTTTCAAGCGTCTCCGAGGACTTCGCATCGGCAAGCAGTGAAGCGAATTTTCAGGTACTTGCGTCACACTCCCGACTTCGGCCTTTGGTACTCCGCGTCCTCTTCTTTGGCGCTTCATGGTTTTTCAGACGCGGATTTTGCCGGGTGTCGGTTGGATAGGAAGTCCACTTCTGGGACTTGCCAGTTTTTGGGTTCTTCGTTGGTGTCTTGGTCTTCCCGTAAACAGTCGAGTGTTGCTCAATCCACGACCGAGGCCGAGTATGTTGCCGTCGCTAGTTGTTGCTCTCGGCTCCTTTGGATCACCTACACCATGAGTGACTTTGGTGAGGAGTATACCCATGTCCCACTTCGGTGTGATAGCACCGGTGCCATAAGCGTTGCAAAGAACCCGGTGCTCCATTCCAAAACCAAGCACATAGAAGTGAGGTATCATTTTACGAGAGACAACGTCGAGAAAGGAAAGATAGCTTTGATCCATGTACCCACACATGACCAACTAGCCGATATTTTCACCAAACCCCTAGATCAAGCAACTTTCACTCGTTTACGGGGGGAACTTGGTGTGTGTTTGATTTCTTGAGTTGGGTGTGTGGGAACTCTCTTTTGCGGTGGTGTCGAGCCCGTTTTGCCTCCCCTCGAGGAGCCGGTTTGTAGCATATGTATAGCTTTCCTTTGTGCATTTCTTGCATTTGGCATGGCATATGTAACATGATGTATAGGCATCCTTGTATCTTAGATTGCATGCATTTTGTATCATATGCATTGGTTAGGACAAGCTTCTCTCATATACATTGTTCACCATGGAATGAGATATATGTCTTTGTGAGCTTGTTTGGTATGCTATGGTTAGTTTGGCTTAGCTCTTGATGATCTTGATGAATAATCCATGGTTGATAGCTATGCTTTTGAAAAATGTCACATGTATGCTCTCTCATGTGTAAATGCCTTTACATGCTCTTGACATGTTTTTGTGGCCTTGCTATGCTTAATTTGTGGTTGGATAGCTAGTTTATTGATCATATGGGGCCAAAGGCTCATTTGCCATCATGAATGTTTAGCCCTCTTGATTTATCTTGTGGAGGAGCATAAGTTCCTTTTTGTCGCAAAGACATTTCATGTACCATTTACAAATCTGAAAATGAAATGAAAAATGCTTGGAAATGTGCTCCCATGTCATATGTGCTGAACTTAATTTTCTTTGGGTGCTAAACCGTTGCATGATGCCTACCAATGAGAAGTCTCATACATAGAAGTAGGCACATGGCTCGGTGGCTTTGACATGACATGAGGTGCTTGTGGGTGTTTGTGATGGTCTTATGGTTAGAATAGCTGTCCTAGCATGAAGTTTGTGTGGCTTTGCCATTTTGATATGCTTTGATCATGTTTAGGACTTTGCTCATGAGAGGCAAGTTTTCGCAAAATTGCCAAAATCCATCTTAGCTTCGTCCAATGGTTGTGAAACTTGGTGATCATGTAGTTGAGATCGATACGAAGCCGTAGAGTATCTAACTTGCTCATTTGGACATGTGTAGCATTATTTGTTGAATCTTGTATATTTGAGAAGCTCTAGGTTGAAATTTTTGCATTTTTGGCTTGATTCATGCATTGCCAACAAGGGGGAGAAGTTTGAGCTTGAAATGGCTTGCTGGACGTGTTTAGAAGGTTTTCAGGTGGTTTCGAGCCATTTCTGGGCTCTGTTGTACACCGGTCTGACCGGTGGTGATGACCGGTCTGACCGGTGTGTGCTGAAGTTGCTGCAGCTGCCCTGTTTCATGTGGTTTCTTGCATGCATTCGTCCAGGGGGAGTTGCATTGGTTTAGGGGGAGCTTGCAAGTGTGCAGGGGGAGCTCTTTGAGTGTTTTCGAGCTTTGTTTCGGTGGTTTGTGCTCTTTGCTTGAGCTTTGCTTTGTCTCGGATGTGTCGAGCCGTTGCCCTTGCCTAAGGGGTCCGAGACTTGTCTTCTTCAAGTGATCTTGCTCTTTGCCTTTGTTTGGCTTTCGATCGCTTGTTGGAGTTTCTTTTTGTTCGTTTCTTTTCTTTTTCTTTTCTCTCTTGTTACTTTCATGTGGGTGTTGTCAATGCACTCATCAAGGGGGAGATTGAGGACCATGTGTGGTTCGAGGACCGGTGGATGGTCGCTTCCTTGTGTGATGAGTGATTGACAACGTTGTGTGGACCGATTCTTGGCTAAGTATTGCGGGTGCGGGTTGCGGCTTGACTCGTGTTGGTGCGGGTGAAGAACAAGCGCGAAAGGTCGTCGCCGGTGAGGCCTCCGGGTGTGGAGAAGACAAGTAGGCTTCGTTCGAGGGACCCGGTGGCCGGCGGGGGTCAAGTGCGGGCCGCATGGTGGCATGAACGAGCAAGATGAAGTCGTGGACGGTTTCTTGGTTGAGCCTCAAAACCAAGGTCGAGCCGGGACTATGTGGGAGCCAAGTCATGAGTGGAGATTGGCGGAGGCTACACCGAGTTCGCGGGGTTTCCGGTGGTTCACCGAGAAAACCACCGGGTTCCTTGGTTGATCCACAAAGCCAAGACCGGAGAACCGAAGACGGAGGTGCGGCGGCACCGGACCGGTCCCGACCGGTGGGTCCGGCCGGTCCGACCGGTGGGGACCGGTCGGCCGGTGAGGAGCACCGGTCGGCCGTGTGCGACGACGCGGTCCGGAATCTTCGAAGCGGAGGACACGCGTCGGGATCGCATCGCTTGCGTCGAGGCTACGCGAGGTGCGGTTGCGGGCATCCGTCCGATGGTGAAGACATCAAGAATTCCGAATCCGCCCTTGAGGGGCATGTATCCCTAGTTAGTAGAGAGGGGCATTTTAGACATTCGGTTGCCGCCTATATAACCCAAGAGGTGAGAGGTTGGCAGCCAACTCTTGGAACCCTAGCTCATTTGTTTTCCTATTTTCCACCTATTTTCCTTAGGTTTTCTCTAGGACTAGCAAGAGAGCTTCACGGTGAGATCTTGTAGAGAGGGATGGATGATCGGGCGGCTTGCTAGACCTTGTACGAACCTTTGTTTCATGTATAGATGATTCGGCGTGGTTCCTCAAGGTTTGGATGTGTTTTCCCGGTTGTTCTTGGTGGTGATTTTCGGAGCCCTTTCTCGGTGATTTCTTTGGGTTGGTTTCGAGGCTTTTCTCTAGGGGATTTGATGGGGGAAATTTGTGGGAACCCTTCGTGGTTCTTTGGGCCGTGATTCCCCTCCCAAATCCGTGAGTAAAAGTGCTCGATTTTGGGGGTTTCTTGAGTTCTTGGGTTGAAGGTGCTTTCGGCGGGATTTCTTTGATTCCTCCTTTTTGGACGAGATTTGGTGGGATTAAACTTGGCTATGGACTCCTCATGAGGTGTTCCTGATATCCCCAAAGTCTTGTTCAAGTCCGTGGAGCGATTCGAGAGATCGAGATTTGGATTTGGGGAAGTTGACCCGCGGGTGCTGTTCATCCCGAGTGTCGGTGCCACACCGGTCGTCGGACCGGTGCTCTTGACCGGTCCGCCGGTGCAAGCCCTTGTGGGATTTTGCTCGGGTGAACGTCTTGGTGTGTTCCTTGTTGTCCCGTGGTGCTGCTGTTTCAAGTTTGGGTCCGTTTGGTGGTCGGTTGACCTGTTTGGTGCCTTGGGGGCTTTCAGGCTGCCACCGGTCTGACCGGTGTGTCTCACCGGTCTGACCGGTGTAGAGCCACTTAGTGAAAGTTGCTCAGTTTCACCAGCAGGGACCGGTCTGACCGGTGGTGCTCACCGGTCTGACCGGTGTGGGTCTGTAGACTCGAGGTTTGGTTTTTCCGCTGCGTTTCTCGAGTCGGTAGGTGGTGTGTTGGTTCCTAGGTCCAGTGGCACTCCAGTGGCTACGTGGGCTTGACCAACCTTGGTAGTGAGTCGGAGACGTGTGTTGGAAGCCGCATTCGTCTTGTTGGAGTTTTCATCTCCTTCGAGAAGAATTTTTATCGGCTCCCATTCACTCCCCCCCCTCTCTGGTTCGCCGTATCGGTCCTTCAAACCCGAGGAGCCGCAAGTGCCCGAAGTAGACCTTAAACCTTTGCCCAAGGGATTAAAATATGAATTTTTGGGCCCAGACAAAACTTATCCAGTCATTGTGAGCGACGAGTTGAGCCCCGAAGAAAATGAAGCGTTGCTGATTTTATTAAAAAAACATAGGAAGGTGATTGGATATTCAATTAATGATCTCAAAGGTATTAGCCCAGCCTTTTGCACTCATCGTATACCAATGGAAGACCAATGTAAGCCTATAGTGGACCATCAAAGGAGGCTAACCCATGCCATGCGAGAGGTAGTGAAGAAAGAGGTTATCAAGTTACTTGATGTCGGAATCATCTACCCGGTTCCGCATAGCGAATGGGTGAGCCCGGTACATTGTGTACCGAAGAAAGGAGGTTTGACCGTGGTGAAGAATGAGAAGAACGAGTTGATACCGCAAAGAACCGTGATTGGGTGGCGGATGTGTATCGATTACCGTAAGCTTAACAAAGCAACGAAGAAAGATCACTTCCCCCTACCGTTCATAGACGAGATGCTCGAGAGGTTAGCAAACCACGCTTATTTTTGCTTTCTCGATGGATACTCGGGGTTCATGCAAATTCCTATTCACCCGGAAGATCAACATAAGACAACGTTTACGTGTCCTTACGGAACGTTTGCATATAGGAGGATGCCCTTCGGCCTATGCAACGCTCTGGCCTCTTTTCAACGTTGCATGATGGCCGTGTTTTCGGAATTCATCGAAGAAATTGTTGAAGTGTTTATGGATGATTTTTCCGTTTACGGGAAGACGTTCATGGATTGCTTAGCAAACTTAGAAAAGGTCCTTACAAGGTGTGCGGAGGTAGATTTGGTTTTAAATTGGGAAAAGTGCCACTTCATGGTTAAGCAAGGCATAGTGCTCGGACATGTTATATCCGAGAGAGGAATTGAAGTGGACAAGGCTAAGGTAGAGACGGTTGAGCAACTCCCACCTCCTACGGATGTTAAGTCCTTAAGGAGCTTTCTAGGCCATGCAGGATTATATAGAAGATTTATAAAGGACTTCTCGAAGATCACTAAGCCTTTAACGCACCTTCTTCAAAAAGATGTGGCTTTTGACTTTGATGAGAAGTGTCTAGCGGCATTCCGGACCTTGAAAAATGCGTTGGTGAGTGCTCCCATCATCCAACCTCCGGATTGGAGCCAACCTTTCGAGATCATGTGTGACGCAAGTGACTACACCGTAGGCGCGGTCTTGGGTCAAAGAAAGGAAGGCCGAGTTCACGCCGTTTACTACGCTAGCAAAACTCTTAGTGGGGCACAATTAAATTACGCCACTACGGAAAAAGAGTTGCTAGCGGTGGTATTCGCTTTCGAAAAATTCAGATCTTACATCGCGAACTCGAAAGTCATTGTTTACACCGATCACGCAGCCATCAAGTATCTCTTGGCTAAGAAGGAAGCTAAACCACGTTTGATTCGTTGGATCCTTCTTCTCCAAGAGTTTGATGTTGAAATTCGTGATAAAAAGGGGGTGGAGAATGTTGTGGCCGATCATTTGTCTAGGATGAATCGTGGATAAGATGATAAAGAGCCCGATAAGATGAGAGATGACCACCTCTATAGAGTGCTTGATAAAGATACTTGGATGATCGACATCATTCGAGCAATTCGAAAGATGCCTCTCGATCATCTAGACAAAAACACTCAAAGGAAGATAATCTCTGAAAGTAAGAAATATTTTTGGGATGCACCATACCTCTTCAAGCTTGGCAATGATGGAGTGATGAGAAGATGTGTGCCAAGATAAGAGAGGCTTGAGATTCTAAGGAAGTTCCACTCGGCGGAGTACGGTGGGCACTATAGCCACTTTCGAACCGAAGCAAAAGTATGGTCGAGCGGATTCTATTGGCCGGAGATGCATGAAGATACTAAAAGATATGTTGCGTCATGCCCCGAATGCCAAAGAACCGGAAACATCTCTCAAAGAAATTCTATGCCTTTGAAATACAACTTGCAAATCGACATATTCGATGTATGGGGCATAGACTTCATGGGGCCTTTTAAAAACTCATTTGGATTCGAGTATATACTTGTTATGGTTGATTATGTATCCAAGTGGGTAGAGGCTATACCATGTCGTAAAGCTTCCACGGAGGAGTCCATCACTATGATCAAGAACGTGATTTTTCCCCGTTTCGGTACACCGAGAATCTTGATAAGTGATGGAGGGACTCATTTCACCGGGAAGAACTTCAAAAGGTGCTTGTCCAAGTTGGGAATTGAGCATAGGGTCTCCACGGCCTATCACCCACAAACCAACGGACAAGCGGAGACGTCAAATAGGCAACTAAAAAGCATACTCAACAAAACCATAGAGAAGGGAGGCAAGGATTGGTCAAAGAAATTAGACGGAGCTTTATGGGCTTATCGAACGGCGTTTAAAACACCGATAGGTATGACCCCTTATCAATTTGTCTATGGAAAAGCTTGCCACCTTCCGGTTGAGTTGGAACATAAAGCCTATTGGGCGATTAAAGAGATGAACCTTGATCTCGATGCCGCGGTGGTGAAACGAAGAATTCAAATAAGCGAGCTAGAGGAGTTGAGGTTGAAAGCATATGAAAACGCAAGCATATACAAGGAGAGAATCAAAAGGTCGAATGATAAAAGATTGAAGAAAAAAGAATTTAAAGAAGGAGATAAGGTCCTCCTCTACAATTCGAGGTTTAAAACCTTCGGAAAAGGGAAATTGCAAAGCAAGTGGGACGGACCTTATGTTGTGCATTCGGTGTTCTCCAACGGAGTGGTAACCATTATGGATATAAACGGCGATCAATTTGTGGTGAATGGACAGCGGCTTAAGGTTTACTACGAACCCGATGTCGTGCCCCTTCACCATGTTGACGTCTTTACCATGGAGGAAGAGCCCGAACGTCCCGCCTAGGACGAAAAACAAGGCATCAACTTCGTAAATAATTTTTCTTTTAGTTTTCCGGAGTTTTTCGCGAAGATTTCAGCGGGCCAACTTTTTCCCATGGGCTAAGGAATAAAAAATAGGGCGGTGTGCAAAAACCCGGACCGGCCGCCCCCGAGGCGGGGGTGGGCCGGCCGGCCCAGGCGGACCGGCCCAGGGGTGGCCCGGCGCCCGATGACCCCGAATTGCTCCTTTTTGACTTCCTTGTTTGGTCGGAAATTTTTAAGGGAAGTGTAAAAAAGGAAAATAAGGTTCCCAGGGCTTTTCTCTTAGGACTATTTATTTGGCCGAATTGGGAGCTCGAGAATCAAACCTTTCAAGCAATGTGTTGCACCCTTGTAGCAGCCATTGAGCCTCCAAAAAGCTTAGAGTTGAAGCTAGAAGCCAAGAAGCCATCGATGGAGGAGGCGATGCGATGCGAGCTCAAGCTACCCGTCAAGAGGACCGCACGTATCCGTTGCGGAGGAAGTGTCCCGACCGGAGCTCTTGCATCTCGCAACCCCGTTGAAGGAGAGAAGGTCCCTACACCCGTTCGAAGGTCGGCACGCCTCCAAGGCATCAAGCGTAAAGATTACAAGGAGGTGTCGCCGGAGCCTAAGGATTATGGGGATAGCGACTACTCCGACGATCGTAGCCCGAGCTCGTGGGCGGCCGCCGGTAGAGACGATGATGATTGGGATGAACAGCCCAATGAATGGACTCCCGAAGGCCCCAACGGCGACGGCGACGACGGTGGCGAAGGCAACGACAATGGAGGTGGCGACGACGGTGGTGACAACGGTGGAGATTATGGCGACGACGACCCCTTCGGATTGCATCCGGTGTCTTTGTCGAGTTTGCCGTCAATCCATCGCGGATCTCTACACGTCGGCCGACGAATGTCTCCAAGCCATGGAAGCGATGAAGCAGCGTATGGAGGACTTGGAGCGCGTAGTTGAAGATGACTACAAGTTCCGTAACCGTAACGTGCGCAAACTTTTCGGCATGGTTGGAAACATGAGAGGCAAGTGGTGCACATCTTGCTTGAAGTACCACTAGATCTAGTTTTCCCCTTAGGATTTTTGTAAGATACGACGAGGACGTCGTATGTTTTAAGTGTGGGGGAGAGCTAGCTCGCTAGCCTTAGCTTTTGAACTACAAGTTTAGGTTCGGTTTAATCTTCGTGTGAGAGTCTTAGTGTTTTAATGAGTCTTTAGTTTTTTAGTCTGTTTTAAAATTTTTGCAAGTGTCTTAAATTAGTGTTGAGTCAAGAAAATCAAATAAAAAGAGTCTTTATATATATATCTTTGTGTTTTATGTATTGTTTATCTTTATTTACATGTTTGTTTAATCTTCGATTCTCGATATATGAACACTAGTATGTGGTTTGAAAATCGTTTACCGTGGTGCTTAGTGGAATCGCTACTACTTAAAGTACCCATACCGCACTTCGATCTTGAGCTTCACATGCAAGTTGTGCTATGTTCGATGCTAAAAATTGGAGGATTTCAGTTCTGAAAATTATATTAAAACCCTTGTAATAAAGGTTAGCAAAACCTCTTTTTCCAAGTTGAGAGTAAGAAAAAATTCCTATCCAAAGCCAAGTTTATTTTTTTTCGCTCCACCATAAGTGTGATTAGCACGATGAGTTAGGCTAGGACCCTTCTCTCTTGGTGAGTTTTAATTTCGAGCAATGATCATGTCCTTGTGCTTATCTTTTGTTGCTAGCCTCGTCATATATTCGGTAACGTGACTTTCACAACGGAAGTCACGTACATCGCCGAATTCCATACCCAACCCTATACATCTCTTTTGTACATCGTATTCCTTGAACACAACCTATTTTCAAAGTTTCATCTCGTCTCTAGCATGATTTATTTAAAAATTCAGATTGTATGCATGCGAGGAAAGAGAGAATTGAAAGCTTTGAAAAGTTGTCAAGAGAGAGAAAAGTAAAGAGAAAAAGTATGTGTATGGAAAAGAAAGAAAGAAAGAAAAATCATATGTGAATGAAAGAAGAAAAAGAAAGAGAGAAAGATGAGTTAGCAATGAAGATATGAGAGGGATGGATCAAGTGAAAGAAAAAAAAAAGTGTAAGGAAGGATGTCACGTTGATTGTGAGACGAAACTTTTACTCTATTTCCAACCATGTGCAATCCGACAACGAGGACATCATTGGTGCCTTGAAGTCACAATTTTCTTTTGCCCTTGCACATGTCCACCATTCTAAATCTTCTCATCCTTGATATCCCTACATATGGTTAATTCTCATGATCATTGGCTTTGAAAGGTAGACAACCATTAGAGGAAGTTCTTAGTTTGACAATACTTGTGTTGATTGCGCTAGCCCTACCTATAGCTCCACTTTTACATGATATATGAGAGATTAATGGGAGGTGAGAGTTTTATAAAATTTGGTTAGGATAGCCACTTCATATGAGTGACTTGAGAGAGCTTGGAGAAAGGTTTTTGTCTAATACTTGTTGCAGGAATTTTTGTTTTAAAAACCCTAAAAACCCTCCGATGGAAGCAAAGCAGTAAGCATGGCTGAAATTGAAGACTTCAAGTGAAGGGTTTGAGTTGTGGGGTGAATCTTGACATGGTAAAAATTCTAAACGCCCATGTTTATGTTTGATTATCATTACTTTGTGTTTATGTATTAAAGATGAAGGGATTGACTAACTTGTGAAGAAGGATAAGTGGTACACGATTACACTCCTTGGACGAAGTTCTTTTACGAGTACTTGCTCGAGGACGGGCAAGAGCTAAGTGTGGGGGAGATGTTGACGGTGTATTTTGGTGCACCTAGCATGTTCATTACACTTTGGTTTGGATTTGATTATGGAACTAACCCGCCACTAGGCACACTAATCATATAACAAGTTCATCTTTGTGCATGCATTTGGAAGTGTTGTGTTTATGTAGGAAAACATGGACATAAAGGACGGATTTGCAACAAGTTCAAAGGAGCATTCATGGAGTCTTGTTCGTGTTCATGAGCTTGCTGAAATCACTTCCGATGGTGGCGAGGACCGAAGTGTTACGAGGAACACCCCCGGGATTGAAGCGTAAAAGATCAAACTTCATGCAAAGAGAGCCTCCATCTTGATCGCGAGGATAACGGCGTCAAAATCATGCAAGTGGAGGGGGCAAAGTAGATAAGTGCACGAGGACCCACGGAGCAAAGGGGCGACCGAACCGGCGGACCGGGCCGGGCCGGCCGGCCCAGGCCGGCCGGCCCGGCCCACTTCGGCACCGGTTCGGTCCCGTCTTCCTTGCCCTCGAAGGATCTTCAACCCTAAAACCCCCGACGCGCCGCCAACACCAGGGAGAGGAGTTATTCGCACCAGAAGGCCATCCACAAGCTAGAGAGAGAGGAGGAGGATCTCCGGCGGGAGATCAACCAACTCGAAGGAAGCACCCTCTCGTGGAGAAGGAGGAAGACACCGGCGGAAGGGAAACCATGATCAACGGTGCCATGATCAGCACCTTGATGGGGTAATCTTCTCATTCGTCCATGGGTTGTAATCGATCGTGAGATGTAATCGCACTTTGTCGGATTATCTGTCTATCATCTTGTGTGGAATATACTTTAATGCTTAAGGCTTGCAACCGTGCCGTAGAGGGAGTACGAGCTCCAATGCTTCCTTGGATCTATTCAATACGCCGTGGCCATCAAAGGTCTAGTCATGAATACCTTCGCGTAGTGACAGTACGAGAGGAGGGAAAGGGCGAAACCGTGGTCACAACCCCGATAGATTAGATTGGTTTTTCATGTCTTTAAGCGATTGCATGCTCTAGTATCGTAGACCCGTGGGCGAGTGTCTTCTATCTTGATCGTTTATCATTCTCTCTAGTGTAGTTTAGTGTTTTCTAGTATAATAGTAGTTAGGGTTTTAGTAGCTAGTGTGTCGTTGTTGATCGAACGCTTGTAATCCCCTTGCTCCGCGGATTGACAAGAACCTTGGGAATCCCGTGGTGAAAAAGGTGTGGGGTCCGTACGCTTGCGGATCGTAGAGGGATACGTCTTTTATCCGTCAACAGTAGGCTTCTACGTTTTCCCCGATCTGGGATTCTAAGCACTTTTAGTTGCCTTTTGGTACGTGGTACCAGCATTTTTCAGGCCTAAAGTCATGACCTTATAACAGTAGATTGTTGACACTTTCTAGCATCACCACCAGGTTTGTATCCCCAACAATGTCATCAGAAATGCTTGTTGGCACTTCTCAATAGTATTGCTAAGTTCGTGAGTTCCTAGCAATGATGCCAAAAATGTTCGATGGTAATTCTAACATTCACAAAGAATCCGCAAGCGCATGGATATACCATTATAGCATTTCCCCAAAGGAGTATTCCAAAGGGTATCGAACCCAAGGACTGCATGGTCGAATTAACAAGTTCAACACTATTGCAATGAGTATAAATCACAGACAAGAGTAAGTTAGGTTTTAAACACAGGGGTAAGATATGATGATGATAGGGTAGTGTGAACACACTCGAACTCATTCTTTTTGGTATACTATGGCTCAGGAGGCAACATACGAGTTAGTTCTAGGTTATATGGTACTATACACATAAAGTTAGTATATACCAGTTAGTCACATAAGCATTGTATGAATATCAGCTCTGCACCCAGGGGGAGCTAACCACCTGCATCACTTCCGCACGATGTCGATTGTTATACTTTAGACTCCTACAGCGTACCGCGAACGTGGAGGATTACAAAGGGTCCAACGGCTATCACTATCGCGGCCTACCTCAAGACAAACAGTGGAGACCACTCATATGCAACACAACTAAACAACCCAAGGACCATGCTTGCATTGTTAACTAGATACTGACTGGCCTAGGCTATTGTGACTCAGGTCAGTGCCACCAAATAACTAGCCCCTGACACCGAGTACCGTACCTTGAACTCGAACTTCATACAACACAAACACGTGATCTAACTGGATCAAACTAGGCTAGTGTGGTGGTTTAGAAATCGCTAGCAAATAAAATCAAGGATTGCGCATTGAGCCTCAGATGGTGTGCAAACGAGGACACAAGGATTTATACTGGTTCGGGCCTCCTTGGAGTAATACCCTACGTCTAGTTCGTGTTGCTTGTGTTGTTTGCATTGGTTTGTAGTAGGGTGATACATACTGGTGAGAGAGGGAGCTTGGTCCCAAGTCTCTGTGGTGTGTGTACGTGTGTGTGGGAGCCAAGTATGGCCGGAGGAAGAAGAAGAACAGTTAGAGAGAGAGCTCCATCAGAGTAGAGTGAGAAAAGGAAAAATCCCCCCTGGGTTACCTTTAGTGGCTTCCCTTTTATATGCCAAGAGAAGACTTACGTGTGAAGGTAACGAGAGAGAGTGAGAGAGAGAGAGAGAGTACACGGTCTTCGAGATTATAGGGAAGAGCTTTTACCCATGTCGTGGGCCCCATTGTCCTCGAGAGTAGCTGGTACAGTAAACTTGTCAGGCAAGCTGGGAGCTTCGGGGAGTTCCTTAGCTGCGAAGACTCAAGGCTCAGTAGGTCGGATGAAGGAAAACTCAGTCATGCGAGGCGGAGTTTTAGTAGGTCGGAGGAGTTGGTGCATGCGGGGGAGCTCCCGACCTATGGATGCATGGCTTGCATGCAGGTGACTTGGATGCATTGCTTGTAGTCTTGTAGGAGTAGAATAGGTACTCGAGTGTGCATGGCTTGTAGCCTTGTAGGTACTTGAGTGTGCATGCATATAGGTGATGTAGGCACTTGAGTGCGCATGCATATAGGTGATGTAGGCACTTGAGTGTGTAGATGCATGCACACAGCAAGTTTGCATGTGATTTTGATGAAAACAAAAGCATCCCATGCGTGTTTAGCAGGAGTCAGGTGAATCGTGTTTTCGCGCTGCTGATCGATCAGGTCGGGTGGAGCAACAATTTATTTTGCCAGGGGTCATTGTCATTGATTCGTTGTCATTGGGTACCCCTAATATAGGACCCTGTCAGTAGCCCCCGAGCCTGGGAAGGAGTCTCGAACTCATTTCCAGGTTTAGTAGTTGCAGGGTGGAGGAAACGTCATTGTCCGTTCGAACAGGGGGCACATGAGGAGCCTGCGGGGGAATCGAAGACTCGTTCATGGGGTTAGTTGAAGGACCGATACGGCGAACCAGAGAGGGGGGGAGTGAATGGGAGCCTATAAAAATTC
The DNA here is from genome assembly GCA_947561735.1 of Cenchrus americanus. Taxonomy (NCBI): domain Eukaryota; kingdom Viridiplantae; phylum Streptophyta; class Magnoliopsida; order Poales; family Poaceae; genus Cenchrus; species Cenchrus americanus. The sequence goes on from OX387239.1 coordinate 131,214,075, forward strand.
TTCTCGAAGGAGATGGAAACTCCAACAAGATGAACACGGCTTCCAACACACGTCTCCGACTCACTACCAAGATTGGTCAAGCCCACGTAGCCACTGGAGTGCTCTGGACCTAGGAACCAACACACACTGCCTACCGACTCGAGAATGCAGCGGAACACCAAAACTCGAGTCTACAGACCCACACCGGTCATACCGGTGAGCACCACCGGTCAGACCGGTCCCTGCCGGTGAAACTGAGCAACTTTCACTAAGTGGCTCTACACCGGTCAGACCGGTGAGACACACCGGTCAGACTGATGGCAGCCTGAAAGCCCCCAAGGTACCAAAAAGGCCAACCGACCACCAAACTGACCCAAACTCGAAACAGCAGCACCACGGGACAACAGCGAACACACCAAGACGTTCACCCGAGCAAAATCCCACAAGGGCTTGCACCGGTCAGAACGGTCAAGAGCACTGGTCAGACCAGTGTAGCCTGGGCAGCTCGGGATGAACAGCACCCGCGGGTCAACTCCCCCAAAACCAAATCCCGATCTCCCGAATCACTGCACGGACTTGAACAAGACTTTGGGGATATCAGGAACACCTCATGAGGAGTCCATAGCCAAGTTAATCCGACCAAAACTCGTCCAAAAAGGAGGAATCGAAGAAATCCCGCTGAAAGCACTTCCAACCCAAGAACTCAAGAAACCCCGAAATCGAGCACCTCTACTCACGGATTTGTGAGGGGAATCACAACCCAAAGAACCAGGAAGGGTTCCCACATATTTCCCCCATCAAATCCCCAAGAGAAAGATCCCGAAAACAACCCAAAGAAATCACCGAGAGAGGGCTCCGAAAATCACCACCAAGAACAACCGGGGAAAACACATCCAAGCCTTGAGGAACCACGCCGAATCATCTATACATGAGACAAAGGTTCATACAAGGTCTAGCAAGTCGCCCGATCATCCATCCCTCTCTACATGATCTCTCCGTGAAGCTCTCTTGCTATTCCTATGGAAAACCTAATGAAAATAGGTGGAAAATAGGAAAACTAATGAGCTAGGGTTCCAAGAGTTGGCTGCCATCCTCTCACCTCTTGGGTTATATGGAGGCAACCGAATGTCCAAAATACCCTTCTCTACTAACTAGGGATACAAGCCCCTCAAGGGCGGATTTGGAATTCTTGATGTCTTCTCCATCGGACGGATGCCCGGCGACCGCACCCTGCGTAGCCTCGACGCAAGCCATGCGATCCCGACGCGTGTCCTCCGCTTCGAAGTCTCCGGACTGCGTCGTCGCACACCGGTGAGACCGGTGCTCCCCACCAGTCAGACCGGTCCCCACCGGTCAGACCGGTCAGACCCACCGGTCAGACCGGTCTGGCGCTACAGCAGCTCCGTCTTCGATTCTTCGGTCTTGGCTTTGTGGATCAACCAAGGAACCCAGTAGTTTTCTGGTGAACCACAGGATGAGGAGCATGTGTGGTTCGAGGACCAATGGATGGTCGCTTCCTTGTGTGATGAGTGATTGACAACGTTGTGTGGACTGATTCTTGGCTAAGTATTGCAGGTGCAGGTTGCGGCTTGACTCGTGTTGGTGCAGGTGAAGAACAAGCACGAAAGGTCGTTGCCGGTGAGGCCTCCAGGTGTGGAGAAGACAAGTAGGCTTCGTTCGAGGGACCCGGTGGCCGGCGGGGTCAAGTGCGGGCCGCATGGTGGCATGAACAAGCAAGATGAAGTCGTGGACGGTTTCTTGGTAGAGCCTCAAAACCAAGGTCGAGCCGGGACTACGTGGGAGCCGAGTCATGAGTGGAGATTGGCGGAGGCTACACCGAGTTCGCGGGGTTTGCAAGTGGTTCACCGTAAAACCACCGGGTTACTCGGTTGAGCCACAAAACCGAGGCCGAAGACTCGACGAGGAGGTGCGGCCACCCGACCGGTTCAACCGCCCGGGAGGGGCGGTCGACCGCCCGGGGCCGGTCGGATCCCCCGGTGCCGGTCTAACCGCCCTGTGGGGGCGGTCTGACCGCCCTGGCCGCCGGCGCCGAGAAGTTTCAAAGCGGAGGACACGCGTCGGGATCGCAAGGCTTGCGTCGAGGCTAAGCAGGTTGCGGTCGCCGGGCATCCGTCCGATGGTGAAGACATGAAGACTTCCAAATTCGCCGTCGAGGGGCATGTATCCCTAGTTATTAGTGAAGGGTAGTTTAGTCTTTTGGGTGCCTCCATATATACTCATTAGATGGGTGGATGGCAGCCAACTCTTGGAACCCTAGCTCATTTGTTTTTCCATTCTCGTTCTCCAGTTTCCCTAGTTTTCAGAGGACTAGCTTGAGAGCTTCATGTGAGATCTAGAGAGAGGGATGGATGTTTGGGTGGCAAGCTAGACCTTGTACGAACCTTTCATGGCATGTATAGAAGGTTTGGCGTTGTTCATCATGGTGGTTTTCCCGTCTCTTTTGTGTTGATTTTCGGAGCTCTTTTGGCGGTGTTTTGAGGACGATTTCATGGGGTTTTTGGTGGGTGTCACGTATAAGGTTCTTGTGCCTCTTTGACTGGTGACTTTGCCCCCAAATACCTTTTGAATCGGACTCGATTTGGTGGTTTCTCGAGTTGGGCGAGTTCTTGACCTAGAGAAGCAGTTTCTTCGATTCCTCTTGATTGTGAGTGTTTCGGGTTGATTCCTTTGAGGTAGAGGTTGCCCAGGAGGTAACCCAGCTATTCCCGAAGTTTGGCTGCAATCCGTGGAGTGATTCGGGAGATCGGGCGCGAGGAAGTTGAGGTTTGACCCGCGGGTTCGTTTTCTGGAAGGGGCGGTCTAACCGCCTATAGGGGGCGGTCTAACCGCCCTGGGTGTTTCCAGGTCAAAGTTTTGTTTCGCCGGATTTTCCTCTGTGAGTTTGTTCGCATTGATCAGAGGAGTGTCTGGGTGAAATTGGGGGTCGTTCTCGTGCCGGTAGCTAGGTGTTCTTGGTCGGGGTTCGTTGTTCGGTACAGGGGGTTAGACCGCCCCAGGTAGCCGGTCTAACCGCCCCTAGGCCCTTGGGTGAAGTTTTGGTTTTCGCCAAGATTTTCTGGTAGCTAGCATGGCCTTGACCAGAGATCTCTGTTGGTGAATCCGTGGTGAGTTTTGGTGCTCGGAAGAGGCGTTTCGGAGGATTTCTTGGTTGCCAGGTGGAGGCGGTCTAACCGCCCCCTATACCCGGTCTAACCGCCCCCTCTGGTTAGCCGGCTTTCGAGTTGTTTCCGCTGTCGGTGCTGCGTGTGTGTTGTGGTTGTTGGTAGAGTTTACTCCTAGGACCAGTAGCACTCCAGTGGCTACGTGGTTTTGGCAAACGGAAGGTTGAAATGCGGAGCGTGTGATTTCGGGGGTTCGACCGAGCTAGTTCATCTTGTCGGAGTTTCAATCTCCCTCGAGAAGAATTCTTATCGGCTCCCATTCACTCCCCCCCTCTCTGGTCGCCTATTCGGTCCTTCAAGTGGTATCAGAGCCGGTTTGGGTCTTTATTGACTCTAACCAGTCTAAGATCCAAGGATGGCATACCAGGAACGGAGTTCGGGTCCTCCACACTTCGATGGCAAGAACTACCAGATGTGGAGCAAGCGGATGGGTGCGTTCCTCCGCGGAAAGGGTCAGCTTCTTTGGGATGTCACGGTGGACACAGAGCTATGTCCACCGATGGATTTCCTTGCTCCAGGGTCGAGGGACAAATTCGACGCCAACAATAAGGCGGTCGACTACTTGTTTCGTGCTTTGTGTCGACCGAGTTCGATCGGGTGCACACCAAGCACTTGGCTTGTAGGATTTGGGCGGTGTTGAAGGAGGCTCATGTTGGGAACGCCCAGGTTCAGGCACGGATGTATGCGACCTACCGGAGAGAGTACGAGAACTTCACTTATCTCCCTGGGTGAGTCCATCGATGCCTTGTTTCAGAGGTTCACGGTGGTTGTGAACAACATGAGGGCCAATGTGGACGTGCTCCCGTACGATGATCATGATAGAGCAGTCAAGCTCTTACACTCTTTGGATTGTACGATTTGGGGCGGAAAGTTCGAGGCCATTGTCGAGTCGGAGAAGTATGACACTCTGACGGTGAACGAGCTGTTCTCGAAGCTCAAGTTGGCTGAGGTGGATAGGGGCATGACTGCCAAGCTCGAGGGACCGACTGATTCCCATAGTCTTGCCCTTGTTGGTGGTTCCAAAGGAATGGCTAACTCTAACCCATCCACCAGGATGTTCTCTTTTTCCTCTTTGATGTCTATGCCAGATGAGGAGTTTGATGACCTTGGAGAGGACGAGCTGGCGCTGTTGACGAGGCGGTTCGAGAGGCTGCACGAGAACCGCGTGAACATGAGGAGGAACACGAGGACGTGCTTCCAGTGCGGCAAGCCGGGACACTTCGTTGCCGACTGTCCGGAGAAGGCCGAGAACAAGGACAGCTACAAGCACAAGCCGAGGAAGGACGGCAAGTACCATTCGAGGTGCGACTACAAGAGCAAGCACAAGAACAAGTACAAGGACGAGCGACGATCGAGGAAGAAGGAGAGCCGATGCAAGGCCCGAGCGATGGTCGGAGCGAGCGACATCGACTCTAGTTCCGCGTACTCCACCTCGAGCTCGAGCAGCAGTGAAGATGAAGGAGATCGCCGCAAGAACAAGAAGTCGTCCAAGAACCTGAGCGGGCTGAGCTGCTTCGCGAGAGATGGCTTCTGCACCATGGCACTGAGCTCCGACAGCAAGAAGAGCACACAGAGCGACTCGGACTCTGAGTCCGACGACGAGGTGCGTGATGAACTTCCTTTCTTGCGCCAGGAGAATGAGAGACTTGGCTCTTTGCTTGATAACCGTGATGACATGCTTAGAGAGGCCAAGAAAATGAGAAAAGAGCTTAGGGCTTCACTCGAGGATGCTAGGACTAGAGTGGCTGAGCTAGAGACACAGGTGCTTGATAGCAAGCTTGAGATTGATTCGCTTAAGGCTAGCCCTGTTGTTTCGGATGAGAATGATTGTGCTGATTGCTCCATATTCCTTGCTGATCTTGCTTTGTTTAAGGAGGAGCATGCCTCCAAGTGTGAGGAACTAGATGTGCTTAGGGTTGAAGTGGCTGAGCTTAAGTCTAGACCTGCTTTGCTAGGTGCGTGCACTTCTAGCCCTGTTTTGCATGCTAAGATTGATGAGATGCATGCTTACACTAGTTCACTTGAGGCTAAATTGAAGGAACCCTTGCCTACATCATGCACTACCTGTGAAATGCATGCATTGAAAAATTTGGAACTTGCACATTATGTTGATCGTTTGCAGGATGAGAATGATGACTTGAGGAAGTTGATGGGGTGGTTGTCTGGTCATGAGCCTCGGTTGAGGATGATGATCGAGGCCTTTAAGAGGCAAGATGGTGAGGGACTTGGGGCAAACAAGCTTGGTGAGGGAAGTGGAGAGAATATCCCGGAGCCACCAAAAACCCAACAGAAAAATGATTTCCCTCCAAAACCCAACCATCTTAGGAACCGACTAGACACAACCCCAGCTCCACCTATATTTCCTACACCCACAAATGATCTACGTAGGCCTATCAAGTTTGTGAGCACTTCCGGGAAAGTGTTCTTTGGGAAAGTGAGTGAGAAGGCAAGTGAGGAGAAATCGGTGGAGGAGTTGAGTGGAGAGAAACCAAGCGAGCAGCCCCAATCCAAGCCAAAACCTAAGCTTGTGAGGTTCCGTTGTGGCCATTGTGGGAAAGAGGGTCACAAGGATGAGTTTTGCTTCAAGAGGAAGCGTGAAGAGAGGATGGCAAAGGAGTGGGCGAACAAGGATAGGTACAACCCTTCCCATGGTGTACCTAAGCCTCGTATGCCACCGCCTGGGGGTAAGGCCGTGGTGAGAAGTGTTCCGGCATGGGGAGATGCGAGTTCCCGCAACCGAGGAGCAAGCTTCGGGAGGGGGCGGTCGACCGGCCCGGCTAGGCGGTCGGAGCCGCCCGGCCCCGGAGGGGGGGGTGGTTAGACCGGCCGGCTAGGCGGTTTAACCGCCCCCCGCACTCGGGGCGGAGTGGTTTTCGAGGTGGTGAGTCGAGAGGTTTCGGTGTCCGGAGGTGGAGTTGCCGGTGGTTGGTCCGGAGAGACGACGCAGTGGTCGGTTGCTAGGCATTCTCCCCCTCGAGTTCACTACGGGGATGGGAGGAGTCGTAGCTTTGAGAAGGAGAGGAGGGACGTTCCACGGGTTGTCTTCCGTGGTTTTGGTCCTCCTCCAAGCAGTGAGGGGTGGTTTCCTCGGAGTGGTTACCGAGGTGGTGTTCGTGGTGGTGGTTATGGTAGGAAAGATGGCTTGATGTGTGCTAACCCCACTTTCGAGCAAATGGCTCGGCACTGGTTTTCCTCCTTTGGTACTAACCCCAGTGCTGAGTCGTTTGTTCGCTCACGTGCTTGTTTTTGAATTTCAGGTGGGAGACTTGAAGAACATTTGGTTGATTGACTCCGGTTGCTCGAGGCATATGACCGGAGACAGGGGGTGGTTCTCAAGTCTCGTCTCGGTGGTGACGAAGAGGTACATCACTTTTGGGGACAATGGGCGTGGGCGTGTGCTTTCAGAAGGTGAGATAAAAGTGAGTGACAAGATCACTCCGAGGCGTGTTGCTCTTGTTCAATCGCTGGGGTACAATTTGCTTTCGTGTCCCGGCTTGTTGGATGAGGGCTTTGAGGTGTTGTTTCGGCCAGGTGGTTCTCGGATTGTGGACTCTCGAGGGGACCTTGTCCGTATGGTCGTTCCCGAGGGTCGGGTGTTTCGTGCTGATTTTTCTCGGCCTTCGGGTGTGGAACGTTGTTTCTTGGCTGGTTCTTCGAGTGAGTTGTGGAAGTGGCATAGGAAGTTGGGTCACTTGAGCTTTGACCTTTTGTCTCGCTTGAGTAAACTCAATTTGGTCCGAGGATTGCCACGGTTGAGGCTTGAGAAAGAGTTGGTTTGTGCGCCGTGTAATCATGCCATGATGGTAGCCTCTTCTCACCCGCCTCTCACCGATGTGATGACTGAGCGTCCATGCGAGCTGCTCCATATGGATCTTGTTGGCCCAGCTCGTGTGCGATCTGCGGGTGGGAAGTGGTATGTCCTTGTTGTGGTGGACGACTATTCTCGGTATGCGTGGGTGTTCTTTCTTGAAGATAAGGGGGAGACATTTGGTTTTGTTCGAGATCTAGTATTGAGGTTGAGGAACGAGAGGCACAGAGATGCCATACGAGCTATCCGCAGTGATAATGGCTCGGAATTCAGAAACTCTCGTTTTGAAACCTTTTGCCATGACTTGGGTCTTGAGCACCAGTTTTCGAGTCCATATACGCCTCCCCAGAATGGTGTTGTGGAAAGGAAGAACAGGACCTTGTGCGAGATGGCTCGGACGATGCTTGACGAGCATAGGACTCCGAGGAGGTATTGGGCTGAGGCGGTGAATACCGCGTGCTATGTGTCAAATAGGATATACCTTAGAGTGCACAAGAAGAAGACATGCTATGAGTTGATGCATGGCCGCACACCCAAGGTGAGTCACTTCCATGTCTTTGGTTGCAAGTGTTTCATTCTGAAGAATGGCAGGAAGTTGGATAAGTTTGAGGCTAGGTCTGTCGATGGCATTTTCTTTGGTTATGCATCTCATTCTAGAGCATATCGTGTGCTCAATCTTGAAACTAACCAAATCGTGGAGACTTGCGAGGTAACCTTCGACGAGACAGAGCCACATAGTCAGCTTGTCTTTGAGTGTGCAGGTGATGATGAGCTTGGTGAGGAGATCTTTCAGGAGGAGGAGCATGAACATGGTGATGATGAAGATGGCGGTGCGGTGCCCCCGGCTGAACATGTACCCACTACTTCGACTACCATGATGGATGGACCCTCTGCTACACCTACGACGACAAATCAAGAACGAGGAGAAGCTGATGTTGAGGGGGAGGTAGCTTCGAGGTGAGAACCTCCCCGGCGAGTTCAAGTGGATCACCCAGCTTCGAGGACCATCGGTGACATGGATGAACGCACTACACGGTCGAGGGTTCGGAACAACTCTCATTTCGTACATGCTGCATTTGTTGCTTCTTTTGAGCCCAAAGACATTGGACACGCACTATCTGATCACAATTGGGTTAATTCGATGCATGTGGAGTTGGAGAACTTTGAGAGGAATCAGGTGTGGGAGTTGGTTGACCCTCCCCCAGGGTGTAAGCCGATTGGTACCAAGTGGGTGTGGAAAAATAAAGAGGGAGAGAAGGGTGAGGTTGTGAGGAACAAGTCGACACTTGTTGCTCAAGGGTTCAGTCAGAAGGAGGGGATTGACTACGAGGAGACCTTTGCTCCCGTAGCCCGTTTGGAGGCGATTAGGATACTTCTAGCCTTTTCCGTGGCTAAAGGGTTCAAGTTGCACCAAATGGATGTGAAGAGTGCTTTTCTGAATGGAGTGTTGGAGGAAGAAGTGTATGTGAGGCAGCCTCCGGGGTTTGAGAGTGAGAAGTACCCCCACCGGGTGTACAAGTTGAGGAAGGCACTATGGGTTGAAGCAGGCGCCTAGAGCTTGGTATGGCAGGTTGAAGGGGTTCTTGTTTGAGAGAGGCTTTGAGATGGGGAAGGTTGATCAGACCTTGTTTTTGCTGAGGCATGGCAGAGATATCCTGATTGTGCAGGTGTACGTGGATGATATTGTCTTTGGTGGCTCGTCTAACTCTCTTGTGGCAAGGTTTGCAGATGATATGAGCAGGGAGTTTGAGATGAGCATGATGGGTGAGTTGCAGTTCTTCCTCGGGCTACAAATCAAGCAATCAAATGAAGGAACATTTGTGCACCAGGCTAAGTACACCAAGGACATTGTGAGGAAGTTCAAGATGGAGGACTCCAAGGCTATGACGACGCCGATGAGTACGACTACAGCCCTTGATGCGGACGAGGAAGGTGAACACGTGGACCAGAAGGAGTACCGGAGCATGATCGGGTCACTCCTCTACTTGACGGCGACGAGGCCGGGACATACGCGTTCTCGGTATGTCCGTGCGCTCGTTTTCAAGCGTCTCCGAGGACTTCGCATCGGCAAGCAGTGAAGCGAATTTTCAGGTACTTGCATCACACTCCCGACTTCGGCCTTTGGTACTCCGCGTCCTCTTCTTTGGCGCTTCATGGTTTTTCAGACGCGGATTTTGCCGGGTGTCGGTTGGATAGGAAGTCCACTTCTGGGACTTGCCAGTTTTTAGGTTCCTCTTTGGTGTCTTGGTCTTCCCGCAAGCAGTCGAGTGTTGCTCAATCCACGACCGAGGCCGAGTATGTTGCCGCTGCTAGTTGTTGCTCTCAGCTCCTTTGGATCACCTACACCATGAGTTACTTTGGTGAGGAGTATACCCATGTCCCACTTCAATGTGATAGCACCAGTGCCATAAGCGTTGCAAAGAACCCAGTGCTCCATTCCAAAACCAAACACATAGAAGTGAGGTATCATTTCCTGAGAGACAACGTAGAGAAAGGGAAGATAGTTTTGATCCATGTACCCACACATGACCAACTAGCCGATATTTTCACCAAACCCCTAGATCAAGCAACTTTCACTCGTTTGCGGGGGGAACTTGGTGTATGCTTGATTTCTTGAGTTGGGTGTGTGGGAGCGTTCTTTTGCCGGTGGTGTGGAGCCTGTTTTGCCTCCCCTCGAGGAGCCGGTGGTTTGTGAGCTTTGTGTGTGAGAGCTCCTTTGTAGCATATGTATAGCTTTCTTTTGTGCATTTCTTGCATTTTGGCATTGCATATGTAACATGATGTATAGGCATCCTTGTATCTTAGATTGTATGCATTTTGTATCATATGCATCAGATAGGAAAAGCTTCTCCTATATACATTGTTCACCAAGGGTTGCTATATATGTTCTTGTGAGCTTGTTTGGTATGCTATGGTTAGTTTGGCTTAGCTCTTGATGATCTTGATGAATGATCCATGGTTGATGGCTAATTTTTGAAAAATGTCACATATATGCTCTCTCATGTGTAAATGCCTTTATATGATCTTGACATGTTTTAGTGGCTTTGCTATGCTTACTTTGTGGTTGGATAGCTAGTTTATTGATCATATGGGGCCAAAGGCTCATTTGCCATCATGAATGTTTAGCCCTCTTGCTTCATCTTGTGGAGGGGCATAAGTTCCTTTTTGTCGCAAAGACATTTCATGTACCAATTATGAATCTGAAAATGAAATGAAAAATGCTTGGAAAATATGCTCCCATGTCATATGTGCTGATTTTAATTTGCTTTGGGTGCTAAACCGTTGCATGATGCCTACCAATGAGAAGTCTCATACATAGAAGTAGGCACATGGCTCGGTGGCTTTGACATGACATGAGGTGCTTTTGGGTGTTTATGATGGTCTTATGATTAGAATGGCTGTCCTAGCATGAAGTTTGAGTGGCTTTGCCATTTTGATATGTTTTGCTCATGTTTAGGTATTTGCTTGTGAGAGAGTAACTTTTCACAAAATTACTCAAACCCTTTTTAGCCTTGTCCAATGGTTGTGAAACTTGGTGATCACGTAGTTATGGTCATTACGAACCTGTCGAGTATCTAACTTGCTCATTTGGACTTGTGTAGCTCCTTGTGATGAATTTTGTATATTCGAGAAGCTATATGTTGTTGAGTTTCGCATTTTGCCTTGATTCATGCATTGTCAACAAGGGGAGAAGTTTGTGCATGTTTTGGGCACCTGGGAGTGTTTGGAAGGTGTTCCAATTGTTTCGGGCAATTTTTGAGCAGTTCGGTGCAGGGCCGGTCTCTTGGGGCGGTCTAACCGCCCCCAGGCGGTCAGATCAGGCACAGGCGGTCTAAACGCCCTGTACAGGCGGTCTAACCGCCCTGGGCAGAATGAGCAGGTTTTTGCTCTTTGTTGCATTCCCGCGTTGCATTGCTGCATTTGTTCATGGGGAGTGTGCTTTGGCTCAGGGGGAGCTTGCATTTGTGCAGGGGGAGCTCTTTGTGGTGTTCGAGCTTTGGTTTGGTGTTTTGCGCTCTTTGCTTGAGCCTTGCTTTGTCTCGGATGTGTCGAGCCGTTGCCCTTGCCTAAGGGGTCCGAGACTTGTCTTCTTCAAGTGATCTTGCTCTTTGCCTTTGTTTGGCTTCCGATCGCTTGTTGAGGTTTCTTTTTATTTGTTTCTTTTCTTTTTCTTTTCTCTTGTGTTACTTCAAGTGAGTGTGTTGTCAATGCACTCATCAAGGGGGAGATTGAGGACCATGTGTGGTTCGAGGACCAATGGATGGTCGCTTCCTTGTGTGATGAGTGATTGACAATGTTGTGTGGACTGATTCTTGGCTAAGTATTGCAGGTGTAGGTTGCGGCTTGACTCGTGTTGGTGCAGGTGAAGAACAAGCGCGAAAGGTCGTTGCCGGTGAGGCCTCCAGGTGTGGAGAAGACAAGTAGGCTTCGTTCGAGAGACCCGGTGGCCAGCGGGGTCAAGTGCGGGCCGCATGGTGGCATGAACAGCAAGATGAAGTCGTGGACGGTTTCTTGGTAGAGCCTCAAAACCAAGGTCGAGCCGGGACTACGTGGGAGCCGAGTCATGAGTGGAGATTGGCGGAGGCTACACCGAGTTCGCGGGGGTTTGCGGCGTGGTTCACCGTAAAACCACTGGGTTACTCGGTTGAGCCACAAAACCGAGGCCGAAGACTCGACGGGGAGGTGCGGCAACCCGGGGGCCGGTTCAACCGCCCAGGAGGGGCGGTCAGACCGCCTGGGGCCGGTCAGATCCCCCAGGCCGGTCTAACCGCCCCCCGGGGGGCGGTCTGACCGCCCTGGCCGCCGGCACCGAGAAGCTTCGAAGCGGAGGACACGCGTCGGGATCGCAAGGCTTGCGTCGAGGCTAAGCAGGTTGCGGTCGCCGGGCATCCGTCCGATGGTGAAGACATGAAGACTTCCTAATTCGCCGTCGAGGGGCATGTATCCCTAGTTATTAGTGAAGGGTAGTTTAGTCTTTTGGGTGCCTCCATATATACTCATTAGATGGGTGGATGGCAGCCAACTCTTGGAACCCTAGCTCATTTGTTTTTCCATTTTCGTTCTCCATTTTCCCTAGTTTTCAGAGGACTAGCTTGAGAGCTTCATGTGAGATCTAGAGAGAGGGATGGATGTTTGGGTGGCAAGCTAGACATTGTACGAACCTTTCATGGCATGTATAGAAGGTTTGGCGTTGTTCATCATGGTTGTTTTCCCGTCTCTTTTGTGTTGATTTTCGGAGCTCTTTTGGCGGTGTTTTGAGGACGATTTCTTGGGTTTTTTGGTGGGTGTCACGTATGAGGTTCTTGTGCCTCTTTGGCTGGTGACTTTGCCCCCAAATCCCTTTTGAATCGGACTCGATTTGGTGGTTTCTCGAGTTGGGCGAGTTCTTGACCTAGAGAAGCGATTTCTTCGATTCCTCTTGATTGTGAGTGTTTCGGGTTTATTCCTTTGAGGTAGAGGTTGCCCAGGAGGTAACCCAGCTATTCCCGAAGTTTGGCTGCAATCCGTGGAGTGATTCGGGAGATCGGGCGCGAGGAAGTTGAGGTTTGACCCGCGGGTTTGTTTTCTGGAAGGGGCGGTCTAACCGCCTACAGGGGGCGGTCTAACCGCCCTGGGTGTTTCCGGGTCAAAGTTTTGTTTCGCCGGATTTTCCTCTGTGAGTTTGTTCACCTTTATCAGAGGAGGGTCTGGGTGAAATTTGGGGTCGTTCTCGTGCCGGTTGCTAGGTGTTCTTGGTCGGGGTTCGTTGCTCGGTACAGGGGGTTAGACCGCCCCAGGTAGCCGGTCTAACCGCCCCTAGGCCCTTGGGTGAAGTTTTGGTTTTCGCCAAGATTTTGGTGCTCGGAAGAGGCGTTTCGAAGGATTTCTTGGTTGCCAGGTGGAGACGGTCTAACCGCCCCCTATACCCGGTCTAACCGCCCCCTCTGGTTAGCCGGCTTTCGAGTTGTTTCCGCTATCGGTGCTGCGTGTGTGTTGTGGTTGCTGGTAGAGTTTACTCCTAGGACCAGTAGCACTCCAGTGGCTACGTGGTTTTGGCAAACGGAAGGTTGAAGTGCGGAGCGTGTGATTTCGGGGGTTCGACCGAGCTAGTTCATCTTGTCGGAGTTTCAATCTCCCTTTTCGTTGGCTCCGGGATATTCTCTCCACTTCCCTCACCAACCTTGTTTGCCCCAAGTCCCTCACCATCTTGCCTCTTAAAGGCTTCGATCATCATCCTCAACTGAGGCTCATGACCGGACAACCAACCCATCAACTTCCTCAGCTCATCATTCTCATCCTGCAAACGAGGATCAACATAGTGTGCAAGTTCCAAATTTTTCAATGCATGCATTTCACAGGTAGAGCATGATGTAGGAATGGGTTCCTTCAGCTTAGCCTCAAGAGAACTAGTGTATGCATGCATCTCATCAATCTTAGCATGCAAAACAGGGCAAGAAGTGCAAGCACCTAGCAAAGCAGATCTAGATTTCAGCTCAGCCACTTCAACCCTAAGCACATCTAGTTCCTCACACTTGGAGGCATGCTTCTCCTTAAACAAAGCAAGATCAGCAAGGAATATGGAGCAATCAAGACAATCATTCTCATCCGAGACAACGAGGCTAGCCTTAAGGGAATCAATCTCAAGCTTGCTATCAAGCACCCGTGTCTCTAGCTCGGCCACTCTAGTCCTAGCATCCTCGAGTGAAGCCCTAAGCTCTTTCCTCATTTTCTTGGCCTCTCTAAGCATGTCATCACGGTTATCAAGCAAAGAGCCAAGCCTCTCATTCTCCTCGGCGCAAGAAGGGAAGTTCATCACGCACCTCGTCGTCGGACTCGCAGTCCGAGTCGCTCTATGTGCTTTCTTGCGCCGGAGCTCGGCCGCCATGGTGCGAGAAGCCGTCTCTCGCGGCGCCTCACCCCGCTCGGGTTCTTGGACGACTTCTTGTTCTTGCGACGATCTCCCTCGTCTTCACTGCTGCTCGAGCTCGAGGTGGAGTACGCGGAACTGGAGTCGACGTCGCTCGCTCCAACCATCGCTCGGGCCTTGCCTCGGCTCTCCTTCTTCCTCGATCGTCGCTCGTCCTTGTACTTGTTCTTGTGCTTGCTCTTGTGGTCACGCCTCGAACGGTACTTGCCGTCCATCCTCGGCTTGTGCTTGTAGCTGTCCTTGTTCTCGGCCTTCTCTGAGCAGTCGGCGACGAAGTGTCCCGGCTTGCCGCACTGGAAGCAAGTCCTCGTGTTCCTCCTCATGTTCACGCGGTTCTCGTGCAGCCTCTCGAACCGCCTTGTCAGGAGCGCAAGATCGTCCTCTCCAAGCTCGTCGAACTCCTCATCTGGCATAGACATCAAAGAGGAGAAAGAGAACATCCTGGTGGATGGGTTACAGTGAGCCTTTCCTTTGGAACCACCAACGAGGGTGAGACTATGGGAGTTAGTCGGACCCTCGAGCTTGGCAGTCATGCCCCTATCCACCTCAGCCGACTTGAGCTTCGAGAACAGCTCGTTCACCGTCAGAGTGTCATACTTCTCTGACTCCACAATGGCCTCGAACTTTCCGCCCCATATGGTACGATCCAAAGAGTGTAAGAGCTTGACGCTCTATCATGATCATCGTACGGGAGCACGTCCACATTGGCCCTTATGTTGTTCACAACCACCGTGAACCTCTGGAACAAGGCATCGATGGACTCACCGGGGAGATGAGTGAAGTTCTCGTACTCTCTCCGGTACGTCGCATACATCCGTGCCTGAACCTGGGCGTTCCCAACATGAGCCTCCTTCAGCACCGCCCAAATCCTACAAGCCAAGTGCTCGGTGTGCACCCGATCGAACTCAGGCTGACACAAAGCACGAAACAAGTAGTCGACCGCCTTGTTGTTGGCGTCGAATCTGTCCCTCGATCCTGGAGCGAGGAAGTCCATCGGCTGGACATAGCCTGTGTCCACCGTGACATCCCAAAGGATCGGACCCTTTCTGCGGAGGAACGCACCCATCCGCTTGCTCCACATCTGGTAGTTCTAGCCATCGAAGTGTGGAGGACCCGAACCCCGTTCCTGGTACGCCATCTTTGGATCTTAGACTGGTTAGAGTCAATAAAGACCCGAACCGACTCTGATACCACTTGAAGGACCGATACGGCGAACCAGAGAGGGGGGGAGTGAATGGGAGCCGATAAAAATTCTTCTCGAAGGAGATGGAAACTCCAACAAGATGAACACGGCTTCCAACACACGTCTCCGACTCACTACCAAGGTTGGTCAAGCCCACGTAGCCACTGGAGTGCTACTGAACCTAGGAACCAACACACACTGCCTACCGACTCGAGAACGCAGCGGAACACCAAAACTCGAGTCTACAGACCCACACCGGTCAGACCGGTGAGCACAACCGGTCAGACCGGTCCCTACCGGTGAAACTGAGCAACTTTCACTAAGTGGCTCTACACCGGTCAGACCGGTGAGACACACCGGTCGACCGATGGCGACTCGAAAGCCCCCAAGGCACCAAACAAAGCCAACCGACCACCAAACTGACCCAAACTCGAAATAGCAGCACCACGGGACAACAGCGAACACACCAAGACGTTCACCCGAGCAAAATCCCACAAGGGCTTGCACCGGTCAGACCGGTCAAGAGCACCGGTCAGACCGGCGTAGCCTGGGCAGCTCGGGATGAACAGCACCCGCGGGTCAACTCCCCCAAAACCAAATCTTGATCTCCCGAATCACTCCACGGACTTGAACAAGACTTTGGGATATCAGGAACACCTCATGAGGAGTCCATACCCAAGTTTAATCCCACCAAAACTCGTCCAAAAAGGAGGAATTGAAGAAATCCCGCCGAAAGCACTTCCAACCCAAGAACTCAAGAAACCCCGAAATCGAGCACCTCTACTCACGGATTTGTGAGGGGAATCACAACCCAAAGAACCACGAAGGGTTCCCACATATTTCCCCCATCAAATCCCCAAGAGAAAGATCCCGAAAACAACCCAAAGAAATCACCGAGAGAGGGATCCGAAAATCACCACCAAGAACAACCGGGGAAAACACACCCAAGCCTTGAGGAACCACGCCGAATCATCTATACATGAGACAAAGGTTCATACAAGGTCTAGCAAGCCGCCCGATCATCCATCCCTCTCTACAAGATCTCTCCGTGAAGCTCTCTTGCTATTCCTATGGAAAACCTAAGGAAAATAGGTGGAAAATAGGAAAACTAATGAGCTAGGGTTCCAAGAGTTGGCTGCCATCCTCTCACCTCTTGGGTTATATGGAGGCAACGGAATGTCCAAAATACCCTTCTCTACTAACTAGGGATACAAGCCCCTCAAGGGCGGATTTGGAATTTTTTATGTCTTCTCCATCGGACGGATGCCCGGCGACCGCACCCTGCGTAGCCTCGACGCAAGCCATGCGATCCCGACACGTGTCCTCCGCTTCGAAGTCTCCGGACTGCGTCGTCGCACACCGGTCAGACCGGTGCTCCCCACCGGCCGACCGGTCCCCACCGGCCGATCGGTCCGGCGCCGCCGCAGCCTCCGTCTTCGGTTCTTCGGTCTTGGCTTTGTGGATCAACCAAGGAACCCAGTGGTTTTCTGGTGAACCACCGGAAACCCCGCGAACTTGGTGTAG
Organism: Cenchrus americanus; assembly: GCA_947561735.1. Classification (NCBI taxonomy): domain Eukaryota; kingdom Viridiplantae; phylum Streptophyta; class Magnoliopsida; order Poales; family Poaceae; genus Cenchrus; species Cenchrus americanus. The sequence continues at coordinate 131,230,658 of OX387239.1, forward strand.
CCTCCGCCAATCTCCACTCATGACTTGTCTCCCACGTAGTCCCGGCTCGACCTTGGTTTTGAGGCTCAACCAAGAAACCGTCCACGACTTCATCTTGTTGTTCATGCCATCATGCGGCCCGCACTTGACCTCGCTGGCCACCGGGTCCCTCGAACAAAGCCTACTTGTCTTCTCCACACTTGGAGGCCTCACCGGCGACGACCTTTCGCGCTTGTTCTTCAATTGCACCAACACAAGTCAAGCCGCAACCTGCACCTGCAATACTTAGCCAAGAACCAGTCCACACAACATTGTCAATCACTCATCACACAAGGAAGCGACCATCCACCGGTCCTCGAACCACACATGGTCCTCATTAGTGATTTCGAGTTCGATATTTATTTCATCGGGAACAACATCGTCCCCGAGATTTTTGGATCATTCGATTGACCCCAACGGCTCGTTTCCTATTTATTTTTACCTCGAGCATCCCTTTCGTTGGGGTAGGAGGGGTGAGCATTGCCATGGCTTACCTCAGTGGCCGAGTCATGGTGCTCATCGAGCTACTAGCGGGTTAGTTCGAGTAAGACCCGGGTCCCCTTCGTGGGGTCCCGACAGGATCAGCTCGTGATAGGTCTTATGAAACCCCTTCGAATATCTCATTTATCTTTGTGGTCGTTCAATTGACCCCTGTTGACGGTGAATTACCGTCAACCTAGAGTACTTGTTATGCATTGGTTTGGATTATGATTTGTAACTAATCCGCCACTAGGCACACTAATGATATAACAAGTTCAACTTCGTAGTGCATTTGGAAGTGTTGTGTTTTTGCAGGAAAACATGGACAAAATGGATGGAGCCACAACAAGTTCAAAGGAGCGAATGAGGAGTTCCGTTCGTGTTTGAGTGCAAGGAGAAATCGCTTCTAAAGGTGGCAAGGACCAAGGTGGTACAACGGATCATCCCTGAGGACTAAGACGTAAAGATTGGACTTCATGTGAAAAGACCCCCTATCTTGATCACGGGGATGATGACCTCAAAAATGACACAAAACAAGGGGGCTAAGTCCAAAATGCCAAGATGAGCCGCAGGAGGAAGATGGGCCCGAACCGACACAGAAAAGGTGTTGACGGTGTATTTTGGTACACCTAGCATGTTCATTACACTTTGGTTTGGTTTTGATTATGGAACTAACCAGCCACTAGGCACACTAATCATATAACAAGTTCATCTATGTGCATGCATTTGGAAGTGTTGTGTTTATGTAGGAAAACATGGACATAAAGGACGGATTCGCAACAAGTTCAAAGGAGCATTTACGGAGTCTTCGTCGTGTTCATGAGCTTGATGAAATCACTTCCAATGGTGGCAAGGACCGAAGTGCTACGATGAACACCCCCGGGGATTGAAGCGTAAAAGACCGAACTTCATGCGAAGAGAACCTCCATCTTGGACGCGAGGATGACATCGTCAAAATCATGCAAGTGGAGGGGGCAAAGTGCATAATCACCTGAGGACCCACGGGAACAAAGGGGCGACCGAACCGGGCCAAGGTGGGCCCAGGCCGGCCGGCCCAGCCCACTCCGGTGGCCGGTTCGGTCCCGTTTTCCTTGCACCCGAAGGATCTAAAAGCCTCGGCACCGCCATTCGACAAAAAGGGGGGAGCCATTCGCACCAGAGGCCATCCACAAGCTAGAGAGAGAGGAGGAGGATCTCCGGAGGGAGGTCAACCACCTCGAAGGAAGCACCCTCTCATGGAGAAGAAGGAAGACACCATCGGAAGGGAAACCATGATCAACGGTGCCATAATTAGCACCTTGATGGGGTAATCTTCTCATTCGTCCATGGGTTGTAATCGATCTTGAGATGTAATCGCACTTTGTCGGATTATCTATCTATCATCTTGTGTTGAATATGCTTTAATGCTTAAGGTTAGCTACCATGCCGTAAAGGGAGTATAGGCCTCGATGCTTCCTTGGATCCATTCAATACGCCGTGTCCATCATAGCTCTAGTCATAAATACCTTCGCGTAGTGACAGTACGAGAGGAGGGAAAGGGCGAAACCGTGGTCACAACCCCGATAGATTAGATTGGTTTTCATGTCTTTAAGCGATTGCATGCTTTAGTTTCGTAGACCCATGGGCGAGTGTCTTCTACTTTGATCGTTTATCGTTCTCTCTAGTGTAGTTTAGTTGTTTTCTAGTTTAATAATAGTTAGGGTTTTAGTAGCTAGTGTGTCGTTGTAGATTAAACACTTGTAATCCCCTTGCTCCGCGGATTGACAAGAACCTTGGGCATCCCGTGGTGAAAAAGGTGTGGGGTCCGTACGCCTGCGGATCGTAGAGGGATACGTCTTTTATCCGTCAACAAGCCCTTTTTCTGGCGCCGTTGCCGGGGAGCAAGCTAGTTTACATCGTTTGATTTGCATCTAACGTAGTTTTATATTTAGTTTATCTTTTATTTGCTTTATCTAACATATATTATCTAGAAAACCACTTGCTTTGTTTTTGTTTTTGTTTTTATATTATTGTCTAGATGGCATTCGTTAATCAACCCATGGAAGAACTAGAGAAATCACTAAGGGATTACACTAGCCCTCGATGTGAAGACATAAAAGTACAAGAGTCGGATTCGAAGCTCGAAGCGACCAAGTATGAGATTAAATCCAAGATCATCGAGATGGTGGCGGCAAACCTGTTTGAAGGGATGGTTATGGAGAACCCATATAGACACATAAGGAATTTCACGATGATATGCAACACGGTGCGTCAAGAAGGAGTCCCTGATGAATGGTTGAAATGGAATCTCTTTCCCTACTCACTTGCCGGCTATGCAAAGACATGGTACTCGTTTGCGTCCTTTGAAGTTGAAGGCAATTGGAACAAGTTGACAAAGAAGTTTTGCGAGAAGTTCTTTCCAATTAGCAAGGTTCAACATCTAAGGAGGCAAGTGATCAATTTCATGCAAGGAGAAGAGGAAGGGATAGACCAAGCCTGGGATAAGTTTAATGGGTTAATCGAACAAGGACCAAAACTCGGCTTCACCGGTGACGTACTCTTGCATACATTTTTCTTTTCCCTAACCCCTGGTTGCATGCAACACGTCGAAATGTGTGCAGGTGGGGATCTCATGGAGAAAACACTCACGGAAGCCGCTCAACTTCTACAAAAAATTAGTAAAGCGGCTGCCATGCGAAGAGATTGGAAAAAAAAATTGCGGAAGAGCCGGAATACAATTCAAGGAAGAAGAAGTGTGCTGAATTTTCTAAATAGGAAAGAGGAACCAATCACGGAAAAGCTTGAACAAGAACACACCAAGTCAAGAACTACGCCGAGCATCGACTTCGCCGTACCGAATGAGACGAACAAGAGAAGCATGTCAAGCGCGAAGCCACTAAGGGAGTTCGAACCAATGGATTGGGTTCCTATCGATTACGGAGATGTATTTGACAAGAGAAGACCGTTCCCTAATCAAAAGGGAATGGCGAGAGCATTGGAAGTGGATTTCCCACCGGAGAAGAAAGCGGAAAATTCAAACGACCTTGAAACCACCGGTGAGATTTTTCAAAAGCTCTTTGGAGATGATATGGTGGATCTGGAACACATAGCCGAAGTGAAGAGAATCATGGGGATCAATCCCGAAGCATCACCATATGCTCGCCTCGCCGAAGTCTACGCGATAGGATCCGAAAAAGAGAAGATGACACCACACTTGAGTTGCGAGATCAACAGAGTTCAATGTAAAGATTTATGCGACATCGGAGCCCAAGTAAGTGTTCTATCTTCTAAAATTTACGATAAAGTTCAAGACCACAACCTGGACTTAGCTCCAACATCAACGAAATTAATTATGGGAGATGGTAGAACTATCAAACCTCTAGGTATTGCTTGCAATATGAAAGTAAAAATCTCTAGAAACTATATACCAACCGATTTCTTTGTTATTGATGCTTACCATAGTAATCATGATCACATAATCTTAGGTAGGCCTTTTCTTAAGTTGGTTGATGTCGTGTTAGATGCCGGAGAAGGCAAAGTAACAATGAACCTTAATGGAACAAAGTACACATATAACTTTCTTCGTGCTTCTAAACACCTTACACCCTTTCCTCCCGAAGATGAAGAAGAAGAGATAGATAGCCTTTGTTTTGTTGAAACCCTTAGAGACCCGCTACAAAGAGCGATGGAAAATCAAATTAGTGATCAACAAGATGAAGAACTAGAAGAAGCAACAAAAGGCTTGGAACCACATGATGGAAGCGTGGAGGAAGGAAAATTTGAAGACATAGGAGGGATTAAACCCGAGGAGCCACAAGCGCCCGAGGTGGACCTTAAACCTTTGCCCAAAGGATTAAAGTATGAATTTTTGGGCCCAAACAAGACCTATCCAGTCATCGTGAGCGACGAGTTGAGTCCCGAAGAAAATGAGGCGTTGCTGATTTTATTGAAAAAACATAGGAAGGTGTTTGGATATTCGATTAATGATCTCAAAGGTATTAGCCCAGCCTTTTGCACTCATCGTATACCAATGGAAGACCAATGTAAGCCCGTAGTGGACCACCAAAGGAGGCTAACTCATGCCATGCATGAGGTAGTAAAGAAAGAGGTCATCCAGTTCCGCATAGCGAATGGGTGAGCCCCGTACATTGTGTACCAAAGAAAGGATGTTTGACCGTGCTGAAGAATTAGAAGAACGAATTGATACCGCAAAGAACCATGACCGGTTGGTGGATGTGTATCGATTATGGTAAGCTAAATAAAGCGACAAAGAAAGATCACTTCCCCCCTACCGTTCACCGACGAGATGCTCGAGAGGTTAGCAAACCACACTTATTTTTGCTTTCTCGATGGGTACTCGGGGTTCATGCAAATTCCCATTCACCCGGATGATCAACACAAGACATCATTTACATGCCCTTACGAAATGTTTGCATATAGAAGGATGCCCTTCGGTCTATGCAACGCTCCGGCCTCTTTTCAACGTTGCATGATGGCCGTATTTTCGGAATTCATCGAAGAAATTGTCGAGGTGTTCATGGATGATTTTTTCGTTTATGGGAAGACGTTCATGAATTGCTTGGCAAACTTGGAAAAGGTCCTCACGAGGTGTGCGGAGGTAGACTTGGTGTTAAATTGGGAAAAGTGCCACTTCATGGTTAGGCAAGGCATAGTGCTCGGACATGTTATATCCGAGAAAGGAATTGAAGTGGACAAGGCTAAGGTAGAGACGGTTGAGCAACTCCCATCTCCTACGGATGTTAAGTCCTTAGGGAGCTTTTTAGGCCATGCCGGATTCTATAGAAGATTTATTAAGGACTTCTCGAAGATCACTAAGCCTTTAACGCATCTTCTTCAAAAGGATGTGGCTTTCGACTTTGATGAGAAGTGCCTAGCGGCATTCCGGACCTTGAAAAATGCGTTGGTGAGTAATCTCTGAAGGACCGATAAGGCGACCAGAGAGGGGGGGAGTGAATGGGAGCCGATAAAAATTCTTCTCGAGGGAGATTAAAACTCCGACAAGACGAACTAGCTCGGTCGAACCCCCGAAATCACACGCTCCGCACTTCTACCTCCCGTTTGCCAAAACCACGTAGCCACTGGAGTGCTACTGGTCCTAGGAACAAACACTACCACAACCACAACACACACGCAAGACCGACGGCGGAAACTACTCGAAAGCCGGCTAACCGGAGGGGGCGGTTAGACCGGGTATAGGGGGCGGTTAGACCGCCTCCACCCGGCAACCAAGAAATCCTCCGAACCGCCTCTTCCGAGCATCAAAACACACCACGGTTTCACCAACAGAGATCTCTCGGTCAAGGCCATGCTAGCTACCGGAAAATCTTGGCGAAAACCAAAACTTCACCCAAGGGCCTAGGGGCGGTTAGACCGGCTACCCGGGGCGGTCTAACCTCCCGTACCCAGCAATGAACTCCAACCAAGAACACCTAGCAACCGCGCGAGAACGGCTCCAAATTTCACCCGGACACTCCTCCGATCAAGGCGAACAAACTCACGAGAGGAAAATCCGGCGAAACAAAACTTTGACCGGAAACACCCCGGCGGTTAGACCGCCCCCCGTAGGCGGTTAGACCGCCCCTTCCAGAACACGAACCCGCGGGTCAAACCTCAACTTCCTCGCGCCCGATCTCCCGAATCACTCCACGGATTGCAGCCAAACTTCGGGGGAAAGTCGGGTTACCTCCCGGGCAACCTCTACCTCAAAGGAATCGACCCGAAACGCTCACAATCAAGAGGAATCGAAGAAATCGCTTCTCTAGGTCAAGAACTCGCTCAACTCGAAAAACCACCAAATCGAGTCCGATTCAAAGGGGATTTGGGGGCAAAGTCACCAGACAAAGAGGCACAAGAACCTCATACGTGACACCCACTAAAACCCCAAGAAATCGTCCTCAAAACTCCGCCAAAAAGAGCTCCGAAAATCAACACAAAAGAGACGGGAAAACCATCATGAAGAACAACGCCGAACCTTCTATACATGCCATGAATGGTTCGTACAAGGTCTAGTTTGCCACCCAAACATCCATCCCTCTCTCTAGATCTCACATGAAGCTCTCAAACTAGCCTTCTAAAAACCTAGGGAAAAAGAGAACGAAAATGGAAAAACCAAATGAGCTAGAGTCCAAGAGTTGGCTGCCATCCACCCCTCTAATGAGTATATATGGAGGCACCCAAAAGACTAAAACGCCCTTCACTAATAACTAGGGATACATGCCCCTCAAGGGCGGATTTGGAATTCTTGATGTCTTCACCATCGGACGGATGCCCGGCGACCGCACCCTGCGTAGCCTCGACGCAAGCCTTGCGATCCCGACGCGTGTCCTCCGCTTCGAAGCTTCTCGGCGCCGGCGGCGGGGCGGTCGGACCGCCCCCCGGGCGGTTAGACCGGCCCGGTGGATCCGACCGGCCCCGGGCGGTCCGACCGCCCCTCCCGGGCGGTTGAACCGCCCGGGTGGCCGCACCTCCTCGTCGAGTCTTCGGCCTCGGTTTTGTGGCTCAACCGAGTAACCCGGTGGTTTTACGGTGAACCACCGCAAACCCCGCGAACTCGGTGTAGCCTCCGCCAATCTCCACTCATGACTCGGCTCCCACGTAGTCCCGGCTCGACCTTGGTTTTGAGGCTCTACCAAGAAACCGTCCACGACTTCATCTTGCTGTTCATGCTACCATGCGGCCCGCACTTGACCCCGCTGGCCACCGGGTCCCTCGAACGAAGCCTACTTGTCTTCTCCACACCTGGAGGCCTCACCGGCGACGACCTTTCGCGCTTGTTCTTCACCTGCACCAACACGAGTCAAACCGCAACCTGCACCTGCAATACTTAGCCAAGAATCAGTCCACACAACGTTGTCAATCACTCATCACACAAGGAAGCGACCATCCACCGGTCCTCGAACCACACATGGTCCTCACTCTCATCATCCAAACTCCGGATTGGAGCCAACCTTTCGAGATCATGTGTGACGCAAGTGACTACACCGTAGGCGCGGTTTTGGGTCAAAGAAAGGAAGGCCGAGTTCACGCCGTTTACTATGCTAGCAAAACTCTTAGTGGGGCACAATTAAATTATTCCACTACGGAAAAGGAGTTGCTAGCGGTGGTATTCGCTTTCGAAAAATTCAGATCTTACATCGTGAACTCGAAGGTCATTGTTTACACCAATCACGCAGCCATCAAGTATCTCTTGGCTAAGAAGGAAGCTAAACCACGTTTGATTCGTTGGATCCTTCTTCTCCAAGAATTTGATATTGAAATTCGTGATAAAAAGGGGGTGGAAAATGTTGTGGCCGATCATTTGTCTAGGATGAATCGTGGACAAGATGATAAAGAGCCCATCGAAGATAAGATGAGAGATGACCACCTCTATCGAGTGCTTGATAAGGATACTTGGATGATCGATATCATTCGAGCAATTCGAAAGATGCCTCTCGATCATCTAGATAAAAACTCTCAAAAGAAGATAATCTCCGAAAGTAGGAAATACTTTTGGGATGCACCATACCTCTTCAAACTTGGCAATGATGGAGTGATGAGAAGATGTGTGCCAAGAGAAGAGAGGGTTGAGATTTTGAGAAAGTGCCACTCGGCGGAGTACGGTGGGCACTATAGCCATTTTCGAACCCAAGCAAAAGTATGGTCGAGCAGATTCTTTTGGCCGGAGATGCATGAAAATATTAAAAGATATGTTGCATCATGCCCTGAATGCCAAAGAACTGGAAACATCTCTCAAAGAAATTCTATGCCTTTGAAATACAACTTACAAATCGACATATTCGATGTATGGGGCATAGACTTCATGGGGCCTTTTAAAAACTCATTTGGATTTGAGTATATCCTAGTCATGGTTGATTATGTATCCAAGTGGGTAGAGGCTATACCATGTCGTAAAGCTTCCACGGAGGAGTCCATTACTATGATCAAGAACGTGATTTTCCTCGTTTCGGTACACCGAGAATCTTGATAAGTGATGGAGGAACTCACTTCACCGGGAAGAATTTCAAAAAGTGCTTGTCCAAGTTGGGAATTGAGCATAGGGTCTCTACGGCCTATCACCCACAAACCAACGGACAAGGCAAACGTCAAATAGGCAATTGAAAAGCATCCTCAACAAAACCATAGAAAAGGGAGGCAAAGATTGGTCAAAGAAATTAGACGGAGCTTTATGGGCTTATCGAACGACATTCAAAACACCGATAGGTATGACCCCTTATCAATTCATCTATGGAAAAGCTTGCCACCTTCTGGTTGAGTTGGAACATAAAGCCTATTAGGCAATTAAAGAGATGAACCTCGATCTCGATGCCGCGGTGGTAAAACGAAGGATCCAAATAAGCGAGCTAGAGGAGTTGAGGTTGAAAGCATATGAAAATGCAAGCATATACAAGGAGAGAATCAAAAGGTGGTATGATAAAAGATTGAAAAATAAAGAATTCAAAGAAGGAGATAAGGTCCTCCTCTACAATTCGTGGTTTAAAACCTTCGGAAAGGGGAAATTGCAAAGCAAGTGGGACGGACCTTATGCTGTGCATTCGGTGCTCTCCAACGGAGCGGTAACCATTATGGATATAAACGGCGATCAATTTGTGGTGAATGGTCAGTGGCTTAAGGTTTACTATGAACCCGACATTGTGCCCCTTCACCATGTTGATGTCTTCACCATGAAGGAAGAGCCCGAACGTCCCGCCTAGGATGAAAAACAATGCATGAATTTTTGTAAATAGTTTTTCTTTTAATTTTCTGGAGTTTCTCGCGAAGATTTAGTGAGCCAACTTTTTCCCATGGGCTAAGGAGGCAAAATAAGGGCGGTACGCGAAAAACTGGACTGACCCGGCCCCCGAGACAGGGTGGGCCGGCCGGCCTAGGCCGACCTGCCTAGGGGGGTCCCGGCGGCAGTCGTCTCCGATTTTTGCCCGAACTGCTCCCTTTCGACTTCCTTCTTTGGGTCAGAAAATTTTAAGGGAAGTTTAAAAAAGGAAAATGAGGTTTTCAGGGTTTTTCTCTTTGGACTATTTATTTGGCCGAATTGGGAGCTCGGGAATCAACCCCTCCAAGCAATATTTTGCACCCTTGCAGCAGCCATTGCGCCCCCAAGGAGCTTAGAGTTGAAGCTAGAAGCCAAGAAGCCATCGATGGAGGAGGCGATGCGATGCGAGCTCAAGCTACCCGTCAAGAGGACCGCCTGCATCCGTTGCGGAGGGCGTGTCCCGATTGGAGCGCTTGCATCTCGCAACCCCGTCGAAGGAGACGATCGTAGCCCGAGCTCGTGGGCGGCCGTCGAAGATAACGACCTCTGCATTTGGGACGAGCAGCCCAAGGAGAGGACTCCCGAAGGCCCTAACGGCGTCAGCAACGTTGGCAACGAGAGCGGCAACGATAATGGAGGTGGCGACGACGATGGAGACAATGGCGATGAAGACCCCTTCGGATTGCATCCGATGTGTTGTCGAACTTGCCGTCAATCCATCGGGGATCTCTACGCACTGGCTGATGAATGTCTCCAAGGCATGGAAGCGATGAAGCAGCGTATGGAGGATTTGGAGCACGTAGTTGAAGACAACTACAAGTTCCTTAACCGTAACATGCGCAAACTTTTTGGCATGGTTGGAAACATGAGAGGCAAGTGGTGCTATACTTGCTTGAAGTACCACTAGGTCTAGTTTTCCCCTTAGGAATTTTGTAAGATACGACGAGGACGTCTTATGTTTTTAGCGTGGGGAGAGCTAGCTAGCTAGCCTTAGATTTTGAGTTTCAAAGTTTAGGTTCGGTTTAATCTTCGAGCGAGAGTCTTAGAGTTTAATGAGTCTTAGTTTTCGAGTGTGTTTTTAAATTTTTGCAAGTTTGCAAGTGTCTTAAATTAGTGTTGAGTCAAAGAAAATCAAATAAAAAGAGTCTTTATATATTTTTGTGTTTTGTGTGATGCTTATCTTTATTCACTTGTTTGTTTATCTTTGATTCTTGATATATGAACATAAGTGTGTGGTTTGAAAAATGTTTACCGTGGTGCTTAGTGGAGTTGCTACTACTAAAAGTATCCATACCACACTTCGATCTTGAGCTTCACATGTTAGTTGTGCTATGTTCAATGCTAAAAGTTCGAGGATTTCAGTTCTGAAAATTATCTAAAAAAACCCTTGTAATAAAGGTTAGCAAAACCTCTTTTTCCAAGTTGAGAGTAAGAAAAAAAATCCTATACAAAGCCAATTTATTTTTTGCTCCACCATAAGTGTGATTAGCACGATGAGTTAGGCTAGGATCCTTCTCTTGGGAGTTTTAATTTCGAGCAATGATCATGTTCTTGTGCTTATCTTTTGTTGCTAGCCTCGTCATACATTCGGTCACGAGACTTTCACCTTGGAAGTCCCGTGCATCGCCGAATTCCATACCCAACCCTATATATCTCTTTCGTACATCGCATTCCTTGAACACAACCTACTTTCAAAAGTTTCGTCTCGTCTCTACCATGACTTATTTAAAATTTCAGATTGCATGCATGCGAGAAAGAGAGGAGTTGAGAGCTTTGAAAAGTTGTCAAGAGAGAGAAAAATAAAGAGAAAAGTATGAGTATGGAAAAGAAAGAAAGAAAGAAAAAAAATGTGAAAGAAAAAATATGAGAATGAAAGAATGAAAGAAGAAAAAGAAAAAGAGAAAGATGATGTAGCAATAAAGATATGAGAGGGATGAATCAAGTGAAAGAAAAGAAAAAATAAAGTGTAAGGAAGGATGTCACGTTGTTGAGAGACGAAACTTTCACTCTTTTCCAACCATGTGCAATCCGATAACGAGGACATCATCGGTGCCTTGTAGTCATTAATTTTCTTTTGCCCTTTCACATGTCCACCATTCTAAATCTTCTCATCCTTGATATCCCTACATATGGTTAATTCTCATGATCATTGGCTTTGAAAGGTAGACAACCATTACAGGAAGTTCTTAGTTTGACAATACTTGTGTTGATTGCGCCAGCCCTACCTATAGCTCCACTTTTGAGGACCATGTGTGGTTCGAGGACCGGTGGATGGTCGCTTCCTTGTGTGATGAGTGATTGACAACGTTCTGTGGACTGATTCTTGGCTAACTATTGCAGGTGCAGGTTGCGGCTTGACTCGTGTTGGTGCAGGTGAAGAACAAGCGCGAAAGGTCGTTGCCAGTGAGGCCTCCAGGTGTGGAGAAGACAAGTAGGTTTTGTTCAAGGGACCCGGTGGCCAGTGGGGTCAAGTGCGGGCCGCATGGTGGCATGAACAGCAAGATGAAGTCGCGGACGGTTTCTTGGTAGAGCCTCAAAACCAAGGTCGAGCCGGGACTATGTGGGAGCCGAGTCATGAGTGGAGATTGGCGGAGGCTACACCAAGTTCGCGGGGTTTGCAGTGGTTCACCAGAAAACCACTGGGTTACTCGGTTGAGCCACAAAACCGAGGCCAAAGACTCGACGAGGGGGTGCAGCCACCCAGGCCGGTTCAACCGCCCAGGAGGGGCGGTCAGACCGCCTGGGGCCGGTCAGATCTCCCGAGCCGGTCTAACCGCCCAGGGGGGCGGTCTGATCGCCTTGGCCGCCGGCGCCGAGATGCTTCGAAGCGGAGGACACGCGTCGGGATCGCAAGGCTTGCGTTGAGGCTAAGCAGGTTGCGGTCGCCGGGCATCCTTCCGATGGTGAAGACATGAAGATTTCCAAATCCGCCCTCGAGGGGCATGTGTCGCTAGTTATTAGTGAAGGGTAGTTTAGTCTTTTGGGTGCCTCCATATATACTCATTGAATGAGTGGATGGCAGCCAACTCTTGGAACCCTAGCTCATTTGTTTTTCTATTTTCGTTCTCCATTTTCCCAAGTTTTTCCTAGGACTAGCTTGAGAGCTTCATGTGAGATCTAGAGAGAGGGATGGATGTTTGGGTGGCAAGCTAGACCTTCTACGAACCTTTCATGGTATGTATAGATGGTTCGGCATTGTTCCTCATGGTGGTTTTCCCGTCTCTTTTGTGGTGATTTTCGGAGCTCTTTGTTGGCGGTGTTTTGAGAATGATTTCTTGCGGTTTTTGGTGGGTGTCACGTATGAGGTTCTTGTGCCTCTTTGGCTAGTGACTTTGCCCCCAAATCTCCTTTGAATCGGACTCGATTTGGTGGTTTTTCGAGTTGGGCGAGTTCTTGACCTAGAGAGGTTATTTCTTCGATTCCTCTTGATTGTGAGCGTTTAGGGTCGATTCCTTTGAGGTAGAGGTTGCCCAGGAGGTAACCCAGCTAATCCCGAAGTTTCGCTGCAATCCGTGGAGTGATTCGGGAGATCGGGCGCGAGGAAGTTGGGGGTTCACCCGCGGGCTGTTTTTCTGGGAGAGGCGGTCTAACCGCCTGCAGGGGGCGGTCTAAGCGCCCTGGGTGTTTCCAGGTCGAAGTTTTGTTTCGCCAGATTTTCCTCTGTGAGTTTGTTTGCCTTTATCAGAGGAGTGTCTGGGTGAAATTTGGGGTCGTTCTCGTGCTGTTTGCAAGGTGTCCTTGGTTGGAGTTCGTTTCTGGGTACAGGAGGTTAGACCGCCCCTGGTAGCCGGTCTAACCGCCCCTAGGCCCCTGGGTGGAGTTTTGGTTTTCGCCAAGATTTTCTGGTAGCTAGCATGGCCTTGACCAGATATCTTTGTTGGTGAAACCGTGGTGCGTTTTGGTGCTCGGAAGAGGTGTTTCGGAGGATTTCTTGGTTACCAAGTGGAGGCGGTCTAACCTCCCCCTATACCCGGTCTAACCGCCCCCTCTAGTTAGCCAGCTTTCGTGTTGTTTCCGCTGTCGTTACTGCGTGTGTGTTGCGGTTGCTGGTAGTGTTTGTTCCTAGGACCAGTAGCACTCCAGTGGCTACGTGGTTTTGGCAAACGGAAGGTAGAAGTGTGGAGCGTGTGATTTCGGGGGTCCGACCGAGCTAGTTCGTCTTGTCGGAGTTTCAATCTCCCTCGAGAAGAATTTTTATCGGCTCCCATTCACTCCCCCCTCTCTGGTCGCCTAATCGGTCCTTCAAGTGGTATCAGAGCCGGTTCGGGTCTTTGTTGGCTCTAACCAGTCTAAGATCCAAGGATGGCATACCAGGAATGGGGTTTGGGTCCTTGACACTTCGATGGCAAGAACTACCAGATGTGGAGTAAGCGGATGGGTGCGTTCCTCCGCGGAAAGGGTCTGATCCTTTGGGATGTCACAGTGGACACAGGCTATGTCCAGCCGATGGACTTCCTCACTCCAGGATCGAGGGACAGATTCGACGCCAACAATAAGGCGGTCGACTACTTGTTTCGTGCTTTGTGTCAGCCTGAGTTCGATCGGGTGCACACCGAGCACTTGCCTTGTAGGATTTTGGCGGTGTTGAAGGAGGCTCATGTTGGGAATGCCCAGGTTCAGGCACAGATGTATGCGACCTACCGGAGAGAGTACGAGAACTTCACTCATCTCCCCGGTGAGTCCATCGATGCCTTGTTTCAGAGGTTCACGGTGGTTGTGAACAACATGAGGGCCAATCTGGACGTGCTCCCGTACGATGATCATGATAGAGCGGTCAAGCTATTACACTCTTTGGATCGTACGATTTGGGGTGGAAAGTTCGAGGCCATTGTGGAGTCGGAGAAGTATGACACTCCGACGGTGAACGAGCTGTTCTCGAAGCTCAAGTCGGCTGAGGTGGATAGGGGCATGACTGCCGAGCTCGAGGGTCCGACTGATTCCCATAGTCTCACCCTCGTTGGTGGTTCGAAAGGAAAGGCTAACACTAACCCATCCACCAGGATGTTCTCTTTTTCCTCTTTGATGTCTATGCCAGATGAGGAGTTCGACGTGCTTGGAGAGGACGAGCTAGTGCTGTTGACGAGGAGGTTCGAGAGCCTGCACGAGAACCGAGTGAATATGAGGAGGAACACAAGGACGTGCTTCCAGTGCGGCAAGCCGGGACACTTCGTCGCCGACTGCCCGGAGAAGGTCGAGAATAAGGATGGCTACAAGCACAAGCCGAGGAATGATGGCAAGTACCGGTCGAGGCGCGACCACAATAGCAAGCACAAGAACAAGTACAAGGACGAGTGACGATCGAGGAAGAAGGAGAGCCGAGGCAAGGCCCGAGCGATGGTTGGAGCGAGCAACGTCGACTCCAGTTCTGCGTACTCCACCTCGAGCTCGAGCAGCAGTGAGGATGAAGGTGATCGTCGCAAGAACAAGAAGTCGTCCAAGAACCTGAGCGGGCTGAGCTGCTTCGCGAGAGACGGCTTCTGCACCATGGTGCTGAGCTTCGGCAGCAAAAAGAGCACACAGAGTGACTCGGACTCTGAGTCCGACGACGAGGTGCATGATGAACTTCCCTTCTTGCTAGACCGGCCTGGCTAGGCGGTTTAACCGCCCCCCAGAATTTTGGGCGGAGTGGTTTTCGAGGTGGTGAGTCGAGATGTTTCAGGTCTGGAGGTGGAGTTGCTGGTGGTTGGTCTGGAGAGACAGCAGGTGGTCAGTTTGCTAGGCATTCTCCCCCTCGAGTTCACTACGGGGATGGGAGGAGTCGTAGCTTTGAGAAGGAGACGAGGGACGGTCCACGGGTTGTCTTCCGTGGCTTTGGTCCTCCTCCAGGCAGTGAGGGGTGGTTTCCTCAGAGTGGTTACCGAGGTGGTGTTCGTGGTGGTAGTTATGGTAGGAAAGATGGGTTGATGTGTGTGTCGGTGCGGAATATGGTCCCGACACTAACCAGTAGATAGCGCCGTGGTCTATCCCTCAATGGTCGATGCTAAGTAACAAATGACACAGAGATTTTATCCTGGTTCCGGCCGAGGGGGCCGTACGTCCAGCAGAGGCGTGCTCGGGGCACTATATTACTTAGCACCGGGGGTGCTTGTAGTGGGGCTGATACAAGCAAGGCGGGAGAGGAAGTGTAGCTTCCAAGTCCCTGGAGGAGTGGCTGAAGATATTGTGGGAGAATGAGAATGAGTACGTGGTGTGTGAAGTGCTCTTGTGTCTCTGTTCGTCTGTCCGTCCCCCCGCGGCTGGGGGTTCGCCCCCCCTTTTATAGATCAAGGGGGCGGCGGGTTACACGCGCGCCGCACTACCTAGCTACGTGGGGGTGCACGTCGTGCTATGCTGTAGAGTGGGCGGCCGTCCGGACGATCTTCGCAGCGACCTGACCATGATAGCCTGCCTCGTACCCGAACAGTGTCGGTTCGAGGGTAGGAGGGCGGCAGATGGTGGTGGCGTCTTCTGATAGGCTTCGAGGGAGGTGCTGACGCTGGCTTGTACGGGGCACAGGAGTAGGCAGAACGGCGTTCCTTCCCAACGCGCTTCACAGTGTTGGAGTGGTTGCTACAGCGCCGGGCGTGCGCCTGCACGCGCGGGGGCGGTGACCATGCTGTTACAGTGGCCGGGATGGCAATCCACCGGCCTAGCGCCTCCACCTAACCCTGTAGGGTCACGGGAAAGTGAAATCGAGGGTGCGCCTGGCCCCCCTTCGAGGGTCCGGCGCGTTAGCCGTACTGTAGTAGGCGCGCGGTGTCACGAGACCGACACCGGCCGTACCGCACGTCCCTCCCTCCCCACGGGGGTGGGGATGGGCTCCTCCCTAGGGAGTTGGTGCGGCGGCACCGGGCGCGAGCCCCGGCGCATGATGGCGCCGCACCGCCCGTGTCGGGCGTTAAATGCCCGTGTACGGGGGCCGGCGCACGCGTGAGGGGCGCCCTCGAGCGTGGCGGGCCCCGGCCGAGGGCGGGGACGCACCCTCGAGCGAGGCGAGACCCGCTCGAGGGGGAGTGAGCCCTCGAGCGGGGCGGAACCGCTCAAGGGAAGTGTTGCCCCTCGAACGGGGCGGAGCCCGCCCGAGGGGGTGTGCGTCCTCGAGCGAGGTGGAGCCCGCTCGAGGGGACTTCTAGGAGGGCCGCCTTGATGGGCCGTCGGGGTCCCTGTGGCGTGGGCCGTGTCCTGCATGGTTAGGCTTAGAGTGCTTTGGTTTCGTCGCGGGTTTTAGGTGAGGATTTCCCCGTTGTTTAAGGGGACCCCTAGGGCTGTCCCCGACAGTAGCCCCCGAGCATCTGTGGGTTTGCCATTGAGGCTCCCCGCGGATGCTTGGAACCTCCGATAGGACGATCTTCCCTCCTTGTTTGCGAACGCTTTCCGTGGGGCCGCGTCAGCGGACCCGCGGGTCTAGCCTCGAAGCCCGCGAGAGCGTGGATGCTCTGCGAGGGGTTAACCGTAAGAATCGGTCAGAGGGCGTGGCACTTATTCCAACCGGCATCGGCGGTGTTTCAGCCGGCTTAGGGGGTGCACGCACTGCTGGCACTGTCTCCGGCGGGTGCAATTTCAAGGAGGTGTAGCCGTGCGTCAAGCTCCCGAGCCTTGGCCCGTTCGAGGCGATCGGGTCGAGCTTTACGACTTGTTTTCTTACGCGCCCTCGCCGTCCCTCCGCGGGACGGAGGGTGAGGTTTCCGCAACCCCCATCGAGCGGGTCGCGGATTGCGGATTCCTCGTCGAGCTGCTAGCGGGTGGTTCAAGTGGACGTCCATGCCCCATTCGATAAGGGTAGGCTGCGCGGTCCGGAGACACGTCCATGGAAGCGCTTGCATGGGTTTGCTAGGTGGGGCTCGGTCCCGTTCGATGGGGACCGAGGGCGCGGAAGCTCTCCCTCGGTGGGATCCCCCTGCTAGCTGCCCTCGCTGGCTCTCGAACACGACTTGTGGGGCACCCTCGAGCCGACGGGCTCGAGGAACGGCTCGAATGCGCGTGCCCTCGTCGTCCCTAACTCTGCGATCTGTGGCGCCTGTTCGAACCCGTCGAGGGTCAGGCTTCGAACCTCTGATCAGTAGGCCCGTGCGGGGTCGTGCCTGGACGGCCCCGTCTTTCTGCGTTTGCGGCCGTCGAGGGGTCTGGGCGAGCCAGCTCTCGGGGCGCTGGTTGGCAGCACAGCGCGGCACGGGTGCTTGCGGTGCCCGCTTTACTTCAAGTAGGCCCTGGGCGACCCCCTCACGCGCGTGCCTTCTTTAGAGGATTGATATTGTCCTGAGCCGGGGGCTCGCGCCGCTCGAGGGTTTTACGTGGCATGGGTCCCCGTGGTGCCTGCTCTACGTCGAGCAGGTCCCGGGCGGCCTTCTCACGTCGATATCCCATCGAGGGTTGACATCATCCTGAGCCAAGGGCCCGTGCCGCTCGAGGGTTTTACGTGGCATGGGTGCCCGCGGCGCCTGCTCTACATCGAGCAGGTCCCGGGCGGCCTTCTCACGTCGATATCCCATCGAGGGTTGTTTTTGTTTCGAGCCAGGGGTTCGCCCCGCTCGAGGGTCCTCCTTGCTTGGCAAGGGACCTGGTCATTTAAGTGCCTCGCGGTCATGGCCGCGGTTTTGCAGCGCGGGCGCGCCTTTTTAGGCGCTGCGGCCGCGCGCGCGCGCGTAGTGGGCGGCGTGCCAGGCGGATGTGACTGCTTCGCCTCGGTCCCTGCGGGTCTTTGCCGTGATGATGGCCCGCCTGCGGTGATGTGGTCGCTGCAGTCGTGGTGGGGCCCGCCCGTCGACGCGAAGGAAAGATTCCCTGCAGTTAATGCTAGCGGGGCGTCCGCTCCGGAGAGCTCGCCCGTCGGCCTATAAATCTGCGGGGAGGAGGAGACGGCGGTTTTTTTACCTTAGCATCTCACCATTTTCAGTCCCCTGCCCCTTCGTCTTCCTCTCGCCTTTGCCACCGTGCGACGTCGCCATTAGCGCCTTTCTTCCGTTCCTTGTCCTCCGCTCTCGCTTTCCTTTGCCTTCTTCATGGCGCCGCCCCAGCCTCCCCTCACGATCTTGGAGCCGTACGCTTGGGAGAGGTCGACGGTGACCCGGCTTGCCCTTGGCGAGCTGGTCGCCGCCGGCCAGCTGGCGGCCAATGAGGACGGCCGTCTGGCGGAGTGGGTAGTGCCGCCGGCGGCGGACCGCGAGCCCAACCCGCCGGAGGGCTACGTGGTGAGCTTCATCCGCTACCACGAGCGGGGCTTCAACGCGCCGGCGAGCACCTTCATGCGGGCGATGTGCCACTACTACGGGGTGGAGCTGCACAACTTCGCCCCCAACGCGATTTCGCAGGCGGCCACGTTCGTGGGCGTCTGCGAGGGGTACCGGGGATCCCAGTCAACTGGGAGCTCTGGGTTCACCTTTTCCGCGGGGAGCTCTTCACGCAGCCCACGACGGAGCCGAGGACCCGCCGCGCGGTGCGCGCGCGGCGGGATGTCGCCCTGCCCTGCGGGGGCAATTCAAGGACATCTACATCCCCTGCACCATGACGTCGAACAACGCCGGCTGGGAGCGGGGATGGTTCTACTTGCGCAACGCCGAGCCTGGCCTTCCCCCCTACACCGGTCGGGTGTTCAAGAAGAGGCCGGACTCCTGGGGCTACGGGGTGTCTACGCCCCAGCATCGGAGGGCGGCGGAGAGTCGGTCCCGGCCGCCTGCGCCGGCCGGCGGCGCACGGGCTGAACGCGATGGGCGTCCTCGCCTTCCTCCATCATCGGCGGGTCGTGCCCTTGATGGAGAGGCCGCTCCGCATCTTCGAGATGACAGAGGCGGCCAACCCCGTCGACCTGGAGAGGTCACGGATGCTCCCGACGCCCCTCGAGCGGCCGTATGCGCTCACCGGGCGCGGAGCGCCGTCGACACCCGGGCGCCGATGCCTGCGGGCCGGACCCCATGGGACCTAGAGATGCTCCCCACGGGCCCGCTGGTGAGTTCGGTTCTTGATTTTGTTCTGGTTCTTGGTCTTGCTTTCGTTTCCTGACGCATCTTTGATGCTCCTATATGCAGCTGGTGAACTTCACCATCGCCAAGTCCGTTCCTCCCACCCCCGACTCCCGTGCGCTCGGCGGGCGGCGCGGCCGGCGGGAGCGAGGAGCGGGCGGCGCGCGCGGAGGGAGCGCGCAAGGCGACATCAAGCGCGCCGCGGCCGGCGGGCCGCGGAGTACCGGCGGCGCGAAGAGCTGGGGCTCTCCTCCCCGGGGACTGAGGAGTACTCGTCCTCGGAGGAGGACGAAGAGGAAGAGGCCGAGGGGGAGGGCCCCCTCGATAGGTGGCAGCCTGCGCCCCCGTCGCCGGAACCAGCGCCGACGACAAGGGCGGCTTCGCCTGGGGCGGGCGCAACGGCGCCCGCCGCCGGGCAATCGACATCGAGGACGGCGCGCGCCCGTGCGTGGGGCATCAAGCGTGCTCGCGCGCGAGGTGAGCGCGCGCCCGTGCGTGGGGTAGCGTCGTCGGGGAGGCGCGACGGCGGACGTGCCCGCACGCGGGGCGAGCGTGCCGGCGCGTGCGGCGGCGACTTTGGGAGGCGCGGCGCCGGACGTGACCGCGCGCGCGCGGCGCGCCGTCAGCAAGCGCGGCAGCTGCGCCGGCCTCATCTGCTGAGGCCTCGAGGAAAAGGAAACGCGCCTTTTCCTCTTCGAAGTAAGGAGCCTGTCTTTTTTCGTTTGGTTTGATTTGTTGATGACCAGGTGCCCTAACCTTCTGTTCGTGCCTGCGCAGGGTGGTGCCAACCGTTCGTCCCCTTGCACCAGCCAAGGTGCTGAGGACGGACGCATCGATCCCCACCCGGCGGCGCTCGTCAAGGGCGTCGCGCCCGGGGACAAGCACGGCGGCGGGCGCGAGTTCGCAAAGCCCGGCCGGGGCCTCGAGGCCCGGCCGGCGAGATCGGCCCACCGCGGCGCGGCCGGGCAGGTCGCCGAGGGGCGGCCGGCGCCGGTCGTCGTGGAGACACGAGCCGCGGCGGCGGCCCGTGGTGGAGGTGCCGCCCACGGAGGCGGCCGCCATGGCGGCGCGGCCCGTGGCGCCGGCTGCAGAGGGGAGGGGGAGCGGGCGCGGACCCGGCGACGCCCGTGGACGCGGCGGCACGGCGGGGGTGGCGGTCGCGGCGCCGTGCCGGGCGCCGCGGCCGCGGTGGCGCGGGTGGAGGTGCCGGCGGAGGCGGCGCAAGCGGGCGCTCCCGCCGGCAACTGCGGTGGAGGTGGTGGAGGTCTCGGACGACTCCCCGCCGCCTGGGTGGGATCAATGGGCCAGCTGGCCCACGAACTCCCCCGAGCCCCGGGGAGGGGGCCCTCGTGAGGCGGCACGAGGGTCACATGGTGGTGGGGGGCCGAGGGCACGGGGCCGAGGCTTCGTCATCCCGCGCCGGCCGCCCCACCCGGGTGGAGGGGACCGTCGAGGATCCCCCCGCGTTTGCCGACGCCGGGGGGAGCGGGGAGCTGCGGGGCGAGCTCGAGCCACGGCGCCACGCTCAACCGCGCGCTGAACGAGGCGCTGCGGGTCCATGGCGGCCCGGCATGGCTCGTCTTCCAGGTAAGCCGTGGTCGCTCGTTCTCTTCCTTTTTTCGTTTGTGTACGCTGCATTCATGTCTTGGCGCTTATGGGTTCTGATTTCGTGGTTGCCAGGAGCTCGAGCGTCGCGCCCACGACAAGTACGACGCCTTCGACCGGGTGAATGCCGAGGTTCACCAGCTCCGGGAGCGGTGCAGCGCCTTCGACGCGCTTGCCGACGCCCTCAGGACGCCGGACGGCCTGGCCGGCGTACGGGCCATGGCGTGGTGCGACGAGCTCCCGGAGAACTCGGGGCAGACGCGGCGCGCCGCTCGAGCCTCGAGCGGGTCCGCGCGGCCCTCGTCGATCGTGATGAGGCGCGGGCGGGGCGCGCTCGGACTTGGAGAAGACGCGGACGGCGGCCGCCAACCGGGGAGGCGGAGGTGGCCAACGTCCGCCGCGAGGCCCGGGAGCTCCGCACGTCGCTCGAGGGGGCGCAAGCGCGGCGGCGCCG
Organism: Cenchrus americanus; assembly: GCA_947561735.1. Lineage (NCBI taxonomy): Eukaryota > Viridiplantae > Streptophyta > Magnoliopsida > Poales > Poaceae > Cenchrus > Cenchrus americanus. The sequence continues at coordinate 131,251,896 of OX387239.1, forward strand.
GGGCCGAGGAGCGGGCACGTGGGGCCGGGAGCGGCGGGCCAAGGAGGCCGACGACTTGAAGGCCGCCCACGACGCCAAGGTCGCGGCGCTTGCTATCGCCGAGGAGCGGCTCCGGCGCGAGAGCACGCCGCCGGCCAAGGGGCCGAGGGGCGGCTCCGGCGAGAGCGAGCCGCCCTCGTCGACGCCGGACGGCGCCGGGAGCGGGGAGCGCGTCGCTTGCGAGGCGGCGAGAGAAGTTGCTGGAGGAGCGGAACACCGCGTTCTCCAAGGTCGAGGACGAGGCGCTCATGCTCAGCATCGCAACGCCAACCAGGAGCTGGCCCTCCGGGAGCAAGGCGAAACCGTCCGGCGCCTCGAGCTGACGGTCGAGGCCGTGCGCCGCGACTTCGAGGCGGAGAGGAAGCAAGTCGAGGGTGAGTTGCCGCCTGACTTCTTGTTTGATTGGTTCTTCGCTAGAGGGCTCGCTTCCCCCTTTCTGATTTCCTTCTTGTCTTGTCGATTCTAGGCTTGCGCACCGCTCTGGGGCACGCCGCTGAGAGGGCCGAGGCGCTGCAGGCTTCGTACAACTCCTCCGAGCGGGAGCTGCAGGAGCTGCACGAGGCGGCCCTCGAGACGTGTCGTGCTGTGGAGGAGGGCGAGGCTCAGGCCGGCGGCTCGGCCCGCCGGCCGCCGCTTGCGCGCCCTTGGCGGCCACGTCACGGAGCGGGTGCGCCGGGCGCTGCACCTGGGCGTCCAGAAGGCCCTCGGAGTGGTGCGATCCCACTACGAGGTCAACTTCGAGGCGCTGGCGGAAGGCTACATCCTTCCCGAGAGCGTCGAGGACGAGGTGGCCATGGAGCGTGTGGATGCGCTTGCCGCCGACGCCGCCGGGTCGCTCGCCGAGGCCTTCGAGGAATTCCTCTTCCCCGACGTTGCTGACGCTGCCGCTCCTCCGGCCTGAAACAGCTGGGCGCTTGGCCCGTTTTTTGTTCTTGAATTAGTATTCTGGCCATGGGGCCTTTGTAAATAAGTACATTATCTTCCATCGTAAACATTTGATGATACGAAAAGGAGTTCTTTTGCTTATTGCGCCTTTTTGTTTCTCCTTCTTCCTGAGTAGATTTTACATAGGGAAGTTCGATTTTCGCTGGGGGTTCGCTGGGTTGGAGGCGAGAGAGAAGGGCCATATCCACGCGGCGTAGGCTATCTCTGGCTCGCACGCTCCTCCCGCTGGGCCGCCCGCGCCCTGTCCAAATCGTTGCTCGTAGTTGAAGTAGAAAACAAGCTTAGCGCGTGTGAGTTGTTTTTATTTTTGCGCAAAAATGGGACCATTTTGGGGGGGGGGCCGCAGTAGCCCCCGAGGGTAACTTGGGTTTCAGGGGAAAGCCGAGTTGCCCTTTTATTAGACTTGGAGCGTTTACATAGTTGTCACCAACTGGGGCGTTGGCCATGTGATTTTACAACAGAAAGTACTTGGAAAATCCTAGCTAAGGGTAGAAGCGACGTAGATGTTGGATATTCCAAGCGTTGGTGAGCTCTTCACCGTCCTCGTTGGCCAGCTTGTATGTGCCTGGCTTGAGTACCTTCACCACGACGTAGGGTCCCTCCCATGGGGGCGATAGCTTGTGGCGCCCTCGGTTGTCTTGGCGCAGCCTTAGGACCAAATCCCCTTCGCTGAAATCCCTTCGACGTATCTTGCGTGCTTGGTAACGTCGTAGGGACTGTTGATACCTCGCGGAATGCATCAAGGCTACGAGGCGTGCCTCATCCAGCTGGTCCAGCGAGTCCTCGCGGGCTCGCTGGTTCGCATCCTCGTCGTAGCCTCGAACCCTGGGCGATCCGTATTCCAAGTCCGTGGGGAGGACGGCCTCCGCGCCATGGACTAAGAAAAACGGGGTGAACCCAGTGGCTCTGCTTGGGGTGGTCCTTAGGCTCCACACAACCGCTGGTAGTTCTTGGAGCCATTTTCGCCCGCATTTGTTGAGCCGGTCGAAAATTTCGGGCTTGAGGCCCCGTAGGATCATGCCGTTGGCACGCTCCACTTGGCCGTTGGTCTGTGGGTGTGCCACAGCCGCCCAATCCACGCGGATGTGGAACTTGTCACGAGAACTCCAAGAACTTCCCGGCCGTGAACCGGGACCCATTGTTCCGTGATGATGGAGTTTGGCACTCCAAAGCGGTAGACGATGTCGGTGAAGAATGTCACCGCCTGCTCAGCCCTTAGATTCGTGATGGGGCGCACCTCCACCCACTTGGAGAACTTGTCAATCGCGACCAGCAGGTGGGTGAAGCCCCCGGGCGCCTTTCGCAAGGGCCCGACGATATCCAGCCCCCATACGGCGAACGGCCATGTTACGGGAATTGTTTGCAGGGCGTGAGCGGGCAAGTTGGATTTGCGGGCGTAAAACTGGCACCCTTCGTAGGTGCGCACGATCTCGCTGGCGTCAGTGACCGCGGTAGGCCAGTAAAAGCCCTGGCGGAACGCGTTGCCGACGAGGGTGCGGGGTGCGGCGTGGTGGCCACAGATCCCTGCGTGGATGTCCCGTAGGAGCTCGCGCCCCTCAGGAATGGGCACACACCGCTGTAGGATGCCAGAGGCGGTGCGCTTGTATAGCTCGCCGTCGACGAGGGTGAAAGATTTGGCCATCCTGGCGATGCGTCTGGCCGCGGCCCGGTCCGCGGGGAGCTCCCCTTGAGCGATCCAGGCGATGTATTTTTCGCGCCAGTCCTCTTGGGCAGGGGCCGGCTCGATGTCCATCGCGTCGGCCTCGTGGGAGCCGTACCCCTCGAGGAGGGAGAGCACGTACGCCTCGTTCGAGGGGTCCTCATCCATGGGTTCCGCACCCGCTGGATTCGAGGGAGCCCCCGAGGGTCCGTCGTGACTCGAGGGGTGGGGCTCGAAAACGACCGAGGGTTGCGTGATGTCGCGCGCGAAAACGTTCGGGGGGACGGTGATCCGCCCGGACGCAATCTTCGCCAGCTCGTCTGCCTCCTCGTTGTACCGGCGGGGTACATGGTTAAGCTCGATGCCGTAGAACTTGTCTTCGAGGGCCCGCACGGCTTTGCAGTAGGCCTCCATCTTGTCGTCATGGCAGCTCGCGTTCTTCATGACCTGATCGATCACGAGCTGCGAGTCCCCCCGCACGTCGAGGCGCTTGACGCCCAACTCGATGGCGATTTTGAGGCCGCAGAGAAGGGCCTCGTATTCAGCCATGTTGTTGGACGCGGGGAAGTGGAGGCGCACTGCATAGCGCATGTGTTCCCCGAGGGGCGACACGAAGAGCAGGCCCGCGCCTGCTCCCGTTTTCATCACTGAGCCGTCGAAGAACAGAGTCCAGCACTCTGCTTGGATTTGTGGGGGCGGCAGCTGCGTGTCCGTCCACTCAGCGACGAAATCAGCCAGGATTTGCGATTTGATGGCCTTGCGCGGGGCGTAGGCGAGCGTCTCGCCCATCAGCTCCACGGACCACTTGGCAATCCTGCCTGCGGCGTCAGGGTTGCGGATGATTTCTCCTAGCGGAAAGGAGGAGACCACCGTGACCGGGTGGGCCTCGAAGTAGTGGCGGAGCTTGCGACGCGCAAGGACTACCGCGTACAGCAACTTCTGGACCGGGGGGTAGCGCGTCTTCGTGTCTGACAGGACCTCGCTGATGTAATAGACCGGCCTCTGTACAGGCAAGGTGTGCCCTTCCTCCGTGCGCTCCACGATGATCACGGCGCTGACCACTTGGGTGGTTGCGGCCACGTAGAGCTGCAGGGGCTCGCCGTCTTGTGGCGGCGTGAGGATCGGGGCATGCGTTAGAGTCGTCGGAACAGCCAAACCAGTAGTCCGCGGCGTCGAGGAAACGCCTGAACGCGACTGGGTCCGGCACGCCGGAGAAGTCCCACTCCGCGTACCCGTGGCGGTTGGCGGGTGGCAACGCGTCGATGAAGCCTAGGGACGACTCGTCAGCCATTGAGGCACCGGAATCCCTGGCGACGAAGACATGGCGGCCGGGCAGGACCCGGCGCATCGTGGTGTTAACGTTGTTGTTGTAGGACGAAGTGGCGCCACGCAACCCGATGGGGATGCGCGGTCTGGAGACCGCGCGCGGTCCCGCTGGGGCGGTGGCGGTTGTCGTAACGGTGGGCGCGTCGCGCCGAGTGGCGGCACGCTCGGCTTGCCGCCGCTCGGGACCGCGCCCGACGCGAACGTAGCCCGCAGCGGCGGCGGCGTCGTGGCGTCGACGGGCCGCGCGGCATCCGTGCCGCGGGCGCCTGCGCCGTAGTGGTGCGTGCGGCGGAGACCAGAGCGGACCTGGCCTGGCGCTGCGCGCGGAGCTCCTCACGGTTGGTGAGGCGCATGAGATAGCCGTTCCCCGTGGCCTGAAAGTTCAGGTCCCCAAAGCGGATTTCGAACCCGGCTGGGAGGGGGTCCGAGCTACCCATGCAGTAGCGGGTACCACGGTACTCAGTGCGGATCACCATGGAGGGAGTTGGCGGAATGACCTCAGGCGCTCGCTTGCCCCACGGTGGGCGCCAACGTCGGTGCGGAATATGGTCCCGACACTAACCGTAGATAGCGCCGTGGTCTATCCCTCAATGGTCGATGCTAAGTAACAAATGACACGAGAGATTTTATCCCGGTTCCGGCCGAGGGGGCCGTACGTCCCGGCCAGAGGCGTGCTCGGGGCACTATATTACTTAGCACCGGGGGTGCTTGTAGTGGGGCTGATACAAGCAAGGCGGGAGAGGAAGTGTAGCTTCCAAGTCCCTGGAGGAGTGGCTGAAGATATTGTGGGAGAATGAGAATGAGTACGTGGTGTGTGAAGTGCTCTTGTGTCTCTGTTCGTCTGTCCGTCCCCCCGCGGCTGGGGGTTCGCCCCCCTTTTATAGATCAAGGGGGCGGCGGGTTACATGCGCGCCGCGCTACCTAGCTACGTGGGGGAGCACGTCGTGCTATGCTGTAGAGTGGGCGGCCGTCCGGACGATCTTCGCAGTGATCTGGCCATGATAGCCTGCCTCGTACCCGAACAGTGGCGGTTCGAGGGTAGGAGGGCGGCAGATGGTGGTGGCGTCTTCTGATAGGCTTCGAGGGAGGTGCTGACGCTGGCTTGTACGGGGGCACGGGGAGTAGGCGAACGGCGTTCCTTCCCAACGCGCTTCACGGTGTTGGAGTGGTTGCTACGGCGTCGGGCGTGCGCACGCGCGGGGGCGGTGACCATCTTTGTTACGGTGGCCGGGATGGCAATCCACCGGCCTAGCGCCTCCACCTAACCCCGTAGGGTCACGGGGAAAGTGAAATCGAGGGTGCGCCCGGCCCCCCTTCGAGGGTCGGCGCGTTAGCCGCATCGTAGTAGGCGCGCGGTGTCACGAGACTGACACCGGCCGTACCGCACGGTCCCTCCCCACGGTGGTGGGGATGGGCTCCTCCCCGGGGAGTTGGTGCGGCGGCACCGGGGGCACGAGCCCCCGGGCGCATGATGGCGCCGCCCCGCCCGTGTCGGGCGTTAAATGCCCGTGTACGGGGGCCGGGGCACGCGTGAGGGGCGCCCTCGAGCGTGGCGGGCCCCGGCCGAGGGCGGGACGCACCCTCGAGCGAGGCGAGACCCGCTCGAGGGGGTGAGCCCCTCGAGCGGGGCGGAACCGCTCGAGGGAAGTGTTGCCCTTCGAACGGGGCGGAGCCCGCCCGAGGGGGTGTGCGTCCTCGAGCGAGGCGGAGCCCGCTCGAGGGGACTTCTAGGAGGGCCGCCTTGATGGGCCGTCGGGGTCCCTGCGGCGTGGGCCGTGTCCTGCATGGTTAGGCTTAGAGTGCTTTGGTTTCGTCGCGGGTTTTAGGTGAGGATTTCCCCGTTGTTTAAGGGGACCCCTAGGGCTGTCCCCGACAGTGTGCTAACCCCACTTTCGAGCAAATGGCTCGGCACTGGTTTTACTCTTTTGGTACTAACCCCAGTGCTGAGTCGTTTGTTCACTCACGTGCTCATTTTTGAATTTCAGGTGGGAGACTTGAAGAACATTTGGTTGATCGACTCCGGTTGTTCGAGGCATATGACCGGAGACAGGGGGTGGTTCTCAAGTCTCGTCCCGGTGGTGACGAAGAGGTACATCACCTTTGTGGACAATGGGCATGGGCGTGTGCTTTCAGAAGGCGAGATAAAAGTGAGTGACAAGATCACTCTGAGGCGTGTTGCTCTTGTTCAGTCGCTGGGGTACAATTTGCTTTCTGTGTCCCAGTTGTTGGATGAGGGTTTTGAGGTGTTGTTTCAGCCCGGTGGTTCTCGGATTTTGGACTCTCGAGGGGACCTTGTGTGTATGGTCGTTCCCGAGGTTCAGGTGTTTCGTGCTGATTTTTCTCAGTCTTCGGGTGTGGAGCGTTGTTTCTTGGCTGGTTCTTCGAGTGAGTTGTGGAAGTGGCATAGGAAGTTGGGTCACTTGAGCTTTGACCTTTTGTTTCGCTTGAGTAAACTCAATTTGGTCCGAGGATTGCCACGGTTGAGGCTTGAGAAAGAGTTGGTTTGTGCGCCGTGTAATCATGCCAAGATGGTAGCCTCTTCTCACCCGTCTCTCACCGATATGATGACTGTGCGTCCATGCGAGCTGCTCCATATGGATCTTGTTGGCCCAGCTCGTGTGCGATCTGCGGGTGGGAAGTGGTATGTCCTTGTTGTGGTGGACGACTATTCTCGGTATGCGTGGGTGTTCTTTCTTGAAGATAAGGGGGAGACGTTTGGTTTTGTTCGAGATCTAGTATTGAGGTTGAGGAACGAGAGGCACAGAGATGCCATACGATCTATCCGCAGTGACAATGGCTCGGAATTCAGAAACTCTCGTTTTGAAACCTTTTGCCATGACTTGGGTCTTGAGCACCAGTTTTCGAGTCCGTATACGCCTCCCCAGAATGGTGTTGTGGAAAGGAAGAACAGGACCTTGTGCGAGATGGCTCGGACGATGCTTGATGAGCATAGGACTCCGAGGAGGTATTGGGCTGAGGCGGTGAATACCGCGTGCTATGTGTCGAACAGGATATACCTCAGAGTGCACAAGAAGAAGACATGCTATGAGTTGATGCATGGACGCACACCCAAGGTGAGTCACTTCCATGTCTTTGGTTGCAAGTGTTTCATTCTGAAGAAAGGTAGGAAGTTGGATAAGTTTGAGACTAGGTCTGTCGATGGTATTTTCTTTGGTTATGCATCTCATTCTAGAGCATATCGTGTGCTCAATCTTGAAACTAACCAAATCGTGGAGACTTGCGAGGTAACCTTCGACGAGACAGAGCCACGTAGTCAGCTTGTCTTTGAGTGTGCAGGTGATGATGAGCTTGGCGACGAGATCTTTCAGGAGGAGGAGCATGAACATGGAGATGATGAGGATGGCGGAGCGGTGCCCCCGGCTGAACATGTACCCACTACTTCGACTACGGTGATGGACGGACCCTCTACTACACCTACGACGACAAATCAAGAATGAGGAGAAGCTGATGTTGAGGGGGAGGTAGCATCGAGGCGAGAACCTCCCCGGCGAGTACAAGTGGATCACCCAGCTTCGAGGATCATCGGCGACATGAATGAACGCACTACACGGTCGAGGGTTCAAAACAATTCCCATTTCACTCATGTTGCGTTTGTTGCTACTTTTGAGCCCAGAGACATTGGACACGCACTATCTGATCACAATTGGGTTAATTCGATGCATGAGGAGTTGGGGAACTTTGAGAGGAATCAGGTGTGGGAGTTGGTTGACCCTCACCCAGGGTGTAAGCCGATTGGTACAAAGTGGGTGTGGAAAAACAAAGAGGGAGAGAAAGGTGAAGTTGTGAGGAACAAGTCGAGGCTTGTTGCTCAAGGGTTCAGTCAGAAGGAGGGGATCGACTACGAGGAGACCTTTGCTCCCGTAGCCCGTTTGGAGGCGTTTAGGATCCTTCTAACCTTTTTCGTGGCTAAAGGGTTCAAGTTGCACCAAATGGATGTGAAGAGTGCTCTTCTGAATGGTGTGTTGGAGGAAGAAGTGTATGTGAGGCAACCTCCGGGGTTTGAGAGTGAAGTACCCCCGCCGGGTGTACAAGTTGAGGAAGGCGCTGTATGGGTTGAAGCAGGTGCCTAGAGCTTGGTATGGTAGGTTGAGGGGGTTCTTGTTTGAGAGAGGTTTTGAGATGGGGAAGGTTGATCAGACCTTGTTTTTGCTAAGGCAGGGCAGAGATATCCTGATTGTGCAGGTGTACGTGGATGATATTGTCTTTGGTGGCTCGTCTAACTGTCTTTTTGCAAGGTTTGCAGATGATATGAGCAGGGAATTTGAGATGAGCATGTTGGGCAAGTTGCAGTTCTTCCTCGGGCTACAAATCAAACAATCAAAGGAAGGAACATTTGTGCACCAGGCTAAGTACACCAAGGACATTGTGAGGAAGTTCAAGATGGAGGATTCCAAGGCTATGACGACGCCGATGAGTACGACTACAACTCTTCATGCGGACGAGGAAGGTGAACACGTGGACCAGAAGGAGTACCGGAGCATGATCGGGTCACTCCTCTACTTGACGGCGACGAGGCCGAACATACAGTTCTCGGTGTGTCTGTGCGCTCGTTTTCAAGCGTCTCCGAGGACTTCGCATCGGCAAGCAGTGAAGCGAATTTTCAGGTACTTGCGTCACACTCCCGACTTCGGCCTTTGGTACTCTGCGTCCTCTTCTTTGGCTCTTCATGGTTTTTCAGACGCGGATTTTGCCGGGTGTCGGTTGGATAGGAAGTCCACTTCTGGGATTTGCCAGTTTTTGGGTTCTTCTTTGGTGTCTTGGTCTACCGCAAACAATCGAGTGTTGCTCAATCCACTACCGAGGCCGAGTATGTTGCCGCTGCTAGTTGTTGCTCTCAGCTCCTTTGGATTTCATACAACATGAGTGACTTCGGTGAGGAGTATACCCATGTCCCACTACAATGTGATAGCACCAATGCCATAAGCGTTGCAAGGAACCCAGTGCTCCATTCCAAAACCAAGAACATAGAAGTGAGGTATCATTTTTTGAGAGACAACGTAGAGAAGGGGAAGATAGCTTTGATCCATGTACCCACACATGACCAACTAGCCGATATTTTCACCAAACCCCTAGATCAAGCAACTTTCACTCGTTTGCGGGGGGAACTTGGTGTGTGTTTGATTTCTTGAGTTCGGTGTGTGGGAGCTCCGTTGTAGCATATGTATAGTTTCCTTTGTGCATTTCTTGCATTTGGCATGGCATATGTAACATGATGTATAGGCATCCTTGTATCTTAGATTGCATGCATTTTGTATCATATGCATTGGATAGGAAAAGCTTCTCCCATATACATTGTTCACCATGGGATGTTATATATGTTTTTGTGAGCTTGTTTGGTATGCTATGGTTAGTTTGGCTTAGTTCTTGATGATCTTGTTGAATGATCCATGGTTGATGGCTATATTTTTGAAAAATGTCACATATATGCTCTCTCATGTGTAAACGCCTTTTTATGATCTTGGCATGTTTTAGTGGCTTTGATATGCTTAATTTGTGGTTGGATAGTTAGTTTATTGATCATATGGGGCCAAAGGCTCATTTTCCATCATGAATGTTTAGCCCTCTTGCTTTATCTTATGGAGGGGCATAAGTTCCTTTTTGTCGCAAAGACATTTCATGTACCATTTATAAATCTGAAAATGAAATGAAAAAATGCTTGGAAAATATGTTCCCATGTCATATATGCTGAAATTAATTTGCTTTGGGTGCTAAACCGTTGCATGATGCCTGTCGGTGCGGAATGTGGTCCCGACACTAACCAGTAATAAGCGCCGAGGTCTATCCCTCAATGGTCGATGCTAAGCAATAGAAGACACAGAGTTTATCCTGGTTCCGGCCGGGGTGCCGTACGTCCAGCAGTGGTGTGCTCAAGGCACTATATTGCTCAGCACCGGGGGTGCCTGTAGTGGGGCTGCTACAAGCAAGGCGGGAGAGGAAGCGTGGCTTCCAAGTCCCTGGCGTAGTGGCTGAAGATGTTGGGGAGAATTGGAGAGCAAGTGCGTGGCGCGGCCTGTCTCGTGTTGTGTTGTGTCCCTGTGTCTGTCCGTCCGCCTCCGTCCCCTGCGGCGGGGGGTCGTCCTCCTTTTATAGACCAAGGAGAGAGCGAATCACATGCGTGTCGCGCTATTCAGCTATGTGAGGGAGTGTGATGTGATATGCGGTAGAGTAGGCGGCCGCCCGGACGATCCTTGCAGCGATCCGGCCATCATGGCGTATCTTGTACCCGAACAGTGGCGGCCTCGAGGGTAGAAGGGCAGCGAATGGCTGTGATATCTTCAGACGGGCTCGAGGGAGTTGCTGATGTCGGTCTGTACGAGGCACAGTGGCGGGTAAGGCGGCGTCCCATTCCCACACGCTCCACAGTGCTAGAGTTGTTGCCACAACGCCCGGCGTGTGGTTCATACGCGCGGGGGCGGCAGCCATGCCGTTAACAGTGGCAGGGATGGCGTCCCACCGGCTTAGCGCCTCCACCTAACCCTGCACGATCACAAGAAAGTAAGTCGAGGGTGCGGCCGGCCCCCCTTCGAGGGCTCGGCGCGTTAGCCGTACCGGAGTAGGCGGCGTGGCGTCACGGGACTGGCACCGGCCACGCCGCACAGTTCCTCCCATAGTGGCGGGGATGGGCTCTCTCCTGGGGAGTTGGTGCGGCGGCATCGGGGCGCGAGCCCCAGGCGCATGATGGCGCCGCTCCGTCGTTGTCAGGGCATTAAATGCCCGCGTACGGGGAGCGGGGGCGCGCGCGTGCGGAGCGCCCTCGAGCGAGGCGGACCCCGTTCGAGGGCGGAGCGGACCCTCGAGCGAGGCGGAGCCTGCTCGAGGTAAGCACACCCCCTCGAGCGGGATGGAGTCTGCCTGAGGGAGGCGTGCACCCTCGAGCGAGGCGAAGCCTGCTCGAGGGGATCTTCGAGTGGGCCGCCTTGGTGGGCCGTTGGGACCTCTGCGGCGTGGGCCGCGCCCTGCATGGTTAGGTGAGGCGTGTTTGGCTTTGGCTTTGTTGTGGGTTTTAAGTGGGGATTTCCCAGTTGTTTAAGGGGACCCCTAGGGCTGTCCCCGACAGTAGCCCCCGAGCATCTGTGGGTTTGCCATTGAGGCTCCCGCAGATGCTGGAACCTTCTGATAGGACGTTCTTCCCTCCTGGTCTCGCGAACGCTCTCCGTGGGGCCGCGTCAGCGGACCCGCGGGTCTAGCCCCCGAAGCCCTGCAGGAGCGTGGGTGCTCCTGTAGGGGTTAACCGCGAGAGTTGGCCAGAGGGCATGGTACATGTTTCAACCGGCGTCGGCAATGTCTCAGCCGGCTTCGGTGACGCACGCGCTGCTGGCACTATCTCCGGCGGGTGCAATCCAGAAGGTGTAGCCGTGCGTCAAGCCCCCGAGCCTGGGCCCATTCGAGGCGATCGGGTAGAGCTTTACGACTTGTTTTTTAACGCGCCCTCGCCGTCCCTCCGCGGGACGGAGGGTGAGGTTTCCGCAACCCCCATTGAGCGGGTCGTGGATTGCAGATTCCTCGTTGAGCTGCTAGCGGGTGGTTCGAGTGGACGCCCATGCCCCGTTCGATAAGGGTAGGCTGCGTGGTCCAGAGACACGTCCATCGAAGCGCTTGCGTGGGTTTGCTAGGTGGGGCTCGGTCCCGTTCGCTAGGGACCGAGGGCGCGGAAGCTCTCCCTCCGTGGGATCCCCCGGCTAGCTGCCCTCGCTGGCTCTCGAACACGACATATGGGGCACCCTCGAGCCGACGGGCTCGAGGAACGACTCGAATGTGCGTGCCTTCGTTGTCCCTGACTCTGTGATCTGGGGCGCCTGTTCGAACCCGTCGAGGGTCAGGCTTCGAACCTCTAATCAGTAGGGCCGTGCGGGGTGGCGCCTGGGCGGCCCCGTCTTTGCATCTGCGACCACTGAGGGGCCTGGGCGAGCCAGCCCTCGAGGCGCTGATCAGTAAAGATGGTGCGGGGCGGCGGCTAAGCGCTCCCGGCCTGGCATCTGCGACCATCGAGGGGCCTGGGCGAGCCAGCCCTCGAGGCGCTGATCAGTAAGAATGGTGCGGGGCGGCGGCTAAGCGCTCCCGGCCTGGCATCTGCGACCATAGAGGGGCCTGGGCGAGCCAGCCCCCGAGGCGCTGATCAGTAAATACAGCGTGGCATGGGTGCTTGCGGTGCTCGTTTTGTTTCAAACGGCCCCGAGGCGACCTTCTCACGCCTGTAACCTTTCGAGGGTTGAAGTTTTCCCGAGCCAGGAGCCCGTGCCGCTCGAGGGTTCTCCTTACCTTGTAAGGAACCGGGCCATTAAATGCTCCACAGCCGAGGCTGTAATTTCGCGTCGCGGGCGCGCCTTCTTAGGCGTTGCAGCCGCTCGCGCGCGTAGTGGGCGGCGTGTGCAGGCGGAAGTGACCGCCTGCCACGGCCCCTGCTATTCTTCGCCGTGATGATGGCCTCTTCGCGGTGGCGTGGCCGCCGCGGTCGTGGCGGGACCCATTCGTCAGCGAGAAAGGAGATTCCCTGCAGTTAATGCACGCGGGGCGTCCGCCCCGGAGAGCACGCTCACGGCTTATAAATCAGAGGGAAGGGAAAACAACAGTTTTTACCTTAGTGTTCCGCCATTCTTGCCCCCTGCGCTCTCGCCTTCGTCCCGCTCTTGCTACCGCGACCCTTCGCCATTAGAGCTCTTCTTCTTCTTCTTGTCCTCCGCTCCCGGATCCCTTGTCCTTTCTCATGGCGCCACTTCCGCCCCTCACGATCCTCGACCCGTACGCATGGGAGCGGTCGACGGTGAACCGGGCGGCCCTTAGCGACCTGGTCTCCGCCGGCCAGTTGGCGGCGAACGAGGAGGGCCAGCCGGCAGAGTGGATCGTCCCGCTGGCGGGGGACCACGCGCCCAACCCACCGTAAGGCTACGTGGTGAGCTTCATTCGCTTCCATGAGTGTGGTTTCGCCGCGCCGGCGAGCCGCTTCATGCGGGCGCTCTGCCACCGCTACGGCGTGGAGTTACACAACTTCGCGCCGAACGCGATCTCGCAGGCGGCCACGTTCGTGGGCGTTTGTGAGGGGTATCTAGGGATCCGGGTGCACCTCTTCCACGCGGAGCTATTCACGCAGCCGACGACAGAGCAGAGGACCCGCCGCGCGGTGCGCGCCGGCTGCATGTCGCTTGCCCTGCGGGCGCAGTACAAGGACGACTACATCCCTTGTACCATGACGACCAACAACGCCGGCTGGGAGCGGGGGTGGTTTTACCTTCGCAACGCCGAGCCCGGCCTCCCCCCTACACCGGTCTGGTGCTCCGGGAGAAGCCCAACTCCTGGGGCTACGCGGTGTCCACGCCCCAGCATCGGAGGCGACTGGGCTCGCTCCTGGCCGCCTTGAAGAACCTGGCGACGCGCGGGCTAACTGCGGCGGGCGTCCTCGCCTTCCTCCACCACCGTCGGATCGTGCCTCTGATGGAGAGGCCGCTCTGCATCTTCGAGATGACGGAGGTGGCGGACCCCGTCGCACTGGCGAGGTCGCGGATGCTCCCGACCCCCCTCGAGCGGGCGTACGCGCTCACGCGGGCGCGGAACGCCGTCGACACCCAGATGCTGCGCCAGGACCGGTCCTCGTGGGACCTCGAGATGCTCCCCACCGGCCCGCTGGTGAGTATGGTTCTTGGCCCTGTTTTCGTTCTTGATGTTGCCTCTGGCTCCCGACGTGCCTTTGACGTTCTTGCCTGCAGCTGGTGAGCCTGAGCGCCGCGAAGTCCGTTCCGCCCACCCCCGACTCCCGCGCACTTGGCCGGGCGGCGCAGCAACGGGAGCGGGAGCGGACGGCGCGCAAGAAGGAGCGCGCAAGGCCGCACCGCGGCGCCGCGAGCGGCGGAGCGAGGAGTGCCGCCGCGCGAGCGGCGGGGGGGCTCTCCTCTCCGGGGGACCGAGGAGTATTCGTCCTCGGAGGGGGACGAGGAGGAAGAAGGGCGGGGGGCGGGGCCCCTCGATAGGTGGGAGCTCGCACCCCCATCGCCGGAGCCGGCTCCGGCGGCAAGGGCGGCATCGCTTGGGGCGGGCGCAACGGCGCCCGCCGCCCGCGCGGTCGACAACGGGGGCGGCGCGAGCCATGGAGGTGCCGGCGCGCGCCGCGGAGGCACGCGCGGCAAGCGCACCCGCGCGCGGGGCGGGGGCCGTGCGCACGGCGGACATGTCGGGGAGGCGCGGCGACGGGCGCGTCGGCCGTGCCGGCCTCATCCGCCGAGGCCTCGAGGAAGAGGAAGCGCGCCTTCTCCTCTTCGAGGTAACGGGCTTGCTCTTCTGCGGGGTCTGTTTTTTTGGCGACCAGGCATTCTGATTTTTTGCTTGTACTTGCACAGGGTGGTGCCGACCGTGCCTCCCCTCGCACCGGCCAAGGTGTTGAGGGCGGACGCGTCCGTTCCCACCCGGCGGCGCTCGTCGAGGGCGCCGCGGGCGGGGGCAAGCACGGCGGCGGCGGGCGAGAGCTCGCGGGGCGCGGGCGAGGCCTCGAGGCCTCGGCATGCGGATCGGCTGCCGCGACGCAACCGGTGGTCGCCGAGGAGCGGCGGGCGCGGTCGTGGCGAGGCGCGCCCGCGGCGGCGGCGTGGCGGAGGTGCGGCTCGTGGTGGCGGCCGCGACGGAGGCGCGGTCCGCGGCGCCGGCCGCGGCGATGGTAGAGCGGGCGGCGGTGGGCGAGGAGGGCGGTCGGGCGCCGTGGTCGCGAAGGCGCGGCGGAAGCGGTGGCCACGGCGTCGCGTCGGGCGCCCACGGCCACGGAGGCGCAAGTGGAGGCGCCGGCGGAGGCGACGCGAGGGGCGGCGCCGCCAACGGCTCCCGGGCGGTGGTGGTGGAGGTCCCGGACGACGACTCCCCGCCGCCCGGGTGGGATCAGTGGGTGAGCTTCCCCACGCTCTCCTCGAGTCCCGGGGAGGGGGCCCTCGTGAGGCGACGTGATGGCCACGGGGTGGGGGGGGGGGCGAGGGCACGGCGCCGAGGCATCATCTTCCCGCGCCGGCCACTCCGCCCAGGTAGAGGAGATCGCTGGCGATCCGCCCGCGTTCGCCGACGCGCAGGGGGAGCAGGAGCAGTGGGGGGAGCTCCGCAACCATGGCGCCACGCCCAACCGAGCGTTGAACGAGGCGCTGAGGGTCCATGGCGGCCCCGCGTGGCACGTCTTCCAGGTGGGGCATCGTCGCCTGCCTCTTTCCCTTTGTCTTGTTTTCGCGCGCAATCCTTGCATCATGGTGCTTACGGGTTTTGACTTGTGGGTAACAGGAGCTCGAGCGCCGTGCCCGTGACAAGTACGGCGCCTTCGACCAGGTGAACGCCGAGCTCCACCGGCTCCGGGAGCGGTGTGATGCCTTCGACGCGCTCGCCGACGCCCACCGGACCCCGGATGGGCGGGGCGTCGTATCGGGCCATGGCCCGCGCGATCAACTTCACGAGAGCGCGAGGCGGGACCGGCGCGTCCCTCTAGCCTCGGCGGGTCCGCGCGGCCCTCATCGACCGGGATGAGGCGGCGCGGCGGCGCGCTCGGACTCGGGAGAAGATGCGCACGGCGGCGACCAAGCGGGAGGCGGAGGTGGCCGGCGTCCGCAACAAGAACTAGGGGCTGCGCTCGTCGCTCGAGGGGGCGCGGGCGCGCGGCGCGCCGGGCCGAGGAGCGGGCACGCACGCTCGAACAGAGGGCCAAGGAAGCCGACGACTTGAAGGCCGCCCTTGACGCCAAGGTCGTGGCGCTCGCCGCCTCCAAGGGCCAGCTTTTGCAGGAGCGTACCGCCCGCCAAGGGGCTGAGGGGCGGCTCCAGCAGGAGAAGGCCGCCCTTGCCGACGCCGGTCGGCGGCGGAGCGAGGAGCGCGTCGCTCGCGAGGGCGGCGCGGGGGGGGGGTCTGCGGAGGGCCGAAACGCGGAGCTCTCCAAGGTCGAGGGTGAGCTGATAGTGCTCAGCATCACGAGCGCGAACTAGGAGCTGGCCCTCCAGGAGCAAGGCGATACCGTCAGGGGCCTCGAGCAGGCGGTCGAGGCCGAGCGCCGTGCCCTCGAGGTGGAGAGGAAGCAAGTCGAAGGTGAGCCGCTGCTTGACTCCTGTTTTGTTGGTTTTCTGTTAGAGAGTTCGCATTCCTTTTCTGATTTCTTTCTCGTCTGGCAATTCCAGGCTTGCGCACCGCGCTGGGGCACGCGGCCGAGCGGGCCGAGGCGCTGCAGGCCTCCTACAACTCCTCCGAGCAGGAGCTGCAGGAGTTGCGCAATGCGGCCCTAGAGACCTGCCGGGCCGTGGATGAGGGTGAGGCACAGGCCGGTAGCTCGCTGGCCAGCCGCCTGCGCGCCCTTAGCGGCCACGTCACCGAGCTCATGCGCCGGGCGCTGCATCTTGGCGTCCAGAAGGCCCTCGGGGTGGTGCGGTCCCACTACGAGGTTAACTTCGAGGCGCTGGCGGAGGGCTACATCGTCCCCGAGGGTGTTGAGGACGAGGTGGCGATGGAGCGTGTGGACGCGCTCGCCGCCAACGCCGCCGGGACACTTGCCGAAGCCTTCGAGGAGTTCCTCTTCCCGGACGCTGCTGACGCCGCCGCTCCTCCCGCCTGAAGACAGCTGGGCGCTAGGCCCGTTTTTGTTGATGTATCAGTATGCTGGCCGTGCGGCCCTTGTAAATAAACAAATTACTTTTGCCATGAACATTTGCAGATGTGAAGTGATGTCTCTTGTTTATTACGCTTTTTTGTTTCTCCTTCTTCCTGAGTAGATTCTAGTTAGGGGAGTTCGATTTTCGCGGGTGGCCTGCTGGGTTGGAGGCGAGAGAGAAGGGCCGTATCCTCGCGGAGGCGTGGGCTATCTCTGGCTCGCGCGCTCCTTCTGCTAGGCTGCCTGCGCCCTGTTCGAATCGTTGCTCGGGGTCGAAATAGAAACAAACTTAGCGCGCGTGAGTTGTTTCGTTTTTGCGCGAAAATGGGACCATTTTGGGGGGGGGGGGATGCCCCCCGTAGTAGCCCCCGAGGGTAACTTGGGTTTCAGGGGAAAGCCGAGTTGCCCTTTTCGTTAGACTTATGACGTTTACATAGTTGTCACCAACTGGGGCGTTGGTTATGTGATTTTTCAACGAAAATACTTGGAAATCCTAGCTAGGGGTAGAAGCGACGTAGCTGTTGGATGTTCATAGCGTTGGTGAGCTCTTCACCGTCCTCGTTGGCTAGCTTGTATGTGCTGGGCTTGAGTACCTTCACCACGACGTAGGGTCCCTCCCATGGAGGCGATAGCTTGTGGCGTCCTCGGTTGTCTTGGCGTAGCCTTAGGACCAAATCCCCTTCCCTGGAGTCCCGTCGGCGTATCTTGCGTGCTTGGTAGCGCCTGAGGGACTGCTGATACCTTGCGGAGTGCATCAAGGCTACGAGGCGTGCTTCGTCCAGCTGGTCCAGTGAGTCCTCGCGGGCTCGCTGGTTGGCGTCCTCGTCGTAGCCTCGAACCCTGGGCGACCCGTATTCTAAGTCCGTGGGGAGGACGGCCTCGGAGCCATTTCCGACCAGATTTGTTTAGCTAGTCAAAAATTCTAGGCTTAATGCCTTGTAGGATCATGCCGTTGGCACGCTCTACTTGGCCGTTGGTCTGCGGGTGTGCCACAGCTGCCCAATCCACACGGATGTGGAATTTGTCGCAGAACTCCAAGAATTTCCTGCCCGTGAACTGGGACCCGTTGTCAGTGATGATGGAGTTTGGCACTCCAAAGCGATGGACGATGTCGGTGAAGAACGTCACCGCTTGTTCAGCCCTGAGATTCGTGATGGGGCGCACCTCCACCCATTTGGAGAACTTGTCGATCGCAACCAACAAGTGGGTGAAGCCCCCGGGCGCCTTTCGCAGGGGCCCGACGATGTCCAGCCCCCACACAGCGAACGGCCATGTTATGGGGATGGTACGCGGGACATGAGCGGGAAGGTTGGACTTGCGGGCATAAAGCGGCACCCCTCGCGGGTGCGTACGATCTCAGCGGCATCCGCGACCGCGGTGGGCCGTAAAAGCCTTGGCGGAAGGCATTGCCAACGAGGGTGCGAGGCGGTCGCGTGGTGGCCACGGATCCCCGCGTGGATGTCCCGCGGGGAGCTCGCGCCCCTTCCGGGATGGGCACGCACCGCTGCAAGATGCCGGAGGCGGCGTGCTTGTACAGCTCGCCGTCGACGAGGGCAAAGGACTTGGCCATCCTGGCGATGCGTCTGGCCGCGGCCCGGTCCGTGGGGAGTTCCCCTCGGGCCATCCAGGCCACATACTTGTCACGCCAGTCAGCTTTGACGGGGGCTGGCTTGATGTCCATCACATCAGCCCCATTGGCGCCATACCCCTCGAGGAGGGAGAGCACGTATGCCTCGTTCGAGGGGTCCTCATCCATGGGTTCCGCGCCCGCTAGATTCGAGGGAGCCCTCGAGGGTTCTGCGTGGCTCGAGGGGTGAGGCTCGAGGACGACCGAGGGCTGGGCGATATCGCGGGCAAAAACGTTCGGGGGGACGGTGATCCGCCCGGACGCGATCTTGGCCAGCTCGTCCGCCTCCTCATTGTACCGGCGGGGCACGTGATTGAGCTCGATGCCGTAAAATTAGTCTTCGAGGGCTCGCACGGCCTTGCAGTAGGCCTCCATCTTATCGTCATGGCAGCTCGCGTTCTTCATGACTGGGTCGATTACGAGCTGCGAGTCCCCCCGCACGTCGAGGCGCTTGACGCCTAACTCGATGGCGATCTTGAGGCCGCAGAGGAGGGCCTCGTATTCTGCCATGTTGTTTGATGCGGGGAAGTGGAGGCGCACCGCGTACCGCATGTGCTTCCCGAGGGGTGCTACAAAGAGCAGGCCCGCGCCCGCCCCTATTTTCATCACCGAGCCGTCGAAATACAGAGTCCAGCACTCTGCTTGGATCTGTGGCGGTGGCAGCTGCGTGTCTGTCCATTCAGCGACGAAATCTGCCAGGATCTGGGACTTGATGGCCTTGCGCGGGGCATAGGCGAGCGTCTCGCCCATCAGCTCCACGGACCACTTGGCGATCCTGCCCGCCGCGTCTGGGTTGCGGATGATCTCCCCTAGCGGGAAGGAGGAGACCACCGTGACGGGGTGGGCCTCGAAGTAATGGCGGAGCTTGCGCCGCGCGAGGACCACCGCATACATCAGCTTTTGGACTTGGGGGTAGCGCGTCTTGGTGTCAGACAAGACCTCGCTGATGTAATAGACCGGCCGCTGGACCGGCAGGGCGTGCCCTTCCTACATGCGCTCCACCACGATCACGGCGCTGACCACCTGGGTGGTTGCGGGCACGTAGAGCTGCAGGGCTTCGCCGTCCTGCGGCGGCGTGAGGATCGGGGCGCGGGTCAGGGACGCCTTCAGCTTGTCGAGCACATCCTGGGCCTCGGCGGTCCAGGAGAAGCGCTCATGCTTCTTGAGGAGGCGATAGAGGGGCAGGCCCTTCTCGCCGAGCCGCGAGATGAAGCGGCTCAAGGCGGCAAGGCACCCCAGCACCTTTTGCACCCCTTTGAGGTGCCGGATCGGGCCCATTCGTTCGAGGGCCGCAACCTTCTCGGGGTTGGCCTCAATGCCCCGTTGAGAGACGATGTATCCTAGGAGCATGCCTCGCGGCACTCCGAAGACACATTTTTCAGGGTTCAATTTAACACCATTGGCTCGTAGGCAGCCGAACGCGATGCCAAGGTCGTCAACTAGGTTGTCCACCTTCCTGGTCTTCACGACGATGTCGTCCACTTACGCCTCGACCGTCCGTCCGATGTGGTCTCCGAAAACGTGTTGCATGCAACGTTGATACGTTGCACCCACGTTTCGGAGGCCGAACGGCATCGTGACGTAACAGAACATCCCGAACGGCGTAATGAACGAAGTCGCGAGCTGGTCGGACTCCTTCATCTTTATTTGATGATACCCGGAGTAGGCATCAAGGAAGCAAAGCAGCTCACACCCAGCCGTTGAGTCAACTATTTGATCAATACGTGGCAAAGGAAAGGGAACTTTAGGAGATGCTTTATTAAGACTAGTGTAGTCTATACACATCCGCCACTTCCCATTCTTTTTCTTTACAAGCACAGGGTTTGCTAGCCACGTTGGGTGGAACACCTCCTTGATGAACCCGGCCTCGAGAAGCTTCCGCAGCTCCGCTCCGATAGCCCATCGCCGCTCCTCGTCGAAGCGGCGCAGCCGTTGTTGCAAGGCGCGGGCGTGAGGCAGGACGTCAAGGGAGTGCTCGGCGACCTCCCTCGGGATGCCTGGCATATCCGAGGGGCTCCACGCGAAGATGTCGGTGTTGGCGCGGAGGAAGTCGACGAGCACCAGTTCCTATTTTGGATCGAGGGTGGAGCTAACCCTCAACGCCTTGCCCTCGGGGCAGCAGGGTCGAGGGGCACCTCCTTGGTCTGCTCCGCGGCCTCGAAGGTGCCGGTGTGCTTGGCGGTGGAGTCGAGGTTCTCGTTGACCATCTTCTCCAAAGTGTTGACCAGCGCTTCGTCCAGCGCCAGCGCTTCCGCGTGCTCCATGCACTCGGCGTCGCAGTCGAACGCGTGCTCGATAGACGAGCCCACGGTGATGATGCCGTTTGGTCCTGGCAGCTTCATCTTCAAGTAGGTGTAGTTGGGGACCGCCATGAACTTGGCGTAGCAGGGCCGCCCAAGTATGGCATGGTAGGTGCCCTTGAACCCCACCACCTCGAAGGTGAGCGTTTCCTTGCGGAAATTCTTCGCGGTGCCGAACCAAACCTGCAGGTCGATCTGCTCAAGGGGCTGGACTCGCTTGCCGGGCGCGACGCCATGGAACGGCATCGTGCTGGGCTGCAGCTGGTCCAACCCAATCCCCAGCAAGCACATCGTATGCGCGTAGAGGATGGTGAGGCTGCTACCCCCGTCCATCAGGACCTTTGAGAACCGCGCGTTCCCAATGATCGGGTCGACCACTAGCGGGTACTGGCCCGGGTTGGGGATGCGGTTCAGGTGGTCTTCCCTGCTGAAGGTGATGGCGTCTTCCGACCAGTCGAGAAAGGAGGGAGGCGCCTTCTCCGCGGCGAGGACCTCGTGTGGCTCCCGCTTGCGCTGGCGGGTCGACATGTCGACGGTGGGTCCCCCGAAGATGAGGAACACGTTCTCCACGGCGGGAAGCCGCCGGCGTCGCCATCTCCCCCGTCCTTCTTGGCCTCCGCTTCCTTCGCGGCAGCGCGGCCATAGAACTTCTTGAGCATGTCGCATTGCTCAAGGGTGTGGTTTACTGGGGTCTTGTGGTAAGGACATGGCTTTTTCAGCATGTCATCAAACACCCCCGGACCTCGAGGGGCCGGTCGAGGGCCTCGTCGAGCCGGGTCAACAGCAAGGGCCTCGGCATCATCGCCGTCGCGCCCCTACTCGCGTGCCTCGCGGCGCGGCTTCTTTCCCTTCTTGCCCCGCTTGTCCTTCCGCTGGGGCTCCCTGGACTTGCTGCCCTCCGCGGGCGCATCGTCCGAGCGTCTGCCCTTCTTGCCGTCGAAGATCGCCCCCACGGCCTCCTCTCCTGAGGCGAAGCTGGTGGCGATGTCGAACAGCTCGTTGGAGTCCGCGGGCGGGCTGCGCCCAGCTCTCGCACGAGGTCCCAGCACGTGGTGCCCTCAAGGAAGGCGTGCACAATCTCAGATTGCGCCACGCTGGGGAGCTCGGTACAGCGCTTGGAGAAGCGTCGTATGAAGTCCCGCGGCGACTCGGCCCGGGCTTCGGGTGCGGGGAGCGCGGGTCCCGGGGAATTTCCGGGGGCGTACGTACGTGCCCTGGAAATTACCCACGAACGTGCGGACCAGGTCGTCCCAGTTGTGGATCTGGCTGGCGGGCAGATGCTCGAGCCATGTCCGGGCTGCATCGCCGAGGTGCAGGGGCAAGTTGCGGATGATGACCTCGTCGCTGGTGGCCCCGCCTAGCTGGCACGCCAGGCGGTAGTTGTTGAGCCACACGCGAGGGTCTGTCTCCCCGTTGTACTTGACGATGGTCGAGGGTTGGCGGAAGCGTTGGGGGAAGGCCGCCGCGCGGATCTCCCGGCTGAACACATGGGTCCCCGGGGGCTCCGGCGTCGGGGAACGGTCCTCGTCGCTGTCGTAGCGTCCACCCCGTCGAGGGTGGTAGCCCACCGCCGCTCGCGCATCCGCCTTGCTCGTGCGCGGGCGTTGATGACGTTGCGGGCGTCACCGTCCAGTGCCCTGCGCGTGTCAAGGAGCCGCTCCTTGGCCGGCGTGCGTCCTGGGTTGGCGGGTCGCCCCGCCGCTTCACCTGCATGGACCGAGGGTTCGCCCCCCTGTGCGGCTCCGTCGTCCCGCGCATCCCCCTATTGGCGGATGCGTGACGCCGAGCTCTCGGCCTGCTGGACGGCCGCTTGCTCGATGAGGGCCTGCACCTCGCGTTGCAGGTTCCGCGCCTCAGGGGTCGAGGGTGCCGGCATAGCTCTCAGCAGCGTCGCGGCGGCAATGAGCTTTTGGCTCGCCCGCGGAGGCGCGTCTGGGTTGTCGACGTTAAAGTCGGCGTTGATACGGTCGCGGACCTGCTTGCCCAGCTCCCGCGCGCGTTCGCCGCGCGCGGAGGCTTCCCCTGCCATCGAGGCATGAAGTAGCCGCACCGTTCGATACTCCTCCGCTAGCTTGGCCTCGAGCTCGCGAGCACGGGATGGGCGTGCGTCAACGTCGGCCCCAGCAGAGGCGCTTGGCCCCGCAGCCAGGCGCGGAGCGATCCCTGGAGCAGGCGTGACCTCCCCATCGCCGGCGCCTACCGCGCCGGTGGCGTTGGCTGGGTCGTTGGCAATGACGACGCAGCACTGCCGTGCGGGGTCGTAGCTCCCGGTGCTGGAGTCGTCGGAGCAGCCGAACCAGTAGTCCGTAGCGTCGAGGAAGCGCCTGAACATGACCGGGTCCGGCACGCCGGAGAAGTCCCACTCCGCATACCAGTGGAGGTTGGCGGGTGGCAACGTGTCAAGGGAGCCTAGTGACGACTCATCGTTCGCGGAGGCATCAGGCCCCCTGGCGACGAAGACGTGGCGACCAGGGGGAACCCGGCGCATTGCCGTGTTGACGTTGGCGTTGTAGGCCGTCGTAGCACCGCAAAGGCCGATGGGGAAGCGTGGCCCGGAGACCGTGCGCTGCCCCGTCGGAGCGGTGGTCGTTGTGCTGACGGGTGCGCCGCGTTGAGAGGCGGCACGTTCGGCTTGCCGCCGCTCGGACCGCGCCACGGCGCGAGCCGGCCGGAGCGGCGACGACGTCATGGCGTTGACGGGCCCGCAACATGCGCGCCGGCGGGCGTGCGCGCGCGTGGTGGTGCGCGCATCTGGGGCCGGAGTGGACCCGGCCTGGCGCCGCGCACGGAGCTCCGCACGGTTGGTGAGGCGCATTAGGTAGCCGTTCCCCGTGTCCTGAAAGTTCAGGCCCCCGAACCGGATTTCGAACCGGGGGGGGGGGGGGAGGGGGCCCGAGCTGCCCATGCAGTAACGCGTACCGCGGTACTCAGTGCGGATCACCATGGAGGGAGTTGATGGATTGACCTTAGGCGCTCGATTGCCCCACGGTGGGCGCCAACTGTCGGTGCGGAATGTGGTCCCGAATCTAACGAGTAATAAGCGTCGAGGTCTATCCCTCAATGGTCGATGCTAAGCAATAGAAGACACGAGTTTATCCCTTGGTTCGGCCGGGGGGGGGGGGGGCGTACGTCCGGCGGTGGTGTGCTCAAGGCACTATATTGCTCGGCACGGGGGTGCTCGTAGTGGGGCTGCTACAAGCAAGGCGGGAGAGGAAGCGTGGCTTCCAAGTCCCTGGCGTAGTGGCTGAAGATGTTGTGGAGAATTGGAGAGCAAGTGCGTGGCGCGGCCTGTCTCGTGTTGTGTTGTGTCCCTGTGTCTGTCCGTCCGCCTCCGTCCCCTGCGGGGGGGGGGGGGGGGGTTCGTCCTCCTTTTATAAACCAAGGAGAGAGCGAATCACATGCGTGCCGCGCTATTTAGCTATGTCAGGGAGTGTGATGTGATATGCGGTAGAGTAGGCGGCCGCCCGGACGATCCTTGCAGCAATCCGGCCATCATGGCGTATCTTGTACCCGAACAGTGGCGGCCTCGAGGGTAGAAGGGCAGCGGATAGCTGTGATATCTTCAGACGGGCTCGAGGGAGTTGCTGTTGTCGGTCCGTACGAGGCACAGTTGTCGGTCCATTCCCACACGCTCCACAGTGCTAGAGTTGTTGCCACAGCGCCCGGCGTGTGGTTCGTACGCGCGGGGGCGGCAGCCATGCCGTTAACAGTGGCAGGGATGGCATCCCACCGGCCTAGCGCCTCCACCTAACCCTGCAGGATCACAAGAAAGTAAGTCGAGGGTGCGGCCGGCCCCCCTTCGAGGGCTCGGCGCGTTAGCCGTACCGGAGTAGGCGGCACGGCGTCACGGGACTGGCACCGGCCACGCCGCACAGTTCCTCCCACAGTGGCGGGGATGGGCTCCCTCCTGAGCGAGCCTCAGGCGCATGATGACGCCGCCCCGCCGTTGTCAGGGCATTAAATGCCCGCGTACGGGAGCAGCGAGGCGGATCCCGCTCGAGGTAAGCGCACCCCCTCGAGCGGGACGGAGTCTGCCCGAGGGAGGCGTGCACTCTCGAGCGAGGCGAAGCCTGCTCGAGGGGATCTTCGAGTGGGCCGCCTCGGTGGGCCGTTGGGACCTCTGCGGCGTGGGCCGCGCCCTGCATGGTTAGGTGAGGCGTGTTTGGCTTTGGCTTTGTTGCGGGTTTTAAGTGGGGATTTCCCAGTTGTTTAAGGGGACCCCTAGGGCTGTCCCCGACAATGCCTACCAATGAGAAGTCTCATACATAGAAGTAGGCACATGGCTCGGTGGCTTTGACATGACATGAGGTGCTTGTGGGTGTTTGTGATGGTCTTATGATTAGAATGGCTGTCCTAGCATGAAGTTTTGTGGCTTTGCCATTTTGACATGTTTTGCTCATGTTTAGGTTTTTGCTTGTGAGAGAGTAACTTTTCGCAAAATTACTCAAATCCTTTTTAGCCTTGTCCAATGGTTGTGAAACTTGGTGATCACGTAGTTAAGGTCATTACGAACCTGTAGAGTATCTAACTTGCTCATTTGGACTTGTGTAGCTCCTTGTGATGAATTTTGTATATTTGAGAAGCTATATATTGAAAGTTTTCGCATTTTGCCTTGATTCATGCATTGTCAACAAGGGGGAGAAGTTTGTGCATGATTTGGGCACCTGGGAGTATTTGGAGGGTCTTCCAATTGGTTCGGGCAATTTTTGAGCAGTTTGGTGCAGGGCTGGTCACATGGGGCGGTCTAACCGCCCCCAGGCGGTCAGATGAGTGGTAGGCGGTCTAACCGCCTGGGGTAGGCGGTCTAACCGCCCTGGGTAGAGTGAGCAGGTTTTTGCTCTTTGTTCCATTCCCGTGTTGCATTGCTGCATTTGTTCAGGGGGAGTGTGCTTTGGCTCAGGGGGAGCTTGCATATGTGTAGGGGGAGCTCTTTGTGGTGTTCGAGCTTCGCTTTGGTGGTTTGTGCTCTTTGTTTAAGCTTTGTTTTGTCTCGGATGTGTCGAGCCGTTGCCCTTGCCTAAGGGGTCCGAGACTTGTCTTCTTCAAGTGATCTTGCTCTTTGCCTTTGTTTGGCTTTCGATCGCTTGTTGGAGTTTCTTTTATTTGTTTCGTTTCTTTTTCCTTTTCTCTTGTGTTACTTCATGTGGGTGTTGTCAATGCACTCATCAAGGGGGAGATTGAGGACCATGTGTGGTTCGAGGACCGGTGGATGGTCGCTTCCTTGTGTGATGAGTGATTGACAACGTTGTGTGGACTGATTCTTGGCTAAGTATTGCAGGTGCAGGTTGCGGCTTGACTCGTGTGGGTGCAGGTGAAGAACAAGCGCGAAAGGTCGTTGCCGGTGAGGCCTCCATGTGTGGAGAAGACAAGTAGGCTTTGTTCGAGGGACCCGGTGGCCAGTGGGGTCAAGTGCGGGCCGCATGGTGGCATGAACAGCAAGATGAAGTCATGGACGGTTTCTTGGTAGAGCCTCAAAACCAAGGTCGAGCCGGGACTACGTGGGAGCCGAGTCATGAGTGGAGATTGGCGGAGGCTACACCAAGTTCGCAGGGCTTGCAGTGGTTCACCAGAAAACCACTGGATTACTCGGTTGAGCCACAAAACCGAGGCCGAAGACTCGACGAGGGGGTGCGGCCACCCATGCCGGTTCAACCTCCCAGGAGGGGCGGTCAGACCGCCTGGGGCCGGTCAGATCTCCCGGGCCGGTCTAACCGCCCAGGGGGGCGGTCTGACCGCCCTGGCCGCCGGTGCTGAGATGCTTCGAAGCGGAGGACACGCATCGGAATCGCAAGGCTTGCGTCGAGGCTGAGCAGGTTGCGGTCGCCGGGCATCCGTCTGATGGTGAAGACATGAAGATTTCCAAATCCGCCCTCGAGGGGCATGTATCTCTAGTTATCAGTGAAGGGTAGTTTAGTCTTTTGGGTGCCTCCATATATACTCATTGAATGAGTGGATGGCAGCAAACTCTTGGAACCCTAGCTCATTTGTTTTTCTATTTTCGTTCTCCATTTTCCCTAGTTTTTCCTAGGACTAGCTTGAGAGCTTCATGTGAGATCTAGAGAGAGGGATGGATGTTTGGCTGGGAAGCTAGAGCTTGTACGAACCTTTCATGGTATGTATAGATGGTTCGGCGTTGTTCCTCATGGTGGTTTTCCCGTCTCTTTTGTGGTGATTTTCGGAGCTCTTTGTTAGCGGTGTTTTGAGAACGATTTCTTGGGGTTTTTGGTGGGTGTCACGTATGAGGTTCTTGTGCCTCTTTGGATGGTGACTTTGCCCCCAAATCTCCTTTGAATCGGACTCGATTTGGTGGTTTTTCGAGTTGGGCGAGTTATTGACCTAGAGAGGCGATTTCTTCGATTCCTCTTGATTGTGAGCGTTTCGGGTCGATTCCTTTGAGGTAGAGGTTGCCCAGGAGGTAACCCAGCTAATCCTGAAGTTTCGCTGCAATCCGTGGAGTGATTCGGGAGATCGGGCGCGAGGAAGTTGGTGGTTGACCTGCGGGCTACTTTTCTGGGAGAGGCGGTCTAACCGCCTGCAGGGGGCGGTCTAACCACCCTGGGTGTTTCCAGGTCGAAGTTTTGTTTCGCCGGATTTTCTTCCGTGAGTTTGTTCGCCTTGATCGGAGGAGTGTACGGGTGAAATTTGGGGTCGTTCTCGTCTTGTTTGCTAGGTGTTCTTGGTTGGAGTTCGTTGCTTTGGGTACGGGAGGTTAGACCGCCCCGGTAGCCGATCCTAACCGCCCCGGTAGCCGGTCTAACCGCCCCTAGGCCCCTGGGTGGAGTTTTGGTTTTTGCCAAGATTTTCTGGTAGCTAGCATGGCCTTGACCAGATATCTTTGTTGGTGAAACTGTGGTGCGTTTTGGTGCTCGGAAGAGGTGTTTCGGAGGATTTCTTGGTTACCAGGAGGAGGCGGTCTAACCGCTCCCTATACCCGGTCTAACCGCCCCCTCTGGTTAGCCGGCTTTCGAGTTGTTTCCCCTGTCGTTGCTGCGTGTGTGTTGCGGTTGCTGGTAGTGTTTGTTCATAGGACCAGTTGCTCTCCAGTGGCTACGTGGTTTTGGCAAACGGAAGGTAGAAGTGCGGAGTGTGTGATTTCGGGGGTCCGACCGAGCTAGTTCGTCTTGTTGGAGTTTCAATCTCCCTCGTGAAGAATTTTTATCGGCTCCCATTCACTCCCCCCTCTCTGGTCGCCTAATCGGTCCTTCAACTTTACATGTTATACGAGAGACTTATGGGAGGTGAGAGTTTTATAAAATTGGTTTAGGATAGCCACCTCATATGAGTGACTTGAAAGAGCTTGGAGAAAGGTTTTTGTCTAATACTTGTTGCAGGAATTTGGTTTTTAAAATCATAAAAACCCTCCAATGGAAACAAAGAAGTAAGTATGGCTGAATTTGAAGACTTTGAGTGAAGAGTTTGAGTTGTGGGGTAAATCTTGACGTGGTAAAGATTCTAAACGCTCATGTTTATGTTTGATGATCATTACATTATGTTTATGTATTAAAGATGAAAGGATTGACTAACTTGTGAAGAAGGATAAGTGGTACATGATTACAACACCTTGGACGAAGTTCTTTTACGAGTACTTGCTCGAGGACGAGCAAGAGCTAAGCGTGGGGGAGATGTTGACGGTGTATTTTGGTACACCTAGCATGTTCATTACACTTTGGTTTGGTTTTGATTATGGAACTAACCCACCACTAGGCACACTAATCATATAACAAGTTCATCTATGTGCATGCATTTGGAAGTGTTGTGTTTATGTAGGAAAACATGGACATAAAGGACAGATTCGCAACAAGTTCAAAGGAGTATTTACGGAGTCTTGTTCGTGTTCATGAGCTTGATATAATCACTTCCAATGGTGGAAAGGACCGAAGTGCTACGAGGAACACCCCTGGGGATTGAAACGTAAAAGACCGAACTTCATGCGAAGAGAACCTCCATCTTGGACGTGAGGATGACATCGTCAAAATCATGCAAGTGGACGGGGCAAAGTGCATAATCACCTGATGACCCACGGGAACGAACGGGCGACCGAACCGGGCCGAGGTGGGCCCAGGCCGGTCGGCCCAGACTGGCCGGCCCAGCCCACTCGGTGGTCGGTTCGGTCCCGTTTTCATTGCACCCGAAGGATCTTGAACCCTAAAAGCCTGGGTGCCGCCATTTGACAGAAAGGGGGGAGCCATTCGCACCAGAGGCCATCCACAAGCTAGAGAGAGAGGAGGATCTCCGGAGGGAGATCAACCACCTCGAAGGAAGCACCCTCTCGTGGAGAAGAAGGAAGACACCGTTGGAAGGGAAACCATGATCAACGGTGCCATGATCAGCACCTTGATGGGGTAATCTTCTCATTCGTCCATGGGTTGTAATTTATCTTGAGATGTAATCGCACTTTGTCGGATTATCTATCTATCATCTTGTGTTGAATATGCTTTAATGCTTAAGGTTAGCTACCATGCCGTAAAGGGAGTATAGGCCTCGATGCTTCCTTGGATCCATTCAATACGCCGTGTCAATCATAGGTCTAGTCATGAATACCTTCGCGTAGTGACAGTACGAGAGGAGGGAAAGGGCGAAACCGTGGTCACAACCCCGATAGATTAGATTGGTTTTCATGTCTTTAAGCGATTGCATGCTTTAGTTTCGTAGACCCATGGGCGAGTGTCTTCTACTTTAATCGTTTATCATTCTCTCTAGTGTAGTTTAGTTGTTTTCTAGTTTAATAATAGTTAGGGTTTTAGTAGCTAGTGTGTCGTTGTAGATTAAACGCTTGTAATCCCCTTGCTCCGCGGATTGACAAGAACCTTGGGAATCCCGTGTTGAAAAAGGTGTGGGGTCCGTACGCTTGCGGGTCATAGAGGGATACATCTTTTATCCGTCAACAAAGGGCCTGGGCCGGCTAGCCCGTTCGGACCGGCCCAGGGACTTTGTGTGGCGGTTCGGCCCGCCCTTTGACCTAGCACCTCCTTAGTTATTAATAGCTCCCTCCTTCGATGGCCACCGCATCCAATCATTCTATCGGCGCCATTCACTAGAAAATCGCCGCCGCAAGATGAGGTAGAGAGTTGGATGAGCTAGACGCAAGGATCTATTAACACCAAAATTTGGTAAGGTAAGGAGTCTGACTTGTGGGTCCAACTCGGTGAGGAATCCGTTCGGCGGAAGGAAGGTTTCTTCAGATGAATTCGGTAGAAGAGTCCGCGGTCGGCAATTTGCTTCCGTTCAGCAAGGAAACTGTTGCGCTAATTTTGCGGGATTGCGTGGTGACGTGGCCCGAGCGGAAGGGACGAATGGATGGATAAGCAATCGCACTTAGAGATAAATTAGGTATCGAATTCATTCGAGGTCATGCTTAACAGGGTATAAATATGGACCCTGAATGTATGTAACAGACATTCGAAACATTCTCAATACAAACCGGCTTTACGCCAAACCCTTGAGTCCTTTGTCGTGTCGTCGAGTTCTTCGAGAGGGTTCATCGATCCGTCGACCTCCATGAGTACCGGCAACCTTGTATCTTGTCTAGTATCATGCGGTGGATTTAGATCTGATGCAAGTAGTCTTGTTACCATGCTTAGTGTCATGTGGTAGATTCAAGCTTGGTTCAAGAGGGTTTCTTGTTAGGTCATGAGTCATGCGGTAGGCTAAGATCTAGCTTGAAGCTAGTTATCGGCTCTATTGAATTTTGGCAAGATTCAATAGATTCATTAAGTTACACCGTGTTGCTTTGAGTTTTTGCTTTATGTTTAAATTCATGTAACACTTCTTTGCCCAATCTAGATGGGTTTGGATCGGCTCTATCTTTTTTATGATCCTTATGCGAATCGAGTTTGCTCCCTTGGCTTAAATAGCACGTGGATCACATGTTCCCTGAGAGCCGAAACCGAATCGATCTAGGTTGTCACGTGTTGCGGGTTCAAGCTTGCCAAATCTTGTATAAATCTTGAAAGAGCTGGGTATCATGTGGTAGATGCAGGTTTTTGGGTTGTTTTGGAGCTAGTCATCTGGTGGATTAGATTTCAATCCAATCTGATAGATTTATCTTGTTTGGTAATGTTCGTTCCTTCTTCATGGACCCCGATTCGACTGTTCAGCCGTGTTCGGTTATGCTTTCACGAGTAAAACGCGTTCATAAGTCGTGTTTTAAATATTGTATGCTTTTAGCTTTCCATGTTTAGATTGTATCATGCGGTGGACAGATCTATTTGTGGATGGTGGTTTGATATCAAGCAAGTCTTATCATGCGGTGGATAGATTTGTTTGATATCATGCCTGACGGGTTTTAAAGTGCCTAGACATGCGGTAGGCTAGCGCTTGGGACCTATGCATGCTTGTTTATTACATATTTATGATCATGTCTTTACTTCACTTTTTTATTTAATGTTGTTTATCACGGGGATCGGTCATGGCTTTGCGCACGGGCACTTTTATCCAAATAAAGACCGATCTATCGTCATGCTTACGTCATCTATTCGACTATGTTACTTTTTGCACTTTAAAGCTCCCGAATGGTTTCAGTTTGCTGGCAGATAGCTTCTTATAGCTATATGTCATCTCACTTGGCTTTCTAGCCGTAAATATGGAACTGTCTGGTACCACCTGGCAAGTTCCAAGCTTTGGAATTTAACTACTTTGTCTTTTGTTAATTTTAAGGGAAAATTGACTGGCACGTCTTGTGATATCTTCGCGTGTGAAGCTAGCTTGTTCGGCTTGCTGTGTGCTTGCCGTGAGGTGCAGATTTTACGTCAACACACTTTTTGGCACGCCCAATGGGACCATAGCCGAAAATCAAGATGCCTGACATCGGTGACATTATGGATGTCAACAACGAGGACCTCTCTCCGGAGCGGCAGCAACAACTAAAGGATGATGCGGATCAGTTCCAACAGAAGTGCTTGCTGTCATTTAAAAAGAACAGGAGTGGTGTCCCATACCTCAAAAATGAGATGCCTAGGGTTCTATTGCCAGGAGAGAGTGACGCTACAACTCAGCAGGAAAGGGAGGAATGCATGCAAGCATTTCGAGACGCCGCGGATGACGTGCTAAGCAGGCATCAAGAGCTTTACTGGGTGCGTTCAAACAGATGATGGTGGCTGTCTTCGGCCCGGGCATGGAGCAAGTATTCAATCGAACACCCATTCAGAGAGGCACCATGGAGATTGGGGAGTCCAGTTCTCAGCCGCCATTGCGAAGCCAGCCAGCCCAGCCTCCTCCGCAGAGCGTTGGAAGCCAAGCCGTCCAGCCTCCTCCACAAGGTGCTGGAGGTCGACCAGTTCAACCCCCTCTGCCCGAGGCCACGGGGAGGACGGCCGGTCCGGCCACCTCCGGGAGGGCGGCACGGGTCAACCTATGCAACGGCCCGAACCCATATCGGCCCACGTATGGGGAGTTGGCATTTGGCTCGTGCGGAGTTCCACACCTTCCGGCTACGGGATTGCCCCGGCCTAGCAACGGGAATTTGCGAGAAGAATTTGTACGGTGGAGGCTACCACGAAGTGATGAACTATGGCGCCATCGATGCTCTCCCGAATCCGGGCTACAGCCCAGCTACAGGCGTACAGGAGGAAGATATCCTGGTTCGGAAGATGGCCGACTTGATACAGAATCAATTCGGCCTCAAACCTAAAATGCAGGGGCCTACCTACACGCCTCCGTTCCCGGAGTGGTATTACAATGTGATCCTGCCGCCAAGAGTAAAACCTCTGACGGAATTTACAAAATTTTCCGGGCAGGATGACACGAGCACGGTGGAGCACATTGCTCGCTACCCGATGCGGCTCGGAGAGTGCTCATCGAAGAGGCGTTCGGGGTCGGTACTTCCCCATGTCAGCGACGGGCGCAGCGTTCCAGTGGTCCTCATCTTTGCCTCCCCAATCAGTTGGCACATGGAGGGAGCTGGAGCGAAAATTCCACGCCCATTACTTCAGCGGTAGCACGGAAAAGAAGCTCATCGACCTCGCTACCCTGAAGCAGAGACACAGTGAGACGCCCTTGGAGTTCCTCAGGAGGTTCAGGGAAATCAAAGGCATGTGTTTTTCGCTGAATCTGCCAGATGATCAGTTGGCCGACATGGCCGTTGCTGGGATGCTGCCGGCCGTACGAGAAAAGCTGTTTGGTATGGAGTTCGATAACCTGGGTCAACTGTCCCAAAAGCTGTCATTGATGAGCAACCAGGCCTACGGTTTTAAGAAAGACGCCAGGTTCGGCAAACAACACGACGTAGCTGATATCTACAATCAGTTCCTGGAAAAGGCCGATCAAATGGAGGACTCTGACGATGACCAGGAAGTGGCTTCTGCTGAGATCATGTGTGGGAAGGAACCGTTGACCATGAATCAGCGCTGGGTCAAACAGACCAAAGGCACATACGACTTTGACGTCACTAAAGCCGATAAGCTATTTGAATTCCTGGTGAAAGAAGGCCGAATCAAATTGCCTGAAGGGCATTCCATGCTTCGGCCTGATGGAGTAAAGGAGAAGAGTTACTACGGCTTCCATGAAGGAATTCTCACTCCATCAACGACTGCAGGGTCTTCAGAATGAGGATCTAGAGGGCTATCCAGGAGGGTCATCTCAAGTTTGACAACAAGATGAAACTGGACGGTCACCCTTTTCCCCAGAACATGATAAGCTTTTCCGTCAACATGGTGACAGCCGAGGAAAAGGACAAGGTCAAGGTCTTGACTTCAGCCAGGGCAAGGCAGGATGGAGCGGTAGACCCGAACGTCAAGTGACCTTGGAGCAGGTTCATGGTGAAGCCCCTCGCGTTCTCAAGAGCCATATCGAGATCGGGGAGTCGTCCAGGGCCAAACCCAGGGTGACTACGCACATCCTCCTCAACAAGTGGCAGCGCCAGCTTGAGAAAGAGCGCTACCAGAAACGAAAGCACGAGGAGGAGAGGCGCAGGCCGAAGAAGAAGCGCACAGGAGAGATTTGGAGCAGTATACGCGCGAGCAGGAGCGCGCACACTGGGGGTGCGCATTCTTCAGGCACTGCTGGAATGAGGGGTTGAAACTTTCTACGCTGAGAAACTTCCCTGAGTGCAGCGATAGGTATTTTGAGTATAGGCAGGAAACTGCCAATCGCCGATCCGTCCATGAAAGAATTGGAAGGATACATCCCAGTGAGGATCGGCGTCAAAAAATTGAAATCATCGATCATCCCAGGAAGAGGCAAGCTGATTTGAGATGGGCTGATCAGGAGGAAGACGAGGACAAGTACGTCTGGCAAAAGGGGCAATGGTGCCCGCTTGGTTTAAGAAAGAGTCAAAAAAGGAGGGTTCAGCGCTTAAGGAACCGCGAACTGAGGCAGGCGGTGATCCAGACGAGGCAAGTGTGGCGTCCAAAGGATAAACCTGAAGGATCAAATCGTTCGCCTCCGACATGTATGGTATATTTTCTGCCGAACGAATTTATGGCTTCTGCTAATCAAGTTGTGCATGAAGAACCGTCCCTGGATGATGAACAGCTTGGGGGGCTGATGGCGCAGCTGGTGCTAACCAAGTAAGCCATCTTCGACAAACCGGCCAAAAATCGACACATGAGGCCGTTATACTTGAAAGGATATGTCAATGGCAAGCCATTGACCAAGATGTTTGTCGACGGTGGAGCGGCAGTCAACGTGATGCCGTACACCACTTTCAGGAAACTTGGCATGGGCCCTGGCGACTTGACACCTACAAGCATAATTCTGAACGATTTCGCCGGGAATCCTTCAGATACCAAGGGGTGCGCCCACGTGGATCTGATGATCGGGTCCAAAACACTGCTCACAACCTTCTTTGTCATCGAAGGTAAAGGAGCCTACAGCCTACTGCTTGGACGGGACTGGATTCACGCCAACTGCTGCATCCCATCTACCATGCATCAGCAGCTAATCCAATGGGTAGATGACGATGTTGAGGTGGTCCAAGCAGATGACTCCGTGAGCGTTGCAAATATGGAACCAGCTTTCTGGGAATACCAGGGTATTGACTGTTTCTCAGGGAAAGACTGGGGAGAAGGTCCTGTTGAGCCTGTCAGCAGCGATCAACAGCCGATTCAAGCAGTCGGCTCTTATAGAAATTTTTAAATGGATAACCCCGTCGATGGTACTGACGGCAAGTTGGGACGAGGATTCATGTCGGCCGATAAATTAGAGGAAGTTGACATTGGAAGTGGTGACAAACCAAGGCCAACATTTATCAGCGCAAACTTGCAATCAGACTTCAGGGAGGAGTTGATCAAGTTGCTTAAGGAATATAAAGATTACTTCGCTTGGGATTATTCGGAGATGCCTGTACTGGACCGTTCCATTGTCGAGCATCGGTTACCAATCAAATCTGGTTTTAAACCATACAAGCAACCTTCCCGGAAAATCTACAAAGATGAAGTATTGGCCGATGCGAGGAAAGAAGTTGAAAGATTACTTGATGCAAACTTCGTTCGGCCATGCAGATATGCGGAGTGGATATCTAATATTGTCCCTGTCTACAAGAAGAATGGAAAGATGAGGATCCGCATAGATTTCAGGGATTTAAACAGAGCTACTCCTATGGATGGTTACCCCATGCCTGTTGCCGATTTATTGGTTGACGCTGCTGCTGGACACAAAGTTATCAGTTTCATGGATGGTAATGCGGGATACAACCAATTTTTTATGGCAATAGAGGAAATATCAGAGACGGCCTTCAGATGTCCTGGTCATATAGGCCTGTTTGAATGGATAGTCATGACATTTGGGCTGAAAAATGCCGGTGCAACTTATCAGCGAGCCATGAATTACATCTTTCACGAGTTGATCGGCAAAATTGTTGAAATTTACATTGATGACGTTGTGATCAAGTCTTTGAATCATGACACACATCTGGAAGACGTGAAAAGAACCTTGGAATGCACCCGGAAGCATGGTTTGAAGATGAATCCAAACAAATGCGCTTTTGGGGTATCAGCTGGAGAGTTCTTGGGATTCTTGGTCCACGAAGGGGGATTGAAGTTGGCAAGAAAAGCATGAAGGCCATTGATGAAGTTGTCCCTCCAACTAATCTCAAGGAGTTGCAATCACTACTCGGCAAGATTAATTTTGTAAGGAGATTCATCTCAAATTTGTCACAAAAGGTTTTGCCGTTTTCTCCATTGCTGAAGCTTAAGAAAGATCAGAAGTTCACGTGGGGCGACGAACAACAAAAGGCTTTCAACGAGATCAAGCAATATATGAAGGAACCACCAGTACTGGTCCCTCCGCAGTTGGATAAGCCTTTCAAGTTGTACGTGGCAGCCGATACCCAAACCATTGGATCGGCCCTTTTCAAGAATTCCAAGGAAAGGAGCGGGTAGTAGCATATCTTAGCCGAAAATTACTTGATCCTGAGACCAGGTATTCGGCTGCAGAGAAACTGTGCCTGTGTGTGTACTACTCGTGTACAAAGTTTCGGCTCTACTTGTTGAATGCCGAATGCGTTGTATATTCTAAGTTCGATGTAATAAAACACATGTTATCTATGCCAATTTTGAATGGCAGGATTGGCAAGTGGATCTTGGCTTTATCAGAGTTTGAGTTAAAGTTCAAATCGGCAAAAGCTTTTAAAGGTCAGATCATTGCCGATTTTATAACTGAACATCATGATCCATCAATTGATTTACTTGAAATTACTCCTTGGGCTTTATTTTTTGATGGATCATCATGTGGTAAAGGTGGGGGAGTAGGGATTCTGTTGATTTCGCCCAGAGGTGAGATGTTTGAGTTTGCTATCCCTATACAGCCCACTGTCACAAACAATCAAGCTGAGTACGAGGCATTGCTTCGGGGGCTTCAGTATTTGAGAGAAGCCGGGGCCGTTTCGGTTGAAGTTTATGGAGATTCAAAATTGGTAATAAAGCAATTGAATGGCCAATACGAATGTAAAAGTGATGCGCTGAGGAGTTACTATGAAGAATGCAGGGAAATCTTGAAGAGCTTTCCATTGGTAACTCTACAGCATATTCTAGGGAACATAATGAAGAAGCAAACAGGCTGGTTCAGAGCACTTCCGGTTATAAAGAGAATCAAGAAGCGTTTGCCACTGACATATGTGCGCTGGGAATGGATCTTCCGGAGGATGATCGGAGAAAAGAAATCGTTGACTATTTGAAAGATCCATCCCGAAAAGTCTCTAGGAAGCTCAGGTACAAGGCCATAAAATTTGTTCTTCTGGATGATAGTTTGTTTTACAAATCATTGGATGGGGTGTTGCTACGATGCCTGGGTCCAGAAGAAGCTAAAAGGATGATGAGTGAAGTACATGATGGGATATGTGGAGCACACCAATCGGCCTACGCATGAAATGGGTTACCAGGCAAGCTGGGTGCTTTTGGCTGACGATATTGGAGGACTGCTTTGAGTATTACAGGGGATGTCAAGACTGCCAGAGGTTTGGAAATATTCAAAGAGTTCCTGCATCAGCATTAAATCCCATTATCAAGCCATGGCCATTCAGTGGCTGGGGTATAGACTTGATTGGCCAGATTAATCCACCATCTAGCAAGGGGCATAAGTTTGTGCTTTTGGCTACAAATTACTTTACTAAATGGGTTGAGGAAATTCCGCTGAAGAAGGTGACGTCGGAAAACATGGTTGAATTTGTCAAGGAACACATCGTCTACCGATTTGGAATCCCTCAAACAATCACAACTGATCAAGGAGCCCAATTCGTGTCCTTGGAGTTCAGGGAGTTTGCCGAAAGCATGGGAATCAAATTGTTTAATTCTTCTCCCTATTATGCTCAAGCTAATGGTCAGGCAGAGGCTTCTAATAAGATCATGATCAAGCTTATACAAAAAAAGATCGACCAGAAGCCAAGAAGGTGGCATTCAGTACTCAGTGAAGCGTTATGGGCTTACCGAATGGCCCCTCATGGAGCTACAAAAACATCTCCTTATGAATTGGTCTATGGACACCATGCAGTCTTACCTTGGGAAGTACAATCAGATTCTAGGAGAGTGGTTTTGCAGAAAGATTTAAGTTCCAAAGATTACAGTGGCTTAATGATGGATGAGTTGGAAGATTTGCACATGATCCGTCTTAGGGCACTGGAAAATATTGAAAAGAACAAACTGCGAGTTGCCAAATATTACAACAAGAAAGTAAAAGTTAGGCAATTTGCAGAGGGAGATTTGGTTTGGAAAGCGTTACTGCCGATTGGAACCAAATACAGTGAATTCGGCAAATGGTCCCCTAACTAGGAAGGACCCTTTCGAGTGGTCAGATGCGTGACTAGCAATGCCTACATGTTGAAAACTTTACTAGGAGAAGAATTTGCCGCTGCAATAAATGGAAGATATTTGAAGAAATATTATCCTAGTATTGAAATCGATCGGTGATCACCAGCATTGGGATTACATGCATCTGATACAGGAATAGCCGGCACTCAAAAATGAGGCCGCCTTCAGAACAAAATTCCCAAACAGAGGGAATGGCTAGTGCCTAGATGCATTGCCCTTAGCGCAAAACTACATTACAAATGCTTCTTGCAGGTTTACATCTAACAACCCTGGTGATCAGGACTACGAGGAGGCGGGAAGCAGAAGGCCTGGCGTAAGAAGCGAAAGTATGATTCAATCTTTTCTTTGCTTCTTTGGCTGCTCCCTCTTCAGTTGCTCCAGGACCACCGTGACGGCAACTTGGAATGCGTGAGGATGACCATGATTTGCTGCCTCCACCAAGCTGTCCCAAGCCGCTTTCAGGTTATTGTACCTATCAGAGACATCTGGGACAGAGGAGTGGTCATTAGGGGCAAAGATCCAAATGTGAGCATGGAGTTAAGAAGGAGTTGGAGATGTTTACCTCCTACTAGTGCCTCCAAAGCCATGCGACACTCGCGCTCAGCCTGGCAACGAGCGGTGATGTCCCGGAGGTCGTGCTCCAGGTGCCGAACACGGCGGCGCAGTTGATGACTGATTCTCTGCTCGGGCGTGGCATCCTTTGCTTCAAGAGAGGAATCAGAGGAGATGTCTCGGGCATGTCTTCGGTCCCAATGATTTCCTCAGGAAGCAGATCATGGCTGAAGGAGAGAAAACAGAGAGGAGGTAAAACACGAGACCGCATGAGGAAACAAGAAGCAAATCAAAGGAAAACTCACTATCGAATCGTGTGTTTCTTTGAAATGCTACCCTCCTAGGGCTGCTTGCCTTTGTCCATGGCCTTGGGGTTTTTTCTTCTGAGAACAGGGAAGAAGATGAGAAGTGATGGATGAGTGTGCGAGTGGATTTGCAGGGCATCTCAGCAGACTATTTTATTGACTGAGAGAGTGCGTTGGGAGTGATGACTGGCCGGCGTGCATTATTGGAATACCAAGCGGCAGGGTTTCCTCCCGAATGCGAAGGGTTTCTCCTTTGAACAGTGCTTATCGAGGATTTTCTACGGGTATTGCGCCAAGGGACCTCTATTTTTGCGTGTTCGGCTCAAGCGAGTTCCCGAATACATTTAAGGGGAAACAAGATTGACAGATGCAAACACAGAAAAAATCATCGCAGTACAAGCACGAGAATTAAAAGTTCTTTATTTATTGCCGATATCAAACATCCCTGATACAATCTA
This sequence comes from Cenchrus americanus, assembly GCA_947561735.1. NCBI lineage: Eukaryota > Viridiplantae > Streptophyta > Magnoliopsida > Poales > Poaceae > Cenchrus > Cenchrus americanus. The sequence continues at coordinate 131,290,961 of OX387239.1, forward strand.
ATTAAAGAGCCTGTTTAGCACAGACTGGGGATGAGTGAGTTCGGCAATGGCGTCGCCGTGGCCGTCGAGGCGCTCCAAGATGATCTCGATCTCGTCGATGTCTTCTGGTGCGCCGCCCAGGAAGCCGCGCGGCCTGGTGGAATAGTCGACATTGGTGTGCGTCGCCATGGCGGACAGGCCCAAAGTGGTGCCCAAGCGGATGCCGTGGGTGGCCACTTCGTCCACGCGGTGTTCCACCGCGGCAAGGCGCTCCGCCGGCGTGTCTCCGCGGGCGTTCACCTTGTCAGCCAATTGCTCCACCAGCATTTTTAGCTGGTTGAGCTCGGCGTCACGGGCTGCAAAATGCAAGATAAAGGCGATTAGTATCAAAAGCCAGATTGGATTAGGGAGCGGTTCCAGAGCCGTACCATCGATGGTCGCCAGCAGCTGCTTGCGCTGGTCCTCCCACTCCAGTTCGGCTATGCCAGCCTTTTTGGAGACATCTTCCAGCTCGCGCTGGGCCACCTCCAGCTCCGCATTGAAGCGGAGAGCATCGAGTTCCCCGTAGGGCACGGGGAAGTAGTGGTCTGACTCCGAGGAGTCATCAGGCAGGGGCTGACCGGCCGGTGCAGAAGATGGATTCCATTGAATGAGCCTGAAACAGAGATGATCGTCAAAAACAAAGAAGGGATCAAAGACGAATCGTAAAGGAAAAAGTTTACGATTATTGCCTCCGACGGGCACTGGCGTGACTCCCCTCCGCCTCGTCAGCGGTGCGGCGCCTGTTGTTGCTGCTCGCCATGATTCTGGGGTTTGTGCTGATTGGGGAGAAAAGCTTGAGGTTGGTGGAGATTTGAAGGCTAAAGGCTTGGTAAAGAGCTGGGGGCACCTATGGTTTTATTTATAGGCCTAGTGAAAAAGATCGTGGCCTCAGATCGTGGCCTTAGATCGTGGCTCATATCCCAAGAAACTTGGAAGGTGGAGAGGTTTCCTTGACCAATCCGCCGTCGGGTCGTTTAGAGTTCAAGGTTGAGTCGTATTCGGTTGACTAGCTCGGCTAAAAGGAAGTTAAGGTGCCGTTCGGGTATGGCACTTTTTGGCTACTGATTACCGAATGGATCATTCAGCATTACAATTAAGGATGTGCAGGGAAAAGGGAAAATAAATTCACAGAAGCAAATGTTGCAAGGACGGCCAGTTCGGTTACACATCGATCAGTACATCTAAATGTTTAAATACTTTGCAATTACATTGGAGGCGTTCGATGTTGTTTGGTGAATGTTCTCCATCCGTTCTTGATAATCTTTCTGGGCGTCGGACAGGATGGTGAGTTCTGCATTACATTGATTCACCTCAGCTATGGCCGATGTCGCTTCCTCTTGGATCTTCTCTATCAGTCCAGGAAGTGCGGCTATCTTCTTGTCGTCAGCTTCTATTTCTGCCGATAAGCTTTTCAGCTCTGCCTCCAGTGCGGCCTTTCTGGCTATTTTCAACTCACGAGCAGCTTGCAGATTGGCCAATGTCCCTTTGTGACTCTCAGTTTGAGATTGTGCTCCCTTCACGGCTTGTTCAGCTTTGGCTTTCTTTTATTCAACAGCCGGGCGGGAAGACACATTTCTCAGAGCTCGTCTTATGGCTACATAGTGAACATCCAAGCCAGAGATGGGTTCAAGTGAGGTCTTGATATCCTCAGGGAGTTCTTGGCTGATGGGTCCAAGCATTTCCTCGAAATGATCGAGATCTCTGATTTGATCTCGAGCATCTCTTTGCAGCCAGGCAAAAATTTCCTTGAGCTTTTCTTGTACTTCCTCTGGCAAGGCTTGAGGCCCTCCTTCCCTTGTCTCGGCGATTGGATTATCCTCCATTGATGACGGAGCCTGATCCTGAAGGAATAACATTGCCGAGTCAGGAGTGTTGGGAAATAAAAAAAGATAACAGGATTAAGTGCAATTGTTTACCTCATGCCTAACTTCCTGAACTGGAATAGGGTTTTGTTCAGTTTCAAAGGCGATTTCTGGAGCCACTTGTGAAGGAGGTGCTCGTGGCAAAGCTGAAGCTTCTGTGTGAGAGGGTGCTGATACAGTATCTGGCAACTCTGAAGCTTCTGGCTGGAGAGGAGATGGATTTACCTCTGCTAAGGTTGAGGTTTCTGCCCCGCCAATGGGGGATTGAGCCCTTGAAGGACTTGAAGGCTCTGGTTGGATGGGAAAGTTCATCTCTGGCGAGGTTGGTGTTTCGTCCGAGCGAGGGGGGTGATTGAGTCCCTGATGAAGATGAGATCTCTACTTGGGCAGGTGGCTCAGCCCTTGGTGGACTTGCATGTTGAGAGACAGGGACATCCACAAGTTGATCCACCATTGTTTCTTCTGCAAATACCAGATTGAGGGTAAATGCCAGTGTTGGTCTTTGAGGAAGGAGTAATAAAGGTCGTACCAGTGTATGTAGCATTGGCAGGTTCTGAAGCTGAGGATTGCTGAATTTTAGTCTGAAATCGCACAAGATGAGATTTATCAGAAAAGAGTAATCTTGTGATCAAGAGAGAGGAAACTTTACCTCAATAAGGACTTTCTTGATGGTTCTTCTCTTCTTGGCAGTTGGAGGTGCGATCAGAGACAGGCCTTGCCTCTTGTCAGCAGTAATACTAGACAAAATTGGGTCTGTTTAGCATACCTAGCCATCAGTTGAGCCAGGGTTGGTGATCTAAATCCCAATGCTTAGATTGGGCATACTGCATTGTAAGCAATCGCCCTGGCTAGAGGGGCAGGCACTGTGTTCTGTGGGTAAAAAATCAAGATCATGGTTAAAGGAAGAAATGTCTGATTTGAGGAAAGGGACAATCATGTTACCTTTGAAGTTGGCTGAAAATCAGACATCAGTTTTATGCAAAATAAGTGCACAGGCTCACTGAAAATATGGTCATGGAATTCTTGCCACCAGGAGTTGAAGGTGGGGTGAGCTACTATTGTGGGTGTGAAGGGCCAGGTGTAAACAGTTGGACTGCATACATACTGAAAAACCCTGCTGGTTTGAGTGAGTTCTTTGATTTCCTCTCTGGGTTTGAGGAATTCATGCAGAAATAGTCTTGGGGGCATCTGGCCACATCCAAGTTGTCGAGCCATCATATTTGGCTGGTAGTATTCGTAAGTGCTGTGGTTTAACCTCCCTCCACTAAATTCAGCTGGCAGAATGCATGGATGGATGAGGATATTGAGGATTTCCAGAAACCTTCCATCTTGGCGTCCAGCTTCAAAGGAGAACTCGCAAGGGAGAGTTAAATTATCATTGTCCAAGTAAGGAAGCCAGAGAGGGTTGGGGAAGCCTTTGAAGAAGAGCTCAAAGAGCTGGCTGACATTCTGATTGATGGGAATAGTTGAAGCAGGTTCTCCATAGGTGTGGCATCCTCTGGTGACTTGGACTTCCTCTTCATGATAGTTGGATGAAGGAAAAACCGGATGTTGAGGTCAATACCAACAATCGGGTGCATGTGCAGTTGCAGCCACATTTGTACAAACCACCAAGGGCCATTGACACACGCTATCTTATCTTCTGGCTGGTGTACATTTGGGTGACAGTTTGATGAAGCATGTGGTATACACTACCCAGGAGGTATTTTCCAAGGGGAAGGCGCTTACCACTAGCCAATTGTGTAGCCATTACAATATGATTCAGAGTAGGCTCATTGGCTTTACCACAGAAGATGAACCTGCACAGCCACATGTTCAGGAATGCCCTATATTCAACTTCACCAAGGGGGCCATCTTTCATATGATTCGGGATATAATTTTTATATCCGCTCCCTGATTTCACTTTTGTTTGTCTTGTGGAACCTCTGAAGTCCCAGGGATGAACAGATCCTGAAATATCAAGGCCGGTAATCATGTATACATCGGCCAGAGTTGGGGACATTGGGCCGTGACCAAAAAGGAAGGCGTTGACGCCATTTGACCAGAAGTGGCAAGCCGCTATCAAAAGGTCTTCATTTTTGGGGGTCTCGGCCAAAGAAAGCTCCAAGCATTGAGCAATACGGAGGGTATCCCAGTTTTGGGTCCTGACACTTTTATCCGCAAGAACTCTTTTGTACCGATTCATCCAGCCCGCAACAAGGGCCAGTTCTTGAAGGCGTCCTGCCACAGGGGAGGCTTAGTTAAAGCCGCTTTGAAGGGGATCCTTTGGGATTCGGCTGCGATGAATTCACGAGGATCAGAAACTCCCACGGGACCAAGGAAGTAGGATGTCGAATTGGCCTCGGTGCGAATCAAAAGCTCAGTGGAAAGTTCCTGAGGGAAGGCGGAGAAGAAATCTCAGGTAAAAAATTAAAAAGCTAAGTGCCGAATGAAGCTTATGGTGGAGGAATTTACCTGAGCAGCTTGATTTTGACCCGCCATTGAGGATTTGAGCTCAGGAAAAGGTGATCTAGGGTTTGGATCTGGGTGAAGACTCCGACGGATTGCGAAGAGAGAGAACGGGTGTTGAACAAGTTCAATTTGAAGACGTTGGTGGCTGGAGTCAATTCCGGAATAAAATCACTTTTATCCCGTAATTGAAGGGGCATATGTTAACACCAAAATTTGGTAAGGTAAGGAGTCTGACTTATGGGTCCAACTCGGTGAGGAATCCGTCCGGCGGAAGGAAGGTTTCTTCAGATGAATTCGGCAGAAGAGTCCGCGGTCGGCAATTTGCTTCCGTTCGGCAAGGAAACTGTTGCGCTGATTTTGCGGGATTGCGTGGTGACGTGGCCCGAGCGGAAGGGACGAATGGATGGATAAGCAATCGCACTTAGAGATAAATTCGATATCGAATCCATTCGAGGTCATGCTTAACAGGGTATAAATATGGACCCTGAATGTATGTAACAGACATTCGAAATATTCTCAATACAAACTGGCTTTACGCCAAACCCTTGAGTCCTTTGTCGTGTCGTCGAGTTCTTCGAGAGGGTTCATCGATCCGTCGACCTCCGTGAGTACCGGCAACCTTGTATCATGTCTAGTATCATGCGGTGGATTTAGATCTGATGCAAGTAGTCTTGTTACCATGCTTAGTGTCATGCGGTAGATTCAAGCTTGGTTCAAGAGGGTTTCTTGTTAGGTCATGAGTCATGCGGTAGGCTAAGATCTAGCTTGAAGCTAGTTATCGGCTCTATTGAATTTTGGCAAGATTCAATAGATTCATTAAGTTACCCCGTGTTGCTTTGAATTTTTGCTTTATGTTTAAATTCATGTAACACTTCTTTGCCCAATCTAGATGGGTTTGGATCGGCTCTATCTTTTTGATGATCCTTATGCGAATCGAGTTTGCACCCTTGGCTTAAATAGCACGTGGATCACATGTTCCCTGAGAGCCGAAACCGAATCGATCTAGGTTGTCATGTGTTGCGGGTTCAAGCTTGCCAAATCTTGTATAAATCTTGAAAGAGCTGGGTATCATGCGGTAGATGCAGGTTTTTGGGTTGTTTTGGAGCTAGTCATCCGGTGGATTAGATTTCAATCCAATCTGATAGATTTATCTTGTTTGGTAATGTTCGTTCCTTCTTCATGGACCCCGATTCGGCTGTTCAGCCGTGTTCGGTTATGCTTTCACGAGTAAAACGCGTTCATAAGTCGTGTTTTAAATATTGTATGCTTTTAGCTTTCCATGTTTAGATTGTATCATGCGGTGGATAGATCTATTTGTGGATGGTGGTTTGATATCAAGCAAGTCGTATCATGCGGTGGATAGATTTGTTTGATATCATGCCTGACGGGTTTTAAAGTGCCTAGACATGCGGTAGACTAGCGCTTGGGACCTATGGATGCTTCTTTATTACATATTTATGATCATGCCTTTACTTCACTTATTATTTAATGTTGTTTATCACGGGGATCGGTCATGGCTTTGCGCACGTGCACTTTTTTCCAAATAAAGACCGATCTATCGTTATGCTTACGTCATCTATTCGGCTATGTTACTTTTTGCACTTTAAAGCTCCCGAATGGTTTCAGTTTGCTGGCAGATAGCTTCTTATAGCTATATGTCATCTCACTTGGCTTTCTAGCCGTAAATATGGAACTGTCTGGTACCACCCGGCAAGTTCCAAGCTTTGGAATTTAACTACTTTGTCTTTTGTTAATTTTCAGAGAAAATTGACTGGCACGTCTTATGATCTCTTCGCGTGTGAAGCTAGCTTGTTCGGCTTGCTATGTGCTTGGCGTGTGGTGCAGATTTTACGTCAACAGGATCAACGCCGGTGGAGGGAAGGAAGCAAGAGGAGGACTCCAAGCCGCTGGCCTAGGGGTGTTCCCAACCTTCATCGCCGCCATCTTCATCGACGACGTTCTCCAGAGTCTCCATCACCCCTATGTGCTTCCATCCATGTATTATGATGGGGTAATGTCTCCGTTCATCCCTAGGGTTAGATGGATGCATGATATGTAATATATACATGAATCTTATGTCAATTTATGCTTTATGGTCTATGTCTTCGCGTATGCTTTGTTTACATATGTTTGCGCAACATGTGGTCTTAGTGGGGTTTGTGGTAATCGTGCTGATTAGCTTAACCCTAGGGATGCTTAGGTATAGATGCGGTTATACGTGAAAGTGTTTGATTACCTTGGGTAGTGACATTACGGTGGAGGGAAAAGGCTTAGCGGCCGCATAATCACCATGAAGCTAGTGTAGGCAACACCCTTTTCAAGTAGTAGATGCATGTTCATGTGATCCTAAACCCTAGGGAGGGAACGCTTATCTACCTTAATATCTCTCTTGTGTCCACCCTTTGCCATCTAGTTTAACCTTAGACTTCTTAGATTAACATAGGTTAGATTGTCTTTACCTTTAGATTAATACCCCTTTCAAAGGTTTTCCATCAAGTAGATTAGTACTTGTTTAAGCGCTAGCAATCCCCTTGCTCTGCATATTGATAAGAACCTAGGGAATCCCTGTGCTGAAAAAGGAGTATGTCCGTACGGTTGCAGATCAAAAGTTGTTACGTGTTTCAACCATCAACAAGCCCCTTTTCTGGCGCCGTTGCCGGGGAGCAAGCCAGTTTGCTACGTTTAATCTTGTATTAGTTTTGTTGTTTACTAACATCTAACCCTTGTTTTCTAGAAAAAACCCTTTTGTTCTTTTATCTTTAGAGCCTAGATGGATTTGTTCACCTCACCTTTGGAGGACGAAGAGATGTCACTAAGGGAGCTAGCAATGCTGTCAATGGAGGACATTGAGATGCAAAAATCAGATTTGGCGCTTGCTACAACCCACTAAGAAGCGAAGCCTAGAATCATCAACTTAGTGGCGACAAACCCCTTTAGAGGATTGGAAGATGACAACCCATATAGAGACATTAAGGAATTCAGATAATATGCAACACGGTGCAACAAGGAGTTCCGGCCAATTGGTTCATGTGGAATCTTTTCTGTTCTCTCTAAGATGAAGCACGAAGATGGTACACACTTGCGTCCGTTGAAGCAAAAGGAAATTGTGATGAGCTAGGGAAGAAGTTTGTTTTGAAGTTCTTTCCCATAAGCAAGGTCCAAGACTTAAGGAGGCAAGTGCTCACTTTCAAGCAAGGAGAAGAAGAAGGAATTAATGAAGCTTGGGACCGTTTTAACGAACTACTCAAGCAAGGCCCGAACTTGGGATTTCCGGTGACTTGATGTTACATACCTTTTATTTTTCACGAACCCCTAACTCTGCTAGTTTTGTAAGTATGTGTGCAGGCAGTGATATAATGGATAAAATAATTAGTGAAGCCACACAAATCTTAAAAACGATAAGCAATGGAAAAAGAACGCAACGAGATTGGCAAAGAAGTTGTCGGGAGGAGCAAAACGACAAAAGGAAGCCCGAGGTGCTTGCTGAAATTTCCAAAAATGATGAAACAGAGGCCAAAAAAGATGAACCGACCATACAAGAAATTGAAGATCCACTTCCCAAGGTAAGAGAAGTCATTCCAACGCATCAAGAACCAATGAATATGAAGACCCGTGCAAGGAGTTATGGAGAAAACATTGAGACTTGCGCGTTCTGAAATTTCAGGACAAATTTCATCGCCGAAGTAAAACGGACGTAACTCTCTTGTCCAGAGTACGATTTGGGAAAATAAAGACTCGTTGGAAAGGAAATTTTGTGCACTGTGCAATGGAGTAGAATTTGGGTATACTTTATGTTCTGTATATTAAAGAAAAATTCATGGAGTGAAGGCAGCACCAATGGGTGATAAAGAAGGAGATAGTGATGAAGCAAAAGGATGCCTTGGGCAAGTCTTGTATAAGTGATCAAGCACAACATGGGAAGTATATTAAAGCTGCATTGGTACCTTTTCTTCTTGCATGAAGGGCCATGGCTATGCGACGAAAAAAAGGTATGTGATAAAGTCGAGCTCTATGACTTTAAATGAAGTGCTTTTCGAGAGGAAACCCGTTTCTTTATGTTTTTATTCATTTCTTAAAGAGAATAAATAATGGCTCCATCTTATGATGATCAACTTGTGGTTATTAATCTAAATTTAGTTTTCTTTTTAGAACCACCATCATGTTCATGCTCATATTCAGTTATTTGCATGCATTGCATTTTGTTATCAACGTGATGTTTCTTTGTGTATACATGTTTTGCACATAGTTGGCTTGGTTGTTTTATATACTTAATGATGTATGCTTCAGTTTCCATGTTAATGCTTCTAGGGCATTTTTCTCTTTGTGATCTTGGGTAAACTTTGTCTTTAAACATGATTGCGGACCATAATCATTAAGTTCGATAAACCTTGCTAGATTTTCTTATGTTTTCATATTGCATTGGTTAGTTTATGAGCTTTGCAATGCACTTAATTTTTCTTGTGCTATAAGAGTTAATGATTTAGGGATAGACATGGTGTTTTAACCCAAGATTTATCAACCTTTATGGCTATGGAGAAATTCGGCAACCTAGTTGTAAACATGGTGGGTGAAAACATTGTCTTTGTTTATATGCTTTCCTATCATGTGCATACACACCTTGCACCACGCACACTCATTATGTTTTTATTTCTCATGAGACTAATTATGCCACGAGTTAAGCATCTTAGTTGCTATTGTTGGATTGTTGGGAATTCTATCTACTCCCAACCGTCACCTTGGGGGTAAAATGTGCGCTTAAAACGTTTTGTAGGCAAAATAAAGACTCTAACGACAAGGAAATTGAAGGATGCCTAAGTAAAAATACTTTGTCTTCTTCTTCAACGCCTAACAAAATGCTAATCATGTGGGAGGCCCAAAATCTACAACACGGAAGGGCAACATGGCGCTCTAGAAGATAGAATGATCAAGAACATTAACATCTCCAGGTCAATGCGCAAGAAGCCGCTGATCTCATCAAAATTCTGCGTGGTCCTGCCGGTTCTCTATCTTTTTTTAGACACTAAGGTTCTCTATCTATCCTGCCGGTCTAACCCTATGTGAAGCATTGATTGCATAAAGGTAACATACAAACACGAAGGGATGTATGGATCAATCCACCTAGCCATAAAAGTAAGCAAACCAAAGGTAAACCTAGCCTATTGTCTTCTTGTTGCCATTCCGGCCAAGGTGATAAACCGATCTAAACCTATACTATGATAAGGATTACACTCAATATGGAGTAACCCGATATGGAGTGGTCCGATGCACGTTCACTCGCCGCTTTCTCCCCTCTCGTACCGTCACTACGCGAGGATAATCATCACCTTGCGATAAACCTCGGTCCATGCACTACTATGGTGTATCTGCAAGACAAGACTAATCACCATGATTCGATCTAGTCCTACTAAAGGCATATGGTAGCTACACATATGAATAAGTATAACTCGTAGTAGATCAAAGTATGACAAGATATAGTTACATCACCGAATGTTGAAGGTACAAACGACTTGGCGAATTCAAGTCGATGCTCCGGAACTCCAACATGGCTTCACCACGCAGGGCCAACCATGGCGGCTAGGGCATGACCTAAGGCATCTCCTAGGCAACTCGAGGACTCGCAGCGGCCGTCGGCTTCCTCCCGGTGCTTCTCCTTCGTCTCGGCGGCTCTCTGATGAATGGATGGATGTGGCGGCCGGCGGAGGCAGAGACAATTTATATACAAGCACCTAGTGAAAAAGAGGGACGCGAACCGGGCTCGGATCAGGCTGGACCGGCCGGCCTGGGCCGACCGGCCCAGGCCCATTTTGGTCCGGGTTGGCCCCGTCTCGCTCCCCGATGCTTCTTGGTCAATTGTTGACTTGCTCCCTTATGCATGTGGGCCCTTAACGTCGTCTTCTCCATGCTTTGGACAGAGCTCCTTGTCGCGCAAGCTTCAACATCTTTTGTCCAGGTCCCTGGAGTTTCACGGATTCATGCTTCGGTCCCTGGACCCTTTGGAGTCATGTTCATGATGTGTCTTGACTTGTGTCGGGCTTCATGATCGTCTCTTGAAGTGCTTGATGAACTTATCCCGAAAGTCTCCCTTTAAGCTCTAGTTTCCTACATAAACAACAAACTCCAAAATCAACATGCGAGAGTGAACTTGATACCTCCGGGGGGTTAGTACCATTGGTTAGAATATCAAATATGTGCAAATGTTGACGGTAAACTTGTAGCTAGGTGTACCAAAATCGACCGTCAACACCCACATACATATCTTTGGTCTTTGATTTAAGTTTATTGATAGCCGAATAACTTGTTGTTTATATGAAAACTTAACTTTTATGCTATCTACATATTTGTGATGCTCTTGCAAAGTTCTACCTGCGAAAGCCATATACATATATGTTCTATGATAACAAAACCCGTAGATTGCAAACATTTGTTTTGATGAGTTGGATTAGGAGTGATTTCTATGGTTCGAGACTAAGAAGCTAGTCATTCCTTTGTGTAACTTTTTCATGCTAGCCTTTTTGTCCATGCATTGTGGGTTTTCACATCGAAAATTTCGCAAACTTCGCTGGGCATCCACCTTAAACCAAAAACATCTTTTTGTGATCACCTCCTTGTCCACAGCCCAATTTGAGTATAGAATTTATGCTTACTTTAGCAATCATTCCCCCCCTCTTTATGCTCGATGTAACATCCTTGACTTTGTTGGACTGTAAAAATGTTGGATTTCAAAAACTTGCTATGAATTTGTGTGCTCAATAAATCATTTAAGGATGCCTTCCATTTTCCCTTCCCTAAATCCTTGATTTCATTTATTTCAATCAATAATTTTAGGACTCACAAAATGCTAGTGTGAGAAGTTGGATTTTCATTTGGGATTGATGAGAACCGGAGCGTCCGAGGACCGGTGGATTGTCGCTCCTGGCTGTGATGAGTGATTGACAACATGGCGTGGACTGACTCTTGGCCGAGTATTGCAGGTGTAGGTTGCGGCTTGATTTGCGTTGGTGCAGGTGAAGTGTGGGCGCGAAAGCTCTATGCCTTGCAGGTCCTCCGAGGAGTGGAGAGACATGTAGTCCTGACTCGAGGGACCCGGTGGCCAGCGGGGTCAAGTGCGGGCCGCATGGTGGCAAGAAAAGCAAGATGAAGTCGTCTATCGGAGCCGGTGCAGGGTAGCGGCTCATGACCGGAGTCTGCACGTGGGGTTTGCGGCGGTTCACCACAAAACCGTCGGGTTACTTGGTTGAGCCACAGAACCAAGACCGGAGGCTCGGCGGGTGGAGACGAGATCTGGGCGCACCGAGAAGCTTCGACGCATCGGGAGGACGCGGTCTGCGGCGACGACGTGGCCGTGCGATGAAGATGAGTGCTACATGACGTATTTGCCCCCGAGGGGTTGTATCACAACTTAAGTGCCAGGGGTAGTGTGGTCTTTTGCCTGGCTGGGAGGGGACTTATATATATTAGCTCTAGGATTTCTAGGAAAACCTTACATCCGGACTGCTTCTCATTTCTTTGCTCCATAGGGTTAGATTTTTTCCTCCATTTGTAAAGAATTTGACCTCTGAGTGAATGGAAGCTTTCATGGTTACGTCGATTCCCCACTTGTAGGTCGTTGGATTTTCATGTTTTGTTCGAGCTATTTTCGTCGGTTTTTTGTGCGCAGCTTATTCTTCGATTCTGAGGTATTTGGGTTCGAATTTGTTGGTGGGGATCATGGATAGTTGCCTCGTGCATCTTTGTGCTTGATATTGACCCCCCAAACTTCGAATTAAGCCTCCGATTGAAGGATTTCGGTTGGACCCTAGCTTTTTGGTTGAGCTCGGTTTTGATTCGATTCCCGGCGATTTAGTTCGTTTGAGGACCCAAGTTTTGGGGCATAGCATCCCCTAGGGATGCTTCACTTCTCCCACAAAATCTTTCCTCAAGAGCTCAAGCCGTTTGGGAGATCCATGGTGGGATAGGGGAGGTTGACTTCTCGGTTTTCACCTCGGGTTGTTCTGATCGAGGGCTGGCGGACTGTCCGCCTGTAGCTCGCGGACCACCCGCGAGGTGTGAGTTCTTCACGTGTGCGTCCAATTCTTGCGAGCTCGCGCGTAGATCTTTCGAGGTGGCAAAGTTTTGTGGCATGAGGTTTGGCGGACCGTCCGCCCGGAGGTCGCAGACCGTCCACGTGGCACAAGTTGCTCTCGGACAGTCCGCGGGTAGGGTACAGACCATCCGCATTTCGGGATGCATGTTTGGTGATTCTGTTGCATTTAACGAACTGTCCGCTCGAGGGTCGCGGACCGTCCACCCGGTGCTCGCGGACCGTCCGCCTGGGCTTTCGCACAACAGCTAAGTCCTTTACTTCTTGAGTTGTGCTTCCACTTTGGGATTGTTTGGGGTTTGTTCCTAGGGTTAGTAGGTCCGTTGTGACTACGTGACCTTGGTAAACTCGTGTGGGAATCCTTGGTTGTGAATTTGGGGCATAGGCCGAGTTCTCTCTTTGGAGAAGAATTTTTATCGGCTCCCATTCACTACCCCCCTCTCTGGTCACCTAATCAGTCCTTCAATAGGTATCAGAGCCGGTTACGGATCTTCGTGATTCTAACCAGTCTAGGATCCAAATATGGTGTACCAAGAATGGGGTTCAGGTCCTCCACACTTTGATGGTAAGAACTACCATATGTGGCAAAGGCGGATGGCTGCTTTGCTCTGCGGCAAGGGTTAGATCCTGTGGGATGTCACGGTGAACACAGCTTATGTTCATCTGCTGAACTTCCTTGCTCCAGAATCGAGGGAAATGTTCGACACCAACAACAAGGCGGTTGACTACCTGTACAGTTCTCTGTGTGAATCCGAATTCGAACGAGAGCAGTTGAAGAATGCTCATGCCGGGAACGCTCAGGTTCAGGCTCAGCTCTTTGCAACCTACTGGAGAGAGTACGAGAGCTTCACTCATCCGTTGAGTCTGTAGATGCCATGTTTCAGCGTTTCATGGTGATCGTGAACAACATGAGGGCTAATGTGGTCGTGCTCCCGTATGATGACCATGACAGGGTTGTCAATCTCTTACTTCTTCTGGATCATACCGTGTGGAGTGGGAAGGTCGAGGCCATCTTAGATTTGGAAAAGTATGAGACCCTCACGGTGGACGAGCTGTTTTCAAAGCTCAAGTCGTCCGCGGTAGACCGTGGGGTGCATGCAAAGATCGAGAACCCGACTGATCCCCATAGCCTGGCTCTCATGTCTGGTTCAAGGAATAATGCTAACATGTCTTCGAGACATTTTTTTGTGTTTCCTTGTGTCCATGCCAGATGAGGAGTTTGACGTGATGGGCGAGGAGGATCTCCCGTTGTTGAGTAGGTGGTTCGAGCACTTGTACACGAACCAGAAGAATGCCCGGAGGAGCTCGGGCATGTTCTACTGATGCAGGAACTATAGGCCCTTCATCGTTGAGTGCCCGGAAGCTATGGAGGTCAAGCCCGAGCACAAGCACCATCTGAGGACCAACCACAAGCACCGCTCGAGGGATGACTACAAGGGCAAGCACAAGTCCGAGCGGAGGCCAAGGAGTGGTGGTCACAAGAAGAAGGAGCGGGCGATGGTGGCCGGCGCGAGCGACATCGACTCAAGCTCCTGCTACTCATCATCGAGCTCAAGTGATGAAGAAGAGAACTGGCACAATGACAAGCGGTCGGGCAAGAACATCAACGGCTTGTGCTTTGCCGCCCATGGCTTTTGCAGCATGGCACATATCTCCGCAAGCAAGAAGAACAACAAGGATGACTCGGGCTCCAACTCCGAGGAAGAGGTAAATAATGATCTATCTTTCTTGATAGCGGAGAATGCTAGGTTGAATGACTTGCTTGACAACCGTGATGATGTGCTTAGAAAGACCAACAAGGAGAAGAGGGAGTATAGGTCTTTGCTTGGAGAGGCTAAGGAGAAGGTGGTTGAGCTAGAATCTTTGCTCGATGATGCTAGGGCTCAGATAGATTCTCTTAAGTCTGCCCCTATTTTGACCAATGAACCTGAATGCACTGATTGTTCCACTTTTCTTGGTGAATTGACTGTGCTTAAGGAGAAATATGCCTCCAAGGTGGAGGAACTAGATGTGCTTAGGGTTGAGCTAGATGAGATGAAATCTAAACCCTCTTTGCTTGGTGCTTGCATTTCGTGTCCTGTCTTGCATGAGAAGCTAGATGTTTCACTTGTGTATGCTAGGTCTCTAGAAGCTCAGCTGAAAGCTCCTATTCCTACATCATGCTCTACTTGTGAAATGAATGCTATGAAGAATATGGAGCTTGCACACTATGTTGATCGCTTGCAGGATGAGAATGAGGAGTTGAGACAGTTGATGGGTTGGTTGTCTAGTCATGAGCCTCAGTTGAGGATGATGTCGAGGCATTTAAGCACCACGATGGAGAATCGCTTCGGGCAAACAAGGTTGGTGAGGGAAGTGGTGAGAATGAGGGGAGGATCGAAGGTATCCCAGAGCCACCAAAAAACCACCACAGAAATGCCTTTGTTCCTAAACCGAATCATCTTCGGAACCGACTAGACACAACCCTAGCTCCACCCGTGTTTCCTCCACAAACCGACAACTTCCAGAAACCCATCAAGTTCAAGAGTGACTTGGGGAACGAGTTCTTTAGGAAGAACAGAGAGAAACCGAGTGAGGAGAAACCTGAGCCCCGAGAGGACCCAAAACAAAAGCCAAAACCAAAATCCTTCCATTGTGAGCATTGTGGGAGGGATGGGCACCTTGTCGAGTTTTGCTTCAGAAGGAAGCGTGAGGAGAGGTTGGCTAGAGTGTTGGCCAACAAGGACAGGTACCGCCCTTCTCGTGGTGTGCCTGAGCCTAGGTTGGTGCCGAGAGGCGAGGGTATGGTGCGTACCATTTACCCTCGAGAGAGGCGTGAGTTTGTGCCTCAGAGCCACCACATAGAGAAGGTGGTAGGCATGTTGGGTTTGGGCGTGGTGAGTTTGTTGGACGTTCCTTTGCTCGTGGCCAATACGAGTATGGGGGAACGATCACAGCTTTAGGTCCCAGAGGAGCTATGGGCCGCGGTCTCCCCTTCGTGGTATGCGTAGTCCTCCAAGGGGACGTGTTAGTGTTCCACCTAGGAGTGATAGGATGGATTTTGCTAACCCCACATTTGAGCAAATTGTGAGGCACTGGTTTGATTCATTTTGTACTAACCCCAATGCTGATTCTTTTGCTCACTCTCGCTCTCGTTTTTTATTTTGAAGGTGGGAGGCATGGAGGGCTTTTGGTTGATCGACTCCGGTTGCTCTCGACACATGACCAGAGATCGAAGGTGGTTCTCCAGCCTCACCCTGGTGATGACCAAAGAGTACATCACTTTTGGGGATAATGGGAAAGGTAGAGTGCTTTCAGTGGGCACGGTGAAGGTGAGTGAGTCTGTGACTCTTCGACGTGTTTCCCTTGTCAAGTCTTTGGGTTACAATCTTCTCTCTGTCTCCCAACTTCTTGATGAGGGTTTTGAAGTCCGTTTCAAAACGTGTTGTTCTCGTGTTTTGGATTCTTGAGGCGATCTTGTGTGCATGATCGTCCCCGATTTCAAAGCCGATTTTTCTCAGTGTGTTGGCTCTTTTCGTTGTTTGGTTGCTTGTGTTTCAGCGGAGCTTTGGAAATGGCATAGGAGACTAGGTCACTTGAGTTTTGACTTGTTATCACACTTGAGTGGGCTAGGATTAGTCCGAGGATTGCCAAATTTGAAATACCAAAAGTATTTGGTATTTTCTCCGTGTAGGCATGGCAAGATGGTCGCTGCCTCTCATCCGCCTCTGACATCCGTTATGACAGAGAGGCCATGCGAGTTGTTCCATATGGACTTGGTCGGTCCAGTTTGTGTGTGCTCGGCGGGTGGGAAATGGTATGTCCTTGTGATCGTGGACGACTATTCTCGCTATGCTTGGGTCTTCTTTTAGGCTGACAAGGGGGAGATGTTTGGTTTTGTGAGGGATCTAATCTTGAGATTGAAGAACGAGAGACATGGAGATGTTGTTCGAGCTATTCGTAGCGACAATGGCAGTGAACTTAAAAACTCTCGTTTCAAAACCTTTTGTCATGATTTGGGTCTCGAACATCAGTTTTCTTCTCCTTATGTGGCTTGTCATAATGGTGTGGTTGAGAGGAAAAATCGTTCCCTTTGTGAGATGGCTCGGATGATGCTTGATGAGCATAAGACTCCGACGAGATATTGGGCGGAAGTGGTGAATACCGCTTGCCATGTTGGGAAACAGATTTTTCTGGGGGCCTTCTTGAACAAGACGTGCTATGAGGTCATGCACAGGCGAGCACCCAGAGTGAGCCATTTTAGGGCCTTTGGTTGTCGGCGTTTTATTCTCAAGAATGGTAAGCTAGATAAGTTTGAGTCGAGGTCTTCTGATGGGATTTTATTAGGTTATGCTAGTCATTCTCTAGCATTTCGTGTGCTCAACCTTGATACTAACCTAGTCATAGAGACTTGCGAGGTGACCTTCGACGAGACACAACCATGCAATTCATCTGTCTTTGAGTGTGCAGGTGATGATGAAGTTAGCAAGAAGATCTTTGAGGACGAGGAGGATGATGCTGGAGAGGATGATGGTGAAGCTCCATCCACGCATGTACCCTCTACTTCCACTATGAGGACTATTGACGGTGAATTTCCGTCAACCTAGAGTACTTGTTATACATTGGTTTTGATTATGATTTGCAACTAACCCGCCACTAGGCATACTAATGATGTAACAAGTTCACACTTGCATGTCGATTTTGGAGTTGGTTGTTTACGTAGGAAATCTACACTAAAGAGGAGACTTTCGGGATAAGTTCACCAAGCACATTGGAAGAAGATCATGAAGCCCGACAAGAGTCAAGACACGCGATGAACATGACTCCAAATGACCCGAGGACCGAAGCGTCAACATGCAAGTCTTCAGGGACTCAACCAGAAAACAGCGAAGCTTGCATAGCAAGGATTCAAGCCTTAACCGTGAAGGAAACGACGTCAAAGGCCCACATGCAAGTGCACACAAAGAAGGGATCACGCGAGAAGCAACCGGGGAGGAAACCGGGGCCGAACCGGCCCGAAGTGGGCCTCGGCCGGCCGGCCTGGGCCGACCGGCCCAGCCCACTTCGGGGTCGGTTCGGTCCCCCCTTTGCCCTAGGTGTTCGTCTATTTATTGCCTCCGCCACCGTCGGCCGCCACATCGAACAAATCATCCTACCGACGCCAATCACTAGAACACCGCCGCCACAAGATGAGGGAGAGAGTTAGATGAGCTCGTCGCAAGGATCAATGCCGGCAAAGAGAAGGAAGCAAGAGGAGGACTCCAAGCCGCTGGCCTAGGGGTGTTCCCAAGCTCCATCGCCGCCATCTTCATCGACGACGTTCTCTGGAGTCTCCATCACCCCTATGTGCTTCAATCCATGTAAGATGATGGGGTAATGTCTCCGTTCATCCCTAGGATTAGATTGATACATGCTATGTGATCGCTACTTGATTCGTGGTTTCAATCTATTGTTTTCATATTGATGATGCTTCGTTGATTAAGGTAGGCCACCATGTTTTTTTTTCGGGCGTATGATATCCACTACACCCATAGATTCCATCAACAAGTCCTTACGCTTGCGGATCGTAGGTGGATACGAGTTTTATCCGTCAACAAGCCCCCTTTTTCTGGCGCCGTTGCCGGGGAGTAAGCTAGTTTGCTACGTTTAATCTAGTATTAATTTTGTTGATTACTAACATCCAACCCTTATTTTCTAAAAAAAGAAAAAAAAAACTTTTTTGTTTTTCTTTCTACTTTTCTTATGCCTAGATGGATTTGTTCACCTCACCATTGGAAGACGAAGAGATGTCGCTAAGGGAGCTAGCAATGCAGTGAATGGAAGACATTGAGATGCAAAAATCAGATTTGACGTTTGCTACAACCCACTATGAAGTGAAGCCTGGAATCATCAAGTTAGTGGCGACAAAACCATTTAGAGGATTGGAGGATGACAACCCATATAGACACATTAAGGAATTCACGATGTTATGCAACACGGTGCAACAAAAAGGAGTTCCGGCCGCTTGGTTCAAGTGGAATCTTTTTCCATTCTCTCTCGAAGATGAAGCGCGAAGATGATACACACTTGCGTCTGTTGAAGCAAAAGGAAATTGGGATGAGCTAGTGAAGAAGTTTCTTCTGAAGTTCTTTCCCATAAGCAAGGTCCAAGACTTAAGGAGGCAAATGCTCAATTTCAAGCAAGGACAGGATGAAGGAATTGATGAAGCATGGGACCGTTTTAATGAGCTACTTGAGCGAGGCCCGAACTTGGGATTTTCCGGTGACTTGATGTTGCATATCTTTTATTTTTCACTAACCCCTAACTCGTCTTGTTTTGTAAGCATGTGTTCAGGCGGTGATATAATGGATAAAACAATTAGTGAAGCCGCACAAATCTTCCAAAGGATAAGCAATGGACAAAGAACACTACGAGATCGGCAAAGATGTTGTTGAGAGGAGCAAAATGACAAAAGCAAGCCCAAGGTGCTTGCTGAAATTTCTGAAAAAGATGAACCGAAGGTCAAGGAAGATGAACCGACCATACAAGAAAGTGAAGATCCACTTCCCAAGGTAAGAGAGGTCATTTCGGAAGTTAAAAATGTTGAAACTAACATGAATGTAGGTCGAAGTATGTGGAATGCTAGACCATTGGCGGAGTTCATTCAATCCGGTTGGGTTCAAGTTGATTTTGCCCCACTAATTAACTACCGAAGGAAGGAGGAACGCCGACATGTTGCCAAACTAGTTGAAGATATATTTGATCAATAGATGAGTGGGGAGTCGATCCAAAAGATGTTTGAAGAAAAAAGAGAAGAAGGAGATGAAGGATGGATCGACCGGTTTGACAACTCAAAGATTTGTGATGAAGGAAGAGAAGAGTACAACCGTGATGAGCCTAGTGACTCAAAGGATAAATGGGAGGAGATAGGACTCAAGCTAAAAGATGAATGGGAAGGGGTTGACATAGATCAAGTACTCCAAGAAGGCCCCTCCCCACGAGGTGATAGCTTGTGTGCTATTGAAGCCTACACACTAGCAAATCAAGACATGGAAGTACTCAAGGATGAAGGAAAGAGTGGATCAACAATGAGCGATCTTGACGACATGTGGTACATGGAAGATAAAGAAAGCAACATACAAGTCTTTGAAGATGAAGATTTGGTTGATAAAGAAGACTTCAAAGAAGAGATGAATGCGTACATAGTTGAAGGATTACATGTTCCACATGATGAGTTGAAGAAATTGCAAGATGGTGATGAAGAGACAGCTACACTTGTTGAGATCGATTCGCCTTCAACACCGCTAGATGAACCAAATATCACTCTTGTTAAAAAAGCTCTAAGGCCAAGGTACACGCTGAAATCTCAAGATATTATTGGTATTGATGTTGATAAATTCAAATACTTATGCTCAACCAATAGTATGAATGATAGTTTAATGTCTATGCCTTGTTCCAATAGTGATCATATTGATAGGTTAGATTTTCTTGAGAATGAAAAAGAGGAAAGATTTACTTTTGATCCAATTAATCTCACACCTAAACAACCTTTGCCTAATGATGAGCTAAGTGCTATGCATGAAACATATGCTTCTTTTATTTACACCTTGACTTGTTGCTACAATTCACATGTGGTGTTAATTATGGACGCGTATGTTTACAATAAGTTTTGTAAATCTCGATCATGCTTTGCGCTTGGTCAAGCTAATGACCTTAACGAATCATATGTCGGGAAAGGCCTGATTTTCACTAACCATGTAGACAAGGCTTGAATAACGAAAAGAGAAGTCATGCCTAAAAGAGTTGCAAGATAAATCATCAACCTCTCTGAATCCCGCGATGGATGCTGCTGTCTTCATCAATTTGAGAGCTTGTTCAGAGGTGTACAAATGGAGCAAATGAGATATCCAGAAGCTCCATCAAGTTACCATTCCAACGCATCAAGAACTAACAAGTTTTGAAGACCCGTGCAAGGAGTTATGGAGAAAACATTGAGCGTTGCGCGTTCTAAAATTTCAGGACAGATTACATCGCCGGAGTAAAACGGGCGTAACTCTCTTGTCCAGAGTCCGATTTGGGCAAATGAAGACCCGTTGGAAAGGAAATTTTGTGCACTGTGCAATTGAGTAGAGCTTGAGTATACTTCCTGCTCTGGACATTAAAAAAATCATAGAGTGAAGGCAGCACCAAAGGATGATAGAGAAGGAGATAACGATGAAACAAAATGATGCTTTGGGCAAGTCTTCTATAAGTGATCAAGCACAACATGGGAAGTAAATTAAAGCTGCATTGGTACCTTTTCTTCTTCGAAAAATCCTTCCCACAACCAGAAGGTGCACCTTTTCTTATCTCCAACTGTTCAATTATGTATCGAGATTCGTGCTAGCACACTAATATATTGATTGTTGGCTGATCGTCCCACTCACATGTGCTGCAGTACGAATCTCGAGGCAGCTACCATCGCACGATAAAGAGAGGTGCACCTCCCAGTTGTGGAAAAACCACTTTGTTTCTTCTTGCTTGAAGGGCCATGGCTATGCAATGAAAAGAAGGTATGTGAGAAAGTCCAGCTCTATGACTTTAAATGAAGCGCTTTTTGGGAGGCAACCCGTTTCTTTATATTTTTACTACTTTCTTAGAGAAAATAAAGAATGGCACTATCTTATGATGATCAACTTGTGGTTATTAATCTAAGTTCAGTTTTCCTTTTTAGAACCACCATCATGTTCATGATAATATTTATTTGTATGCATTGCATTTTGTTATCAATGTGATGTTTCTTTGTGTATACATGTTTTGCACATAGTTGGCTTGGTTGTTTTATATACTTAATGATGTATGCTTCAGTTTCCATGTTAATGCTTCATAGGTACCTATGGGTGTTTTCCTTTTGTGATCTTGTATAAACGTGGTGTTTAAACAAGATTGCGGACCATCATCGTTAAGTTCGATAAACCTAGCTGGCTTTTCATATGTTTTCATGTTGCTTTGGTTAGTTTATAAGCTTTGCAATGCTCTTAATTTTTCTTGTGCTATAAGAGTTATTGATTTAGGGATAGACATGGTGTTTTAACCCTAGATATATAAACCTTTATGGCTATGGAGAAATTCGGCAACCTAGTTGTAAACATGGTGTTTAGAACTAGGTGAAAACATTGTCTTTATTTATATGCTTTCCTATCATGTGCATACACACCTTGCACCATGTACACTCATTAGGTTTTTATTCCTCATTAAACTAATTATGCCACAAGTTAAGAATCTTAGGAGACATTGTTGGATTGTTGGCAATTCTATCTACTCCCAACCGTCACCTTGGGGGTAGAATGTGCGTTTAAAACGTCTTACGGTGCAAGATAAAGACTCTCACTACAAGGAAATTGAACGATGGCTAAGAAGTGCTTTGTCTTCTTCTTCCATGACTAGCAAAATGCTAAGCATGGGGGAGACCCTGAATCTTCAACACGGAAGTGCAACATGACACTCTAGAAGATAGAATGATAAAGATCGTTAACATCTCCGGATCAATGCGCAAGAAGCCACCAATCTCATCAAAATTCTGCATGGTCTCAAAGGAAAAACACTAGATATTTTTGGATATTTAGAAGCCCCATGAAGTTATGAATCCGACAAATCAAGAATCAAGATAATCGGAGGTTCCTACAAGCAGTTATGCCCGAATCACCGAGTGCAACACGTCCTAAATCAGTTTTGGACAGCACACAGCGCTGAAGTAAAACGGACATAGCTCCTTTGTTTGAACTCCGTTTTCGATGAATGACCACACGTTGGAAAGGTAATTTCATAAACTTTTCAATAGAGCTATATTTTGATATATGTTCTGTTCTGGGCAGAGGGGGACATCCATGAAAAAGAGACAGCAATGAGATGATGAGAACAAGAAAGAGGAGATGGTGATGACAACATTGAAGAGAAGGGTGACCAATGACTCCATTAAGCATACAAGATCAAATTCAGAAGTTTAGGAGCATTAATAAATCAAGACAAAAGCAAAGGCCACATCGATACATGGAGATGTCGGAAGAAGGCAACGAATAATTACAAAGGATGGTAACATCTCCATGGACCTTCTCTTTTCCAAACACAAATGCTTGTAAGTATGCCTTCAACATCAACTAGGTGCAACCTTTTGTTTTTCTCTTCAAACAATAACATGGCTACTAGGAGGACAACCTGGGTTTCTTTTCACTTTCGATAGATAAGCATGACCATGTGTTCACCTCGATGTTCTACATTGCCTATGCTTACGGAAAAATGATGAAAGTTGCTGCTTTGTTTTACCTACATGAATTTATACATGTCTTGGCTAATTACTCTCTATAATATGATCTGAAATTAATTTAAATACCGGCTCTTTTATTTGTGGAGGTGAAATGACTATGCTCTAGACCCACATACATATATTTGCTCTTTGATTTAAGTTTATGGATAGCCGGATAACTTGTTGTTTTTATGAAAACTTAACTTTTATGCTATCTACATATTTGTGATGCTCTTGAAAAGTTCTACCTACCAAAGCCATATACATATATGTTTTATGATAACAAAACCCGTAGATTGCAAACATATGTTTTGATGAGTTGGATTAGGATTGATTTCTATGCTTCGAGACTAAGAAGCTAGTCATTCCATTGTGTAACTTTTTCATGCTAGCCTTTTTGTCCATGC
Organism: Cenchrus americanus; assembly: GCA_947561735.1. Taxonomy (NCBI): domain Eukaryota; kingdom Viridiplantae; phylum Streptophyta; class Magnoliopsida; order Poales; family Poaceae; genus Cenchrus; species Cenchrus americanus. The sequence goes on from OX387239.1 coordinate 131,314,022, forward strand.
ATTGTGGGTTTTCACATCGAAAATTTCACAAACTTCGCTGGGCATCCACCCTAAACCAAAAACATCTTTTTGTGATTACCTCCTTGTCCACAACCCAATTTGAGTATGGAGTAATATTCTCGATGGAGATTCAAATATTCTGCAATATTATGGAATTTATACTTACTTTAGCAGTCATTTCCCCTCTCTTTTATGCTCGAGGACGAGCATCGTTCAAGCATGGGGGACGAGTCATTCTCTGACACAAATGCTAAGTATTATGTTGCAAAAAGTTTTGAGGAGCAAAAGAAAAAAAGAATAAAAATGAAAAATGAAAAAAAAATATGATAAGAAGAAAAGAAAAGTAAGAAAAATAGGAAGAATAAAGTGAGAAAAAAAGAAAGAGAGAAAAATGAGAAGGAAATAAAATAAAGAAAAAAATAAAGATGCTCCTCGGTTCTTTTCGCTTCATAAGTTCTCAAGTGCCTTGATGACAAATCCATACTCAAATCTTCCAACCATGTGCAATCCGATAACGAGGACTTCACTCGTGCCTCGGGATCATCCATTTGCCACTTGCACATGTCCACTTATCTAAATGTGTGTGTTTTGTCCCTCTCTCTTTCCAACATATATTTTTCATGGCCTTTTTGATGAGTCTCGGTAATTCCAATAGACCACTCTCTTAATTTGACAATATTTCGGATATATGTTTTGCTAGGATTGTTTTTAACCTTCCAAGCTCTAATAAGCCTTCCACTATCACATATGAGTAGAGTAGGTTGAAAATAATCTAGTATAGGCTTGAGTGACTTGATGAGATGAGTGTTTCCATGAGCTTTTGCAAGAGATTTTCACTTATGTTGGATATGCATCTTTTTGAAAATCTTCCATGTGACAAGGTAATGGTTTGAAGTTCACTTAAGTTTGAGAGCATCATGTTAAATGTGGCTTGTTCTTTATTGTTAGTCTATCTTCCATAATGAAAAAGAAGCCGGTCACAACTTGAACTTTAAAATAAATTCTTAAGAGAGAGCAATTCGCCTGGTCATGAATGACTAAGTGTAGGGACAACATTGGAAGACAACATTAATTTCCCTTTTAAGCAAGGATTACTTACTTGAGGACGAGCAAGGTTAAGCATGGGGGCGATGTTGACGGTGAATTTCCGTCAACCTAGAGTACTTGTTATACATTGGCTTTGATTATGATTTGCAACTAACCCGGCACTAGGCATACTAATGATGTAACAAGTTCACACTTGCATGTCGATTTTGGAGTTTGTTGTTTACACAGGAAATCTACACTAAAGAGGAGACTTTCGGGATAAGTTCACCAAGCACATTGGAAGAAGATCATGAAGCCCGACAAGAGTCAAGACACGCGATGAACATGACTCCAAATGACCCGAGGACCGAAGCGTCAACGTGCAAGTCTTGAGGGACTCAACCAGAAAACAGCGAAGCTTGCATAGCAAGGATTCAAGCCTTAACCGTGAAGGAAACGACGTCAAAGGCCCACATGCAAGTGCACACAAATAACGGATCACGCGAGAAGCAACCGGGGAGGAAACCGGGCCCGAACCGGGCCGAAGTGGGCCTGGGCCGGCCGGCCTGGGCCGACCGGCCCAGCCCACTTCGGGGTCGGTTCGGTCCCCCCTTTGCCCTAGGTGTTCGTCTATTTATTGCCTCCGCCGCCGTCGGCCGCCACATCGAACAAATCATCCTACCGACGCCAATCACCAGAACACCGCCGCCGCAAGATGAGGGAGAGAGTTAGATGAGCTCGTCGCAAGGATCAACGCCGGCAGAGAGAAGGAAGCAAGAGAAGGACTCCAAGATGCTGGCCTAGGGGTGTTCCCAAGCTCCATCGCCGCCATCTTCATCGACGACGTTCTCCGGAGTCTCCATCACCCTATGTGCTTCAATCTGTGTAAGATGATGGGGTAATGTCTCCGTTCATCCCTAGGATTAGATTGATACATGCTATGTGATCGCTACTTGATTCGTGGTTTCAATCTATTGTTTTCATGTTGATGATGCTTTGATGATTAAGGTAGGCCACCATGTTTTTCGGGCGTATGATATCCGCTACTCCCATAGATTCCATCAACATACCGTGTCCATCATAGGTCTAGTCACGAATACCTTCGCGTAGTGACAGTACGAGAGGAGGGAAAGGGCGAAACCGTGGTCACAACCCCCGGTAGATTGGTTTACCGCTTTCGTGTCGTAGATGCATACCATGTTATCCTAGATCCTAGGGAGGGAACGCTTATCTTTCTTACTCACTCTATTGTGTTCACCCCTTTACCATTTAGTTTAACCCTAGATTTGTTTGATCAACTTAACTTAGATTAACTCAGGTTAGATTGTCTTTACTTTTAGATTAATACTCTCTTTAAGGGTTTCCTTAGTCAACTAGATTAGTACTTGGTTAAGCGCTAGTAATCCCCTTGCTCCGCGGATTGACAAGAACCTTGGGAATCCTGTGGTGAAAAAGGTGTAGGTCCGTACGCTTGCGGATCGTAGGTGGATACGAGTTTTATCCGTCAACAACGACTACGGTGTAGGATAGTCCATCCCCTACACCTCCTACGATCCAGCAAGATCAAGTGGAAGGAGTTGCTGAGGGGGAGGTTGTCTCCAAGCGAGAGGCACCATGGCGCGTTCAAGTTGATCATCTGCCCTCAAGAATCATTGACGACATCAATGAGCGTACGACACGGTCGAGGTCCAGAAATGCTTCTCACTTTGCTCAATCCGCTTTTGTTGCTACTTTTGAGCTGAAAGACATTAGACACGCTCTATCTGATCCTAATTGGGTGAATGCCATGCATGAGGAGTTAGAGAATTTTGAGAGAAACCAAGTGAGGGGGTGAGGAACAAGTCGAGGTTGGTTGCTCAGGGCTATAGTCAAAAGGAGGGGATAGACTATGAGGAGACATTTGCTCCTGTAGCCTGTTTGGAGGCAATTAGGATCCTTCTAGCCTTTTCAATGGCTAAAGGGTTCAAATGGTGCCAAATGGATGTGAAGAGTGCCTTCTTCAATGGGTTTCTAGAGGAGGACATTTATGTGAAGCAACCACTGGGCTTTGAGAGTGCTGAGTTTCCCCACAGGGTGTATAGGCTGAGAAAGGTGTTATATGGGCGAAAACAAGCTCCCCGTGCTTGGCATGGCCGTTTGAGGGGGTTCTTGTTCAGCAAGGGGTTTGAGATGGGTAAGGTTGATAAGACTCTTTTTCTCCTCAAGCAGAGTGGATGATATTGTCTTTGGTGGCTCGTCTCACACTTTGTTGCGAGGTTTGCAAAGGATATGAGCAAAGAATTCGAGATGTCTATGATGGGAGAATTGCAGTTCTTTCTCGGGCTTCAGATCAAGCAAACGAAGGAGGGAACCTTTATGCATCAAGCCAAGTACACGAAGGACATCCTCAAGAAGTTCAAGATGGATGACTCGAAGCCCCTGTTAACACCTATGAGTATGACTAAAGCGCTCGATGCGAACGAGGACAGAGAGCCCGTGGACCAGAAGGAGTGTCGGAGCATGATCGGCTACCTCTTGTACTTGACAGCGACAAGGCCGGACATCAATTTTCTGTGTGTCTGTGCGCTCGTTTTCATGCGTCGCCGAGGACTTCACATCGGCAGGCCATCAAGTGGATCTTCAGGTATCTTCGATACACTCTTGAGCTTGGTCTTTGGTACTTGGCGTCCTCTTCCCTTTCGCTTCTTGTTTTTTTCAGATGCCGACTTTGCGGGGTGTCGAGTCGATAGGAAGTCGACTTCGGGGACTTGCCAATTTTTGGGATCTTCACTTTTTTCTTGGTCTTCTCGCAAACAGTCTAGTGTAGCTCAGTCTACCTCAAAAGCCCAGTATGTTGCTGCCGCTAGTTGTTGCTCACAGCTGCTTTGGATCACATACACGCTGAGTGACTTTGGTGAGGAGTGTTCCCATGTACCTCTCATGTGTGATAGAACGAGTGCCATTAGTATTGCCAAAAACCCCATGCTTCACTCCAGAACCAAACACATATAAGTGAGGTACCACTTTCTGAGAGACAATGTTGAGAAGGGAAACATAGACCTCATCCATGTACCTACAGAAAAGCAACTTGCCGATATCCTAACCAAGCCTTTGGACCAAGCTACATTTGCCGATATCATGGAGAGCTTGGAGTTGTTTTTCCTTTCTGAGCTTCGGTTGGGAGGGTTGATGTACATATGCATGTTTCATTTTCATTTTTGTATCATATCATGTTTGCATCTTCGTATCATAGACTGCATTTGTAACATATTCCATAGAGATGTGCTTCTCTCATATGTTTTGCTCACCATGATATGCTAGAGATGAGGTTATGACTTTGCTTGTAATGCTCATGAGATGTATAGCTATGCTCTTGATAGCTTTGGGATATATATGCTTGTGGATGGCTTCTTTTTATAAATATGGTATATAATCCTCTCTTGTGAGTATAATGCTTTTCATGTTAAATTTGGGTGCTTATAGTTATATCTTGCTTAACTTGTGCTTGGAACCATGTTCTTTTCATTTGGGATCAAAGATACATCTATCTCATGAATGTTTAGCCTACATGCTACCTTGTGGAGAAGCCTAAGCTTTTTTTGCTGCAAAGGCACTTCATGTACCATGCTTATCTTGTAAATCATGAATATGGTATGTGAAATGCCTATGCTTGAAAAATGTGCTTCCATGTCATAAATGTTTTAATTTCCTTATCTTGTTTGCTAAACCATTGCATGATGTTCACCAATAAGAATTCTCATATCTAGAAGTGGACACATGTCTCAGTGGCTTTGACATCACATGAGATAGCTTTTAGGTGTTTGTGATGACCTTGTGATGAGAATGTATGACCTTGCATGAAGTTTGTGAGTTATATCTTATATGTGCTTCTTTTGCTCATGTTTAGGTCCTATGCTCATCAGAGGGAAATTTTTGTGAAAAATGCTTCATTTTAATCATGGTTATGTCACTTGCTTGTGTGTCCCTTTCTATCTTGTTGGCGATGCTTGTGCTCAAATTGTGGCTATCTTGCTTGTCTATGCCACGATTTTAGCATGTTGTAGTGCTCTTTGTATATTTGAGAAACACATGCTTGCACTTGTAGACTTGATTCATGCATTACCAACAAGGTGGAGCAAAGTACCCAATTCATGTTTCCAGGGGGAGTTTTGCATCAAGGAAAGAAAAATTGGGAAGAAATGCATTTGTTTAGGGGGAGCTTGCATTCGTGCATTTGGGAGCTCTTTTTCGCCTAAATTTTAGTTGTGCTCTTTTGTCGATGGTGTCAGCCCTTTTGCCTCACCTTGAGGAGTCGGCAATCTTGGAGCATTTTATCTCGGTTGTGTCGAGCCATTGCCCTTGTCTCAAAGGACCGAGATCTTTCTCACTCAAGTGATCTCTTCTTGGCTTTTGGTTGGCTTTTGATCACTTGCTTGAGTTTTTCTTTCGTTTCTCTTCTTTTTCTCTTTTCTCTGAATTGGATAATAATGTGTGTTGTCAATGCACTCATCAAGGGGGAGATTGAGGACCGGAGCATCCGAGGACTGGTGGACGGTTGCTCCTGGCTGTGATGAGTGATTGACAACGTGGCGTGGACTGACTCTTGGCGGAGTATTGCAGGTGCAGCTTGCGTCTTGATTTGCGTCGGTGCAGGTGAAGAGTGGGCGCGAAAGGTCTATGACTTGCGGGGCCTCTGTGTAACATCCTCGAATTTTCTCTGGAATGTTAGCAATGCAAAAATGTGGATTTCAAAATTTCGATTTGAAATTGAGTGCATAATTAAGATGTAAGGCTGTCTTCTTTGATCTTTCCCTGAATTCCTAGATTTATTTTCAGTAAGGTAATTAAATTTAGGAATTATAAATTGTTAGTGTGAGAAACTTGGATTTTATTGGATTTATTTTGGATCTTATTTGAGTGGGATTCGAATTTGAATTCTAAATTCAAATCCGAATCATAGATCAAACAGGATAACCACCTCTATCTCTGTTGGGCCGCATCTCAGATTGCTAAGTCCTCTAGAACACCCCCAAGCCCTCCTCTAGTTCGACTAAACCGCCAGCCCGCCGGGCCTTTCAGCCCACCTAACTGCCGGCCCGTCTAACACCAACCCCTCCTTCTCTTACCGCCATGTGGGGCCCGCGGTTTCTCTTCCCCACCATGACGCAGGGGCGCCGTGCAAGGGCGGCATCCCGCGACCCGCGCCGAGCTCGCTCGCGCGCCCCCCCTGATGTCGCCGCGTGGCCAGGAGCGCGGACGCCGAGGGATCCCAGCTGCCCGCTCCCGTGCCTCGAAACCCTATGCGCCGCCCTATAAGAAACCGCCCCAACTAGTCTTCTCCCTGTTCCGCCGCCGCTTGGGGACCTTCCCCCAAAATCCACCGCGAGCTCTTAGCTGTAGAGGAAGAAAGGAGGAGTTTGGAGCCGCTGAGGAAGGCCGTCTGTGGAGGATCCAGGAGCAGCACGTCTTCGCCGTCGACCGCCCATGGAGGAGCCCGAAGCCGTCGTGCCACTGGACCACCAGGTCGCCGTCCAGCCTGCAGGAGAGGCCGCCTGAAGGGGGATGCCCGTGCGTGGACCGCGAAGCAGCCGGAGCTGTTCAAGCCGCCGACGACCCCCCTTCACCGAGCCGACCCCCCTGCTTCCTCTTCACCGTGCTGTTCTCCTGCCTCGGCCCGAACCGCACCTCGACACCGCCGCCTCGCCGTCGTGTCCAGGAACGCAAGGTGAGTCTCCCTCCCCCTTCACCTTGTTGTGCACCCGGCCTTCGCGCCGAGGCTGAACCGAGCCTTGTGAGCTTGCTATCTTCTGTGTCGTTCTTAGACCGTTGTTCTGCACCGCGCCACCGCGCAGACCCGCCGTCGCTTGAGAGCCGGCCATCGAGCCGAGCCGGTCTCTTTGCAGGTGCCGCTGCCATCGTCGCCACGCGCTCCCTTGCCTTGCAGTGGTGTCGTTCCTTTGTTCCGACGAGCGCTCGCCGAGTTCCAGCTCGCCATCGGCACCCACACCGTTGCGCCGCCTTCGTTTGGCACGCACTCGCACGTACACCCGAGGGGCTGAATCCCTCAGTCCTCCCGTGCAACCTGTTCACATATGTGCTCCCCTGGGTCCAAAGTTCTACCTTTTCTGGGTTGGGGATTCATGGCCAACACACACACCGCAGTGGCCCGGAATGCCGGTGCCGCCGGCCTGTCTTCGCCGCTCTGGTCCTTTCCCGTGGCGCCGTCGTGCTCGACCTTGAACTTCATCGTTAAGTCGGATGCACGCGCGCGCAAGGCTGTGCCACCGTATGGTGCTTTGGCCCTGTCCAAGCCACATAGGCCGCAATCTCGTCGCCCTTGTTAGGACCGTGTTGTCGTTCCCCTTGCTCTCGCCGCCGTGGACCTCTTGTGTGTTCCGCCACGTCATGTCTCACCCGAGCTCGTCGTTGTCGAGCCGAAATTCCGACTATAGGCCACGCCTTTCTTTACCCAAACCAAACCTTAGGGTCCCCTCATCTTCGTCGTAACGCTTGTTGTCGAGCCACCGTTCCTCGCCGTTCTCCCTCCTTTGTTCCCTTGCCTGGTGCACGCCATCGGTTTTGTGTCGCTGACGTGGCCACGTCACCGGCATCTTGCACGTGCATGCACCTAAAGAGCCAAGGCCCTGTCTTTTGGGTAGGAACTCCTGGCTGACCCGGCACCCGCACGAACACGCTTGAGTGAGCGAGCACACCGCCGCAAACCCCCTAGAACTCGGCGTCGTGTTGCCCACCTCGCCGCGCACCGCTTTCTGTCACCTGTCGTCCTTGCTTTGGTCGAGGACAAGTCGAGGCCTTGCACTTGTCGAGCCAAAGTCCTGTTCTTTCTGGCCGAGCGTGTGGACGCAAGCATGACTTTATTTTGATTACGTGTTAATAGGAGTTAATTGCAATAGGACCCGCCTTTATTTTGATTACGCGTTAATAGGAGCAGCTGGAGCCAGGGAGCTGAGCTCGGAGATCGACTACACTGACGACTACGCCACCAACGACTACTCGCACGCAGGTGTTCACGCCCGACTGATTCTGAATACCTATTAGGCATTGCTATGTAGTATGCTAGCGCTTTACTTTAAATGCATGATGATGATGAACCTTGCACTGCCTTCTTTAATTATCCTGTCCTTGATTGTCCTACTTCTATATACGTTTATATAAGCATGTATATGCGCTGAGCTTCGCGATGCATGTGTTTGGGATGGGAATAGTGGTTCTTGGCGTGAGTGGGGTAAAAACCGGCAGGAGAAGGCGTTTTGGGTACTTTGGCGGGGGTGAGCTCGAAACAACCGATCTGGGATCGGGGATAGGGATGCACTCCTCAGTGTATCCCTACTGCGACGATTTTTGGAGCCTAGGTGTTGGGGTTTTACTTGCAGATGGAGGACATGAGCTTGCCCCGGTCTGAAACCGAATGGATCAACTTGTCGATAGGACTTTCGTACACACAACCTCGCCGAGCGTGGGGTTAGGGCCGAGTTGAGCTTGGCAAGTGCGGAACCATACCTGCTTAGGAAGGATAGAGGGTATTAGTGGGGGAGAGGTGGAGGTGAGACCACCCTCTCAGAACAACTCCTGTGTGGCCACACGGGGGCATTTCACAGTTCCGGTGCGATTCCTTCTGCGGGGGGATTCGCTTTGAGGGCCGGATGCAGGATGGGACCGTAACTACCGAGAGTTCGCACGGTAGGGTGGGCTCGGTTGGCTGATCACCGCCGGGTGCCATCCCGAGATGGGTACAGGTGTACACGCTCTGCAGAGTTGTTTGATCTATACGTATAGCCGCGTCCTCGGTCATGGACAAACCTTGAAGACATGTTCGTTCCTCATGTTTTGGGATTTCTACCTCCCCCTGTAGTTGAGAGTGTGGTGAGCCATGGTTGCAGTCGGTTAGAGGAGAGTGGCTCCCTCTACCTCGTCGATCCGATTGCAATCATTGAGGTGCGAGGAGACGAAGTTCTCGCATCGACCCTAGATGGAGATAGGTTGTGGAGATGTAAGGACCAGGTGTGGTTCGAGGACCGGTGGATGGCCGCTTCCTTGTGTGATGAGTGATTGAAAACGTTGTGTGGACTGATTCTTGGCTAAGTATTGCAGGTGCAGGTTGCGGCTTGACTCGTGTTGGTGCAGGTGAAGAACAAGCGCGAAAGGTCATTGCCGGTGAGGCCTCCAGGTGTGGAGAAGACAAGTAGGCTTCGTTCGAGGGACCCGGTGGCCGGCGGGGGTCAAGTGCGGGCCGCATGGTGGCATGAACAACAAGATGAAGTCGTGGACGGTTTCTTGGTAGCGCCTCAAAACCAAGGGCGAGGCCGGGACTACGTGGGAGCCGAGTCATGAGTGGAGATTGGCGGAGGCTACACCGAGTTCGCGGGGTTTGCGGTGGTTCACCCGAAAAACCACCGGGTTACTCGGTTGAGCAACAAAACCGAGGCCGAAGACTCGACGAGGAGGTGCGGCCACCGGGCCGGTTCAACCGCCCAGGAGGGGCGGTCAGACCGCCTGGGCCGGTCAGATCCCCGGGGCCGGTCTAACCGCCCAAGTGGGGCGGTCTGACCGCCCTGGCCGCCGGCGCCGAGAAGCTTCGAAGCGGAGGACACGCGTCGGGATCGCAAGGCTTGCGTCGAGGCTACGCAGGGTGCGGTCGCCGGGCATCCGTCCGATGGTGAAGACATGAAGACTTCCAAATCCGCCCTCGAGGGGCATGTATCCCTAGTTATTAGTGAAGGGTAGTTTAGTCTTTTGGGTGCCTCCATATATACTCATTAGATGGGTGGATGGCAGCCAACTCTTGGAACCCTAGCTCATTTAGTTTTTCCATTTTCGTTCTCCATTTTCCTCAGGATTTTAGAAGACTAGCTTGAGAGCTTCATGTGAGATCTAGAGAGAGGGATGGATGTTTGGGTGGCAAGCTAGACCTTGTACGAACCATTCATGGCATGTATAGAAGGTTTGGCGTTGTTCATCATGGTGGTTTTCCCGTCTCTTTGGTGTTGATTTTCGGAGCTCTTTTTGGCGGTGTTTTGAGGACGATTTCTTGGGGTTTTTGGTGGGTGCCACGTATGAGGTTCTTGTGCCTCTTTGGCTGGTGACTTTGCCCCCAAATCCCCTTTGAATCGGACTCGATTTGGTGGTTTCTCGAGTTGGGCGAGTTCTTGACCTAGAGAAGTGATTTCTTCGATTCCTCTTGATTGTGAGTGTTTCGGATCGATTCCTTTGAGGTAGAGGTTGCCCAGGAGGTAACCCAGCTATTCCCGAAGTTTGGCTGCAATCCGTGGAGTGATTCGGGAGATCGGGCGCGAGGAAGTTGAGGTTTGACCCGCGGGTTCGTTTTCTGGAAGGGGCGGTCTAACCGCCTACAGGGGGCGGTCTAACCGCCACGGGTGTTTCCGGGTCAAAGTTTTGTTTCGCCGGATTTTCCTCTCGTGAGTTTGTTCGCCTTAATCGAGGAGCGTCCGGGTGAAATTTGGGGTCGTTCTTGCGCAGTTTGCTAGGTGTTCTTGGTTGGAGTTCGTTTGCCGGGTACGGAGGTTAGACCACCCCGTGTAGCCGGCCTAACCGCCCCTAGGCCCTTGAGTGAAGTTTTGGTTTTCGCTAAGATTTTCCGGTAGCTAGCATGGCCTTGACCGGAGATCTCTCGTTGGTGAAACCGTGGTGAGTTTTGGTGCTCGGAAGAGGCGTTTCGGAGGATTTCTTGGTTGCCGAGGTGGAGGCGGTCTAACCGCCCCCTATACCCGGTCTAACCGCCCCCTCTGGTTAGCCGGCTTTCGAGTTGTTTCCGCTGTCGGTGCTGCGTGTGTGTTGTGGTTGCTGGTAGAGTTTGTTCCTAGGACAAGTAGCACTCCAGTGGCTATGTGGTTTTGGCAAACGGAAGGTTGAAGTGCGGAGCGTGTGATTTCCGGGGTTCGACCGAGCTAGTTCATCTTGTCTGAGTTTAAATCTCCCTCGAGAAGAATTTTTATCGGCTCCCATTCACTCCCCCCTCTCTGGTCGCCTATTCGGTCCTTCAAGTGGTATCAGAGCCGGTTCGGGTCTTTGTTGACTCTAACCAGTCTAAGATCCAAGGATGGCGTACCAGGAACGGGGTTCGGGTCCTCCACACTTCGATGGCAAGAACTACCGGATGTGGAGCAAGTGGATGGGTGCGTTCCTCCGCGGAAAGGGTCAGCTTCTTTGGGATGTCACAGTGGACACAGGCTATGTCCAGCCGATGGATTTCCTTGCTCCAGGGTCGAGGGCAGATTCGACACCAACAATAAGGCGGTCGACTACTTGTTTCGTGCTTTGTGTCAGCCTGAGTTCGATCAGGTGCACACCGAGCACTTGGCTTGTAGGATTTGGGTGGTGTTGAAGGAGGCTCATGTTGGGAACGCCCGGTGTTCGAGCACGGATGTATGCGACCTACCGGAGAGAGTACGAGAACTTCACTCATCTCCCCGGTGAGTCCATCGATGCCTTGTTTCAGAGGTTCACGGTGGTTGTGAACAACATGAGGGCCAATGTGGACGTGCTCCCGTACGATGATCATGATAGAGCGGTCAAGCTCTTACACTCTTTGGATCGTACGATTTGGGGCGGAAAGTTCGAGGCCATTGTCGAGTCGGAGAAGTATGACACTCTGACGGTGAACGAGCTGTTCTCGAAGCTCAAGTCGGCTGAGGTGGATAGGGGCATGACTGCCAAGCTCGAGGGACCGACTGATTCCCATAGTCTTGCCCTCGTTGGTGGTTCGAAAGGAAAGGCTAACTCTAACCCATCCACCGGGATGTTTTCTTTGTCCTCTTTGATGTCCATGCCAGATGAGGAGTTCGACATGCTTGGAGAGGATGAGCTAGCGCTCCTGACGAGGCGGTTCGAGAGGCTGCACGAGAACCGGGTGAACATGAGGAGGAACACGAGTACATGCTTCAAGTGCGGCAAGACTGGACACTATTTCGCCGAGTGTCCGAAGGTGAACAACCACGACAAGCACAAGTTCAAGGACAAGAGGAAGAAGTCCAAGAAGAAGGATCATGGACATGGGAAGAAGGCACGGTCTCGAGAGAAGATGAAGAGATCAAGCGACATCGAGTCGGATTCCGAGGACACGTCTTCAAGCTCGAGTGATGAAGACGAAGAGGATGAGAAGAAGAGGAAGAAGAAGAAGAACCTTGGTAAGTATCTCAACGGCCTTTGTGTGACGGGCCTAAGCCTCAAGGACGACTTCTGCGGCATGGCTCACAGTTCGAGCGGCAAGAGAAGCCAGAAGGACGCCTCGGACTTGGATTTCGAGGATGAGGTATGTGATGAGCTTGGCAAGGAGATCTTTCAGGAGGAGGAGCATGAACATGGTGATGATGAAGATGGTGGTGCGGTGCCCCCGGCTGAACATGTACCCACTACTTCGACTACGATGATGGATGGACCCTCTGCTACACCTACAACGACAAATCAAGAACGAGGAGAAGCTGATGTTGAGGGGGAGGTAGCTTCGAGGCGAGAACCTCCCCGGCGAGTTCAAGTGGATCACCCAGCTCCGAGGATCATCGGCGACATGAATGAACGCACTACACGGTCGAGGGTTCGAAACAATTCCCATTTCGCTCATGCTGCATTTGTTGCTTCTTTCGAGCCCAAAGACATTGGACACGCACTATCTGATCACAATTGGGTTAACTCGATGCATGAGGAGTTGGAGAACTTTGAGAGGAATCAAGTGTGGGAGTTGGTTGACCCTCCCCCAGGGTGTAAGCCGATTGGTACAAAGTGGGTGTGGAAAAACAAAGAGGGAGAGAAGGGTGAGGTTGTGAGGAACAAGTCGAGGCTTGTTGCTCAAGGGTTCAGTCAGAAGGAGGGGATTGACTACGAGGAGACCTTTGCTCCCGTAGCTTTGTTTGGAGGCGATTAGGATCCTTCTAGCCTTTTCCGTGGCTAAAGGGTTCAAGTTGCACCAAATGGATGTGAAGAGTGCTTTTCGAATGGAGTGTTGGAGGAAGAAGTGTATGTGAGACGACCTCGGGGTTTGAGAGTGAGAAGTACCCCCACGGGTGTACAAGTTGAGGAAGGCGCCGTATGGGTTGAAGAAGGCGCCTAGAGCTTGGTATGGCGAGGTTGAGGGGGTTCTTGTTTGAGAGAGGTTTTGAGATGGGGAAGGTCGATCGGACCTTGTTTTTGCCGAGGCGGGCGAGAGATATCCCGATTGCGCAGTGTACGTGGATGATATTGTCTTTGGTGGCTCGTCTAACTCTCTTGTTGCAAGGTTTGCAGATGATATGAGCAGGGAGTTCGAGATGAGCATGATGGGTGAGTTGCAGTTCTTCCTCGGGCTACAAATCAAGCAATCAAAGGAAGGAACATTTGTGCACCAGGCTAAGTACACCAAGGACATTGTGAGGAAGTTCAAGATGGAGGACTCCAAAGCTATGACGACGCCGGTGAGTACGACTACGGCTCTTGATGGGGACGAGGAAGGTGAACACGTGGACCAAAAGGAGTACCGGAGCATGATCGGGTCACTCCTCTACTTGACGGCGACGAGGCCGGACATACAGTTCTCGGTGTGTCTGTGCGCTCGTTTTCAAGCGTCTCCGAGGACTTCGCATCGGCAAGCAGTGAAGAGAATTTTCAGGTACTTGCGTCACACTCCCGACTTCGGCATTTGGTACTCCGCGTCCTCTTCTTTGGCGCTTCATGGCTTTTCAAACGCGGATTTTGCCGGGTGTCGATTGGATAGGAAGTCCACTTCTGGGACTTGCCAGTTTTTGGGTTCTTCTTTGGTGTCTTGGTCTTCCCGCAAGCAGTTGAGTGTTGCTCAATCCACGACCGAAGCCGAGTATGTTGCCGCCGCTAGTTGTTGCTCTCAGCTCCTTTGGATCACCTACACCATGAGTGACATTGGTGAGGAGTATACCCATGTCCCACTTCAGTGTGATAGCACCAGTGCCATAAGCGTTGCAAAGAACCCAGTGCTTCATTCCAAAACCAAACACATAGAAGTGAGGTATCATTTTCTGAGAGACAACGTAGAGAAAGGGAAGATAGCTTTGATCCATGTACCCACACATGACCAACTAGCCGATATTTTCACCAAACCCCTAGATCAAGCAACTTTCACTCGTTTGTGGGGGGAACTTGGTGTGTGCTTGATTTCTTGAGTTGGGTGTGTGGGAGCTCCTTTGTAGCATATGTATAGCTTTCTTTCGTGCATTTCTTGCATTTGGCATTGCATTTGTAACATGATGTATAGGCATCCTTGTATCTTAGATTGCATGCATTTTGTATCATATGCATCGGATAGGAAAAGCTTCTCCTATATACTTTGTTCACCATGGGTTGCTATATATGTTCTTGTGAGCTTGTTTGGTATACTATGGTTAGTTTGGCTTAGCTCTTGATGATCTTGTTGAATGATCCATGGTTGATGTCTATTTGTTTTGAAAAATATCACATATATGCTCTCTCATGTGTAAATGCCTTTACATGATCTTGACATGTTTTAGTGGCTTTGCTATGCTTACTTTGTGGTAGGATAGCTAGTTTATTGATCATATGGGGCCAAAGGCTCATTTGCCATCATGAATGTTTAGCCCTCTTGCTTAATCTTGTGGAGGGGCATAAGTTCCTTTTTGTCGCAAAGACATTTCATGTACCAATCATAAATCTGAAAATGAAATAAAAAATGCTTGGAAAATATGCTCCCATGTCATATGTGCTGAAATTAATTTGCTTTGGGTGCTAAACCATTGCATGATGCCTACCAATGAGAAGTCTCATACATAGAAGTAGGCACATGGCTCGGTGGCTTTGACATGACATGAGGTGCTTTTGGGTGTTTATGATGGTCTTATGATTAGAATGGCTGTCCTAGCATGAAGTTTGAGTGGCTTTGCCATTTTGATATGTTTTGCTCATGTTTAGGTATTTGCTTGTGAGAGAGTAACTTTTCACAAAATTACTCAAATCCTTTTTAGCGTTGTCCAATGGTTGTGAAACTTGGTGATCACGTAGTTATGGTCATTACGAACCTGTCGAGTATCTAACTTGCTCATTTGGACTTGTGTAGCTCCTTGTGATGAATTTTGTATATTCGAGAAGCTATATGTTGTTAAGTTTCGCATTTTGCCTTGATTCATGCATTGTCAACAAGGGGAGAAGTTTGTGCATGTTTTGGGCACCTGGGAGTGTTTGGAAGGTGTTCCAATTGTTTCGGGCAAATTTTGAGCAGTTTGGTGCAGGGCCGGTCTAACCGCCCCCCGGGCGGTCAGATCAGACACAGGCGGTCTAACCGCCCTGTACAGGCGGTCTAACCGCCCTCGGTAGTGTGAGCAAGTTTTT
Source organism: Cenchrus americanus (assembly GCA_947561735.1). NCBI lineage: Eukaryota > Viridiplantae > Streptophyta > Magnoliopsida > Poales > Poaceae > Cenchrus > Cenchrus americanus. The sequence continues at coordinate 131,329,352 of OX387239.1, forward strand.
GCTCTTTGTTGCATTCCCGAGTTGCATTGCTGCATGTGTTCAGGGGGAGTGTGCTGTGGCTCAGGGGGAGCTTGCATATGTGCAGGGGGAGCTCTTAGTGGTGTTTAAGCTTTGCTTTGGTGGTTTGCGCTCTTTGCTTGAGCTGTGTTTTGTCTCGGATGTGTCGAGCCGTTGCCCTTGCCTAAGGGGTCCGAGACTTGTCTTCTTCAAGTGATCTTGCTCTTTGCCTTTCTTTGGCTTTCGATCGCTTGTTGAGGTTTTATTTGTTTCTTTTCTTTTCCTTTTCTCTTGTGTTACTTCATGTGAGTGTGTTGTCAATGCACTCATCAAGGGGGAGATTGAGGACCAGGTGTGGTTCGAGGACCGGTGGATGGCCGCTTCCTTGTGTGATGAGTGATTGACAATGTTGTGTGGACTGATTCTTGGCTAAGTATTGCAGGTGCAGGTTGCGGCTTGACTCGTGTTGGTGCAGGTGAAGAACAAGCGCGAAAGGTCGTTGCCGGTGAGGCCTCCAGTTGTGGAGAAGACAAGTAGGCTTCGTTCGAGGGACCCGGTGGCCGGCGGGGGTCAAGTGCGGGCCGCATGGTGGCATGAACAAGCAAGATGAAGTCGTGGACGGTTTCTTGGTAGAGCCTCAACACCAAGGGCGAGCCGGGACTACGTGGGAGCCGAGTCATGAGTGGAGATTGGCGGAGGCTACACCGAGTTCGTGGGGTTTGCAGTGGTTCACCAGAAAACCACTGGGTTACTCGGTTGAGCCACAAAACCGAGGCCGAAGACTCGACGAGGAGGTGCGGCCACCCAGGCCGGTTCAACCGCCCAGGAGGGGCGGTCAGACCGCCTGGGGCCGGTCGGATCCCCGGGGCCGGTCCTAACCGCCCAAGTGGGGGCGGTCGACCGCCCGGCCGCCGGCACCGAGAAGCTTCGAAGCGGAGGACACGCGTCGGGATCGCAAGGCTTGCGTCGAGGCTACGCAGGGTGCGGTCGCCGGGCATCCGTCCGATGGTGAAGATATGAAGACTTCCAAATCCGCCCTCAAGGGGCATGTATCCCTAGTTATTAGTGAAGGGTAGTTTAGTCTTTTGGGTGCCTCCATATATACTCATTAGATGGGTGGATGGCAGCCAACTCTTGGAACCCTAGCTCATTTAGTTTTTCCATTTTCGTTCTCCATTTTCTTTAGGATTTTAGAAGGCTAGCTTGAGAGCTTCATGTGAGATCTAGAGAGAGGGATGGATGTTTGGGTGGCAAGCTAGACCTTGTACGAACCATTCATGGCATGTATAGAAGGTTTGGCGTTGTTCATCATGGTGGTTTTCCCGTCTCTTTGGTGTTGATTTTCGGAGCTCTTTTTGGCGGTGTTTTGAGGACGATTTCTTGGGGTTTTTGGTGGGTGTCACGTATGAGGTTCTTGTGCCTCTTTGGCTGGTGACTTTGCCCCCAAATCCCCTTTGAATCGGACTCGATTTGGTGGTTTCTCGAGTTGGGCGAGTTCTTGACCTAGAGAAGCGATTTCTTCGATTCCTCTTGATTGTGAGCGTTTCGGGTCGATTCCTTTGAGGTAGAGGTTGCCCAGGAGGTAACCCAGCTATTCCCGAAGTTTGGCCGCAATCCGTGGAGTGATTCGGGAGATCGGGCGCGAGGAAGTTGAGGTTTGACCCGAGGGTTCATTTTACGGAAGGGGCGGTCTAACCGCCTACGGGGGGCGGTCTAACCGCCCCGGGTGTTTCCGGGTCAAAGTTTTGTTTCGCCGGATTTTCCTCCGTGAGTTTGTTCGCCTTGATCGGAGGAGCGTCCGGGTGAAATTTGGGGTCGTTCTTGCGCAGTTTGCTAGGTGTTCTTGGTTGGAATTCGTTGCGAGGTACGGGAGGTTAGACCGCCCCGGGTAGCCGGTCTAACCGCCCCTAGGCCCTTGGGTGAAGTTTTGGTTTTCGCCAAGATTTTCCGGTAGCTAGCATGGCCTTGACCGAGAGATCTCCGTTGGTGAAACCGTGGTGAGTTTTGGTGCTCGGAAGAGGCGTTTCGGAGGATTTCTTGGTTGCCGGTGAAGGCGGTCTAACCGCCCCCTATACCCGGTCTAACCGCCCCCTGCGGTTAGCCGGCTTTCGAGTTGTTTCCTTGTCGGTGCTTTGCGTGTGTGTTGTGGTTGCTGGTAGAGTTTGTTCCTAGGACCAGTAGCACTCCAGTGGCTATGTGGTTTTGGCATACGGAAGGTTGAAGTGCGGAGCGTGTGATTTCGGGGGTTCGACCGAGCTAGTTCATCTTGTCGGAGTTTCAATCTCCCTCGAGAAGAATTTTTATCGGCTCCCGTTCACTCCCCCCCCTCTCTGGTCGCCTATTCGGTCCTTCAAGATGGGGCCCTGGGGTACCAAGTGGTTCCGAGCTGTGTTTGAGAGATTGGTTTGTGACCTATATAGAGATGATTTCTGTTTATGCTTGCTGTTGCTGCATAGGAAACCTGAGCTTCTACCTTGTCTCTTTTCTTACCCTTTAGAAGATAGGCCACTTACAGCTGCATACAGTCGGCGACGTGAACCTATCCCACTCCTTGGGGATAGACTTTGGGTGTGCAGGGTATGAGTTCGACTTCGACAACAACACTGACGGATGGTACGACCGAGGGATGCGTCACTTCGCTCAAGGATGCCTGTGGGCGTGAAGAACAGAAGATGGAGACCCTTCTGAGATGTTAGCTGCCGCTGCATAGAATTTTTACTCTGATTCAGCCTTGAGGCTTGTAATGTTGTACTCCATTATGGACATGTAATAAATTATGTACTAATATTTGTGTGATGCGATGTACGGATGTGATTTACCTTCTGTGATGAGATCTGTACGCGATAGCCACTGATCCCGGGACTATCGCAGAGGTACAGGGACTCGAGTTTTCCTTACCGAAAATCCGGGGTTGTTACACTCTGAGGAGTGGAGAGACAAGTAGGCCTGACTCGAGGGATCCTGTGGCCAGCGGGGTCAAGTACAGGTCGCATGGTGGAAAGAAAACCAAGACAAAGTCGTCGATCGGAGCCGGCGTAGGGTAGCGGCTCATGACCGGAGTCTGCACGCGGGTTACTTGGTTGAGCCACAAAACCAAGACCAGAGGCTCGGCGGGCGCAGACGGGATCCAAGCGCGCCGAGAAGCTTCGATGCCAGCGGACGCGTGGCGGGGTCGCGGGGCTTGCGTGGGCAGGATGCGGTCTGCGGTGACGGCATGTCCGTGTGATGAAGAGGAGTGCTACATGACCTATTTGCCCCTGAGGGGTTGTATCACAACTTTAGTGCTAGGGGTAGTGTGGTCTTTTGCCTGGCCCGGAGGGGACTCATATATATTAGCTCTAGGGTTTCCAGGCAAACCATCCATCCGGATTGCTTCTCATTTCCTTGCTCCATAGGGTTGGATTTTTTCCTCCATTTGTAAAGAATCTGACCTCTGAGTCAATGGAAGCTTTCATGGTTGCGTCGATTGCCCGCTTGTAGCTCGTTGGATTTTCGTGTCTTTTTCGAGCTATTTTCGTCGGTTTTTCGTGCGCAGCTTGTTCATTCGATTGCCTCGTGCATCTTTGTGCTTGATCTTGACCCCCCCAAACTTCGAATTCGTCCTCTGATTGAAGGATTTCGGTTGGACCCTAGGTTTTTGGTTGCGCTCGGTTTCGATTCGATTCCCGGTGATTTAGTTCATTTGAGGACCCAAGTTTTGGGGCATAGCATCCATTGGGACGCTTCACTTCTCCCCCAAATATTTTCTAAAGAGCTCAAGCCATTTGGGAGATCCATGGTGGGATAGGGGAGGTTGACTTCTCGGTTTTCACTTCATGCTGTTCTGTTCGAGGGCTGGCGGACTGTCCGCCAGTAGCCCGCAGACCACTCGCGAGGTGTGAGTTCTTCACGTGTCCGTCTAGTTCTTGTGAGCTCGCGTGTAGATCTTTCGAGGTGCCAAAGTTTTGTGGCATGAGGTTTGGTAGACCGTCCGCTCGGAGGTCGCGGACCGTCCGCGTGGCACATGTTGCTCTCGGACAGCCACGATTAGGGTACGGACCGTCCACATTGCAGGGTGCGCTTCTAGTGATTCTGTTGCATTTAACGGATTGTCCGCTCAAGGGTCGCGGACCGTCCACCCGGTGCTCGCGGACTGTTCACCTAGGCTTTCGCATGACAGCTAAGTCCTTTGTTTTTTGAGTCGTGCTTCCGCTTTGGGATTGTTTGGGGTTTGTTCCTAGGGTTGGTAGGTCCATTGTGACTACGTGACCTTGGCAAACTCGTGTGGGAATCCTTAGTTGTGAATTTGGGGCATAGGCCGAGTTCTCTCTTTGGAGAAGAATTTTTATCGGCTCCCATTCACTCCCCCCTTCTCTAGTCGCCTAATCGGTCCTTCAATTTATTTGGATTTGTTTGAGTGGATTCAAATTTGAATTGAAATTCAAATTTGAATCAAATAGTTAATAGGGTTAAGGAAAAATAGGAAAACCTTTAAACCCCCACTTGGGCCGCCAACCAACGAACAGGCCCACCGTCTCTTCCGGCCCAAGAGCATCCTGCTCACCCGCCGCCGCCTGCCACCTACCGCGCTTGCGCTTAGAAGCTGACCGGTGGGACCAGCACTGCGTGGCGCTGATGTCATCGTGACGTCACTGTTGTCACCCTCCTCCTTTTCTTCTTTAGTGACACCAATGGACCGGGGCGCCGCCGCGCCGAGCTGGAGCACCGTCGCGATGCAGTCTCGCGCTCTCCTGCGCATCCACGCCGTCCACACGTCCATCGTCGCCCGCTGCTATAAGTAGGCCTCCACCACACAACCCCTTGCTCCCAACCCTAGCCACCTCGGGGTCTTATCCCTCGTCCTCACCGCTGCACGCTAGAAGAGAAGAAGAAGGGGGGAAGAGGTTAAGGAGGAGTCGTTCGAGGGAGCGCCGCCGGCGCCGCCGCGAAGACCGGAGCCGCACGTGGGGAGGAGCCGGACCCACCGTAGCCGCGCACCTTTGCATCCTCCGCTTCCTATACCGGGGCCGGGGGCAGGAACGCCGTATCTCGTCGCCACCGATGCGCTGCCACTCTTGTGCTGTGTAATGCCGCTGCCGTCCCCGCCGCGTGCGCAACCAGATTACCGTCCCTTCCCTGGTTCCCTTGTTCGTTTGCCCGAGCGTCGTGTCACCACCGCCATTCTGGCCGTCGCTGCATTCTCGACGTCGGTGTGCGCACGCACTCTCATTCACGCACACCCGCGCGCCCATGCACCCGCTCACTCGCACGCGTTTGTCTGGAAGGGAAAACCCAACCTTTTCCTTTTTATTTTTCCGACCTAACCGAGCTCCCTGGCGTTTTGCCACCGTGAGCTGAGGCGTCACTATAGGTGTGAGCTTTCTGCCCGGTGGTGCGAGCGCGGGAAGTTCTTGATCTAGCACACTCGTTCTCGTGCATGCACGCACAGCCTCTCGCTGGCACCGGCCACCCTAGCGGTGCCGCCGAGACCCCGCTTCGCCTCGTGCGGGCGTGTCAAGCCTCCGCCCCGCGTCTGCTGCCCGAGCCGGGGACACCGACCTTACTGGCATACCTGAGCCTCATCCTGTGCACGTGCTCGCCCTTGTTTTGGCGCTCGCATCTGGACGCCGCGGGCAACCCCAGTTTCGCCGTCGTCGACTCTACGTCCGCCGCCGCACCGGTCTTCCTCTTCCAGGTTGTTCCTTTCGTGCCCTAGCGAACTAGTAGGACCCCGCGGACCTCGCCATGGGGCCTGTTGACCTGCCGTCGTGGAACTCGCCTCCAACGAGACCCTACTGAGTCGCAGTTTCTTTGAGGCCTTGTGCCGAACACCTTGTGGTCACCTCAAAACCCAGGGGGTTTTTCTCTAGTGCACAGAGGGCCACACGAGGTTTTGGTCATAGCCAATCCACCGGATCTGGTGTGGCCGACCACTCACAGCCTTTGGCACGCCAAAGCCCACACTGACCCGTGCTACAGAAGATCCCGTAAGGATCCCGTGTGAGCGGCCACGCCAGCAGCCATGTGGGCTGTAGCTAGGCTTAAAGCCGCCCACGTGGATGCCACATCCGCACTTGTAGCCAGCCTGCAGCCACCTAACCCCTGCTTTATGCCCCATAGAGCTAGCTAGTAGTCAGCCTAGAGTCTATGCTATTGTGTATGCGTAGTTATTTCCAGAAAACTATTTTATCTTTGGAAAATCCTATTAAATCAATTTTTGCTCTGAAAAATACAAAAACTTTTCCAGAAATTCTATAAAATCTTAAACTCCATGCTAGGCTAGTGTTTGCTCTCTTTTGGCTCTTAATTGCCATTCTTTTGGAGTTAATTGCAACAGGGCCGTTGTTTATTTTCTTTTACGCGTTAATAAGAGCAGCTGGAGCTGGGGAGCTGATCCCGGAGTACGACTTCACCGCGGAGGACAACCGGACCCTAGGTTCACGCGTGATTGACTTTGCAAACCTATTAGACATTGCAATATAGAATGCTAGTTCTTTACTTTATATGCATGTTGATGAACCTTGCACTGCCTACTTTAAATATCTTGTCATTGTTTGTCCTACTACTATATGTGTATATAAGCATGTATATACACTGAGGTTCGCGACGCATGTGTTGGGATGGGAATAGTGGATCTTGGCGTGAGTGGGATAAAACCAGCAGGAGAAGGCATTTTGGGTACTTTGGCGGGGGTGAGCTCGAAACAACCGATTTAGGATCGGGTGGGGGTGCACTCCTGAGCGTGTCCCCGCTTGTACGGTTTTCGGAGCCTAGGTGTTGGGGTTTTACTTGCGCTTGGAGAATATGAGCTCGCCCCAGTCTGAAACCGAGTGGACAGACCATTTCACCGGACCTTTACGTACACACCACCCCACCGAACGTGGGGTTGGGGCCGAGTTGAGCTCGGCAAGTGCAGAACCATACCTGGCAGTAGGATAGAGGGTATCAGTGGGGGAGAGGTGGGAGAGAGACCACCTTCTCTCAGTGCGTCACCCATGTGGCCACATGGGGGCATTTCACAGTTCCGGTGCTATTCCCTTTGTGAGGGGGATCGCTTTGAGGGCCGGATGCAGGATGGGACTGTAACTACTAAGAGTTCACACGGTAGGGTGGGCTCAGTCGGCCGTATACCAGCTGGGTACCATTGCGGGTTGGGTTTAGGTGTACACGCTCTACAGAGTTGATCGATCTATAGCTATCACCACGTCCTCGGATAACTTTGTTCTCATGTTTTGGGATTTCTACCTTCCCCCTGTAGATGAGTGCATGGTGAGTCGTGGTTTTGGTCGGCTAGAGGAGAGTCGCTCCCTCTACCTCGTCGATCCGATTGCAATCATTGAGGTGCGAGGAGAGGAAGTTCTCGCATCGACCCTAGACAGGAGTAGGTTGTGGAGACGGGCCCCTGGGTGACCAGGTGGTTCCGAGCTGTGTTGAGAGCTTTGGGTTGGGAACTTGATGGAGATATCTTGTTGTTACTCTGCTGCTGCTGCTTAGGAAACCCGAGCCGCTTCCTTGCGTCCTTTTCTCCCTTTAGAAGTTAGTCCACTTAAAGCTGCATAAAGTTGGTGACGTGGACCTATCCCACTCCTTGGGGATAGACTTTGGGTTTGCAGGGTACGAGTCCGAGTACGACAACAACGCCGATAGATGGTACGACTGAGGGATGCATCGCTTTGCTCAAGGATGCCTGTGGCGGGAAGAATAAAAGATAGGAGACCCTTCTAAGAAGCTAGCTACCGTTGCATAGAACTTCACTCTGATTCAGCCAAGAGGCTTGTAATGATGTACTCCATAATGGACATGTAATAAAATTATGTACTATTGCTTATGTGTGATGCGATGTATGACTTTGTGTAATCTAGAGACGTTCTGTAGGCAATAGCCACTGACCCTGGAACAATCGCGATGGTACAGGGATTCGGGTTTTCTATGAAAATCTGGGGTTTTGCACTCGAGGATGAGCATCGTTCAAGCATGGGGGGAGTCATTACATCATATATGACAAATGCTATGTAAGTATTATGTTGCAAAAGTTCTAAGGAGCAAAAGAAAAAATGAAAAATGAAAAAATTATGATGAGAAGAAAAAGAAAAGTAAGAAAAAAGGGAGAATAAAGAAAAAAGAAAGAAAGGGAGAAAATGAGAAGGAAATGAATTAAAAGTAACAAAATAGAGATGCTCCTCGGTTCTTTTTGCTTCATAAGTTCTCAAATGCCTTGATGACAAATCCATACTCAAATCTTCCAACCATGTGCAATCTGATAACGAGGACTTAACTCGTGCCTCGGGATCATCCATTTGCCACTTGCACATGTCCACCTATCTAAATGTGTGTGTTTCATCCCTCTCTCTTTCCATCATTTATTTTCCATGGTTTTTTTGATGAGTCTCGGTAATTCCGATAGATCTCTCTCTTAATTTGACAATATTTCGGATGTATGTTTTGCTAGGATTGTTTTTAACCTTCCAAGTTCCACATCAGCCTTCCACTATCACATATGAGTAGAATAGGTTGAAATAATCTAGTATAGGCTTGTGTGACTTGATCGGATGAGTATTTCCATGAGCTTTTGCAAGATATTTTCACGTATGTTGGATATGCATCTTTTTGAAAATTCCTCCATGTAACAAGGTAATGGTTTGAAGTTTGCTTAAGTTTGAGAGAATCGTGTTTATTAAGTGTGGTTTGTTCTTTATTGTTAGTCTATCTTACATAATGAAAAAGAAGTCGGTCACAACTTGAACTTGAAAAATAAATTCTTAAGAAAGAGCAATTTGCCTCGTCATGAATGATTAAGTGCAGGGACAACATTGGAAGGCAATGCTGATTTCCCTTTTAAGCAAAGATTACTTACTCGAGGACGAGCACGGTTTAAGCATGTGGGAGATGTTGACGGTGAATTTCTGTCAACCTGGAGTACTTGTTATGCATTGGTTTCGATTATGATTTGTAACTAACCCACCACTAGGCACACTGATGATATAAAAAGTTCAACTTCGTATGTGCATTTGGAAGTGTTGTGATTTTGCAGGAATACATGGACAAAAGGGACAGAGTCACAACAAGTTTGCTGACAGATAAAAGATGTATCCACTTATGATCCGCAAGCGTACGGACCTACGTCTTTTTCACCACGGGATTCCCAAGGTTCTTGTCAATCTGCGGAGCAAGGGGATTACAAGCGTTTGATCTACCTCTACTCACTAGCTACTCCAACCCTATCTAAGGTTAAACTAGAAAACGACTACACTACACTAGAGAGAACGATTAAGCAATAAAGATAGGAGAGACTCGCCCATGGGTCTACGATACTCGAACATGCAATCGCTTTAAACATGAAAACCAATCTAATCTATCGGGGGTTGTGACCACGGTTTCGCCCTCCCCCCCCCCCCCCCCCCCCCGACCGTCACTACGCGGAGGTATTCGTGACTAGACCTATGATGGACACGGCGTATTGAATTGATCCAAGAGAGCATTGGGATCCATACTTCCTTTACGGCACAGTAGCTAACCTTAAGCATCTAAGCACATTCAACACAAGATGATAGATAATCCAATAAGGTATGATTACATCTTCAAGACCGATTACAACCCATGGACGAATAAGGAGATTACCCCATCAAGGTGCTAGACATAGCACCGTTGATCATGATCACCCTTCCGACGGTGTCTTCCATCTTCTCCACTTGTGGGTGCTTCCTTCGAGATGGTCGATCCCCCTCCGGAGATCTCCCTCCCCTCTCTCTAGCTTGTGGATGGCCTCCTGGTGCGAATGGCTCTCTCCCTCGCGAATAAAGGAACCTCCAGGGCTTTAGGGTTCAAGATCCTTCGGGTGCAAGGAAAGGGGGCCGAACTGATGTCGAGAGTGGGCCAGGCCGGCCGGCTTGGGCCGACCGGCCCAGGCCCAACCCCACACGGCTCGGTCGCCCCTTCGCACCCGTGGGTCCTCATGCATTTATGCACTTTGCCACCTCGACTTGCACTATTTTGACGATGTCATCCTTGCGTCCGAGATGGAGGTTCTCTTTGCATGAAGTCCGGTCCTTTACACTTCAATCCTCTGGGGTGTTCCTTCGTAGAACTTCGGTCTTTGCCACCATTGCAAGTGATTTCATCAAGCTCATGAACACAAACAAGACTCTGTAAAAAACAAATCCAAACCAAAGTGTAATGAACATATTTTGTGTACCAAAATACACCGTCAACAAAGTTCAAAGGAACGAATGAGGAGTTCTGTTTGTGTTAGAGTGCAAGGAAAAATTGCTTCCAAAGGTGGCAAGGACCAAGGTTGTACGACAGATCATCCCTGAGGACTAAGACGTAAAGTTCATACTTCATGTGAGAAGACCCCCTATCCTGATCGCCGGGATGACGACCTCAAAATGAAAAAACAAGGGGGCTAAGTCCAAAATGCCAATATGAGCCGCGGGGAGGAAGACGGACCTGAACCGACCCAAAAACAGCCTGGGCTAGCGGGCCCATTCAGACCGGTCCAGGGACTTTCTGTGGCGGTTCGGCCCACCCTTTGACCTAGCCCTTCCTCTGATGGCCGCCGCATCCAATCATTCTACAAACGCCGTTCACCAGAAAACTGGCGCTGCAAGATGAGGGAGATAGTTGGATGAGCTCGTCGCAAGGATCAGCGCCGACAGAGGGAAGGAAGCAAGAGGAGGACTCCAAGCCGCTGGCCTAGGGGTGTTCCCAACCTTCATCACCGCCATCTTCGTCGATGACGTTCTCTAGAGTCTCCATCACCCCTATGTGCTTCAATCCATGTAATATGATGGGGTAATGTCTCTGTTCGTCCGTAGGGTTAGATGGATGCATGATATGTAATCTATACATGAATCTTATGCCAATCGATGCTTTATGGTCTATGTCTTCGTGTATGCTTTGTTTACATATGTTTGTGCAACATGTGGTCTTAGTAGGGGTTGTGGTATCGTGGTGATTAGCTTAACCCTATGTATACTTAGGTATAGATGCAGTTATATGTGAAAGTGTTTGATTACCTTGCGTAGTGATAGTACAGTGGACGGAAAAGGCTTAGCGGCCGCATAACCGCCATGAAGCTAGTGTAGGCAACACCCTTTTTAGTAGATGCATGTTCATGTAGTCCTAAACCCTAGGGAGGGAACGCTTATCTACCTTAATCTCTCTCTTTTGTCCACCCTTTGCCATCTAGTTTAACCTTAGTACTTCTTAGATTAACATAGGTTAGATTGTCTTTACCTTTAGATTAATACCCCTTTCAAAGCTTTTCCATCAACTAGATTAATACTTGTTTAAGCACCAGCAATCCCCTTGCTTCGCAGATTGATAAGAACCTAGGGAATCCCCGCGGTGAAAAGGAATAAGTCTATAAGCTTGCGGATCGAAGGTTGTTACGTGTTTCAACCGTCAACAACCCCGGCATCTCGTTGCCTCCCCTCCGGTGGGGATTTCATGAGATTTTTTCGTCTGGGGCTCAAACACGAGCTGAGATGCCTGTGGCACTCATGTGCCTGGGTCTTGGCCACTTGTAGGCCCATTCCTTTTTGTCCCTTGCACTACGTAAAAAACTCACTTTGTTAACGGGTATAGATGACCTTTAGTAACATGAAAAGCACTCGTTACCGATCAAGTGTTACAAATGAGCCAAGAAAGGTAACAGGCAGATGCCCATTACTGATAACACATATTCGTAACGGGCATCAAACAACGACCGTTACCATAACTAGCCACCAATCACGTGAAATGGCTGTTTCTCTAGGCCCACAGATTACTTTGGTAACGGGCACCAAAACAGAGCCCGTTATAGTAACTCAACATCAGAGACGTGTTCTGTGAATCTGCATCTCCGATGTCTCGATGAAATGAGATGCATCTATTTCACGTGCGTCTCAGCAAACCTAGGATTTGTAACGGGCATCAAATAACAACTGTTACCACAACTAGTCACCGGTCACGTGAAGATGACTACTTCTCTGGCCCCAGAAGGAACTTTGGTAACGGGCACCAGAACTGAACCCGTTACTGTGAAATCAATATCGGAGACGCGTGCGGTGCACCTGCATCTTTGATGTTTCGACGAATGAGCCAAGTTCAAGGGCTCACCGGTGAGTACTGGTAACGGGATTTTACGGTGCCCGTTACATTGTTAGCATGTTTGTAATGGGTGTTCCGATTGAAGCCCGTTACTTAGTGATCCGTGTTTGTAACGAGCTTTTATTAACGCCCGTTACAGATACATAGGCCACCCCTATTGTGACCTGTTGCCTGCTTGCCGGCTGCATCCTGGAACCAGCCAGGATATGACTAAATTCACATAAATTAGATCCAACATCCAAATTCACTAATATCCACATAATTCACATGCATCATATGATAAAATTCAACATCATCATCTCACAAGTAAAGAAGCACCACTGGCTTGACAACAATATCACAGCCATAGTGAACTAGCTTACAACAATATCACAAAATTCATGTACAAGCTTATCACCTTTCACCCTCATCCACACTATCATCCTGCCATACAGATATTGGCAAGTGTGACTCCATACTTGAGAGGTTTATGCACAGGGTCTCTGAGTTTTATGTTGCAAAAATCCTAGGATGATAGTTAATCAGAGAATTTGATATATACTACTTGGCTTGATTGTTTTGTCTTTTATTTGCTTATGATTTATGAAAAGGCTACGCACCATGGTTAAAGGTAAGACAAAGCAATATTGTTGAGAGGAGAATTTATTTCTGATAACTATATTACTTTTGAGGCATGAAAGCATAGTAGCAACTCCTGATCCTACAATAGCATAGTTTTGCTAGGGACTAGCAAAGGGTAAGCTTGGGGGAACTTGTTGACACCGGTTAACGTATACTTTTATATGTCAACTAAACATGGAAAAAGACTAAAAATTAATTTGTTCACCTTGATAGGGTTTACACTAACATATTTCCATTAGTTTTGGTGAAGTTGTGATTTGCAGGGACTAAACAGGAAAGCAGCAGAATTAGCGAGACATACGACTCCAAAGTCGTGTCCCAATCAACTCATACAAAATAGCAACCTAGAAGTAGTTCAAAAGCAGAATAAAAGTACAACATTGCGAAGAGCTCGTTGAGATGATTGAAATGGATATATCATTTGCCATATTCGGAGTCCAGAATCATAAGATATTCGTCGCAGAGAGGGGTTCGGTAAAACAGGCATAACTCCCTCATTCGGACTCCGTTTGATGCGATTTAATACTTTTTGGAAACGGCACGATGACACGAACGCACCCATCAATGATGAGCCCAAGTGGGATTAATCTTGGACAGACCGGCCCAATAATGGGGCCGACCGGTCTCCCCCCTGCGCCGCCACGATCCATCTTCTGGAAGCTTCCTCCACCGCCTCCTAGGATCAATATAAACCACTCGTTTAGGTCGGTTTGGTCCTACGGTGCATGATACCTCCTCAGGACTATATAAACAGACCCCAGACCCCCTAGGCCAAGCATCTTCTCATCAGCTATCTATAGAGCAAATGTTAGGGTTTCATTTTAGAGAGAGATCCCTCTAGTTGTCTAGTTCATCTAGTTCTTGTTCTAGTTCTAGTTCTAGATCTAGTTCTTCTAGTTCATCTAGTTGTAAGATCAAGGAGAGAGGTGAGGAGAAAGTTCGAGATCCGGACCTGTCGGATCTTCATCAACACTGTTGTCAGATGGTGAGATCTGGACAGCCCACGGGTGTTTAGTTGTTCGGCGGGGAGGAGTCTAAGGCAAAGAACTCGAAGGTCGCACACGAGTACGCGGAACATAGAGAACATGGCAGGTTTATACTGGTTCGGGCCTCTTGAGAGTAATACCCTACGTCTAGTTGTTGGTGTAGATTGCTTGAGGCTTGCTCGAGATGATGATCCAAGGGGATCGCCTCATCCGCCTTATATTGGCCAGCGGATGAGGTCGGTTCCCAGACTCCTGGTCGGTTATGACCAGGGGACCTAAGTCTACATTTCACATCTTGCCATATCCCGTCGATCTACTTTGGTTGTAATCCACCGAGGTCTTGTCTTGTACGCCAAGTCTTGAGGTCGTGACGAATGAGGTCGTCCGGGGGATCTTTGAAGCGTCCCCTCATCAGAGGTGACTAAATGTGACACAAATACCAGTCCCAGGAGGCTGGTAACACATTTATTACAACAGGTGGATCAGTCTTTTACATCATGGCGACACAGAGGGCACGGAAGTGCCAACGCTACAAGGAACAACACAAACGCTAACGACCACACTACGATAGGAAAGGCTTCCAAAGCCTCATCAGAGTACCACACCATGGAAGCTCTCTGTGGAGGCCCTGGGTACACAGGCACTGTTGGGTGTAGGGCAGCGACCTACTCGACGTCTTCAGGAATGTAATCAGGATCCTCCTCTGAAAAATAGTTAGTTAAACAAGAGTGCGTACATACGTACTCAACAAGTCCAACCCCACCCACGGAGGGGCTTATAAACAGATCATCCACATGATATAAATAACAAGGAACAGGTTCAGGTTTATTTGCAAACTCATTTACTCATGCAGGGGTTCATTTTCGAAAAGGTTTTCGCAAACCAATTTTATAACCAAAGTGACTCAGTTGTTTTAAGAAAACCACTGTGGAACTACCGGACTCCCCGTCCGCTGTAGCCCAGGCACACAGCCGCACACTTTTCCAGAAAACCACTCACGCCATGAAACTTCCTAACCCAAACACTAGTTTTGTGACCACACCGTGACTCATCCAATACCGTGGACACGACTATTCGAATAGGTTTGACACTCTGCAGAGTTTGTACATCTTTACCCACAAGTAGGGTACCGCCACACGGCACCTTGGTGCCGGTGCGGATCCTATCAAAGCCATTACCCACCTTAGCTAACACTACAAGCCATCACGGGAGCAACCAAGGGGTTATCCCACATAACCAGGGTGTACCTCACACAGAGCGTAGCCCTACTCCTTGGTCTCCCGCCACTCACCCGCACACCAGATGGCAAGTAGACTAACTAGTGGGGTTTATGCCAAGCCGTTGCCACATACAACGGTCGAGTGGTTGTACGATGATTTGGGTCAGGTGAGATGTCACGCAACCTGGTCCTTAACTGACAAGATGGACAACTCCCAACACGCTCAACCACACAGGTACGAGCTCACCCATACTCGTGACACACACGTCCATCCCGTCTACCCAATCCTTTACTCATTTTCCAAACATATCCCATTTCCATTTTTAAAGCACTCACACATTTTTATAGCACTCACACATTTTTAAAGCAATCACTTAGGCCAAACCAAGGTTCAATCATAGCAATCAAGGGTGGCTATCCTACCATGTTTTTGAAGTAAAAAATATGCAATTTATGAAATGGGTATAGGGTTGTGTTTATAAAACTAGGACCAAAGCATGCATAAAAGGATGAGATTGAACTTGCCGCCTTCGAAGTCTTTGGGCAGTTCCAGCTCGGCGTTCGGGATCTCGGGCTCCTGCTCGCAGTAGTCGGCTCCAAACTCCGGCTCGGGGTACCTTCCTTCGTTTACTTCGTCGGCTATAGCGCACACACATGCAAGCATGCAATCAATATAAGTACACACAATTTCTCCGGCTGAGCTCGAGAAAAATAGGGAAATAAATAGTATGTAGGGGCTTTTGGGTGATGGATGGGTGGCGGTATACCCGGTACGGGTGTGAGGAAGGTTGAGCGCGATTTGGATTAAAATTGCGCATGAAATGATGGGATTAAAGGAGGTGTTTAGGGTTAATTAGGGGCCTGTTAGTATTTTATTTTTAAAAGAAAAGGACCTAATTATAATATTTAAACTTAGTGGGGGTGTTACTAAATAGTCCAGGGGCATAATTGTAAAGGGACAGGGTTGTTTTCATGGTTTAATTTAAAGAATAGGGCCTGTTTTGAAAGAAAAGAGTGACAGAATAGAGGGGGTCGGTTTTGAAGAAGTGGGAAAAGGGCAGGGGGTATGGGCAAAACCACCATCTTCTTCCTCCCTCCCTCACGACACAGAACGCAGGAGACAGGGAGGTCGACCGTGGAAGGGGGGAGGGGCGCCGGCGACCTGGTGCTCGGCGACAGCCGGGAAGTGGGGCGAAACGAAGAGGAGGTCGAGGGCAACCGATTCCGCTCCTTACCTCGGGTTGGGGTGCTCCGGAGAGGCGGATCGATGGAGGCGGGAGGCGACCGGTTATGGTGGTCGGTGGTGGCGGTGCTTGGGGGCTTGGGAGGCAGGGAGGCTTGGTTGGGGTGGTGCGTGGCGAGGTGGGGAGCCGGTCCGGCCCTTTTATAGGCGTGGAAAGGCAGCTCGGCGAGGATATTTTGAGCTTCGCGGAGCTCCAATGGCTGGCAATGGAGGTTCGGGAAAAATCCCGGCGTGGACTCCGGCCAGCGGGATTCTCGGTCGATTGGCTGCTGTGTGAGTTTACTTGTCGTGCAGGGCTGCTATGGCCGTGGAGGGGAGGCCGTCGGAGGAGTAATGGTGGCCGGTTTGGAGGTGACAGCTCGCTGCCTGGTCTTCGTGTGTCAGGGAGAGGGAGGGGGCGCTGCTGCCTGGCGGACTGTGGGGCCGCCCCTAGCGTGCTGCCTTGGAGGGCTCGGTCGGCCGGGAGGTGACCAGGGAGGGGGCGCCGGTCTTGGAGGAGGGGGCGCGGCACGCGGTCGCGGCCTAGAGGCGCGCGAGGAGAGGGGGGCGCGGTCAGGCGCGGCCTGGCCGCGGGAGGAAGAAGGGGGAAAAAGAAAAGAAAGGAAGAAAAGAAAAGAAGAAAAGAAAAAAGAGAAAAAGGAAGAAAAGAAAAGAAAAGGATAAATAGGAAGGGAAAACAAATAGAAAAATGGGAAAAGAAATTGGAAAGAGTTTTAGAAAAATTAGGAGAATTTCTCAGGAATTTAGAGGAAGGGTTTTTGTGGGTTTCCCGGTTTTTCGGGCGTTGGTGTGATTTTCGGGACGACGGTGATAGCGAGGCGGACCGGTCGGCGGGACCGTGGCATGCGCGGGATTCCCGACGTGGTGGCCGACCGCGGCGCTGGGGCGGCACGCGTGTGAAGGATCAGATGGCGACTAGAGAGGGGGAAGTGAATAGGAGCCGGTAAAAATTCTTTTCAAAGAACCCAGCCTATACCCTAGTCAAATCCCGGTCACACACAAGCGATGGTTCGAATCACACGCCAATCGCCAAGACAACGAGGTTATGGATCAACCTCTAGTCTTAGGAACGATTCCTTGAAGCACACGCGGAAGCACGAGAAAGGAAGGGAGGAATCGAACCAAGAAGCAAAGCTACCAGCCTATGGCGGACCGTCCGGCCAGGCAGCGCGGACTGTCCGCGATGGCCGCGCAGACCATCCGGCTAGGTACCGCGGACTGTCCGCACACTAGCCGCGGACTGTCCGGCCTGAGCCGCGGACCGTCCGTCAAATCGAACAGAACCTCCAGAACCGACCCAAGAAAAACGGACCGTCCGCGATGACCGTGCGGACCGTCCGTGCGGGCCATGGACCGTCCGCTACTGAAGCTCGGACCGTCTGCAAACCGGCTGCAACAAAAACCTAAAACAAAACCAGATCAAACCGAAATGAAGCAAGAACACGAAGAACACCGCGACGAACTGGGACGGCGCGGACTGTCCGCCTAGTCCTCGCGGACCGTCCGCGAGGTGCAGACAGAGCAGAAAACGCACGACCCCGAAAGTCCACTCCACCAAATCATCATCAGATTTCCCAAACGGTAGAAGCTGTAGAGACAAGGGTTTGGGACTTGAAAAGCGTCACACAAGGATGCTATAGCCCAAAAATCTTGCCTCCTAACTCCCTAAATCACCGGGAATCGCGAATCCTTTGAGCACCACCAAAAGCTAGAGCACCGAACGAAAATCCTTGAATCGAAGTGGTTTCCCGGCGTTTGAGGGAATAAGATCAATAACAAAGATGCATGAGACATCCATCCATGTTTCCCTCAAAGAAATCCAGGGAGAAACCCACTCAAATCCGCGGAATCACACCGAGAACAAAAGCACGAAAACAAGCACAAAAAGACCACGAAAAACACAACTCCGAATCTTCTATACAAACCAGGAAAGATTCACAAGGTCTAGCATGCCGCCCTAGCATCCATCCCTCTCAACAAATCTCTCATGAAGCTCTCATGCTAGCCTAGAGAAAAATGGAGAAGAAAATAGCTACGAAAATGAGAAATGGGAGGAAGGAAATGAAACCCTAAGTCCCGAAGAGAGAGAACCATCCACACACACTCATGGCTTATATATCAGGTCCCGCCGGAGTGGTAAATGACTCGACTACCCCTAACTTAACTACTGGCGATACAACCCACGTAGGGGCATTTAGGTAATGTTTGTGGGTCTTGCCATCGGACGGCCACGCCTTTGCCGCACCCCGCGTCCTCCCGACGCAAGCCATGCGACCCCGCCGCGTGTCCTCCGCTTCGAAGCTTCCCGACACGCCGGATCCCGTCTCCGTCGTGTTGGGCCCTCGGACTTGGTTTTGAGGCCCAAACCAAGAAACCGTCCTCCGATGGTTTTGTGGGCAAACCACCAAACCCCGCGTGCTCGGTCCGGCCTCCCGCCAAACCACTTGACTCGACCGCCACCGTGCACCGGCTCGATTGTCCATGACTTCGTCTTGCTCGTATCGCCACCATGTGGCCCGCACCTAGTCCCGCCGTCCACCGGGTCCCTCGAACCGAGCCTACTTGTCTCTCCATCTCCCGGAGGCCCCTCAAGGCTGAAGACCTTTCGCGCCCGTTCTTCACCTGCAACAACACGAACTAGGCCGCAGGCTACACCTGCGCACTAAGCCAAGAGTCAGTCCAAGACCCGTTGTGAATCACTCATCACTGAGGAGGGGTCATCCATCGACCAGTGGGACGCTCCTGGTCCTAAATCTCCCCCTTGATGAGTGCATTGACAACACACAACGCGAAGTGAAATTTAGAGAAAGAAAGAAAGGAAGAAGAAAGAAAAACAAAGAAGCTCAACTCATGACCAAAACCAAAGAATGGCAAAGAAAGGTCACAAGCCAAGCGAAGCACAAACTCCAAAGCACAAACTCCACACCGAAAACAGCAAGAAAGCTCCCCCTGAACAAATGCAAGCTCCCCCTGAACATGTGGATGCAAACTTCCAAATTTTAGTTCACCTCTTCTGAATTTTCATTAAGCTCACCTCTTCTCCCCCTTGTTGACAATGTATGAATCAAGGTGAAAATGTAGAAATGCAAAACAAAGCATATAAACATCTTGAGCTTCTCAAATAGGCCAAATCTAGTGTCAAAGGCTAGAAAGGAGACAAAAATCACACATATGAATCATAGCATAGACAAAGCATTGCCACAAGTAATATATAAAAATACAAGCATGTGACAAAGCAGAATTTTCAGATTTAAGCAGTTTTACCAAAAGAAGGCTCGCTTCACATGTAAAAGCCTATCCATGTCACACTTGAGCCACAAACATGCATACCATTCAAAGATCATACAAGGATATCAAATTCTCAGCAAAAGATCATGGCGAACACCCATAAAGCAAAGCATGCCATGTCAAAGCTCATGAGCCATGTGTCCACTTCAGGGAGACTTCTCCACTGGTGAACATCATGCAACATGTTTTGCACCCATATCTGAAAGATAAGACGTTTTAAGCATAAACATGATGGATGGAGCATCTTTCAAGCATACACACTTCTTTTCAAGATTAATTCATTTCATGGTACATGAAGTGCCTTTGCAGCAAAAAGAAGCTTATGCTCCCCCATGAATGCAGCATAGGCTAAAGATTCACAATGATATTCGGCCTTTGGCCCAAATGCAAGAAAAAGACATCCAAGCACAATCTAAGCATAGAAAGCACATTTAAACC
The DNA here is from genome assembly GCA_947561735.1 of Cenchrus americanus. Taxonomy (NCBI): domain Eukaryota; kingdom Viridiplantae; phylum Streptophyta; class Magnoliopsida; order Poales; family Poaceae; genus Cenchrus; species Cenchrus americanus. The sequence goes on from OX387239.1 coordinate 131,349,213, forward strand.
AAAACGTGACATGGATACACTACTACACATGAGTGGAACACATTTCACCAAAAATTAGTCAAGATTAGCATTTATTTCAAAAAGGGCTATCTCACCACACATATATCTCAAATATTCCAAGAGCATAGTCTCACATTACCATTTCTCCACACATATGACCAATATCTCACAAATAGCCAAAAAGACTCAAATAAGGCATATGAAAGAAGCTCATCATCCTAAAATGCAATATGATACAAATGCAACATGATATATGACAAGATGGCTATCCTACCATGGTTTGTACATCAAGCAAAGCATGTATATACATCAAAGTAAAAAATGGTATGATACATATGATACAAAAGAAAATCCCCCAAGAATCAACTAGAAAGGGCAACAAACCCCAAGTTCCCCCCGCAAGCGCACAAATGTAGCTTGGTCGAGAGGCTTTGTAAAGATGTCGGCTAGCTGATCTTGGGTAGGGACATGACTCAACACAATGTTTCCTTTTTCCACATTGTCCCTCAAGAAGTGATACCTCACTTCTATGTGTTTGGTTCTAGAGTGAAGCACTGGGTTTTTAGCTACGCTTATGGCACTGGTGCTATCACAAAGAAGTGGGATCTGGGTGCACTCCTCACCAAAGTCTCTCAAAGTGTATGAAATCCACAACAGCTGGGAACAACAACTCGCGGCTGCAACATATTCCACCTCGGTGGTAGACTGAGCTACACTAGACTGCTTGCGGGAAGACCATGAAACCAACGAAGACCCAAGAAACTGGCAAGTACCAGAAGTAGACTTCCTCTCTACTCGACAACCAGCAAAATCTGCATCGGAAAAACCATGAAGAGAGAGAGTAGAGGAGGAAGAATACCAAAGGCCAAGACCAGGGGCAGACTGTAGGTACCTGAAGATCCCCTTGACAGCCTGTCGATGTGATGTCCTCGGCGAAGCCTGAAAACGAGCGCACAGACACACGCTGAACTGTATGTCTGGCCTCGTCGCCGCCAAGTAGAGGAGGGAGCCGATCATGCTCCTGTACTCCCGCTGGTCCACTGGTTCTCCGTCCTCGTCCGCATCCAAAGTGGTCGTACTCCCCATGGGAGTCGACATCGGCTTCACATCTTGCATCTGGAACTTCCTCAGCATGTCTTTCGTGTACTTGGTCTGGTGCACAAATGTTCCGTCCTTCACTTGCTTGATCTGCAGCCCGAGAAAGTACTGCAACTCGCCCATCATGCTCATCTCGAACTCCCTACTCATCTCATCTGCAAACTTGGCAAAAAGGTTATGTGACGAGCCACCAAAGACAACATCATCCACGTATATCTGAACAATCAACAAATCATTTCCATGCTTGAGGAGAAACAGGGTCCTATCCACAGTACCCATCACAAACCCTCTGCTCAACAGAAAACCTCTCAATCTCCCATACCAAGCACGGGGCACCTGTTTCAACCCATACAGAGCCCTTTTCAACCTATACACCCTGTGTGGGTACAACTCACTCTCAAACCCAGGTGGCTGCTTCACATACACCTCCTCCTCTATGACCCCATTCAGAAAGGCACTCTTCACATTCATCTGAAACAACTTGAACCCTTTAGCCACGGCAAAGGCTAGAAGGATCCGAATTGCCTCAAGACGGGCCACAGGAGCAAAGGTCTCCTCAAAGTCGATCCCCTCCTTCTGACTAAACCCCTGAGCAACAAGTCTGGACTTGTTCCTCACAACCATCCCATTCTCCCTCTTTGTTCTTTCCAAACCCACTTGGTTCCTATAGGATGGCAATTTGGAGGTGGTTCAACTAACTCCCACACCTGGTTCCTCTCAAAGTTTTCCAACTCCTCATGCATGGAATTGACCCAGTTTGCATCAGATAAAGCGTGTCCAATGTCTCTGGGCTCAAAGGTGGCAACAAAAGAAGCATGAGAAAAATGAGAGGAATTCCTGGACCATGACCGTGTAGTACGTTCGTCGATGTCCCCAATGATCTTCGACAGGGGATGCACTTCTTGAATCCGCCGGGGAGCCTCACGCCTCGAGAGTACCTCCCCCTCAACTTCAACTTCTCTCGTCTGGTCCTCTTGTCGCACCGTCGTTGTCCATAAAGTAGACGGTCCACGCTCCATAGTGGTCGTAGGGGAAGTAGTGGGTACACACTCAGCTTCACGCGCATGGTTCTCCCCATCATCATCTCCAGCTTCATCCTTCTCCTCTTCAAAGAGGTCCTCGGCCATCTCTTCATCACCTGCACATTCAAAGCCAAGAGAGGTACATGGCATTGTCTCGTCGAAGGTTACCTCGCAAGTCTCCATGATTTTGTTAGTCTCAAGGTTAAGCACCCTATAGGCTCTAGAGTGGTTAGCATATCCAAAGAAAATACCATCACAAGACCAAGCCTCAAACTTGTCGAGTTTTCCCTTCTTAAGAATAAAGCACTTGCAGCCAAAAACTCGGAAATGACTCACCTTGGGTGCCTGACCATGCATAAGCTCATAACAGGTCTTCTTCTTGAAAGTTCGCAATAAAATCCTGTTGGAAACATGACAAGCAGTATTGACCGCCTCAGCCCAATACCTCTTAGGAGTCCTGTGCTCATCGAGCATCGTCCTAGCCATCTCACAAAGAGTCCGATTTTTCCTTTCCACAACTCCATTTTGAGGGGGCACATAAGGGGTCGAATACTGATGTTCAAGACGTAGATCACGACAAAAGGCATCAAAACGAGAGTTCTTGAACTCTAAGCCATTATCACTGCGGATGGCTCGAATAGCATTCCCATGCCTCTCGTTTTTCAACCTCACGATCAAATATCGAACAAAACCAAATGTCTCACTCTTGTCTTCCAAGAAAAACACCCAGACATAGCGAGAGTAATCATCCACCACAACAAGGACATACCACTTCCCACCCACCGAGCGAACTCGAGCTGGCCCAACAAGGTCCATATGCAACAGCTCTGTCGGACGCTCGGTCATGACATCGGTCAGGGGTGGATGGGGAGTGGCTACCATCTTGCCATGCCTACACGGAGCACAAACCAGATCCTTCTCAAGCTTCAACCTCGGCAATCCTCGGACAAGGACAAGACTACTCAAGCGGGAAACCAGATCAAAGCTCAAGTATCCCAACCGCCTATGCCATTTCCACAAATCAGAAGAAGGACCAGCCATCAAAAAGCGAGCAGGGCCCAAAGAACGAGAGAAATCAGCCCTGAAAATCTGACCCTCGGGGATGATCATACAGACAAGATCACCTCGAGAATTTAGCAAACGAGACTCGCCAGACTTGAAACACACCTCAAAACCCTCATCAAGCATCTGAGAAACCAAAAGCAAATTGAAACCCAAAGACTTCACAAGAGCAACTCTCTTCAACGTTACCTTGTCACTCACATGCACAACACCCTCAGCAATCACCCTTCCTCGTCCATTGTCCCCAAATGTGATGTACATCTTTTCCTTCACTGGGGTGAGGCTGGAGAACCACTTCTTATCTCCGGTCATGTGTCAGGAACATCCGGAGTCGATCAACCAAATGTTCTCCAAGCCTCCTGCCTGTAGTCAGAAACAAGAACGAGAGTGAGCTAACGACTCGACACTGGGGTTAGCCAAAGAAAGTTAAACCAGTGTCGAGCCATCTGCTCAAAAGAGGGGTTAGCAAACATCATTCCCTTGCCACCAAACTTCTCATGTCCCATGGAAGGAGTACGAGCACCACGAGGGGGAAAACGTGGTCCGTAGTTCCTCTGGAACCCAAAGCTGCGATCATCTCCCCTAAACCCGTATTGATGATGAGTAGGGGCACGTCCAGCGAAACCACCACGAGCCCGACCAAATCTCTCACCAGCACGCACACCATCATCTCTCCTAACAAACCTCTCACCACCACCTCTCTGTGGAAACCTACCACCCTGAGCTCCAACTCTACCAACACTCTTCACACTTCCCACACCCCGTGGAAGTGGCACTCTAGGCTCAGAAATACCATGAGACTGGCGATACCTGTCCTGGTTTGCTTGCTCCCTAGAAAGCCTCTCATCCCTCTTCCTCTTGTAGCAAAACTCTGCTAGATGCCTCTCCTTGCCACAATACTCACACCTGAAGGGGATGGGTTTTGGTTTTGGCTCTGGCTTCTCTCTAGGCTTCTCACCCTTCTCACTCACAAACTTCATGGGTTTCTGGAAGTCATTTGTCTTAGGAGGGAATTTGGGTGGATCTTGGGTTGTGTCAAGCTTGTTGCAAAGGTGGTTTGGTTTTGGTGTGAAAGAGTTCTTGGGTGCTTTTGGAAGTGGGACTTGGATGTCTCCGATCACCTCAAACTCGGGGTTAGACTCAACACACTTCTCATACACACTCTCCCCACTGTTCTCTCCCACTTTCTCACCCAACTTCTCAAACCCCAAACCACGACCATCAGCTCTCTTGAACTCCTCAATCATGATTTTCAATTGAGGTTCCTGCCCAGACAACGAACCCAACACCTTCCTCAAATAGTCATTCTCCTCATAGATGACATCCAAACGGGAAGTAAGTTCAAGATTGCGCAAAGTAACTTCATCACAGCTTGTGCATGCATTGACAACAAGAGATTTCAAAGAAGCTTCCAAAGAGCTAATAGTAGAACGAGCATCAACAAGCTTAGCATGCATAGTAGGACATGATTTACAAGCACCAAGCAAAGTGGGTCTAGCCTTAACCTCATCATACTCAGTCCTAAGAGCATCTAGTTTAGCCAAAGTGGAAGCATTCTTCTAATTAAGCAACTTGATCTCATTCAACCATGCATCACACTCAAGACACTCAACATCATCAAGAGTAGTAGGAGCAAGTTTCAAAGAGTCATTCTCAAGTTTCAATTCAAGCAATTTGGACTCTAACTCTCCTACTTTCTCACTAGCATTCTCAAGTTGAGCCCTAAGATCTTTCCTCATCTTCTTAGCATCTCTCAACACACTATCACGGTTGTCAATCAAGCCATTCAACCTAGTGATCTCAGCAAGCAAAGAGTCGGGGTCACGATTTACCTCATCCTCCGAGTCGGATCGTCGTCTTCCTTGTCGCTCTTCTTGCTTGCTCGAGCTATGGGCCATGCCACAAAAGCCTTCAAGCGCCACACGGCTCAATCCACTAAGGTTCCGCTTGCACTCTTCTTGCCCTTGCGCCTCCCGGCGTCTTCATCTTCACACGCTTGAGCTTGATCGCGCGTCGCTTGAGCTTGAGTCGACGTCGCTTGCACCGGCCACCATAGCTCTTGCCTTGTCCTTCTTGTAGCCACCCTTGCTCGGTCGCCGCTTGTCCTTGTCCTTGCTCTTGGACTTTGTCGAAGTGCTTGCCCTTGGAGGAGTACTTGTCTTCATGCCTCGGGTGCGCCTTGTACTCGTTCATCTTGTACTTGTTCTCCTCCGCTTCCGGGCACTCGGCGATGAAATGGCCACGCTTGCCACACTTGTAGCACGTCCCTGAGCTCCGCCTTGCATTCCTCTGTCTCTCGTGTAGTCGATCAAACCTTCTTGAGAGCAAGGCCGGCTCCTCCTCGCCCAAAGACATCAAACTCCTCATCCGGAATAGACATAAGAGAAGACAAGGAAAAGCGTCGACGGGGAAGGGTTAGCTTTGCCCTTTGATCCGCCCACAAGAGCAAGACTATGGTCACTCGAGCTCTCATGCTTGGATTGCAACTTCCTGTCAACCTCAGCCGACTTGAGCTTAGAAAAGAGGTCATCCAACTCAATAGTCAAATATTGCCCAGACTCCTTGATGGCCTCAACCTTAGCACCCCAAACATTTGGGTCCAAGACATGCAAGATCTTTAAAGCTTGATCATGCTCAGAATAAGGGAGATCCTCAACATTAGCCTTCATGTTGTTCACGATGGCGGTGAACCTCTGAAACATCGCATCAATGTCCTCACCGGGAAGTTGAGTGAAGTTCTCATATTGCATCCGGTAAGAGACAAAGAGGCGAGCCTTCACATGGTTATCACCACCGTGAGCAACCAACAACTTTTCCCAAATTTACCAAGCAAGATTCAAATGGCGAACACGCTCAAACTCTGGATCACACAAGCTCCGGACCAAGTGATCAACGGCTTTTGCATTTTCCTCATACTTGGCATTAGCACCAGCATCGGTCACCATAAGAGTATGGATGTTGACCGGAATAGCATAGGTATTGTCAAGCACAATGAAATCCAACAACTTGCCACGAAGAAAGATCATCATATGAGCCGCCCACTTGTGCTAACCCTTGCCATCGAAGTGCGGCGGACCACCCCGTTCAACGTACGCCATCTTAGGATTCGAGACTTGTCAAAGTCACAAAGAATCCGGCACCAAGCTCTGATACCAATTGAAGGATCAGATGGCGACGAGAGAGGGGGGGAGTGAATAGGAGCCGGTAAAAATTCTTCTCAAAGAACCCGGCCTATACCCTAGTCAAATCCCGGTTACACACAAGCGATGGATCGAATCACACGCCAATCGCCAAGACAACGAGGTTATGGATCAACCTCTAGTCTTAGGAATGATTCCTTGAAGCACACGCGGAAGCACGAGAAAGGAAGGGAGGAATCGAACCAAGAAGCAAAGCTGCCAGCCTATGGCGGACCGTCCGGCCAGGCAGCGCGGACTGTCCGCGATGGCCGCGCAGACCGTCCGGCTGGGTACCGCGGACTGTCCGCACACTAGCCGCGGTCTGTCCGTCCTGAGCCGAGGACCGTCCGTTAAATCGAACAGAACCTCCAAAACCGACCCAAGAAAAACGGACCATCCGCGAAGACCGGGCGGACCGTCCGCGCGGGCCACGGACCGTCCGCTACTGAAGCTCAGACCGTCCGCAAACCGGCTGCAACAAAAACCTAAAACAAAACTGGATCAAACCAAAATGAAGCAAGAACACGAAGAACACCGCGACGAACTGGGACGGCGCGGACTGTCCGCCTGGTCCTCGCGGACCGTCCGCGAGGTGCAGACAGAGCAGAAAACGCACGACCCCAAAAGTCAACTCCACCAAATCATCATCGGATTTCCCAAACGGTAGAAGCTGTAGAGACAAGGGTTTGGGGACTTGAAAAGCATCACACAAGGATGCTATAGCCCAAAAATCTTGCCTCCTAACTCCCTAAATCACCGGGAATCGCGAATCCTTTGAGCACCACCAAAAGCTAGAGCACCGAACGAAAATCCTTGAATCGAAGTGGTTTCCCGGCGTTTGAGGGCACAAGATCAATCACAAAGATGCATGAGACATCCATCCATGTTTCCCTCAAAGAAATCCAAGGAGAAACCCACTCAAATCCGCGGAATCACACCGAGAACAAAAGCACGAAAACAAGCACAAAAAGACCACGAAAAACACAACTCCGAATCTTCTATACAAACCAGGAAAGATTCACAAGGTCTAGCATGCCGCCCTAGCATCCATCCCTCTCAACAAATCTCTCATGAAGCTCTCATGCTAGCCTAGAGAAAAATGGAGAAGAAAATAGCTACGAAAATGAGAAATGGGAGGGAGGAAATGAAACCCTAAGTCCCGGAGAGAGAACCATCCACACACACTCATGGCTTATATATCAGGTCCCGCCGGAGTGGTAAATGACTCGACTACCCCTAACTTAATTACTGGCAATACAACCCACGTAGGGGCATTTAGGTAATGTTTGTGGGTCTTGCCATCGGACGGCCACGCCTTTGCCGCACCCCGCGTCCTCCCGACGAAAGCCATGCGATCCCGCCGCGTGTCCTTCGCTTCGAAGCTTCCCGACACGCCCGGATCCCGCCTCCGTCGTGTTGGGCCCTCAGACTAGGTTTTGAGGCCCAAACCAAGAAACCGTCCTCCGATGGTTTTGTGGGCAAACCACCAAACCCCGCGTGCTCGGTCCGGCCTCCCGCCAAACCACTTGACTCGACCGCCACCGTGCACCGGCTCGATTGTCCATGACTTCGTCTTTCTCGTATCGCCACCATGTGGCCCGCACCTAGTCCTGCTGTCCACCGGGTCCCTCGAACCAAGCCTACTTGTCTCTCCATCTCCCGGAGGCCCCTCAAGGCTGAAGACCTTTCGCGCCCGTTCTTCACCTGCAACAACACGAACTAGGCTGCAGCCTACACCTGCGCTCTAAGCCAAGAGTCAGTCCAACACCCGTTGTCAATCACTCATCACTGAGGAGCGGTCATCCATCGACCACTGGGACGCTCCTGGTCCTCAGCGTGAGTGATGGCCCGGGTGCGGGCGGTGCCGGCGGGGTTCGCGACATGCGCGTCGAAGGGAAAAGAATTGACCGGGGTTTCGAAAAGGGCAAATGAGCTCAACGGGGAAGTTTTGAAAACATGCGTGATTTATTAGGTGATTTAATAGGAGCTAAAAACGCGGGCGTTACAAACTTACCCCATTTAAAATGAATCTCGCACTCGAGATTCGGCTAGGTTTCGAACAAGTGGGGAAACTCCTTCTTCTACGTGTCCTCTCGTTCCCACGTGGCTTCTTCTACTCCGTGTGTGCTCCATTGGATTCTGCACACCCGTACTTCGGACGTTCTTGTCTTTTTGACCTCGGTGTCCAAAATTTTGACAGGTACTTCTTGGTACCTAAGGTCTGGCTGTAGATCGATGGTTTCTACCGGTACTCGCTTTCCTTCGAGGACCTTCAAATATCTGCGTAGCTGGGAGATATGAAATACTGGGTGTATATCTGACATTTCTTCTATTAGCTCCAACCGGTATGCTACTGCTCCGACCCTCTTTAATACTTTATATGGTCCAATGTACCGAGGGGCCAACTTTCCGTGCACCTGAAATCTCCGAGTCCCTCGGATAGGTGAAACCTTGAGGTAGGCGAAATCTCCAGGATTGAAGCTTGCTTCACGCCTCTTCTTGTCCGCGTAGCACTTCTGTCGGGATTGGGCGGCTTTCAACTTTTCTCGGATGTCGGTTACTCGCTCTTCGGCTTCCTTTATAAGTGCGGGCCCAACCTGGGCACGCTATCCTACTTCTGACCACATCAGGGGTGTCCTACATTTCCTCCCGTATAGTGCTTCAAACGGTGACATTCCTAGGCTTGCTTGATAGCCGTTGTTGTAGGAGAATTCTGCATACGGTAGGCTCTGTTCCCAGTCTTTGCCATACGTGAGGACACATGCTCTCAACATGTCTTCCAAAATTTGATTTACTCGGTCTGTCCGTTTGTCTGCGGGCGGTATGCTGAGCTGAAATCCAGCTTGGTACCCATGGCTTTATGCAGGCTTTTCCAAAATCTAGAGGTGAATGGGGTCCCTCTATCTGAGACTATCCTGCTAGGCACTCCATGCAACTTCACTATGTTCTCTAAGTAGAGTTTTGCCAACTTCTCTCCACCATAAGTGGTCTGTACGGGTAGAAAGTGAGCGACCTTAGTGAGTCGATCCACTATCGCCCATATGGAATCATGTCCTTGAGTCCTTGGCAAACCTACTACAAAGTCCATGCCTATTTCGTCCCATTTCCATACTGGGATGGGTAAGGGCTGCAACAGTCCTGCGGGTTTCTGGTGCTCAGCTTTAATCCTCTGACAAGTATCACAGTGGGCGACGAACCGGGCAATGTCTACTTTCATTTCGTTCCACCAATACTTCTATTTTAAATCCATATACATCTTGGTGGATCCCGGGTGAATGGAGTATGCTGAGTTGTGGGCCTCATCCATGATGGTCTGTCGGAAATCTCCATTTTCCGATATGCATATCCTATTCTTGTACCATTGTGTGGCTTGATCATCCACTCTAAAGTCAGGGGCCTTATTTTCTCCTGTATGCTTGCGGATCTTCACCAGATTCTCATCGGTCTCCTTGGGCCTTCCTAATCTTTTCCTCTAGGGTAGGCTAAACACTCAGTTGGCGGACGTAGCCTTGGGGAACAATGTGCACGTTGAGTCGTGCCATTTCCTCTTGCAACTGGGCACTCTTAGGTACTGCCTTCTCGTAGGACTTTTTGCTTAAGGCATCGGCCACTACATTGGCTTTCCCTGGGTGGTAGTGAATCTCTAGGTTATAATCTTTGACTAACTCTAGCCACCTTCTTTGCCTTAGGTTCAGGTTGGGCTGGGTGAAGATGTACTTTAGACTCCTGTGGTCCGTATAGATCTCGCACTTATTCCCAATCAGGTAGTGTCTCCAAATCTTAAGTGCATGCACATCGGTCCAAAAAAGAAAAAAGAAATCAGCTTAGCAGCCAACCTGTTTGAAGTCTTGCCGAACGAAGAGAGGTCGAGTGATGACCTATTGGAAGCAAGCTCCCAATAGATCGAAACGACGATGAAAAAATTCAGAGGGCATCGAAGATGCACTCATGAGTAGTATTCGAGCATCATGGCGGGCAGGATGGCCGGTACGATGGTCCAAAAAAGAAGTGAAGAAAAAAGTAGGTCAAGTAACGACGTGATGAGAAACTGGTTTCCCAATCAGGTCAGTATGACGAGGAAAACAAGAGGGCGTCGAAGACACACTCGTAAAGTAGTCCCCGAGCATTGAAGCAGACAGCATGGCTGGTTTGATGCTCCGAAAAGAGAAGAAAACTGAGTCATGGTTTTGCCGAACGAAGTGTAGAGACACCTAGATCTCCCAGCATGGCTGCAAGGAGTCTAGCAGGGCCGACCTCGTGGAGGCCATGTAGGCGTGCCGACCTCAAAGAGGCCTCAAATGCCGAGTATCCGAGGATACCCAGCAAGGTCTTGAAAGGTGCGTCAAATGAAGAAGTCGTCGATTACGTCGTAGCTGAAGTTGCGATGTCCGGGGTCGGTGGACGATGAAGCCAAAAATCCGTTGATCTTGATCGTATGGAGTGTAGAGACACCCAAATATCTTGCATAGCTGCCAGAGTCTGGCAGAGCCACCCGAGGCATGCTGACCTCAGGAAGATCTCAAGATAAAAGCACCCAAGCACCCAGAAGTACTTGGTAGGGCCATCAGGCGCGCACCCCACAGAGAGGCCTTCATTCCCAACGTAAAATCCTTGGTGTCCAGAGCAGGCTGGCAGGGCTACTAGAGCACACCGACCTTGGAAGGTCACGCGTCCGGGGCACCCAACTAGGTTGGCAGAGCCGTATACATACCAAGGTATTGCATGACCTAAGTATTAAGGCACGCCGACCTCGAGGAGGTCGTTTTGGTGTCCAGATGACCAACATAGCTGCTGGCCACCTAGCGGAGCCATGATACTAAGGTGTTGGCGACCTTAGCAATAGGCACACCGACCACAGAGGCCAGACAAAAATTGTAGATCTTCTTGAACGCTTCTGATCTCCATGGCACTATTCATCTCTAGGCGCCCAGAAGGATCTGGCAGAGCAGCGAGGCATGCCTACCTCGGAAGGTCTTCAATCGAACCTACGACCATTCTGCTCAGGAAACAAAAATATAGGCTGACTGGAATAGGTCTGTTTACGTGTAGAGCCATAGCGGGTGCACTAGAACGCAGAGCCCAGTCGGTGCAAATAACATTCATCAGGTCTTAGAAGAAGGTCGTGGAGTCGTCGTCGAGGGGGGCTAAGGTAGGCGTGGAGCCCTTTGAAACAAGGTCAGGTTTTGTCTTGTAGCGTAGACTGCAGGGTCACAGGTCAACAGTGGTCGGAGATGCTCTTGCCACCCAGAAAACGACAAACTGCCCACTGATTGAGAAGTTACTGTAGCCATGTGATCTCTGCGGCGGGGCTCAAGCATCATTGATGCACAAACGACAAAGGCGTCGTGAGTCAGGGAAAGTTACGTCATCGCCTTTAATGATGCACAAGCTGCAGGTCCCCTCATCACGTGGAGACAGTGTCATTAATTCACCAACTGCCCAAGGAGCGGCGTCGGCTATAAATAGCACTTTGACGGTGAAGGAGGCAAGCACCGAGCATTGTTGAGCTATGAAGCCGCAAGGTAGTTCTTTGGCCATGCCATGGGCATGTGGACGTCCACCAGAATGTAGAATTGTTTTCTTGTAGATGTTTGAAGCTAGGAGAATTCTCGTGAAGTGCAGGCAACATCTCTATCTACTGGGGCCAGCCTCTGCGTGGTACTAGGCAGAGTTTGGAGGTGCTGCTGTTCGAGCCGGGGCTATATCGGGACGTCTCTGGTGAGCACCGGGAGTTCACCGGAGCTTGGCGTTTCGCACCGAAGAGCAAGCTCGTGTCTCCATTCCAATAGTTGGAGCCGAGCATGCCTTAGATTGCGTGTTGTCCTGAAGTTGTCTCCCACTCGTCCGCCATCAAGGTCCTGATGCTAGTCTCGCGACGTGCTCTGCTTCGGCGGAGTAGGTCGTGGCGACCGCTTTGGGTGGCTCAGGCCTTGTGGTATATTTATCTTGTGTGCCGTGTTCTGGACCCAATGAGGTTGGTGGCGACTTGTGTACCTTCGGATTTAGAATCTAGTAAGGTCATTGGTGGCTTGTACCTTGGGGTTCTGGATCTGATAAGGCTGTAGGCCGATACGCCCCTTGAATTATGGATTCAGTGAGGTCGTAGATGGCTTGTAACTTTAGGTGGTCCATGTAATGTTCGCTCTCTGCTGTCATGTATTTGGTCGTTTGGCAAAATGATTCGCCAAAGACCTGATTTTATATGATGTGGGGGCTTGCAAATCGTGTTTGTCATCAGGACGACCTGATGTTGTCTTCTTGTTTGGCCGACGACCTAAATTCAGGTTTAGGTCGTGGCGCTTGGTCTGTTGGCAAAAAATCGCCTTGATCTTCTCGCTGACTTCTCAGAATAAAGCCGGTGGGGCATGTTGTACGGAGCAAGGAGCCGCAACGAATAGATTGGGTGGACCCCGCTATAAATAGAGTGAGCCGGGGCGGGTTTGACCCCATTCCCTTCCTCTTCTTGCTTCCGTCGCCCTCGCTCCCGTCGCTCTCGCCTTTCTTTGTGCTACAGCGACCTTGCGGCCGCCTTTCTCCCGCGTCCGCGCACCCATCCTCCTCCTCCGGCTAGGCTCGTGCTAGCGCCGCCGCTCCCCGCCGTGCTCCTGCAGCGCATGCGCACCAAGACACTCTGCCACATTAGATCCACCGCGAACCCTAGCAGTGAGATGGCCGCGGAGGCGGCTTGCATCCCGGACCCTCAAGCGGCGTGGGTCCGGTCGACGATGACCGAGGCCAAGATCCAGGTGCTGGTGGACCGGGGGTTGCTCCGGCCAAAGACGGAGGTGGAGTGGAGGGCCGCCGCTGGGGAAGAGTTCCCGAGCGAGGACGTCAAGGAGCAAGTCGTCCTTGGTTCCTTCTTCGTGCGCGGCTTCAACCTCCCAGCGGGAGATTTCTTCCGCGGCCTTCTGTACTACTACAAATTGGAGTTGGTACACCATGTTCCTAACTCCATTACTGTAGTGTCAACTTTCATTCATTTCTGTGAGGCATATCTAGGGATACCGCCTCACTTCGGGTTGTAGAGACATTTCTTCTGTGTCAAGAGCACCGGCAGAAGGTCGGGGCCAGTGGGGGCTGTGATGTTCAACTTGAGGTCAGGCCACAAGGCTGAGTGGATAGACACCGACCTCCCCGACAACACCGTCGGGTGGGGGTCGGAGTGGTTTTATATTGCGGATCAGATCCCGGGGCTGCCGCTGCGATTTGGTCACAAGCCAGTTAAGATTAGCGAGTGGGATCTGGGATTGTCCACCCGCGAACACGAGGACCTGCAGGGGGTGCTAGAGTTGGTCAGCGACATGAAGAGCCGAGGGGTGATAGGAGCGGTGGTGGCTAGCTCGTTCTGCCGGCGGATGATCCAACCGATCAAGGACCGGGTCCACCCGGCGTATGAATACTGTAGGAAATCGGATCCCACACGTGAGGTGAACCGCAAGGTCTCCAGGGAGGAGATGGTGGCTAGAGTTTTCCAGATGTACTCTAGGAAGGTCAAGGTGAAGAAGTGCCCGAGGGCACACTTGTTGAAGAGGTCGGCTGATCCGATAAGATCCTGAGATCTGTCTTTAGGTTGTTGTTCTTAGCCTTCTTGATTCTTTTAGGTTGTACAGCATTTACGTCATTTGTTTTGCTGGTGCGCGAGCTCCAGATCTGGTGCCCAGCGCCTCTCCCGGAGGGGGAGATACAACGCAGGAAGCTGAGGTCGGACCAATATAAGCCTCCAGTAGGTTGTCTGCTGGAGAATTATGAGTCGGACTCGTAGGTGGAGGCCAACGAAGACATTGATGCGTAGGCTGGGGCGGATCCAGTCGTCGGCACTGGGAAGTCCTGGCGTAGGACCAGGTTGACGGTGGCGAAGAAGTATGCTTCAGTCGTCGCTACTGCTATCTCTGCGGTGAAGGGCGCAGAGCAGAAGAAAAAGAGGAAGAGGAGGGAAGCCTCCCCTCCGGCCGTCGCGACACCAACGATTCCGACGCCTCGCTCTCGTGAGGTCAGGTCGGAGGATGAGGAGGGGGAGAAGGAGCATGAGAAGGAGAAGGATGAGGTCGTCGAAGAGCTGCCGGTCCCTGAAGACCATGCAGCAGAGAGGCCTGAGAGTCCTGCTGCCAAGAGGCAGCGGGAGCTGGTGCAGAAGACTTCGGAGGAGGCCTTTCGACGTGGCTTGGAGGCGCAGAGCAGTGCTGCGGCAACGCGGGCGAAGATACCTGCGGCTATTAAGCCTCGGGTGTTTTGGCTGAAAGCTCGGCTTCCGGTTGCAACGAGGTATGGACTTGGGAACTGATGCGATCTTTACACTTTTTATCTGAACAAGAATTTGAAGTATAATTTGCTCTATGCAGGTCGGAGGCAGAGCCACAGGAGGTGTCGGTTACGCCATCGTCACCCTCCTGCATGAGGTCACCCGAGCCACAAGTCGTGGGGGAGGCGCTTGTGGATGATGCCCGGACCGCTACCCCGACACATGGGGTGGCGGAGGGGGCGACGACTTCACCACCCGTGGCAGACACGAGGGCGGGTTCTTCCCTGCACGCTGTTGAGGGTGTTGAGACCTCAGCTGGGGGGTCGGAACGACGACCTCCCCAACAGTCGTAGATGTCGACCCTATCAGGGCTGTACCTGATGGGGTGAGGGATGTGGCCGAGGACCAGCCTCAGATCGACCTGGCGCCAGGAGGTCCAGGAGTATCCGACGCACAGGTACCTCCATCTTCAACTTCGAGCCTGCGGTTGCCATGTCAATCAATTAATTGGGATCACACCCCTTGGCAAGATGATTGGTTCGAGGATAATGAGGACATGCGGGATTTGCATACCAACATCGTCACCATCAACAACATGCTCATTGTGAGTTGCTTGTGATGTACTATTACTGTTTGATTATTTTGCTCTTGAAGTATCACTGACGACCTTGTGGTTTTGTAATAGTCACTAGCGGAGAGGGCCAAGGGCCAGGCCGACCAGCTGCGGCACGCCGAGGAGAAAGAACAATGTATTATCGACCTTGAGTGAGAGCTCAAGGAGGTACGTGAGGCGACGGCCGCCGACAAGAAGAGGCTCGAGGATGAGCTTGCTGAGGAAAGGTGCAAGGCCGTGGAGGCCACCGCGCAGTTTAACACTGCGTCTACTTGTGAGTTTTTTAGTCTTCGTCCCTTTTTGAACACGGGATCATTTGCCATGAGTTAACTTTTGTGTGTGCAGATTTCCGTAACCGCAAAAAATAGCTGAAGAATGCTCTAGCGACCTCCAGGAGCAAGATTCATGGCCTGGAGGGCAAGGTCCGGGAGATCGAGGATGGAGGCCTGGAACTCAAACGGGCGATGAAAGAGGCCACCGAGAGTGAGTACGCTGTATCTCAAAAGCTGGCTTATGAGACCGCAGCTCGTCGGACTCTTGAAGTCGAGTTCGAGGTTGTTTTGAAGTTATTGGAGAGTGACCAAATCACCATTGCAGGGTATGAGGTGGAGCTGAGCGACCTCAAGGGCGCTGCCAATTATGCAATGTCTTGCATACCAGTTCCTGAGGAAGGAGGTCCGCATCAGTCCATCGTTGATCGCCTGGTAGATGTTCCTAACAGGCTATTGACCTTATTGCGAGCAACCGACTTGGCGGCTGCGACCGATGCGCTGGTGAGAGCGAAGTCCCACTATCCGGAGGTCGACATGACCAATATCAAGGGCGCTGCGGACACCACGAAGGACCTTCACACCCTAGAGCTTGAAGTTGGTGAAGCCGCCACCGAGGTGGCAGAGAGCATCGACTTTGAGGGTGATGAATAAGCCGGTGGCGAAGGTGGCGATGGGGGCGACCAGTAGTAGCTAGGAGCTGTACCTCCCCCTCCTCTCCTGTTTTGTAACAAAAACTGTGAAGAGACCTGTGACGAAGTACTTGCCTTTTGCCTGCATGAGTTCTGATTGATGTTGCGGGTGATGACATTTTGATTTCTTGGCTCGCTAACCACTACTCACGGAGAGGCTGTCTTACTGACCTCTACAACACGGCCTGGAGGCTTACGAGAGGTCGGCGCGTGAGGGAGGAGCCTAGGGCTCAGGTCTGGCGACCTTTCTTATCAAGCATCACTCGAGGCGGCAGGAGGCTTTGTACTCGTTAAGGCTGGTGCCCTTAGGTCGTGCTACCTTTAGGTTGGCTTTAGCCAAGCCCCTGAGCATGTCTAGGGGAAAGGACGGAGAAGAGTTAGTACCCCACATGCCGTGCGACTCAGATGTTGGCTTCAGCCAAGCCCCAGAGCACGTCGATGGGGGTTATGGTGTGAGGAAGGAGGATGTAGTTCTCGACTCATAGCAGAGGACTGCTTGAAATACTTTTTATCTAATCTTAAAAAGAGGAATACAAAAGGGAAAATACATAGCTTTAAAAAGAAACTAATCTACGGATAGAATTGTCATAGATGCTCCACGTTACAAGGGTTGGGCACCCCTTGCCCGTCACCCCACTGAAGCCGATAGGTCGATGGGCTGATTACTTCCGTGACGATGAGGGGTCCCTCCCATGGGGCAGAGAGCTTGTGCATGCCGTCAGTCTTTTGAATGCGTTTGAGGACGAGGTTGCCAACATTGAAGGAGGTCTCCTTAACATTGCGATTGTGGTAGCTACGTAGCTGTTGGTCGTGAAAAGCTTGCCTCGTGACAGTTGTGACTCTTTGTTCTTCGAGACTGTCGAGGTCGATGCGACGTGTTTGCTCGGCCTCTCCTTCCTCGTAGAACTGAATTCGTGGAGCTCCGAAGGTGACATCGGTAGGAAGTATAGCTTCTGATCCGTAGACCAGAAAGAAGGGCGAGAAGCCTGTCGTGGAGCTGACTTGAGTCCTGAGGCCCTAGACTAAATGAGGCAGCTCGGCTAGCCATCTGGTGGCGTAGTTGGAAGCATCGTCGTAGATACGATCTTTGAGTGCTTGGAGCACCATGCCATTAGCTCTTTCGACCTGGCCGTTTCACCTTGGGTGGGCGACCGAGGAATAGTAGACGCCGATGAGGTTGTCTTGGCAGAAGTCCCAGAAGATCGAGCCAGTGAAAGTTGCGCCTAGGTTTGTGATGATCCTATTGGGCACACCGAAGCGGTGTTTGATGTCCCCGATGAATTTGACTACTTCTTCCGACGTTACTTTCGCAACAAGTTGGACCTCAATCCACTTAGTGAATTTGTCTACAACAACTAGGATATGTTTGTAGCCGCCTGGAGCGGTACCAAACGGTCCTACCGCGTCGAGACCCCATATAGCGAAGGGCCAAGATGGAGGGATAGTGTGCAGAGCCTGAGCTGGCAGGTGCTGCTGTTTGGCAAAGAACTGGCATCTTTTGCACCTCTTGACGAGGTCTTTTGCATCAGTTACGGCCGTGGGCTAGTAGAATCCAGATCGGTATGCTTTACCGACCATGTTTGTGGATGCAGCGTGGCAGCCACACTCACCACTGTATATTTCGGCTAAGAGTTGTAGACCCTCCAATCGTAGGATGCACTTCATCAGGATGCCCATGGAGGCAGCTTTCCTGTATAGGTCGGAACTAATCACGACGTAGTTAGTGCTTCGCCATGCGATGCATTCTCGCTCCGTTTTGTCGTCTGGGACAACCTGGTCGAGTATGAAGTCTATGAAAGGCTTGCACCCGTCGTCCTCTTTTTCAGTCATGAGCACGTCACGGGAAGGTGTTGGATTTTGGTCATTTGAAGATTGCTCTGGATTATCAGGATCCAGGAGCTTGATTGAAGGCTTGCGTAGGTCTTGGATGAATACGCCTGCTGGGACTAGGGCTCGACGTGAGCCTAGTTTGGAGAGTACGTCAGCGGCGATGTTGTTGTTGCGTGGGACGTGCTGGAATTCGATTCCCTCGAAGTGGCCTTCGAGTTTTCGAATCTCAGCGCAGTAAGCATCCATCGTGTCCTTGACGCAGTCCCACTCCTTGTTGACTTGCTCGATGAAGACCTTGGAATCACCGAAAGCTAGTAGTCGCTTGATGCCAAGGGACACTGCTATTCGGAGATCGTGAATTAGGGCTTCGTATTCTGCTCCGTTGTTGGAGGTCTTGTAATGAATCTGCAAGACGTACTTGAGTTGTTCTCCCTGGGGAGAAATGAGTAATACGCCTGCGCCTGCCCCTTCGAGGTTGAGGGCGCCGTCGAAGTACATAATCCAGTGTTCAGGCCGCTCCTTGTGAGGGGGCATCTGGATTTCTGTCCATTCAGACACGAAGTCTGCAAGGATCTGCGACTTGATCGCTTGTCTGGGACAAAACTCGATTTCAAACTCCCCAAGCTCGACCGACCTCTTGACGATGCGGCCATTGGCGTCGCGGCTGCGGACGATCTCTCCCAAGCGGAAGGAAGACGGGACCACGATCTTGTGAGCTTGGAAGAAGTGTCGAAGCTTTCTCGAAGTGATCAGGAGTGCATAGAGCAGCTTCTGAGGTTGTGTGTAACGTGTTTTAGTGTCAGCCAGAACCTCGCTCACGTAATATACATGTCATTGAATAGGATAGGCCTGCCCTTCTTCTTCTCGTTCGGCGACGAGAACCGTGCTGACCACATTAGTGGTGGCAGAGATGTAGAGCAAGAGTGTTTCCTTCGGTATTGGAGGCGTCATGACTGGTGGTGTTGTCAAGGACTCTTTGAGAGCCTCGAACGCTTGCTGCGTTCATTCATCCCATACGAACTTGTCGGCCTTCTTTAGTAGCTTGAAGAAAGGAAGTCCCTTTTCACCGAGCTTGCTGATGAAACGACCTAGAGCTTCATGACGTCTTTCTTGTTGGATGGATTGGCCATCTTGTGTATAGCGTTGATCTTTGCTATGTTGGCCTCGATGCCTCGGTGTCCGACCATGAAGCCCAGGAGCAATCCGGAAGGGACACCGAAGACACACTTCGTTGGGTTGAGCTTCCATTGGAACTCGCGTAGATTGGCGAAAGTTTCTGTCAGGTTGGTGATGAGCTTATCTTCTTCCGTAGTCTTGACGACCACATCGTCTACGTAGGCTTTGACGTTCTTCCCAATTTGGGTCTTCAAGCACTTCTGAATTGCTTTTTGGTAGGTTGCTCCGGCGATTTTCAGGCCAAAGGTCATGACCTTATAGCAGTAGATGCCGTGGGACGTTATGAATGCTGTTTTGTCTTCGTCGTCGGGATGCAGGGCTATCTGATGATACCCTGAGTAGCAGTCGAGGAAGTAGAGTAGGACACTGCTGGCCGTGGAGTCTACGACCTGGTCGATACGAGGTAGAGGGAACGGATCCTTTGGGCAGTGCTTGTTAAGATTGGTGTAATCGATGCACATTCTTAATCCACCAGTTTTCTTTGGTACAAGGACCGGGTTTGCGAGCCAAACCGGGTGTTGACACTCTCTGATAAATCCTACAGCTTAGAGCTTACAGACTTCAACTTCTATAGCTTGTTTTCTATCTTTTGCAAATTGCCGGAGCTTTTGCTTGATAGGTCGAGCAGTCTTGTTGACTTCGAGTTTGTGCTCAGCCAGCTCCCTAGGGACTCCGAGCATGTCGTATGGGCTCCATGCAAAGATGTCGGCGTTGTCCCTGAGGAAGCTGGTGAGCGTGAGTTCCTATTTGGGGTTGAGGTCAGCTCCGATGACGACTTCCTTGATGCGTCGGGCAGGCCGAGGCTAACCTTCTTGACAGCTGGACTTGGGTCCAAAGCTGTGCTCGTACGCTTCCGCTCCGGTACTTGAAGAGTAGTTTGATCGATCTTGGTTTCCTGAGCGACCATGACCGTTGCAGCGGCCTTGGTTGCTGAATCTTTGGAGAGCTCGACGGTAGCGCTCTCACAATTGTAGGAGACCATGATGTCCCCAAGGACGGAAAGGATTCCATTTGGTGTCGGCATCTTCATGATGAGGTAGGTGTGGTGTGGTATAGCCATGAACTTGGCGAACATAGGTCATCCGAAGATGGCGTGGTATGAAGAGCGGAAGTCCGCGACTTCGAATGTTAGGTACTCTGTTCTGAAGTTCTCCTCCATGCCAAAGGTGACTGGCAGGCATACATGACCTATGGGGTATGCAGCCTTGCCGGGCACGACCCCGTAGAAGGGTTCGTCACAAGCGGTCATTTTGGAGAAGTCAAACTCCATCTTGCGTAGTGTCTCTGTGAAGATGATGTTGAGTCTGCTACCTCCGTCAATGAGGGTCTTAGGCAACCAGGCCCCATTAACTATGGGGTTAACGACCAGCGGATAGGTTCCGGGGTCGGGAATGTGAACCCAATGATCTTTCTTGGAGAAAGTGATTGGGAATTCAGACCACCGTAGAGGTCGTGGATTTTCAGTGTTGACGTGCCCGATCTCCCTGGCGTTTGATCGAGTCTGTCTGTTGGTTTTGATCACTTGGCGACCACCAACAATGGAGTTGATCTTGCGGTTCGCCTTCTAGAATGCACCATTAGGGTTGCCTCCTTTGGGCAGTGGCGGAGGTGTCCACTCCTTGCGGTTGTTGTCTTGGCGGTTGTGGTCATCGTGACGATGTCTATCGTCGCGCAGGTCATTGGGACGGTCATCGTAGCGATCATCACGACGATCACTTCTATCACGCTTATCAGCGCGGTCAGCACGACGGTAGTCGTCGCGTCTGTCATCGCGGTGGTAATCACGTCGATCCCTATCTTCATTGCGAGGATAGGGTCTGCGGTCATGGTAATCTCGTCGATTAGGTCGACAGAAGTGTTGGCCACCATTGTGGTCGTCGTTGCTGTTACTCCTGGTCTTCTTGGAGGTAGATGGTACCACGAGGGCACGCTTTAACTGCTCGCACTCCCTCATGGTATGCTTGGCGTCGCGGTGGAACTGGGATTGGTCGTCCATGACCATATTGAAGTCACCTTCAAGGAAGGTGGACGGTCTTGGCGGATCTGTAACATAGGCTTCGCCGGAGTCCTCTCCATTGAACTCATGCATTACTGCGTCTTGAGTGTCGACCAGTTTGTCGACGTAGGCCATGAGATCGCCAATGGTTTTTGTGTCGGCTTCGTGGATCTTCTCGAACAACTAGATATTGGTGATCCCGTTCTTGTAGTATGCAATGATTTCGTAAAAGACACCTGCAAGGGTGTTGCGATTCTCGAAGTAGCGGTTGGTGTACTCACGGAGAGTTTCGTCTCTTCTCATCAGAACTCTGGCGAGGTGGTGAGTATTGCTAAAACGATTGTAGGTCGCCTAGTAATTGGTTGTGAATAGGTGGGACAAAGTCGCCCACGAGGTGATGCATTCTGCGGGGAGATTGTCGAGCCATAGGAGTGGCGCCTTGCCCATCACGAGAGGAAAGTACCCGGCCATGTGGTCTTCATTTCCTCCCAAGGCACGCGCGGCTATACTGTACATCTTGAGCCATATACTCGGGTCGGAGCGACTGTCGTACTTCTCAATTGAAGGCTTGAAGTCTTTGGGATATCTGATCGTCCGGAGACGTCGTGAGAAAGCTGGGAAATTGTTGACCTCTCCCGGACTTGCTGATGGAGCATGATCAGCAGGGATGATGTAGAGGTCATCGGGAGGGCCATTGTCTTGGTCGTACTGGGCACCTCGGGAGTTCCTGGTCGTGCATGATCCGAAGATCTGTAGCTTGGATGGGATGGTTGGCGTCGAGTGGGTCAGGTGCCCCATGCTCGCGGTCGTAGTTTGCACGTCGAGCTATCTCGACTTCATCCCTTATGCGGTGTCGCCAGCTTCCTTCTGCTCGATCAGGCTGGACCGGAGGAGGCTGAGCTCCTGCATTACGTCTTGGATTTGGGGCGGGGTTCCCCTGGATGTTGGCAGCGTTGGCTGCATTGTTGGCGGCATTGCCAGCATTAGCCGGGGCATTTGCTAGAGCATTAGCCGCTGGGTTGGCTGGAGCGTTGGCTGCAGCGTTAGTAGTGGGATTAGTCAGCTGCATTACTTCGTTTTCACCTCTCCCTTCTTCAGCCACCGGGTCAAGAGGACCCTGGCTTCGACATCGCTGTCGAGGACGCTCTAATCTGCTTTTGGAATAGGAACTTTTCGCGGATCTGCTGTATCCAGGGCCTCTTTCTTCGATCTGAGCGGCTGCAACACGGACATTGGCCTGGAGGCGCTGGATTGCTGGAGAATCTTCGAGGTGGTTTAGGACAGCGAGGGAAGCTCCCTAGTTGGTCTGTGGTGAGTTGTAGACTTCATGTCCGTCGCACTCGAAATCCCTGAGGAGATCTCGCGCACGTAATCTATTGGCTCGAGGTGGGTCGTCGTGGCGTCGCTGCTGTGGAGCTGCTGGTACCACAAGTGCTTGTTGCTCGGGGTTGGCGTTGACCTGTTCGGCGTTGGCCGGTTGAAGCCCTGCAGCTTGGGCAGCGGACGCGATCTCTTGTTGTCGTCGAACAGCTCGGGCAGTGTTGGCGTTTTCTCGCTCTTGATGCTGTGCATCTGTCTCTCCGTCTTGCGGTGGTACGTCTGCGGAGACGACCAAGATCTGGCGATCTGGGGTCTCCAATTCTTCTCCTGGATAATTCGGGGAGATCGTTGTGTGAGCGACCTGGAATGTGAGGCGGTCTGGAGACGATTCTTGGTTCAACCGGCGTCGATGAGCCACAGTAAGTGGTTGACAAAACTTCTTGAGGACACAGCACTGGCGTGCGGTGTGCTTGGGGTTTTTGTAAATAGGGCAGGGCTCATCGAGGTGATTCCTGCAGCTTCCACGATCTTGATGGCAGAGTCCAGATTCGATCTGGATCTTGCGCTTCATGTAGTGTGATGCTATGCGGGCAGCATTGCGCAGGCCGAGAGGCATGCTAGAGGTTGAAGGAGTCGTGTAAGGACGCTTGGCGTGCTCACAGATTTTGATTGTATCACAGATCAGGTCGCTAGGAGTGGGTGGTTGGGGTTTCTTCGACAGATCTGTTTCGATCTGTTGGTTGGTGGAGACCGTGTTGCCTTCGATGACAAGGCAGGCGGCTGGAGCGGTGGATGTCGTCGGCATCGAGCCGAAGCAGATGTCGACAGGGTTGGCGAGGAAGTCCGCCATGCTCTCCGGGAAGGTGCCGCCATTGGTCGAAGCCATCGAATTGCACGAAGAACCTTGACTCAGCCCCTACCCGGCGAGCCAACTGTCAGATGGTGAGATCTAAACAGCCCATGGGGGTGTTAATCCCTGTGGTTTAGTTGTTCGGCGAAGGGGGGGGTCTAAGACTAACAACTCGAAGGTCGCACACGAGTGAGAACACGATGGTTTATACTAGTTCGTGTCGGTGTTTTAGACCGGCAACCTACTAAGGGGAGTACCCGAAGTAGATGAATGTGGCCTCACCGAGATCGGTAACTCGAAGGAAGAGACACGTGGCACACAATTTAGACAGGTTCGGGCTGCGAGGTGTGTAATACCCTACGTCCTGTATGCTGCGTAGCTCTGGATTGATTGGGTACGATTACAAGATGATGCAATCTTACGCCGTGAGATGAGATGATGAGAGAGGGGTCCCTGCCTCGCCTTATATAGTCCGGGAGGCAGGGTTACAAGTCGGTTAAGGGAGAGAGTACTAGTCGAGTACGTCTAGGAGTCTTTCATATAGTGCGGGACATGTACAACTTCCTAACCGAGTACTTCTCCTCTATAGTCCTTGTGCTTCACGCCATCAGGTACCGTGCAGCGCAAGTCAGGTAGTCCCAGGGGCCCACTGCGTAGTCGGTCCTGGTACCCACCGAGGTAGTGGGCCCAGGGAGGTCCATACGACAAGCCCCCGAGTACTTTGTAGTCGAGAAGGATAGCTTCAAGTAGTCTTGACAGCCTTAATGAGTAGTCCTCAAGCGTCCCCGAGTACTACAAGTCAAAAGTCTTCAAGAGTAGTCGAAGCATCCCGAGGCTGGAATGTACTCCAGCTGATGTTTGAGCAATCCTGAAGTCTTCTCGAGTAGTCCCAAGCGTCCTCGAGTGCTGCTCTTGAAGGTCTTCAACAATGCCCGTGTTGTCTTGAAGCCGAAACAGATATGGAAGTGCGATTGCAAAATCGCACTCCATATGGAGTAGCCCCCGAGCCTTAGGTTGAGTTGCAGACTCTGGTTGAGGGTCCATCTGAAGTTTTGGCAAGAATATCCCGAAAAATCCGGAGAAAAAACCGAAGGACACGTGACACGGAGCCACCGAGCCTTGAGTCGAGTACTTCCTCTCGAATTAAAGGGTCATCTTGTAGAATGTGTCCTAAGATGCTCTTGATTCTTGCCGCTTCCCAGGAAGTCGATTTGGAGTAGCCGAGCCCCCGAGGTGAGGCGTGTCGACTAGTAGAAGTTGAAAGGTCACGCGCGGCCGCTGAGTCAGCCGAGCACAGACTTATCCATCCAGCCGTTGAGGGGTCGTGTTGACTTATAAATAGAAGCCAAAACCCTTAGGGTTTTTCACCCTACGTAGCTGTATCCATTCCCAGCAGATCTGGCCAGAAATCGCCACTAGTGCACACTGCCGCCGCTGAGTGGAGCGCAGATCTGAGTGCACCGCCGTAGAAAGCCACCACAGTAGCCCCCGAGCGGATGCGCGTGAAGACACTGTGCACCTGGAGAATGAAGCCGTCTCCGTCGAAGACCACGAAGGCCGCCGGCGGGAAGAAAAGGGGCCGTCAGGAGGCCGCCGGATCTGCCGAAGGGACATCACCGCCGGTGTCCCCGCCGCGGCCAGATCCAAACCGAGAATGGAAGAAGTCTAAGGCGAAGACCGAAGACTTGCTGGCCCTTCTCAACAGTGGATTCCTGCGGGAGAAGGAGGTGGACATGTGGAGGGCCGCCGCCGGGGATCCGTACCCCATGGAGAAGAATCCAGACGAGATCCCGATGTTCGCGCGGTTCGCGGAGCGCGGACTGTCTCTCCCGGCGAGCGACTTCTTCAAGGGGCTCATGGGGTACTACGGCATCGAGTACCTCAACCTCAACCCCAACGGTATCTTCCACACCGTCGTCTTCGTACATTTCTGCGAAGCCTTTCTGGGGATCAAGCCCCATTGGATCTTGTTCCCGAAGTTCTTCCGGGTGAAGCCGCAACCCAGCGCCAGCAACCCGCGGGTAGTCGGAAGAGCAGGGATCTAGATGCGGGAGGACGCCGCCGAGCAGTACCTCTCGTACAAGTTGATAGAATCCAATCACGACTGGAAGGCCAAGTGGTTCTACGTCACGAACCACCACCCGGAGCTGCCGAAGCCCAGCGGGAAGCAGCACAAGCATCGTCCATGGTGGAACTCGGAGCCAATGATGCAAGAAGGGATCCAGCTACCTGAGCTGTTGGCGCGGATCAAGGCGCTGAGGGAAGCCGGGCTGAGGGCCAAGCACGTGGCCCTCAGCTTCATGAAGCACATGGTGTAGCCGCTGATGGCTCGCGACACCCTGGGGTACGAGTACACCGGCGACGATGATACGTCGCGGATGCCTGGAGACGAAGTCGACGACGACGACATTGTCGACAGGCTAGCCCGGATCTTCAAGGATATGCCGCCGTACACGGCGTGCCCCGTACCGGAGTACTCCGCCGCGCGCCCACCAAAGGAGGTTAGTAGCCGCATCCATAGTCAAGTACCCATTGCATGTGAGTAGTCGCACTGATGAGTTCTTCTTGCAGGATGACTTGAAAAAGTTCGTCTCCGAGCCGCCGTCGCTCCCTCAGCTAGTCGAGGTCCCATAGGAGGCGAAAGCCAAGGCCAAGAAGCGAGGTGAAGTCGGCGAAGAAGACGACACGGTTGTCGTCGAAGACACGTCCGAAGAGGACGACGGCGAGGGGACATTGCAGGACCGCTTCCAGCTGCGGTCGAGGTTCAGCCGTCCTAGCTTACCTCACATCCCTCTCGTTCAGGATCAACCGGCTAGCTTGGAGGCTAGTCTGCCCGCCGCTGAGGAGCCCGTGCAATGCGGCCTGCAAACACGTGGCCAAGAAATTGAACATCACGGAGACCACGTCCCAAGAGGTAAGCCGTCTTGAGTAGTGTAGTCGAGTTCTGATGTCTCGAGTTCATGTGTTGATGATGAAGTTTCCTTGCTTGCAGGAGATACCACCTACCGAGCCCGTTGAGCAGGGCGATGAAGGCGAGTGGGACACGGTGGGGGAGGCAGCTGGTAGTCGCAGCACAACCCCCACTGTCGAAGAGCTCTTGGCGCAGATGGAGCACTAGCCCCCTGCTGCTCAGGGGAGCACGGAACCTGCTGCTGCTGCTGCGGAAGAGGCAGCGGCCACAGAGGCGCAGGAGGCGCCTGCCGAGGCGGGACTGGTCGACATCGCCAGTATCCTCGGCGCCCCAACCGTGACGGTGGTCCGGTCGAGCTTGTAAGTGTTGATTCTTCCCAAGTAGTACTTGATGAGGTAGTCGTACTTGAATGACAACCAACTTGTGCACTCTGCAGGAAATCGATTGACCTGTCCTGGGAGGGGGATGAACCCGTTGCGGCAGTGGTAGAAGAAAAAGCCGCGCCGCCCGCTGAGGAGTCCGCTCCCGCCCCTCAGGTGGAGCCCGAGGCGCCGACCGCTGAGGCTACGTTGCCGGAGGCCAGCGTGGTTGAAGGTGAGTACTCTGCCGAGGTCGAAGGGTCTTCGTAGAGTAGTCGTAGTCGCCATGTTGACTGATACACTTGTCTTCTTGTCGACAGGTGCTGAGGCAGAAGGAAGCGAGATCCCGTTGGCGGTACCCGTAGAAAACGTGGCACTGGAAACTCAGGAGGCTGCCGTAGAAGCCCCCGAGCGGATGGAGGTGGCCACCGGAGAAGCCACCACGACGACAGGAGGAGGGGGGCACGACGCACTGCCAGAACCTGCTCTGGAGGTGGTCGTCCGCTCACCGGAGATCTAGGACGCGGAGCCAATCCGCTCGGCGCCGATGACCAAAGCCGCTACGAGTAGTCGTGGCGGGATTGAGTTGTTGGCGGACGATCTGGTCGATCCGGCAACAGTGGCTCGTCACCTGGAAGCGGTGCGCCAAGCCAAACAATGGATGAAGGTCAGTAGTCATGACCCTTGAGTAGTCAATCCTTTAGCGTTGAGTACCCATCTGATGCGAGTTGTCTGTGCAGGACGTCGCTGAGAGGTCCCGCCTGAAGTCGGAGATGCTTCAAGGGTACGGCGACGCGGTGCTTCGGGCTGAGACATTGGAGGATCAACTCGTGAAGTCCCGGAAGCACGCCAGTGCCATGCAGTCGAAGCTAGACACCGCCTTCGCCAAGTACCATAATAACATCCAGGAGATGCAGGCGAAGAGCGACGACTTGGTGTGGAAGAGCAAGTCTCTCCGCAACAAGAACAAAGGTACACCATTTGTCTTGTTGAGTACTTGTTGGAGGTCGAGAGGTAGTCTAACCCGCTGTTCCTTGTTGATTGCAGAGCTTGAGACTCGGGTAGATCAGCTGAAGACTTCGGAGACTGATCTGAAGAATCTTTTCTACCGGGAGCAGGAGGCCCGCCAGGTACTGGAGTTAGATTATAAGGAGCTTGCTTACGAGTGCGACAAACACATGGAGCTCCGTATTGCATCAGACCGTGACCTCGTCAACTGCTACAAATCATTGCAGAAGCTGAACGAGGATTGCGAGAAGCTGCGTGCCCAGCTCAAGGAACTTGAAGAAGCCGCGCTCCCCATCGCGAGGCTACTGGTGCCTCATCGTGGCGGTCCCAAGATAGCGCCGCTGGTGGACCGGTTGAAGGAAGTCCCCAGCCGGCTAGCAACCTACGTGAAGCATCTGGCGAAGTTGATCCCGAACCAAGTGCTGGCCTTCATGAAGTCGTACTTCCCGAAGGCTCCCGTAGATGTAGTCGCCGGCGGACTAGCCGCTAACTGCACCGACGAGCAGTATGCAGAGCTGCTGGAGCAGATGGCGCCTATTGCAGATCAATTCGCCAAAAAACTTAATCTCCAGTAGTCTTGTAATAGTTAGCTCGTAGCAGTAATTGTACAAAAACAATTGTAATGAAATTTTTTAAGTAAGAATGAAGAAAAACTTCCATCAATGAGTACTCGTAGTCGCGATCTTAGAGTGCGGAGTCCCATCGTGGAGTTGTCGCGAGTAGTCGTACTCGGTAGTAGTCCCACAGAGGGAAGAAGTCAGTAAAGCAGTTGATGAACGATCAAACTTTATTACTGAAGAAGTACACCTGGATGGCCAGGAACGTAGTTACAGAGTAGTCACCAGGACCCGAAGGCCGCCTACGGCTAAGTAGTGCTAGGGCGAGTAGCCGCTTACAGCAGTAGATCCGTAAGTAGCCGTATAGGCTGGATCTAGGAGTACATGGTCTCTCAGTAGACTGCTGCTAGAGTCCTTTCTCGCTCGTCGCAGGCCAGGATCCGTAGGTAGCTGCATGGGCTGGATTCTGGATAGGAGTAGTCCGGAGACTGGTGCCTGGACCCGGAGGCCGCTTACAGCGAAGAAGTAGTCCGGAGACTAGTGCCTGGACTCGGAGGCCGCTTACGGCGGAGGGGTCTTGATGTAGTCGCATGGACTTGAGCCCCCACGGTAGTCGTGTAGACTAGGCGTAGAACCGACAGAGCTGGTCGACGTTCCACGAGTTGTTGACGTCTTCGCCTTCAAGTGTCTGGAGGCGGTAGGAGCCCGGCCCGGTCACCTTTGCCACTGTGAAGGGACCTTCCCAGGGCGAGCTGAGCTTGTGTAGTCCTTCCGTGTTCTGGATGCGACGGAGGACGAGATCCCCAACTTTGAAGGAGCGTTCCTTGACATTGCGATCGTGGTAGCGTCGGATACCCTCCAGGTACCTTGCAGATTGGACGAGGGCGGCGCAGCGAGCTTCTTCGAGCCTGTCGATGTCAACTCGTCTGCTGTCTTCAGAGACGCCTCGTCATAGTGCTCCACTGCTGGTGAATCTCATATGACATCAGCAGGGAGGATTGCTTCGGAGCCGTAGACCAGGAAATAAGGGGATTGCCCCGTTGGCTTGGAGGGCTGAGTACGTAGCCCCCAGAGTGCATTGGGTAGTTCCTTGATCCATTTGCCTCATTTAGATTTAGCAGCGTCGTGTAGCCGCTTCTTGAGAGCGTCGAGCACCATCCCGTTGGCACACTCGACTTGTCCGTTAGCCCTAGGATGGGCGACTGAGACATACCAGATGTCGATCCCGCTGTTCTCGCAGTACTCCCAGAACAGGTACTAGGCTTACCGGTCCCATTCCCGGCAAATGTTTGGTACGTTCAAAGACTTAACCCACATAACCACTGGACCGGAGCCCAGATCCCATGCTCTTACCACGTGAGCAATCCATTTAAGGATACAGTATGATTCCTATCTAGGAACCTATTCTCGCGAGTGAGGTCATCACTCGACTTGTAACGGTCCTATAGCTTAGCAGCTACCGACTTATCATACCAGTAGGGACCAAAGGTACCTATGGATCATGCATATAGGGTTTCATTCAACTCCTGAACGTAAATGCACAATGATTCATATATAATTGAATAAAGAACTTTAAAACTAGGTTAGATGCACTGGAGCTTGCCTTCGTCAGCTAGGTTAGCTTGGGCACCCTCGGTGTCGAGTACTTCCACGTACTGCAGAGAACCTGTGATAGTTTGTTGTCTTATCCAACTCTAGTTGGTCATATTCACCTTAACAAGCATCTAGCTAAGGTTTCTCTTTTAGGAAGGTTATTGGTTGTACATGGGTTACTCTTTTATTCCATATTGGATAAAGATTTTTAATAATCTTATCATTTCATGTGAAAGTTTTAATTCTTTTCATCTTTACAAACAAGGGCATAAATAGCACTCTTATTTATGAATTATCTTCTGATCAGTGATGATATTTAATTACCTTTTAATTATATTAAATAATATCTTCAAAAAGGAAAAAGATTTAATGAAGGGTTTTTCTTTATTTAATTTCCCTTTAATATTAAAAGGGCATTTAAGCCTTTTATTAATCAATTAAATTACCAAAAATTAAAAGAGTGCTTCTTAAGCATATTAGCACCTATCCTGGTCCATTGGACCCACATGTACGTGTTGGATGTTAGGAAATTAAATATTGTGGAAAATAACAAAGGCTAGCTAGTGATTCAAAGTAAATGCATATAAAAATAAATGAGCATCAAAATGATCCAAACTTTCTTGTGCATGCTCTCTGGTCCTAAACAAGCCTAAAGAACCAGCATGTTCACATGGAATCTCTACTGAACTTGGTTTATTTAATTTACAAAGGAAAACATGCATAAATCAAGAATAATTATTTCTGTTAAACCAAAATTCATGATTAATTCACAGGATGTGTACTTTGGTATTACAAAACAGGGCGCACAAGTTGGGCTCAAGAAAATAAATATATTTAACAGGAAAAATCATCTAAGCAGTTACTGCAGGAATGAAAAAGAATTTGTCTAGCAAGATGTACTGCATAACTTTGTGCAATTTTTGGCTCAGCATCTAGTTATATCCTAACACACAACATATCCAAAATTTGGCTACAGAGGAGTGATAGATTTCAAGTTAGGACAGATCTAGGTTTAACACATTTGTATTTTTCTTGCTAAAACTATTTAGAATCTAGACATGAGTATACAACAACAGAGGTGGGGTTTATCATCCTGAACCCTACAAAATTGGTTTGGGATTTTTCTGATTTTTCTGTGAATTTCTAGGGATTTTTCAAGTCACTGGACTGATCTGCAATAAAACTTAGTTAGGTTTCCTTGCAACTAAGTCACTGGATTTCACAACCGTGCCCTCGCGGCGGCGGGAGGGCTCGCCGGCGGCGATGTGGGGCCAGGCCACGGCAACATGTGGCACGGGGTTGCGATTGGCCTCACCACGGGTCGAATGGCGGTGAGGGCGGGGTCGGGGGCGAGCTCCGGCGAGGGCGCACGGCGGCGGCCGGCGGCGGCACTCACGGCGGCTCGGGGATAGGTGGCAAGGGCGCACGGTGCTGGGCAATTGGCAAGCGCACTAGCTACACTGGGCGCTAGGGAAGCTAGCGGGGCAGTGGGACGGCGGCGAACGCGAGCGGGCGCACGAGCTCAAGGCGGCGGCGGCAATGGCGCGGTGGAGCTCGGGGGTGGCGCGCCGCAGGGAAGAAAAGGCGGCTTTTATAGGCGGCCGGGGGGTCGTGGTAACGACGGCGTGACGGCGAGATCCTCCCGCCGTGCTACGGCGGCTCGGGGCCCGCGCGTACGGCGGCGGCGCGCCGACGGACCGTCGGTCCATGGCGCGCGCGCGTACGGCGGCGCTCGGCACGGACTCGGCGCGTCACGGGGGCGGGAGGCGTGTTGGGGCGCGCGTGACCTCGGGACGGAGCACCTAAGTGAGGGCGCGGCCTTGGGAGGCGTGGGCGCGGACGTCGGGGTGCGGCGGCGCACGGGCGGCGCATGGGCGCGCGCGACGGCGGCGCACGGGCGCGCTCTGGCCTCGGGGTTTTGCTGGTGCTCTGTTCAACACGATTTTTCTCAAAATTTTCAAACATAACTGGACCAAGTGATGAATACCAAAGTTGTAGATCTAGGTACCAGCAACATTTTTTACAAAGGCTGTATAGGGTTTTTCTGCCTGGATTTGAAACTATTTGAATGCCAACTTTGAATGTCAGCCTGTTTTGACCAGCAGTGTTTTCTGTCTTGCAAGGGGTTTTTCACAATTTTCCTCTCCAAATTTGAAATGCCAATCTACATGAAAGTTGTGTCCCTCAACAAGACCTACAACTTTCCTAAAGGTAGAAGTTTAAGTGTTTAGGTGAATTTTGGAGAACGCGGCAAAAGTTCCGGCAGACACCTGTGGACACTGGGGTGGCAAGGGGTTTGACCCATCCCTTGACCACGGGTTGGCCCCACAAGGGTGTTTACTATTCATTTAGGGTCACTAGGGTGTGTTAGTGAGTTTTCCGGGGTGAGGGCCCAGGTTGACCAAGGTTTGACCTCGGTTGACCGTTTGACCGGCTAATCCGGTCATTAGCGTTAATGACGGTAATTAAAAACCTGGGGCGTCACAGCCTACCCCTTAAGCGGAATCTCGTCCCGAGATTCTATTTGACAACGAAGAGATGGGGAGAAAGACTCACTGTTTCGAGATTGGAGGAAGCCTGGATACTTGGTGTTAAGATAATCCTCCGTCTCCCATGTGCCTTCTTCTTCCGTGTGATGGCTCCATCGGATCTTGTACATTCGCACGGTCTGCCTTCGGGTCTTTCGCTCTTTTTGGTCTAGTACCTTGAATGGATGCTCGACGAGCGAGAAATCCGGCTCAATCCAAGCATTAGCTTCTGTGATGATCTCGTTCTCCGGAACAGGCATTCCTTTCTTCAACTGAGTTACATGGAACACATTGTGAACTGCGGAAAACCGTTCTGGCAATTGGATACGGTAAGCCACGGGTCCACATACTTCTATTACTTCATAGGGTCCAATGTAGCGCGGGGCTAACTTTCCCTTGACTCCGAACCTTTGCACACCTTTGGTGGGGGATACCTTCAAATATACATGATCTCCCACTTCAAAGTGTCGAGGTGCGGTTCCCTTGTCATGGTAACTCTTTTGTCTCATCTGTGCCATCTTCAAATTTTCTCTTATCACTTGCACCCTTTCTTCGGCCTCTTTAACTAACTCTGGTCCAAAGAGTGTTCTCTCTCCGGCCTCTGACCAATTCAGTGGAGTGCGGCATCTACGTCCGTATAGAGCATCGAACGGTGCCATTTTCAAGCTGGCCTGATAGCTGTTATTGTAAGAGAATTCTGCCAAAGGCAAACACTTGTCCCAACTCTTGTCAAAGTGCAAGATGCTTGCTCTCAACATGTCTTCTAGAATCTGATTTATCCTCTCCGTCTGACCATCGGTCTGCGGATGATAACTGGAACTGCGGAGTAGTTGAGTTCCCAAACACTCATGCAACTGTTCCCAAAAACGAGCCACAAACTGAGTCCCTCTATCAGAGACTATAGTCTTTGGGATTCCATGCAGACGAACTATATGGTCCACGTACAACTCTGCATATTGTTGTACGGAGTAGGTGGTGTGCACGGCAATGGAGTGAGCGGTTTTGGTGAGTCTGTCCACAATTACCCAAATAGAATCCTTCTTTCTAGGGGTTAAGGGTAAACCCACAATGAAATCCATACTAATATCGTCCCACTTCCACATAGGTATCGACAGGGGTTGGAGTACTCCTGCCGATTTCAAATGACTTGCTTTCATCCGGTGGCAAGTATCGCACTCGGCTACATACTTGGCTACATCCACTTTCATATTGGACCACCAAAAGTTCTGCTTTAGGTCTTGGTACATCTTGGTACTACCGGGATGAATAGAGAACTTGGACTTGTTAGCTTCATCTAGAATGATTTTCTTAATTTCTGGGTCAACGGGGACCACTAGGCGTTTTCCAAACCAGACCACATCTTGGTGATCCTTCTGGAAACAAGTGTACTTTGGGTCTCCTTCTGCTAGTTTCTGCCTGATGGTTTGAACATCTGCATTATTGCGCTGGGCAGTGACAATCCTGTCACAAAGATTTGACTCTGCCGTGAAGGCATAAAGAATTCCCTGTGGTACCACTTCTAAGTTGAGCCTTCTCATTTCTTCACACAAGGGTTCACTGACTGGCTCCAACTCTAGGTGGTTGCAATGATCCTTGCGGCTAGGAGCATCCGCAGCAATATTTGCTTTGCCGGGATGATAGTGCACTTCTAGATCATAATCCTTGATCAACTCAGGCCATCTTCTCTGTCTCATATTCAATTCTGACTGGGTGAAGATGTATTTGAGGCTCTTGTGATCGGTGAAGATATTGCAATGATTGCCCATTAGGTAATGTCTCCATATCTTGAGGGCGTGAACAACAGCAGCTAACTCAAGATCATGGGTAGGATAATTGAGCTCATGGGGTCGAAGTGCCGGTGAAGCATAGGCAATGACTCGGCCTTCTTGCATAAGGACACAGCCGAGACCCGTGCCTGATGCGTCACAGAAGACTTCAAACAGTTTGGAATTGTCGGGTTGAGCTAGCACTGGGGCTGAAGTTAGATGTTGTCTGAGGGTGTGGAAAGCTTTCTCACATGCTTCACTCCACACGAATTTTACTAATTTCTTGAGTAATTCGGTCATGGGTTTTGCGATTCTTGAAAAGTCAGGAATGAATCGACGGTAGTATCCCGCCAATCCTAGGAAACTACGGATTTGATGTACGGATTTGGGTGGTTTTCAATCCATCACCTCTTGAACTTTGCTAGGATCCACGGAGATACCATCGTGGGAAATGGTGTGCCCTAAGAATTTGACACTTCTCAACCAGAATTCACATTTGGAGAACTTAGCATAAAGCTTGTGATCTCGCAAACACTGAAGGACAACTCGGAGATGATTGGCGTGATCTTTCTCGCTCTTAGAATAGATGAGAATATCATCGATAAAGACCACGACAAATTTATCGAGCTCCGTCATGAACACGGAGTTCATGAGGTACATGAAGTAGGAAGGCGCATTAGTGAGTCCGAAAGACATGACCAAGAACTCGTAAAGACCATAACGAGTGGAAAAGTGGTTTTAGGAATGTCGCATGGTCGAATCTTGATTTGGTGGTAGCCAGAACGAAGATCGATCTTAGAGAAGACTTTGGCACCAGCCAATTGATCGAAAAGAACATCGATTCGAGGAAGTGGGTATTTGTTTTTGATGTTGACTGCATTGAGTGGTCGATAATCTACGCACATTCTCAAGCTACCATCTTTCTTTTTGACAAAGAGAGCAGGGCAACCCCAAGGAGAAGAGCTCGGGCGAATGTAACCCTTATCTAACAATTCTTAGAGTTGGGTTTTTAATTCAGCTAACTCTTTGGGTGGCATGTGATAAGGTCTTTTGGAAATGGGTGCGGTACCGGGCTGGAGTTCGATCACAAACTCGACATCTCTGTCTGGTGGCATACCAGGCAACTCATCAGGAAAAACATCCGGGTACTCACACACTACTGGAATTTCATCAAGGGAGGAGATAATGGTCACATAGGCACAAGAGTCAGTACCGTCCCGGAAAGGTAGGTACAAGGTAGTGTGCCCGACCGTAGGAGAGTTGATCTCTACGACCCTATCCGATATATCTAGAATCACCTTATGTTGATTCATCCATTCCATACCCAAGATAACATCCATGCTTCCTAATTTGATAACTATCAGATTAGATTGAATAACCCGACTTCCTAGTCTTAAAGGAACTCCAAAAGTCACTAGCTGAGATGTGATGTTTCCACCCGGTGTGGTAATTTTATAAGCAGATTTGGTTTGTGCTCCTCTTAGACCCAATTTGTCTAGTAGACTCTCATTTATGAAACTATGGGTGGCTCCCGAATCAAATAAAACCTTAACAGGAGTGTTATTGATAGAGAATGTACCCGTGAGTACTGGAGCTCCTGCTGGGATGTCATTCATGGTAGTGAAGTTCAGCTTGCCTTGGCGCACTTACACCATAGGCTTCTTGGCTTGAGTGGTAGGCTTGCTTGCCGTACTCTGACTCTGCGGGTTGGGCTTGATCTGCCTAGGCTTGGGACACTCATTAATGTAGTGCCCTGGCTGGACATAGTTGTAGCAACGACGATCTCCAACATCGCGAGGGGGTGCATTAGGCTTTGGAGCCTGCTGCTGGGCACGACGGAACTCGAAGTTCTCGGCAGGTTTGCCCTGAGAAGGCTTCATCGTCCAGCGTCTAGTTGAAGATTGATGGGATGGGCCTGGAGCTTCCTTCTTCACAAAGCGAAACTTCTTGCTTGTTCCGGTGCCTGGGGTGAAACCGGACATCCTCTTGTTGTCCCCATGGGCTTTCTTCATAGCATCCTCTTGCAAGATAGCCTTATTCACTAGCTCATGGAAGTTTGCGGGCTCGAGCAGATTCAGGCGCTCATACAGCTTGCCATCAAGCCCGTCACGAAACCTCTCCATCTTCTTGGCATCAGTATCAACATGATGCCCACCGTACTGGCATAAGCTATTGAACTTCTGAGCCTAGCGGTACACAGAGTCAGATCCCTGACGGAGGGCCAACAGCTCCCTCACCATCAGACCCTTAGGGATGTGGTGGCTCTTGAAAGCCTCCTTGAACTCATCCCAAGTCACAGTGTGGCCTCGCTGCATGGACATGAAGTGGTCCCACCACATCAAAGCTTCCCCTCGCAGTCGCAGCGCTGCGAAGTTCTCTTTGTTCTCCTCAGAGCAAGGCAACACAAAGGCAGAGAATTTCGCCTCTATGGCCTTGACCCAAGCCTCAGCTTCTAGAGGGTCTTCTGCTTTAGCGAAGGTTGGCAGCTTCATGGCGATGAACTGGGCGTACGTGGTGACCTGGTTAGGCCCCTCGTGGTTGGCCCCATGTGGCGACCCTCGGTTCATCTGCTGGGCGATCTGCTGCTGCGTCTGCAGGATCTGGCGCAACACCTCGGTTTGGGTGGCCATGAAAGCCTCCGTCGGTGTCATGGGCGGGGGTGGTGGCAAGTCACCACTACCACTCGCTCCGAAACCGTTGGGGGAGCTGCGCGTGGTTCCCACCATCTGAAAAGTGAGCTTTATTAGTGAGATAACCAAAAGCTTACTCCAAATGATGATAAGCACGATCATGCATAATCACATCTCATTAGTACTTAAACAATGAGGACAGCAACAATCAACAATATTCTATAGCCACCAAGATTCATAGAATCGTTCTTCTCAACACGGTTAGGACGAGGATTATTCCATTGCACGGCTCATAATTACTTTCGAACGAGCATCGTCATTTCGGATACCAAAGAAGGTGGTATACGAACGAGCACTTATTTGCTGGCAACGAGTGATGTTCCGAAAGATGCTTTGTTTTACCAACGTTTTTAGGAGAGAATGCAACATTGACAAGCGTGGTCATTTGCAACGATTTATCCAAGGATCTGGTATTCAACGCAAGAAAATTTCAAATTGAATGACAACGAAAATTTACTTAAAGCATACAAGCTTAAGCATTCCTATTACAACATGACAGAACAAGGTTCAAGACATTACAACTCGAATTTGAAACATCATAACATGACACGATACAATAGTTGCTTGGCACGAAGATGTGCTGTCAAGCCAACTACTCTAACATCTCAAGGACAACTTGATAGGATCGACATCCTCCTACTCCCTGCTGTCGGCAACCTAGTTGCCCACTGAAGCACCACTGTACGAAGGCGACGCTGGGGGAGTCGGTAGCGGTGGTCCTGCCTGGCTCGTCTGATCCAGACTGGACACAGCCTGCTACTCCTCCGGTTGTGCCTATACTGGGGGCAGTGGCTGTAAGGCCACTATAGCCTGTAAGGCTTCCACCTGTACCTCGGCCTCCTGCACGTGCTCCTGCATCTCAGCAATGTTCTGCAGTATTGTCAGCCTCTCTATCTCGTGCGCGTCGGCATTCTCCTCTAGTGCATGGTTCTCTGCCTCCAGATCCACGATCCTCTGTAGGCGGTCACCTCTCTCAAGCTCCAACTAGAACCTCCTAGCATGCAGCCTATCGTTCTCCTGCTGCACCTAGGTAAGCGTGAAGTTCAGCTGCTAGTGCGCTGCTGAAAGCTGCTCCGAATCGCGCCTAGATGCCTCCAAGCGCTGTGCAATAATCGTTGCGGTGTTATAACGCAGCCCCTGGAGTGTGAAGACCACGTTCAGACAACGTGCAAGCGTCCGAGTAAAATCCAACGGCTCTGCTAGGGTCAGTAGCTCCCGTAGGTGGTCCATACGGTCCAACCAAGCTGGGTCGTGAGGACTCACAGCAGGAAACAGTCCAAACGGAGAAAGAGCTACCACGGTGGGGTTGTGGTCACAAAAGTCTGTCAGCACTCTAAGGGCGGCTGACTCCACGGACTCGTGAGTGATAAATCCCCAGTAAATAAAGCTCGGAGTCAAACCGGTCGGCGTGGTCTGGGTGTGGCGAACGGTAAAGATCACCCTGCCAGCGGGGAACGCCAAAGCGCTCAAACTCCTTCACCTCGTACGTCGGTGGGGTAAGGTAGCCTGTGGCACTGAGTGCTTCCCACGCCAAGCGCGGAAAACCCTCCCAGTGCAACCCGTTGGTACGAATCGTACCGTCAGCGTCGAACTGGTGGAACACGGGGAAATCCATCTGTACACAAATGTAACTCATGTCAGATCTCAAAGAGAACGACATGTCAAATGGTGAAGTTCTGGCAGCTGTGAATAAAAATTCATAACCAAAAATCCAGAAACCTCAAAAATTTGCCAAGTTTTAAATGAAACCTTTAATTCTTTTAATTAAGCTTTTTAAGGTTGAGCATCGATCAAGGAAACAAGATGAATGGTCCTTAACCTGGATGTGCCTAGGGAAAAGTGAACCAATCCATCGAAACTAGGATTTGAGATTTGCTATTACAAGACAGCTAGTTGAGGAGCAATTATTTTTAACAATTTGGTTTAATTAACCTAGCACATGATAAACAATTTTTCACAAAATCTCGGCAGCATGACGGCTAGGTACGAGGGTACTCTAGTTTATAAAAAGCACACACTAGCATAAGCTTCCTTAGAGAACATATGGAAATTCGATTTTTGGGTCCATTTTAGTTGTTTCGATTTTTAACATGCATGCAAGACGTCCTATTCGACCTCACATGGCAATTAAGCCAAAAATCGAAGTTAGTGCCGGTGGCAAGGCTTTTAATCGTCTCTCCCTATAATATCTAGTCGAGAGCTATACGGTACTTGCTTAATAACTAACGAAGCGCTGTTATGTACCTGCAGAAATCGAACCTTTCGTGCCAGCACGTCACGAAAGCGTCCACATACATTACCGTTCACTTATAGAAACGACATCCATGCGTTAAGCCGCTGCATGGACAGCGTCCAACCTCGGACACCCTCCGTTTGAATGGAGTGTATCCTTGCCTCGCATGAGCGACATGCGGAAAGCGCACGTATGAGACACGTGGCGACACACAACTCACAAACAGACGTGAAGATGGGATCCGTGGAATGGATCACTCCATCAACCCTCGCAATTCCCGTGATGCGGAACACCACACGTACAAAACACGTGGCTCCTAGTTTGGTTGTGCACGAAAGTAAGTCTTACATGAAGTAAAATGTGCTGGAAGTTAGCAAATAAACCATAAGTTATTAAGCCACCTGAAAGAACCCAAAATTTCCTCTAGGGCCTCTCGGTCTAGTTTATCCTTAGCGGACCAATGTATTTTGGAAAAATCGGACAATCTTGGCATATTTTATTTTTTAAAAATCATTTATTAAGGTTTATTAATTAATCTCTGGTGCATATAAGCACTGATGCCAACTGTGCCAACCCGCCCAGGAAAATACCGTACTATTGCCTAAGACCGATCCACTTTGGTCATTAAGCAATAATAAAGTATCATCCTGTCGTTAGTTGCCGGGTTAACGCCCGGTAAATCACTTGAAAAGCAACAAGGATCGAATATATGCATTAAAACTCACTCGAAGGCGAGTCCAGAGATACAACAACATTAATATCCAAATTCATACCCCGAAGGGTTTATTTATTACAAACCATAGTTTTTGTCACGATGGAATAGTTCAGAGTTTTCGAAAAGCAGCGGAAATAAACTAACGGAAGTAAAGACACCACGGGAGGTCGTCCATGATGCTTTCAGTAGTCGTCCTCCACCCACTCCAGCTCCCAGCCGGGCGGGATCTATCCGGGCCACACATCACTGAAGGCATTACCTGGATCAACACATTATAGCAAGGCTGAGTATACTAATACTCAGCAAGACTTACCCGTCGGTGATATCTACTTCACCAAAACTAGACCATGAAAGGCTTTTTGGCTACTGGGTTGCTTTTGCTAAAAAGTAACAAAGAGTAGGTCCTTACTTTCAAAATTTTAGCACAAGTTCTAGTAGTTTAATCTTTACTACATTAGCCAACTAGTACAAACAAAGTTGTACAATACAATTAATCAAACATCATCTTCATCAACTTCCATCATTAGGGATCACATGACTAGTGGAGTAAGTAGTCTCGGATAACGGTGAGAGGCCGACAATCGATTGATTTAAACCTTGCAAGGTAGACCCAAACACACGGTAGGCTGCCCACAAAGGGACAACTTTCCCAGGCCGTCCCCAAAAATCCTCGGGTCGGGATCGAATCTTACAGTCTTTGGTGCAGGCTATCCGGCATACCCCGCGAGATACCCGGAGTCACCATACACCACCGGTAGCTAGCCGTGAGAGCGAATCCCAAGAGTAGTAATAGTAGGATCCCTCGCCGCCTCATTAAGGTACTAGGCTTACCGGTCCCATTCCCGGCAAATGTTTGGTATGTTCAAAAACTTAACCCACATAACCACTGGACCGGAGCCCAGATCCCATGCTCTTACCACGTGAGCAATCCATTTAAGGATATAGTATGATTCCTATCTAGGAACCTATTCTCGCGAGTGAGGTCATCACTCGACTTGTAACGGTCCTATAGCTTAGCAGCTACGGACCTATCATACTAGTAGGGACCAAAGGTACCTATGGATCATGCATCTAGGGTTTCATTCAACTCCTGAACGTAAATGCACAATCATTCATAGATAATTGAATAAAGAACTTTAAAACTAGGTTAGATGCATCGGAGCTTGCCTTCGTCAGCTAGGTTAGCTTGGGCACACTCGGTGTTGAGTACTTCCACGTACTGCAGAGAACCTTCTGCTCCTCCTTCCTCGGTTTCTGGGACAAGGGAGTAATCTCCGTCCGGAAGATCTACACAGAATGCAATGCACTTTAGGTGATGTGATAGTTTGTTGTCTTATCCAACTCTAGTTGGTCATATTCACCTTAACAAGCATCTAGCTAAGGTTTCTCTTTTAGGAAGGTTATTGGTTGTACATGGGTTACTCTTTTATTCCATATTGGATAAAGGTTTTTAATAAGCTTATCATTTCATGTGAAAGTTTTAATTCTTTTCATCTTTACAAGCAA
Source organism: Cenchrus americanus (assembly GCA_947561735.1). Taxonomy (NCBI): domain Eukaryota; kingdom Viridiplantae; phylum Streptophyta; class Magnoliopsida; order Poales; family Poaceae; genus Cenchrus; species Cenchrus americanus. The sequence goes on from OX387239.1 coordinate 131,390,425, forward strand.
GGGCATAAATAGCACTCTTATTTATGAATTATCTTCTGATCAGTGATGATATTTATTTACCTTTTAATTATATTAAATAATATCTTCAAAAAGGAAAAAGATTTAATTAAGGGTTTTTCTTTATTTAATTTCCCTTTAATATTAAAAGGGAATTTAAGCCTTTTATTAATCAATTAAATTACCAAAAATTAAAAGAGTGCTTCTTAAGCATATTGAAGGACCGATACGGCGAACCAGAGAGGGGGGAGTGAATGGGAGCCGATAAAAATTCTTCTCGAAGGAGATGAAAACTCCAACAAGACGAACGCGGCTTCCAACACACGTCTCCGACTCACTACCAAGGTTGGTCAAGCCCACGTAGCCACTGGAGTGCCACTGGACCTAGGAACCAACACGCAACCTTCCGATCCGAGAAACGCAGCGGAAAAACCAAGCCTCGAGTCTACAGACCCACACCGGTCAGACCGGTGAGCACCACCGGTCAGACCGGTCCCTGCTGGTGACACTGAGCAACTTTCACTAAGTGGCTCTACACCGGTCAGACCGGTGAGACACACCGGTCAGACCGGTGGCAGCCTGAAAGCCCCCAAGGCACCAAACAGGCCAACCGACCACCAAACGGACCCAAACTCGAAACAGCAGCACCACGGGACAACTACGAACACACCAAGACGTTCACCCGAGCAAAATCCCACAGAGGCTTGCACCGGTCAGACCGGTCAAGAGCACCGGTCAGACCGGTGTGGTCTGGGCAGCTCGGGATGAACAGCACCCGCGGGTCAACTCCCCAAACCCAAATCTCGATCTCCCGAATCGCTCCACGGACTTGAACAAGACTTTGGGGATATCAGGAACACCTCATGAGGAGTCCATAGCCAAGTTTAATCCCACCAAATCTCGTCCAAAAAGGAGGAATCGAAGAAATCCCACCGAAAGCACTTCCAACCCAAGAACTCAAGAAACCCCCAAAATCGAGCACTTTTACTCACGGATTTGGGAGGGGAATCACGTCCCAAAGAACCACGAAGGGTTCCCACAAATTTCCCCCATCAAATCCCCAAGAGAAAAGCCTCGAAACCAACCCAAAGAAATCACCGAAAAAGGGCTCCGAAAATCACCACCAAGAACAACCGGGGAAAACACATCCAAACCTTGAGGAACCACGCCGAATCATCTATACATGAGACAAAGGTTCGTACAAGGTCTAGCAAGCCGCCCGATCATCCATCCCTCTCTACAAGATCTCTCCGTGAAGCTCTCTTGCTAGTCCTAAGAAAAACCTAGAGAAAATAGGTGGAAAATAGGAAAACTAATGAGCTAGGGTTCCAAGAGTTGGCTGCCAACCTCTCACCTCTTGGGTTATATAGGCAAAGAACCGAATGTCTAAAATGCCCCTCTCTACTAACTAGGGATACAAGCCCCTCAAGGGCGGATTTGGAATTCTTGATGTCTTCACCATCGGACGGATGCCGGCAACCGCACCCTGCGTAGCCTCGACGCAAGCTATGCGATCCCGACGCGTGTCCTCCGCTTCGAAGATTCGGACGCGTCGTTGCACACCGGTCGGACCGGTGCTCCTCACCGGTCGAGCCGGGTCCCCACCGGCCGACCGGTCGTGCCCACCGGTCGGACCGGCCGGTGCCGCCGCACCTCCATCTTCGGTTCTCCGGTCTTGGCTTTGTGGATCAACCAAGGAACCCGGTGGTTTTCGGTGAACCACCGGAAACCCCGCGAACTCGGTGTAGCCTCCGCCAATCTCCACTCATGACTTGGCTCCCACGTAGTCCCGGCTCGACCTTGGTTTTGAGGCTCAACCAAGAAACCGTCCACGACTTCATCTTGCTGTTCATGCCACCATGCGGCCCGCACTTGACCCCCGCCGGCCACCGGGTCCCTCGAACAAAGCCTACTTGTCTTCTCCACACCCGGAGGCCTCACCGCAACGACCTTTTCGCGCTTGTTCTTCACCCGCACCAACACGAGTCAAGCCGCAACCTGCACCCGCAATACTTAGCCAAGAATCGGTCCACACAACGTTGTCAATCACTCATCACACAAGGAAGCGACCATCCACCGGTCCTCGAACCACACATGGTCCTCAATCTCCCCCTTGATGAGTGCATTGACAACACCCACACGAAAGTAACAAGAGAGAAAAGAAAAAGAAAAGAAACGAACAAAAAGAAACTCCAACAAGCGATCGAAAGCCAAACAAAGGCAAAGAGCAAGATCACTTGAAGAAAACAAGTCTCGGACCCCTTAGGCAAGGGCAACGGCTTGACACATCCGAGACAAAGCAAAGCTCAAGCAAAGAGCACAAACCACCGAAACAAAGCTCGAAAACTCTCAAAGAGCTCCCCCTACACACATGCAAACTCCCCCTGAACCAATGCAACTCCTCCTGGACGAATGCATGCAAGAAACCACATGAAACAGGGCAGCTGCAGCAATTTCAGCTCACACCGGTCAGACCGGTCATCACCACCGGTCAGACCGGTGCCTAACATGTGTACAGGACCAGCACTCACACCGGTCAGACCGGTGCTCATCACCGGTCAGACCGGTGTACAACGAGAGCCCAGAAATGGCTCGAAACCACCTGAAAACCTTCTAAACGCGTCCAACAAGCCATTTCAAGCTCAAACTTCTCCCCCTTGTTGGCAATGCATGAATCAAGCCAAAAATGCAAAACTTTCAACCTAGAGCTTCTCAAATATACAAAATTCAACATAGGATGCTACACATGTCCAAATGAGCAAGTTAGGTACTCTACGGCTTCGTATCGATCTCAACTACATGATCACCAAGTTTCACAACCATTGGACGAAGCTAAGAAGGACTTTGGCAATTTTGCGAAAAACTTGCCTCTCATGAGCAAAGTCCTAAACATGATCAAGGCATATCAAAATGGCAAAGCCACACAAACTTCATGCTAGGACAGCCATTCTAATCATAAGACCATCACAAACACCCACAAGCACCTCATGTCATGTCAAAGCCACCGAGCCATGTGCCTACTTCTATGTATGAGACTTCTCATTGGTAGGCATCATGCAACGGTTTAGCACCCAAAGCAAATTAAATTCAGCACATATGACATGGGAGCATCTTTTCCAAGCATTTTTCATTTCATTTTCAGATTTGTAAATGGTACATGAAATGTCTTTGCGACAAAAAGGAACTTATGCTCCTCCACAAGATAAGACAAGAGGGCTAAACATTCATGATGGCAAATGAGCCTTTGGCCCCATATGATCAATAAACTAGCTATCCAACCACAAATTAAGCATAGCAAGGCCACAAAAACATGTCAAGAGCATGTAAAGGCATTTACACATGAGAGAGCATACATGTGACATTTTTCAAAAGCATAGCTATCAACCATGGATTATTCATCAAGATCATCAAGAGCTAAGCCAAACTAACCGTAGCATACCAAACAAGCTCACAAAGACATATATCTCATTCCATGGTGAACAATGTATATGAGAGAAGCTTTTCCTATCCAATGCATATGATACAAATGCATGCAATCTAAGATACAAGGATGCCTATACATCATGTTACATATGCCATGCCAAATGCAAGAAATGCACAAAGGAAAGCTATACATATGCTACAAACCGGCTCCTCGAGGGGAGGCAAAACGGGCTCGACACCACCGCAAAAGACAGCTCCCACACACCCAACTCAAGAAATCAAACACACACCAAGTTCTCCCCGCAAACGAGTGAAAGTTGCTTGATCTAGGGGTTTGGTGAAAATATCGGCTAGTTGGTCATGTGTGGGTACATGGATCAAGGCTATCTTTCCTTTCTCGACGTTGTCTCTCAGAAAATGATACCTCATTTCTATGTGCTTGGTTTTGGAATGGAGCACTGGGTTCTTTGCAACGCTTATGGCACTAGTGCTATCACATTGAAGTGGGACATGGGTATACTCCTCACCAAAGTCACTCATGGTGTAGGTGATCCAAAGGAGCTGAGAGCAACAACTAGCGACGAAGCAACATACTCGGCTTCGGTCGTGGATTGAGCAACACTCGACCGCTTACGAGAAGACCAAGACACCAACGAAGAACCCAAAAGCGGCAAGTCCCGAAGTGGACTTCCTATCCAACCGACACCCGGCAAAATCCGCGTCTGAAAAGCCATGAAGCGCCAAAGAAGAAGACGCGGAGTACCAAAGGCCGAAGTCGGGAGTGTGACGCAAGTACCTGAAAATTCGCTTCATGCTTGCCGATGCGAAGTCCTCGGAGACGCTTGAAAACGAGCGCACAGACACACTGAAAACTGTATGTCCGGCCTCGTCGCCGTCAAGTAGAGGAGTGACCCGATCATGCTCCGGTACTCCTTCCGGTCCACGTGTTCACCTTCCTCATCCGCATCAAGAGCCGTAGTCGTACTCATCGGCGTCGTCATAGCCTTGGAGTCCTCCATCTTGAACTTCCTCACAATGTCCTTGGTGTACTTAGCCTCGGTGCACAAATGTTCCTTCCTTTGATTGCTTGATTTGTAGCCCGAGGAAGAAGCGCAACTCACCCATCATGCTCATCTCAAACTCCCTGCTCATATCATCCGCAAACCTCGCAACAAGAGAGTTAGACGAGCCACCAAAGACAATATCATCCACGTACACCCGCACAATCGGGATATCTCCCGCCCCGCCTTAGCAAAAACAAGGTCCGATCGACCTTCCCCATCTCAAAACCTCTCTCAAACAAGAACCCCCTCAACCACCGCCATACCAAGCTCTAGGCGCCCGCTTCAACCCATACGGCGCCTTCCTCAACTTGTACACCCGGTGGGGGTACTTCTCACTCTCAAACCCCGGAGAGGTTGCCTCACATACACTTCTTCCTCCAACACTCCATTCGAAAAGCACTCTTCACATCCATTTGGTGCAACTTGAACCCTTTAGCCACGGTAAAAGGCTAGAAGGATCCCGATCGCCTCCAAACGGGCTACGGGAGCAAAGGTCTCCTCGTAGTCGATCCCCTCCTTCGACGGCGAACCCTTGAGCAACAAGTCTCGACTTGTTCCTCACAACCTCACCCTTCTCTCCCTCTTTGTTTTTCCACACCCACTTTGTACCAATCGGCTTACACCCTGGGGGAGGGTCAACCAACTCCCACACCTGATTCCTCTCAAAGTTCTCCAACTCCTCATGCATCGAGTTAACCCAATTGTGATCAGATAGTGCGTGTCCAATGTCTTTGGGCTCGAAAGAAGCAACAAACGCAGCATGAGCAAAATGGGAATTGTTTCGAACCCTCGATCGTGTAGTGCGTTCATTCATGTCTCCGATGATCCTCGAAGCTGGGTGATCCACTTGAACTCGCCTGGGAGGTTCTCGCCTCGAAGCTACCTCCCCCTCAACATCAGCTTCTCCTCGTTCTTGATTTGTCGTCGTAGGTGTAGCAGAGGGTCCATCCATCATCGTAGTCGAAGTAGTGGGTACATGTTCAGCCGGGGGCACCGCACCACCATCCTCATCATCACCATGTTCATGCTCCTCCTCCCGAAAGATCTCCTCGCCAAGCTCATCATCACCGCACACTCAAAGACAAGCCGACTACGTGGCTCGTCTCGTCGAAGGTTACCTCGCAAGTCTCCACGATTTGGTTAGTTTCAAGATTGAGCACACGATATGCTCTAGAATGAGATGCATAACCAAAGAAAATGCCATCGACGGACCTAGCCTCAAACTTATCCAACTTCCCCGCCTTTCTTGAGAATGAAACACTTGCAACCAAAGACATGGAAGTGACTCACCTTGGGTGTGCGACCATGCATCAACTCATAGCATGTCTTCTTCTTGTGCACCCTGAGGTATATCCTGTTCGACACATAGCATGCGGTATTCACCGCCTCAGCCCAATACCTCCTCGGAGTCCTATGCTCATCAAGCATCGTCCGAGCCATCTCGCACAAGGTCCTGTTCTTCCTTTCCACAACACCATTCTGGGGAGGTGTATACGGACTCGAAAACTGGTGCTCAAGACCCAAGTCATGACAAAAGGTTTCCAAACGAGAGTTCCTGAATTCCGAGCCATTATCACTGCGGATAGCTCGTATGGCATCTCCGTGCCTCTCGTTCCTCAACCTCAAGACTAGATCTCGAACAAAACCAAACGTCTCCCCCTTATCCTCCGTAAAGAACACCCACGCATACCGAGAAAAGTCGTCCACCACAACAAGGACATACCACTTCCCACCCGCGGATCGCACACGAGCCGGGCCAACAAGGTCCATATGGAGCAGCTCGCATGGACGCTCGGTCATCACATCGGTGAGAGGCGGGTGAGAAGAGGCCACCATCTTGGCATGCCTACACGGAGCACAAACCAACTCTTTCTCAAGCCTCAACCGTGGCAATCCTCGGACCAAATTGAGTTTACTCAAGCGAGACAAAAGGTCAAAGCTCAAGTGACCCAACTTCCTATGCCACTTCCACAACTCACTCGAAGAACCGGCCAAGAAACAACGCTCCACACCCGAAGACCGAGAAAAATCAGCACGAAACACGACCCTCGGGAACGACCATACGGACAAGGTCCCCTCGAGAGTCCACAATCCGAGAACCACCAGGCCGAAACAACACCTCAAAACCCTCATCCAACAACCGGGACACGAAAGCAAATTGTACCCCGGCGATTGAACAAGAGCAACACGCCTCGAGTGATCTTGTCACTCACTTTTATCTCACCTTCGAAAGCACACGCCCACGCCCATTGTCCCCAAAAGTGATGTACCTCTTCGTCACCACGGGACGAGACTTGAGAACCACCCCCCGTCTCCGGTCATATGCCTCGAACAACCGGAGTCAATCAACCAAATGTTCTTCAAGTCTCCCACCCCGAAATTCAAAAATAGGCACGTGAGCGAACAAACGACTCAAAGATCGGGGTTAGTACCAAAGGAGGAAAACCGAGTGCCGAGCCATTTGCTCGAAAGTGGGGTTAGCACCAACCAAAGCATCTCTCCTACCAAAACTACCTCCACGAACACCACCACGGTAACCACCCCGAGGGAACCACCCCTCTGCCCGGAGGAGGACCAAAACCACGCAAGAAAGCCCGTGGAACGTCCTTCCTCTCCAACACACCACCACGACTCCTCCAATCCCCGTATTGAGCACGAGGAGGAGAACGCCTAGCAACCGACCACCCGCACCCTTTCCCGGCCCAACCACGGGAACCACGACCACCGAAACAACCCTCGCACACCGTACGAGCTCGAAACCCGAGCATTTGTCTGTCCGGGCCCGCACCGGTCCGGCCGGGTGCCCCACACCGGTCCGACCGGTGTGACACGGGCGACGCACCACCACTGCGACCTTCTTCTCTCCCCAAGCCCGAACCGTCCGCACAATCGCCTTGCCCCCGGGCATCCGCATACGAGGCTCAAGTACACCATCGGAAGGGTGGTACTTGTCCTTGTTAGCCCACTCCTTCTCCATTCTCTCCTCTCGCTTCCTCTTGAAGCAAAACTCCTCCTTATGGCCATCTCTCCCACAATAGCCACAATGGAACCTCACAAGCTTAGGCTTTGGCTTGGGATGTGGTCCGCTCACTTGGTTTCTCTCCACTCAAACCCTCCACCGGTTTCTCACCACTAGCCTTCTCACTTTCCTTCCCAAAGAACACCTTCCCCGAAGTGCTCACAAACTTGATAGGCTTTTGAAGATCATTTGTGGGTGTAGGAAACACGGGTGGAGCTGGGGTTGTGTCTAGTCGGTTCCTTAGATGATTAGGTTTTGGTGGGAAATCATTTTTGTGGTGGGTTTTTGGTGGCTCCGGGATATTCTCTCCACTTCCCTCACCAACCTTGTTTGCCCCAAGCCCCTCACCATCTTGCCTCTTAAAGGCCTCGATCATCATCCTCAAGCGAGGCTCGTGACCAGGACAACCAACCCATCAACTTCCTCAAATCATCATTCTCATCCCGCAAACGATCAACATAATGTGCAAGCTCCAAATTTTTCAATGCATGCATTTCACGGGTAGAGCAAGATGTAGGCATGGGTTCCTTCAATTTAGCCTCGAGCGAACTAGTGTAAGCATGCATCTCATCAATCTTAGCATGCAAAACGGGGCAAGAAGTGCAAGCACCTAGCAAAGCGAGGTCTAGACTTAAGCTCGCCCACTTCAACCCTAAGCACATCTAGTTCCTCACACTTGGAGGCATGCTTCTCCTTAAACAAAGCAAGATCGGCAAGGAATATGGAGCAATCAAGCACAATCATTCTCATCGAGACAACGGGGCTAGCCTTAAGCGAATCAATCTCAAGCTTGCTATCAAGCTCTTGTGTCTCTAGCTCGGCCCACTCTAGTCCTAGCATCCTCGAGTGAAGCCCTAAGCTCTTTCCTCATTTTCTTGGCCTCTCTAAGCATGTCATCACGGTTATCAAGCAAAGAGCCAAGCCTCTCATTCTCCCGGCGCAAGAAGGGAAGCTCATCACGCACCTCGTCGTCGGACTCGAGTCCGAGTCGCTCCGTGTGCTCTTCTTGCCGCCGGAGCTCAACGCCATGGTGCGAGAAGCCGTCTCTCGCGGCGGCTCGGCCCGCTCGGAGTTCTTGGACGACCTCTTGTTCTTGCGGCGATCTCCCTCGTCGTCGCCGGCCGCTCGAGCTCGAGGTGGAGTACGCGGACCCGGAGTCGACGTCGCTCGCTCCAACCATCGCTCGGGCCTTGCCTCGGCCCTCCTTCCTCCTCGATCGTCGCTCGTCCTTGTACTTGTTCTTGTGCTTGCTCTTGTGGTCGCGCCTCGAACGGTACTTGTCGTCGTTCTTCCTCGGCTTGTGCTTGTAGGCCGTCCTTGTTCTCGGCCTTCTCGGGCGGTCGGCGACGAAGTGTCCCGGCTTGCCGCACTGGAAGCAAGTCCTCGTGTTCCTCCTCATGTTCACGCGGTTCTCGTGCGGCCTCTCGAACCGCCTCGTCAACGCCGCCGGCTCGTCCTCTCCAAGGTCATCAAACTCCTCATCTGGCATAGACATCAAAGAGGAAAACGAGAACATCCTGGTGGATGGGTTAGAATTAGTCTTTCCTTTGGAACCACCAACGAGGGCAAGACTATGGGAATCAGTCGGTCCCTCGAGCTTGGCAGTCATGCCCCTATCCACCTCAGCCGACTTGAGCTTCGAGAACAGCTCGTTCACCGTCAGAGTATCATACCGCTCCGACTCGACTATGGCCTCGAACTTTCCGCCCCATATCGTACGATCCAAAGAGTGTAAGAGCTTGACCGCTCTATCATGATCATCGTACGGGAGCACGTCCACATTGGCCCTCATGTTGTTCACCACCACCGTAAACCTCTGAAACAAGGCATCGATGGACTCACCGGGGAGATGAGTGAAGTTCTCGTACTCTCTCCGGTAGGTCGCATACAACCGTGCCTCGAACCCGGGCGTTCCCAACATGAGCCTCCTTCAACACCGCCCAAATCCTACAAGCCAAGTGCTCGGTGTGCACCCGATCGAACTCGGCCGACACAAAGCACGAAACAAGTAGTCGACCGCCTTATTGTTGGCGTCGAATCCGTCCCTCGACCCCGGAGCAAGGAAATCCATCGGCTGGACATAGCCTCGTGTCCACCGTGACATCCCAAAGCAACCGACCCTTTCCGCGGAGGAACGCACCCATCCGCTTGCTCCACATCCGGTAGTTCTTGCCATCGAAGTGTGGAGGACCCGAACCCCGTTCTCGGTACGCCATCCTTGGATCTTAGACGGTTAGAGTCAACAAAGACCCGAACCGGCTCGATACCACTTGAAGGACCGATACGGCGAACCAGAGAGGGGGGAGTGAATGGGAGCCGATAAAAATTCTTCTCGAAGGAGATGAAAACTCCAACAAGACGAACGCGGCTTCCAACACACGTCTCCGACTCACTACCAAGGTTGGTCAAGCCCACGTAGCCACTGGAGTGCCACTGGACCTAGGAACCAACACGCAACCTTCCGATCCGAGAAACGCAGCGGAAAAACCAAGCCTCGAGTCTACAGACCCACACCGGTCAGACCGGTGAGCACCACCGGTCAGACCGGTCCCTGCTGGTGACACTGAGCAACTTTCACTAAGTGGCTCTACACCGGTCAGACCGGTGAGACACACCGGTCGGACCGGTGGCGACCGAAAGCCCCCAAGGCACCAAACGAGCCAACCGACCACCAAACGGACCCAAACTCGAAACAGAGCAGCACCACGGGACAACTACGAACACACCAAGACGTTCACCCGAGCAAAATCCCACAGAGGCTTTCACCGGTCAGACCGGTCAAGAGCACCGGTCAGACCGGTGTGGCCTGGGCAGCTCGGGATGAACAGCACCCGCGGGTCAACTCCCCAAATCCAAATCTCGATCTCCCGAATCGCTCCACGGACTTGAACAAGACTTTGGGGATATCAGGAACACCTCATGAGGAGTCCATAGCCAAGTTTAATCCCACCAAATCTCGTCCAAAAAGGAGGAATCGAAGAAATCCCACCGAAAGCACTTCCAACCCAAGAACTCAAGAAACCCCCAAAATCGAGCACTTTTACTCACGGATTTGGGAGGGGAATCACAGCCCAAAGAACCACGAAGGGTTCCCACAAATTTCCCCCATCAAATCCCCAAGAGAAAAGCCTCGAAACCAACCCAAAGAAATCACCGAAAAAGGGCTCCGAAAATCACCACCAAGAACAACCGGGGAAAACACATCCAAACCTTGAGGAACCACGCCGAATCATCTATACATGAGACAAAGGTTCGTACAAGGTCTAGCAAGCCGCCCGATCATCCATCCCTCTCTACAAGATCTCTCCGTGAAGCTCTCTTGCTAGTCCTAAGAAAAACCTAGAGAAAATAGGTGGAAAATAGGAAAACTAATGAGCTAGGGTTCCAAGAGTTGGCTGCCAACCTCTCACCTCTTGGGTTATATAGGCGGCAACCGAATGTCTAAAATGCCCCTCTCTACTAACTAGGGATACAAGCCCCTCAAGGGCGGATTTGGAATTCTTGATGTCTTCACCATCGGACGGATGCCCGGCAACCGCACCCTGCGTAGCCTCGACGCAAGCTATGCGATCCCGACGCGTGTCCTCCGCTTCGAAGATTCGGACTGCGTCGTTGCACGGCCGGTCGGACCGGTGCTCCTCACCGGTCGGACCGGTCCCCCACCGGTCGACCGGTCGTGCCCACCGGCCGGTCGGACCGGTGCCGTGCCGCCGCACCTCCATCTTCGGTTCTCGGTCTTGGCTTTGTGGATCAACCAAGGAACCCGGTGGTTTTACGGGTGAACCACCGGAAACCCCGCGAACTCGGTGTAGCCTCCGCCAATCTCCACTCATGACTTGGCTCCCACGTAGTCCCGGCTCGACCTTGGTTTTGAGGCTCAACCAAGAAACCGTCCACGACTTCATCTTCTTGTTCATGCCACCATGCGGCCCGCACTTGACCCCGCTGGCCACCGGGTCCCTCGAACAAAGCCTACTTGTCTTCTCCACACCTGGAGGCCTCACCGGCAACGACCTTTTCGCGCTTGTTCTTCACCTGCACCAACACGAGTCAAGCCGCAACCTGCACCTGCAATACTTAGCCAAGAATCAGTCCACACAACGTTGTCAATCACTCATCACACAAGGAAGCGACCATCCACCGGTCCTCGAACCACACATGGTCCTCACATATTAGCACCTATCCTGCTCCATTGGACCCACATGTACGTGTTGGATGGTAGGAAATTAAATATTGTGGAAAATAACAAAGGCTAGCTAGTGATTCAAAGTAAATGCATATAAAAATAAATGAGCATCAAAATGATCCAAACTTTCTTGTGGATGCTCTCTGGTCCTAAACAAGCTTAAAGAACCAGCATGTTCACATGGAATCTCTACTGAACTTGGTTTATTAATTTACAAAGTAAAACATGCATAAATGAAGAATAATTATTTCTGTTAAACCAAAATTCATGATTAATTCACAGGATGTGTACTTGGTATTACAAGACAGTGTGCACAAGTTGGGCTCAAGAACATAAATATATTTAACAGGAAAAATCATCTAAGCAGTTACTGCAGGAATGGAAAAGAATTTGTCTAGCAAGATGTATTGCATAACTTTGTGCAATTTTTGGCTCAGCATCTAGTCATATCCTAACACACAACATATCCAAAATTTGGCTACAGAGGAGTGATAGATTTCATGTTAGGACAGATCTAGGTTGAACACATTTGTATTTTTCCTGCTAAAAATATTTAGAATATAGCCATGAGTATACAACAAAAGAGGTGGGGCTTATCATCCTGAACCCTACAAAATTGGTTTGGGATTTTTCTGATTTTTCTGTGAATTTCTAGGGATTTTTCAAGTCACTGGACTGATCTGCAATAAAACTTAGTTAGGTTTCCTTGCAACTAAGTCCCTGGATTTCACAACCGTGCCCTCGCGGCGGCGGGAGGGCTCGCCGGCGGCGATGTGGGGCCGGGCCACAGCAACATGTGGCACGGGGTTGCGATTGGCCTCACCACGGGTCGAATGGCGGTGACGGCGGGGTCGGGGCGAGCTCGGCGAGGGCGCACGGCGGCGGCGGCGGCGGCACTCATGGCGGCTCGGGGATAGTTGGCAAGGGTGCACGGTGCTGGGCAATTGGCAAGTGCGCTAGCTACACTGGGCGCTAGGGAAGCTAGCGGGGCAATGGGACGGCGGCGAACGCGAGCGGGCGCACGAGCTCAAGGCGGCGGCGGCAATGGCGCGGTGGAGCTCGGGGTGGCGCACCGCGGGGAAGAAAAGGCGGCTTTTATAGACGGCCGGGGGGTCGTGGTGATGACGGCGTGACGGTGAGATCCTCCGCCGTGCTACGGCGGCTCGGGGCCCGCGCGTACGGCGGCGACGGCGGCCGACGGACCGCGCGCGCGTGGGCGCGCGCGCGCGTACGGCGGCGCTCGGCACGGACTCGGCGCGTCACGGGGCGGGAGGCGCGTTGGGGCACGCGTGACCTCGGGACGGAGCACCTAGGTGAGGGCGCGGCCTTGGGAGGCGTGGGCGCGGACGCGGGGGGTGCGGCGGCGCACGGGCGGCGACGGCGGCGCACGGGCACGCGCGACGGCGGCGCACGGGCGCGCTCTGGCCTCGGGGTTTTGCTGGTGCTCTGTTCAACACGATTTTTCTCAAAATTTTCAAACAGAACGGGACCAAGTGATGAATACCAAAGTTGTAGATCTAGGTACCAGCAACATTTTTTACAAAGGCAGTATAGGGTTTTTCTGCCTGGATTTGAAACTATTTGAATGCCAACTTTGAATGTCAGCCTGTTTTGAGCAACAGTGTTTTCTGTCTTGCAAGGGGTTTTTCACAATTTTCCTCTCCAAATTTGAAATGCCAATCCACATGAAAGTTGTGTCCCTCAACAAGACCTACAACTTTCCTAAAGGTAGAAGTTTATGTGTTTAGGTGAATTTTGGAGAACGCGGCAAAAGTTCCGGCAGACACCTGTGGACACTGGGTTGGCAAGGGGTTTGACCCATCCCTTGACCATGGGTTGGCCCCACAAGGGTGTTTACTATTCATTTAGGGTCACTAGGGTGTGCTAGTGAGTTTTCCGGGGTGAGGGCCCAGGTTGACCTAGGTTTGACCTCGGTTGACCATTTGACCGGCTAATCCGGTCATTAGCGTTAATGACGGTAATTAAAAACCTGGGGCGTCATAGAAATCTCCTGTTGTCAATGCATGCACTAGCTGTGATGAAGTTACTTTGTGCAATCTTGAACTTACTTCCCGTTTGGATGTCATCTATGAAGAGAGTGATTATTTGAGGAAGGTGTTGGGTTGGTTGTCGAGGCAGGAACCTCAATTGAAAATCATGATTGAGGAGTTCAAGAGAGCGGATGGTCGTAGTTTGGATTTTGAGAAGTTGGGTGAGAAAGTGGGAGAAAATAGTGGGGAGAGTGTGTATGAGAAGTGTGTTGAGTCCACTCCCGAGTTTGAGGTGATCGGAGACATCCAAGTCCCACTTCCAAAAGCACCCAAGAACTCTTTCACACCAAAGCCCAACTACCTTTGCAACAAGCTTGACACAACCCAAGATCCACCCAAATTCCCACCTAAAGCAAATGACTTCCAGAAACCGGTGAAGTTTGTGAGTGAGAAGGGTGTGAAGCCTAGAGAGAAGCCAGAGTCAAAACCAAAACCCATCCCCTTCAGGTGTGAGTACTGTGTCAAGGAGAGGCATCTAGCAGAGTTTTGCTACAAGAGGAAGAGGGATGAGAGGCTTTCTAGGGAGCAAGCAAACCAGGACAAGTATCGCCAGTCTCATGGTATTCCTAAGCCTAGAGTGCCACTTCCACGGGGTGTGGGAAGTGTGAGGAAGAACCTAACTCAACCCTTCACCCTCTTTATGGTGCTGTGGTTGGCTTGTTTTTCATGCTAAAAACACTCGAGTAGAGCCACGACTTGTATCTAGATGTTATTTAAATTTCAGCATGTGGTAGGACTCGCGTGAACCTAGAAGCTTGATTTTTGGTTGGTTTAAAAATCCATATCCTTGGTTTCTCTAAGATTAGAATTTTTCTAAGCCTCACTTAATTTTATTTCATTCAAAATCTCTCTCATCTAATCAAAATTAGGAACTAAACCTATGCCCCCATGATCAAGCCGGGAAAAGCTTGCTCTCAACTAATGAAGGCAAACTATACCGGTGAGACCGAAATCGACGTAGTCGAAAAATATTTTTGACATACATTTGTTTTTAATGGGTTAAAAACTTCTCTAAATTTATGCTTGAGCTCTTGCATGGCTCTGAAAAATATTTTTAAAATTCGAAATTAGAGGAGTGCTTAGCCTTAAACACACTTAAAGGGAGGCAATCTAGTTAACCTAACCGTGCATGCACCATGATACATCACGGGATGCCCCTCCAACATATTTAAACCACATGCAAAGTACAAGCATGGGGGGCAGCCAAGGCTTTGTTTTGTAGGAATATCATGGATGCATGTGAGGCAAGGGAGTATGGAAGTGAGTCAAAGCGAAAACATCAAGTGGAAGGAGCAATAATGCAAGCGAAGGAGTGGATGGGAACGTTTGGAAGGTGTACGCGATCACAAAGCAACATGAATGCACTAGAGAAGAACCGAGCTAAGAGGAGGAGAGAGGTAAGTCTTTCATCCAACTCTTTGTTCGTGTGCTCTAGTTTGTAGGCCGGAACCACCTTAGACTTAGCCATCCACCGCGTTTGTTTTGTGCAACAAATCACATCCTTAATCCACTCAAAGTCCAGACTCCAAAATAATATTTGTGTACCTTGTTACCGGGTGAAAACCCCGGATATATATTTGTGAGGGAGAGTGCTGCAATCGTGGAAGAAAACTACAAGCCTTTTCACCGAAGAAGAAGGGATCATCGTCGTCTAAGCCATCATCGACAACCTCTTCAAGGAGGCACTCGGTTTCCGAGTTTCCTTGGAGTATGGAGGAGGACACGGCACCGCCGAGGAGGAACCACACTCTTCTCCTTGGTGGCATGAGGGCCACACGAAACTCGTTTATTAGGTTTACCAAACTTCAATAACATATGGAGGAGCCGCCTGTCCAACCTCGCCACTTGACACGATCATCCGCTCCACCTCCATACGCTTCGCGGTATTCCGAGGGGTATGTCATCATGACGGAGGAGGAGGAGAAGAAGCTCGCTCGCCTTAAGTAGAGGCTTGTAGCGAACGTCGACATTGACGACCAAGCTCTCCACATATTGGGTTTCACACGGGACACCGGTGCAATTCTCTAGCGGAGTGTCGGCAAACACCCACAAGAAATTCGCCTAGGAAATTTTCATGACCATGGCGTATACCCTTGATGAAGGAGTGCTGAGTCTCTCATTCCGTTGGAGGGAGCCCACAAGAGGAGAAGAAGGAAGACACCGTCGGAAGGGTAACCTTGATCAGTGATGCTATTTCTAGCACCTTGATGGGGTAATCTCCTTTCATCCATGGGTTGCAATCGGTCTTGAGATGTAATCGAACTTTGTTGGATTATCTATCTATCATCTTGTGTTGAAAATACTTTAATGCTTAAGGATAGCAACCATGCCATAAAGGGAGTAGGGCTCCAATGCTTCCTTGGATCCATTCAACACAATCCCCGATAGATCAGATTGGTTTTCATGTTCGAAACGATTGCATGTCTAGTATCGTAGACCCATGGGCGAGTGTCTCCTACTTTCAAAAGGGAGCTCGGAACAAGTATGTGCATGAAGGCACATGGGAAGGCTTTTGGAGTATGATCACGGGAAGAGACCATCAACGAAAAAAATACTATCCGGAACCCATTATCCAAGTGTGTCACTTTTGTGCAAGTGGATTTTTGGGAGAACAAGAGAGACAAAGATAACCAACATGGAGTTGAATTGGCTTTACATGGCTTTGATTGCCAAGTGGCCAATAGACCCCACTCACCTATGATCAACCGGTGGTGTTGTTAAGCAACATCGAGTTCGGAAGATATTGGTTCGGGGTGTTACCTCTCCATATTGGCTATCTCTTTAAAACCGGGTATTACAAGGAACCCAAATCATCTCCTACCCGGGACTTCCCTAGGGATATTTGAAGAAAGGAAAATATAAGAGTAAAGATGAGAGAGGAGGCTTCCGAGTGGCCTAGGTGAATTTGCCCCTTCCGGATTGAAGATTAAGACTTTTCTTGAGGGGAAGAAGATCGGTTAGAGGAAGGACTTCTTGTGCCGGCGAAGAAAAAAATAATAAAAGAAAAGAATTATAGGATAAGGATCTTCTATGGCCCAAGAAGGAGGTGCACAACAAAATTATGTTCCACCATTCGGAGAAATTCCGGCATCGCCAAATTACTACGGTGGTGTACCAATGCAAGCATGGGGGAGTGGTGCAGCCATACCCCCACCATTTTTGCGGTGCCCAACGTAGCCTTTGCGGAGCCATATGCACACCTTCCTCAACCACAACAAAATGTGGCCACCATTGGAGGATACGCTGCAAGAAACATGCAAAATATTGCAGCCATCCAAACCAATGCAAACCAAATGGGTGAAGGTAATGCAACATTCGCTTATGAGCTTTGACACCTTCACCTAGCACCGTCGGACAATTCATAGGAGGAGTGGTGCATTCCTATTACAAGTAAGGGTACAACAACCAAGGCTATCAACATCAACCACCGGCGGAAGATTAGAGAGAGGAGGAGCTTTAGTTATCTTTCCTTTACCCCCTTTTCTTTAATTTTCAGCTTGTTTGCGCCTATGTTTGCGTAGTATTTTCAGCTTTGCTTTAATTTTCAGTTTTTAGTTTAATTTTCAGCGTGTATCTTAGTGTTTATTTTCATCATGAATAATGACGCCACCAAGTTTTTACCTTTGGTAAAGTTACAAAGTTTGTGCCATGATGATATATGATTATAATTGCCGCTTTGTTTATCTTTGTAATTGATTTATGCATGTTTAACCTAGTGCTCTCTTAAAAATACAAATCTGAAATTATCTAAATGCTAGCTCAATCTTCAGCGGAGGTTATGATTAAAATAAAGACCCATAGTGTTTTATGTGCTCTCAAGTTATGAATAGATTAAAGATGTCTTTTATGCTTAAAAATATTGCTAACCTTGTCACAAATATCACTTGTGTGTTGCTCAACCTATCCGAGCCTTATATATATTTGAGTGCATAAACCTTAGTGTACAAGATTTATTTTTGAGTGAGTTATTGCAGGCCATGATTTCTCTGGCCCGAGACTAAGAAGCTGGTCATTCCGTTTTTGCGTATCTATCTTTTTGCTAGCCTTTTATCCGTGCATTGTGTATCCCCGCATTGGAGATCTCACAAACCTCGCCGGATATCCACCCTTAAACCAAATATCATCTTTTGTGATTACCTCCTTGACCACAACCTATTGTTGATATTGGATCATCAATTCAAGGAAGATCGCAAGACGGTGCCGACATTGAAGATTTCAAGTATCTCTCCAAGGAAAAATACTCCGGTACCTACCTTATTTTTCGCCTCTTTGCTCGAGGACGAGCAACGTCTAAGCATGGGGGAGGAGGTAGGTACGGTGCAGTTTTAGAGTTAAAAGGGGAATATTTTAAAAAAATGATGATGAAAGAAAAAAAATCCAGCGATACTCATGACTTTCAAGGTAAAGAAAAAAATATATAATGAATGAAAGAAAGAAAGGAAGAAAGAAAAGAATGAGAAATATGAGAAAGAAACAAAATATGCGTAAAGTAAACTCCCCGGTTCTCTAAAAGTGCATTCAAGGCTTCAAGTTAAAAAGATCCATTCTCATTTTCCAACCATGTGCAATCCGATAACGAGGACTTCCTTTGTGCCTCGGGATCACTCTTTGCCATTTGCACATGTCCACTCATCTAAAAGCGTGTGTATTTTTCTCTTTCCCCTCCTTGACTTAACATTATTTTCCAATGACCTTTTTGACGAGTCTCGGTAAGACCATGAGAAGCTTGTCTTGTTTTGACAACACCTCATTTATAAAATCTTGTTAGGACTAAACTTTCCCAAAGCTCCATATAAAGCCTACCACACATATATGTTATGAGAGGGAAAGGAGTAGAATATATAGGCTTGAGAGACAAGTGAGATGAGAGTTTATGAGCAATATACAAGATGATTTAAATTTGTGAACTTGGTTTAGCTTTTCTTTATCTCGTTCTTTATTTCAAAAATTTCGAGGTCTATTTAAACTTTGTGAGCATGTTAATACTTGTGGGATAAGCTTAATAAGAATCTACCCTCCGTAGAGGTGAAGGCTAGTACATTATGGAACTTTAACGAATTAAACTTTTGAGAGCATTATGTTTTTTTTCATGTATGATCAAGTGCAAGGTTTAAACATTGATGGGCAACGATGATATCCATCGAAGGCTTACTCGAGGACGAGCAAGGTTTAAGTATGGGGGAGATGTTGACGGTGAAAATCCGTCAACCTAGCCATGAGTTTACCTTCGGTGTTGGCATGACTTTTGTATCTTATTCATTGGTACTAACCCCCGTGGTATAACAAGTTCACTTGTGCATGTCGGTTTTGGAGTTATGTGTTTACGCAGGGTTTTAACGTTGAAAGCAAGACTTCCGGGATAAGTTCATTAAGCACCTCATGACAAGATCTTGAAGCCCGATACAAGTCAAGCAATGAAGTGAACATGACTCCAAGAGCCCAAGGACCAAGCCCGAGAAGATGATAAACTCCGAGGATTGAACCAGAAAAGTGCTGAATCTTGCAAGACAAGGAGTTGAGTCCAATTCGGAGAGAAACCGACATCAAGGGCCCACATGCAAAAGGGGAGAACATCTAGAAGACGTGGGAAGCAACACGGGCGAAGCGAGGGCCGCGGGATGGGCCGGGTGGGCCCGGAGCCGGCCGGCCCGGCCGGCCGGCCCGGCCCAATTCGGGGCCCAATCGGCCTCTCCTTTGACCTAATTGCTTCTCGGGCTATAAATAGCCCCCCGACCGAGAGCCACGCGAGAACCGAAGTCGTATTCCGCCGCCGAGGAGCGAGAGAAGCTTGAGGGACACCATCTCGGAGATGAGGGTCGTGCTAGTTGTCTAGGGTTTCCCTAGCCGACGTGGGAACCTTGCATGGAAGACCACGTCGGAGCTCGGAGCGAGGATCAAGATCGAGGGAGGGCCCCGGTGGTGATCTTGTTCATGTAATCATTCATGGTGAAGTTTGTAAGTGAATTCGATTTCTAGCGATCAAGTGCCTTCTCGATGATTTTGATTTCTTCTTGGTTTTGCTTCTTCTACGATCTAGTCTATAGCTAGATTACATAGGGTGCTCTTGTAGCCGCGGTGGCTAGAGGTGCATACCGGACCGGCCAAGTGATTTCAACTTGTTCTATCGAACTCGCCCTAAGCTCCCCGCATGAATAGGGATACGTTGTGACGAACGGGGGTCTCGAAAGGCGGATGTTTTCGGAGTCGGATGGGAAGGCCACGATTTAAAGATGCTTTTAATGAGATTCGCTTTACTATCTTCATCTATCTTGTTTGGAGCTACAACATAAGCATGATCTAGATTCTCTAGATTGGTTATCTCTTGCTTTCTCTTGCTACCTCTTTAGTAGATTAGATCAGATTCGTTTTCTTTATGAGTTAGTAGATTAGATGCAACTTACCTTCATAAGATAGCTTACCTTGCTTTACTAGATTGAATCCTTGCATTGCACATTGTTCCACGGATTCGATACCTTGGGTTCACCACTCGAGGGAAGAAGGGTCCCTTGACTACGACGGGAGACTTGTCCGCTTGCAAGTCACTAAACGAACTTTGATACAACTATTAACCGTCAACACCGCGGTCAACCCGCTCAGATCTACTTTCACCGCTCCCTCTTCTCTCTCCCGACGCGAAACCGCAACACTCCATCCCTCTCCACCGCCTCACCGCCGCCGCCTCCCTCGCCGCCGGTGACCGCACCTCTTGCGGGCTACCCGCGCGAAGCCGTGCCACCCTTCACGTTCGTGGGCCGCCGCTGAGGAGTGTCAAGGAAGAGGTCGCCTCGGATCCCGTACGGAGAAGAAGAAGAAGGCTTCAATCCGCACCATCTCCTGTCGATTCCCTGGCATGAATAAGCCTTAAAGATCCTTGTCTTCCATCTCCTTGATCCAAATCAAGGTAATCAGAGGCATTACTCTAACCCTAACCATATTTCCTAGATCTACATGCTGTTAGGGCTCCAAATCTTGGGATTCGTTGAATGTTGCCTATCTATCCTCGTCCTGAATGCCTGTGTTGCAAGTAAAGCTAGGTTTAGTTGAAAGTTGAATCAAATGTGAGAATGCAGTAAGGTTGACAGAGGCTCGGAGGTTCCGAGAAAATTCTCGGAGGTTCGAGAACCCTGTAACCCACTGTAAGCTGACCTTGATTCAAAGTTCCACTGAACTTCACTTCACCTGTAACATCCCTTTTCACTTGTCCTAGCTAAATTAAATCATGCTTGCTTTATTGATCAAAATTCAGTTGAAAGTTGAATCAACGGAATCGCTCCTTGTCAGTACACTGACTTCGGAGGTTCTGAGAATTTTTCCGGAGGCTCCAACCCCTGGAGCTTCCGGAAACTTTCTCGGAGGTTCCGATGTCTGTACTAACAAGTGACAGTCTGTGATTCAAAATTCCACTGAAAAGTAATCAATTGAACATCATGCTAATCTTGTTCCTCTATCCTTATCAGTCCTGATCCCACTCTTATCTGCTGCTCACATGTCTCTCTAACAGATGTCTGGCACTCCTGTGGACAAGACATACACCAAGAGGCAGAGGCCTCCTTTTGAGACACCTGCTGGTGAGAGGGCTTTCAAGTTAGCAGCAAGAGCAACAGCAGGTGGCAGTGGCAGCAGAGGAAAGGCCACTCCTAGGAGGGGCAGAGGTGGCAGTTTGTCAGGAGGAAGAGGTTCTGGGTCTACTGCCCATGTGGATGATAATGGAGGGACTGAAGGCAAAACCATCCCTATAGAGCTAGAAGATGACATGCCCCTAGGAGAGATAGACTCAACCTATCTCAAGTACCACAAGGGGCTGCTCAAAAGGCATCCTCCAACCAAGTATGACAACTTTGTGTATATTGAGCACACTAACTATGATGGAGCAGGATTCTTGGTCAAGAAAGCCAGAGAGGAAAATCCCTATGTGAACCCCAAGATGGCAGCTATTGATTACAGATTTTGGTCTGTCTTCCACTTCAAGTTCTATGAAACTGTCCTTAACACCAAGATGAAGCTAATCAAGATGAAGTGGATAGACTTCACCGATCTGGAGGCAGCAGAGGAACCTGTGAAGGAGGAGGTGCTTGATTTGGTGGACAAGTATAAGATGAGGGACATCATGAGCTTCAAATATGATTGGAACATAGAGGTTCTAGCTTAGTTTCATGCTACCTTCTTCCATGAAGACAACAAGGAGACCATCCACTGGATGACAGAAGGGGTACATTATAAGATAGATTTTCTCACTTTTGCTAGGCTGTTTGGGTTCAGCAAGGAGGACAGGGAGGCTGACATTATTCATTTTGAGGCCCATATGAACCCAAATAAAATTGCTGCAACTTATGAGTATGACGAGTTGGCTGATGGCTCTACCACAGCTCTCAAATCAGTGTATTATGTGCTAAACAATATGTTCAGGGAAACCATATATCCAAAAGGGGGCAGTGACTCAACCAGTCTTAGGAGGTTTGCACCAAACCCGCCGGGCCGGGCCTTTACGCCCGGAGCTAGGCCATTCTCTGTGAGCAGATTTATCTGGTACAATTTGGTAGAGGTGACGAGAGAGTGGGAAGTGCAACTCGCCTTATGCTCCTTACCTTATGTACATGATAGAAATGGTTTCGGGGTCGGCTACAAGAAAGATGTTGAGCATGCATCCTACCAAGTGAAGCGGTGGCGGCATCGAAGAAGCAACATATTGTGGAGGAGCACATCCTTAAGAAGGCCGCACCAAGCCATCCGGATCCGGTCCCGGCGGTAGGAGAAGAATGACCCGGCCAAGGCTCCCATGCCTGCTGGTCTGCACAAGCTGAGAGGGATGGTTAGGGACACCTGGAGGTACTGCAGATGGACTTCCCATTAGCTTTTTGAGCTCAGGGAAGATATGAACAGATTGCTAAAGCACCAGGGGCTGTCCTTCGATGCCATGCACCATCCCCCTCCTCTCTTCCCTGACTTTCCAGAGTACACTACCAGTGAGGATGAGGGTGAGAAGGAGCCTGCTACTCCCATGGCTGAGGATACTCCTGCTGCCCACTTTGCTGCAGATGAAGAAGATGAAGAACCACTTGGTGCTAAAATGGCCAGGCTGAGGAAAGAGGCTGCTGGCAAGAAGGCAATGGGGTCCTCATCTGGTGCAAGACTCAGGAGAAAGGCCACTGCTGGGAGGCCTGTCAGAAGACCCATAGATCTGTCCTCATCTGGTTCTGACCTTGGCTCTGACAGCACTGTACCTGAAGCAGAAGATGAGGACTCTGACTTCAGTGATGAGGAGTGACTTCCCTAGGTTTTGTTCTCACTTCCTCTCTTCTTTTCTTTCCTTTTTGTTAAATTGTTGACAAAGGGGGAGAGATGAAGATTGAGAAGCATCGAAGACACTGGAGCTCCTTCTGGTGGCCTGCTAACCACAGAAATTCTTTTGTTCTTTTGGTGAGATGAGAGTGCTAACTTCTCTCATAAACTCCTGTTGGTAAATTGGTGAACTGTTGTAAAGCTTTTAGCTTGCCTCTGTTGGCAAGCAGGTTCTGGTCATGGTTGTATGGGATTTGCAAAACTTTAAACCCTTGTGATGGATGTAATAGGGCTAGATGTGTTGGATGTTGTTATCTTTATCTAGCTGCTATTTTCTGGTCTTATCTGTTGTTTTGCCTGTGTGTTATTGTTATCTGTTGGAGTATCTGTTGCAGACCTCGGAGGTTCTGAGAATTTTTCCGGAGGCTCCAACCCCTGGAGGTTCCGGAAACTTTTTCGGAGGTTCCGAACTCTGCTAACAGATAACTCTCTGAGTGTTTTCACATGGCATATGCATCACGTATTATCTGCTACACCTCTTTTGCACCCCTCGATGGCTTGAGTACAACTTTATTGACACGTTTACTCACAATGTATGCAACTTAATTGTCTGTTAAGACATTTTTCCCTATTCAAAAGGTACATGCATACATTGAGGGGGAGACTTGTACTCAAATCATCAAAAGCTCAATCTTTCAAATTAAATTGTAAACTTTAATTGGGTTGTCAACATTTACCAAAAAGGGGGAGATTGTAAGTGCAATCAAGCCCTATGAGGGTTTTGGTGATGTTGACCACACAATTAAAGAGCTAATGAGCCTTTGAGTTTGTTGTGCAGCATAAAGCTATTATCACAGGTGCAAAAGATTAATTGGAGACCCCTCAACTTGTTACAAAAAGGGTTGCCTATGCTACTTGGAGGAGTTCATTTATTTTATCTTTTGAATTTGAGTATAGGACAATCCGTACTATCAAGAGGGATACTAATGGTGAGTTAGGGTGGTTCCAAGTGCTCATAATCCATCTTTCCTAAACCTTAATCCTCACCCCAAGGGAAGTAACCTGCAGCTGCTTTGCTTCGTCGATTTCTTTGTTCGGAGGTTCCGAAGGTTTTCTCGGAGGTTCCGACCGTACGGGCTACGATCGCGAGTTTTCAAAAGTCGGAAGTTCCGAGATTTTTCTCGGAGGTTCCGAACTGCGGAATATAGCCGTTATCGTTCGGATGCGGGGGTATTTATACCCCACAGTCCCCCAACGGTTATCTTCTTCCTTCCCTTGCGCAGAACGCTATTCCTCACTGTTTCTCTCACCTTGCATTCACTCCTAACCTACTCTCTTCCAAATCCTTGCCTAGCATTGATTGAGAGTGGATTCTTGAAGTGAGTTAGTGAGCCAATCCCTTCTCCCTTGGTACTTGAGCACTTGGAAGAACCCTAGCAAGCTTGGTGGATCTATTACTCTTGGAGCTTTGCTCCTAGACGGATAGAGGTTCTTGGAAGCTCTCCAAACCGATTTGTGGAAGCTCCAAGGTGTTTGTATTACCCCTTGTGATTCTAGTGGAAAGCCTCCACCTATTACCCAAAGTGATAGGTGTGAGAGAGGAGTTGACCTTTGTGGTCCGAGCCTTTGGTGGCCTCCTCAACAACGTGGACGTAGGCAAGCCTTTGTGGCGAGCTGAACCACGGGATAAATCTTTGTCTCATGTGTGTTCTCATTTACTTACTTGTTCATGCTTGTGCTTGACTAGATCTATTAGGGTTTGCTCCCGATCTACTTTGTGGTGCCTTGCTAGCTTGTACTTTGCTTAGAAATCTTCTTGCTAGGTCCTAAGTACCTCCTAGAATTTAGTAGATCTGGTTTTCATCAAGTTCCTAGCAGCTCTTGTTATTTATGCTCTGTCCTAACAGCTGTCGGAAGTTCTGAGTTTATTCTCGGAGGCTGCCTCGTTCGGAGGTTCCGAGAATAATCTCGGAGGTTCCGAGGTCTGACAGTGATTTTTGCAGAAAAAGTTTAAATTCTGTGTGCAGGCCTATTCACCCCCCCCCCCCCCCCCTCTAGGCCATATTGCCTCGATCCTTTCAAAAGGCCAGGTTGGCGGTATGGTGACTAGCTTGTAGACCGGGACGTGTTGTTGCTTGGTGAAGTATTGACACCCTTGGCACCTTCTGACGAGTTCTTCGGCATCGCCCAAGGCTGTGGGCCAGTAGAAAGCTCGTCGGAAAGCCTTGCTGACCAGCGTGCGTGAGGACGCGTGGTTGCCGCAGACGCCTTTGTGGATCTCCTCCAAGATGCCCTTGCCTTCTTCGTGGAGGACGCACTTCATGAGTACTCCGGAAGATGCACCCTGCCTGTAGAGCTTGTCTCCGACTAGGACGTAGGACTTGGCGCGGCGGATGAGTTGCTCGGCCAAGTTCTTGTCCGAGGGAACCTTCTGCTCGCGGATGTAGTCGATGAAGGGTTGCCGCCAGTCCACGTCTATCATCGTGACCTCCTGGCCAGCCGGGGGATGTGCTGGGTCAGTGGTCGGTGGTGCCGGCTCCGGGATGGATGGCGTGTGAAGCTCGTGGACGAAGACACCCGCTGGTACTTGAGCGCGAGTAGAACCAAGCTTCGACAGGACGTCCGCTGCAACATTGTTGTCGCGGACGACGTGATGGAACTCGAGACCGTAGAACTTGTTCTCGAGCTTGCGGACTTCTAGGCAGTAGGCGTCCATGTTCTCCTTGTTGCGGTCCCAGGACTTGTTGACATGGTTGATGACCACTGCAGAGTCGCCATAGACTAGTAGTCACTTGATGCCTAGTGAAGCTGCGAGGTGGAGCCCGTGTAGTAGAGCTTCGTACTCGGCTTCGTTGTTTGAGACCTTCCAAAAGATCTGCAGGACGTACTTGAGTTGTTCGCCCGTTGGGGAAATCAGGAGTACCCCTGCACCTGCGCCGTCAAGCTTGAGCGAGCCGTCGAAGTACATCACCCAGTGCTCTGGGCGCTCAGTTGAAGTAGGTAGCTGATTTTCCCGCCACTCCGCCATGAAGTCGACTAGTGCCTGCGACTTGATGGCTGTTCGTGGCTTGAAGTCGATGTTGAGGGCGCCGAGTTCGACTGCCCACTTCGAGATCCTTCCAGTAGCATCTTGGTTCCGCAAGATGTCGCCGAGCGGGTAGTCGTTGACGATGGAGATCGAGTACTCCTGAAAGTAGTGTCGTAGCTTCCGCGAGGTGATGAGCACTGCATACAGTAGCTTCTGTACTGGTTGATATTGTGCCTTAGATTCTAACAAGACCTCGCTAACGAAGTAGACTGGTCGCTGGACCGGGTAGGCCTGGCCGTCTTCCTGTCGCTCGACGACGATGGCAGTACTGACCACGTGAGTAGTTGTAGCGAGGTAGAGCAGTAGCTGGTCCTTTTTGCGAGGAGTCGTGAGGACTGGTGGCTTGGATAAGAAGTCCTTGAGCTGAGCAATGGCTTGGTCTGCCTCTGGAGTCCACGTGAACTTCTCTTGATGCTTGAGTAGTTTGAAGAAGGGGAGCCCCCATTCTCCAAGCTTCGAGATGAATCTGTTCAGGGCCGCCATGCACCCGGTTAGCTTCTGCACGACTTTGATGCACGTGGGAGCTTTCATGTTGGTAATGGCGGAGATCTTCTCGGGATTGGCTTCGATGCCGCGGTGGCTGATGATGAAGCTGAGTAGTTTGCCTGACGGTACGCCAAAGACGCACTTGTTCGGGTTGAGCTTCCAGCGGTACTCTCGCAAGGACGTGAAAGTCTCCTCAAGATCGGTGATGAGTGTGTTGGAGTTTCTGGTCTTGACGACCACGTCGTCCACATAGGCTTCGACGTTCTTGTTCAGCTACCTCTTGAAACAGGCCTGGATAGCTCGTTGGTAGGTAGCGCCGGCATTCTTCAACCCGAAGGACATGGTCGTGTAGCAGTACGCGCCAAACGGGGTGATGAACGCGGTCTTCTCTTGGTCTTCTTCCTTGATTGCGATCTGGTGGTACCCGAAGTAGCAATCGAGGAAGAAGAGCAGGTCGCAGCCTGCCGTGGAGTCAATGACTTGGTCTATTCGCGGCAACCCGAAGGGGTCCTTGGGGCAGTGCTTGTTGAGATCGGTGTAGTCGACGCACATCCTCCAGTCGTTCGAGTTCTCCTTGCAGACGAGGACGGGGTTGGCGAGCCACTCAGGATGGAAGACTTCTCTGATGAAGCCAGCCACGAGTAGTTTGGCGAGTTCCTTCTTGATGGCATCCCGTCTGTCCTCAGCGAAGCGGCGGAGGTGTTGTCGCTTCAGGGTAGATTTAGGGTCGACGTTGAGTGAATGCTTGATCAGATTCCTGGGCACCCCTGACATGTCCACTGATTTCCACGCGAAGATGTCTCGGTTAGCCCGGAGGAAGCTGACGAGCGCGTCTTCCTATTTCGGGTCGAGGCCCGCCCCGATGGTGGTGGTCTTGATGTTGTCGCCTGTCCCGAGGTCAATCGTCTTCACTTGAACCTCCTCAGCTGGCTGAGGCTTGTTGGCGTTGTCCGACTTCTCTAGGATCTCGAGTTCACTTGGGGAAAGCTTCTTGGATGCAGCGTAGATCTCCATCATTGTGTTGGGTACTTGATTCGTGGCTGCGAGTTCCACAGCTTTTGTGTCGCAGTCGAAGGATATCTTCAAGTCTCCTTGCAGCGAGAGTACACCCGCCGGACATGGCATCTTGAGTACCAAGTACGTGTAGTGAGGTACCGCCATGAACTTGGCGATAGCTGGTCTGCCTAGGATGGCATGGTAGGAAGTCTCGAAGTCCGCGACTTCGAACTTGATGTACTCGGTACGGTAGTTTTCCCTTGTCTTCCCGAAGGTAACCGGCAGGACCACTGAGCCCAGTGGGATAGCCGCGTTCGTGGGGACGATGTCTTAGAAAGGAGAAGTGCTCTTGGTGAGCATGTGGGTGATGTCGAGCTTCATCTTCTTCAAGGTCTTGGTGAAAAGGACATTGAGCCCGCTTCCACCGTCGATGAGGACCTTGTTGAGTCTGGAGCCCGCGACTACCGTCTTTAGGATGAGTGGAAACTGTCCTGGTTCAGAGAAGCTTGTCCATTGATCCGCGCGAGAGAAAGTAATGGGTCCCTCCGACCACTGGAGAGGGGTCGGGACCGCTGGTTCAATGCTCAAGACTTCTCGTCGGGTGGCCTTCTGAGCCCGTCGGTTGGGTAGTCCGCCAAAGAGGATGTTCACCGTCTTGTCGGGTTCCTGGAAGTCGTCGTTGCCTTCGTCGGCCTTTTTCTAGCCTTTCTTATCGTGAGGGTGGCGTGGCTCTGGAGTATCCTTGAGTGCTCGCCGGAGTTGGTAGCACTGCTTGGTGGTGTGGTTGCCGTCCAGATGCCACGGGCACTTCTCTTTCAGCAAGTCCTTGAAGTCGCCGGAGGTCTTCTTCGAGTTGTCTTTCGCAGGGCGCTGGATAGCCGTGACAATGTTGTCTAGCTTGCGTTTGCGATTGGGACCCGAGTAGTTGTTGCTGCGACCGCCTTGGTTCCCGTTGTTGTTGCTGTTGCCGCCCGTGTTCTGTTTGCTTTTGCCACGAATAGCATCGTACTTGGCATTAGCCTTGTCTTCTTCATCAGCCCAAGAGGTGATCATGTCCTTGAGGTGGGTGATGGAGCTCAGGCGGCGACGACCGAAGTCTTCGAAGGTGCGACGGTGGTAGAGACCGTCTTGGAAGAGGTCGATGACCTCCTTGTCGGTGACGTCGACTATGGTGGCGCGCTTGTTGAAGAAGCGCTGCATGTACTTGCGAAGGGTCTCGCCCTGTTCCTGCTTCACCATTGCCAGGTCCATGCGAGTACCCGAGCGGCCCATAGCGCTCGCGAAGTTGCTGGTGAACTATTCCTTGAGCTGGTCCCACTTGTCGATCGTGTACTTCTCGAGTGACTCAAGCCATGTAAGCGGAGCTTGATCCAGGCAGAAGGGAAAGTAGAGGCACTTCGTGTCATTATTGCCACCAGCGTTTTCAATGGAGAGGGCGTAGCATCTGAGCCACTGTACTGGATCTTTCTTCGCGTCGTACTTGGTGATCCCTAGAGGTTTGAATTTCTCCGGGAGAAGTAGATTGCGAAGCTGTGCAGAGAAGGCGGGGAAGCCGTCGTTGTCGCCTGCTGTGGAGGACTTCTTTCGTCGTAGCTCTTCGATTTTTTGGCGGGCGTCGAAGCTACCACGTGAAGCGCTGGAGTTATGGCTCTTCGCGTGGCCTCAGCCGTCGCGGTCGCCTCCGCCCCCGGCTCTCCTACCAGCCCTGTGGTTGGAGCTCCCGCCGTCGCTGCCTCCGCCGTCAGGATCACGATGAGGGATGATCTCACAGTTGTCGCTGGTGCTGTTGCCACCATGAGAAGGTCCACCAACCGATGCCCGGGTACGGTTGGGATTAGCCGGTAGCTCCCCTTGGGTACGGTTGCGACCGTTGTCAGCTCCACTGTGACTTGTGGTTTCGTTGTCTTGCTAGCGATTCCTGACGGGGGGCACTTGAGTGACTCTGTTGTCAACTCGCATGAAGTAGGCGTCCTCCGCGAGCTTGGCGATTACTTCTCCCACATGCATCCTCGGAGCCTGACGTGCTATCGTGGTGATAGACATGAGGCATTGCTCTGGGGTAGTGTGCACCCGGCTTTCGACTTGGTCGAGGGCCTCCGCGAGGTTCCGGATGGGTAGGGACTCCGCGAGTTCTCGTCTGCCAGGTCTGCGGGCTTGCGGTCTGGCCAGTAGACGAATCTGTCGGCGGGTGTAGATGTTATAACCAGGCCGGAGGCAGGTCCTGACAGCGGTTGCTCCATCGTGTAGTTCTCAAACTCGGGCTCGTCAAGGTCTGCCCTGAAGTCGAATTCGTAGGAGGAGTCCGAGTAGTAGCCGAAGATGGGGTTGGAGTCCGAGTCGTAGCCGGAGACGGGGTTGGAGTCCGAGTTGTACTCGGAGGCGATCTCCTTCCCAACCCGGTGTGCGGAAAGAGCCTTCGCGTGGGCCTCGCTAGCAATGCAGAGGCCATATGGCAAGTGCTCATGGAGTGGGGAGTTCGCACACGATGGCTCGATAGCCGGCTCGCATGCGATGGCCCACGGTGAAGTCGAGTTCGAGTTGGAGTCGGATCCAAGCTCGAAGTCCACCCGAATTTTTGCCGAATTTCCCGACGAGATCGCCCGTGACTACTTCGGGAAGCGTCACGAGGCCGGTTTTCGGGTTGGGCGGCATGGTGAGGCGGCGCTGGAAGGATCCGGCGCCGTCAGCAGTGCAGACCCAGGAGCTGAAGACGAAGGTGTCGCCGCGGTTGAAGGCGACCGTTGGCTTGATGAAGATTTAAGCCGTCGAGTTCGCCATATGATCTTCGGCGAGAGCCCCTACCTGGCGTGCCAGCTGTCGGTGTTTTAGACCGGCAACCTACCAAGGGGAGTACCCGAGGTAGATGAATGTGGCCTTGCCAAGATCGGTAACTCGAAGGAAGAGACACGTGGCACACAATTTAGACAGGTTCGGGACGCGAGGTGCGTAATACCCTACGTCCTGTATGCTGCGTAGCTCTAGATTATTGGGTGTGATTACAAGATGATGCGTAATGAGAGAGAAGGGTCCCTACCTCGCCTTACATAGTCCGGGAGGCAGGGTTACAGGTCGGTTTAGGGAGAGAGTACTAGTTGCGTACGTCTAGGAGTCCTCTACACAGTACAAGGCATGTATAGCTTCATATTCGAGTACTTCTCCACCGTAGTCCTTGCGCCTCACGCCCTCAGGTGCCTTGTGGCACAAGCCGGGTAGTCCCAGGGGCCCACCGAGTAGTCGGTCCTGGTACCCACCGAGGTAGTGGGCCCAGGGAGGTCCATACGACAGATGTTACAACTTCGACCCGGTTCGGTCGCCCCTTCGCTCTCGTGGGTCCTCATGAATTTATGCACTTTGCCCCCTCCACTTGCACTATTTTGACGATGTCATCCTCGCGTCCAAGATGGAGGTTCTCTTTGCATGAAGTCCGGTCTTTTACGCTTCAATCCCCGAGGGTGTTTCTACGTAGCACTTCGGTCCTTGCCACCATTGGAAGTGATTTCATCAAGCTCATGAAAACGAACAAGACTCCGTAAATGCTCCTTTGAACTTGTTATGAATTCGTCCTTTATGTCCATGTTTTCCTACATAAACACAACACTTCCAAATGCATGCACATAGATGAACTTGTTATATGATTAGTGTGCCTAGTGGCGGGTTAGTTCCATAATCAAATTCAAACCAAAGTGTAATGAACATTTTGGTGTACCAAAATACACCATCAACATGTATGAACACTAATTCATACGTTTTTCGTTGAACCTGCATCATAGGACCTGCTTCCATCATTAATTTATATTACATCATTGTATACTTTGTATGACAAATGAAAAATGGAAAGTGCCAAGTCATAGGCACATATATGACTCGTCAGTTTTAGTTTGTATGATCTTTTTATGACCTTCCAGTTGTCCGCTAGACATTTATTTTTGTTATAAACGTCGGTGTTGTGGTAGTTATGTATGATGCATTTTTGTCATAATTGTATTAATGTGTAGCATGATTAATACTATTTGATGAAGCATCAACAATTCTTAGTTTGCTGCATCCATTGTTGCTAAGATATGACCAGTATGACTCTTAGTTTATATGACTTTCTTATTTACTTTATATGCAGCTTTCCTGTCAATGCAAGCACAATTGTCAGTGTACTATCTGATATACATCAGTGGATTGTATTATTATTATCAATGAATTTGAGGCAGTGTTTTATGTTTATTGTCATCTGATTTTATGCATTTGTTATCACTAATTTGCTATATTGCATTTATTCAGTGTTTGTATGACTTTTTACTCTATTTTTGTTTATTGATCTATGTAATCTGTTACATTTTCAGGTTCAGAAATTGAATGTTTGTTGTTCTCCCAAAGAGACACGTGAAATTCTGCAGTCGTTGAATCAGAGCCAAAAAGAGTATGTAATTGCTAAGGGCTTTGGTTCTCTTTTTGAGATGACTCTTGAAGGGTTAGAGACTCGGGGGTTATTTAATTTTTTGTTGGATCTGACTGATCCACGTGATATGACTATCCGTTGCGGGCCTAGGAAAGAGTTGAGGATCACCAAGGATGTCATTCACTTTATCACTAGTCTTTCCAATTCTGGTGGTCTTCCTGAGAAGTTTGATTGGTCTTCTCAAGTGGCTGAAGCAGCGAGCTTTCGGCAGAACTTTCATTTGAGTAAAGGAGTGATTGGCGTTGATAGGATGAAGGCTGAAGTTATCAAAGGTGGTGCAGACGATCAGACCATGAGGTGTCTATTTCTTGTTGTGTTCAACCGTTTGCTGTTTTGCAAAGGCACCCATGAGATCACCAATGAGCACATAGCGTGGACCAAAGATATCCAGCATTTTGCAGAGTTCGACTGGTGTCAACTCATTTACAATGATTTGGGCCATGCTGTTCGTAAATGGCACAATCGGGACAGAAGCCAAGTCACTGCCACGGTGTACGGTTGCTCTGTTGTCATTCTTGTAAGGCCATGTATCCAATCATGCATTATATGCTTTCTTTCACTGAATTATATATATCCAATTATCCACTATTTGCTAGTTACAGCAGGATTTCCAGTAGTTTTTTGCATATGCAAAAGCACATTTATCACTAGAGTGTATGCCTTCTTCAACTGCACTTTATCTTTTGTATCATGGCACTGTATTTATGTTTGTATTACTTTTATGACAGATTTATATGTTGCTGGTTGTCAGCAATTCTTTAGTATTTTTAAATCCATTTCCTCTAATGGTTCACAATTTTTTCTTTGGTATCTATCATAGATCTATTATCTGGACCATCTATATGACAATGCTTCACCTGGTGGCCACTTGGGTTCTCCCTGATGGAAGTTATATACAAGTGAATGCATCCAGAGGTTGGTCAAAGTAGACCAGAAGCTTGGCACTTGGGGTCATGCGATGTAAGTGTACAATAAATTTATATTACCTGGTTACATACTTTATATGCAACACAAATAGTTCATCTGTATATGCAGATACATGCCCTGACACTTTAAATTGCATGTTTTGGCATTATGTCTGAATCTATCGACAGAAATATATGACACTGTAACAAGATTAATCTATAATATTTTGCTCAAATTCCACCAAGGTTATATGCAGGATGTATTTACTTTTGTATGAAATTTGACCATATGACTACTGTTGCAAATTTATATTATCTAGTTGCATAATTTAATTACTATGATATTGCAACTCAGGTCCTGGTATTGGACCTGATGTATAACTATGTATGAATGAATTTACAAAAATGTACTATAGTGCATCATGGTTAATTTTTATGACCCCATTGTATACTCTTTATGTCAAATGCAAAATGTAAAGTCTCGAGGCATAGTCACATATATGACCTGCTACGTTTAGTTGGTATGATTTTTCAGTTGCCATTTGGAGTTTGTCTGTCATAATTGTGTGTGTTTGTAAATACTTGGCAATATGTATGATGCATTTCCCAATATTGTATTACTGTGCACCAACATTAATTAATATACACTAACCGATAATTAATTCCATATTTCACACCCAAAATGAAATTAGCAGACTTGAGACAACATCATACATATCATACAATGCAAAGTAGTTTCATAGCACAATAGAAACTAACCATACAGTCATACAAACCAGCACATATACTCAACCAATGACATACAAACCAGTAGGGTTTACAGTAGAAACTGTATTTTCGCGTACATACCTGTGAGGATGCATCTTGGAGCCACACCACCCATGCACTTCAAGAAGGTATCAAAAACCCACTTGAACGTGTTCGTAGTCTCATCACCAAGCAAGGCAAATGCAAAGATGGTGCATTGCATATGATGATTAGCACCAACAAACAAGCCCAGAGGTTTCTTGTACATTGTCTTATATGTCATGTCAAATGTAAGCGCGTCCCCAAAGTCTGCATATTCACCTTGCTGGCTTGCATGTGACCAGAATAAGCTTAGTATTTTCCCCTCTCCATCTAACTGGAAGTCGCAAAAGAATTGGGGATTCTGTTGCTTGCAGTAAGTGAAGAACTGTAGCAGCTTTGTTATGTCATCAGCTCTGCTCTCGCGCATCCTGTTTGCTTTTCTACAAAAAACGTTGAAACACCCATCCATCAATTATGTATGGCATTCACTCATGTCATATATGACATGAGGAATATGATGTAAATATCATAATCATGCTATTGAGATGCTGCACTTGCCACACGAAAGGAAACTTTTCATGCAATACATGATCATACATTTTCGTCTAACAGGTAGTATTATCCATGAAACTAATCATATGGAAAACCACAGTGTTCAATCATATATAGACTATTCAGGTGTCATAGAATGTACTTACATATTTGATATGTCCTTGTGTGTCATAGGAATGTGTTCTGTTCCATCATGCATGTTTGAAACCATGTCAACAATGCAGTGGTGAGGACATCTGCTATCTTGCATAGCTCCTATGAACTCAACCATTGGAGAATTTAGCTATTTGTTGCACTGGAATTTCTTTGACTGTGATGGCAGTAGTCTGTGGTTGTGATTCAAATTGTCATAGTCAATTGTGTATGACACAATAGAACCACTTTCATATCTCACTTTCATCTACCGTATTGCAGCTTTGCACATATTTCTCTTTGTCGTCTTCTTTCTCTTGCAGTCTTCACCATTTTTGTAGAATTTGCATGAACCTTCTTTTATACAATTCACTCAGGTCGTTCTCTATAAAACTTGACACCAAACCCTACTTTTTCACCATACTTTGCAAAAAAATTATTTGCTTCTTGTGTTGTTTTGAAGCTCATTCCAATTCTAGGTACCAGTTCAGGAGCTATGCCTGGAGGCTGCATACATTTGATAACACATATACGTCATACAAACTATTATGTTAATGCATATGAAATTAACTTATGCATATAATAGATGTCATATAAACTTGTTTGTTGAATCCTACAGACGTGTCCTACAATCGGGATCCAGTATCATACATATATAATAGCATAAGTTGCAGTATCAAGTACATTAAAACTCATATAAACAATCAACTACGCATACTTCAAACATGCATACAAACTACGTTGCTTGTGCATATAAACAATGAACATGAATACAAACATATGGATACAAACAATATGCAGTAAGTCATATATAGCTGGTTTTGCTTTGAAGCTGCTTTGAAGCTCATTCCAATTATAGGAATCAGCTCAGGAGCTATGCCTGGAGGCTGCATGCTTTAGGTAACACATATACGTCATACAAACTATTATGTTGATCCATTTGAAACTAAATTGTGCATATAATGGATGTCATATGAACTTGTTTGTTGAATCCCACAGACGTGTCCTACAATCTTGGTGCAGTACCATATATATAAATTACCTCAAAATCGTATAAACAATCAACTATGCATTCATCAAACTTGCATATGATCTAGGTTGCTTGTGCATATAAACAAAGAACTAAAACATGGATACAAACAACATGCAGCAAGTCATACATATTTTGTTTACCGAACATACAAACCGTACACAACATCACATATGTCAGCAAACTGTTTAGATCTGTGTTGTTGACTAGTAGACTATGCTAGTACCAGAAATATGACATGGCTTGCAGACAAACTACAGATATCCACTAAAATATCAAATATACAAACATGCAGAAATACAGACTATTTCATACAAATTGGGTACTATTCCAAAAAGCAATCATAGCATCGACTCATGAATCATACACACAGTACGCACGAATCATAGAAACTAACTTATTGTGTCAAAATGACAATACACATAGCAGGAAAGAAGCATACACACAACTCATCAATTTGAAAGAAGTATACACACAACTAACTCATCAGTTGGATCTGCAGAAAAAATGTAAACTTTCATCAAGTTGAGGGTAGTACATACATGTCTGTATATCGTATTTTCCGATGGTGTATCTGTCAGTGTTTAAACCTCTCGACCTCCATAGGAGGTACCCGCAGCAAGGTAGAAGGTGGGGATCACCATGCTCTGGAACCCGAAGGTACGCGTGAGGACACAAGACACAAGATTTATAGAGGTTCGGGTAGCCAGAGTAGCTACCCTACGTCTTGTTTGGAGTAGTATTGCGCCCTGCGCTTGAGTGTTGTTCCCCGGAGGGATTGTGGATGTTCGGATAGGTACCCGGCCCTCCTTTATATAGTCCAGGGGGCGGGTGCCTAGTCGGTTACAAGGTAGGAGTCCTAGTAGGGTTACAGGGGAATTCTACTAGAAGTTTGTCTTCTTCCTTCCTTGCATGAGTACCCGGGGTGTATGCCCGACAAGCCCCCGAGCACGTTGTAGTCGAGAGTAGTAGTTCGAGTAGTCTTGAAGCCTCCTCGAGTAGTTCTTGAGCATCCTCGAGTACTGCTTGGAGAAGTCTTCAATAGTACTTGAACTGCCACGAGGCTGGAAGGTGGTCCAGCTCATTTGTCTTGAAGTCGAGATTATATGGAAGTGCGATTGCAAAATCGCACTCCATATGGAGTAGCCCCCGAGCCTTAGGTTGAGTTGTAGACTCTGGCTGAGGGTCAATCTTGATTCTGCTTCCGTCTTGAAAAAATCAACTGATGGGTGCAGCCTAGTAGACCCCGAGCCTTGGAACGATTGATGAATCAATCCAAGGGTCTTCAGTGTTCGCGGAAGTCATCATCTAAGTACTCTTGTAGCATTCAGCCCCCGAGCTCGTCGCCAGGAGAGCCGTAGGAGCCACGTCGAGTAGTTGTTGGTGCCAAGCCCTCGAGCTAGAGAGCTAGCGGAGACTACTCGAGTTGTTGTCGAGTAGTTATTTGGTGCGTAGCCCCCGAGTTTGGGAACTAACCGCACCGATGGAGGTACGCGGAGCGTACTGGAAAGTCGTCGCTGGAGCTTGACCTGAAAGTAAAGATGTGTACATTATGTAGCATTTTTGTAGAAATTGAATCTACTAATGACAAATACAAATATGAATATAAATGTAAATGTCATGTGTCATACTCTTGTTGTGGTTGTAAGGCGTCGAGTACTTAGCCTGATGTGGCTTAGCGCCCAGTCTCTTTGGTCGTTGTTTGGCCATAGCCACTGGGGGCGTGGAGGCATGACAGGAGAGCTGGTTTAAGCGCACGGTCTCTGAGGAGCCTGTTTAGCCATAGTCGCCGGGGACGTGGAGGCATGACAGGAGAGCCTAGGCTTTGCGCGGATCTAGGCGTGTGCTACTGGAGTGAGACCATTAAGAGGTAGACGAAAGTAGTCGGCGAGGTGACAAGAGATAACGTGTTTCTTGTTGTTCCGCATGGCGGAGAGCAAGATTGCGTAGTGCCTCCTCAGGGTGTAGCCGTTGTGTGCCTCCAGCACTCAGTACACGAAACGTCGTGGCAAGAGCCTCCTAATTTGGTGCACCAAGCCTGTGGCAGTCGGTCGACATCCCCAAAGAATAATTCGCATGGTGTAGCTCTGCTGGCACATAGCCGTCGAGAGGCGTACACGAAGTAGCCTTTGGCGTTGGTTCCTGTATGTGGAGAGCAAGCCAAAGAAAAAATAATTATTGAAATTAGTGACTTAGCTTGATTCGTGGACAAGTGTTGACGAAGCCGTGGCGGTCGGTGATGGAGCCGCGACGGTTGCTGGTGAAGTCGACTAGTCGGAGGTGAATTCGACTAGTTGCCGATGGCGTGGTAGCCGATCTCGACTAGTTTTCTGGTTGAGACTAATCGAGATGAGTAGTCGTAGTAGACGTCGGCAAGTTGATGCAGCCGGATGTGCTCGCGTACAACTCTCGTGTGTATCTAGTGAAGATATTTAGAGCTTGGGGTAGTCTTCCGTGTAACTGGAGGATTTGTTTCCGTGCACTGATGCAAGCTGCAAGTAGGCTTCTGTCTTCTGCCAGATTTTTTGTTGCCCTCAGATTTGGATTGAACTTGGACTGCATGCAACAGGACTCTTGCTTTTTCCTCGGACACGACTAGACTGGATGTGGTTTCCTGGCCAGACTCGATGTTGTCGAATTACTTCGTGGAACCGGCCAATCGGGTTCGGAAGCGGACTTGTTTGACCGATCCCAAGCTAATTAGTACTCGCGAGGCACAACACTTCGGACTCGACGAGTTGCTTCTCGAACAGTCGACTAGCGTTGCGCCAGATATTTATTTTGATGACTGAGGTCCTTCCAATTCGCCTAATGATCGTGACGATGGCCCCACGGTGGGCGCCAGCTGTCGGTGTTTAAACCTCTCGACCTCCATAGGAGGTACCCGCAGCAAGGTAGAAGGTGGGGATCGCCATGCTCTGGAACCCGAAGGTACGCGTGAGGACACAAGACACAAGATTTATACAGGTTCGGGTAGCCAGAGTAGCTACCCTACGTCCTGTTTGGAGTAGTATTGCGTCCTGCACTTGGGTGTTGTTCCCCGGAGGGATTGTGGATGTTCGGTGTGACAACCCGCCCAGGAAAATATCGTACTAACGCCTAAGACCGATCCACTTTGGTCATTAAGCAATAGTAAAGTATCATCCTGTCGTTGGTTGCCGGGTTAACGCCCGGTAAATCACTTGGACATCAAACAGAGGATCGACACATGCATTAAAACTCACGCGAAGGCGAGTCCAGAGTACAACATGAATTAAACATTTTATTACAAACCATTGTTCATGACATGGAGTAAAGGTTCAGAGTTCGAAAATACAGCGAAAATAATTTAAACTAGCGGAACGGTGAACATCACAGGAGGCCATCCGTGATGTCCTTACTTGTCGTCACCCTTCTGATCAATCACACCTGCAACAATAGTTTTAAAGCAAGGCTGAGTATACTAATACTCAGCAAGACTTAACCGTCGGGTGATGGCTACATCACCAACCTCTAGACATGATGGGCTTTTGGCCGGTGGAGTTTCTTTTGCTCGAAAGCTACTAAGAGTAGATCCTTACTTTCAATCTTTTAGCACAAGTTCTAGTTGATTACCTTTTCTAAGTGTGCCAACTAATTCAATCAAGAATTGGACAAGCAATTAATTCATCCAACATATTCCTCGAGTTCCATCATTATGGGATATCATGGCCAGTTGATTAAGCAGTCTCGGATAACGGTGAGAGGCCGACAATCGATTGATTTAAACCTTGCAAGGTAAACCCAAACACACGGTAGGCTGCTCCCGAAAGGACAACTTTCCCAGGCCGTTCTCGTCGATCTTCGGCTCGGGAGCGGAACCTACATTTCTTGGTACAAGGTTTTACTGGATCCCTCCCACATGAACGTCCAGACTCACGCATGTACCACACTGTTGTGAGCAGGGGGACACAAGTGCCCTAGGTTTAGTAGGGAAAGGTTCCCTTACCGCGTCAATCGGGTACTAGGCTTACCGGTCCCATACCCGGCATATGTTTAGTACGTTCAAAAGCTTAGCCCACGAAAGCCACTGGACCGGAGCCCAAATCCTATGCTCTTACCACATGAGCAATCCATTTAAGGATATCTTATTTTTCCTATCTAGGAGCCTAATCTCGCGAGTGACGAACATCACTCGACTTCTACCGGGTCCTATAGCATAGCAGCTATCGACCTAGCATACTAGTGATAGAGCATAGGTACCTAAGGATCATGCATCTAGGGTTTCATTTAACTCCTGAACGTAAATGCACAATCATCCATAGATAATTGAAGAAAGAATTTGAAAACTGGGTTAGATGCACCGGGGCTTGCCTTCGTCAGCTAGGTCAGCTTGGGCACCCTCGGTGTCGAGTACTTCCACGTACTGCAGCGACGCTTCCGCTCCTTCTTCCTTGGTTTCCGGACAAGGGAGTAATCTCCGTCCGGAAGATCTACACGGAATGCAATGCACTTTAGGTGATGTGATAGTTTGTTGTCTTATCCAACTCTGGGTTGGTCATATTCACCTTAACAAGCATTTATCTAATGTTTCTCTTTTAGGAAGGTTATTGGTTGTACATGGGTTACTCTTTTACTCCACATTTGAATAAAGGTTTTTATTAGGCTTATCATTTAATGTGAAAGCTTCCTTTCCTTTTATCTTCACCAACAAAGGTGTCATTAATATTTTTATCCATGACTTACTTTCTGATCAGTGATGATATTTAATTATCTTTTAATTATATTAAATAATATCTTCAAAAAGGAAAAAGAATTAACGAGGGATTTTTCTTTATCTAATTTCCCTTTAATGTAAAAAGGACATTTAAGCTTTTTATAAAACAATTAAATCACCAAAAATTAAATGAGTATTTCTTAAGCCTACTAGCACCTATCCTGGTCCATTGGACCCTCATGTAAGTGTTGGATGCTAGGAAATTAAATATTATGGAAAATAACAAAGGTTATCTAGTGATTCAATTTAAATGCATATAAAAATAATTAAGCATCAAAATGACCCAAACTTTCTTGTGCATGCTCTCTGGTCCTAAACAAGCCTAGAGAATCAGCATGTTCACATGGAATCTCTACTGAACTTGGTTTATTAATTTACAAAGGAAAACATGCATAAATCAAGAATAATTATTTCTGTTAATCCAAACTTCATGATTAATTCACAAGATGTGCATTTTGGTATTACAAAACATTGTGCACAAGTGGGGCTCAAGAACATGAATATATTTAACATGAAAAATCATTTATGCAGTTCTGCCAGAGATAGAAAAACATTTTTATAAAAAGATTTACATGATAACTGTGTGCAATATTTGGCATAGGAGCTAGTCATGACCTAACACACAACATATCCAAAAATTACCTACAGAGGAGTTATGGTTTTTGAGATATTGCAGATCTAGGGTTTTCACATTTGTATTTTTCATGCAAAAACTAAAAGTAACTAGCTCAGACCAGAATAAGAAAAGTTGTAGTATAGTTTCACAACGGATCCAACAAAATTGGTTTCACATTTTACTGATTTTTCTGTGATTTTCTATGCAATTTACAAGAATCAGCCAAAGGGTTTTACTATTTGAGTTGCGCTTTTGCAGAGAGGCCCCCGAAAAGACCTTAGCTTTTGCAATGTCGCCCCTGGGGCGGCCGGCTGGCGCGGGTGGGCAAAATCCGGCGAGCTCGCCGGTGCTCGCGGCCGGGGAAGGATGGGGGAAGGATCTAGGGGCCACCGGGAGCCTATTTGAGAGCTCGGTCGACGGGGAGAGGTTGCGGTGGGGTGGCGCACCGCGGCCGCCGGTGGCGGCCGCCGTGGTCGCCCGGCCGGTGAGGTAGGGGCTCGGCCGGGTTTGTGTACGGGATGGCGAGCTAGGGTAGGGGCAGGGGGGAGGTGGAGGAAAGGCCGCCTTGGCTCGCGGTCGGCCGGCACTCGCAGCTCGCCGCGGCGTTCGGGCCGGGCGCCGGCGGACGCCGTGTCGCGGCGGGGCGTCGGCGCGCGTCGCGGCCGGGGGAGCAAGGGCCGTTTTAAATAGGTGACGAGCAACCCTCACCGACCGGCGGACGGGCGGGGGAAGGCTCGGGACGTGCGCACGCCGGACAACAGGGAAGCGACCGCCCGTCCGTAGCGGCTCGCACGGCCGCCCGGGATTCGAGGCGTTCCCGCGTGTGAGACCCCGGGCGGCGCGTCGCGACCTTGGGAAGGCGTGACCCACTTCGGGAACACGCGCGGAGGGCCCGGATGCCGAGGCGCGGGCGCGGGCGCGCGGCGGCGCGGCGCCCCCGCGCGCCGGGAGCGCGGGCGCGTCGCGGCCGGCCTGCTGCTTGCTTGGACTGCCTCTGTTCGAAATGGTTTTTCTCCAAAATTTTGAACTGAAGTGCAACATGTGCTCAACAGGAAAGTTGTAGATTTAACTACCCTCTACAACTTTTGTAAAGGCCGTCTAGTGTTTTTCTCAACGGATTTTGCAGGAACGCCGTGCCAACATCGAATGCTGGCCTGTTCTGGAAAACAGGAGGTGCTGTCAGTCAATCGAGTTTTTCACCAATTTCCACTCAAAATTTGAAATGCCAATCTACATGAAAGTTGTGTCCCTCAACAAGATGGACAACTTTCATAAAGGTAGATTTTGAAGTGTTTAGGTGAATTTTGGGGAACGCGGCAAAAGTTCCGGATGACATTCGCTGACGTCAACAGTCAAGCGAGGTTTGACCATGTCTTTGACCAAAGGTCGACTACGGGTGTGTGTAGGTTTGGTCAAGGGGTTCATTGGTGAGGTTTTCGGGTGATGACCCAGGTTGACCTAGGTTTGACCGGGGTTTGACGGGTTTGACCCGGCTGATCCGGTCATTAGCGTTAATGACGGTAATTAAAAACCTGGGGCGTCACAGCCTACCCCCCTTAAGAAGAATCTCGTCCCGAGATTCGAAACTACAAGAAGAAGTGGGGAAGTGGTTCTGGGATAGAGGTGTTACCCATAGCGTTAAGCCGGTCTGGCTTTTCTTGAAAAATTGGGTTCTTGCCGGGAGCACGCTTAGCTGCTCCGAGGTTCTGATCCTGATGCGGGAGATTTGGGCAATCACGTCTGAAATGCCCTGGTTGTCCACAATGGTAGCACAAACGGGGTGGAATGTCTCCGGGCTTGGAGATTTTTTGCGGGGCTTTCTTGATAAGGCGGAGCCTGTTCCTCTCCTTTTTCCTTGCCCACTTCGTGGTTCGCGAAGGTGTTGCACTAGCAGGGAGTTGAGTGGTCTTGTGAGGGTTACAGCTTCGTTCGCCTCCACGTGGACAAGTCTCCGTACAGGTAATCTCCCACTCACTCACTCACATCTATCTCGGATAATACTCGCTTGTTACCTCGGATTGCATCCTCTTCTGCTCTAAGATCCAGTGGTAGTCGAGAAGGTGGTAATATGGAGTCGGAGGCTTGGGGCTGGTCTTGATTAACATATTCCTCCAACAGATTGAACAAACGGGCTTGTTCGACAATAGAGGCAGATAAGGACTGAGAGAGACTGTCTGCCAAGCTATTCTGATATGGTTTCCCATAACATCCTTGGATGATATCGGACACCATCTAGTTCAGCATAGAATTCTGCCCTTCTAACAGTTGAGTTGCACCGACAATGGCGTTTATGTCCCTTTGGGTGGGTACTTCAGGTGAACAGGGCTTGGAAGGTTGAAGCTTCGATTGCATTGGTGGCATTTGTTGCAGTTGTTGAGTCATTTGCTGTTGTGTCTGCAGGAGTTGGCACAACACTTCGGTATGTGCTGCTACGAAAGCTTCGGTCAACATCGTGGGCGGCGGTTGCGTAAGGTCGCCACTACCCGATGCATCAAAACCATTGGGGTTATTCCATGCCGGTCGGAACATCTGAAAATTTAAGTTCCTAATTAGTGCATGTTCAGATTCTCACCCATAAGCTTATAATTCGAACATATTCTACGAGACTCGTTCACGGTAAGCAATGCAAACCGGTCATCCCAAAACATTAACGGGTGAAGCTTTGTCTACACACATCTTCTGATCGGGATTGCAGCTGGAACAAAAAGGTACAAGGTGTGTCCTCTTACTACCTCATCGTCGTTCATGAGGAAGCAGACGATGAATGTGCACATGCACAGCTAATAGCAGACATAATCCTCCTACGTTACAGAGGTACATTCCTAACAATGTCCAGCGAAAAGACTCGAGCTCTTCCGAAGATGGAGTCATGGGTGGC
Organism: Cenchrus americanus; assembly: GCA_947561735.1. NCBI lineage: Eukaryota > Viridiplantae > Streptophyta > Magnoliopsida > Poales > Poaceae > Cenchrus > Cenchrus americanus. Next base: position 131,434,101 of record OX387239.1, read on the forward strand.
AGCTTGGATTGATTTCTGCTTTCGGTCTATTCCGAGCTTCTTCTTGACGTTGGAAATGAAGACGGAGGACAGTTTGCTCGAGAGGATCGAAGTAGCTGGGAGAGGTGCTCTAGTGGCAAAAAGGCAGGCTAGCTAGAAGGAGAACAAGAACGGTGGTAATGCCGATCTCTGATGGAAATGGAGTTTTCGTATCGGCGGCTCCGGGTAAAAGGTTCCATTTTATAGTCGATGCGGGGATGTAACGGTAGTTGACCCAGTCGGTTATCGGGTGTATACAACACGGAGCTCGACAAGGTCAGCTCACACGATTACGGCGTCGTGAATACGGTTGCGGAACTCGAGGGTAGATCAACGTCATGGCGACGCATGACCGTGACCTGATGACGAGGGGGCTCAACGGTCTAAATAATCGACCGTAATGGGGAGCAAAACGAGAAAACTCGGTGTACTGCGCTTCACACTTGTGATAGCGACACTGAGGAGCGTAGCATAAAGCTTCGATCGACCCTGGGCGTACTTCCTTGCTTGCTTCTGAGGATTTGAAGGTTAAGAGCACGGACCAAGAACGAATGCACGATGGATGACTTCTCCATGCTGACTATTCGAGAACCTTGACTGCTCAAGAGAAAAGTTTCTACTTCTACAGTTTTCCACTTGGCTAGCGGAAAAGGAATCGATGCTACAAGGTCGTCAAGATTCACGGCAAGGGACCAATTGGTCAAGGATTTCTAATAGACCATTACAAGGAAGGAAGGCTAATGACAGAGTTCCACAAGCTCCTGCACGAAGGGTTACTTCAAGTGGGAACTTCAAGGAATAATCTTGCTCACACCTTTACTTATTTCGCAAATTTTGAGGTTTTGACAACTCATTGTTTTGAAAGTGCATTACTTTTCAATTTGATGTGATGCATATGCTGGTGCGGTATGGTGCTCATGATGCACGTTAGAAGGACTCGGTTACCCATATGCGTTAGGGATTGCAAGGGCAATCAAAGTAGAGAGGATCTGTGTGACGAGTTGTTATCTCACAACCAAGATACCTAGCGCGCTCCTAGTGGCAGTCAGGTGGCTGCAGCGCACACGATACCCTAGGTTCCGTCGCGGCACCTTTGACTATGAGGTAACAACATCACCAAACAAGAGAGGTAGGGTAAGGGTACGGAGTTTCATGCGAATGCACGTTAGTATACCCATGCTTCCCAAATGCTTATGCTATGCAGCGCATGCTCAAAAGCCACATTTTAAATTTAAATCACAAGGTTTGAGCAAGACCAAAAAGAACAAGTTCAGGATTGAGGAATCGATTGGATTTTTGGCTGGCACAAGAATTCATGGAGTACGGATCTTAATTGATCACAACTGAGCATAAATAATGCCTTACGAACATCATTGCTGAAAGGGATGTTTAATCAAGGCAGTACATCGATGAGAGTTTTCAGAAATACTCACAACATTTAGGATTACAATGCACACTAGCCGCGATGACAAGGTTCCTAGTCCAACTGACAGCGACAGTTGACCAAAAGTGGTCATGGTACACTAGGATTCCTCACACACTGGATTCTCACGACCTGGAACTTTATTCCCACTGGACCAGCTTCCGAGGGTGGGATCTCCCACTCTGAAAGTCTACGGTGACTCAGGTCCAGACTCAATTCCAGATTCACCCTGGATATCTTCAACCTCTTCTTCTTGCGCGGGTCCAGGAATGACAGGTTCTGGGGGTGGAACGGCTAGAGCTTCCAGTTGATTTTCCAGTTCAAGCATATATTGATCATTATGCTACAACAAGAAATTCTGCTCATGTATGATCTCCGTTAACTCTTGTATCCTTGCCTTGTCCTTGCGTCTTTCCTTCTTGAGAGTAGCGATCATTGCTCGGGCTTCCTTCAACACTTGAGCTGAACACTCTACTTCCTTAACTTTGTATCTATAGATTTGGTGTCTATAGAATACACTTTCTCCCACCATCCGTTGGTAGGTGTCGTACATGGCTTCTGAGAAGCGGACTGAGGTGACAAGGTCAGGACTATAGTGCGAGTTGTTCTGGGCTGGGAGGATAGTTTCTCGTTCACCACCCGGTGCAATGTGTCGCTCGGGTACCGGAATGACTTTAGCTGCAGAGTTGGCTATCTCGGCAGGGTGCTTCCCACAGAAAGTTGTGAGTGCTTCGAGAGCAGCCTTCTGCACTGTGTCGGACAAGTTTCTTCCGTGTGTCGTACATTCCCACTCATCCCAAGCAGGATTGGTCGGGCACGCTGAAATCTTCACCTTTACTTCACAATGAAGGAGTTGGCTGGTGGTCATGACCTCACGTGTCGAGTACTCTGGGTAAGTGGTGTACCCAAAGTCCTTCAGGGTGTCCCACAAAAGTGCAGGAAAACCACCCTCCTCGAGGTAGTTCACGAGAGTCCACGATTCCACATCGGTCGATGTAGAGCCAACGTTGTCCATCTGGACATAACAACAAAAGTGAGAACCAGTCGGGTGCGAGTGTACAAAGGTAACTTGATCCACGAATACGGGTAGGGGTTAAGGTGTGGGGTAATTGTGCATACTAAGCTCCAACGTATGCTGGACTCGAACGAGTAGGCATACCAATTGGTACAGGGTCTGGCAATCGGAATCCGACTTCCTACTCAAACCAGAGTCCAACACTTCTCCAATTGGCGTAGCAACTTAGTAAAGTTATAAGACTTAAGTTGGGTACTCAAGGTTGAGCTAAGGAACTAGAAAGGTGCTGAACCAAGCAAGGTTCAACGGTTCTAGGGGGATGTCAAGACAGGGTTGACTACCAAGCATAACCTGTGGCAGACCAAGGCATAATCACGAACTTGGGCGAGCAGAACGGGATTAGATTTGAAGTGACCTAGGTTAAGATCATCTAGACGAAAGGTTCTTGGACAAGAACAGCAATTTAAGCAACAAATCTATTAAATTTTAGCATGGCAACACATCTACACCTAACGAGGCTAAACAGAACAAAACACGCTATCACTATTCACTTCAGAGAGCACAGAAACAAACATGAGTTCAGTTTAGTTTCTTTCATGATTTTTAACATGATGCAAGACGTCCTATTTGTCCTCACAATGGCAATCCAGCCAAAATTCGAAGTTAGCGCCGGAGGCATGGCACATACACGTGTCTCCCTATAATAACTAGTCGAGATCTAATCGATGCTTTCTTAGCGACTTACAAAACGAGGTTAGTGTACCTGCAGAAGATCACAGAACACATCGAACCTTTCATGCCAGCTCTCATGAAAGCGTCCACATACATTACCGTTCACTATAGAAACGGCATCCATGCGTGAAGCCGCTGCATGGACAGCGTCCAACCTCGGACATCCTCCGTTTGAATGGAGTATATCCTCGACTCGCACGAGCGACATGCGGAACACTCACGTATGAAACACATGGCAGGACACAACGCATAAACAGACGCGAAGATGGGATCCGTGGAATGGATCACTCCATCAACCCTCGCAATTCCCGTGATGCGGAACAGCACACGTATAAAACACGTGGCTCCTAGTTTGGTTGTGCAGGGAAGTAAGTCTGACATAAAGTAATGTGCTGGAAGTTAGCAAAATAAACCATAGATTAATAAGCCACCTGAAAGAACCCAAAAATTTCCCTCTAGGGCCTCTCGGTCTAGTTTATCCTTAACGGACCAACGTGTTTTGCAATTCAAACAATCTTGGCAAATTTTATTCGAAAATCATGTGATTAGAGTTGTTAATTAAACTCTGGTGCATGCAGTCGCTCGATACCGAGTTTGTGACAACCCGCCCAGAAAATACCGTACTAACGCCTAAGACCGATCCACTTTGGTCATTAAGCAATAGTAAAGTATCATCCTGTCGTTGGTTGCCGGGTTAACGCCCGGTAAATCACTTGGACATCGAACAGAGGATCGACACATGCATTAAAACTCACGCGAAGGCGAGTCCAGAGTACAACATGAATCAAACATTTTATTACAAACCATTGTTCATGACATGGAGTAAAGGTTCAGAGTTCGAAAATACAGCGGAAATAATTTAAACTAGCGGAACGGTGAACATCACAGGAGGCCATCCGTGATGTCCTTACTTGTCGTCACCCTTCTGATCAATCACACCTGCAACAACAGTTTTAAAGCAAGGCTGAGTATACTAATACTCAGCAAGACTTAACCGTCGGGTGATGGCTACATCACCAACCTCTAGACATGATGGGTTTTTGGCCGGTGGAGTTTCTTTTGCTGGAAAGCTGCTAAGAGTAGATCCTTACTTTCAATCTTTTAGCACAAGTTCTAGTTGATTACCATTCCTAAGTGTGCCAACTAATTCAATCAAGAATTGGACAAGCAATTAATTCATCCAACATATTCCTCGAGTTCCATCATTATGGGATATCATGGCCAGTTGATTAAGCAGTCTCGGATAACGGTGAGAGGTCGACAATCGATTGATTTAAACCTTGCAAGGTAAACCCAAACACACGGTAGGCTGCCCCCGAAAGGACAACTCTCCCAGGCTGTTCCCGTCGATCTTCGGCTCGGGAGCGGAACCTACATTCCTTGGTACAAGGTTTTACTGGATCGCTCCCACATGAACGTCCAGACTCACGCATGTACCACACTGTTGTGAGCAGGGGGACACAAGTGCCCCAGGTTTAGTAGGGAAAGGTTTCCTTACCGCGTCAATCGGGTACTAGGCTTACCGGTCCCATACCCGGCATATGTTTAGTACGTTCAAAAGCTTAGCCCACGAAAGCCACTGGACCGGAGCTCAAATCCCATGCTCTTACCACATGAGCAATCCATTTAAGGATATCTTATGATTCCTATCTAGGAACCTAATCTCGCGAGTGGCGAACATCACTCGACTTCTACCGGGTCCTATAGCATAGCAGCTATCGACCTAGCATACTAGTGATAGAGCATAGGTACCTAAGGATCATGCAAATAGGGTTTCATTTAACTCCTGAACGTAAATGCACAATCATCCATAGATAATTGAAGAAAGAATTTGAAAACTGGGTTAGATGCACCGGGGCTTGCCTTCGTCAGCTAGGTCAGCTTGGGCACCCTCGGTGTCGAGTACTTCCACGTACTGCAGCGACGCTTCCGCTCCTTCTTCCTTGGTTTCCGGGACAAGGGAGTAATCTCCGTCCGGAAGATCTACACGGAATGCAATGCACTTTAGGTGATGTGATAGTTTGTTGTCTTATCCAACTCTGGGTTGGTCATATTCACCTTAACAAGCATTTATCTAATGTTTCTCTTTTAGGAAGGTTATTGGTTGTACATGGGTTACTCTTTTACTCCACATTTGAATAAAGGTTTTTATTAGGCTTATCATTTCACGTGAAAGCTTCCTTTCCTTTTATCTTCACCAACAAAGGTGTCATTAATATTTTTATCCATGACTTACTTTCTGATCAGTGATGATATTTAATTATCTTTTAATTATATTAAATAATATCTTCAAAAAGGGAAAAGAGTTAATTAGGGATTTTTCTTTATCTAATTTCCCTTTAATGTAAAAAGGACATTTAAGCTTTTTATAAAACAATTAAATCACCAAAAATTAAATGAGTATTTCTTAAGCCTACTAGCACCTATCCTGGTCCATTGGACCATCATGTAAGTGTTGGATGCTAGGAAATTAAATATTATGGAAAATAACAAAGGTTATCTAGTGATTCAATTTAAATGCATATAAAAATAATTAAGCATAAAAATGACCCAAACTTTCTTGTGCATGCTCTCTGGTCCTAAACAAGCCTAGAGAACCAGCATGTTCACATGGAATCTCTACTGAACTTGGTTTATTAATTTACAAAGGAAAACATGCATAAATCAAGAATAATTATTTCTGTTAATCCAAAATTCATGATTAATTCACAAGATGTGCATTTTGCTATTACAAAACAGTGTGCACAAGTGGGGCTCAAGAACATGAACATATTTAACATGAAAAATCATTTATGCAGTTCTGCCAGAGATAGAAAAACATTTTTATAAAAAGATTTACATGATAACTTTGTGCAAGTTTTGGCATAGGAGCTAGTCATGACCTAACACACAACATATCCAAAACGTAGCTACAGAGGACTTATGGTTTTTGAGATATTGCAGATCTCGGGTTTTCACATTTGTATTTTTCATGCAAAAACTAAAAGTAATTAGCTCAGACCAGAATAACAAAAGTTGTAGTATCGTTCACAACGGATCCAACAAAATTGGTTTCACAGTTTTATGATTTTTCTGTTATTTTATACGCAATTTACAAGAATCAGCCAAAGGGTTTTACTATTTGAGTTGCGCTTTTGCAGAGAGGCCCCCGGAAAGACCTTAGCTTTTGCAATGTCGCCCCTGGGGCGGCCGGCCGGCGCGGGTGGGCAAAATCCGGCGAGCTCGCCGGTGCTCGCGGCTGGGGAAGGACGGGGGAAGGATCTAGGGGCTACTGGGAGCCTATTTGAGAGCTCGGTCGACGGGGAGAGGTTGCCGGTGGGTGGCGCACCGGCGGCCAGCGGTGGCGGCCGCCGTGGTCGGCCGGCCGGCGAGGTAGGGGCTCGGGCCGGGTTTGTGTACGGGATGGCGAGCTAGGGTAGGGGCGGGGGAGGTGGAGGAAAGGCCGCCTTGGCTCGCGGTCGGCCGGCACTCGCGGCTCGCCGCGGCGTTCGGCCGGGCGCCGGCGGACGGCGTGTCGCGGCGGGGGCGGTCGGCGCGTCGCGGCCGGGGGGAGCAAGGGCCGTTTTAAATAGGTGACGAGCAACCCTCTACCGACCGGCGGACGGGCGGGGGAAGGCTGCGGACGCGCGCACGCCGGACAACAGGGGAAGCGACCGCCGGTCCGTAGCGGTTCGCACGGCCGCCCGGGATTCGAGGCGTTCCGGCGTGTGAGACCTCGGGCGGCGCGTCGCGACCTTGGGAAGCCGCGACCCACTTCGGGAACACGCGCCGGAGGGCCCGGATGCCGAGGGCGCGGCGCCGGCGCGCGGCGGCGCGCGGGCGCGCGCGCGCGCGGCGCCCGCGCGCCGGGAGCGCGGGCGCGTCGCGGCGGCCTGCTGCTTGCTCGGACTGCCTCTGTTCGAAATGGTTTTTCTCCAAAATTTTGAACTGAAGTGCAACATGTGGTTAACAGGAAAGTTGTAGATCTAACTACCCTCTACAACTTTTATAAAGGCCGTCTAGTGTTTTTCTCAACGGATTTTGCAGGAACGCCGTGCCAACATCGAATGCCGGCCTGTTCTGGAAAACAGGAGGTGCTGTCAGTCAATCGAGTTTTTCACCAATTTCCACTCAAAATTTGAAATGCCAATCTACATGAAAGTTGTGTCCCTCAACAAGATGGACAACTTTCATAAAGGTAGATTTTGAAGTGTTTAGGTGAATTTTGGGGAACGCGGCAAAAGTTCCGGACGACATTCGCTGACGTCAACGGTCAAGCGAGGTTTGACCGTGTCTTTGACCAAAGGTCGACTGCGGGTGTGTGTAGGTTTGGTCAAGGGGTTTATTGGTGAGGTTTTCGGGTGATGACCCAGGTTGACCTAGGTTTGACCGGGGTTTGACGGGTTTGACCCGGCTGATCCGGTCATTAGCGTTAATGACGGTAATTAAAAACCTGGGGCGTCACATTCGACTAGGTACCCGGCCCTCCTTTATATAGTCCAGGGGGCGGGTACCTAGTCGGTTACAAGGTAGGAGTCCTAGTAGGATTACAGGGGAATTCTACTAGAAGTCTGTCTTCTTCCTTCCTTGCATGAGTACCCGGGGTGTATGCCCGACAGTATCCATGTCTTCTCCATCAATAGTTTCCAGCACATGTGGAACAGTTTGAGATAGCCCTGGCGCCGGGAGCATAGCTTCTGGCATCGAGAAGTGATGAGTTGGAGAAGGATCAGAGGTGTTGCAGAAGTCGAAGGCCACTGGTCGAAATGTTCAAAGTGGAGTCCTCCCTTGCTCCGAAGATGTACCCGTCGGACGGGTTACAAACTCCCCGCCGCGGTATGCAGTGCTTCCTGACGCTGGGCCTTTCGTCCTTGGTGTACTTCTTGGTGGCGACATGGATCCAGTTGTATAAGAGGGATTCCATTGCTGTCCCCGAGGAAGCCCTGTAGGAGGGCGAAGACAACTGGACTGCGGAGCTGACGGCGGATCAGCCGCCTCAGGGCTGTCTGCCGTCCTCGGATCACCACCTCCTGTTGGTGGAGGTTTCATGGTCCTGCTTCTCCTCTCCCCCCAAGATTGGTTGGTAGTATGTGGGGTTTGTTCTAGATCCTGGGTCGGATGGGACGTGGGTATTATGTAGGACAAGCGCCCACGCCCCAAAGAAGATCTTTTGTCGGGACGTGGGACCTAGTAAATATTTTACGATAATTTTTTTCTATCTTGTGGTACTTGTTTTTATCAGAAATTGATGATAAAAATGTGGTTATACTTATTCCCATCCAAATTATTTGAGAGTACATCGTTCTGGTTAATAAAGTAAAAATGGTACCTCCAAATAGCATGGTGCATAATTGTAGTAACTCTTCATCCTGCCTAGAAAGATTCATAAAACTATAGTTTATTTATTCTATAGTAACCACGGTACACTTGCATGCATGTTTAGACAACAAAAATGGGACACCTTGGGACGGTTGGTGCAGTAAATCAACCTGGCTATAGAATAAGGTATTTTGTGGCCGGCCACGGAATATATTCTCCGTGTGTGTATATATATATATATATATGTATATATATATATATATATATATATATGACAAGGATATTCACCACGCAGCGTGGTGAATATTATTCAGTGCACACCGTTTGCACAGACGGAGCTCCGGTGGGTTGTAGTTATCACACAATTACTCCTTTGCATGTTCAAATAGTAAGAGTGGATTGCATTATGGTTGTACATCCAATTAATACTTGCTTGCATGCGCACCAGCAAGGGGTGAGCTGGATTTGAGAGAGAGATTCTCGCATGGCTTTGAATGGGTTTATTTCACTCCACAATTTGGTGAACCTCATAATCACATAATTACTCATTTTTTGTCATTGAGTATTGACCGATACATAATATGAGATATTAGTTAATACATGCATGCATGTGCGTATATGAGGAAGTTTATTTTAGCAAGAGAGATTTTAGGGAGCAACATGAATAATATTGACATGCTTCCGAGTAGTAAGAATCCAACAAGAAATTTACAAGGGGGCAGCAAGGAGTAATATTTGAGATAAGATAGTTACTTGCATGCATATCACGAATGACATTTAATTTTTGAGGAGTAAGAATCCAACAAGAAATTTACTGTTACGGTAACTTGCATGCATACACAACTCCCTAAAAATATGCATCCAAGTAAGCATTAACTACGCTTCAAAATCCATGATGATTCAAGAAAGAGGGATTTTGGGAGTCAGTTGAAACTTGCATGGGTGCCTATTAGTGTAAGCAACACTTTTGGAGAGCAATGTGCACATTTGTATTTGGGTGAGCAATGTGCACATTTCTATGTTAGTTATTTTGGATTACTTCTTACTCCTCTGGCAGACAAATTACTTCTTTGGTATAAGTATATGACTATTATTTTATAAGATTATTCAATGCGTCGCCCTAAGCTTCGGCGAGCCCAACATGCAGGAAAATTACTCCATTTGATCTCATAGCAGCAAAATTACTCCATTCAATCTAATACCAACTATGTTGGGCATCTATTTTAATTTGCGTTAGATCCAATTGATACTGGTTACATGATGACTCCACGTGACTGTAGCCGATTTAATTAGTCATTCTACTAGGTACGTGTTTGACGAGGATTCACGACTATCTACGGTCGTGGCGCATCTATAGGACCTTTGACGAGCCCCGTCTTAGTAGCTTACCTACTACATTTTCATCAAAGGTAGTAAAAGTCATCGAACCAATTGAAGTTGCCTAATTTGATTTGCATCAATCAACAACGACAGCTAGCCTCTCTATTTGGCGAACGCGCTGATAGTAATAATTCTCGACTTGGATGTGCTGGTGGTGTTTCTACCCAGAGTGTAGGCAAGCCACCAGGATTTGACGAACGCGCTAGTAGTAATAATTCTCGACTTGGATGTGCTGGTGGTGTTTCTACCCAGAGTGTAGGCAAGCCACCGAGATGTAAAAATCACTCTTCCTGATGCTAGAAGACCAAGATACACCGGGTGAGAGAAACGCCTTGCATATGATTTTTACGGTTGCATAATCGATAATATTTTACGGCAATAGGACCTCGTCAGAGCTCTGTCCAAAATGCTATTTCTTGAATCTTAATAAGATATTACAATTTTAAATCATATGAAGTCTACTTCAAAATAGAAGAAACATTAATAAAATGAAATTCAAATGTACCAAAAAGTAGTAATTCCTAAATTAGATACTAATGAGCATCAACCATGCCCACTCATGCTGGTATCCTTTCTTGCCAAATAAAATTCTGGTCGTCATGACTCTACAAGATGCACAAAATTAAGAATCAATCGAACTAGGCAAACATTCTCAATTGCTTCAATTTTGACAAATTAATTACTAGACAAGGCAAAACCGTATGGGCGGTTGGACACTTCGTGCATGCAGAGCAGGACCATAGCTATGTCGTCATGCCGCCATGCAACGCCGATGTGGGTAGAAGAAGCCGAGCGCCACGGCCATGTTGTCGTGCCACCATTAAACGTAGGTGCGTGTGAGGCGGTCGTAGCCATGTCGTCGTGCTGTCATCACCTAACAATCAACTAGGAGAAAAGAGGGGCGTGAGAGAGACACTCAAATGGAGACATGCATGACCATGACATTGTATATTTATAGCCAGTTGGATGGAGTTATATGAATTTGAATTTCTGTATGCGTGCAAGAATTGATTAAGTAAATTAATTGGATAGATGCAAATTTCCAAACTCTAATTATTGGCTTAATAACATCAATTAAAATGGTCCCAAGTATTCAGTTAATATGTGTGCATGCAGGCATAGTTATCGGTCCATGTAATTAATTGCTACAAGGGTAAATATTGGAAGCATTTTACTCTTTAGTGATTATGATTAGTAGCCAAGATAACGGAGGGGCAGTACGCCGTGAGGATGTTAAATATTATTCAACGGCCAGGCAGCTAAATATACGTTACCTATATATATATATATATATATATATATATATATATATATATATATATATACACTTCTACCCTGTTTTTCTACGTCACCCGAATCCGTGAAAGAAACGGTAAAAAAACGGCTAAAACCGGGCGTCCTGAAACCCTCTGAACAGAGCGGACCGGCGCCTCTGTGCGTGACTGCGTGGAGAAAGGAACCTGGGCTGGCCGGCAAACCCTCTCCTACTCCGCCGAGTCCCGTCGTGTTTGCGTGATGGGAAAAAATAAAACGACCCATGGGGCACATGCGGGCCATCGAGACCCAAACTCCTTGTACCGAGGGTCCAAAGTTTTGTTTGTGTTTATAAAGAGCACATTACAATATTTAAGTTGTCAACCGTGTGTCCTAATGCTACACCATACAAATATCTAAATATTCATCAACAAGTAGAAATATTATTTGTTTGAAAAAATACATATATATGCATGCATACAAAACGTAAACACTATATATACATTGTTTATCAGCTGAAATAAAATGACATGTGTCAGGTGTCAAGGGACTAATGGGCCGGGTCTAATAGGTCGCCTCGCCAGGCCCATTAGGGTTATGTTTAGGGATAAGATCGAGTCCTTGCTTAGAGTCAAGTAATCCCTTCTGTTTAAAGAGTGGAGATGTATCAATCAAATCAAGCAAGAGATTGAAGGAAAACCCTTCTCTCTTGCCGGTCCTGGGTGAAGCCCCGCGGCCGGCGTTCCCTTCGCCCCTCCAAACCCTAGCCGCCGCCACAACCCTGGGCGTGAACAGTACCTGCGGGTACTGTAGCACCGCGAGTATAGTAGCTCGCAACCCTAATTCCCCCCACAAATCAACCCCAAATCCTCCAATCACCTTGCCCTCACATCGCAATCCATAACAATCTGGTATCAGAGACCATGGCTGGATTATATGTTGTTGTGCCCATCTCCATGCCGCTCGGCGGACATCCCTAGGCTGCGCCAGCGCCCAACTTCTCGGCACCACCGCCAGCTTCCTCGACGCCGCTGCTAGTCATGACGACGTCGCTGCTTGCTACTTCGGCACCGCCCCCGTTCACCACGTCGGCCCTCATGACAGTCGCCTCCACTTGGACCGCCGCACCGCCGGGCGCCCACATCTTCTCGACGGAGGAGGTGATGGAGCTGCGGGTCCATCAGACGAATACTTGCTTCGATGCAATACATGCGGACATCATGATGATCCGTAACTTCATCCTCGACGGTCAGCGCACGTGCCAGCTGGCGACCACTCGGCCGGTGCTCCCGACGTTTACGCAGATAACACTACCGGCCCCGTCCGTGGGCTTCTCCACGGCCACCACCATCGACGCATAGAAAATCCACCACGGAGGCAAGGAGATGCAACAGATCGAGTAGCCAGTGGATGCCACAATGGAGATGGCGGCGAAGATGCGTACATGTCCAAGGTCCATGGTTGTGCGTCTGTAGGCGGCAGTACGCGGCCTCCTCGCGCGGCAACATCTTCAGGAGGTGCGCCAGTAGTTGAGGGGTCGGGAGGCGGTCGTGGCGGTAGGCCAATCGCCCGCAGCTGCCACCCCAGCCGTCCATGTCGGACACAACATGGGGTCACGACGGCGACCACGACCGCCAGCGCCCCTTTCCCCTACCTCGACCGCTTGCTGTGGCGACGGCGCTCTCGCCTGACCCTAGGGGCTTGGCCAAGGTTTTGGGCCTCTGGTGGGTCAAGGTGGTTCGTGCACCAGCGGATTCTTAAGTGGGCTGGCTATGTTGGCCCATTTTCAGCAACTGACGTGGGATCCAGGTGGCTGCTCAGGTGCACGATCGACATTCGAAGGGCATCCACCTTCAGAGTCCAAAATACAGAAATTGAGTCCATTTCAGATTAAGAATAATCAAATAAGACGAGATGTAAAAAGCTTATTTTGAGGTCATAGGTTTGTGTGAAGTCGAGTCATTGTCAAGGTGCCCATGTTGCAGCTCGAGGATGAGCTGCTCGGAAAAGAGCGGGGTAATGTCAGGTATCAAGGGACTAATAGGTTGGGTTTAATAGGTCAGCTCGGTAGGCCCATTAGGGTTAGGTTTAGGGAAAAGATCGAGTCCTTACTTAGTGGTCAAGTAATCCTCTCTATTTAAAAAGCGGAGACGTATTAATCAAATCAAGCAAGAGATTGGAAGGAAAACCCTTCTCTCATGCCAGTCGTGGGCGAAGCCCCGCAACCGGCGTTCCCTTCGCCCTCCAACCCTAGCCGCCGCCACAACCCTGGGCGTGCGGCGGGTACTGTAGCTCGCAACCCTAATTTCCCACAACTCAACCCCAAATCCTCAAATCACCTTGCCTTCGCATCACAATCCATAACAACATGTGCTTGGAGTTCAAAACATACAGTACAAAAGTTATAAATGACTCAAACATTGCACATTGATGTCAGTGCGAGCTAGCCACGCGCTACTAATGCATGTATGCTATATCAGGTGCTTGTAGACCGACCATGTGTTAAAATATAGTTATTGCTTACTTGGATCAGATATTAGAATTGGAGGTGTGGTCGTGTTTTATTGTACAATATGGTTGTACCTATTATTTAATCTATATTAGTCTTGCTTAAACAAAAATGAAATAATAAGTTTTTAAAGTAGAAGGAAATTTGTTAATGAAAAATTACATTGATTTTCTCTAAACGTTGAGTGTAATAAAAATATAGTACCAGATAAAAAAGTTAAACTTTACAAGATAAAATTAGCATTTCACGTAGCAACGCACGAGCAGTTTACTTAAAAATATAAACCTAACGGTGGGAACGTGTCCAAGGCTGCGCAGCCGCCGCCACCACCTCGCAATCCTAGAGCCCGGCCGGTTCCGGCCGCCTCCACGACATGGATCAGAGGCGCAAGCCGCATCAGGGGAGGCAGGGAAGGGGCGTGGCAGGCTGGCAGTCATCTGATGACGGAGGGTCCCAAGCTCGACGAGGAGAAGATGCACACCGGCACGAAGGAGGAAGAGAAGAAGGCTGCGGGGACCCGAGTTCCGTCGGTTGCTGGCCGGGCCGGGACGCGAGTTCAAGGCGGGTGCCGGTGCATCCGTCGAGTGCATAGCGAAACTGAGGTCATCTCTCTGTAGCGAACATGGCCTCATATGCCATTAGTTCGAGCTTGATTTTGGTGATTCATGACAACATGATCATTGGGACTAACCCTATTGTTTTAGCATGTCTTTGTAGACACTTCTAGGTCCCAAGGATGCAAGAAAACCATATGTCAAATTGAGAAGATAATCTATTTTTCAAGGGTCAAAACCGAGCAAGAAAAGGAAAAGAGAAGACACTGTCGGATGAACCGACGGTCCCTCAAATACAAGCGTCGGTGCAATCGTCGGACGAGTTGGTGCACAGGGTCAAACCCTAGGTACCGTCGGATGAACCGACGGTCCATTATTTAGTAGCGTCGGACGAGTTGCAGAGGAAGAGCAGCGAAGACAGTAGCACCGGATGATCCGACGGTCTGAGTGGGGACCCCGTCGGTCTATCCGACGCTCAGTTTAAATTCATACAGAGACGCGCCAAGACGAAGCCTTCAACACCGGATGATCCGACGCCTTGGTCAAGGCATAGCGTCGGTCTATCCGACGGTCTGTTGGAAGCTAACAGTACCGACTTGGACGCGAGGCCTTCAGCACCGTACTATCCGACGTAGCGTCGGAGAAGTTGTGTCAGAGAACCTCAACGGCTACGTGACGTGGGAGGGGCACCGGATGAACCGACGCCCTGGAAAAGCATAGCGTCGGATCATCCGACGGTACCTTTTTCAGTGGACGTTAGCCAACGGCTAGTTTGATGCCTTGGGCTATTTATACCCCCTCCACTCACCCATTTGAGGTTGCTGGATTGTGGAAGTGCAGAGGAGTTCAAGACACATTCAAGATCATATCCAATCCATCCAAGTGCTTAATTGCTCACCCTTAGACTAGTGCATGCTTTGTGTATGTGCTTAGTGCTAGGATTGCCTTAGAGCTGAGTGAGTGCAAGGTTGTGCCAACCTTGTGAGGTGATTCTTGAGTGAATCCCGTTGTACAAGGTTCACCGGAAGCCTTGGGGCCTAAGTGGCTCACCGGCAATCGTCATCGACCCTCCGGCTTGGTGTGGAGCGGCGAGGACACTTTGTGCGGGGGACGTGGAGACCCCCTTCCTTGGTGGAGAAGCTCCTTAGTGGAGGCGGCATCAAGGTGACCAAGAGAGCTTGACAAGTGCCTAAGTGGCTAGCCTTTGTGGCAAGTCAAGTGGTGCTCTTGGGAGAGACTTGGTGACCGGGAAGCAATACTCTTGTGTGAGTGCTTCAACAACGTGGACTAGGGGTGGCTTAGTGCCTACCGATACCACGGGATAAATCGCGTCTCAAGAGTTTGCTTCCTCTCATCCCCTTTACGTTTCCGCATTTACTCTATTGCAATCTTTGCTTGCCTCTACTTTCCTAGAGTAGTATCATGCTATGATTGGCTATAGGTTGCAAACCTTCTTTTGGGATGGGAGTTTCACACTAGAACAACCGTAGTTGCACATATAGATAGTATGTTCTAGTTTACTTTTGCGCAAAATTAGTGAAGCCATAGGTTAAGGTTTTAAGTTGCCTAATTCACCCCCTCCCCCTCTTAGGCTAACGGGCATCCGATTCCTTACACTCTCCCGCCGTCCTTCCAAGTCTACCCTAGTGTGTACCCGCATTTCGTTGAGGCGCAAGAAAGCATGGCCGCTAAGCTAAGGGCCAAGCGTGAGGAATACGACAGGACCCCGGCTCTATCTGCACGCAATTTATCCTCGCCCTTGCCTCATCCCGCAAGACCCTCCCGCTCCAAGGCGTCGAACGTGTTGACGTGGATGCCATTGGCGTCGACGAGGCCGCGTCCGTTCGCCAACTGCTGCGTGAAGAGATGCTTCGGGTCGTGCAGCGCCTGTGGAACGAAGGACTTTGGGAATTGGGATCTGGCACACGCCGGGATGTCGACGTCACCCGCATGGCCTGTGTCGGTGTTGGCGTCGAGGTAGGCGGGGAAGAGGGAGCAGAGGCCGTGAAGAGGACGTAGCACCGGGCGCCTCGTTCCCTGGTGATGGGCAGGGCGACGGACGCCAGCACGATGTCTGTGACGAGCGCGGATGCACTGGCGTCAAGGAGCGGCGCATGGCCTCGAAGCCGAGGAAGAAGGCGTCGGCGCGGGGGAACTCGGAAGCGTCGAACGACGCCAGGGTGATGTCAAGGTAGCGGACGCTCGGGCCCGCCGTGCGCGACGAAGAGTGCCTTGAGGTGCCTGGCCTCCGCGGAGGACACACACGGTGGGGTCCTGGGGAGCACCGCGGCGACGGAGACGTCGCAGCTGTGGGCCCATGCCAGAGCTCGGGAGCAAACCGATATGGGTTTGCACTAATCACGCATCACTACATTCCATTGCTTTCCAATGCGCGTCAATGCATGTTGCAGTTAACTATTCTCTGACATCGTGTTTCCCCGGCCGCGAGAGGTGATTGCTGATTTTTCCTCACCCTCATGCTATCGTTGCAACTTTGGTTTTTTTGACATGTGCGACACTGTAAAAGTAGTTTTTTTTTGTTATTGAGATTTTTAGATACGTGAGTGCCGCATGTGCATTTTGCTAGTCTATCTATACTATAATGAGCGAAAACAATTGAAAACTTTTGTCACCCAATTTGGGCTCGTCTTCCCCTCACGCCGGACCCACCCGTCAGATTGCATGATGACCAAAAAAGTGGAATGACCATAGAAATAGCAATTTAGGGAGTGTTTTTTTGCAAAAAACGTAATGTTTTTGTCACCCACCCCGCGCATACCCACCACTCGTACCCGTCGGGCCCACCACGCACCACCACTCCCTCCCGGCGCCGTCCGGGATACCTCCCGCGTGCGCCCCGCGCCGGCCGCGCGACCTCCCCGCCGGCCAACGGCACGACCACAACCCTCCTTACCCTCCTGCGCACCCGCATCCACCCGATTCCTGCAGCACTCGTCTCCCTCACACAACGCTGCCCCCATCCCCATCGCCGCCGACTGTGACTGCCAACGGGCTTGGTCGCCTTTACCTTTAGTGTCCATCCCTCCCTCTTGGTGATGCCTAGACCTTCCTGGCTGCGCACCAAGGGGGCCACGCACCTGTCCCGTCCCATTCACCGCTCTGATGGGGCCGGCGGTGGCCGTACTGCCTGGCGCCTACTCGTCCATGGGGGCACCCGTGCTCAACCTACTTGCGCTGCTGGCGTCGCTAGCGGTCTGTTGTGGTAGCGTGGTCCTCTGCGTGTCTCCACGTTCTCAGAGACCGACCTCGTCACCGTGCTCAACGACAACTTCCGGCGGTGACGATACGTGTAGCGCGGCACCCGGTTCTCCTACAGCCTAGCCTCAGCACCGCTCTGCCATTGCCTGTATGGTGTTTGCTTAATACTTGTTTTTGTTTGACAAAATGCCTACACCGTTGACCATCCTCACCATGGATTACATGCTTATCTTATAAGAAAAATTGATAAGAATTCAACATTTCAATGTCTGAAGCAGCTATACTTTGAAGTTTTATTTGATTTTAGATCACTTATGATTCCTTCCTTAGCACGAAGGAGTGACTCTTATAATAAGCATGAGCTTTGGTCGGATGTAGCTAACCACATCCCTCATGTTTCAGATACTTGGTATGGTGCAAGCCAAAGCACAAGAAACATTTTGTCCCCTGTTAGTATTCATTGTTTTGCTTAAATAATTTCTTTCCACACCTAATCAAGACTTAGTTCAGCAGGTTATTCACACAAGCATAATGGTGACTTGGTTATATCATACCGATACACATTAGTATAGTCACACTTTCTTGTGTTTCAGGGTGAAAAATGATGGTGGGGAGAAGTAACCTGTGTCAAGCTTTGTTCTTAACTGTAAACATGGAACAAGCTATTTCTAACGTCTAATTACACATTGCAACATGGATGAAAAGAATGTTTGATAAACTTGTTAATTCTATTTAGCAAGGGAATGATATTATAGTTCATGTGCTTGATATTTCACCCTTAACAAAAAGCTCATGCAAAGATTTAACCCTTAATTTTTAGGCTGAGCATTGCATGCTTATCCAGATGAAGTATTTACTTGTTATCTAGTTTCCCATCTTTACCAATCAATTAATTTTTAGGGTGAGCCTTTTCTGCATATTAAGTATCTACTTGCTATCCAGTTTCCCATCTTTACCGGTCAAGGTTGGGATGCAAAGTCCTAACTTTTAAGGACAAAAAAATGAGATTTCATTTTCGCCAAGACCTTCATGTCTTAAGCTAATAACTGGATCATAATTCTGAAATGGTTCTACTATATTTACTAGGATTTTTGTTATTTATACTTATTTTGTTATGGGATATATTTAAGTTCTTTTAGGTTAGTGGTGTGCTGAGTGCTGACTGCTGACACATCAGCCATGTGTTACGGCCCAGTCGCACCACAGGGGCCAAGCACTGCTGATCAGGCGGCGCGGCCAGGGGTGGTGGCGCCCCCAGGCCCATCACCTATTTCCGTCGCCGTTTTCGTAATCGTGGCTAGTTAGTTTCATTTTTGTACATGGATTACTTTCCTTAGATATTTTTGTAATTGGAGATATATACTCCCGAATTTGGAAGGATTGAACAAGTTGGCAATCAATCTGATTGCTGGCCTCAAGGGCCAACCCTGACCCGCGCGCCCCGTCTCCTTCTCCCTGCGATCACGGCGCACCAGCGCCGCCGTCGTCCACCGCCTCTGCCTCCTTCTCACTCGTATTCCCTGCGAGAGATCCTCGGTAGGGCTAGGAACCCTATCAGCGTGGTATCAGCTATGCCATGCGACGACAACAAGACGAAGGACACCAGTCCGGAGCCCACCTTGGCCGAGCTCGCCAAGATCATCCGGGAGACCTGCTCGGCTATCAAGGACCTGGGCGCCCGCGTCCAGGCGCTCGAGGTGGCCGCCCCGACCATCACCGTCGCCATGCCGGAAGGGTTTCCGTACGGGCTGCCGGGCTATGGCGGCATTCCACCGACTTCCGCGCCGTCTACGACGATCCCCCAGGGGACATCGGCGCCGAAGCCGATCATGGAGATCCCGTTCCCCCACTTGCCGTCACAGACACCACTCTTCACCGATCGGCCTAACCCATCTGTGACCGGCCGCAGGACAGGCAGTGCCGCAGGGGGCTCCTCCAACGCCTATCGCGCCTACCAGCAGCCCCCTCTCAGTGGCGCCGGTGGCGGCGCATTCCAGGGGTTGGGCGTTCTGCGCTTCAGCAAGCTGGAGTTCCCCTCCTACGACGGTTCTGTCGATCCGCTGAACTGGCTGCGTCGTTGCGAACAGTTCTTCCGCGGACAGCAGACGGCGTCAGCTGACCGCGTCTGGCTCACCTCTTACCACTTGACGGGAGTCACCCAGACGTGGTACCGCGCCTTGGAGATCGACGAGGGCGTACCGACGTGGGATCGTTTCGCGGACCTGTGCCATCAACGGTTCGGCCCGGTGGTGCGCACCAATCGCCTCTTCGAGCTGGTGCGCCTTCCCTTCTGTTGACGGTGAAAATCCGTCAACCTAGCCATGAGTTTACCTTCAGTGTTGGCATAAGTTTTATACCTTATCCATTGGTACTAACCCCCGTGGTATAACAAGTTCACGTGTGCATGTCGGTTTTGGAGTTTAGTGTTTATGCAGGGTTTTAGCGTTGAAAGCAAGACTTTCGGGATAAGTTCATCAAGCACCTTATGACAAGACCTTGAAGCCCCGTACAAGTCATGCAATGAAGCAAACTTAACTCCAAGATGCCAGGGACTTGATCCGAGAAGACGAAAAACTCCGAGAACCTAACCAGAAAAGTGCTGAATCTTGCAAGACAAGGAGTTATGCCCAATTCGGAGAGAAACTGACGACATGGACCTACATGCAGAAGGGGGAAACATCCATGAAGCAAGGGAACCGACGTAGAGCAAAGGCGGCCTCGGGCCGGGCTCCGGATGGGCCCGAGCCGGCCGGCCCGAGCCGGTCGGCCCGGCCTGTCCAGGGCCCGTTTGCCCCCTCCTTTGCCCTAGCCGCCATTCAGGCTATTTATAGCCCCCTGACCGAGAGCCACAAAGGATCCAATTCGTCATCGGCCGCCGAGGAGCAGAGAAGAGAGGGACACCATCTCGGAGAGGAGAGGGTCGAGCTAGTTGACTAGGGTTTCCCTAGCCGACGTGGGAACCTTGCACGGAAGACCACGTCGGAGTTCCCGGAGCTAGAAGCAAGATCAAGGAAGGATCCCAGTGGTGATCTTGTGTATGTATCATTTCTATAGTTGAATTATCAAGTTGAATCTTTTCCTAGCGATCAAGTGTTTCCTCGAAGATTTCGTTTTTCGATCAGCTTTGCTTATTCCAATTCTATTCTCGAGATAGATTACATAGGGTGTTCTTGTAGCCGCGGTGGCTAGAGGTACACGCCGGATCTTCCGAAAGAATCTCGACTTGTCTTTTGACTCGCCCTAGACTCCCCGCATGAGTAGGGATACGTTGTGACAGAACGGGGGTTCCGAAAGGCGGATGTTTTCGGATTTGGACAGGAAACCAAGATTTAAAGAGGCTTCTTATAAGATTTGATTTGCTACTTCTTCTTTTGCTTGGAACTTCAACAAAAGGCTTACCCCGATCCCTCTAGATCGGTTTATCTACCCAATCTTACTTTGTTATCTCCGGTCTTTAGTAGATTAGATTAGTTTCGTGTCTTTTACCTAGATGCATTAGGGTTTCTCTTTTACCGAAGATTGGAGTTACTTGGCTTTACTAGATCAACTTTTGCGTCACACATTTGTTCCACGGATTCGATACCTTGGGTTCACCACTCGAGGGAAGAAGGGTCCCTTGACTATGACGGGAGACTTGTCCGCTTGCAAGTCATTAAACGAACTTTGATACAACTATTAACCGTCAACAAGCCCCTTTTTCTGGCACCGTTGCCGGGGAACAAGTGATCAAGATTTGATTTTTTATTGCCTTTTTGTAATTTTCAGTTTTCTTTTTGTTTTTCTTTTTGCATCTACTAAACTTTGATCATCCTCAAAATACATCTAATCTAGTTTGTCTAACCCTAGTTTTTATAGATTTGTTTTTACTTTCTAGTTTTTGCATACTTTGTTTATTGCTAACCCTAACAGGAGATGGACGGCTACCTCTCCAACAAGCCCGATAATTTTGTGGATGATCCAGAAAAACTTTACAGGCTAAGGAGACACGAAGCACATCAAGCTAAAAAGCTGGATTTTGTAGATTCGAAGTCAGAAGACGAAGAATCGCAGGAATCTCCGAAGAATTCACCACCTCAAAGTCCTCGGGAGAATCGACTTCCACCGATGGGTTACCAACCACCGCAAGAACGCAAGATTGGGGAGCTATGCACCCCGGACATCATCGACCTACCAATCTTGAACCTTGAGGAGATCGGAAGACCGTTCGAGATCAAGACCTCAACAATCCGCATGGTACAACATTCACCCTTCACCGGTAAAGAGGATTCGAACCTTCACCTCCAAGCGTTCATTCAACTATGTTAGACTTTCAACATGGATGGGGTGACTCAAGATCAAATGAGGGCAAGGCTTTTTCCGTTCTCACTACTCGGGAAGGCTTTGCAATGGTTCCACTCTCAACCGGCGGAGACGGTGCAAAATCGGAACACGTTGATGAAGGCTTTCATGAAGGAATACTACTCGTCGGGTAAAACTCAAAGCTTGCGTAATAAGATTGCCACATTTGTTCAATATCCTACGGAAACTATCTCGGAGGCATTCGAGCGCTTCAACGAGTACACTCAGGCGGTTTCACATCACAAGTTCCCGAAGGAAGACCTCGTGCAAAAGTTCTATCAAGGACTCACCATGGCGTCAAGGACGATCATCGATGCATCGGCGGGAGGATCCATCATCGAACTTACACCGACGGAAGCTTTCACTCTATTCAAAAAGGTTGCGGATAATGACACATGGGCGTCATCCGGGCGCCTACATCCGGTTCAACCCACGGGGAAAGTCAAAGGAGTCTTGCAAGTGGAGAAGGAGGACATACTTGAAGGCAAGATCGACTCGCTCATGAGGAGGTTGGAGAAGATGGAGATAGAAAAGAAAGAGGCTCAAGACTTGAAGGCCACCGAAGAAAGATCCGCATGCGAAGAATGTGGAGAGTATGGCCATGTCCGCAAAGATTGTCCGGAGGAAGCCAAAACGCTCGACTACATGAGGAAGGGAGAATTGCCGAACTTCCGCTACGGACAAGGTAGACCTCAATTTAATGCAAGCTCATCTATTCCTAATGCGGTTCCACTTCGTATACAATTGAAGGAGTTCATGGACGAGCAAGCTAAGATCAACAAGGACACCGTCACCAAGTTCAAGACCATAGACAAGGTGTTGGAGAACATCGATAGCAAGGTGACGGAGGTCGAAAGTTCCAATCATCAAGTGCTCAACATGATGAAGATGCTCGAGACGCAAGTTGGACAACTTGCGGGGCGCCTCACTAATGATGAAGGGAAGCTTCCGGGACAACCCAAAAATCCCGAATTGGCGAAGGCCATTCAAACACGTTCGGGGAAGGAGACCGAAGACCCGGAACGTTCAGCGGGAGCAAGGAAGCTTAAACCATTCACCGAGGTGGAAGGAGTTGCTAAAGAGAAGGTTACGGGGATCGTCACCGAAAAGCCCGAATTTGAGATGCCGGAGGAAGACACGAGGATACCGCAACTCAAGCCACGCTACTTTCGAGGTAAACTGGACAACCACTTTGAGAAGTTTGTGGAAGTTGTGCGTAGACTTAGCATCAACATGCCATTACTAGATGCCCTACAAGTACCTACATATTCTCGTTACTTTAAAGACATACTTGCAAATAAATATGAGATAGCAACACTCGGGGTAGATCATGTCAAGATGTCCGAGGTATGTAGTGCCGCTATTGCTAATGGGCTAGAGAAGCAAAAGGACCCTGGGTGCCCTACTATTCCATGTCCGGTTGGTTCTTTCAACTTCGAGAAGGCGTTATGCAACCTTGGAGCTAGTGTGAGCGTCATGCCGAGGGATGTGTTCGAGAAGCTACGCCTACCAATGGAGCCTACGGGTATATGTTTGGAGTTGGGAGATAACTCCATTCGTTATCCCTTGGGCATTGCTGAAGATGTACCCGTGAAGGTCGGACACCACTTCATCCCCGTCGACTTCGTTGTGCTTGAGATGGGAGAGAGGGAGAAGCCGCCGCTCATCCTTGGGAGGCCTTTCCTCAAGACCGTGGGAGCTACTATTGATGTTGGCAAGGGGGAGATCATGTCTGATATCAACGGAGAAAGGAGTTCCTTCAAGTTCCGTCAAAGAATCGAGGCATGCAACATGATTGGAGTGAAGGGAGAACCAAAGCAAAAGGAGGGCTGAAAAGGAAGAACGAGCCGAAAAAATGAACGTAAAGAAAATCAAAGAAGGTGTTGCATCCGTCAAGACAAAGGAAGAGAAGCCACCTGTGAAGACCAAAAAAATGACTAAGCCGGAAGACAAGCTCGTGCCCAAGATGGTGCGGAAGTGGGTACCCAAGATTGCAACGCCCGCAAAGAGCGTTGATCCGAAGTAATCAAGTGAAGAAGTCTATCTATAGACTATAAACGAAGCGCTAGGCGGGAGGCAACCCGTTTCGTCGAGTCAAGAATAAGCTACCGGGAGGACAACCCGATTCCAGGTTTTTCGAGTCTTTTTAATAATTTAGTTTTTAGTTTTATTACGCAAAGACATTAGAATTAGAAGTGGTTGAACAATATTAGAGACATAATTCTTGATTGAATGTTTTGCTTTATCATAAACCCTTTGCATGAACCCTCCTATGCGCTTGTTTGTTCTTTTCTTTTCGAGAAACCACAACCAAATAATTTCAGAACCTAACTCAACCTTTCACCCCTATTATGGTGCTGTGGTTGACTTATTTTTCATGATAAAACCACATGAGTAGAGCCACGACTTATATCTATGTGTTAATAAAAATTCAGCACGTGGTAAGACTCGCGTGAACCTAGAAATCAAAACTTTTGGTTGGTTTAAAAATCTATATCCTTGGTTTCTCTAGGATTAGAATTTTTCTAAACCTCATCTAATTTTGTTTTATTCAAAATCTCTCTTATTTAGCCAAAATTAGAACCTAAACCTATGC
This sequence comes from Cenchrus americanus, assembly GCA_947561735.1. Lineage (NCBI taxonomy): Eukaryota > Viridiplantae > Streptophyta > Magnoliopsida > Poales > Poaceae > Cenchrus > Cenchrus americanus. The sequence continues at coordinate 131,458,437 of OX387239.1, forward strand.
CCCCATGATCAAGTCGGGAAAAGTTTGCTCTCAACCAATGTAGGCAAACTATACCGGTGAGACCGATATCAACGTAGTCGGAAAATATTTTCGACTTACATTTGTTTTTAATGGTTTAAAAAACTTCTCTAAATTTATGCTTGAACTCTTGCATGGCTCTGAAAAATATTTTAAAATTTCGAATTAGGGGAGTGCTTAACCTTAAACACACCTAAAGGGAGGCAATCTAGTTTGAATTAATCATGCATGCACCATTGGATACCCTTTCATCAACTTTCATCAAGACCACATGCAAAGGACAAGCATGGTGGGCAGCAAGCATCAACTTTGCAGGAATTTCATGGTGGCATGTGAAGCAAGTGGAGCTAGGGAGCATGGACATGACCCAAAGCATGAAGCATCAAGTTGAAGGACCAATAATGCAAGAAAAGGAGTGGACGAGAGCGTTTGGGCGGTGCAACTCGTGGAGCACGCGGGCAGGAAAGTTGCAGAGGAGAAATGATCGTGCTGGAAGCAAGCCGAGGCGGGGAGGAGCACCAGGCACCCCAGGCCGGTCGGCCCAGGCCGGCCGGCCTCCCCTACTTAAGGAGTCCCCCGGCTCCCGTTTCTCAGCAGGCAAGCTTCCCTCTCCTTCCTTAGTTTGTGTGTTCAAGTTTGTGTGCCCAAGACCTCCGTAGACATAGCCAACCTTCCCAAGCTTGATAGCTCAAAAAAATCCACCACCTTAATCCACTCAAAGTCCACATCCCGAAGTAAGATTTTAAGTGCCTAGTTATCGGTTGCAACCCGGAGTTTTAGTAGAGAAAAGAGTGCAGCAACCATGTGGAAGAAAACCACAAGTCTCTTCTCCAAGAAGAAGGGTTCGTCGTCATCCAAGCCGTCGTCGACGACGTCTTCGAGGAGGCACTCGGTTTCCGAGTCTCCCCGGAGCATGGAGACGGATACGGCACCACCAAGGAGGAACGATGCTCTCCTCCTTGGTGGTATGAGGGCTGCAAGGAGCATGTCCATGAGATTTACCGAACCTCAAGGGCACACGGAGGAGCAGCCCGCGCCACCACGATGATCGACCCGTTCGACCGCGCCACCTCCTTACACTCCGATATATTCCTCGTACGGCTTCATCATTTTGTCATCGTCGGAGGAGGAGAGGCTCTCTCGTCTCGAGAAGAGGCTTGTGCCCAACGTCGAGTTCGATGACCAAGCACTCTTCACCTTGGTTTTCGGCACCGACATATACTACATGTTGGGGCACCTTGGATGGGTGCAATTCTCCAACGAAGTATCGGCGGACACCCACAAGGAGTTCGCCTTGGAAATATTGATGACCATTGCACCTATCCTTGATGATGGGGTGCAAAGCTTATCATTCCGTTTGAAGGGAGTCCAACAAGTGGTTCCCTACGAGCATGTTAGGGAGCTACTTGGATTCCAAAAGGGAGCTCAGGAGAAAGTTGACGTGCCACCCGGCATGTTAGATGGATTTTGGAATTTAATCTCCGGAGAAGCCTATCAACAACGCAATTGCATACGCAACCCCATTATCCGGATATTTCACTCTTGGATGTGCAAGAGGGTATTGGGGAGGATGAGGAGACGAAGGTGATCGACACGGAGTTGAATTGGCTCTACTCGGCTTTAATTGCCAAGCAGCCAATAGACCCCTCTTACCTTATGATCAACCGTTGGTGTTGTGAGGCAACATCGGGGGCGGGACATATTGGTTCGGGGTGCTACCTCTCCATGTTGGCCTTCTCCCTACGCCCGGGGATCGCAAGAAACCCCGACCATCTTTTGCGTGGTACCTCTCTCGGCATTGAATATTTGCCACAAGGCAAATACATTAGTGGGGATGAGAGAGGAGGTTTTTGTTTGGCCATGGTGAACCTACCCCTTCCGGATGCAAGGCTTAGGCTTTTCATCGAAGGGATGGAGGATTGGTTGGAAGAGGGACTCCTTGTCCCGGCAAGGAAAAACAAAAGAGGAAGAATCGTAGAGGAGGGAACATCCTCCGCACAAGCGAGTGGTGCACAACCCAATGTGCCACCATTCGGCGGGATCCCTCCTCCACCAAGTTATTACGGAGGGGCACAAGAGAAAGCATGGGGGGTGGTGCACCGGTACCCCCACCAAATTATGTGGTGCCCAATGCTAACTTTGCGGAGCCCTAAGCATAATATCCCCAACCACAACAAAGCATGGCCATAATTGGAGGGTATGTTGCAAGAAACACCCAAAACGTCGCAGTCATCCAAGCCAACGCGGCTCAACTTGGTGAGGGCAATGCAAATATTGCCTATGAGCTTGGACGCCTTCACCTAGTGGAGCCGAATCAATTCGTCGGAGGGAATGTACAACCGTACTACGAGCAAGGGTATTACTATCAAGATCATCAACACCAACCACCGGCGGAGGACTAGGAAAATTAAGGAACTTTAGTTTTCTTTTCTTTTCTTTTTCTCTGTAATTTTCAGCTTTTGTTTGTGTGTGTTTGCGTAATATTTTCTGTTTTTATTTAAATTTCAGCAAGTGTGTTTGTTTATTTTCAGTTTGTATTTCAACTTGATTTCATCATTAATAAAGACACCACCTTGATTATATCATTGGAAAAGTTACAAAAATTTGTGCCATAATGATATATGTTTATAATTGCCGCTTTGTTTATCTTTGTAATTGATTTATGCATGTTAAAGCTAGTGCTCTCTTAAAATATGAATCTATGCTAGCTTAATCTTTAGCGGAGGTTATGATTAAAATAAAGACCCATAGTGTTTTGTGTGCTCTCAAGTTATGAATAGATTGAAGATGGTTTTTATGCTAAAAAATATCGCTAACCTTGTCATAAATATCACTTGTGTGTTGCTCAACCTATCCAAAGCCTAATATATATTTGAGTGCATAAGCCTTAGTGTACAAGATTTATTTTTGAGTGAGTTATTGCAGGACATGATTTCTCTGGCCCGAGACTAAGAAGCTGGTCATTCCATTTTTGCGTATCTATCTTTTTGCTAGCCTTTTATCCGTGCATTGTGTATCCCCGCATCGGAGATCTCACAAACCTCGCCGGATATCCACCCTTAAAACCAAATATCATATTTTGTGATTACCTCCTTGACCACAACCTATTGTTGAGAATGGATCATCAATTCAAGGAAGGTCGCAAGACGGTGCCAACATTGAAGAATTCAAGTATCTCTCCAAGGAAAAATATTTCCGGTACCTACCTTATTTATCGCCTCTTTGCTCGAGGACGAGCAACGTCTAAGCATGGGGGAGGAGGTAGGTACGATGCAAATTTTAGAGTTCAAAGGGGAGCAATTAAAAAAAATTTAAAGGGGTGTAAATTAAAAAATCAAAACTCCAATGTGAAAGTCTCGTGACCGAATGAATGACAAGGAAAAAAATGAATGAATGAAAGAAAGAAAGAAAGAAAGAAAAGAAGGAGAAATATGAGAAAGAGAAAAATATGAGTATGCGTAAAGTGAACTCCCCGGTTCTCTAAAGTGCATTAGGAAATTCAAAGCTTCAACTTCAAAAGATCCATTCTCATTTTCCAACCATGTGCAATCCGATAATGAGGACTTCCTTTGTGCCTCGGGATCACTCTTTGCCATTTGCACATGTCCACTCATCTCAAGTGTGTGTATTTTTCTCTTTCCCCTCCTTGATTTGACATTATTTTCCAATGACCTTTTTGACGAGTCTTGGTAAGACCATGAGAAGCGTGTCTTGTTTTGACAACACCCCATTTATAAAATCTTGTTAGGACTAAACTTTCCCAAAAGCTCCATATAAAGCCTACCACGCATATATGTTATGAGAGGGAAAGGAGTAGAATATATAGGCTTGAGAGACAAGCGAGTTGAGAGTTCATGAGCAATATACAAGATGATTTAAATTTGTGAACTTGGTTTAGCTTTTCTTTATCTCGTTCTTTATTTCAAAAATTCTGAGATCTATTTAAACTTTGTGAGCATCTTAATACTCGTGGGATAAGCTTAATAAGAATGTACCCTCCGTAGAGATGAAGGCTAGTACATTATGGAACTTTAATGAATTAAAATTTTGAGAGCATTATGTTTTCTCATGTATGATCAAGTGCAAGGTTTAAACATTGTTTGGCAATGATGATATCCATCGAAGGCTTACTCGAGGACGAGCAAGGTTTAAGCAAGGGGGAGATGTTGACGGTGAAAATCCGTCAACCTAGCCATGAGTTTACCTTCGGTGTTGGCATAAGTTTTATACCTTATCCATTGGTACTAACCCCCGTGGTATAACAAGTTCACGTGTGCATGTCGGTTTTGGAGTTTAGTGTTTATGCAGGGTTTTAGCGTTGAAAGCAAGACTTTCGGGATAAGTTCATCAAGCACCTTATGACAAGACCTTGAAGCCTCGTACAAGTCATGCAATGAAGCAAACTTAACTCCAAGAAGCCAGGGACTTGATCCGAGAAGACGACAAACTCCGAGGACCTAACCAGAAAAGTGTTGAATCTTGCAAGACAAGGAGTTATGCCCAATTCGGAGAGAAACTGATGACATGGACCTACATGCAGAAGGGGGAACATCCAGGAAGCAAGGGAACCGACGTAGAGCAAAGGAGGCCTCGGGGCCGGGGCCGGGATGGGCCCGGGCCGGCCGGCCCGAGCCGGTCGGCCCGCCCCGTCCGGGGGCCCGTTTGCCCCCTCCTTTGCCCTAGCTGCCATTCAGGCTATTTATAGCCCCCTGATCGAGAGCCACAAAGGATCCAATTCGTCATCGGCCGCCGAAAAGCAGAGAAGAGAGGGACACCATCTCGGAGAGGAGAGGGTCGAGCTAGTTGACTAGGGTTTCCCTAGCCGACGTGGGAACCTTGCACGGAAGACCACGTCGGAGTTCCTGGAGCTGGAAGCAAGATCAAGGAAGGATCCCGGTGGTGATCTTGTGTATGTATCATTGTTATAGTTGAATTATCAAGTTGAATCTTTTTCTAGCGATCAAGTGTTTCCTCGAAGATTTCGTTTTTCGATCGGCTTTGCTTATTCCAATTCTATTCTCGAGATAGATTACATAGGGTATTCTTGTAGCCGCGGTGGCTAGAGGTACACGCCGAATCTTCCGAAAGAATCTCGACTTGTCTTTTGACTCGCCCTAGACTCGCCGCATGAGTAGGGATACGTTGTGACAGAACGGGGGTTCCGAAAGGCGGATGTTTTCGGATTTGGACGGGAAACCACGATTTAAAGAAGCTTCTTATAAGATTCGATTTGCTACTTCTTCTCTTGCTTGGAACTTCAACCAAAGGCTTACCCCGGTCCCTCTAGATCGGTTTATCTACCCAATCTTACTTTGTTATCTCCGGTCTTTAGTAGATTAGATTAGTTTCGTGTCTTTTACCTAGATGCATTAGGGTTTCTCTTTTACCGAAGATTGGAGTTACTTGGCTTTACTAGATCAACTTTTTCGTCACACATTTGTTCCACGGATTCGATACCTTGGGTTCACCACTCGAGGGAAGAAGGGTCCCTTGACTACGACGGGAGACTTGTCTGCTTGCAAGTCATTAAACGAACTTTGATACAACTATTAACCGTCAACACCTTCACGGGCTCGGTCCAGGAGTACCAGGAGCGCTTCAATGAACTCGTCTGCCACACCGATGACCTTCTGCCACAATAAAAGCGGACCTGTTCATTGGCGGTCTCCCGGACCATATCCGGGTCGACGTCAAGCTGCGCCAGCCGAACGATCTTCATACGGCCATGTACTTGACGCGGGCATATGAACGGCGCGCGGCGGCATCGCAGCTGCTGTCCGCGCCCCGTCCGTCTAGGGCGCCCACGCGCTTCCCGCCGCCACCGTCGATGCGCACACCCCCCCGGCATTTCTCGCGCCGTCCACGGGCGCGCCCACGGTAGCGGCGCCGCCACCAGCCCAGGTGCAGGCGCCCTCGCACCCCTTCCGCCGTCTCACACCGGCCGAGATGGGGGAGCGTCAGTGCATGGGACCTTGCTACAACTGCGACGGACAGTTCGTTCGCAGTCATCAATACAATCGGCTCTTCAACCTCCTCATCACTGACGACCTGGAGGACGGCGCGGCTGACACCGAAGCGGAGGCCGCCTTGCACGCGGCTCTCATGGCGGAGCAGCCCACGCAAGAGGGGCAGGTGACCCCCACCGAGGAGACACCGTGCGTGTCGCTCTACGCGATCGCAGGCATCCGCACAAGGGACACCATAGTGATCCCGGTCTTCATCAACGGCCAGCGCTTGGAGGCCCTTGTCGACACCAGCTCCTCCCACACCTTCGTCAACACGGCGGTTGCGTGACGCATCAAGCTGGAGTCCGAGCCAGGCAACCTCCGTGTGACGGTCGCCAATGGCGACAAGGTGCCCTACGCAGCGGTGGCGCGAGGCATCCCGATGCTCGTCGGGCGAGAGGAGTTCTCCATCATCTGCTTCAGCATCGGCCTTGGCGACTTCGACTTGGTGCTAGGCGCTGACTTCCTACGCACCCTCGGCACTATCCTGCTGGATCTCGACTCCCTCCGCATGGCGTTTCAGTGGCGGGGATGGCGGGTGTTTTGGCGGGGGCTTGGGGCGCCCCATTCGGAGGGGCCCGAGGCGCACGCCCACTCCGTCGACATCGACCCCGACCGGCTCTTCATCGACGACCTGCTGCGGGAGTACGACGACGTCTTCGCCGAGCCGCACAGGCTCCCACCGTCCCGCCCCTACGACCACAGGATCCACCACCTACCCGGGACGGCACCAGTGGCAGTTCGGCCGTACCGCTACCCCCAGCTGCAAAGGATGAGCTCAAGCGCTAGTGTTCCACCATGCTGGCACAAGGCATCATCCGACCGAGCACGTCGTCTTTCTCTGCACCGGTGCTTCTTGTCAAGAAGGCCGACGATTCGTGGCGCTTCTGCATCGAATACCGTGCCCTGAACGACAAGACGTCCAAGGACAAGTTCCCGATCCCGGTGGTCGACGAGCTCCATGGCGCGTGCTTCTTCACCAAGCTGGACCTGCGCTCGGGGTATCATCAGGTGCAAATGCACCTATCTGACGTGGAGAAGACGGCGCTCCATACCCATCACGGCCACTTCGAGTTCCTGGTGATGTCGTTCGGTCTCTCCAACGCACCGACTACCTTCCAAGCGCTCATGAACGACGTCCTCCAACCATTCTTACGTCTTTTTGTGCTTGTTTTCTTTGATGACATCTTGATCTACAGTTCGTCTTGGACTGAGCACTTGCAGCACATCCTCCTCGTCCTCGATGCCCTCCGACGACATTGCCTCCACGTCAAACGCTCCAAGTGCTCCTTTGGCGAGCGCTCGGTGGCCTATCTGGGCCACGTCATCTCCGCCAATGGCATCACAATGGATGGCGACAAGGTGGAGGCGGTCGCCTCCTGGCCGGAGCCTCGGTCGGCGTGAGGCGTTCATGGCTTCCTGGGCCTTGCGGGGTACTACCGCAAGTTCATTCGCGACTTCGGCTCCAACGCTGCCCCGCTCACGCGCCTCCTCCGTAAGGAGGCCTTTGCTTGGACGCCAGAGGCGGTGGAGGCCTTCACGGCGCTCAAGCGGGCGCTGTCTACGGGACCAATGCTCCAGATGCCGGACTTTAGCCGGCAGTTCATCGTCGACTGTGACGCCTCGGGCACGGGCTTCGGCGCCGTGCTCCACCAGGGGGAGGGGCCCCTGGCCTTCTTCAGCCGCCCGTTCGCTGCTCGCCATAGAAAGCTGGCGGCTTACGAGAGGGAGCTCATCGGCCTGGTACAGGCGGTGCGGCACTAGCGCCTCTACCTCTGGGGTCGGCGCTTCCTCGTCCGCACCGACCACTACATCTTGAAGTTCCTCTTCGACCAGCGGTTGTCCACTGTTCCTCAACATCAGTGGCTCAGCAAGCTGTTTGGGTTCGACTTCACGGTGGAGTACCACCCAGGGCGCCTGAACTCCGTGGCCGACGCCTTGTCCCACCACAACGAGGACACCTCCGACACGACACGGGCGCTAGCGATCTCGGGGCCGACGTTCGCCTTCCTCGATGAGCTGCGGGCGGCCACCCTACAGGATGCCGAGGCTAGCCGCCTCACGCAGCGCCTCCCGGCCGGCGAGGCTGGGGGCGCCCGGCGCTTGGCCGACGGTCTTCTCCTCCACGGCAAGCGCATTTTCGCCCCCGACACCGCCGACTTGCGCACGCGCGCCCTGGACCTGATCCATGCGGTGGGTCAGAGGGCGTACAGAAGATGCTCCAACGCCTCCATGCAGAGTTTTACATTCCGCACGACAAGCGTCTCGTCCAGGACCATGTACGGACATGCGCGACGTGCCAGCGCAACAAGACCCAGACGCTCCAGCCGGCTGGCCTGCTGTAGCCCCTTGAGGTGCCTTCCCAAGTCGGGGCGGACATCTCCATGGACTTCGTCAAGGGGCTGCCTAAGGTCCACGGGCGCTCGGTGATCCTGACGGTGGTGGACTGCTTCTCGAAGTACGCACACTTCATTCCCCTGAGCCACCCGTACACGGCCGCCTCCGTCGCCCGCGCCTTCTTCGACGGGGTCGCACGCTTGCACGGCTACTCGAGTTCCATCGTCAGTGATCGGGACCCGGTCTTCACAAGCTGCCTATGGAGGGACCTCTTCAAGTTGTCCGGCGTACAGCTTCGCTTCAGCACAGCGTTCCATCCCCAGACAGATGGCCAGTCGGAGGTGGTCAACAAGGTGATCGCCATGTACCTCTGTTGTGCGACTGGCGACTGCCCGCGGGCCTGGGTAGACTGGCTTTCTTGGGCGGAGTATTGCTACAACACTTCCTATCACACAGAACTCCGCGCGACGCCATTTGAGGTGGTGTACGGCCGACCCCCGCCGCCTCTCCTTTCCCATGTGCTAGACACTGAGGCGTCGGAGGAGGCCTCTCAGCTACTCCGTGACCACGACTCGTTCCTCGCCGACATCAGGGAACGACTCCTTCAAGCTCGCAACTACGCCAAGCACTACTACGATCGTCGTCATCGCGAGCTGGAGTTTGCTCTTGGGGATTGGGTCTGGCTGCGCCTCCTGCATCACCCGACTCAGTCCCTAGAGCCGCGGGCAAAAGGGAAGCTCGGCCCTCGCTACACGGGGCCGTTCCGCATTGTTGAGCGCATCGGGTAGCTGGCCTATCGCTTGACATTGCCGGAAGGCGCTCGTCTCCACGACGTCTTCCACGTCGGCTTGCTGAAGCCCTTCTACGGCGCTCCGCCACTAGCGCCCCCTCCTCTGCCGGCTCTAGAGGAGGGCCGCATGGTGTCCATTCCGACGAAGGTACTACAGGCTCGGCGGACGCTTGACTCCTGGGAGCTGCAGGTCGAATGGGAAGGCGAGCCCGACAAGGAAATCACCTGGGAACCGCTCCAAGACTTCAAGGCACGCTTTCCTGCATTCCAGCTCAAGGACGAGCTGTTTGTGGAGGAGGGGAGAGATGTTACGGCCCAGCCGCACCAGGGGTCAGGCACGGCTGATCAGGCGGCGCGGCCAGGGGTGGTGGCGCCCCCCAGGCCCATCACCTATTTCCGCCGCCGTTTCCGTAATCGTGGCTAGTTCGTTTCTTTTTCGTAGATGGATTACTTTCCTTAAATATTTTTGTAATTGGAGATATATACTCCCGAACTTGGAAGGATTGAACAAGTCGGTAATCAATCTGATTGCTGGCCTCAAGGGCCAACCCTGACCCGCGCACCCCCCCCCCCTCTCCTTCTCCCTGCGATCACGGCGCACCAGCGCCGCCGTCGTCCACCGCCTCCGCCTCCTTCTCACTCGTATTCCCTGCGAGAGATCCCTGGTAGGGCTAGGAACCCTATCAGCATGTGCGTGCGACTAGCATTGATGCAGGCTGATAGTATGGACGTATGGTTTATAGTGGCCTGCTTGCTTGCTCTGCTTGTGGAGAAAAACAGAGATAGTCGAGGCTTGCTAAAGCTTGATATTAGATAGCAGAAGCGGGTGGCATGTGCTTTACTGATTTGGAAGTACAAATGTGAAGGATTTGGAATTATTTCTTTCTATTCTCAAGATGAGAAATACGAAGTTGTCTACAGCAAACTAAGGAAACTATTTTGTTGAATTACCTGTTCCGGCGACCATCTTTATCTACTCATGATCATGTGTCCATGCTCACCTAAAACCAAAATTTCTCTTTCATGAATGCAGACTTCTTGATGTTTAATCTTGCTGGCCGCGTGGGTACCATATTACCATTTATCATTTGAAGTAAAAAGAAGTGTTATTCTACAGACAGTGGTTACTTAATATTCTTGAGAGATGGGTCACAATAGTGAATCTCCTTGAAGACATCAATATTTGGCAAGGTTCCTTTGTCTTAAAAGAATCCGATGAGACGATCACTACATATCTAGCTGTCTTCAGTCAGGCTTCTAATGGTACACTTCCAGATGTAAACATCCAGATAGTCTCCGCTAATATGAACAAAGACAAGCACATGTACATCTAGGAAGTAAAAAATTCAGCTCCAGATTTCTTGTCATTTTTAAGTGAGCATTGCACAATATTTTTTTACATCACACGTGCAGTATTACTAGTCTATACTAAGCGAAGACAATTGAAAATTTTCCTCACCCAAATCGGACCCACCTTACCCCTCACGTTGGACCCACCCGTAATATGTTCTTGGAAGTGGATAGGGTGGAAGGACTATGAAGTACCAAAAAATCGCAATTTGGAGAGTGTTTCTGCCAAAAAACGATTTTTTCACACCAACCGCGCATACCCGCCTGATTGTACCCGTGACGGGCCCACCCGCGCTGCACCTGCGTGGGCCGATCTCACGCCCTCCCCGTGCCGCCTCCGTCTCCCGTCCCATGAACCAATCGAACTCGGTCGGAGCCCCTCCTCCTTTCCCCCGCGGCCGTTTGCTCTGCCCATGAACTGCACGCATCATGCCGCAGGCGCCACCCTCACTCTGCGCCCACGCCATCACCGGATGCACTGCCGCCTCCTCCTCTCCTTTGCCTCCGTCCGAGGCGTCCACGCCCACGCCGCCGCCGATACAAAAGGGAGCCCGGCCTCCTGCCCGCTGTTAGGAATAAACCTTGCACATAGGATAGTGAAGTTTGTTAGAGTGTGCCGTTTTGTTTTAGTCAAAGCATGCATGAGCACTGGCCTGTGGAACGCCATGCGTGCGAGTCGTAGGGATCGTGTACGGGAATAGCTCGCCATGATCCGGAGTTTACGGCCACAGAACGCGTCGCGGGTGTGGGGATGGACACGCTGAATACGCGGCGTGCAGATGAAGCCGTGGGCTCCCCTGTACTTGTTTCCTTCCTATTTATTTTGATCAATAGACAGAAAACACTGCTTGTTGTTCGCAGCACAAAAAACGAGAGCTCTCGTGTTCCAGGTGTTCCAGAGTGTGTGTCGTGTGCTCAAGCTCCTAGCCTTGCCGCCGGCGTACATCGCCCGGTCGAGGCCTAACATTTGGCATCAGAGCCACGTCTAGGTCCTAAGCGCGGCCAACGTCATGGGCTCGCCGCCACTCAAGTCCAGCGGCGCCACGCCACCGCGCGATCCGTCCGGCAAATCGCCACTGTCGGAGAAGAAGGTGGAGAAGGTGGGGACATCCGGCGACAGTGACGGCAAGAAGAAGATCGGGCGCAGGTCGTCCAGCCAGAGGCCGCCATCGCGGAGCCAGTCCCCTTCTCACCGTCGCGGGCACTGTCATCGCAATGCCGCCAAGCCTCGGGAGCGTGTCATTGAACGCGTTATCTGAGACTCCGGCACCAGCGGGAACTGGCCGCAATTGACGAAGACGAACTACACGGAGTGCTCGCTCCACATGAAGTTGAAGCTCCAGGCCCGCGATCTGCGGGAGGTGATCGAGTACGACGACGGCGAGTATCGCGACGACCGTAGTGCGCTCGACGCGATTTGCAGCGGCGTGCCTGCCGAGATGGTTCCTGCGCTCGTCGTGAAGGAGACTGCGACTGAGGCGTGGGAGGCCATCAAAACACTGCGCATTGGTGACGAGCGCCGGAGGGCTGTGTCGGCGCAAACGCTCCGGACGGAGTACGAAAACATCAAACTCCAAGACAGTGAGGCGATCGAGGATTTCGCACTTCGGTTCGCCGGCGTGCTCCAATGTCTGGGAGATCTGGGTGACCCGGAGCCAGAGGAGAAGGCCGTGAAGAAGTATCTACGCGTTGTGCGCGTGAGATACAAACATCTCGTCGTCTCCATGGAAGCTTTCGTCGACATCTCCAAGTTGACCATTGAGGAGATTACCGGGACACTGAAGTCATCCGATGACGCCGACGAAGAAACGACGCTGCCGTCAAATTCTGCCAGCGGGAAGCTGCTCCTCACCCACGAGGAGTGGTTGGAGAAGTACAAGCCCAACATCGACGACAGGCGTGGGGGCACCAGCTCCGGCGGCCTCGGCAAGTCTCATGGGCGAGGCAGGGGACGTGGTCGCGGTGGCGGCGGAAGCTCCCGGGATGGGGGGACTCGATCCTCCCCGGCCCAGCACCGGCGACATTTGCAAGAGGTGCTCAAGAAAGGCCATTGGGCCCAGAATTGTCGGGGGAAATTAAAGGCTGAGGAGACGGCCCATGTGGCCCAAGAGGAGGAGCAGACACTCCATCTATCCACTGGCGTTGACCTGGATGAGGGGATTCATCCCCAAATCCAGCCGACACCGCCGCATCACGCTTCGTCGCCCTCCCCGGCGAGCTCCACCACCATCGAAGTCCACCTCCTCGAGAACAAGGTACTTGCTGCCTTCGACGACGCCGGTAACAGGGATCCGAAGCGATGGGTCCTAGACTCCGGTGCCTCCAACCACATAACGAGATCCAGGGCCGCCTTCTCCAGCCTCGACGGCAGCATCACTGGGTCCTTCCGGTTCGGGGATGGGTCTGTCGCCCGAATCGAGGGAGCTGGTACTATCCTCTTCTCTTGCAAGACAGGGGAGCATCGTGCGCTTCACCACGTGTACTATCTTTCATAACTGACAGCGAACATCATCTCCATCGGTCAGTTGGATGAGCGCGGCTACCAGGTGCTGGTGGAGGACGGGATGAAAGTGCATCTAGGCCCCTAAGTGGATTTTGGTGAATTGAATGACAAGGCGATTAAAGGACTAATGAATTTGTCTAAGATTGTGAGCAAGTTTTATATATATATTCATGAACAACCATTAAAGTATTTAAATGTGGATGAATATTATGGCTCACATTGACAACAACAAGTATATGATGCAAGACTTCATGTGTTTATTGGAAGAGAACATAATAATAAGTGTACACACTATGGTTCTAAATTGGAAGCTTGCACATTTGTTGGCAATCAAGATCAAGCATTTGAAGCGGTTTTTTTCAAATGAAGGTTAATTGTGTATGAAGTAAAGTGGAACTCAAAGTGGATTGGATAAGTGATGAAGAGATCAACTGAGATGTCTAGGGTGAGGGACTAAGCAATCTTTGGGGCCGTAGCTAAGCCGCCATTAGTGTTTTGCTAAGGTGAAGTTCTAGCATACGTGGGGTCTTCAAGTATCATATTCAAACCTTAACCGAGGGAAGCAATGCAAGTCATCAACTTGTTAAGATTGGCAATATGGAGTGACTTATGGATCCAAGTGTGCATTCCTATGCTATATGGAAAGATTCTAAGTCACTAGCTCAAGTATGGACATGCTCAAGTCAAAGGCTATGTTGAAAGCCCTTGTTGACTGTGAAAAACCATCAACCTAGCCATGAGTTTACCTTCGGTGTAGGCATAAGTTTTATACCTTATCCATTGGTACTAACCCCCGTGGTATAACAAGTTCACTTGTGCATGTCGGTTTTGGAGTTTAGTGTTTATGCAGGGTTTTAGCGTTGAAATCAAGACTTTCGGGATAAGTTCATCAAGCACCTTGTGACAAGACCTTGAAGCCCCGTACAAGTCATGCAATGAAGCAAACTTGACTCCAAGAAGCCAGGGACCTAACCCCAGAAGATGACAAACTCCAAGGACCTAACCAGAAAAGTGCCGAATCTTGCGGGACAAGGAGCTACATCCAACTCGGAGAGAAACTAACAACAAGGGCCTACATGTAGAAGGGGGAAGGATCTAAAAGACTCGGGAACCGACGCCACGCAAAGGAGGGCGGGAATTGGGCCTGGATGGGCCCAGGACGGTCGGCCTAGTGTAACACCCCGTGTTTTTGCTCAGTGACAATTTGTGCTAATGACCCACTTAATCACTCCTCTAACTACCCTTGACGACATTAGGTCAATCCTTGGTCAAAGCCCTAGCTCAAAACCCCTTAATCCCCTTTGACTCCTGGATGCCATTCTAGAACTTTGGCACGTTCTCCAAAATTTCCCTAAACACTTCAAAACCACCCAATGGGAAAAATGTGTAGAATGTTGAGGCACACAACTTTGCTGTTGAGTGGCATGGCTGGTTTGGAGGGTAAGAGGGTGAAAATGGCAAAACAAGACCCTGGTCCACTGTTCACAGGCGCCGAGATTTGGGTCAAGTCGGCATGGTGTTCCTGCTCGAATCCTTGGACAAAACCCCTACTAGTCTTTGTGAAAGTTGTAGAGGGATGTTTACTCTTCAACTTTGCTTCAGACCCTAAGATGCAGTTTACTTTGCAAATTTGGAGAAAACAATTTTGAAAACAGATCAGTGAAATGCAACCAGCATCGGGAACGCCGGAATGCGTTCGAGCGCAACGTCGTGCGCGGCCACGTCAGCCACTGTCGTACGCGCCGTACCCGCTTTGGGCGCGCACGCCAAGGCACCGGTGTGACCGCCGGCCACGCGCGCGCAGCCGCCGCCGAGCACTCATGCGTGCCGTCCGTGGCAAGTGGCCGGGCCGGGTGGTGTTGATCCGCCGGCCGGCGCACCGCCCGTGGCGCGCCATTGGCCGCCGGGAGCAGCGCACGTCGCCGGCCAAGCCCTCGGCCTCCCTACGTGTGCTAGTGGCACCGGCACGTCCCTACCTACCACAACCGACCTTTCCGCGTGCTTATAAGCCAGCCCCGGCCGTCCTCGCGCGCACGCGCGCTTCCACTCGAGCCGTCGCCGTCCGCCATTGCCGCCGCTCGGTGGGAACCATCTTCCAGTCGCTTTCCTCACGCACCCAAGAGCTTCAGCCCTTCCCTGTGCACCACAACACCTCCCCGAGCTGCTTGTTGATCAAGCTGAGCCACACCTTCGCCGGAACCCGAGTTCCCGCGGCCGCCGCCGGACCGCCGCCGTCGAGCTCGCCCCTCCGTCGTTTCTCCAAGCCCGGTGACCTTCCTAGCACCTTCTCTGGGTCACATGGAAGCTCCCCGTGCAGCACGTGGTTGAGCCCAGGCCCTTCCCTCACCGCCGTCCAGTTTCCCGCGGGCGCGCCGCCGCTCCTCCGCCGCCGCTCGCCGGAGACTCTCCCGGCCAATCCACCGCCACTAATCGATCACGGGTGAGTCCAATCGACGATCCCTACCGCTTGTTTGCGTGGCCGAGCTCCACCTCACCGCCGGCGAGCTTGCTCCCGCCGTCGGGCCCGAGGGGGAGGGACCGAGGGTATTTCTGTGAAGATTTCAAAAGTTTTAGGGTTCGCAGTGCAAAAAGATTCTTCCTTGTTTTGTGAATTAGTCTAGCACCTTGTAAAATTGATTAATAATCGTAGAAAATCCAAAAATAGCAAACCCAATTTTGCTGAGCTCAGTGTAACAAGAACTACAACTTTGTCCAAATGTGTATATACTTTTGAGTTTTAGTTTTTGCTTGAAAAATAGGAATGTAAAATACTTAGATTTGTGTTTCTGCAAAATCCACACAAGCTCTTGAGCTGTATTTTGGATATGTGGTGGTAACTAGTATGCCTAGACACTGTGCCAAAATTTGCACAAAGTTACTAAAGGGATCTTCCTGAATAAATTATTTTGTGTTATTGAGAAATATGCCTAGATGATTTTTGTAGCTGGTTACATAATTATTTTTGAGCCCAGCTTTTGGGTATGGTCATGTTATGCTAAAAAGCACCTTTGGTGAATTTACCATGATTTTATCTTTGTTATAAATATTAATTCCTCATTTATGCATGTTTTTTATCATAAATATGAGTAGCATGTTTCATAAAGGCTATATGTGTGTTTGCTAGTTCTTTAATCTTGTTTTGGACCAGAGTATATGTAGGTGAAAGATGGGACTCATATCTGTCCTAATTATTTGGTTATGCATTATTCCCTTTTATGCTAAATAGGAATGCTCCTATTTTTGGTGTATTAAATTCAATGGTGCTAAAACCCTTTTCTTGCTGTCCAAGTATGCCTCCTGGTCAGTAGGACCAGTGGGGGTTGGCTGGATCAGTTTTGTTATGTTTTGGTTATGCATAAGAGCTCAAACTAGAATAATCTAGAAAAGGGAAAATAAGGAAAAATCACTCTCTCTAGTGCATGGCTTAAGGAGAAGTGTTAGGAAAAGTAAAATGGTGCTAGGAAAGTGAATTCCTTGCTGTTTGTTTTAAATTAAATGTTTTTTAATAGATGTGCACACAATCACCTTAAAAGGAAGGCTAAATAGGCTTTTTAATCATTCTTTTAAAAGGAAAAATGTTTAAATACTTTTGTTAATTTGAATATGACCAACCATATAATCCATGCAGTTGTTGCTACTGTTTTTTTAGTTAATTTAAATTAATTACCCTCCTAATCACTGCATTGCATTCCCCATGTAGAAGTCCCCGACGGTAGCTATACGCTGGTGCCGGCTGACGAGGACGAGGGAGCAGGAGGAGACATGCACCACGTGACCGTAGAGCAAGACCCGGGCCAAAGTCCGGAAGTTTGTGTGTCTGCTTGTGCTGACGAAGGCAAGCCCCGGTTTATTCATTAACCCCAGTGTTTCTTTAAACCTCTGAACTTACTTCTTGTTATTGTATGTGCATTTACGTTCAGGAGTTGAAATGAAACCCTAGTTGCATGATCCCTAAGTACATATGATCTTTTACTAGCATGTTAGGTCGCTAGTTGCTATGCTTAAGGATCCGGTACAAGTCGAGTGATGTTTGTCACTCGCGAGAATAGGATCTCCTTATGGAATCACCGTATGTTTAATGGATTGCTCATGTGGTAAGAGCATGGGATTTGGACTCCGATCCAATGGCTTCGTGGGCTAAGTGTTTGAAAGTACTAAACACTTGCCGGAAATGGGTACGGTAAGCCTAGTACCTAAATGAGGCGGTACGGGGTTTTACTATCACTACTCTTAGGGTTGCGGCCCCGGGCTCGCCACCCGAGTGCATGCGTGAGGCTGGGTGACCTTAGTGGCGTAGCCCAGATAAACCTTGTACTTAAGACTGTGAGCTATTATCCCCAAACCAAAGAATGACGGGAACCGCCTAGTTGGTGAACTCTTAGTGAGGGCACCTCCCGTGTGTTTAGGTCCACCTTGCAAGGGTATGAATCAATCGATTGTCGGCCTCTCACCGTCACCGGAGACTACTTACCCTACTGGCCATGATATCCCTTTATGATGGAACTTCGTGAAGATTACTACTTTGATTAATTGTTTGTACAACTTTGGTTGCACTAGTTGCTTATCTAGTATTGATTACTTCAACTAGAACATGAGCTAAAATATGGAAAGTAAGGATTCACTACTTAGCAGCTTTTTGGCAAACAAACCCACTAGCCAAAAGCCTTGCATGACTAGAGGTAAAGTCTTTTCTTTTAGACGGGTAAGTCTTGCTGATTATTAGTATACTCAGCCTTGCTTTATAAATGTTGTTCCAGGTAATGCATCTGATGTGTGGCCCGGAGAACTTCCACCCGGCTGGGAGCTGGAATGGGTGGACAACGAAGAGTGATGGCATCATGGACCGGCCTCCTATGATGTGATCGTATCGTTTAGTTATCTTCCGCTGTTTTCAATAAACTCTGAACCATTTACTTTCATGACGAAGAACTATGTTTGTAATAATGACCCCTATGGGGATGTGATGGTTAATTTGTAAGGCACTCTGGACTCTCCATCGTGGGAGTTTTAATGCATACGTTCGATCCTTTCTGTGTTTCCAAGTGATTTACCGGGTGTAAACCCAGCAACACTCAACGGGATGCTTCTTTATTATCGCTTAATGACCAAATGGAGTAGTTTAGGTGATAGTACGGAATTATCTCGGGTGGGGTTGTCACACCCAGGCCGGCCCAGCCTAGTCCAGGGCCCATTTGCCCCCTCCTTTGACCTAGCCGCCATTCGGGCTATTTATAGCCCCGGGGTCGAGAGCCACGCATCGATCAATTCGTCATCGGCCGCCGAGGAGCAGAGAAGAGAGGGACACCATCCCGGAGAGGAGAGGGTCGAGCTAGTTGACTAGGGTCTCCCTAGCCGACGTGGGAACCTTGCAAGGAAGACCACGTCGAAGTTCCCGGAGCTAGAAGCAAGACCAAGGTAGGATCCCGGTGGTGATCTTGTTTATATATCATTGTACTAGTTGAATTATCAAGTTGATTCGATTTCTAGCGATCAAGCGTTTCTTCGATGATTTCGTTTTTCGATCAGCTTTGCTAATTCTAGATCTATTCTCGAGATAGATCACATAGGGTGTTCTTGTAGCCGCGGTGGCTAGAGGTACACGCCGGATCTTCCGAAAGAACTCGACTTGTCCTTGGACTCGCCCTAGACTACCCGCATGAATAGGAATACATTGTGACAGAACGGGGGTTCCGAAAGGCGGGCGTTTTCTGAGTCGGACAGGAAACCACGATTTAAAGAGGCCTTTAATGAGATTCGATTTGCTACTTCTTCTCTTGCTTGGAACTTCAACAAAAGGCTTAACCTGATCTCTCTAGATCGGTTTATCTACCCTATCTATATTTGTTACCTCCGGTCTTTAGTAGATTAGATTAGTTTTGTGTTCTTTATCTAGATGCATTAGGGTTTCTCTTTACCGAAGATTGAAGTTACTTAGCTTTACTAGATCATTTTTTGCGTCACACATTTGTTCCACGGATTCGTTACCTTGGGTTCACCACTCGAGGCAAGAAGGGTCCCTTGACTACGACGGGAGACTTGTCCGCTTGCAAGTCTAAACGAACTTTGATACAACTATTAACCGTCAACAGCCCTCAAGTGGATATTGATCAAGTATGGCAAGATTGAAAGTGTTCAAGCTCAAGAGATCAACAAAGTGTTTTTCATTCTTTCTTGAGTATAGGTATGTCGTACTATCAAGAGGGATACAAATAGTGAGTTGACCAAGTCAAAGTGCTCTTTAGTTGACCTAAGTGAGATCTAGCCTTAGAGTGTGCTAACAAACCCTCCTAACCTAACCTAAGTCATTTCATCTTGGTGATGAAGTTCTAGTCTCTTAGAAAAAGGTTTTGGGGGGTGTCTCGGGCCTGACCGGTCTGACCGGTTTGAGGCATCGGTCTGACCAGTGCTGCTAGCCCAACGACTAGTTTTTCGAACACCGGTCTGACCGGTGTGAGGCACCGGTCTGACCGGTGTCACCCGAGGACCAACGGCTAGTTTTCTCTTTTGAGGGGTATAAATACCCCAAGCCTTCTTCAAGTGAGGGTTGTTGTTTCTAGTGAGTTTGCTGAGGTCCCAAGCCATTTTTAACTAGCTCTAAGCCTTAGTGGCTCTCCCCAACCCTCTCTATGTGAGATTTGTGGATTCAAGCCATATTCTTTGTGTTGGGTTGAGAAAGTGAGCTTAAGAGTGACCTAGTGAGCTAACAAGAGCATTTCCATAGCTTGAGCACTTTGGTTTCGCGTCTACAAGCTTTGAAGCGTTTGTTACTCTTGGAGGTTTGCCTTCTAGATGGCTAGGCGTCGCCGGCTAGCTCCCAAGGTTGTGGTGAGCAGCAGGAAGTTTGTAAGGGTTGCGATCTTGCCTCTTCGTGGAAAAGATCACCTTAGTGGAAAGGAGGAAAGTGGTTGAAAGAGACTCGACTTGTTGTGGGAATTGTCCCTTACAAGCTCCTCAACGGAGACGTAGCCATTCCTTAGTGGGTGGTGAACTTCCGGAAACAAATCCTTGCTTCTTCGTGTGGTTTGACTCTCTAAGTTGTTTTTCTAGAATATTACATTTGCTTCCGCTTCGATCTACTTGGGTGTGCTACTTGTGTGTGCAGGAATCATTACCCTGCTTGTGTTCATCTACAAAGGCCACACACCAAGTTCAGTTCATGCTAGAAGTCAAGAGGTGCTTGAAGTTGTTTTTGCATGTGTTCTGTGCTACACCGGTCTAACCGGTGAGGTGCACCGGTCTGACTGGTGTCACCTGCGAAGTCCAACGCTTGACCGGTCTGACCGGTCTTCACCACCGGTCTGACCAGTGGAGCATTGTCAGCTCAAGTGTTCGGGGAGAAAGAGTTTAATTTGGTCTTCACGCCTATTCACCCCCCTCTAGGCGACATCAAGGTCCTTTCAATTGGTATCAGAGCTTGGTGCTCTGATTCGAGCTTAACCACTTGGAGTTCTTCGATGTTGACAACTTGTGAGGTACCGTTTGAGCCTCTAGCTCTAGATGGCTCAAACTATTCTTCTTGGTGCTCTAATGTTCTCATTGCACATAAAGTTTTGGATCCTACCGCTGAGCGCATTATGGTTGCGAGTATTCTTCCAAAGGATGAGACATGTGTCTCGCCAATGGACTTGGAGAAGAAGCAACTCAATGCCATTATTACTAATCTTTTGTGTAGTTGTGTATGTAGAGAACTAAAGTATCTTATCCTAAAGAGCAAGAAGATTTATGAAGATGCTCATCTCATTTGGAAATTACTATTTGAGTTGGTAAACACCAAATGGGATGAGATAGAGAGCGATGTTGAAGATGAACTAGAGGAGATGTGCCCTACTACCTTGACAACATCCATTGATCATCAAGCATCAAATCTCAAGCAAGAAGAAGATCAAAGAAGTGAACATGTCGTCCCTCTGCAGGGACCGGTTAGACCGGTGACACCTACTAGTCAGACTGGTGCCAGCAGGGGCCTCCAACTTGCTTGATGGCCAAGAAGGAAAAGAAGAGCAAGAAGACGAGACAAGCCAAGGGAGCTAAGGGCCAGAAGACTGAAGCATCAAGCTCTCCGTCAAGAGAACTTGAGCTTATCAAATCCGAGCTTGCATCCTTGGTTTGTAAGTATGAATCTTTTGCTAACAAATATGATCATGACATCAAATCCTTTGCATGTAGAGCTAAAATAGAAGAAGAAGCCAATGATGATCTAGAAGCCAAACTAGCGAAACTCACTAGTGAGCATATGGTTCTACAAGCTAGTCACGACGAACTTGAACATTCCTATGAGAAGCTTGTCGATTCTTATGCAACACTAGAGATAGCCCATGAGGTTGTGCTTTCATCAGTAAATCAATACAACCTCTATCTCACACATGCACATGCTCACAAGTTCAAGTTAATTTATCTTGCGCTAATGATTGTTTGTCTCAAGCAAGCTAATCTAGCATTGAGCATGTACTTGTAGAATCTTGTGATGACCTTATTGCTAAAGAAAATGATAAACTCAAGCAAAAGGTTGATAAGCTTCAAGAGGACTATGTGTTGAAGGAGAAGAGCAAAGTGCAACCTTCTCAAGATAACCGTGAAGACATGGTGAAGAAGCTTGAGAAGGGATCAACCGCCACTAGATCAACTCCTCAACAACATACAATGACCCACAAGAACAAGACTCAAGAAAAGAGCAAGGTTGGGCAAATCAAATCCCAATATCGCCTAATCAAGAACAAGACACAAGAGTCACTCTCCAAGAAGCCTAGAAGCTCCAACAAGTGGAGGGTGTGCTACAAGTGTAGAGAGAAGGGACATTTTGTCGATTCGTGTCCAAATGCGACAGTGGGCAGCGGCACTAACCGTGACCGGTTAGACCGGTGCCGGACAGGGCAGGCCCACCTCAAGCAAACAAGGCAAGGAAGACCCCTTCTCCAAGAACAAGACTCAGAAGCAAGTATGGAAAAGAAATTGTAAGGAATAATGTGACCAACAAGAACAAAAGCCGCATTTGCTATGAATATCGTCAAAAGGGTCACATGGGCAAAGATTGTCCAAATGGTAACATTCCTAAATCAAACCTTGTCCATTATGACTTTCATAAGCTTAGGAACGATAAGAATGAAACTTGTGCTATAAAGGAGATTAGTTCAGCTCATTATAGCATGAGAGCCATTTGGGTCTCTAAGCATCTTGTGACTAACCCAATAGGACCCAACAAGTGTTGGATACCAAGAAATGCTTGCTGAGCTTGCAGGATGAAAGAGATGCATTGAGCACATGGTTGGAAGACTTGGAAATCATGATGGATTCAATTGACCATGTGAAGGGCAAACTCATTTAAATATTGAAATCAATGTCATTTCGGTAACTAGTACGCTTTGATTGAGTCTAAGTCACTCTTGGTCCTTGGTGAACACTCATGTGACATTGTTTTGTATGAGCGAAACATGAGGTAGTGACTTTGACTATTTTATGAATTTTCACTCTCTCATGCCATTCGATGCTTTTAATGGCTCTCTAGTAGAGCATTGCCCTATCCATGTTGAAGGATTTAAATCAGTGACATATTCACGCATTCAAGGAACAAGGAGACAAAAATCACCAAAAGGTGTGAACTAGTGGTCACCGGTCTGACCGGTGACAAGCACCGGTCAGACCGGTGCCGGCCCCAGTGAAGCTATTGGTGGGTGACCCGGCACCTGTGCCCGGGTAACCCGGTACGCCTCTGTTTATTGCAAGGTGACCCGACTCTTATGGCTGGGTGACCCGGGTTGACCCAACTTTCAAGAAAAAGGGTGATTTGGTGTCAAAGTCTCATTCTTTTGTGCGTCTCAAAGCGAGCTCTTGATAAGCATACCTTCCAAAAGGAACAAGTAAGAGCTAGCACCAATCGAAATTTAAATATATGCACAAATGAAATGGTCTTAAGGCAAAGGTATGTTTTCATGAATCACATTGAAATACCGTAATGCATCTAGGCCATATTACCATGCTAGTGTGCCATTCTTAGCATGAAATTGCTTCAAGTGAATTTCTTGTGCGCCTCTCTAGATATTTGGTTGATACCTTTATTTCCACTCGTCTTCGTGTCTCGAGGATGAAGGTATGAGCCAAATATGCTCATTAAGCCATTCATTTGAAGTGGATGCATGCACTTTGTGACATAGGATAGACTTTTCGAAAAATCAACTAGCATGTGTAGGAAGTGTGTTCATCTTGAAAAATATTTGATTCTTGGTCTTTATGACCCAATCAACTTATTTGTGACTATAGTTCTCTTTTTTTGATTGATGGCTAGTCACAATTAAGAAGATTTTCTCAAGTCCCTAAAATCTATCTTTATTTATCTCTCTTGGAAGAATCAAGAATTATCAATGAAATTGGATTATCCTCTATCTTTCAAGAACTTGGCAACGTTTGGATCAATATCAACTCTCTATCTCATATCCAAATCTTCTAAAAAGGTTGGGGTGGAAATCTCCCTTTTGTGGCTCAAAGTCATTTTCTCAGGGGAGCACCGGTCTGACCGGTGGTGCCCTTAAAGTCACATAATCTTTCTTCTGCGACCTAAGTGGATGCAAAGTGTCTCATAAAATACCAGAAGAAGTTTTCAGAGGAGTTTACGCAAAATTTAAATGAAGGATCGGAACTTCCGAGGCTAGGTCGGTTCTACCGATAAGGCTTCTTTGTTGAATTTATCAAAATTGACGGTTCTACCGAGAAAGGGTCGGAAAAACTGCTAAGGGCTCACTGGCTCGACCAAGGGCGGTCACTGGTCTGACCGGTGCCCGCCACCGGTCTGACCGGTGGCGCCCGACCTCAACCCGTGGGCCAACAGTGAATATATCCTCTCTTTTACCCCTCTTCCTTCTCTCTCCTCCATTATTAACCAGGACTCACCCTTTCCAAACCGTGGAGGCCACTCCCCTCTTCCCTCTTTCTCCTCTCTCTTCCATCTCCCTTTTCCCCATGGAGATTTGAAGAATCAACCAAGGAAAAGGCTCAAGATTGGAAGCAAAAGGATCCTCCAAGGCCCCTCCTCACATTCCCCTTCAAGTTCTTTAGATTCAACTCGAGTTCTCCTCTCCAAAGGTATTCAAATCTTCTTTTTGCCCGATCTCCTTACATGGTGCAAAGATTTGAATTTCCTTTGGTAGAACATTTTCTGAGATCACCTAGAAGACATACCTATAAATCCATAAGGTTTCGTTGGACACATTGTGAGAACTCAAGATTTGGGGTAGGACAGCCCCCACCGGTCTGACCGGTGGCTGTCACCGGTCTGACCAGTGGCGCGTGTCCAGCCCCAAATGTTGTTTTCTCCATGTGTTTCAACACATATCTATTCTAGGATGTCTTATTTTCATCAAGACCAAATCTTAGATTCATAGCTGCTCAGATCGATTGTGGGAGCAATTGGCTCTATTCTGGGTGGCACCGGTCTGACCGGTGCCCCTCACCGGTCTGACCGGTGTGGCCCAGAGCAGACCCAATTGTTCTGAACTTTCAAGAAACATTTCTATATCAATTCAATCTTTTTTCCTAGAGTCTTATACACTCTTGTCAACCCTTTTTGTGACTCAGGACAGCAGCTATGGTACGGGAAAAAGAGGGTGCTAAGAAAAGAAGAGAAGAGGTGCACTCTCACCAAGGGGCTGTCCCCGGTGACTTTGGGGAAGGGGGCAGCACCGTCAATGGGCACCGGGAGGCTGGGTCTGATGATGATGACACTGATGAGGCTAAGGATGAGGATAAGGAGGATGAGGAAGAGGATGTGGATGCCATGGATGAGGATGATGATGACCAGGGTAGATTGAAGATCATGCCACCCACTTATATCTATCCTGACAGGCCAGTGAAGTACCACGGGGCAGGCATACCAAGGCCCTAAAGAAGTTGAGAGATAAGAACCCTTATGAGAAGGCTAGGACCGCGTCGGATCCGAGGTTTTGGTCTAAGTTTCAGCAGGACTATTATGCTACAGTAATCATTAAGAAGCCCAAAATCACTCATAAAGCACAGTATGTGTTTTTGGAGCACGGCTAGAAAGAGTGACCCGATATTTGATGAAGTCATAAGCAACTGTGATAGACAAAGGGTCAAGAAACTTATGGGGTTCCGACAGTATTGGAACAAAGAGATTATAGCCCAATTTTATGCCACAGTGCACTTTGGATACATTGATACCGAGAGGGCTATGATTTGGATGACAAATGGTCAGAAATATTCCATCACCTTCTATAGGTTCTTGAGGTGTTTTGGGATCACGGCGAGGGACAAGGACTTAAGGAAGCTCCATGATGAAGGAGAGCTCGACAAGGATGAATTTCACATCATGTACCCGCGAGGTGAGCATGCCAACTATGGGAAGGTGAAGAATCTCTATACCTACTATGTTGCTCTCAATATGCTCCTTAGAGTGTCTATTACACCTAGAGATGGAAATCCCTCTGAGATCACAAAGTTTCAGAAAACTTGATGGTTGCTTTGAGGCCGGGAGCTCCGGAATTTAGTGTTGGGGATTTCATTTGGCAAGAAATCAAGCATCTATCTGAGGACCCCAAAAAGATTTGCAGCTATAGCCCATATATCATGTATATGATTGAAAAGGTTACAAAGATGGAGTTTCCGAAAAATGTGACACACAAGCCCTTGAAGCTCAATCCTAGCAAAAATCCTCGGCTTCCATCCCCTAGAGTTGAGCAAGCACTTGGACATGAGGAAGAAATATTTGAGGAGAGAGCAGCCCGGCCAGATCAGCCACAGGCAGGGGCTCAGGCCGTCACTGGTCTGACCGGTGGGGTGGCTGGGAGCATGGCAGACCTCGTAGGTCCACCTCCCCTTTACGGAAGTTTCTCAATTTCATATTTGGGATGTGCAGGAGCCAGCATGACATACAAGTTGAGCAACAAAGGTCTAGAAGGGCGAATAAGCAAATGAGGGACACAATGAAGTTAATGCACAATGCTCAAGGGTTTCAACCACCTCGCTCTCCACCATCTCCCGAGTCTCCACAGGTTGAGATACCACCCTTTGAGGATAGGATGAGAGGATTGGCCAACTCTGACATGCTTAATCAATATGGACCCATGTTCTTTGAGTCCAAGCAAGGGCAAGGGTCTTCTTCATCGGCTCCTCCTCCACCTCCACCGTTTGCACCTCCTCCTCTGGATGTGGCAGGTTCATCTCACTTCATGGAAGAAGAGCAAGCACCCCCACCTCCTCCACCTCCCGAGCAAGGACAAGATTGGGGTGCTCGCTTCTCCGCCAAGATCTTTGGCTACAATCCATATTACTACGGTAAAAACAGCGCACTCATAGCTCATCCGTCTCAAATCACCATCTCAGATTCTATTTATCTAAACTCTCCTTTGCACTGGATTCTGGACAATTCTCAAATAGGAGGGAGCTCTCACCAAGGAGACAGATCTCAGGGACAGTGATCGGCAGCTGCTTCTCCTCCAAGCCCTTCTTGGATGCTTGATGACAAAGGGGGAGAAGATTCGGGATTAAAGACACAAATCTGTGTTGTCTGGGCTGCTGTCTGTGTTGCACCGGTCTGACCAGTGCCATGCAACGGTCTGACCGGTGCCTGTTGGCTGTTGAGAAAAGCCATGTAATAAGTGTAGAGCTTTATCTTAGTGGACTTGAGAACATTTGTGTGAGTGCTACTGTGTGCTTGAATCTCATTGTAATAATTAAGCGACTCTATTGCTAGATTGTGATGCATGAATTGAATGGTGTTTGTTTGTGTTAGCTAAATGGAGCAAGGTGATCTAAGCCAGCTTGCAACCCTGGCCTGATCACCTTGGACCAAATAGCACGCACTCCTGTTGCTTGGTGCGCTGACTGGACCTGACTGGTCTGACCGGTCAGGGGCACCGGTCTGACCGGTGCCGCCCAGTTGTGTGTGTTGGCCGGGACTGAGGACGGCCCGATCGGTCGCAGCACCGGCTCGACCGTGCCGCCCGCCGTTGCACTTCCCTTTGCTTTGTGCATATCTTGTCATACACATCACGGTTTTTATTTTGTCGCTCACACATGTTGCACTCCACTGATTCTAAGATATAGGGGGAGCTCACACGTGTTTTCTTCCAAATTTGTGCTATTGGCATTTGAGGCTAAATTTTTGAAATTCAACTCAAAGCACAAATTAAGGGGGGGGGGCTCTAGCTATATCTAAGAATCTAAAATGCGCTTTAACGGTTTATTTGTAAGCTTTAATCGAGTTGTCATCAATCACCAAAAAGGGGGAGATTGAAAGTGCATTTAGGCCCCTAAGTGGATTTTGGTGAATTGAATGACAAGACGATTAAAGGACTAATGAATTTGTCTAAGATTGTGAGCAAGTTTTATTTATATATTCATGAGCAACCATTGAAGTATTTAAATGTGGATGAATATTATGGATCACATTGACAAAAACAAGTATATGATGCAAGACTTCATGTGTTTATTGGAAGAGGCCATAATAATAAGTGTACACACTATGGTTCTAAATTGGAAGCTTGCACATTCGTTGGCAATCAAGATCAAGCATTTGAAGCAGTTTTTTTTCAAATGAAGGTTAATTATGTATGAAGCAAAGTGGAACTCAAAGTGGATTGGATAAGTGATGAAGAGATCAACCGAGATGTCTAGGGTGAGGGGCTAAGCAATCTTTGGGGCCGTAGCTAAGCCGCCATAGTGTTTTGCTAAGGTGAAGTTCTAGCATCCGTGGGGTCTTCAAGTACCATATTCAAACCTTAACCGAGGGAAGCATTGCAAGTCATGAACTTGTTAAGATTGCAATATGGAGTGACTTATGGATCCAAGTGTGCATTCCTATGCTATATGGAAAGATTCTAAGTCAATAGCTCAAGTATGGACATGCTCAAGTCAAAGGCTATGTTGAAAGCCCTCAAGTGGATATTGATCAAGTATGGAAAGATTGAAAGTGCTCAAGCTCAAGAGATCAACAAAGTGTTTTTCATTCTTTCTTGAGTATAGGTATGCCGTACTATCAAGAGGGATGCAACTTAGCGAGTTGACCAAGTCAAAGTGCTCTTTAGTTGACCTAAGTGAGATCTAGCCTTAGAGTGTGCTAACAAACCCTCCTAACCTAATCCGAGTCATTTCATCTTGGTGACAAAGTGCTAGTCTTTTAGAAAAAGGTTTTGGGGGGTATCTCGGGCCTGACCGGTCTGACCGGTCAGAGGCACCGGTCTGACCGGTGCCGCTGGCCCAACGGCTAGTTTTTCGAACACCGTTCTGACCGGTGTGAGGCACCGGTCTGACCGGTGCCGCCCGAGGACCAACGGCTAGTTTTCTCTTTTGAGGGGTATAAATACCCCAAGACTTCTTCAAGTGACGGTTGCTGTTTCTAGTGAGTTTGCTGAGGTCCCAAGACATTTCTAACTAGCTCTAAACCTTAGTGGCTCTCCCCAACCCTCTCTTTGTGAGATTTGTGGATTCAAGCCATATTCTTTGTGTTGGGTTGAGAAAGTGAGCTTAAGAGTGACCTAGTGAGCTAACAAGAGCATTTCCATAGCTTGAGCACTTTGGTTTCGCGTCTACAAGCTTTGAAGCGTTTGTTACTCTTGGAGGTTTGCCTTCTAGACAGCTAGGCGTCGCCGGCTAGCTCCCAAGGTTGTGGTGAGCAGCAGGAAGTTTGTAAGGGTTGCGATCTTGCCTCTTCGTGGAAAAGATCACCTTAGTGGAAAGGAGGAAAGTGGTTGAAAGAGACTCGACTTGTTGTGGGAATTGTCCCTTACAAGCTCCTCAACGGAGACGTAGCCATTCCTTAGTGGGTGGTGAACTTCGGAAACAAATCCTTGCTTCTTCGTGTGGTTTGACTCTCTAAGTTGTTTTTCTAGCATATTACATTTGCTTCCGCTTCGATCTACTTGGGTGTGCTACTTGTGTGTGCAGGAATCATTACCCTGCTTGTGTTCATCTACAAAGGCCACACACCAAGTTCAGTTCGTGCTAGAAGTCAAGAGGTGCTTGAAGTTGTTTTTGCAGGTGTTCTGTACTACACCGGTCTAACTGGTGAGGCGCACCGGTCTGACCAGTGTCACCTGCGAAGTCCAGCTCTTGACCGGTCTGACTGGTCATCACCACCGATCTGACCGGTGGATCATTGTCAGCTCAAGTGTTCGGGGAGAAAGAGTTTAATTTGGTCGTCACGCCTATTCACCCCCCCCTCTAGGCGACATCAAGGTCCTTTCACGGGACGATGCGGGTGCATGACGAGGAGCGTCAACTACTCGCCAAGATTCCCTGCGGGGCAGGCCGGCTCTATGTGCTCGACGTCAACATTGCACAGCCGCTGTGCTTGGCGGCGCGTGTGCAGGAGGAGGCCTGGAGCTGGCATGCCAGGTTCGGGCACCTACACTTCGGTGCCCTGCGGAAGATGGGACGAGACGGGATTGTCAGAGGGATGCCTCTGCTCTCCCAGGTGGAGCAACGGGAAGCACCGGCATGCGCCCTTTCCAAGTCAACCACAAGGGCGCACGACGGGGGTACTGCAGCTCCTCCATGGTGATATCTGCGGCCCTATCTCCCCGCCTACTCCAAGCAGAAATCGGTATTTCCTCCTTGTCGACGATTATTCACGTTACATGTGGATTTCTTTGCTACCCACCAAGGATGCTGCAGCCGCCGCCATCAAACGTGTCCAAGCTGCAGCAGAGCGCAAGACCGGAAAGAAGCTGCTGACGCTGCGCACAGACCGCGGTGGTGAATTCGCCGCTACAGATTTCATCCAGTACTGCGCTGAGCTCGGGGTGCAGCGCCAGCTCACGGCGCCATACTCCCCACAGCAAAATGGCGTCGTGGAGTGACGAAATCAGTAAGTTGTGGGGACTGCAAGGTGTATGCTCAAGGCGAACAACCTCCCTGGCATGTTTTGGGGAGAAGCAGTCACGACAACGGTGTACCTCCTAAACCGGTCATCATCCAAGAGTGTGGGCGGCAAGACCCCCTATGAACTTTGGACCGGGAACACACCGGGCGTCCAGCATCTCAGAACATTCGGGTGTGTCGCTCACGTCAGGATAACAACTCCACATCTGAAGAAGCTCGACGATCGCAGCCGCCGCATGATCTTTGTAGGGTACGAGCCTGGATCAATGGCGTACAGGGTGTATGATCCAGCGACAAGGCGTGTCTCCATCAGCCGTGATGTCGTGTTCGAGGAAGCGACTCAGTGGAACTGGGTTGGCAAGGAAGAAGAACATGGAGCTCTGGACTTCGTCATCGAGGAACACTCTTACCTCACTCCTGAAGTCATCATCACCACGACCTCATCGTCGTCAGCACCATCAGCCTCATCCTCACCATCGCCAACGCCAACGTCGTCACCAGGACCTGCTCCTGGAGGCGACACGCCAAGAACCCCGACGTTCTAGAGCGTGGGGACAGCTGCTTTGCCTGTCTTCGTCACCCCGCCAAGCTCTGGTGTGTCCGAGCGTCTGGATGCAGCGCATGAGGAAGACGTCCCACTGCGGTTCCGGCCGCTAGATCATGTGCTGGAGTCTACCACACCGCCCAGGCCGGTCGAGAGGGTGCTTGCTGAGCAGCTGTTGTTGGCAAGTGAATCTGAACCCGCCACCTTTGAGGAGGCGCTCAAGAGTGAAGATTGGAGGCTGGCCATCCTGGATAAAATCACCTCAATTGAATCCAATGGGACTTGGGAGCTGGTGGAGCGGCCTGTGCATGTCCGTCCCATAGGCCTCAAGTGGGTATACAAGATCAAGAGGGATGAAGCAGGTCTCATCACCAAGCACAAGGGACGCCTCGACGCAAAAGGGTATGTCCAACGTCCTGGCATTGATTTTGATGAGGTCTTTGCTCTAGTTGCTAGGCTAGAGTCAGTTAGGTTACTGTTAGCACTAGCAGCAACTGAGGGATGGGCTGTCCATCACATGGATGTGAAGTCTGCCTTCCTAAATGGTGAACTGTTGGAAGATGTGTACGTGGAGCACCCACCCGGATTTGTGGTAAAGGGGCAGGAGATGAAGGTCTTACACCTGATCAAGGCCTTGTATGGCTTACGTCAAGCGCCAAGAGCGTGGTACTCCAAGTTAGATGATTCATTGATCAAACTTGGGTTTCAGAGGAGCACTTCAGAACATGTTGTTTATCTTCGAGGAACAGGAACTCACAGGCTGGTTGTGGGAGTCTATGTGGATGACTTAGTAATCACCGGAGGGAATTCACAAGACATTGAATTGTTCAAGGAAGAGATGAAGGCAACCTTCAAGATGAGTGATCTTGGGCTGCTGCATTATTACCCAGGTCTGGAAGTGACTCAGAGAGAAGATGGCATTACTATATGTCAGAGTGCCTATGCTGCAAAGATTTTGGAAAATGCTGGGCTTAGTGGTTGTAATCCTAGTGATACACCTATGGAAGCAAGACTCAAACTTAGCAAGCACAACACCTCTCCTGAAGTGGATCCTACAAAATACAGGAGCATTGTGGGGTCCCTGAGATATCTGGTAAACTCAAGACCAGATTTAGCCTATGCTGTAGGATATGTGAGTAGGTTCATGGAAAGGCCTACAACTGAGCACTTAGTGTTAGTAAAAAGAGTGCTCAGATATATTGCTGGAACTTTGCATTTTGGATGCTATTACCAGAGGAAGAAAGGAGCACTACTTGAAGGGTATAGTGACAGTGATCTAGCTGGTGATGTTGATACAAGGAAAAGCACATCAGGGATTCTTTTCTTCCTAGGCTCCAGCATCATTACTTGGCAATCACAGAAACAAAAGGTAGTGACGCTATCCTCCTGTGAAGCTGAATATATTGTTGCTACCACTGCTGCTTGCCAATGCAAGGTGTGTGGTTGGCTCGACTTCTTGCTGAGTTCAAGGGTGAGAAGGTCAGAGCCTACTCATTGAAGATGGATAGTCAGTCTGCAATTCAGCTAAGCAAAAATCCTGTGTTCCATGACTGCAATAAGCATATAGATACACGTTACCATTTCATTCGTGAATGTGTGGTGCATAACAGGGTCAGGCTGGAGTTCATCAGAACAGCTGAAGAGCTGGCAGACATTTTGACAAAGGCCTTGGGCGTGAGCGCTTCTGTGAGCTGGGCTCCAAGATTGGAGTCATTGATGTACAATCTGTGCGCAAGGCTTAGGAGGAGATATGTTAGGAATAAACCTTGCACACATGATAGTTAAGTTTGTTAGAGTGTGCCGTTTTGTTTTAGTCAAAGCATGCATGAGCACCGGCCTGTGGAACGCCATGTGTGCGAGTCGTAGGGATCGTGTACGGGAATAGCTCGCCATGATCCGGAGTTTACGGCCATGGAACGCGTCGCGGGCGTGGGGATGGACGGGCCGAATACGCGGCGTGCAGCTGAAGCCGTGGGCTCCCATGCACTTGTTTCCTTCCTATTTATTTTGTAAACGCTGCTTGTTGTTCGCAGCACAAAAAACACATCCACCACTTGTTATCGTCGTGATGGAATGTCATCCACCAAGATCTAATTTTGTTATCGTCGTGATGGAATGTCATCCACCACTTGGAGATGACACAAACACATCCAATCTTGGTGTTGTGCGTGTTCTTAAGAGGCCAAGGACAGAGTCACACACAACACAATTAGTAGAGCAAGAAAGAGCTACTGGAGATGTTAATGGTAATTCATCAACTTTAGGATCCAGCATTACTTTATATAGATTTTTTCAGCAGTTGTCTTTAACTATAGGTTTTCAAGACATTGAAAATATTGATCCAACAGAACTTAAACGTGAAAAGACAAGGGAGAGATATGCAAGCATGACAGAGCAAAAGGCCCATAGGAATGCTAAAATAAGGGCAACCTACCAGCGTAAAAAGGCTGAAAGTTGAGCAGGTATGATTGAAAAGTCTTAACATTTTTTATAGCAGTTGTTGCTGATTATGGTAGAAATTCTCCTGTAGCTCTGTAGCTGGAAGCCTGGAACATCAAATTAAGTACTGAAAGAATCATATAATGGGGCATTAGAAACTCTGTATTTTCTTCTAGCTACCAGTTTATTGCACACTCTGAAAATAAGCAGTTATGTTCTTGTATAGAACTTTGGATTGAAAATAAATTTATGTCCTAGTTTTTTCCCTTGTGATTGCATTACTATTTGGTTTTAGTTCTGTGCAAAATACCATTCTCAGTGTCTAAATGTCATACATCTGTCTCATCTTATTGATCCTGTTGCATGTATATATTTTTTTGTCTTGGCATTCCCATTAGGTTAAGTTGAGCAAAACTGGTAAAACTATTATAAAGGAAGAGGACCTAGACAAAGCAGATTCTAATTCTCTGTTTGATGATTTGGAGATATCCAGTGTATCTGTTTCGGAGGAAGAATTAGAAAATGGATCTGCATCAGAGCGCGGACTGTTAGTTACAGACAAGGAAGAATTCAGGAAGAAGCTTTATTTTTGGTGCCAATCGGGTGACACTATTTCTATCTGGAGATACATACTATTGAAAGAACATGAAAAACCTGTTGTTGATTGCAAGTCTGGCCATATGGAAAGTGCATCTTTTGTACAGGAGGATGAGATGATAAACAGGGTGAAGCGGTGATGCTTCATATTTGAGGATTGTTCTACTGACAAGTGGTGGACATTTTGCTGCATGTGTTTCTGACGGAAATTCCATCGTACCTCATAAAACATTTCATAGGTAACGATATTGCCAGTTCCAACTTTTATGCATAAGAACCTATGACCCATATCTCCTTATGAAGAGCCAGTCATCCTTCACTTTTTGAACAAATGCTTTCTGTGACGTGACCATTATCATGTTATATGTCTATATTTCAGGATGGTGTAAGCATTGTTTGTCACATTATGTAATTCATGTTTCTGAAATTTGGCTTTCTTGCATAATGTGTCTGATCCTCCTATCATCTTTTGTAATATTTCAGGGTTTTTTTGTATCCCTTTGGTTTTATAAATGATCTCACAATTTGGTTGTAAAGGAGAATGCTAGCG
Organism: Cenchrus americanus; assembly: GCA_947561735.1. Taxonomy (NCBI): domain Eukaryota; kingdom Viridiplantae; phylum Streptophyta; class Magnoliopsida; order Poales; family Poaceae; genus Cenchrus; species Cenchrus americanus. The sequence goes on from OX387239.1 coordinate 131,492,397, forward strand.
GTGCGGTCATAAATGTGAGTGACTTGTTCTTGTAATTCAGTTTGCTTCCTGTAGCAAATATCAGAGCCCTCCTACTCTGCATGAAGCATGCATCATGGAAATCAGTCCGGGTTATCAAATAGAACTGAGCTGTCTTATTTAGTTTTCAGTAGTTCTTTTTAACTATACTCTTACCTGTGTTGGGATATCTTTTAAAAAAATAAACGATAGGTTCAGGAACACCAACAGTCTATAAACTTCAAAATTAGTTTATTTTTTCTTTGACTATTTGAGTAATCCTCAAAACTCAATAATTCTTCTCTTCACAACTACATGTACATTCTGGTTTGGTGTCATGATCATCATGAAGCAATAGTTGCCATCCAATTCCAGTTAAGCATTGGCATGTGAATGCTATAATCTCCTTTTAAGAAGAAAGTCATGCCTTTAAATGTACTAAATATAAAGTCAATTGTTGTAAGTAAAAGATTACTTTCATTTCACCAATATTTATATAGCACTCATGATACAAGCTCTGGCCTAGAGTATTTGTTTCTCTAAAGTTTCTTAAACCGAAGAGGTATACTGAAATAATTATTAGATTTCACCTAAGTATCAAAACACGTGTATGTCGCATGTGCATTTTACTATTTTAGAGAAAGTAAATTAGAGTTTCCCTAATGCTTGTACATATTCTTATTCGTATGGACCCGGGTCTGTTTTATATCAATTCTTATGATATAGATATATATAGTACAGGTAAAAAGGGTACTAAATATGAAATATGGAAAAAGGATATACTTGTATATCTGAATAATTTTCAGGCACATACGTTTGGGGAATTCTAATCTAGAATGTATTATACAGAAACTGAATATGCTTGGGGGAATGTTAGTAGCTTATTTAGAAAGTCTTTTTGATATACCTGTATGTCATCAATACAGACATGATATGGAACCTTATTCACGTGCTTATTGAGTTAACATATACATTCGTTTTCTGGACTGTAAATACCTTGTTTGTGACTAAAAAATTCATGTTTACAAAACTACTTCCGCAATTATCCATGGTGATCTGTCTAAGCACTCAAGGCGAGAGAGGTTTGGCTACGAAGGTAGTGCAACAAACAGATCAGGTTACTGTTTTATTCTGAGTTCACATTGTGCTCTGTGGTTTATTAATCTGCATAACAGATCTCCAAGAATTTTTTAGGTGCATTGGTATATGCATATCCATGCTTTTATGTGTAGTTGGAATGAGATGGGGATAGCCATTGAATTTTTTGTTAGAAGCACAAGTCCAAAGACTGTGATGAGGAAACCATTGGAGTAGAGCAGTAGTATTGTTAGGATTTGGTCATGTTATATATTTAAATACTTCATAAGTAGTATTTGTAAAAAAATCTTTGAATTCTAAAAAAAATAAACACATAGCTCCGCGTACTATTTGACAAATGGATCCAGTAAAAGTTAATGCCCTGCACATCATTAAATTTTTGTTATGTAAACTACCCTGATTTCTTCACATTTCTACTTGGTACAGGGCATTATCTGACAAGATATCTTTGTGTAGCACAGATAATGATTGTTGTGTTCCAAAGAAACCGAAATCATGACCATGTTATTAGAGGAATTTTTCAATATTTTGGATTGGGAGTTCTTCAATTGTGGCTCTACTTGGGTAAGAGCAATATCTGGCATGTAACAGATAAGCCTGGAGCACTCTTTCGCTGGTTCACAGCTTGTGAGGATGCTGTATTAATTATGTGCTTGTGGACAAAAAAATTGGGTATTACAATGGCTAATACTACCCTTTAAGCCTCCAAAGATGCAGTTTGTACACCATAGTATGGAAGCTAACTCCTCTATGTTATTATCGATGACTTTTATTTATATTCTTGTTACATAATGTTCCTACATATAGCACTGAAGCTTTTTGGTGATTATTATCATCCCATTTTTTACATGTCTCCCTTTGTTTTCTTAAGTTCTACCGCCCTCTCTTAAATCTTTTTTTAATACAGCTCTGACATCTCGAATCTATCTTGAAGGCACCCTAACATCAGTAGCCAAAATGGAGTAATTTGCTTGGACCTTTTGAAAGATAGGGCAGCGAATGTTAGGTAGGAGGGTGGCGCGGGATCAAGTTGACGAGGCAAGAAGCAGATAGGGCAGTGAGAGGAGAAAGGCGAGCAGCGCGGGGTTGGGGATGTGAGTAGCAACGCGGGGAAGAAGAAGGTCCTCCCGAGGACCTTGGTGGGCTGGGCCAGCGTGATGTGTTGTTCTTTTCGCTTTCAAGATAGGCAGACGCATATTTAAATACTTCACAAATAATATTTTACTATATAAATAAGAATTTTATTTATCGTGAACTTTTAGACATGTGCGCGCACGTGCATTTTACTTGTATACTATAAGTAGTGAAAATAATCGAAAACTTTTCTCACCCAATTCGGACCTGTTTTACCCCTCACGCTGGACCCACCCCGTTAGGTTGCATGATGGCCGGCGACTGAGTGTTTCTGCCAAAATTTAATTTTTTTCTCACCCACCTCACGTACCCGCCCTCCGTACCCTCTGGGCCCACCACGTGCGCCCCCCACCCGCACTATCCTGCGTCAACACATGCCGCCGCCACCGGTCGCTCCGCCGGTGGGCCTCCCCACACGCCCCCGACACCCCATGGGCCCTCCCTCGTGCTGTCCCACCCGTCGCTGCCGACGCCATGGCCAGCATCGCCATGGCCCCCGGATCCGCACACTCATCTTGGCCGGTCGACGAGCCCATGAGGAAAGCTGGAGAGCCGCGCTGCACAGGAGCAGGGTGGGTGGGCGCTGCCACGAGTGAACGACGCTGGCCCCGCCTGGGAGTATGGTGGATGGGCTCGGTGCGGCGATGCTTGCGGACTGAGAGATTCGGGGCAAGAAGGCCAGCATGGTGGTGACATGGTCGGCGGGCGCGAGGCTCGCAGAATTCGCGGCCATGCGGCGCGTGGCGGCGGAACTGAGCATAGATACCGCGAAGATCGCCATCAGAGTCTCTGGCCAGACCAAGCTGGATGGCGAGAATCGAGATGTTCTCACGATTTGACATCAATGGACACGGCGCGCGGCTCCGGCATTCAGCCAATGCTGAGTGGCATCTTGCACTCGCAATCTTGCCTCCTCCTGGCGGTAGTCTCACCTCCACCCCTTCCGTAGCAGCAGAACGACACCCTATCCCCCCACTCTTCTACACTGGCCTAAAGGAAGAGGAGGAATCATGCCTCCATTGAAGGAAGGAAATTCAATTTCAACATATGCATATATCAAATTGGGGTAAAGCTGATTTGGTAATGTTGATACTGAAACTCGATCAAATTGAATAGGTCATTTTGTTTAGTCCAAATTGGATGTTGATACTTTTCATTAACTAGGACGGTCTTTGGAACGTTCTGTTCTTAAAGCGGATAAAATTGATCCTGGATCTTGATCTCGGGGACAAGAATGTTTTTTAATCTTTTTATCTATGACATCACTTGAGCAATGAGATGAACAAATTGTGTACAAAGAATCAAGTGCATTTTGTGCATGTGTGTTGATATTTGTATTAATCAAACTATGACAACAAGACTTGATGTTTTTTTACAGCTCTGTATGAATCTGTTCTCTTTGCTATAGCAGAGAAGGGAATTAACATATTTTGTTATCCCAGCAGCTTTTGATTTCTTCCACTGAAGTTGGTATGATGCCATTAGGTTTTGCTGCTAAAGTTTCAACAAATGAGAATGCTCAAGTTGAAGAGTTGAACTTGCAATCAGATCAGACGAAGGAATTTGTACAGGCAGAGGGGCATGTTATTCCCCACAAGAGGAGTGCAAAAATCATGGGCAGATGCAATAACAATCCAAGGGCAGATGGATATAAATCACTCACAGGTGTACTTATACCATAGTTCACAGTAGGTAACAGTGTGCCGATTCCTAATGCAAATTTCAGAAATTGTTTTATGGCCTTTGGTAGCAAACTCTTCTGAGTTCAGATAGCATGTTAGGTCATAGAATCCTAAATAGTAAATAACAACATTATCATTTATAGTTTCCTCTACTTCGATCCTCATATTTGATTGACAAATCATTCCGGTGATAACAGGTCAATATTCTCACATTAACAGTATGCCATATTCCTGAGTGGTTCAATATTTTAAGTTGAGTGAATTTCACTGTAGGTCCACGAACTTTTTCTGAGATCTCATCTAGCTCCACAAACTAAAAAAATAGTCATCTAGGTCCGTAAACTTTTTTGGAGATCTCATTTAGGTCCGCAAACTAAATAAGCGGTCATCTGGTTCCATGAACTTTTAAAGAGCGGCCATCTAGGTCCATGAACTTTTAAAGTGCGGTCGTCTAGGTCCAAGACGGTGGCGACGAGCGGGAGGCGTGGAGGTGGTGCTGCTTTGACGGTGGAGTGGGCTGCACCGTGCCCCTGCCTCACGGCCACACATGGCTCGTTGCCGCTACTTTGGACCTAGATGGCTACTTTTTAAAAGTTCATGGGCCTAGATGACCGCTTATTTAGTTGGTGGACCTAGATGAGACATTGGAAAAAATTTATGGACCTAGATGACCGTTTTTTAATTTGTGAACCTAGATGAGATATCGGGAAAAGTTCGTGGACGTACAGTGAAATTCACTCTTTTAAGTTTTTGCAATATAAACTTTGCTGTCTTGCATGTAGCCTTACGTAAATTAGTGAAATAACTATATTTCATTTGGTATGCAGGTGGCCTTTTATTCTCTATGGGTCTTCTAGGATACATCTTCTCCGGAAGCACCATAAGTCTTGTCTTGGGCGTTGCACCAGAGTTCGCCACTTTGCTACTTGGTACTCTCGGTCTAAAGTTTTGGAGGAGTGGCAGATCCAGCTTCTTGTTTATCTTGGCCCAAGCCCCAAGCAGGTAGGGCATCATCATTCTAGCTTTGTGTTATCGTGGATTTGAGTTGCATTCACACTCAACTTTTTTATAAACATTGCTTACCATCCCGTTTCACTTCTGTTTTTTAGCAATATCTGCTTTCCTGGCATGGAAATACTTGCATGCTTACGTCTTGGTAACCTTTCCCGCTCACATATGGAATAGGATGCAATATTACTGTCTCTAAATTGCACTAATCACATACTTTGTGTAGACAAACAGACTCCTTCCTTGGGGCTTCTACGCTTCATTGAGGTAATTTATCCTATATTCATATTACTGTCTTTAAATTGCCCTAATCGCATATTACTGTCTCTAAGTTGGCAGCCATCCCACAACAGTAAAAAGAGAGATTCAGTTTAGGATCAGTGTGGTTGGCAGCAATATAGCACAACTTTGATTATCAATATGTGGTGCACTGCTGCTTGGGTTTTTTCTCTGGGAGTCTTAAACTTTGAGCTAATAAAGTGATAAAGATAAGCTTGCTCAGCTTCTGATTGAGACATTTGTTTTCGACTTCGAAAGTTTGAGGACCGGAGCGTCCGAGGACCGGTGGATGGTCGCTCCTGGCTGTGATGAGTGATTGACAACGTGGTGTGGACTCACTCTTGGCTGAGTATTGTAGGTGTAGGTTGCGACTTGATTTGTGTTGGTGCAGGTGAAGAGTGGGCGCAAAAGGTCTATGCCTTGCAGGGCCTCCGAGGAGTGGAGAGACAAGTAGGCCTGACTCGAGGGACCCGGTAGCCAGCGAGGTCAAGTGCGGGCCGCATGGTGGCAAGAAAAGCAAGACGAAGTCGTCGATCGGAGCCGGTGCAGGGTAGCGGCTCACGTCCGGAGTCTGCACGCGGGGTTTGCGGCGGTTCACCACAAGAACGTCAGGTTACTTGGTTGATCCACGAAACCAAGTCTGGAGGCTCGGCGGGCGGAGACGGGATCCGGGCGCGCCGAGAAGCTTCGATGCCGGCGGACGCGTGGCGGGATCGCAGAGCTTGCGTCGGGAGAACGCGGTCTGCGGCGACGGCGTGGCCGTGTGATGAAAAGGAGTGCTACATGACCTATTTGCACCTGAGGGGTTTGTATCACAACTTAAGTGCTAGGGGTAGCGTGGTCATTTGCCTGACCCGGGAGGGACTCATATATATTAGCTCTACGGTTTCCAGGCAAACCATCCATCCGGACTGCATCTCATTTCCATGTTCCATAGGGTTAGATTTTTTCTTTATTTGTAAAGAATCTGACCTCCGAGTGAATGGAAGCTTTCATGGTTGCGTCGATTCCCCGCTTGTAGCTCGTTGGATTTTCGTGTCTTTTTCGAGCTATTTTCGTCGGTTTTTCGTGCGGCTTATTCCTTCGATTCTGAGGTGTTTGGGTTCGGATTTGTTGGTGGGAATCATGGATAGTTGTCTCGTGCATCTTTGTGCTTGATCCTGATCCCCAAACATCGAATTCGGCCATCGATTGAAGGATTTCGGTTGGACTCTAGTTTTTTGGTTGTGTTCGGTGGCGATTCGATTCCCGGCGATTTAGTTCATTTGAGGACCCAAGTTTTGGGGCATAGCATCCCCTAGGGACGCTTCACATCTGCCCCAAATTTTGCCTCAAGAGCTCAAGCCATTTGGGAGATCCATGGATGGATAGGAGAGGTTGACTTCGCGGTTTGAAGTTCGGGCTGTTCTGTTCGTGCCTGGCGGACAGTCCGCCTGTAGGCCGCGGACAGTCCGCGTGGAGCCGACTGGCTTGGTGTTCTTCATGTTTGTCGTTTGTTCTTGAGCGTCTTCCTTTCGATCCAATTTTCCGGCCATCTTTAGTTGCAGGGGGTTTGGCGGACGGTCCGCCTGGGGTCCGCGGACAGTCCGCATGGAGTGTGTTGGTCGCGGACGGTCCGAGGTGCCTCCACGGACGGTCCGTTATTGTTGGTGCAGTACTGAAGGTTTGCGATTCTTTTTTGGACAGTCCGCCGCTGCCTCACGGACGGTCCGCCGTGGACACGCGGACAATCCGCCCGGAGCTCACGGACAGTCCGTCTGGCACTGCGCAGGGTTGCTAAGTCCTTTGCTTCTTGAGTCATGCTTCTGATTTCGGACTGTTTGGGGTTTGTTCCTAGGGTTGGTAGGCCCGTTGTGACTACGTGACCTTGGCAAACTCGTGTGGGAATCCTTAGTTGTGAATTTGGGGCATAGGCCAAGTTCTCTCTTTGGAGAAGTATTTTTATCGACTCCCATTCACTCCCCCCTCTCTAGTCGCCTAATCGGTCCATCAATTGGTATCAGAGTCGGTTACGGATCTTCGTTATTCTAACCAGTCTAAGATCCAAAGATGGCGGACCAGGAACGAGGTTCGGGTCCTCCACACTTTGATCGTAAGAATTACCATATGTGGCAAAGGCGGATGGCTGCTTTCCTCCACGGCAAGGGTCAGATTCTGTGGGATGTCACGGTGAACACAGCTTATGTTCATCCTGTGAACTTCCTTGCTCCAGGATATAGGGACATGTTCGACGCCAACAACAAGGCGGTCGACTACCTGTACCATTCTCTGTCACTCCGAATTCGAACGGGTTCAGACAAAGGATTTAGCGTGCAGGATTTGGAGCAGTTGAAGAATGCTCATGCCAGGAACGCTCAGGTTCAGGCTCGGCTCTTTGCGACCTACCAGAGAGAGTATGAGATCTTCACTCATCTCCCCGGGCTGTCAGCTCCTTCATTCTCTGGATCGTACCATGTGGAGTGGGAAGATCGAGGCCATCCTAGAGTCAGAGAAGTATGAGACCCTCACGGTGCACGAGCTGTTTTCCAAGATCAAGTCGTCCGAGGTGGACCGTGGGTGCGTGCAAAGATCGAGAACCTGACTGATCCCATAGTTTGGCTCTCGTATCTGGTTCAAGGACTAATGCTAACATGTCTTCGAGACATTTTTCTTTGTCTTGCCTTGTGTCCATGCCAGATGAGGAGTTCGACGTGCTGGGTGAGGAGGACCTCGCGTTGTTGAGCAGGCGGCTCGAGCGCATGTACACGAACCGCAAGAACTCTCGGAGGAGCTCGGGCATGTGCTACCAGTGCAGGAAGCATGGGCACTTCATCGGCGAGTGACCGGAAGCCATGGAGTTCAAGCCCGAGCACAAGCACCGTCCGAGGACCGACCACAAGCACCACTCGAGGGATGACTACAGGGGCAAGAACAAGTCTGAGCGAAGGCCGAGGAAGAGTGGTGGTCACAAGAAGGAGCGGGCGATGGTGGCCGATGCGAGCGACATCGACTCAAGCTCCTGGTACTCTTCATCGAGCTCAAGTGATGAAGAAGAGAACCGGCACAAGGGCAAGCGGTCGGGCAAGAACATCAACGGGTTGTGCTTCACTGCCCAAGGCTTTTTCAGCATGGCACTAGCTTCGCAAGCAAGATGAGCAACAAGGATGACTCGGGCTCCGACTCCGAGGAAGAGGTAAACAATGATCCATCCTTCTTGATAGCGGAGAATGCTAGGTTGAATGACTTGCTTGACAACCGTGATGATGTGCTTAGAAAGACCAACAAGGAGAAGAGGGAGTATAGGTCTTTGCTTGGAGAGGCTAAGAAGAAGGTGGTTGAGTTAGAATCTTTGCTTGATGATGCTAGGGCTCAGAGAGATTCTCCTAAGTCTGCTCCTATTTTGACCAATGAACCTGAATGCACTGATTGTTCTACTTTTCTTGGTGAATTTACTGTGCTTAAGAGAAGTATGCCTCCAAGGTGGAGGAACTAGATGTGCTTAGGGTTGAGCTAGATGAGATGAAATCTAGACCCTCCTTGCTTGGTGCTTGCACTTCTTGTCCTGTTTTGCATGAGAAGCTAGATGTTTCGCTTGTGTATGCTAGATTTCTAGAGGCTTATCTGAAAGCTCCTATTCCTACATCATGCTTACTTGTGAAATAAATGTTGTGAAGAATATGCTTGCACACTATGTTGATCGCTTGCAGGATGAGAATGATAGTTGGGACAGTTGATGGGTTGGTTGTCTGGTCATGAGCTTCAGTTGAGGATGATGATCAGGGAATTTAAGTGCCAAGATGGAGAAGCGCTTGGGGCAAACAAGGTTGGTGAGGGAAGTGTTGGGAATGAGGGGAAGATTGGGGATATCCCAGAGCCACAAAAAACCTACCACAAAAATGCCTTTGTTCCTAAACTGAATCATTTTAGGAATCGACTAGACACAACCCCAGCTCCACCGTGTTTCCTCCACAAACCGACAACTTTCAGAAACCCATCAAGTTCAAGAGTGACTTGGGGAATGAGTTCTTTGGGAAGAAGGGAGAGAAATCAAGTGAGGAGAAACCAGAGCCCAAAGAGAACCCAAAACCAAAACCGAAACCCTTCCATTGTGAGTATTGTGGGAGGGATGAGCACCTTGCTGAGTTTTGCTTCAGGAGGAAGCGTGAGGAGAGGTTGGCTATAGAGTTGGCCAACAAGGACAGGTACCGCCCTTCTCGTGGTGTGCCTGAGCCTAGGTTGGTGCCGAGAGGCAAGGGTATGGTACGTAGCATTTACCCTCAAGAGAGGCGTGAGTTTGTGCCTCGAGGTTAGGGATGGCAACGGGGCCCCGATCCCCGATTCCCCGCGGGGAATTCCCCTATTAGGAGACGGGGATGGTAACAATTTTGTCCCCGCGGGGAGCTAAACAGGGAGAAATTTATCCCCGTCGGGGATGGCGGGGGCGGGGATGATCCATCGTTCCCCGTCCCCGTTTCCCTGCTACCCCGACTACGCGTTGTCTGGCCCAATAAATAACAGCCCATGAGTGCAAGCCCAAATATCGCAGTATAGAACCAGAGTCGAAAGCAACTAACCCTAACAAATCCTTTGTTCCCCTGCTGCTCTCCCCGTCCCTCCCAGACCCCACTGCCGCAAGTTGCTGCCGCCGCCCCACTGCCATTGCTGGATACCACGCTAACCCCAGGCACGAACGCGCAACATCCCTCGCGGCCGCGTGAGGCGCACTCTCGAGGCCTGCGACAAGAGTTCAAGTAGACAAGCACCTAGAGCCGGACGTAACCAGAGCTTTTAGAATCTCGATTTTGAGATGCAAGCTCATTTGTCCTCTTGATGTTGCTTTTGAGTTTTCAATGCCACGAATGAAAAGCTCCTTTGTCCTCTCTGTTTTGTATCTGTATGGCGCATAACGAATTTATTTCTATTGAGAAAGTTCAACAATTCTTGTTTGAATCCAAAGCCATTTGAATGCAGTTGAGAAAAGAACTTAGCAATCTTGGATTGAACAGACGAATACAGAAGGGAACGGGGATCCCCGCGGGGATTTATCCCCGCGCGGGGATGGGGACGGGAAAAATTTCCCCCGCGAGCTCTAGCGAGGACGGGGACGGGGACTTTTTCTCCCCGTAGGGACGGGGACGGGAGGTCGATCCCCGACGGGGAAATCCCCGTTGCCATCCCTACTCAAGGTGAGCCTCCACATAGATAAGGTGTTAGGCGTGTTGGGTTTGGGCGTGGTGAGTTCGCTGGACGTTCCTTCTCTCGTGGCCAATACGAGTATGGGGGGAACGATCGCAACTTTAGGTCCCAGAGGAGCTACGGGCCACGGTCTTTCCTTCGTGGTACGCGTAGTCCTCCAAGGGGACGAGTGGGTGTTCCACCTAGGAGAGACAGGATGGATTTTGCTGACCCCACGTTTGAGAAAATGGCGATGCACTGGTTTGATTCGTTTTGTACTAACCCCAGTGCTGAGTCATTTTCTCACTCTCGCTCTCATTTTTGATTTTGCAGGTGGGAGACATGGAGGGCTTTTGGTTGATCGACTCCGGTTGCTCTCGACACATGACCGAAGATCGACGGTGGTTCTCCAGCCTCACCCCGGTGATGACCAAGGAGTACATCACTTTTGGGGATAATGGGAAGGTAGAGTGCTTTCAGTGGGCACGGTGAAGGTGAGTGAGTCTATGACTCTTCGTCGTGTTTCTCTTATCAAGTCTTTGGGGTACAATCTTCTCTCTGTCTCCCAACTTCTTGATGAGGGATTTGAAGTCCATTTCAAAACGGGTTGTTCTCTTGTTTTGGATTCTCGAGGCGATCTCGTGTGCACGATCGTCCCTGAGGGTCAAATTTTCAGAGCCGATTTTTCTCAATGTGTTGGCTCTTCTCGTTGTTTGGTTGCTGGTGTTTCAGCGGAGCTTTGGAAATGGCATAGGACACTAGGTCACTTGAGTTTTGACTTGTTGTCACGCTTGAGTGGGTTAGGATTAGTCCGAGAATTGCCAAAGTTGAAATACCAAAAGGATTTGGTATGTGCTCCGTGTAGGCATAGCAAGATGGTCGCCGCCTCTCATCCGCCTCTGATATCCGTTATGACAGAGAGGCCATGCGAGCTGTTCCATATGGACTTGGTTGGTCCAGCTCGTGTGTGCTCGACGGGTGGGAAATGGTATGTCCTTGTGATTATGGACGACTATTCTCGCTATACTTGGGTCTTCTTTTTGGCTGACAAGGGGGACGTTTGGTTTTGTGAGGGATCTGATCTTGAGGTTGAAGAACGAGAGACATGGAGATGTTGTTCGAGCTATTCGTAGCGACAATGGTAGTGAATTTAAAAACTCTCATTTCGAAACCTTTTGTCGTGATTTGGGTCTCGAACATCAGTTTCCTTCTCCTTATGTGGCTTGTCAGAATGTTGTGGTGGAAAGGAAGAATCGTTCCCTTTGTGAGATGGCTCGGACGATGCTCGATGAGCATAGGACTCCAAGGAGATATTGGGCTGAGGCGGTGAATACCGCTTGCCATGTTGGGAACTGGATCTTTCTCAGGGCCTTCTTGAACAAGACATGCTATGAGCTCATGCACGGGCGAGCACCTAGAGTGAGCCATTTCAGGGCTTTTGGTTGTCGGTGCTTTATTCTCAAGAAGGGTAGGCTAGATAAGTTTGAGTTGAGGTCTTCCGATGGGATTTTCTTGGGTTATGCTAGTCATTCTAGAGCATTTCGTGTGCTCAACCTTGATACTAACCTAGTCATGGAGACTTGCGAGGTGACCTTCGACGAGACACAACCATGCAATTCGTCTATCTTTGAGTGTGCAGGTGATGATGACGTTGGCAAGAAGATCTTTGAGGACGAGGAGGATGATGCTGGAGAGGATGATGGTGAAGCTCCAGCCACGCATGTACCCTCTACTTCCACTACGACGACTACGATGCAGGATGGTCCATCCCCAACACCGCCTACGATCCAGCAAGATCAAGTGGAAGCAGATGTTGAGGGGGAGGTTGTCTCCAGGCGAGAGGCACCGAGGCGTGTTCAAGTTGAACATCCGCCCTCAAGAATCATCGGCGACATCAATAAGCGTATGACATGGTTGAGGTTCAGAAATGCTTCTCACTTTGCTCATTCAGCTTTTGTTGCTACCTTTGAGCCGAAAGACATTGAACACGCTCTATCTGATCCTAATTGGGTGAATGCCATGCATGAGGAGTTGGAGAATTTTGAGAGAAACCAAGTGTGGGAGTTAGTGGAGTCACCACCAAATTGCGAACCTATTGGGACAAAATGTGGAAAAATAAAGAGGGAGAAAATGGTGAGGTGGTGAGGAACAAGTCGAGGTTAGTTGCTCAGGGCTATAGTCAGAAGGAGAGGATAGACTATGAGGAGACATTTGCTCCTGTAGCTCGTTTGGAGGCAATTAGGATCCTTCTAGCCTTTTCTATGGCTAAAGGGTTCAAATTGTACCAAATGGATGTGAAGAGTGCCTTCTTGAATGGGTTTCTAGAAGAGGAAGTTTATGCGAAGCAACCATCGAGCTTTGAGAGTGCTGAGTTTCCCCACAGGGTGTATAGGCTGAGAAAAGCGTTGTGTGGGCTGAAACAAGCTCCCCATGCTTGGTATGGCCGTTTTAGGGGGTTCTTGTTTAGCAAGGGGTTTGAGATGGGCAAGGTTGATAAGACTCTTTTTCTCCTCAGGCAGAGTGATGATATCCTAATTGTTCAGGTGTACGTGGATGATATTGTCTTTGGTGGCTCGTCTCACTCTTTGGTTGCGAGGTTTGCAGAGGATATGAGCAAAGAATTCGAGATGTCTATGATGGGAGAATTGCAGTTCTTTCTCGGGCTTCAGATCTAGCATAAGAAGGAGGGAACCTTTGTGCATCAAGCCAAGTACATGAAGGACATCCTCAAGAAGTTCAAGATGGATGACTCGAAGCCCCTATCGACATCGATGATTACGACTACAGCACTCGACGTGGACGAGAACGGAGAGCCCGTGGACCAGAAGGAGTACCAGAGCATGATCGGCTCCCTCTTGTACTTGACAACGACGAGGCCGGACATCCAGTTTTATGTGTGTCTGTGCGCTCGTTTTTAGGCGTCACCGAGGACTTCACATTGGCAGGAAGTCAAGCGGATCTTCAGGTATCTTCGATACACTCCTGAGCTCGGTCTTTGGTACTCGATGTCCTCTTCCCTTTCGCTTCTTGGTTTTTCGGATATCGACTTTGCGGTGTGTCGAGTTGATCGGAAATCGACTTCGGGTACTTGCTAGTTTTTGCGTTCCTCGCTTGTTTCTTGGTCTTCTCGCAAACAGTCTAGTGTAGCTCAGTCTACCACAGAAGCCGAATATGTTGTTGCCGCTAGTTGTTGCTCACAGCTGCTTTGGATCACATACACGCTAAGTGACTTTGGTGAGGAGTGTTCCCATGTACCTCTCATGTGTGATAGCACGAGTGCCATTAGTGTTGCCAAAACCCCGTGCTTCACTCTAGAATTAAATACATAGAAGTGAGGTACCACTTCCTGAGAGACAATCTTGAGAAGGGAAACATAGACCTCATCCATGTACCTACAGAAAAGCAGCTTGCCTGTGACAACCCCACCCGAGATAATTCCGTACTATCGCCTAAACCACTCCACTTGGTCATTAAGCGATAATAAAGAACCATCCTGTTGAGTGTTGTCGGGTTAACACCTGGTAAATCACTTGGAAACACAGAGAGGATCGAACGTATGCATTAAACTCCCACGAAGGAGAGTCCAGAGTGCCTTACACATTAATACTAATCTCCTCGTAGGGTCCAATTATTACAAACCATTGTTTCTGACATAAAAGTGATCATTCAGAGTTTCATTAAAAACAGCGGAAGTACTAATAACGATACGTTATGACATCACCAGAGGCCATCTGTGATGCCATCACTCAACGTCCTCATCCACCCATTCCAGCTCCCAGCCGGGTGGAATCTCACCAGGCCAAACAATTTCACCTGAAAACAACAATTATAGCAAGGCTAAGTAGACTTACCCGGCAAAAATTACCTCTAGTCATGTAGGCCTTTGGCTGGTGGGTTTGTTTTGCCAAAAAGCAACTAGGATCATGGATCCTTACTTTCAACATTTTAGCTCAGATTCTAGTGAAATTACCATTACTACCATGAGCAACTAATATAATCAAGAATTTTACAATGCAATTAATTCACGCAGGGGATTTCACATAGTTCCATTATTAAGGGATATCATGGCCAGCTGATTAAGCAGTCTCGGATAGCAGTGAGAGGCCGACAATCGATTGATTTATAAACCCTTGCAAGGTAAACCTAAACACACGGAGCGGTGCCCCACAGAGCTGACACCGACCAAACGGTTCCCAAAAATCCTCGGGTTGGGATGATAGCCTACAGTCCCGGGTACAAGGCTATCTGGAATGCCCACTTAGTACATCCAGCCTCACACATGTACCCTCCTCCCGGTTGCAAGGTTGCAAGCCGAGCAGGAGACGAATCGAGATTAGTAGTAGTAAAATCCCGTACCGTCTCATTAAGGTACTAAGCTTACCGGTCCCATTCCCGACAAGTGCTCAGTACATTCAAACGCTTAGCTCACGAAGCCATTGGACCGGAGCCCAAATCCCATGCTCTTACCACATGAGCAATTCATTAATTTGAATGGGGGTTCCACAAAAGGGAAACCTATTCTCGCGAGTGACGAACATCACTCGACTTTTACCGGGTCCTTACAGCATAGCATCTAGCGACCTATCATGCTAGTGAAAGACCATAGGTATTTATGGATCATGCAACTAGGGTTTCATTTCAACTCCTGAACTTAAATGCACATACAATAACAAGAATGTAAATTCCGAAGTTTTAAAGAAACACTGGGAGTTAATGAATAAACCGGGGCTTGCCTTCGCTAGCACAAGCAGTTAGACAATCTTCCGGACTTTGGCCCGGATCTTGCCCTATGGCGACGTAGTGCACGCCTCCTCCGGCTCCCTCGTTCACGTCTTCTGACACGAGCGTGTAATTACCATCGGGAACTTCTACACGGAGGATGCAATGCAAAACTTGAGTGACATTTCGTACTTAAATAATTCCAAACAACTTATGACAACACGGGGTGCACGTTTGAACACATTCACCTAGATAATAAATACATTCAGCATACTCTTCCTATAAAGAGACAAATGCAAAGCTTTCTCGTCTAGACTTTCCAATAGTGACTGTGTACATACATATATATATAGGTGAATGCTGAATGTATATAAAGAGACAAATGCTGAATATATATATATATAAATGAATCAATGTAATTCACATACAACAGCAGCAACAGCTACGAGTGGCATAGGGTTGGTCATATGCACCTTAAGAAAAGCATTAAACATTTCTCCCTTTAAATATACTCAAAAATCCTATTTAGCCTTTTCTTTAATGTGATTGAGTGCACATCTATAAAAGAATATCTTAATTAAAAACAAACAGCAAGGAAATTTATTTTTAATATCACCATTTCACTTCCTTAGCTCCTTCTCATGACTTATGCATAAAGGATGCATTTTCCTATTTCTCTTTACTAGATTAAACTAGTTTGAACTCCTTTTAACCAATTAGGACCTATCAAGCCTGACCAACAGCACCTATTGGTCCTAATGACCAGGAGCACTTCCTTGGACAGCAAAAGACTAGCCTTTGCACCACTGAATTTAATTACACGAATTAATTGCATTACTAGTTAGCATATAAAGGGATAATGCATAATAAAATAATTACAACAGAAAAGAGTTCAAACTTCTCCTACACATGCTTTGGTCCAAAACAAGCTCAAAGAACTAAGAAACACACATATAGCCCTCATGGAACATGCTACACACATTTATGATTAAACACAAGAATAAATGAGGAAACAATATTTCTAACAGGGATAAAATCATGGTAAATTCACCAAGGATGCTTTTTAGCATAACATGACTATATCCAAAAGTTGGGCTTAAAAATAATTATATTTTGGGCTACAAAAATCATCCAGGCAGATTTATCAATTCCACAAAATGATTTTTATAAAAAGATTTCTTTGTTAACTTTGTGCAATTTTTGGTACAGAACCTGGTCATGCTTGTTCCCACAACATATCCAAAGTTCAGCTCCAGATCAGTTGTAGATTTTACAGAATCACAGATCTAGGTATTTCACAGTTGTATTTTTCAAGCAAAAAATAAAGCTCAAAAATATATACACCTTTGGAGAAAGTTGTAGTTTTTGCCACACTGAGAATAACAAAATTGGGTTTGCTATTTTTGGATTTTTCTACAATTTTTAATCGATTTTATAAGTCACAGCCAAAACACAACAAAGAGTATAGAATCTTTTAGCACTCGGATCCCTGGAGGTTTTTGAATCTTCACAACTCTGCCCTTGACTTTAGCAGGCAGGCCCTCGATTCCCCAAAATCCCTCACAGGGTTGCCCCCGGCGGCGGGGAAGGGCTCGCCGGCGACGAGGGGGGACTGGGGTTGGCAACAAAAGACCGAGATGCTCGATTCCACTCACCTAGGGTCTGTTGGTCACGGATTTGGGGTAGGGATTGCTCCGGTGAGCAGGCGCGACGGAGTCCGACGACGGCGGCCACTGGAAACGTTGCTCCGTCGAACTGACGAGGGGAGCTGGACAACAAGCAATGGTAGAAGCTTTAGGAAGTCCTAGGGAGGAGGTTTGAAGCGGCGGTCGGCTGCGAGAGCGGCCGGCGCACGAAACTCACCGGGGAGGGTCCAAGCCGACGGCGGCGACTGCCGTAGACCAGACTCCGGGGCGGAGGGAGAGGCTGTGCTATCCAATGCGCGGCACAGGGGGGTCTCAGTGGGGCTATAGAAGCGGCTACAGGGTCAATTTGTTCGAGGCGCAAGACGGAAGTGGAGCTCACCGGGTGGCACCCATGGCGGACGGCGGCGGCTCAGCGCTCGCGCGAGGAGAGGAGGTGGCCGCTTAAGTAGCCGGGCGCAAGGCGGTGAGGGAAGTTTCTTGCGTGCCAAGGGAACCAAGTCATGGCATGGGCCGCGGCATGGCAAGTACGGCGACGTATGGGCGGCGGCGGGCGCCGGCCTCGGGGCCAATAGCGGCGAGGGCGGTGCACGGCCGGCGATTGGGAGGGGACACGCGTGGCACCGGTCTCTTGCCTAGACCACATCACCCATACCTTGCCACGGTGCGCAAGACACCCCGCACGGACCAGGGCGGTCGGAGGCGGGCCTCGGTGTACGCGCTCGGGCGGCGGGTCGGCACGCCGCGGACGACGTCGCGCGCGATCGTGCACGTGGCGCGGGTCGGCTCGTTTGAAATTTCATTTAGCTCTGTTTGAACCTATTTTTCTCCAGATTTTTGAACTGCAGTGACCAATCAACGATAAATATAGAAGTTGTAGACCAATCAACCCTCTACAACTTTTACAAAGGGCGTATGGCCTTTTTCTCAACCATTTGTGCCCAAATTTGATGCCAAGTTGCAGGAATCCTTGGCTCCAGTGAATAGTTCCTACAGGCGTTGACTTTCATTTTTCACCCTTTTGCACTCCAAACCAGCAATGCCGCCCAACATGAAAGTTGTGTCCCTCGACAAAACACACAACTTTCCCATTGGGATATTTTGAAATGTTTAGGAAAAATTTGGAGAACGCGGCAAAAATTCCGGCTGACATGGATGGGTCAACAAGGAATCAAGGATTTTTGAGTGGGGTTTTGACCAAGGTGAACTTTGGTTGACCAAAAGGAGTCATTAGGGTTTGTCGGTGAAGTTTTTGAGGTGATGGCCCAGGTGAACCGTCGTTTGACCAAAGTCAACACTGTTGACTGGGTGACTAGGGTTAATTAACCCGGTCGAAAACCTAGGGCGTCACATTGCCGATATCCTAACCAAGCCTTTGGACCAAGCTACATTTGCTCGTTTGCGAGGAGAGCTTGGAGTTGTTTTTCCTGTTTGAGCTTCAGTTGGGAGGGTTGATGTGCATATGCATGTTGCATTTTCATTTATGTATCGTATCATGTTTGCATCTTTGTATCATAGACTGCACTTATAACATATGCCATAGAGATGTGCTTCTCTCATATGCTTTGCTCACCATGATATGCTAGAGATGAGGTTATGACTTTGCTTGTGATGCTCATGAGATGTATAGCTATGCTCTTGGTTGCTTTGGGATATATATGCTTGTGAATGCCTTTTTAAAAAAATGCTATATGATCCTCTCTTGTGAGTAGAATGCCTCTCATGTTCAATTTGGGTGCTTATGGCTATATCTTGCTTAATTTGTGCTTGGAATCATGTTCTTTTCATTTGAGATCAAAGATCCATCTATCATCATGAATGTTTAGCCTACATGCTACCTTATGGAGAAGCCTAAACTTCTTTTTGCCGCAAAGGTACTTCATGTACCATGCTTAACTACAAATCATGAAAATGGTATGTGAAAAGCCTATGTTCTTCCATGTTATAAATGTTTTAAATTCCTTATCTTGGGTGCTAAACCGTTGCATGATGTTCACCAATGAGAAGTCTCATATCTAGAAGTGGACACATCGCTCGGTGGCTTTGACATGACATGAGATAGCTTGTAGGTGTTTGTGATGACCTTGTGATGAGAATGTATGACCTTGCATGAATTTTGTGAGTTATATGTTGTGTGTGCTCTTTTTTATCATGTTTAGGCCCTATGCTCATGAGAGGGAAATTTCTGTGAAAAATGCTCCATTTTGTTCATGGCTATGTCACTTGCTTGTATGTCCCTTTCTATCTTGTTGGCGATGATCGTGCTCAAATTGTGGCTATCTTGCTTGTCTATATCTCAATTTTAGCATGTTGTAGTGATCTTTGTATATTTGAGAAGCACATGCTTGCATTTGTAGACTTGATTCATGCATTACCAACAAGGGAGAGGAAAGTACCCAATTCATGTTTTCAGTGGGAGTTTTGCATCAAGGGAAAAAAATTGGGAGAAATGCATTTGTTCAGGGGGAGTTTGCATTCATGCATTTGGGAGCTCTTTTTCGCCTGAATTTTAGTTGTGCTCTTTTACCGATTGTGTCGAGCCCTTTTGCCTCACCTTGAGGAGTCAATAATTTTGGAGCATTTTATCTCGGTTGTGTCGAGCCGTTGCCCTTGTCTTAGGGGACCGAGATCTTTCTCACTCAAGTGATCTTTTCTTGGCTTTTGTTTGGCTTTTGATCATTTGCTTGAGTTTTTCTTTCGTTTCTTTTCTTTTTCTCTTCTCTCTGAATTGGTTACTTGTGTGTATTGTCAATGCACTCATCAAGGGGGAGATTGAGGACCGGAGCGTCTGAGGACCGGTGGATGGTCGCTCCTGGCTGTGATGAGTGATTGACAACGTGGCGTGGACTGACTCTTGGCCAAGTATTGCAGGTGCAGGTTGTGGCTTGATTTGCGTTGGTGCAGGTGAAGAGTGGGCGCGAAAGGTCTATGCCTTGCGGGGCCTCTGAGGAGTGGAGAGACAAGTAGGCCTGACTTGAGGGACCCGGTGGCCAGCAAGGTCAAGTGCGGGCCGCATGGTGGCAAGAAAAGCAAGACGAAGTCGTCGATCGGAGCCGGTGCAGGGTATCGGCTCACAACCGGATTCTGCACGCGGGGTTTGCGGCGGTTCACCACAAAATCGTTGGGTTACTTGGTTGAGCCACAAAACCAAGACCGGAGGATTGGCGGGCGGAGACGGGATTCGGGAGCGCCGAGAAGCTTCGATGCCGGCGGATGCGTGGCGGGATCGCAGGGCTTGCGTTGGGAGGACGCGGTCTGCGGCGACGGCGTGGCCGTGCGATGAAGAGGAGTGCTACATGACCCATTTTCCCCTGAGGGGTTTGTATCACAACTTAAGTGTTAGGGGTAGCGTGGTCATTTGCCTGGCCCAGGAGGGACTCATATATATTAGCTCTAGGGTTTCCAGGCAAACCATCAATCCAGGCTGCTTCTCATTTCCTTGTTCCATAGGGTTAGATTTTTCCTCCGTTTGTAAAGATTCTGACCTCCGAGTGAATGAAAGCTTTCATGGATGCGTCGATTCCCCGCTTGTAGCTCATTGGATTTTCATGTCTTTTTCGAGCTATTTTCGTCGGTTTTTCGTGCGCAGCTTGTTCCTTCGATTCTTAGGTGTTTGGGTTCGGATTTGTTGGTGGGAATCATGGATAGTTGCCTCGTGCATCTTTGTGCTTGATCTTGATCCCCCAAACTCCGAATTCGGCCATCGATTGAAGGATTTCGGTTGGACTCTAGGTTTTTGGTTGTGTTTGGTGGCGATTCGATTCCCGGCGATTTAGTTCGTTTGAGGACCCAAGTTTTGGGGCATAGCATCCCCTAGGGTCACATCTCCCCCAAATATTTCCTCAAGAGCTCAAGCCATTTGGGAGATCCATGGATGGGTAGGAGAGGTTGACTTCGCGGTTTGAAGTTTGGGCTGTTCTGTTCGTGCATGGTAGACAGTCCGCCTGTAGGTCGTGGACAGTCCGCGTGGAGCCGGCTGGCTTGGTGTTCTTCGTGTTCGTCGTTTGTTCTTGAGCGTCTTCCTTTCGATCCAATTCTCCAACCGTCATCAGTTGCCGAGGGTTTGGCGGACGATCTGCCTGGGGTCTGCGGACAGTTCGCGTTGAGTGTGTTGGTCGCGGACGGTCCGAGGTGCCTCCACGGACGGTCCATTATTGTTGGTGTAGTACTAGACGTTTGCGATTCTTTTTCGGATAGTCTACCGCTGCCTCGCGGTCGGTCTGCCGTGGTCACACAGACAGTCCGCCCGGAGCTCGCGGACAGTCTGCCTGGCACTGCACAGAGTTGCTAAGTCCTTTGCTTCTTGAGTCGTGCTTCCGCTTTGGGATTGTTTGGGGTTTGTTCCTAGGGTTGGTAGGCCCGTCGTGACTACGTGACCTTGGCAAACTAGTGTGGGAATCAATGGTTGTGAATTTGGGGCATAGGCCGAGTTCTCTCTTTGGAGAAGAATTTTTATCGGCTCCCACTCACTCCCCCTCTCTGGTCGCCTAATCGGTCCTTAAAAGTTGCAGATGTTTTGTAGTCAGGATGGCTGGTAGCTTCAATTCTCAAACGAATGAACGGAGTTTCAAATATTCCAATACCTAGCAACTCATTAGCAACATGACTGGTTGTGCTGTTGTTTTTCTTAATCTTATTCAAGAGGGATACTTGTAGTTCTGTCCTATCTACTCACAAAGTTTGGATTTAAAATTAAAGTTGTATATAGAGAAATAAAAATGATAAATTTCATTAGGGGTAGATTGGACCACTTGAAATAGTTTAGGACGGTAAATCGAGCCTAAATTGTTTTCGGACGTGTAGATGAGCGAAGTAAAATTAAGCCATGCGAACAAGGTACCTATGTTCATTTAAAACTGTATTATTTAATTATTGTGTTTTTAAAGCACTTTACTATTTGATAAAATTTTTAATTATTGGTTTTTTTGAGACACGTGCACGAACGTGTGAATATAAAAGAGATGATAAAAAAGAAATAGATAAGGTGATCTTAAAAAAATAGATAAGATTCCGTATAAAATATTTCATATATTACAACATTCCGTTTATTACCTTATATACTACTCATACTATGAATACTACCCATACTACCGATAAAAAAACTGGTAGTATAGAATTAATCTCAACCATCTGATCCTTACATATACGTTTTTTTCTATTACATACGAGTCATTTTCATTCAATAGTACAGGCTAGTATTGTGCGAAGTAAAAGACCTCAAAATTAATCCCTGCTGCCAAGTTTTTCATTTTAGAAAAATCAGCCATTCAATATATAAATCCAGTGCTCAGCTGGTTTAAATCTAGATTACCATTTTGTGTTGAAAAAGAAAATGTGCCGAACCGACTTCTGACTGAACAATAACACTTTTTAGTGGTATCTGAAAAGGCTGAGTGGGATACAATGGCTGTGTCGCTGTGATACAAACAGTTTGGATGTAAAGAAAAAGGAAACCCATCAGCCAATCTTTTACGTTCACATCGTCCATGACATTAATTGAGTGGTGGTCGAAGGATTTGTGATGCTGGCAAAATGAATATTTACATCTTAGCCATTCCATCCATGAACATTAACATCACATACACGCATTATATACAGCTGTAGCCTATATCTTAAATCCTATGTCACACTTTTTTTTCATATATGCACAATTTACCAGGCAACAGACTGTTGGCACTCTCATAGAAGAAATGGAGGTTTCAAGCTAAAGGGCGTTGCAGTAACTGAACCGACATGAGTTCTGCACATAGCAAGTAAAATTTAACCATAGTGAAGTCACAGGTGTGAGACATAAGATAACAACAGCACAAAATCAGTGAAGTTGAGATATCAACTGTCCCTGGCAAAAGGGAAAAGAAAACGTACTGTTAACATGGATTCTTTCCAATTTTCCACTCTCTGTTCCAGATTTTGTTGCTTCAACGATGTCCTGTTCAATGCCTACAAATAGAAAAAAGAATGTACAATAAGAGTCACAAGATAGAAATCAGTTTCTTTAGAAAGACCTGAAGTTCTATTTTGGTTGCAATTAATTCCTACTGGTTGCCCACAGGGAATGCGAATCCAGATATATCTTTTTGTGAATGCATTGTGCACTCCCGAGTATAGTACAGGACGTTTCAGGCTGGTTGCAAATTGTTTGGGGAATAATTCCCTGTGTATTCCTCCAACCCTAGAGAGGGTGGGTAAATAGAGTTAGCTATACATGGGCCACTATGGGCTGTACACAGGTCATGGGCCACTCACACATAAATACACTAACACCCCCCCAGCAGTTTGGACTTCCGGCGCAGCGGTGTCTGGCCAACAAAGAAAAAAACTCACACACAAGGCCCCCCGCAGCCACAACTAGCCACTGGCTACGTTGAGGCTGGACCGGAACTTCGAGAAGGTCGAGGAAGGAAGACCCTTGGTGAAGATGTCAGCGAACTGGGAGGTGGTCGGGACATAGAGAACCCGAACATCGCCAATAGCCACCCGATCACGAACGAAGTGCAAGTCAATCTCCACATGCTTCGTCCGCTGATGCTGAACCGGGTTGGTGGAGAGGTACACAATGCTGACGTTATCGCAGTAGACGAGTGTGCTCTTGGCGAGTGGGCTGTGAAGCTCAGCCAAGAGCTGTCGGAGCCAGGACGCCTCAGCCACGCCATTAGCAAGAGCCCGGTACTCCGCCTCAGCACTTGAGCGAGAGACAACCGGCTGTCGCTTGGACGACCAGGAGATCAGGTTGCCACCGAGGAAGACGGCATAACATGAGGTAGAGCGGCGTGTGTCCGAGCACCCCGCCCAGTCAGCGTCAGTGTAGACGACCAGCTCAGCAGACGGAGACCGGAGGAGGACCAAGCCAAAGTCAACAGTGCCTCGAACGTAGCGAAGGAGGCGCTTCAGCACAGCAAGGTGTGACTCCCGTGGATTATGCATATGGAGGCAGATCTGCTGGATAGCGTAGGTGAGATCCGGCCTGGTGAAGGTGAGGTACTATAAGGCTCCAGCAAGACTCCTATGTAGGATCAGCCACAGGGTCACCCTGAGTAGCAGACAGCTTCGCCTGAGTGTCAACAGGAGTAGAGCAAGGCTTGCAATCAGTCATCCCGGCACGCTCCAGGATATTCAGGGCATACTGGCGCTGGTGAAGGAGAAGACCAGTCTGACGGGGCTCAACTGTCATGCCCAAGAAGTGGTGAAGCTGACCCAGATCCTTCATAGCAAACTCCTGCTGAAGTGAGGTGATAATCCTCTGAAGCAGCTATGGACTGGAAGCAGTCAGAATAATGTCATCAATGTAGAGGAGGAGGTAGGCAACCCCATCAGCATGGTGATATATGAACAACGAAGTATCTGACTTGGCCCCAACAATCCACTTGCCGGTCACCACATTGCAACCCGACGGACGTGGCATAAGGTCCCAAGTCTGGTTCGCGAGAAATGCTCCATACTCCTCTTCCATCGTGCGATGCCAGTTCGGATCTGCCAGAGCCTCACGAACCGACGTCGGGATCGGAAAAATCCGCGGCTCCCCCTCGGTAGCAGAGGGCCCGCGGCCGAAGAACCCCGGTCGCCTGCCGGGTCACCATGGATGGGTGTGACGAGGATCCCGATGGATGGCCGGCGGGTGGTACACGACCGACTCCACCCGAGAGCGCCGTGGGGGAGGCGGCGGTGGCAGCGGCGGAGACGGAGGCGGTGTGAGCGCTGGTGGAGGAGTCGGAGACGGTCCTGGTGACGGTGGTGGAGGAGGCGGAGCCGTGGAGCGGCGCCCGTAGACATGGCGCAGAGGAGGCACATAGTCTACAAGCACCGCTGGTGGAGGAGCCGGAGAAGGTAGTGGCGGTGGAGGCACCGGACGACGCTGGAACACCTGCACGAGCTCGGCGTAGCGTGCAGGTGGTGGCGGGGCCGCGCGTGGCGTGGGTGGAGGCGCCGGAGCCGCGTGTGGCGCGACGAGGGGCGCCGGGGGCACGGGGCCGCGTGTGGCGCGGCGAGGGGCACCGATGACACCGGGGCCACGCGTGGCGCGGCCGAAGGCACCAAGCCCACGTCAGGTGCGACGAATGGCACCAGAACCGTGGGTGGTGCAAGAGGAGGCTCAGGCGCCGCCGGAGGAGTCAGAGCCGGTGGTGTACCAGAAGAACCTGCTGGAAAAGGAAAAACAGAAACAGGCGGCTGCACCACCGGGTCAGAAAACATGGACTCAATGTCAGGATCCGGAGTGGGTGTGGAAGAGGAGGAAAAGGGGAAGTCCGACTCGTCAAACACAACATGTCAGGATATAAGAACCCGACGAGAGGTGAGATCGTACCAGCGGTACCCCTTATGGTCAGGGGAGTAACCAAGGAACACACAACGGGTCGAGCGAGGTGCGAGCTTATGAGGAGCAACAAGAACATCAGAGAGACGAAAAGGACCGGGAGCAGAACCCACAGAAGTGACCGGAAGACAGGATCCATCACCGACCATGATGGAGGAAGGACAAGAGGGGTGAGGAGGTCGGACAGAAGAAAGGATACCCGCATCAGGAGTAGTGTGGTAAGAGGCACCCGAGTCGGCGATCCACTCAGTGCCGACAGGCGGCGTCAGCCCCACAGTGCTGAAGGACTGCGCCAAGGCAGCCCCCCCCCCCCGACCACGACGAGCTGGACGGAAGAGGTGGAGTCCTGGTCGGCGCGTAGGAGGCAGCACTCGTGACCATGGCCGCCGGCTGGTGCTGGGGACGAGGCCCCCCTCCCTGACCCTGGTAGGGCCACATGGAGATACGCCCTGACCACGGGTGGGAGACGGTCGGCCAGGACGCACATTCGGGAGGAGGAGCGAGAGGGAGGGTCGGAGCCTGGGTGGGCATCCCACGACCCCCACCACTGCGTCCACGGCGGCCCCCATGGCCCCCTCCACCCCCGCTCGGCCCGGGGGGAGGAGGACCAAGGAGAGAGGCCGACGGCGAGGCGGAAGACGGTGGTGGGCGACGAGTGCGCGAGGAGTAGAGGTCGAGCCAGGTGTGTGGTGGCCCCGGGTGAGCTCCTCCAGGGTAAGGGCATCACGGACCTGCAAGAAGGTGGGTGGCGGCTGCTGGTGCGTGAGGAGTGTCCGCACGGCCTCGTAGCTGCTGGGAAGGCCCCGCAGAACGTTGAGGACCAGGATGTGCTCCGGGACCGTGAAGCCGAGGTCGCGAAGCCCATCAGCCGTGCTCTTCATCTTCCTACAGTAGTCGTTCACGGACAGGTCACCCTGCTCGAGCGTGCGAAGCTCGACGTCGAGCTGGAGGGCGCTTGTCTGAGCATTCCCGAGAAACTGAGTCTCGAGGGAAAGCCACATCACACGCGCGGTGGGATCCGGAGTGCGCACGATGTCCTGGAGATCCAAGGAGATGGTCCCAGAGATCCAGAACATGACGATGCAGTCACGGCGTCGCCACGCCGGGTCCCGAGCATGGGCAGGAGTGTCGGAGAGGACGTGGCTGTCGAGAGCGTAGCGGCGAAGAACGAGGAGAAGCTGGTCCGTCCATCGAGCGTAGGAGGTGGAGTTGGAGTCGAGTACGACTGTGACCAGGGTCTTGATGTGGGGGACCCTGGCGGCCTGAAGGTGGAGGTAGGCGACCATGGGGTCGTCCGTGCCACCCGGGGGCCCAACACCTGGCTGGAGTGGAGGAGGCTGCTGAGAGGAGGCGACACGGTCCCCCGTAGAGGCGTGGAGGAAGTGCTCCGCCTCGGCGACCTGGCGAGCAAGAGCGTCAGCAGTGGTCCGCTCATGCTCCCAGGCGAGGGCAGCCACACGCACACGCTCCTCGGCGGCGGCTGCCGCTGTCTTGGCGTTCGCCAGGGCTGTAGCGAGGGCGTTGTCGGCGGCGGCGATGGAGGTGGGACGCGACACCTGGCCCCGGAGGAAGGCGGTGGCGGAGAAGGGTCTGATCGCCGGTGGCATCTCGTAGAGAGGACCGTGTGGGTAGCCGGAGAAGGGCGTGGCACCAGGGCCGCCGAGCAGGAGGGTGCCCCCCGTGCCGACTGTACCAGCGTCGTCATCGAGAGGACCACCGGCTGAGGGGGCGGGGCTGCCCGTACCACCGCCTGGGTGCACTGTCAGGGTTGAGGTGTCTAGCGTGCCGAAGATGAGGAAAGTGGCAGCCACGGCATCGGGACCGGCTGCGAGAATGGCGGCCGCAGTGGCCGGGTGCGGCCGTAGGCGGCCGCCGGGGCATCGGCGGCCCCCTGCGGGGGCAAGGCACCTACGGCCGCGGCCTCCCTAGCGCCGGCCCCCTCCAAGGCCAAGCCGCCGGCCGGGCGCCGGCCGCTAGGGTGTTGACCGGTGCGAGCCGGGGCCGCCGGCGGGCGTGGCCGTCGGGGGCCCCGCGCGCGGCCTCCAAGGCGGCGCCCGCGCCCGCGGCGGCCGGCCGGGTCCGCGTCCGCGGCCGCATCGGCCGCCGGGGGCCACGTCGGCGTCCACACTCGCGCCGGAATCGGCACCGCCGGGGCCCGCGCCGAGCCGCGGGACCTCCGTGGCGGCCGAATCGACGGTGTAGGGGCACAAATCGAGGGCTCGCAGCCCCCGAATCGACGGTGAAGGCAGGCGCAGGGGGAAGAGGCGCCGGGATCTCGCGCCCGACCGCGCGTGGGTCAGACCGACGGGCCACGGCAGAGGCATAGGAGAGTGGGAGGAAGGAGGAGAGAGGAGGAGGAGGCCAGCCGGCCATGGCGGGAAGAGCACCGGTGGGGAGGCCGGCGGCGGCGGCTGCTCAGGAAAGGTGGGAGGAGGAAGAAGACCTAGGTGATACCATGTTTGGGGAATAATTTCCTGTGTATTCCTCCAACCCTAGAGAGGGTGGGTAAATAGAGTTAGCTATACATGGGCCACTATGGGCTGTACACAGGCCATGGGCCACTCACACATATATACACTAACACAAATGAATTTGAAACAAATACTGAAGGATATAGGAGTGTGATTGACCAAACTCAAAGAAAGCAGGGAAATTGAAACTAAAGCTAAGTAAACAAGATAGAGACCACGTCCTAAAGTTACTTACACGTTGAGTCTTCTTTATATCACATTCAATGGATTTAATCCGTCTCATTGACTCCTCTATCAGATCTTCCTTTTCTGGAGGAATTCTTGGAGATTGCTGGTTCAGCTCCATTACCATGTTTTCTAACCTTTTTAGTCTCTCTAAGCATGGGGCCGTGCAATCTTTGTCAGTTGGTCCACCTGACTTCATACCTGGCGTATGTACATGATCACCAGTGGAACTTATGTTAATGCAGTGAGAGGCTACCCTCCTTAGAGCCGAGAACAGTTGAGCCACTGAAAGGAGACTCCATAGAAATACAAAGACAACTGTAATCACTTCTACAAGCAACTTCAGCAATTGGAGATTCCAAACAGAATGGCACAACTGAAAACCTGCAAAGGATAGTATAATCAGATGTGGCCTACAAAAGGAGGAGAACAACAACAACAGCAACGATTTAAACAAAAGGAGAAGTAAATTAAAAATGAAGACATTGCTGCTGCTTCTGCCATCGTCAAAACAGTAACCTGCTAATAGTTAATAAAAAGTATAATCAAAGGCATGCTTCTACCTATCAACATTTATAAACCAAAAAAAACATCTTCATAAACTGAGAGAAGAAAAAAATGTTGGCAGTGGTACTCAAAAGGTTCCTTGTCACAACCAATAATATTTGCTACCACACAAGTAAGCCAATGAAGATGGCATAGCTCCTCAACATATAATTTTTGCATTTTAGGCCTTTTTTAGTAAGAATTCTACTTATGGACCCCTAGGGGAAAGAATTTCAAACATGGACCCATAGCACGGTGCCAAAAGCCACGGCGCCGTTGTATAACAGCACGACGCCAAAAGGGCATGGCGCTATGCTGTTATACAACGGCGTCGTGGCTTTTGGCACCGTGCTATTTTTTTAGGTGATTTCGGATGACGGTGGCGTCGACGTGTCATAGAACGGCACCACAAACCATGGCGCCCTTGTAGAGCAGCAAGGCGCCATGCCCCTTGGCGCCGTGCTGTTGTACAACGGTGTCGTGGCTTGTGGCACCGTGCTATGGGTCCATTTTTGGGATTCTTTCCCACAGGGTTCCAAATGTAGAATTCTTACTCAAAAGGGACCAAAATGCAATAATTATACCTCCTCAACCACACCTAATGTGAAAAGGCAATGATGCAACGGGAAACAAAAGGCTATTGCAGTATTAAGAAAATAATCAAGGACTACCTCCAAAAGCAAAAGATACAAAATGCTTCCATATATCAGCTATAAATAAATACTAAATAATACTTCAACTATAAGTTAATCACATATTTGAGCAATTTCCAAACATACATGCTACTGTCGAACCTACTGTAGTTAGCCTGGGAGTGACCACATCTTCCTTCCTAGTGACCTGGGGAGTGGATAATAAGGTGACAGTTATATGTCAATGGTTATAATATGTGTTAAATAAATAAATATCTGGGAATTCAAAATTAAACAAGAAGAACTTTCATTTCCACATTTTTTATGTAATTAATGTGTAATTTGATTATTTAACATACAATAGTCACTGGGCCCATATTAATGCAGATATAAATTTACATTCAAAACAGTGTAACTATTTTAAGCATCTCCTTACACTTTTTTTTTCCTTTTTGCATATGCGGATATGCCTCACTGTTGTGGACTCCTCTATGGGAGGCAATTTGGCCGTCGGCCAAAGAAGGCCCAGCAGCAGGCGCCGGCCAGCTAGGCGCCTGGAGTTTGTTCAGCGGGGATAAGCATTAGGATTAGGTTGTTAGGAGATTGGTTTGGTGCCGGCATTATATAAGCTGGCTTAGAGATTAGATTAGGATAAGCAGAGATTTAGGTTGTTTAGATTCAGAGCCTCTTCGGAGGGCAAATCCTACATCTGTATCTTTGCCATTGCTATTTAATAAAGCTATCTCCCCTGTTCCTATCACTCACATCCACTGTTATTGCCAAACTAGGCGGTAAAATCTGTTGTTTTATGACACATTGACACTGTAAATATGTAGTTTTCTTTCTGATACAGTTTCATACTATTGAGTTGTTTGTGATATACTAACACATTATACCTTTAGTTGGATACAACTTTTTAAATCTATACATTTTAAAATACCTACCTGTATAGTTTTGCAAAATTTTACTTCAAATTTCTGAGTGTCAATATGTTATTGAGAAGGATGCACAAACCCAAGACATGTTCAGCATAACAAATAAAAAACATGGCTTATGTATGTGTTATAATTGAAAGGTGCCAAGGTCAAGTAACTGTTTGGGGAATGAATTCCTTGTCTATTCCTCCAACCCTAGAAGGGTGGGTATATAGTTAGCTATACATGGGCCTCTATGGGCTGTACACAGGGCATAAGGGTCACTCACACATATATACACTAGCAGCCCCCCGCAGTCTTAGACAACCAGCGCAGCTGTGTACAAGACTGGCCAACAAAGAAAGAAACTCACGCACAAGGCCCCCCGCAGCCACAACAAGCCACTGGCTACATTGAGGCTGGACCGAAACTCCGAGAAGGTCGAGAAGGGAAGACCCTTGGTGAAGATGTCAGCAAACTGGGAGGTGGTCGGTACATGAAGAACCCGAACATCTCCGATAGCCACCCGGTCACGAATGAAATGCAAGTCAATCTCCACGTGCTTCGTCCACTGATGCTGAACCGGGTTGGTGGAGAGGTACACCGTACACGGCGCTGACATTGTCGCAGTAGACAAGCATGCTCTTGGTGAGAGGGCTGTGAAGCTCAGCCAAGAGATGTCGGAGCCAGGACGCCTCAGCCACGCCATTAGCAATAGCCCGGTACTCCGCCTCAGCACTCGAGCGGGAGACAACCAGTTGTCGCTTGGATGACCAGGAGATCAGGTTGTCGCCGAGGAAGACGGCATAACCTAAGGTAGAGAGGCGCGTGTCCGGGTACCCCTCCAAGTCATCGTCAGTGTAGACTACCAGCTCAGCAGACGGAGACCGGTGGAGGACCAAACCGAAGTCAACAGTGCCTCAGACGTAGCGAAGGAGGCGCTTCAGCGCAGCAAGGTGGGACTCCCGTGGGTCATGCATATGGAGGCAGATCTGCTGGACAACATAGGTGAGATCTGTCTGAGTGAAAGTGAGGTACTGTAAGGCTCCAACAAGACTCCTATAAGCAATAGGATCAGCCACAAGATCACCCAGAGTAGCAGACAGCTTCGCCTGAGTGTCAACAGGAGTGGAGCAAGGCTTGCAATCAGTCATCCCGGCACGCTACAGGATATCTAGGGCATACTGAAATGCTGGTGAATGAGAAGACAAGTCTAACGGGGCTCAACTGTCATGCCCAAGAAGTGGTGAAGCTGGCCCAGATCCTTCGTGGCAAACTCCTACTGAAGTGAGGAGATAATCCGCTGAAACAACTGTGAACTAGAGGCAGTCAGAATAATGTCATCAACGTAGAGAAGGAGGCAGGCAATCCCATTAGCATGGTGATATATGAACAACGAAGTATCTAACTTGGCCTCAACAAACCCCAATGTCAGCAAGAAGGTGGCAAAAAACCGAGAGCACCATGCCCGAGGAGCCAGCTTCAAACCATAGAGAGACTTGTTCAACCGGCAGACCAAATCAGGATAACTGGAGTCCACAAACCCTGCTGGCTGGCTACAGTAGACTATCTCGATCAGAGTGCCATGAGAAATGCATTCTTGACATCGAGCTGGTGCACTGGCCAAGACCGAGAGAGAACTAAAGAGAGAACTGTTATGGCTACAGAGGTAAGCTTTATTGATCTGCCGAGATTACAAGGAATACAGGTAGAACCCTCCCTAAGGAGGCTCTGAATCTTGACAACCTATATCTCTTGCTTAATCCCTCAAACTAGGACTCTAATTGTCTTATATACTGCCAATACACAATCAATCTCTAACAAACTGCTAACAAACTTATCTAATTGCCTATCCTCTATAACAAACCGGCCCTGTTAGGCCTAATCCTCTGCCGCTGGCCCATCTTGAGCTTCAGATGCCGGCTGCTTCTTCCTACGACGCTCAAAAGTGTTTACCATAAAAGGCATCCATAACACTTCCCCCCTCCTTTTCAAACAGCTCATCCTCGAGCTGGAATGCAGGATGATCTTGCTTGAATTCCTCCAACAGTTCCCAAGTAGCAGCACCAGCAGCCTGCCCTTCCCAACACACCAAAAGCTCCCAATTGCCTTGGTTCAGTCTTGCCTTGATGATCTTGGCTGGCACTGGAAGAACCCTGCCATGCTTGATTGCTGGAAGTGGAATGACTTCTGCTGGAGGATCACCCACAAATGCTTTGAGGAGCACCACATGAAAAACATTATGAATCTTAGACCAGGGAGGTAAAGCCAAACGATAAGCCAGGTGCCCAACTTTCTCCAGAACACGATAGGGACCATAGTAACATGGAGATAACTTGCCCCCTGAGCCATAGCAGCTGCCATTCGCTGATGCAGGCGCAACCACACCCAGTCTCCCACTGCAAACTCAGCCAGCCTGTGCTTCTCATCATATTGCCGCTTCATGAGTTCCTGCGCGTGCAGCAAACGGTCACAGATGTCAGCCAAAAAAGTGTCCCTGTCAAGCAGCTGCCGATCCAGAGCTTGAACCCGTGCAGACCCTGGCTGGTATGGAATCAATGCCGACGGATCACGGCCATACACAACATGAAACGGCGTGGTGCGCAAGGCGGACTGGAAATTGGTGTTGTAGCAGTACTCAGCCCATCGCAGCCACCTCAACCATCCCTTTGGCCGATCACCAGCAAGACAACGCAAGTATACCCCCAAAATCCTGTTGGTTACCTCCGACTGGCCGTCAGTTTGGGGATGGAACGCTGTGCTGAGGCGGAGCGTCACACCAGCAAGTTTGAAGAGCTCCCCCAAGAATGTACTGGTGAAGACTGGGTCGCGGTCACTGACGATGGAGCGAGGGAACCCATGGAGACGAACGATGCTGTCGAAGAAGGCTTGCGCAACAGACATGGCAATGTAGGGGTGGCTGAGCGGAATGAAGTGGGCATACTTGGAGAAACGATCCACAATGGTGAGCACCACCGTCTTGCCGCCCACACGTGGAAATCCCTCTATGAAGTCCATGGCGATGTCAGACCAAACCGAGCTGGGAACGTCGAGGGGCTGCAGTAAGCCAGCCAGATGAAGGTGTTCAGTCTTTTTTGCTGACAGACAGGGCAGCTTTGGATGAAATCCCACACCAGGCGATTGGCCTTCGAGTTGTAGAAGGAAGCGCGGAGTCGCTGCAGCATCTTCTGGATGCCCTCGTGCCCGGCCACAGCACGGATGAAGACGACACAAAGACGCGGCCCTCGTGGAGAACAAGGCCGTCGACGATGCTCCAGGCTGCCGTGCCGGCAGCAAGTTGTTCCTTCACCTTGATGACATCAGGCAGGGTGTCCGCCTTGCGGCGGAACTCGTCGTAGAGCTCGAACGTCGGCGACGACAGCGAGTGCATCGCGCCGGCCTCCTCATCACGTCGGGACAGCGCGTCAGCCACTGTGTTGGTCTTGCAAGGATTGAAGTCAACAGTGAAATCATATCCAAATAATTTGCTTACCCATGTATGCTGTGGGATGGTGGATAGACGCTGATCGAGCAGAAATTTGAGGGAGTAATGGTCTGTACGAACCACGAATGGCCTTCCCCACAAGTACGATCTCCAATGGCGGACGACTTTGACAAGCCCGATCATCTTGCGCTCATACGCCGCGAGCTTGGCATGCCGGGGCGCCACGGGCCTGCTGTAGAACGCGATCGGGCCCTTGTCTTGGTGTTGCACAGCACCGAACCCACTTCCTGATGCGTCGCAGTTAACGATGAAGGGCGCGGGGAAGTCCGGTAGCTGCAGTGTTGGCCCGGAGGTGAGGGCGTGCTTCAAGGCCTGGAACGCAGCCGCGGCATCCGCCGACAAAGAGAATGCCTCGCGTTTAAGCAGCTGGGTGAGAGGACATGCCACCATGCCGTAATCCCGGATGAATTTCCGGTAATAGCCTGTCAAGCCCAGAAATCCGCGGAGTGCGCGAACCGTCGTCAGTGTCGGCCAGGCGAGCACGGCGTCGATCTTCGATGGATCCATGGCGACGCCGGAGTCACGAATGATATGGCCTAAGTATGCCACCTCGCGCGAGCCGAAAGAGCACTTGCTTTGCTTGAGGGCGAGGCTGTTGTCCAGCAGGACCTGGAAGACGGCGCGAACGTGCTGCAGATGCTCCTTCCAAGTCGGGCTGTGATGAGAATATCGTCGAAGAAGACGAGGACGAAGCGACGCAGGAAATCTCAAAGCACGTCATTCATCAGCGCCTGGAATGTTGAAGGAGCGTTCGTCAGCCAGTACGCCATGACCAAGATCTCAAAGTGGTCGTGGTGTGTCCGAAACGCCATCTTGGGGATGTCTTCCTTGAACATGCGGACCTGATGATAGCCGTTACGCAGGTCAAGCTTGGTGAAGAAGCGTGCACCGCGAAGCTCGTCGAGCAGCTCGTCGACGATCGGGATCGGGAACTTGTCTTTCATTGTCTTGGTGTTCAGCTCGCGGTAGTCGACGCAAAAGCGCCACGCGCCGTCCTTCTTAGGAACGAGGAGTACAGGCAACGAGAACGGCGAGGATGATGCCCTGCTGGAGCATGGTGGCGCACTGCTTCTCGATCTCGTCCTTGAGCAACTGCAGGTACCGGTAAGGCCGCATCGCGACCGGCGGCGTCCCCGGCAACAGGTGGATGCGGCGGTCGGCGCGTCGTGGAGGTGGGAGACCTTGCGGCTCAGCAAAGATGGTCGCGAACTCGGCGATGAGGAGCTTGAGCAAGTCACCGGTGGCAATGGCGAGGATGTGGGCGCAGGCTGGAGTGTCGATGCCGCGCCAGTGCACACGATGATCGATTGGCCAGAATGACATGGAGAGTATGTCAAAACCCCAAAGTATGGGTCCCAGGGTGCGCAGCCACTGGCACCCAAGGACAACCACGAAGCCGCCGAGTGGGACGACGAAGAAACCTCCGTAGAATTCCTCCTCGTCGATGCGGAACCGGACGACGGGGCAGAGGCCGGCGCAGGGAATGCGGTCGCTGTTGGCCACGCCAATGGCGAGGCCCGAACGCGGAAGCGGCAGCAGGCCAAGGCAGTGCATCAAACCGGAGTCGACCAGATCGCGCGTGGCCGCGCCGGCAATGCTGACGGACAGGTGCATCGTCATGGGTGCGGCGATGCCGGTGATGGCATTGAGGGAGATCTTCGGCGTGTCTTCGATGGCGTCGCCGTCGTGCTGGATGGTCGTCTCGCCGTCAACCTCCAGGAGATAGACGCCCTTCCCAAGGCACTCCTTCATGTGCTCCCGCGAATACTTCGCGGGGCAATTGTAGCAGAGACCGGAGTTGCGGCGCTGGGACATCTCCTCCTGAGCCTGGTGAAGCGGCCGCCCGGTTGCTTGGGCATGACTAGAGCTGTCGGAGTTGGAGGCGAGACGGCCGACGAGGAGCCCGCGAGGGTCGCCGGCGGCGTCACGGGCGACGCGCGGGTCGTGGGCGCCCGGCTGGGAGCACGGACGGAGGGCGCAGCAGGCTCGGGCGCTGGGTTGAGGCGCTCATAGGCCCATGGCGTTGTCCAGGGACACGGGACGGTGGAGCTCGACGTCGACACACAGGGGGTCGCAGAGGCCGGCTGTGAAGATGTTGATCTGCTGGAGCCCGGTGATGCCATCGCAGCGTGCTAGCAGCTTCAGGAATTGGTCGATGTACTCCGCGACAGTGCCGCTGCGCTGGAGCTTGATGAGCTCTCCAAGCGGATTGCTACACGCCGGCGGCCCGAAGTGTCTGGTGATGAGGTCGGAGAAGCGGTACGCCCTGGTTGCGCTCGAGGCGGAAGTACCAGGACTGGGCGTCGCCATCCATGTAGAAGGCGGCGTACCACACCTTGTCCTCCGCAGTGCGTGAGGCGTGGAAGAATTGGTCGCACCTATGGAGCCAGGCGAGCGGGTCAGTGGAGCCGTCGTATGACGGAAAACAGAGCTTGTGCGACGCCAGTGGCAGGCCTCCGCCGCCAGAGCCGCCGACCACGCCCTTGTCCTTGCTGTCCGCGAAGATGCGGTTGGACTGGACGTTGTTGACGGCGACATGGAGGCGGGCTTGGTCGACCTTGATGGAGGAAACCTCCGAGGCGAGATCGGCGATGAGTTTCTTCAACTCGGCGAGGGATGTGTCGTCGCCCATGGTGTTGCGGGAGCAGGGGAGCGCGGCCGCGGATCGATGCAGGGGCGCGGGTGGGTGGCGCTCGTCCGCGAAACAGGGGAGGGCGACGGGATTTCACGGGCGCTCGACGGAAAACAGGGGAGGGCGGGTGGCGCATGACCGCGAACAGGGGATTAAGCGCGGGGGATGGCGGTGGCTTGCGGCGGCGCAGCAGATGGAATTGCGCGCCGACGCAAAAACAGGGTGGATGGGTGGGCACGGGCGCAAGAATTGTGGCTCTGAATACCAAATGTTATGGCTACAGAGGTATATCTGCCGAGATTACAAGGAATTCATGTAGAATTCGGCCTCCCTAAGGAGGCTCTGAATCTTGACAATCAATATCTCTTGCTTAATCCCTCAAACTAGGACTCTAATTGTCTTATATACTGCCAATACACAATCAATCTCTAACAAACTGCTAACAAACTTATCTAATTGCCTATCCTCTGTAAGAAACCGGCCTTGTTAGGCCTAATCCTCTGCCGCCGATCCATCTTGAGCTTCAGATGCCGGTAGCTTCTTCCTACGACTCTCAAAGTGTTTGCCATAAAAGGCATCCATAACAGAACAATGCTCACTGTAGTAGGCTTCACCACTAGACTGAAAGTCTCGTCATAGTCCTTCACACTGTCACCACTTCTTAACTGTCTTCCTTCTACCGCTTCTCCCGCTCCTACTCCTCACCACGCCCTCTTCGGTACCCCTCCCACTTACGCTCACCTTCATGTCTTCGGGTGCTCTTGCTACCCGAACCTTGCTGCTACTACTCCTCACAAGCTCGCACCTCACTCGACATGTTGTGTGTTCCTTGGAACCGCTGCTACGATCTCACCTCTCGTCGGATTCTTATCTCCCGACATGTTGTGTTTGACGAGTCGGACTTCCCCTTTTCCTCCACCTCCACACCCACTCCCGATCCTGACATTGAGTCCATGTTTTCTAACCCGGTCGTGCAGCCACCTGTTTCTGTTTTTCCTTTTCCAAGAGGTCCTTCTGGTACACCACCGGCTCTGGCCCTACGGCTGTGCCCCGTGCGGCGCCTGCACCTCCTCTTGCACCACCTGCGGTTCCGGTGACATTCGTTGCACCTGACATGGGATTGGTGCCTTCGGCCGCGCCACATGCGGCCCCGACGTCGAGGGCGCCCCTCACCGCCCCACACGCGGCTCCGGCGCCTTTCGTCACGCCCCGGCGCCTCTCGCCGCGCCACACACGGCTCGGTGCCTCCTACCGCTCCACGCGCGGCCCCGCCACCACCGCACGCCGCACGCAGCCCGTGGTGTGTACCGCCGCCGTCCGTGCTCGCACCGCCGTTGCCTTCCCCGGCTCCTCCACCAGAGGTGCCCGAGGACTATGTGCCTCCTGTGCGCTATGTCTACGGGTGCCGCTCCACAGCTCCGCCTCCACCACCGTCACCGGAGTTGTCTTCGTCTCCTCCACCGGCGCCCACACCACCTCCGCCGCCACCACCGCTGCTCCACCACGTCGCCTCGGGTGGAGTCGGTCGTGTACCACCCGCCGGTCATCCATCGGGATGCTCGCCACACCCATCCCATGGTGACCCGGCAGGCGGTCGGGGTTCTACGGCCGCGGGCTCTCTCCGCCACCGAGGGGGAGCCGCGGCTTTCTCCGATCCCGACGTCGATTCGTGAGGCTCTGGCAGATCCAAACTGGCGTCGTGCGATGGCCGATGGAAGAGGAGTGTCAGCCATGTACCACCCGCCGGTCATCCATCGGGATCCTCACCACACCCATCCC
Source organism: Cenchrus americanus (assembly GCA_947561735.1). Lineage (NCBI taxonomy): Eukaryota > Viridiplantae > Streptophyta > Magnoliopsida > Poales > Poaceae > Cenchrus > Cenchrus americanus. The sequence goes on from OX387239.1 coordinate 131,530,126, forward strand.
ATGGTGACCCGGCAGGTGGTCGAGGTTCTTCGGTCGGGCTCTCTCCGCCACCGAGGGGGAGCCGCAGCTTTCTCCGATCCCGACGTCGGTTCGTGAGGCTCTGGCAGATCCAAACTGGCGTCGTGCGATGGAAGAGGAGTACAGAGCTGTCCTTCCCAACCAGACTTGGGACCTTGTGCCGCGTCCGTCTGGTTGCAATGTGATACCATGTTTGGGGAATGAAATCATTGTCTATTCCTAACCCCAGAAGGGTGGGTATATAGGTAGCTATACATGGGTTTCTATGTACACAGGCCATATGGTCCACTCACACATATATACACTAACAATAACACATTTCGTGTTCACTTAGGAACATTCAACTACAGGATGCCTAGTCGCCTATTCAATAACAATAAGACAAAAGGTAACAGACGTAACACTAAAGCAGCCTAGATTTGTGTGTGCACAAGAGTATTATTGTGTTAGTGCGTTGGAGTGCACTTTAGAATGAAATGGGGGATTTGGATCATAATACTAACAGGGGTATTAGGGGAAGCTAGAATCTTGAGCGGAGTGCTAGATGAACCAGATGACTGAGAATTATCCAACTTCATTTGCACATCTGGCTCCATGTCCTGAAGACACAAAACACAATGATAATTAGTAGTTACTCCCTCTGTTCCAAATTGTAAGTCATTCCAACTTTCTTGGAAAGTCAAAGCATATCAAGTTTAAGAAATTTATAGAATAAAGTACCAACATTTATTAGACTAAAAAAGTACTATTAGGTTCTCCATGAAATACATTTTCATAGTAATATCTATTGGATGTCATAAATATTTGTAATCCTCTCTATAATTTTAGTCAAATATGAAAATGGGTTGACTCTCCAAGAAGGTTGAAATGCCCTGCAATTTGGAACGGAGGGAGTATGATTTAGCATCAAGGAAATAACATACCTGACATGTCAAATTCTCATTGGAGAGATGTCCAGTTTCCATTGGTGTTGATTCTGAAAGCTCCTCTGGCTGAAAAGAAGTTCAATAATGACTTATATCATACAATGTCACATTATCAATGAAACGTGTTCAGATAATCATACAGTCATCATCTGATTCCAGGGTCCTTTGTTTGACCTAAGACAGCCTCCCTCACCAAAGCAAGAGCAGGAACCACCAAGAAAATCCGGCAATTGACTGCATTTTGAACAAAAAAGAAATGCGGAATAATGACCTCGTTCCATAAAAAAGCTGTGCCATTGTGAAATGAAAAAAATAAGCAAAAGGAATATGTAAATCAGTAACTATACTAAAACCTAGTGCCAAGAGAGGGATGAGAAAAAATGTCAGGCCAACACATCACCCTTCTATTGGGTTCAGCATTAGAGGAGGGAGCGAGGGGCAGTGGTGAGCCAGGTTGCCGCAGGGTTAGGGTTTTACCCCTCCACTCCTGCTTTTACTTTACTGAAAACTAATAGGGTTTAGGGTTTGATGCCTAAGTAACCTAATACAGTCTGGAATAATCTTAAGAGGGAATATCCTAATCTACTAAACTTAAGAGGGAATTTCCTTCTGTTAAAAAAAAGAGGGAATATCCTAACCTAGGCTGCAAAACCAAATCAACCCATCATTAGCTGGTTTTGACGATTTGGGTTAGAGGTTGCACTGGGTTGAAACTTTTGATAGGTCTCCTCTGGCGCTCTGCTAGCACAGGCAATTAATAATGAGCTAAGCAGCACACATCTTCCCTCTTGTTCATGCACGGCCTGCTGCTGCTTACCAATTCAAACTTGCAGGCCGTCAAGCCCTTGATCACCCCTCTGACTGTGACTGAAACTAGCAATGGTGCCGCATTTCAACAGCACTGCAAGAGAGGTGTGCTGAAGTAGACTGTGTTGGGGTATGTGCTGGAATTAGTCTGGCCATCAGCAGACTGGCACTGGGGTGCACTGTCAAGGACAAATCATCGTCGCACAATCAGTTTTCTGGTTCAAATCACAAACCAGGCAAACCTGTATTGAAAGCGCATATTCCGGTTGGTTTTGCAGTCTGACCAGTTTGGCAACAAATGATGAACGAATAGGGAACCATGTAAGTAAAAACAAAAAAAAAGAAAGAGAGGTATTGGTGAAGTTTGTCAACTGAAAAACTATACGTGGCAGTTGACAAAGGCAATGGTCAAGTCAAGAAAAGAGAGACAGAAACAAGAGCGTTTTGAGGAGAGTGAGAATATGAAGTTTATCATATTTCTTCAATACTTTATCAACAGAATAGACATCCCATATAGTCATATCGCTACTCATGGATTTCAAGACAACTCTAATATAAATCTGTAATAAATTTGTTTTCTAGCAAATGAAGATAACTTTAGAGCAACTGTGACTAAATATCGATTATCCGATGAGTGGGAACAAATATCATACTTCTGCAGTGTCCTGTAGTCAAGTTTCCTAAAAAACATAAACACTACAAGAATCCTATGTTTTAGATCTTTTTCAGTCTAGCTCCAACTACTCCAATAGGTGAATATAGCATTAGAGGTTTCTAGTACCACAGAACTCCCACCACATATTTGACTTTTGCCAAAGCACAAAAAGATCCTATTGTTTGCCTTTCAAATTCAGAAAACCAGGACACATGATTAAGTTGAAGCTACCCCAGTTAAAACCTTGATTTGATGGTCATGTTAAGGCTTCTCAATTATTTTGCATGTTTATAGTGACAAACAGAATGGGTTACTCTGGAATGTAAGGAAACACAGCAAACCTCTTATCAATTTGTTCAAGCAGTCTGTATTGGTATGTTTCTCCCAACACCTGCAAATTGTGGAATCAAAGTATTAAGAATTCCATGACCTATATTTGCAAGCATTTTTGCAAGTTCCTTTTCTATCTAACCTCTATTTTTTCAGCTGTATTTGGATCAATTAAACCTCTCAAAGCACCCCACAATAATCTGAAACCACTGCCAGCGTTTACAATGAACATCCTATGCAAAATCTGCAGAAGCACACTTGTAAGATGAATAACAGAATAATTGTATGTTGAAATAGAAATAAATAGGTATTGAATTACCTCAGGATAGTTATCACCATCTATTTTATTTATATGAAGTACAACCTCACGGGCCAATTTGCTGACTTTCATCCAGTTCTGAATTATCAGATGTCATCACTGAGAAACTGAAAATGGATCTGTGTTTCTGAAGTATCATCAAAATAATCAACAACTTACCACTCCTTTCACATCAAGTATTGTTGTTATTGTATCAACATGCTTCTTTGATGCTACAGAACATGCTGGATACTTCTCAGCAAAGAGCCTCTCAAGTGACTGAACATGATATTTTAAGAATCTGTCCACTGTTGTCGCATTCAAGAGCTTAGTTGGGTCGACCTTCCCAAGTATCTCAATGTAAATAGGTCTACCCTCTCTATCCACTCCATGGAAGCCATGTGGATAATAAAGAAGAACATCTTCTAGTTCCTCAAATACAAAATCCTGAAATATCTCTTCACTGTTATCACAATCTTCACATTAATAGGTGATGAATCTAATTAACAATTTCATAAATTATATTGCAATGAAGGCAGGCACCAAGGCATTCCTTAATGGTCAAAAGAGTGCCCCAAAGCTGGCTGCTCATGACCATACTCCATCCGTCCCATAAAAAATACAATTCTAGTTTTTCTATTACAGATTAGTGGTGGAAAAGACTCTAGTACCCTTATTTTTTAACCACATGAAGTAAGTTTTGACATGCAGATCAGATATCTCTACTCCTAAAAAGTATGAAAAGGAGAATTTTTCTGGTCGAACTTTTTCCCCGTGAACGTACGTTCACCTCGCGTGCGTCCGCCGCTCTACCGCGCAGTGCGCCTTCCACTCGCGCGCCCCACGCCCCTCCTGCGTCCTTTTTTCCCTTGCCTCTAGGTCAGCCGCCCCCACCCTCTCATTCGATTTTTTCACGCTCCTGCCACCGCTGCCGTCCCATCGCGTCTCGTCGCAGCAACTGCCGTCATTGTCCTCCATACACCCTCACACCACCGCCGCTGATCACGCCATCCCCCCATCGTCCTCCAATCGATGCCATCGACGCCACTGTCGACCACAGCATCCTTGTTGTCATCCTTCGATCCATCACCACACTGCCGTCCTCAGATCCCCCAATCGTCGCCGCCGCCGACCACACCATTCCCCGTCGTCCTCTGATCCCTCACGATGTCACCGTCCTCGAATCCCTCACGGCGCCGCCGTCACTGACCACGTCGTCGCCGCCGTCGTAGACCACGCCATCCCCACCGTGGTCCTCCAATTCCCACGCCATCACCATCAATTCTACCCGCAAACGCCGCCGGCCGCTCCTCTGCTAGGGCCGTGAGGTCTTCCTTCAGCATCAATGCCAGTCGTCATCTCCCAAGGTTTGAAACCCTAACTAATGGATTTTTTTAATTCTGCGTCGTAGATGGATTAATATGGATAAGTGATTAATTCACTGATGCCATGCATTGTTGACACAGTAGGAACAAGAGATTCAAGGTGACATTTTTGTGCCGATCTTCACCACCTCTAGCAGTTCATTGTCGGGCAAGGAGCAGATGCACCGCAGGATGCACTACAAGTCCTTCACATCATTCTTCAGGAGCTCGCCAACCAGAGTTAACTATTACACCGACACTTGCATTGGTTGCAACACCAGCTCCGCGCATTATTACCTGTTTGCGGTCTTGGATTTGATGAGGAACCTAATCTAGGTGCTTTATTCTCCATTCTTACGTATGTGTCCATTTGGAAACTACAGCTTTCAGTAGCTCGTTGATGGCCCCCAGTCCCGGTACCATCTGGACGACCGAGCAGGGATTGTCACTTAACATTGGTGAGTTGTGCTTTGCTTGGGGAATATTTAATTGTTGCCCTCATGCATGTGATTTCTCATTTGTCGTGTGGCTGTTGCTTGCAATGTGTTAATTAAGGTGGAAGCATCACACGTCTGGACTAACGACACAACCCACTCATGAACTGATGTATGTTTTGATTTTTAACATTTTTTACTAGCTCCTGAAGGTATCTTGTTCTCATCCGTTTTGACTTTTGGTACATGATGATCTAAACTGCTTCATGGATAAGTTATTACCATCTTACTGAATATGAGATGGATGCAGATAAATATAACATGTTTTCACCATATTGTCAGCTATTACTATATTAAATTAAATAAATTACACTTGTCATAAGAGCAAAAGTTTATGATCCATAATCAGTAGTTTTTTATGAGTCGAAATGCATCAAAGTTCTTAAAAGTTCCCCCTCTTTGCTCGCACCAGATTAATTGAGGCATCGGTGGCCTCTCCACTGCTCGCCACGTCACCCCCGACGCTGGTGTGGTCTTTTTGCAGAAAAACCCTTCAACTTTCTCCATAAAGTGAAAGACTCCAGAACCGCCGAGCCGTAGTGTAACTTTGTATGTTCATTTTACGCATAAGCCCTCAAATGGATTTTTATTTCCACTCAAAGAAGGAAAAATCGATATGCAAATTCTTTTTGCAACAAACTCCTCCGAGGCATTTTCCGAACGCACCCTCCCACCACCCCACAAGCCAACTAACACCCCCCCCCCCGGGCGACGCGGCCCGAAACCTAACCCCTCCACTCCCCGGCCGCTCCTGTCACCTTCTCCGCTGCTTCTCGCCGCCATCTCCCCTCCTCTTCCACCCTTCTCGTCTGGCTCTGTCGCTGCCGTCCCGCCTGCTCGTCGACTGAGCAGAGAGCCCTCCTCCCGCGCCCTCGAATCTCAGGCGGCCATGCCGTGCCCCTCCCTCTGGATCTCCACCAGCGCCACCCCGCTGGCTTTCCGCCGCCACCCTTCCCTGCTCTTCACCGCCGCCGACCCCGTGCTCCGTGGGCGCGTCACGTGGGCCGGTCGGTCCTGCCCGGCGGCGGAGGCGCTCCCAAACGGGCACAGCATGACGGATCCAACAACTCCCTCTCCTCTCTCTCAGGTGCTCGGATCCCTGAATTGTGGTGGCAGTGGCGCATCCTCAACGGCGAGGGAAGGCAAGAAGGTGGCGGCACGGAAGCTAGTGTAACAACCCAGGATTTTAGGTGTGTGAATTTTGCGAAAATTTAAAACTTTTTGCTTGAATTTGAGTGCTATCAATTTTTGAACCAAATTGCTAGCCCTTCTCTAAATTCTCCACCAGTTTATCCCATTTATAAAACCTATATTTAAATTATGGTAAAATATGTGAGTTGGATTCTTCTGGTTTTAAATGGATTTCATTTGTGAGGTTTGAATTTGGAATGTAACCAAATTCAAACTTAATCTCAAACTTTTAATCTAAAGTAATTTCAAAACCTTTAGCCACTCTCCTGGGCCGGCAGCACTAAAAGCCAGCTCGCGACCCAGCCGGCCCAGCAAACCATCTACCCGCGGCGGCCCATCTATCCTACCCCTTCATTTCTTAGCTTCTCTCGCTGACGACCGGGGTCCAGCAGACAGCCTTCTTCCCTCTTCCCTCTCTAACACTGTCATGTGGGTCCCGGGTGTCAGCACCCTTATCTCCTCACCAACCCGCCGCGTCACCGAGCCGCCGGTGGATATGGAGTTTCCCGCGCTTTCATGGAGCCGCTGCTAGACGTTTTATTTATGTTTGATTCAGTCCCGTTGGACTTGTACCCGGCATGTGCCGAAGAGATGTACCCTGATTAATGTAATAAAATAAATGTTGTACTCTACTTTACTGTTTTTATCTTTCTGTATGGATTTTGGCATCGCTGAGACAGGGATTGCACGTGGTAGCCCTCCTGGGACTACCACCGAGGTGCTAAGATTCGGGGTTCCGTTCGCGGAAATCCGGTCGTTTCGGTTGGTACCGAGCCATGCTTGACCGTAGGACGAGCCCGGGAATGGTCGATAGCATAGGAAGCCGTTTCGAACCTTGAAACTTTATATAAACCCCTTGGCTTCCGTATGTATATATCTATACTTATATATATGCATTACCTTGATTAACTTTCACTAACTACCTTACTAACTACGCTCTAACAACGTTGTGCGGATGGCGAAGAAGCGTGGATCCCTTTGGAGTCGGACGGCGGGGAAGGTCGGAGGCTTCGCCACTTGGCCGAGGGAGTGCTCGGAGGCGGTGGAGTAGGGACCGACCGAGTCGGCTACAAGGGGAGGACCATGGGGCACGGGGAGCGGACGCCCACTTTCCCGACCGTCACGGTGCGGCGGACCCACGGTGCCGAGTTCAAGGAGGTTAAGGTGCCTTCGTTTTGAGAGTTCGACCACGGAGGCACACCGGACCGGCGCACGCGAGCTCTCAAGATGGTTTGTGTCCGGCTCGGGGACAAGCTTAAGGACACCCCGTTCGGCCGTGCTTCCGACGGGGATCTACGACCGGGTCGCTGGGACACGAGCGACCGGGCGCAGTACCTTGAGGTGACTTCTGTGGAGGAGGACAAGAAGATGCACGCAGCCAGACGGTGCATCCTGGCTCAGGACCAGGCGCTTTTCTGGGCAGACGGTGAGATCGCGTACCTTCGGTGGAAGTGGGATGATACCCTGCGGCGGGTGCAGGACCTGGAGATGGAGAGAGGATTTGCTGGACCAGTTGGAGGAGTCGCACGAGAGGAACGGAGAGCTGGTACAGCTTGGACCGGCGGCGCCCGCGGCCCAGCACCGAGAGGGACGCCCGGAGGATCGCTACACTGGAGGCACGGTTGAGGGCAGAGCGGGAGTTGCACCGGGCTACAGTGGAGGCTACGCGTGAGGACAGAGTGAGGCTTGCAGAGGCGAGGGACCAGTTGGAGTCGGTTGGAGCTGCAGCAGCTGACTATCAAGTCAAGGTGTGGGATCTTCAGGAGGCGAGTCGACACAACTACCACCACTTGTGCTACCTCGGTGGACTGGTCTACGAGGAGAGAGACCGAGCAGCCAGGACCCGCGCGGCCTGGGAGCGTTCCGACCGGCGGAGGCCGACGAGTTGGAGGCGCTCTTCGCGCGGCCTACCACCCAAGAAGAGGCCCCGACCGAGGACGAGACCTTCGAGCTACCCCCGACGCTCCTACCACGTGTGCGCCCGTACCCGAGTGGTTCTCAGGACACAGCGGAGATGGACCGTGCTCTTCAGGATACCCGTGACTACTACGGAGGACCGGCGATCAGGGTGCCGGGTTACCCAGGGGTTCACTCACCGCCGTTCTACTCGGTTCCACCAGACACCAGCTCCGAGGCACCTTAGAGTTCTCAGTGATGGGAGTAGAGATCTAGCAGCAGATTCTGAGTCGTTGTAATAAGTTAGATGTAATGCTACCGCTCATGTTGATATGCCTGTAGTAGCTACCCCATGATGTACCATGCGTTAGCGTGATGTGTTGCCGTGTACCCTCGAAGGTCGTTGGAGTAAACCTCGAGGTGCACCCCTTTTGTATGGTGGCATTGATTGAGTGTCATGGATCTTCATGGATTTTCTCGGAGTTCATGCTTCTTTTTGTCTGTATGAAATTCTTTGATTGTTAGCAGGATTACTCCTTTATAGTTAATAACCTTATTGAATACATTCTCCCTACCACTACTGACTCTTGCAACTGGAACAGATGTCGGGAGCAAGGAGGTCCGGGCGACTCCTGGCCCGTTTCGAGGTCGCTGGGGACGACGGAGGGGAGGATGCCCCTAACCCAGCGGGAGCGAGAGGCCGCGGACGCCATGGAGGTCACGCGCCACGAGGCGGGCTCCGCGGAGGCCCCGGGCAGCCGCGTAGGCCGAGGAGGCCGAGTTGGCGGTCGAGGAGCCGCGCACGACGACGAGGGAGCTCGGGAGCGGCGGCTCGAGCACGAGCGGTACCCCCGGCCGAGGGAGGAGCGAGGCCGGGCTCAGGGACACGAGGTGCCACCACCGCCACCTCCCCCGAACTTGGCCGACGTGATGGCAGTGCAGACTCAGCTGATGCAGACGATCACCCAGTTGCTAGCTCAGAACAACAACAACAACAACCACAGGGGTCAGAACCGCAACGCGCCAGAGGGTTTTCAGAAGAAGGTTGAGAACTTCAACAAGCTACGACCGCCTACCTTCGACCACTCAGCAGACCCGATGGACGCAGACAACTGGCTACGGGAGATTGAGAAGAAGCTGGAGCTGACTGAGCTCACTGAGGAGGAGTGTGTGACCGTGGCCACGCACCAGTTGGTCGGCACGGCCAGTGCGTGGTGGGACAGCTACTGTGACTCGCACCGAGACCCGCTGCACATCGGGTGGGACGAGTTTGTGGAGGCCTTCAGGAGCCACCACATCCCAGACGCAGTGATGGATAGAAAGGCTGACGAGTTCAGGCACCTCAAGATGGGAAACATGTCAGTGCAGGAGTACGCCAACCGCTACCAGGAGCTGATGAGGTTCAGGAAGGGGCTGCACAAGGGGATGGCACACCACTTGCCCGCACACGACTGCCCGACACTTCGCTCCATCATCGACAAGGCACTGATCGTGGAGAGGTCAAGGCTTGAGTACATGGAGGTTCGTGGAAGCAAGTCCAAGCGCACGGACCGGGCGGGGGCGCTCGGGACCACCTCGAGGCGAGAGGACGAGGTTACGCACGGGGCCACCGGTCACGGCGCAGAGGCACCACGTCACTCGGTCTCGCCCGCGAGAGCGAGCCAACCCGGGCGGGAGTGGAGGACGAACGGCCCGGAAACCGAGACCACCACCGCGGTCGGCGAGACAGATCCAAGGTGACTTGCTTCAAGCGCCGTCGGGTTGGGCACAAGTCGTTCGAGTGTCCACGGCGAGCGCCACCGGGGAGTCCGAACCGCGGCTCTCGGTTCCGGACCCCGGCCAAGCCACCGGCACCGGGAGGACAACCACCCCGTACACGGCGAGAGGACCTGCTCGGCCCGCCGCCTACACGAGGCCGTCCGAACCACCTCACCGCCGAGGATGCAGCAGCCGCACCCGACGTCACACTTGGTGAGTTCCTTGTTGACTCAGTTTTGGCAACTGTTTTGTTCGATACTGGAGCTCAGTTTTCGTATATTTCTACCAAGTTTGCTAAAGAAACGTCTTTACCAACTAAGACTCGACCAAGGCCTATCTTGACTAGCTCTCCGCTAGGAGAGAAGAGGAGTACGTTAGAGTGCAAGGGAGTGAGGATGGTGTTTGAGGGGCTACAGTTCACTGCAGACTTGACAGTTTTGGAGTCTACCGGGATAGATGTGATCCTAGGGATGGATTGGTTGGCAAAGCACAACGGGATAGTCTCTTGCAACCCCAGAGTTATACAGATAGAACACCCCAGTGGAACCATAGTGCGGATTGAACCCCAGAGTCCGAAGGCTGCTACGATGATGTGCAACATGAGTGGGAAAGAGATTGAAGAAATCCCAGTGGTCCGTGAGTTTCCGGACGTGTTCCCAGAGGAGCTTACGGAGTTACCCCCAGACCGGGACGTGGAGTTCGTGATTGAGCTGATGCCAGGGGCGGGGCCCGTTGCAAAGAGTCCGTACAGGATGTCGTCCGACGAGCTGGACGAGTTGAAGAAACAGCTCAAGAAGCTGCTCGAGCAAGGGTTTGTCCGGCCGAGTGCCTCACAGTGGGGTTCCCCAGTGCTCTTCGTGGAGAAGAAAGACGGCACAAAGAGGATGTGCATTGACTACCGCACGCTCAACTCGATGACGATCAAGAACAAGTACCCGCTACCCAGAATCGAGGATTTGCTGGATAGACTCAAAAGGGCAAAGTTCTTCTCCAAGATCGACTTGAGGTCAGGCTACCACCAGATGAAGATCCGAGAGAAGGATATACCCAAGACGACCTTCACCACACGTTACGGCTTGTACGAGTTCGTGGTGGTTTCTTTCGGCCGACCAACGCCCTCGCTTACTTCATGAACTTGATGAACAAGGTCTTCATGGAAGAGTTGGACAGGTTTGTAGTGGTGTTTATCGATGATATCTTGATCTACTCTGAGACCATTGAGGAACACGAGGAGCACCTGAGAGTCGTGCTAGAGAGGCTGAGGCAGCAGAAACTGTACGCCAAGTTCAGCAAGTGCGAGTTCTAGATGGAGAAGGTCGCGTTCTTGGGGCACGTGTTGTCAGCAGAGGGGATAGCCGTGGACCCGTCCAAGGTTGAGTCAGTGACCAAGTGGGAGCAGCCGTTAAACGTGACAGATGTCAGAAGCTTCCTTGGGTTGGCAGGTTACTACCGAAGATTCATTGAGAACTTTTCCAAGATCGCAAAGGCAATGACAGAGTTGCTCAAGAACAACACAAAGTTCGAGTGGTCAGAAGCGTGTGAGAAGAGCTATCAAAAGCTGAAAAAGAGACCACAGCCCCAGTGCTTACCTTGCCAGATATCAAGAAAGACTTTGTGGTCTACTGTGACGCTTCAAGGCAAGGACTCGGATGTGTGCTGATGCAGGAAGGGAAAGTTGTGGCTTATGCTTCCGGGCTCGAAGAAACACGAGGAAAACTACCCGACACACGACTTGGAAGCGCGGCAACGTTGTGCATGCGCTCAAGATCTGGAGACACTACCTGATAGGGAACAAGTGTGAACTGTTTTCCGACCACAAGAGCCTGAAGTACTTCTTTACCCAGACAAAGTTGAACATGAGGCAGAGGCGATGGTTAGAGCTGATCAAGGACTACGACGTCGAGATCAACTACCACCCAGGCAAAGCTAACGTCGTGGCAGATGCACTGAGCCGGAAAACCTATTGCAACAACCTCATGGTAAAAGAAGAGCAACCTGCCCTGCACGAAGAGCTAGTGAAGCTGAGAATCGAAATTGTAGACCAAGGCCAAGTCAACGTGATGCAAGTGACCTATGACCTGGAGGGACGAGTCCGTACAGCACAGAAGTCGTGTGCAGAAATCAAAGCTCTGCGAGAACTGATGAAACAGGGTAAAGCAGAAGACTACCGGGTAGATGAACAAGGCACCGTGTGGTTGAAAGAACGGATCTGTGTACCGCTAGACAAGGCACTCCGGGAGCAGATCCTGAGAGAAGCTCACGACTCGAGGTACTCGATCCACCCAGGCAGCACCAAGATGTACAGAGATCTGAAGATCAGGTACTGGTGGAAGGACATGAAGAAGGATATAGCACACTTCGTGGCCTGTTGCGACACCTGTAGCAGAGTAAAGATTGAACATCGAAACCCGTTGGTTTGTTGAAGCCGTTGGCTATTCCGGCTTGGAAGTGGGAGGACATTTCCATGGACTTTGTGGTGGGACTTCCTCGAACACCAAAAGGAAACGACTCGGTTTGGGTCATAGTGGACGAGCCGACCAAAGTGGCTCACTTTGTGCGGTGAAGACCCGTACGCAACCGAGAAGTTGGCGTAAGCGTACGTAGAACACATACTCGGGCCGCACGGGGCACCCGTAAGTATTGTATCCGATCGAGGGCCACGGTTGTCTCCAAGTTTTGGCGGAGCTTCCACAAGCTTATGGGCACCACTCTTAACTACGGCACGGCTTTTCACCCACAGACAGACGGTCAGACAGAGAGGGTCAACCAGGTGTTGGAGGATATGCTACGAGCGTGTGCACTCACCTATGGTACCGATTGGGAGAGCAGTTTGCCGTTTGCAGAGTTCTCGTACAACAACAGCATTCAAGCGAGTCTCCGGATGGCTCCCTTTGAGGCACTTTACGGGCGAAAGTGCAGGACCCCGCTAGCTTGGTCAGAGGTGGGAGAACGGACACTGTTTGGGCCAGCAATCATTGAGGAAGCAGAGGAGAAAGTGGAGAAAGTTCGAGAGAACCTGAAGATTGCTCAAAGCCGTCAGAAGAGCTATGCCGACAAGAGAAGGAGAGAGTTGACTTTTGCTGTTGGCGACCGAGTGTACTTGAAAGTCTCTCCGCTCCGAGGGACTAAGAGGTTCCTGGTGAAAGGGAAGCTGGCACCGAGGTACGTAGGACCGTACCCTATCACCCGAAGGATTGGGAGTTTGGCTTACCAGCTTGCACTACCCGAGACAATGGCAGGAGTTCACCCAGTGTTTCACGTGTCACGAATTCGAAAAAGAGTGAGAAGGCAGTGGAGGCTAAGCAAGTGCCCATGGAGTTGCTTGACTTGCAAGACAACCTTGAGTATACAGAATATCCTGAGAAAATCTTGGACCGAGCTGTCAAGGAGACAAGGAGAACAACCATTCCTTTCTGTAGAGTGTTGTGGAGCAACCATACAGAGCGAGAAGCAACATGGGAGAAGGAAGCTGATCTCAGGAAAGAGTACCCGCACTTGTTCACTGAGGAGGTCGAGGGCTAAATCTCGAGGACGAGATTCTCGGTGGTGGGGGAGAATGTAACAACCCAGGATTTTAGGTGTGTGAATTTTGCGAAAATTTAAAACTTTTTGCTTGAATTTGAGTGCTATCAATTTTTGAACCAAATTGCTAGCCCTTCTCTAAATTCTCCACCAGTTTATCCCATTTATAAAACCTATATTTAAATTATGGTAAAATATGTGAGTTGGATTCTTCTGGTTTTAAATGGATTTCATTTGTGAGGTTTGAATTTGGAATGTAACCAAATTCAAACTTAATCTCAAACTTTTAATCTAAAGTAATTTCAAAACCTTTAGCCACTCTCTGGGCGGCAAGCAAAGACTAAAAGCCAGCTCGCGACCCAGGCCCGCCACAGCAAACCATCTACCCGCGGCGGCCCATCTATCCTACCCCTTCATTTCTTAGCTTCTCTCGCTGACGACTGGGGTCCAGCAGACAGCCTTCTTCCCTCTTCCCTCTCTAACACTGTCATGTGGGTCCCGGGTGTCAGCACCCTTATCTCCTCACCAACCCGCCGCGTCACCGAGCCGCCGGTGGATATGGAGTTTCCCGCGCTTTCATGGAGCCGCTGCTAGACGTTTTATTTATGTTTGATTCGGTCCCGTTGGACTTGTACCCGCATGTGCCGAAGAGATGTACTCGATTAATGTAATAAAATAAATGTTGTACTCTACTTTCTTCGTTTTTATCTTTCTGTATGGATTTTGGCATCGCTGAGACAGGGATTGCACGTGGTAGCCCTCCTGGGACTACCACCGAGGTGCTAAGATTCGGGGTTCCGTTCGCGGAAATCCGGGTCGTTTCAGCTAGGATGCTGGTCGGCCTCCGACCGATGCCCCCTGCCGCCGGGGCCACGCCCTCTCTTCTTCATCTATCTCTCACGCTTCTCTTAAATTCACTTCTCATCTTAACATTTCTCGCTTCATTCCTCTTGCTGCCTGCCTGCCTTTCTGCAGGTGTGCAGGTTGCCTGGATCTATGAGCTTTCTGGTAAATCATTCTTAGCCTAATGTCTACCTTCCCCTTTGTATGCATTATTTACTGAGTGTTCTTATTTGTGTTGTGCCTTGACCTGCTGTTGATTAGCCGTTATGCATGAATGACGAATATGGAAAAGCCAAACGAGATGCTTGCCTTAGTCCAGTTCACTTTGTGATGTTCAGTGATACCAATTTCTCCAATGCGTAGTCCAATTCAGTTTTTAATGCAGCTAATGTTCACGTTCCAGGTTGAGAGACTATAAAATCAGTGTTGTGATGGCTGAGAAAGCACCAAGAGCACCCTCTTTTGGTCATGGATAAGTATTTTTTTTGTAATTTATTATCTTCTATAGATGTGAATCAAGTAGTATGTTATATTGGGATTATATTACATTTTCTAGGGATTGTCACTTGCAACTCACTTTTTCAGAAACTAAGGATTATTTCGTCCAGATACAAAAATAATCATGTGGTCCACATTATATGCTGCTGCTGTTAACGCTTCTATTTGATCTAGCTTTTGAATCAACTTTAGTTGTGGGGTACTAGATGTTTCAGATCAAATTAATTTAGTAGATTGTGATGTCATAAATAAGATGCTAACAGTCAGACACATAGTAAAGATTAGATATCTCAACTTCTGCTTGCATTTCAGACTCTTTTATGATGTATACCTGTTTTCTTCTTTCTCATGCGATATCGGTGGTATTTCATAGATCACCTATACTTCTTATAGAGGCTTACATAGGCTTTGCGTACACATTCTTCAGCATATCTTTGTCATTGTTTATCTTCCATTTTTATTTGCTGGTAATAATCTGCTGGTAACGCCCCTGTCGCATGCTTGCCAACACATTTGGGCCCCTGACTCCTGTACATTTGCATTTATTTTTTAGTATTGTGTAACAACTGGTCCTGTGAGTTGATGAATACTGGGCTCAAATATATTGGATCAATTATTGTGGATCCAATGCTTTGTTAATCAGTGAGTAAGAAATGATTTTTTGCCACATACAATCTAGCCATAGATACAGTATTCAGATTACTTTCCTGGGAATTTATGCTTGGTGCTGTTTGTGCCCTCTGCTTTCTGCTTGAATTGTGCAAATTGGTTTCATATCTGATCTTGCATACACTTTTCTCTGTTGCATCCACTGGTATTTGCAGGACTCACCCGTCACCTCACAAAAGGGTTGCAGGACTCGCCGCCATTTGCATTGTCCTATATTGCCCTCTGATCATACCTTTCTGTTCCTGCTCTTGCTATAATTTGCAGGGCTCATCATTTTTGTAGATATATAGTTGATTTGCTTTTGCATCTAAGTTTGTGTTTTGACTATACTACAGATAATGTTGGAGAATTGATGTTTATCCTTTGCTCCAGACGTGGTTTGAATGACAAATTTCATGTCTTTTGTGGTGGCAAGCCTCGGGTGGAGAAGAAACCTTTCTTGGTAAGTCCAATGCTGGTATTTCAGAGACGCATCAGTCTCAGGTTTTTGTTTTTTTTAGGTTTTCTTAGGTACTGTCTGGAAATATGCTTGGACTTGGTTGGTTTTGGTTGGTTTCCTTTGGTTTAGATCTGAAAAATTCATGCAGGTTTCTAAAATTGGTAGTATAGTTGCTGGTTCCTGTGTCATTTTAGGCTGCAGTAAGAAAGTTTCATCATTGCAGTCTGATGCTGATTGATGAGGAGGCTTGTGGATTATCCTTTATCTGAGTGAAATTGCCTAATCTATGAGATGGCTGCATAGAAATTTTATTGCATCTAAACAAAGTGTTTTTTTCAGATCGCACCATGGTATTGACTTGTAGTTGATTACACTGCTAGACCATTGGTTTGGAGAGTATGATCTTTTTCTTGAAATATTAAGCTTCCATTTTAGCAATTTTGTGATATGAAAAGTTTGACCTTTGAAGAGGAACCTGGAACTTCAATTTCTAGAGCCACATGTTGTAAGCGAGATAAAGCAGAGTTTTTGGCAATCAAATTCTTTGGGGTAAGGTTGATCTTTTGGGCAGGTGATAGCAATTTTGTTACTTTAGTGTTCTAATTCATTTTTAGGAAAAAACAATTTGTAACTTCAGTATCTTTCATGGTGAAACAATGTAATTCAATATTTGGTGGTTGTGAATTGTGATTCTATTTATTTTTTATTAGTTGTTCTTTGGTGAGATATTGGTAGGGCGCGCATTGCGCGCCCAACCGTTCAGTAAACTTCAGGGAGCTCTGAGTTTACACTTGGTTACTATCAGTTTCACAGGTCATGTTCATTGTGAGCAATTGAAGGCAATGCGTTGTGGTAACTCTTGGCAGACCAAAGTAGGCCACCTCTCTCATTTGCTTGATATTTATTTTCTGATCTCTGACTATTGTATTTTTGTGAAATTTAAATTGTAGATGCTAAATGATCATGTGTTACTCAGGCTTTGACCATGTGAAAAATTTCAGTGTATTTACCCCTGATTTGGTGCCTTACCCTGAGGGGTCTTTAATTCCTGGATTAGGCAATGGTGCAGAAAGTAAAGAAGCAGTTTAAGCCAACTGCTGCCGATAGCCTCCACAAGATTTGGCCAGTATCGTGAGCTCTGAGTTTACAACTCTGAACCACTTGGTAAAAAATAGTCTAAATATTGCATTATGACTTATGAGCCAGACATCTGAATTGTTTAATGTACTGATATTATGAAATTTGTTTCAGCACCTAATACCAGGACTCTCTGGACTACCCAGTGATAAAAAAAAGTCTAAATTTTGCTTTGTGAGGTGGTGGTGGTAACTGGCTCTGGAATCTCCCATTACCGCTTGATGGAATGCCAGCATGGGCATGGATACACCGGTACCTCCGGCATCTAAACAAGGTCGAAAAGGTACAACGATAATGATTTAATCACTTTTAATTTGTTTATTTGCAATCATATAAATTGCAATAATAACAGGTTTTGTGTAATATGTCAATGCTATTGTTTTGCTTGCTTGTTGTGCATCCTCTCTACAATGTATTCTGTACCATATAAAATTGCAATCAAGGTTTGTTCATTGCTTAACATACCATTTTTGAATTATTATCAACCACAAGGCAGAAAAAATGTGGTTAAGATCTACTTTAAGTCTAACACTAAAGCCTTGGTAGAAAAATGAAGGTGATGTATGTTATTCTGTTTGGTTCCTTTCCTCCAGAGTTTGCCATTGTGCTTCACAATTTTTTTCAGCATTCATTGTGCTTCACAATTTGCCATTGTAGCTCCATTTTAGAAAATCCAATTGGATTTTCTATAACTGAGTTCTCTTAAGTAAATTCTTTAGCTAAACAATTGACTGATTAAATCCTTAGCTGAGAGGACAGTAAGAATATCATTTTATCTGGAGTAATATAAAACACACGTGTTTGACACATCCAAATGAGTAGTGATGTATTTGTTTGAGGGGCAGGCATTCAGACTATAGTACATGACACCAATACTAAGTTTGAGAAGAAGGAAAGGTGAACATTTAACCATATCACTAGCTCTATCTTCAAGACTGATGCCATAAATGATGGGCAGACAACATCTCTCAGTTCAAGCACTCCAGCTTGGCTTCAAAGTATCTGCACCAGGCGTTTCTTTAGTATCTCTATCGTTGTTCTTATTTAATATTTGAGCAGCTCTATCTCTGTTCTTATTTGATATTTGAGCAGCTCTATCTCTGTTCTTATTTGATATCTTGAGATGGGTCAATTAGCTTTGAGAAGCACTACAAGCTTGATGCAAGTGGTCACTCCTATACTTTTCAGTCATGTTGATTCTCTGATCCTATCCTATACATTGCTGCATAGTTCGTGTCAATTTAAATGTGCATGAAATGAGTGCCAGATAGTTCCATTCCATGTCATTTTTAGTAGCGAGGTTGTAACACCCTAACAATTCCATCACTAAATTAATGTAGGCAACAAATGTCTAGATTTAAATTTTCTTAAGGACACAAATAAATTATCAAATAAATTGGCTTTTAAATATTTAAATATCACTAAAATAATTTAGAAATAATAAGTGTTTGTGCATCATGATTCGAATGCATGGATTTCTGTTTGATTGAAGTTTGAAAGTTTGAAAAACGAATTTGAAAAGAATTTAAAAAAAGAAAAGCCTTCACTCCCTCTCCTCTCTCCTTTCTCCCTAAGCCGGCCCAACCCTTTCTTCTTCTTTTTCTTTCAGCCCGTGTGGACTTCCAGGCCGCCGGCCTTCTTCCTGCGTGCGCAGCGGCCCACGTTGGCCCAACTCTTTCCCTACCGCCGGCCCAACACTGCGCCCCCTCCTCTTTTGCGATCAGTCACTGGCAGGTGGGGCCCGACCGTCAGGCCCATCCCCTACCTCCAGCCGCGGGTGGCCGCGCCCCCTCATCAAGGCCGCCGGCCGTTTCCGGCCGGGTCAGCCGCTTCCCCGCCATCAAGCCGCCTTAATCGAGTGCAGTGGCGCCCCCTCCCTTCAATCCCCTTTTATAACGGTCGTTACCTCCTTAATCCCCCTCCCCCTTCACTCTTCTCAAAGCCGGCCATTAATGGCCATGGCCGCCGGGGAACCGCCTCCCCGCACCACCCCGAGCCTATATAAGCGACCCAGGCCACCTCTGTACCCCCCTTCGCACAATCCCAAGCTCCCACGCCTTCCCGTGCCCTTGCCGCCTTCGCCACCGATTGGAGCGCCGGCCGCCACGCCATTGCCGCCGCCCGAGCTCCCCCGTCGTCGTTGAAGCCCCCTAACCCCTCTCCTTCATTTCTTCTTCGCGCCTGAGGCTCACACGTGTATCTATTCGAATCCACAGGGTCCATTGCGCCCAAATCGAGCTCACCGCCGCCGCCCATTGAAGCCGGCCGCTGACGTCGATCTCTGCCTCCGTCGTCTTCTTCGCCGTTTCCTCGCCCGCCGAAGCTCCTACGTGCAGTGAGAAACTCTTCCCCGCCCTCTTTTTCTTTTGTACCGAGCTGCAGGGCGTGCCGCCACTCACCGGGTGCCGGCGACCCGCCCCCACGCGGTGCAAGCCACCATGGCCATCGGAGCCGCCTCCTTAACCACCCGATTAGTTTTCCCGTCGCCCCAGCTTCGCGTAGGACCAAACCCCGTCCAAAACAATGATCCCTAGCACGAGTTTGCGTTCGCCGGCGAACTTCCGGCGAAGTTCCGGCCGGGCGCCGCCACGAGCCGGGACGTGCGCCGCCGTCGGGCGCGTGCGGACGTCCGCAGCCGTTGATCGCGAAGCCATTGGCCTAGATTAGATCGGGGTGAACCCCTCTTGGCTTGGTCCACCGTGGACCAGTGGACACGGTCCACGGCTCTGGTCCATGACCGCGCCCGCCGCCCGATCGGGGATCGACGGCGCAGATCGCGCCCAGCCCGTCCACCCAAAGGTCGCCGGCTGTTTTGCGAAAAACCCCCTGACATTCTTTATTATGACAACCGTACCCTTCCACCTATAAAGATCATCGCAATCAGGTCCTGTTTTTATTGTTTTAGCCCCTGTTTTATTAGAAATTCTTACCCGAGGTCCAGAACACTCTTTTAATGATTTAGACCTTCTGTTTTAAGTATAATTATGTTTTAGCCACTGTGTTCTTGCTGTTAGGTCCCTGGAAGGTTTAGTTTATCGCAGTTTAGTCCCTGTACCTTGTTTTTAGCGTATCTTCTCCGTTATAGCTCTGTTTTTAGCGTTCTAGCAGTCCATGAGATCGTCTCAGCGAGGCCGTCTTTTTAGTAGCATGTTTTCAGTCTTTAGGATTGAATGGTGATCTGTTTTATTTATTGTATGCTTTATGTGTGAAATCGTAGATATCGTGCCTATTTCAACTGAGCAACCTCTCGGGGACGATCAGGAACAGTTGTTTGAGGAAGAGGAAGATTTTGCTGTAGCTGAAGAAGGCAAGTGGTCTTCTCCCCCTGCATATTCCATTCTTTGTCCTATTTAAATGCATTTACAATTAAGTTTACTTTTATGATTTACTGCATTAATTTGACGGGAACACCCTTTTTAAGGACTTACCTAGATCTTTTACCCCGATCCTTGGCCAACCAGTTTAAATAAACTTTTTGGGTAGAAAATGCTAGTTGCTCAACATGGGTTGGTTAAAAAGATCTTTTAAAAAGAAGTGCTCAATGTTTAAAGGTGAATGCTTCGGGTAATACAAGAACACCTGATTTAATCGGAACATTGAGAACCACCCAAGAAAACATGCGCAACCACAGTGTCACATGGCTCTGACCTTAGCCGAATAATTAGGTGTGTGATCGTACTAGTGGCCCTTTTCCGAAAGGAGCAGAGGGGGATCCGGGTTGCAGGGGTATAGCCCGGTCCTTTTGGGGTAGCAGCCTTTGCTAAGGTGCTGACCACTAGGGAGGGTTATGGTCCGCCCTGATCTGTAACTATGCGAGTCGTTAGTCTTTTGCATGCCTTTGTAAAGGCTTCGTAGCGTCCTTATGCAATCACACCTCGGAAGTGTGGTATGGTGCTTGGCCAGCATCGCATGGTTGGGTTTAAAGTTCTTCGGAGCTTTTACGCGAACCGTGGGTACGGTGTGCAAACCTCGCGAGTGTAAAGGCGATCGATCAGCCGTGCTCACGGTCATGAGCGGCTTGGACCCTCACATGATTAATAAACTTAAAGACGAGATAAATCGCGGTTGGTGAAGCTCGATGAGCTTGGAGTTGTTTTGTATTTAAGTTTTTCTTAAGTGGGTGGTACGAACTTACACATAGTAATTAGGCGTTCTTCAATTAAAACTTGACCAACATTAAAATGCTAACCGCTGCAAAACCATAGCCTACCTTGATAGCCTTGCATTTTTCCCCCACTTGCTGAGCTCCAACCATAAGAGTGCTCAGCCTTGCTTATCGTTGTCCAGAGGAAAATTTTGGAGGAGAATTCTTCGACGACTACGACGAGATCTGAGGCTTGCGGACCCCCGGTCAAGTGCCTGTGGGAGCGGAAGACGAGGACTCGACGAGTAGTTATCGTTTTCCGTTGTTAGAGACCTTCGAGTCTCCCGCATGAGTGTAATAAGTGGTTAAACTCTGAAATACGTTTTAATACTGTTAATAATATTTCACTCATTTCGTCTATCATATGTGTGTAAACTGATCCTGGCGCACATATGAGATGCACTTGGTTCCTCTTCGGACATCAGGTGTGACAGAAGTGGTCTGCGCAATATTATCAACATCAATTGGTATCCGGTAACAGGTGTTGACCCCAGTCAATAGTGTGTGAGTTCTAGGTTGGCCAGTGCCATAAGGAAACTGCAAGGACCAGAACATCCTCGAAGTGTGAGAAGATTAGTACCTACACGGACATGACAAGTGTGGTGCAGGTATTGGACAGACATTGATTGGTCTATCACCTTCTTCTATTCAAATGGTTTTGTATAGTTTCATATGCTATTTGTTATTGCTAGAAATTATGAAAGACTGGGATCAGGAAAACTCTGGAGAGGGTTATTGAATTGAAAAGGACAGTATCAGCAGAACAAGCCTACTGATATTGTACGCACTACACTCAGCCTATTTTGCAGTCAATCACTAATTCTTTCCTGTCAAATGTCGCATCACTTTCTATGTTCCTTTGCATGTTATAGTATGTTAATATCTATATTTATCAAGTTTCAGACAAGAAATTAAATAGCAAATATTCATTTTCTAAGATACAAGTTTCAGTTTTCTGAACTAATACAAACGTGTTATCTGATCCACGACTAGGATTTTTTTTGGCCTATTTATCATTTAGATCATTGCTTTGCCTTATTAGTCAGGTGACTCAGGTCAAGGTGTTCATCCTTCAAATTCTCCTAGATGTTAATGCACTCTGCATTGTTATTTTCACGGGAAACATGTCTGAGGGGTTAAAAGAATTGTTGCACCTTGTTGTATCTGTATTACTGGGGACAAGTGGAAGGAAAAAGTATGGATTGCACCAATATTGGATTTGCAACTGCAACTAATGACTATTCCCCATATCCACCAAATGCAGAAAAGGCAATTTTAGACAATAGACAAGGAGCAATGCCTCATCTGCTCTAGGAACAAGAGCGATGACGACAACGACTACGACAAGTGCTACAATTGTGGCGGGACTGACCATTTTGCTAGGGAGTGCGAGCAGCCAAGGCGCGGCCAGGCCGACATCACGCAAGTTGTGGAGGATTACAACGAGCCAGCTCTTCTCTAGGAACTTTGTTCCAGGGTCGGGAACAAGAATAAATGTTTTGTTGTTCTGTGGGCATGCCTAAGTGCACTTTTGCTCTATATTGCTCTATGTAAAGCTGCTAGACTTAGGGAGAGAATGTTGGTATAAGTCTAGTAACTTAGGTTTTTATTGTTTCTATTTCTATTTTACCCCTTATGATTAGCCACCATGCTACCTCTTGGTGGTAGCCTATATATATATATATATATATATATATATATATGTATGTACCCAAACCCAAGGACCCCTTTTAGTGGGTGTGGTGAATGGAAAAGATCCTTTGAGGGCCAATAGAGTTGTAATTACACCTAGCAATTTGTTTTGGACATTTCCATTGATTCCACTTTTATACTAGATAGTTACAATGTATATACACATCAATACACTTAGAAAATAAAACTTACTGTCAGGATAGAATCTGCACCAAATTCTTTCCTCCATTTTAGCATTTCCGACCACATATCTATTGTCTTATCAATATCAAATCCCCTTGCCTTTAGAAATCTGAAATAGCATAAGCCAGCTGAGTAAAAAACTACACTGATGGACTTGATAAAGGTCAGAAACATAATATTATAAGCAATCTATTTGTTTGTTTTTGTAAAATTAATTTGCAACTAACTTGGTACATCTACTGGTCCATTTCTTATTTTGAAAAAAAAACAAGAACGTGGCAGCAGGCCTTTCTTTTCTGAACAGATGAAAGTGTTAAACATCTCAGATCAGAGATAAAAGTAAGGTTATCAGTGAATTAATTAGATACAAAGAAGTTAGTTTAGACACGATTAATTTATTTCAAAATTAACTCCCAGTGAAAACCAAAAGATTATCACATCTGAGAAAAATCATCAAGAACCTTCGAGAGAATGAATGGCCGCCAAACAAGTGATTCGTGGCCAAATCCATAACAAACACAAGCCAGGCGCATCCCTTTATGTGCATATTCTGAACCAAACTCCGAGAGTATACAAGAAACAAGCAGAAATGACATGGATCGACAACCGCATACCTCCTCATAGTATATTTTTCATCAAACTTGGGCGGCAGCAGATCGCGCGCGGCCAACGCCTGCCGAAACTCCTCCACGGCCTTGGCCTCCTCCGCCGCAGCGCCTCCCCCCTCCTCCATCCCGGCCTGACCTCCCCTCTCCAACTCTTTCTTCTGCGCACGAATCCGCCAGCACAGATGTTACAAGAATAATCCGAGAGGTTAGAGCCGAATCTTGGGAAGAACAGTCTTGAGAAAAAGAAGAACAATCAATAAAAATTGGAAAACGCACGTACGCGGGTGAAAGAAAGAGTCGGGAGGGGGATGGGTCGGTGCCGCGGCGGCCCCTGGATGGATTCGGACGGAGAGACGCGTCCAGTTTGCATTGGGTAGGAGATGACTAGTCGGATGCCAAAAAAAGGCTGGGCGGGGAGAGGAGGGCGGCCGGCCAGGTCGGAGAAAGACACGAACTTTCCGAAAGAAAGAACACAACGGTCAAACCGTTGCGGATACGCTATGGATACACGACCAAACTGAGTAAAAATTACTAACGAAACTGATTAACAATTACTGAATTAAGTCCTGTGATTACTGAGTCATGCTCACCGGTCAGTAATCTCGCGATTTGGTTCAGTAATTTTTTACGCAGTTTGGTCAGTAATCATTGTTGGGTGTAGAATAGGATTCTTAGGCCAACTGAGTAAAAATTACTAATGGAACTAATTAACAATTACTGAACTAAGTCTTGTGATTACTAAGCCATGCTCACCGGTCAGTAATCTCGCGATTTGGTTCAGTAATTTTTTACGCAGGTTGGTCAGTAATTATTGTTGGGTGTAGAATAGGATTCTACACCTAAGGTGTAGATTAGCGCTACCGTATGTATGTATGTATGTATGTATGTATGTATGTATGTATGTATGTATGTATGTATGTATGTATGTATGTATGTATGTATGTATGTATGTATGTATGTATGTATGTATGTATGTATGTATGTATGTATGTATGTATGTATGTATGTATGTATGTATGTTGCCACTTTTACGAATGGCGCCTCTGCAAATACCAACTTTAGGGCCCCTTTGGGAGGGCTCCGGCTCCACCGGCTTCGCACGGAGCCCTCCCAAACGCTTGTTTCGTCAACGGCTCTTGTGGTGAAGCCCCGGCAATCCCGCTCTCTAGAGCTCCTTTGCCCGTGCGGAGCCACGAAGACCAGCTTCGTCCGGCTCCGCCTCGCCCGCCCAATTTTTTTCCATACTTTGCCTCAGGTGGGGCCCACCGATGACAGTCCAGCGTGACAGCACCGGCAGCAGCGGCCAGCGTCCGATGAGCTCCCGCTGTCTGAGGAGAGAGGCCGGGGAGGGAAGTTAGCGCTAGATCCGGCCGCCGATGCCCGAAGCTCCTAGCCAGGGAGGGAGTGGATGCGGTGGAGAGAGAGAAATGGGGAGGGGCGCCAGCCGCCGGGAGGAGGGGCTCACCGGCGGAGAGGCGGGGGAGGAGCCCCCCTCTCCGTCGCCGCCGCGTCGCGGAGCCGACCACCCCGACGCCGTTGTGCGTTGGAGGCTCGAGCGAGAAGGTCACCGCGCGCGCCGCCGCCTTGCTCGCAAGGGGCCGCAAGCGGAGCGGTGCAACCTCGTTGGATCCAGGCAGGCGCAGCGAGGAGGAGGAGGAGAAGAGGGGGAGGGAGGCCGGCGGAGAGGGAGATGGAGGCGTCGGCGCCGGCGCAGGGACGACCTGCGACACAGCGAGGAGGAGCGAAGGCGAGACCTGTGGCGCGGCGGAGAGACCGAAGAAGGTGCGAGAATGGACTGGAGGGGGGAGGGCGGGCCGCGGATAAGGGAGGAGGCGAGCGAAAATTATTAGAAAAAGACTAGAAATATGTGCGGCGTTGCCGCTTGTGGCCATTAGGACCCGTGATATTTTTGCATAGCAAATAATTATTTCTTGTGAAGTGAATTTGGTAATTATTTTTTTGGCTATATTTATTATGGAGGAAGAAATTTGAGGAGTATTTATTAAGAGGGAGGAAGTTTTTTTTAATATAATAACGAGTCGTTTTATTTTATATGCGGTATGGGTGTGGTATGATAAAAAATTCTTACAAATTTGAATAAATAACCTAGCTCTATTAATTGTTTTTAGAAAACTTTAGAGAAATGTAGATCTGCATTTGTAGCAATTACATTATATTATAATAAAATATGTTATGTTATATGTTTATAGTGTAGTGCTACTTATTTGGAGTTTAATAAATTTGGTTTGTTTTTTTATTTTTATTTGACTTGTTATAATTTTTATATTGATTTAGTCTAGTTAGACAAATAATAAGTTCACTGAAAATAAATAAAAGGTTGTTGGGCCGAATTCGGCCACCCGCCCCATGAAACCCGCCCATGTATGGGGCCGAGTGGAGGATGGACCGCGCTTCATTTTCCAAAAAGATCGAGGGCCGTTTCGCAAAAATTTTTATGAGAGGCCGCTGTGGACGGCGGGTTTTATTTTGCCATAGTTCGAGGGCCTTTTTGCAAAGTAACCGGGCAGACGCCCGTCCGGGCCGTCCGTCCGCTCGATCGGACGGCCGAGCAGAGCGCGCGACGTGGCCACGCTGCCTGCCCTCCTTTTGGTGCAGCTTTCGTATAAGGAGATAAGTGAGAGAGAAAAAGAAAAGAGAAAGAGAGAATGAGAAGGAAATTGAGAAGGAAAAAAGAAAAAGAAAAATATAGGGAAGTGCAATTTAGACCTTTTACAACCTCAATCCTAAAAGTGAAGTCGTTTTGCGAAACGTTTTCAAAACGGCTACAGCTTCACTAGAAAAGCCGCTCCACCGAAAGAGCTAGAGCCGGAACTGTTTTTAGGAGCCGGAGCCCTGCCAAACAGACCCTTAGGTTTGGAACTACATATTTGCCACATCTATCCCAAATTGGCTACATTTTTGCCACTTTAGCCGAGCTGGCAGTCCACATCTGTGCTCCAGCGTGGCAAATGGACGGGAAAAGACGGTGGTGCCCCTGGCCTTATCCTATTCTCACCACCAGCAGCTGCTTTGGTCACGAGCGCCTGCCCGCCCCCCATCCTGTTCGCTTCCTGCCTCTTTGTTCTTTGTGCTGCCGCGCGCCGCTCACCTCTACTGCTGTCGCCGCCGGTCCAGTGCATCGCTGCAGGCGACAGTGAGGCACCCAGCAGCCGTCCCTCCGAATTTTGATGAGGCGCCATTATTGCCCCCTAGTTCGGCACTTTTTTTTATCTTGCGCACCATCATTTGCAGCTAGGGTTTGACATGGTTTCTTGATTTTTGATTGGTAGGCTGTCCGTAGATGATTTTTGACATGGTTTCTTGATTTTTGGCGACGAAAAGCATTTGGGAATGATGTTTCCCAGTGATTGTCCACCTTGGTGAGTTTCTTTGCCCCTGATATATGAGTTATGCGCTTTGGGATGGGATGGGATGGGATTGGAAGTTTTCTTTCTCTAAATATGTGTTTGTTGTAATGTCAGGATGGATCCTGGCATCGCGTTTAGGTTAGTTGTTAAATCTGATAAGTACACAGCACGTCTGGATTATGTTGAGCATGAAATGGATGAGCAGGAGCATGAATTATGGGTAGATGGAAGCTCTGGGTACTCTCATGACAGGTTTATTGAGGATATGACAGGGAAAATAATTTGGGGTACTAGCCAAGCACTGTCAGTATGGGTTCTAGATACCGAGACTGGTTCTGAATGGAAGCTGAGGAGGAATGAGCATTTTGAGCAGATGATGAAGGACAGATGGGATCAGAAGGTGGCATATCTTGTAGTTGAAGTGGTTGACAAAGCTGGGTATAGTGGTGTGTGCACTTCTGCAGGTTCTAAAGCTGATGGCGAGTCAGGTGGTAGATGCAGATCTGGTGTCACCAACAATGATGCAGCTAGTGGTCCAGATCAAGGGCAAGGAGAAGGGATAGGGGATACATATACTTCTCCACAGAGAGTAGAGCCTGAAATTGTTGTGGACTGGAGTACCTTGACAATTATTGGTGAACCAGAGGAAGATGGTGAGGCTAATGGTATAGCAGATGAGGATCAGGTTTTTGAAGCAATGGGCTTCAAAGAAGCTGATGCAAGTGCATATACTGATGAAGTTCCCATTCCTACATTCCTCCACATATTTGCAGAAGAGATGAACTGTGCAGGGCTTCCTGTTGATGATAATGATCCAGCTGAGCCAATGCTTGATTCGGACAGAGATAATCCTGATATGTCAGTTGGCACAATATATCCTTCTATGGTTGACTTCAGGCTAGCAGTCAGGCAGCATGCTATTGTGACTGAATCTGAACTGGCTACAGAGAAGACAGATAGGAAAAGGTTCAGGGGACATTGCAAGGCACTGGGATGCCCATGGATCATTAGAGCTAAGACTCAAGCTGATAACAGTGTCAGGGTATAATTTTTCATTGAGTTCATTTCATTGAGCTAAGAATAGAATCCCTTCTTTCCTAAGGGGGGGGGGGGGGGGGGTGGAAAGGCAACCAGACAAACTAAATGTGATGGTTGTGGTGAGTTTGGTCACAGGAAGGGAAGTTGGAGGTATACTCTGACAGGGACCAAGAAAAGGTAATCTATGCCACATTAAATTTGTCTCACCATTTTCTCTCACATGCTTCTAACTGTTGCTTCATAGGAAAAGGACAAAAAACAAGCAGAAGCCAGGAAGAAAGAAGACAAAGAAGGACCAGGCTGAAGCTCAAGCATCAACATCATCCACTCCGAGGACCAGAGCTGCTATAGCTAGGTAAGTATTAGCCACAGCAGCAGCAAAACAAGCACAGGAAGCAGCAGCCGCAGCCGAAACAGCAAGACAAGCTGCTGAACAAGCAGCTCTGGAAGTCCATCCATTGGAACTTGGACTCCCAACATCAACACCAGGGAGATGTACAAGGAGGTTGTACAATTATTCCTTCCTTTTGTGAATGAGTCCAGCCATAAAACAAAGATTTCCCTAACTGTCTGCCTTTGTCTTGTCAGGAAACTTGCTATTGCCAATGTGCTAGAAGAATGCTCTAGTTCATCAGCAGTTCTGGTGGCACCAAAGAAGATGACACCCAAGAGGAAGCAAATATGCTCCAAGATCAAAAAGCCATCATAAAAAAAGGCATGAAGTCAGTGCTATGAAGTCTGTAACATTTCTTTTGTAATGGTCTCAAACAATTCTTTTGTGAACAATTTGGGATGTGTGGCCTATATCAAGTTTCTGTAATTTCTGAACCATTTGGGATGTGTGACCTTAATTTGTGAACCTCTTGTTTGATCCAGTAATGTTTATGAACCATTTGGGATCAAGTAATGTTTCTGATCAGCTACTATTTGGGAACCATGTGTGCAACATCTCAACTTTGCATTTCATTTCATCACAAATATTACAAACATCTCAACATTTTGTGCATTTCCAAACAAAAGCGCGCGACTGCAGAAGGGCGCGGCGTGCAGCAGCAAGGGGAGGGGCGGCGCGCAGCAACTAGCAAGGGCAAGCGGTGCGCAGCAGCAAGGCCCAGCGGCGGCGCTAGCATAGGCGAGCAGCGCACGGCTGCAGAAGAACAGAGAGGACGGGGAGGCGGCGAACTGGGAGAACTGAACAGGGAGGGGGCGCTCCAAGCAGCTGCGGGAGAGAAAGATAAGGCTAGGGGCAGCATCATCTTTTCCCATCCCTTTGCCACGCTGGATCGTAGATGCGGACTGCCACCTCGGCTAAAGTGGCAAAAATATAGGCAATTTGGGACGGACGTGGCAAAAATGTAGTTCCAAACCTAAAATTGGCATTTGAAGAGGCACCAGTCGTAAGAGTTGCAAAAAATTATATATTCCTAGATACAAGGGAGGGATACGCGCGTACAGCGTACTAGACGTGGCTGTTCTGGTTTGTGTTTTTATAACGAACTGGGTCAGTTAGGATGCGGCCCAAACATAAGGAAACGACCTCATAGGCCCACCACTTGAGCAGTAGACAACAAAACAAAATGTTGGGTACTTTGCTCAAGTTCCATTTAAAAATAAACTAGCTCAAGCAAGAAAAATGGTACATGGTCTTAAAAAAAAGAAAAAGAAAAAATGGTATGAAAGAATGCTAGGCCTTATACGGGAGTTAACATCTGTTCTCATGGGTGGGCTGATGCATTCACGCATAGAGAAAAAACTTCATATAAAAAATGTGGTACAAATCATCACATACAATTCTCCAAATTGAAAAGAAAGGTGCCTGCCTCGTTGTTTAGCGAAAAGAAGATACTCCCTCCATTTCAAATTATAGTTTGTTTTAATTTTTCTAAGTTCATAGTTTTATTATGCATGTAGACATAGACTATATCTAGACGTATAACAAATATTATGCATCTAGAAAAGCAAAAAACTATCAATTTGGAATGAAGGAAGTAACAAATTTGGTCTCTAATTTTGCACATCCTTAATCTTGTGTTAAAAAAATATATGTGCTGCTAAACTATCACGAAATTAGAAACTCAAGAGATAGTATTTGATTAGTTGAGTTGCACTTGATAATTTTAATAGTTGCGATGCTTATATGATCAAGAGGTATATAATGAACCATGCATGAGGTTCTTGATGTTCAATGAGTTAAGCAAGCTACTTGCTCTAGCTAAAACACGCTATATGGCCAAGAGGACACTATATAGGATGGTGTTAGTGTTTTAGTGATGTATTGGAGACTTGCAAAGATGACAACTCAGTGACAACACACGGTCCTGGGAGAATGTGGTTGCTATTGACAAGTCATCAAGCCTTGCCGTCATTTGGTTTCTGATATACTATGTTGGAGATGATGATAAAGCATCTCCAAGAGTTTGCCAAATATTACTTGATAAATCTTGTATTTTGCCAGCTTTTAAGAAGATATACCAACTAAAAAATTGAGCTCGTCTCCAACAGTTTGGCCTAATTGACTTACCAAACCCAGATCTAACTTACATCAGGAACCCTGAGAGAGAAACAAAATTATGTTTATACCCTTCCACCTCTTGAAAACTTGTATCAGGAATACTTCTCTATTCTTTATTTTTTCACCCTCCTACCTGGATTGGTCACGCTGATGCCAACCCAGATCGCGCGCGCGTATATTTCCGTGTGGGATGTGAGTTTTGCCAAATTTGTACATTTGCCAAGTTGGTTTGCCAAATTGTTGGAGGCTAATTTTTCTTGTTTTGCCAAAATTAGATAGATGCCAAGTTAGTTTGCCAAACTTCTAAAGATGCTCTACAAAACGTGGAGAAAGATATATACACTAAGCAGAGAAGATAGAAGATAAACATTCAGAGTTTTCTTGGTTGTATTTACAAATATATAGTTGATTTCGTTTGACAAAAAGCAGCTCTCCACTCCATTGTCCTGCACATTCATCACTTAGAGCGTGTTTGTTAGAGCTCCTACTCTAAAAAACAAGCTTCAGATCCACATATCCATGGCTCCACCGTAGAGCTGCTCCACCGTGGATCGGGGATTCTGAAAACCGTTTAGTACAACTCCATATTTCCATTCCTCTTACTCACGAGGGGATAAACCGGGGGTACACAACTTAGTCCCTAATCCCCAATCCATGAAGACTAAGACGGCACGTGGTCGTGACGGCCCAACATGAAACACCAGCAATACAGGCCCATCATCTCCAGCGGGCATCAGCCCCACATCGCCTAAGGGCCCAGCTCTAACTTAGCTCCGCACGACCTAAGGAAGCGCCCTGGCATCACAACTACCTCGGGAGAGGTCTCCACCTCACACAACTTAAGGCTCCACCACCCACGGCCCAACGCCCCCCCCCCCCCCGTTTTCCCTAGTGTGGGAAGTGAGCTACGACGGTGTCCCATCACCTAAATACAGAATAATAGTGAGGGACGGGCGAATCCTTCGCGCATAAGTCATCAGACGGCACGTCCCGACCAAGCGGCTATCAGAGGAAAGATTGAGGCTTGCCTGGGAAGCCCCCGACCTACCAGTTCTGCGAGAGCATGAGTCGAGGAGCAGCTACCTTGGATCAGGGGCCACCGCCTATGCCGCCCTACAAGGACTACCGTGCCTAGCCAAGCGTATGACGCCAACCGAAGACGGAGGTCCACACCACGACACTATTTTGGCAACTATAGCACTATAGCAAGATGCAATTTTGCCATCCTAACCCCTGCACATTGGCTCCCCTTGAACTATATAAGGGGAAGCGGGTACCGTGAATGAAGGGGTTGAAGAGACAAGACAACGAATGAAGAAGAACAACAACACAGCAAAACCAGTAGCAACACACACTCACACCAGAGCTGTACGAGCTCTTCACCACACTCAGAGACCTGGGACATGCTCCCTCCCTCGACCTAAGCTTGTATCCCCTACTACAAGCCCCTCGGCATATAGAACACTTCCCCAAACTGGACGTAGGGCCCTCCGCGGTGCCTGGACCAGAAGCCCAACCATCCGGATCAGACGCACGAACATACCAAAATTTACTTGCTGGCGGTATCATTGGCGCGCCAGGTAGGGGCATTTCGTGTGTCACGACGTCATCAAGGGTCCGAATGGCCCAATCCAATGAGCAGCTGGTGCCCGACATCGTGTTGCGCTTTGAGTCACTAGACTTCGTCTTCGACGAACCAGTGGAGTCCCTGGCTGGAGTCGTCTTCACGTGCTCCCAGCCCGAAGCCCCTATATCTCCTCAGGTCGAGCAGCCTAGGGAGCCGCAGTCTACGAAGTCCGCCGCCATGAGGTCTGTAATCTGATCGGTAGCGACATGGCAGCCGACCTAGGGCCGAATCCGTCCTAGGAGCTTTTTCCGTTCACGGCATATGCCACCTCCATGCTTGTCTTTGGTGTGCAGGGGGAGGAGATGCTATCTTGGGATGAGTTCAAGCTCTGCTACGACTCCATGTATCCCGAAGGGCAAACATGGCTGCCATGTGGTGGGACGGGTGCCCTCGCCGCAGCGGCAGACCACTGTGCGATCCCTTCAGAAGCATCCCAAGGAAGTTGTGAAGTGTGAAGACGTCGCGCCCCTCCGAAAGAGGGTGATGACGCCCCACGACCTGACACATGAGTGCTTCGTCCTGCAGCAGCACGACGGTGCAGTCCACTCCGTCACACTAGCGAAAGCTCTGTGGGGGATATACCCCCAGGGTGCCATACGGAAGGGACCCACGATGTATCTCCAGGGACGGCGAGGGCCCACACGGTGGCGCTTGGTGTGAGTGTACGGATCAAGAATGAGGCGACACCCGAAGAGATAGGATTCCATAGTTAAAGACTAGTTGATTAGGAAAGATATTACTTGTAAATGAGGGAAGATCTTGTATAACCGAATACGGTAGATCCCATGCGATCAGTAACCCTGCCCCCAAGCGTATATAAGGGTGACAAGGACCCTCTCCAAAACAAGTCAAATCGGATTCCCAAGCAATACAATCACCAGACGCAGGATGTAGGGTATTACACATCTTTGCAGCCCGAACCTGGATAAACCCTTGTGTCCTTCGTCCCACCATCTAGCTCCAGTCTCGGCGATCCCCTCCACACACTACAACATTTTGGGTGTATCGCGTCGCCTCAAAATCATCGCTATAGGGGTCATTTGGTCGCAAGATCGACAAATTGCAACAAATTTGATTCGTCGCCAGGCGTCACAATAATGTCCGTCACAATATGTTTTAGCGACGGGACGCCATAAAGAGGACATGTTGCGATGGCATGTGGCGTAGCAACTAGATGAAGTAGCGATGACCAATGGTGTTGCAATACAGATAATTGCAATGAAAGGGTCGTTGCTATAGTGGTATTTGCGACCATTTTGGTCTGTTGCAAACAAGAATTGTTGCAATGCAAGCAATATGTCGCAATACGAGACCTGTGTTGTTGTCATAGTGATCACTACAAGAAAATCATTGACTAGTGACACTACCACATTTCAGCATCATTGATTTATGACGTCCTTGGCTGATCTCGTCAAAATATTTTACTTCCGAGCAAATTTAGTGACAAATTTTTTTCGTCATTACGGTTGGTACTGTAGCCAGGCGTTCCTGTTCCATGCTGTTTTGTGACGCCATAAGCTCTGAAAAAACATCATAAACCAACATTGGTCCCACATGTAAGCATTATTTTAAAAACAGAGTGTTCCAAGTCGTCATAAAATTCAGTAGGGTCCCACATGTAAGCATTCTTTCGAAATTAGAGCGTTCCAAGTCGTTAAAATTTTCCAGAGTCTCACATGTAAGCATTTTCGCCAGGTCAGCAACGTCATAAACCAACTTTGGTCCCACATGTAAGCATTATTTTAAAATAGTGTTCAAGTCATCATAAAATTCAGTTGGGTCCCACATGTAAGCATTTTCTCCAGATCAGCGGAGGCTAGGTCACAGAATGTTGCAAAAATAATTTGCCATGGCATGGTTTCGAACCAGGGACCTGAAGGAACAAAACAGTGTTGTTTACCACTGCACCACTTCTTGGTTGTGCATGTTTTATGGGAAACACAGCTTTCCCACAGCTAATAGTTCATGCGATTTCTTAACTGTGACCTGTCGGTGTTTTGGACCGGCAACCTACTACGGGGAGTACCCGAAGTAGATGAATGTGACTCGCCGAGATCGGTAACTCGAAGGAAGAGGCACGTGGCACACAATTTAGACAGGTTCGGGCCGCGAGGTGCGTAATACCCTACGTCCTGTATGCTGCGTAGCTCTGGATTGATAGGGCACGGTTACAGGATGGTGCAACGGTGCGCCGTGAGTTGATATTGGATGAGGTCATCCTGGGATCGGTCCCTGCCTCGCCTTATATAGTCCGGGAGGCAGGGTTACAAGTCGGAGTAGGGAAGGAGTACTAGTCGAGTACGTCTAGGAGACCTCTACACAGTGCGGAACATGTACAGAGTCCTATCCGAGTACTACTCTGTCTTGTCCTTGTGCTCCACGCCTTCAGGTGCCGTGTAGCGCAAGTCGGGTAGTCCCAGGGGCCCACCGAGTAGTCGGTCCTGGTACCCACCGAGGTAGTGGGCCCAGGGAGGTCCATACAACAAGCCCCCGAGTACTTTGTAGTCGAGAAGGATAGCTTCCAGTAGTCTTGACGGCCTTAACGAGTAGTCCTCAAGCGTCCCTGAGTGCTACAAGTCAAAAGTCCTCAAGAGTAGTCGAAGCATCCCGAGGCTGGAATGTACTCCAGCTGATGTTTGAGCAATCTTGAAGTCTTCTCGAGTAGTCCCAAGCGTCCTTGAAATCCGCCTTCGAAGGTCTTCAAAAATGCCTGTCTTGTCTTGAAGCCGGAGCCGTCAAGAAGATACGATTTGCGGAACCGCAATCCACGTAGGGTAGCCCCCGAGCCTCGAGCCGCGGGCTCTGGCTGAGGATCTATCCGAAGCCTTCGCGAGAAAATCCCGAAAAATCCGGAGAGAAAAAACCGAAGGACACGTGGCACGGAGCCCCCGAGCCTTGAGTCGAGTACTTCCTCTCGAATTGAAGGGTCTTCTTGAAGAATGTGTCCGAGATGCTCTTGAGACTAGCCGCGTCCCCGGGTAGTCGAGTAGAAGTAGCCGAGCCACCGAGGTGAGGCACGTCGACTAGTAGAATACGAAGAGTCACGCGCGCCCGGCCGAGTCGCCCACGCGCGGACTTATCCGGCCGCCCGTTACGGAGGCGATTTGGCTTATAAATTCAAGCCGAAACCCTTAGGGTTTTTCACCCAAGTGAGCCGCGGTCATTCGCCACTTGAATCTTGAAGTAGATCCACTCCAACGAGCACGCCGCCGCAGGAGATCCAAGCGCATCGCCACCCGAAAGCCGTAGGGTAGCCCCCGAGCGGATGCGAGTGAAGACTCCCCGTTCTTGGAGGATGAAGCCGTCCCCGTCGAAGACGTTGAAGGCCGGCGGGAAGAAGAGGAGCCATGCGAGAAGGCCGCCGCGGCCGGCACGGAGCGGCGCCGCCCACGTCTCCACCGCGCGCTGACCCAAGCCGCGAGTGGAAAAGGTCGAAGGTGAAGACCGAGGACTTGCTGACCCTGTTGAACTCCGGGTTCATCAGGGAGAAGGAGATCGATATGTGGAGATCCGCCGCCGGAGATCCCTATCCGATGGAGAAGGCGCAAGACGAGATCCCGATGTTCTCGCGCTTCGTGGAGCGCGGTCTTGCGCTCCCAGCGAGCGATTTCTTCAAAGGGCTTCTCAGGTACTACGGCATCGAGTACCTCAACTTGAACCCCAACGGAATCTTCCACACTTCTGTCTTCGTCCATTTCTGCGAAGCATTTTTGGGAATCAAGCCGCATTGGATTCTCTCCGGAAATTTTTCCGCGTGAAGCCGGGACCCGGCGCCTCCAACCCCGCAGTAGTCGGCGGGGCGGGATCCGTTGAGGGAAGATGCCGCCGAGCGCACTCGGCGTACAAGCTCGTGGACTCCAACACGGATTGGAAGACGAGGTGGTTCTATACCACGAACCACCATCCCGAGCCGCCGAAGCCGAGCGGACGGCGAGCCCAAGCACCAAGAGTGGTGGAACACGGAACCCACCATGCAAGAGGGGATCCGGCTCCGGAGTTGCTCGGGACGAATCAAGGCCCGCGGGATGCGGGGACCGAGGGCCGAGCATGTGGTCTTCGGTTTCATGAAGCGCCGGATCCCGGCCGGCGTCGGCGCGGGATACGATGGGCTTCGAGTACACCGGCGACGACGACACGTCGCGGATGCGGGGGGCGAAAGTGAAGACAACGACATCGTCGAGAGGTTGTCGAGGATCTTCAAGGACATGCGGAGTACACGGCGTGCCCTGTCGAGGAGTTCTCCGCCGCGCGCCCACCCAACGAGGTAAGTAGCCGTACCCGCCTCGTCGAGTAGTAGGCACTTGTAGCAGAGTTGCTAACGCCTTTTGTGTCTTTTTGATGCGGGGACGATGTGAAGCGGTTTGTCTCCGAACCGCGGCCACCACCAAGCGGAATTGAGATTCCGGCGGTGGAGAAGGTGAAGGAGCGCCGAGTAGTCGGAGACGACGACGATCCCGTCATCGTGGAGGATACCTCCGATGACGAAGAGGACGAGGAGACGGCGCAGGATCGCTTCCGGCCGCGGTCGAGGTTTAGCCGTCCGGGGCTTGCCTCATGTACCTCTCATCCAAGACCCTCCGGCTAGCACGGGAGGCTAGCCTTGCCGCGCCGCCGAGGAAGCCGCGCAACCCCCGCCAAGAAGCGGGTAGCCAAGAAGATGAAGATCTCAGAGACCACGCCTCCGGAGGTAAGTCATCTTGAGCGAGAAGGCGTCGAGTACCCAATGATCGAGTACGGTGCCGACGAGTAGTTATCCCCATGTGCGGGGAGAGGCCGCCGGCGGAGCCCGTGGAGGAGGGCGATGAGGGCACGTGGCCCACGGTGGGGGAACCGGGCCGGAAGCCGAAGTCCGGCTCCCATCGTCGAAGAGCTTCGGCGCGGCCGGAGCGCCGGCCCCCCGCCCCGAAGGGAGCGAGTACCGCGGCCGCCGCCGCCGAAGAGGTGGAAGCCGCGGGGGGCGAGAGAACGTCCGCGCCGGCCACCGCCGCCGTGGAGGAGGCGGTAGTCGGAGAGGCGGAGGAAGAAACGCCCGCCGAGGGTGGACTGGTTGACATCGCCAGCATCCTCGGTGCGCCGGCCGTGACTATCGTCCGGTCGAACTTGTAAGTACCACACTTCATGAGTAGTACTCATTGTAGTAGCCGATGTTGTCTGATGAACCTTTGTGGATACTTGTGCAGAAAGTCCACCGACTTGAGCTGGGACGGAGAGGAGCCCACGGCAGCGGAGGTAGAAGAGGCCGCGCCGCCCGTCGAGGAACCCGCTCCAGAAGCCCAAGCCACGACCGAGCCCCCAGCTGCCGAAGCGGCGCTGCCAGAGGCGGTCATAGTCGAAGGTGAGTACTCTTCCTGAAGCTGTAGAGCCCAAGAGGAGTAGTCGAGAATGCTGATGCGCGTGTTCCTTGGTGACAGGCGCTGAAGGTGGTGACATCCCTGCAGGGGTGCCCGTGCAAGAGTTGACACCAGAGGCCCCGGAGGCTGCGGTAGGAGCCCCCGAGCCCGTGGGAGAAACCGTCGAGAAGTCCGCCGAGGAGGAGGCGGGCGCCACGTCGCCGGGGGGTTGCCACGGAGGTGGCGATCCGGTCTCCCGAGATCCAAGACGCGGAGCCTATCCGCTCGGCGCCAATGACGGAGGCTACGACAAGTAGCCGTGGCGGGATCGAGTTGCTTGCCGACGATCTCGTCGAGCCGGCGGTGTTGGCGCAGCATCTGGAGGCGATGCGGCGAGCCGAACAGTGGATGAAGGTACGTAGCCGTTGCATCCCGAGTAGTCAATCCTTTCGTTGAGTACTCTGCTTGACTTGAATTGGTTTTGTGCAGGACGTCGCGGAGCGATCCCGCGAGAAGTCAAATCTGCCGCAAGGCTACGGCGACACGGTCTTTGCGAGCCGAAGCCTTGGAGGAGCAGCTCATGAAGTCGAGGAAGCACGCGGCCGCCATGCAGTCGAAGCTTGACGCCGCCTTCGCCAAGTACCACAACGATGTGATGGACTTGCAGGCGAAGAGCGACGAGCTGGTGCGGAAGAACAAGGGCCTCCGCAACAAGAATAGAGGTATGTCTCTTGACTCGTCGGGTACTTGTTGGGAGTCATCAAGCTCTGACCCGTTGTTGTGTTCCTGTGTTGTAGAACTCGAAGGCCAGGTGGAGCGGCTGAAGGGCTCGGAGATCAGCATGAAGAATCTCTTCTACCGGGAGCAAGAAGCCCGCCAGGTACTTGAACTCGACTACAAGGAGCTGCTCTTCGAGTGCGAGAAGCACATGGAGTTGAGAATTGCATCTGACCGGGATCTCGTCAACTGCTACAAATCCTTGCGAGAAGTTGAACGAGGACCGTGAGGCGCTCGGGCCCGGCCGAAGGACCTTGAAGAGGGCCGCCCTCCCGATCGCGAGGCTCCGGTGCCGCACCCGGGGGCCCCAAGATTGCTCCGTTGGCGGATCGACTTCGTGAGGCGCCAAGCCGGCCGGCCGCCTACGTGAAGCACATGGCCAAGTCAATCCCGAAGCGTGTGCGGCCTTCATGAAGTCGTACTTCCCGAAGGCCCGGTGGAAGTAGTCGCGGCGGGGGTAGCCGCCAACCTGCTCGGATGAGCGGTATGCGAGTTCTTCGGAGCGAGATGGCTCCCATTGCGGAGCAGGTAGCCGATAAGCTGAATCTCCAGTAGCCCTGCATAGATAGCTAGTAGCCATGGTTGTATAGGAAATAGTTGTAATGAACTATCTCATATACCAATGAAATGTGAAGTTCCATCAATGAGTACTCGTAACCGCGATCTCAGAGTGCGGAGCGCCCATCGTGGAGTAGGTGCGAGTAGTAGTACTCGGCTTAGTAGTCCCGTCGCGGGGAGTAGACGAGAAAGAAGTTGATGACCAATCAAACTTTATTGCGAAGAAGTACACATGGGTGGCCGGGGCCGTAGTTACAAGTAGTCGCCCGGACCGGAGGCCGCTTACGGTCGAGTAGTGCTGGGAGCGGGTAGCCGCTTACGGTGAGTGATCCGTAGGTAGCCGTGTAGGGTGGATCGCATCCGTAAGTAGCCGCGCGGCCGGATCTTTGGGGTGTGGTCTTCTTGGTAGACCGCTGCTAGAGTCCTTGACGCTCATTGCGGCCCGGGTCCGTAGGTAGCCGCACGGGGGCTGGACACGGAGTAGAATAGTCGGAGACTTGAAGCCGGGACCGGAGGGTCGTTTGCGGCAAGGGGGTGTTGATGCGGTCGTGTGGACTTGAACCCCGGAGTAGTCGAGTAGACTAGGCGTAGAATCGACGAGCCGGTCGACGTTCCACGAGTTGTTGACTTCTTCGCCTTCAAGTGTTTGGAGGCGGTAGGAGCTCGGCCGGTCACCTTAGCCACGGTGAAGGGTCCTTCCCGGGGGGAGGCGAGCTTGTGAAGTCCTTCCGTGTTCGGGATACGGCGGAGGACAAGATCTCCCACGTTGAAGGAGCGTTCTTTGACATTGCGGTCATGGTAGCGTCGGATACCCTCGAGGTACCTTGCGATTGGACGAGGGCGGCACGGCGAGCTTCTTCGAGGGCGTCGATATCAACTCGTCCGTTGTCTTCCGAGACGCCTTCGTCGTAGTGCTCCACCGCCGGCGAGTTCCATATGACATCGGCGGGGAGGATGGCTTCGGAGCCGTAGACCGGGGAAGTAGGGGGGATTGCCCCGTTGGCTTGGATGGTTGAGTCCGCGGCCCCCGAGTGCGTTGGGTAGTTCCTTGATCCACTTGCCCCCTTTTGAGTTAGCGGCGTCGTGTAGCCGCTTCTTGAGGGCGTCGAGCACCATCCCGTTGGCGCGCTCGACTTGTCCGTTGGCCCGTGGATGGGCGACGGAGACGTATCGACGTCGATTCCGCCGTTCTCGCGGTACTCCCGAACGCGGTGGTTGTTGAAGTTGGACCCCGTGTCCGTGATGATGCGGTGGGGTAGCCGTAGCGGTGTACGAGTTCATCCGGAAGTCGAGTACTCGTCGGCCTTGGGACATGTGACCGGCTTGACCTCGATCCACTTGGTGAACTTGTCGATAGCCACCGGTACCTCGTTGAATCCTCCCGGCGCGGTTGGTAGTGGCCCAATCATGTCGAGCCCCCGGCGGGCAAAAGGCCGGGTTGGTGGTATGGTGACCGGCTTGTAGGCGGGGACGTGCTGGCCGCTTGGCGAAGAACCGACATCCTTGGCACCTTCGACGAGTTCTTCGGCATCGCCCGGGCGTGGGGCCGTAGAAGGCTCGCGGAAGGCCTTGCCGACCGGCGTGCGGGAGGACGCGTGGTTGCCGCAGACACCCTTGTGGATCTCCTCCAAGATGTCCTTGCCTTCTTTGCGAGGAACGCATTTCATGAGTACTCCAGAAGATGCGCCTCGCTTGTAAAGCTTGTCGCCGACGAGGACGTAAGACTTGGCGCGGCGGACGAGTTGTTCGAGGCTGCGTTCTTGTCGGAGGGGACCTTCTCGCTCGCCGAGGTAGTCGATGAAGGGTTGCCTCCGGTCACGTCGATCATCATGACCTCCGCCCGGCCTGGTTGGTTGGGCGGGACGGGGGTCGGTGGCGCCGGCTCCGGGATGGATGGCGCGTGAAGCTCATGGACGAAGACGCCGCGGGTACTTGGGCGCGGGTGGATCCGAGCTTCGAGAGGACGTCCGCTGCAACGTTGTTGTCGCGAACGATGTGATGGAACTCGAGACCATAGAATTTGTTCTCGAGCTTGCGGACTTCTAGGCAGTAGGCGTCCATGTTCTCCTTGTTGCGGTCCCAGGACTTGTTGACTTGGTTGATGACCACTGCGGAGTCGCCGTAGACTAGTAGCCGCTTGATGCCAAGTGAAGCCGCGAGGCGGAGCCCGTGTAGGAGGGCTTCGTACTCGGCTTCGTTGTTTGAGACCTTCCGAGAAGATCGCAGGACGTACTTGAGTTGTTCGCCCGTTGGGGAGATCGGGGAGTACCCCCGCGCCTGCGCCCTCGAGGTTGAGTGAGCCGTCGAAGTACATCACCCAATGCTCGGTCGCACGGTGGGAGTAGGTAGGCGGTTCTCCCGCCACTCGCCATGAAGTCGACTAGAGCTTGCGACTTGATGGTCGTGCGTGGCTTGAAGTCGATGGTGAGGGCGCCGAGCTCGACGACCCATTTGGAGATCCTTCCGGTGGCGTCCGGGTTCCTCGAGATGTCGCCGAGTGGGTAGTCGGTGACGACGGAGACCGAGTACTCCCGGAAGTAGTGTCGTAGCTTCCGCGAGGTGATGAGTAGAGCGTACGGGAGCTTCGCACGGGGCGGTAGCGAGCCTTGGACTCGATAGAACCTCGCCGACGAAGTAGACGGGGCGCCCGGACCGGGTAGGCGTGGCCGTCTTCCCCGCCGCTCGACGACGGTGGCGATGCGACCACGTGAGTAGTCGCGGCGAGGTAGAGCGAAGAAGTGCTCGCCCTTGTAGGGAGCCGTGAGGACCGGGGGCTTCGACGAGAAGTCCTTGAGCCGGGCAAGGGCTTGGTCCGCCTCTGCAGTCCACACGAACTTCTCGTGGTGCTTGAGTAGTTTGAAGAAGGGGAGACCCCGTTCTCCTAGCTTCGAGATGAATCATTCAATGCCGCCATGCACCCCGTCGGCTTCGGACGTCCTTGATGCTCGTGGGAGCTTTCATGTCGGTGATGGCGGAGATCTTCTCGGGGTTGGCTTCGATGCCACGTTGGCTGATGATGAAGCCGAGTAGTTTGCCCGAAGGTACGCCGAAGACGCACTTGTTCGGGTTGAGCTTCCGGCGGTACTCGCGTAGCGATGCGAAGGTCTCTTCAAGGTCGTCGATGAGGGTACCGGAGTCCCCGGGTTTTGACAACCACGTCATCCACGTAGGCCTCGACGTTCTTGTTGAGTTGCCGCTTGAAGCAGCTCCGGATGGCCCGTTGGTAGGTAGCGCCGGCGTTCTTCAACCCGAAGGACATGGTCGTGTAGCAAGACGCGCCAAACGGGGTGATGAACGCGGTCTTCTCCTGGTCTTCCTCCTTGATTGCGATCCGGTGGTACCGGAGTAGCGGTCGAGGAAGCGAAGCGCATCGCGGCCCCGCCGTGGAGTCGATGACTTGATCAATCCGCGCAACCCGAAGGGGTCCTTGGGGCAATGCTTGTTGAGGTCGGTGTAGTCGACGCACATCCTCCACTCGTTCGAGTTCTTCTTGCGGACGAGGACGGGGTTGGCGAGCCACTCGGGATGGAAGACTTCTCCGATGAAGCCGGCGGCCGAGTAGCTTGGCGAGCTCCTTCTTGATGGCATCCCGTCCGTCGTCGGCGAAGCGTCGGAGATGTTGTCGCTTGGGGGGTAGCCTTTGGGTCGACGTTGAGGCGGTGCTCGATCGGCTCCCCGGGCACTCCGGCATGTCCGTCGGCCTCCACGCGAAGATGTCGCGGTTAGCCCGAAGGAAGCCGATGAGCGCGTCTTCCTATTTGGGGTCGAGGCCGGCCCGATGGTGGTAGTCTTGGTGGGGTCGCCTGTTCCGAGGTCGACCGACTTGGTGAGCACCTCCTCGGGTGGCCGAGGCTTGTTGGCGCTGTCAGACTTCTCTGGGATGTCGAGTTCGCTTGTGGCAAGCTTCTTCGACGCGGCGTAGACCTCCATCATTGGGGTGGGTACTTGGTTTGTCGAAGCAATCACCACGGCCTCTGTATCGCAGTCGTGAGAGATCTTCAAGTCCCCTTGGAGGGAGAGTACGCCAGCTGGACTTGGCATTTTGAGTACCAAGTATGTGTAGTGGGGCACCGCCATGAACTTGGCGATGGCCGGTCTGCCGAGGATGGCATGGTAGGAAGTCTCGATATCCGCGACCTCGAACTTGATGTATTCGGTGCGGTAGTTGTCGCGGGACGCCCCGAAGGTAGCGCGGCGCACCACTGAGCCCAGTGGGATAGCCGCGTTGCCTGGGACAATGCCGTAGAAAGGCATGCTGCTCTTGTCGAGCATGGGGGTGACGTCAAGGTTCATCTTCCTGAGAGTCTTGGTGAAGAGGACGTTGAGCCCGCTTCCGCCGTCGATGAGCACCTTGTTGAGCTTAGAGCCCGCCATCGTTGGTTTCGGGACGAGAGGAAAGCGTCCGGTTCGGGAGAAGCCGGTCCATTGGTCCGCGCGGGAGAAGGTGATGGGCGTCTCCGACCACCCGAGAGGGGTCATAACCGCCGGTTCAATGGACATCACTTCACGGCGAGTAGCCTTCGCTCCCGCCGCGGGGTAGTCCGCCGAAGAGGACGTTGACGGTCTTCTCGGGTTCTTGGAAGTCGTCGCCGTCCTTCTTCTTGTTCTTCTGATCGTGAGGGTGCGGTGGCTCCGGCGTATCCTTGAGCGCATGCCTGAGCTGGTAGCACTGCTCGGTGGTGTGGTTGCCGTTTGGATGCCACGGGCACTTCTCCTTCAGCAGGTCTTTAAACCCGCCGGAGTTCTTCTTCGAGTTCCCTTTCGGGGGGCGCTGGATAGCCGCGACGGTGTTGTCTGGCTTGCGCTTGCGGTTGGGACCCGAGAAGTTGTTGTTGTTGTTGTTGTTGTTGCGGCCGCCTTGGTTTGGGTTGCCGCTGCCGCCGCCTTGGTTCTGCTTGGACTTGCCGCGGATGGCGTCGTACTTGGCGTTGGCCTTGTCCTCTTCATCCGCCCAGGACGTGATCATGTCCTTGAGGTGGGGAATGGACTTGGGGCGGCGTCGGCCGAAGTCCTCGAAGGTACGGCGATGGTA
Organism: Cenchrus americanus; assembly: GCA_947561735.1. Taxonomy (NCBI): domain Eukaryota; kingdom Viridiplantae; phylum Streptophyta; class Magnoliopsida; order Poales; family Poaceae; genus Cenchrus; species Cenchrus americanus. The sequence goes on from OX387239.1 coordinate 131,573,840, forward strand.
GAGCCCGTCCTGGAAGAGGTCGATGACCTCCTTGTCGGTGACGTCCACGACGGTAGCGCGCTTGTCGAAGAAGCGGCGCATGTACTTGCGGAGGGTCTCGCCTTGTTCCTGCTTGATCATGGCAAGGTCCATGCGAGTACCCGAACGGCCCATGGCGCCCGCGAAGTTGCTTGTGAATTGCTCCTTCAGCTGGTCCCACTTGTCGATTGAGTGCTTGTCCAGCGACTCGAGCCACGTGAGTGGGGCTTGGTCCGAGCGAAGGGGAAGTAGAGGCACTTGGTGTCGCTCGTTGCCGCCAGCGTTCTCGATGGCGAGAGCGTAGCATCGGAGCCACTGGATGGGATCCTGCTTCGCGTCGTATTTGGTGATCCCCAAAGGCTTGAACTTGTCGGGGAGGAGCAGGTTGCGAAGCCGGGGTGAGAAGGCGGGGAAGCCGTCGCCTTCGGCGGCGGTCGTCGACTTCTTCTCGCCGCAACTCTTCGATTCTCTGCGGCGAGCATCGTACCCGCCGTGAGAGGCGCGGAGGCGTGGCTATGCGCGTGGCCGCGGCCGCCGCGCCGCCGCCGCCTCCGGCTTTCTTGTTGGCTCCGTGGTTGGAGGCCGCCGCCGTCGCTGCCGCCGCCGTCGGGGTCGTTGCCGCCACCACCGGCCGGAGCACGGTGGGGGACGACTTCTCGGTTGACGTTGTCTTGTCGTGAGGGTCCGCCGGCGGTGGAGCGTCGACGGTTTGGTTCGAGCCGGGATGTCGCCCGAGTACGGTTAGGACCGGGGTCAACACTGCGACTAGTAGCCTCGTTGTCGCGAGGCTTGGCTGGGAGAGGTTGGGCCGACTCTCTTGTCGACCCGCATGAAGTAGGCTTCTTCGGCCGAGCTTGGCGATGACTTCTCCGGCCGTATGCCCCCGAGCCGCCGTGCGATCGTTGTGATCGACATGAGGCATTGCTCGGGAGTGGTGTGAACTCGCTCTCGACCGCTCGAGAGCTTCCGCAAGGTTGCGGATGGGGAGGTTGTCTCCGAGCCGCCGGCGTCGTTCGTTGCGCTTCCCTGTTACGTTCGCGCCGGCGTCCCCGTTGGCGTCGGTCTCGTCCGCGGGGGCATCGACGGACGGCTCGTCCGCGGAGATGTCCTCCGTGTACTTGTCCGCGGCCGTGCTCGAGGTTTCCGGGGTGTCGCCGGCAGCCATGAAGACTTGACGATCAGGCGTACCCAAGCTTGGCTCGAAGGTGCCACCTCAGTTGGTGTGCTTGAGTCAGCTTGGGCTAGTGGTGTTCCCTCCTGGAACGGTAGCGAGTCGATGTAGGCGACGTAGCGTGAGTCCTCTGTTGTCGCCTCGGCGAGGTTTGCGGTCCGGCCGCAGACGTATCTCCCGGCCGGCGTTGATCTTATAACCGGCCCGGAGGGTGGCCCTGACAAGGGAAGCTCAGAGGAGTTGTCTTCGGACTCAGGCTCCTCAGGGTCCGACCCGAAGTCGAACTCGTAGTCCGGGTTCGAGTAGAACTCGGAGAGAGGGCTGGAGTCCGAGACGCGGTTGGAGACGGCGTCGGAGTCCGAGTTGTACTCGGTTACGGGCTCCTTGCCGGCCCGGCGTGGTGCAGAAGCCTCCGTGCGGGCCCGGCTGGGAACGCGAGGGCCACGCGCGAGCGCCGGCGTGGAGAGGGGACCGCCGCGATGGCCGAGGGAGCCGGCTCGCATGCGATGGCCCATGGCGACGTCGGGTTCGAGTTGGAGACGGACTCGAGCTCAAAGTCAGCGTGGAGGTTGGAAAGCGAAATCTCGCCGAACTTGCCGGCGAGCTTGCCCGTGACAACTTCGGGAAGCGTCACAAGGCCCGTCCTCGAGTCGGGTTGCATGATCAAGCGGCGCTGGAAGGAGCCCACGCCATCGGCGGTGCGAGACCCCGAGCGCCGAAGACGAAGGTGTCACCGCGGTTGAAGGCGACGGTTGGCTTGATGTGAACGGAAGCCGTCGAGTTCGCCATGTGATCTCGAGCGAGAGCCCCTACCCCGGCGCGCCACTGTCGGTGTTTTGGACCGGCAACCTACTACGGGGGAGTACCCGAAGTAGATGAATGTGACTCGCCGAGATCGGTAACTCGAAGGAAGAGGCACGTGGCACACAATTTAGACGAAGTTCGGGCCGCGAGGTGCGTAATACCCTACGTCCCGTATGCTGCGTAGCTACGGATTGATAGGGCACGGTTACGGGATGGTGCAACGGTGCGCCGTGAGTTGATATTGGATGAGGTCATCCTGGGATCGGTCCCCGCCTCGCCTTATATAGTCCGGGAGGCGGTGGTTACAAGTCGGAGTAGGGAAGGAGTACTAGTCGAGTACGTCTAGGAGACCTCTACACGGTGCGGAACATGTACGAGTCCTATCCGAGTACTACTCCGTGTCTTGTCCTTGTGCTCCACGCCTTCAGGTGCCGTGTAGCGCAAGTCGGGTAGTCCCAGGGGCCCACCGAGTAGTCGGTCCTGGTACCCACCGAGGTAGTGGGCCCAGGGAGGTCCATACAACAGACCAGGTCCCACATGTAAGTTTCAGTTGAATCTATAATTGCCTATCGAATGGTTGGCGAGACGCTTCACTCAAACTTCGCGAAGACTTTCAACTTCCGCTACACAAATCTGCAACGATGGCTTGTGGTAGGAATGGAGAATCCCAGCGGTGATGACTAATGAGAGGGTGAGTTATGAGGCACATCCCAACTACCAGTACCTGAGTCAGCGTGACAAGGTCAGTCTTCTGGTTTGAGCCACTACATTTTATCCTACAACCTAGGGATGGAGATTTCTAGATTTGGGGATCTTGCAGATTGATGAGCATATAGAAATACAATTGATTTAGATTTCTTTGTACCCTCAGATTTGCACTTCGATTGGTGTTAGAAGTTGATAGGATATTGACAATTCATAGGTGTTAAATTCAGTTAGTTTTCAATTTGCATCAGATTGATAGGTTGTTGTATTTTACTAGCTTCTAGAGGTGACTCGGTCCACTGATTTCGTTACATCAGGCCCTCCTAATGCTGATCTTATCCTTGTGGATCACTATAACAAGTGCGAGCATGGGTATGCTATCCTTGTCAAGGAACCCTTGTGCAGCCTTGGGCGTTGGTATGGAATTTGCAGTCATGTAGGCATAGTACTTGTACTCTTGATGTCAATGTTGCAAATGGATAATTGTATGAACATGTATGTATTTGGTGTCTACAGCCTGAAGAACAACGATGTGGGACCTTTATTTGGATGGATCCTCAATGGGATGCTAGGACTACTGCCGTTCTGGATAGGCTAACAAAGGTTGTTGAAAATGGTCGAGAGGAAGCAATTGATTTGAAGGAAGACTGTGAAATTGCTAACAAGCAGCTTGAAGCTACTGCCGTTGAGTTGAAAAGGGTGAAGGCAAAGCTGGAACGGGTTGAGAAGGAGAAGGAATCGATTCTTTGCGAGTTAAATAAAATAGGTAGTTACGATTATTATGAAACTTGTTGCTTATTGATGTTTAACTACTGGTTGTTGCTCACTTCATAGTGATGAACGACCCTGAATGACATGTAGTGTTATGTGTCGGGGACAGCCCTAGGGGTCCCCTTAAACAACTGGGAAATCCCCACTTAAAACCCGCAACAAAGCCAAAGCCAAATACGCCTCGCCTAACCATGTAGGGCACGACCCACGACGCGGAGGCCCCAACGGCCCACCAAGGCGGCCCACTCGAAGATCCCCTCGAGCAGGCTTCACCTCGCTCAAGGGTGCACGCCTCCCTCGGGTGGACTCCGTCCCGCTCGAGGGGCTGCGCTTACCTCGAGCAGGCTCCGCCTCGCTCGAGGGTCCGCTCCGCCCTCGAACGGGGTCCGCCTCGCTCGAGGGCACTCCGCACGCGTGCGCCTGCTCCCGTACGCGGGCATTTAATGCCCCGACGGCGGCGGGCGGCGCCATCATGCGTGCGGGGCTCGCGCCCGGTGCCGCCGCACCACCTCCCCCGGAGGGAGCCCATCCCCGCCACCGTGGGAGGAACGGCGTGCGGCGTGGCCGGTGCCGTCCCGTGACGCCGCGCCGCCCGCTCCGTACGGCTAACGCGCCGAGCCCTCGAAGGGGGGCCGGCCGCACCCTCGACTTGCTTTCTTGTGATCTTGCAGGGTTAGGTGGAGGCGCTAGGCCGGTGGGATGCCATCCCTGCCACTGTTAACGGCATGGCTGCCACCCCCGCGCGTACGAACCACACGCCGGGCGCTGTGGCAACAACTCTAGCACTGTGGATCGTGTGGGAATGAGACGCCGCCTTACCCGCCACTGTGCCTCGTACGGACTGACATCAGCAACTCCCTCGAGCCCGTCTGAAGATATCACAGCCATCCGCTGCCCTTCTACCCTCGAGGCCGCCACTGTTCGGGTACAAGATACGCCATGATGGCTGGATCGCTGCAAGGATCGTCCGGGCGGCCGCCTACTCTACCGCATAGCACATCACACTCCCTCACATAGCTAATAGCGCGGCACGCATGTGATTCGCTCTCTCCTTGGTCTATAAAAGGAGGGACGAACCCCCCCGCGCAGGGGACGGAGAGAGAGGACGGAACACAGAGACACGACACAACACAACACGAGACAGGCTGCGCCACGCACTTGCTCTCCAATTCTCCCACAACATCTTCAGCCACTACGCCAGGGACTTGGAAGCCACGCCTCCTCTCCCGCCTTGCTTGTAGCAGCCCCACTACAGGCACCCCCGGTGCTGAGCAATATAGTGCCTTGAGCACACCACTGCTGGACGTACGGCCCCCCGGCCGGAACTAGGATAAACTCTGTGTCTTCTATTGCTTAGCATCGACCATTGAGGGATAGACCTCGGCACTTATTACTGGTTAGTGTCGGGACCACATTCCGCACCAACAGTTGGTGCCCACCGTGGGGCAATCTGAGCGCCTAAGGTCAATCCATCAACTCCCTCCATGGTGATCCGCACTGAGTACCGCGGTACGCGCTACTGCATGGGCAGCTCGAACCCCCTCCCCGCCGGGTTCGAAATCTGGTTTGGGGGCCTGAACTTTCAGGCCACGGGGAACGGCTACCTGATGCGCCTCACCAACCGTGAGGAGCTCCGCGCGCGGCGCCAGGCCGGGTCCGCTCCGGTCCCCGCCGCGCGCACCACCACGGCGCGGACGCCCGCCGGCGCGGGCGGCGCGGGTCCGTCAACGTCACGACGCCGCCGCCGCTCGGTCGGCGTTCGCGCCGGGCACCGGTCCGAGCGACGGCAGCCGAGCGCGCCGCCTCTCAGCACGGCGCGCCCGTCATCATGGCAACCGCCACCCCAGCGGGACAGCGCACGGTCTCCGGACCGAGCTTTCCCATTGGGCTGCGTGGTGCCACGACGGCCTACAACGCCAACGTCAACACGGCGATGCGCCGGGTTTCCCCTGGCCGTCACGTCTTCGTCGCCAGGGATCCCAGCGCCTCAGCGGGTGACGAATCGTCCCTAGGCTCCCTTGACACGCCGCCACCCGCTAACCTCCACGGGTACGCGGAATGGGACTTCTCCGGCGTGCCAGACCCAGTCATGTTCAGGCATTTCCTTGACGCTACGGACTACTGGTTCGGCTGCTCCGACGACTCCAGCACCGGGAGCTACGACCCCGCGCGGGGGTGCTGTGTCGTCATCGCCAACGACCCAGCGAACGCCACCGGCGCTGTGGGCGCTGGACACGGGGAGGTCACGCCTTCCCCAGGGATCGCTCCGCGGCGGCCGCGAGGGCCAAGCACTCCTCGCCGGGGCCGACGCCGACGCGCGCAGCCCAAGCCCGTGAGCTCGAGGTTGGGCGGCGGAGGAGTATCGAACGGTGCGGTCGCTCCGCGCCTCGATGGCGGGGAGAAGCCTCCGCGCGCGGCGAACGCGCGCGGGAGGGGCGGGCAAACGGAGCCCGCGACCGCATCAACGCCGACTTTAATGTCAACAACCCAGACGCACCTCCGCGGGCGAGCCAAAAGCTCATTGCCGCCGCAACGCCGCCGCGGGCTATGCCGCACCCTCGACCCCTGAGGCGCGGAACCTGCAACGCGAGGTGCAGGCTCTCATCGAGCAAGCGGCCGTCCAGCAGGCCGAGAGCTCGGCGTCACGCATTCGCCAACAGGGGGATGCGCGGGACGACGGAGCCGCACAGGGGGGCGAACCCTCGGTCCATGCAGGTGAAGCGGCGGGGCGACCCGCCAACCCAGGACGCACGCCGGCCAAGGAGCGGCTCCTTGACACGCAGGGCGCTGGACGGTGATGCCCGCAACGTCATCAACGCCCGGCGCACGAGCAAGGCAGACGCGCGAGCGGCGGTAGGCTACCACCCTCGACGGGGTGGACGCTACGACAACGACGAAGACCGTTCCCCGACGCCGGAACCCCCGAGAACCCGTGTGTTCAGCCGGGAGATCCGCACGGCGGCCTTCCCCCAACGCTTCCGCCAACCCTCGACCATCGTCAAGTACAACGGGGAGACAGACCCTCGCGTATGGCTCAACGACTACCGCCTGGCGTGCCAGCTGGGCGGGGCTACCAGTGACGAGGTCATCATCCGCAACTTGCCCCTGCACCTCGGCGATTCGGCCCGGACATGGCTCGAGCACCTGCCCGCCAGCCAGATCCACAACTGGGACGACCTGGTCCGCACGTTCGTGGGTAACTTCCAGGGCACGTACGTGCGCCCTGGAAATTCCTGGGACCTGCGCTCCTGCACCCAGAAGCCCGGCGAGTCGCTGCGGGACTTCATACGGCGCTTCTCCAAGCGCTGCACAGAGCTCCCCAGCGTGGCGCAATCCGAGATTGTGCACGCCTTCCTCGAGGGCACCACGTGCCGGGACCTCGTACGGGAGCTGGGGCGCAGCCCGCTCGCGGACTCCAACGAGCTGTTCGACATCTCCACCAGCTTCGCCTCAGGAGAGGAGGCCGTGGGGGCGATCTTTGACGGCAAGAAGGGCAAGCGCTCGGACGATGCGCCCGCGGAGGGCAGCAAGTCCAGGGAGCCCCACCGGAAGGACAAGAGGGGCAAGAAGGGAAAGAAGCCGCGCCGCGAGGCGCGCGAGCAGGGGCGCGACGGCGATGATGCCGAGGCCCTTGCTATTGACCCGGCTCGACGGGGCCCTCGACCGGCCCCTCGAGGTCCGAGGGTGTTTGACGACATGCTGAAAAAGCCATGTCCTTACCACAAGACCCCAGTAAACCACACCCTTGAGCAATGCGACATGCTCAAGAAGTTCTATGGCCGCGCCGCCGCGAAGGAAGCGGAGGCCAAGAAAGACGGAAGAGATGGCGACAGCTTCCCCGCCGTGGAGAACGTGTTCCTCATCTTTGGGGGACCCACCGTCGACATGTCGACCCGCCAGCGCAAGCGGGAGCGGCACGAGGTCCTCGCCGCAGAGAAGGCGCCTCCCTCCTTCCTCAACTGGTCGGAGGACGCCATCACCTTTAGCCGGGAAGACCATCCGAACCGCATCCCCAACCCGGGCCAATACCCGCTGGTGGTCGACCCAATCATTGGGAACGCGCGGTTCTCAAAAGTCTTGATGGACGGAGGCAGCAGCCTCAACATCCTCTACACGCATACGCTGCGCTTGCTGGGGATCGGGTTGGACCAGCTGCGGCCCAGCACGAAGCCGTTCCATGGCGTCGCACCCGGCAAGCAGGTCCAGCCCCTCGGGCAGATCGACCTGCTGGTTTGGTTCGGCACCACGAAAAATTTCCGCAAGGAAACGCTCACCTTCGAAGTGGTGGGGTTCAAGGGCGCCTACCACGCCATACTTGGGCGGCCCTGCTACGCCAAGTTCATGGCGGTCCCCAACTACACCTACTTGAAGATGAAGATGCCAGGACCAAACGGCATCATCACCGTGGGCTCGTCTATCGAGCACGCGTTCGACTGCGACGTCGAGTGCGTGGAGCACGCGGAAGCGCTGGCGCTGGATGAAGCGCTGGTCACCACTTTGGAGAAGATGGTCAACGAGGACCTCAACTCCACCGCCAAGCACACCGACACCTTCGAGGCCGCGGAGCAGACAAAGGAGGTGCCCCTCGACCCTGCTGCCCCCGAGGGCAAGGCGTTGAGGGTTAGCTCCACCCTCGATCCAAAATAGGAACTGGTGCTCGTCGAATTCCTCCGCGCCAACGCCGACATCTTCGCGTGGAGCCCCTCGGATATGCCAGGCATCCTGAGGGAGGTCGCCGAGCACTCCCTTGACATCCTGCCTCACGCCCGTGCCGTGCAACAACGGCTCCGCCGCTTCGACGAGGAGCGGCGACGGGCTATCGGAGCAGAGCTGCGGAAGCTTCTCGAGGCCGGGTTCATCAAGGAGGTGTTCCACCCAACGTGGCTAGCAAACCCTGTGCTTGTAAAGAAAAAGAATGGGAAGTGGCGGATGTGTATAGACTACACTAGTCTTAATAAAGCTTGTCCTAAAGTTCCTTTTCCTTTGCCACGTATTGATCAAATAGTTGACTCAACGGCTGGGTGTGAGCTGCTTTGCTTCCTTGATGCCTACTCCGGGTATCATCAAATAAAGATGAAGGAGTCCGACCAGCTAGCGACTTCGTTCATCACGCTGTTCGGGATGTTCTGTTACGTCACGATGCCGTTTGGCCTCCGAAACGCGGGCGCAACGTACCAACGCTGCATGCAGCATGTTTTCGGAGACCACATCGGGCGGACCGTCGAGGCGTACGTGGACGACATCGTCGTGAAAACCAGGAAGGCGGACGACCTGGTTGGCGACCTTGGCATCGCGTTCGGCTGCCTACGGGCCAATGGGGTAAAATTAAACCCCGAAAAATGTGTCTTTGGAGTGCCGCGGGGCATGCTCCTAGGATACATCGTTTCACAGCGGGGCATCGAGGCCAATCCCGAGAAGGTTGCGGCCCTCGAGCGAATGGGCCCGATCCGGGACCTCAAAGGGGTGCAAAAGGTGCTGGGGTGCCTTGCCGCCTTGAGCCGCTTCATCTCGCGGCTCGGCGAGAAGGGCCTGCCCCTATATCGCCTCCTCAAGAAGCATGAGCGCTTCTCCTGGACTGCCGAGGCCCAGGATGCGCTCGACAAGCTGAAGGCGTCCTTGACCCACGCCCCAATCCTCACGCCGCGCGCGGGCGGCGAACCCCTGCAGCTCTACGTGGCCGCAACCACCCCGAGTGGTCAGCGCCGTGATCGTGGTGGAGCGCACGGAGGAAGGGCACGCCCTGCCGGTCCGGGGCGGCGGTCTACTACATCAGCGAGGTCTTGTCTGATACCAAGACGCGCTACCCCCAAGTCCAAAAGCTGCTGTATGCGGTGGTCCTCGCGCGGCGCAAGCTCCGCCACTACTTCGAGGCCCACCCCGTCACGGTGGTCTCCTCCTTCTCGCTGGGGGAGATCATCCGCAATCCTGACGCGGCGGGCAGGATCGCCAAGTGGTCCGTGGAGCTGATGGGCGAGACACTCGCCTATGCCCCGCGCAAGGCAGTCAAGTCCCAGATCCTGGCGGATTTCATCGCTGAATGGACAGACACGTAGCTGCCACCGCCACAGATCCAAGCAGAGTGCTGGACTCTGTATTTCGACGGCTCGGTGATGAAAACAGGGGCGGACGCGGGCCTGCTCTTTGTATCACCCCTTGGGGAGCACATGCGGTACGCGGTGCGCCTCCACTTCCCCGCATCAAACAACATGGCTGAATACGAGGCCCTCCTCTGCGGCCTCAAGATCGCCATCGAGTTAGGCGTCAAGCGCCTCGACGTGCGGGGGGATTCGCAGCTCGTGATTGACCAAGTCATGAAGAACACGAGCTGCCATGACGATAAGATGGAGGCCTACTGCAAGGCCGTGCGAGCCCTCGAAGACAAATTTTACGGCATCGAGCTCAATCACGTGCCCTGCCGGTACAACGAGGAGGCGGACGAGCCGGCAAAATCGCGTCCGGCGGACACGGTCCCCCCGAACGTTTTTGCCCGCGATATCGCCCAGCCCTCGGTCGTCCTCGAGCCTCACCCCTCGAGCCACGCAGAACCCTCGGGGGCTCCCTCGAATCCAGCGGGTGCGGAACCCATGGATGAGGACCCCTCGAACGAGGCGTACGTGCTCTCCCTCCTCAAGGGGTATGGCGCCTATGGGGCTGATGTGATGGACATCGAGCCAGCCCCCGTCAAAGCTGACTGGCGTGACAAGTATGTGGCCTGGATGGCCCGAGGGGAACTCCCCACGGACCGGGCCGTGGCCAGACGCATCGCCAGGATGGCCAAGTCCTTTGCCCTCATCGACGGCGAGCTGTACAAGCGCGCCGCCTCCGGCATCTTGCAGCGGTGCATGCCCATCCCAGAGGGGCACGAGCTCCTGCGGGACATCCACGCGGGGATCTGTGGCCACCACGCAGCGCCTCGCACCCTCGTTGGCAATGCCTTCCGCCAAGGCTTTTATTGTCCTACCGCGGTCGCGGATGCCAGTGAGATCGTACGCACCTGCGAGGGGTGCCAGTTTTATGCCCGCAAGTCCAACCTTCCCGCTCATGTCCTGCAGACCATCCCCATAACATGGCCGTTCGCTGTGTGGGGGCTGGACATCGTTGGGCCCCTGCGGAAGGCGCCCGGGGGCTTCACCCACTTGTTGGTTGCGATCGACAAGTTCTCCAAGTGGGTGGAGGTGCGCCCCATCGCGAACCTCAGGGCGGAGCAAGCGGTGACGTTCTTCACCGACATCATCCATCGCTTTGGAGTGCCAAACTCCATTATCACCGACAACGGGTCCCGGTTCACGAGGCGAGAAAATTCTTGGAGTTCTCGCGACAAGTTCCACATCCGTGTGGATTGGCACCGTAGCACACCGCGGACCAACGACCAAGTAGAGCGCGCCAACGGCATGATCCTACAAGGCCTTAATCCTAGAATTTTCGACCGGCTAAAAAAAACGGTCGGAAATGGCTCCAAGAGTTACCAGCGGTCGTGTGGAGCCTAAGGACCACCCCGAGCAGAGCCACCGGGTTCACCCCGTTTTTCCTAGTCCATGGCGCGGAGGCCGTCCTCCCCACGGACTTAGAATACGGATCGCCTAGGGTTCAAGGCTACGACGAGGACGCCAACCAGCGAGCCCGCGAGGACTCACTGGACCAGCTGGACGAAGCACGCCTCGTAGCCTTGATGCACTCCGCAAGGTATCAGCAGTCCCTCAGGCGCTACCAAGCACGCAAGATACGCCGACGGGACTTCAGGGAAGGGGATTTGGTCCTAAGGCTACGCCAAGACAACCGAGGACGCCACAAGCTATCGCCTCCATGGGAGGGACCCTATGTCGTGGTAAAGGTACTCAAGCCCGGCATGTACAAGCTGGCCAACGAGGACGGTGAAGAGCTCACCAACGCTTGGAACATCCAACAGCTACGTCGCTTCTACCCCTAGCTAGGATTTCCAAGTATTTCGTTGTAAAAATCACATGACCAACGCCCCAGTTGGTGACAACTATGTAAACGTCATAAGTCTAATGAAAAGGGCAACTCGGCTTTCCCCTGAAACCCAAGTTACCCTCGGGGCTACTACGGGGGGCACCCCCCCCCAAAATGGTCCCATTTTCGCGCAAAAACGAAACAACTCACGCGCGCTAAGTTTGTTTTCTACTTCGACCCCGAGCAACGATTCGAACAGGGCGCAGGCAGCCTAGCGGAAGGAGCGCGCGAGCCAGAGATAGCCTACGCCTCCGTGAGGATACGACCCTTCTCTCTTGCCTCCAACCCAGCAGGCCACCCGCGAAAATCGAACTCCCCTAACTAGAATCTACTCAGGAAGAAGGAGAAACAAAAAAGCGTAATAAACAAAAGACTTCACTTTACATTGGCAAATGTTTATGGCAAAAATAACTTGTCTATTTACAAGGGCCGCACGGCTAGCATACTGATACATCAACAAAAAACGGGCCTAGCGCCCGGCTGTCTTCAGGCGGAAGGAGCGGCGGCACCAGCAGCGTCCGGGAAGAGGGATTCCTCGAAGGCTTCGGCGAGCGTCCCGGCGGCGTCGGCGGCCAGCGCGTCCACGCGCTCCATCGCCACCTCGTCCTCGACACCCTCGGGAACGACGTAACCCTCCGCCAGCGCCTCGAAGTCGACCTCGTAGTGGGACCGCACCACCCCGAGGGCCTTTTGGACGCCAAGATGCAGCGCCCGGCGCATGCGCTCTGCGACGTGGCCGCTAAGGGCGCGCGCGGCGGGCGGCCAACGAGCTACCGGCCTGTGCCTCGCCCTCCTCCACGACCCGGCAGGTCTCGAGGGCCGCATTGCGCAACTCCTGCAGCTCCTGCTCGGAGGAGTTGTAGGAGGTCTGCAGCGCCTCGGCCTGCTCGTCCGCGTGCCGCAGCGCGGTGCGCAAGCCTGGAATTGCCAGACGAGAAAGAAATCAGAAAAGGAGTGCGAACTCTCTAACAGAAAACCAACAAAACAGGAGTCAAGCAGCGGCTCACCTTCGAGTTGCTTCCTCTCCACCTCGAGGGTGCGGCGCTCGGCCTCGACCGCCCGCTCGAGGCCCCTGACGGTCTCGCCTTGCTCCTGGAGGGCCAGCTCCTGGTTCGCGCTCGTGATGCTGAGCACTATCAGCTCGCCCTCGACCTTGGAGAGCTCCGCGTTTCGGCCCTCCAGAGACTTCTGCGCCGCCTCGCGAGCGACGCGCCGCTCTGCTCCCGGCGCCGACCGGGCGTCGGCAAGGGCGGCTTCGCTCTCGCCGGAGCCGCCCCTCAACCCCTTGGCGGGCGGTACTCTCCTGCGAGAAGGCGGCCCTCGGAGGCGGCGAGCGCCGCGACCTTGGCGTCAAGGGCGGCCTTCAAGTCGTCGGCTTCCTTGGCCCTCCGCTCAAGCGCGCGCGCTGCTCCTCGGCCCGGCGGCCGGCCGCGCCCGCGCCCCCTCGTGCGACGAGCGGAGCCCCCGGTTCTCGTTGCGGACGCCGGCCACCTCCGCCTCCCAGTTAGTCGCGAGCGTGCGCATCTTCTCCAGGTCCGAGCGCGCCTGCCGCAACGCCTCATCCCGGTCGATGAGGGCTGAGCAGACCCGCTCGAGGCTAGAGGGACGCGCTGGGTCCTGCCTCGCGCTCTCATGAAGTTGATCGCGCAGAGCCATGGCCCGATACGAGAGCCAGCCATCCGGGGTCCGGAGGGCGTCGGCGAGCGCATCGAAGGCATCACACCGCTCCCGAAGCTGGCGGAGCTCGGCGGTCGCCTGGTCGAAGGCGCCGTACTTGTCGCGGGCACGACGCTCGAGCTCCTGTCACCCACAAGTCAAAACCCGTAAGCACCGCGATGCAAGGATCGCGTGCGGAAACAAGAGAAAGGGAAAGAAGCAAGCGATGATGCCCCACCTGGAAGACGTGCCACGCGGGGCCGCCATGGACCCTCAGTGCCTCGTTCAATGCTCGGTTGAGCGTGGCGCCATGGTTGCGGAGCTCCCCCCACAGCTCCTGCTCCCCCTGCGCGTCGGCAAACGCGGGCGGATCGCCAGTGATCCCCTCCACCTGGGCGGAGTGGCCGACACGGGAAGACGAGGCCTCGTCGCCATGTCCTCGGCCCCCTGCCACCATGTAGCCGTCGCGCCGCCTCACGAGGGCCCCCTCCTGGGACTCTGAGGAGAGCGTGGGGAAGCTCACCCACTGATCCCACCCGGGCGGCGGGGAGTCGTCGTCCGGGACCTCCACCACCACCGCCCGGGAGCCACCGGCGGGCGCCGGCCCCGCGCCGCCTCCGCCGGCGCCTCCACTTGCGCCTCCGTAGCCGCGGGCGCGCCCGACGCGGCGCCGTGGCCACCGCTTCCGGCCACTCCTCCGCGACCACGGGCGCCCGACCCGCCCTCCTCGCCCACCGCCGCCCGCTCGCCGTCGCCGCGGCCGGCGCGCGGACCGCGCCTCCGTCGCGGCCGCCACCACCGGCCGCACCTCCGCCACGCCCGCCGCCGCGGGCCGCGCCTCCGCCACGACCGGCGCCCGCCGCTCCTCGGCGACCACCGGTTGCGCCGCGGCAGCCGATCCGCCGCCGAGGCCTCGAGGCCTCGGCCCGCGCCTCGTGAGCTCTCGCCCGCTGCCGCCGTGCTTGCCCCCGCCGCGGCGCCCTCGACGAGCGCCGCCGGGTGGGAACGGACGCGTCCGCCCTCAACACCTTGGCGGGTGCGAGGGGGAGGCACGGTTGGCACCACCCCCGCGCAAGTACAAGCAAAAAATCGAACGCACGGTAGCCAAAAAACCGGACCCCGCGGAAGAGCAAGCCCCTTACCTCGAAGAGGGAGAAGGCGCGCTTCCTCTTCCTCGAGGCCTCGGCGGATGAGGCCGGCACGGCCGACGCGCCCGTCGTCGCGCCTCCCGGCGCCCTCCGCCGCGCGCGAGGACCCCGCCCGCGCGCGGTGCGCGCCGCGCGCGCGCCGCCCGGCGCGCGCGGCACCTCCACGGCTCGCGCCGCCCCTTTTTGTCGAGTGCACGGCGGCCGGGCGCCGGCCGCGCCCGCCCCGGGGCGATGCCGCCCTTGCCGCCGGAGCTGGCTCCGGCGACGGGGGTGCAGGCTCCCACCTATCAGAGGGGCCCTGCCCCCGGCCTTCTTCCTCCTCGCCCTCCGAGGACGAATACTCCTCGGTCCCCGGAGAGGAGAGCCCCTACTGCTCGCGCAGCCGGTACTCCTCGCTCCGCCGCTCGCGGCGCGCGCGGTGCCGCCTTGCGCGCTCCTTCTTGCGCGCCGCCCACTCCCACTCCCGTTGTTGCGCCGCCCGGCCGAGCGCGCGGGAGTCGGGGGTGGGCGGAACGGATTTCGCGGCGCTCACGCTCACCAGCTGCAGGCGAAAACGTCAAAGGCACGTCGGGAGCCAGAGGCAACATCAAGAATGAAAGCAGGGCCAAGAACCATACTCACCAGCGGGCCGGTGGGGAGCATCTCGAGGTCCCACGGGGACCGGTCCTGGCGCAGCATCCGGGTGTCAACGGCGTTCCGCGCCCGCGTGAGCGCGTACGCCCGCTCGAGGGGGGTCGGTTGCATCCGCGACCTCGCCAGCGCGACGGGGTCCGCCACCTCTGTCATCTCGAAGATGCAGAGCGGCCTCTCCATCGAGGCACGATCCGACGGTGGTGGAGGAAGGTGAGGACGCCCGCCGCGGTCAGCCCGCGCGTCGCCGGAGGTTCTTCAAGGCGGCCGGGAGCGAGCCCGGGCCCGCCTCCGATGCTCGGGGCGTGGACACCCCCGTAGCCCCGGGAGTTGGGCTTCTCCCGAACACCGGAGCGGGTGTAGGGGGGAGGCCGGGCTCGGCGTTGCGCGGTAGAACCACCCCCGCTCCCACCGGCATTGTTCGTCGTCATGGTGCGGGGGATGTAGTCGTCCTTGAACGCTGCGTCCGCGAGGGCGAGCGACATGCCGCCGGCGCGCGCACCGCGCGGCGGGTCCTCCGCTCCGTCGTCGGGCCGCGTGAAGAGCTCCGCGCGGAAGAGGTGTATCCAGAGCTCCCAATTGACTGGGATCCCTAGATACCCCTCGCAGACGCCCACGAACGTGGCCGCCTGCAAAATCGCATTCGGCGCGAAGTTGTGTAACTCCACGCCGTTGCGGTGGCAGAGCGCCCGCATGAAGCGGCTCGCCAGCGCGGTGAAGCCGTGCTCATGGAAGCGGATGAAGCTCACCACGTAGCCTTCCGGCGGGTTGGGCGCGTGGTCCCCCGCCGGCGGCACGATCCATTCCGCCGCCGGCCCCTCCTCGTTCACCGCCAAGCGGCCGGCGGAGACCGGCTCGCCGAGGGCCAGCCGGGTCACCGTTGACCGCTCCCAGGCGTACGGGTCCAGGATCGTGAGGGGCGGAGGCGGCGCCATGAGAAAGGACAAGGGATCCGGGAGCGGAGGACAAGAAGAAGAAGAAGAGCTCTAATGGCGAGGGGCCGCGGTGGCAAGAGCAAAACGAAGGCGAGAGCGCAGGGGGCGAGAATGGCGAAGCGCTAAGGTAAAAAACCGCCGCTTTTCCCTCCCCTCAGATTTATAAGCCGTGGGCGTGCTCTCCGGAGCGGACGTCCCGCGCACATTAACTGCAGGGAATCTTCTCTCTCGCTGACGGGCAGGCCCCACCACGACCGCGGCGGCCACGCCACCGCGAACAGGCCATCATCACGGCGAAGAATAGCAGGGACGCGTGGCGGGCGGTCACGTCCGCCCGCCCACGCCGCCCACTACGCGCGCGCGCGGCTGCAACGCCTAAAAAAGCGCGCCCGCGACGCGATATTACAGCCTCGGCTGTGGAGCATTTAATGGCCCGATTCCTCACAAGGTAAGGAGAACCCTCGAGCGGCACGGGCTCCTGGCTCGGGAAAATTTCAACCCTTGAAAGGGTACAGGCGTGAGAAGGTCGCCTCGGGGCCCGTTCGAAACAAAACGAGCACCGCAAGCACCCATGCCACGCTGTATTTACTGATCAGCGCCTCGGGGGCTGGCTCGCCCAGGCCCCTCGATGGTCGCAGATGCCAGGCCGGGAGCGCTTAGTCGCCGCCCCGCACCATCTTTACTGATCAGCTCCTCGAGGGCTGGCTCGCCCAGGCCCCTCGATGGTCGCAGATGCGAAGACGGGGCCGCCCAGGCGCCACCCCGCACGGCCCTACTGATCAGAGGTTCGAAGCCTGACCCTCGACGGGTTCGAACAGGCGCCCCAGATCACGGAGTCAGGGACGATGAAGGCACGCGCATTCGAGCCATTCCTCGAGCCCGTCGGCTCGAGGGTGCCCCATATGTCGTGTTCGAGAGCCAGCGAGGGCAGCTAGCCGGGGGAACCCACCGAGGGAGAGCTTCCGCGCCCTCGGTCCCTAGCGAATGGGACCGAGCCCCACCTAGCAAACCCACGCACGCGCTTCAATGGACGTGTCTCTGGACCACGCAGCCTACCCTTATCGAACGGGGTATGGGCGTCCACTCGAATCACCCGCTAGCAGCTCAACGAGGAATCCGCAATCCGCGACCCGCTCGATGGGTGTTGCGGAAACCTCACCCTCCGTCCCGCGGAGGGACGGCGAGGACGCGTTAAAAAACAAGTCGTAAAGCTCTACCCGATCGCCTCGAATGGGCCCAGGCACGGGGGCTTGACGCACAGCTACACCTTCTGGATTGCACCCGCCGGAGATAGTGCCAGCAGCGCGTGCGTCGACGAAGCCGGCTGAGACATTGCCGACGCCGGTTGAAACATGTACCATGCCCTCTGGCCAACGCTTGCGGTTAACCCCTACAGGAGCGCCCACGCTCCTGCAGGGCTTCGGGGGCTAGACCCGCGGGTCCGCTGACGCGGCCCCACGGAGAGCGTTCGCGAGACCAGGAGGGAAGAACGTCTTGTCAGTAGGTTCCAGCATCTGCGGGAGCCTCAATGGCAAACCCACAGATGCTCGGGGGCTACTGTCGGGGACAGCCCTAGGGGTCCCCTTAAACAACTAGGAAATCCCCACTTAAAACCCGCAACAAAGCCAAAGACAAATACGCCTCACCTAACCATGCAGGGCACGGCCCACGACGCGGAGGCCCCAACGGTCCACCAAGGCGGCCCACTCGAAGATCCCCTTGAGCATATAGAAATACAATTGATTTAGATTTCTTTGTACCCTCAGATTTGCACTTCGATTGGTGTTAGAAGTTGATAGGATATTGACAATTCATAGGTGTTAAATTCAGTTAGTTTTCAATTTGCATCAAATTGATAGGTTGTTGTATTTTACTAGCTTCTGGAGGTGACTCGGTCCACTGATTTCGTTACATCAGGCCCTCCTAATGCTGATCTTATCCTTGTGGATCACTATAACAAGTGCGAGCATGGGTATGCTATCCTTGTCAAGGAACCCTTGTGCAGCCTTGGGCGCTGGTATGGAATTTGCAGTCATGTAGGCATAGTACTTGTACTCTTGATGTCAATGTTGCAAATGGATAATTGTATGAACATGTATGTATTTGGTGTCTACAGCCTGAAGAACAACGATGTGGGACCTTTATTTGGATGGATCCTCAATGGGATGCTAGGACTACTGCCGTTCTGGATAGGCTAACAAAGGTTGTTGAAAATGGTCGAGAGGAAGCAATTGATTTGAAGGAAGACTGTGAAATTGCTAACAAGCAGCTTGAAGCTACTGCCGTTGAGTTGAAAAGGGTGAAGGCAAAGCTGGAACGGGTTGAGAAGGAGAAGGAATCGATTCTTTGCGAGTTAAATAAAATAGGTGGTTACGATTATTATGAAACTTGTTGCTTATTGATGTTTAACTACTGGTTGTTGCTCACTTCATAGTGATGAACGACCCTGAATGACATGTAGTGTTATGTGTCGGGGACAGCCCTAGGGGTCCCCTTAAACAACTGGGAAATCCCCACTTAAAACCCGCAACAAAGCCAAAGCCAAATACGCCTCACCTAACCATGCAGGGCACAGCCCACGACGCGGAGGCCCCAACGGTCCACCAAGGCGGCCCACTCGAAGATCCCCTCGAGAAGGCTTCGCCTTGCTCGAGGGTGCACGCCTCCCTCGGGCGGACTCCGTCCCGCTCGAGGGGTGCGCTTACCTCGAACAGGCTCCGCCTCGCTCGAGGGTCCGCTCCGCCCTCGAACGGGGTCCACCTCGCTCGAGGGCACTCCGCACGCGCGCGCTCGCTCCCCGTACGCGGGCATTTAATGCCCCGACGGCCGGCGGGGCGGCGCCATCATGCGTGCGGGGCTCGCGCCCGGTGCCGCCGCACCAACTCCCCGGGAGGGAGCCCATCCCCGCCACCGTGGGAGGAAGCGTGCGGCGTGGCCGGTGCCGTCCCGTGACGCCGCGCCGCTCGCTCCGGGACGGCTAACGCGCCGAGCCCTCGAAGGGGGGCCGGCCGCACCCTCGACTTGCTTTCTTGTGATCTTGCGGGGGTTAGGTGGAGGCGCTAGGCCGGTGGGACGCCATCCCCGCCACCCGTTAACGGCATGGCCGCCGCCCCCCGCGCGTACGAACCACACGCCGGGCGCGCGTGGCAACAACTCTAGCACTGTGGATCGTGTGGGAATGAGACGCCGCCTTACCTGCCACTGTGCCTCGTACGAACCGACATCAGCAACTCCCTCGA
This sequence comes from Cenchrus americanus, assembly GCA_947561735.1. Lineage (NCBI taxonomy): Eukaryota > Viridiplantae > Streptophyta > Magnoliopsida > Poales > Poaceae > Cenchrus > Cenchrus americanus. Next base: position 131,592,888 of record OX387239.1, read on the forward strand.
GCCCGTCTGAAGATATCACAGCCATCCGCTGCCCTTCTACCCTCGAGGCCGCCACTGTTCGGGTACAAGATACGCCATGATGGCTGGATCGCTGCAAGGATCGTCCGGGCGGCCGCCTACTCTACCGCATAGCACATCACACTCCCTCACATAGCTAATAGCACGGCACACATGTGATTCGCTCTCTCCTTGGTCTATAAAAGGAGGACGAACCCCCCTGCCGCAGGGGACGGAGAGAGAGGACGGAACACAGAGACACGACACAACACAACACGAGACAGGCTGCGCCACGCACTTGCTCTCCAATTCTCCCACAACATCTTCAGCCACTACGCCAGGGACTTGGAAGCCACGCCTCCTCTCCCGCCTTGCTTGTAGCAGCCCCACTACAGGCACCCCCGGTGCTGAGCAATATAGTGCCTTGAGCACACCACTGCTGGACGTACGGCCCCCCCGGCCGGAACCAGGATAAACTCTGTGTCTTCTATTGCTTAGCATCGACCATTGAGGGATAGACCTCGGCGCTTATTACTGGTTAGTGTCGGGACCACATTCCGCACCGACATTATGAAACTTGTTGCTACTGATGTTTACTTTAGATCATGCAAACGACAAAGGGAACAACAATGGGAAGGATTGCAAGAAGCTCACAAGAAGCTTGAAGCTACTTCTCCGTAGAAGCTGCAGGATGGAGCTATGGAAGGAGAATCAACGCCTACAAATGTAATTGATGTTTAGTTCTTGAGTGTTGAGAATGGTCATGAGTTGATGGAAGTTGTTGCTACTTGGTGTTGTGAACTTTGTGGTCGTGAGTTGAGAAACTTGATGCTACTTGATCATAATTATGTTTGCTAGTTGGTGTTGTGAACTTTGTGGTCATGAGTTGATGTTTTGTTGGAAGGACCGTCCCGAGTAACGATCGCGAAACTGCTTATTTCCTACTGTCATTCCAAGTCATCATAAAATGGAGGTCCCACATGTAGCTGTCGGTGTTTTAGACCGGCAACCTACTAAGGGGAGTACCCGAAGTAGATGAATGTGGCCTCGCCGAGATCGGTAACTCGAAGGAAGAGACACGTGGCACACAATTTAGACAGGTTCGGGCCGCGAGGTGCGTAATACCCTACGTCCTGTATGCTGCGTGGCTCTGGATTGATTGGGTGCGGTTACAAGATGATGCAATCTTAAGCCGTGAGAGAGAGAGGGGTCCCTGCCTCGCCTTATATAGTCCGGGAGGCAGGGTTACAAGTCGGTTCAGGGAGAGAGTACTAGTCGAGTACGTCTAGGAGTCCTCTATACAGTGCGGGACATGTACAGCTTCCTATCCGAGTACTTCTCCTCTGTAGTCCTTGCGCTTCACGCCATCAGGTGCCGTGCAGTGCAAGTCGAGTAGTCCCAGGGGCCCACCGAGTAGTCGGTCCTGGTACCCACCGAGGTAGTGGGCCCAGGGAGGTCCATACGACAAGCCGCCGAGTACTTTGTAGTCGAGAAGGATAGCTTTGAGTAGTCTTGATGGCCTTAACGAGTAGTCCTCAAGCGTCCCCGAGTACTACAAGTCAAAGCTCTTCAAGAATAGTTGAAGCATCCCGAGGCTGGAATGTACTCCAGCTGATGTTTGAGCAATCCTGAAGTCTTCTCGAGTAGTCCCAAGCGTCCTCGAGTGCTGCCCTTGAAGGTCTTCAACAATGCCCGTGTTGTCTTGAAGCCGAAACTGATATGGAAGTGCGATTGCAAAATCGCACTCCATATGGAGTAGCCCCCGAGCCTTAGGTTGAGTTGTAGACTCTGGTTGAGGGTCTATATGAAGTTTTGGCAAGAATATCCCGTAAAATCCGGAGAAAAAACCGAAGGACACGTGCACGGAGCCCCCGAGCCTTGAGTCGAGTACTTCCTCTCGAATTGAAGGGTCATCTTGTAAAATGTGTCCTGAGTTGCTCTTGAGTCTTGTCGCTACCGAGGAAGTTGAATAGAAGTAGCCGAGCCCCCGAGATGAGGCGCGTCGACTAGTAGAAGTTGAAGAGTCAGGCACCACCGCTGAGTCAGCCGTGCGCAGACTTATCCATCCGGCCGTTGGAGGGGCCGCTGTTGACTTATAAATAGAAGCCAAAACCCTTGGGGTTTTTCACCCCACGCATTCGCAACCATTCCTAGCAAATCTAGCCAGGAAACACCGCTAGTGCTCACTGCCGCCGTCGAGAGGATTGTAGATCCGAGCGCACCGCCGTAGGAAGCCACCGCCGTAGCCCCCGAGCGAATGCGCGTGAAGACGCCGTGCACTTGGAGAATGAAGCCCTCGCCATCGAAGATCTCGAAGGCCGCCGGTGGGAAAAAGAGGGCTCGTGAGGAGGCCGCCGAATCTGCTGCGGGGACATCGCCGCCGGTGTCTCCGCCGCGGCCAGATCCAAATCAAGAGTGGAAGAAATCCAAGGCCAAGACCGAAGACCTGCTGGCCCTTCTCAACAGTGGATTCTTGCGGGAGAAGGAGGTGGACATGTGGAGAGCCGCTGCAGGGGATCCGTACCCCATGGAGAAGAACCCGGATGAGATTCCGATGTTCACCCGGTTCGCGGAGCGCGGACTGTCTCTCCCGGCCAGCGACTTCTTCAAGGGGCTGCTGGGGTACTACGGCATCGAGTACCTCAACCTCAACCCCAACGGTATCTTCCACACCTCAGTCTTCGTACATTTCTGTGAAGCTTTCTTGGGGATCAAGCCCCATTGGATCCTGTTCCGGAAGTTCTTCCGGGTGAAGCCTCAGCCCAGCGCCAACAATCCCCGAGTAGTGGGGGAGCTGGGATCCAGATGAGGGAGGACGCCGCGGAGCAGTACCTCTCCTACAAGCTGATCGATTCCAACCAGGATTGGAAAGCGAAGTGGTTCTACGTGACCAACCACCACCCGGAGCTGCCGAAGCCAAGCGGGAAGCAGCCCAAGCACTGGCCGTGGTGGAACTCGGAGCCAACGATGCAGGAGGGTATCCAGCTACCCGAGCTATCGGCGAAGATCAAGGCGCTGAGAGAAGCCGGGCTGAGGGCCGAACATGTGGCCTTCAGCTTCATGAAGCGTAGGGTGCAACCGCTGATGGCCCACGACACCCTAGGGTACCAGTACACCGGCGACGACGACACGTCGCGGATGCCCGGTGATGAAGTCGTCGACGACGACATTGTTGATAGGCTGGGCAGAATCTTCAAAGACATGCAGGCGTACACGCCGTGCCCTGTGCCCGAGTACTCCGTCGCGCGCCCACCAAATGAGGTCAGTAGCCGTACCTATTGTCGAGTACTCGTTATGGAAGAGTAGTCGTGCTGACGTATTGTGCTTCTTGTAGGATGACTTGGTGAAGTTCGTCTCCGAGCTAGCTTCGCCTCCTCAACTTGTCGAGGTCCCAGAGGAAGGGAAGGCCAAGGCCAAGGAGCGGCGCGAGGTTGGAGAAGGAGATGACACAGTTGTCGTCGAAGACACGTCCGAGGAGGACGATGATGAAGAAACGCTGCAGGAGCGCTTCCAGCTGCGGTCGAGATTCAGCCGCCCTGGATTGCCGCACATTCCTCTCGTTTAGGATCCGCCGACTAGCCTGGAGGCTAGTCTGCCCGCGTTGCCAAGGAAGCCGCGCAACGTGGCCCGCAAGCGCGTGGCCAAGAAGTTGAAGGTCATGGAGACCACTTCCCAGGAGGTAAGCCGTCTTCAACAGGGTAGTCGAGTACTTATGTCTCGATGTTGCGTGTTGACAATGAAGTTCCCTTGCTTGCAGGAGATGCCGCCTTCCAACCCCGTTGAACAGGGTGACGAAGGCGATTGGGACACGGTGGGGGAGCCAGCTGGGGTAGTCGTAGCCCAGCCCCCACCATGGAGGAGCTCTTGGCGCAGATGACGCGCCGGCCCCCCGCTTCGAGGGGGAGCGCAGAACCGGCCGCTGCTGCCACTGAAGAGGCAGCGGCTACCGAGGCACGGGGAGGAGGCACTCGCCGGCGGGGAGCGGTCGATATTGCCAGTATCCTCGGCGCCCCAACCGTGACGGTGGTCCGGTCGAACTTGTAAGTGTTGATCCTTCCCGAGTAGTACATAAGATGTGGTAGTTGTACTAGGTTGACAATCAGATTGTGTGCCCTGCAGGAAATCGACGGACTTGACCTGGGAGGGGGATGAACCCGCTACAGAGGTGGCGGAGGAGGAGACCGCGCCGCCCGCTGAGGAGTTCACTCCCGCCCTTCAGGCAAAATCCGAGGCGCCGACCACGGAGGCTACATTGCCTGAATCCCACGTCGTAGAAGGTGAGTACTTGTTCAGGTGCAAGTAGCCCCGAAGAGTAGTTGTAGCCGCCAAGTAAGACTGACCCACTTGTCTTTTTGTCGACAGGTGCTGAAGCCAGAGGAAGTGATATCCCGGCAGTGGTGCCCGTTGAAGATGTGACACCGGAGGCTCAGGGAGCTGCCGGAGGAGCCCCCGAGCCGATGGAGGTGGCCGCCGGAGAAGACGCCACGATAATTCGAGGAGAGGGCGACGACGCGCTGCCAGAACCCGCTCTGGAGGTAGTCGTCCGCTTGCCAGAGATCCAGGACGCGGAGCCAATCTGCTCGGCGCCAATGTCTGAAACCGCGACGAGTAGTCGTGGCGGTACTGAGCAGTTGGTGGATGATCTGGTCGACCCAGCGACAGTAGCCCGTCACCTGGAGGCGGTGCGGCAGGCCGAGCAATGGATGAAGGTGAGTAGTCGACACCTTTGAGTAGTCAATCCTTTAGTGTCCAGTACCCATTTGACTTCTATTGTCTGGTGCAGGACGTCGCGGAGAGGTCCCGCCAGAAGTCCGACATGCTTCAAGGATACGGTGACACAGTACTCCGGGCAGAAGCCTTGGAGGAACAGCTTGTGAAGGCCCGCAAGCACGCCGCCGCGATGCAGTCGAAGCTGGACACCGCCTTCGCCCAGTATCACAATGACATTCAATATATGCAGGCAAAGAGCGACGATCTGGTGCAGAAGAACAAGTCTCTCCGCAACAAGAATAAAGGTACGCGACCGCCTTGTCGGGTACTTGTTGATAGTAGCTTGAGGTAGTCTGACCCACTTTGCCTTTGTTGATTGCAGAGCTTGAGACCCGCGTCGATCGGTGAAGGCTTCGAGAGGCCGACATGAAGAACCTCTTCTAACGGGAGCAAAAGGCCCGCAGTGCGGAGTATGATTATAAGCAGCTTGCGTACGAGTGCGACAAGCACATGGAGCTCCGTATTGCGTCAGATCGTGACCTCGTCAACTGCTACAAATCCTTGCAGAAGCTGAACGAGGACTGCGAGAAGCTGCGGGCTCAACTCAAGGAACTCGAGGAAGCCGCGCTCCCCATCGCGAGGCTGCTGGTGCCCCACCCTGGCGGTCCGAAGATTGCTCCTTTGGTGGATCGACTAAGGGAAGCCCCCAGCCGCTTGGCGACCTACGTCAAGCACTTGGCGATGTCGATCCCCAACCAGATTCTGGCCTTCATGAAGTCGTACTTCCCAAAAGCTCCTATGGACGTAGTCGCCGGCGGGCTAGCCGCCAACTGCACGAACGAGCAGTACGCGAAGCTGCTGGAGCAGATGGCGCCTATTGCTGAACAAGTCGCCGAGAAGCTCAATCTCCAGTAGTCCTGTAAAGTTAGCTCGTAGCAGTAGTTGTACATAAACAGTTGTAATGAACTTGTTTAAGTATTAATGAAAGAAACTTCCATAAATGAGTACTCGTTATCGCGATCTGTGAGTGCGGAGTCTCATCGTGGAGTCGTCGCGAGTAGTCGTACTCGCGGTAGTCCCGTTGAGGGAAGAAGATAGTAAAGTAGTTGATAGATAATCAAACTTTATTACTGAAGAAGTACACCTGGATGGCCAGGGCCATTGTTACAGAGTAGTCGCCAGGACCCGGAGGTCGCTTACGGCTAGGTAGTGCTAGGGCGTACTAGCCACTTACAGCAGTAGATCCGTTAGTAGTCGCATGGGCTGGATCCCCTACCTGGCGCGCCAGCTGTCGGTGTTTTAGACCAGCAACCTACTAAGGGGAGCACCCGAAGTAGATGAATGTGGCCTCGCCGAGATCGGTAACTCGAAGGAAGAGACACGTGGCACACAATTTAGACAGGTTCGGGCCGCGAGGTGCGTAATACCCTACATCCTGTATGCTGCGTGGCTCTGGATTGATTGGGTGCGATTACAAGATGATGCAATCTTAAGCCGTGAGAGAGAGAGAGAGGGGGCCCTGCCTCGCCTTATATAGTCCGGGAGGCAGGGTTACAAGTCGGTTCAGGGAGAGAGTACTAGTCGAGTACGTCTAGGAGTCCTCTATACAGTGCGAGACATGTACAGCTTCCTATCCGAGTACTTCTCCTCTGTAGTCCTTGTGCTTCACGCCATCAGTTGCCGTGCAGCGCAAGTCGGATAGTCCCAGGGGCCCACCGAGTAGTCGGTCCTGGTACCCACCGAGGTAGTGGGCCCAGGGAGGTCCATACGACAGTAACGATCGCAAAACTGCTTAGTTCTTGAATGTTGAGAATGGTCATGAGTTGATGGAACTTGTTGCTACTTGGTGTTGTGAACTTTGTGGTCGTGAGTTGAGAAACTTGATGCTACCTGATCATAATATGATGTTTGTTCTTTGATGGACAACAAAGGTCCAGTCTGTTGATGTTTTGCTGGAAGGACCTTCTTGAGTAATGATCGTAAAACTGCTTATTTCCTAATGTCGTTCCAAGTCATCATAAAATGGAGGTCCCACATGTAAGTTATGTAAGGTGAATTTTTAATAAAAATTCGTAATTCGCAGGCGAAACGCTCACTGCCTTCGCAAAGACCCTTGACTTTTGATACGAGCAGACCTGCAATGGCTCGTGGTAGGAATGGCGGATCCTAGAGGCGTCAGGAAGATGGTTCCACCGCCACCTTCCAGCTACAGCAAGCTCAAATGGCTCGACAAGGTCAGTTCTCCGGTTTGAGACGCTATATTTTCCCCTATCGTCCTAGGGATTTCTAGATTTGGGGATCTAACAGATTGATGAGCATATACACTAGAATCATATTTCATCGTACCCTCATATTTGCACTTCGTTTGGTGTTACAAGTTGATAGGCTATAGACAATTCATCGGTGTTAGATTCAATTAGTTTTTAGTTTGCATCATTTGATGGATTGATAGGTTCTTGTATTTCACTAGCTTGTAGAGGTGCTTGAAGCCACTAAAGCTGGGCTGCAGGAGGTGAAGAGAGACCTGCAAGAACAAGAAAGCAGAACTCATGGCGCAACAAGAGGCTCTAAAATACAAGGAGCTATGTCAGCAAATTTTAAATACAACTATGCAAGAGGTGAGGAAATTCAACAAGATGGCTGACCAATTATTACATGAACAATTGCAACAGACCAACAACTATGAGGAGTTGTGTGCCCATATGTTACGCCAGGACAATGCCTTGTTGAAAGAAATAGGTGAGATTCTTGACCAAGAGTCGAAAGACCTGGTACTGTACTAGAAGGCAAAACCTGAAGAGGAGGCAAGGTCATAGAAGGAAGAATGCGCAAAGGCTAAACATCAAGCTTAAAGCAACTACCACTGAGCTGGAAAACCTGAAGGGGAAGCTGAAACATGCCATCGATGCGATGGGAGTGTATAAGCAATCGGTTGAGCAGCTAGTTATCTGTAACACTCAGAAATTCCATCACAATAAAATATTGATAGCAACAAGGTTTAGTTTTTATTTTCTAAGGATTTAATAAATTTGACTAAATAAGTTTGCTTTTAATCGAATTAAACAACATTTAAATTTAAAATTCACCAAAACGTTTGATGCATTTATCCCTTTGCATTTATTTTGTTTGTTGTTTGTTGATGGTGAAATTCCATCAACCTAGCCATGAGTTTACCTTCGGTGTTGGCATGAGTTTTATACCTTATCCATTGGTACTAACCCCCTTGGTATAACAAGTTCATTCGTGCATGTCCGTTTTGGAGTTTAGTGTTTATGCAGGGTTTTAGTGTTGAAAGAAAGACTTCCGGGATAAGTTGATCAAGCACCTCATGACAAGACCTTGAAGCCCGGTACAAGTCATGCAATGAAGCAAACATGGCTCCAAGAAGCCCAGGGACCAAACCCGAGAAGATGACAGACTCCGAGGACCTATCCGGAAAAGTGTCGAATCTTGCGAGACAAGGAGCTTCATCCAACTCAAAGAGAAACTGACGACAAGGCCCACATGCAGAAGGGGGAAGGATCTAGAAGACTTGGGAACCAACGCCGGGTGAAGGAGGCAACAAACTGGGCCAAAATGGGCCCAGGCCGGTCGGCCTAGGCCGGCTGACCCAGCCCGTTTCGAGGCCCAGTCGGCCCCCCTTTGACCTAGATGCCTCTCGGGATATTTATAGCCCCCTGACCGAGAGCCACACATCAATCAATTCGTCATCCGCCGCCGAGGAGCAGAGAAGCTTGAGGGACACCATCTCGGAGATGAGGGTCGTGCTAGTTGTCTAGGGTCTCCCTAGCCGACATGGGAACCTTGCATGGAAGACCACGTCGGAGCTCCGGAGCAAGGATCAAGATCGAGGTAGGACCCCGGTGGTGATCTTGTTCATGTAATCATTCATGGTGAAGTCTTTAAGTGAATCCAATTTCTAGTGATCAAGTGCCTTCTCGATGATTTTGTTTTCCCCTTGGTTTTGCTTCTTCCCCAATCTATACTTAATATAGATTGCATAGGGTGCTCTTGTAGTTGCGGTGGCTAGAGGTGCATACCGGACCGACCAAGTGATTTCAACTTGTTCTTATCGAACTCACCCTAGACTACCCGCATGAATAGGGGTGCGTTGTGACAGAACAGTGGCTCTGAAAGGCGGGCGTCTTCGGAATCGGACCGAAGGCCACAGTTTAAAGAAGCTTTTAATGAGATTCACTTTTCTATCTTCATCTATCTTGTTTGGAGCTACAACATAAGCATGATCTAGACTCTCTAGATCGGTTATCTCTTGCTTTCTCTTGCTACCTCTTTAGTAGATTAGATTAGATTCATTTTCTTGATGATCTCTTAGATTAGATGTGGTTTGGTTCTTCATAAGATATCTATCCTTGCTTTACTAGATTGAATCCTTGCGTTGCACATTGTTCCACGGATTCGATACCTTGGGTTCACCACTCGAGGGAAGAAGGGTCCCTTGACTACGACGAGGAATTTGTCCACTTGCAAATCCATATGAAGTTTGATACGAATATACACCGTCAACGAGCCCCCTTTTTCTGGCACCGTTGCCGGGAAACAAGCAATCAAGATCCAATCTAGTATCGCTTTTTTGTGAATTTGTTTTTTCAGTTTTTCTTTTTATTTTCTTTTGCATCTCTTAACTTTGATCATCCTCAAAAAGAAAAAAAATCAATTTAATCTAGTTTTTGATTAACCTTAATTTTTCTTTTTTTTAGATTTTTTGTTTTTGCTAACCCTAACTGGAGATGGTTGGCTACCTCACCAAGAAACCAAACTTTCTTTTGTGGATGATCCAGGAAAACTTTACAGGCAAATGAGACGTGCAACACAAGCTAAAGGGTTGGAAACCCTAGATCCAAAAGCTGAAGTCAAAGGACCGTCAGAATCTCCAAGGGAATTGCCATCTCCAAGTCCAAAGGAAGATCAACCTCAACCGCCACCCATGGGAGAACAACCGCAACCGGAGCGCAAGATCGAGCTATGCACCCCGGACGTCGTTGATCTACCTATCATAAACCTTCAAGACGCCGGAAGGCCGTTCAAGATCAAGTAATTTTATTCGCTGACCAAGACTCAAAGTTTGCGCAACAAGATTTATACATTTGTTCAAATTCCCATGGAGACGATTGCGGAAGCTTTGGAGCGTTTCAATGAATACATGCGAGCCGAATTCCTTGAGTGGCATATCAGTTTACTTAAGAGGAGGATGGAGAAGATGGACGCTCAAGACCTAAAGGCTGCCGAGGCAAGATCCACATGCTAGGAGTGTGAGGAGTATGACCATGTCCAAGGTAAACCCCGAATTAATGCAAGTTCGTCGATTCAAGATTTGGTTCCTCTTTGTACACAAGTGAAGGACTTCATGGACGAGCAAGCTAAGATCAACAAGGACACCGTCACTAAGTTTGAGGCTATGGAGAAAATATTGGAGAATTTAGATGACAAGGTGATGGAGGTCGGAAGCTCAATCCGTGAAGTGTTCATCATGATGAAGACGCTAGAAACGCAAGTGGGACAACTTGTCGGGCGCCCGATGGGTAGCAAAGGAAGATTGTCGGTACAATCCCAAGGTCCCGAGAAGGCGAAGGCTACTCAAACTCATTCGGGACAGATGGAGGATCACACTAAGGAGACCATGAAGATCACGACCGAAGGACCGGAGTTTGAGATGCTGAGCCACTACATGAAGGAAGTTGTTGCACCCATCAAGACCAAAGGACAAAGCCAGCCTGTGAAGACCAAAAATATGACTAAACCGAAGAATAAGCCCGTGCCAAATATGGTGTAGAAGTGGGTACCCAAGATTGCAACGCCCGCAAAGAGTGTTGATCCGAAGTAATCAAGTGAAGAAGTCTAGCCATGGACTATAAACGAAGCGCTAGGCGGGAGGCAACCCATTTCGTCGAGTCAAGAATAAGCTACCGGGAGGACAACCCGATTCCAGGTTTTTCGAGTCTTTTCAAGTAATTTAGTTTTGAAATTTACTATGCAAGACATTAGACTTATAATGGTTGAATAATATTAGAGACATAATTCTTGGTTGATTATTTTGCTTGATCATAAACCCTTTACATGAACCATCCCATGTGTTTGTTTGCTTCTTTTGGAGAAACCACAACCAAATAAATTCAGAACCTAACTCAACCATTCATCCTCTTTATGATGTTGTGGTTGACTTGTTTTAAATGCTAAAAAACACAAGTAGAGTCACGACTTGTATCTAGATGTTATTTAAATTTCAGCACGTGGTAGGACTCGCGTGAACTTAGAAACTTGACTTTTGGTTGGTTTAAAAATCCTTATCCTTAGTTTCTCTAGAGTTAGAATTTTTCTAAGCCTCATTTAATTTTGTTTCATTCAAAATCTCTCTCATCTAATCAAAATTAGAACCTAAACCTATGCCCCATGATCAAGCCGGGAAAAGTTTGCTCTCAACTAATGAATGTGAACAATACCGGTGAGACCAACATAAAAGTAGTCGGAAAATATTTTCGACTTACATGTGTTTTTAATGCTTTAAAACTCCTCTAAATTTATATTTGAACTCATTAATAGCTCTAATTTTATTTTTTTTTATTTTCGAAATTAGAGGAGTGCTTAGCATTAAAACATGCTTAGAGGGAGGCAATCTAGTTAACCTAACCATACATGCACCACGATACATCATGGGATGCCCCTCCAACATCTTTAATCAAACCACATGCACAAGACAAGCATGGGGGGGGGGCAGCCAAGGCTTTGTTTTGCAGGAATATCATGGAGGCATGTGAGGCAAGGGAGCATAGAAGTGACTCAAAGCGAAAACATCAAGTGGAAGGAGCAATAATGCAAGCAAAGGAGTGGACAAGAACGTTTGGAAGGTGCAACCCCGTGGAGCACGCGGTCACGTAGCAACAAAGCAAGCATGAGTGCACTAGGTAAGTCGCTCATTCATCTCTTTGTTCGTGTGCTCTAGTTTGTAGTTCAGAACCACCTTAGACTTAGCCATCCACCCCATTTGTTTCGTGCAACAAATCACATCCTTAATCCACTCAAAGTTCATACTCCAAATAATATTTGTGTACTTTGTTACCGGTCGAAAACCTCAGATATATATTTGTGTGAGAGAGTGCAGCAACCATGTGGAAGAAAGCTACAAGTCTTTTCACCAAGAAGAAGGGATCATCGTCGTCCAAGCCATCAACAACTTCTTCGAGGAGGCACTCGATTTCCGAGTCTCCTCAGAGTATGGAGGAGGGCATAGCACCACAGAGGAGGAACGATACTCTTCTCCTCGGTGGCATGAGGGCCACACGAAGCTCATCTATGAGGTTCACCGAACCTCATGGATGTACGGAGGAGCCACCCGTCCGACCTCACTGCTCGACACGATCATCCGCTCCACCTCCACACTCTCCGTGGTATTCCAATGGGTTTATCATCACGACGGAGGAGGAGGAGGAGGAGGAGAAGCTCGCTCGCCTTGAGTAGAGGCTTGTAGCGAACGTCGACTTCGACGACCAAGCTCTCCACATATTGGGTTTTCATACGGAACACCAAGGTTGGGTGCAATTCTCCAACGGAGTGTCGGTAAACACCAACAAGGGATTCACCTTGGAAATGACCATGGCGCCTATCCTTGATGAAGGAGTGACGAGTCTCTCATTCCGTTTGGAGGGAGTTGAACAAGTGGTTCCCTATGAGTATATTAGGAAATTGCTTGGTTTTTAAAAGGGAGCCCCAGAACAAGTGGATGTGCATGGAGGCACATTGGAAGGTTTTTGGAGTATGATCATGGGAGGAGCTCACCAACAAAGAAATAGTATCTGGAACACCATCATCTAAGTATTTCACTCATGGATGTGTAAGAGGATTTTGGGGAGAATGAGAGAGACAAAGATAACCAACATGAAGTTGAATTGGCTTTACTCGGCTTTAATTGCCAGGAAGCCAATCGACCCCACTCACCTTATGATCAACTGGTGGTGTTGTGAAGCAACATCGGGTTCGGGAGATATTGGCTTCGGGTGTTACCTCTCCATGTTGGCTATCTCTTTGACCAGGTATTACAAGGAACCCGAAGCATCTCCTACCCGGGACTTCCCTTGGATTTGAGTATACGAAGCTAGGCAAGTGCATAAGTGGAGATGAGAGAGGAGGCTTCAAAGTGGCCAAGGTGAATTTGCCGCTTCCGGATGGAAGACTAAGACTTTTTCTTGAAGGGAAAGAAGATTGGTTAGAGGAAGGACTTCTTGCGCCGGTGAAGGAAGACAAAAGAGGAAGGATTATAGGAGAAGGTTCTTCCACGGCCCAAGAGGGAGGTGCACAACAAAATTATGTGCCACCATTTGGAGAAATTCCGGTGCCACCGAGTAACTACGGTGGTGTACCAATGCAAGCATGGGGGAGTGGTGCAGCCATGCCCCCTCCAAATTTTGCGGTACCCAACGTAGCCTTTGCGGAGCCATATGCACATCTTCCTCAACCACAACAAAGTGTGGCCATCATTGGAGGATACGCTGCAAGAAGCATGCAAAATATCACAGCCATCCAAACTAATGCAAACCAAATGGGTGAAGGAAATGCAAACATCGCTTATGAGCTTTGACACCTTCACTTAGCACCGTCGGACAATTCATAGGAGGAGCGGTGCAACCCTATTATGGGCAAGGGTACAACAACCAAGACTATCAATAGCAACCACCGGTGGAAGATTAGAGAGAGGAGGTGATAGAGGGGGAGTGCCCGATCTTTTGGCGAGTGGAGATAACTTCGACCTGTTGGGAGGCGACCCTCACGATCCAACTACGACGAGCGAGACTCGAGGCGCCAATGCAATTGCTAAACTAGCTCCCGATGGTTACCGACCTTGCTGGTGCAAGATCAGCCTGATCACGAAGATCAATTCCTGTGCGCAATCGAAGAACGAACAAGAATCTAAGGTGAGCAATCTTAACATCACTCGAAGGTGGAGTTCTGAATCATAGAGGACGGCCCGTATTTGTGCGTGTTCTGGTGTAGCTAAAGCTAGATGTAAAACAAAACTCGAGTTGTAAAAGATACAGGACTCTGACTAATAAAGGGGGCGCAACCCCTAGGGGAGGGGCGGCCAGCAAAGAGGGCGCCGCCCCTAGCGTCATGGATGCGGGGGTGCAACCCTAGGCGCCCTCTTGGGCCAGTCCTAGGCGCCCACGCACAAGGCCTCCTGCTGGGCCAACCTTCAAGTCTTTTGGGCCTTCATTCTTCAGCATCATGATGAAGTTGAACCCTCTTGCACGGGCCTGAGTAATTGGCCCAGAAGGTGGTGCCGAAGACGGTGCTGACGGTGCTGGAGTAGGAGAAGGTGCTGCTGGTGTAGATGTACTCGTGGTGTCCTTATCATCCTCCCCTTCTTGAACTGAAGTCGTCCTCGACGGCAACTCCTCATCCTCACCCAGATATGGCTTCAAATCTGCAACATTAAAACTAGTGGAAACACCAAACTCCAGAGGCAGGTCAAGGATATAAGCATTGTCATTAATCTTGGTTAGCACTTTAAAAGGACCAGCAACACGAGGCATTAATTTAGAATGACGCAAAGTAGGAAAACGATCCTTTCTCAAATGCAACCAAACCATATCACCAGATTCAAAAGTAACATGTTTTTTACCTTTACTACCAGCAACCTGATATTTAGCATTAGCAGCAGCAATGTTTTGGTGAGTTTGTTTATGTAGGTTAACCATTTGTTCAACATGTGCAACAACATCTAAGTGTGGGGCGTCTTCAGTATCAAAAGAAAACAAATCAATAGGAGCCCGAGGGATGTAACCATACACAATCTGAAAAGGACACATCTTTGTAGAGGAATGTGTTGCATTATTATAAGCAAACTCAACATGGGGCAAGCAATCCTCCCAACATCTCAAATTCTGATCTAAAACATCCCTAAGCATGGTTGACAAAGTTTTATTAACCACCTCAGTCTGCCCATCAGTCTGAGGGTGACAAGTTGTGCTAAACAACAATTTAGTTCCCAATTTATTCCACAAAGATCTCCAAAAATGACTGAGAAACTTAACATCACGATCAGAGACTATTGTATTTGGAATACCATGCAAACGAATAATCTCTCTAAAGAACAATTTAGCAATATTGCTAGCATCATCAGTCTTATGACAAGGTATGAAATGATCCATTTTGGAGAATCGATCAACAACCACAAAAATGCTATCCCTCCCCTTCTGAGTTCGAGGCAATCCCAAAACAAAGTCCATAGAAATATCAATCCAAGGGGAAGTAGGAACAGGCAAGGGCATATACAAACCATGGTTGTTCAACCGTGACTTAGCTTTCTGAAAAGTAGTGCAGCGTGCAACTAGGTGCTCAACATCAACACGCATCCGTGGCCAAAAGAAATGGGCAGCCAACACCCCATGCGTCTTGTAGATGCCAAAGTGTCCCATGAGTCCGCCTCCATGCGCTTCCTGTAACAGCAAAAGACAAACCGAGCTAGCTGGAATACACAGCTTGTTAGCGCGAAACAGGAACCCGTCCTGTATGTGAAATTTGCCCCATGGTTTTCCATGAAGACAATGGGCAAAAGCATCTTTAAAATCAGCATCGTTGACATATTGATCTTTCACAGTTTGCAAGCCAAAGATTTTAAAATCTAAATGTGACAGCATGGTATAACGACGAGACAAAGCATCAGCAATAACATTATCCTTCCCGTTCTTGTGTTTAATAATGTAAGGAAAAGACTCAATGAATTCTACCCATTTAGCGTGATGACGGTTCAGATTTGTTTGGGTACGGATATGTTTCAAAGCCTCATGATCAGAATGAATTATGAACTCGCGATGCCAAAGATAGTGCTGCCAAGTATGCAAGGTGGGAACTAAAGCATAAAGCTCCTTATCATAAGTAGAATAATTCAGGCTAGCACCGCTTAATTTCTCACTAAAATAAGCAACTGGTTTTCCTTCTTGTAACAAAACAGCACCTAGTCCAATACCGCTAGCATCACATTCAAGCTCAAACACTTTATTAAAATTAGGTAATTGCAAAAGGGGAGCATGAGTTAACTTATCTTTCAAAGTACGGAATGCGACCTCCTGCGAATCACTCCAAGCGAATGGCACATCTCTCTTGGTAAGCTCATGTAAAGGCACTGCAATGGAGCTAAAATCACGAACAAACCTGTGGTAGAAATCTGCAAGTCCAAGAAAGCTCCGAATCTGTGTAACCGTCGTCGGTGTAGGCCACTCCTGAATGGCAACAATTTTGCTATTATCGACCTCAATGCCCTGTGGAGTAACAACATAACTAAGAAACGAGACACGTTGTGTGCAAAAGATGCATTTATCCATGTTAGCAAATAAGCGGGCAGTACGCAACGCATCAAAAACAACACTCAAATGTTTCAAATGGTCTTCCATAGATTTGCTGTAAATCAAGATATCATCAAAATAGACAACAACAAACAATCCTATGAAGGGCCTCAGAACTTCATTCATCAAGCGCATAAATGTGCTGGGAGCATTAGTCAAACCAAATGGCATAACCAACCATTCATATAAGCCAAATTTCATTTTAAAAGCCGTTTTCCATTCATCCCCCAATTTCATTCTAATTTGGTGGTACCCACTACGCAAATCAATCTTAGTAAAAAGAATGGCACCACTAAGCTCATCTAGCATATCATCAAGGCGTGGTATAGGGTATCGATAACGAATGGTGATGTTATTAATAGCACGACAGCCGACACACATACGCCATGAACCATCTTTCTTAGGAACAAGTAACACAAGAACCGAGCAAGGGCTAAGAGACTCACGAATGTAACCCTTATCAAGCAACGCCTGCACCTGGCGCTGAATCTCTTTTGTCTCATCCGGGTTTGTACGGTACGGGGCGCGATTTGGAAGCTGGGCGCCGGGAATGAGGTCGATCTGGTGCTTAATGCCACGAAGCGGTGGAAGGCTCTGTGGCATGTCTTTGGGAAAGACATCAGCGTATTCCTGCAAAAGGTCAGCAACTGCAGGCGGAATATCCAAAGATGGTGCATCATCATGGGAAACAAGCACTCTAGAGCATACAAGTGCATAGCATGGCAAATGAGCATCTCGAATATCATCAAAATCAGCACGTGTAGCAAGTAAAACAGGAGCATTCAACTTAATTTCAAATTTATCCGAAGTGGATGGTGATGGTTCCTGTTCTTTAGCAGTTTTAACAACTCTAGCAAGACCATCTTTAACAATTTGTTCAGGTGTCATAGGATGTATAATTATTTTATGTCCCTTAAACATGAGAGAATAATGATTCGAATGACCATGATGCAAGCTATCAGTATCATATTGCCAAGGTCTACCAAGTAACAAAGAGCATGCTTCCATAGGAACAACATCACAATCAACATAATCAGAGCAAGCACCTATAGAAAGAGGGACGCGCACCGATCGTGATACTCTAATTTTACCACCATCATTGAGCCATTGAATGTGATATGGGTTGGAAAGCTTACGAGTGGATAAAGACAACTTCTCGACCAGCGTAGTACTCGCCAAATTGTTGCAGCTGCCGCTGTCGATGATGATGCGAATCGACCGCTCCTGCACAACACCCTTCGTATGGAACAGAGTGTGTCGCCGATTCTTCTCGGCTGGGGCGACTGTGTACTAAGAACACGCTGGACAACAAGACTCTCATACCTATCGGCATCCCCCGAATTGACATGTATGTCCGTCGTAGCTGCATTGTTAGTGGCAAGCAAAGTATGTTCAAGTTCTTCTGAATCACTAGCTGAAGAGTACTCACCATTTTCACGAATGAGTAATGTGCGCTTGTCGGACAGTTCCGAGCCACGTGGCCACGCCCGCTACAACGAAAACACGTGATATCCCGTGTACGACCTGTGGTGGGTGTTGCGCCTGTGGCTGGGGTGGCTCCTGCCGGTGTAGCTGTCTTCTCACACGGTGTAGGTGTGGATGGCGCAGGGAGAGCAGGTGATGAACTGGACGATGAGTTTCTCCCTGCAAAAGTGTTAGAATATGTCCTCGAGCGGCGTCCCTGCACTTCGCGTTCAGCTTTGCAATCAAACTCAAATAATTGGGTCATGTCAGCATATTCTTTATAATCAAGGATGTCCTGAATTTCGCGGTTCAAACCACCACGAAAGCGTGCCATTGCAGCGTCGGGTTCCTCCAATATACCACAACGAATCATACCTTTTTGCAACTCCTGGTAGTAGTCCTCAACAGACTGAGAACCTTGTTGAAATCGCTGCATCTTGTTAAGCAAATCACGAGCATAATATGACGACACAAAGTGATGTCGCATAGCAGTTTTTAATTGCTCCCAAGTGGTCGGAACAACAGTAGGATTTTTATTCTTATAGTCACGCCACCAAATTAAAGCAAAATCAGTAAATTCACTAATGGCAGCCTTAACTTGAGAGGTAGCAGCAATATCATGACATGAAAATTTTTGTTCAACTTCTAATTCCCAATCAAGATATGCAGCAGGATCATATTTGCCATTAAAGGGTGGAATTTTAAATTTGATTTTAGAGAAGGAATCATTACCGGCGGGGCGGCGTGGTACACGACGGGCTTTGCCTCGGTGATCAGCATCCTCCTCCTCATCACCCGCACATCCTTGGGCAACCAAATCAGTGACCACCGTGTTCAATGCATCGAGTCGTGACATGATGGCGTCGAGCGTTGTCTTGGTGGCTGTCTACGCGAGAACAAGCTGGTCGAACCACGCGTTGGCTGTCGTAACTGTGGAATCCACCCACTCGTGGATCGTCTTGATGTCTGTGACAAGGCCATCAATTTCAACCCGCATGTCCTGTAGCTGTGTCTTGTCATCGTCTCCTGCCATGGTTAGCGCAAACACGAAACAAAAACGGACGCCAATACAGGGATGGAACAGCTCACAAAGGCACTCAAACTAATGTTGTTATCAAATTCTTATATGTTCTTACCACGCACACAGGGCGACCTGCAACCAACCGGTGGAACTCACGAAAGATTGGAGGAGCGATTGCCTGGAGAAACAAAATCTGCTCGACGTAGGAATATGTGGAGTTCTAGGTAGGCTGCACTCAAGTCAAGGATTAGCACACTCAAACAATAATGCAAAGTTGAATGATAGTGCTAAACAAGAAACAAACGCTGCTGGCAACAAGTGAAATTGAAAGGACAACAAGTAAGGAGGAGAGGGTGCAACAGAAGGCTGTTTTTTTGCTTCTCTCTTTTTTTTTGCAGAAGTCCTCAAAACTGATAATATGAACACTGAGGATCTCCTACAGCAAAATACCACACACACTTTTTCCGAAAGGATAGGGGTATTCCGGTAATTAAAAGATGGTACTGGAAAGGTCAAACTCCGAATATGGTACTGGAAAGAGAGGCGATGGCTCGGTGTGGGGGTACGTAGCACGATCAGGGAGAGATAGCTACCAGGGCATGCACAGTGCAGCCCAGAAAGCTTCCAAGCCAGAGGAAACTGTGGCGCAAAACTCCTTCACCAAGACGAATCGGTTCCCGTTACCCACTTGGACTGTGCGGCGGTCTCTCTCTTTTTTGGATTCTTTTTTTTCCTTTTTTTGACTGATTTCCTTCTTTCTCTTTTTTTCTTTCCTTTTTTTGACCTACCGCACCAGGGAACAGGGATGGGGGTGACCGAGAGGCGGCGGCGCGACGGATGTGCGCACGATGTGGCGGATGGATGAGCAGCGGAGCTGAAACTAGGGTTACAAGAAAATATGGAAAAAGGTAGAAAACACAAGTAACCAACAACAATTGAACGCGTGAGCACACAAATTCAACAAAGACACTTATTGAAAGGAATGTGCACGGCTAAATGGTTGTTGGGAAAAGATCTAACCTGAAAGTAAATTTTTGTTGGTTTTTTGTGGACTGTAGGAAGGGGAAAACACTAGATAAAACTCACCGATCAACTTGGAAAGCTGATACCACTTGATAGAGGGGGAGTGCCCGATCTTTCGGTGAGTGGAGATAACTTCGATCTGGTGGGAGGCGACCCTCACGATTCGACTATGACGAGGGAGACTCGAAGCGTCAATGCAATCGCTGAACCAACTCCCGATGGTTACCGACCTTGCTGGCGCAAGATCAGCCTGATCACGAAGATCAATTCCTGTGCGCAATCAAAGAACGAACAAGAATCTGAGGTGAGCAATCTTAATATCACTCGAAGGTGGAGTTTTGAATCACAGAGGACAACACGTATTTGTGCGTGTTCTGGTGTAGCTAAAGCTAGATGTAAAACAAAACTCGAGTTGTAAAAGATATAGGACTCTGACTAATAAATGGGGCGCAACCCCTAGGGGAGAGGCGGCCAGCAAAGGGGGCACCGCACCTAGAGTCGTTGATGCGGGGGTGCAACCCTAGGCGCCCTCTTGGGCCAGTCCTAGGCGCCCACGCACAAGGCCTCCTGCTGGGCCAACCTTCAGTCTTTCAGGCCTTCATTCTTCAGCATCATGATGAAGTTGAACTCTCTTGCACGGGCCCGAGTAATTGACCCAGAAGGTGGTGCCGAAGACGGTGCTGACAGTGCTGGAGTAGGAGAAGGTGCTGCTGGTGTAGATGTACTCGTGGTGTCCTCATCAGGAGGAGCTTTAGTTATCTTTCCTTTACCCCCTTTTCTTTAATTTTCAGCTTGTATACGCCTATGTTTGCGTAGTGTTTTCAGTTTTATTTAAATTTTCAGCATGCGTGTTAGTTTTTATTTTCATCATGAATAAAGTTACCACCTAGTTTTTTCCTTTGGCAAAGATACAAAGTTTGTGCCATGATGATGTATGATTATAAATGCCACTTTGTTTATCTTTGTAATTGTTTTATGCATGATTAAGCTAATGCTCTCTTAAAATACAAATCTGAAATTATCTAAATGCTAGCTTAATCTTTAGCGGAGGTTATGATAAAAATAAAGACCCTAGTGTTTTATGTGCTCTCAAGTTTTAGATGGATTAAAGATGATTTATTTTTGTTCTTAAAAGTAATGCTAACCTTGTCATAGATACCACTTGCGTGTTGCTCTACCTATCCAGAGCCATATATATATTTGAGTGCAAAAACTTAGTATACAAGGTTTATTTTTGGGTGAGTTATTTCAGGCCATGATTTCTCTGGCCCGAGACTAAGAAGCTGGTCGTTCCATTTTTGCGTAACTATCTTATTGCTAGCCTCTTATCCGTGAATTGTGTATCCCCACATCGGAGATCTCACAAACCTCGCCAGATATCCACCCTTAAAACCAAAAATCATCTTTTGTGTTTACCTCCTTGACCATAACCTATCTTTGAGTATGGATCGTCAATTCAAGGAAGGTCGCAAGATGGTGCCATATTGAAGATTTCAAGTATCTCTCCAAAGGAAAAATATTTCTAGTACCTACCTTATCTCTATCACCTCTTTGCTCAAGGATGAGCAAACGTCTAAGCATGGGGGAGGAGGTAGGTACAATGCAGTTTTAGAGTTCAAGGGGAGCAAAAAAAAATTTGGAGAAAGAAAAAGAAAAAAATGAGAAAGAGAAAGAAAGAAAAAGAAGTATATGTATGAAAAAAAGAAAGAAAAATATGAGTATGTGTAAAAATAAAATGAAATTAAGTGAACTCCCCGGTTCTCTGAAGTGCATTAGGAATGTTGAGGTTTCAAGATTAAAAGATCCATACTCATTTTCCAACCATGTGCAATCCGATAACGAGGACTTCCTTTGCGCCTCGGGATCACTGTTTGCCATTTGCACATGTCCACCTATCTCAAAGCGTATGTATTTTTCTCTCCCCCTCCTTGATATAACATTATTTTCCAATGACCTTTTTGACGAGTCTCGGTAAGACCATGAGAAGCTTGTCTTGCTTTGACAACATCTCATTTATAGTATCTTGGTAGGACTAAACTTTCCCAAAGAGCTCCATATAAAGCCTACCACATATATGAATGTTATGAGAGGGAAAGGAGTAGACAAGATGAGATGAGAGTTCATGAGCAAGATGCAAGGTGGTTTAAATTTGTGACTTGGTTTAGCTCTTTTTCATCTCATTCTTTATTTCAAAATTTCTAAGATCCATTTGAAATTTGGGATCATGTTAATACTAGTGGGATAAGCTTAATTAATAATCTACCCTCCGTAGGGATGAAGGCTAGTACATTATGAAACTTTAAAGAACTAAACTTTTGAGAGCATTATGTTTTCTCGTGTATGATCAGGTGTAATGTTTAACAATGAAGGGCAACGATGATATCCATCGAAGGCTTACTTGAGGACGAGCAAGGTTTAAGCATGGGGGAGATGTTGATGGTGAAATTCCGTCAACCTAGCCATGAGTTTACCTTTGGTGTTGGCATGAGTTTTATACCTTATCCATTGGTACTAACCCCCTTGGTATAACAAGTTCATTCGTGCATGTCGGTTTTGGAGTTTAGTGTTTATGCAGGGTTTTAGCGTTGAAAGCAAGACTTCTGGGATAAGTTCATCAAGCACCTAATGACAAGACCTTGAAGCCCGGTACAAGTCATGCAATGAAGCAAACATGACTCCAAGAAGCCCAGGGACCAAACCCGAGAAGATGACAAACTCTGAGGACCTAGTTAGAAAAGTCCCGAATCTTGCGAGACAAGGAGCTTCGTCCAACTCGGAGAGAAACTGACGACAAGGGCCCACATGCAGAAGGGGGAAGGATCTAGAAGACTCGGGAACCAACGTTGGGCGAAGGAGGCAACGAACTGGGCCGAAATGGGCCCAGGCCGGTCGGCCCAGTTCGGTCGGCCCAGCCCGTTTCGAGTCCCAATCGCCCCCCTTTGACCTAGATGCCTCTCGGGCTATTTATAGCCCCCTGACCAAGAGCCACGCATCAATCAATTCATCATCCGTCGCCGAGAAGCAGAGAAGCTTGAGGGACACCATCTCGGAGATGAGGGTCATGCTAGTTGTCTAGGTTCTCCCTAGCCGACGTGGTAACCTTGCATGGAAGACCACGTCAGAGCTCCGAAGCAAGGATCAAGATCGAGGTAGGATCCCGGTGGTGATCTTGTTCATGTAATCATTCATGGTGAAGTCTTTAAGTGAATCCGATTTCTAGCGATCAAGTGCCTTCTCGATGGTTTTGTTTTCCCCTTGGTTTTGCTTCTTCCCCAATCTATACTTAAGATAGATTGCATAGGGTGCTCTTGTAGCCGCGGTGGCTAGAGGTGCATACCGGACCGACCAATTGATTTCAACTTGTTCTTATTGAACTCGCCCTAGACTACCCGCATGAATAAGGGTGCGTTGTGACAGAACGGTGGCTCTGAAAGGTGGGCGTCTTCGGAATCGGACTGGAGGCCACGGTTTAAAGAAGCTTTTAACGACATTCACTTTTCTATCTTCATCTATCTTGTTTGGATCTACAACATAAGCATGATCTAGACTCTCTAGATCGGTTATCTCTTGCTTTCTCTTGCTACCTCTTTAGTAGATTAGATTAGATTCGTTTTCTTGATGATCTCTTAGATTAGATGCGGTTTTGTTCTTCATAAGATATCTATCCTTGATTTACTAGATTGAATCCTTGCGTTGCACATTGTTCCACGGATTCGATACCTTGGGTTCACCACTCAAGGGAAGAAGGGTCCCTTGACTACGACGGGGGATTTTTCTGCTTGCAAATCCATATGAAGTTTGATACGAATATACACCGTCAACATTGTTGTTGTGTGGTTTTCAAAAAGTTCAAAAGTTCAAAGCCCTAAAACCCACCCAAAGCTCTCTCTCAAATCTCTCTTCCTCTCTTCCTTCCTTTTCTTCTAAGCCCAACCCGGCCTCCTTTCTACTTCAAACTGGGCTCTGTTTTTTTCTCTCCCGCGACCCACCCTTGCACGCACGACCCAACTCTGCTTCAACCCTCTCTCTTAGTCCTTCAGCCCACAGCCGCATAGGCCGCTCGGCCCAAAACTCTGCGCGCGGCCCAGCAGACCCCCGCCGGCCCACCTCTCCCTCTTCTCTCTCACACGCTCGTCGACAGGTGGGACCCACATGTCAGGTGCGTCTCCCACCTCCGGCCGCCCCCATCTCCCATGGCCTCTGCTCCTGCCCAGCCATCTTGAAGAAAAGCCCCTCATAATTAGTTTTCTTCACAATCCCTGAATCTTGTTTAAGCCATGTCTTTTTCGTCCTAGCTCCGTTGAAGGATCAGATGGCGACTAAAGAGGGGGGGAGTGAATAGGAGCCGGTAAAAATTCTTCCCAAAGAACCCGGCCTATGCCCTAGTCAAATCCCGGTCACACACAAGCGATGGATCAAATCACACACCAATCGCCAAGACAACGAGGTTATGGATCAACCTCTAGCCTTAGGAACGATTCCTTGAAGCACACGCGGAAGCACGAGAAAGGAAGGAAGGAATCGAACCAAGAAGCAAAGCTCACAGGCTCTGGCGAACCGTCCGGCTAGGAGGGGCGGACCGTCCGCACTGGCCTCGCGGACCGTCCGGCCTGATGTCGCGGACCGTCCGCGCCAACCCTGCGGACTGTCCGGCCCTACGCCGCGGACCGTCCAATAAAGCACACAGAACCAACAGAGATGCACCCGAATAACAGACCGTCCGCGGGGAGCACGCGGACTGTCCGCCAGGCACCCGCGGACCGTCCGCCCTCTGCTGCGGACCGTCCGAAACTCCGTCCAACCAAAACTCAAAATCACGACGGATCGAAACGAAAGGCGAGCAAGAACACGAAGAACACGGGACGAACACGTGTAGCGCGGACCGTCCGCCAGGAGGGCGCGGACCGTCCGCGAGGCACGGACAGAGCAGAAAAACGCCCGACCTCGAAGGTCAACTCCCCCAAATCATCATCGGATTTCCCAAACGGTTGAAGCTATGGAGACAAGGGTTTGGGGACTTGAAAAGCGTCACACAAGGATGCTATAGCCCAAAAATCTTGCCTCCTAACTCCCTAAATCACCGGGAATCGCGAATCCTTTGAGCACCACCAAAAGCTAGAGCACCGAACGAAAAACTTCGAATCGAAGTGGTTTCCCGGCGTTTGAGGGCACAAGATCAATCACAAAGATGCACGAGACATCTATCCATGTTTCCCTCAAAGAAATCTGGGGAGAAACCCACTCAAATCCGTGGAATCACACTGAGAACAAAGGCATGAAAACAAGCACAAAAAGACCACGAAAAACACAACTCCAAATCTTCTATACAAACCAGGAAAGATTCACAAGGTCTAGCATGCCGCCCTAGCATCCATCCCTCTCAACAAATCTCTCATGAAGCTCTCATGCTAGCCTAGAGAAAATGGAAGAAAAATAGCTGCGAAAATGAGAATGGGAGCGAGGAAATGAAACCCTAAGTCCCCGAGCGAGAGAGCCACTCACACACCCTTATGGCTTATATATCGGGTCCCGCCGGAGTGGTAAATGACTCGACTACCCCTAACTTAACTACTGGCGATACAACCCACGCAGGGGCATTTAGGTAATGTTTGTGGGTCTTGCCATCGGACGACCACGCCTTTGCCGCACCCCGCGTCCTCCCGACGCAAGCCATGCGATCCCGCCTCGTGTCCTCCGCCTCGAAGCTTCCCGACACGCCCGGATCCCATCTCCGTCGTGTTGGGCCCTCGGACTTGGTTTTGAGGCCCAAACCAAGAAACCGTCCTCTGATGGTTTTGTGGGCAAACCACCAAACCCCGCGTGCTCGGTCAGGTCTCCTGCCAAACACTTGACTTGACCGCCACCGTGCACCGGCTCGCTTGTCCATGACTTCGTCTTGCTTGTGTCGCCACCATGTGACACGCACCCAGTCTCGCTGTCCACCGGGTCCCTCGAACCGAGCCTACTTGTCTCTCCATCTCCCGGAGGCCCCTCAAGGCTGAAGACCTTTCGCGCCCGTTCTTCACCCGCAACAACACGAACCGAGCCGCGGCCTACACCCGCGCACTAAGCCAAGAGTCAGTCCAACACCCGTTGTCAATCACTCATCACTGAGGAGCGGTCATCCATCGACCACCGGGACGCTCCTGGTCCTCAATCTCCCCCTTGATGAGTGCATTGACAACACACAACGCGAAATGAAATTCAGGGAAAGAAAGAAAGAAGAAGAAAGAGAAACAAAGAAGCTCAACTCATGACCAAAACCAAAGAAAGGCAAAGAAAGGTCACAAGCCAAGCAAAGCACAAACTCCACACTGAAAACAGCAAGAAAGCTCCCCCTGAACAAGTGGATGCAAACTTCCAAATTTTAGCTCACCTTTTCTGAATTTTCATTAAGCTCACCTCTTCTCCCCCTTGTTGACAATGTATGAATCAAGGTAAAAATGCAGAAATGCAAAACAAAGCATATAAACATCTACATGAGCTTCTAAAATAGGCCAAATCTAGTGTCAAGGGCTAAAAATGAGACAAGGATCACACACATGAATCATAGCATAGTCAAAGCATTGCCACAAGTAATATATGAAAATACAAGCATGTGACAGAGCAAAATTTTCAGATTTAAGCAGTTTTACGAAAAGAAGGCTCGCTTCACATGTAACAGCCTATCCATGTCACACTTGAGCCACAAACATGCATACCATTCAAAGATCATACAAGGATATCAAATTCTCAGCAAAAGATTATGGCAAACACCCATAAAGCAAAGCATGTCATGTCAAAGCTCATGAGCCATGTGTCCACTTCGGGGAGACTTCTCCACTGGTGAACATCATGCAACATGTTTTGCACCCATATGCGAAAGATAAGACATTTTAAGCATAGACATGATGGATGGAGCATTTTTCAAGCATTATACACTTCTTTTCAAGATTAAATCATTTCATGGTACATGAAGTGCCTTTGCGGCAAAAAGAAGCTTATGCTCCCCCATGAATGCAACATAGGCTAAACATTCACAATGATATTCGGCCTTTGGCCCAAATGCAAGAAAAAGGCATTCAAGCACAATCTAAGCATAGAAAGCACATTGAGACCAAAACGTGACATGGATACACTATTACACATGAGTGGAGCACATTTCACCAAAAATTAGTCAAGAATAGCATTTATTTCAAAAAGGGCTATCTCACCACACATATATCTCAAATATTCCAAGAGCATAGCCTCACATCACCATTTCTCCACACATATGACCAATATCTCACAAATAGCCAAAGAAACTCAAATATGGCATATGAAAGAAGCTCATCATCCTAAAATACAATATGATACAAATGCAACATGATATATGACAAGATGGCTATCCTACCATGGTTTATATATCAAGCAAAGCATGTATATACATCAAAGTAAAACATGGTATGATACATATGATACAAAGAAAATCCCCCAAGAATCAACTAGAAAGGGCAACAAACCCCAAGTTCCCCCCGCAAGCGCACAAAAGTAGCTTGGTCGAGAGGCTTTGTAAAGATGTCGGCTAGCTGATCTTGGGTAGGGACATGACTCAACACAATGGTTCCTTTTTCCACATTGTCCCTCAAGAAATGATACCTCACTTCTATGTGTTTGGTTCTGGAGTGAAGCACTGGGTTTTTAGCTACGCTTATGGCACTGGTGCTATCACAAAGAAGTGGGATCTGGGTGCACTCCTCACCAAAGTCTCTCAAAGTGTATGAAATCCACAACAGCTGGGAACAACAACTCGCGGCTGCAACATACTCCGCCTCGGTGGTAGACTGAGCTACACTAGACTGCTTGCGGGAAGACCATGAAACCAACGAAGAACCAAGAAACCGGCAAGTACCGAAGTAGACTTCCTCTCGACTCGACAACCGACAAAATCCGCATCGGAAAAACCATGAAGAGAAAGAGTCGAGGAGGACGAATACCAAAGGCCAAGACCGAGGGCGGACCGTAGGTACCCGAAGATCCTCTTGACCGGCCGTCGATGTGATGTCCTCGGCGAAGCCTGAAAACGAGCGCACAGACACACACTGAACTGTATGTCTGGCCTCGTCACCGTCAAGTAGAGGAGGGAGCCGATCATGCTCCTGTACTCCCGCTGGTCCACTGGTTCCCCGTCCTCGTCCGCATCCAAAGTGGCTGTACTCCCCATGGGAGTCGACATCGGCTTCACATCTTGCATCTGGAACTTCTTCAAAGATGTCTTTCGTGTACTTGGTCCGGTGCACGAATGTTCCATCGTTCACTTGCTTGATCTGCACCGAGAAAGTACCGCAACTCGCCCATCATGCTCATCTCGAACTCCCTGCTCATCTCATCTGCAAACTTGGCAACAAGGTTATGTGACGAGCCACCAAAGACAATATCTTCCACGTATATCTGAACAATCAACAAGTCATTTCCATGCTTGAGGAGAAACAAGGTCCTATCCACGGTACCCATCACAAACCCTCTGCTCAACAGAAAACCTCTCAATCTCCCATACCAAACACGAGGCGCCTGTTTCAACCCATACAGAGCCCTTTTCAACCTGTACACCCTGTGTGGGTACAGCTCGCTCTCAAACCCAGGTGGCTGCTTCACATACACCTCCTCCTCTATGACCCCATTCAGAAAAGCACTCTTTACGTCCATCTGAAACAACTTGAACCCTTTAGCCACGGCAAAGGCTAGAAGGATTCGAATTGCCTCAAGACGGGCCACAGGAGCAAAGGTCTCCTCATAGTCGATCCCCTCCTTCTGACTAAACCCCTGAGGAACAAGTCTGGACTTGTTCCTCACAACCATCCCATTCTCTCCCTCTTTGTTCTTCCAGACCCACTTGGTTCCTTTGGGATGGCAATTTGGAGGTGGTTCAACTAACTCTCACACCTGGTTCCTCTCAAAGTTTTCCAACTCCTCATGCATAGAATTGACCCAGTTTGCATCAGATAAAGCATGTCCAATGTCCTTGGGCTCAAAGGTGGCAACAAAAGCAGCATGAGCAAAATGAGAGGAATTCCTGGACCTTGACCGTGTAGTACGTTCGTCGATGTCCCCAATGATCTTCGACAGGGGGTGCACTTCTTGAATCCGCCGGGGAGCCTCACGCCTCGAGACTACCTCCCCCTCAACTTCAGCTTCTCTCGCCTGGTCCTCTTGTCGCACCGTCGTTGTCCATGAAGTAGACGGTCCATGCTCCATAGTGGTCGTAGGGGAAGTAGTGGGTACACACTCAGCTTCAGGCGCATGGTTCTCTCCATCATCATCTCCAGCTTCATCCTTCTCCTCTTCAAAGAGGTCCTCGGCCATCTCTTCATCACCTGCACATTCAAAGCCAAGAGAGGTACATGGCATTGTCTCGTCGAAGGTTACCTCGCAAGTCTCCATGATTTTGTTAGTCTCAAGGTTAAGCACCCTATAGGCTCTAGAGTGGTTAGCATATCCAAAGAAAATACCATGACTAGACCTAGCCTCAAACTTGTCGAGTTTTCCCTTCTTAAGAATAAAGCACTTGCAGCCAAAGACTCGAAAATGACTCACCTTGGGTGCCCGACCATGCATAAGCTCATAACAGGTCTTCTTCTTGAAAGCTCGCAATAAAATCCTGTTAGAGACATGACAAGCCGTATTGACCGCCTCAGCCCAATACCTCCTAGGAGTCCTGTGCTCATCGAGCATCGTCCTAGCCATCTCACAAAGACCGATTTTTCCTTTCCACGACTCCATTTTGAGGGGGCACATAAGGGGTCGAATACTGATGTTCAAGACCTAGATCACGACAAAAGGCATCAAAACGAGAGTTCTTGAACTCTGAGCCATTATCACTATGGATAGCTCGAATAGCATTCCCATGCCTCTCGTTTTTCAACCTCACGATCAGATCTCGAACAAAGCCAAATGCCTCACTCTTATCCTCCAAGAAAAACACCCAGGCATAGCGAGAGTAATCGTCCACCACAACAAGGACATACCACTTCCCACCCACCGAGCGAACTCGAGCTGGCCCAACAAGATCCATGTGCAACAGCTCTGTCGGACGCTCGGTCATGACATCGGTCAGGGGTGGATGGGGAGTGGCTACCATCTTGCCATGCCTACACGGAGCACAAACCAAATCCTTCTCAAGCTTCAACCTCGGCAATCCTCGGACAAGGTCAAGACCACTCAAGCGGGAAACCAAATCAAAGCTCAAGTGTCCCAACCGCCTATGCCATTTCCACAAATCGAAGAAGGACCGGCCATCAAACAAAGCGAGGACCCAAAGAACGAGAGAAATCGACCCACGAAAATCTGACCCTCGGGGATGATCATACAGACAAGATCACCTCGAGAATCCAGCAAACGAGACTCACCAGACTTGAAACGCACCTCAAAACCCTCATCAAGCAACTGAGAAACCGAAAGCAAATTGAAACCCAAAGACTTCACAAGAGCCACTCTCTTCAACGTTACCTTGTCACTCACATGCACAACACCCTCCGAAAGCACCCTTCCTCGTCCATTGTCCCCAAATGTGATGTACAACTTTTCCTTCACTGGGGTGAGGCTGGAGAACCACTTCTTATCTCCGGTCATGTGTCGGGAACATCCGGAGTCAATCAACCAAATGTTCTCCAAGCCTCCCCGCCCGTAGTCGAAACAAGAACGAGA
Source organism: Cenchrus americanus (assembly GCA_947561735.1). NCBI lineage: Eukaryota > Viridiplantae > Streptophyta > Magnoliopsida > Poales > Poaceae > Cenchrus > Cenchrus americanus. Next base: position 131,623,119 of record OX387239.1, read on the forward strand.
GTGAGCTAGCGACTCGACACTGGGGTTAGCACAAAGAAAGTTAAACCAAGTGTCGAGCCATCCGCTCAAAAGAGGGGTTAGCAAACATCATTCCCTTGCCACCAAACTTCCCATGTCCCATGGGAGGAGTACGAGCACCACGAGGGGGAAAACGTGGTCCGTAGTTCCTCTGGAACCCAAAGCTGCGATCATCTCCCCTAAACCCGTATTTAGGACGAGTAGGGGGATGTCCAGCAAAACCACCACAAGCCCGACCAAACATCTCACCAGCACACACACCATCCTCTCTCCTGATAAACCTCTCACCACCACCTCTCTGTGGGAACCTACCACCCTGAGCTCCAACTCCACCAACACTCCTCACACTTCCCACACCCCGTGGGAGTGGCACTCTAGGCTCAGGAATACCATGAGACTGGCGATACCTGTCCTGGTTTGCTTGCTCCCTAGCAAGCCTCTCATCCTTCTTCTTCTTGTAGCAAAACTCTGCAAGATGCCTCTCCTTGCCACAATACTCACACCTGAAGGGGATGGGTTTTGGTTTTGGCTCTGGCTTCTCTCTAGGCTTCTCACCCTTCTCACTCACAAACCTCACCGGTTTAGCGGAAGTCATTTGTCTTAGGTGGGAATTTGGGTGGATCTTGGGTTGTGTCAAGCTTGTTGCAAAGGTGGTTGGGCTTTGGTGTGAAAGAGTTCTTGGGTGCTTTTGGAAGTGGGACTTGGATGTCTCCGATCACCTCAAACTCGGGGTTAGACTCAACACACTTCTCATACACACTCTCCCCACTCGTTCTCTCCCACTTTCTCACCCAACTTCTCAAAACCCAAACCACAACCATCCGCTCTCTTAAACTCCTCAATCATGATTTTCAATTGAGGTTCCCGCCCGGACAACCAACCCAACACCTTCCTCAAATAGTCATTCTCCTCATAGATGACATCCAAACGGGAAGTAAGTTCAAGATTGCGCAAAGTAACTTCATCACACCTAGAGCATGCATTTGCAACAGGAGATTTCAAAGATGCTTCCAAAGAACTAATGGTAGAACGAGCATCAACAAGCTTAGCATGCATAGTAGGACATGATTTACAAGCACCAAGCAAAGTAGGTCTAGCCTTAAGCTCATCATACTCGGCCCTAAGAGCATCTAGTTTAGCCAAAGTAGAAGCATTCTTCTCATTAAGCGACTTGATCTCATTCAACCATGCATCACACTCAAGACATTCAACATCATCAGGAGTAGTAGGAGCAAGTTTCAAAGAGTCATTCTCAAGTTTCAATTCAAGCAATTTGGACTCTAACTCTCCTACTTTCTCACTAGCGTTCTCAAGTTGAGCCCTAAGATCTTTCCTCATCTTTTTGGCATCTCTTAGCACACTATCACGGTTGTCAATCAAGCCATTCAACCTAGTGATCTCAGCAAGCAAAGAGTCGGGGTCTCGATTTACCTCATCCTCCGAGTCGGAGTCGCTGTCTTCCTTCTCGCTCTTCTTGCTGCTTGAGCTATGGGCCATCCCACAAAAGCCTTCAAACGCCACACAGCTCAACCCACTAAGGTTCCGGCTTGCACTCTTCTTGTCCTTGCACCTCCCGGCGTCTTCATCTTCACTGCTTGAGCTTGACTGCGCGTCGCTTGAGCTTGAGTCGACGTCGCTTGCACCGGCCACCATGGCTCTTGCCTTGTTCTTCTTGTAGCCGCTCTTGCTTGGTCGCCGCTTGTCCTTGTTCTTGCTCTTGGACTTGCTGAAGTGCTTGCCCTTGGAGGAGTACTTGTCTTCACGCCTCGGGTGCGCCTTGTACTCGTTCATCTTGTACTTGTTCTCCTCCGCTTCCGGGCACTCGGCGATGAAGTGGCCACGCTTGCCACACTTGTAGCACGTTTCTGAGCTCCGCCGTGCATTCCTCCGACTTTCGTGTAGTCGATCAAACCTTCTGGAGAGCAAGGCCAGCTCCTCCTCGCCCAGCACATCAAACTCCTCATCTGGAATGGACATAAGAGAAGACAAGGAAAACTGTCGACAGGAAGGGTTAGATTTGCCCTTTGATCCGCCCACAAGAGCAAGACTATGGTCGGCCGAGCCCTCATGCTTGGATTGCAACTTCTGTCAACCTCAGCCGACTTGAGCTTAGAAAAGAGGTCATCCAACTCAATAGTCAAATATTGCCCAGACTCCTTGATGGCCTCAACCTTAGCACCCCAAACATTTGGGTCCAAGACATGCAAGAGCTTCAAAGCCTGATCATGCTCGGTGTAAGGAAAATCCTCAACATTAGCTTTCATGTTGTTCACGATGGCGGTGAACCTCTGAAACATCGCATCAATGTCCTCACCGGGAAGTGGAGTGAAGTTCTCATATTGCATCCGGTAAGAGACAAAGAGGTGAGCCTTCACATGGTTATCACCATCGTGAGCAACCAACAACTTCTCCCAAATTTGCCAAACAAGATTCAAATGGCGAACACGCTCAAACTCAGGATCACACAAGCTCCGGACCAAGTGATCAACAGCTTTTGCATTAGCCTCATACATGGCCTTAGCACCGGCATCGGCCACCATAAGAGTATGGATGTTGACCGGAATAGCATAGGTCTTGTCAAGCACAATGAAATCCAACAGCTTTCCACGAAGAAAGATCATCATACGAGCCGCCCAGTTGTGGTAACCCTTGCCATCGAAGTGCGGCGGACCGCCCCGCTCAACGTACGCCATCTTAGGATTCGAGACTTGTCAAAGTCGCAAAGAATCCGGCACCAAGCTCTGATACCAATTGAAGGATCAGATGGCGACTAGAGAGGGGGAATGAATAGGAGCCGGTAAAAATTCTTCCCAAAGAACCCGGCCTATGCCCTAGTCAAATCCCGGTCACACACAAGGGATGGATCGAATCACACACCAATCGCCAAGACAACGAGGTTATGGATCAACCTCTAGCCTTAGGAACGATTCCTTGAAGCACACGCGGAAGCACGAGAAAGGAAGGGAGGAATCGAACCAAGAAGCAAAGCTCACCGGCTGCGGCGGCGACCGTCCGGCCAGAGGGGCGGACCGTCCGCACCGGCCTCGCGGACCGTCCGCCCGATGTCGCGGACCGTCCGCGCCAACCCCGCGGGACCGTCCGGCCCTACGCCGCGACCGTCCGATAAAGCACACGGAACCAACAGAGACGCACCCGAATAACGGACCGTCCGCGGGGAGCACGCGGACTGTCCGCCAGGCACCCGCGGACCGTCCGCCCTCTGCTGCGGACCATCCGAAACTCCGTCCAACCAAAACTCAAAATCGCGTCGGATCGAAACGAAAGGCGAACAAGAACACGAAGAACACGGGACGAACACGTGTAGCGCGGACCGTCCGCCAGGAGGGCGCGGACCGTCCGCGAGGCACGGACAGAGCAGAAAAACGCCCGACCTCGAAGGTCAACTCCCCCAAATCATCATCGGATTTCCCAAACGGTTGAAGCTATGGAGACAAGGGTTTGGGGACTTGAAAAGCGTCACACAAGGATGCTATAGCCCAAAAATCTTGCCTCCTAACTCCCTAAATCACCGGGAATCGCGAATCCTTTGAGCACCACCAAAAGCTAGAGCACCGAACGAAAAACTTCGAATCGAAGTGGTTTCCCGGCGTTTGAGGGCACAAGATCAATCACAAAGATGCACGAGACATCTATCCATGTTTCCCTCAAAGAAATCCGGGGAGATACTCACTCAAATCCGCGGAATCACACTGGGAACAAAGGCATGAAAACAAGCACAAAAAGACCACGAAAAACACAACTCCGAATCTTCTATACAAACCAGGAAAGATTCACAAGGTCTAGCATGCCGCCCTAGCATCCATCCCTCTCAACAAATCTCTCATGAAGCTCTCATGCTAGCCTAGAGAAAATGGAAGAAAAATAGCTGCGAAAATGAGAAATGGGAGCGAGGAAATGAAACCCTAAGTCCCCGAGCGAGAGAGCCACTCACACACCCTTATGGCTTATATATCGGGTCCCGCCGGAGTGGTAAATGACTCGACTACCCCTAACTTAACTACTGGCGATACAACCCACGCAGGGGCATTTAGGTAATGTTTGTGGGTCTTGCCATCGGACGGCCACGCCTTTGCCGCACCCCGCGTCCTCCCGACGCAAGCCATGCAATCCCGCCGCGTGTCCTCCGCCTCGAAGCTTCCTGACACGCCCGGATCCCGTCTCCATCGTGTTGGGCCCTCGGACTTGGTTTTGAGGCCCAAACCAAGAAACCGTCCTCTAATGGTTTTGTGGGCAAACCACCAAACCCCGCGTGCTCGGTCCGGTCTCCCTCCAAACACTTGACTTGACCGCCACCGTGCACCGGCTCGCTTGTCCATGACTTCGTCTTGCTTGTGTCGCCACCATGTGACCCGCACCCAGTCCCGCTGTCCACCGGGTCCCTCGAACCGAGCCTACTTGTCTCTCCATCTCCCGGAGGCCCCTCAAGGCTGAAGACCTTTCGCGCCCGTTCTTCACCTGCAACAACACGAACCAGGCCGCAGCCTACACCTACGCACTAAGCCAAGAGTCAGTCCAACACCCGTTGTCAATCACTCATCACTCAGGAGCGGTCATCCATCGACCACCGGGACGCTCCTGGTCCTCATCCGTTTTAAGTGTTCTTGGTGTTCACGCGATCGTCTCAACAAGCACGTTAGTTTTAGAAGCTTGTTTTAGTCTTTTAGTAATATTTGATGTATTGTTTTATTTATTGCATGTTTTCTTGCATGATCATAGACAACACGCTGTTCGAGGAAGAACAAGTGCAAAGCTTTGGACAAAAGGAGTGTACCTTATCATTGGAGAAAGGCAAGTGACCCTAACCACCCTTCTATGTATGCGTTAATCAAGAATACTATAAATTAATCGGAACATGGAGAAACACCTAGGAAAACAGTGCAACCACAATCCACATGGCTCTGGCTTAGCCAATTAATTAAGTGTGCGGTTGTTTTGATGACCTTATCCGGAAGGAACACAGAGGGCTCTGGGTTGCAGGGGTATAGCCCGGTTCTTTTGGGGTAGCAGCCTTTGCTAAGGTGCTGACCATTAGGGAGGGTCATGGTCCGCCCTGAGCTGTAACTGTCGTGGGTTGTTGGTGCTTTTGCATATTTTTGTAAAGGCTTCGTAGCGTCCCTATGCTATCACACCTCGGAAGTGTGGTATTGTGCCTGGTCAGCACATGCATGGTTGGGTTCAAAGTTCTTCAGAACTTTTACATGAACTGTGGTGAAAGTGTGCAACCTCTGCAGAGTGTAAAACTGATCGATCAGCCGTGCTCAAGGTCAAGAGTGCCCTGGACCCTCACATGATTAATGAACTTAAAGATGGACTTAATTTGCTTTCCGGTTATTTCTGTGGCCTTACTGAGTACCAATCATAAGTGTACTCATCCTTGCTTACACTGTTTAGAGAAGAACCATAGAGTGGAGTACTACATCGACTACGAGGAGTTCTGAGGAATGCGGTCCACCAGTCAGATGCCTGTGGAAGATGAAGATGGAGTCGCGTCTTCATAGTTATCGTTGTTCGTGTAAAGACCTTCGAGTCTACCCTCGTGAGTGTAATAAAGTTAATAAACCTTTTCTGTATGTCTTGAGCAATGTCTTGTGATATACACTCATTTGTCTATCATATGTCTGAAATTATGATCCTGACACACATATGAGATAGATTCAGTTTTCTTTGAAAAAACGGGTGCGACAAAGATAAAAATAGGTAGCGCTTGATTATTATGAAACTTGTTCCTTGTTGATGTTTAATTACTGGTTTTTCCTCCTGGTGCTTATGTTTTCTTTAGTTCAGCCAAGTGAAAAAGGGAACAACAATGGGAAGGATCCTCAGAAGCTAACATGGAGCTTGAAGCTACTGCCTCTCAGCTGCAGAAGGTGAAGGGACAGCTGCAGGATGGAGCTATGGAAGGAGAATCAACACCTACAAATGTAAATTGATGATCAATTCTTATCATTATGATTACAAATGGGTGGTTATGAGTTTTTTGAAAATTGTAATGATGATCATCCTATGATGTTTGCTACTTGGTGTTGTGAACTTTGTGGTCATGAGTTAAGAAACCTGTTGCTACTTCATGTGATGATCATCCTATGATGTTCCTACTTGGTGTTGTATCTTGTTGCTAGTTGGTGTTGTGAACTTTGTGGTCATGAGTTGAGAAACTTGCTGCTACCTGATCATAATATGATGCTTGCTGCTCGGTGGACGGCAAAGTTCCAGTCTGTTGATGTTTTGCTGGAAGGACCTTCCAAAGGAACGATCGCGAAACTGCTTGTTTCCTACTGTGGTTCCAACTCGTCATAAAATTTAATAAGGTCCCACAAGTCAATCTGATAAAAAATAGAGGAAAATTAAAAGGATAACTATGTCAATAGCAGGGGTCGAACCGGCGTCCAACGGCTATATCAACTGCGTACCCTGCAAGGGGCTTGCCAACACGCTCCTGTGGGTCGTTGTAGCAAATATCTATCCTTGAGGCCTTGTTGCGCAGATCTACAACCCACGACGGGAATGGCGAATCCTCGCATCAAAGGGAGGAGAGTGAACTACGGTCAGGTCAGTACCCTATTTTGTGTCTCTACTTTCCCCTTTCGTCAGAGGGAAGTGATATTTGGAATTGGGGATTTCAGTTGAAGCACGATTGTTGTTACAAGTTGATTGATAGGCTTTAGTTTAGAAAGTGCAAAACTAAGCATTGATTTCAAGTTGCAATGAATTTTTTGAAGCATCCGTGTACTTCAGCATGTTCTTCCACTGGTAGTTATTGCTCAGAGACATCTTCCTGCAATAGTAGCCATTGGCATCCTAAAGACAAGTGCAAACACGGGTTGAGAGTTGGGGTGAAGTATGCTTGGACCTTTCTCAACCCTGGCCGCCAGTTTGCTGGCTACCCAAAGGTAATGGCTAGTTGGCTACCTACTTATGTGGTGCCTGCCGTCAACGGCTATTGCTAATGGGTCGTTTAATTTGCAGGAACAAAAAGAGCAATGCGATCTGCTGGATTGATCCAGAATGGGATGAAAGGTCGTATGCTGTTATGCTGAAGCTCATGAAGAAGAAAGCAGAAGCTGAAGAGGATGCAAAGCAGTGCGAGGGGGAATTGGGAAAAGCTAACTGTGAGCTTAGAGAGATTAGGAATGAGCTCAAAATAGCACGACAAAAACTTCAGAAGGTTACCACAGAGCTGAAGTCAATTAGGAATTATAGGCACAATGTCAAACTCACGCATGTGTTGCTTGCTTTATTTGTTTTTTTATGGGAATAGCGGGATTGATGCTCGGTGGTAAGACTAATTAGATGTCTCGATCATGTAATCTGCAATGTCACACTTTTTTATTGTGAACAATGTGTCGATCATGTATTCTGAACATTGTGCCCTATGCTTCCGAACATTGTACTGATGATGTATTGCCAAAATCTATCGAGAAATGCGCGACAGTTAGTATCCACCACATTGTACTGACCATTTAGTCCGACCTGTTCACATTTCCAAGAACGTAATTTCTGTTAGGTTCCCCAATAGTCATAATGAATTATTATTGTTATCTCGAAATCAACTGAGCAGCAGCGAAGGTTATTTTGGGTGGCGAAGGAGCGGTGAATTTACTGTAAACGCGGAGAAAGGAACGGTAGATTTGTTGTAAATGGGGCATTGATCGACTTCTTCCACCTGGGGTAAATAAAACATTTTTACAATTGCATCTCCTCCTCTCAGAAGGAAGATCCGTGAGAGTATAGTTCTCTCTTCCAAGTCTCTATATCAATTTGAATGTGCATTTGACCTGGCACTCTAATGTTTGATGAAACTATTTTCAGGACGTCCGTAGGTCAGTAATCATGTTGTCGAGGCGGTTGCTGTTATCGCTGGTGGTGCTCCCTATAGAGGTGAACATTGACATCACTGGCCACCTTGCTGCGACCTCGGAGCGGCCCATGGACGACCTCCGTAGCCTACGGGCGACCTGTCGGGAGATGCGTCGCGTGTGCAACAGCACGGCCGTTGGTCGGCGTGTGGCGCTAAAGCGATTCGCTGTCGATCTGTAGTGGAATGATTGCAAGGGCTACGATGCCCTCCTCGATTGCCTAACCCGCATAAGAAACCCGGAGGCATGTTTCATCTCCGGGATGGACGTCCCGTTCGGTGAAAACTACAACTTGCGGTCATCCATCGCCAAGCTCGAGGAGGCCGCCCAGACCAGGCACAATGTGGTGGCCTACGTAGCCGCCATGGTCCTCTACAGGGCCAATGGCAGCGCTGGTGATGATGACATTGTGAGGCGGTACATCAGACATGTCGAGGGCGAGGAAGAATCAACGGTCGTGACATCGATGATTATGCAGACGAACAAGGGTTGCCTGCGGTGCCGTGAGGCAGCCTCAGAGGTGATCCGGTGAGTGACATGGCACCGACGTGCAACGCTGGTGCCACCAGTGGTGCACGACAATCATCAGTGCGCAGGCCACCTGTGCTTCAAGATGAGCTGGGAAGATTGGTCACATTTTTGTAACGAGGAATGTAGAATTTGCACTGCATGTGATCTGTTGTTTAGCAAAATAATTGGATATCTGCATCCAAACAAATTACCCTGACATGTGAGGGTGATTTTGGATATATTTGTTTCTAGATCAATCCACTGATATCTGTTTCTATCTCTCTTCCTTGATTCCCGTGTACCAAAACTCGCACACACATTGACATGATGGAAACCAACTTCTAGTCTTCCCCCATTTATTTACCAAGGCTGGTAGCTGGAATAGTTCATCGCAATTTAGAGAGGTGGAAATCAATATTGGACAATTAAAAAACAAATAATGTGATCTCACTTTCTCAGAAACTACGAAATCCGTAATCAGGTTTGCCCAATTCAAAACAAGCAACTTTTGCTAGGAAAGAAATGAAAATTTTTGTCTGGTCTGTTAATGTTTCGTAAACCCAAACATCCGGTCCTGCCCGGGTTATAATGCCTATCTCATTGCATGCTTTCATTTTGTTATTACCAAGCATGACTCGTCAACAAGGAAGAATGAAGCTGTGGTTCAAACTCTAAGTCAGCTTGCTTGTCTTCAGGATTCTTTCCTACTAACCAAGTCTTTGAAAAACAAATCTTTCCTATATGGGGTAGTGTACACTAGATAGAGTAGACACCATCTTACTGAAAGCCAATTTGTTGCCCATCGCTTCAAATTGCTCCACCTAAGCCACGACTCCACGTTCGAATTGTTCACGTTTTTGGCTCTCTCTAACAAGGATGATATCATATCTCACCTTATCCATATTTAAAACAAGCATCTTTTTGCCATCAAATGACTAAAAATATTTCTCCAGTCTACTCATGGTTCGTAAACCGAAACATCCGACCTCGTATACCAGAATAACCGATCTCGTGGGAACTTTCGATCTAATCATGTTCAAGTGAATTAAGTTTGCTCCAAGTTCAACGAGATTGCAAGTTACGCGCCTAGGCCATTTGCCTGACACGACCCCCCATGAGACCCTGCGCCTTTCCCTTGGCAATTGAGATATATTAATATATACTGGAAAACACTTTCGCATCTCCTCCTTAATGAAAGAAAACCCCATCGGCATCTCCTCCTCTCGGCACTAGAAAATCCCATCGGCATCACCTCCTATCGGTGCAAGTACCATCGTCCTCTCTCCCAATTCAATCGATTTTTTTGTTCTTTCAACCTTTTCCGCCTCTTTGAGCAAACTAATTTCTATGTGCATTTCAGAGCACCTCCCCCAATGTCCAGTGACAATCATCGCGTGCCTCCTGTGGAGCTCGCTCTCCTACCATCCACACCAGCTAAAGCTTCGGTGGGGCCGAGATGTAGCGACTGCGGTGGGACATAAACACCACAATGGATGGCCAGGCCGATGGGGCCCAACACGCTCTGTGCCGACTGCGGCCTTGGTCGCTGGCATGCCCGGAAGCGGTGGAAGAGGCGTTATCTCCGCATCTATCAAACCACGATTCTCATCTCACCGTCGCCACCATAAGATGGCGTGCAGTGGGTCGAGTGCCCGAGAGGTCGGGTTGGTCGCACATGGCAGCCATGGCCCTCCACTCCTCCATTGATGTCAAGTGCGCCCGCCGCTTGGACTGTCCCGGAGAGCTCAGGCGCACGATTATTCCCGTCCCTGCTCCACAGGCCGGCGGCGTTACCAGCCGCTCGACCATTGATGTCAAGTGTGCCCGCCACTTCGACTATCCCAGAGAACTCAGGTGCACGACCGTACCTGTCGCCACCAGAAGTTGGTGTGCAGTGGGTGGAGTGTCTGAGGGGCCGGGCTGGTCGCATGTGGCAGCCATGGCCCTCCACTCCACCATTGATGTCAAGTGTGTCCGCTGTCCCGGAGAGCTCAGGCGCACGGGCGTTCCCGTCCCTGCTCGACAGGCCGGTGGCGTTGCCAGCCGCTCGGCCATTGATGTCAAATGCACTCGCCGCGTCGACTATCCCGGAGAGCTCAGGGGCATGGACGTTCCTGTCCTTGCTCGAAAGGCCAGCGACGTTGCCAGCCGCTCGGCTATTGATGTCAAGTGCTCCCGACGCGCCGACTGTCCCGGAGAGCTTAGTGGCATAGACGTTCCTGTCCCTGCTCGAAAGGTTCGCGGCATTGCAAGCCGCTCAGCCCCTGATGTTGGACCCATTCCTACTCGACGGCGAGGCGACGCCTTTCATCCTCGATGACCCAGACTGGATGAAAAGATAATTGCCAATAATAACAAGTGTCACTTTGCTGTAATGCATATTAGTGTATGATCAGAGAACTCTGTTTCCTCCTATGGAGTACTTTGGATGGATGTTCGTTCAACAAATAATTTAGTCTAGTCTTGTCACTTTTTCTTAATAGTAACATCCGCATGTTCCCATCCTCGTGTCACAACTTCCCATGCAAGGTGGTTGCCGTCATCAAGACATCACAAACATGTTGGTCATATGGCGTGGGGACCTGCACATCAGCCCCTCAACGGGGGAAGATGAATGGAAGCCACTTAAGAGTCAAGACTCAAGAGGCGCCCGTTGCTTACCTTCTCATCGAAGCGGCACAACTTCCCAAGCAAGACGACTAACTCCACATAAATCGCCACTCTACCACTTCCTAAACACTCCTGCCTCACTCCTACCCGGCCGACACAATGAAGTGATCAGGCTCCCCGTCGTGCCGGCTATCCCCCACCGGTTCCCCGTCGCGCCAGCTATCCCCCACCAGCTCCCCGTCGTGTCGGCTCTCACCCTCGCCCTTCAACCGATCCTCCGACGCCACATTCTCTTCGCGCGCCCGTAATTAGGTGCTGCCGCGCGACAACCAGCACTTCACCCGCATGTTCACAGAGGTGCTGTGGGGCCACATCCACGGCGCGCCGCCATCGCGCTCCGACACTGCCAACGTTGTCTTGCCATCGCAGAGCTCTGACGCCGCCAACGTCGACCCGTCGTCGCTCATCGGCGGTTTCCCAAGAGCCGGTGGTGGCTCACCGGTGGATTCCCAGGCTCCTCCACTGTCACTGCTGTCACCCTCTAACGACACCTACGTCGACCCACCATAAATCGTCGGTGCTTTGCCAGGAGCAGCTGGTGTCTTGCCGGCAGATATCCAGCATCCTCCATCGTCGCCGCCTCGGAAGCTGAAGTTTATGATTACCCTTCCTGCTGGTGAGTTAGACTCCGACTCCGACTCCCAAGCTAACATAGACTCGTCTGAGGACTATTGCCATGACTACATCCCTCCGATCCCCGGGGTGATGCTTTGCGCATCTTCCGGCACCTCGACGACATGTATCGGTGCCCTATTGAGGACCATATGTGGTTCAAGGACCAGTGGATGGTCGCTTCCTGGTGTGATGAGTGATTGACAACGTTATGTGGACTGACTCTTGGCTAAGCATTGCAGGTGCAGGTTGTAGCTTGACTGGTGTTGGTGCAGGTGAAGAACAAGCACGAAAGGTCGTCACTGGTGAGGCCTCCAGGTGTGGAGAAGACAAGTAGGCTTGGTTCGAGGGACCCGGTGGCCAGCGGAGTCAAGTGCAGGCTGCATGGTGGCAAGATCAGCGGGACGAAGTCGTGGACAGTTTCTTGGTTGAGCCTCAAAACCAAGGTCGAGCTGGGACTACGTGGGAGCCGAGTCATGAGTGGCAATTGGCAGAGGCTACACCGAGTTTGCGGGGTTTGCAGTGGTTCACCAGAAAACCACTGGGTTACTCGGTTGAGCCACAAAACCGAGGCCGAAGACTCGACGAGGACGTGCGGCCACCCATGCCGGTTCAACCGCCCAGGAGGGGCGGTCAGACCGCCTGGGCCGGTCTAACCGCTCAGGGGGGCAGTCTGACCGCCCAGGGGGCGGTCTGACCGCCCGGGTCGCTGCTGCCGAGAAGCTTCAAAGCGGAGGACACGCGTCGGGATCGCAAGGCTTGCATCGAGGCTAAGCAGGTTGCGGTCGCTGGGCATCCATCTGATGGAGAAAATCTGAAGACTTACAAATTCGCCTTTGAGGGGCTTGTATCCCTAGTTATTAAGTAAGGGTAGTTTGATCTTTTGGGTGCCTCCATATATACTCATTGAGGGGATGGATGGCAGCCAAACCTTGGAACTCTAGCTCATTTGTTTTTCCATTCTCGTTCTCATTTTCCTCTAGTTTTTCCTAATACTAGCTTGAGTGCTTCATGTGAGATCTAGAGAGAGGGATGGATGTATTGGTGGCAAGCTAGACCTTGTATGAACCTTCCTAGTATGTGTAGATGGTTCGGCGTGGTTCCTCAAGGTTGTGTGGTGCTTTTTCCGCCCTTCTTTGTCAAAGCTGTTTGTTGTGATTTTCTTGGCGGAGTTTTGCGGACGATTTCTTGGGGATTTTGTTGGGTCTCACGTATGAGGACCTTGTGCATCTTTGGCTGGTAACTTTGCCCTAAATCTCCCTTGAATCGAACTTGATTTGGTGGTTTTTCGAGTTGCCCTAGACAGCTAAAATCTTCTATTCCTCTTGATTGCAAGCGATTCAGGTTGATTCCTTTGAGGTAGAGGTTGCCCAGGAGGTAACCCAGCTATTCCCGAAGTTTTGCTGCAATCGGTGGAGTGATTCGAGAGATCGGGCGATGGGAAGTTGAGGGTTGACCCGCGGGTAGGGTTTCTGGAAGGGGTGGTCTAACCGTCTAGGGGGCGGTCTAACCGCCCTGGGACTTCCAGGCGTTGGTTTCGATTTTCCTGGATTTTCCTCTGTGATTTTGTTCGCCTTGATCAGAGGAGCGTTCAGGTGAAATCTCAGGTCGTTTTCGTGTTGTTTGCTAGGAGTTCTTGTTCGGAGTTTCTTGCTGGGTACAGGAGGTCAGACCGCCCCTGGTAGTCGGTCTAACCGCCCCTAGGCCCTTGGGTGAAGTTTTTGTTTTCGCCTAGATTTCCTGATAGCCAACTTGGCCTTGATAAGAGATTTCTGCTGGTAAAACTGTGAGGCGTTTTGGTGCTCGGAAGAGGCTTTTCGGAGGATTTCATGGTCACCAGGTGGAGGCGGTCTAACCGCCCCCCATACCTGGTCAGACCGCCTCCTCCTGTCAGCCGGCTCCCGAGTTGTCCCCACTGCCGTGTTCGCGTTGGAGTTGAGGCTGCTGGTAGTGTTTGTTCGTAGGACCAGTAGCACTTCAGTGGCTATGTGGTTTTGGCAAACGGAAGGTAGAGGTGCGGAGCGTGTGATTTTGGGTGTCCGACCAAGCGGGTTCATCTTGTTGGAGTTTCGATCTCCTTCGAGAAGAATTTTTATCGGCTCCCATTCACTCCCCCCTTTTTGGTCGCCTAATCGGTCCTTCACCTGTCCGCCCCAACCTTATGCACTGATGGCGCAAGCTGAATAGGTCAAGGATCATGTCCTTGGGATGGCCAGGTTTGCGCCCCTTTTCTTTGCATAGTTCTTTTCTTTACAAAATACTGTTACATTATTAGAGATCGAGGCGCCTCCTTGCATTAGCGTGATACAACTCCCAAAGAGACACCCCAACATTTTCCCTGAAACTGAGATCTATTAATATACCGGACTCTCCCAACTCCCTCCATTGCGTTGTCTCAAACTCTCTTACTCTAGAAAACCACAACCACCATGCCTTCTTCTCCGATTTAACTTCCTGCCTCCCCGTTCCCTTCCAACCCCTCCTCCATCGGGACACCACTTGACTCCCCCAACTAAGCGCATGCGAGCCATCCGACCCCTCCTTGAGTGAAGCTAATGTAGAAGGCATGGCAAGGCAGGAGAGTGAGGACAACGAGGATGAGTACGACTACGTGGAAGAGGATGAAGAGGAAGAGGAAGAGACGTGGGCGTCCATTGAGAAGAAGCGATTGGCGACCAAGAAGAGGAAGCGGATGGAGGCAAAGAAGAGGAATCAACAGACGGAGGCATTTGTGAGGCAGCTTTTGAAGGATGACAAGGCTGGTAAGCTTGATTCATTCAAGGACATTCCGTCAGCGAAGGAGGAGAAGGGTGAGGAGGAGGTGGTGGACTCGAAGAGGACCAAGAAGAAGATGGACCTCGGCACTGGTCCTTCAAATGTCGGCTCCGCCAATCCCGGTCCCATGGCTCCCCCAGCCATTGAAGCTCCCTCGATGCCAGTGTCATCAAGGAACTCCTCGGAGGGCTCATCTTAGATTACTCGGATTTGGGTTTTCTTTTTCACTTTCAAATAGGTGGTCTTGTGGATGGAAAGATCAATTTTATGTTTTCTTTTGGATGTAAAAGATCAATCCCCTGTTTTCCTGCTCTGTGAATCTTGTAGTGGTAGGAAAATCCCTTGTATCCCCTGTTATCCATGAAGAACATGGGTGTTCTTCTTTTCCATGATCGCCTTCCTTGCTTCAGTGGATTTCCCTGGTCATGATGCATTGCCATAGTCTGAGATGTAATGTCTTGTCATGTAATATTTTATTCTTATCCCACCGCACCGCATTGCAGATACACACATAAATGATGACCGATTTCACAAATTTACCGTTTGACTAAATTCACCATTTTGCCAAGAATATACAAAACATAAATGATGGTCACCTTGCCCAAATTATTCAACTTAAATGTGCACATACATGATACATCCCCATAGACCTACACCCGTACAGTGACACTGGCACAGGTGCACACACCCAACAACGAAATCTTCAGACTTGGCAACGAGGAAGATAATAGACACAATCATGGAGATGGACACGACACATGCCTATCCCGCCATACCTAATGCACGAAGGAATGTAGCGTAACGAGGATCCGTGTGGAGATATTCCTCCAATGCACGATGCCTACCCCTCGACTTCATGGTACTTCCCGAGCAACCAATGCCAGAAGCATACTGTAGGATGTCACGAAAACCCCACTGCCGGTTAGAAAGATTGCAGTAAGGGCACACACAACAGCCATGGTGAAGCACACGACTGTAACCCTGCTCATGCAGCCAAGCCTCATCTTTCTTCATCTCATCCGTTTCTTCCTCATCCGTTTCGTCCATGTCGTACAGATCATATGGATCCATGTATCCTGGCCGCTGCGGAGGTGGCACAACATGGGAATTGGCGGTTCCTCCGTTCGCATCAGAAGACATCCTCCTACACACTCGCCAACAACGTAAACATGATAAGCACTAACCAAAAACAATGATTGTATCCTATAAAAACACGACACGGAAGCTAAGAGCTCACCTCTTTTCACAGAGCACAAAACCAAATAGAGAGGTCTGCTAGCACAATGCATGGAGGATGAAGAGGCGATGAACAAAGGCCTTGGGGGCACGCCTATTTATCGAACCATGACTACTACTAAGGCAGTGTGCACCTCGTGGCAGAGCATCCCCTTCACGGGATTACAGACGTGGGATGCTTGGAATATGATGTCCTACACTGCTGAGGAATCCTGTCACAAGTATAGGGCGGAATATGCAGGCTTTTTCCCCTGTAGGCATACAAAATATTTGGTGGGTACATGAGTGTGCTTTGGTTCAGATAAGAGTGCAGAAGGAAGATCCTTATATCCGTATGGCTTAAAAAATAGACGTGTAGGCATTGTAGTGGGAGAAGCAGTTGTTAGGTTTTGTGATCTTCTATTGGAAACGCACCCAGCTTCACTAAAGCATGGGCCTCTTCCAGATATCCGTCTCCTACCTATATTGTACGCCACCAGAATCCCACCCAAACTCGCTGACAATATGGGGGCCTCTTCCAGATATCCGTCTCCTCCCTATATCGTACGCCACCAAAATCCCACCCAAACTCGCTGACAATATGGGGCCGCCATTGCACAGCCTCACTTGTCAGTGGCCCCGAAGCAAGTGCAGCTTACGAAATTTTCATTCGCGGTCAGGAAGTCGAAAGCGGGATTTTCAAATTCTGTATTCCCTCTCCGCCCGAAATAATAAATACTTTACTCCATTGCTACCACGTTGCGCCACTAAACTCCCGCCTTCCATTTCCAAAAAGCATCACTCTACTCAGCTAGATCTGCAGTGGCGGTCCGACCTCACTATCACCAGTGGAGGGGGAGGGGTATCTCAGTAGATGGTGAGTGGCAAATATCGGTGTTCTGCTTGCGTCTGCTGTGCTTGCCAAGCTGAGCAGTTGAGCGAGGATACGGCGCAAGCACCGGCTCCCGATGCCCCTCAATCCATGGGCCCCTGAATCTTGGGGATTCACAAGTGAGAATCTCATTTCCTTTTCTTTCTAGTCCCCTAGTAGTATTTTCGTTTGCTTAGAAGTAAATTGCTTCATGTATTGTGTTAGTTCTGAGATTCTTCTCTTAACTTTGCCGCTCTAGATGCAGTCACTGATTTGGAACACAAGTTAATCGATGAGCCATGCGTTGAAAGTAAAATGCTTTGTGTATTGTGTTAGATTGGAGATTCTTCTCTTACCTTGGCCGCTCTAGATGCAGTTACTGATTTTTAACACAACTTAATAGATGAGTCATGCTTAGAAAGTAATTTACTTTGTTTATTGTCTTAGATTTCAGATCCTTCTCTTACCTTGACCGCTCTAGATCTAGTTCCTGATTTGTAACTCTTTGTGCATGGCCTAGCATCCCACTCCTGCATTGCTGAGATTCAATCACATGTCGTGGTATGTAACAGAACACATGATAATCCTGCTACTTTATTCTTAGGATTATTCTTAAGTTTATTTGCTTGCTTCGTTTAAGGTTCAAGTTTAACTTCTCCTTTCATTTTGAGGCTCAAATGTTGAGGACAATCCTTGCGGTTCAAATATAAAATTTCTGTCCCTCCAATGTGAAGTCAAAGTCAGTCATTGATTACATGCCTCGAGATTATCCAGCTTTCGCTACATGCTCAAGACCTGAAGTTCCGTTGGGAGGGCTTGATGCAACTGCTGACCTTGGGGAAATCTTTGTTGAACAGGACAAAGTTTTGACAGACTTGAAGATCCATGAAAGTGCAGACTGATGAGATTGAGAGGTTGAAGAAACAAGTAGAAACTACAGAGACCCTCCTTCGTCAACTACTAAGCTCGCGCCTTGGGTAAGGCCACTTTGTTTCTTAGTCTTCTGCTTGTGTCCTCCCAGCTAGTTGTGCTGGTTTGTGAGTACAGACCTTTGTTATCTTAGTGGGTTCTCAAAACCCGCTTTATTTGTGAGCATGGAGATATCATGTGTATTGGTTTGTGAGCTCCTACTTACAATCTTCTCGTGGTTGTTCTATGTTCATTGATAATAATGTGTCATGTGTGATCCGAAACATTAATTTGTATCAGTGGTATGGAAATATTATCTGTGATGTCTATTACTTAATTGATTAGCATGTAATATGAGATTGAATTATATTTAATTAAGCACAACTTGGAGTGCAGCCCAAAATAATAGGGAAAAAATATGTGGGCTTGCCCCATTGGCCCATTATTTTTTTACAAATTCAAAAACGATTTATTAATAAAATGGGTCGTATCAAAAATGACGTCAGCAAATGGTGGGCTGGGTCCAATATCAGTTCGGCCTTAATCATTTTGTGATGTCATCGAATATTGAACTCTATCCAACCAGTACTTGACCCAAAACAAATTAATGATGAATGCAATTATTGGGCTCGGTCATACTAAACAGGCCTAAAACATTCTATGACGACCTCAATTATTGGGTCAGTCCAACCAGAATTAGGCCTAAAAGTGTCTATGACGTCAACAATTGTTGGGATCCATTCAACTATAAATAGGCCTTAAACATTCTATGACGCAAACAATATTGGGCTCCATCCAACCTTAATAAGGCCTAAAACCAATTTATGACGAAAGAAACATTGGGCTTAGCTTAATATTAATTCAATCTATGACGACAAGGTATTTGGACCTTGGCCCATCAAAATATGGGCTGAACTCACTTAATGACGAAACAGTTTGTCACAAAACGTCGTGCCACATCAGATTTTGGTCGACGTGGCATGTACCTTATGACGCCTTTGTGTTACGAATTTATACTCATCATTAAACTCATGACGCCGGGAAATAAGGTCTCGTCATTAATCGTGGTTTGTGACGCTCGATTAATGACGACACGTTTTCATAACAACTGGCGTCATTAATCGTGGTTTATGATGAGAAACGTCCTTTTTTGCGTCACTAGTCGGCGATTTTTTTTAGTGGATGGAGGATATCACAACGAAGTCATAACCGTTGCAACATGCCTAAAGACTATTGCAACTAAATGTGCAATGTTGCTATACAGTTAAAGGATATTGTGAAGCCATTTGAATCGTTGCTATTATCGTAAAGGTTATTGCAACAAAAAAAGTCATCGTTATTGTCTTGTTGGATATTGCAACGTGATGTGTATTGTCGTAATATCTACATGTAGCATCGATTAAGCATTGTTGTAATATGTTAAATGGTGGTTGCAATACTAAATTCACAACGTACTAGATACGTTGATTCTATGGTTATTACAACGATGTTAATTCTTTAATACACCAAAAATTTACAAAATCATAAATTGATGCAAAGATATTAGATATATACATATATTAATAATGACACCAATCCAGCATTTACATCCATCATCCATGATGCAATAGAAGATCTTGTCCTTTCACCCAACACTCACAATAAACAATACTAAAGTTTCTTAAAAAAACATATATTATTTGTACCCATCGAAAAACATGATCACTCCCACGATCCACGATCTCTTATTTCTTCTCCTAGATGCTACCTAGAATATTGTCCTCAACCAATGTATTCTTGCACCTTCCAGCAATCCTGCATCCTCAACCTGAAAGTTATAGCATGGATAAGGCATGTTTCAAAGCTAAGTAAAACTAGCATACCACATGTTGCTTAGCTTGGCCAACTTTGACCTAGCAGAAGCTCAACCTCGTTGATCATGTTTGGCAGCTTTGCTTTAGTGGTGTTTTGGTCAAGGGAGCCAATCAGAGTGCTAATCTCCTTTGTAGTGATGTAACCTGACAAGGGAAAAAGAAATACTTATTATTAGTACTAGAAAACAAAGTCTTCTCATAAGAGGCCTACAAGGTCTAATTTAATGTCCAAACAAAGTATCATAGTTGCTAAGGATATCTCAGGTCATTATTTTTGAGAATATATACTAAATTACTGTCACAATACATGGCACATCATAGTGGTAGGACCAAAGTTGCAAACCAAGCTGCATGATACTTACAAGAAAAAGGCATAAAAGGAGCTTGATCTAGTACAGATACTAAATGCACATAATAAATTTTATGCAAACTATGGGTCCTTTCATGTAAAAGTGTTAATCTGCTGGTTCTCACTTGAGAGAAATCGAACTAGATCTTTAGTGTTGCTGCCTGTGCAAGAACTGTCATGATAACCAGCAGAGAACAGCAGAGACAAGGTCACTTGTAGAGAGAAGAACTAAGTTATAAAGCGAGATAGTGAAGCAACTATTAGATCTTTTAGAAAAAAATTGGTGCTTCCAACCAGTAACAATCTTGGATATAAATGTGCATACACATGGGAAAGTGTAGCGCTATAAACTAGCTCATGTTGTAGTGCTATGCACTAGCACGAATTCAATTAGACTAACACAAGCAAGAAATTTCACATATATACATGCATTAGTATCAGGATAGAAGAATATGTTAGACTGTTAGTATTCTCTTCTAGTACCAATGCACTGGCCTAGTGCCTTGTGCTTATATTGCTTAGTATCCTGCGCTGTATTAATTACAGCAATTAGTCCAGGAACCTTTCAGTTTAGTGTTCACACTATGGACCTTTGGCCTGTGTGCCTATATATCTGTAATCACCTCTGTAATCTGGTTTATCAATCTATAGATCCAAGCCTTCATGGTATCAATCGCCTAGGTTCTACCCTAGGACCTTCCCTCCACTCCAGGCGCCGCCGTCGGCGCGCCCTCTTCCCCGCGCGCCGCGGGCACCGCCCGCCTCCCGGCGCTGCTCCCGCGCGCGCCCGGGCGCTCCTCCGCGCCGGATCCCGCGCGCCCATGGAGGAGGACGCCGCCGCCGCAGCTGC
Organism: Cenchrus americanus; assembly: GCA_947561735.1. Classification (NCBI taxonomy): domain Eukaryota; kingdom Viridiplantae; phylum Streptophyta; class Magnoliopsida; order Poales; family Poaceae; genus Cenchrus; species Cenchrus americanus. The sequence goes on from OX387239.1 coordinate 131,643,628, forward strand.
TGCCGCGGCCGCCGCCGCGGCCGCTTCCGCCGCCGCCGGTCCGCATCCCAACGGCCGCCCGGGCCGACTCCTCCCGACGTCCGCGCCCGAAGACCGCCCGCGCTGCCGCCCTCGCCCCGCGCGGCGGATGCGGAGCGTGAGGCCGCCGCGGCCCGAGCCGAGCGTGACGCGGCCGACGCCCGCCTCCGCGCCGCCCGGGGAGCGCGCCGCGGCCAACCTCCCTCCACCATCCGCGCACGAAGACGACGACGCATCCTTCGCCACCGTCGACGACGTACCCCTGCACGACGCTCTGGCTCAGCACGAGGCCAAGGCGCTCCTCAACCTCCACTCGCAGGCCGTCGCCGTGCAGAACATCCGCCTTCTGATTCCCCTCCAACTCGACGGCACCTCGGCCTTCTACGCCCGGTGGCGCGAGTCCCTCCTCACCCTCGGGCGCTACTCCCTGGAGCGCCACGTTCTGTCAGATGTCGCCGTCCCAACCTCCGCCGACTGGGTGCGGATGGATTGCGTGGTGCGCACATGGCTCTTCGGCACCATCACCGACGACCTCGCCGACACCGTCTCCGAGCACCGCGCCTCTGCTCGTGACATCTGGCTCGCCATCGAGTCCCAGTTCCTCGGGAATCAAGCCACGCGCGCCCTGTACGCCGACGCCGATTTTCGCACCTTCAGTCAAGGTGACCTCTCCGTCGCCGATTATTGCCGGCTCTACAAGCGCAAGGCCCAGGACCTCCGCGACCTCGGCGAGCCCGTCTCCGACCGCACTCTCGTCCTCAACATCATTCGGGGTCTCAACGAGCGGTTCGAGGCCATCGGCCTCCATCTCCGCCGCTCTAACCCCCTGCCAACCTTCCTCAAGGTCCGGGCCGAGTTACAAATCGAAGAGCTGACTATGTCCAAGTCGGCCCCCGCCGCCGCTCTCTACGCCGGCTCCACCGGCGGCAAGCGGTCCTCCGACAACACTCGGCCTCCCACCGCGCCTCCGAAGCCACCCCACCGGCAGCGACAACGGGGCGCCTGCGGCCCTCCCTGCGGTGCCTTTCCCCGAGCGAGGCAAGCGCGGTGGCGAGGAGGAACGGGGGCGGCTCCGGCTCCTTCGGCGGCCCTCCTGGTGGCGGCGGCAATGGTGGGGCGGGGCCGGCCCCAACTCCGGCGACAACGGTGGCCCTTCCTCGGGCGGGGGAAATGGCTCGGGCATGCCTTTCCCCCGGCCCTCCTACCGACACCCTTGGTCCGGCTCCTTCAACGTCCGGCCGGGACCCGGAGGCACGACTCTGCTCGCTCACCCGCTCGGCCCCGTACGGGCGCCCCACGCCTTCATGGCCGGGTTCCCCGGACGGTGGGGCCGGTCCCTAGGGCGTTCGGGCCCCAACTCCACCAATGGGCCCCCCCTGCCGACAACCCTTACGGCGGCGGGCCGGGATCGGCAGGCCTTGGCGGCTCAATTCCGGACGCTTCACCTACGACGACCTCCCCAACATGAGTGGTACTTTGACACCGACGCCACCAATCATGTTGCATCGGATGCGGTACTCTCTCCTCCATTTCATCCTCTTTCACTTCCTCTACTCCTAACATTATTGTCGGCGACGGTACCGTGTACTGTCACCTCCACCGGTTCCACTCGGCTTCCGCACAATCTTCATCTTAATAATGTTCTTGTCGCTCCTAACCTCATTAAGAATCTTATTTCCGTTCGGCAATTTACCATTGACAATAATTGCAGCGTGGAATTTGATCCTTTTCGTTGTTCCGTGAAGGATCTTCCCACTCGGAGCGAACTCATCGGTGTAACAGACGAGGTCACTTTACCCTCTACTACCCTCGGCCTCCGCCCTCCTTGCGGCTTCTTCCTCCTCGCTTTGGCACCAACGACTCGGCCACCCCGGACATGAAGCCCTCTCCAAACTTACTCACTCTGCTGCCATCAAGTGCGCACCAGGGGCCCCCGACGGTCTTTGCCATGCTTGCCAACTTGGTCGCCATGTTCGCCTTCCCTTTCCCACCTCCTCTTCCCGCACTAGTCATGTGTTTCGGTTATTACATTGTGATCTCTCGGACATCACCCATCACTAGTGTCTCGGCTACAAATACTATCTTGTTATCCTTGATGATTATTCGCATTATTTATGGGCATTCCCTCGCGACTCAAATCGACACCTTTTCTACGCCGTCAAATTTTTTTCGCCTATGTCCGCACCCGGTTTGGCGTCCCTATCCGGGGGCGCAAAGCGATAATGGTCGCGAGTTCGACAATCTCAACGCCCGCTCGTTCTTTGCGTCCCATGGCGTTCTCTTTCGCATGTCGTGCCCTTACACTTCCGCACAAAATGGTAAAGCTGAACGTGTCATTCGTACCACCAATAACATTATTCGCTCCCTCTTTGTTTCATGCAAGTGTACCACCCACCTTTTGGGTTGCTGCTCTCAACATGGCGACACACCTTCTCAACATCCTTCCCACTAAAACCCCGTCTTTCTCCACTCCACACTTCGCTCTTTTTGGCATACAGCCATCCTATGAACACCTAAGGGTTTTTGGGTGCTCCTGTTACCCCAATCTCTCCGCCACAGCCACCCACAAACTTGCTCCCCGTTCCTCCCTTTGTGTGTTCCTCGGCTACTCCCCTCACCACAAGGGGTATATATGCTTCGACCGCCACACAAATCGCACCATTATCTCGCGTCACGTTATCTTCGATGAAACCTCGTTTCCCTTTTCCACCAATCCCTCCCCACCTTCTAACAAGACTTTCGATTTTTTGGAGGACTCCTCTAACCCTGTGCCGGTGCCTTTTCCACCATCACCCTATTTTTCTTCTACAGGAACCCCTCCTACACCGGTGCGTAGGCCTTCAACTATCGGCCCACCCCCGGGGTTCCCTGCTGTGGCCTCCCCGAGGTCCCACACAGCCTCTCCGGCCACGTCACCTGCTGGGCTGGGCCCTGCTGGGTCGCTGCCCGAGCTGCAGCAACCCAGGTCCTCCGCCGACAACTTCCAGCAACCGCCTGCAGCAGCAGCCGCTCCCCCAGCGGCTCCCACCAAGCGTTTCGGCATCGTCTACACTCGACGCCACAAGGACGGGCCAGCTCCTGCCCCGGCCCTCTCCGACGCTCCTGCTCCACCGGCACCAGCAACGGCTCCTCCACCAGGCCCGTCATCACCATTGTCTGCTGGAGCCGTTCCCGTGCCGCCCGTCCAAAACCAGCACGCCATGCAGACTCGCGGCAAAAGTGGCATTCGGGTGCCCACCGTCTTTCAGACTGCCGAGCTGTCGGCAGTCCCTCGCACCTACCGTGCTGCCCTCGCTGATCCAAATTGGCGGGCAGCCATGGAGGCCGAGTTTTCTGCTCTTCTCGCCAACAACACTTGGGATCTTCTTCCTCGGCCTCCCCGTGCAAATGTGGTCACCGGCAAGTGGGTCTTCAAACATAAGTTCAAGCCTGATGGTACTTTAGACAGATACAAGGCTCGATGGGTTCTTCGGGGATTCACCCAGCGCCCAGGCATCGACTTCGCTGAGACTTTCAGCCCGGTTGTGAAACCTGCCACTGTCAGGACAGTATTATCTCTGGCCCTCTCCCGGTCTTGGCCTGTTCACCAATTGGATGTCAACAACGCCTTCCTCCAAGGCACACTGTCCGAAACAGTTTACTGTGCCCAACCTGCTGGTTTTGAAGATGCAGCCCATCCAGACTTTGTGTGTCGCCTTAATCGGTCCCTTTATGGCCTAAAGCAAGCCCCACGTGCCTGGTACAGCCGCTTCGCTTCATTTCTTCTGCACCTCGGGTTCACTGAAGCCAAGACAGACTCCTCACTGTTCATCTACAGATCTGGTACCAAAACAGCATACCTCTTACTCTATGTAGATGACATCGTTCTCACGGCCTCCTCCTCAAATCTGCTCCGGAGGACCATCAGTGCACTTCAGCAAGAGTTCTCCCAGTCTCCCTGAAGGATCTTGGTCTGCTTCACCACTTCCTTGGGATGCATGTTCAGCGCACACCCTCCGGCTTGTTTCTCTCCCAGCGGCAGTACATGCTTGAGATACTTGATCGGGCTGGGATGGCTGATTGCAAGTCATGCACCACTCCGGTTGATTTAAATCCCAAGCTCTCTGCCGAAGGTGATCCAATTGCTGACCCAACAGATTTTCGCAGTCTCGCTGGGGCCCTGCAGTATCTCACTTTCACTCGGCCGGATATCTCCTATGCAGTTCAGCAAGTCTGTCTCCATATGCATCACCCCAAGGAGTCTCACTTGGCTGCCTTGAAGCGCATCCTGCTCTATGTCCAAGGAACTCTACATATGGGCCTGCTCATCCGTCCCTCCTCCCAGCAAGACCTTGTGGTTTATACTGATGCTGATTGGGCCGGTTGCCCTGATACTCGTAAGTCGACCTCTGGTTATGCCGTTTTCCTTGGGGACAACCTCATTTCTTGGTCTTCCAAGCGCCAGAACACTGTCTCCCGCTCCAGCGCTGAGGCGGAATATCGCGCGGTTGCCAATGCTGTTGCTGAAGCTACTTGGCTGCGGCAGTTGCTGACTGAGCTTCACACTCCTTTACGCAAGACGACTCTCGTGTATTGTGACAATGTCAGCGCCATTTACATGTCCAAGAACCCTGTCCAACATCAGCGCACTAAACATGTGGAGATTGACCTCCATTTTGTTCGGGAACGTGTTGCTCTTGGGGATGTTCGTGTTCTTCATGTCCCAACAACCTCTCAGTTCGCCGACATTTTCACTAAGGGGCTGCCTACCTCAGTCTTCAAAGAATTTCGCTCCAGCCTTAATGTCTGGTCACCAGACGATTCGACTGCGGGGGCATGTTAGACTGTTAGTATTCTCTTCTAGTACCAATGCACTGGCCTAGTGCCTTGTGCTTATATTGCTTAGTATCCTGCGCTGTATTAATTACAGCAATTAGTCCAGGAACCTTTCAGTTTAGTGTTCACACTATGGACCTTTGGCCTGTGTGCCTATATATCTGTAATCACCTCTGTAATCTGGTTTATCAATCTATAGATCCAAGCCTTCAGAATAGAATGTGTACCTGATTGCCCCACTACCAGATATTTCAATTCAGGTCCTCCTAATTGGTCACAGGCTCAAGTGTCGATGTTGAAATAAAGGTATATTTGCATTTGTCTATGCATTCAGATGTAAAGATCATGCAATTTTCAGCCTTTTCTTTCATCTTCATGATTACGCAAACTGTAGCAGCCATATGTGACACATTTAGAGATATGTACCCAAAAATTCTAGAACAACTAATTGGGAGGAGAACATCAATTTCTTTCTTAGCAAACATGGATACATTGATGAAAGAAAATATGGCAACCAATTGGTGGACATGGAAACTGATAGTAATTTCCATTTGAGAAATCACTTAAAAAACAAATTTGAACTATAATATTGCAATATCAAAATAAGTCTTAGGAACAAGTGAAACATAACACATTAACACTGCTAGGAAATAATTTTTTACCTAGCTAATAATCAAAATTGACACACTTGATTAGCCACTGGTGGTTGGAGAAATATAGTGTTTGTTTAACAAATATACAGTTGAACAATATATTTTCAGTTCAATTAAGCATCATCAATATTCAACAAGGCAAACCAAAAGCACAGAGTTCCCTTTACTTTCCGGGCCATCAATGCAAGGCTACAATCTGTACAGAGTAGAGGCTACTAACTATTTAGATCTTACCAAGACTAGGAGGCTTAACCATCTACTCTCCTCAGCAGAATTTGGACGAAAAAAACGAAAGGGTAGTATCGTATGAGTAACCAACTCAAAGGTGGGAACCATGATTGCAGGATGAAAATGGAAACATGTGATAAGACAATTGAGCAACATCTTTAATGAATGTGGATGCCAAATAAACAATATAAATACGATGCAAGGCAATGCAAAACAACATAAGATTAGATTGTAAAGCACCATGAAAAACCCTTTTATGTTTGAACAACTCCAACGAACTTTAACATTCTGTTATTATAGCACATATAAAACAAGTGGAATTATGTTGTGTGCAAGGTGCTGCTACTTCCCAACCCCTCACGAAAAGCTTCAAGAACCTGGAAAGAGTAAAGCAAGGGTGATATTTTGAAAATGTCAGCAAGTAATTTATTTTGGCAAGTTATTTAGATCACATGTAGGTTAAGCATGAAGAGAAATTAAAATTTGCTTCTCATATATAAATATTCCAACGTTCAAATAACAATAACATAGAATTCTTGTAATGTCTCCTATGAATGCAAAAAGTTGCAAATTCCATGACTTCCTTTACTTGCAACCCTCCTCTGGCAATGCACAATGTGTACCAGTATTATCACAACCAACAACCATAGGATTGTGATCTGCTTCAAATGCATACAAATGCAAATGCACATAGCATGATGGATGGTGATAAATATTATCAACTCTTTACTTCAACATCATTCTCTTGAGGGATAAAAAAATAAGACAATTATTTGTCATGCTTAAATATAAATAAATTCTCATTGTTCACATCAGCTATAGCTTTGAATGTAAAATAAGTTGAAGAAAACAACAAGCCAACATCAGTAGCAAACCACCGCTACAATTACTTACCTCCAAAACAAAGCGACAACTCCTCTAAATGTGATCTGAAGCACTGCCACCTATTTTGAAAACATGAGTTCAAAACACATACTCAAAAGGATGAATAGAAGCAGTAGGTTAAAACACATTACGCCATGGTTGCCTCAAACCCACAAAGATAAACGAACTACACATCATACATTCACCAAACAAGAGCAACAATACTTCTATTTTTTGTAGCTGTTAATTTACAAGAGAAACCATATCAGAAAAATACATTTTTTGAAAACTACAGAAGTAGAAGTACAACTTTATGTACCACACGTAATTAATTTTGGTCATCAACGCAGCCTAAACCCTCTCTGTAATGGACTGACTTGTTTTAACAACCAAGCAAGATAGACCTACTTAAAAAACATATCTGAAGTTCTACTAGCTCAAAAAATGCATAATATACATGGTTGGAAAACTTGTGAAACACAAAACACAAAAAATATGATTTTGTGAACCATTTTCGAATGAAAGTTGCATAAAACCTAGAAAGACAGATTGCTGTCAGAGGAAGCTGCCTTTTCGAGCAGTTAACTTCCCTATACCAAACAATGTATATGGTAGTCAGACGGACTATATTTGAAGAGAGCTACGCACCTACGCTATCCATTTGTCAATCCAAGAGATCCATAAAAAATCAATTTTGTCCTCTTTTTAACATACCAGGATTTGTATTATAAAAAAATTAACAAATTTCAAAAAAAAAAACACAACCAATTGAGTAGTGTAGTGGTAGATGGGTTGCTTTTCACTTACACGTTGTGTGTTCAAATCTTGGCCACGATAATTTTTTTATTTATTCATAATTTTCTACATATTGTTTTAACAAGCTATAAAATACAAAATTTCTTCAAAACATTCTAAAGAATGACATGGAAACTTATTTTAAGTCTGTAATCTTGCATAAAAAATTGATGATTCAAAAAAACTTAGAATGTAGATTGTTCATGTATGGATACATATCTGATATAGTTTACTAACATAGATTTACATTGGTCATTAATCCTAAATTTACTCACGCAGTTTAAGAAGCTATGCTAGAGATTGTCAAATTTGTACTAGATGTTATTATCACTTTTGAAAATGACAAAATGGTCCACATAAAGATTGCAAATCTTTATGAGTTATGAAACTTCGATATTCATCACTTTTCCATTCGACATCATTTAGTGTACAAAATCTTGCTAGTATTTTTCATTTTTGAAATTCAAAAAGTGGATTGTTGAAACAGACTCACACGAGATGATTTTTCATAAATAAATATCATTAATAAGTTTCATAAATAGACAAAGCATGATTTTAGGAAAATTTAGGGGAAAATCACTTTAGATTTGGAGTAGCCATGAAGGAGAAATACTAGATACAAGTTTAAAGTCTGAATTAAAAGAAAAAAATGCAAATTGTTTGTGTGTTCTTTAGTCTGGCCAAGTGGCCCACTAGGATTGGCACGCTACACAACAATGCAATGTATATATAAAAAACAAACTATGTAACAACGTAAGGCACAAAATAGTGGTAAGGTGTGTTTGTCTCAACTCTAAGGTCTTGTGTTCAGATCCCAAGTTCTCACTTCCATGTTTTGTTCTTTACATTTTCCAGAGAGCTGGTGTGTGATATATGAGAATAAAAAATATACGTAATTAAAAACTCAAAATTAAACACAACAAATGTGGTGGTCTAGTGGTAGGTGTGCTCATTTCTAAGCCACAAGTGCAAGGTTCAAACCCTATGAGTTGTAATATTTTTAATGATTTAACCCAAGTTTTTTTAAAATTTGAAATTTCAAAAGTTGAAATATTCACATGTGTTTTAGGGTAATAACTTATTTCAAATGAAAAGGTCATGAATACCAAAGTACCACTTTTTAAAAAATTTTGAAATTTCAAAAGTTGGAAATTCACATATTTTTTAGGGTAATAAATGATTTGAAATGAAAAAGTCATGAATACCAAGGTTATATAACTCATTAAGTTGTAAAAACTTTATTCAGTTCATTAATCCGTGTGACAAAATTTGCATGATTCGAAATTTGAATTTCAAAAATTGATAACTAAAATCATTATTTTGGAACGCTTAATGACTTCAATTGGAAATGGATGAATACTGAAGTTTCATAACCCAAAGATCTATAATCTTTATTTATGTCCTTTTCCATTTGAGATAGTTGTAGTATACATTGGTCATTAATTCTAGATTTACTCACGTAGTATAAGAAGCTATGTTAGAGATTTGTCAAATTTATACTACATGTTATTATCACTTTTAAAAATGATAAAATGGTCGGCATAAAGATTGTAGATCTTGAGGAGATATGAGACTTTGGTATTTATCACTTTTCCATTTGACATCATTTAGTGTACAAAATCTTGCTAGTATTTTTCATTTTTGAAATTCAAAAATTAGATTGTTCAAATAGACTCACACGAGACAATTTTGCAAAAGTAAATATCAGAAATAAGTTTCATAAATAGATAGAGCATGATTTTAGGCAAATTTTAAAAAAAATCATCAGATTCGGAGTAGCCATGAAGGAGAAATACTAGATACAAGTTTAAAGTCTGGATTAAAAGAAAAAACACAAACTGTTTGCTTGTTCTTTAGTCTGGCCAAGTGGCCCAATAAGATTGGCATGCTACACAACAATGTAATGTATATATAAAAAATCAAACTATGTAACAACCTAAGGCACAACATAGTGGTAAGGTGTGTTTGTCTAACTCTAATGTCTTGGGTTCAGATCCCAAGTTCTCACTTCCATGTTTTGTTTTTTTACATTTCCAGAGAGCTGTGCAAGGTTCAAATCTATGAGTTGCAAAATTTTTAATGATTTAACCCAAGTTTTTTAAACTTGAAATTTTAAAAGTTGAGAAATTCACATGTTTTTTAGGGTAATAAATGATTTCAAATGAAAAGTCATGAATACCAAAGTTATATAACTCATGAAGATCTAAAAACTTTATTCAGTTCATTAATACATGGGACCAAGTTTACATGATTTGAAACTTGAATTTCAAAAATTGATAACTAAAATCATGATTTTGGAACGCTTAATGATTTCAGCTAGAAAAGTGATGAATACTGAAGTTTCATAACTCATCAAGATCTATAATCTTCATTCATGCCTTTTTTCCATTTGAGATAGTTGTAGTATACATTGGTCATTATTTCTAGATTTACTCACATAGTTTAGGAAGCTATGTTAGAGATTTGTCAAATTTGTACTACATGTTATTATCACATTTGAAAATGATAAAAATTGTCCACATAAAGATTATAGATCGGGATGGGATATAAGACTTTGGTATTCATCACTTTTCCATTTGACATCATTTAGTGTACAAAATCTTTCTAGTATTTTTCATTTTTGAAATTACAAAATTGGATTGTTGAAACAGACTCACACGAGATGATTTTTCAAAAATAAATATCATTAATATGTTTCATAAATAGATAGAGCATGATTTTAGGAAAATTTAGGAAAAACATTAGATTTGGAGTAGCCATGAAGGAGAAATACTAGATACAAGTTTAAAGTCTGGATGAAAAGAAAAAAATACAAACTGTTTGCTTGTTCTTTAGTCTGGCCAAGTGGCCCAATAGGATTGGCACACTACACAACAATGCAATGTATATAAAAAAAATCAAACTTTTGAACAACCTAAGGCAGAACATAGTGGTAAGGTGTGTTTGTCTCAACTCTAAGATTTTGTGTTCAAATCCCAAGTTCTCACTCCATGTTTTGTTTCTTACATTTTCCAGAGAGGTGGTGTGTGATATATGAGAATAAAAAATATACACAATTAAAAACTCCAAACTGAACACAACAAATGTGGTGGTCTAGTGGCAGGTATGCTTTTTTCTAAGCCACAAGTGCAAGGTTCAAACCCTATGAGTTGCTATATTTTTAACGATTTAACTCGAGTTTTTTCAAACTTGAAATTTCAAAAGTTGAGAAATTCACATGTTTTTCAGGGTAATAAATGATTTCAAATGAAAAAGTCATGAATACCAAAGTACCAAAAAAATTTTCAATTGAAATTTCAAAAGTTGAGAAATTCAAATGTTTTTTAGGGTAATAAATGATTTCAAATAAAAAATTTATGTATTTTTTCCATTTGAGATAGTTGTAGTATACAGTGGTCATTAATTCTAGATTTACTCAATCTCAAAAAAAAATTCTAGATTTACTCACGTAGTCTAAGAAGCTATGTTAGAGATTTGTCAAATTTGTACTACATGTTATTATCACTTTTGAAAATGATAAAATGGTCCGCATAAAGATTGTAGATCTTGGTGAGATATGAGACTTTGGTATTCATCACTTTTTCATTTGACATCATTTAGTGTACAAAAATTTGCTAGTATTTTTCATTTTTGAAATTCAGAAATTAGATTGTTCGAACAGACTCACACGAGACAATTTTGCAAAATAAATATCATTAATAAGTTTCATAAATAGATAGAGCATGATTTTAGGAAAATTTAGAAAAACAAATCATTAGATTTGGAGTAGCCATGAAGGAGAAATACTAGATACAAGTTTAAAGTCTGGATGAAAATAAAAAATACAAATTGTTTGCTTGTTCTTTAGTCTGGCCAAGTGGCCCAATAGGATTGGCATGCTACACAACAATGCAATGTATATAGAAAAAATCAAACTTTGTAACAACCTAAGGCACAATATAGTTGTAAGGTGTGTTTGTCTCAACTCTAAGGTCTTAGGTTCAGATCCCAAGTTCTCACTTCCATATTTTGTTTTTGTTACATTTCCAGAAAGCTGTTGTGTGATACATGAGAATAAAGAATATACACAATTAAAAACCCAAACTGAACACAACAAATGTGGTGGTCTAGTGGCAGGTGTGCTATTTTCTAAGCCACATGTGCAAGGTTCAAATCTTATGAGTTGCAATATTTTTAACGATTTAACCCACAAGTTTATTAATGTCGAAATTTAAAAGATTGAGAAATTCACATGTTTTTTAGGCCCATCGTGAGACATGGGTACCCCTGGGTCCCCACCGACTAGGCTCACAGCTGACCCCGACAAGTGGGTCCGGCCTATCAGAAGACCTGCCGACCTAACAGTGGGCCCAACTGACCAAGTTGGTGGCCCACACGACCTCCTGAAAACCTTCCAGAAGATTCCAAACGACCTTATCCAGAACGACTACAAGACTCGGCGTTCAAGACAAGACATCGGTAGATTCCGACCAAGTAGATCGAAGGATATGCCAAGTGTTGTAATCAACTAGATTTAGGTGCCCTGGTCATAACCGACTAGGAGTCTGGTAACCGACCTTGTCCGCTGTCCAATATAAGGCGGGCAGGGTGACCCCTTTTACAATCACGCAATCCTCAAGCAATCTACACCAACAACTAGACGTAGGGTTTTACTCTCTGGAGGCTCGAATCATTATAAACTCGTCGTGTTCTCTGTGTTTCGTGTGCTCGTGCGCAACCTTCGAGTTCTTAGCCTTAGATTTCACCCTGCCGAACAAATAAACCAACAGGGTTAACCCCCTGTGGGCTGTCCAGATCTCGACATCTGACAGTTGGTGCGCCAGGTAGGGGAGGAATCCAAGGTTCTTAGTGCAACTCGATGGCTTCGTCAAACAACATCATCTTCTCGGAGAGCATGGTGGACATCCTCGCCAATCCCATCAACATTTGCTTTGGATCTATGCCGACGGAATCCACCGCTCCAGCCACTTGCCTCGTCATCGAGGGCAACACTGTCACCTCCAACCAACAGGTCGGGACAGATCTGCTGGCGGAGAGCCACCCACCCACTCCTCGCGACATGATCGCGGGGCTTGATCGCATCGAAGACATGCTCTCCGACACGATCAAGGTCTGCGAACGCGCCAACCGCCCTCGCATGACCTCCACTGCTCCACCCTGCATGCCTCTTGGTCTGCGGAACGTAGCACACGTAGTGTTGCGCTACTTGAAACACAAGATCTAGATCGAATCTAGACCAAAGACTCCATACCGTGGAAACCGCAAGGGTCGCCTCGACGACCCTTGCCCTATCCACGGAACTCCAAACACACGGCCTGCCAGTGTCGTGTGCTCAAGAAGCTCTGACGACCTCTCCTCGCGCCCCATCGCTACCAGATCAACTGTGAGCCGTCTCCAGACCACCTCACGTTTCAGATTGCTCGTACGACCATCTCCCCGAACTATCCGGGCGAGATGTTTGAGATCCCAGACCGAGAGGTCCGGGTGGTCTCTGCAGATGTACCAACTCAACCTGGCGAGACGGATGAGCAGTGCATTCAGTGCGAAAATGCTAACGCCGCACGAGCTACACGTCATCAACAAGAAGTAGATGTAGCAGCAGCAGCCGCAGGTCATCCGCAGGCAATGTTGCAGAAGGTGCCGGTGACCAATCAGGAGGCAACATCATCAATGGGGCACAACCGGCTCCAGCCGCCCCTCAGTAGTTGTAGAACCACAACGAGCCTCGACGAGTCCGCCTACGCGCCAGAGGCCTCTTGCGAGACTTCGAGCAAGACGGACATGAAGTTTACAACTCTCCTCAAGCAAACTTAGGTGCAGCCCTCGCCGCACTGGGTCAACTTGAAGATACTCCTGCAATACGGCGCTTACAGGCTCACATCTGTGTCGCCACCGCCCATGTCGAAGAAAGGGGTCCAAGATACAGCAGATCAGTTGCAAGCTCCTACTCCAGGAGTAGGTCAGAGCAACCTCATCAGCGAAGCTGCAGCAATGCCCCCCTTCAGCCACGGGATGAAGAGGGAAGAGGTGAAAATGAAGTAGTGCAGCTGGTCAACCTTCCTGCCAACGCTACCGCTAACGCTGCTGGCAACGTCGCTGTTGACGGTGAATTTCCGTCAACCTAGCTATGAGTTTACCTTTAATGTTGGCATTGATTTATTATTCTAACCACTGGAACTAACCCCCCATATATAACAAGTTCACTCTTGCATGTCGATTTTGGAGTTTATTGTTTACGCAGGAAATCTACGCTAAAGAGGAGACTTTCGGGTAAAGTTCATCAAGCACTTTGGAAGAAGATCATGAAACCCGACAAGAGTCAAGACACGTGATGAACATGACTCCAAATGACCCGATGACCGAAGCGTCAACATGCAAATCTTCAGGGACTCAACCAGAAAACAACGAAGCTTGGATAGCAAGGATTCAAGCCTTAACCGTGAAGGAAACGACGTCAAAGGCCCACATGCAAGTGCACACAAATAAGGAATCACGCGAGAAGCAACCGGGGAGGAAACTGGGGCCGAACCGGGCCGAAACGGCCGGCCTGGGCTGACTGGCCCAGCCCATTCCGGGCCCGCTTCGATGCCCCCTTTGACCTAGCCGCCTCTCGGGCTATTTATAGCCCTCTGGCCGAGAGCCACACAGAATTACATTCGTCATCCGCTGCCGAGGAGCAGAAAAGGGATGGACACCGTTCCGGAGAGGAGAGGGTCAAGATGGTTGACTAGGGTTCCCCTAGCCGACGTGGGAACCTTGCATGGAAGACCACGTCGGAGTTCCCGGAGCTAGGATCAAGGTCGAGGTAGAATCCCGGTGGTGATCTTGTCCATGTATTATACTCTCATGTTGATTTTGCAAGTTTGAATCCGATTTCTAGCGATCAAGTGCTTTCACTACGACTTTGTCTTCGCTTGGGTTTTCTTCTTCTCCAATCTATTCTGGATAGATTGCATAGGATGTTATTGTAGCCATGGTGGCTAGAGGTGCATACCTGACCTACCGAGCATTTTCATCTTGTCCTTTGGACTCACCCTAGGCTAACCCGCACGAATAGGGGTGCGTTGTGACAGAACGGTGGCTCCAAAAGGTGGGTGTCTTCGGAGTTGGAACGGAAGCCACAATTTAAAGAGGCTTTTTATGAGATTCGATTTAGTTTGTTCATCTATGCTTGGAACTTCAACAAGTGCTCGATCCAATCTCTCTAGATTGGTTTTACCAATCCCTCTCTATCTCTTGCTACCTCCGGTGTTTCTTAGATTAGATTGGTTTTCTCAGTGTTTCCTTAGATTAGATGCAAAACCCCTTTTCAAGATCAAAGTATTCTTAGCTTTATTAGATTGGATCTCGCGTTACACATTGTTCCACAGAATCGATACCTTGGGTTCACACTTAAGGGAAGAAGGGTCCCTTGACTACGATGGAGGACTTGTCCGCTTGCAAGTCCAAACGAACTTTGATACAACTATTAACCGTCAACAAGCCCCTTTTTCTAGCACCGTTGCCGGGGAACAAGTAATCAAGATTCAATCTAGTATTGCGTTTGTGAATATTTTCAGCTTTTCTCTTGATTTTTATTTTGCATCTCTTAGTTTTGATCATCCTCAAAACAAAAAAATCAATCTAGGGTTTTGTTAAACCCTAGTTTTCTTTTTAGCTTTTGTATATATTTGTTTATTGCTAACCCTAACTGGAGATGGACGGCTACATGTCCAACAAAAAAACATATATTTTGTGGATGGTCTAGAAAAAATTTGCAGGCAAATGTGACGTGCAACACAAGATCTAAAAGCGGAGGTCGAAGAGCATTGGAATCTCCAAGAGAAACTCCACCTCAAAGATTGAGAGGAGATCAACTTCATCACCACTCATCCTAGCGAGATCATTCCTCAAGATTGTCGGAATCAACATCGGCAAACGGGAGATCAAGTTCGACATCGATGGCGTGAGCAGTGCATTCATGTCAACCATGATTCGAGGTATGTAAAGTGTCAATATTGAATACATTCTACCTCATCATCGCATCGGAAGGGAGGAGTCAAGGAGAACAAAGCGAAGAAGACACAAAAGTTGTTGCATCCGTCAAGACCAAGAATCAATGTCCGCCTGTGAAGACCAAAAAGATAACTAAGCCGAAGAATAAATCTACACCGAAGCCAAGGATGGTGTAGAAGTAGGGCCCCCAAGATTGCAACGCCCACAAAGAGCGTTGATCCGGAGAAAAGAGAAGAAGTCTAGCTATAGACTATAAACAAAACGCTTTGCGGGAGGCAACCCGTTCATCAAGTCAATAATAAGCTACCGGGAGGACAACCCGTTGAAGAGTCAAGCTACCGGGAGGGCAACCCGAAGAAAAATTTCAAGTTTTTCAAGTAAGTTGCTCTTAGAATTTGACATGCATTACATATTATAAATTTCTATGTGGTTGAATAATTTTTAGAGACATTATAATTGCTCGGTCATTTTACTTGAATTTTATATTGATCATAAACCAATGACTTGAGCCATCCCAAGTTTTGTTTGCATCATTTAGAGAAACTAGTACCAAAAAATCAGCACCTACCCTAACCTTTCATCCTCTCCATGGTGTTAAGGTTGGCTTGTTTTACATGATAAAAACACGAGAGTAGAGCCTTGCTATGTTTCTTCATGTTTTTAATCTTTGACACATGGTAGGACTTGTGTGAACCTAAGAAACTTGATTTTTGGTTTCATTCAACTTGACATCCATTAGTTTCTCTAGATTTAGAATTTTTCTAAGCCCCATTGACTTTATTTTTATTCAAAATATCCCTCTCATGTTTGGCCAAAATTAGAACCTAACCTATACCCTCACGGTCAAGCCAGAGGAATTTGCTATCAATTAATGAAAGCAATCGATCTCGGTGCAACCAAAATAAATTTTGTAAATGTTTTTGATGCTTAAAAGCTCCTCTAATGATAAATTTGAACTCATCACTAGCGCTGAGTTAATTATTAAAGTTTCAAAATTAGAGGAGTGATTAGCATCTAAGCATGATTGAGGTTTTTGAGCATGATTAGCATATAGTGCCCCATGATGCATCACGTGTCCATCATTTGGCATCTTAGGCACGTGCAAAAGACAAACATGGGGGAAGCAAGGGCTTTGTTTTGTAGAAAATTGGTGGAAGCACAAAAGGCAAGGGAACAAGACACAAAGCAAAACAGTGGAGGTGGAAGATTAATCACACAAGCAAAGGTGTGGTTGTGAACGGCTCGGGCAATGGAATCTCGAGGATCACGTGGACACAAGGAAAGAAGGGAGCAAGAAGCATCTCGGAGATAGATCAAGTCCCCCGGTGCTCCCCTTCGCCAGGTAAGTAATTTATGCATTTATTAATTTGTGTTCTTGAGTTCATAGCCCATAAGTTTCATAAACAACCTAGAAAATATTTGAGTTCCATGGTGTTGTAGGATCTTGTAATGTTAACGCCGAACCTTTTTCATTCATGTTGATAATGCTTTGATGCCTAAGGCTAGCTACCATGCTTAATGGGAGTATGGGGTCCGCTGCTCCCGTAGATCCCATCAACATATCTTTTATAGGTTTAGCTACAGTGGCCTTATGTACACACCTCAATAAATTAGTTTAGCTTCACCTTAATAGGCGGTTACATGTTCAGCTTTTGTGCAAGTTTATATATGTGTAGCATTCCATACCAATGCTAACAACACTCAGAATTTTGACATAAGTAATGATGCCTTTTCTCTCCATAAGCAGCTCTGGCTTCCCTATTTTTTCTCGCCGTGCTGCCTCGAGCTTTCCCCTGTGTAGATCACATACATCCAGCAATATATTTGTTCAAAAATAAGAACCAAGACAAGATAGGAACAAAAGAAAAGTAAAGGACAAAATTAGGAATTCAGTGAACTCATCACTGAATAACAATTACCGTTTTGCATGTACTTGCCATTCAATATACATGTAGCAATTAAGTGTTTCAGTTTTTGCACTCATGAATACAATGCAATGCATAATTAATGAATAGAGAATATATGAAATTGGGAGAAATTGGTGATGTGTTCAATTTTTCAACACACAGGGAAACAAACTTACCAACTAATTGACCCATCTCTGTAGGGTACCAAGCCGTGCAGTCTTGATCTGCCGATCGGTCATATCACCAAATAAAGCTCCAAATTTGCTTCTAGGAGACTACAGAATTCACAATCCTGCAATGTGGAATTAATAAAATGAACTGAAATAGAAATTAGAGATTAGGGGTCTAATCTCGAAAAATTGAGCAGCGACTCAGAAGGGCATGACACACCTGATGTAGTGCAAGGTGCAAGGACTCACTAGTGGCGAAGATGCTTGGGCGGAGGCGGGGGAGACGGCGAGCGGAGGTAGAGGAAGATCGTAGTCGAGCTCGCCGCCCACACCAACAGCCACCGTCGGGAGGCCACCGGGATGCCGCACCGCCAGGGAGGCCGCCAGCCACCACAGGGACGGTGGTTTGCCGAGCAGAGGCGGGACCCGACAGGAGGAGGGCCCCTACCTTGTCGCACCACTGACCTAAGGAGGCAGGAGGGAGAGGGGCTGCCGAGGCAAGGGGAAGGAGCTCCGAGGCCTTTGCTTCTCCGCCGCGTAGGGAGCTCCGACGGCTCCCACGGAGGAGGGAGGCATAGCACAGGGAGGGTGGAGATCGGGTAGAGGAACCGCACCGCGGGACTGGTGACTCACGAGTGCGCAGCTTTTTTTCCAATTAATTGGTGGGTTCGGCCGGTATAGGTGGGCGGGTACAGTAGGTACGGTGACAAAAATAATTCGTTTTTGGCAGAAATGCTACCCAAATTGCGATTTTTATGGTCGTTCCACCTTTTCAGTCATCACACAACCTGACGGGTGGGTCCGGCATGAGGGTAAGGCGGACCCGAATTGGATGAGAAAAGTTTTCAATTGTCTACGCTCCTTATAGTATTAGATTCATCTGCATCCAAACAACTGTATTGGTATTGGCGCCTTTTCTATCCTGCGACCACAGCATGGATCCTAGCTGTGGACTTCGGGAGTCTCAAGTTGATTGCATTGCTTAAAGGACGCCCAAGTGTACGATATTTTAAGTTAGTATAAACAAAAAGAGACCAACTACAAGGTAATCAGGTAAAAAAGGTAAAAAATTTAGATAGGGCAAACTGGATTCTGCACAACATAATTAAGTCGCATACTATAGTAAACAATTGCTACCTAATAGTCGCATATGAATAGCAAGAGCTCGACCAACCGCGCCTATCCCTTCCAAACGATCAGCATTAGTTCCGGTTACAAGTGTCGACCTGAATAGCAGTACCATAGTACAGATCTTCCTCTACCAACCTTTTATACATACAATACAAAAGATCAAGCTTCAACCTGATTTTTGATCTTTCTCCAAAAGAACGGATCAACCCACAGTTACATAGGTATGCTTATAAAGCTGGTACCCGGTATCACTTCCCATACTTTCGGCAGGGTTGCTTACCTCCCTGGCTATTTTTGCTCCTCAACATTGCCATTGTCGGGCCAAGAGCGTTGCTCCTGAGCACCCTGTAAGACCAAGCAGACGTACTAGCGTTTCGTTTCCAAGTTCCCCATCCATTTTCCTGAACATCAGGCTTGTCCCCGGAGGGCTCAACATTTTCATCCCAGACCATATTCTCCGTCTTTTCTGCACATGTTTCTGAGTTAGTGTAATACCAAAATTATCGGCAGGGAAACAAAATACTTAAAATAGAAAGGTCCGTACCTAGTCTGGCTTCTTGATCTTTAGTGTTCTTTGGCACCATGCCTGGTTTCTGGTAGTCAATTTTACTAGCTTCTTGATCTTTAGTGTTGTTTGGTACCATGCCTGGTTTCTGGCATTCAATTTTACCTTCATTATTGTCTAAGGCAACTGTCTTTCCAGCCAATGATCCACCTTTGCATGTTTCTGCAGAGGGAGTACTGAAAGCCCCTGGTACCGACTCAATACCCTTCAGTAGCCTTACATCAAGAAGTGAAGAGTACTCAATCTGCAAAAGATATTAAGCATGATGCATACCATGTTCAGCTGGTAATAAGCTCATAAAGTAGAGAAATATTGATTACCTCCAAGGAGCCATCTTCCTTGTAAGGTGACAAGTCCATAAACATATCTGACTCACCCTCAGGCTTGTTTTCCTCGGTAACAATTGGATGCTCAGGAACAGGTAACAGAATGATACGAAGTGATATGGGATCATATATCAGAACTTTTCCGACCTAAAACAGCAGTGTGAAACACGTCTTAGTTTCACAAAAAAACTTAACGCAAAATTAATATCTGCGATGCATTTCTTTTCTTCATGCTTTCCCAAGACCCCAAGCATTTAAAAGTTGCTCAGTTGGAACTGGATTAATATCCCTTCCATTTTAAACCACCCTGACAAAAAAGAAAGCGCGATGCATTTCTTTTCTTCATGCTTTCCCAAGCCCCCAAGCATTTAAAAATTGCTCAGTTGGAACTGGATTAATATCCCTTACATTTTAAACCACCCTGACAAAAAAGAAAGTATAACGACAGTGATACTGGAATTCTGCCATACACGGTAAGAGGATAGCTCTGGACACAATGAGGAAGACAGCTCCACCAATCGATAGGCGACCAGATCACCCTCCTGCAAAGTACAGAAGATTGGTAAACACATGAATGAGAACAAAATCGATAACAAAATAGATAAGGTAACAACTGTTTAAAGCATACAGATACTAGAAAATCTTATATGTATTCATGCCTTTCACAACACAGCATTGTCTTTCCAGGTTTATATATTAATATTATTCATCATATAATTGCTGAACAGGGGATGCAATCAGCAGCCTCATACCCCAATTCTATCGAAAGAAATACCTTTGGAAGTCGTGTTAGGGGGTACAAGCTCTCAAAATCCAAAGGTTCATCAATGAACTTCTCTTTAGCAATAGCGTTCACACTTGGCCTCTTAATGTTACTGCTTTCATCATCTTTTTGATTACTGACAGCACAAAAACCATTTTCAGTAATCTTTCTGTCAATGAAATGATGGTTAGTTTCCGTGCTGCTTCCAGCACCAATATCAACATATTTCTTGCTCGAGTTATTCATTCCCCACTTCTGGCCCTTCTTTTTGCTCATAGTTCCACTCCATTGGAAAGTTCCCTGGAACCACAAGCAAAAACATCAAGAACGAAAAGTCACAGCAACTGCAAAAAAATTCAATGTTGTCATGGAAAATTTTCTATGGTTATTATTCAGAGCCTTATGTAAAATTTCCATTTAATTTCTTTACTTTAGGGATGTGCATTAAGTACTTATTACTTTTTTTTAAGAATGGGCACAAGACATTGCCTATTTCACTGATAATGAAGGGACAGTTACAACCAGCAAACCTGTCCTGGGCGCAAAGGCCTCTTTAAGTAGCAAATCTCCTAGCAACTATCTCATGAAAACTAGCTAACAAACTTATCTATTGGCCGGTGGCCAAACTAACTAGAGATTACAGAAATCCAAACCAATCTTAGCCACTAGTCGGCGCCTGGTTCTTCCCCGTTGATAATGGTTCCATAACACTTCCACCCGCCTGACTGAAAAGCGCGTCCTCGAGCTTGAAATCTGGATACCTCTCCTTGAAATCCTCCAGTGACTCCCAGGAAGCATCCAAGTCATCATGGCCTTGCCGTTTGACCAGGACCTCCCAGGATGTGGCTGTGCAACGGGCCTGTGTCACCCTGGCTGGAAGAGGGATCACTCGGCATGAGTAAGTGGAGGCAGGCTGGGTACTGCAGATGGAGGCGTTCCTTCAAATTTCTTCAAGAAAACCACATGGAACACATCATGGATCCTGAACACTTATGGACCTATGTGGTATTTGTATGGAGTCTATGGACTATTAACACTATGGTATTTGTATGCACCATTAAGACTATTGTATCCATGCTTATTAATGTTTGGGGAATAATTTCCTGTGTATTCCTCAAACCTTGGAGAGGGTGGGTAAATAGTGTTAGCTATACATGGGCCTCTACGGGCTGTACAAGGCCATATGGGCCACTCACACATATATACAATAACACCCCCCCCCCCCCACGCGGGCTGGGCTACCGGCGCAGCGGTGTACAAGACTGGCCAAGAAAGAAAGAAAGTCACACACAAGCCCCCCCCCCCCACAGGAACAACTAGCCGCCGGCTACGTTGAGGCTGGACCGGAACTCTGAGAAGGTCGAGGAAGGAAGACCCTTGGTGAAGATGTCAGCGAACTGGGAGGTGGTCGGTACATGGAGAACCCGAACATCTCCAATAGGCACCCGGTCACGAATGAAGTGCAAGTTTTCTCCACATGCTTCGTCCGCTGATGCTGAACCGGGTTGGTGGAGAGGTACACAGCGCTGACGTTGTCGAAGTAGACGAGCGTGCTCTTGGTGAGCGGGCTGTGAAGCTCAGCCAAGAGCTGGCGTAGCCAGGACGCCTTAGCTACGCCGTTAGCAACAGCTCGGTACTCCGCCCCAGCACTCGAGCGAGAGACAATCGGCTGTCACTTGGACGACCAGGAGATCAGGTTGCCGCCGAGGAAGACAGCATAACCTGAGGTAGAGCGGTGCGTGTCCGGGCACCCCGCCCAGTCAGCGTCAGTGTAGACGACCAGCTCAGGAGACGGCGACCAGTGGAGGACCAAGCCAAAGTCAACAGTGCCTCGGATGTAGCGAAGGAGGCGCTTCAGTGCAAGGTGTGACTCCCGTGGATCATGCATATGGAGGCAGATCTGCTGGACAACGTAGGTGAGATCCGGCCTGGTGAAAGTGAGGTACTTAGGCGCCAGCAAGACTCCTATAAGCAGTAAGATTAGCCACAGGATCACCCAGAGTAGCAGACAGCTTCGCCTGAGTGTCAACAGGAGTGGAGCAAGGCTTGCAATCAGTCATCCCGGCACGCTCCAGGATATCCAGGGCGTACTGGCGCTAGTGAAGAAGAAGACCAGTCTGACGGGGCTCAAATGTCACGCCCAAGAAGTGGTGAAGCTGACCTAGATCCTTCATGAAAAACTCCTGCTGAAGTGAGGTGATAATCCGCTGAAGCAGCTGTGGACTGGAGTAAGTCAGAACAATGTCATCAACGTAGAGAAGGTAGGCAGCCCCATCAACATGGTGATATATGAACAACGAAGTGTCTGACTTGGCCTCAACAAACCCCCAGTGCCAGCAGGAAGGTGGCAAACCGAGAGTACCATGCCCGAGGAGCCTGCTTCAGACCATATAGAGACTTGTTCAACCGGCAGACCATATCCGGACAACTGAAGTCCACAAACCCCCGCCGGGTCGGCCGCAGAAATGCGATCTCGGTCGCAGTGCCATGAAGAAATGCATTCTTGACATCGAGCTGGTGCACAGGCCAAGACCGAGAGAGAGCCAAAGAGAGAACTGTGTGCACTGTAGCAGGCTTCACCACTAGACTGAAAGTCTCGTCATAGTCCACATCGGGACGCTGAGTGAACCCCCGAAGGACCCAACGCGCCTTGTAGCGCTCCAGAGTACCATCAGCACGCCGCTTGATTGTACAGATCCACTTGCCGGTCACCACATTGCAACCCGATGGACGTGGCACAAGGTCCCAAATCTGGTCGGCAAGAAGAGCGTCGTACTCCTCTTCCATCGCGCGACGCCAGTTGGGATCTGCCAGAGCCTCACGAACCGACGTCGGGATCGGAGAAAGCCGCGGCTCCCCCACAGTGGCGGAGAGGGCCCGCAGCCGAAGAACCCCGGCCGCCTGCCGGGTCACCATGGGATGGGTGTGACGAGGATCCCAATGGATGACAGGCGGGTGGTACACAACCGACTCCACCCGAGAGCGCCGTGGGGGTGGCGGCGACGGTGTGGGCACCGGTGGAGGTGGAGACGGTCCCGGTGAGGGTGGTGGAGGAGGTGAAGCCGTGGAGCGGCGTCCGTAGACATATCGCAGAGGAGGCACATAGTCTACAGGCACCGCTGGTGGAGCCGGAGAAAATAGCGGCGGTGGAACACATGCACGGGCTCAGCGTAGCGTGCAGGTGGTGGCATGGCCGCGCGTGGCGCGGGTGGAGGCGCCGGGGCCGCGTGTGGCGCGGCGAGGGTCACCAGTGGCACCGGGGAAACGCGTAGCGCGGCCGAAGGCACCAAGCCCACGTCAGGTGCGACGAATGGCACCGGAACCGCGGGTGGTGCAAGAGGAGGCTCAGGTGCCGCCGGAGGAGCCAGAGCCGGTGGTGTACTAGAAGAACCTGCTGGAAAAGGAAAAACAGAAATAGGGGGCTGCACCACCGGGTCAAAAAACATGGACTTCATGTCAGGATCCGGAGTGGGTGTGTTGGAGGAGGAAAAGGGGAAGTCCGACTCGTCAAATACAACACGTCAGGAGATAAGAACCCGACGAGAGGTGAGATCGTAGCAGCGGTACCCCTTATGGTCAGGGGAGTAACCAAGGAACACACAACGTGTCGAGCGAGGTACGAGCTTATGAGGAGCAGTGGCAGCAAGATTCGGATAGCAAGCGCACCCGAAGACACGAAGGTGAGTGTAAGTGGGAGGGGTACCGAAGAGAGTGTGGTGAGGAGTCGGAGCAGGAGAAGCGGTGGAAGGAAGATGGTTGAGAAGGTAGGTGACGGTGTGAAGGCTCTCTACCCAGAAGCGCGGGGGAAGGGAGGCCTGGATCAAAAGAGTGCGCATGACAACGTTTGTGGTCCGAATCATACGCTCTGCCTTGCAGTTCTGTGGTGAAGCATACGGACAAGACATACGTAACTGAACACCGCGGTTGAAAAATGAGGAGCGAGAGGTGGACTTATCGAACTCACACCCGTTGTCTCACTGGACGGCCTTAACGGTGAGGCCGAACTGAGTGGACACCCAGGCAAAGAAGTGAAGAAGGGTGGGGAAGGTGTCAGACTTGGCACGCAAAGGGAAGGTCTAGGAGTAGTGAGAGAAATCATCAATGATCATCAGATAATACTTATAACCAGAAATGCTGAGCACAGGAGAAGTCCACACATCACAGTGGATAAGATCAAAAGCATGTTGAAGAAGAAGAAAAAGGAAGCCGAACATGATAACCAAGCTGGCATGCCTGACAGAGGTGCTCAGTAGTAGCCCTAGTACAAGAGATATCTCCACTATGACTAATCTGAGCCAAAACATCTCGGGTGGTGGAAGAAGGTGTCACGGCGAGAGCAGCCGGCGAGGAAGAAGAAGGTGAAGTGGAGGCAGCGGAGACAGGAAGCCGAAGGGTGTAAAGGGGCCCGGTGCTGTCACATCGGAGCAGTGGACGCCCGGTAGCCAGATCCTTCACAGAAAGACCAGAAGTCTCAAACTCCACAGAACAAGAATTGTCAGCTGTAAATTGACGAAAAGAAAGACGATTGTGAACCAGCTGAGGAGCAACAAGGACATCAGAGAGACGAAAAGGACCGAGAGTAGAACCCACAAAAGTGACCGGAAGACAGGATCCATCACCGACCATGATGAAGGACAAGAGGGGTGAGGAGGTCGGACAGAAGAAAGGATACCCGTATCAGGAGTAGTGTGGTAAGAAGCACCCGAGTCGGCGATCCACTCGGTGCCGACAGGCGGCGTCAGGGCAGCCTGATCCTACCCCCTCCCCACCCCCCCCGGCCACGACGAGCTGCTGGTGCGGGGGACGAGCCCCCCTCCCTGACCCTGGTAGGGCCACATGGAGATACACCCTGACCACAAGTGGAAGATAGTCGGCCAGGGCGCACCTCCGGGAAGAGGAGCGAGAGGGGGGGTCGGAGCCTGGGAGGGCGTCCCACGACCCCCAGCACCGCGTCCTCGGCGGCCCCCACCCTCCCCCCATCCCCACTCGACCCGGGGGGAGGAGCACCAAGGAGAGAGGCCGGCGGCGAGGCGGAGAACAGTGGTGGGGCAGCGACAAGTGCACGAGAAGTAGAGGATGAAGGCGAGGCAAGTGTGTGGTGGCCCCGCGTGAGCTCCTCCAGGGTAAGGGCATCACGGACCTGCAGGAAGGTGGGTGGCGGCTGCTGGTGCGTAAGGAGTGTCCACACGGCCTCATAGTTGCTGGGAAGGCCCCGCAGAACGTTGAGGACCAGGATGTGCTCCGGGACCGTGAAGCCGAGGTCGCGAAGCCCATCAGTCGTGCTCTTCATCTTCCTGCAGTAGTCGCTCACGGACAGGTCACCCTGCTCGAGTGTGCCAAGCTCGACTCGAGCTGGAGGGCACGTGTCTAAGCATTCCCGAGAAACTGCGCGCGGTGGGATCCAGAGTGCGCACCATGTCCTGAAGGTCCAAGGAGATGGTCCCAGAGATCCATGACATGACGATGCAGTCGAGGCGTCGCCACGCCGGGCCGCGAGCACGGGCAGGAGTGTCGGAGAGGACGTGGCTGTCTAGAGCGTAGCGGCGAAGAACGAGGAGAGCTGGTCCCTCCACCGAGCGTAGGAGGTAGAGTTGGAGTCAAGGACGACGATGACCAAGGTCTTGATGTGCGGGACCCCAGCGGCCTGAAGGTGGAGGTAGGCGACCATGGGGTCGTCCGTGCCACCCGGGGGTCCAGCACCTGGCTGGAGAGGAACCGTAGGCGAAGGTTGCTGAGAGGAGGCGACGCGCTCCCCCGTAGAGGCGTGGAGGAAGCGCTCCGCCTCGGCGACCCGGCGAGCAAGAGCGTCATCGGCGGTACGCTCGTGCTTCGAGGCGAGGGCGGCCACACGTACACGCTCCTCGGCGGCGGCGGCCGCGGTCTTGGCGTTCTCCAGGGCCACAGCGAGGGCATTGTCGGCGGCCGCGGCGGTGGAGGGACGCGGAGAGAGCCCACGAAGAAAGGCGGTGGCGGAGAAAGGTCCGCTCGCTGGAGGTACGCCGTAGAGGGGACCGTGGGGGTAGCCGACGAGGAGAAAGGTGTCGTCCGCGCCCACTGCACCAACACCGGGGTCTGGAGGAGTACCCACGGCCGGAGAAGGCCCAGCGGAGGCGGAGGCGGCGGCCAAAGTGGAGACATGTCCACCAATACCCGCGCTCAGGCCAAGAGAGCCGGCGAGGGTGGGGGGAAAGGCGGCCGCCGGCGGCATCCGTGCCGCCGGGCCCTCACGCGCCCCCAAGAGGTGGAGGGCGGCGGCCACGGCATCCGGCCCGGCCCGGCCCCGCAGCGGCGGCCACGGTGGCGGGGGAGAGGCCATGGGCGGCGGCCAGGGCTTGGAGGGCGGTCGCGGCTGCGTCCTGGGCGACCAGGGAGCTGGTAGTTGCGCCTAGGGAAACTCCAGCAAGGGTGAGGGCGGAATCGGCCAGAGAAGGGACCGAATCGAGGTCCTCAGTGCTGTCGTTGCCATCTGCTGCGGCGTGCAGGGCTGTACACACGGCCTCCAGGCCACCAGGGCCCGCGCTCGCGGCCTCCGGGCCGCCGTGTCCGCGTGTGCGGCCTCCGGGCCGCCGGGGCCCCACGCTCGCGGCCTCCGGGCCGCCAAGGCCCGCGCGCGGCTTCCACGCCGCGAGCTCGCGCCCACGTCTCCCGTGCTTCGCCCGCACCCGCGTCCGCGCCTTCTGCGCCGAGGACGGCACCTGCGGCGACCGAATCGGGCAGGGAGGGCCGCGATTCGAGGATGGCAAGGGCGGCGGCGGGAACCATGAGGGGCGACGGGAGAGAGGGATGTCGAGCCGCAGCAGACGCGTAGAAGGGGAGGAAGATGGAAAGGGGAGGAGGGGGCGACCAGCCGGCCATGGCTACTGCTGGAGAGCCGGCGGCGCCTGGAGCTAGAGGAGAGAGGAGAGGATGGAAACCCTAGCTGATACCATGTTTGGGGAATAATTTCCTGTGTATTCCTCCAACCCTAGAGAGGGTGGGTAAATAGTGTTAGCTATACATGGGCCTCTATGGGCTATACAAGGCCATATGGGCCACTCACACATATATACACTAACAATTACTATTGTATTTGTCTACATAATTATTGTTGCTTTGATGTGGTCATTTACACTAATAAGTGCATAGCTCATGCCAAAATTTTCATTTTTTTACACCGGGAACCATTATCAAACCGTCGGTTTTTTCTTCAGAGGTTGGTAACTGGTCAAACCGGCGCGGTTTACCGGTCAAACCGTTCGGTAAATCGCCAAAAACCGGTTGGACGGGGGGTTTGGTTTGGAAATTTGAATTTGAGCGGTTTTTTCGGTAACCGCTCAAACCGCTCCGGTAAACCCTTACCGGAGGCCGGCTGTTTCACCCTAACGGTTAGTAAAAAAACCCTGGAGCCAGCTGCGTGGGCGATCACCAGTAAGGCAGCACAGGTAGACACCGAGGACCTAATTGACCACCTCCGATTGGCCGTCGGTCTGCGGCGGGAACACCGAGCTGAGGCGCAGTTGCACGCCAGAGAGGGCAAAGATCTCCTTCCAAAGGTTGCCGGTGAAGATAGGATCCTGATCGCTGACAATGGAGCAACAGTGAGCGCCTTGTAGGGGTGGCTCAGGGGGGTGAAGTGTGCCATCTTGGAGAAGCGGTCGACGACCGTGAGCACGACAAACTGCCGCCGACGTTGGGAAATTCTTCAATGAAATCAATGGAGATGTCGTTCCAGACCGACTGCGGCACGTCGAGGGGCTAAAGCAGACTAGCGGGGTGCAAATGCTCGGTCTTATTGCGCTGGCACACCGAGCAGTCGTGAACGTACTCGCGAACCACGCGCGACGCCGTTGGATTGTAGAAGGATGCGCGCAGCCAGACCAGGATCTTCTGCACACCTTCATGGCCCACCCCGTGTGATGTGGCGAGCAACTGCGGCCACAAGGAGCACACCGAGGGCACGAAGATCCGTCCGCGGTGCATGACGAACCCATCGCGAAGGGTCCAGTCTGCACCGGCAGCACTGTCTTCGATCTGGCGCTACTTGTCGATGATCTCCGGCAAGGAATCCGCCTCCTTGCGATTCGGCAGTACCGTCATTGGTGAATTCGAGCCGCGAGATGGTGTTGACGCGCGCCTGAATCATGTCCTCGCGCCGTGTCATTGAGTCTGTCGGGCCTGTGCTCCACTGAAAAGCTGTAACCAAAAAGCTTGGTCACCCAAGTCTGTTGCGGTATGGTGGAGAGGCGCTGGTCGAGGAGATGCTTGAGACTGAAGTGATCCATGAGCATGATAAAGTCCCGTGTCCAAAGGTACGCCGGGATATTTAACTTTTTACCACTCTCTGATTATCATTATAACGGTGGCAAATATTTATTTGCCTTCGGTGTTGCCAATGTGATACATTTTTACCACTTTTGCTTGCGTGGCAGGCCAGACAAGCAGTCCACGTTGGACTGAGAGCACTCGTGCGTGGAAAATGACTACCGCGCCTTTCTTCTTCCTCGCGTCGGCACTAAAAGCCCTCCTCAACTCTCTCCATTGCCGCAGCACCCTTCTCCGTCCATGAGACCCGCTACACCCATCCATCGTCGGCACGGTCGCCCGCTCCTCCATTGCGCGCACCACAGCCTCCAACGTCCGCATCTCGGCATCACGCACTCGCATCTCTGACCTCCAGCACCCGAAGCTCCTCCGGCGGCATGCGCCCTTCCGGCGGTCGGGCAAGGAGACGGCGAGGCGCAGGCACATGGGCCTCCCGGTCAAACCCCTAGCTATGATTGCTGTAACATCGGAGGAAGTGCCCAATGGCCAATGCACCACTTAAGAATTCAGAACCAGATGATTTGCAGATTCTCTACCACAATCTCTGCCACACAGTTGAAATCGCATCTCGCAGTCGCTGCATCTGATTGCTGCGTCCTGCAATGACTAGAGAGGTGGTAGGGATCCAGCTACCTGCCTGCAGGTCGTCGCCGAATCTATCCTACTCGAGCTCAGCCGCCAACGCAAGGCACCAATGCAGGGCCTTGTAGGAATCACGGCCACGGAGGGGAGTTCAAGCGCTAGGTGGTGCATGTTTGTGCCAGTGTTCAGATTGGGGGAAAGGAAGCAGAACTATGGCGACGGCGGGGGCGTAGGCCTCACCGGTCCCTGTCGGTTCATGGACGTCGTCTCCCTCTCTCGCGTCCTACACCGATGTCGCCGAGGGAAGCTAGGAGGATTCCCCGAGCCGGTGCTTGTCGAGGCGGCCGCGCAGTGCGCCGCAGGGTGAAGACCACTCAGTGCACAAGGAGCTCGAGGACGAGGTATGCCCCACACGCAGCGGACTGGCGCAGATTGCCTTGCGCCGCCGCATCCAACCTCGACGCCGCCGGTCAAGCTCCGTGTCGCCTGCAACAACTATCCTGTGTTGCGGCGATGGTCTCGCCTTTGGGCGGCAGTGGATTCGATCCGGCCAGACCCGGGAGGAGGAAGGGATTTTTTACTCCTTTGTGCGGCGGCGACGACGACCCTTCATGGCATGGCTGGAGGTAAGAGATAATCTTACATCCGGGTCTCACATGTAAGTGAAAAGGATGAAAGAGGATCAGGAACGGGGCAGGGGCAGGGGATGTCATTTGTTGCCTTCCATCCAACGTGGACAGTTGTGTTGGCGTGCCACATCAACGAAAGTGGTAAAAATGTATCGCTTTTGCAACATTGCTGGCATATAAATATTTGTCACCGTTAATGTGATAATCAGAGAGTGGTCATCCGTTACAATGGTAAAAAGTTAAATATCCCAGGTACGCCCACCAATGTCGCTCAGCCTTAATGAGGCTGATGAGCTCACGTACATAGGCCGCCAATTTGGCGTGTTGGGGGCGACCTGGCGGCTGAAGAAGGCGATTGGGCCGCGGTCAGCGCCGAAACCAAAGCCCGACGCGTTGCAGTCCACAATGAAGGGCTATCGAAGTTGGGGGGCTACAACACTGGCGTCGTGGTGAGCGTCGTCTTGAGAGCCTTTGTGGTGGCGGCTGTCCAGCGGAACGCATCCCTCTTGAGAAGGGTCGTCAATAGCACAGCGATGAGACCGTAGCTATGGACGAACTTCCTGTTGTATCCAGCGACCAAGGAAGCAACACAACGCCTTGATGTTCTTGGGCAGCGGCCAGGCGTGCACGACCTTGTCAGCATCCATGGCAACGCTGTCGTTAGCGATGACGTGCCCCAGGTAGTGGATGCTGAAAGTGCATCTAGGCCCGTAAGTGGATTTTGGTGAATTGAATGACAAAGCGATTAAAGATTGTGAGGAGGGTTTATTTCTATATTCATGAGTTATTGTTGGAATATTTATTGGTAAATGGATATTATATGACTCACATTGGAGAAGACAAATACATAAGTGATCCTAAGGCATAGTGACAAATATCAAGCAAAAAGTAAGACAAATATTGGGGATATTTTGAGAATATCAATTCATGGTCTCCGTAAATATGATGCCTTAATTAAAATACAAGGATCATAGAAAGAGAAGATGGTAATTCTCTCTAAATTAAATGCAAGGCTTCATGTGGTAATTGAAAGAGGACACGAGGCTGAATGTAGACTTTATGGTCCTTAGTTGGAAGCTTACATATTCATTGTCAATCAAGAACAAGCATTTGAAGGATTTTCAAATGGAGATTAATTTTGGATGAAGCAAAATGGAACTCAACGTGGATTGGATAAGTGATGAAGAGATCAACCGAGATGACTAGGGTGAGGGACTAAGCAATCTTTGGGGCCTTAGCTAAGCCACCATTAGTGTTTTGCTAAGGTGAAGTTCTAGTATTTGTGGGGTCTCGAAGTATCATATCCAAGCCTTAACCGAGGGAAGCAATGCGACTCATCTACATATTATGATTGGCAATATGGAGTGACTTGTGGATTCATGTGTGCATTCTTATGCTTGATGGAAAGATCCTAAATTACTAGCTCAAGTATGGACATGCTCAAGACAGGCTATGTTGAAAGCCCTCAAGTGGAAAATTGTTTAAGTATGGCAAGATTGAAGACATTCAAACTCAAGAGGTTGTCACGGTGTTTTTATTTAATCTTGAGTATAGGTATGTCGTACTATCAAGAGGGATGCAACATTAGCGAGTGGACCAAAGTCAAAGTGCTCATTAGTTAGCTAAGTGAGAATTAGCCTTGAGAGCCTAAGAGTGTGCTAACAAACCCTCCTAACCTAACCTGAGCCACTTCATCTCTTTGGTGAAGTGTTGGAGTGAAAGAAAGGGTTTTGGGGTGTCTCGGGCCTGACCAAAGCACTAAAGAAATTGAGAGATAAAAATCCATGAGGCAAGAACCGCATCCGATCCTAGGTTTTGGGCAAAATTTCAACAAGACTACTACACTACCGTAATCATTAAGAAGCCCAAAATCACTCACAAGGCCCGGTGGCTAGTTGTGGCTGTGAGCCCTGTGTGTATTTCTTTGTTGCCAGTCTTGTACTCCGCCGTGCTGGTAGTCCAGACTGCGAAGGTGTGTTAGTGTACTTGACTATGGCCCATATGGCCTGTGTATAAGCCCGTCTAGAGGCCCATGTAAAGCTACTATATTTCTCAACCTTCTAGTGTTGGAGGAACACACAGGAATTATCTCCTACTACAGGTAGCATGGTGGCTAATCATAGGGGGTAAAATAGAAATAAAAAAACAAAAAGACATCTAAGCTACTAGACTTATACTAACATTCTCACCTTGACGCCTCCTCACACCTTGCGCAATCCTGCTACGATTGTGGCACGTGTTGTCCCGAGTGGCTTTGCCCTCACTGGTGGCACCATCCAAGGTACCTCCGTGCACAACACCCTTGGTACCTCCGCATGTGCAGCCAGCACCTCCTCGCGCCATGCCGCGCTTGTGGCCGTCTGTCGAGGAAGAAGGCTCCCCCCTTCTACTCCACCTGGCTAGCGAGCCACTGCTCCTTGGTGAAGTTGAGCCCACCAATGCAGACAGGCTTGCCAGGTGAAGACTTATCCGAGTCCGAGGTCGAAGTGGAGGAGGGAGCCCCCCCCCCTCCGGAGATGCTCACCATCCGAATGATGTTCGCCGACGCCTCTTAGCTCCTCCACATTGTCCTTTGCACCTTGGATTCGAAGTCGCCAGCGCTGGCCTGCCTGCGCCTCCTACGTTGCGGCCTACTCCAACACACCTCAGAGTCGAGGTCGGAGTTGGGGACAAACCTCCTCTGGCACCAAGGACGCTCCTCGTCCCGATGCCCACCTACACCTCCTGTGTCGTGGCCTGCCTCTCTCGTGTCGTCTGCACCTCATCCTTGCCTTGTGCATCATTGGGCACCTCCCATCAGTCGCCCAGCGACCTAGAACGATCGCCCTGTTCCTCGGTGTTGGTGGTCAGCGCCCACCGTCTGCACCGCGCGCTGCATCTCCTGCGGGACTCCCCCTGCATGCTCCTTCGGCGGCGCTAAAACTCGTTGGCTGCCACGCCGCTCCTCCGCCTGTGCTTCAGCTCGTCGGCCTGGGCCTGTAGCACCGCAAGCTGCCTCGCAAGCTCTCTCTCTAGCTCCAGCTGGGTAAAAGTCGCCCAAGCAATGCACGCACTGCCGGAGCTGCAACCCCCTCGTGCTCGACGACGCGCAGCCTTGATGTCGCCGCTGCAGCATCCTCCTCCTGCGCTGCCACCACAACCTCCTGTCGTGCCGCATCTACCTCCTACTCCGCAGCCGTCACCCTGTGGCCCCACGTGCTCGAGGCACTCGAGCTGTGGGAGAAGGCCCGCAGATGGATCGGGGCCGTTAGTGGCTCGCCGGCGGCCAGGTTTGTGCTACCCGCACCCTACTCGGCAGAGCTACCGTGCGCACCAGCGCCGCCCACCATGCCAGCGTCGTCCGCTGTCCGAGGGGCTTGTCTGGAGCCCACCATGGAGGGTGTAGTTGGAGTCGCCTTCGAAAAGAGGAAGGAGCTCTGCCGCTCCTGGAACACAGCTCTGGTACTCTGTAGGAGGTCCTGTAACCACACTACTCTGCTCCCGCAACAGAACCACGCGCGTGGAGGACGAGCAGAGCCTCCCTGCACTCTCGATGCGCGTCTGCCGCCCGTGACCCTAGAGACACCCTGCGTCCCGCTCGTGCTTTGCACCCAGGCCGCCCGTGCGCCCTGCCGTCGACTGTCGTGCCGCCTGCACGCATCGAGTCACCCGAGCCCGCCGTCGTGTGGCAGCCCTCCTCGGATCGACGCTTCCCCGGGGGCACCCCTCACCCCGCTCCACGCATGCCAGTGTCGCCCTCAAGCGGGCGTCGGTGTTGCGGCGGCGGTGGGTTGGGGTTGGGGACCGTGGGGGCGGGATCTGCGGCGGGTCCCGGATGGGCAGCGCGGGATCTGAGCTGCCATTGATGGAAGAAGACGTCCTTCTTCGGTTCTCCCTATCTCCCGGTCGTCCTCCCTCTCTCCCGACCGTTCTCCTCCCCTCCTCTGCGCTCTGCGGCGGGAGCCAACTGCCGCGGCCGATGCGCGAAGGGATGCGCATCGGCCGCTGGAAGCCGCTCTGATTTGCGAGAGTTTTTTCTCTCCTTTCTTCACTGAGGCGTTTGCAGCACGAATTTGAAGATCATTGCTAGAGACGGTCTAAGTTAGCCAAAAAAAACCTCAGGTCAGATCCCCTACATGCAGGATTTGTGTTTGTACATACTCCAAAAAGCATGTCATTCTACAAATTTTAGGATAGATTATTAAGGAGGTAAAAGACCTCGATTGCCCCTATTTATTTGCCATATTTGGTGCTAGCTGACTGTTGCATGCTACATGCGCATGCACACATACCAAATTAAGTAAAACAACATGTTTTTTGGGACATTTTGAATCCTAAAAGGATATTTGTTGGTACGGAAGGAGTATATTCAAAAAGACACTATTGTGCACTTGATATTTCCTTCATAAGCTAGTAATGCAAATTTCAAGAAAATAAAAAAATGTAACAGCAAGTAAGATTTCAACTGCACATAAGTCATCTTACAGAAATGCATATTTTATCAAAATAACTCCAGTTCGAGTGCCAGATAAAAGTGAAGTTTCTGTAATAAAATCCAGAGAACTTAAAACTAATACACTCCTGCAAAAAAACGCAAGAAACTATGATGAAGAATGAAAGAGACAAGAAGCAGTGAGGAACCTGTATCTCCTTTCCTGGTGACTTGTCAAGTTGTCCACCTGAAACCAGAGTATGTCAAGTTGCCATTAACTTGACACATAAATACCAAGTAGCAACTGAAGATTTCACAGTGTAACGTTATAACACAACAGTTCTGTGTTAGCCAGAACCATTTAACAAAGTAAATAGATATGTTTTAAACATGCAAGTCATGAAGGGAAACTAGAATTGAAGTTCCAATGGTTGTATAAGAGAAAGTTAGCCTAACCCCAACTTGCTTGGGACTGGAAGGCTTGTTTTTGTTGTTGGTTACGTAAGAGAATTTATAGCTTCAACGCATACAAAATCAGTTTCTATTGAGTTGGTGTCATCCATCATAACACTAAAACAAACTAGTGAACTATTAGCAGTTTCCTGTGCATCCATCCAACATAAATCAAGGTAGA
Source organism: Cenchrus americanus (assembly GCA_947561735.1). Taxonomy (NCBI): domain Eukaryota; kingdom Viridiplantae; phylum Streptophyta; class Magnoliopsida; order Poales; family Poaceae; genus Cenchrus; species Cenchrus americanus. Next base: position 131,678,415 of record OX387239.1, read on the forward strand.
AAAGGCAGGAAAAGAAAAACAGGAGATTATGTGTAATCTCAAGTGCATACTAGTATCAACATCTGGTCTTCTATGCCAGCTTTCTATTAATCTAAAATACAGTTTTGACTGCCAACTCTCATCCAAAAATACTTTAGACCTTCACACAGGGCTCTACCAGAAAATTAATGTATTTTTTTATTAATTTCAGCTGTAACACATTCCTTAAAATGCAGATACAATTATTATGAATGGTAATAGGTCTTAGTGAAAACTTATCAAAGAATCAGTATGGTCAGCTATTGGTAGACTTAGCATCTCAGAACACTAGAGTATTGTTTGCGGTGTGCATTGGAAAACTAGAGGCCTCATGAGTTGAGAAGCAAAATTTGCTATAAAATAAAACTATGATATTGTATTTTCTGCTGTTAGTGCTGCTGTATTTTTGTTTTGCATACCCAAAGAAAACAACACTGTTTTGTGCCTTTTTATTGGTCAAACTCATTCAATTCATAAATTTGCCTGTTGCATTCCCTGTATTATGATATTTTTCTGCAGTGAAAATGGTAGTGCAGTGTAAGAAACAGAGTAAGCATTGGGGTATTTTCCAGTAAAGAATAACAAGCTCAACAGGTTTAGGCAGTGCAATAGAGTAGATCAGCAGTATTGTGTTTTTAGCAACAGACACACACAGTCACACAAATAGCATTGTACTGCATTGATATCACAAAGTCACAGTAGCACATATGGAAGCATAAGCATGTCCCTGTAAGCACAGCATACCTATGTGTACGAAGTTCTATGAAGGTAAATGAAAGAAAATAAGATGTAGCTGAAGGAGTCCAGCTATTTGACACGCCTTCCACATGCGCTTCCTATGTAATTATGTTCATTATGGGCAGAGCTATACCTGCCGGTTCAAAGCGAATGTGACCAGGCCGAACCACAACTGGAACAATCTCATCTGATGTATCAGATTCTTCCTCATCTGCTTTGTGGCTAGAAAAAGGAATGTGTGATCCGTTTTGATTGTTTGATGGGCCAGGCAAGCTAGCTTGATTGCTTGGTGATGGACAATCAGCAGCTATTGGTGAATCTTCATCCACATTCTGCAAAGTAAACATTGTGCATTAATATAATGATCAGCAAAACAAAAATATTGCAGCTCAGTCAACACAACATCTGTCATACATTGGAACGCTGTTCCAAAGTGCAAATTTGTGAACCATGAAGGCCTACATCCAACAACCAGAACACATTACAACTACTGTTCTCATAAACTGCAGTCATTTTCCCTAATAATGATTTCCCATAACAACTACCGGATTATTAGAGAAAATGACTGCAGTTTATGAGAAAGCATTATTAGGGAAAATGGCTGCAGTCTATTTGTACGTGTATGTGAGCGTCTACGTCCATACTCTGTGCTACTGTTGGAGTATAAGTGAATTGCCCACCTTTCCTCATCTGCTTAAGCTTTTGGGTTGAATTGGTTGGTGCATGCAACCCAATATGGTATCAGAGCCAGAGGTCTCAAGTTCGATACCTGGCGTGCGCGTTAATTAAAATAATTACAGCCCACTCCAATATCCACGTATGCGGCCTGGGGAGCCTGCACGTGAGGGGGAGTGTTGGAGTGTTGGGAAGGTTGGTGCATGCAACTCAATAGATACGTAAAAAAAAAGAATCTAACCCTTCTTGTAGATATTTTTACCTTTTTTCCAATTTTATGTACAGTTTTAACCCTATTTAATATATTTACCACAAAAAGGACCTCCCTTACTGTGATTACCTCAAAAGCATAAAGAACCTCAATCCTCACATGTTTAAGTCCTACAATTTCTCCACCACTGGTACTAATTGGACACCCCTCCGCAGGGAGTACAATGGGTACATGGACACCAGCGAAGAGGCAGTACAGGAAGATAGAGCAGTGGGTCAACCTTTTGCCAGTGAGAAGTGCTACAGAGATCAAATCAGGAAAAGGGAGATATGGGGAATCAAAGCTGGTTTTCATGGAAAGATGTGAAAACAAACTTTGAAATAATCATATAGGGTTGCTTGTCATGTGGGGCCCGCACCACTACAGCCGCCGGGCCAAGGCCGGCACGGCATAGGACAGCCTGCGCCAGTTCGTGGCTAAGAATAGAGATAGGGATTTTCAGTTGAGATTAGATTGGTTTGTTAGCAGGATTAGTTAGATTAGAGGCTAAGGCCTATATAATCAATTGTATCACAAGGATTTGGTTAAGCAAGATTAATCTACACTTCCCTATTTCCCCTTTCTCCTTCTAGTCCCCCCCCCCTGCTCACAATTGCGCGCGGGAGCCAGAGCCCGCTCCTCCGGCTACGAGCTCCGTAGCCAGGGTGCCGCCGTCTTGGGCGTTGACACCCTTGACAACCTGATATAAGCTTCCAGGCGCTCTTCTACTTCATCTTCCGCTCCACTCCCGCCACCACCCCATTCCGCCGCCACAGCCATGGGTGACGACACCACCATTGACGAGCTCCCCAACCTCATCCGCGCCCTGACGACCAAGGTCATCCAACCCAAGGTCGACGGCTTCCAGAAAGACCACTCCTCCAGCGGTTCCTCTGGGCCGGGCGGTGGCTTCGGCGAGCACCACAACAACCGGCCGCCGCGTTTCCACAAGTTGGATTTTCCCAAATTCGGCGGGAAATCAGACCCCCTGACGTTCATCAATCGCTGTGAATCCTTCTTCCATCAGCAGCACATCGTCGAGGAGGAGAAGGTCTGGATGGCTTCCTTCAACCTCCAGGACGCCGCCCAACTCTGATATATCCAGATTCAGCACGAGAAGGGCACACCGCAACGGTGGCGCTTCTACGGAGCTCCTAAACCTGCGCTTCGGCCCCCCTCTCCAGTCCAATCTGCTGGGCGAGTTGGCGGCCTGCATGCGGACCGGCTCTGTCGTCGACTATCAGGAGCGCTTCGAAGCCCGCCTGCCTCGCGCCACCACGCTCACTGAGACGCAGAAGGTCCAACTCTTCATGATCAGGCTCCAGCCGCCCCTCAGCCTCGACGTCGAGATCCACAATGAGCCTTGCCCAGAAATTGGAGCTGCAGGACCAATGTGCCGCGCCGGCCTCCTCATCCTCGCCGACACCCCGTAGCTCCCAGCGAAGCCTGCTTCCGACGCCGCCATAACGCTTGGCGCTCCCTGAGCCGGCTCAATCGGGTGCGCCCACAGCCGCAGTGCCGCCACTGGCCACCGCGACGCTTGAGGGACGCCAAATCAAGCGCCTCTCGCAGGCCGAGATGGAAGGGCGGCGGCGGCTCGGACTCTGCTTCAACCGCAACGAGAAGATTAGCCGAAAGCATAACGGGGTCTGCAAGCGCATCTTCCTCATCGACCTGGCCATTGACGACGACGTCGATGCATCTGACGACACGGTGACGGACGAACCCATCATCTCAGTGCTCGCGATTGCCGACGTGCACACTCGGGAGACCATGCAGTTGGGGATTTCCATTGGTGGCGCTTCCTTTCGCGCGCTCCTCGACTCGGGTTCAACACACAACTTCATCACAGAGGAGGCCGCGGCCCGCACCGACCTCGTCCTTTAGCCGCAGGCCGGCATGCGTGTCACGGTCGCCAATGGTGACCGCGTCACCTGCCCTGGAGTCTTCCGCGCCACACTGTTCACCATTGAGGGAGAGCACTTCACCACCGATTTCCACGCCCTCCCCCACTCGCTGGCTACAACGTCTTCCTCAGCACGCGTTGGCTGGCGACCACGGGGCCGATCCTCTGGAATTTCAGCGCCCTGCGCATGACGTTCTGGCGCAATGACCACCCGGTGCGCTGGCACGGTCTTATTAGACCATCCAGTCCATGCTTGGCGGTCAGCGACTTCGCCAACCTCCTGCAGGCCATCCTCAATGTGTGCGCGCCCATCTTCGCCGAGCCCGCAGGCATGCCGCAGTCATGTTCCCGGGACCATCGCATCACACTCGTCCCCGAAAGCGCCCCGGTGGCTGTGCAGCCCTACCGCTACCCGGCCGCGCACAAGGACGAATTGGAGCGTCAATGCGCCAGCATTCTCGCCCAAGAGATTATTCGGCGCAGCTCGTCCCCCTTCTCGCCGGTGCTACTCGTCCGGAGGGCCGATGGAATGTGGCGGTCCTGTATCGACTATTGGGCCCTCAACGCCATCACCATCAAGGACGCATATCCAATCCCGGTGGTCGATGAGCTGCTGGATGAGCTGCGTCGCGCGCGCTTCTTCACCAAGCTCGACTTGCGCTCCGGTTACCATCAGATTCGATTATTCGCCGCCGACAACGACAAGGCTGCGTTCCGAACCCATGACGGCCTCTATGAGTTCTTGGTCACACCATTCGGGCTGTGCAATGCCCCGGCAACGTTCCAGACACTCATGAACGATGTGCTCCGCCCGTTCCTGCGCCGCTTCGTTCACATCTTCTTCGACGACATCCTCATCTTCAGCGCTTTGTGGGCAGAGCACTTGGGTCACGTCCGTTCCGTCTTCAACGTCTTGCAGCAGCATCAACTCTTCGTCAAGCACTCCAAGTGCGCATTTGGGGTCTAGTCGATCACCTACCTCGACCACATCATATCGGCGGCGGGCTGTGTCCATGGATCCCACCAAGGTACAGGTCGTGAAGGATTGGCCGCAGTCGCGATCTGTTTGCGCCGTGCGCGGCTTCCTGGGATTGGCGGGCTACTACCGCAAGTTTGTGCAAGACTACGGCGTCATCGCAGCCCCGCTGACTGCTCTGATTCGCAAGGAGGGGTTCTCCTGGACTGACGAGGCCACAGCGGCATTTGAGGCTCTAAAGGCGGCCATCATATCGGCGCCCGTCCTCGCACTGTCGGACTTCTCCCTGCCATTCGTGGTCGAGTGCGACGCATCCACTCACGGGTTCAGCACCGTGCTACAGCAAAACAATCACCCAATCGCCTTCTTCAGCAGACCAGTGGCGCCTCGACACCATTCCTTGGCGGCCTACGAGCGGGAATTGATTGGTCTGGTGCTCGCCATCCGCCATTGGAGACCCTACCTCTGGGGCCGCAGCTTCCTGGTACGCACGGACCACTAGTCTCAAGTACCTCCTCGACAAGCGACTAGCGACAATTCCACAACACCGTCGCCGACGCTCTGTCCACACAGGATGCGGAGGACACCGAGCTGCTGGCTCTATCTGGGCCGCGTTTCGACGTCATAGATCGCCTTCGCGCGGCACGCGACACGGATCTGGCTCTGCACGTGCTCCGTGATGAGCTCCTGGCGGGACAACGACCAGCCCCATGGTCGCTAGTGGATGGGATAGTGGCGTTCTCGGGACGCATGTACCTCTCGCCGGCCTCGGCGCTCTTGCAGGAACTGGTGGCCGCCATCCACAACAACAAGCACGAAGGAGTTCAGCTGACCCTGCATTGCATCCGCCGGGATTTCCACTCGCCTAACATGCGCACCGTCGTCCAAGACTTCGTTCGTGCCTATAAGTCGAAGCATTTGCACCCTGCCGGTCTACTCTTGACAGTTTGGGCAGACATCGGCATGGATTTCATTGAGGCGCTGCCCCGGGTGAATGGGAAATCAATGATCCTCACCGTGGTGGACCGTTTCAGTAAGTACTGCCATTTTATTCCCTTGGCTCATCCGTACTCGGCAGAATCCGTGGCGCAGGTATTCTTCTCCGAAATGGTTCGCCTTCATGGGGTGCCGCAGTCCATCGTCTCCGACCACAATCCCATGTTCACATCCATCTTCTGAAAGGAGCTCATGAGGCTCACCAGCACCACGCTACACATGATGTCGGCATTTCATCCCCAAATGCCCCAGTCGAACGGGCAGACGAAGAACGCGAACAAGGTCATCGTCATGTACCTCCACTGCCTCACCGGCGACCGTCCACGACAGTGGCTGCGCTGGTTGCCCTGGGCCGAGTACGTCTTCAACACAGCGTTCCAATCCGCCCTGGAAGAGACGTCGTTCAAGATAGTCTACAGCCGCGACCCACCATCCGCTCCTATGAACCAGGCGACACGAGGGTCGCTGCCCTGGCCCAGACCATGGTAGAACGCGACAAGCTCCTTGCTGACATCCATGTGCGCCTTGAGCAAGCCCAAGCAATCTACAAGCACCACTACGACAAGAACCACCGCGCGGTCTCCTCGGTGGGCGACTGGGTGTGGCTGCGCCTCCGCCATCGTGCTCTGGCCTCGCTCCAGGTTGCTGTCTCCGGCAAGCTGAAGCATCGGTACTATGGTCCCTACAAGGTCGTGGCCGTGGTGAATCCAGTCGCCTACAAGTTGGACTGCCACCGTAGGCACGGCTGCACACCTGCTGAAGAAGTTTGAGGGAGTGTCGCGTGATGCACCGCCTGTCCTGCCACCAATCCACCATGGCGTCGCGGTGCTGGAGCCGGGACGTGTGCTGCGCGCTCGGTTGACAGACGGCGTGCGCTACATCCTAGTCCGATGGAAGGGCGAACCTGCTGTTTCGGCAACCTAGGCCGCTGCAAGCTTCATTGAGTGTTACCCTCAATTCCAGCTCGAGGACGAGCTGCTCCTTGAGGGGGGGATGTCATGTGGGGCCGGCACCACTACAGCCGCCGGGCCAAGGCCGGCACGGAAGAGGACCAACAACCTGTGCCAGTTCGTGGCTAAGGAATAGAGATAGGGATTTTCAATTGAGATTAGATTGGTTTGTTAGCTGGATTAGTTAGATTAGAGGCTAAGGCCTATATAATCTATTGTATCAGGAGGATTTTGTTAAGCAAGATTAATCTACTTCCCTATTACCCTTTCTCCTAGTCTCCCCCTGCCCACAATTGCGCGCGGGAGCCAGAGCTCCGCCGCGCCTACCCGTTCCTCCGACTACGAGCTCCGTAACCGGGGCGCCGCCGTCTTGGGCGTTGACGCCCTTGACATTGCTAGTTCAAGGAACTCGCTTCATTGTAATAGTCACCAATCCAGCAAGACTAACCAGTTGCCAACGTTCAGGAAATTTCAGTAGATAAGATAATGAAAAAAAGCTAGAAAGTAACATATTTATCAACCAATACCTTTTCTGTTTGCAGTTTTGCTTTCTGCCTCAGTTGCCTTTTGATTTTCTTGCGACGAGCACTTCTACTCTCCGACTGACAAGGCAAAGAGAGATACATGAGTTAACTAAATTAAAATATTTAGTCACAAAACTGTTACAGCATCAAAAATACGAAATGGAATTTCTCTATATTTAAAATACAGGAGAAATAGATGAACATAGTTAAACCCAGTGTCAAATCTTAGTAATGCTGATATGAGCCTCAGCGTGCAGGAATGAACCAAATAGGACTATCAACTATGCCAAAACTTAACCTTACCAATACAATAAGCAATACTACAAAAGGTAACATGAATCACAAATAATCCAATAGCCAAATACAGAGACCATGTGAAAGGGTTTGGAACATAAAGCATAGGTTATCCGTAGGCATGGGCTAAGAGCACATTCAAATCTATTGATGGCAATGCGCCAATGCAGGACTACAACTTCGGTCGCACCTGGCGCTGCGTCTTATAGTTGCTTCATTAGAATCACATATATGGCACTTATTCTGGGAATATTGGGCAACTAGCAATAGCAGACAACTTTATAGATATATGCAGAAACTTCCACCACACTTGTTAAAACAATACAACTTTTTTCTCGAACACGCAGGAGAGCTGTGCATTTTTATATTAAGAGTAAAAAAGACGGTCCAGTAACTGAATAAGCACCTTGCAATTAGGAAATGTATAGCTGATCGTAGCTTTCCCTGTATAGCTGATAGGCTTTCCATGTACTAGGATTGACTAGGATTGTTTCCTTGTAACACAAGCCATATTGGCTATATACATGAGAGATCACCCCTCTGATTGGGTGTGGTGTTTCCCCCAAATTCCTTCTCTCTACATGACATCACGAGTCCAGGACCCCCCTGGCTCCCTAACCTTCCGCTAATCTCCTCTGTCGCGCGCCGCCAGGCCGCCGGCCCTCCCCTCCCTACTGCCGCCATTGCCCTTGGCCGCAGCACCTCCCACCAGCCGCCACCATGTCTGGCACCAGCTCTGCCTCTGGCTCTACCCTCTCAGCGCACAGCAGCCCCACCTCTCGGGGCACCCAGGGCGACTCCATCGGCCCCTGTTCGTCCACCCCTTCGCCTCCATCAATGTGAAGCATCACGTGCCGACTACCCTGGAGCTCAAGGGCGGCAACTTCGCCCGCTGGTCGTCTCACTTCCTCGCCATGTGCGGCAAGTTCGGTGTGCTCCACCACGTCGACGGCTCGCTCCGCCGTCCCCCAACGACCCCTCCTGGCAGCAGGCCGACTGCTGCGTTCGGAGATGGATCTTCGGCTCTATCGCCGAGGCCGTCCTCGACATGGCCACGACCACCACCACCCAGACTGCTCGCCAGCTCTGGGTCGCCATTGATGGCCTCTTCCAGGTGAACTAGGCGCAACGGGCCATCTTCTTGAGTCACGAGTTTCACTCCATGACTCAAGGAGATTCCTCCATTGACGACTACTGTCTCCGCGTCAAGACCACCGCCGAATAGCTCCGCGACGTCGGCCATCCCGTCGACGAGCCGCAGCTCGTCCTCAACCTTCTCCGCGGGCTGAACGAGCAGTACTCCGGCACCGCCGATCACATCGCCGCCATGAGCCTCACCCTCACCTACGCCCACGACCAACTCTCCCTCAAGGAGTTGCGCCTCGCCAACGGGAAGGTCGCCGCCGCCACCGCTCTCGTCGCCTCCTGCAGCACCTTCGGCTGTCACGGGCAGCAGCAGCCCCCACAGCCGTCGCCGCCCCAGCAGCAGCAGCGCAGCAACTCACGCCGCAACTCCAAGAAGGGCGGGAAGAAGCCCTTCGGCGACGGCGGCGGGTCTAACGGCGGCGGATCCGGCGGCGGCGAGCACGGCTAGCCGCGCGGTCCGTCCCCCCGCCGGCCCCCGGCTCGCTTCAATCCCGCGGGCCGATCGGACCGCGCCGGGCGGGCCGTCCGAGGCCAGCGGTGGCCCACCGGGCTGCCGGGCGGGCAGCCGCGGTGGCATGGCGGACCCGACCTGTTGGGCGCCCACCGCAGGCCCACACCGCCTTCGCGCCGCTGCAGTACTATGCTGGGCCCTTCACCGCCTCTCAGGCCCAGCAGCAGCGGTGGGATCAGGCTGGGCTCATTGCGGCCCTCCAGCAGATGTCGGTCCAGGGGACCTCCCCCTTGGTCATGGATTCTGGCGCCACCTCCCACATGACGTCCTCGGATGGTATACTCCTCAGCCGCCTGCCCACCTTTGTTTCTTCCATTTTAGTAGGCAATGGTACTAGTATCCTAGTTACATCTCACGGTCACTCTGTCTTGTCCACCACAGCGTCCACTTTCGCTCTCAATAACGTCATTGTCATTCCCACGATAGTTCAGAATTTACTTTCTGTTCGTCAGTTCACTCGCGACAATCACGTTACCATTGAGTTTGACGCCTTCGGTTTTTCTGTTAAGGAACTTCCGACGGGGCGCGTGATTCTTCGCTGCAATAGCAATGGGGATCTCTACACCTAGCAGCCTTCACCACCCACTGCATCTGCACTTGTCGCCGCTTCCAGCACTCTTTGGCATCAGCGTCTCAGCGGGCTCCAGCTGTTTTAGCTCGTTTAAATAAGAACAATTTATTATCTTGTAAAGCAGGTCGCTCTCTTTGCCACTCCTGTCAGCTTGGCAAACATTTTCGCCTGCCGTTTACTTCATCTAGTTCTCATACTGCCGAACCTTTTGAGCTTGTTCACTGTGATGTCTGGACCTCACCAGTACCTAGAGTTTATGGTTTTTCATATTATCTGGCTATTTTGGATGATTACTCCCATTTCTGCTCGACATTCCCCCTCAGACGCAAGTCTGACGTCCACCAGACTATTGTCAACTTCGTTGCTTATGTTCGCACTCAGTTTGGTCTACCCGTTAAGTGCTTCCAGGCTGATAACGGCACGGAATTCGTCAACACTGCCACGTCCACCTTCCTGGCGGCACCTGCTATGCCTCTCGTGTCCGTACACTTCCGCACAAAACGGCAAGGCCGAGCTCGTTCTTCGCACTCTCAACAACTCCATGCACACTCTGCTCCTCCATGCATCCATGCCAGCCTCATACTGGGCCGAGGCCCTCGCGACCGCTTGTTACCTGCTCAACAGGCGTCCCTCGTCCGCCATTCACAGTGAGATTCCCTTCACACATCTGTACCGCAAGTCGCCCAGCTACGACCACCTACGCATCTTCGGATACCTCTGCTACCCGAACCTCCAGGCCACCTCCGCGCATAAGCTCGCACCGCGGTCTACAGCTTGTGTGTTCCTTGGATATCCCTCCGCTCACAAGGGGTATCGCTGCCTCGACCTGGCCACTGGACGTGTCTATATCTCTCGCCACGTCATCTTCGACGAGACACACTTTCCCTTCGCAGACACCCTGCCTCCTTCACCGGCTCCCTCCCTTGATTTTTTTGACCGATGATGATCCTGTGGATGCTATACTTTGCTCTACTAACCCTGCCGCTCGCTCCTCCACCTCGACGCCCGCGGTAGCTCCGTTCCCGGTGAACGTCGAGCAGCCACCCCTCTCCTCCGAGCCTGTTGGTCCGAGTGAACGCGGGGACGTGCCCCCGCCAGGACCTACCCCTCGGGCGCGCCCCGGCCTCGTGCCCTCGCCGAGACCGCTGTCGGCACCGCCTGCGCCATCACGACTGCTCGTCTACTCCCATTGTCAACGTGCGCCCGCAACACCAGCGCCCGCCCCTGTACCCGCGCCGCCTGCCTCCTCTAGACCTGTGACACGGAGACAGTTTGGAGTCATCTCGCGCGTCCAGTACAAGGGGCTGGCTGCCATCATCCCCTAACCGGTTTCGTCGAACTACCGCAGCGGGCTTGCTGACCCGAACTGGCGTGCGGTGATGGTAGAGGAGTTTCAGGCCCTCATCGACAACGGCACCTGGCGCCTTGTTCCACACTCGCCCGGTGCCAATGTCGTCTCCGGGAAGTGGATCTTCAAACATAAGTACCACTCCGATGGTACTCTTGCTCGCCACAAGGCCCGCTGGGTCATCTGTGGCTTTTCTCAGCAGCACGGCATCGACTACGACGAGACTTTCAGCCCGATGGTCAAGCCGGCGACCATCCGGGCTGTCCTCAGCATCGTTGTCCCCCGTGCCTAGCCTATCCACCAGCTTGATGTGAAGAACGCCTTCTTTCACGGCCACCTCGACGAGATAGTCTACTGCCAGCAACTGCCTGGTTTCGTCGACCCCACCCACCCCGACTACGTCTACCACCTGCGGAAGTCCTTGTACGGACTTAAGCAGGCGTCGCGGTCCTGGTGCCAGCGGTTCGCCACGTTCCTCCGTCAGCTCGGCTTTGACGCCTCGGCCTCCGACACCGCCCTCTTTGTTCTCGAAGAGGGCGCCAGCATCACCTACCTGTTCCTCTACATCGACGACATCGTCCTCACCGCCTCATCATCGACCCTACTTCAGTAGATCATGGCCAGACTCTTTCGAGTTTGCCATGACCGACCTCGGCGAACTCCACCACTTCCTCGGCATCTCCGTCACGCGTTCGACTGACGGACTTTTTCTCTCAGCGACAGTACGCCGTGGATCTTCTTCAACGCGCCGACATGGCTGAGTGTCACTCTACGGCGAATCCCGTTGACACTCAGGCCAAGCTCTCGACCTCGGTTGGCGCTCCGCTGTCAGCCTCTGACAGCTCTGACTACAGGAGTCTAGTGGTGGGTGCTCTCCAGTACCTCACCTTGACTCGTCCCGACCTAGCGTATGTTGTACAGCAGGTGTGCCTCTTCATGCATGACCCTCGTGAGCCTCATCTCGCTTTGGTCAAGCGCATCTTGCGCTACGTTAAGCGCACACTCTCCTCCGGTCTCCACATCGGCACCGGACCCGTCGGTCTGACTGCCTACTCCAACGCCGACTGGGCAGGCTGTTCGGACACCCGACGTTCGACCTCGGGCTTCTACGTCTACCTTGGCGACAACCTGATGTCGTGGTCTTCAAAACGACAAACCACGGCCTCCAGGTCCAGCACCGAGGCCGAGTACCGTGTGGTCGCCCACGGCGTCGCCGAGTGCTGCTGGATCCGCCAGTTGCTTCAGGAGCTTCATGTTTCACTCGCCTCCGCCACCGTTGTCTACTGTGACAACGTGAGTGCCGTCTACATGACGGCCAACCCTGTTCACCACCGACACACGAAGCATATCGAGATTGACATTCACTTCATTCGCGAGAAGGTGGCGCTTGGACAGGTCCGGGTTCTTCATGTTCCCTCTGCTCATCAGTTTGCTGACATCATGACCAAGGGCCACCCTGTACAGCTCTTCACAGAGTTTAGGTCCAGTCTTTGCGTCCGCACTCCTCCCGCTGCGACTGCGGGCAGGTATTAGGAAATGCATAGCTGATTGTAGCTTTCCCTGTATAGCTGATAGGCTTCCCATGTACTAGGATCTCCGGGATGATGGCGTCCTGGAGGTCGTATGGATTCTCAGCGATGACAAAGATGATCAACGCACGCTCAGCTAGGCCCGCTTCTCACCGCTCCATGAGAGCCGAACGGCTGATCACAAGGCGCAGCCACCGCGACTGGCCAAGCAGGACGCCACCCTTCATCACCAGGCTCACAAATCAGAGGCGGAGTGTGTCGAGACTCCGGGTACACCACAATCTTGGTCACCACAGGACGAAAAGTGTTAGCAGACGCCTCCGCTGGCAGGACCACAGGCTGACGTGGCGATGCCTGCCAGTAGCACCTCCTTGAAGAAAGTGGAGGGGCGGCCACCGGATTTACCCATAGGCGGGGTATCCCGGCACCATCTCTGGGCCTTGTTGCGCCAGTTTGCACGCTGATGGCGGACACCGGTGATGAGTCGCGAGAGGAGGAGCAGGTTGGGGCGGCCACCGGGTTCGGAGTGAACAGCGGCGGGCTGGTGGTGGCTGCCAGGCTCGGGGTGGGCGACGGTGGGAGGTTGGTGGAGAGACGAGGGGGTGGGGAAGAGAGAAGGGCCATCTTTTTTATTTCAATAATTGTATTTCACAAAACTAAAAGGAAAATTATCGAACTACTGACTTTGAGGTTAAAAATAATCCACACATGAAGAGATGTGGCGGCCACTTTGTCCCTAAACTTTTACACTGAGGATCAAGTTCGTCCCTCAACTTTCAAATTGGCGAATTTAGTCCCTCAACTTTCATTTGGGGTCAAACTTGTCCTTGTACTAATATAGTGTTGTATGTTAGCATAAGGCTAATGCAAAAAGTCCATTTTACCCTTGGTTCATGTAGGTCAAACATGTATGTGAACTCCCTTAATATATACACACAACAATATATTTTTTAATTAACACAATATATGGTTTCTAAAAAGTGTATCTACTCGTACTCTTTAAATTCATTCATGTGCACATATGAATTGGATAGACAAAATGTATGTAGTGAAAGAAGTATTTACCCATTCCTTTAGTGTATACTCAATGTGTATGTGCATGCTCTATAATCAACATGTGCTCACATATTCGCGGTACGTTATACATGCTCCATGTAATACTCTCGGCAAACATATATATCCTCGTATATTTTGAATCGTAAGTTATTGTATTGCTGAAGGTGAAAATTGAAGAAAGAGAAGAGCTAAGGGTAAAAAGAACTTTTCTCTAGTTTCATGTCAATATGAAGCCCCATATCAGCACAAGGATGAGTTTGACAAAAACGAAAGTTGAGAGATTAAATTGGCCAGTCTGAAAGTTGAGGGATAAACATGACCCTCAGTGCAAAGTTTAGGGACCAAAACACCTATTTTGCCAAGAGATATCATAAATAGGTAGACATGAAAGATATTTGATATGGTGCATCTTTCGCAATGAGGTAAAACAGATTACTTCTCAGCATCACAATGGATTATGGCACAAAGGATGATTAACATCTTTACTAACATCTTTAAGTAGCAAAATTAATGACTAGGTACATAAGACACCAGGAATTCTGATACAAAGAAGCGCATGAGTCAAACGCGTGAGATAGAGAGCAAGAATATATACCTTTTTAATGTCAGTTTGAGCATTACAGTCTGCCGCCTCCGTTTCACATTTTAACTCAGTTTGATTGTTCCTAATAAAATCACGATGTGACTTTTCTGCAGTGATATGATAGAACAAACAACAACTGATACAGTACATAACCCCATCTAGATCCCTGCTGCTGTCAATATGTCTCCCACATCTCTTTTTTGTTGACTAAACATACCATGCACAAACACTCCCCAACATCCAAAAATGAAATAAAAATCATGATGACTTTTCTGCAGTGATATGATAGAACAAATAACTGATACAATACATAGCCCCTTCTAGATCCCTGCTTCTGCCAATATGTCTCCCACATTTCTTTTTTTTTTTATCGCTAAACTGCTCATTCTTTATTCAACCGGAGACACAGTGATCCCACGTCTCTTTTTTGTTTACTAAAACACCATGCCCCCTCCCCCCAACCTCCAAAAATGAAAGAAAAACTTCCGGTGTGATTTTATTTGTCACTTCTATCATATTCCCTCACTCTCACATCCTCGTGTGATGTTGAAGACTATCCTGAATGTTTGGTTTATTTCTATGTTGACGACATATTTGGTTCATGTCTGATCTTACTACAACTAAAGTTAGGGAGTACGGCACACAACCCTTAAGAAAAAGTCGTGTGGCCACAATTGAGGCGAACTTGGGCAAGAAATTGTCTCTTGTTTTATAGAATGAAAATGAGTCTTTGGTGTGTAGGACATGCCACATATATGACAGTGAACAAAAGTACTGCCTAAGAAAGTGAAATCCGGTTCGAGCTAAAAAAAACAAAATCAAATCTTCACTATCTCATGGTTGGCAAAGTTTGTTACGAACCAAACTACCAAAACAATAAAAAGTAGTGATTTACAAGTAGGGTCCTGAATAGCTCTCTATAGATTTTTACAAAATTTGCTTTGAAGCAACAAAAAACAGCAGGGACCATAAATATCCACAAAAATCTAGTTATGTTTCACTATATGCTACAGCTGAGAAATAGCTTTTCTGGAACTATGCTGTGAATTATATACAGAGATTTTACTTATTTTAAGCCAACTGTTTGTGTTAGTGTATATATGTGAGTGGCCCATATGGCCGTGTACAGCCCATAGAGGGCCCATGTATAGCTAACTCTATATACCCACCCTCTCAAGGGTTGAAGGAATACACAGGAAAATATTTCCCAAACATGGTATCAGAGCTAGGGTTTCCATCCTCTCCTCTCTCCTCTAGCTCCGGGCGCCACCGGCTCTCCAGCAGCAGCCATGGCCGGCTAGACGCCCCCTCCTCCTCTCTCCACCTTCCTCCCGCTCTCCTATGCCGCCGCCGCTCGTCGTCCCGCGCAGGGCGCAGTAGCGCGCGGCCCCCTGCCGCCGCTGCTGGATGCCGCCGCGGCCATGGCGTCCTTCGCGCCTCCCATCGATCCCGCCACCGCCGACGCCCTCCTCCCTTCGGCGCGGGCGCGGGGGGCGCGGACGCTGCCGCCAGCGGCGCTGCAGGCGCAAATCCGGCCGCCCCGGGCGCCGATTTGGCCTCCCTGGTGGCCGCCGGCGCGGGCCCGCGCGTCCAGCCCGCGGATGCGGGCCTGGGCCTCGCCGGCGAGGGCGACCCGGCCGAGACAGGGGGCCTAGGCACCCTGGCCGCCGTGCCTGCCGACCAGGACGGCCTGGACGCCGCTGCCAGAGGCCGAGATGCCGTCCCTAATGCCCTGGACGCCATGGGCACCGACCCGCTCGCTGTGCAGGGGGCTGCTCATGCCTTGACTGCCGCCTATGGCATCCCCCCTGCTACTGCAGCTGCTGTTGCAGCGGGCGGGCCGGCTGCCATGGCCACAGCCCTCCGAATCCTTGACGCAATCACGGGTCCGGGGACCTCCGACGCCACTGCCGGGCTGACTGCCTCACATACTGGCCTCTCCTCTGCTCTGGCACGCTGGGCAGCACCTCCACTACCGTCTCCGCCGCCAACGCTGCTGTTCCTCTCGGTGGTACTTCTCCTGGCGGCGATGTTGGTGCTGGAGGTGCAGCTGGCAACCTGCTGATCGGCTACCCCTACGGTCCTCCCTACGGCGCACCTCGGCGCCCCGACCCTTCTCGGCTACCACCTTCCTCCGCGGGCTGTCACCGCGTCCCTCCACCGTCGCGGACGCCAACAGTGCTCTCGCTACAGCACTGGAGAACGCCAAGACAGCAGCAGCCGCCGCCGAGGAGTGTGCGCGTGCGGCTGCCCTCACCTGGGAGCACGAGCGTACCACAGCTGACGCGCTTGCTCGCCAGGTCGCCGAGGCGGAGCGCTTCCTCCACGCCTCTACGGGAGAGCGCGTTGCCTCCTCTCAGCAGCCTCCGCCTACGGCTCCGCTGCAGCCAGGTGCTGGACCCCCGGGTGGCATGGACGACCCCATGGTCACCTACCTCCACTTTCAGGCCGTCGAGGTCCCGCACATCAAGACCCTCGTCACCGTCGTACTCGACTCCAACTCCACCTCCTACGCTCGGTGGAGGGACCAGCTTCTCCTCGTTCTTCGTCGCTAGGCTCTCGACAGCCACGTCCTCAGCGACACTCCTGCCTGTGCTCGCGACCCGGCGTGGCGACGCCGCGACTGCATCGTCATGTCCTGGATCTCTGGGACCATCTCCTTGGACCTTCAGGACATCGTGCGCACTCCAGATAACACCGCGCGCGTGATGTGGCTTTCCCTCGAGACTCAGTTTCTCAAGAATGCTCAGACACGCGCCCTCCAGCTCGACGCCGAGCTTCGCACGCTCGAGCAGGGTGACCTGTCTGTGAGCGACTACTGCAGGAAGATGAAGAGCACGGCTGATGGGCTTCGCAACCTCGGCTTCACGGTCCCGGAGCACATCCTGGTCCTCAACGTTCTGCGGGGCCTTCCCAGCAGCTATGAGGCCGTGCGGACACTCCTCACGCACCAGCAGCCGCCACCCACCTTCCTACAGGTCCGTGATGCCCTTGCTCTGGAGGAGCTCACCCGGGGCCACCACACACCTGCCTCGACCACACCTTCGTCCTCTACTTCTCGCGCCCTCGTCGCTGCCCCACCACCGTCTTCCGCCTCGCCGCCGGCCTCTCTCCTGGGTGCTCCCCCCGAGCCGAGCGGGGGTAGTGGGGGCCGTGGGGGCCGCCGTGGACGCAGTGGTGGGGGTCGTGGGGGTCGTGGGACGTCGCCCACCCAAGCTCCGACCCCCCCCTCTCGCTCCTCTTCCCGAAGGTGCGCCCTGGCCGACCGTCTCCCACCCGTGGTTCGGGCGTATCTCCATGTGGCCCTACCAGGGTCAGGGAGGGGGGCCTCGTCCCACGCACCGGCCGACGGTCATGGTCGCGAGTGCTACCTCCTACGCGCCGACCGGGACTCCACCTCCTCCGCCCAGCTCGTCGTGGCCGGGGGGATGGGATAAGGCTGCCATGGCGCAGTCTTTCAGCACCATGGGGCTGACGCCGCCCGTCGGCACCGTGTGGATCGCCGACTCGAGTGCTTCGTACCACACTACTCCTGATGCGGGTATCCTTTCTTCTGTCCGACCTCCTCACCCCTCTTGTCCTTCCTCCATCATGGTCGATGATGGATCCTGTCTTCCGGTCACTTCTGTGGGCTCTGCTCCCGGTCCTTTTCGTCTCTCTGATGTCCTTGTTGCTCCTCAGATGGTTCACAATCTTCTTTCTATTCGTCAATTTACAGCTGACAATTCTTGTTCTGTGGAGTTTGACACTTCTGGCCTTTCTGTGAAGGATTTGGCTACTGGGCGTCTACTTCTCCGATGTGACAGCACCGGGCCTATTTACACCCTTCGGCTTCCTGTCTCCGCTACCTCCACTTCACCTTCGTCTTCCTCGTTAGCTGCTTTCGCCATGACACCATCTTCCACCACTTGGCATCGCCGACTCGGTCATCCCGGCCGAGATGTTTTGGCTCAGATTAGTCGTAGTGGAGATATCTCTTGTACTAGGACTACTGCTGAGCACCTCTGTTAGGCATGCCAGCTTGGTCGTCATGTACGGCTTCCTTTTCTTCTTCTTCGCATGTTGCGCATGCTTTTGATCTTATCCACTGTGATGTGTGGACTTCTCCTATACTCAGCATTTCTGGTTATAAGTATTATCTGGTGAACATTGATGATTTCTCTCACTACTCCTGGACCTTCCCTTTGCGTGCTAAGTCTGACACCTTCCCCGCCCTTCTTCACTTCTTTGTCTGGGTGTCCACTCAGTTCGGCCTCACCATTAAGGCCGTCCAGTGCGACAACGGGCGTGAGTTTGATAACTCCACCTCTCGCTCCTTCTTCCTCACCCGCGGTGTCCAGCTCCGTATGTCTTGTCCGTATACTTCGCCACAGAACGGCAATGCAGAGCGCATGATTCGGACCACCAACGATGTCATGCGCACTCTTCTGATCCAGGCCTCCCTTCCCCCGCGCTTCTGGGCAGAGAGTCTTCACACCGCCACCTACCTTCTCAACCGCCTTCCTTCCACCGCTTCTCCCGCTCCGACTCCTCACCACGCTCTCTTCGGTACCCCTCCCACTTACACTCACCTTCGTGTCTTCGGGTGCGCTTGCTACCCGAATCTTGCTGCCACTTCTTCTCATAAGCTCGCACCTCGCTCGACCCGTTGTGTGTTCCTTGGTTACTCCCCTGACCATAAGGGGTACCGCTGCTACGATCTCACCTCTCGTCAGGTTCTTATATCTCGACATGTTGTGTTTGACGAGTCGGACTTCCCCTTTTCCTCCTCCACACCCACTCCGGATCCTGACATTGAGTCCATGTTTTCTGACCCGGTGGTACAGCCGCATGTTTCTGTTTTTCCTTTTCTAGCAGGTTCTTCTGGTACACCACCGGCTCTGGCTCCTCGGGTGGCGCCTGAGCCTCCTCTTGCACCACCCGCGGTTCCGGTGCCATTCGTCGCACCTGATGTGGGCTTGGTGCCTTCGGCCGCGCCACGAGCGGCCCCGATGCCCACGGCGCCCCTCGCCGAGCCACCGCGGCCCGGTGCCCACGGCGCCCCTCGCCGAGCCACACGCGGCTCCGGCGCCTCCACCCGTGCCACGCGCGGCCCCGACACCACCTACACGCTACGCCGAGCCCGTGCAGGTGTTCCAACGCCGTCCGGTGCCTCCACCGCCGCCACCTTCTCCGCTCCTCCACCAGCGGTGCCTGTAGACTATGTGCCTCCCCTGCGCCATGTCTACGGGCGCCGCTCCACGGCTCCGGCTCCTCCACCAGCGTCACCGGGACCGTCTCCGACTCCTCCACCGGCACCCACACCGCCGCCTCTGCCGCCGCCTCCCCCACGTCGCTCTCGGGTGGAGTCGGCCGTGTACCACCCGCCGGTCATCCATCGGGATCCTCATCACATCCATCCCATGGTGACCCGGCAGGCGGCCGGGGTTCTTCGGCCGCGGGCTCTCTCCGCCACCGAGGGGGAGCCGCGGCTTTCTCCGATCCCGACGTCGGTTCGTGAGGCTCTGGCAGATCCGAACTGGCGTCGCGTGATGGAAGAGGAGTACAGAGCTCTTCTTGTCAACCAGACACGGGACCTTGTGCCACGTCCGTCGGGTTGCAATGTGGTGACCGGCAAGTGGATCTGGACCATCAAGAAGCGTGTTGATGGTACACTGGAGCGCTACAAGGCGCGTTGGGTCCTTCGGGGGTTCACTCAACGTCCCGGTGTGGACTATGACGAGACTTTCAGTCCAGTGAAGCCTGCTACAGTGCGGACAGTTCTCTCTTTGGCTCTCTCTCGGTCTTGGCCCGTGCACCAGCTCGATGTCAAGAATGCATTTCTTCATGGCACTCTCACCGAGACCGTCTACTGCAGCCAGCCAGCAGGGTTTGTGGACTCTCGTTGTCCGGATATGGTCTACCGGTTGAACAAGTCTCTATATGGTTTGAAGCAGGCTCCTCGGGCATGGTAATCTCGGTTTGCCACCTTCCTGCTGACACTGGGGGTTTGTTGAGGCCAAGTCAGACACTTCGTTGTTCATATATCACCATGCTGATGGGGTTGCTTACCTCCTTCTCTATGTTGATGACATTGTTCTGACTGCTTCCGGTACACAGCTGCTTCAGCGGATTATCACCTCACTTCAGCAGGAGTTTGCCTGAAGGATCTGGGTCAGCTTCACCACTTCTTGGGCGTGACAGTTGAGCCTCGTCAGACTGTTCTTCTCCTTCACCAGCGCCAGTATGCCCTGGATATACTCGAGCGTGCGGGATAACCGATTGCAAGCCTTGCTCCACTCCCGTTGACACTCGGGCGAAGGCGTCTCGCTACTCCGGGTGATCCCGTGGTTGATCCTACCGCTTATCGGAGTCTTGCCGGCGCCTTACGCGCACCTCACTTTCACCAGGCCGGATCTCACCTACGCTGTCCAGCAGATCTACCTCCATATGCATGATCCACGGGAGTCACACCTTGCAACGCTGAAGCGCCTCCTTCGCTACGTCCGAGGCACTGTTGACTTTGGCTTGGTCCTACACCGGTCTCCGTTTGCTGAGCTGGTCGTCTACACTGACGCTGACTGGGCGCCGGACACCCGCCGCTCTACCTCAGGTTATGTTGTCTTCCTCGGCGGCAACCTGATCTCCTGGTCGTCCAAGCGACAGCCGGTGGTCTCTCGCTCGAGTGCTGAGGCGGAGTACCGGGCTGTTGCTAACAGCGTGGCTGAGGCGTCCTGGCTCCGACAGCTCTTGGCTGAGCTTCACAGTCCACTCGCTAAGAGCACGCTCGTCTAATGCGACAACATCAGCGCCGTGTACCTCTCCACCAACCCGGTTCAGCATCAGCGGACGAAGCATGTGGAGATTGACTTGCACTTTGTTCGAGACCGGGTGGCTATTGGTGATGTTCGGGTTCTCCATGTTCCGACCACCTCCCAGTTCGTTGATATCTTCGCAGAGGGTCTTCCTTCCTCGACCTTCTCGGAGTTCCGGTCCAGCCTCAACGTAACCACTAGCCGGTGGCTAGTTGTGGCTGCGGGGGGGCCTCTTGTGTATGAGTTTCTTTCTTTGTTGGCCAGTCTTATACACCGCTGCGCCGGTAATATGGTTGATGCTCACAATAGAATCAAATACAATACAAAATCATGATAACAGTACCACAGAGATCAATTATGGCACCAACAAGACATGATATATCACTTCCGTGAAGCTTTTCACTCAAAACTTGTTCATATTAAGACTACTACAGTTATTAATCTTGTAGATACAAACAAGAAAGTAGATTGCCACATGTCGCCACTGCTAGAAATTTGCTAGTTATGATCAATTTGAAATCTGATATATAACTCTCATCAGATCAGAAGCAATGAACCAAGAGTCACGGTCACATAACCATGGCTCTGTGGAGAAACACCCAAAGATGGATCACCTCTGCAATGGTGCTGTGCAGTTGGGTTCTCTGTGGAGGAGCTAGACCTGTCGCTTTCCTGTTTAGTTCTGGCCTACGAGTGCTATCACCGTATACCAATAAATCTAATTAAATAGTTGGAAATGGTTTTTAAATGGACAAGCAATGTCTGTACAAGAACAAGAACAAAAAAATTACCAGTTTTACATCGAATCTTAGTAGCCAAAAGAAGACACCAGAGGAGAGGCATTGGAGAAACATATATAGCAACAACCACCTAACAAGCTATTAAACTGAACTCTACACTGATGACTATTGCCAAACTCACTAGGAACAAATTGTTACATGCTTTTTGTAAATGACACATAATGGCAAGATGACATACAACAGAGCAATACGATTTGAACTGGTTGTGGTCAACAAGTTTATTCAAAAAAAAACATTTTCAAATTAGAATGACAGAAAAACATTATCTGGCATCAGGCTTGAGATAATACCTCTCCACTTTTTGTTGTTCCATCAAGGTTGCGGTAGTTTCAGGTTCTAACTTTTCCTTCTGAGTTTCATTATCAATAGCTGACAACATCAACTTTCTAGATCCATTCTGATCTTGGTATTGCTGAACGTTATCCTCCTTGCTGTCATTTACGTGCTTTCCAACCTTCAGCTTCTTTCTCCTGAACCAAAACATCAATGAGATAGAATGGACATGAGATGCTAACATCAATAATAGCTGTAAAAAAAAGTGTATCAGTAATTGATGTATGAAGAAAGTGTATTTTTCTTCCCTCAAGTATTACAAAAGTGTGGCATTCATTCCTAATGTTCTATTTGGTGCAGATCAACCCCTTAACTAAATAAATTGGTGTATTTATCATCTCAACCTTAGTCTAACAATTGTTATATGTCATATAACATCGGTTTAGGCCATGTGATCATCTTACTGATCACTGGTTAGTCACGTCTATAGTTCAGCTTGAATCGGTTTCAGATAAATTTTCATGGGATAGACGATTTAGAGGATTTACTGATTTTTTAGGGGCTTTATATCTTTGACTCAACATATTATATCGTTAGATTAGTCAGATGATTTACCTGGCATAAACCGCCATTAGTTGGTATACTAAACCATTATTACAATAAGATGGGGATGATAAATGTAATGGTTTAGTTAGTTAAGAGGTTGATTTGCACAAAATAAAATATGAGGCATGAATATCACACTTTTGCGGTACTTCAGGGATGGAAAATACACTTTTTCCATTGTTCAAAAATAGATTAGTATACTTTATCTCAGGTATTCCTGCAACACCATCATGACACTTCCTCTTTGAACATGCACCATTATTTTTTATGTTGTGGCTAACGGTTGCATTTTCTTCAGGCTGGCAATCACCATGTTCCTCTTCTTCTTGGAACTTACTGCCATCCTTTTGATACTCAATCGCAAGCATTTCATGATCAACTGGAAGTAGTCTCTTCTCTATATCCTCAGGATCTTGAATACAGTGCACATCATTGTGGCTTAAAAGCTTCTTGCAGGATTTTTGTTTAACCCTGGCAATACAAAAGAACATTAGCAATTGCTACCATCACTTGTGCTTGTGTGCTTAATAGATGCATAATGTAATGCAAGGAAACACTAAATCAAAAACAAGGGAGACGTATCTGGTAGTTAAAAAAACAGAGCCCTTCACTATAACCTTTTCATAAACCAAGATGGTATTACTTCTTCAAATACACCATAACTCATTTGATACTCTAGCTTTATGTTACTACTAGCCATTATATGGTCTTATTTTTATACAATGACCAATATTTATCTTCATTAAAAATAACTACCACAATTGTTTGCCATAAGGATGTCCTGGATTTTCCCATATAACTATTGTTCTAAGACACAAGAGTTGATCAGTGTAAAATGTGCTTCAGTGCTACACAGAGGAATGAAGAGACACATGACAATGAAACCTAGATACCAACAGCAAACAGTTACCTAATGATATCCTTGTCCCTGAAGATGCAGGTTGACTCGCATGGTGGAAAGGCAAACCCATCCATCTGCGCACAAGATATCATCAAGCATTAAGTATGGAACTATCAATCTTTGAGAAAACCCGCACGAATCAAGCAGTCAGGTTTGGGGGGGTTAAAGGAACCCCTGCACGGAGGGGGGGGGGGGGGATGGAAAAGGAAGCGAGGAAAAGAAAAGGGGGAAGATCCCAGCAGGGACGAGAGGTGGCCAGACCCCCTACCGAGAGGACGACGCCGCCCGGGCAGGAGCGACGGAGCCGGAAGCGCGTGGCGACGTGCGTGGCGAGGTCAGCGACGGTGGCGATCTCCGGGCGGAGGAGGAGCCAGCAGCGCCGGAGGCCTTCATCCCTCTCCGCACGCCGGAGGAGGCGGCGGTTTTCGAAAACCAGGCGGAGCCTCACCGGCGCGGGCGGCGGCGGCGGCGGCCTCGCCATTGGTGGTGCTGGTGCCGTCCTGCCGTAGTCTGAGGAAGGACGGGTGGAGGGTTTTTGGTACATTCCTAACATCCACTTCGCATAAATAGGTCTCGAAACCAAACCCCGGACCTGTTTGGATGGTGGGGTAAATAGGGTAAATGGGGCAAATTTATCTCTGATTTACCCATAAGGTGCCAAACAGCTAGGGCAAATGTTGTGGGGCAAATGTTTTACCCCCTATTTTCATTTATACCCCTAAAATGTAGCAAATTGGGGGAAATTTTGGTGGGCCCCGCCCTCTCCATCCCGCCCCATCTCCCCCGCGGGAGCACCCCGACCCGCACCGCGCCGCCGCCCCCGTCCCGCGGGGCTCCCTCCCGCGCCCACACCCGCCGCCGCCGGTTCCCACTCGCACCGCCGTCGCAGCTCCCACCGCCACCGTTGTAGGCTCCCACCTCCGTGCCGCTCCCCGCCTCTCCCGACGCGCCGCCGTTCGCCGGGCCGCTCGCGCGCGCCTCCCCTGTTCACCCCTTCCACCACACCGTCGTCTCCCAACCGTCGTCTGCTCAGGGCGCAGAACGCCACCGGTTGGCTGCCTTGCCTCTCTTGGATCCACCCCATCAAGCTGGTGGCAGGGTGGCCCTCTCCCAGATGAATGTGCTCACTTTGGACTGTTAAATAAACTGCGTCTGTGTATGTTTTGTATCGTCATGAGAACGTGTTGGTGGTGGGATACAAAATATTTTATAAATCTGTTGTTCAATTATGTTTCAAAGTGATTAATTATGCAAGTGTATCTCTACTCCTAAAAAGACTAAACCTAAGAGAAAAACTTGGTACGTCTTTTTCTCCCGGTCGTCCGTGCGTCCGCCCTTCGCCCCCGCGGTCCGTCAATTTTCGGCTGGTCCCTTTTACCCTCCGCAGTCCTGCCATTCCGCCGTTCCCTCGAAAAGAAAAAAAACGACGGACAACCTCCCCACCGTCGTCCACCGCCGCACCTCGCCCCAGGCTCCGCCACCGCAGCACCCCGCTGCTCCTCCCCCATCCGCTACTGACCTTGCCGCTTGGATCACGCGTCGACTGTCCTGCACGTCGCTAGCTCCCTCCACCTTCCACAACGCATCGCCGGTTACCTCGCCTCGCCTCCCATCCGCGGACGCCGCCGCCCGCCGTCGCGGTCTCCACCGCCTCGCCTCCCATCCGCGGACGCGCGCCGCCCGTCGTCGCGGTCTCCACCGCCTCGCCTCCCATCCGCGGACGCCGTCGCCCGCCGTCGAGCCTCCGCCCCCTCTTCCAGCCCTCCCTCCATTCCCACCTCCGGTCTGCATCCAATCCGACGTGTCTGCCTGCCCTCTGTAAGGAATCGGATGCCCGTTAGCCTAAGAGGGGGAGGGGGTGAATTAGGCAACTAAAAATCTTAACCTATGGCTCCACTAAATTTGTGCAAAGGTAAACTAGAACATACTATCTATATGTGCAACTACGGTTGTTCTAGTATGAAACTCCCATCCCAAAAGAAGGTTTGCAACCTATAGCCAATCCTAGCATGATACTACTCTAGGAATGTAGAGGCAAGCAAAGATTGCAAGAGAGTAAATGCAGAAACGTAAAGGGGGTGAGAGGAAGCAAACTCTTGACACGCGATTTATCCTGTGGTATCGGTAGGCACTAAGCCACCCCTAGTCCACGTTGTTGAAGCACTCACACAAGAGTATTGCTTCCCGGTCACCAAGTCTCTCCCAAGAGCACCACTTGACTCGCCACAAAGGCTAGCCACTTAGGCACTTGTCAAGATCCCTTGGTCACCTTGATGTCGCCTCCACTAAGGAGCTTCTCCACCAAGGAAGGGGGTCTCCACGTCCCCCGCACAAAGTGTCCTCGCCGCTCCACACCAAGCCGGAGGGTCGATGACGATTGCCGGTGAGCCACTTAGGCCCCAAGGCTTCCGGCGAACCTTGTACAACTGGATTCACTCAAGAATCACCTCACAAGGTTGGCACAACCTTGCACTCACTCGGCTCTAAGCTAAGCCTAGCACTAAGCACACACACAAAGCATGCACTAGTCTAAGGATGAGCAATTAAGCACTTGGATGGATTGGATATGATCTTGAATGTGTCTTGAACTCCTCTCGCACTTCCACACAATCCAGCAACCTCAAATGAGTGAGTGGAGGGGGTATAAATAGCCCAAGGCATCAAACTAGCCGTTGGCTAACGTCCATTGAAAAAGGTACCGTCGGATGATCGGACGCTATGCTTTTCCAGGGCGTCGGTTCATCCGGTGCCCCTCCCACGTCACTTAGCCGTTGAGGTCTCTCGACACAACCGCTCCGACGCTATGCTCCGACGCTACGTCGGATCATCCGCGTCGAAAGCCTCGCGTCCGGTTCGGCATCGTTAGCTTCCAACAGACCGTCGGATAGACCGACGCTATGCCTTAATCAAGGCGTCGGATCATCCGGTGCTGAAGGCTTCGTCTTGGCGCGTGTCTGTATGAATTCAAACTGAGCGTCGGATAGACCAACGGGGTCCCCACTCAGACCGTCGGATCACCCGGTGCTACTGCCTTCGCTGCTCTTCCTCTGCAACTCGTCCGACGCATGTAGAAAATAGACCGTCGGTTCATCCGACGGTACCTAGGGTTTCACCCTGTGTACCAACTCGTCCGACGATTGCACCGACGCTTGTAAATGAGGGACCGTCGGTTCATCCGACGGTGTCTTCTCTTTTCCTTTTCTTGCTCGGTTTTGACCCTTTGTTTTGGCATTTTTGCATGGGGTTTTCTTGCATCCTTGGGACCTAGAAATGTCTACAAAGACATGCTCAAACAATATGGTTAGTCCCAATGATCATGTTGTCATGAATCACCAAAATCAAACTCCGAACAAATGGCATATGAGGCCATGTTCGCTACACCCTCCTCCATCGCAGCCGCCGCACCACCCAAATCCGCTCTGCTCCATTGCCGCCGCCGCATCACCCTCCTCTTGCCAGCCTCCTCAGTCTCTGCTTCTCTTCAATCCCAACGGATCTACTTGTTCTTGATTGAGTCTAGGTAAAAGTTAATTCAGATTACCAGTATGTTTGAGGAAATTATTTTATTTCACGCATTTTCGCTAAAGCAACCCTGCCTGCTTTACTATTCCAGCCATAGCCTTTCATTCATCCCTATAGTCATGATTCTTGAGGCGAGTTGTGATTCCCTAATGTCCTTTAAGCATTGTTTGTATTTTCTTACACACACACTGATATATAGTACAAAGTATTATTCAAATGTAAAGCTGCTTGTACACTGTAATTCAAAGATGCCTGTGCACTCAAACTCAACTAGGTTAATGCACTTTATGACAATATTTGTCTCGTGATAATCTCACCTAGCTGGTTTTAACATTGTCTTACCTCATTATTCTTTTGCTTTGTGAGCCTATCTACAAAATCAGATATCGAGGTTTGTATCCATTGGAAAGGGGGTAGCTGAGCTACTATTAGCATCCTGCAGAAGCTGGCATTGTACTGATGGTCCAGTTTAGCCAATTAGAGAAGGTAAAATATGAGCCCAACTAGCATTTTTTAGTTCTTTTTGATTACTGAAATGCTCTCGGCTGAGAATTGGGACGACTATTGTGCTGTAGAGAAACATTCTTGTTGAATGGATAACTATATAGTGTGTAGTGTGTACTAATACATCTGGCAATTCTACTAAGAGCTGTTTGTGCACCTCAAATATTTACTTTTTCATTTACAGTATTACCTTTGCTGTATCAAAATATAGCTTGTGTGCACCTCAAAATATTTGCTTTTCTAACTGCTTCTTTGTTTCTTCTCTCTCTAGGGAACATATGTCGAAGGAATAAAGTAGCAGATTGTCCAGGTCATCCGCACCCTACCAACATCTTTGGTTTTCCATCGTTCCTGCGTGCAGCTCTTTCTCCTTCCCAAACAAATGCAGCAACTGTCGAGATCCTTGAGCTTTGTTCCTTTCTTGTGATTCATTTCCTGTTCTTGCAGAATGCAAAGGAGAGACATCATGACATCAGTGGCCTGAGATTTGGACTGGCCGGCATCACGGAAAGGTGAGGTGTCTGCTGCTTTTTTTTCTTTGCATTTACTTACCCATCATGTGTTTGATAAAATGCATACAAGGCCATCTGATGCGTTTTCTGATTAGAAAGCTATAGAACCTTTGCTCGTAATATCCATCACCTGGTTTTGTGCACCGTCTGAATATGCTTTGTGCAATGCCCTGTCGGATCTTGTGTGTTGGATTTTTTTTCACATCTACATGCTGTCATTTGTGGCTTTGTTCTCTCTTTTTCATTTTATAATATGAGATTGTTTGGAAGATCTGCTATTTAGTAAAAACAATTTAATTTCTTAGGTTAATTAAGCAAATGAAACTACTATATTTGAAGAAATTCTCAAGTTGTTTAGGCTAACGGCGATATGAAAGAAGTCATACATTGAGTTAGCAGATAACTTGATAGATGCATTTGCAAAAATCTAAAACCATTTACTTCAGGTACATTTGTCCCCAGTTCGCTGCGCAACTCCCATTCGTCACCCGCACGTCTCTGTGTCACCGCACATCGTGGTAAATCCTTTATGCCAATCAAAGGTGAGGCCATTTTTTAGGATAAGATGTTTAACTGATGTATAAGATGTTTCTAGGCCGCTAGGAAAGTCCGCAGTTTGTGCCTTGTCATTCTGCCAAATTATTAGTTGCTAATAATTCTGCAAAAATAGTTTATAGTAGCGAATAATTGTGTAGTGACATTTGAATCTCAACTGAAATAGATTTCCAAAACTGCTTCCCTTAACAACTCTGCTCCCTTAACAACTCATGTGAAATCACTAACAATTGTAAGATGCCCAATATGACATGCATAGTTAAACTTCCCCTGAATGCACTAATAGAAAATGAGGCACAAACTTTAGTTATGCTCCTCTGAATGTTTCGTTTC
This sequence comes from Cenchrus americanus, assembly GCA_947561735.1. Taxonomy (NCBI): domain Eukaryota; kingdom Viridiplantae; phylum Streptophyta; class Magnoliopsida; order Poales; family Poaceae; genus Cenchrus; species Cenchrus americanus. The sequence goes on from OX387239.1 coordinate 131,707,286, forward strand.
AGTTTTGCATCCTTCTCTTCCGAAGCCTCCATATGCCAAATAAGTACCTTGCGTACTAACATGGTATTAACCTATTTTGCATTACTAGTGGGAGAGTGATTTTTGGCAATAACCTTTTTTGCATTACTGGGAGATAGTGGTTCTTTGATATCAGAATAAGTATCAACACACAACTGACATCATGGCCAAAATTAGTAGTGTGGCTGCCTCTATTTGAAGTTGGACCTTATGCTGACTTGGTTAAGGGGTGGGCAAACTTTAAAAATACCCTCATGCTGCTGTAAGAGTAACTAAGATTATTACGCCAGCCAACCACCTGTAATTGGTTAATCTATGTCCATAGATGTGATAGTAACTAAGATTATTACGCTGCACTACTGGGTTGGGTCCTCGGATGCCATTGAGGGGTATGTGCCCCGTCGTGACCACACCACCGAAGGTGAGCACTCCACAATTTGCATTTCACTCACAGCTGCATTTCACTCACAAACAGGGAGCAAGGGACTATGAATCGGTGTGCTGTTGAAATTAACAGTTCTCTATAGTTTACTGAAAGGAGATATCTTATTTTCATGATCTTTATTCAGGTCGGTCAGATGATTCAGGCCGAATCTGACAATACAAAGAGGGAGGAGTATCTCAAGAGATTGATGAGCCTTCCCAATCAGGTTCGATCCTCTATCTTTCGCCATCCAATTTTGCTATGATTCTTACCCAGTATTTTAGTTGTAAGTTGCAAGATTGTTGTATTCTAATCTTTGTAGAAATGGGCTGAAATAATTGGGGACGCAGGGCGAAGCGCTGATATACTGAAAAACCAAGATGTTATCAGATCTGTTCTACATCTTATAGGTAATAAAATTCACATTTGAAACTGACAAGTCAGTTTCTATTGCTTGTCTGCTGTTCTAAAAAGCACCTACCTAATCATAGTGTCTTGGTTTTAGCAATACTGTTTTTCTCTAGATTTATATTTTCCGGTCCTTATCAAGGATAATGGTTTTTGGTGCTTGCAGATGAACACAAGTGTTGCATGCTCACTTGGACCACATTTTTTCCCACAAATCTCAGTAATCTTCCTGGACATGCTGACAGTGTACAGGTATATTACTTGCAATTTACCAAAGTTATTGTTATGCCTTTATTTTCTTAAACATAAATTGGTCTGCACATTTTCTCGTAGTGTTTCTTTCTTCGTATCATGTCTATCATCTGCGAGTGTATGCCTCAGCTACTAATATACTTGCCTGTACATCAGAATGTATAGCGAGCTGGTGTCAAACACTATTTGTGAAGGAGGACCTTTTGCTTCAAAAACATCATTTGTAAAAATTCTGAGGTGTGCATTCTTAAACACCGCACCTCTTCATTTTGTGTATTTTTGCTTAATTAATTTGTAATTAACAGATCAGTAAAAAGGGAGACACCGAAATTGGTCGAGACATTTCTGGACAAGGCTGAAGATTTACCACACTTAGGGAAATAGTTTGTTCCTCCAATGATGGACCCTGTTCTAGGTGATTATGCTAGAAATGTGCCTGATGCAAGAGAATCTGAAGTTTTATCATTATTTGCGACAATTATAAACAAGTCAGTCTATCGTTTCTCTTGTTCGTCCATTTTGGTTTGTGATTTCTTTTAAATTAAGACATAGCGAACTGAAGAGCTTCTACTAGCAGGGAGTGAAAAATCCGGAGCTACATGAGAGGTCACAAACACGCATGCACAACTGAGGGGTACCTATCTCGAATGAGCGGTGACGAGGGGGTGGGGGCGGCCGACCGGCAACGGCGGCTTCCCGGAGCTCGCAAGCGACGTCTCACGCTAGCGCCGTGCCCGACGGGACGGAGGGGAAGTCCGGCGGCGGCGTCAGCGGCTAAGGTAAGCGCCATTTTCGCAGATTTCGACGTTGGGGAGCAGAGCTCAGATGATTCTGAGGAGATTTGGGAGGCGCAGGACCAGTGTGGCCTGTCATCAGACCCACTAAGGGCTTGTTCGCTTACGTGGGATTCATTCCGGCCGGAATAATAAATGTACGAAGAAAATTGTGATATGAACTCGGATTTATTCCAGATCAAAAATTAATTTATCAATCATGATAGGTAGAACAAGAGACCGTAGAGCCGGATTGGTTCCACACCTCTTGACTAGTGGATTGATTCCGAGCCTTTTGGTGTACCTATCATGAGCAAATTAGTTTTCGACCCGGAATAAATCCGGATCTCTTGCAGATTTTGTTGTTGTATTTATCCATTCCGATCGGAATTGATCCCGTGGAAACGAATGAGGCCTAAGCGGGGCAAGGATGATGGGAACAGGGTCCAGGTTTTGGCCGTTGGGGAGTGAGCTAAGCTCAGATGAGGAAGATGATTGTGAGAAGTTCAGGGAGTCTCAGGCGGTACTAGTGGCCACTGTTGTGAAGGAAACGACTAGTTCGTCGACGACACAGCGAATATGTAAGCCCAAATCGAAGTTTGAACGATCTAGGATGACTAATTTGGTCGCTCCTAAAGGGGGACGAAAAGCTTGGGGTGGTCGGCCATGGAAGGGGCCGCTACCGGAGAAGAGAATCTCACCTTATCTCTCGCTTGGCGACGTTTGGGTGAGAGATTGCAGGAAGGCGTCTAGAGTTTGGAGGGAGAAGAGGTTGATTGATGTGACCGGTGAGGTTGAACGGGGCAGTGCCGCGGCGGTAGATTCGCCGGCGACGGGTAGCCCGGCGGCGCCGCCCCTAGATGCAGATTCCAATTCAGATACTCTGGGAGGTGGAAGGGCGCGAAGTGGGCCGAGTCCTGGACGCGCTTCTGCTGGGCCGATTATATGGGCTGGGGGAGTCGCGTTGGTCCGGGTAGGGGCCCAAGCTCTTTTCCGGGGTAATGCAGTTGTGGGCCGGCTGTTCGCGGGCTGAGGAAGGCTACTTGTGCCGCCTGGCAGGCCTGGGGGGAGCGAACGTGACTGTTCGCATTCCAATCTTTTGCCGGATCCCGCACAGGAAAGAGAGGGTGGCGCTGGGAGTGGTGCGTCGAAGATGTGGCGTCGGCAGGGAGGAGGCAGGGGTCCAGCGAGGGACTTCCGCGCGGGTCCAGTGCAGCGTGGGAATTTCGGGGGCAGAATCGGAGGAGGGTTCCAAGGAAGAGGAGGCGGCTGGGAGTCTGGCAGAGGAGAGAGGTTCGAAAGGGGAGGTTTTGGAGGCGAGGGAGGATTTGGACAGGGAAGGCTTGGGCGAGGTTTTCATGCCGGAAGGGGAGAAGGTCAGGGTAGGTTGCCAATGAAGCGTGGGGGCAGGCAGGGAGCCGATGGCGATGCACACAGAGGTGACCAGCGGGGGTCGCGGGGGTGGAACAAGGGCTCCAGACTCCAGCAACTAGAGCAGAAGCCGGAGGCAAAGGTTGTAGGTGCGCAGGAAGGTGCAGATGCGGAAGATGTTGCTATGGAAGATGTTTCGGGTGATGGAGGCGATGGCGTGGAAGGAGGCCGGGGGGCACCAAAATGCTCTCGGTGTACTAAGAAGGGGCACTTAGCAGCCAAGTGTGTGACAGAGCTTTACTGTGTCATCTGTAACACACGTGATGATCACGCGAATCATAGGTGCCCGCTACTCAAGATGCCACGACCGGTGGCATACGCAGTGGGGTATGCGGTGCATGGTTTGGGCTTCTTTCACATCCCACATCCACCTTTGTCTAGGACAAAGAAGGAAGCGAAGTCTGTGTTGATTCGAGTTACAGGGGGCAGCTTAGCAAGGAGCAAGTGTTGGCACAGTTACAGAGATTATTTGGAGGGAAAGGAAAGTGGGAGGTGTTGGAGTTTGGTCATGAAGCTTTTGTGGCAAAGTTTCCAACCAAGATTGAGCTCCAGCGTGCTCTGGCTTTTGGAGGGGCTGATGTGAAGGGAGAGGGAGTTCCTTCTGGAGTGAGACTGATATTTGATGTTTGGCAAGAGAAGAAGGAGGGGTTCTCTCCCAAAGGTTTGGGTGAGAGTGAAGGGTTTGCGGGAGGAGCTGAGAGAGTTCCTGGAGCTTTGGGCTGTGGGTTCACTTGTGGGATCCACACAAACAGTGGATATGGAGACGACGCGGAAAAGTGATTTTGGGAGAGTCTTTGTGGCAGTGTTGAACCCACTTTTGATACCGGCTAAGCTTGATGTGGTGATAGGTGATCATTATTTTGAGCTGGAGTTTGAGGTAGAAAGAAAGGGGTTTGATGAAAATGGAGAAGAAACGGAGTTTGAGTGGACCGGAGTAGTGGAAGAGGAAGGGGAGGTGGAGGTGCATGATAGAGAGAAGGAAGAGGGCCGGGAGGCAAAGAGGCCACGCAATGAGAGTGTTAACAAGAGCTCGGGGGGAGGGAGTAGCAGTGGTGGTGTTGTGGCAAGTTTAAAGGAGAAAATTCAGAATATGAGTGAGGAGGAGTTTAAGTGTTTTCTCGTGAAACAAGCAAATGAGTTACTTGATAAGGTAGTGGACAAAACTTCGGAAGGGGTAACAGAGAAAGGGATCGCTGCTAATGCGGTGGATTTTCCCATGGAGGAGGTGGACAAAGGAGGAGAGGAGGTGGATGACTTGAGCCCGGTCCATGTGGAGGAGGGAGAGGTGTTGAAAGGGGCAACAGAGCAAGCTGCTATAAAGGAGATGACGCTCACACCTACAAGGTGCAGCCCCAGGCTGGTCAATGCTTCGGATGAGCATACATTGTCCAAGGTGGGGAAGAGGGCGGCACAGAGAAACTTGGAGCACTTAGATGGTAATATTTTAAACAATCCTCTTTATTCTCCTTTACATGCAGATACAATTCTTAATATTCAGAGTTTAGGAGTTTGTGTTAGTAATGATAGTAGAGATTTAGCAGATTTGTTAGAGAGGGTCAAGCTACCTAGCGATGATTTAGCTCAACCTAGGCTGGTAGATAACATAGAGGAAGATTTGTGGTTGAGTGAAAGTGAGGATGAGAATGTGGAATTGGTGGAGAATCTTGCTGTCAAAGAACTTTGTGGAGATCTTTTAGAGGAGGTCTTTGATGATGATAGTTATCACCTAGGGGGTGATTTTAAAACTACATCAAAGAGGTACAAGTCTCGTGCTAAGTCACGAAAGAGAATGGCTTGTAGAGTTGCGGCTGCCAAAATAACAAAGATGGTTTCCAAATGAGAGGAATATTTTGGAATAGCAGAGGTCTTAGTGACTTGGCTAAAAGACGATTTATTTCAAACTCTGTGAAGGAGCATAACCTAGAGTTCATTGCACTTCTAGAAACATGTAAAAAGGAGTTCTCCAAATCCACGCTTAATAATTTTGGCACTGGGAGAAACTTTATTTGGCACCGGACACAACCACATGGGAGATCGGGGGGTATATTGCTGGGTGTTAACATGGATGTCTTAGACATAGGAAGTATAGAGGAGGGCGATTATTTTGTGAAATTCAAGTTAAGAAGTAGAAAGGACGATTTCAAATGGATACTTGTTGGAGTCTATGGGGCAGCACAACCAGAATATAAAGAGAGTTTCTTAACTGAGTTAGTGCAAGCGTGTAGTAGGGAAAACTTGCCCATATTGATCGGGGGTGATTTTAATATCATCAGGAACTCGAGTGAAAAAAATAATGACAGATACGATGACAGATGGCCCTTCTTATTCAATGCCATTATAGATGGATTGAATCTAAGGGAAATTGAAATGTCAGGATGTAAATATACTTGGGCGAACTCTCTACCTATCCCAACGTATGAAAGGTTAGATAGAGTGTTAGCAAGCACCGAGTGGGAACAAAAAATACCCGCTAGCTACAGTGGAGGCGTTGACAAGGGAAATCTCGGACCATACACCACTTTTGTTAAATACAAGAGAGGGGTCGCTTGATAAAGGTCAACATTTGTTCAAGTTTGAATTACACTGGTTGCTTAAACCTGAATTCACAGATGTGGTAGCTGAGGTGTGGAGTAAAGAAAATAAAGGAGATACACCAATACAAGTTTGGCAAAATAAAATGAGAAGGTTGAGACAATACCTGAGAGGGTGGGCAAAAAACATTAAAGGAAAAAACAAAAAAGAGAAAGAGAGACTGATGGCACTAGCTAATGATCTCGACTTAAAGGCCGAGCACGCTGTGTTAACACAGCAGGAATGTGAGTTAAAGCAAAAGACTAAGGAAAGGCTGAATACCCTCCTTAGAGAGGAGGAAATATATTGGTCTCAAAGGGCTAAATCAATAGACATATTGGAAGGAGATAGCAATACAAGGTACTTTCAGTTGGTAGCTAATGGCAAAAGGAGGAAAACTAGAATTTTCAGGTTAGAACAGGAAGAAGGAATTATAGAAGGGGAGGAAAATCTGAAGAAATATATCACAAAGTATTATAAGGGGCTCTTTGGAGCTGAAAAGAGCAATTCCTTTACTCTGAATGAGGAAATGATTGAGGATATTCCCCAAGTTTCCCAAGAAGAGAACGAGATCCTCACCGAAAACTTTACAGAAAAGGAGGTACGGGAGGCTATTTTTCAAATGAAACATAACAAGGCCCCTGGCCCGGACGGGTTCCCTATAGAATTCTACCAACTCTTCTGGAATCTCATTAAAGATGACCTAATGGCCATGTTTAGAGAGTTCCATGATGGACATCTACCCAGCTCACACTTAAATTATGGAGTTATCTCGTTAATTCCAAAACTCGATGAGGTTAAAATGATCCAACGGTACAGACCACTCTGTATGCTCAATGTGAGCTTCAAGATCTTTACTAAAGTGTTGGCAAATAGGTTTACGGCTGTGGCAAATAGGATAATTAAACCAACACAAACAGCTTTCTTGCCAGGAAGGTATATCATGGAAGGGATAGTAATCTTACATGAAACCTTACATGAAATTTTATATGAAACATATGTGGTTTTATTAATTATTATGTAAGTCCGTAGCAATCGCACGGGCACGATACTAGTATTTTACAAAGGTAGTAAGCAGCAAGTAGTAGCGCACAACAGCAAGCAGGAGCGCAACAGTAGTGTGCAGTAGTGAGGCTTGGCGCCAAAACTTTTTTAAGATAAAAGCTGATTCAAAATGATTATTAAATGAATAACCGACCAACATTTACCTCTTCATCCAAACACCTCAAGGGGCAAATATTAGTAGAGGCAAATGAGAGGGGCAAAACATTTGCCTTGGGGTAAATATTTACCCCAAAGATCCAAACAGTGCCCATGTCATCACCCATCAAGTGCATTTCTCCTTTTTTATAATCAAAATACATATATTTGCCACCTGAAAGACCATTTTGCCCTCTTCTTTTTTTCCTCACGCTCGAGAAGTAGCTGGCTGCCTGGTTGCCGGCCGTGGCCGGCTACCGACCCTGGCTTCGGAGGTCGGCACGACGAAGCCTTGAGCGGCAAGTGCGGCCAGGACTTGGGTTGCCTGAGCGGTCAGGGCTTGGCCGGCCTGCGCGATGCGGCGACGGCCTGGCCGTCATGAACGAGCAACAGGGCATGGTCGGCAGGGGACGAGCGACGGTGCCGGTCGGCGAGAGGCGAGAGACGGGGCTTGGCCGGCCGGCGTGGACAAGCGGTGCTGCATGGCCGGCAAGCGCATGGACGGCAAGCCGGCGGGGATGTCTAGCGGGGATGTCCGGTGTGGCCTGTCCTGCGGGGACGAGCGGCGGGGCTTGGTCGGCAGGGATGAGCAGCATGTCGTCGTTCATTGCGCCAGCCATCTAGGATTCGGTCTCGAATGCGAAGTTGCGAACGGATGGAGGAGGCAGGGATGCGAACCGTCTGTGAGTAGGGATGCAACCGTCCACATAGAAAATACTAGGGGCAAGAATGTCCTTTCATGGCAACGTTGCTGGCTCCTCAACGTGAGGCAAAAGAGCTCCACACCGTGGGCAAGAGAGCACAACTAAAATTCAGGCGACAAAGAGCTCCCAAAGCATGAATCAAACTCCCCCTGAACAAATGCATTTTTCACAATTTTTCTCCCCTGATGAAAAACTCCTCTTGGATGAATGAATTGGGTACTCCCCCCTTGTTGGTAATGCATGAATCAAAAACTACAAATGCAAACATGTGCTTCTCAAATAGACAATGAGCACTACAACATGCTAAAAATGAGACATAGACAAGCAAGATAGCCGCATATTCAGTACAAGCATCGCCAACAAGATAGATAGGGACATATAAGCATGTGGCATAGCCATAAGCAGAAAGAAGCATTTTTTACAAAATTTTCCTCTCATGAGCATAAGACCTAAGCATGGTCAAAATGAGCACAAACAACGTATAACCCACAAACTTCATATGAGGTCACAAGTTCTCATCACAAGATCATCACAAACACCAACAAGCTATCTCATGTCATGTCAAAGTTACCGAACCATGTGTCCACTTTCTAAAAATGTGACTTCTCAATGGTGAACATCATGCAACAGTTTAGCACCCCAAATAAGGATTTTAAAGCACATATGACATGGAAGCATATTTTTCAAGCATAAGCATATCATATACCAAATTCATGATTTACAAATTAAACATGGTACATGAAGTGCCTTAGCATCTCCACAAGGTAATATGTAGGCTAAACATTCATGATGACAAATGGGTCTTTGACCCCATATGAAAACAACATTATTACCAAGCACAAATTAAACAAGATTTAGCCATATGAGCACAATTTGAGCATGAAAGGCATTCAACTCACAAAAGAGGATCCTATATAGCATTTTCACAAAGGTAAGCCATACACATGCATGTACATTCCAAAGCTACCAAGAGCATAGCTATACATTATAAGAGCTTCACTAGCAAAGTCATAAGCTCACATCCAGCACATCACTGTGACAAATGTATATAGAAGAAGCACATTTCTAAAGCATATGATACAAATGCAGTCTATGATACAAAGATGCAAACATGATATGATGCAAGAATGAAACCACGCCAAGCTCCCCGCAAATGAGCAAATGTAGCTTGGTCCAAAGCCTTTGTCAGGATATCAGCGAGCTGTTTCTCGGTTGGCACATGGATTAGGTCTATGTTTCCCTTCTCAACATTGTATCCCATGAAGTGGTACCTCACCTCTATATGTTTTACGGGGTGTAGCACTGGATTTTTGGCAACACTAATTGCACTCGTGCTATCACACATGAGAAGAACATGGGTACACTCCTCACCAAAGTCACTCAGCGTGTATGTGATCCAAAGTAGCTGGGAGCAACAACTAGCGACAGCTACATACTCAACTTCTGTAGTAGACTGAGCTACACTTGAATGTTTGCGAGAAGACCAAGAAATAAGCGAGGAACCCAAAAACTGACACGTCCCTGAAGTCTACACCCCGCAAAATCAGTATCCGAAAAACCAAGAAGCGAAAGAGAAGAGGACACCGAGTACCAAAGACCAAGCTCAGGAGTCTATCGAAGATATGTGAAAATCCGCTTGACGGCCTGCCGATGTTTAGTCCTCGGCAACACCTAAAAACGAGCGCACAGACATACAGAAAACTGAATGTCCGGCCTCGTCACCGTCAAGTACAAGAGGGAGCCGATCATGCTCCGGTACTCCTTCTGGTCCATGAGCTCTCCGTCCTCGTCCGCATCCAGCATTGTAGTCGTACTCATCGGCTCTGAAACACTAGCAACCAAACAACGAGAAGAGCCGACACACTTAGAAAAATCGGCTCTGAAAATCTAACACTCGGGGATGATCGTGCACACAAGATCACCTCAAGAATCCAAAACACGAGAAGCGCCCGTCTTGAAACGGACCTCAAAACCCTCATAAAGAAGTTGGGACACCAAATGAAGATTGAACCCCAAAGACTTGACAAGAGCAACCCGCCTAAGAGTCACAGACTCACTCACCTTCATCGTGCCCACTAAAAGCACTCTAGCTTTCCCATTATCCCCAAAAGTGATGTACTCTTTGGTCATCACCAGGGTGAGGCTGGAGAACCACCTTCGATCTCCGGTCATGTGTCAAAAGCAACCGGAGTCGATTAACCAAGAGCCCTCCATGCCTCCCACCTGAAATTCAAAAACAAGAGTGAGAGTGAGCAAACAACTCAGCACTGGGTTAGTACAAAAAGAATCAAACCAGTACTGTGTCATTTGCTCAAAAAGTGAGGTTAGCAAAATCCATCCTATCACTCTTACGCGTACCACGAGGTGCAGACCGTGTCCCGTAGCTCCTCTAAGACCTAAAGTTCATACTTAGTGCATCTTGGCCTATATTGGTTTTTGTGATAATGACAAACATAATTACTTGTATTTAATGGTTAATTGAGGTGTGTGCAAGATATAATCAAAAGAAAATAAGATCTTAACTAAAGGGAGGCACCAAACTCCAATTCGACTTTTCAACTCAAATCAAGGATTAATTTCATTTTATTTCCGAATTTGAGTATAGGAAACACCGTATTATAAAGGGGATGCGAATTGACCGCTTTGAGATGCTAAAAGTGCTTAGAGAGATGACCTAAGTGAGTGTGAGGAACACCAGACTGACACGTGCACATATGCTCTCTTTCCTTAAATTTCCAGGTGTTGTCGGTAGTACCGATATGAATTCACTAGCTAGTTTTTCCCAGATCCTCGGTAATACCTACCCGAGGTTGGTAGTACCGGTAAATGCTGTAAGTGCACAGTAACATCTAGTTTTGGAGTTTTGGTATTTATACCCCCTTCTCCCTCTTCATTTGCTGCCGACCAACCATGGGACAAACACTCAATAAAGTCCTTGTGCTATGTGCAACCCAAGATCCGTTAGTAGCCGTTGACGCTGGATCCTGGATCCTTGATGAAGGGTTTTCTCCAATCCACGCTGATCGTCATGACCTCCTGACCGGGCTGTGGTGGCCCAGGGTTAGTGGTCGTTGGCGCCGACTCCGGGATGGATGTCGCATGAAGCTCGTGGACGAAGACTCCGACGAGTACTTGAGCGCGAGTGGAACCAAGCTTCGACAAGACGTTTGCTACAACGTTGTTGTCGTGGACGACGTGGTGGAACTCAAAACCATAGAATTTCTTCTTGAGCTTGCGAACTTCCAGGCAGTAGGCATCCATGTTCTCCTTGTTGTGGTCCCAAGACTTGTTGGCTTGGTTGATAACCACTGCGGAGTCGCCATAGACTAGTAGTCACTTGATGCCTAGTGAGATTGCGAGGCGGAGCCCATGGAGTAGGGCTTCGTACTCGGCTTCGTTGTTTGAGACCTTCCAGAAGATCTGCAGGACGTGCTTGAGTTGTTTGCCCTTTGAAGAAATCAGGAGTACCCCTGCACCGCGCTCTCGAGCTTGAGTGGGCCATCGAAGTACATCACCCAATGCTCTAGTCGCTCTGTTGGAGTTGGTAGCTGATTCTCCCGCCACTCTGCCATGAAGTTGACTAGTGCTTGAGACATGATAGCAGTGCGTCGCTTGAAGTCGCTGTTGAGGGCGCCAAGTTCGACCGCCCACTTGGAGATTCTTCCAGTATCATCTTGATTATGGAGTATGTCACCGAGGGGATAGTCGGTGATGACGATGATTGAGTACTTTTGAAAATAGTGTCGTAGCTTTCGCGAGGTGATGAGTACTGCGTAGAGTAGCTTCTGGACCGGCTGGTACCGTGCCTTGGACTCGGACAGGACCTCGCTGATGAAGTAGACTGGTTGTTGGACTAGGTAGTCGTGGCCTTCTTCCTCCCGCTCGACAACGATGGCAGTACTGACCACATGAGTAGTCACAGCGAGGTAGAGCAGTAGCTGCTCCTATTTGCGAGGAGCTGTGAGGACTGGTGGCTTCAACAGGAAGTCTTTAAGCTGCGTCAAAGTTTGATCAGCCTCCTTAGTCCACACGAACTTCTCTTGGTGCTTGAGTAGTTTGAAGAAGGGTAGTCCCCGTTCTCTGAGCTTCGAGATGAATCTGATCAGGGCCGCCATGCACCCGGTCAGCTTCTGGACATCCTTGATGCAGGTTGGAGCTTTCATATTGGTGATGGTGGAGATCTTCTCGGGGTTGGCTTTGATGCCACGATGGCTTATGATGAAGCCGAGTAATTTCCCAGAGGGTACGCCGAAGACGCACTTTTTGGGGTTGAGCTTCCATTGGTAGTCTCGCAGAGATGCGAAAGTCTCTTCAAGATTGGCGATGAGCGTGTTAGAATTTCTGGTCTTGATGACCATGTCATCCACATAGGCTTCAACGTTCTTATTGATCTGCTTCTTGAAGCATGCCTAGATGGCTCATTGGTAGGTGGCGCCAGTGTTCTTCAACCCGAACGACATCATCGTGTAGCAGCAGGCGTTGAACGGGGTGATGAACGCGGTCTCTCCTGGTCTTCTTCCTTGATTGCGATCTGGTGGTACCCGGAGTAGCAGTCGAGGAAGCAGAGCGTGTCGCTGCCCATCGTAAAGTCGATGACTTGATCAATCTGCGGTAACCCGAAAGGGTCCTTGGGGTAGTGCTTGTTGAGGTCGGTGTAGTTGACGCACATCCTCCACTCGTTCGTGTTCTTCTTGCGGACGAGGACGGGTTGGTGAGCCACTCAGGATGGAAGATTTCTCGGATGAAGCCGGTCGCGAGTAGTTTGGCGAGTTCTTTCTTGATGGCGTCTCATCAGTCGTCAGCAAAGCGGCAGAGATGTTATCGCTTGGGGTAGCTTTAGGATCGACATTGAGTGAATGCTCGATCAGCCTCCTAGGCACACCTGACATGTCCGCTGGCTTCCACGCGAAGATGTCTCGGTTAGCTTGGAGGAAGCTAATGAGCGTGTCTTCCTATTTAGGGTCGAGCCCCGCGCCGATCATGGTAGTCTTGCTGCTGTCACCGGTCCCGAGGTCGATGGCCTTCACCTGTACTTCCTCAGTTGGCTGAGGTTTGTTTGAGGTGTCAGTCTTCTCAGGTATCTCGAGTTCGATTGGCGCGAGCTTCTTGGATGCAACGAAGACTTCCATCATTGCGTTGGGTACTTGATTGGTTACTGCGAGTTCCACAGCTTCGGTGTCACAGTCGTAAGAAATCTTCAAGTCCCCTTGCAGCGCGAGTACTCCGGTAGGTCTTGGCATCATGAGTACCAAGTAGGTGTAGTGGGGGATCACCATAAACTTGGCGATGGCTGGCCTGCCGAGAATGGTATGATAGGATGTTTCGAAATCCGCGACCTCGAACTTGATGTACTTGGTGCGGTAGTTCTCCCTTGTCTCCCCAAAGGTAAATGGCAGAACCTCAGAGCCGAGTGGTATAGTTGTGTTGCCTAAGATGATGCCGTAGAAGGGTGATGTACTCTTGGTGGGCATGTCGGTGATGTCGAGCTTCATCTTCTTCAAGGTCTTAGTGAAGAGGACATTGAGTCTGCTCCCGCCGTCAATGAGTACCTTGTTGAGTTTGGAGCCCGTGACCACTGGTTTTAGGACTAATTAGAAACGTCCTGGCTCAGAGAAGCTTGTCCATTCATCCGCACTGGAGAAGGTTATGGGTACCTCCGACCACCATAGAGGTGTCGGCACCGCTGGTTCAATGTTCAAGACTTCCCATAGGGTGAGCTTCTGCGACCGCCTGGTGGGTAGTCCACCGAACAGGACATTCATCGTCTTGTCAGGTTCTTGGAAGTCGTCATTGCCTTCGTCGACTTTCTTCTTGCCCTTCTTGTTGTGAGGAGGCCGTGGCTCAGGAATATCTTTGAGTGCTCGCCGGAGTTGATAGCACTGATCGTTCATGTGATTGTCGTCCAGATGCCACATACACTTCTCTTTGAGCAAGTCTCTGAAGCCGCCAGAGGTCTTTTTGGTGTTGTCCTTCGTAGGGTGTTGTGTAGTCGTGACTGTGTTGTTTGGATTGTGCTTGCGGTTAGGACCCGAGTATTTGTTGTTGCGACTCCCTTGATCCTTATTATTGTTGTTGCTGCCCGTGTTGTTTTTGCTCTTGCCGCGAATGGAGTCGTACTTGGTGTTCGCCTTGTCCTCTTCGTCGACCCATGAGGTGACCATGTCTTTGAGCTTGGTGATGGAACTCGGGAGACGGCGATCGAAGTCTTCGAAGGTGCGACGGTGGTAGAACCCGTCTTGGAAGAGGTCGATAACTTCTTTGTTAGTAACGTAGACTACAGTCGCACGCTTGTTGAAAAAGTGACGCATGTACTGGCAGAGCGTTTCGCCTTGCTCGTGCTTGACCATCACCAAATCCATGTGAGTACCCGAGTGCCCCATGGCACCCGCAAAGTTGCTGGTGAACTGGGCCTTCAGCTGGTCCCAGTGTTCGATCGAGTCATGTGACTCGAGCCATGTGAGTGGAGCCTGGTCCAGACAGAAAGGGAAGTAGTACTTTGCGTCATTGTCGCCACCAGCGTTTTTGATGGCCAGGGCATAGCACCTGAGCCACTAAACTGGGTCTTCCTTTGCGTCGTACTTGTTGATCCTGAGAGGTTTGAATTTCTCAGGAAGAAGCAGATCACGAAGTCATGCAGAGTAGGCGGGGAAGCCATCGCTGTCGCCGACTTTGGTAGTCTTCTTGACGCAGCGGATCTCGTTAATCCTGTGGCGGGTATCGTAGCCGCCGTGTGCGTTGCCGGTGGTGTGGTTGTTTACGTGTCCTCGGCCTCCGCGATCGCCACCGCCATTAGCTCTTCTACCGCCACCATGGGAGGAACTACCGCTGTTGCCGCCGCCACCATCGCCCCCGCCGCTATTGCCACCATGTGAGGGTCCTCCCGCAGAGGCTCTAGAGCGGTTGGGGTTTGGCTGGTGTTCTCCACGGACGTGGTTGCATCCGACTTCTGCTAGGGTGCGGCTGCGACTAGTGGCTTCGTGGTTTCCGGCTCTGGTGGTTCTGTTGTTGACCCGCATGAAGTAGGTGTTCTCAGCAAGCTTGGCGATGAGTTCGCCTGCGCGGTGCCCCTGAGTTGTTCGTGCTATCATGGTGATAGACATGAGGCATTGCTCAGGGGTGGTGTGTACCCAGTTGGCGACTTGATCCAGAGCCTCATTGAGGTTCCGAATGGGGAGAGCCTCCCGGAGCCGCCGGTGTCGATCGACTCGCTTCCTGTTGCGGTCGCGCCAAG
Source organism: Cenchrus americanus (assembly GCA_947561735.1). Lineage (NCBI taxonomy): Eukaryota > Viridiplantae > Streptophyta > Magnoliopsida > Poales > Poaceae > Cenchrus > Cenchrus americanus. The sequence goes on from OX387239.1 coordinate 131,722,298, forward strand.
CGTTCTTGGCTTCGGTAGTCTCATCCACGGGTGCATTGGCTGATTCCTAATCTTCTGAGATGTCTTCTAGGTACTGATCAAGTCGGTTCTCTGAGGTTCCAGCTTCCCCATTTGCCATGAAGACTGCACGGTCAGGTGTGCATAGTCCGGAATCGCTAGTCGCCACCTCAGTGGGTGTGTGCTCGTCTTCGTTTGGAGCTAGCGGTGTCCCCTCCTGGAAGGGGAGTGTCTTGAGGTAGGAGACACATCGCGAGTTGTCGTTAGTCAGGTTTGCGGGCTTGCTGTCGGGCCAGTAGACGAATCTACTGGCGAGAGTAGATGTAATGACCAAACCAGCAGCAGGACCTGACAGCGGCTCCTCGGTTGTGTTGAGCTCGGACTCGGATTCGATCGAATCCGAACCGAAGTCGAACTTGTAGGAGGAGTTCGAGTTGTAGTCAGGGATGGTGCTGGAGTCCGAGGAGTACTCAGAGATGATCTCCTTGCCGACCCGGCGTGGGACAAGCGCATCCATGTAGGTTGTAGTTGTGTTGCGGAGGCCGTACGGGGAGTGCTCGTGGGGAGGACCATTCCATATGATAGCTCAGGAGCCAGCTCACGTGGTTCGATCCAGGGTGACGTCGAGTTCGAGTTGGAGGTGGATCCAATCTCGAAGTCGGTGGCTTGGTTGTATAGCGAAAATTCATCGATTTTTTCGATGAGTTGGCCCGTGACGACTTCGGGAAGTGTTACGAGTCCGGTCTCTGGGTCCGGGGTCATGGTGAGGTAGCGCTGGAATGAACCAGCGCCGTCGGCAGTGTAGACCCAGGAGCCGAAGATGAAGGTGTCGTCGCGGTTGAAAGTGACGGTTGGCTTGATAACGATTGAAGCCGTCGAGTTCGCCATGAGATCTTCGGTGAGATCCCCTACCTGGCGCGCCAGCTGTCGGTGTTTTAACCCGGCAACCTACCAAGGGGGGTACCTGAGGTAGATGTTTGTGGCCTCGCCGAGATTGGGAACTCGAAGGAGAGACACGTGGCACACAATTTAGACAGGTTCGGGCCGCGAGGTGCGTAATACCCTACGTCATGTATGTTGCGTAGCTCTGGATTGATTGGGTGTGTTTACAAAATGACGCCGATGATGAAATAGGGGTCCCTACCTCGCTTTATATAGTCTGAGAGCAGGGTTACAAGTCGGTTTGATAGGAGAGTACTAGTCCTCCGTATGCCTTGTGCTTCACACCATCTGGTGCCGTGCAGCCCAAGTCGAGTAGTCCCAGGGGCTCACGCAGTAGTCGGTCCCGGTACCCACCTAAGTAGTGGGCCCAGGGAGGTCCGTATGATAGGTGAAGCTCAAGTAGAAGCCCCAGAAGTTGAAGATGGTGATGATGGACCCATTCAATGTCAATCTCAAGCACCACACCAAAGAGTACATCAAATGGTTCAACGAGACCATCCCGTTGATGACATTCTTTGAAGCATCCAAAGAGGGGTAACAACTCGCTCAAGATTGTCAAATTTTTGTGTATTTTACTCGTTTCCTCTTTGGAACCCTTAGTGTGGAACAAGCTCTTGAGGACCCAGATTGGATTATTGCCATGGAGAAAGAGTTGAACAACTTCAAAAGAAATGAAGTGTGGGCATTGGTGCCAAGACCCAAGCAAAATGTAATCGACACCAAATGGGTTTTTAGGAACAAGCAAGTTGAATTTGGTGTCGTCACAAAGAACAAGGCAAGACTCATCGACAAAGGCTATACTCAAGTTGAAGACTTGGACTTTGGAGAGACTTATGCTCTGGTAGCAAAGGCTTGAGTCAATTCGTATCATTTTTCCCTATGCTACTCATCATGTCTTTAAGCTTCATCAAATGGATGTCAAGAGTGCCTTCTTGAATGGACCTCTCCAAGAAGAAGTTTATGTTGATCAACCACCCGACTTTGAAGATCCAAACTTCCCAACCATGTGTACAAGCTCCATAAGACACTTTATGGGCTTAAGCAAGCTCCTAGAGCATGGTATGAATGCCTTAAGGATTTTCTTCTCAAGAACTGCTTTGAGATAGGCAAAGCTGATTCTACTATGTTCATTCAAAGAAATGGAAAAGATATCTTTGTGTGCCAAATTTCTGTTGATGACATTATCTTTGGGTCTACTAATGATAAATTTTGTGAGGAGTTTAGTAGGATCATGACCAAGAGGTTCGAGATGTCTATGATGGATGAATTGAAGTTCTTCCTTGGGTTTCAAATCAAGCAATTGAAGGAAGGGAGTTTCTTGTGTCAAACCAAGTATGTGAAGGATATGCTCAAGAGGTTTGACATGGTCGATTCCAAGCCCATCAAGACCCCATGGCTTTAAATGGACATCTTGATCTTAATGAAGAAGGGAAGTCGGTCGACCAAAAGGTATTTCGTTCCATGATTGGCTCCCTCCTTTATCTTTGTGCATCTAGGCCCAATATAATGCTTAGTGTGTGCATGTGTGCATGATTTCAAGCTAATCCTAAGGAGTTTCATCTAATAACTGTTAAGGGAATCTTTAGATATTTGGTACACACCCCTAACTTAGGGTTATGGTATCCCAAGGGCTCCACTTTTGATTTGCTTGGCTATTCCGATTCGGACTATGTCAGTTGCAAAGTAGATTGAAAGAGCACTACTAGGATTTGCCAATTTCTTGGTAGGTCTTTGGTATCGCGGAGCTCAAAGAAGGAAAATTCAATTGCTTTATCCACGGCTCAAGCCGAGTATGTGGCGGCCGGTGCGTGTTGTGCACAACTCTTGTGGATGAAGCAAATGTTGAGTGATTACGGTTGTGAGTTTAGTAAGATTCTATTCTTGTGTGACAATGAGAGTGCCATAAAGCTAGCAAACAATCTGATGCAACACTCTAGAACAAAGCACATAGATATTCGACATCATTTTTTAAGGGATCATGAGGCTAAGGGAGATATTGCTCTATGTCATGTGAGCACCGAGAGGCAACTTGCCGATATCTTCACTAAGACTATAGATGAGGAAAGGTTTTGTGCTTTGGGAAGTGAACTAAATATCTTGGATTCTCATAACTTGGCTTGACTTGTTGCACACAATTATTTGATGCCTATATAGAGAGAAAAATGCTTTAATTTTCTTGATTTTGTGTGTGTCTTACAAAATTGCTTCTTCCCATGATCTTTGGTGATTATAGCTTTGCTTGATTGATTGTGCCTGATCACCAAATATTATGGTTGTTCTACATGTTCCTAGCACTTTCTCCCTATCTATCTCAGCTCCCATCCTAAATCTATCTAGGAAAATCTGAAGTCCATCGGTAGTACCAGCACAAGGCGGGAACTACCACCCTAAGTTCACTGTTGGAATTTCGAAAATTATCGGTAGTACCGGACCCTGTCTTTACTACCGCTAAGCTCTCACTAGCAGAATTATTTTGGACCTCGGTAGTACCGGACTCAGGTCAGTACTACTGATAAGAGCTCACTAGAGGAATTTATCTTGGACCCCGGTAGTACCGACCCAGTGCCGGTACTACCGATAAAGTTCGTGTGGGTATAAATACCCCATAGGGTCGCCTGAACCCTAAGGATTCTTTTCTAACCGTGGCGCCTCCTTTCTTCCTCTCTCTCAAATCCACCAAGTAGATCTCAAGTTTGGACCGTGGATTCGTGAAGCTCTTCGTTTCTTTGGATTCCCCATCCCTCGGAACATCCGATCCACTCCGGGAGTTCTTCGATTCGCGCGGGAAAAGCTCAAGGTATTTCATTCAAAAATCCCGACGCTCGATCTCTCAATGCCGTTGTTTCTAGGACCAATGCTTTAGGGAATCATCTTCATTCTTGTCCTAGAACACATACCTATGATCTTAGAAACTTTAGTTGGATGAATCGCTTGTTCCTCGAATCTTTAGCACTATTATGGTCAGTATCGGTACTACCGGCCCCAGGCCGGAAGTACCGACAGCCGCCAGTCACAGTTTCTATGGCTCAAGAAAGCTTTCAATCCATTTCAAATCCTTTCCAATCATCTTATGCCTCATTTCCACATCTTCTTAGATGGCTCGTGAAGGAAAGTAAGTGGCTCAAAAGGGCTCCCACGATGATGTCCCCATTACCCAAAGGAAGAGGAAGGTGGGCACTAGCGCTCAACACCCACATGGTCGTGGCCGCACCGTTCCTCCAGCTGCACCTCGTCGATCCACCGAGCAAGGTCACCGTGCCCATTCCAAGCAAGCTCATGCACCAGATGACCATTATGATGACTATGAAGACATCTCTATGGACACTCTCGCTCAGTTTGTGTTGAGACCATCCATTCCTCCTCGTCCGGCTATCCATGGTATCCAAAAGATGGTAGACTACAAGAGTGGCACTCATGATGTCTACAAGGAGAGGTACTCTTACCCGGCCTTGTATCAAAAGGAGCTCACCTAAGATATCCGCTTTTGGTTTAAGTTCAATGCGAATTGGTATGAGTCTATCATTTTGGCAAAGGGAAACCTCACCATGGAAATGAAGTCCATCCATTGGGAGCATTTGAGGTCACTCAATGTACCAGCCATGAATGAGGCCATTGATATTTGTCATGCCAAGGGGATGAATCACATCATGGCTATGAACTATCATTGGAATGAAGAAGTGGTGGCTCAATTCTATGCCAATCTCTATGTCAAGTGCAAGACCAAGACCTTCTATTGGATCTTACAATGGAAGCCTATCTCAGTCACCTATGAGAGGTTTTCCCGAATTCATGGATTTAGCTCAGAGGATCTTGATCGTCCAAAGCTCCATGGTGGAGAAATCCCACTTAACAATGAGATGGCCTTTATGTATGACACCGCTTATGGCAATGTCGAGTTTGGCACTACTCATGGGATGAAGCCCGTCTATAGGATCTTGAACCAACTCTTCTGTTACACCATGACTCCTAAGATTGGCGACAACTACATCATCTCCAACATCACCAAAGAGTTGCTTAAGGATGGGTCCCAACCAAGAGGCTTTTAGTGTCTTTGACTTCATTTGGAAAGAGATCATTGTGTGCTCCGTGTCCATGAACAAGAGTTACCAATATGCTCCTTGGATCTTCAAGATGATTTGTGAGGTCACCATACTCACAAACAAGATTCACACCACCTACAAGCCAAACAAGGGCAACATAGAGTGTCTTCTCAAGTTGGGCAAGAATGCCCCTCCTAGGCCCTCATCCTCAGCAGGCCCTTACTTAGCTGGTCCCTCTACTCATGATGCTCCATCATCCTCTCAGGGACCGTCTCAGTCTAAGGGCAACCTTCCCCCCGGCAAAAAGAAGAGTATCTTCAACTTTCTATCTCAGGGACTCTTTGCTTATTTTAATGTGGGAAAGCACAATGCCTAGGAGATCTGTGCCCACATGCAGCACATAGATGAGCAGCTCCTTAGGTTGGAGACTCGTCAGAAGGCCTTGCTCTCACAACACAACATCGAGCACTCTCTCGTCCGTGAGCCTATGGACTTCCTCCTCCACCGGTCTTCTACAACCCTTGGGAGGCATATGGTGACACCTCCATGATGTATGGAGTGCCTCCGGTCGACATTGATGATGAGGACTCTGGTGGTGGTGAGACTGACGAGAAAGACTCCCCTCCGGCTGTCCACTCCCCACATGGTGATGACGATTGAAGGGCCTCCTCTTTTTTGGCACTTGATGCCAAAGGGAAAGTGAGATCACTATTGTCTATGTGGAGATGTGGTGTATCGTCTTTTTTATCTATCTATCTATCTTAGGCTTGTGGACATGTATGAACTTATGTGTGTGGTGTGATGGATGTGGTGAAGTGGTGAACTAGAACTTTTAAATTTGTAAGACTTATGTGTGCTAGTGTGGAACCTATTTATCTATGTGTGATGCTATGTTGTGTGATGATTGTTATTTCTCACTTTGTTGATTTGGATATCATGTCATATGCATCACAGTTATTAATTCACTTATGCACTTGTGTATGCAAAATGAGACGGAAACTTTTGTTAAATGTGTGATGGGCATTTGAGGCCTCTATAAAAATGAAGCACACAATTAGGGAGAGCTTTTCTCAAAATTGTTGGATAGACACATCTTTATTTGAAAACGAATTGTGTTGTCATCAATCACCAAAAAGGGGGAGTCTGAAAGTGCATATTGGCCCCTAATTGTTTTGGTGATAATGACAAACACAATTAGTTGTATTTAATGGTTAATTGAGATGTGTGCAAGATATAATCATAAGAAGTAAGATTTTAACCAAAGGAAGGCCCAGAACTCCAATTCAACGTTTCAACTCAAATCAAGGCTTAATTTCATTTTATTTCTGAATTTGAGTATACGAAACACCGTACTATAAAGGGGGATGCGAATTGACCGCTTTGAGATGCTAAAAGTGCTTAGAGAGATGACCTAAGTGAGTGTGAGGAACACCAAGCCAACACGTGCACATATGCTCTCTTTCCTTAAATTTCCAAGTGTTGTCGGTAGTACCGACCAGGGGTCGGTAGTACCGATATGGGTTCACTGGTGAGTTTTTCCCAGACCCTCGGTAGTACCGACCCGGGGTCGGTAGTACCAATACGCCTTCACTGTTTAATTTCCTAGCAACCATCAGTAGTACCGACCCGGGGTCGGTAGTACCGATAAATGTCGTAAGTGCATAGTAATGGCTAATTTTGGGGCTTTGGTATTTATACCCCGTTCTCCCTCTTCATTTGCTGCTGACCAACCACGTGACAAACACTCACTAGAGAATTCACTCTACTCCTCCTCTCCCTCTTACTGCTAAGACTTGATTCCTTTGAGCTAGGGCTTGAGTGAGGAAGTGATTCAAGGTGTGAGATTGAGTAGCTTTGAGAGCCACTTCAATTCCCTTCATCTTAAGAGCACTTCAAGCATCTCTGGGCAATGATCCGCATTTGTTACTGTTGAAGCTTGCTTGTAGATGGTTAGGCGTCACCCATTGAGTGGCCTCTTTGTGTGGAGCACCCAGGATCATTTGTATTTCCCCTCTCCTTTGTGGAGAAATTCTTAGTGAGCACCAATCTTCCTTTGTGGGGATTGGGTGAGACAAGAGGATCTTGGTGATAGCCTTCCATTTGTGGGATCCTCAATGGAGATGTAGCTTCCTTAGTGGGAGTGAACTTCTGATTAAATCTCTTGTCTCTAGCTTGTTTGAGTTTTTTGCATTTTGCTTACCGTAGAAGCTTGTTTGTGCCCAATCTGCTTATTTATTGTGTCCCTATATATATCTCTGGTTGCAAGAGGTTCCCAGCATCTAAACTCAACTTTTGATTCAAGTAGAATTGCTAGAATCGCTCTCCATTTCAAATTTCATTCTAGTCAACTATGTGTGGTCGGTAGTACCGCCCCTGTGCTGGAAGTACCGAGCCCCTGAGTAGTTCCGACACAGTGTCGGTAGTACCGACCAGGTTTTAACTGATGCATTTTGTTTCAGAGATTTGAAGTGATGATATTCACCCCTCCCTCTAGGCACCACAAGGTCCTTTCAGCCATTTGTGAAGGAACGTCCAACAAACTCACCACGCCTAAACCCAGCACGCCTACCTATATCTTTCTGAGGAGGCACACCCCATGTAGGAAACTCACACCTCTCTCGAGGGTAAATGGTATGCACCACACCCTCACCCCTAAGCACCACACGATACTCAGGTACACCACGAGAAGGGTGGTACCGGTCTTTGTTTGCCGTCTCTCTAGCAAACCTATCCTCACGCTTCCTTCTAAAGTAAAACTCAGCTAGGTGACCATCCCTCCTACAATGATCACAATGGAATGGGATTGACTTTGGCTTTGGCTGAGGCTTTGGGTTCTCTCTTGGTTGAGGCTTCTCCTCACTCGGTTTCTCTCCCTTCTTCCCAAAAAACTCGTTCCCCAATTCACTCTTGAACTTGTGGAAGTTGTTTGTTTGTGGAGGAAACACGAGAGGATCTGGGGTTGTGTCTAGTCGGTTCCTAAGTGGGTTTGGCTTAGGAGCATAGGCATTCTTATGGAAGGTTATTGGTGGAGCTGGGATATCACCAATCTTCTCCTCACCACTGCACTCCCCAATCTTATTCGACCCAAGCATTTGCCCATCATAGCGCTTGTTGTTGACGGTCCTTACAACAAAGATTCAACCGTCAAAACCTTGAGTTCGAGAGGAGTATATGAGAAGTTTCATGCACATTTTTAGTACTAATCAAGTTCCACGAGTTATGTTGTGAATTTCATAGGCAGGTACACATTTTGGGAGAAATTGGAACCAACGTGCCATAGTTGCCAAGCACGACCGAACCACCTAGTCCGGCTGTCCCTGTAGGTGCGGCCGGCCCAGTAGGTGCGGTCGGCCCTGCAGGTGCGGCCGACCCTACCTCGTGGCTCATCCCTAGTCTAGAGCACCTCCTCTCCCTCGAGCAATACTTGTACGAATGAGATTCATGGAAGAAACATCAGTTTAATCAAATGGTAGAGGCTAGGATCACTTGGATCAATGGGTCTACTTGTCCGGCCGCTCAACCGCCACAACCATCATTCAGAGGAGATCCTAGGCGTCCCTGAGCATAGGCGGTGGATCACATGACACGGAGGTGGGCTGGCCGCACCTAGAGGGCCAGCCGCACCTATCCATTCACGTGCCGGGCGAAACCGACCCAAGGAGCTGACCTACAACCGCCTCAGGAACAGTGATCAAGGGCATCCAAGGCGAGAGGCAGTGGATCACTGGGCTGGCCACACCTAGTGAGCCAGCCGCACCTGACATCTTCCCCCACATGCTCCACCGACCCTTCTTGCCTATAAAAGGCACCTCACACTCGCTGGATTGAACACACAATGCAGGAGCATCTCCATTTATCTCTTTTGTCCATTTAGAGTAGGATTAGTGTAGCTTGGGAGTTAGAGTCGAGTCGAGCTAGTCTTGGGGTTCCGAAGGAGTCTTCTTCAGAGTTCTGGTACTACTCTTGTATCCTTTCTTTGTTTAGACTCAAGTACAATTCAAGTTATCTTTCTATCTTACCTTTCGAGTCAATTACATTCAGCTTTTACTTTGCTCTAGAAGACTTATTCTTGGTTTAGACTAAAGTTAATTTCGTCTTGGTTAGCATAGCTCTCTTTAACCCTATAATGTTGTGGTCGTTCTTCGCTTGATCTCCGGTGGTTCACGGGAGAGAGAGACCTTCCTTTGTGATATCCGGGGAAAGGTTCTTTGGTTCGCTGTGAACGCGGTACTCAAAGCTTACCTTAGTCTTAGATTGGTGTCCCGTTCAATGGAATAGTTGTGGTACCCTAAGGAGGTGACAGCTCCGGACGGGCTCTGTAGTCCACCACGTTAGTTCAGGCCGGTAGGATTCAACGTGTCATCGTTCTCCCTTCTCATCCCAGTTTGAGAGCGCGGCTTTGCATGCCCCTACAGCACTAGAAGAGCTTGTCGAGTTTACCTTGCCTTGGTTATCCTTTGCCTTAGTTCTTTGCCTAGAGTTAACAAGAATAGATAGATTGTGTTAGGGTCCTTTCTTGTCTCGTTTTCCTCCCATCTCGCTAGATCCCCTCTAGTCTTTTATCAAGATCTCCTTGTGTGTGTCAAGTTATCCTTGAATATGTTTATTCTTACCCCCGCTATAGCTCTTTACCAAGTCTTAACTTTCTCCACTGTTTATTCGATCATCTTTGCCGTAGTGCCTCCCTTGGGAAAATATAAATACAATAACCCAAATACCACCGGGTGAAGTGCTACAACAGTAATCCGTGCGCTTGCGGACCTTTCTGTGATCGTGTGTTTTACTAAAGACGTTCCCTAGCATGTTACTAGAGGTGTAAACCCAGTAGCGACACTTGCGAGTGCCTCGAGCATTCCTGGAGCTGTCACCGTAAGTGCAACCTTAGTGGTGAGGCTAAGGAACGTCAACACTTGTATGCCTCAATCATCATCCTAAGCTGAGACTCATGACCCGACAACCAACCCATCATTTTCCTCAACTCACCATTCTCATTCTACAAGCGATCAACATAGTGTGCAAGCTCTAAATTCTTCACAGCATTTATTTCACAAGTAGAGCATGAAGTAGGAATAGGAGCTTTCAGCTTAGCCTCTAGAGATCTAGCATAACAAGTGATTCATCTAGCTTCTCATGCAAAGCAGGACAAAAAGTGCAAGCACAAGCAAGGAGGGCCTAGATTTCATCTCATCTAGCTCAACCCTAAGCGCATCTAGTTCCTCAACCTTGGAGGCATACTTTTCCTTAAGCACAATCAAATCACCAAGGAAAGTAGAACAATCAGTGCATTCAGGTTCATCAGTCACAATAGGAGTAGACTTCAGAGATTCTATTTAAGCCCTAGCATCAACAAGCAAAGACTCTAATCAACCACCTTCTCCTTAGCCTCTCCAAGAAAAGACCTATACTCCCTCTTTTCCTTGTTGGTCTTTCTAAGCACATCATCACGATTGTCAAGCAATTCATTCAACCTAGCATTCTCCTCTACCAAGAATCATTGTTTACCTCATCCTCGGAGTCAGAGTTCGAGTCATCCTTCTTGCTCTTCTTGCCCTTGGAGCTGTGTGTGCCATGCCACAAAAGCCCTGGGCGGCAAAGCATATGTCGTTGATGTTCTTGCTTGACCGCTTTCCCTTATGCCGATCCTCTTCTTCATCACTTGAGCTCAATGAAGAGTAGCAGGAACTTGAGTCGATGTCGCTCGCTCCGGCAACCATCGGACACTCCTTCCTCTTATGACCGCCACTCTTCGTCGGCCTCCACTCGAACTTGTTCTTGCCCTTGTGGTCATCCCTCGAGAGGTGCTTGTGGTTGGTCCTCGGATAGTGCTTGTGCTCTAGGTTGATCTCCATGGCCTCCGGACACTCAACGATAGAGTGCATGTGCTTCCCGCATTGGTAGCACATGCCCGAGCTCCTTCGAGAGTTCTTCTGGTTTGTGTACATGCGCTCGAACCGCCTGCTTAGCAACACGAGATCTTACTCGCCCAACACATCGAACTCCTCATATGGCATGGACACAAGATAAGACAAACAGAACTGTCTAGAAGACAAGTTAGTGTTAGTCCTTGGTCTAGAAATAAGAGCTAGACTATGAGGATTAGTTGGGTTCTCAATCCTTTCTCGCACCCCACGGTCCACCTTAGACGACTTGAGCTTGGAAAATAGCTCGTCCACCGTGAGGGTCTCATAGTGATCTAACTCTAGAATAGCCTCGACCTTCTCACTCCACACAGTACGATGCAGAGAGTGCAGGAGCTTCACAACCCTGTCATGATCATCGTACAGGAGCACAATCACATTGGCTCTCATGTTGTTCACAATCACAGTGAACTGCTGGAACATGGTGTCTATGGACTCACCGGGGAGATGAGTGAAGTTCTCGTACTCTCTCCGGTAGGTCGCAAACTAGCAAGCCTGAACTTGAGCGTTCCTAGCGTGAGCATTCTTCAGCTGCTCCCAAATCCTACAAGCCAAGTCCTATGTCTGAACGCGATCGAATTCGGATTGCCAAAGAGCACGAAACAAGTAGTCGACCGCCTTGTTGTTGGCGTCGTGCATATCCCTCGATCCTGGAGCGAGGAAGTTAATCAGATGAACATAAGCTGTGTTCACCGTAAACTATGGAGGAAAGCAGCCATCCGCCTCTGCCACATCTGGTAGTTCTTTCCATCAAAATGTGGAGGATCCAAACCGCATTTTTGGTATGCCATCTTTGGATTATAGACTGCTTAGAATCACGAAAGTCTGTAACTAGCTTAGATACCAATTGAAAGATCGATTAGGCGACCAGAGAGGGGGGGAGTGAATGGGAGCTGATAAAAATTCTTCTCCGAAGAGATGAACTCGACTATGCCCCAAAATCACCACCACGGATTCCCACACAAACTTGCCAAGGTCACATAGTCACAACGGACCTACTAACCCTAGGAACAAGTCCCAAACCAATCCCAAGTGGAATCACAACTCAAGAAGCAAAGAACTTAGGCAAACTGCAAAGCCCTGGGCGGACGATCTGTGATGACCGGACAAACGGTCCGCGAGGGCCGGGCGGACGGACCGTAGGACCATGGCGGACAGTGCGCAAAACCATCTCGAACCACCAGTATGCACCAGTGAAAATCAGACGGTTTGTATCGTACCCACGGGCAGTTTGTCCTGCACGGACAGTCCGGCTACCCCATGCGGATAGTCCGACAAACACCCCCAAATAAAAACCCCAAACGGAATGAATCAAACGGAAGGCGCTCAAGAACTCGCGAAGAACTCGACGAACAGCCAGCTGATGAGCTCCACGCGGACAGTCCGCGCCTGCCTGGTGGACTGTCCACCAGGTGCGGATAGAGCAACTCTAGCTCGAGTTGCTCAAGGACAACACCACCTTCCCTTTGTCCGATCTCACGAATCAACCAAGAGAAAGCTACCAAATCATAAGTGAAGATGAAGAGCCTCTAGGAGATTCTATACCTACAAATTTGTAGCCTCAAACCCACTGAATCGAGAGGAATCGAGATTCTACCGAGCTCACACAAAAAGCTAGGGTTCCAACTGAAGGACCGATTAGGCGAACCAAAGAAGGGGGGCAGTGAATGGGAGCCGATAATAATTCTTCTCGAAGGATATGGAAACTCCAACAAGATGAACACGACAACCAAGCACGTCTCCGACTCAACTACCCTAGTTGGTCAAGACCGCGTAGCCACTTTAGTGCTACTGGTCCTAGAAACCAACACACAACCTTCCGAACCAAAACTCACCAACACACACAGTGGAAAATGGAGCAGTGTACTGTTTGCGCCACACCTGTCAAACCGATCGCTTCTGCCGGTCAGACCGATGGCACCGGTCAGACCAGTGGACTCTGCCTGTCAGGCCGGTGGTGAACAACAGATGCACAATAAAGTTCCAGGAAGCCTTAGTGACTCCTCTAGGCCCTGGAACAAAAACCACCACCAAAACACAACTTGCAAGGAAGAAGAACCCTACACAAAGCCTAGGGAAACAACTAAAAACAAGCCAAGAACTAACCAGTTGGACCACGAGACAAAACCACACGAACACAATAGTTCCCCGAGACAAAACCCACCAGGGGCTCACACCGGTTAGACCGGTCAAGAGCACCTATCAAACCAGTCACGCCTGGGCAGCTCGGGATGAACAGCACCCGCAGGTCAACTCCCCTAAATCCAACTCCCGATCTCCTGATTTGCTCCACGAATACCCACAAGACTTTGGGGATAGTAGGAACACCTCATGGGCACTCCATAGCCAAGTTATGGTCCACCAAAACTCGTTGAATCAGGAGGAATTGAAGGATTTCCGCCAAGAACACCACAAACCCTAGGACAACGAAAACCCCAAAATTGAGCCCCTTTACTCACGAATTTGGGAGGGGAATCAAAGGAAAAAGAACCACGAGGGGTTCATGCATACATTCCCCTCCAAATCCCAAAGAGAAAGGTCTCAAAACCGCCACAAGAAATTCGCCAAGAAAAGCATCCGAAAATCACCAAAAAAGAAAACGGGAGAGACAACCAAGCCTTGAGGAATCACACCGAATCATCTATACATACCATGAAGGTTCATACAAGGTCTAGCTTGCCACCCAATCATCCTTCCCTCCCACAAGATTTCACCATGAAGCTCTGAAGCTAGTACTATGAAAATCTTAAGGAAAATAGGAAGGGAAAATAGAAAAATACAATGAGCTAGGGTTCCAAGAGATAGCTGCCATCCTCTCACCACTTGGGTTATATGGAGGCAACCTAAAGACTAAAATACCCTTACTAGCTAACTACGGATACATGCCCCTCAAGGGTGAATTCAGAAGTCTTTGTCTTTGTTCCATCGGACGGATGCCCAACGACCGCAAAGTTGCTTAGCCGCGACGCAAGCCTTGCGATCCTGACGCGTGCCCTCCACTTCGAAGTCTCCGAACTGCGTCGTCACACACTGGTCAGACCGGTGCTCCTCACCGGTCAGACCGGCCAGACCAGTCCGATGCTGCTGCACCTCCGTCTTCGGTTCTTTGGTCTTGGCTTTGTGGATCAACCAAGGAATCCGGTGGTTTTCCGGTGAACCACCGGAACCCCCGCGAACTCAGTGTAGCCTCCGCCAATCACCACTCATGACTCGACTCCCACGTAGTCTCGGCTCGACCTTGGTGTTGAGGCTCAACCAAGAAACTGTTCATGACTTCATCTTGCCGTTCATGCCACCATGCGGCCCGCACTTGACGCCGCTGGCCACCAGGTCCCTCGAGCCAAGCCTAATTGTCTTCTCCACACCTGGAGACCTCACCAGCTACAACCTTTCGCGCTTGTTCTTCACCTGCACCACCACCAGTCAAGTCGCAACCTGCAATACTTAGCCAAGAATTAGTCCACACCACGTTGTCAATCACTCATCACACTAGGAAGCGACCATCCACCGGTCCTCGAACCACACATGGCTCTCAATCTCCCCCTTGACGAGTGCATCGACAACTCACACGTTTTGGTAATCAAGAGAAAAGGAAAAGAAAAAACAACTAAAAGAAACTCCAACAAGCGATCGAAAGACAAAGAAAGGCAATGAGCAAGCTCCCTCTGCAAACATGCAAGCTCCCCCTAACCAATGCAACTCCCCCTGGACGAATGCATGCAGACCACATCTCAAAAGCAGAGCAGCTGCAACAGTTCAGCTCACGGGTCAGACCAGTTAGCACCACCGGTCAAACCGGTGCCCAACATCTGAACATTTTCCAAGAAATTTACATTTCATTTTCAGATTTGAAATTGGTACATGAAATGTCTTTGCGACAAAAAGGAACTTATGCCCCTCCACAACATCAAGCATCGGGGCTAAACATTCATGATGGCAAATGAGCCTTTGGCCCCATATGATCAAAACAAGCTATCCAACCACAAATTAAGCATAGTCAAGCCACTAAAACATGTCAAGATCATATAAAGGTATTTACTCACAAGAGAGCATACATGTGACATTTTTTAAAAACATAGCCATCAACCACGGATATAAATGAAGATTATCAAGAGCTAAGCCAAACTAACTATAGCTTACCAAACTAGTTCACAAAGACATACATATCATTCCATGGTAAACAATGTATATAGGAGAAGCTTTTCCTACACAATGCATATGATACAAAATGCATGCAACCTAAGATACAAATATGCATATACATCATGTTACATATGCCATACCAAATGTAAGAAATGCACAAAGGTAAGCTATACATATGCTACAAAGGAGCTCCCACACACCAACTCAAAAAATTAAACACACACCAAGCTCTCCCCGCAAACGAGTGAAAGTTGCTTGATCTAGGGGTTTGGTGAAAATATCGGCTAGCTGGTCATGTGTGGGTACATGAATCAAAGCTATCTTCCCTTTCTCTACGTTGTCTCTCAGGAATGATAACTCACTTCTATGTGCTTGGTTTTGGAGTCAAGAACTGGGTTCTTTGCTACACTTATGGCACTGGTGCTGTCACACTAAAGTGGGACATGACTATACTCCTCACCAAAGTCACTCATGGTGTATGTGATCCAAAGGAGCTGAGAGCAACAACTAGATGCAGCCACATACTCTACCTCGGTAGTGGATTGAGCAACACTCGACTATTTGCGGGACGACCAACACACCAAGAAACAACCCAAGAGCTGGCAAGTCCCAGAAGTGGACTTCCTATCCAACCGACATCCGGCAAAATCCGCATATGAAAATCCAGGATGAGCCATAGAAGAAGTCATAGAGTACCAAAGTCCAAAGTCGGAAGTGTGACGCAAATACCTGAATGTGCGCTTGACCGCCGATGCGAAGTCCTTGGAGAAACTTGAAAACAAGCGCACAAACATACCGAGAACTGGATGTCCAGCCTCGTTGCCGTCAAGTCGAGGAGTGACCCGATCATGCTCCGGTACTCCTTCTGGTCCACATGCTCACCGTCCTCATCCACATCAAGAGCTGTAGTCGTACTCATAGGCGTCGCCATGGCCTTGGAGTCCTCCATCTTGAACTTCCTCGCAATGTCCTTGGTGTACTTAGCTTCGTGCACAAATGTTCCTTCCTTTGATTGCTTGATGTGTAGCCTGAGGAAGAACTGTAACTCACCCATCATGCTCATCTCAAATTCTCTACTCATGTCTTCTGCAAACCTTGCAACAAGAGAGTTAGACGAGCCACCAAAGACAATATCATCCACATACACCTACACAATCAGGATATCTTTGCCCTGCCTGAGGAGAAACAACGTCTGATCGACCTTCCCCATCTCAAAGCCTCGCTCAAACAGGAACCCCCTCAACCTACCATACCAAGCTCTAGGCGTGTGCTTCAACCCATACAGCGCCTTCCACAACTTGTACACCTGGTGGGGGTACTTCTCACTCTCAAACCCCGGTGGTTGCCTCACATACACTTGTTCCTCCAACACACGGTTCACGAAGGCACTCTTCACATCCATTTGGTGCAACTTGAACCCTTTAGCCACAGAAAAGGCTAGAAGGATCCTAATCGCCTCCAAACGAGCTACGGGAGCAAAGTTTTCCTCGTAGTCGATCCCCTCTTTCTGGCTATACCCCTGAGCAAAAAGCCTTGACTTGTTTCTCACCACTTCTCGTTTCTCTCCCTTTTTGTTCTTCCACACCCATTTTGTCCCAATCAGCTTACACCCTGGGGGAGGGTCAACCAACTCCCAAACTTGGTTCCTCTCAAAATTCTCCAACTCCTCATGCATCGAATTAACCCAATTATGATCAGATAGCGCGTGTCTAATGTCTTTGGGCTCAAAGGTGGAAACAAAAGCAGCATGAGCGAAATGAGAATTGTTCAGAGCCCTTGACCGCGTAGTACGTTCATTCATGTCGCCGATGATACTCGAAGCTGGGTGATCCACTTGAACTCGCCGGGGAGGTTCTCGCCTTGATGCTACCCCCCTCAACAGCAACTTCTCCTTGATCTTGGTTTGTCATAGTAGGTGTGGGAGAGGGGTCGTTCACCACCGTAGTCGAAATAGTAGGTACATGCTCAATCGGGGGCACTATTCCACCATCTTCCTCATCTCCATGTTCATGCTCCTCCTCCTGAAAGATCTCCTCGCCAAGTTCGTCGTCACCTGCACACTCAAAAACAAGCTGACTACGTGGTTGTGTCTCGTCGAAGGTTACCTCGCAAGTCTCCACGATTTGGTTAGTTTCAAGATTGAGCACACGAAATGCTCTAGAATGAGATGCATAACCAAAGAAAATACCATCGACCGACCTAGTCTCGAACTTCTCCAACTTCTTCCCTTTCTTAAGAATGAAGCATTTACAACCAAAGACATGGAAGTGACTCACCCTAGGTGTGCGACCGTGCATCAACTCGTAATAGGTTTTTTCTTGTGAACCCTGAGGTAGATCCTGTTCGACACATGGCACGCGGTATTGTTGACGCAAAATCTGCACCCTACGTCAAGCACACAACAAGCCGAACAAGCTAGCTTCACACGCGAAAAGATTCCAAGACGTGCCAGTCAATTTTCCCTAAAAATTAACAAAAGACAAAGTAGTTAAATTCCAAAGCTTGGAACTTGCCGGGTGGTACTAGACAGTTCCATATTTACGGCTAAAAAAGCAATGTGAGATGACATATAGCTATAAGAAGCTATCTGCCAGCAAACTAGAAACCATTCGGAAGATTCAAAGTGTAAAACAGAACATAGTCGAACGGATGACGTAAGCATGACGAAAAATCGGTCTTTACTTGAACAAAGATGCACTTGCACAAAGCCATGACCGATCCTCGAGGGTAACAATAAACCATAAATAAAGTAAAGCATGATCATGAATATGTAATAAACAAGCATGCATAGGCCCAAAGCACTAGTCTACCGCATGTCTAGGTACTTTAAAACCCGTCAAGCATGAGGCCAAACAAGTTTATCCACCGCATGATACAACTTGTTTGAAAATCATGCCACTATCCACAAATAGATCTATCCACCGCATGATACAATATAAATATGGAAAGCTAAAAGCACACAACGATTAAAACATAACTTATAAACACGTTTCACTCGTGAAAGCATAACCGAATATGGCTGAACAGCCGAATCGGGATCCATGGAGAAGGAACAAACATTGCCAAAGACGATAAATCTATCAGATTGAATTAAAGATCTAATCCACCGGATGATCCATTCTAAAACAACCCAAAAACCTGCATCTACCGCATGATACCTGGTTCTGTCAAGATTCACACAAAATTAACAAGCCTGAACCCGCAACATGTGACAATCTAGATTGGATCGGTTTCGGCTATTTGACAAACACGTGACCACGTGCCTTTCGAAGCAAGATATGAACGTGCGATGTAAAGGTCACGAAACAAGATAGAGCCGATCCAAATCAATCTAAATTGGGAAAAAGAGTGTTACATGAATTTAAACATAAAGTAAAAACTCAAACAACACATGATAACTTAATGAATCTGTTAGATCTTGCCAAAATCTAACAGAGCCGATAACTAGCTTCGAGCCAGATCTTAGCCCACCGCATGGCTCATGACCTAACAAGAAAACCTCTTGAACCAAGCTTGAATCTACCGCATGATACTAAGTATGGTAACAAGACTACTTGCATCACAATCTAAATCCACCGCATGATACTAGACATGATACAAGGTTGCCGGTACTTACGGAGGTCGACGGATCGATGAACCCTCTCGAAGAACTCGACGACACGACAAAGGACTCAAGGGTTTGGCGTAAAGCCGGTTTGTTATGAGAATGGTTTCAAATACAATTACATACAGCCAGGGTTCATATTTATACCCTGTCGTGGCATGACTCCTAGAGGACTACGCGTACAATATTTGATACCTAACTTATCGCCCAAGCGCGAATGCTTATCCATCCATTTGTCCCTTCCGCTCGGGCCACGTCATCACGCAATCCCGCGAAATCAGCGCAAACAGTCCCTTTGCCGAACGGAAGCAATTGCCGACCGCAAGCTTCTCTGCCGAATTTTTTTGAAGAAACCTTCCTTCCCCCGGACGGATTTTCCCACCAAACTGGGCCCACAAATCAGACTCCTCCCTGTACCAAATTTTGGTGTTAACATATGCCCCTTCAATTACGGGATAAAAGTGATTTTATTCCGAAATTCACTCCTATTGCCAACGTCTTCAAGTTGAATCTGTTCAACACCTATTCTCTCTCCTTGCAATCCATCGCAGCCTTCGTCCAGATCCAAACCCTAGTTCATCTTTCCCCAAAGCTTGAATCTTCAATGGCGGGCCAAAATCAAGTTGCTCAGGTAAATTTCATCCCCGTAAGCTTCACTCGGCATTATCTTTTTGATTTTTACCTCAAATTTCTCCTCCGCCTTTTCCAAACAGGAGCTTTCCACTGAGCTTCTGATTCGCACTGAGGCCAATTCGACATCTTATTTCCTCGGCCCTGTGGGAGTTTCCGATCCTTACGAGTTTATCGCAGCCGAATCCCAGAGAATCCCCTTCAAGGCGGCTTTATCCAAGCCTTTACTGTGGCAAGACGCCTTCAAGAACTGGCCTTTGCCCCCAATCGCAGGCTGGAGAAATTGGTATAAAAGGGTACTTGCAGATAATAGTTCCAAGACCAAAACCTGGGACAGCCTCCGCATCGCTCAATGTCTGGAGCTTTCTTTGGCCGAGACCCCAAAGAACGAAGATCTTCTGATAGCGGCTTGCCACTTTTGGTCAAACAGCGTCAACGCTTTCCTCTTTGGTCATGGTCCAATGTCCCCAACTCTGGCCGATATATACATGATCACCGGCCTTGATGTTTCAGGATCTGTGTACCCCTGGGACTTCAAAGGCTCCACAAGACAAACAGGAGTGAAGTCAGGAAGCGGATATAAATCATATATCCAGAATCACATGAAAAATGGCCCTCTGAGTGAAGTCGAATACAGGGCATTCCTGAACATGTGGTTGTGCAGGTTTATTTTCTGTGGTAAAGCCAATGAGCCCACCCTGAATCACATTGCAATGGCTACGCATTTGGCTGCTGGTAAACGTATTCCTCTTGGAAAATACCTTCTGGGTAGTGTGTATCATATGCTTCATCAGACTATCACCCAAATGCACACTGGCCAGAAGATACTATGTGTCAACGGCCCTTGGTGGTTTGTGCAGATGTGGCTGCAACTGCATATGCACCAGATTGTCAGCATTGACCTCAACAACCGGCTTTTCCCTTCATCCAGCTATAATGAAGGGGAAACTCAGATCACCAGAGGATGCCAAACCTATGGAGAGGCTGCTTCAACTGTTTCCATTAATCAGAATGTCAGCCAGCTTTTCGAGCTCTTCTTCAAAGGCTTCCCTGACCCTCTTTGGCTTCCTTATCTGGATAATGACAATCTAACTCTCCCCTGTGAATTCTCCTTTGAAACTGGACGCCAAGATGGAAGGTTTGTAGAAATCTTTAACATCTTCATCCATCCATGTCCTTTGCCAGCTGAATTTTGTGGAGGGAGGTTAAATCACAGCACTTATGAATACTATCAGCCAAATATGATGGCTCGACAACTTGGATGTGGCCAAATGCCCCCAAGATTATTTCTTCATGAATTCCTCAAACCCAGAGAGAAAATCAAGGAAAACATGCAAGCCAGAAGGGTTTTTGAGTATGAATGCAACCCAACTCTTTACACCTGGCCTTTCACACCCATAACAACAGCTCATCCCACCTTCAACTCTTGGTGGCAAGAATTCCATGACCATATTTTCAGTGAGCCAGTGCACTCATTTTGTTTAGAGCTGTGCCTGATTTTCAGCCAACTTTAGAGGTAACATAATTGTATTTCTCTTCAAATCAGACATTCCTTTTACTAACCATGATCTTGATTACTCCCTGCAGAATACAGTGCCTGCCCCTCAAGCCAGGACAATCATCTATAATGCAGTATATCCAATTTCTGCTCTGGGATTTAAATCCCCAACTTTGGCTCAACTGATGGCCAGGTATGCCACAATGGACCCAATTCTCTTCAGTGCTACTGCTGACAAAAGAAAAGGTCTATCCATGATTGCACCTCCAGCTGCCAAGAGGAAAAGAACCACCAAGAAAGTTCTTGTTGAGGTAAGATTTCCTCTTTCTTGATCACAAGATTTCTTTTATTCTGACAAATTTCACCTTGTGCAATTTCAGACTAGAATCCAGCAGCCTTCAGCTTCAGAACCTGCCAATGCTTCATCTACTGGTATGACCTTTATTACTTTATCCTCAAAGATCAATACCCACACTGGCATTTACCCTTAATCTGGTATTCACAGAAGAAACACTGGTGAATCACCCTGTGGATACCCCTGTTCCTCAACATGCAAGTTCACCAAGAGCTGAGCCATCTCCTGCTCAAGTAGAGATCTCATCTTCATCAAGGACCCAGTCACCCCCCGCTCAGACAGAGGTGCCAGCTTCACCAGAGATGAACCCCTCAATCCAACCAGAGGCTTCAAGCCCTTTAAAGGTTCAATCCCCTATTGGCCAGGCAGAAACCCCAATCTTAACAGAGGCAAATCCACCTTCTCCTCAGCCAGAAGCTTCAAATCTGCCAGAGACCGCACCGACATCCTCTCAAGCAGATGCCTCAGCTTTGCCAAGAGCTCCTCAGAGTCCTCTTCCATCAGTGGCCCAAGAAATCCCCCCTGAAACTGAACAAAACTTTGCCCCAGTTCAGGGGATCAGGCATGAGGTAAGCACATGCACTCAACTCTGTTATCTTCTTTTTTCAATGAACCACTCCTAACTCGGCAATGATACCCTTTCAGGATCAAACTCCATCATCATCAAGCCCATTAGTGGAGAATGATCCAGTTGCCGAAACAAGAGAAGGAGGAACTCAAGCCCTATCAGAGGAAATCCAAGCAAGGCTCAAAGAAATCTTTGCCTGGCTGCAAAAGGATGCTCGAGACCAAATCAGAGATGTTGATTATTTTGAAGGAATGCTTGAGCCCATCAGTCAAAAGCTCCCTGAGGACATCAAAACTTCGTTGGAGCCCATCTCTGGTCTAGATATTCATTATGTGGCAATAAGGCGAGCCTTGAAAAGTGTGTCCACCCGACCAGCTATTGAGCAAAAGAAAGCCAAAGCCGAACAAGCTACGAAGGGAGCACAAACCCAAACTGAGAACCACAAGGGAATATTGGCCAATCTGCAAGCTGCTCGCGAATTGAAAATTGCCAGAAGAGCTGCATTGGAGGCAGAGCTGAAGAACTTATCAGCTGAAATAGAAGCTGATGACAAGAAAATAGCCGAACTTCCTAGACTGATAGAAAAAACTCAAGAGGAAGCCTCATCGGCCATAACTGAAGTGAATCAGTGCGATGCAGAGCTCACCGTCCTGTCCAATGCTCAGAAAGATTACCAGGAACTGATGGAGAATATCCATCAAACAATATCAAATGCCTCCAATGTAATCACAAAATATTTAAACGTTTAACTGTACTGAGCAATATGTAACCGAATTAACCGTTCTCGTAACATTTGCCTTTAATAAGTTCGCTTTCCTCTCCTTTGCATAACTTCGATTGCCACCCTGAACGATCCATTCGGTATCGAGTAGTCAAACAGTGCCATACCCGAACGACACTCCAACTGCAATTCAGCCGAGCCAGTCAACCGAATACGACTCAGCTTTGAATCCCAAACGACCCGACGGCGAATCGATCAAGGAAACCTCTCCACCTTCCAAGTTTTTCGGGATACGTGCCACAATCTGAGGCCACGATCTTTTTCACCAGGCCTATAAATAAAACCGTAGGTGCCCCCAGCTCTTTACCGAGCCTTAAGCCTTCAAATCTTTGCCAACCTCAAGCTTTCTTTTCCCAATCACCAACGCAGCCCCAAGAACCATGGCGGGCAACAACAGGCGCCGCGCCGCCGCCGAGGCGGAAAGGAGCCGCGCCAGTGCACATCGGAGGCAATGATCGCCATCTTCTCTTCATGGCTTGTCTGAGATTTTCCTTTGTTTCTGACGATCCTCTCTGTTTCAGGCTTATTCAATGGAACCCGTCCTCTGCGCCGGCCAATCAACCCCTGTTGTACGACTCCTCAGAGTCGGACCACTACTCCCCCATGCCCTACGGGGAACTTGACGCCCTCCGCTTCAAGGCGGAGCTTGAGGTGGCCCAGCACGAGCTGGAAGACGTCTCCAAGAAGGATGGCATAGCCGAACTGGAGTGGAAGGACCAGCGCAAGTAGCTGCTTGCAACCATCGACGGTACAGTCCTTGAATTGCTCCCAAATCCAATCTGGCTTTTGATACTAATCACCATCACCTTGCACTTTGCAGCCCGTGACGCCGAGCTCAACCAGCTGAAAATGCTGGTGGAGCAATTGGCTGACAAGGTGAACGCCCATGGAGACACGCCGGCGGAGCACCTTGCCGCGGTGGAAAATCGCGTAGACGAGGTGGCTACCCACGGCATCCGCCTGGGCACCACTTTGGGCTTGGCCGCCATGGCAACGCACACCGGCATCGACTACTCCATCCGGCCGCGCGGCTTCCAAGGCGGCACACCAGAAGACATCAACGAGATCGAGGTCATCTTGGAGCGCCTCGACGGCCACGGCGACGCCATTGCCGAACTCACTCATCCCCAGTCTGTGCTAAACAGGCTCTTTGATTAGATTGTACTAGGGATGTCTGATTTTTGGCAAAAAATAAAGAACTTTCAATTCCCATGCTTTTATTGTGATGATTCCTCCGTGTTCGCAACTGCGAGCCTTATTTTCCTTAAACGTATTCGGGAACTTGCTTGAGCCGAACACGCGAAAACGGATGCCCCTTGGCGCGAAACCCGCAGAAAATCCTCAATTCGGGAATCCATAAGCACTGTTCAATGAAAACCCTTCGCATTCGGGAGGAGAACCCTGCCGCTTGGTATTCCAATAACGTACGCCAACCAGTCATCACTCCCAATGCACTCTCTCAGTCAATAAAATAGCCTGCTGGGATGCCCTGCCAATCCACTCGCACACTCATCCATCACTTCTCATCTTCTCCCCTGCTCCAGAAGAGAAAACCCCAAGGCCATGGACAAAGGCAAGCAACCCAAGGAGAACAGCACCCCAAAGAAACACACCATTCGAGAGTGAGTTTTCCTTTAACTTGCTTCTTGCCTTCGTGTGTGATCTTGTGCTTTACCTCCTCTTTGTTTCCTTTAGCCTTGATCTGCTTCCTGAGGAAATCATTGGGACCGAAGAAACGCCTGAATACATCTCCTCTGACTCCTCCCTCGAAGCAGAGGACGCCACGCCAGAGTAGAGGATCAACCATCAGTTACGCCGCCGCGTTCGGCATCTGGAGCATGACCTCTAGGACATTACCGCTCGCTGCCAGGCCGAACGCGAGCGTCGCATGGCTTTGGAGGCATTGGTAGGAGGTAAACATTTCCATCTTCATCTTGACTCCGTGCTTGCACCCGGATCTCCGTCTCTAATAACTGTTTCTCCGTCCCAGATGTTTCTGACAGGTACAGTAACCTGAAAGCGGCTTGGGACAGCTTGATTGAGGCAGCAAGCCATGGTCATCCCTACAGCTTCCAAGTTGCCGTCACGGTGACCCTGGAACAACTGAAAAGGGAGGAGCTGAAGAAGCAAAGAAAAAAGGACTGAAGCATACTTTCGCTTCTTACGCCAGGCCTTCTGCTTCCCACCCCTTCGTAGTCCTGAGCAACTGGGTTGTTAGATATAAACCTGCAATAAGCATTTTCAATGTAGTTTCGTGCTAAGGGCAATACATCTGAGTATTGGCCATTTCCATTGTTTAGGAATTTTTGTTCTAAAGGCGGCTTCGTTCTTGAACGCCGGCTATTTCTGTATCAAATGCCTGTAATCCCAATGCTTGTGATCAACGATCAATTTCAATACTAGGATAATATTTCTTCAAATATCTTCCATTTATTGCAGCAGAAAATTCCTCTCCTAGTAAAGTTTTCAACATGTAGGCATTACCGGGCACGCATCTGACCACCCGAAAAGGTCCCTCCCAGTTTGGGGACCATTTGTCGAATTCACTGTATTTGGTTCCAATCGGCAATAAAGCTTTCCAAACCAAATCCCCTTCTGCAAATTGCCTGACCTTTACTTTCCTGTTGTAATATTTAGCAACTCGCAGCTTGTTCTTTTCCATATTTTCCAGGGCTCTAAGACAAATCATGTGCAAGTCCTCTAGTTAATCCATCATTAAGCCACTGTAATCTTTGGAGCTTAAGTCTTTCTGTAAAACCACTCTCCTAGAATCTGATTGCATCTCCCAAGGTCAAACAGCATGGTGTCCATAAACCAATTCATAAGGAGACGTTTTTGTAGCTCCATGAGGAGCTATTCGGTAAGCCCATAAAGCTTCATTGAGTACCGAAATTTTGTACACGAGTAGTATACACATAGGCACATCTTCTCTGCAGCCGAATACCTGGTTTCAGGATCAAGTAATTTTCGGCTCAGGTACGCTACTACCCGCTCCTTTCTTTCAAATTCTTGAATAAGGGCCGATCCAATGGTTTGGGTATCGGCCGCCACGTACAACTTGAAAGGCTTATCCAACTGTGGAGGCACCAGTACTGGTGGTTCTTTCATGTACCGCTTTATTTCATCAAAAGCCTTTTGTTGTTCGTCACCCCATGTGAACTTCTGATCCTTCTTAAGCTTCAACAGTGGAGAAAAGGGCAAAACCTTTTGCGACAGATTTGAAATGAACCTTCTCACAAAATTGATCTTGCCAAGCAGTGATTGCAACTCCTTGAGATTGGTTGGAGGGACAACTTCATCAATAGCTTTCATGCTTTTCTTGCCAACTTCAATCCCCCCTTCGTGCACCAGGAATCCCAAGAATTCTCCAGCTGATACTCCAAAAGCACATTTGTTTGGATTCATCTTCAAACCATGCTTTCGGGTGCATTCCAAAGTTCTCTTCACGTCCTCCAAGTGTGAGTCATGATTCAAAGATTTGATCACGACATCATCAATGTAAATTTCGACAATTTTGCCGATCAACTCGTGAAAGATGTAATTCATGGCTCGCTGATAAGTTGCACCGGCATTTTTCAACCCAAATGTCATGACTATCCATTTAAATAGGCCTATATGACCAGGGCATCTGAAGGCTGTCTTCGATATATCCTCTATTTCCATGAAAATTTGGTTGTACCCTGCATTACAATCTATGAAACTGATAACTTTATGTCCAGCAGCAGCATCAACCAACAAATCGGCAACAAGCATTGGGTAACCGTCCATAGGAGTAGCTCTGTTTAAGTCCCTGAAATCTATGCAAACCCTCATCTTTCCATTTTTCTTGTAGACAGGGTCGATGTTAGAGATCCACTCCGCATACCTGCATGGCCGAATGAAGTTTGCATCAAGTAGTCTTTCAACTTCTTTTTTCACATCGGCCAATACTTCGTCTTTGTAGATTTTCCGGGGAGGTTGCTTATATGGTTTAAAACCAGATTTGATTGGCAACCGATGCTCAACAATGCAGCGATCCAAATCAGGCATCTCCGAATAATCCCAAGCGAAGCAATCCTTATATTCCTTTAGCAGCTTGATCAACCCTTCTCTGAAACTTGATTCCAAGTTGGCACTGATAAATGTCGGCCTTGGCTTGTCACCGTTTCCAATATCAACTTCCTCCAATTTGTCGGCCGACATGAATCCTCGCCCTAACTTGCCATCAGTTCCATCAACCGGATTGTCCATTAAAAATTACTATAAGAGTCGACTGCTTGAATCGCCGTTGATCTTCAGCCGACGGCTCAACAGGACCTTCTCCCCAGTCTTTCCCTGAGAAACAATCGATGCCTTGATATTCCCAGAAAGCTGGTTCCACGTTTGCAACGCTCACTGAGTCATCTTCTTGGACCACCTCAATATTGTCATCTACCCATTGAATGAGCTGCTGATGCATGGTAGATGGGATGCAGCAATTGGCGTGAATCCAGTCCCGCCCAAGCAGTAGGCTATAGGCTCCTTTGCCTTCGATGACAAAGAAGGTCATGAGCAATGTCTTGGACCCAATCATCAGGTCCACATGGACGCACCCCTTGGTATCTGAAGGATTCCCAGCGAAATCGTTCAGAATTATGCTCGTCGGCGTCAAATCTCCAGGGCCCATGCCAAGCTTCCTGAAGGTAGTGTACGGCATCACGTTGACCACAGCCCCACCATCGACAAACATCTTAGTCAATGGCTTGCCATTGACGTATCCCTTCAAGTATAACAGCCTCATGTGTCGATTCTTGGCCGGTTTGTCAAAGGTGGCTTGCTTGGCCAATACCAGTTGCGCCATCAGTCCTCCAAGCTGTTCATCATCATTGACGTCTAGGGACGTTTCTTCCTGCACAACTTGATTAGCGGGAGCCATAAACTCATTCGGCAAAAAGTATACCATACACGCCGGAGCCGAATGACCCGATCCTTCAGGTTTGTCCTTTGGGCGCCACACTTGTTTCTTCTGGATCCCCGCCTGTCTCAATTCACGGTTCCTCAAGCGCTGAACCCTTCTTTTTTGGCTCTTCCTCAAGCCAGGCGGGCACCACTGTCCCTCTTGCCAGATGTATTCGTGTTCTTCTTCTTCTTGATCAGCCCATCTCTGATCAGCTTGCCTCTTTCTGGGGTGATCAACAACCTCAATTATTTTTTGACGCCGATCGTCACTAGGGTATATCCTTCCAATTCTTTCATGGACGGATCGGCGATTGGCAGTCTCCTGCCTATATTCAAAGTACTTGTCACTGCACTCAGGGCAGTTTCTCAGTGTAGGAAGCTTTAAGCCTTCATTCCAGCAGTGCCTAAAGAATGCGCACCCCCAATGTGCACGTTCTTGTTCGCGCGTGTACTGCTCCAGTTCTTTCCTGCGCGCTTCTTCTTCAAATCTGCGCTTCTCCTCCTCGTGTCTTTGCTTCTGGTAGTGTTCTTTCTCTAGCTGACGCTGCCACTTGTTGAGGAGGATGCGCGTAGTGACCCTGGGCTTGGCCCTGGATGATTCCCCAACTTCAATATGGCTTCTGAGGACACGAGGGGCTTCTCCATGGACCTGCTCCAACGTCACTTGCCGTGCTGGATCCACTGCTCCATCTTGCTTTGCTCTGGCTGACGTCAGGACCTTGACCTTTCCCTCCTCTTCGGCAGTCACCATGTTAACAGAGAAGCTAATCATATTCTGAGGGAAAGGGTGGCCATCCAGTTTCATTTTGTTGTCAAACTTGAGGTGCCCTTCCTGGATGGCCCTTTGGATCCTCATCCTAAAGACCCTGCAGTCATTGATGGAGTGAGAATTTCTGTCATGGAAGTCACAATAACGTTTCTCTTTTACTCCATCGGGTCGAAGCATGGAATGCCCCTCAGGCAACTTGATTCGGCCTTCCTTTACCAGGAACTCAAAAAGTTTATCAGCCTTGGTGACGTCGAAGTCGTATGTGCCCTTGGTTTGTTTGATCCAACGCTGATTCATCGTTAAAGGTTCCTTGCCCCACATGATCTCAGCGGCGGGCACTTCCTTTTCATCATCTGAATCCCCCATCCGGTCGGCCTTCTCAAGGAATTGATTGTAGATGTCGGCTATGTCATGATGCTTGTTGAACCTGGTATCCTTTTTGAACCCGTAGGCCTGGTTACCCATCAATGACAGCTTTTGAGACAGTTGACCCAGGTTGTCAAACTCCATACCAAACAGCTTTTCCCGCACGGCCGGCAACATTCCTGCAACGGCCATATCAGCCAGCTGATCATCTGGTAGAGTCAACGAGAAGCACATGCCCTTGACCTCCCTGAATCTTCTGAGGAACTCCAGAGGCGTCTCATTGTGCCTCTGTTTTAAGGTGGTCAGGTCGATCAGTTTCTTCTCCGTGCTGCCGCTGAAGTAATGGGTGTGAAACTTTTGCTCCAGCTCCCTCCAGGTGCCAACTGACTTGGGAGGCAAAGAAGTAAACCATTGGAACGTCGAGCCCGTCAGTGACAAGGGGAAGTATCTAACCCTAAATGCCTCATCAACTGAGGCCTCTCCAAGCTGCATCAGATAACGAGCAATGTGCTCCACCGTGCTCGTATCATCCTACCCAGAAAACTTTGTAAACTCCGTTGGAGGCTTCACCGGTGGCGGCAGGATCACTCTATAGTACCATTCTGGGAAAGGAGGCGTGTAGGCTGGTCCTTGCATTTTAGGCTTGAGGCCGAATTGATTTTGCATCATATCGGCCATTTCTGAACCAGAATATCATCTTCCTGCACTTCTGCAGCTGCGCCGTACCCAGGATTCGGGAGAGCATCGATAGCGCCATAGTCCATGACTTCGTGGTAGCCTCCACCGTACAAGTTCTTCTGCAACCTATTGCTAGCTGGGGCAATCTTGTAAGTCGAATTGGGTGGTACTCCAGCTGAGCCGAACGCCATCTCCCCATACGTAGGCTGATATGGATTTGGCTGTTGGACGGGTTGTCCTGTAATGCCTTGCGGGGGGTGGCCGAACCGGTCGTCCTCCCGCGGCTCGCGAGAGGAGGGTTGACCGGGGCCGACCTCCGCGCCGTGTGGAGGCGGCTGAATCGGCTGTCCCCCAACGCTTTGTGGAGGAGGCTGTGTTGGCTGGCCCTGCAATGGTGGTTGCGTTCCCGCTGGCTGAGCGGAGCTGGACTCCCCAATCTCTGCATAATACCCCTGAGGGGATACTCGACTGAACACTTGTTCCATGCCTGGGCCAAACACACCCAC
Source organism: Cenchrus americanus (assembly GCA_947561735.1). Taxonomy (NCBI): domain Eukaryota; kingdom Viridiplantae; phylum Streptophyta; class Magnoliopsida; order Poales; family Poaceae; genus Cenchrus; species Cenchrus americanus. The sequence goes on from OX387239.1 coordinate 131,752,010, forward strand.
CATCATTTGCTTGAACATGCTTAGGAAAGCCTTGTGATGCCTACCCAGCACATCGCCCGCAGTGTCCCGAAACGCTTGCATACATTCTTCGTTCTCTTGAAGGGTTGTGGCGTCGGTCTCACCCGACAGCAGAACCCTGGGCATCTCATTCTTGAGATATGGAACGCCGCTTCTATTCTTCTTGAATGACATCAAGCACTTTAGCTGAAACTGATCTGTAGCGTCTTTCAGTTGTTGCAGTTGCTCTGGGGAAAGATCCTCGATGGTGACGTCCAGGATGTCACCGATTTCAAGCATCTTGATTTCGGCTGTTGGGTCCCACCAGGCGTGCCAAAAAGTGTGTTGACGCAAAATCTGCACCCTATGTCAAGCACACAGCAAGCCGAACAAGCTAGCTTCACATGCGAAAAGATTCCAAGACGTGCCAGTCAATTTTCCCTGAAAATTAACAAAAGACAAAGTAGTTAAACTCCAAAGCTTGGAACTTGCCGGGTGGTACCAGACAGTTCCATATTTACGGCTAAAAAAGCCATGTGAGATGACATATAGCTATAAGAAGCTATCTGCCAGCAAACTAGAAACCATTCGGAAGCTTCAAAGTGTAAAACAGAACATAGCCGAACGGATGACGTAAGCATGACGAAAAATCGGTCTTTACTTGAACAAAGATGCACGTGCACAAAGACATGACGGATCCTCAAGGGTAACAATAAACCATAAATAAAGTAAAGCATGATCATAAATATGTAATAAACAAGCATGCATAGGCCCAAAGCACTAGTCTACCGCATGTCTAGGTACTTTAAAACCCGTCAAGCATGATGCCAAACAAGTTTATCCACCGCATGATACAACTTGTTTGAAAATCATGCCACTATCCACAAATAGATCTATCCACCGCATGATACAATCTAAATATGGAAAGCTAAAAGCACACAGCGATTAAAACATAACTTATAAACACGTTTCACTCGTGAAAGCATAACCGAATACAGCTGAACAGCCGAATCGGGATCCATGGAGAAGGAACAAACATTGCCAAAGACGATAAATCTATCAGATTGAATTAAAGATCTAATCCACCGGATGATCAGCTCTAAAACAACCCAAAAACCTGCATCTACCGCTGTTGACGGTTAATGTTTGTATCAAAGTTCGTTCGTGACTCGCAAGCGTACAAGTCTCCCGTCGTAGTCAAGGGACCCTTCTTCCCTCGAGTGGTGAACCCAAGGTATCGAATCCGTGGAACAAATGTGTGACGCAAGACTTAATCTATTAAAGCCAAGTAATCTTCAATAATCGATAAAAGACCTAATGCATCTAAGTAAAAGAAACAAAACAGATCTAATCTACTAAAAACCGGAGAAAACAAAGTAAGATTGGGTAGATAAACCGATCTAGAGGGATCGGGGTAAGCCTTTTGTTGAAGTTCCAAGCAAAAGAAGAAGTGGCAAATCGAATCTTAATAAAAGCCTCTTTAAATCGTGGTTTCCCGTCCAAATCCGAAAACATCCGCCTTTCGAGACCCCCGTTCTGTCACAACGTATCCCTATTCATGCGGGGAGCTTAGGGCGAGTCAAAAGACAAGTCGAGATTCTTTCGGAGGATCCGCGTGTACCTCTAGCCACCGCGGCTACAAGAACACCCTATGTAATCTATCTCGAGAATAGAATTGGAATAAGCAAAGCCGATCGAAAAACGAAATCTTCGAGGAAACACTTGATCGCTGGGAAAAGATTCAACTTGATAATTCAACTATAACAATGATACATACACAAGATCACCACCGGGATCCTTCCTTGATCTTGCTTCTAGCTCCGGGAACTCCGACGTGGTCTTCCTTGCAAGGTTCCCACGTCGGCTAGGGAAACCCTAGTCAACTAGCTCGACCCTCTCCTCTCCTAGATGGTGTCCCTCTCCTCTCTCGCTTCTCGGCGGCCGAAGACGAAATCTTCTCTGCGTGGCTCTCGGCCGGGGGACTATAAATAGCCCGATCGGCGGCTAGGGCAAAGGACGTCGCATTTGGGCCCTAAATGGGCACGGGGCCGACCGGACGGGCCGGCCGGCCCGGGCCCATTTAGGCCCCGGCCCCGGGCTCCTTTGCCCGAGGTCGGTTCCCTTGCTTTCCGGATGCTTCCCCCTTCGCATGTAGGTCCATGTCGTCGGTTTCTCTCCGAATTGGACTCAACTCCTTGTCTTGCAAGCTTCGAGGCACTTTTCCGGTCGGGTCCCCGGAGTATGTCGTCTTCTCGGATCAAGTCCCCGGCTTCTTGGAGTTAGTTTTGCTTCATTGCATGACTTGTTCGGGGCTTCAAGGTCTTGTCATGAGGTGCTTGATGAACTTATCCCGAAAGTCTTGCATTCAACACTAAATCCCCGCATAAACATTAAACTCCAAAAACGACATGCACACGTGAACTTGTTATACCACGGGGGTTAGTACCAATGGATAAAGTATAAAATTCATGCCAACACCGAAGGTAAACTCATGGCTAGGTTGACGGATTTTCACCGTCAACATCTCCCCCATGCTTAAACCTTGCTCGTCCTCGAGTAAGCCTTCGATGGATATCATCATTGCTAAACAATGTTTAAACTTTGCATTTGACCATACATGAGAAAACATAATGCTCTCAAAATATTAATTCATTAAAGTTCCATAATGTACTAGCCTTCATCTCCACGGAGGGTGGATTCTTATTAAGCTTATCCCACAAGTATTAACATGCTCACAAAGTTTTAAATGGATCTCGAATTTTTGAAATGAAGATCGAGATAAAGAAAAGCTAAACCAAATTCACAAATTTAAATCATCTCATGTATTGCTCATAAACTCTCATCTCACTTGTCTCTCAAGCCTATATATTCTACTCCTTTCCCTCTCATATATATGTGGAAGGCTTTATATGGAGCTTTGGGAAAGTTTAGTCCTAACAAGAATTTATAAGTGAGGTGTTGTCACAACAAGACAAGCTTCTCATGGTCTTACCGAGACTCGTCAAAAAGGTCATTGGAAAATAATGTTAAATCAAGGAGGGGAAAGAGAAAAATACACACACTTTTAGATAGGTGGACATGTGCAAATGGAGAGAGTGATCCCGAGGCACAAAGAAAGTCCTCGTTATCGGATTGCACATGGTTGGAAAATGAGAATGGATCTTTTTATCTTGAAGCCTTGAATGCACTCTTAGAGAACCGGGGAGTTCATTTTACGCACAAATATATTTTTTTCTTTTTCTTCTCTTTCTTATATTTCTCATTCTTTTCTTTCTTTCTTTCTTATATATATATATTTTTTCTTTCTTCACCTTGGAAGTCATGTACATCGCCGAATTTTTTTTTTCTTTCATCATTATATATTTTTTTAAAATACTCCCTTTTGAACTCTAAGGCAGCACCGTACCTACCTCCTCCCCCATGCTTAGACGTTGCTCGTCCTCGAGCAAAGAGGCGAAAAATAAGGTAGGTACCGGAGATATTTTCCTTGGAGAGATACTTGAAATCTTCAACGTTGGCACCGTCTTGCGATCTTCCTTGAATTGATGATCCATTCTCAATGATAGGTTGTGGTCAAGGAGGTAATCACAAAAAATGATATTTGGTTTAAGGGTGGATATCCGGCGAAGTTTGTGAGACCACCGATGTGGGGGTACACAATGCACGGATAAAAGGCTAGCAAAAAGATAGATACGCAAAAACGGAATGACCAGCTTCTTAGTCTCGGGCCAGAGAAATCATGGCCTGCAATAACTCACTCAAAAATAAATCTTGTACACTAAGGTTTATGCACTCAAATATATATAAGGCTTTGGATAGGTAGAGCAACACACAAGTGATATTTGTGACAAGGTTAGCAATATTTTTGAGCATAAAAGACATCTTCAATCCATTCATAACTTGAGAGCACATAAAACACTATGGGTCTTTGTTTTAATCATAACCTCCGCTGAAAATTAAGCTAGCATTTAAATAAATTCAGATCTGTATTTTTAAGAGAGCACTAGCTTAAACATGCATAAATCAACTACAAAGATGAACAAAGCTGCAATTTTAATCATATATCAACATGGCACAAATTTTGTAACTTTTCCAATGATAAAAATCAAGGTGGTGACTTTATTAAAGGTGATATCAAGCTGAAATACACACTGAAAATAAACATAACAAGCTTGCTGAAATTTAAATAAAAACAGAAAAATACTACGCGGACACATAAGAGCAAAAGCTGAAAATTACAGGGAAAAAGAAAAGAAGGGAAAACTAAAGTTCCTTAAGTCCTCTAATCCTCCGCCGGTGGTTGATGTTGATAGTCTTGATAATAATAGCCTTGCTCATAATATGAATGAACGCTTCCTCCGTCGAATTGATTTGGCTCTACAAGGTGAAGGCGACCAAGTTTAAAGGCAATATTTGCGTTGCCTTCACCGAGTTGAGCTGCGTTGGATTGGATGGCTGCGATATTTTGAGCATTTCTTGCAGCGTATCCTCCAATAATAGCCATGCTTTGTTGTGGTTGGGGATGATGAGCGTAGGCCTCCGCGAAGTTAACGTTGGGCACAACATAATTTTGAGGGGGTACCGGTGCACCACCCCCCCATGCTTGTTGTTGAGACCCTCCGTAATAACTAGGCGGAGGAGGAACCCCGCCGGATGGTTGCACATTGGGTTGTGCTCCACCCTCTTGTGCGGAGGATGTTCCCTCTTCTACGATCCTTCCTCTTTTGTTCTTCCTTGCGGGGACAAGTATTCCCTCTTCCAACCAATCTTCCCTTCCTTCGGTGAAAAGCCTAAGCCTCTCATCCGAAGAGGGAGGTTCACAATGGCCAATCGGTAACCTCTTCTCTCATCTCCACTAATGTACTTGCCTTGCCGCAAGTACTCAAAACCGAGAGAGGTACCGCGCAAAAGGTGAGCGGGGGTTTCTTGCGATCCCCGGTCGCAAGGAAAAGGCCAACATGGAGAGGTAACACCCCGAACCAATATCACTAGCCCCCGATGTTGCTTCACAACACCAACGGTTGATCATGAGGTAAGAGGGGTCGATTGGCTGCCCGGCAATCAAAGCCGAGTATAGCCAATTTAACTCCGTGTCGGTCACCTTTGTTTCCCTCATCCTCCCCAATACCCTCTTGCACATCCAAGAGTGAAATATCCGGATAATGGGGTTGCGGATGCTTTTGCGTTGTTGATGGGCATCTCCGAGATCATGCCCCAAAATTCGCCAACATGCCGGGAGGCACGTCGACTTTCTCGGAGCGCCCTTGTGGAATCCAAGCAGCTCCCTTACGTGCTCGTAGGGAACCACTTGTTGGATTCCCTCCAAACGGAATGACAAGCATTGCACCCCATCATCATCAACGATGGGTGCCATAGTCATTAAAATTTCCAAGGTGTAACCCAAGTGGGTGTCCACCGAGATTCCGTTGGAGAATTGAATCCACCCGAGGTGCCCCAACATGTAGTTTATGTCGGTGCGAAAACCCAAGGTGTGGAGTGCTTGGTCGTCGATCTCGACGTTTGGCACAAGCCTCTTCTCAAGATTGGCGAGCCTATCCTCCTCCTCTCGCCGACAAGATGATGAAGCCGTACGAAGATTGTGTCGGGGTGTAAGGAGGTGGTGCGGTTGAGCGAGTCGATCGTCGTGGTGGCGCGGGTTGCTCCTCCGTGTGCCCACGAGGTTCGGTGAACCTCATGGAAGTGCTTCTCGCAGCCCCTCATCCCACCAAGGAGGAGAGCGTCGTTCCTCCTCGGCGGTGCCGTGTCCGTCTCCATGCTCCGGGAGACTCGGAAACCGAGTGCCTCCTCGAAGACGTGGTTGATGACGGCTTGGACGACGACGAACTCTTCTTCTTAGAGAAGAGACTTGTGGTCTTCTTCCACATGCTTGCTGCACTCTCTCTTCAACTAAAAATCCGGGTTGCAACCGGTAAACTAGGCACTTAAACTCTTTGCTTCGGATGTGGACTTTGAGTGGATTAGGGAGGTGGATTTTTTTCTTGAGCTCTCAAGCTTGGGTGGTTGGCTAAGTCTACGGAGGTTCCGAGCACACAAACTTGAACACACAAACAAGGGAAGGAGAGGGAAGCTTGCTCACAGAAGACGGGCGCCGGGGGGCACCATTTATAGGGCGGGCCGGCCGGCCTAGGCCGGCCGGCCAGGGGTCCTCCGGCTCCTCCTCGGCGCGTCTTTCTCCCAGCACGATCATTTCGCCTCTGCAACTTTCCCCGCCCGCGTGCTCCACAAGTTGCACCGCCCAAACGCTCTCGTCCACTCCTTTTCTTGAATTATTGGTCCTCCCACTTGATGCTCCATGCTTTGGGTCATGTCCATGCTCCCTAGCTCCACTTGCTTCACATGCCACCATTGAAATCCTGCAAAGTTGATGCTTGCTGCCCACCATGCTTGTCCTTTGCATGTGGAGTGGGTGAAAGTTGATAAAAGGGAATCCAATGGTGCATGCATGATTAATTCAAACTTGATTGCCTCCATTTAGGTGTGTTTAAGGTTAAGCACTCCTCTAATTCGAATTTTAAAATATTTTTCAGAGCCATGCAAGAGCTTGAGCATAATTTTAGAGAAGTTTTTAAACCATTAAAAACAGATGTAAGTCGAAAATATTTTTCGACTACGTCGATTTTGGTCTTACCGGTAAAGTCTGCTTTCATCGGTTGAGAGCGAACGTTTTCCCGGTTTGATCATGGGGGCATAGGTTTAGGTTCTAATTTTGGCTAAATAAGAAAGATTTTGAATAGAACAAAATTAGAATGGGCTTAGAAAAATTCTAATCCTAGAGAAACCAAGGATAAAGATTTTTAAGATCAACCAAAAGCTTTGATTTCTAGGTTCACGCGAGTCCTACCACGTGCTGAATTTTTATACACTTGAATATAAATCGTGGCTCTACTCGTGTGGTTTTAGCATGAAAAATAAGCCAACCTCAGCACCATAATGAGGGTGAAAGGTTGAGCTAAGGTTCTGAAATTATTTGGTTGAGGGGTTTCTCGAAAAGAAAAGAATTAAACAAGCACATAGGAGGGTTCATGCAAAGGGTTTATGATAAAGCAAACATTCAATCAAGAATTATGTCTCTAATATTGTTCAACCACTTCTAAGTCTAATGTCTTTGCGTAGTAAAACTCAAAAACTAAATTATTAAAAATACTCGAAAAACCTGGAATCGGGTTGTCCTCCCGTAGCTTATTCTTGACTTGACTTGACGAAACGGGTTGCCTCCCGCCTAGCGCTTCGTTTATAGTCTATAGCTAGACTTCTTCACTTGATTACTCCGGATCAACGCTCTTTGCGGGCGTTGCAATCTTGGGTACCCACTTCCGCACCATCTTGGGCGCGGGCTTGTCTTTTGGCTTGGGCGGCTTAGTCATTTTTTTGGTCTTCACGGGCGGCTTCTCTTCCTTTGTCTTGACGGATGCAACACCTTCTTTAATTTTCGTTACGTTCACTTTTTTCGGCTCCTTCTTCTTTTTCAGCCCCTCCGTTTGTTTTGGTTCTATCTTCACTCCAATCATGTTGCATGCCTCAATCCTTGGACGGAACTTGAAGGAACTCCTTTCTCCGTTGATATCGAACATGATCTCCCCCTTGCCAACATCAATAGTTGCTCCCACGGTCTTGAGGAACGGCCTCCCTAGGATGAGCGGCGGCTTCTCCCTCTCTCCCATCTTGAGCACAACGAAGTCGACGGGGATGAAGTGGTGTCCAATCTTCACGGGTACATCTTCGGCAATGCCCAAGGGATAGCGAATGGAGTTGTCACCCGGCTCCAAACATATTCCCGTAGGCTCCATCGGTATGCGTAGCTTCTCGAACACATCCCTCGGCATGACACTCACACTAGCTCCAAGGTCGCATAACGCCTTCTCGAAGTTGAAAGAACCAACCGAACATGGAATTGTAGGGCACCGGGGTCTTTTTGCTTCTCCGGCCCATAAGCAATAGGCGCACTACACTCCTCGGACATCTTGACATGATCTACCCCGAGTGTTGCTATCTCATATTTATTTGCAAGTATGTCTTTAAAGTAACGAGAATATGTAGGTACTTGTAGGGCATCTAGTAACGGCATGTTGATGCTAAGTCTACGCACAACTTCCACAAACTTCTCAAAGTGGTTGTCAAGTTTACCTCGGAAGTAGCGTGGCTTGAGTTGCGGTATCCTCGTGTCATCTTCGGCATCTCAAATTCGGGTTCCTCGGTGACGATCCCCGTAACCTTCTCTTTAGCGGCTCCTTCCACCTCGGTGGACGGTTTCGGCTTTCTTGCTCCCGCGGTACATTCCGGATCTTCGGTCTCCTTCCCCGAACGTGTTTGAATGGCCTTCGCCGATTCGGGACATTTGGGTTGTCCGGAAGCTTCCCTTCATCATTAGCGAGGCGCCCCGCAAGTTGTCCAACTTGCGTCTCGAGCATCTTCATCATGTTGAGCACTTGATGATTGGAACTTCCGACCTCCGTCACTTTGCTATCGATGTTCTCCAACACCTTGTCTATGGTCTTGAACTTGGTGACGGTGTCCTTGTTGATCTTAGCTTGCTCATCCATGAACTCCTTCAATTGTATCCGAAGTGGAACCGCGTTAGGAATAGATGAGCTTGCATTAAATTGAGGCCTACCTTGCCCGTAGCGGAAGTTCGGCAATTCTCCCTTCCTCATGTAGTCGAGCACTTTGGCTTCCTCGGACAATCTTTGCGGACATGGCCATACTCTCCACATTCTTCGCATGTGGACCTTGCTTCGGCGGCCTTCAAGTCTTGAGCCTCTTTCTTTTCTATCTCCATCTTCTCCAACCTCCTCATGAGCGAGTCGATCTTGCCTTCAAGTATGTCTTCCTTCTCCACTTGCAAGACTCCTTTGACGTTCCCCATAGGTTGAGCCGGGTGTAGGCGCCCGGATGACGCCCACGTGTCATTATCCGCGACCTTCTTGAATAGCGTGAAAGCTTCCGTCGGTGTAAGCTCGATGATAGATCCTCCCGCCGATGCATCGATGATCGTCCTTGACGCCATGGTGAGTCCTTGATAGAACTTTTGCACGAGGTCTTCTTTCGGGAACTTGTGATGTGGAACCGCCCGGTGTACTCGTTGAAGCGCTCGAATGCCTCCGAGATAGTTTCGTAGGATATTGAACAAAGGTGGCAATCTTATTACGCAAGCTTTGAGTTTTACCCGGTGAGTAGTATTCCTTCATGAAAGCCTTCATCAACGTGTTCCAATTTTGCACCGTCTCCGCCGGTTGAGAGTGGAACCATTGCAACGCCTTCCCGAGTAGTGAAAACGGAAAAAGCCTTGCCCTCATTTGATCTTGAGTCACCCCATCCATATTGAAAGTCTGACATAGTTGAATGAATGCTTGGAGGTGAAGGTTCGGATCCTCTTTGCCGGTGAAGGGTGAATGTTGCACCATGCGGATTGTTGAGGTCTTGATCTCGAACGGTCTTCCGATCTCGTCGAGGTTCAAGATTGGTAGGTCGATGATGTCTGGGGTGCATAGCTCCCCAATCTTGCGTTCTTCCGGTGGTTGGTCACCCATTGGTGGAAGTCGATTCTCCCTCGGACTTTGAGGTGGTGAATTCTCCGGAGATTCCTGCGATCCTTTGTCTTCCGACTCCGAATCTACAAAATCCAGCTTTTTAGCTTGATGTGCTTCGCGTCTCCTTAGCCCTCGTAAAGTTTTTCTTCGGATCATCCACAAAATTATCGGGTTTGTTGGAGAGGTAGCCGTCCATCTCCCGTTAGGGTTAGCAATAAACAAAATATGCAAAAGAAACTAGAAAACAAAACAAATCTATAAAGACTAGAGTTAGACAAACTAGATTAGATGTATTTTGAGGATGATTGAAGCTTATTAGATGCAAAAATAAAACAAAATCAGTACTGAAAATTACAAAAAAAAGCAATAAAAAATCAAATCTTGATCACTTGTTCCCCGCAACGGCGCCGGAAAAAGGGGCTTGTTGACGGTTAATGTTTGTATCAAAGTTCGTTCGTGACTCGCAAGCGTACAAGTCTCCCGTCGTAGTCAAGGGACCCTTCTTCCCTCGAGTGGTGAACCCAAGGTATCGAATCCGTGGAACAAATGTGTGACGCAAGACTTAATCTATTAAAGCCAAGTAATCTTCAATAATCGATAAAAGACCTAATGCATCTAAGTAAAAGAAACAAAACAGATCTAATCTACTAAAAACCGGAGAAAACAAAGTAAGATTGGGTAGATAAACCGATCTAGAGGGATCGGGGTAAGCCTTTTGTTGAAGTTCCAAGCAAAAGAAGAAGTGGCAAATCGAATCTTAATAAAAGCCTCTTTAAATCGTGGTTTCCCGTCCAAATCCGAAAACATCCGCCTTTCGAGACCCCCGTTCGTCACAACGTATCCCTATTCATGCGGGGAGCTTAGGGGCGAGTCAAAAGACAAGTCGAGATTCTTTCGGAGGATCCGGCGTGTACCTCTAGCCACCGCGGCTACAAGAACACCCTATGTAATCTATCTCGAGAATAGAATTGGAATAAGCAAAGCCGATCGAAAAACGAAATCTTCGAGGAAACACTTGATCGCTGGGAAAAGATTCAACTTGATAATTCAACTATAACAATGATACATACACAAGATCACCACCGGGATCCTTCCTTGATCTTGCTTCTAGCTCGGGAACTCCGACGTGGTCTTCCTTGCAAGGTTCCCACGTCGGCTAGGGAAACCCTAGTCAACTAGCTCGACCCTCTCCTCTCCTAGATGGTGTCCCTCTCCTCTCTGCTTCTCGGCGGCCGAAGACGAAATCTTCTCTCGCGTGGCTCTCGGCCGGGGGACTATAAATAGCCCGATCGGCGGCTAGGGCAAAGGACGTCGCATTTGGGCCCTAAATGGGCTCGGGCCGACCGGACCGGGCCGGCCGGCCTGGGCCCATTTAGGCCCGGCCCGCGGGCTCCTTTGCCCGAGGTCGGTTCCCTTGCTTCCGGATGCTTCCCCCTTCGCATGTAGGTCCATGTCGTCGGTTTCTCTCCGAATTGGACTCAACTCCTTGTCTTGCAAGCTTCGAAGCACTTTTCCGGTCGGGTCCCCGGAGTATGTCGTCTTCTCGGATCAAGTCCCCGGCTTCTTGGAGTTAGTTTTGCTTCATTGCATGACTTGTTCGGGGCTTCAAGGTCTTGTCATGAGGTGCTTGATGAACTTATCCCGAAAGTCTTGCATTCAACACTAAATCCCTGCATAAACATTAAACTCCAAAAACGACATGCACACGTGAACTTGTTATACCACGGGGGTTAGTACCAATGGATAAAGTATAAAATTCATGCCAACACCGAAGGTAAACTCATGGCTAGGTTGACGGATTTTCACCGTCAACAACCGCATGATACCTGGTTCTGTCAAGATTCACACAAAATTAACAAGCCTGAACCCGCAACATGTGACAATCTAGATTGGATCGGTTTCGGCTATTTGACAAACACGTGATCCACGTGCCTTTCGAAGCAAGATATGAACGTGCGATGTAAAGATCACGAAACAAGATAGAGCCGATCCAACTCAATCTATTGGGCAAAAGAGTGTTACATGAATTTAAACATAAAGTAAAAACTCAAACAACACATGATAACTTAATGAATCTGTTAGATCTTGCCAAAATCTAACAGAGCCGATAACTAGCTTCGAGCCAGATCTTAGCCCACCGCATGGCTCATGACCTAACAAGAAAACGTCTTGAACCAAGCTTGAATCTACCGCATGATACTAAGCATGGTAACAAGACTACTTGCATCACAATCTAAATCCACCGCATGATACTAGACATGATACAAAGTTGCCGGTACTTACGGAGGTCGACGGATCGATGAACCCTCTCGAAGAACTCGACGACACGACAAAGGACTCAAGGGTTTGGCGTAAAGCCGGTTTGTTATGAGAATGTTTTCGAATACAATTACATACAGCCAGGGTTCATATTTATACCCTGTCGTGGCATGACTCCTGGAGGACTACGCGTACAATATTTGATACCTAACTTATCGCCCAAGCGCGAAGGCTTATCCATCCATTCGTCCCTTCCTCTCGGGCCACGTCATCACACAATCCCGCGAAATCAGCGCAAACAGTCCCTTTGCCGAACTGAAGCAATTGCCGACCGCAAGCTTCTCTGCCGAATTTTTTTGAAGAAACCTTCCTTCCCCTGGACGGATTTTTCCACCAAACTGGGCCCACAAATCAGACTCCTCCCTGTACCAAATTTTGGTGTTAACAGGTATTGACCGCCTTTGCCCAGAACCTTCTCGGAGTCCTATGCTCATCGAGCATCATCCAAGCCATCTCGCATAAGGTCCTGTTTTTCCTTTCCACCACGCCATTCTAGGGAGGTGTATACAGACTCAAAAACTGGTGTTCAAGACCCAAGTCATGGAAAAAGGTTTCGAAGCGAGAGTTTTTGAATTCCGAGCCATTATCACTGCGGATCGCTCGTATGGCATCTCCGTGCCTCTCATTTCTTAACCTCAAGACAAGATCTCGAACAAAACCAAATGTCTCCCTTTCTCTTCAAGAAAGAACACCGACACATACCGAGAGTAGTCATCCACCACAACAAGGACATACCACTTCCCACCCGCAGATCACACACGAGCTGGGCCAACAAGGTCCATATGGAGCAGCTCGCATGGATGCTCAGTCATCACATCGGCGAGAGGCGGGTGAGAAGAGGCTACCATCTTGGCATGCCTACACGGCGCACAAACAAACTCTTTCTCAAACCTCAGCCGTGGCAATCCTCGGACCAAATTGAGTTTACTCAAGCGAGACAAAAGGTCAAAGCTCAAGTGACCCAACTTCCTATGCTACTTCCACAACTCACTTGAAAAACCAGCCAAAAAGCAATGCTCCACACCAGAAGACTGAGAGAAATAAGCTCGAAACACTTGACCCTCGGGAATGACCATGCAAACTAGGTCCCCTCGAGAATCTAAAATCCAAGAACCACCAGGCTGAAACAACACCTCAAAACCCTCATCCAACAACTAGGACACAGAAAGCAAATTGAAGCCCAGTGATGAACAAGAGCGACACGCCTGAGAGTGACCTTGTCACTTACCTTGATCTCACCTTCTAAAAGCACACGCCCTCGCCCATTGTCCCCAAAGGTGATGTATGTCCTGGACACCACTAGGAAGAGACTTGAGAACCACCCCTTGTCCCCGGTCATATGCCTCGAGCAACTGGAGTCAATCAACCAAACGTTCCTCAAGTCTCCCACCTGAAATTTAAAAGCGAGCACGTGAGTGAACAATGACTCAGCACTAGGGTTAGTACCAAAAGAGTAAAACCAGTGCCGAGCCATCTGCTCCAAAGTGGGGTTAGCACAATCCAAAGCATCTCTCCTATCAAAGCTACCTCCACGAACACCCCCATGGTAACCACTACGAGGGAACCAACCCTCTCTAGCTGGAGGAGGACGAAAGCCACGAAAGGAAGATCGTGGGCCATTCCTCCTCTCCATCTCAAAGCTACGACTCCTTCCACCCTCGTATTGAGCACGAGGTTGGAGACCATCTAGCAAACTAACCATTTGCAGACTTTCCATACCAACCACCAGAACCACGACCACCTAAACCAAACCGAGCCTCCTCACGAGCACGAAAACCAGACCCCTGTCTGCCCAGACTTGCACCAGTCTGACTGGTGTGGTGCACCAGTCTGAACGTTGTAGCTCCGCCAGCACCACTACCTGTTACCTTACGATCTCCCGAAGCTGGAACCGTCCTCACAATCGCCTTGGTCCTGTGCATTTGCATACGAGGCTCAAGTACACCATTGGAAGGGTGGTACTTGTCCTTGTTAGCCCACTCCTTTGTCATTCTCTCCTCACTCTTCTTCTTGAAGCAAAACTCGCCCTTGTGACCATCTCTCCCACAATAGTCACAATGAAACCGCATGGGCTTAGGTTTAGTCTTGGGATGAGGCTGCTCACTTGGTTTCTTTCCACTCGGCTTCTCAACCGGTTTCTTGTCACTAGGCTTCACACCCTCTTTCCCAAAGAACACATTCCCCAAGTTACTATTGAACTTGATGGGCTTCTGGAAATCATTTGTGGAGTGAGGGAATATGGTAGGATCTGGGTTTGTGTCAAGTTTGTTTTTCAGTGGGTTAGGTTTAGGAGCATAATGTGATGCCCTAGGTTTTTAATTAACCTTAATCGTCGGTCAACTCTGCTGATAGTGGTCAAATCACGGACAACCTAGGCCCTCACCTCGAAAACCTCACCAACCAACCCTAATGACACCATTGATCAAGTGGACACACATGTGTGGTCAATCCTTGGTCAAAGTCTTGGTCAAACCCCACCTAAACCCTAGTGACCCTTGTGACAACCCCATTCGAGATAATTCCGTACTATCGCCTAAACCACTCCACTTGGTCATTAAGCGATAATAAAGAACCATCCCATTGAGTGTTGCCGGGTTTACACCCGGTAAATCACTTGGAAACACAGAGAGGATCGAACGTATGCATTAAACACCCACGAAGGTGAGTCCAGAGTGCCTTACACATTAATACTAATCTCCCCGTAGGGTCCAATTATTACAAACCATTGTTTCTGACATAAAAGTGATCATTCAGAGTTTCATTAAAAACAGCGGAAGTACTAATAACGATACGTTACGACATCACTAGAGGCCATCTGTGATGCCATCACTCAATGTCCTCATCCACCCATTCCAGCTCCCAGCCGGGTGGAATCTCACCAGGCCAAACAATTTCACCTGAAAACAACAATTATATCAATGCTGAGTATACTAATACTCAGCAAGACTTACCCGACAAAAGTTACCTCTAATCATGTAGGCCTTTGGCTGGTGGGTTTGTTTTACCAAAAAGCAACTAGGATCATGGATCCTTACTTTCAACATTGTAGCTCAGATTCTAGTGAAATTACCATTACTACCATGAGCAACTAATATAATCAAGAATTTTACAATGCAATTAATTCACGCAGGGGATTTCACATAGTTCCATTATTAAGGGATATCATGGCCAGCTGATTAAGCAGTCTCGGATAGCGGTGAGAGGCCGACAATTGATTGATTTATAAACCCTTGCAAGGTAAACCTAAACACATGGAGCGGTGCCCCACAGAGCTGACACCGACGAAACGGTTCCCAAAAATCCTCGGGTTGGGATGATAGCCTACAGTCCCGGGTACAAGGCTATTTGGAATGCCGACTTAGTACATCCAGCCTCACACATGTACCCTCCTCCCGGTTGCAAGCCGGGCAGGAGACGAATCGAGATTAGTAGTAGTAAAATCCCGTACCGTCTCATTAAGGTACTAGGCTTATCGGTCCCATTCCCGACAAGTGCTTAGTACATTCAAACGCTTAGCCCACGAAGCCATTGGACCGGAGCCCAAATCCCATGCTCTTACCACATGAGAAATTCATTAATTTGAATGGGGGTTCCACAAAGGAAAACCTATTCTTGTGAGTGACGAACATCACTCGACTTTTACCGGGTCCTTAGGGCATAGCATCTAGCGACCTATCATGCTAGTGAAAGACCATAGGTATTTATGGATCATGCAACAAGGGTTTCATTTCAACTCCTGAACGTAAATGCACATACAATAACAAGAATGTAAATTCCGAAGTTTTAAAGAAACACTGGGGGTTAATGAATAAACCGGGGCTTGCCTTCGCTAGCAGAAGCAGTTAGACAATCTTCCGGACTTTGGCCCGGGTCTTGCCCTATGGCGACGTAGTGCACGCCTCCTCCGGCTCCCTCGTTCACGTCTTCTGACACGAGCGTGTAATTACCGTCGGGAACTTCTACACGGAGGATGCAATGCAAAACTTGAGTGACATTTCGTACTTAAATAATTCCAAACAACTTATGACAACACGGGGTGCACGTTTGAACACATTCACCTAGATAATAAATACATTCAGCATACTCTTCCTATAAAGAGACAAATGCAAAGCTTTCTCGTCTAGACTTTCCAATAGTGACTGTGTACATATATATATAAATGAATCAATGTAATTCACATACAACAGCAGCAACAACTACGAGTGGCATAGGTTTGGTCATTTCACCTTAAGAAAAGCATTAAACATTTCTCCCTTTAAATATACTCAAAAATCCTATTTAGCCTTTTCTTTAATGTGATTGAGTGCACATCTATAAAAGAATATATTAATTAAAAACAAACAACAAGGAAATTTATTTTTAATATCACCATTTCACTTCCTTAGCTCCTTCTCATGACTTATGCATAAAGGATGCATTTTCCCATTTCTCTTTACTAGATTAAACTAGTTTGAACTCCTTTTAACCAATTAGGACCTATCAAGCCTGACCAACAGCACCTATTGGTCCTAATGACCAGGAGCACTTCCTTGGACAGCAAAAGACTAGCCTTTGCACCACTGAATTTAATTACACGAATTAATTGCGTTACTAGTTAGCATATAAAGGGATAATGCACAATACAATAATTACAACAGAAAAGAGTTCAAACTTCTCCTATACATGCTTTGGTCCAAAATAAGCTCAAAGAACTAACAAACACACATATAGCCCTCATGGAACATGCTACACACATTTATGATTAAACACAAGCACAAATGAGGAAACAATATTTCTGACAGGGATAAAATCATGGCAAATTCACCAAGGATGCTTTTTTAGCATAACATGACTATAGCCAAAAGTTGGGCTTAAAAATAATTATATTTTGGGCTACAAAAATCATCCAGGCAGATTTATCAATTCCACAAAATGATTTTTATAAAAAGATTTCTTCAGTAACTTTGTGCAATTTTTGGCACAGAACCTGGTCATGCTAGTTCCCACAATGTATCCAAAGTTCAGCTCCAGATCAGTTGTAGATTTTACAGAATCACAGATCTAGGTATTTCATAGTTGTATTTTTCAAGCAAAAACTAAAGCTCAAAAATATATACACCTTTGGAGAAAGTTGTAGTTTTTGCCACACTGAGAATAACAAAATTGGGTTTGCTATTTTTGGATTTTTCTACAATTTTTAATCGATTTTAGAAGTCACTGCCAAAACACAACAAAGAGTATAGAATCTTTTAGCACTCGGGTCCCTGGAGGTTTTTGAATCTTCACAACTCTGCCCTTCACTTTAGCAGGCAGGCCCTCGATTCCCCAAAATCCCTCACAGGGTTGCCCTCGGCGGCGGGGAAGGGCTCGCCGGCGACGAGGGGGAACCGGGGTTGGCAACAAAAGACTGAGATGCTCGATTACACTCACCTAGGGTCTGTTGGTCACGGATTTGGTGTAGGGATTGCTCCGGTGAGCGGGCGCGACGGAGTTCGACGACGGCGGCCGCTGGAAACGTTGCTCCGGTGAACCGACGAGGGGAGCTGGACAACAAGCAATGGTAGAAGCTTTAGGAAGTCCTAGGGAGGAGGTTTGAAGCGGCGGTCGGCTGCGAGAGTGGACGGCGCACGGAACTCACCGGGGAGGGTCCAAGCCGACGGCGGCGGCTGCCGTAGACCAGACTCCGGGGCGGAGGGAGAGGCTGTGCTATCCAATGCGCAGCACAGGGGGGTCTCAGTGGTGCTATAGAAGCGGCTACGGGGTCAATTTGTTCGAGGCACAAGCCGGAAGTGGAGCTCACCGGGTGGCACCCATGGCGGACGACGGCGGCTCGGCGCTCGCGCGAGGAGAGGAGGTGGCCGCTTAAGTAGCCGGGCGCAAGGCGGTGAGGGAAGTTTCTTGCGTGCCAAGGGAACCAAGTCATGGCATGGGCCGCGACATGGCAAGTACGGCGACGTATGGGCAGCGGCGGGCGCCGACCTCAGGGCCAATGGCGGCGAGGCGGTGCACCGACCAGCGATTGGGAGGGACACGCGTGGCACCGCCTCTCGCCTAGACCACATCACCCGTACCTTGCCACGGTGCGCAAGACACCCCGCACGGACCGGCGGTCGGAGGCGGGCCTCGGCGTGCGCGCTCCGGGCGGCGGGTCGGCACGCCGCGACGACGTCGCGGCGACGTCGCGCGCGTGGCGCGGGTCAGCTCATTTGAAATTTCATTTAGCTCTGTTTGAACCCATTTTCTACAGATTTTTGAACTGCAGTGACCCAAACGATCAATAGAGAAGTTGTAGACCAATCAACCCTCTACAACTTTTACAAAGGGCGTACGACCTTTTTCTCAACCATTTGTGCCCAAATTTGATGCCAAGTTGCAGGAATCCTCGGCTCTAGTGAATAGTGCCTACATGCGTTGACTTTCATTTTTCACCCTTTTGCACTCCAAACCAGCAATGCCGCCCAACATGAAAGTTGTGTCCCTCGACAAAACACACAACTTTCCCATTGGGATATTTTGAAGTGTTTAGGAAAAATTTGGAGAACGCGGCAAAAATTCCGGCTGACATGGATGGGTCAACAAGGAATCAAGGATTTTTGAGTGGGGTTTTGACCAAGGTGAACTTTGGTTGACCAAAAGGAGTCATTAGGGTTTGTCGGTGAAGTTTTTGAGGTGATGGCTCAGGTGAACCATCGTTTGACCAAAGTCAACACTGCTGACTGGGTGACTAGGGTTAATTAACCCGGTCGAAAACCTGGGGCGTCACAACCCTGGATGTCTTCCGGAACTTTTGCCGCGTTCTCCAAAATTCACCTAAACACTTAAAAATCTACCTTTATGAAAGTTGTCCAGTTTGTTGAGGGACACTACTTTCATGTAGATTGACATTTTAAATTTTGAGTGGAAAAAGGTGGAAAACTTGCCTAATTGAGTGGCATTCAAAGTTGGCAAACCTTTTGTGCAAAATCTATTGAGAAAAACCCTATATGGCCTTTGTGAAAGTTGTAGGGTAGTGAGACCTACAACTTTTTCATATTCAAAGATTTGTGCACTTGTATTCAAAAAAATGGAGTTTTTCAATTTCAAAAAACGAGTACACGGTCACGGTGTCGGCCGAAGCGTCACCGCGCCGCGACGCCGCGCGCGCGCCGCACGCCGCGTGTTGCGCCCGTGCGCCGCCCCCTCGCCGTCCGTGCCCGAGGCCACCGCCGGCCGAGGCAGCCCGCCGTCCCAGGCCGCGCGCCTTCCCCGTGCCATCGCCGCACCCCAAGACGCCTCGACCGCCCCGCGCCACGCGCCTCCCCGTCGTCGCGCCGCACGCGCGCCGCGCACACGGCGGACCGCCGGTCCGTCCGCGGTCCGGCCGTATGCTCGCCGGCCGAGGAGCGCCGTAGCACGGCGGCATCTCGGCCCTCGTCATCCCGCCGTCACCGCCGGCCGACCGCACGGCCTATAAAGGCGCCGGTGCCTCCCCGCGGGCGAGCACCGAGCCGCCGGCCGCCATTGCCGTCCTCGCGCCGAGCTCGATCCTCCACAATTGCTCCGAGCCGCCCAACCACGTTTTCCCCTTCCTTAGGCCTTGCTAGCAATCAAGCGCTCACGCGTTACCCGGCCGAGTGCCTCCCCTTGCCGTCGCCCGAGCCACCGCGGCCGCCGCCGTCGGTCGCCGCCGCGCGCCCTCGCCGGAGCCGCGCCCGCGCCATCCAACCCCTCCAGTCGACCCTAGGTGAGCCCCTAGGGGGTCCCGCGCTGCTTGTTGGTCAAGGCCGGCCGGCCATCACCGCCGGCGAGCCCACCCGGCGGCGGGAGGGTACAAATGTGAGGATTGGGATTTTCCTAGGGGCCTAAGTGCAAGGGAAGGGTAAATCTGTGAGGTTTTGACAAGTTCTAGGGGTCCCTGTGCAAAAGGGTATCTTCAATAGTATAACACATTTGCTGAAACTTGTAAAATCTCTAGAAAATCGTAAAAAAATCGAAAAATTGCAAACTCAATTTTGCTAGATTCCTGATGAGGAGCAATACAACTTTGTTATACCCACCTAGGCTGTTTCTTAATAGTTTTGGCATGAAAAATAGAAATGAGAAAAACCTAGATCTGGGATATCTCAAAATCTATAGATCCCCTGTATCCAATTTTTGGATATGTTGTGTGTTATGTTATGACAAGCTCCTGTACCAAACATTGCACAAAGTTATGTTGTAAATCATTTTATATGAATTATTTTCCATTTATGCAGAATCTGTCTAAATGATTTTTGTAGCTAAAAATAATTATGTTTTTGTGCCCAACACATACCAAGAGACGACAATAATGAAGCAGACAAACTGGCGAAAGCGGCAGCCAGGAATCAAGAGTTGCCTCCTGATGTGTTCTTCGAAATCATCAAAGAACCATCTATCAAGGAATCAAGGCCAAAAATCATAAATGTTGTGGAAACTCCTGATTGGAGAGCAGAAATCATGGCTTATCTGAGAGGCCATTATGAACCACAAGATGAGTTGCAGGAAAAGAGATTGAAACAAAGGGCAAGGGGCTATGCAGTAGTAAATGGAGAACTGTATAAATCGGGAGTCACGGAGCCATGGTTGAGGTGCATCACCTCCGAAAAAGTCTCGAACTTCTCAGAGAAATCCACAGTGGATTATGCGGTGCACACATAGGCACTAGGGCTCTAGCAGGAAAGGCAATAAAACAAGGATTCTATTGGCCCACCATAAACATAGACGCAAAAGCACTGGTTCGGCAATGTGAAGCATGCCAGAAAACGGCGAATCAACAAAATCTAACTTCCATGCCAGTTCACCTGATTCCACCATCATGGCCACTGCAAAGATGGGGAATGGATCTAGTCGGACCATTGCCAACAGCTCTAGGAAATTGCAGATTCGCAGCTGTCGCTGTGGATTACTTCACGAAGTGGGTAGAAGCAAAACCACTCGCGATCATCAAGGCACCAACAATTCAGAAGTTCTTCTGGCAGAACATAATCTGCAGGTTTGGAGTTCCGAGAGAACTGACTGTTGACAATGGGAAATAGTTTGACTGTTACACTTTCAAAGAGTATTGCAAGTCCTTGGGCACTCATGCAAAGTTCTCATCAGTGTATCATCCGCAGTCTAACAGAGCAGTTGAAAGGGAAAATTGGTTGATATTTTCGGGAATCAAGAAATGCTTGTTCGATCAAAAGACGGGTAAATGGGTTGATGAATTGTCGAAAGTGATTTGGTCCCACAACACTATTGTGTCAAGAGCAACAGGTTTCACACTGTTTCGCCTACTCTTCGGCACCGAAGCAATGACACCAGAGGAAATCAAGAATGAAAGCATGAGAGTGATGAAAGCAAAAGAAATCGAAGAAGTTGACCAGAAAGTAGAAAAAGACATGATTGAGCTGACAATCCCTGAAGCTGCTGAGAACATCGAGAAGTACCAAAAAGAGACCAAGGCATAGAAAGACAAGAAAGTGGTTAGAAAAGACATCAAAACTGGCGATTTGGTGTTGAAAAGAAAGAAGAATTGGGAAAACCCGGGTAAACTTCACGAATCATGGGAAGGACCATACATAGCAAAAGAAACAGACATGCAAGGGGCTTTTCGTTTGTTAGAACAGACTGGCGAAGAGTTGCCATATTCGTGGAATGCTGACAGCCTGAAAAGGTATTATCCTTCAGAATTCTAGAATTAGCTAGATTTAACTTAGAGTATTTTTCCTTTTTCCGTAAGTTTACATTCTAGAAAACCAAAAAACCGAATCACGAGTCTATAAGTGATTTCAGAGAAAAAACATTTGCTTTTGTTTTTTTACAATTACATTAGAATAAGGAGGACCGTACTCTTTTCCTTTCAAAGGGGGCTCTTAATCAAGAGGCAAGGTTTTTAACGAGGCGGATCCTATGTAAATACTCTTTGTGATATATATGAAAAGAGTCTTCCCCCAAATCGTGCATTTTGTGGATTCTACCACGTGAAAGAAAAATTCGTGAAAAGGCTTCGTGATAGCCAAAATTCCATCGTGAAAAAAGAAAGGATTCGTGAAAAGGCTCCGTAATAGCCAAGATTCCATCGTGAAAAAAAGGAGTTCGTGAAAAGGCTTCGTAATAGCCGAAATTCCATCGTGAAAAAAGAAAGGGTTCGTGAAAAGGCTTCGTAATAGCCAGAATTCCATCATAAAAAAAGAAAGGGTTCGTGAAAAGGCTTCGTGATAGCCAGAATTCCATCGTGAAAAAAGAAAGAGTTCGTGTGAAAGGCTTCCTGATAGCCAGAATTCCATCATGAAAAAAAGAAAGAGTTCATCGTGAAAAAAAGAGAAAGTTCGTGTGAAAGGCTTTGTGATAGCCAGAATCCCATCATGAAAAGAGGAAGAGTTTGTGAAAAGGCTTTGTGATAGCCAGAGGCTCCGTGAAAGCCTAAAATCCCACCATCAAAGGGATTCCCACCGAAAGGCTTGAGACAACGACAAGTTGTGGACTAAATCCCACTGTCAAAGGGATTCCCACCGAAAGGCCTGAGACAACAACAAGTTGTGGCCTAAATCCCACCGTCAAAGGGATTCCCACCAAAAAGGCTCGAGACAACAATAAGTTGTGGCCTAAGTTTTCACCACGATAATTAATTGCGACCAATCGAATGTATATGTTATTGTTCAAGAATTTTTTGCAAAGATTCATGAAGTATTTTCACGATGAATATCGTCCATTGAAGGGGCAAGGGGTTTAAGTGAAGATTCGTAGAAAATCGTGGTTGAAGCAACTGAGGGTTGCAATATCAACCAGGGCAAGTGTGCCAAGCGGGTCAAGTCCACAAAATTCGTATACAAATTTTGTCGACTTTGCATCACTTTACTTACGATTTCAAAATCGGTGAAAAATTCTCGAAAATATAGACGATCAAGCTATCCGTAAAAAACAAAAACTCCCGAAGCTTGCCTCGAAATTTTCATACAAAACAGCAAGGTGGGGAAGGGTGACGTTGTTTCCAAGAAAACGTCTTTATTGCCTTCATTGCATAAAAATTTCGATATAGTTTCATCACGATTACATTGGGAAATACAATCTCTAGAATGAAAGTTCAACGACATGTCCCGGGTCGCGGTATTATCTTCTACAATATCGCTAGCATAGACGAAGTCGAGCCCAGTGGTGATGGGGCTAAGGGGCTCCGTCTTCGGGATCCTCGAAGAGCTTGAGTTCGCAGTAGTGGAGTTCTCGTCTTTGCGAAGAAGGAAAAAAGAAGAAAGATCGAAGCAGTGTATCGAAAATTTAAGCAAAACTTCAAGCCAAAAATCAGAAAAATCTTGGTCAGGATGAGCCTCTTGGAACAGACGCCATGCTTCACCACTGACAAACATGTTTCCACGATGAATTCGCAGCGACATCACATCCTGCGCAGGCCCAACTTGCAGGACCTGCGCAGGTTAAAGTTTAGAAGACAACTTGTTCAGACAAAATATTACAACCTAATGAATTTACATATGTACACAAATGGCCACGAAGGGCAAATGTTTCATCAATGTTTAGCCCGTGATGTCAACCTTCGAGGAATCTTCCTCATGTCTGGAGGTCTGATCGCCGTCACTGCCATCGTCGCTGCTGTCGCCAGAGTCTTCCCCGCCCGAGTATTGATTCTTCATTTTCATCATCTTTGGAAGAGGACTCTGGAGGCGCAGTGCTTTTTCCTCGCTTCTCCTCTTCAATCAACTGAAGGAGGCAAAGAAAGAAATATAACAGAAACCAAAAGAGAAAACTTTGCAAATTAGCAGAAGCAAATAATATTGTTCGGAGATCAACCTAGGCAAGCTTAGCATTGCAATGATTTTGACAGCTTCTTTTCCGCTAGCGAGCCAAAACTCTCTTGCGAACTTAGCCTTGATAGCTTGAACATCTTCATTAGGTCGGAGTCTTGAAGTACTCAGGGTGTCAGGAAATTGTGGAAGTTTCTCACGAAACTTCACAAGATCCACGCAGTCGAAATCGTGGAGAAGCTTCAAAATGCTTTCAACAAAGAAGGCTGCAGCAAAATCATTAGCACCAGAAATAACCTCGGGGAGCGCTTTGAATTCAGCCTCGATCCATTCCATGAACTCAGAGAGTCCCAAGTCAGCAGGGAGCGACGCAGGTCGAACACCAAACTCGTTCAGAGATTTTTCGTAGTATTCGAACAAAAGCCTTAACTTGCTGATGATCTCAGAAATGCTCTTCCTCGAAGCTTCCCTCTGATCAGTTAAGGCTCTTTCAAGATCTTGATTTCTTTGCTCCTTGCTACTGAGAGTTTTCGCGAGATTAGCATTGTTAGCATGAAGGTCTTCGACAATTTTCGATGACTTGTCGTAATCCTTGCGAAGATTTTCAATCAATCTCAAATCCCCATCGTGTGTTTTCTAAAGTTTTTCAAGATCTTTTCTGGAATTCTCAGCAGCCTCTTCAGTGACCTTCTTTTCGTCCTGGCACTGCTTTAGGGCCACAGCCAGCTCAGCCACCTTTTTCTCCAAATCTGAATTCACCGCTCGAGATAACTTGAAGTTGCGGCTCAGCTTCTGAGAATCTTCGAGTAACTTCTTGTTTAACTTCTCTTCCTCAATCAGCCGTTCACAAGCAATTCTTCCGCATATAGAATCTTTTGCCGCGAATTCCTTACGGTACTCTGCGAACTTGGACGCCGGGTAAGATCGAAGAAGATCCTCAAATTCTGAAAAATCGCAGGACAAAAGCCACGTGTATGAAGAGTGAGAAATTCGAAACAAAGAAAACAAGGAAGATGAAGAAGTAATGAACCTTTTGAGGACCAGGAGCGTCCCAGTGGTCGATGGATGACCGCTCCTCAGTGATGAGTGATTGACAACGGGTGTTGGACTGACTCTTGGCTTAGTGCGCAGGTGTAGGCTGCGGCCTAGTTCGTGTTGTTGCAGGTGAAGAACGGGCGCGAAAGGTCTTCAGCCTTGAGAGGCCTCCGGGAGATGGAGAGACAAGTAGGCTCGGTTCGAGGGACCCGGTGGACAGCGGGACTGGGTGCGGGCCACATGGTGGCGACACGAGCAAGATGAAGTCATGGACAGACGAGCCGGTGCACGGTGGCGGTCGAGTCAAGTGGTTTGGCGGGAGGCCGGACCGAGCACGCGGGGTTTGGTGGTTTGCCCACAAAACCATCGGCAGACGGTTTCTTGGTTTGGGCCTCAAAACCAAGTCCGAGGGCCCAACACGACGGAGACGGGATCCGGGCGTGTCGGGAAGCTTCGAGGCGGAGGACACGCGGCGGGATCGCATGGCTTGCGTCGGGAGGACGCGGGGTGCGGCAAAGGCGTGGCCGTCCGATGGATAGACCCACAAACATTACCTAAATGCCCCTACGTGGGTTGTATCACCAGTGGTTAAGTTAGGGGTAGTCGAGTCATTTACCACTCCGGCGGGACCTGATATATAAGCCATGAGTGTGTGTGGATGGCTCTCTCTCTCCGCGACTTAGGGTTTCATTTCCTCCCTCCTCTTTCTCATTTTCGTAGCTATTTTTCTTTCCATTTTCTCTAGGCTAGCATGAGAGCTTCATGAGAGATTTGTTGAGAGGGATGGATGCTAGGGCGGCATGCTAGACCTTGTGAATCTTTCCTGGTTTGTATAGAAGATTCGGGGTTGTTTTTCGTGGCTTTTTGTGCTTGTTTTCGTGCCTTTGTTCCCGGTGTGTTTCCGCGAATTTGAGTGGGTTTCTCCCCGGATTTCTTTAAGGGAAACATGGATAGATGTCTTGTGCATCTTTGTGCTTGATCTTGTGCCCTCAAACGCCGGGAAACCACTTCGATTCGCGAGTTTTCATTCGGTGCTCTAGGTTTTGGTGGTACTCAAAGGATTCGCGATTCCCGGTGATTTAGGGAGTTAGGAGGCAAGTTTTTTGGGCTATAGCATCCTTGTGTGACGCTTTTCAAGTCCCCAAACCATTGTCTCCATAGCTTCAACCGTTTGGGAAATCCGATGATGATTTGGGGGAGTTGACTTTCGAGGTCGGGCCGTTTCTCGCTCGTCCGCACCGCGGACGCTCCGCGGGGAGGTCGCGGACGGTCCACGTGGGTCGTGTTCGTCGAGTGTTCGTCGAGTTCTTGCACGTCCTCTTTTTCGATCCGGTTTGGCCTTGGGTTTTTGTTGCGGCCGGTTTGCGGACGGTCCCGGGCTTGAGTAGCGGACGGTCGCGGGTGGCGCGGACGGTCCGCCGGCCTCGGCGGACGGTCCGTTTTTCTCGGGTCGCTTCGGTGTTCCGTGTGTGTTTAACGGACGGTCCGCGGAGAGGGCCGGACGGTCCGCGACGTCGGCGCGGACGGTCCGCGGGAGCAGGGTCGGACGGTCCGCACGGTTCATCGCGGACGGTCCGCACCGCCGGGCCGGACGGTCCGCCAGAGCCGTGTGCGTGTCGCTTGTTTCGATTCCTTCCTTCCCTTTCTAGTGCTTCCGCGTGTGCTTCAAGGAATCGTTCCTAGGGCTAGAGGTTGATCCATAACCTCGTGGTCTTGGCGATTGGTGTGTGATTCGATCCATCGCTCGTGTGTGACCGGGGTTTGTCTAGGGCATACGCCGGATTCTTTTGGAAGAATTTTTACCGGCTCCTATTCACTCCCCCCCTCTCTAGTCGCCATCCGATCCTTCAATTGGTATCAGAGCTTGGTGCCGGATTCTTTGCGACTTTGACAAGTCCCGAATCCTAAGATGGTGTACGTTGAGCGGGGCGGTCCGCCGCACTTCGATGGCAAGGGTTACCACAAGTGGGCGGCTCGTATGATGATTTTTCTTCGTGGAAAGCTGTTGGATTTTATTGTGCTTGACAAGACCTATGCTATTCCGGTCAACATCCATACTCTTATGGTGACCGATGCCGGTGCTAAGGCCAAGTATGAGGCTAATGCAAAAGCCGTTGATCACTTGGTCCGAGCTTGTGTGATCCAGAGTTTGAGCGTGTTCGCCATTTGAATCTTGCTTGGCAAATTTGGGAAAAGTTGTTGGTTGCTCACGGTGGTGATAACCATGTGAAGGCTCGCCTCTTTGTCTCTTACCGGATGCAATATGAGAATTTCACTCCACTTCCCGGTGAGAACATTGATGCGATGTTTCAGAGGTTCACCGCCATCGTGAACAACATGAAGGCTAATGTTGAGGATTTTCCGTACACCGAGCATGATCGAGCTTTGAAGCTCTTGCATGTCTTGGACCCAAATGTTTGGGGTGCTAAGGTTGAGGCCATCAAGGAGTCCGGACATTATTTGACTATTGAGTTGGATGACCTCTTTTCTAAGCTCAAGTCGGCCGAGGTTGACGGGAAGTTGCATTCCAAGCATGAGGGCTCGACCGACCATAGTCTTGCTCTTGTGGGAGGATCAAAGGGCAAATCTAACCCTTCCCGTCGACGGTTTTCTTTGTCCTCTCTTATGTCCATTCCGGATGAGGAGTTTGATGTGCCGGGCGAGGAGGAGCCGGCCTTGCTCTCAAGAAGGTTTGAACGACTACATGAGAGTCGGAGGAATGCAAGGCGGAGCTCAGGGACGTGCTACAAGTGTGGCAAGCGTGGCCACTTCATCGCCGAGTGCCCGAAGCGGAGGAGAACAAGTACAAGGTGAACGAGTACAAGGCGCACCCGAGGCGTGAAGACAAGTACTCCTCCAAGGGCAAGCACTTCAACAAGTCCAAGAGCAAGGACAAGGACAAGCGGCGACCGAGCAAGAGCGGCTACAAGAAGAACAAGGCGAGAGCGATGGTGGCGGTGCGAGCGACGTTGACTCAAGCTCAAGCGAGGAGCGATCAAGCTCAAGCGGCCGAAGATGAAGACGCCGGGAGGCGCAAGGACAAGAAGAGTGCAAGCCGGAACCTCGCCGGCTGAGCTGTGTGGCGCTTGAGGGCTTTTGTGGCATGGCCCATAGCTCAAGCAGCAAGAAGAGCGAGAAGGAAGACAGCGACTCCGACTCGGAGGATGAGGTAAACCGTGACCCCGACTCTTTGCTTGCTGAGATTGCTAAGTTGAATGGCTTGCTTGATAACCGTGATAGTGTGCTGAGAGATGCCAAAAAGATGAGGAAAGATCTTAGGGCTCAGCTTGAGAATGCTAGCGAGAAAGTAGGAGAGTTAGAGTCAAAATTGCTTGAATTGAAACTTGAGAATGACTCTTTGAAACTTGCTCCTACTACTCCTGATGATGTTGAATGTGTTGAATGTGATGCTTGGTTGAATGAGATCAAAGTGCTTAATGAGAAGAATGCTTCTACTTTGGCTCAACTAGATGCTCTTAGGATCGAATATGATGAGCTTAAGGCTAGACCCACTTTGCTTGGTGCTTGCAAATCATGTCCTACTATGCATGCTAAGCTTGTCGATGCTCGTTCTACCATTAGTTCTTTGGAAGCATCTTTGAAATCTCCTGTTGCAAATGCATGTTCTAGCCGTGATGAAGTTACTTTGCGCAATCTTGAACTTACTTCCCGTTTGGATGTCATCTATGAGGAGAATGACTATTTGAGGAAGGTGTTGGGTTGGTTGTCGGGCGGGAACCTCAATTGAAAATCATGATTGAGGAGTTCAAGAGAGCTGATGGTCGTGGTTTGGGGTTTGAGAAGTTGGGTGAGAAAGTGGGAGAGAACAGTGGGGAGAGTGTGTACGAGAAGTGTGTTGAGTCTAACCCCGAGTTTGAGGTGATCGGAGAGATTCAAGTCCCACTCCCAAAAGCACCCAAGAACTCTTTCACACCAAAGCCCAACCATCTTTGCAACAAGCTTGACACAACCCAAGATCCACCCAAATTCCCACCTAAGACAAATGATTTCCTAAACCAGGTGAAGTTTGTGGGTGAGAAGGGTGAGAAGCCTAGAGAGAAGCCGAGCCAAAACCAAAACCCATCCCCTTCGGGTGTGAGTATTGTGGCAAGGAGAGGCATCTTGCGAGTTTTGCTACAAGAGGAAGAGGGATGAGAGGCTTGCTAGGGAGCAAGCAAACCAGGACAGATATCGCCAGCCTCATGGTATTCCTGAGCCTAGAGTGCCACTTCCACGGGGTGTGGGAAGTGTGAGGAGTGTTGGCAGGTTCCCACAGAGAGGTGGTGGTGAGAGGTTTGTTAGGAGAGAGGATGGTGTGCGTGCTGGTGAGAGGTTTGGTCGGGCTCGTGGTGGTTTTGCTGGACGTCCTCCTACTCGTCCTTAGTACGGGTTTAGGGGGGATGATCGCAGCTTTGGGTTCCAGAGGAACTACGGACCACGTTTTCCCCCTCGTGGTGCTCGTACTCCTCCCATGGGACATGGGAAGTTTGGTGGCAAGGGAATGATGTTTGCTAACCCCTCTTTTGAGCAGATGGCTCGACACTGGTTTAACTTTCTTTGTGCTAACCCCAGTGTCGAGTCGCTAGCTCACTCTCGTTCTTGTTTCTGACTACAGGCAGGAGGCTTGGAGAACATTTGGTTGATCGACTCCGGATGTTCTCGACACATGACCGGAGATAAGAAGTGGTTATCCAGCCTCACCCTAGTGAAGGAAAAGCAATACATCACATTTGGGGACAATGGACGAGGAAGGGTGCTGTCGGAGGGTGTTGTGCATGTGAGTGACAAGGTAACGTTGAAAAGAGTGGCTCTTGTGAAGTCTTTGGGTTTCAATTTGCTTTCGGTTTCTCAGTTGCTTGATGAAGGTTTTGAGGTGCGTTTCAAGTCTGGCGAGTCTCGTTTGCTTGATTCTCGAGGTGATCTTGTCTGTATGATCATCCCCGAGGGTCGGATCTTCGTGGTCGATTTCTCTCGTTCTTTGGGTCCTCGTTTCGCCGTTTGATGGCTGGTCCTTCTTCTGATTTGTGGAAATGGCATAGGCGGTTGGGACACTTGAGCTTTGATTTGGTTTCCCACTTGAGTGGTCTTGATCTTGTCCGAGGATTGCCGAGGTTGAAGCTTGAGAAGGATTTGGTTTGTGCTCCTTGTAGGCATGGTAAGATGGTAGCCACTCCCCATCCACCCCTGACCGATGTCATGACCGAGCGTCCGACGTAGCCGTTGCATATGGACCTTGTTGGGCCGCTCGAGTTCGCTCGGTGGGTGGGAAGTGGTATGTCCTTGTTGTGGTGGACGATTACTCTCGCTATGCCTGGGTGTTCTTCTTGGAGGATAAGAGTGAGACATTTGGTTTTGTTCGAGATCTGATCGTGAGGTTGAAAAACGAGAGGCATGGGAATGCTATTCGAGCTATCCGCAGTGATAATGGCTCTGAGTTCAAGAACTCTCGTTTTGATGCCTTTTATCGTGATCTAGGTCTTGAACATCAGTATTTGACCCCTTATGTGCCTCCTCAAAATGGAGTCGTGGAAAGGAAAAATCGGACTCTTTGTGAGATGGCTAGGACGATGCTCGATGAGCACAGGACCCCTAGGAGGTATTGGGCTGAGGCGGTCAATACAGCTTGTCATGTTTCCAATCGGATTTTATTGAGAGCTTTCAAGAAGAAGACCTGTTATGAGCTTATGCATGGTCGGGCACCCAAGGTGAGTCACTTCCGAGTTTTTGGCCGCAAGTGCTTTATTCTCGAAGAAGGGAAAACTCGACAAGTTTGAGGCTAGGTCTAGTGATGGTATTTTCTTTGGATATGCTAACCATTCTAGAGCCTATAGGGTGCTTAACCTTGAGACTAACAAAATCATGGAGACTTGCGAGGTGACCTTCGACGAGACAATGCCATGTACCTCTCTTGGCTTTGAATGTGCAGGTGATGAAGAGATGGCCGAAGACCTCTTTGAAGAGGAGAAAGATGAAGCTGGAGATGATGATGGGGAGAACCATGCGCCTGAAGCTGAGTGTGTACCCACTACTTCCCCTACGACCACTTTGGAGCATGGACCGTCTACATCATGGACAACGACGGTGCAACAAGAGGACCAGGCGAGAGAAGCTGAAGTTGAGGGGGAGGTAGTCTCGAGGCGTGAGGCTCCCCGGCGGATTCAAGAAGTGCATCCCCTGTCGAAGATCATTGGGAACATCGATGAACGCACTACACGGTCGAGGTCCAGGAATTCCTCTCATTTTGCTCATGCTGCTTTTGTTGCTACTTTTGAGCCCAAAGACATTGGACATGCTTTATCTGATGCAAACTGGGTCAATTCTATGCATGAGGAGTTGGAGAATTTTGAGAGGAACCAGGTGTGGGAGTTAGTTGAACCACCTCCAAATTGTCATCCCATAGGAACCAAGTGGGTTTGGAAGAACAAAGAGGGAGAGAATGGGATGGTTGTGAGGAACAAGTCCGGACTTGTTGCTCGGGGGTTTAGTCGAAGGAGGGGATCGACTATGAGGAGACCTTTGCTCCCGTGGCCCGTCTTGAGGCAATTCGAATCCTTCTAGCCTTTGCCGTGGCTAAAGGGTTCAAGTTGTTTCAGATGGACGTGAAGAGTGCTTTTCCGAATGGGGTCATAGAGGAGGAGGTGTATGTGAAGCAGCCCACCGGGGTTTGAGAGCGAGTTGTACCCACACGGGGTATACAGATTGAAAAGGGCTCGTATGGGTTGAAACGAGCGCCCCGTGCTTGGTATGGGAGATTGAGAGGTTTTCTTTTGAGCGAGAGGGTTTGTGATGGGTACCGTGGATAGAACCTTGTTTCTCCTCAAGCATGGAAATGACTTGCCGATTGTTCGGATATACGTGGATGATATTGTCTTTGGTGGCTCGTCACATAACCTTGTTGCCAAGTTTGCGGATGAGATGAGCAGGGGAGTTCGAGATGAGCATGATGGGCGAGTTGCGGTATTTTCTCGGGCCGCGAGATCAAGCAAGTGAAGGACGGTACATTTGTGCACCAAACCAAGTACACGAAAGACATGCCGAGGAAGTTCCGTATGCAAGATGTGAAGCCGATGTCGACTCCCATGGGGAGTACGACCACTTTGGATGCGAATGAGGACGGAGAACCGGTGGACCGGCGGGAGTACAGGAGCATGATCGGCTCCCTCCTCTACTTGACCGGCGACGAGGCCGGACATGCGCCCGCCGTGTGTCCGTGCGCTCGTTTTCGTGCTTCGCCGAGGACATCACATCGACAAGCCGTCAAGAGGATTTTCGGTACCTACGACCGCCCCCCGGTTTTGGCCTTTGGTATTCTTCCTCCTCGACTCTTTCCCTTCATGGTTTTTCCGATGCGGATTTTGTCGGTTGTCGAGTCGAGAGGAAGTCTACTTCGGTACTTGCCATTTTCTTGGGTCTTCGTTGGTCTCATGGTCTTCCCGCAAGCGCCTAGTGTAGCTCGGTCTACCACCGAGGCGGAGTATGTTGCCGCCGCGAGTTGTTGTTCCCCCACTGTTGTGGATTTCATACACTTTGAGAGACTTTGGTGAGGAGTGCATCCGGATCCCACTTCTTTGTGATAGCACCGGTGCCATAAGCGTAGCCAAAAACCCGTTGCTTCACTCCGTAACCAAACATATAGAAGTGAGGTATCATTTCTTGAGGGACAATGTGGAGAAAGGAACCATTGTGTTGAGCCATGTCCCTACCCAAGATCAGCTTGCAGACATTTTCACAAAGCCTCTCGACCAAGCTACATTTGTGCGCTTGCGGGGGGAACTTGGGGTTTGTTGCCCTTTCTAGTTGATTCTTGGGGGATTTTCTTTTTGTACCATATGTATCATACCATGTTTACTTTGATGTATATACATGCTTTGCTTGATGTACAAACCATGGTAGGATAGCCACCTTGTCATATATCATGTTGCATTTGTATCATATTGCATTTTAGGATGATGAGCTTCTTTCATATGCCACATTTGAGTCTCTTTGGCTATTTGTGAGATATTGGTTATATGTGTGGAGAAATGGTGATGTGAGGCTATGCTCTTGGAATATTTGAGATATATGTGTGGTGAGATAGCCCCTTTTGAAATAAATGCTAAACTTGACTAATTTTTGATGAAATATGCTCCACTCGTGTGTAGTTGTGTATCCATGTCACAGTCTGGTCTAAATGTGCTTTTCATGCTTAGATTGTGCTTGGATGCCATGTTCTTGCATTTGGGCCAAAGGCCGAATATCATTGTGAATGTTTAGCCTATGTTGCATTCATGGGGGAGCATAAGCTTCTTTTTGCCGCAAAGGCACTTCATGTACCATAAAATGAATTAATCTTGAAAAGAAGTGTGAATGCTTGAAACATGCTCCATCCATCATGTCTATGCTTAAAATGTATTATCTTTCACATATGGGTGCTAAACATGTTGTATGATGTTCACCAGTGGAGAGGTCTCCCCGAAGTGGACACATGGCTCATGAGCTTTGACATGACATGCTTTGCTTTATGGGTGTTTGCCATGATCTTTTGCTGAGAATTTGATATCCTTGTATGATCTCTGAATGGTATGCATGTTTGTGGCTCAAGTGTGACATGGATAGGCTTTTACATGTGAAGCGAGCCTTCTTTTGGTAAACCGCTTAAATCCGAAAATTTTGCTTTGTCACATGCTTGTATTTTCATCTATTACTTGTGGCAATGCTTTGACTATGCTATGATTCATATGTGTGATCTTTGTCTCATTTTTAGCCTTTGACACTAGATTTGGCCTATTTGAGAAGCTCCTGTAGTTGTTTATATGCTTTGTTTTGCATTTCTGCATTTTCACCTTGATTCATACATTGTCAACAAGGGGGGGAAGAGGTGAGCTTAATGAAAATTCAGAAGAGGTGAGCTGAAATTTGGAAGTTTGCATCCACATGTTCAGGGGGTGCTTGCATTTGTTCAGGGGGAGCTTTCTTGCTGTTTGTGCTTTGCTTGGCTTGTGACCTTTCTTCGCCTTTCTTTGGTTTTGGTCATGAGTTAAGCTTCTTTGTTTTTCTTTCTTCTTCTTTTCTCTTTTTCTCTGAATTTCATTTCGCGTTGTGTGTTGTCAATGCGCTCATCAAGGGGTGAGGACCATGTGTGGTTCGAGGACCGGTGGATGGTCGCTTCCTTGTGTGATGAGTGATTGACAACGTTGTGTGGACTGATTCTTGGCTAAGTATTGCAGGTGCAGGTTGCGGCTTGACTCGTGTTGGTGCAGGTGAAGAACAAGCGCGAAAGGTCGTCGCCGGTGAGGCCTCCGGGTGTGGAGAAGACAAGTAGGCTTCGTTCGAGGGACCCGGTGGCCGGCGGGGGTCAAGTGCGGGCCGCATGGTGGCATGAACAAGCAAGATGAAGTCGTGGACGGTTTCTTGGTTGAGCCTCAAAACCAAGGTCGAGCCGGGACTACGTGGGAGCCAAGTCATGAGTGGAGATTGGCGGAGGCTACACCGAGTTCGCGGGGTTTCCGGTGGTTCACCGGAAAACCACCGGGTTCCTTGGTTGATCCACAAAGCCAAGACCGGAGAACCGAAGACGGAGGTGCAAGCGGCACCTCGGACCGGCCCGACCGGCGGGTCCGACCGGCCGACGGCGGTGGGGACCGGGCTCGGCCGTGTGGAGCACCGGTCTGACCGGTGTGCGACGACGCAGTCCGGAATCTTCGAAGCGGAGGACACGCGTCGGGATCACATAGCTTGCGTCGAGGCTACGCAGGGTGCGGTTGCCGGGCATCCGTCCGATGGTGAAGACATCAATAATTCCAAATCCGCCCTTGAGGGGCTTGTATCCCTAGTTAGTAGAGAGGGGCACTTTAGACATTCGGTTGCCGCCTATATAACCCAAGAGGTGAGAGGTTTGCAGCCAACTCTTGGAACCCTAGCTCATTAGTTTTCCTATTTTCCACCTATTTTCTCTAGGTTTTCCTTAGGACTAGCAAGAGAGCTTCACGGAGAGATCTTGTAGAGAGGGATGGATGATCGGGCGGCTTGCTAGACCTTGTACGAACCTTTGTTTCATGTATAGATGATTCGGCGTGGTTCCTCAAGGTTTGGATGTGTTTTCCCCGGTTGTTCTTGGTGGTGATTTTCGGAGCCCTTTCTCGGTGATTTCTTTGGGTTGTTTTCGGGGCTTTTCTCTTGGGGATTTGATGGGGGAAATTTGTGGGAACCCTTCGTGGTTCTTTGGGCCGTGATTCCCCTCCCAAATCCGTGAGAAAAAGTGCTCGATTTTGGGGTTTCTTGAGTTCTTGGGTTGGAAGTGCTTTCGGCGGGATTTCTTCGATTCCTCCTTTTTGGACGAGATTTGGTGGGATTAAACTTGGTTATGGACTCCTCATGAGGTGTTCCGATATCCCCAAAGTCTTGTTCAAGTCCGTGGAGTGATTCGGGAGATCGAGATTTGGATTTGGGGGAGTTGACCCGCAGGGTGTTGTTCATCCCGAGTCGCCTGTGCCACACCGGCCTCGACCGGTGCTCTTGACCGGTCTGACCGGTGCAAGCCCTTGTGGGATTTTGCTCGGGTGAATGTCTTGGTGAGTTCGTTGTTGTCCCGTGGTGCCGCCGTTTCGAGTTTGGGTCCGTTTGGTGGTCGGTTGGCCTGTTTGGTGCCTTGGGGGCTTTCGAGTCGCCACCGGTCCGACCGTGCGTCTCACCGGTCCGACCGGTGTAGAGCCACTTAGTGAAAGTTGCTCGGTTTCACCGGCAGGGGACCGGTCCGACCGTGGTGCTCACCCGGTCCGACCGGTGTGGGTCCGTAGACTCGAGGCTTGGTTTTTCCGCTGCGTTTCTCGGGTCGGAAGGTGGTGTG
Organism: Cenchrus americanus; assembly: GCA_947561735.1. NCBI lineage: Eukaryota > Viridiplantae > Streptophyta > Magnoliopsida > Poales > Poaceae > Cenchrus > Cenchrus americanus. Next base: position 131,787,451 of record OX387239.1, read on the forward strand.
TTGGTTCCTAGGTCCAGTGGCACTCCAGTGGCTACGTGGGCTTGACCAACCTTGGTAGTGAGTCGGAGACGTGTGTTGGAAGCCGTGTTCATCTTGTTGGAGCTTCGATTCACTCCCCCCCTCTCTGGTTCGCCGTATCGGTCCTTCAAGTGGTATCAGAGCCGGTTCGGGTCTTTGTTGACTCTAACCAGTCTAAGATCCAAGGATGGCGTACCAGGAACGGGGTTCGGGTCCTCCACACTTCGATGGCAAGAACTACCAGATGTGGAGCAAGCGGATGGGTGCGTTCCTCCGCGGAAAGGGTCACCGCTTTGGGATGTCACGGTGGACACAAAGCTATGTCCGACCGATGGATTTCCTTGCTCCGGGGTCGAGGGACGGATTCGACGCCAACAATAAGGCGGTCGACTACTTGTTTCGTGCTTTGTGTCGGCCGAGTTCGATCGGGTGCACACCGAGCACTTGGCTTGTAGGATTTGGGCGGTGTTGAAGGAGGCTCATGTTGGGAACGCCCGGTGTTCGGAGCACGGTTGTATGCGACCTACGAGAGAGAGTACGAGAACTTCACTCATCTCCCCTAGTGAGTCCATCGATGCCTTGTTTCAGAGATTCACGGTGGTGGTGAACAACATGAGGGCCAATGTGGACGTGCTCCCGTACGATGATCATGATAGAGCGGTCAAGCTCTTACACTCTTTGGATCGTACGATATGGGGCGGAAAGTTCGAGGCCATAGTCGAGTCGGAGAGGTATGATACTCTGACGGTGAACGAGCCGTTCTCGAAGCTCAAGTCGGGCCGAGGTGGATAGGGGCATGATCGCCAAGCTCGAGGGACCGACTGATTCCCATAGTCTTGCCCTCGTTGGTGGTTCCAAAGGAAAGACTAACTCTAACCCATCCACCAGGATGTTCTCGTTTTCCTCTCTCGATGTCTATGCCAGATGAGGAGTTTGATGACCTTGGAGAGGACGAGCTGGCGCTGTTGACGAGGCGGTTCGAGAGGCTGCACGAGAACCGCGTGAACATGAGGAGGAACACGAGGACTTGCTTCCAGTGCGGCAAGCCGGGACACTTCGTCGCCGACTGCCCAGAGAAGGCCGAGAACAAGGACAGCTACAAGCACAAGCCGAGGAAGAACGATGACAAGTACCGTTCGAGGCGCGACCACAAGAGCAAGCACAAGAACAAGTACAAGGACGAGCGACGATCGAGGAAGAAGGAGGGCCGAGGCAAGGCCCGAGCGATGGTTGGAGCGAGCGACGTCGACTCCGGGTCCGCGTACTCCACCTCGAGCTCGAGCAAAGGCGCCGACGACGAGGGAGATCGCCGCAAGAACAAGAGGTCGTCTAAGAACCTGAGCGGGCTGAGCTGCTTCGCGAGAGACGGCTTCTGCACCATGGCGTTGAGCTCCGGCAGCAAGAAGAGCACACAGAGCGACTCGGACTCTGAGTCCGACGACGAGGTGCGTGATGAGCTTCCCTTCTTGCGCCAGGAGAATGAGAGGCTTGGCTCTTTGCTTGATAATCGTGATGACATGCTTAGAGAGGCCAAGAAAATGAGAAAAGAGCTTAGGGCTTCACTCGAGGATGCTAGGACTAGAGTGGCTGAGCTAGAGACACAGGTGCTTGATAGCAAGCTTGAGATTGATTCGCTTAAGGCTAGCCCTGTTGTTTCTGATGAGAATGATTGTGCTGATTGCTCCATATTCGTTGCTGATCTTGCTTTGTTTAAGGAGAAGCATGCCTCCAAGTGTGAGGAACTAGATGTGCTTAGGGTTGAAGTGGCTGAGCTTAAGTCTAGACCTGCTTTGCTAGGTGCTTGCACCTCTTGCCCTGTTTGCATGCTAAAATTGATGAGATGCATGCTTACACTAGTTCGCTCAAGGCTAAATTGAAGGAACCCATGCCTACATCTTGCTCTACCTGTGAAATGCATGCATTGAAAAATTTGGAGCTTGCACATTATGTTGATCGTTTGCAGGATGAGAATGATGATTTGAGGAAGTTGATGGGTTGGTTGTCCGGTCACGAGCCTCAGTTGAGGATGATGATCGAGGCCTTTAAGAGGCAAGATGGTGAGGGGCTTGGGGCAAACAAGGTTGGTGAGGGAAGTGGAGAAAATATCCCGGAGCCACCAAAAACCCACCACAAAAATGATTTCCCACCAAAACCTAATCATCTAAGGAACCGACTAGACACAACCCCAGCTCCACCCGTGTTTCCTACACCCACAAATGATCTACAAAAGCCTATCAAGTTTGTGAGCACTTCGGGGAAAGTGTTCTTTGGGAAGGAGAGTGAGAAGGCTAGTGGTGAGAAACCGGTGGAGGGTTTGAGTGGAGAGAAACCGAGTGAGCGGACCACATCCCAAGCCAAAGCCTAAGCTTGTGAGGTTCCATTGTGGCTATTGTGGGAGAGATGGCCATAAGGAGGAGTTTTGCTTCAAGAGGAAGCGAGAGGAGAGAATGGAGAAGGAGTGGGCTAACAAGGACAAGTACCACCCTTCCGATGGTGTACTTGAGCCTCGTATGCAGATGCCCAGGGGCAAGGCGATTGTGCGGACAGTTCGGGCTTGGGGAGAGAAGAAGGCTGCAGGTGGTGCGCCTCGTCTGTGTCACACCGGTCAGACCGGTGTGGGGCACCGGTCAGACCGGTGCAGGCCTGGACAGACAGATGTTCAGGTTTCGAGCTCGTACAGGTGCGAGGGTTGTTTCTGGTGGTCGTGGTTCTGGTGGTTGGGCTGGAAAGAGTGCAGGTGGTCAGTTTGCTAGGCGTTCTCCTCCTCGTGCTCAATACGGGGATTGGAGGAGTCGTGGCGTTGAGTTGGAGCGGAAGGACGTTCCACGGGCTTTCTTGCGTGGTTTTGGTCCTCCTCCAGGCAGAGAGGGGTGGTTCCCTCAGGGTGGTTACCGTGGTGGTGTTCGTGGAGGTAGCTTTGGTAGGAGAGATGCTTTGGTTGGTGCTAACCCCACTTTCGAGCAAATGGCTCGGCACTGGTTTTCCTCCTTTGGTACTAACCCCAGTGCTGAGTCGTTTGTTCGCTCACGTGCCTATTTTTGATTTTCAGGTGGGAGACTTGAAGAACATTTGGTTGATTGACTCCGGTTGCTCGAGGCATATGACCGGGAGACGGGGGGTGGTTCTCAAGTCTCGTCCCGTGGTGACGAAGAGGTACATCACCTTTGGGGACAATGGGCGTGGACGTGTGCTTTCGGAAGGTGAGATAAAAGTGAGTGACAAGATCACTCTGAGGCGTGTTGCTCTTGTTCAATCGCCGGGATACAATTTGCTTTCGTGTCCCGGCTTGTTGGATGAGGGCTTTGAGGTGTTGTTTCGGCCCGGTGGTTCTCGGATTGTGGACTCTCGAGGGGACCTTGTCCGTATGGTCGTTCCCGAGGGTCGGGTGTTTCGTGCTGATTTTTCTCGGCCTTCGGGTGTGGAGCGTTGTTTCTTGGCCGGTTCTTCGAGTGAGTTGTGGAAGTGGCATAGGAAGTTGGGTCACTTGAGCTTTGACCTTTTGTCTCGCTTGAGTAAACTCAATTTGGTCCGAGGATTGCCACGGTTGAGGCTTGAGAAAGAGTTGGTTTGTGCTCCGTGTAGGCATGCCAAGATGGTGGCCTCTTCTCACCCGCCTCTCACCGATGTGATGACCGAGCGTCCATGCGAGCCGCTCCATATGGACCTTGTTGGCCCGGCTCGTGTGCGATCGCGGGTGGGAAGTGGTATGTCCTTGTTGTGGTGGACGACTATTCTCGGTATGCGTGGGTGTTCTTTTTGGAGGATAAGGGGGAGACGTTTGGTTTTGTTCGAGATCTAGTCTTGAGGTTGAGGAACGAGAGGCACGGAGATGCCATACGAGCTATCCGCAAGGATAATGGCTCGGAATTCGGGAACTCTCGTTTTGAAACCTTTTGTCATGACTTGGGTCTTGAGCACCGGTTTTCGAGTCCGTATACGCCTCCCCGAATGGTGTTGTGGAAAGGAAGAACGGGACCTTGTGCGAGATGGCTCGGACGATGCTTGATGAGCATAGGACTCCGAGGAGGTATTGGGCCGAGGCGGTGAATACCGCGTGCTATGTGTCGAACGAGATATACCTCGAGTGCACAAGAAGAAGACATGCTATGAGTTGATGCATGGTCGCACACCCAAGGTGAGTCACTTCCATGTCTTTGGTTGCAAGTGTTTCATTCGAAGAAAGGCGAGGAAGTTGGATAAGTTTGAGGCTAGGTCTGTCGATGGCATTTTCTTTGGTTATGCATCTCATTCTAGAGCATATCGTGTGCTCAATCTTGAAACTAACCAAATCGTGGAGACTTGCGAGATAACCTTCGACGAGACAGAGCCACGTAGTCAGCTTGTCTTTGAGTGTGCAGGTGATGATGAGCTTGGCGAGGAGATCTTTCAGGAGGAGGAGCGTGAACATGGTGATGATGAGGATGGTGGTGCGGTGCCCCCGGCTGAACATGTACCCACTACTTCGACTACGGTGATGGATGGACCCTCTGCTACACCTACGACGACAAATCAAGAACGAGGAGAAGCTGATGTTGAGGGGGAGGTAGCTTCGAGGCGAGAACCTCCCCGACGGGTTCAAGTGGATCACCCAGCTTCGAGGATCATCGGCGACATGAATGAACGCACTACACGGTCGAGGGTTCGAAACAATTCCCATTTTGCTCATGCTGCATTTGTTGCTTCTTTCGAGCCCAAAGACATTGGACACGCACTATCTGATCACAATTGGGTTAACTCGATGCATGAGGAGTTGGAGAACTTTGAGAGGAATCGGGTGTGGGAGTTGGTTGACCCTCCCCCGGGTGGTGTAAGCCGATTGGTACAAAGTGGGTGTGGAAAAACAAAGAGGGAGAGAAGGGTGAGGTTGTGAGGAACAAGTCGAGACTTGTTGCCCGGGGGTTCGGTCGGAAGGAGGGGATCGACTACGAGGAGACCTTTGCTCCCGTAGCCCGTTTGGAGGCGATTAGGATCCTTCTAGCCTTTTCTCGTGGCTAAAGGGTTCAAGTTGCACCAAATGGATGTGAAGAGTGCTTTTTCGAATGGAGTGTTGGAGGAAGAAGTGTATGTGAGGCGACCTCGGGGTTTGAGAGTGAGAAGTACCCCCACCGGTGTACAAGTTGAGGAAGGCGCCGTATGGGTTGAAGCAGGCGCCTAGAGCTTGGTATGGCGAGGTTGAGGGGGTTCTTGTTTGAGAGAGGTTTTGAGATGGGGAAGGTCGATCAGACCTTGTTTTTGCAGAGGCAGGGCAGAGATATCCCGATTGTGCGGTGTGTACGTGGATGATATTGTCTTTGGTGGCTCGTCTAACTCTCTTGTTGCGAGGTTTGCAGATGATATGAGCAGGGAGTTCGAGATGAGCATGATGGGTGAGTTGCAGTTCTTCCTCGGGCTACAAATCAAGCAATCAAAGGAAGGAACATTTGTGCACCAGGCTAAGTACACCAAGGACATTGTGAGGAAGTTCAAGATGGAGGACTCCAAGGCAATGACGACACCGATGAGTACGACTACAGCTCTTGATGCGGATGAGGAAGGTGAACACGTGGACCAGAAGGAGTACCGGAGCATGATCGGGTCACTCCTCTACTTGACGGCGACGAGGCCGGACATACGATTCTCGGTGTGTCCGTGCGCTCGTTTTCAAGCGTCTCCGAGGACTTCGCATCGGCAAGCGGTGAAGCGAATTTTCGGTACTTGCGTCACACTCCCGACTTCGGCCTTTGGTACTCCGCGTCCTCTTCTTTGGCTCTTCATGGCTTTTCGTACGCGGATTTTGCCGGGTGTCGGTTGGATAGGAAGTCCACTTCGGGACTTGCCGCTTTTGGGTTCTTCTTTGGTGTCTTGGTCTTCCCGCAAGCGGCCGAGTGTTGCTCAATCCACGACCGAAGCCGAGTATGTTGCCGCTGCTAGTTGTTGCTCTCAGCTCCTTTGGATCACCTACACCATGAGCGACTTTGGTGAGGAGTATACCCATGTCCCACTTCAATGTGATAGCACCAGTGCCATAAGTGTTGCAAAGAACCCAGTGCTCCATTCTAAAACCAAGCACATAGAAGTGAGGTATCATTTCCTGAGAGACAACGTTGAGAAAGGAAAGATAGCGTTGATCCATGTACCCACACATCACCAACTAGCCGATATTTTCACCAAACCTCTAGATCAATCGACTTTCACTCGTTTGCGGGGGGAACTTGGTGTGTGTTTGATTTCTTGAGTTGGGTGTGTGGGAGCTCTCTTTTGCCGGTGGTGTCGAGCCCGTTTTGCCTCCCCTTGAGGAGCCGGTTTGTAGCATATGTATAGCTTTCATTTGTGCATTTCTTGCATTTTGGCATGGCATATGTAACATGATGTATAGGCATCCTTGTATCTTAGATTGCATGCATTTTGTATCATATGCATTGGATAGGAAAAGCTTCTCTCATATACATTGTTCACCATGGAATGAAATATATGTCTTTACGAGCTTGTTTGGTATGCTACGGTTAGTTTGGCTTAGCTCTTGATGATCTTGTTGAATAATCCATGATTGATAGCTATGCTTTTGAAAAAATGTCACATGTATGCTCTCTCATGTGTAAATGCCTTTACATGCTCTTGACATGTTTTTGTGGCCTTGCTATGCTTAATTTGTGGTTGGATAGCTAGTTTATTGATCATATGGGGCCAAAGGCTCATTTGCCATCATGAATGTTTAGCCCTCTTGATTTATCTTGTGGAGGAGCATAAGTTCCTTTTTGTCGCAAAGACATTTCATGTACCATTTACAAATATGAAAATGAAATGAAAAATGCTTGGAAAATATGCTCCCATGTCATATGTGCAGAATTTAATTTGCTTTGGGTGCTAAACCGTTGCATGATGCCTACCAATGAGAAGTCTCATACATAGAAGTAGGCACATGGCTCGGTGGCTTTGACATGACATGAGGTGCTTGTGGGTGTTTGTGATGGTCTTATGATTAGAATGGCTGTCCTAGCATGAAGTTTGTGTGGCTTTGCCATTTTGATATGCTTTGATCATGTTTAGGACTTTGCTCGTGAGAGGCAAGTTTTTCGCAAAATTGTCAAAATCCATCTTAGCTTCGTCCAATGGTTGTGAAACTTAGTGATCATGTAGTTGAGATCGATACGAAGCCGTAAAGTATCTAACTTGCTCATTTGGACATGTGTAGCATTCTTTGTTGAATTTTGTCTATTTGAGAAGCTCTAGGTTGAAAGTTTTGCATTTTTGGCTTGATTCATGCATTGCCAACAAGGGGGAGAAGTTTGAGCTTGAAATGGCTTGCTGGACGTGTTTAGAAGGTTTTCGAGTGGTTTCGAGCCATTTCGGGCTCGTTAAGCACCGGTCTGACCGGTCAGGGTCACCGGTCTGACCGGTGTGAGTGCTGGTCCCGTACATATGTTGGGCACCGGTCGACCGGTGGTGATGACCGGTCCGACCGGTGTGAGCCGAAGTTGCTGCAGTCGCCCGTTTCATGTGGTTTTTTGCATGCATTCGTCCAGGGGGAGTTGCATTGGTTCAGGGGGAGCTTGCATGTGTGCAGGGGGAGCTCTTTGAGAGTTTTCGAGCTTTGTTTTGGTGGTTTGCGCTCTTTGCTTGAGCTTTGTTTTGTCTCGGATGTGTCGAGCCGTTGCCCTTGCCTAAGGGGTCCGAGACTTGTTTCCTTCAAGTGATCTTGCTCTTTGCCTTTGTTTGGCTTTCGATCGCTTGTTGGAGTTCCTTTTTGTTTATTTCTTTTTCTTTTCTTTTCTCTCTTGTTACTTTCGTGTGGGTGTTGTCAATGCACTCATCAAGGGGGAGATTGAGGACCATGTGTGGTTCGAGGACCGGTGGATGGTCGCTTCCTTGTGTGATGAGTGATTGACAACGTTGTGTGGACTGATTCTTGGCTAAGTATTGCAGGTGCAGGTTGCGGCTTGACTCGTGTTGGTGCAGGTGAAGAACAAGCGCGAAAGGTTGTCGCCAGTGAGGCCTCCAGGTGTGGAGAAGACAAGTAGGCTTCGTTCGAGGGACTCGGTGGCCGGCGGGGTCAAGTGCGGGCCGCATGGTGGCATGAACAAGAAGATGAAGTCGTGGACGGTTTCTTGGTTGAGCCTCAAAACCAAGGTCGAGCCGGGACTACGTGGGAGCCAAGTCATGAGTGGAGATTGGCGGAGGCTACACCGAGTTCGCGGGGTTTCGGTGGTTCACCGGAAAACCACCGGGTTCCTTGGTTGATCCACAAAGCCAAGACCGGAGAACCGAAGATGGAGGTGCAAGCGGCACCGCACCGGTCCGACCGGTGGGTCCGACCGGTCCGACGCGGTGGGGACCGGTCGACCGGTGAGGAGCACCGGTCGACCGGTGTGCGACGACGCGGTCCCGAATCTTCGAAGCGGAGGACACGCGTCGGGATCGCATAGCTTGCGTCGAGGCTACGCAGGGGTGCGGTTGCGGGCATCCGTCCGATGGTGAAGACATCAAGAATTCCAAATCCGCCCTTGAGGGGCTTGTATCCCTAGTTAGTAGAGAGGGGCACTTTAGACATTCGGTTGCCGCCTATATAACCCAAGAGGTGAGAGGTTGGCAGCCAACTCTTGGAACCCTAGCTCATTAGTTTTCCTATTTTCCACCTATTTTCTCTAGGTTTTCCTTAGGACTAGCAAGAGAGCTTCACGGAGAGATCTTTGTTGACGGTTAATAATTGTATCAAAGTTCGTTCGTGACTCGCAAGCGTACAAGTCTCCCGTCGTAGTCAAGGGACCCTTCTTCCCTCGAGTGGTGAACCCAAGGTATCGAATCCGTGGAACAAATGTGTGACGCAAGAATTAATCTATTAAAGCCAAGTAATCTTCAATAATCAATAAAAGACCTAATGCATCTAAGTTAAAGACACAAAACGAATCTAATCTACTAAAAACCGGAGAAAACAAAGTAAGATTAGGTAGATAAACCGATCTAGAGGGATCGGGGTAAGCCTTTTGTTGAAGTTCCAAGCAAAAGAAGAAGTAGCAAATCGAATCTTAATAAGAGCCTCTTTAAATCGTGGTTTCCCGTCCAAATCCGAAAACATCCGCCTTTCGAGACCCCCGTTCGTCACAACGTATCCCTATTCATGCGGGGAGCTTAGGGCGAGTCAAAAGACAAGTCGAGATTCTTTCGGAGGATCCGGCGTGTACCTCTAGCCACCGCGGCTACAAGAACACCCTATGTAATCTATCTCGAGAATAGAATTGGAATAAGCAAAGCCGATCGAAAAACGAAATCTTCGAGGAAACACTTGATCGCTGAGAAAAGATTCAACTTGATAATTCAACTATAACAATGATACATACACAAGATCACCACCGGGATCCTTCCTTGATCTTGCTTCTAGCTCCGGAACTCCGACGTGGTCTTCCGTGCAAGGTTCCCACGTCGGCTAGGGAAACCCTAGTCAACTAGCTCGACCCTCTCCTCTCCTAGATGGTGTCCCTCTCTTCTCTGCTTCTCGGCGGCCGAAGACGAAATCTTCTCTCCGTGGCTCTCGGTCAGGGGACTATAAATAGCCCGATTGGCGGCTAGGGCAAAGGACGACGCATTTGGGCCCTAAATGGGCCTGGGCCGACCGGATCGGGGGCCGGCCGGCCCGGGCCCATTTAGGCCCGGCCCCCGTGGGCTCCTTTGCCCGAGGTCGGTTCCCTTGCTTCCGGATGCTTCCCCCTTCGCATACGGGTCCATGTCGTCGGTTTCTCTCCGAATTGGACTCAACTCCTTGTCTTGGAAGATTCGAAGCACTTTTCCGGTCGGGTCCCCGGAGTATGTCGTCTTCTCGGATCAAGTCCCCGGCTTCTTGGAGTTAGTTTTGCTTCATTGCATGACTTGTTCGGGGCTTCAAGGTCTTGTCATGAGGTGCTTGATGAACTTATCCCGAAAGTCTTGCATTCAACACTAAATCCCCGCATAAACATTAAACTCCAAAAACGACATGCACACGTGAACTTGTTATACCACGGGGGTTAGTACCAATGGATAAAGTATAAAACTCATGCCAACACCGAAGGTAAACTCATGGCTAGGTTGACGGATTTTCACCGTCAACATCTCCCCCATGCTTAAACCTTGCTCGTCCTCGAGTAAGCCTTCGATGAATATCATCATTGCTAAACGATGTTTAAACTTTGCATTTGATCATACATGAGAAAACATAATGCTCTCAAAATTTAATTCATTAAAGTTCCATAATGTGCTAGCCTTCATCTCTACGGAGGGTAGATTCTTATTAAGCTTATCCCACAAGTATTAACATGCTCACAAAGTTTTAAATAGATCTCGAATTTTTGAAATAAAGAACGAGATAGAGAAAAGCTAAACCAAATTCACAAATTTAAATCATCTCATGTATTGCTCATAAACTCTCATCTCACTTGTCTCTCAAGCCTATATATTCTACTCCTTTCCCTCTCATATATATGTGGTAGGCTTTATATGGAGCTTTTGGGAAAGTTTAGTCCTAACAAGAATTTATAAATGAGGTGTCGTCAAAACAAGACAAGCTTCTCATGGTCTTACCGAGACTCGTCAAAAAGGTCATTGGAAAATAATGTTAAATCAAGGAGGGGAAAGAGAAAAATACACACACTTTAGATGAGTGGACATGTGCAAATGGCAAAGAGTGATCCCGAGGCGCAAAGAAAGTCCTCGTTATCGGATTGCACATGGTTGGAAAATTGAGAATGGATCTTTTTATCTTGAAGCCTTGAATGCACTCTTAGAGAACCGGGGAGTTCACTTTACGCACAAATATATTTTTTTTTCTTTCTCATTCTTTTCTTTCTTTCATTCATTCATTTTTTTCTTGCCTCGTCATATATTCAGTCCATGACTTTCACAATGAAGTTTTGATTTTTTGATACCTTGAAAGTCATGCATATCACTGGATTTTTTTCTTTCATCATTATATATATATTTTTTAAATACTCCCTTTTGAACTCTAAAACTGCACCGTACCTACCTCCTCCCCCATGCTTAGACGTTGCTCGTCCTCGAGCAAAGAGGCGAAAAATAGGGTAGGTACCGGATATTTTTCCTTGGAGAGATACTTGAAATCTTCAACGTTGGCACCGTCTTGCGATCTTCCTTGAATTGATGATCCATCCTCAATGATAGGTTGTGGTCAAGGAGGTAGTCACAAAAAGATGATATTTGGTTTAAGGGTGGATATCCGGCGAAGTTTGTGAGATCACCGATGCGGGGATACACAATGCACGGATAAAAGGCTAGCAAAAAGATAGATACGCAAAAACGGAATGACCAGCTTCTTAGTCTCGGGCCGAGAAATCATGGCCTGCAATAACTCACTCAAAAATAAATCTTGTACACTAAGGTTTATGCACTCAAATATATATAAGGCTTTGGATAGGTTGAGCAACACACAAGTGATATTTGTGACAAGGTTAGCAATATTTTTGAGCATAAAAGACATCTTCAATCCATTCATAACTTGAGAGCACATAAAACACTATGGGTCTTTATTTTAATCATAACCTCCGCTGAAAATTAAGCTAGCATTTAAATAAATTCAGATCTGTATTTTTAAGAGAGCACTAGCTTAAACATGCATAAATCAACTACAAAGATGAACAAAGCTGCAATTTTAATCATATATCATCATAGCACGAATTTTGTAACTTTTCCAATGATATAATCAAGGTGGTGACTTTATTAATGGTGATATCAAGTTGAAATACACACTGAAAATAAAGAAACATACTTGCTGAAAATTAAATAAAAACAGAAAAATACTACGCAAACACACATAAGAAAAGGCTGAAAATTACAGAGAAATAGAAAAGAAAAGAAAACTAAAGTTCCTAAATCTTCTAGTCCTCCGCCGGTGGTTGATGTTGATAGTCTTGATAGTAATACCCTTGCTCATAATATGAATGAACGCTTCCTCCGTCGAATTGATTTGGCTCCACAAGGTGAAGGCGTCCAAGTTCAAAGGCAATATTTGCGTTGCCTTCACCGAGTTGAGCTGCGTTGGATTGGATGGCTGCTATATTTTGAGCATTTCTTGCAGCATATCCTCCAATAATAGCCATGCTTTGTTGTGGTTGGGGATGATGAGCGTAGGACTCCGCGAAGTTGGCGTTGGGCACAACATAATTTTGTGGGGGTACCGGTGCACCACCCCCCATGCTTGTTGTTGAGACCCTCCGTAATAACTTGGCGGAGGAGGAACCCCCGCCGGATGGTTGCACATTGGGTTGTGCTCCACCCTCTTGTGCGGAGGATGTTCCCTCTTCTACGATCCTTCCTCTTTTGTTCTTCCTTGCGGGGACAAGTATTCCCTCTTCCAACCAATCTTCCCTTCCTTCGGTGAAAAGCCTAAGCCTCTCATCCGAAGAGGGAGGTTCACAATGGCCAATCGGTAACCTCTTCTCTCATCTCCACTAATGTACTTGCCTTGCCGCAAGTACTCAAAACCGAGAGAGGTACCGCGCAAAAGGTGAGCGGGGTTTCTTGCGATCCCCGGTCGCAAGGAAAAGGCCAACATAGAGAGGTAACACCCCGAACCAATATCACTAGCCCCCGATGTTGCTTAGTTCGTGTTGTTGCAGGTGTAGGCTGCGGCCTAGTTCGTGTTGTTGCAGGTGAAGAACGGGCGCGAAAGGTCTTCAGCCTTGAGAGGCCTCCGGGAGATGGAGAGACAAGTAGGCTCGGTTCGAGGGACCCGGTGGACGACGGGGACCGGGTGCGGGCCACATGGTGGCGACACGAGCAAGATGAAGTCATGGACAGACGAGCCGGTGCACGGTGGCGGTCGAGTCAAGTGGTTTGGCGGGAGGCCGACCGAGCACGCGGGGTTTGGTGGTTTGCCCACAAAACCATCGGCGGACGGTTTCTTGGTTTGGGCCTCAAAACCAAGTCCGAGGGCCCAACACGACAGAGACGGGATCCGGGCGTGTCGGGAAGCTTCGAGGCGGAGGACACGCGGCGGGATCGCATGGCTTGCGTCGGGAGGACGCGGGGTGCGGCAAAGGCGTGGCCGTCCGATGGATAGACCCACAAACATTACCTAAATGCCCCTACATGGGTTGTATCGCCAGTGGTTAAGTTAGGGGTAGTCGAGTCATTTACCACTCCGGCGGGACCTGATATATAAGCCATGAGTGTGTGTGGATGGCTCTCTCTCTCCGCGACTTAGGGTTTCATTTCCTCCCTCCTCTTTCTCATTTTCGTAGCTATTTTTCTTTCCATTTTCTCTAGGCTAGCATGAGAGCTTCATGAGAGATTTGTTGAGAGGGATGGATGCTAGGGCGGCATGCTAGACCTTGTGAATCTTTCCTGGTTTGTATAGAAGATTCGGGGTTGTTTTTCGTGGCTTTTTGTGCTTGTTTTCGTGCTTGGAGGCAAGTTTTTTGGGCTATAGCATCCTTGTGTGACGCTTTTCAAGTCCCCAAACCATTGTCTCCATAGCTTCAACCGTTTGGGAAATCCGATGATGATTTGGGGGAGTTGACTTTCGAGGTCGGGCTGTTTCTGCTCTGTCCGCACCTGGCGGACAGTCCGCGGGGAGGTCGCGGACGGTCCGCGTGGGTCGTGTTCGTCGAGTGTTCGTCGAGTTCTTGCGCGTCCTCTTTTTCGATCCGGTTTGGCCTTGGGTTTTTGTTGCAGCCAGTTTGCGGACAGTCCGGGCTTGAGTAGCGGACGGTCCGCAGGTGGCGCGGACGGTCCGCCCGGCCTCGGCGGACGGTCCGTTTTTCTCGGGTCGCTTCTGGTGTTCTGTGTGTGTTTAACGGACGGTCCGCGGAGAGGGCCGGACGGTCCGCGACGTCGGCGCGGACGGTCCGCGGTAGCAGGTCGGACAGTCCGCGCGGTTCATCGCGGACGGTCCGCACTGCCAGGCCGGACAGTCCGCCAGGAGCTGTGTGCAGTGCTGCTTGTTTCGATTCCTTCCTTCCCTTTCTAGTGCTTCCGCGTGTGCTTCAAGGAATCGTTCCTAGGGCTAGAGGTTGATCCATAACCTCGTGGTCTTGGCGATTGGTGTGTGATTCGATCCATCGCTCGTGTGTGACCGGGGTTTGTCTAGGGCATACGCCGGATTCTTTTGGAAGAATTTTTACCGGCTCCTATTCACTCCCCCCTCTCTAGTCGCCATCCGATCCTTCACCTTTTTTACTTAAATCTTTGCTGTTGATCTTCTTTCCCGAACTTGCAGAAGGCTTGCCCGAAGAAACTAAATCTTTCTTCAAGGAAGTGCAAGGCCTTTCTCCAGAATCATGAGCGGTTTCACCAGGCAAACAGGATGTCTGTTCCGAGGCTCCTTCTCCTGTTTCATCAACAAGTGTAGGCGATTTCGAGAGTGTTAAAATCTTGGATGTGCCATCTCTGATTCTAGCTGCCTTGTAACCAACACTTAGTAGTTCACCACGGTAGGACGTACCAAAGCTCTTGTTAAAGGCAGACAGGGAAGGAGAGGGAGCTTGGCCTTCAGGGAGATCCTCATGAATTTCGAACAAGGGAGCATCTTGCACGGGATCTTCACCTCTGTGGATGTAAGCTCAAGCTCCTTCGTGAATTCAGGAGATGCTTCCTCTTGAGGATGGACAGGCTGAGGGGCGACAGTATCAATAGCAGTAGTAGAAGTCTCAGCAGTAGCAGCAGAAATGACCTCCTTCTGGACTTCGGCGACAACATCTGAAAAGGAGCCAACATCCACGAACTCATTTTCAGAACTCGGGGTGTAGTGTTCATGAAAATTGAATCTTAAGAAAGGCCAAGAGGAAAAACCTTTCTGGCTGGGTTCTGCGAAAATATCATCATCAAAAGCAGATGGGACTCGTCGAACTTCAGTAGCAACAACCTTCTTAACAGCTTTCTTAGCCTTCTTTTGGCTCATTTGAGCGAGGTTGGAGGCCGCCTGAAGTTCAGCATCCGAAACTTGTTCGGAAGATTTGCGCTTGCATTTCGACGACTCGAGAGACCTTGTTTTCGCGGGTTGAACACTAGAGGACGTAGTCTCGTCGGCAATCAATCGGCTGCTCTTGGAGGATCTTCTTCTAGGAGCTTTCGGGGGTGCAGCTGAACAGCTGACAACAGAAACGGTAGGCATCTTCAACTTGAGATCTGGGCGTCGGGAGCGAAAAGATTTATATCTGCAGACTTCAGAGAATACCTGATTTATCCTCTTCTTGTGCTTCACCAAGTTCTTATATTCTTTGTACTCATTCATGGTGTATTCGCCAATTATGAGATTAACATCTGGCAAGATAACCAACTCAAAAAATCGGGCGAAAGCATCAGCCCCAAAGTTGCAGCCGAAAGTCTTCATGATCCAGATGAACTTGGATACTTCTAAGAAAGAATTCGGCGAAAGTTGATGAATCTTCACATAAAAAGCGTCCAGAATCGCTGGAAGAATAGGATCGCAAGGGAACCTTAGCCCAAGGTGAAGAAATCACGAAACACAACAACTTCACCATCTTCGGGAGTAGGAGTTTGTTCGTCCAGTGGAGCGCGTCCGGTTCCCACTGGAAAAAATCCAGCAGCCTCGTAATCTCTGATCATGTTGGTTGTAATCTTGGATTCCCCGAAAACAAAGGACGGAGGAAGAGGCCCTGACTGCTTTGCTGCGATTAGATCTTTGACATCAGCGTCAACATCCCCGACTTCTTCCTCCTCCGATCTAATCTCCCCATTTTCGTGAGTCCTAGACCTACTAGCAGCAGGAGAGGAATGCCCTTCTGGGAGTTGTGCGGTCTCAGGATTTTGAATTTCCGGCTCGACTGGAAGGCCAGCTGCAGCCAACTCCTCGGTCGTCATAGGTCTGGCAGTGCTTTTAACACGGGCCACCTAAGTCAACAGTAATATAATTGAGAAGTCTAAGACGATTTTCGTGAATAAAGTTCGCAAAACTAAAAGTGCGAATGTCAACATCGAAAAGTAAAGACGAAAACTAAGTAGCAAAAAAGTTAATACCTTTGAAAACTTGAGGAAGTCCTGAAGCTACAAACACTTTATCGCGAAGCGCTTATCTGCGAAAGTACAAGCTAAAGTTCAGAAGAAAGTGAGAAAGCGGTGAAAATTTTTTACAGCGACAGGTCTCTATTTATAGGGGCGAGGGGGGTCAGTTTCAGGAACTCGCCTCGATCTGACGGTTGCGAGATTTTTGGAGGACGCGTGTCCACTCCGACGTTCCGAGGGTGACGTTTTTTACTGAATTTCAAAGTTTTTCGTGGAATCGGATCGTCGGAGTCAACCCGCTTCCCCGAGAGGCTAGTGTTGGGGAGTTCAGGAAAAACCTGTCACCCTCGAAATGTCGAGTTTGACAAGTTTCACGAAATAAGTTTTCAAGATGATTAAACACTGCGAAGATCTGGAATCTTGAACCTGCGAAGCCCCGAAGTCATGAATCTGCGATGATCAGGAATCTTGAACCTGCAAAGCCACGAAGTCGCGAATCTATGAAGATCTGGAATCTTGAACCTGCGAAGCCCTGAAGTCGCGAACCTGCGAAGATCTGAATCTTGAACCTGCGAAGCCCTGAAGTCGCGAATCTGCGAAGATCTGGAATCTTGAACCTGCGAAGCCCTAAAGCCACGTACCTGAGAAGATCTGGAACCGGAATCTGTGAAATTCGGAAATCTACTAAAGATCAAATTCGGAGGTTATGGCGCATGAAGGTTTCTATGAATAAAAGACTCGCGAACCAGCTAGAAGCCAAGCCAAAGATGTTTCCACAAAAGTTTGGGTTTGACGTGTGAATTAGTGGCATGCTTGTAAATGTATGAGATGTAAAAGACATTCATGTATGTGTTCACATTAGGAATATTCCTTGGATTCGAGGGTACTTTCAGAATGTAAAAGTCCCTTCGTCTTCCTATAAAAGGGGGCACGAGGGCAAGTGTAAAGGGGATTCGCAACTTTTGAGGCTTAAGCAGTCTTTAGGAGATTCTTTGTCTCCTCTTGCATCATCTGTGTCTTTGAACGTGTTTGTATTCCTTTCTCTTGTGTTCGGGGATCTCATCCGGATTTTCGGATATCCCCCAACAGTAAGTCTTGCTGACTATTAGTATACTCAGCCTTGCTATAATCTGTTGCTCCAGGTAATGCCTTTGGTGATGTGTGGCCCGGAGAGATCCCGCCCGGCTGGGAGCTGGAGTGGGTGGAGGATGACGAATGAAGGCATCATGGCTGGCCTCCCGTGGTGTTCTCACTTTCTGCTTAGTTTATTTCCGCTGTTTTAAAAACTCTGAACTATGTTGTCGTGTCAAAAACTTCGTTTTGTAATAATTAAACCCTTCGGGGTAAATTTCTGTTGTTAATTAAGTTGTATCTCTGGGCTCGCTTTCGCATGAGCTTTAATGCATATATGTCGATCCTTGTTGCTTATAAGTGATTTACCGGGCATTAACCCGACGACTAACGACAGGATGATACTTTATTACTGCTCAATGACCAAAGTGGATTGGTTTGGGCGGTAGTACGGTATTTTCCTGGGCGGGTTGTCACAATTGGCATCAGTGCAATTATATGCACCAGAGATTAATTAATAACCTTAATCACTGGTTTTTGAATAAAATTTGCCAAGATTGTTTGATTTTTCGAAACACATTTGTCCGTTAAGGATAAACTAGACCGAGAGGCCCTAGAGGGATTTTTGGGTTCTTTCAGGTGGCTTATTAACCTATGGTTTATTTTGCTAACTTCTAGCACATTTACTTTATGTCAGACTTACTTTCTTGCACAACCAAACTAGATGAGCCACGTGTTTTATACGTGTGCTGTGCTGCATCACGGGAATTGCGAGGGTTGATGGAGTGATCCATTCCACGGATCTCATCTTCACGTCTGGTTATAAGCTGTGTTGTCACCACGTGTTTCATACATGAGCATTCTGCATGTCGAATATGTGAGGCAAGGATACACTCCATTCAAACGAAGGGTGTCCGAGGTTGGACGCTATCCATGCAGCGGCTTAACGCATGGATGCCGTTTCTATAGTGGACGATAATGTATGTGGACGCTTTCGTGACGTGCTGGCACGGAAGATTCGTTTTCTGCAGGTAAACAGCGCTTCGTTAGTCGCTAAGTGAGTACCATATAGCTCTCAACTAGATATTATAGGGAGAGACGAATAAAAGCCTTGCCACCGGCACTAACTTCGATCTCTGCATTGAGATATTGAGATGCAATTTTATCTGTCACAAGAATGTGTTGTTGTATAAGTTCTCAATCCAAGG
This sequence comes from Cenchrus americanus, assembly GCA_947561735.1. Lineage (NCBI taxonomy): Eukaryota > Viridiplantae > Streptophyta > Magnoliopsida > Poales > Poaceae > Cenchrus > Cenchrus americanus. The sequence continues at coordinate 131,805,675 of OX387239.1, forward strand.
AAGCACTAAAATTTTCATTTTTCTAATATCCAAAGCAAAAATGCATAGAAAATCAGAAGACAATATTGAGATGCTAAGCATTTCAGATAACATGGGCAATTGTGAAATATAGCAGTGTGAAATTGGTAGATTATGCCAAACACTAATCCTCGACATGAGAGATGAAACAAAAGAGAATAAATAGCCAAGAAATAATATATAGTGTAACATTGGGGTGTAATCTCATTCATGATAAAGAGTGCTACAGCTATACTAATTGAACATATTAGAGAATACTAAATCTTACCATCGTTCCAGCAACTGCAGTAGGGGCAGCATAGAGCAGAGCACTAATGGAACAGAGTAGAGCACAAACTACACACCAGCACCAGCTGCAGCTAGCAAGGGTAGCATAGAACAGAACTCAATCGAACAGAGCAAAGCACGAATTAAACAGAGGAGGAAAAGTCAAGTGCCAGGATGGCAGAACCTGGAGTCCTAGAGGTCGATCTAGAAGATCTACTAACAATACAAGGTTTAGACTTGTCTTATGAAATCTCTACATTGCATCATGGTATACATAACACAATAAAATTGTGGATGTATGATAGAGCTCTGATCTGATTTGGAGTTAACTAGCCTTGTTTATCTATGTAACTAGGTGAATTCCCCACGCGTTGCTGCGGGATATATTACTTAATTTTATAGGATTATTTGATGCATTTGAAAAATCAATTTATATACCTATAAAATTCAGATTGAGTAGCTATCATTTCTACACCTGGATACGAAACTCCCGTCAGCAACCTTCATCTATCTTCTTTGCCTCCCATCATACACCGTGCTGTGGTACCTGCAAGTTCTGCAACGTAGAGCAGCAATCCAGATAGAATGTAATAGTGCGAACAGTAGTGGTTGTACATAATTGTTATTGTGTTGTTACTGTCAAAGGAAGCAATTTCAGAGAGCAGTAGTAGGTGTAGACCCATCATTTATTAATTAAGAAATCACTTAAGCCCCGCAAAAACATTGGAAAAAGAAAGCACCTATGCCTCTGTCGATGTTTTAGACCGGCAACCTACTAAGGGGAGTACCCGAAGTAGATGAATGTGGCCTCGCCGAGATCGGTAACTCGAAGGAAGAGACACGTGGCACACAATTTAGACAGGTTCGGGCCGCGAGGTGCGTAATACCCTACGTCCTGTATGCTGCGTAGCTCTGGATTGATTGGGTATGATTACAAGATGATGCAATCTTACGCCGTGAGATGAGATGATGAGAGAGGGGTCCCTGCCTTGCCTTATATAGTCCGGGAGGCAGGGTTACAAGTCGGTTTAGGGAGAAAGTACTAGTCGAGTACGTCTAGGAGCCCTCTATACAGTGCGGGACATGTACAGCTTCCTAACCGAGTACTTCTCCTATGTAGTCCTTGTGCTTCAAGCCATCAGGTACCGTGCAGCGCAAGACAAGTAGTCCCAGGGGCCCACCGAGTAGTCCGTCCTGGTACCCACCGAGGTAGTGGGCCCAGGGAGGTCCATGCGACAAGCCCCCAAGTACTTTGTAGTCGAGAAGGATAGCTTCAAGTAGTCTTGACGGCCTTAACGAGTAGTCCCCGAGTGTCCCCGAGTACTACAAGTCAAAAGTCCTCAAGAGTAGTCGAAGCATCCCGAGGCTGGAATGTACTCCAGCTGATGTTTGAGCAATCCCGAAGTCTTCTCGAGTAGTCCCAAGCGTCCTCGAGTGCTGCCCTTGAAGGTCTTCAACAATGCCCGTGTTGTCTTGAAGCCGAAACAGATATGGAAGTGCGATTGCAAAATCACACTCCTTATGGAGTAGCCCCCGAGCCTTAGGTTGAGTTGTAGACTCTAGCTGAGGGTCCATCTGAAGTTTTGGCAAGAATATCCTAAAAAATACGGAGCCCCCGAGTCTTGAGTCGGGTACTTCCTCTCGAATTGAAGGGTCATCTTGTAACTCTTGAATCTTGCCACTTCCCAGGAAGTCGAGTTGAAGTAGCCGAGCCCCTGAGGTGAAGCGCGTCGACTAGTTGAAGTTGAAGGGTCACGCGCGGCCGCTGAGTCAGCCGAGCGCAGACTTATCCATCCGGCCGTTGGAGGGCCGCGTTGACTTATAAATAGAAGCCAAAACCCTTAGGGTTTTTCACCCGACGCAGCTGTAGCCATTCCCAGTAGATCTTGGCCAGAAATCGCCACCAGTGCACGCCGCCGCCGCTGAGTGAAGTGTAGATCCGAGTGCGCCGCCGTAGAGAGCCACCGCAGTAGCCCCCGAGCGAATGCGCGTGAAGACACCGTGCACTTGGAGGATGAAGCCATCTCCGTCCAAGACCATGAAAGCCGCCGACGGGAAGAAGAGGGGTCGTGAGGAGGCCAACGGATCTGCCGCAGGGACATCACCGCCGGTGTCCCCGCCGCGGCCAGATCCAAACCGTGAGTGGAAGAAGTCCAAGGCGAAGACCGAAGACTTGCTCGCCCTTCTTAACAGCGGATTCCTGCGGGAGAAGGAGGTGGACATGTGGAGGGCCGCCGCCGAGGATCTGTAGCCCATGGAGAAAAATCCAGATGAGATCCCGATGTTCGCGCGATTCGCGGAGCGCGGACTTTCTCTCCCAGCGAGCAACTTCTTCAAGGGGCTCATGGGGTACTACGACATCGAGTACCTCAACCTCAACCCCAACGGTATCTTCCACACTGCTGTCTTCGTACATTTCTGCGAAGCTTTTCTGGGGATCAAGCCCCATTGGACTTTGTTCCGAAAATTCTTCCGGGTGAAGCCGCAACCCAGCGCCAGCAACCCGCGGGTAGTCGGAGGAGCGGGGATCCAGATGAGGGAGGACGCCGCCGAGCAGTACCTCTCGTACAAGCTCATAGACTCCAATCAGTACTGGAAGGCCAAATGGTTCTACGTCACGAACCACCACCCGGAGCTGCCGAAGCCCAGCGGGAAGCAGCCCAAGCATCACCCGTGGTGGAACTCCGAGCCGACGATGCAGGAGGGGATCCAGCTGCCCGAGTTGTTGGCGCGGATCAAAGGGCTGAGGGAAGCCGAGCTGAGGGCCGAGCACGTAGCCTTCAGCTTCATGAAGCGCAGGGTGCAGCCACTGATGGCTCGCGACACCCTTGCGTATGAGTACACCGGGGATGACGACACGTCGTGGATGCCTGATGCCTGGAGACGAAGTCGACGACGACGACATTCTTGACAGGCTTGCCCGGATCTTCAAGGATATGCCGCCGTACACGGCGTGCCCCGTACCGGAGCACTCCGCCGCGCGCCCACCAAAGGAGGTTAGTAGCCGCACCCATAGTCGAGTACCCATTGCTTTGAGAGTAGTCGCACTGATGAGTTGTTCTTGCAGGATGACTTGAAGAAGTTCGTCTCCGAGCCGCCTTCGCCTCCTCAGCTAGTCGAGGTCCCAGAGGAGGGGAAAGCCAAGGTTAAGGAGCGGCATGAAGTCGGTGAAGGAGACAACACAGTTGTTGTGGAAGACACGTCCGACGAGGAGACGTTGCAGGACCGCTTGCAGCTGCGGTCGAGGTTCAGCCATCCTGTCTTACCTCACGTTCCTCTCGTTCAGGATCAACCGTCTAGGCTGGAGGCTAGTCTGCCCGCGCCGCCGAGAAGGCCACGCAATGTGGCCCGGAAGCGTGTGGCGAAGAAATTGAAGGTCACAGAGACCACATCCCAAGAGGTAAGCCATCTTGAGTAGTGTAGTCGAGTACTGATATCTCGAGTTCACGTGTTGACGATGAAGCTTCCTTGCTTGCAGGAGTTGCCACCTACGAAGCCCGTTGAGCAGGGCGACGAAGGTGAGTGGGACATGGTGGGGGAGGCCGCTGGAAGTCGTAGCCTAGCCCCCACTGTCGAAGAACTCTTGGCGCAGATGGAGCGCCATCCCCCTGCTGCCCAGGGGAGCACGGAACCCGTTGCTGCTGCGGAAGAAGCAGTGGGAGGGGCAGCATCCTCGGCGCCCCGACCGTGACGGTAGTCCGGTCAAGCCTGTAAGTGCTGAATTTTCCCAAGTTGGACTTGATGTGGTAGTCGTACTTGATTGACAACTGGCTTATGTACTTTGCAGGAAATCGACAGACCTGTCCTGGGAGGGGGATGAACCCTCTGCAGCGGTGGCGGAAGAAGAGGCTGCGCCGCCCGTTGAGGAGTCCGCTCCCGCCCCTCAGGCGGAGCCCGAAGTGCTAGCCGCCGAGGCTACGTTGCCCGAAGCTAGCGTAGTTGAAGGTGAGTACTCTACTGTGGTTGAGGTGCCTTCGTAGAGTAGTCGTAGTTGCCATGTTGACTAATACACCTGTCTTCGTGTCGACAGGTGCTGAGGCCGAGGGGAGCGAGATCCCGTCGGCGGTGCCCGTGGAGGACGTGGCACCGGAGACTTAGGAGGCCGCCGTAGAAGCCTCCGAGCCGATGGAGGTGGTCGTTGGGGAAGCCGCCGCGACGACTGGAGGAGAGGAGGCCACCACGCTACCAGAACCCGCTCTGGAGGTGGTCGTCCGCTCGCCGGAGATCCAAGACGCGGAGCCAATCCGCTCGGTGCCGATGACCGAAGCCGCTACGAGTAGTCGTGGCGGGATCGAGTTTTTGGCGGACGACCTGGTCGATTCGGCAACGGTGGCTCGGCGCCTGAAAGCGGTGCGCCAAGCCGAACAGTGGATGAAGGTGAGTAGTCATCACCCTTGAGTAGTCAATCCTTTAGCGTTGAGTACCCATATGATGTGTCTTGTCTGCGCAGGACGTCGCTGAGAGGTCCCGCTTGAAGTCGGAGATGCTTCAAGGGTACGGCGACGCGGTGCTTCGGGCCGAGACACTGGAGGATCAACTCTTGAAGTCCCGGAAGCACGCCGCCGTCATGCAGTCAAAGCTGGACACCGCCTTTGCCAAGTACCATAATGACATCCACGAGATGCAGGCGAAGGGCGACGACTTGGTGTGGAAGAACAAGTCGCTCCGCAACAAGAACAAAGGTACACCAATTGTCTTGTTGAGTACTTGTTGGAGGTCGAGAGGTAGTCTAACCCGCTGTGCCTTGTTGTTTGCAGAGCTTGAGACTCGGGTAGAGCGACTCGAAGACTTCGTAGAGGCGATCCGAAGAATCTCTTCTACCGGGAGCGGGGAGGCCCGCCGGTGCGGAGTTAGATTATAAGGAGCTTTCTTACGAGTGCGACAAGCACATGGAGCTCCGTATTGCATCCGACCGTGACCTCGTCAACTGCTACAAATCATTGCGGAAGCTGAACGAGGATTGCGAGAAGCTGCGGGCCCAACTCAAGGAGCTTGAAGAAGTCGCGCTCCCCATCGCGAGGCTGTTGGTGCCTCATCCTGGCGGTCCCAAGATAGCGCTGCTGGTGGATCGGTTGAAGGAAGCCCCCAGCCGGCTGGTGGCCTACGTGAATCACTTGGCGAAGTCGATCCCGAACCAAGTGCTGGCCTTCATGAAGTCATACTTCCCGAAGGCTCCCGTAGACGTATTCGCTGGTGGACTAGTCGCCAACTGTACTGAGGAGCAGTATGCGAAGCTGCTGGAGTAGATGGCGCCCATTGCAGATCAAGTCACCGACAAACTTAATCTCCAGTAGTCCTATAATAGTTGGCTCGTAGTAGTAAATGTACAAAAACAATTGTAATTGTTTAAGTATGAATGAAGAAAAATTTCCATCAATGAGTACTCGTTGTCGCGATCTCAGAGTGCGGAGTCCCATCGTGGAGTTGTCGCGAGTAGTCGTACTCGGCAGTAGTCCTGCAGAGGGAAGAAGACAGTAAAGCAGTTGATGAACAATCAAACTTTATTACTGAAGAAGTGTCGGTGTTTTAGACCGGCAACCTACTAAGGGGAGTACCCGAAGTAGATGAATGTGGCCTCGCCGAGATCGGTAACTCGAAGGAAGAGACACGTGGCACACAATTTAGACAGGTTCGGGCCGCGAGGTGCGTAATACCCTACGTCCTGTATGCTGTGTAGCTCTGGATTGATTGGGCACGATTACAAGATGGTGCAATAGTGCGCCGTGAGTTGTATGAGATGCTAGAGAACGGTCCCTGCCCCGTCTTATATAGTCCGGGAGGCAGGGTTACAAGTCGGAGTAGGAAGAGAGTACTAGTCGAGTACGTCTAGGAGTCTTCCATACAGTGCAAGACATGTACAGCTTCTTAACCGAGTACTTCTCCTCCGCAGTCCTTGTGCTCCACGCCTTTAGGTGCCGTGTAGCGCAAGCCAGGTAGTCCCAGGGGCCCACCGAGTAGTCGGTCTTGGTATCCACCGAGGTAGTGGGCCCAGGGAGGTCCATACGACAAGCCCCCGAGTACTTTGTAGTCGAGAAGGATAGCTTCAAGTAGTCTTGACGGCCTTAACGAGTAGTCCCCAAGCGTCCCCGAGTACTACAAGTCAAAAGTCCTCAAGAGTAGTCGAAGCATCCCGAGGCTGGAATGTACTCCAGCTGATGTTTGAGCAATCTTGAAGTCTTCTCGAGTAGTCCCAAGCGTCCTCGAGTGCTGCCTTCGAAGGTCTTCAAAAAATGCCTGTCTTGTTTTGAAGCCGGAGCTAATATGGAGGTGCGATTGCAAAATCACACTCCATATGGAGTAGCCCCCGAGCCTTAGGTTGAGCCGCAGGCTCTGGTTGAGGGTCCATCTGAAGTCTTGGCAAGAAAATCCCGAAAAATCCGGAGAGAAAAAACCGAAGGACACGTGGCACAGAGCCCCCGAGCCTTGAGTTGAGTACTTCCTCTCGAATTGAAGGGTCATCTTGAAGAATGTGTCCTGAGATGCTCCTGAGACTAGCCGCTTCCCAGGTAGTCGAGTAGAAGTAGCCGAGCCCCCGAGGTGAGGCGCGTCGACTAGTAGAATGCGAAGGGTCACGCGCGGCTGCTGAGTCAGCCGAGCGCGGACTTATCGATCTGGCCGTTGGAGGGCCGGTTTGACTTATAAATAGAAGCCAAAAACCCTTAGGGTTTTTCACCCATCTGTGCTGTAGTCATTTCGATTCGATCAGAGGTAGATCCACTTCTAGCGCACGCCGCCGCCGCAGTAGATCCAAGTGCGCCGCCACCCAGAGCTTCCAGCGTAGCCCCCGAGCGGATGCGCGTGAAGACGCCCTGTACTTGGAGAATGAAGCCTTCATCGTCCAAGTCTGCGAAGGTCGCCGGGAAGAAGAGGGGCCACGAAGAGGCCGCCGCGGCTGCCACTGGAGCAGCGCCGCCGATGTCTCCACCGCGAGCAGATCCGAGCCGTGAGTGGAAGAAGTCAAAGGTGAAGACCGAAGATCTATTGGCCCTTCTGAACAGCGGATTTATCCGGGAGAAGGAGGTGGATATGTGGAGGGCCGCCGCCGGAGATCCGTATCCGATGGAGAAAGCCGAAGATGAGATCCCGATGTTTGCGCATTTCGTGGAGTGCGGACTAACGCTTCCGGCTAGTGATTTCTTCAAGGGCCTCCTCGGGTACTACGGAGTTGAGTACCTCAATCTGAACCCTAACGGCATTTTCCATACCGCGGTCTTCGTTCATTTTTGTGAAGCATTCCTTGGGATCAAGCCGCACTGGATCCTCTTCCGGAAGTTCTTCCGGGTGAAGCCGCAGCCGAGCGCCAACAATCCAAGAGTAGTCAGAGGGGCCGACATCCAGATGAGGGAAGACGCCGCTGAGCAGTACCTGGCATACAAGCTCATTGACTCCAACGCCGATTGGAAGGCGAGGTGGTTCTACATCACGAACCACCACCCCGGCCTGCCGAAGTCGAGTGGGAGGCAGCCCAGGCACCACGAGTGGTGGAACACGGAGCCCACAATGCAGGAGGGGATCTAGCTCCCCGAGCTGCTGGCACGCATCAAGGTTCTCAGAGAAGCTGGACTGAGGGCCGAGCACGTGGCCTTCAGTTTCATGAAGCGGAGGGTGCAGCCACTGATGGCCCGCGACACCTTGGGCTTCGAGTACACTGGCGACGACGACACGTCGCGGATGCCCGGAGGCGAGATGGACGACGACGACATCATTGAGAGGCTGACACGGATCTTCAAGGATATGCCGCCGTACACGGCGTGCCCCGTCCAGGAGTACTCCGCCGCGCGCCCGCCAAACGAGGTAAGTAACCGTACTTCCCTAGTCGAGTAGTCCTCGCTTGTGAGTAGTCGCGCTGATGTCTTGTGTCTTGCAGGATGACTTGAAAATTTTCGTCTCCGAGCCGCAGCCGCCCCCTCAGGGGATCGAGATCCCGAAGGAAGGGAAAACCAAAGCCAAGGAGCGGCGAGAAGTCGGCGAAGGCGATGACACCGTCATCGTGGAGGACACCTCCGACGACGACGACGATGATGACGACGAGGAGACATTGCAGGACCGCTTTCAGCTGCGGTCGAGGTTTAGCCGTCCAGGCTTGCCTCATGTACCTCTTGTGCAAGACCCGCCGGCTAGCCTAGAGGCTAGTCTGGCTGCGCCGCCACGGAAGCCGCGCAACCCCGCCCGCAAGCGGGTAACGAAGAAGCTGAGGGTCTCAGAGACCACGCCTCACGAGGTAAGTTGTCTTGACTAGAGTAGTCGAGTACCCATCATGCGAGTACACTTGCTGATGAGTAGTCTTCCTTGTCTTCAGGAGGTGCCCCCAACGGAGCCCGTCGAAGCGGGCGACGAAGGCGAGTGGGATACAGTGGGGGAGCCCGCTGGAAGTCGTAGTCCAGCCCCTACCGTCGAGGAGCTCATAGCGCAGTTGGAGCGCCAGCCCCCTGCTCCTCAGGGAAGCACAGAGCCTGTGGCTGCTGCCGCTGAAAAAGTGATGGCCGCGGGAGCACAGGAGAGCGCTGCACCGGCTACTGCTGCTGGAGGAGAAGCAACAGCCACAGGGGCGCAAGAGGAGACGCCCACCGAAGCTGGACTGGTGGATATTGCCAGCATCCTTGGAGCCCCGACCGTGACGATAGTCCGGTCCAGCCTGTAAGTACTGAACCTTCCCGAGTAGTACTTAGTGTAGTAATCGAGCTTGAATGACAACTAGCTTTGTGTACTTCTGCAGGAAATCAACAGACTTGTCCTGGGAGGGAGATGAGCCCTCCGTGACGGTGGCGGAGGAAGAAGTCGCGCCGCCCCTCGAGGAGTCAACTCCTGCTCCCCAGGTGGAGTCCGAGGCGCCGGTTGCTGAAGCTGTATTGCCCGAGGCCAGCGTGGTCGAGGGTAAGTGTTCTGCTGTGGGTTTAATCTTCCCCATAGAGTAGTCGTAGTTGCTGATGAACTTGACGTCTTCTTGTTAGGCGTCGAGGCCGAAGGGAGCGACATCCTTGCGGCGGTGCCTATGGAGAAGTCGACACCACAGGCGCCAGAGGCTGCTGAGGGAGCCCCCGAGCCGATGGAGGAGGTCGCCGAGGAAGCCGCCGCGGCGACCGGAGGAGAGGAGGCCACCGTGCCACCAGAGGTTGCTCTGGAGGTGGCTATCCGCTCCCCGGAGATCCAGGACGCAGAGCCCATCCGCTCTGCGCCGATGACGGAAGCCCCCGCGAGTAGTCGTGGCGGGGTGGAACTGCTCGCGGACGATCTGGTGGACCCGGCAACGGTGGCCAGGCACCTGGAGGCAGTCCGCCAAGCCGACTAGTGGATGAAGGTAAGTAGCCTTAGCTTCTGAGTAGTCAATCCTCTGTTGTTGAGTACTCGTTGACGTGTGTTGTCTGTGCAAGATGTCGTGGAGAGGTCCTGCGAGAAGTCCAACATGCTGCAGGGCTTTGGTGACACGGTGCTCCGGGCTGAGGCACTGGAAGATCAGCTTGTGAAGTCGCGGAAGCACGCGGCCGCCATGCAGTCCAAGCTCGACGCCGCCTTTGCCAAATATCACAATGACACCCAAGAGTTGCAGGCAAAGGGCGATGACTTGGTGCGGAAGAACAAGAGCCTCCGCAACAAGAACAAAGGTACGCTGCTTGACTTGTTGGGTAGTTATTGGAGGTCGAGAGGTAGTCTGACCCACTGTGTGTTGTTGTATTGCCGAGCTTGAGGGCCAAGTGGAGCAGTTGAAGTTCTTGGAGACGAGTATGAAGAACCTCTTCTACCGGGAGCAAGAAGCCCGCCAGGTACTCGAGCTCGACTACAAAGTACTTGCCTTCGAGTGCGAGAAGCACATGGAGCTTCCGATTGCATCTGACCGCGATCTCGTCAACTGCTACAAATCATTGCAGAAGTTGAATGAAGATTGCGAGGCACTGCGGGCCCAACTGAAGGAACTTGAAGAAGCCGCGCTGCCGATCGCAAGGCTCTTGGTGCCGCACCCGGGCGGCCCCAAGATCGCTCCACTGGTGGATCGCCTCAAGGAAGCCCCAACCCGGCTGGCGGCTTATGTGAAGCACATGGCGAGGTCGATCCCGAAGGAGGCCTTGGCCTTCATGAAGTCCTACTTCCCGAAGGCCCCAGTGGAAGTAGTCGCTGGCGGGGTAGCCGCCAATTGCACCGATGAGCAGTATGCGGAGCTGCTGGAGCAGATGGCTCCCATCACGGAGCAAGTAGCTGATAAGCTCAATCTCCAGTAGCCCTGTGATAGTTAGCTAGTAGCCCAAGTTGTACAAAAACAATTGTACTGAATTGCTTAAGTATTAATGAAAGAAAAATTCCAGCAATGAGTACTCGTAGTCGCGATCTCAGAGTGCGGAGCCCATCGTGGAGTGGATGCGAGTAGTCGTACTCGGCAGTAGTGGTCCCGTTGGAGGGAGTAGACAGTAAAGAAGTTGATGAACGATCAAACTTTATTACCGAAGAAGTACACCCGGATGGCCGGTGGCCGTAGTTACGGAGTAGTCGCCTGGACCGGAGGCCGCTTACGTACCGAGTAGTCTTTGGGGCGGGTAGCCGCTTACAGCAGTAGATCCGTAAGTAGCCGTGTAGGCTGGATCTTGGAGTACATGGTCTCTTGGTAGACCACTGCTAGAGTCCTTGACGCTTGTCGCAACCCAGGATCCGTAGGTAGCCGCGCGGGCTGGATCTTGGAGAGAAGTAGTCCGGAGATTGGGGCCAGGACCCGGAGGCCGCTTACGGCAGAGGGGTGTTGACTGTAGTCGTGTGGACTTGAACCCCGGAGTAGTCGTGTATACTAGGCGTAGAATCGACAGAGCTGGTCGACGTTCCATGAGTTGTTGATGTCTTCGCCTTCAGTGTCTGGAAGCGGTAGGAGCCCGACCCAGTCACCTTTTCCACGGTGAAGGGACCTTCCCAGGGGGAGCTGAGCTTGTGTAGTCCTTCCGTGTTCTGGATGCGACGGAGGACGAGATCACCAACGTTGAAGGAGCGTTTCTTAACGTTGCGATCGTGGTAGCGTCGGATACCCTCTAGGTACCTTGCTGATTGGACGAGGGCAGCGCAGCGAGCTTCTTCGAGGCTGTCGATGTCAACTCGTCTGCTGTCTTCTGAGACGCCTTCGTCGTAGTGCTCCACTGCTGGTGAGTTCCATATGACGTCGGCAGGGAGGATTGCTTCGGAGCCGTAGACCAGGAAGTAAGGGGATTGCCCCGTTGGCTTGGATGGCTGAGTCCGTAGCCCCCAGAGTGCATTGGGTAGTTCCTTGATCCACTTGCCCCCTTTGGAGTTAGCAGCGTCATGTAGCCGCTTCTTGAGAGCGTCGAGCACCATCCCGTTGGCGCACTCGACTTGTCCGTTGGCCCGAGGATGGGCAACTGAGACGTATCGGACGTCAATCCCGCTGTTCTCGCAGTACTCCCAGAATTGGTGGTTGTTGAAGTTGGAGCCCAGGTTTGTGATGATGCGGTGGGGTAGTCCGTAGCGGTGTACGAGTTCATCCAGGAAGTCGAGTACTCTGTCAGCCTTGGGGCATGTGACCAGTTTGACCTCGATCCACTTGGTGAACTTGTCGATGGCCACCAATACTCTGTTGAAACCACACGGCGCGAGTTGGCGGTGGCCCAATCATGTCGAGCCCCCAGCAGGCAAAGGGCCAGGTTGGCGGTATGGTGACTAGCTTGTAGGCTGGGACGTGTTGCTGCTTGGCGAAGTACTGGCATCCCTGGCACCTTCTGACGAGTTCTTCGGCATCGCCCAGAGCTGTGGGCCAGTAGAAAGCTCGCCGGAAGGCCTTGCTGACCAGCGTGCGTGAGGACGCGTGGTTGCCGCAGACGCCCTTGTGGATCTCCTCCAAGATGTCTTTGCCTTCTTCCCGAGGGACGCACTTCATGAGTACTCCAGAAGATGCGCCCCGCTTGTAAAGCTTGTCTCCGACGAGGACGTAGGACTTGGCACGGCGGACGAGCTGCTCGGCCAAGTTCTTGTCGGAGGGAACCTTCTGCTCGCTGAGGTAGTCGATGAAGGGTTGCCTCCAGTCCACGTCGATCATCATGACCTCCTGTCCAGCTGGTGGGTGAGCTGGGACAGTGGTCGGTGGCGCCGGCTCCGGGATGGATGGCGCGTGAAGCTCGTGAACGAAGACACCCGCTGGTACTTGAGCGCGGGTGGATCCAAGCTTCGAGAGGACGTCCGCTGCAACGTTGTTGCCGCGGATGATGTGGTGGAACTCGAGACCGTAGAACTTGTTCTCGAGCTTGCGGACTTCTAGGCAGTATGCGTCCATGTTCTCCTTGTTGCGGTCCCAAGACTTGTTGACTTGGTTGATGACCACTGCGGAGTCGCCGTAGACTAGTAGCCGCTTGATGCCCAGTGAAGCTGCGAGGCGGAGCCCATGTAGGAGAGCTTCGTACTCGGCTTCGTTGTTTGAGACCTTCCAGAAGATTTGCAGGATGTACTTGAGTTGTTCGCCCGTTGGAGAGATCAGGAGTACCCCTGCGCCTGCGCCCTCGAGGTTGAGTGAGCCGTCGAAGTACATCACCCAATGCTCTGGTCGCACGGTGGGAGTAGGTAGCTGGTTCTCCCGCCACTCCGCCATGAAGTCGACTAGTGCCTGTGACTTGATGGCTGTGCGTGGCTTGAAATCGATGGTGAGGGCGCCGAGCTCGACTGCCCACTTGGAGATTCTTCCAGTAGCGTCTTGGTTCCGCAGGATGTCGCCGAGCGGGTAGTCGGTGACGACGGAGATCGAGTACTGCTGGAAGTAGTGTCGTAGCTTCCGCGAGGTGATGAGTACCGCGTACGGGGAGCTTCGCACGGGGCGATAGCGTGCCTTGGACTCTGATAGAACCTCGCTGACGAAGTAGACCGAGTGCTGGACTGGGTAGGCGTGGCCGTCTACCTGCAGCTCGACGACGATGGCGGTACTGACCACGTGAGTAGTCGCAGCGAGGTAGATCAGTAGCTGCTCGCCCTTGTGAGGAGCCGTGAGGATCGGCGGCTTTGATAGTAAATCCTTGAGCTGGGCAAGGGCTTGATCCGCCTCTAGAGTCCACACGAACTTCTCTTGATGCTTGAGTAGTTTGAAGAAGGGGAGCCCCCGTTCTCCGAGCCTCGAGATAAATCTGTTCAATGCCGCCATGCACCCGGTTAGCTTCTGGACGTCTTTGATGCTCGTGGGAGCTTTCATGCTGGTGATGGCGGAGATCTTCTCGGGGTTGGCTTCGATGCCGCGCTGGCTGATGATGAAGCCGAGTAGTTTTCCTGAAGGTACGCCGAAGACGCACTTGTTCGGGTTGAGCTTCCAGCGGTACTCGCGCAGTGATGCGAAAGTCTCTTCAAGGTCGTCGATGAGGGTACTGGAGTTTCTGGTCTTGACGACCACGTCATCCACGTAGGCTTCGACGTTCTTGTTGAGTTGCCTCTTGAAGCAGGCCTGGATAGCTCGTTGGTAGGTGGCGCCGGCGTTCTTCAACCCGAAGGACATGGTCGTGTAGCAGTACGCGCCAAACGGGGTGATGAACGCGGTCTTCTCTGGTCTTCTTCCTTGATCGCGATCCGGGTGGTACCGGAGTAGCGATCGAGGAAGCGAGAGCGGTCGCGGCCCACCGTGGAGTCGATGACTTGATCAATCCGCGGCAACCCGAAGGGGTCCTTGGGGCAGTGCTTGTTGAGGTCGGTGTAGTCGACGCACATCCTCCACTCGTTCGAGTTCTTCTTGCGGACGAGGACGGGGTTGGCGAGCCACTCAGGATGGAAGACTTCTCTGATGAAGCCGGCCGCGAGTAGTTTGGCGAGTTCCTTCTTGATGGCGTCCCGTTTGTCGTCGGCAAAGCGTCGGAGGTGTTGTCGCTTGGGGATGGCCTTAGGATCGACGTTGAGGCAGTGCTCAATCAGCTCCCTGGGCACTCCTGGCATGTCCGCTGGCTTCCACGCGAAGATGTTGCGGTTAGCCCGAAGGAAGCTGATGAGCGCATCTTCCTATTTGGGGTCGAGGCCAGCCCCGATGGTGGTGGTCTTGCTGGGGTCGCCTGTTCCAAGGTCGATCGTCTTGACGAGTACCTCCTCAGGTGGCTGAGGTTTGTTGGCGCTGTCAGCCTTCTCCGGGATGTCGAGTTCACTTGTAGCAAGCTTCTTTGACGCGGCGTAGACCTCCATCATCGCGTTGGGTACTTGATTCGTAGAAGCGATCTCCACGGCTTCTATGTCGCAGTCGTGGGAAATCTTCAAGTCCCCTTGAAGAGAGAGTACACCGGCTGGGCTTGGCATTTTGAGTACCAAGTAGGTGTAGTGGGGCACCACCATGAACTTGGCGATGGCCAGTCTGCCGAGGATGGCGTGGTAGGAAGTCTCGAAGTCCGCGACCTCGAACTTGATGTACTCGGTACGGTAGTTGTCCCGAGATTCCCCGAAGGTAACTGGCAGGACTACTGAGCCCAGTGAAATAGCCACGTTGCCGGGGACGATGCCGTAGAAGGGCGTGTTGCTCTTGGTGAGCATGTGGGTGATGTCGAGCTTCATCTTCTTCAAGGTCCTTGTGAAAAGGACGTTGAGCCCGCTTCCACCGTCGATGAGCACCTTGTTGAGTTTGGAGCCCGCGACCACCGGCTTCAGGACGAGGGGGAACCGTCGTGGTTCAGAGAAGCTGGTCCATTGATCCGCGCGGGAGAGGGTGATGGGTACCTCCGACCACCTGAGAGGGGTCGGGACCACTGACTCAATGGACATGACTTCACGACAGGTAGCCTTCTGCTCCCGCCTGCTGGGCAGTCCGCCGAAGAGGACGTTGACGGTCTTGTCAGGCTCCTGGAAGTCGTTGTTGTCACCGTCCTTCTTCTTACCCTTTTTGTCGTGAGGGTGCGGTGGCTCCGGCGTATCCTTGAGTGAGTGCCTGAGTTGGTAGCACTGCTCGGTGGTGTGGTTGCCGTTTGGATGCCACGGGCACCTTTCCTTCAGCAGGTCCTTGAAGTCGCCAGAGTTCTTCTTCGAGTTCTTCTTCGGGGGGCGCTGGATAGCCGCGACAGTGTTGTCTGGCTTGCGCTTGCGGTTGGGACCCGAGTAGTTGCTGTTGTTGTTGTTGTTGCGACCGCCTTGGTTCGCGTTGTTGCCGCCGCCGCCGCCCTGGTTCTGCTTGCTCTTGCCACGGATGGCGTCGTACTTGGCGTTGGCCTTGTCTTCTTCGTCCGCCCAGGATGTGATCATGTCCTTGAGGTGAGGGATGGACCTGGGGAGGCGACGACCGAAGTCTTCGAAGGTGCGGCAGTGGTAGAGACCGTCTTGGAAGAGGTCGATGACCTCCTTGTCGGTGACGTCGACGACGGTAGCGCGCTTGTCGAAGAAGCGACGCATGTACTTGCGGAGGGTCTCGCCTTGTAACTGCTTGATCATGGCCAGGTCCATGCGAGTACCCGATCGGCCCATGGCGCCCGCGAAGTTGCTGGTGAACTGGTCCTTCAGCTGGTCCCACTTGTCGATCGAGTGCTTGTCCAGCGACTCGAGCCATGTGAGTGGAGCTTGGTCCAGGCAGAAGGGGAAGTAGAGGAACTTGGTGTCGTTGTTGCCACTAGCGTTCTCGATGGAGAGGGCGTAGCACCTGAGCCACTGGATGGGGTCCTACTTCGCATCGTACTTGGTGATCCCCAAAGGCTTGGACTTATCGGGGAGGAGCAAGTTGCGAAGTCGAGGTGAGAAGGCGGGGAAGCCGTCGCCGTCGCCTGCGGTGGTCGACTTCTTCCGCTGCAGCTCCTCAATCTTCTGGCGGGCGTCGTAGCCGCCCTGTGAGGCGCCAGAGGCGTGGCTGTTCGCGTGGCCTCGGCCGCCGCGGCCGCCGCCGCCGTCGGCCCTCTTGTTGGCTCCATGGTTGGAGCTTCCGCCGTCGGCCCCGTCGCCGCCGTCGGGGTCGTGGCCGCCACCGCCGGCCGGAGCGCGGTGGGGGACGACCTCGCGGTTGCTGTTGTCGCGCTGTGGAGGTCCGCCGGCGTTGGAGCGATGACGGTTCGGCTCGGCTGGGAGCTCAGCTCGAGTACGGTTGGGACCGTTGTTGGCGCTGCGACTTGTAGCTTCATTGTCACGATGCCTGGCTGGAGGAGGTTGGTTGACTCTGTTGTCGACCCGCATGAAGTAGGCGTCTTCAGCGAGCTTGGCGATGACCTCTCCAGCGCGTATGCCCTGAGCCTGGCGTGCGATCGCTGTGATCGACATGAGGCATTGCTCAGGGGTAGTGTGTACTCTGCTCTCGACCGCCTCGAGAGCTTCCGCAAGGTTGCGGACGGGGAAGTTGTCGCGGAGGCGTCGGCGACGTTCGCTGCGCTTCCGGTTACGCTCACGTCGAGCGTCTCTGTCTGCAGGGGTCTCGTTTGCTGGAGCATCAGCAGAGAGCTCGTCGGAGGAGATGTCTTCAAGGTACTTGTCTTGGGCCGTCCCTGAAGGTCCTGGGGTGTCGCCGGCAGCCATGAAGACTTGGCGATCAGGGGTGCCGAGGCTAGACTCAGAAACCGCCACCTCAGTTGGGGTGTTCGAGTCAGCTCGGGCAAGTGGTGTTCCCTCCTGGAACGGTAGCGAGTCGATGTAGGCGACGTAGCGTGAGTCTCCACTTATCAGATCAGAGAGCTTGCGGTCTGGCCAATAGACGAATCTTCCAGCCGGTGTGGACGTTATAACCAGCCCGAAGGCCGGGCCTGACAGGGGAAGCTTAGTGGAGTTGTCCTCGGACTCGGGCTCCTCAGGATCCGACCCGAAGTCGAACTCGTAATCGGGGTTCGAGTAGAACTCGGAGAGAGGGTTGGAGTCCGAAGCGCGGCCGGGGGTGGTGTCGGAGTCCGAGTTGTACTCGGGTACGGGCTCCTTGCCGGCCCGGCGCGAAGAGGGAGTCCCCGTGCGGGCCCGGCTGAGGATGCGAGGGCCACACGCGGAGCGCTCACGAGGTGAGGGGACCGCCTGTGATGGCTGAGTAGCCGGCTCGCAAGCGATGGCCCATGGAGACGTCGAGTTCGAGTTGGAAGCGGACTCGAGCTCGAAGTCAGCGTGGTGGTTGAAGAGCGAAATTTCGCCGAACTTGCCGGCGAGTTCGCCTGTGACAACTTCAGGAAGCGTCACGAGGCCGGTCTTCGGGATGGGCGGCATGGTTAGGCGGCGCTGGAAGGAGCTCGCGCCGTCAGCAGTGCAGACCCAGGCGCCAAACACGAAGGTGTCGCCGCGGTTGAAGGCGACGGTTGGCTTGAAGTAGACGGGAGCCGTCGAGTTCGCCATGTGATCTCGGGCGAGATCCCCTACCTGGCGCGCCAGCTGTCGGTGTTTTAGACCGGCAACCTACTAAGGGGAGTACCCGAAGTAGATGAATGTGGCCTCGCTGAGATCGGTAACTCGAAGGAAGAGACACGTGGCACACAATTTAGACAGGTTCGGGCCGCGAGGTGCGTAATACCCTACGTCCTGTATGCTGTGTAGCTCTGGATTGATTGGGCACGATTACAAGATGGTACAATAGTGCGTCGTGAGTTGTATGAGATGCTAGAGAACGGTCCCTGCCCCGCCTTATATAGTCTGGGAGGCAGGGTTACAAGTCGGAGTAGGGAGAGAGTACTAGTCGAGTACGTCTAGGAGTCTTCCATACAGTGCAGGACATGTACAGCTTCCTAACCGAGTACTTCTCCTCCGCAGTCCTTGTGCTCCACGCCTTTAGGTGTCGTGTAGCGCAAGCCGGGTAGTCCTAGGGGCCCACCGAGTAGTCGGTCCTGGTACCCACCGAGGTAGTGGGCCCAGGGAGGTCCATACGACAAGAAGTACACCTGGATGGCCAGGTCCGTAGTTACAGAGTAGTCGCCAGGACCCGGAGGCCGCCTACGGCTAAGTAGTGCTAGGGCGTGTAGCCGCTTACAGCAGTAGATCCGTAGGTAGCCGTACAGGCTGGATCTAGGAGTACATGGTCTCTTGGTAGACCGCTGCTAGAGTCCTTTGTCGCTCATCGCAGCCCAGGATTCGTAGGTAGCCGCATGGGGCTGGATTCTGGAGAGGAGTAGTCCGGAGACTGGTGCCTGGACCCGGAGGCCGCTTACGGCGGAGGGGTCTTGGTGTAGTCATGTAGACTTGAGCCCCGGGGTAGTCGTGTAGACTAGGCGTAGAATCGACAGAGCTGGTCGACGTTCCACGAGTTGCTGATGTCTTCGCCTTCAAGTGTCTGGAGGCAGTAGGAGCCGGCCCGGTCACCTTTGCGAATGTGAAGGGACCTTCCCAGGGGGGCTGAGCTTGTGTAGTCCTTCCGTGTTCTGGATGCGACGGAGGATGAGATCGCCAACGTTGAAGGAGCGTTCCTTGACGTTGCGATCGTGGTAGCGTCGGATACCCTCCAGGTACCTTGCTGATTGGGCGAGGGCGGCGCAGCGAGCTTCTTCGAGCCCGTCGATGTCAACTCGTCTGCTGTCTTCAGAGTTGCCTTCGTCGTAGTGCTCCACTGCTGGTGAATCCCATATGACATCAGCAGGGAGAATTGCTTCGGAGCCGTAGACCAGGAAGTAAGAGGATTGCCCCATTGGCTTGGAGGGCTGAGTACGTAGCCCCCAGAGTGCATTGGGTAGTTCCTTGATCCACTTGCCTCCCTTAGAGTTAGCAGCGTCGTGTAGCCGCTTCTTGAGAGCGTCGAGCACCATCCCGTTGGCGCGCTCGACTTGTCCGTTGGCCCAAGGATGGGCAACTGAGACGTACCGGACGTCGATCCCGCTGTTCTCAAAGTACTCCCAGAACTGGTGGTTGTTGAAGTTGGAGCCCAGGTCTGTGATGATGCGATGGGGTAGTCCGTAGCGATGCACGAGTTCATCCAGGAAGTCGAGTACTCTGTCAGCCTTGGGGCATGTGACCGGCTTGACCTCGATCCACTTGGTGAACTTGTCGATGGCCACCAATACTCTGTTGAATCCACCTAGCGAAGTTGGCAGTGGCCAATCATGTCGAGCCCCCAGCAAGCAAAGGGCCAGGTTGGCGGTATGGTAACTAGCTTGTAGGCTAGGACGTGTTGCTGCTTGGCAAAGTACTGGCACCCTTGGCACCTTCTGATGAGTTCTTCGGCGTCGCCCAGAGCTGTGGGCCAGTAGAAAGTTCGTCAGAAGGCCTTGCTGACCAGCGTACGAGAGGACGCGTGGTTGCCGCAGACGCCCTTGTGGATCTCCTCCAAGATGTCCTTGCCTTCTTGTCTGGGAACGCACTTCATGAGTACTCCGGAAGATGCGCCCCACCTGTAAAGCTTGTCTCCGACGAGGACGTAGGACTTGGCGTGGCGGATGAGCTGCTCAGCCAAGTTCTTGTCCGAGGGAATCTTCTGCTCACTGAGGTAGTCGATGAAGGGTTGCCTCCAGTCCACGTCGATCATCATGACCTCCTGGTCAGCCGGCGGGTGCGCTGGGACAGTGGTCAGTGGCGCCGGCTCTGGGATGGATGGCGCGTGAAGCTCGTGGACGAAGACACCCGCTGGTACTTGAGCGCGAGTAGAACCAAGCTTTGACAGGACGTCCGCTGCAATGTTGTTGTCGCGGACGATGTGGTGGAACTCGAGACCACAGAACTTGTTCTCGAGCTTGTGGACTTCTAGGCAGTAGGCGTCCATGTTCTCCTTGTTGCGGTCCCAGGACTTGTTGACTTGGTTGATGGCCACTGCGGAGTCGCTGTAGACTAGTAGCCGCTTGATGCCTAGTGAAGCCGCGATGCGGAGCCCATGTAGGAGAGCTTCGTACTCGACTTCGTTGTTTGAGACCATCCAGAAGATCTGCAAGACGTAGTTGAGTTGTTCGCCCGTTGGAGAAATCAGGAGTACCCCTGCGCCTGCGCCCTCGAGGTTGAGTGAGCCGTTGAAGTACATCACCCAGTGCTTTGGTCGCTCGTTTGGAGTAGGTAGCTGATTCTCCCACCACTCCGCCATGAAGTCGACTAGTGCTTGCGACTTGATGGCTGTGCGTGGATTGAAGTCGATGGTGAGGGCGCCGAGTTCGACTGCCCACTTGGAGATTCTTCCAATAGCATCTTGGTTCCGCAGGATGTCGCCGAGCGGGTAGTCGGTGACGACGGAGATCGAGTACTCCTGGAAGTAGTGTCGTAGCTTCCGCGAGGTGATGAGTACTGCGTACAGGAGCTTCTGCACAGGCTGATAGCGTGCCTTGGACTCTGACAGGACCTCGCTAACGAAGTAGACTGGGCGTTGGACTGGATAGGCGTGGTTGTCTTTCTGCCGCTCAACGATGATGGCAGTACTGACCACGTAGTCGCAGCGAGGTAGAGCAGCAGCTGCTCGCCTTTGCGAGGAGCAGTGAGGACTGGTGGCTTCGATAGGAAGTCCTTGAGCTGGGCAAGGGCTTGGTCCGCCTCTGGAGTCCACACGAACTTCTCTTGGTGCTTGAGTAGTTTGAAGAAGGGGAGCCCCCGTTCTCCAAGCTTCGAGATGAATCTGTTCAAGGCCGCCATGCACCTGGTCAGTTTCTGGACGTCTTTGATGGACGTGGGAGCTTTCATGCTGGTGATGGCGGAGATCTTCTCAGGATTGGCTTCGATGCCGCGCTGGCTAATGATGAAGCCGAGTAGTTTGCCCGAAGGCACGCCGAAGACGCACTTGTTCGGGTTGAGCTTCCAGTGGTACTCGCGCAGGGATGCGAAAGTCTCTTCGAGATCGTCAATAAGGGTACTGGAGTTTCTGGTCTTGACGACCACGTCATCCACGTAGGCTTCGACGTTCTTGTTGAGTTGCCTCTTGAAGCAGGCCTGGATAGCTCATTGATATGTGGTGCCGGCGTTCTTCAACCCGAAGGACATGGTTGTGTAGCAGTACGCGCCAAACGGGGTGATGAATGCGGTCTTCCCCTAGTCTTCTTCCTTGATCGCGATCTGGTGGTACCCGGAGTAGCAGTCGAGGAAGCAGAGCAGGTCGCAACCCGCCGTGGAGTCGATGACTTGGTCAATCCGTGGCAACCCGAAGGGGTCCTTGGGGCAGTGCTTGTTGAGATCGGTGTAGTCGACGCACATCCTCCACTCGTTCGAGTTCTTCTTGCGGATGAGGACGGGGTTGGCGAGCCACTCAGGATGGAAGACTTCTCTGATGAAGCCAGCCGCGAGTAGTTTGGTGAGTTCCTTCTTGATGGCATCCCGTCTGTCGTCGGCGAAACGACAGAGGTGTTGTCGCTTGGGGGTAGCTTTAGGGTCGACGTTGAGGCAGTCCTCAATCAACTCCCTGGGCACTCCTGGCATGTCCACTGGCTTCCACGCGAAGATGTTGCGGTTAGCCCAGAGGAAGTTGATGAGCACGTCTTCCTATTTGGGGTCGAGGCCAGCCACGATGGTGGTGGTCTTACTGTTGTCGCCTGTCCCGAGGTCGATCGTCTTGGCCAGAACCTCCTCAGCTGGCTGAGGCTTGTTGGCTTTGTCTGACTTCTCAGGGATGTCGAGTTCACTTGGGGAAAGCTTCTTCAACACGGTGTAGACCTCCATCATTGCGTTGGGTACTTGGTTTGTGGAGGCGATCTCCACGGCTTCAGTGTCGCAGTCGTGCGAGATCTTCAAGTCCCCTTGCAGCGAGAGTACACCTGCTGGGCTTGGCATCTTGAGTACAAAGTAGGTGTAGTGGGGTACCACCATGAACTTGGCGATAGCCGGTCTGCCGAGGATGGCATGGTAGGACGTCTCTAAGTCCGCGACTTTGAACTTGACGTACTAGATACGATAGTTGTCCGGAGATTCCCCAAAGGTAACTGGCAGGACCACTGAGCCCAGTGGGATAGCTGCGTTCCTGGGGACGATGCTGTAGAAGGGTGAGGTGCTCTTGGTGAGCATGTGAGTGATGTCGAGCTTCATCTTCTTCAAGGTCTTAGTGAAAAGGACGTTGAGCCCGCTTCCACCATCGATGAGGACCTTGTTCAGCCTAGAGCTCGTGACCACCGGCTTCAGGACGAGAGGGAACCGCCCTGGTTCGGAGAAGCTGGTCCATTGATCCGCGCGGGAGAAGGTGATGGATACCTCTGACCACCTGAGAGGGGTCGGAACCGCTGGTTCAACGCTCATGACTTCTCGACGAGTAGCCTTTTGCTCCTGTCTGCTGGGTAGTCCGCCGAAGAGGACGTTGACAGTCTTGTTGGGTTCCTGGAAGTCGTCATTGCCTCCGTCATTCTTCTTCTTGCCTTTCTTGTCGTGAGGGTGCGGTGGCTCTGGAGTACTCTTGAGTGCTCGCCTGAGTTGGTAGCACTGCTCGGTGGTGTGGTTGCCGTCGAGATGCCACGGGCACTTCTCCTTCAGCAAGTCTTTGAAGCCGCCGGAGGTCTTCTTCGAGTTCTACTTCGCAGGGCGCTGGATAGCCGCGATAGTGTTGTCTGGCTTGCACTTGCAGTTGGGACCCGAGTAGTTGTTGTTGTTGCGACTGTCGGGCATACTCCCCGGGTATTCATGCAAGGAAGGAGGAAGAGTAGAAGACGGACTCCTACTAGAATTCCCCTGTACTCCTACTAGGACTCGCTCTGTGTAATCCTACTAGGACTCCTACCTTGTAACCGACTAGGAACCCGCCCCCTGGACTATATAAAGGAGGGCCGGGTACCTAGGAGGACATGGACAATCCCTCCGGGGATCAACATCCAAGCGCAGGGCGCAATACTACCCCAAACAGGACGTAGGGTAGCTACTCCGGCTACCCGAACCTGTATCTTCTCGTGTCTTGTGTCCTCACGCGTACCTTCGGGTTCCAGATCATGGCGATCCTCACCCCTTCAACCTTGCTGCGGGTACCTCCCATGGAGGTCGAGCGGTTTAAACACCGACAGCTGGCGCCCACTGTGGGGCCAATCGTCACGATCACCGGGCGAATTCGAAGGACCTTCATCAACAAGATCAATCTACTCAGCGTGTGGCTAGTATATTCGGAAACTCGACGACTTCCTACCAAGGTAGAATTGAATTTCTATCTACATGGTAGAAAAAATCGCCGAGTCACGTCAACTTACATGCGGTTTTTTCCACGATCTCTCCCGGATGAGACAGAGTCCGGAACAGAGTCCAACTGCAAGCAGGAGGCACAACTTTTGGCTGTTGTTGGCAGAGCGCATACTTCGCCGGTCCAAAACGGAGTCAGCTCCTTCCTTACATCCCGTACAAACAGCGGTTCCAACACTTCAAAGCAGCAAATCAATTTTTCGAAGTCCACCGAAGTACTCCGTACGTGCATGCGGCTGCTCCATATGCAAAGCTAATTGGTTGATAAGTTGCTACACGCACAAGTCAAGCTGACAAGCCCGCACAAGACTTCTTCAAGATCTTTGCTTCATGCACTTGGAATTCGTACGCGAGTACAAGTACATCAACCTTGCCGTGCGCCACGAGTACTCATCTCCCGGTCGCACGGGTTCTACATCAACTACGTCGTCCTCGCCGTGCGTCACGACTACTCGTCTCCGGCTGCACGCGCTCTACATCGTCCTCGCTGTGCACCACGACTACTCGTCTCCGGCTGCACGCGCTCTACGTCAACCTCGCCGTGCGCTGCAACTACTCGTCTCCGGCCGCACGCGCTCTACGTCGACCTCACCGTGCGCTGCGACTACTCGTCTCCGGCCGCACGCGCTCTACGTCAACCTCATCGTGCACCGCGAGTACTCGTCTTCATTCTCCCGGCTGCAGCGATCTACTTCGCCTCCACCGCGCGTCCGGGTGCCTCGGCACGTCGTGCGGCTCGTCACGCGATTCGTCGCGCCGCTCGTCATCGTCGACTATTTCGTCTTCGCCGCGCGTCGGGGTGCCTCGGCACGTCGCGCGGCTCGTCATGCGGCTCGTCGCGCCGCTCGTCGTCGTCGACTACTCCGCCTCGCGCAGGCTCGTCATCGACTATTTCGTCTTCGCCACGCGTCCGGGTGCCTCGGCACGTCGTGCGGCTCGTCATGCGGCTCGTCGCGCCGCTCGTCGTCGTCGACAACTCCGCCTTGCGCAGGCTCCTTGTTGACTACTTCGCCTCTGCCGTGCGTCCGGGTGCCTCAGCACATCGTGCGGCTCATCACGCGGCTCGTCGCGCAGCTAGTCGTCGACTACTTCGCCTCGCGCAGGCTCGTCGTCGACTACTCTGCCTCGCGCAGGCTCGTCGTCGACTACTCCGTGCGCCGCGACTTCGTCTTGCGGCCACGGCGGCTCCTACTTCATCCACGCCGTGCGTCGCGGACTACTTGTCTCGCGGCAACACTGGCTCTACTTCGAGTATGCCGCGCGCCGCCACGACGTCGTCTTCCGGTCGCATCGCGTTGACCATTCATCTTGACTAGTTTTCCAAACTAGTCGAGAACGGCAGTCACGCCCCCAACAACTAGTCGGAATCAACTCTGACTAGTCAACTTTAACAACATCCGTCGCGGCTCCATCGCCGACCGCCACGGCTTCATCATCAGTCTGCCCAGGCAGCAACAGCTAAGTCATTTATTTAAATGACTAGGTAATAGCCCGTGCGTTGCTACGGGCTAACATCATAACTAAGGGCATATTTGATTTGCCGCCACACTTTGCAGTTGTATTGTGCTTCACGTCATAGCTTTTTTCGGCCACACTCAGGAGATTAAATGGTGTGGCTGCTTGTGGCCTAGAGCCAAACACGCCCTAAGTAAACATCATAATAAAAAATATCATAACAGCACACAAATCAAATAGTTTAAATCGAGGAAACACTAGAGGCGTCCCTCCTGTCTAGAGGCGACCATCCGATCTCCAAGCGGCCGCTCACCTCGAGCTCTCCCCCGACTTTGATTGTTATTGTCACCGTTGACTCTTCAATAAAAATAGTTTAAACGTCCTAACTTGCCATAATATTATCATGAATAGGTATTTTATAGTTTATACAAATATGATTATTACTAATATATTATTTCAAATATTATGTAGTTAAAACAAAATTAGGTAGCTTGAAGCGCATGTTCATATACAATGTGAGTGCTCATGCATGTAATTTTTGAGCTCCAATGCTATATGAGTCAGTTTGGTAGGTCTTCGCTTCTTTCTTCTAAAAAGGCTTCGGCTCCTTTCGATGGAGGGACTTCCCTGATGTAGACAGAGCTGTTTTTTGGCAAAAAAGTTTCTCCTGCATTTCTAGAAGAGTGAAATAAAGGGTCGGTCCTCTAACGTGTCGAGGTGTGCCATTTAGGTCCCCACACTCCTAAATTGCAAAATCAGGTCATTAAACTCTGTTTTGGGTGCCATCACAGGTTTGAGCCCGTTTAATGAAGAGCATATACACTATGCGGTGTGAATTAGGACCTGCAATGTCCTATATACACTATGCGGTGTGAATTATTTTGAAAGGATAATGTTTAACATTAGTTAATAAGTTGAGTTCAATCGAAATTAAAAGGGTTACTGTTTGAAAGGAAAAATTGAATTTTCACATTATTTTATAAATGGAATAATAGGTCACTAATTAATTTCTCATTTTAATCTTTTTATTAGTTTTTCTCTTTTACATTTTCTCTTTTTTTAATCCACCTGGCAACTTCCTTCGTTCTTATCTGCTCCTGATGCCCCCACGAGCGGAGTCTCCACCATCATCATTCCCCCGAAAATCCCCAATCTAGGCATGAGCTCGGCCTTTCCCTCTTCCCTGATCTCTTCTCTCCCAAGTTGATCTCCTGCGCCATGGAGAGTTGGAGACTCGGGCTCCCTCACTCACACCGCCACCTACGCTCTTGGCCTTTCTCTCCCAGTCTCCTTGCACTCCTCTGCTCCAGCCCTCTTTGCAGCGCCTGAAGCTGGGCTGGGATCCATCCATGGCTACACCATCCTATCCACGAATCCATCTCCCAAGCAACGAGGCGAGCAAGACTCTAGGTTCCAGGCCTCCAGCGGATCCGGCAACTGCGAGCTCGACGCCGGCTCGCGCGACCGCGCGCGTAAGGCGAGAGTGGTGCTCCAGCTGTTTCCGATGGCCGCGTGTGAAGGCACGGGGAGCATGGTTCTACCGCTGCCTCTCTCCCGGGGCGACGCTCATTGGGTGTCGCTACCTCTCCCCAGGTGGTCCGTGAGTCCGTATCGTGCTGCTCGTGACGGAGGAGACCCCGCCGTGGAGCGGTGGTGCAAGGCCGGTGGCGAGCTCCCCTGCCGGGGAGCGGCGACGCGGTTAGTGCGGGGCTGGCAGCTCCCATGTCTCGCGCATGAGCAACCGCGACTTGACGAGGTCGAGCACGCGGCGCCTTGATAGGCACGGCCCGAAGGTGGACTTAGTGGGATGGGTCGGCGATGCCGTTGTCGTTCTCGTTGGCGCCACCGCTCCATCGTCGAGCTTCTTCCTCCGGTGGGAGGGGAGTGGCGGCGTCATCCCGTTTGGCAGAGCTCCACCCCTTGGCCAACGACCGGATGGGGTAGGTGCGAGGGATTGAAGGTGCGGCTCGGCACTGGGCCCACATGTCGGCACCGTTCGCAAGGAGACGCCCATGGTGGCTCTGCCGGCAGAACATGGTTCTGCCCGGCGACGTTGCCCTTATAGGTTTTTTAGGGGTAGAGATTACTGTTCTCTTGGCTTGTTCTCCTCATCATGTAGGACTACTTGCCGACTACTCATTTGTGTATGCTTCTCGGCGGGATTTCACGGGAACTACACTCTGCTGACTACTCTTGGGGCATATCAATCAAGTCGCCACGAGTCTACTTCATCAACTCGGGGGCTATCCCTAGGAAGCAGTTTCTAAAGTCCGCTACGCGTGGCAATCTAAAGTTGACTTCTAAAGTCGCATTCTAAAGTCCGCTCCGTGCGACAACTTAAAGTCGACTCCGGTCACATCTTCGCCTGCTTCGATGGCATACTACGTGTGTAAGCTTCGATGGAACCTAGCTGTAAGCGGCCCTCGGGTCCTGGCGACGATGGAACCTAGATGCACGTGGTCTTCACGCTCTGTACCATGGGTCCAAGTACCCTAAGTACTCGCGCTCCGTACCTTGGGTCTGAAATCCATGGCCCAGGTACGCAAGCCGACTCCGGTCGCACCCTCAAGCCGACTCCGGTCGCACCCTCAAGCCCGCTCTGGCCGCAACTGTACCTTGGGTCTGAAATCCATGGCTCGGGTACTCAAGCCCACTCCAGTGGCACAAGGGTCCGACCCGAAGTCGAACTCGTACGCGGAGTCCGAGTAGAAGCCGGAGAGGGGGTTGGAGTCTGAAGCGTGGCCGGGGGCGGTGTCGGAGTCCGAGTTGTACTCGGGTAAGGGCTCCTTGCCGGCCCGGCGCGCAGAGGGAGCCTCCGTGCGGGCCCTGCAGAGGTTGCGGGGGCCACGCGTGGAGCACTCGCGGGGGTGGGGGGGAACACATGCGATGGGCGAGCGGCCCGGCTCGCATACGGTAGCCCACGGGGACGTCGAGTTCGAGTTGGAAGCGGATCCGAGCTCGAAGTCGGGGTGTTGGTCGAAAAGCGAAATTTCGCCGAACTTGCCGGTGAGTTCGCCCGTGACTACTTCAGGAAGCATCACGAAGCCAGTCTCCGGGTCGGGCGGCATGGTGAGGCGGCGTTGGAAGGATCTAGCGCCGTCAGCAGTGCAGACCCAGGCGCCGAAGACAAAGGTGTCGCCACAGTTGAAGGCGACGGTTGGCTTGATGTAGATAGGAGCCGTCGAGTTCGCCATGTGATCTCGGGTGAGATCCCCTACCTGGCGCGCCAGCTGTCGGTGTTTTAGACCGGCAACCTACTAAGGGGAGTACCCGAAGTAGATGAATGTGGCCTCACCGAGATCGGTAACTCGAAGGAAGAGACACGTGGCACACAATTTAGACAGGTTCGGACCGCGAGGTGCGTAATACCCTACGTCCTGTATGCTGCGTAGCTCTAGATTGATTGGGTACGATTACAAGATGATGCAATCTTACGCCGTGAGATGAGATAATGAGAGAGGGGTACCTGCCTCGCCTTATATAGTCTAGGAGGCATGGTTACAAGTCGGTTTAGGGAGAAAGTACTAGTCGAGTACGTCTAGGAGCCCTCTATACAGTGCGGGACATGTACAACTTCCTAACCAAGTACTTCTCCTCTGTAGTCCTTGTGCTTCACGCCATCAGGTACCGTGCAGCGCAAGTTAGGTAGTCCCAGGGGCCCACCGAGTAGTCGGTCCTGGTACCCACCGAGGTAGTGGGCCCAGGGAGGTCCATACGACAGCCTCTCCTTTTCTCTATCGTCGCATGCCCGCAGGCACAAAACTTTTGGAGTTCCAAAGCAGCAAACAGTTTTCCCCATCCCCGTCTGAACTTTTTCCCCATCAGAGCTCTAGCTTCCACCCGATCCGGTGCTACCCCCCATAGCTGTGGGCGTCCAGGACTGGATCTCTGCACACGGAGTTGCAACACGGGATCTATCTGAGAAAAAAACAGCACAGGATCAGATCCATGTCCCTGCGTGCGAGATCTTACCGCCGGTGCCGATGGCTTCCCTCGCCGCCGGTGGGAGCTACTTGATGGAGGCGCGGGCGGCACATTCCTCCCTACCTCACTCTCTTGTCCCTCCTTCATTCCCCTGTGGGTGAGCAGGCGTGGCGGGGTCGAGGGTGTGTGAGCAGGCGCGGCGGAGTTGAGGGCAGGTGAGCATGCACGGCAGGTGCTGGTGGCGCCCCCCTCTTCTGGCAATCTTCCTCTTCGACGGCAGCCTCCTCCTCCAGGCCGGATCCGGCGGCAAGCTCGAGTCCAGGCGAGTAGACATGGCGTGTGCTGGTGGCGGCCTCTTCCTGCCAACGACGACCTCCTCTTCCTGTCGGTGGTGGCCTTATTATGGATGCGGTGGTGCTTTTGTGGGGCGGGGAAGGGGCGGGACGCTGGTGGGGAGGGGAAGGTGCAGCGATGGGGAGGTGAGTGGATGCTGGTGGGGAGGCAGCAGGCGGGGCGGGGCGGTGGCGGCGGCGCGGGATACAGGAGGTGCGGGGTTGGAGGGAGACATCATGGGGCTGGGTCCTGGACTCCTGGGTGGGATCGGGGGACCTCAGGGATTGAATGCAGATGGCGCGTGCGGACGACATGGCACGCCGAGGGTCAAAACAAATAGGGGTAAGGTGAGGATTGGGGTGGGTGATGACGTGGATCGCTGAGAGGCTAGAGAATGGTATCAAAAATATAGTTTTGTATGATGAGTAGGCACTCGCATGAATGAATTAACTAGCTTCTTCACTGTAGCTATTGTTTATCTATGTGACGAGTAGGCACTCGCATGAATGAATGAATTAACTAGCTTCTTCGCTGTATAACGGAACTTGAGCACTGAAAGAGTGAAAATAAACCCCTAGCAAGCAAGCAGTAATCACAGGAACTTGAGCACAAGCAAACCCAGGATTCACCTTGCTCGCCTTCTCCAAGCAGAAGCAGCGAGTACATCTTCCCCTCGTCAAAGTTCTCTAGCACGCCGGCCACCCACTTCTCCTTCAGCACCAGGAGCAAATCTAAATCGAGAATTGAAATGACAAAATTAATTAAGTGTGAATTGATCAGTAGCAGGAGCAGATCTAAATCACGCATGCACAGCTCGAGAACCCCTGCTGGGGAACGACTAGAAGGGAGAGAGAGTTGAATCGAGAAGACCAGCTTGGCTAGGCGATGGATTTGGATACTGAAGTAGTGTAGCTAACTTCGAGGTTGTTGGTGATGTTGCGGCAGCATCCCGCAGATGCCGACTTCAAGCAGGGAGATGTCAAACATCGAGCCGAGGAGTCCACCGCCCTTGCGCCGAGGAGACCGGCTCCCTAGCCCCACGCCGAGGAGGTCGCCGTCCTAGCCCCGCGCTGCCTGGTCTTGCGCTGCTGGGAGCCCAACCTAGCCCCGCACTCGCGCCGCGCCCGCCGGAGGCCGCCCGGCGCGTGCACCAGCACGCGCCGTGAGGCCAGCCGGGTCCCACACCCGCGCCGCCTGTGGGACCAACGAGAAGGGGGTAGCAAAGGTGAGGTGAGGTGGGGGCACGGATGGGTTTTGGGGTGGCAGTGTGGGCAGTGTAGAGGGGAGAACGAGATGGGGGCGTCGATGAGCTAGCGGCGGCTTGAGGTAGGAGGAGTGCAGACTGGAGGATGAGGGAGACAGCAAGGGTTGCGGGAGCACAAGGGAGGGTTGGATGATATTTATTTGCAGCACGAATCATCTCAACTGTCAGTATCAGATGGACGGTCGAAAATAGTTGGGACGTGCTAACTGAGCCCAAAAACAACCCAAAAAAAGGTCTTTGAGCCCGTTTATGCAGATTTAACATCCCTTTTCTTTTTTTAAACCTAAATAACACACCTTTGAAACAAACTCAAATAGTTATCTTAAATACCACCAATCCATTTCTCACATGTAGAAGACAACATATAAGTTGCAACCTATGAGTTTCAGAATTTGTGAAAGAGATTTACTATTTTCTATCATATAAATAAATTCTTACGTGTTTACCGAAAATAATTCCAAATTGACCTATATGTACCTCTAATAAGATTAAAAAATTAAAAAACTAAATTTAGGCGCCTATGTTTCATTCAAGCCCACAACTAGGAGATTGACGAAAAAATCAATTTACTTATATGGAAAACTTGAACTTGTACTAGTCACACTGTTATAAAATAATGATGATAATAATATCTAAAATTTATCCGAAAATTCTAAAAATTGACTTGGAATCATTTTATGAATGTTTAAACTTGACATAAAATTTTCAAATGATTTCGATAACGGAGGAACCTATATTGTTTAGAAACGGATACATCCCTCTCATAGTTTTCTAAAACTCAAAGTCAAACTTTGAGATTCAAATACCTCAACATTATTTGAACTCGTATGCATATAAATTTTGAACACAACCTTATGTTGACCATAACATTTTCAAATATGAAGTTGCATTACCATTTTTTCTTAAAATAGGTTGGTTTTCTATTTTCAAATACAAAATTAAGACACCTTTATGACGTGACTTGAAAACTAATTACCTTATATATCCTCAATACTTTTTTTCAAATGTAGCAAACAACATTTAAGTTTCTTTCTAGGTATTTCAAGATTTTTTGAACATATTTGTTATTTTCTATCATTTAATTGAATATCCGCGTGCTTACCGAGAGTAATTCCTAGTTGACCTATGTGTACCACCAATAAAGCTGGAAAATTTCACAAAAATCATATTTAAGCTTCTATGTTCCATTCTAGTCCATGTCTAAAATATTGACAAAAAATCAAATTGACTTGTAGGGGGAGCTCGAACTTTTACTAGTCATCTTGTTATAAAATAATGATAATAAAACCTAAACATTATCCAAAAATTTTGTAAATTGGCATATAATCATTTTATGGATGTAAAAGCTTGACAAAAAAGTTTCATAAGATTTTGTAAATATTGGAGTATACATTGTTCATAAACTAGATAGTCCATCACATTGTTTATGAAACTATGTTAGAGACTTGTCAAATTTGTACTACATATTATTGGCACTTTTGAAAATGACAAAATGACCTAAATAAAGGTCGTAGATCTTGATGAGATATGAAACTTTGGTATTCATCATTTCTCCATTTGACATCATCTAGTGTAAAAAAATCTTGCTCGTAGTTATTACTTTTTAGAAGAAATGCAAGTTACATACAAAATTTTGGATAAATAACAATTTATATACAAACAAAACATACTTGAAGGAAAGGTCGATTTTAGAAAAATTTGAAAAAAAGAACCATCCAATTGAAGATTTTACGTGGGAGAAAAACTAGTTACAAGATTTAATTTCAGATTAAAAAAATAAATATGATAATCATATGTTCTTCATCTCCGCCCGGCCACGTGGCGAAACATGATTGGCTGAGTGCAACAAGTTTTTAAAGGATATAGAAATAAACTTCTGCAAACAAACACAACATTGCTTGCAGCTCAATGGTAACATATCTAATTTGTTTCTCCTAGATGCTAAAAAAATTTTGTTTCTCCTAGGTCGCGGGTTCAAGCCCCGGCCTCCTCATTTTTTTGACGGGGCGGCTGATTATTTTGACTTTACAAACAACAGTATGTATGGTGCAATATAAATAATATACATAAGAAATATAAATCACAAAATAAAAGGAAGCTCAATGGTAGCTCACCTCACCTCCGAACAGCCAGGTCCTGGGTTCGAGTCTGCTCGCAGCCCATTTTTTGCACACCGAAATTAAATCGCAGACGGCTGGAGGCATGGCTGGGTGCGGCAGTCCGCCTGGGTGTGGAAGCTCAATGGTAGCTCACCTCATTTTTTTATTTCGTAACATGACTATTTGTTAATTAATGATGGTCAAAAATCTGCTAAAACGTTGGAGCATTGTGGGCCAGAATGCGACGACTTTAACAAATCGTCACGGTGTTCTGAGCATTGTCATATTTAAGAATCACTGAATTTGAAGTTACTATGACCTAGAAACACTAGTTATAAATTTTAATTGTAGATTAAAAAAGCAACGGGAAAACGAGCTCATCATGTGCCACGTGGTCCTGACGAAGCAACTCGACCATCCCAGTGCTGCCACGTGGTCCCAAACCTCGATTTATATAAAAAGAACTACAATCAAACCATCACACACAGTGAAGTGGTGCAGTGGTAGTTGTTCCATCTCTTGAGACCTTGTGGTCTTGGGCTCGAACCACACTCCCCCCATTTGCACACCGAAATTAAATCGCAAACGGCTGGAGGCGTGGCTGGGTGCGGCCGTCCGCCTGGGTGTGGAAGCTCAATGGTAGCTCACCTCATTTTTTTTTATTTCGTAACATGACTATTTGTTAATTATTGATGGTGAAAAATCGGCTAAAACGTTGGAGCATTGTGGGCCAGAATGCGACGACTTTAACAAATCGTCACGGTGTTCTGAGCATTACCATATTTAAGAATCACTGAATTTGAAGTTACTATGACCTAGAAACACTAGTTATAATTTTAATTGTAGATTAAAAAAGCGACGGGAAAACGAGCTCATCATGTGCCACGTGGTCCTGACGAAGCAACTCGACCATCCCAGTGCTGCCACGTGGTCCCAAACCTCGATTTATATAAAAAGAACTACAATCAAACCATCACACACAGTGAAGTGGTGCAGTGGTAGCTGTTCCATCTCTTGAGACCTTGTGGTCTTGGGCTCGAACCACACTCCCCCCATTTGTGTGGTTTGATTTTTAAAACTTTTATTAATTGATGACATGGTTAGGTGAGGTGGCGCAGCTCGCGTGGCAGTGATGTGTGGTGCCTGGCTGAGGTGGCGCTCGCGTGGCAAACAAC
This sequence comes from Cenchrus americanus, assembly GCA_947561735.1. Classification (NCBI taxonomy): domain Eukaryota; kingdom Viridiplantae; phylum Streptophyta; class Magnoliopsida; order Poales; family Poaceae; genus Cenchrus; species Cenchrus americanus. Next base: position 131,839,136 of record OX387239.1, read on the forward strand.
AGTACCTATAGGAGTTATTCAAAATAAATAAATACTAAGATTTGGCATCAACAACCAAGTAGCACAATCGTAACTTTTCTATCTCCCAAGTGGTTGGTCATAGGTTCAATTCCTGTTGCCGACATGTTTTTTTCTTTTTTTCTGCGACCATGCTGTTGCCGGCTGGCCGAGGTCTGACCTACACAGGGTGCATACGCAGGCATGAGTCAGCCTTTTTTTCTTCTCAGGTCTTTTTTCCCTCTCTTCATGCGCCGGTGGGCTGGGTTAGAGGCATGATTTTTTTCCTAATTTTGTTAGCAAGCCGGCCACAACAATACAACCCAATTGGGCTTGCTTATTTTCCTTTCTTCAAAAGTGCAGGTGGGTTTAATTACATCATCATAAAATCTTTTAGCGCAACAAAAAAATCTAATGAATTCACCAAATTTATCATGGCAATAAAACCTAATTGATGCAACGATTTGTTTTCTGGATGCAATAGTCACATGACCTATCGCAACCAGATTTTAGTTTTAGGCAACGTTAATTCATCGTGGTTGAAAGCTGACATAATTGCAACCAACTATATATTCGTGGCAACAAACACACATCAAACGCAACGAATGATTTTTTGGATGCAACAGGCACATCAGCTATCGCAACAAAGTTTGCACTCTACACAACGAAATTTCATCGTGGCCATAGGCATGCATTATCGCAACCAATTAAATATTCGTGGCAATAAACACATATCTATCGCAACATTAAATCGATACTATCGCAATGCACAATCAGTTGTGGCAATAGCTACCCATAAAGGCAACCACCATTTTCACCGTGGCATTAACACCAACCTGTTGCAACGACTGTTTCAACAGACGCAACCCACATTTTTGGTTGCCATAACACCCAGATATCGCAACACATTAATACGTTGGTTGCTATAAAACCAACTATTGCAACCAAATACGTGGTGTTGCCAGAAAATTTGGTGCTCTAAGGGTCGATTCCTAGTACAAGCATAGCTCAAAGAGAAGTGTTAGCTACAAGGAAGAAAGCCGCATGAACCATGATTCATATGTATGATATCAATGAAGATACCACATGTGTGAATAACTAAGGTGGATCACAAGTTCATGATACTAGCATGATACAACCTAAGCTCCCCCTAAGTGTGTGCACAATAAGATAGTGTGAAAATCAAGTGCACAACTACAAACTTGTAAGAAAAGGAAGCTTAGAGCATATCATGCAAGGAGGTATCTTAAACGACAAGAGATAAGACAAATGGGTTCTTGTTACAGTACCACTTGTAGATACCACTTGTAGTCTTTTGATCATTGCAAACCTCTGGGGGATGATCCTCTCTACCTTGTTGGCACCACATTGAGATGAGCCACTTGGAAATGATATCACTTGAGGTGACACCACTTCAAAGAAGCTTGCAAAGAAGACATTTGGGGTACCACAAGGATTAGGAATGTATGAGTACATTTCCTTTGAACTTATATAGAGACATAAGCTCACAAGGACATGACTCAATAGAATGAAGCTCATATTGCTATATTCACTCTTTTAGGGGTGATAGATCACATTGAGAGTGAAATAGCATTCTCTTAGAATGAAGTACCGCACCGGAACGCGTCACCAAGGGACTACATAAGATAAGCTTGAAACAATGTTAGTCCCATAACCAAACCATAGGATGAGCTCCCCCTAAATGTTTGAATCACCAATCAAATGTATGCACATTGTTTGTGACAACAAAAGGGAATCTAACCCTATAGCTTGCTCATGATGCAAAGAGATATATATGAAAACATGCACCATGAAAGAACAAGTGTAGCTTTCCTACACACTAATCAAACCATGTAGGTTGCTCATGGGTTAGCATATGACACAAGCAACCTACCATAAGTAAACATTGCAACAAATGCAACCTAAACAAGGTGATGGAGCTACAATGATACAAGAGATAGGTACTAGTTTCCATTACCTCAATCGGGGAACTTGGGCGACACATGTCCAACTTGCAAGCTTGGCTTCTAGGCTTGAATCTTCTCATATTGATTGTGCCAAGCCACCCAAGTCCCCGCACTCATGGCCTTCAAGTGGCCTTCAGAACCCAAACCATTTGAGGCCCCTTCATGTTGGTGATGACTTCCATGGGCACCCAAATGGGTTAGTTCCAACCCCACTCTTCCTTCATCTTCCCAACCTTGTGTGCAACCACCTTGCCATTAGGCTTCTTCTTGATGACGTAGGTGTTGCTCTTGGTCTTGTTCTTGTGGTTGGGCTTGGTGTAGACGAGGGAGCTTTTGATGGTGGCGTTCAACTTCTTCTTTGCGCCCTTGTCCATCTTCTTGACAAATTGAGGGCATTTGTAGAACTTGTGCCGTTCTCCATGACATCTGTAGCAAGTCACGATTGCACCCTTCTCAATGTTCTTCACCATGGGATCACGGTTATCTTGAGAAGGTTGGACTTTGCTCTTCATGTCTTGAGAGATGTCCACTTGTTCTTCATCGTTCTTGCCCTTGCCTATCAAGCTTGCCAACCTCTCTTAGAGCCATTTCACTTCTTGCTTGAACTCATCATTTTTCTTGCCTATGAGACAATCACATTTTTCTACAACACCATTCTCATTGCAAGATGGTGAGCAAGATTCATCAATTAAATCAATGCAAGAAGTTGAAGCATCTACCTTGGAGATAGGAATTGTACAAGGGATAGATGATTCATCAAGCTCAAAGGAATTACTTGTTTTAGTCTCTTTGCTCTCAAGCTTAGATTTTAGCTCATCACACTCCTTGCTAAGCAATTTGATTTGCACAACAAATGTTCATAATTTGTAGCAAGGGTTGCACTAAGATCATTGAGAGCATTGAATTCTTAAATTTCATTAGCTTGTTTCTTAAGCATTCCTTTTTGCTCATGGACTAGCTCAACAAGATCATCAAGAGAGGTGGTGTCGGACTCGTCATCACTTACATTGCTTTCCATACCTTTGGCCATAAGGCACATGTGTAGTGATGATGGAGAACCTTGCATGAAGCGGGTGGTGAAGTTCTTTCTTGATTCATCACTTGAGCTAGGAGAACTTGATTCTCCACCACTTGTCCACTCACGGATGGCACTAGTTGCTTCTTGCCTTGGTCTCTTCTCCTTGACCACCTTCTTCTTAGGCTTGTGCTCGATCTTGATGAACTTGATGTGTTGATGATGATGTCCTTCTCTCAAGTGGACGTTATAGCCGTACATGTTGACTTTCTTCACATACTTGAAGATCTTCTTCACGTACTCGACCACCATGGATTCAACCTCTTCATCACTTGAGGAATCTTCATCGTCACCATCATCACCATCATCCTCGCTTGAGCTTCCATGAGTAGCCATCCTACTCAACATCTTCTCTTGTTGGCTTGGGAGTGCATGGCTTGTAGTTGGAGAAGATGGTTCTTGGCACATTTCTTGGCGCACCTTCTTGGACTTGGGCATGATTTGAAGCTCATGTGCCATTATCTTGCTCAAGATATGAGATGGCTTTACTTCTTCAAGCTTCTTCTCATAGATGATGGCCTTCATCAAGTCATAATCGGGCTTCCGGAGACTTTGTAGGATCTTGCGGTTGATGTTCAGGTCCGTGATATTCTTCACACCTAAAGCATTGATCTCATTGACAAGCACATTTAGGTGTGAGTACATAGATTCGGCATTTTCATTTGCAAGTTGCTTAAAACTATTGAATTCCTCAAGGAGACAACCATAGCGTTCATTAGCAACTTCTTTTGAACCCTCATTTTGCTCCTTGATGGTTTTCCATAGCTCATGAGCAATTTCACAATTAAAAACTCTATTGAAAACGCCTACATCTAGTGAGGACAAAATGATACTCTTAGCAATCACATCAAATTGCTTTTCCTTCTTAGTACCATTTTTCATACCCTCATTGGTGACTCTCCAAACATCAAGGTCCTTTGCTTGGAGATAGGCCTCCATGAGAACCTTCCACCGAGGATAGCCCGTGCCATCGAAATGTAGAGCCAAACCTAAAGTATCCACCCCTTTCATACCTCTATAGAGCAACTCACTAGGTGGTGAAGCCTAACCGTTCCAATGAGCCGGTTTTCACAATTTACCAATCGAATTGGTGTTTCCTTGTGAAGGAAGTGAGCCCCGGCTCTGATACCACTTGTAAGGAATCGAATGCTCATAGCCTAAGAGGGGGAGGGGGTGAATTAGGCAAACTAAAAACCTTAACCGATGGCTTCACTAATTTTACTCAAGGTAAACTAGAACATACTATCTAGATGTGCAACTAGGGTTGTTCTAGTGTGAACCTCCAATCCCAAACCAAGGTTTGCAACCTATAGCCAATCCTAGCATGATAGTACTCTAGGAAAGTAAAGGAAAGCAAAGATTGCAATAGAGTAAATGTGGAAACGTAAAGGGGATGAGAGGAAGCAAACTCTTGACACGCGATTTATCCCGTGGTATTGGTAGGCACTAAGCCACCCCTAGTCCACGTTGTTGAAGAACTCACACAAGAGTATTGCTTCCCAGTCACCAAGTCTCTCCCAAGAGCACCACTTGTCTTGCCACGAAGGCCAGCCACTTAGGCACTTGCCAAGATCCCTTGGTCACCTTGATGTCGCCTACACTAAGGAGCTTCTCCACCAAGGAAGGGGGTCTCCACGTCCCCTGCACAAAGTGTCCTCGCCACTCCACACCAAGTTGGAGGGTCGATGACGATTGCCGGTGAGCCACTTAGGCCCCAAGGCTTCCGACGAACCTTGTACACCTTGATTCACTCAAGAATCACCTCACAAGGTTGGCACAACCTTGCACTCACTCAGCTCTAAGCTAAGCCTAGCACTAAGCACATACACTAAGCATATGCAAGTCTAAGGATGAGAAATTAAGCACTTGGATGGATTGGATATGATCTTCTAGGTGTCTTGAACTCCTCTGCACTTCCACACAATCCAGCAACCTCAAATGGGTGAGTGGAGGGGGTATAAATAGCCCAAGGCATCAAACTAGTCGTTGGCTAAAAGCTGTTGGAAAAGGTAGCGTCAGATGAACCGATGCTAAGCTTTTCCAGGGCGTGGGTTCATCCGGTGCCCTCCACGTCACTTAGCCGTTGAAGATCCACTGATAAAACTGCTCTGACGCATTACACCGACGGTGCGTCGGTTCATCCAGTACTGAAGGACGCTTCGCCAAAACGTCTCTGTATGTTGCTTCATGACCGCCGGATAGACCGACGCTATCTCTGACCCTAGGCGTCGGTTCATCCGGTGCTGAAGAGGTTGTCTTGGCGCGTCTCTGTATCGATTCAAACTAAGCGTCGGATAGACCGACGGTGTCCTCACTTAGACCGTCAGATCATCCGGTGCTACTGCCTTTGCTGCTCTTCCTCTGCAACTCATCCGACGCTACTAGAAAATGGACCGTCGGTTCACCGACGGTGCATAGGGTTTCACCCAGTATACCAACTCGTCCAACGATTGCACTGACACTTGCTATCTAGGTAGCGTCGGTTCATCAGACGGTATCAGTTTCCTTCCTTCCTTTTCTTCGCGTCTTCAACTTGGATCTTTGCTTCAACTTAACATACTTAACATGCCATTACTTATAGCCTCAAAATATATACTAAGTCCTCAAGTTTGCTATAAGTAACCTAACATGTCCATGGTATGTTTACTTGTGGTTTGACATGTTAGCCTGGGCATGGTATGTTAACATGTGATAACATCCATGGGACCTAGAAATGCCTACAAAGACATGCTAGACAATGTGGTGAGTCCCATTACTTGTGTTGGCATGAATCACCAAAATTAACTCGAACAAATGGCAAATGAGGCCATGTTCGCTACAGACATTAAACTCGAAGAGCCACAAGTGCCCGAGGTGGATCTTAAACCTTTGCCCAAAGGATTAAAGTACGAATTTTTGGGCCCATACAAGACTTATCCAGTCATTATGAGTGACGAGTTGAGTCCCAAAGAAAATGAGAAGTTTCTGAATTTATTAAAAAGCATGGGAAGGTGATTGGATATTCAATCAATGATCTCAAAGGACTTAGCCCAGCCTTTTGCACCCATCGTATACCTATGGAAGACTAATGTAAGCTCGTAGCGGACCATCAAAGGAGGTTAACTCATGCCATGCGAGCAGTAGTAAAGAAAGAGGTCATCAAGCTACTTGAGGCTGGAATCATCTACCCGGTGCCGCATACCGAGTGGGTGAGCCCGGTACATTGTGTACCGAAGAAAGGAGGTTTAACCGTGGTGAAGAATGAGATGAATGAATTAATACCGCAAAGAACCATGACTGGATGGCGGATGTGTATCGATTATCGAAAGCTAAACAAGGCAACAAAGAAAGATCACTTCCCCCTACCGTTCATTGACGAGATGCTCAAGAGGTTAGCAAACCACGCTTAATATTGCTTTCTCGATGGGTAGTCGGGGTTTATGCAAATTCCCATTCACCCGGATGATTAACGCAAGATAACATTTACTTGCCCTTATGGAACGTTTGCATATAGAAGGATGTCATTCGGTTTATGCAACGCTCCGGCCTCTTTTCAACGTTGCATGATGGCGGTATTCTCAGAATTCATCGAAGAAATTGTCGAGGTGTTCAAGGATGATTTTTCTGTTTAAGTGAAGACATTTGTGGATTGCTTGGAAAACTTAGATAAGGTCCTCACGAGGTGTGCGGAGGTAGACTTGGAGCTAAATTGGGAAAAGTGCCACTTCATGGTAAAGCAAGGCATAGTGCTCGGACATGTTATATCCGAGAGAGGAATCGAAGTGGACAAAGCTAAAGTGGAGACAGTTAAAGGACCAATTAGGCGAACTAGAGAGGGGGGAGTGAATGGGAGCCGATAAAAATTCTTTTCGAAGGAGATGGGAACTCCAACAAGACGAACACGACTTCCAAAACACATCTCTGACTCAACTACCCAAGTTGGTCATGACCACACAGCCACTGAAGTTCTACTGGTCCTAGGAACCAACAACCACCGAAGCTACCATCTTGGGTAGTTTTATAGTTCTACCATCTCCCATGAAGTTTAATGTTGCAAGCAATACCTAGAGGTTTAATAGTTCTGCCATCTCCCATGATTAACTTTGTTGAAGTTGGAGCTAAGTGTCTTGAACTTTATCGTAAATCTTGGAGGATAGGACACTTACTTGAGCTCTGATGTCACATAAAGCCTTGCATTGAACTTTGTTAATCTCACAACTCAATTGTGGTGTTGTCTTCTCCTCTTGATCGAATCCTATTGCATAGACTTCAGCGAGGCGAGCACATGGCAATGCTCCGGGCTTGATCCCCATGATTCTATTCATCTTGGCTATGTGATCCAGATCCACTTCATCATCAGTAAAGAGCTTTCGAAAGATCTCAATAGTGGTTTCAAGATCGTACGAATTTTCCGCTTGTTTTTCGGTGGGAAGTCTACTTCCAATGCTCTTACCATCCCCTTTTGGTTAGGGAACAGTCTTCTCTTGTCGAATACTTCTCCGTAATCAATTGGAACCCAATCCATTTGCTCGAACCCCCTTAATGGCTTAGCGCTTGACATACTCCTTTTGTTCGTTTCATTTGACTAGGCGAAGTCAACACTTGGGGTAGTTCTTGTATCGGTGTGTACTTCTTCAAGCTTCAAGCCTTTTCCAAAATTTCAACACATGTCTTTATCCTTGAATCATGTTTCGGCTCTCCCAGAAGTCATGTTTCCCAATCTCTTTGCATGGCCGCTGCTTTGCTAATCTTTTGTAAAAGTTGAGTGGCTTCTGTGAGTGTTTTCTCCATGAAATCCCCACCTGCACACATTTGAACTTGTTCCATGCAACTAGGGGTTAGGGAAAACAAACATGTATGCAAGAGTACGTCACCGGAGAAGCCGAGTCTTGGTCCCTGTTCAATCAATTCATTAATTCTATTCCAAACTTGGTCTATCCCTTCCTCTTCTCCTTGCGTGAAGGTGATTACTTGCCTCCTTAGATGTTGAACCTTGCTTATTGGAAAAAACTTCTCGCAAAATTTCTTCATCAACTTGTTCCAATTCCATTCAACTTCAAAGGACGCAAACGAGTACCATGTCTTCACTTTGTCGGCAAGTAAGGAAAGAGATTTCACTTCAACCATTCATCTGGAACTCCTTCTAGACGCACTGTGTTGCATAGCGTCGTGAAATGCCTGATGTGTCTATACGGGTTCTCTGTCTCCATCCCTCTAAATTGGGTTGCCGCCGCCATCTCGATGATCCTAGCTTTGATTACATACTTGGTCGCTTCGAGTTTTGAATCCGACTCTTGTACTTTTATGTCTTCACATTGAGGACTAGCATAATCCCGAACAATTTCTCTGGTTCTTCCATTGGGAGGACTAGCTGATGAGGACACCACGAGTACATCTACACTAGCAGCACCTTCTCCGACTCCAGCACCGACTTCGGCACCACCTCCTGGGCCAATTACTCGGGCCCGTGCAAGAGAGTTCAACTTCGTCATGATGCTGAAGAATGAAGGCCCGAAAGACTGAAGGCTGGCCCAACAAGAGGCCTTGTGCGTGGGTGCCTAGGACTGGCCCAAGAGGGTGCCTAGGGTTGCACCCCCACACCCACGACGCTAGGGGCGGCGCCCCCTTTGCTGGCCTCCCCTCCCCTAGGGTTTGCGCCCCCTTTATTAGTCAGAGTCATGTAACATTTACAACTCGAGTTTTGTTTTACATATAGCTTTAGCTACACCAGAACACGCACAAATACGTGTCGTCCTCTGTGATTCAAAACTCCACCTTCGAGTGATATTAAGATTGGTCGCCTCGGATTCTTGTTCGTTCTTCGATTGCACACAGGAATTGATCTTCGTGATCAGGCTGATCTTGCACCAGCAAGGTCAGTAACCATCGGCAGTTGGTTCAGCGATTGCATTGGCGCTTCAGTTATCTCCACTCACCGAAAGATCGGGCACTTCGTTTCTATCAAGTGGTATCAGTTTTCCAGGTTGATCGGTGAGTTTTATCTAGTGCTTTCCCTTCCTACAGTCCAAAAAAAACCAACAAAAATTTACTTTCTGGCTAGATCTTTTCCCAGCAACCCTTTAGCCTTGCACATTATTTCAATAAGTGTCTTTGTTGAATTTGTGTGCTTACACGTTCAATTGTTGCTGGTTACTTGTGTTTTCTACCTTTTGGTCCATCTTTTCTTGTAACCCTAGTTTCATCTCCGCTGCTCATCCATCTGCCACCTCGTGCGCACATCCATCGCACCGCCACCTCTCGGTTGCCCATCTGTGTTCCCTGGTGCGGTAGGTCAAAAAAAGGAAAAAAAGAAAGAAGGAACGCAGTCAAAAAAAGGAAAAAAAGAATCCAAACAAAAAGAGAGAGACCGCTGCACAGTCCAAGTGGAAAACGGGAACCGATTCGTCTCGGTGAAGGAGTTTTGCGCCACAGTTTCCCTTGGCTTGGAAGCTTTCTAGGCTGCACCGTGCATGCCCTGGTAGCTATCTCTCCCTGATCGTGCTACGTACCCCCACACCGAGCCATCGCTTCTCTTTTCCAGTACCATATTCTAAGTTTGACCTTACTTTAGATATATAGAGAGAGAGAAAGTGTATGTGTGGTAATTTGCTGGAGGAGATCCTCAGTGTTCATATTATCAGTTTTGAGGACTTCTGCAAAAAAACAGAAGCAAAAAAAATAGCCTTTTGTTGCACCCTCTCCACCTTGCTTGTTTCCTTTCGAATTCACTTGTTGCCAGCAGCGTTTGTTTCGTGTTTAGCACTATCTTTCAACTTTGCATTATTGTTTGAGTGTGCTAATCCTTGACTTGAGTGCAGCCTACCTAGAACTCCACATATTCCTACAACGAGCAGATTTTGTTTCTCCAGGCAATCGCTCCTCCAATCTTTCGCGAGTTCCACCGGTATGTTGCAGGTCTCCCCTGTCTGCGTGGTAAGAACAGATAAGAATGTGATAACAACATTAGTTTGAGCGCCTTTGTGAGCTGTTCCACCCCTGTGTTGGCGTCCGTTTTTGTTTCGTGTTTGCGCTAACCATGGCAGAAGATGACGACAAGAAACAGCTATCGGACATGCGGGCTGAGATTGATGGCCTAGTCACAGAGATCAAGACGATCCACGAGCGGGTGGATTCCACAGTTACTACAGCCAACGCGCGGTTTGACCAGCTTGATCTCGCGCAGATAGCCACCAAGACGACGCTCGACGCCATCGTGTCACGACTTGATGCATTGAACACGGTGGTCACTGATTTGGTGGCTCGAGGATGTGTGGGTGATGATGAGCAGGAGGATGCTGACCGCCGAGGCAAAGCCCACTGTGTACCACGCCGCCCCGCTGGTAATGATTCCTTCTCTAAAATCAAATTTAAAATTCCACCCTTTAATGGCAAATATGATCCTGCTATGTATCTTGATTGGGAATTAGAAGTTGAACAAAAATTATCATGTCATGATATTGCTGCTACCTCTCAAGTTAAGGCTGCCATTAGTGAATTTACTGATTTTGCTTTAATTTGGTGGCGTGAGTATAAGAATAAAAATCCTACTGTTGTTCCGACCACTTGGGAGCAATTAAAAACTGCTATGCGACATCGCTTTGTGCCGTCATATTATGCTCGTGATTTGCTTAACAAAATGCAGCGATTTCAGCAAGGTTCTCAGTCTGTTGAGGACTACTACCAGGAGTTGCAAAAAGGTATGATTCGTTGTGGTATATTGGAGGAACCCGACGCTGCAATGGCACGCTTTCGTGGTGGTTTCAACCGCGAAATTTAGGACATCCTTGATTATAAAGAATATGCTGACATGACCCAATTATTTGAGTTTGCTTGCAAAGTTGAACGTGAAGTGCAGGGACGCCGTTCGAGGACATATTCTAACACTTTTGCAGGTAGAAACTCGTCGTCCAGTTCAGCACCTGCTCTCCCTACGACATCCACACCTACACCGTGTGAGAAGACAGCTACGCCGGTAGGAGCCGCCCCAGCCACAGGCGCAACATCCACCACAGGTCGTACACGGGATATCACATGTTTTCGTTGTAGCGGACGTGGCCACGTGGCTCAGGACTGTCCAAACAAGCGCACATTACTCATTCATGACAATGGTGAGTACTCTTCAGCTAGTGATTCAGAAGAACTTGAACATACTTTACTTGCCACTAACAATGCAGCTAAGACGGACATACATGTCAATCCGGGGGACGCCGATAGGTACGAGAGTCTTGTGGTCCAACGTGTTCTTAGTACATAGGTTGCCCCAGCTGAGAAGAATCAGCGACACACTTTGTTCCATACGAAGGGTGTTGTGCAGGAGCGGTAGATTCGCATCATCATCGACAGTGGCAGCTACAACAATTTGGCGAGTACGATGCTGGTCGAGAAGTTGTCTTTGCCCACTCATAAGCATTCCAACCCATATTACATTCAATGGCTTAATGATGGTGGTAAAATTAGAGTATCACGATCGGTGCACGTTCCTTTTTCTATAGGTGCTTACTCTGATTATGTTGATTGTGATGTTGTTCCTATGGAAGCATGCTCTTTGTTACTTGGTAGACCTTGGCAATATGATACTGATAGCTTGCATCATGGTCGTTCGAATAATTATTCTCTCATGTTTAAGGGACAGAAAATAATTATACATCCTATGACACCTGAACAAATTGTTAAAGATGATCTCGCTAGAGCTGTTAAAACTGCTAAAGAACAGAAACCATCACCATCCAATTCGGATAAATCTGAAGTTAAGTTGAATGCTCCTATTTTACTTGCTACACATGATGATTTTGATGATATTCGAGATGTTCATTTGCCATGCTATGCACTTGTATGCTCTAGTGTGCTTGTTTCCCTTGATGATGCACCATCGTTGGATATTCCGCCTGCGGTTGCTAACCTTTTGCATGAGTACACTGATGTCTTTCCCAAAGACTTGCCACCGGGTCTTCCACCGCTTCATGGCATTGAGCACCATATTGACCTCATTCCCGGCGCCCAACTTCCAAACCGCGCCCCGTATCGTACAAACCCGGATGGCGCAAAAGAGATTCAGTGCCAGGTGCAGGCGTTGCTTGATAAGGGTTACATTCGTGAGTCTCTTAGCCCTTGCTCGGTTCCTGTGTTACTTGTTCCTAAGAAAGATGGTTCATGGCGTATGTGTGTCAACTGTCGTGCTATTAATAACATCACCATTTGTTATCGATACCCTATACCATGCCTTGATGATATGATAGACGAGCTTAGTGGTGCCATTCTTTTTACTAAGATTGATTTGCGTAGTGGTTACCACCAGATTAGAATGAAATTGGGGGATGAATGGAAAACAGCTTTTAAAACGAAATTTGGCTTATATGAATGGTTGGTTATGCCGTTTGATTTGATAAAGCTCCCAGCACTTTTATGCGCTTGATGAATAAAGTTCTGAGGCCCATCAAAGGATTGTTTGTTGTTGTCTATTTTGATGATATCTTGATTTAAAGCAAATCTATGGAAGACCATTTGAAACATTTGAGTGCTGTTTTTGATGCGTTGCGTGCTGCCCTCTTATTTGCTAACATGGATAAATGCATCTTTTGCACAAAACATGTCTCGTTTCTTGGTTATGTTGTTACTCCACAGGGCATTGAGGTCGATAGCAGCAAAATTGCTGCCATTCAGGAGTGGCCTACACCGACGACGGTCACACAGATTCGGAGCTTTCTGGGCCCTGTAGGTTTTTACCATGGGTTTGTTCGTGATTTTAGCTCCATTGTAGCGCCTTTACATGAGCTTACAAAGAGAGATGTGCCATTCACTTGGAGTGATTCGCAGGAGGTAGCATTTCGTACTTTGAAAGATAAGTTAACTCATGCTCCCCTTTTGCAATTGCCTGATTTTAATATAGTGTTTGAGCTTGAATGCGATGCTAGCGGTATTGGACTAGGTGTTGTTTTGTTACAAGAAGGAAAACCAGTTGCTTATTTTAGTGAGAAATTAAGCGGTGCTAGCTTGAAATATTCTACTTATGATAAGGAGTTTTACGCTTTAGTGCGCACTTTGCATACTTGGCGCACTATCTTTGGCATCGTGAGTTCATAATTCATTATGATCATGAGGCTTTGAAACATATTCGTACTCAAACAAATCTGAACCATCGTCACGCTAAATGGGTAGAATTCATTGAGTCTTTTCTTTACATTATTAAACACAAGAACGGGAAGGATAATGTTATTGTTGATGCTTTGTCTCGTCGCTATACCATGCTGTCACAATTAGATTTTAAAATCTTTGGCTTGCAAACTGTGAAAGATCAATATGTCGACAATGCTAATTTTTAAGATGCTTTTGCCCATTATCTTCATGGAAAACCATGGGGCACATTTCACATACAGGACGGGTTCCTGTTTTGCGCTAACAAGCTGTGTATTCCAGCTAGCTCGGTTCCTCTTTTGCTGTTACAGGAAGCGCATGGAGGCGGTCTCATGGGACACTTTGGCGTCTACAAGATGCATGGGGTGTTGGCTGCCCATTTCTTTTGGCCTCGGATGCGTGCTGATGTTGAGCGCCTAGTTGCACGCTGCACTACTTGTCTGAAAGCTAAGTCACGATTGAACAATCATGGTTTGTATATGCCTTTGCCTGTTCCTACTTCCCCTTGGATTCATATTTCTATGGACTTTGTTTTGGGATTGCCTAGAACTAAGAAGGGGAGGGATAGCATTTTTGTGGTTGTTGATCGATTCTCCAAAATGGCTCATTTCATACCTTGTCATAAGACTGGTGATGCTAGCAATATTACTGAATTGTTCTTTAGAAAGATTATTCGTTTGCATGGTATTCCAAATACAATAGTCTCTAAACATGATGTTAAGTTTCTCAGTCATTTTTGGAGATCTCTGTGGAATAAATTGGAACTAAATTGCTGTTTAGCCCAACTTGTCACCCTCGGACTGATGGGCAGACTGAGGTGGTTAATAGAACTTTGTCAACCATGCTTAGGGCTATTTTAGATCAGAATTTGAGACATTGGGAGGATTGCTTGCCCCATGTTGAGTTTGCTTATAATCATGCAACACATTCCTCTAAAAAGATGTGCCCTTTTCATATTGTGTATGGTTACATTCCTCGGGCTCCTATTGATTTGTTTTCATTTGATACTGAAGATGCCCCACACTTAGATGATGTTGCACATGTTGAACAAATGGTTAACCTGCATGAACAAACTCACCAAAACATTGATGCTGCTAATGCTAAATATCAGGTTGCTGGTAGTAAAGGTAAAAAACATGTTACTTTTGAATCTGGTGATATGGTTTGGTTACATTTGAGAAAGGATCATTTTCCCACTGCGTCATTCTAAATTAATGCCTCGTGCTGCTGGTCCTTTTAAAGTGCTAACCAAGATTAATGATAATGCTTATATCCTTGACCTGCTTGCGGAGTCTGGTGTTTCCACTAGTTTTAATGTTGCAGATTTGAAGCCATATCTGGGTGAGGATGAGGAGTTGCCGTCGAGGACGACTTCAGTTCAAGAAGGGGAGGATGATGAGGACACCACGAGTACATCTACACCAGCAGCACCTTCTCTGACTCCAGCACCGTCTTCGACACCACCTCCTGGGCCAATTACTTGGGCTCGTGCAAGAGAGTTCAACTTCGTCATGATGCTGAAGAATGAAGGCCCGAAAGGTTGAAGGCTGGCCAATAGGAGGCCTTATGCATGGGCGCCTAGGACTGGCCCAAGAGGGTGCCTAGGGTTTCACCCCTGCACCCACGACGCTAGGGGCGGCGCCCCCTTTGCTGGCCGCCCCTCCCCTTGGGGCTGCACACCTTTTATTAGTCAGAGTCGTGTATCTTTTAAAACTCGAGTTTTGTTTTACATCTAGCTTTAGCTACACCAGAACACGCACAAATTCGTGTTGTCCTCTGTGATTCAGAACTCCACCTTCGAGTGATATTAAGATTGCTCGCCTCATATTCTTGTTCGTTCTTCGATTGCGCACAGGAATTGATCTTCGTGATGAGGCTGATCTTGCACCAGCAAGGTCCGTAACCATCGGTAGTTGGTTCAGCGATTGCATTGGCACTTCGAGTCTCGCTCATCGTAGTCGGATCGTGAGGGTCGCCTCCCACCAGATCGAAGTTATCTCCGCTCACCGAAAGATCAGGCACTTCGCCTCTATCACTAGCATACTTTTATGGATTTGATTTCACTTTAACAACAAAATAGAAAAACAAAACAAAACAAAATGGATTCCTAGGTGATATGGGTTAGATGTTAGCAATAAACGATAAACAAAAACAAAAATAAATGCAAAACCAAACGATGTAAACTGGCTTGCTCCCTGGCAATGGCACTAGAAAAAGGGGCTTGTTTATGACAACCCGCCCGAGAAAATATCGTACTATCACCTAAATCCACTTTTGTAATTTAGCGGTAATAAAGTACCATCCCGTCGTAAGTTGCCGGGTCAAAGCCCGGGAAATCACTTACATAGCAACAAAGGATCGATAATATGCATTAAAACTCACACGAAGGCAAGTCCATAGTACATTACAAAATTTAAATCCACACTTGCCCTGAAGGGTTTAATTATTACAAACCATGGTTCATGACATGATAAGTAAAGGTTCAGAGTTCGAAAACAGCAGAATAATAAAATAGTGATACGGTAGACATCACAGGAGGCCATCCGTGATGCCTTCACTCGTCGTCAGCCACCCATTCCAGCTCCCAGCCGGGTGGAATCTCTCCAGGCCAAACAATACCTGCAACAACATTTTTATAGAAATGCTGAGTATACTAATACTCAGCAAGACTTAACTGTCAGGTGATAACTACATCACTAAACACTAGACATGAGAGGCATTTTGGCCGGTGGAGTTCTTTTGCTGAAAAGCAACAAAGAGTATGTCCTTACTTTCAATGTTTTAGCTCAAATTCTAGATAATTACCATTTGTAAGTGAGCCAACTTTTGCAATCAAGAATTGTACAAAACAATTATTCCACGCAGCAATATTCACATAGTTCCATCATTAAGAGATATCATGGCCAGCTGATTAAGCAGGGGGGACACATCATGTGTCCTAGGGGTAGTAGGGAAAGGTTCCCTTACCGTGTCCATCAGTTACTAAGTTTACCGGTCCCATTCCCGACAAGTGCTTAGTACCTGATGGACACGGCAAGAGAATCTTAGCAAACATCAAAAATCCTCGGCTTGGGATCGAAGCTTACAGTCTTGGGTACAAGGCTATCTGGCATGCCCCCACATAGTACACCCAGCCTCACCCATGTAAGCCCCTCCCGGTTGCAAGTCGGGCAAGTGAACACTCAAGATTAGTAAGGGTAAGATCCCGCACCGTCTCAATAAGGTACTAAGCTTACCGGTCCCATTCCCGACAAGTGCTTAGTACGTTCAAAAGCTTAGCCCGCGAAAGTCAATGGACCGGAGCAATCCATTTATAAAGATCTTATGATTCCAACATAAGAACCTACTCTTGCGAGTGACGAACATCACTCAACTTGTACCGGTCCAATAGCATAGTAGCTCCCGACCTAGCATACTAGTAAAAGAGCATTGGTACCTAGGGATCATGCACCTAAGGTTTCAATTCAACTCCTGAAACGTATATGTACAAACATAGCAAAGGTATGTAGTTGCATAATTTTAAAAAGAAGGGTTAATGATCCGGGGGCTTGCCATCGTCGGCAAGGTTGGCCTTGGGCCCTTCTAGACTTTGGTCCAGGCCCTGAGCTACATCCACGTAATACAGCTCACCGTCAGCTCCTTTGTCTCCTACTTCCGGCATGAGCGTTTAGCTACCCTCGGGAAGATTTACACGAGGATGCATATGCAAGATTTAGTTGATGGTTTTGATTTGATTAATTATAAAACAACACAAGACAACCATGGGGTGCATAGTCGACCACATTCACCTTGATAATAATACATTCAGCATACTCTTCCAATAATGGAACAATATGTGGTTCTTTATTAATTATTCTTTTTTATAGTGACTGTGTACATATTTATACATTTAATTAATTTAAATTTCACAAAACAGCAAGGATTGGTCTCAACCTTCTTAGCATGTTCCACATCACAAACATAGGGTCATTTGGTGTGGCGTTGGTGATTTTCCAGTTTAACTTTATATTAAGCTTAAAATGGCTTCCATTGCTTTTATTCAAAAATAAATTCATAAAATGCAATAAGTGGTGTTTGCTAAGATCTATTACTCTAAACAAAGCCACTACACAAAACTTCACCTTTATTTGAGCTATGAATTAAATATACTGAAAATGGCAAAATTTAACTACCAAAACAAGATAAATGAATATAAAAATAATTAAGCAACAAAAGGTTCCCAACTTTCTCTCACTAATTCTGTGACTTAAATCCAGGCTAGGAAATCAACAAACACATCAAGAGCTACTCTAGATCTTGATCTATGCATTTACATTTAAAACTAAGCATAAAACAAGAATAAATATTTCTGGTATTTATACAATTATGATTTATTCACCAGAGGTGTACTTAGGCATAAAAAGATCATATCCATAAGTTGAGCACAAAATCATATTTATTTTAAGCTATAAAATTCATTTAAGCGGATTCATCTTAAATACAAAATAAATCATATTACAAGATTTACTTAGCAACTTTGTGCAAAATTTGGTGTGCAACCTAGACATGGCATGACTCACAACATATCCAAAACTCAGCTAAAGATCACATGTAGATTTGAACTACAATAGATCTTGTTTAAAAAGATTTCAATTTTTATGCAAAATTTATCACTCAAAAGTAGGATCATGCTTTGCAAACGTTGTAGAGTTATTCACCAGAAAACTAACAAAATTGGTTTTGCATTTTTATCATTTCTCTATGATTTTCTATGATTTTTCTTAGATTCAGCCAAAACACAGTAAAGATTAAAGAATCTATTTGCATTGAAGTCCCTGGATGTTTTCAGTCCTTTACAAATATGCCCTTGCTTTACATAAGGAGACTAAGCAATTGGGTCCTTGGGGGGTTTCACCGGAGCGGCGGCCGGAATTTCGGCGTGCTAGAGACGCTCTTGGTCGGGAAGAGGTGGGGAAGTGCTCTATGCTCAGCTAGGGCCTGATTTGTGCTGGAATTGAAGGTCGGGGTAGCTCCGGCGAGCGGGCTCGGCGGTGCCAGGTGGCGGCGGCCGCTGGAGCAGTGGCTCCGGTGGGGGGGGGGGGGTAACCTAGGCTACAAGCGACCCGGGGTGCTTGCGTGGGGTTTAGGGGAGAGGCTAGGGTATCACACGGCTGCGGGAGTGAGCATGAGCAGGAGTTCAACGGCGGCCACAGTCATGGCGGCCAAGGCGGAGGCAGTGTGGGAGCGCACGTGTGAAGAACGGTGGCGTTATATAGGCGTGGTCGAGCGGGCTTCCCTTCGAGGCGAAGGAACCACGGTGGAACAAGGGGGGTCCAGCGCGGCCGGCGGCAGCGGTGGGCATGCGGTAGGGGCCGGCGTGTCGCGGCGCTGCTCATGGCGCGTGTGGATGAGGAGTGGAGAAGGGGTTTGGGGCATAGGGGTGCATGCGTGGGTAAGCGTGCAGCACATGGGACCCATGCTGCATCGGGGCTCGAGGTTGCGGGGACCCGGACACCAAGAGCGAATAGGCGCCATGCGGCGACGCACGGGCGCATCGCTCTGGATTGCAGGACGCAGCGCGGCATGACGTCGGCGACTTTCGATTCCGTTTACACGTGTTTGGCTGGCCATAACTCAACATTTTCAAACCGAACTCCAAAAACTTTGAATACCAAAGTTGTAGAGCATCTCAAGGAGATCATTTTTTGTAAGGCCAACCTATGTATTGATCAACCGTTTGAGCTTGAACTGGTGGCAAAGATGATGTCTTTCTCGACGTTGGTGAACAGTACTCGGCTGCAGTTGACTAAGTTTTTCAGCATTTTCCACTCCAAATTTGAAATGCCACCCAAAAGCAAAGTTGTGTCCCTCGAAAAACTAGACAACGTCTATATTAGGATAATTTGAAGTGTTTAGGTGAAATTCGGAGAACACGGCAAAAGTCTAGAGAGGCTCAAGGACATTAGGGGTTTTAATGGGGTTTGACTATATCTTGATCAAGCTTTGACCATTAGTGGGTGTTGACTTGATTAAGATGGTCATTAGTGATTGTTGGCTAGGTTTTCGAGGTGATGACCCATGTTGACCAAGGTTTGACCAATATCAACATGTTTGACTTGCTTGACTCGGTCATTAGCACCAAGGTTTTAAATAGCGCGCTATAGCGGCCTGTAGTTCTAGACGTGAAGCTATTCTTCTTTTTTGCGCTATTGGTGCTATTGCCGCTATATGGCGCTATTGCGCTACTATTCCATAGTAGCGTCATATCGCCGCTATTTGCCGCTATAGGCTCAGGCAAAAAAAACCATGGCAAGTGGACTATAATTAAAAAAAGTGGCTCGGCCCAATTGGCCTTAGGCCTTTACTTTACCGAACCATAGTCTAGTACTCCAATATCGACTAACCCTAGTGGATACTCTCCATTTTCATATTATGTTGAGAACTTATCATATTATGTTGTCCACTGTCATGGATATTTGAATTATGAACTTATTAAGGCTAGTTCAACACTGTCATGTTGTTGTTTTTGCTATTTAGTCAAATAGCACGCTATAGCGGCGCTATAGTGATGATATAGAGGCAACACCAAGCTGGCGCTACTGCATATAGCTGACGCTATAGCAGTGACATAGCGGTGCTATAGCGGCGCAATAGCGCCAAATAACGGCCAAATTAGGACGTCACTATTTTTCATAGCCCTCGATCAAAAACCTTGATTAGCACTAATAATGCTATTTAAAAACCTGGGGCGTCACATTGTTGACGGATAAAACTCGTATCCACTTACGATCCGCAAGCGTACAGATCTACACCTTTTTCACCAAGGGTGTCAATCCGCGGAGCAAGGGGATTACAAGTGTTTGGTCTAGCACTACTAACTAACTTAACCAAACCCTAAACTACGGTTAAACTAGAGAACTACTACGCTACACTAGAGAGAGCGATGAAACTCACAAGATATATAAAAGACACTTGCCCAAGGGTCTACGATACTTGAACATGCAACCGCTTAAGGATATGAAAACCAATCTAATCTACAGGGGGTTCTGACCACAGTTTTTCCCATTCCCTCCCCCATACGATCACGACGCGGAGGTATTCGTCACTAGACCTATGATGATCACGGCGTTATTGAAGGGTTCTATGGGAGAAGTGAGATCTATACTCCCAACACAACAGGGTAGCTAACCTTAAACATGAAAGCATCTTCAACACTAGATTATAGATTGAAACCATAGAAGTTGTGATTACATCTCAAGATCACTTACAACCCATGGACAAATGAGAAGACTGCCCCATCAAGGTGCTAGGCATAGCACCATTGATCATGGTGACGCTTCGAACAGTGTCTTCCTTCTCCTCCGGGGGTGTCATGGCAGGGCCTCGACGTCCTCCTCCACTTGTGGTTGCTTCCTTCAACAAGAGCGATCCTCCTCACAAATGATCTCTCTCCTCTCCTTCCTCTCTAGCTTGTGGTTGGCCTCTCGGGCGAATGGCTCCCTCTCTCTACGAATGGCGGCGCCTCCACGGATCCATGGTTGCATCATCTTCACACTCAAGAAACGGGGCTGAACCGACACAGGAATGGGCCAGGCCGACCGATCGAGGCCCATCCCGGCCCGGATCGGTCGCCCCTTCACTCCCGTGGGTCCTCTTGACATTTTGCACTTTGTCACCTCCAATTGCATCAATTTGACGACATCATCCTCACGTCCATGATATATGATCTTCTCACATGAAGTTCGGTCTTTTACGCTTCAACCCTCGGGGATGTTCCTTTGTAACACTTCGGTACTCACCACCTTTGGGGGTGATTTCATCATGCTCTCGAACACGAACAAGACTCCTCATTTACTCTTTTGAACGCGTTGTGACTCTATCCTTTTTGTCCATGTTCTCCTGCAAAAACATAACACTTCCAAATGCACATACAAAGATACGAAGATGAACTTGTTATATCATTAGTGTGCCTAGTGGTGGGTTAGTTCCATAATCAAGCTCAAACCAAAGTGTAATGGACATGTTTGGTGTACCAAAATACACCGTCAACAGCAGCCTTTAGGTCTTGAGCTTGTTTCTCCATCTCCATCTTCTCCAACCTCCTCATGAGTAAGTCGACCTTCCCTTCAAGGATGTCGGCTCGCACGTATTCATTGAAACGCTACAAAGCTTCCCCAATCATCTCTGTTGGGAATTGAGCAAATGTATCAATCTTTTTGCGCAAACTCGAAGTCTTGATTGGTGAATAAAATTCCTTCATAAAGTTCCTCATTAGTGCTTGCTAATCTTGTTTCGACTCCACTGATAGAGTGTGGAACCAATGCAAAACTTTAACATGTAGTGAGAGCGGAAAAAGCTTTGCCCTCATTTGATCTTGTGTCACCTCATCCTCATTGAAAGTCTGACATAGTTGAACGAATGCTTGGAGGTGAAGGTTCGGATCCTCTTTACCGGTGAAAGGAGAGTGTTGCACCACGCGGATAGTTGAGACCTTGATCTTGAATGGCGTTCCGGGGTCTTGAAAGTTTATGATAAGTAGATCAATAATGTCCGGGGTGCATAGCTTGATCTTGCGCTCCGGTTGCGGTTGTTCTCCCATCGATGGTGGTTGATGTTGATCTCTCTTCGGACTTGGAGGTGATGATTCCTTTGGAGATTCCGATGATCTTCGACCTCAGATTTTGGATCTACGGTTTCCAATCCTTTAGCTTATGTTACACGTCTCCTTTGCCTGCAAAATTTTCCTAGATCATCCACAAAAGAAAATTTGGATTTCT
This sequence comes from Cenchrus americanus, assembly GCA_947561735.1. NCBI lineage: Eukaryota > Viridiplantae > Streptophyta > Magnoliopsida > Poales > Poaceae > Cenchrus > Cenchrus americanus. Next base: position 131,861,041 of record OX387239.1, read on the forward strand.
TGGAGAGGTAGTCGTCCATCTTCAGTTAGGGTTAGCAATAAATAAAAATATAAAAAGAAAAATTAGGGTTAGTCAAAAACTATATTGGACTAATTTTTTTCCTTTTGAGGATGATCAAAATTAAGAGATGCAAAAGAAAAATCAAAAGGAAAACTGAAAAATATTCACAATAAAGTGATTATAGATTGGATCTTGATTGCTTCCTGGCAATGGAGCCAAAAAAGGGATTCCTCCCGATTGCTTCTCGTGTCTTCTGGAACGTTCCACCTTCTGCATGTGGGCCCTTGGCGTCGGTTTCTCTGCGGTTTGGGTGGAGCTCCTTGTCCCGCAAGCTTTAGCATTTTTTGTCTAGGTCCTCGGAGTTTTCTGCCCGCACGGTTCGGTCCTTGGGCCACTCGGAGTCATGTTCACTTCGTGTCTTGACTTGTGCCGGGCTTCATGATCTTCTCACAAAGTGCTTGATGAACTTTCCTGGGAAGTCTCCCTTTTAGCATTAAAGCACTGCATAAACAATAAACTCCAAAAACCACATGGGAGTGTGTTGACGGCTGTTAAGACCGCATTTACACCGTCAACTCCTGCATAAAATAATTGAAAAGTGATCTTCAACACTAGAATATGGGTTTGTACTCACAATTTGCACAAATGTTGGTGTTTCTAGCTTTTGTTGCAGGGCACACCGAAATACATGTTAAATGGTAGAGTTGAGAGCAAATGATACAATGACTTATATAGGACGCCATCATAAACAACTTCAAATTCCAAATTAGATTCTATCATTGCGACGAGCCCGTCGAGAGTTTGAAATGGAAGACCATTTGCCTACTTCAGAGCTGTGACGGAAAAGGCACGCAATGGACGAAATACAAAGCACAAATGATGACGTCAGCATGCAGATCTAGTGGGACCCACGCTGGCACAGTACCCAATCGTGCACAAATGATGACAGCAGCTCCCAACGCTGGCTGGGTCAACGCCCAGGACAGGCGCGAGCGCGTGCGAGGGAGACAGAGGGGGCCAGCTGGGCTCGCGCCTGCAACACACGCGCGTCGCACCGCGTGCCTGCATGCAGAGGCAACCGGGGCCACGTGGCAGCGCACCACAGGCCGCTCGCGGCGTCTCGCGGACGCACACATCCCGCGCGGGAAAGCCGACCACGGGTCATGCGGCCAGTGGTCGTTGCATTAAGCTGTAGACGCACGCGCGCAGAGGCGCGGGAGCGGACCGCCGAGCTGCCACACGGTGCGCAGGCTGGCCATAAGTCGGTTCCCGGTCTGCCCTAGTCCGCTGCCCTTTGCTGCCGGTTCACGCCCCAAATCGCCGGGTACAGCGCCCAGAAGTCTGGTTCAGCTCCGGTTCTCGCCCCTAGAGGATCCGGTTTTCCTCCGGTTCTTCCTTCCACAGACCCAGAGGCTCCTTATACACTACGCTATTGTGCCAGGGGCGCCCAAAACACAGTAGAAACACCTCCTCATCCAACTTGCCATAGGCCGATAAATACGAGGGGAGGGGGTACGAGGGGAGGGGGTAAGAAAGGAGGACACCACTTCACCCAAGTATGAGTGCTTGCCTTCAAAGAAGAGGCCTCTCCTTGGTAGATTAGAGAGTAGGGAGAGTGAGAGAGTATGGATGCTTGTTCTTCAATTGGAGTAAAGGAAGTATTTACGCATTTTCTATTTAGACTAAAGTGCAAGTGATATGTTCTTGTGTTCTTTGTCTGTTCATCATTTAGAGGCACGTGTTTGTTGACGGTGAATTTCCGTCAACCTAGCCATGAGTTTACCTTCGGTGTTGGCATGAATTTTATATCTTATCCATTGGTACTAACCCCCTTGGTATAATAAGTTCGTTTGTGCATGTCGGTTTTGAAGTTTAGTGGTTATGCAGGAATTTAGTGTTGAAAGCAAGACTTCCGGGTAAACTTCATCAAGCACCTCGTGACAAGACCTCGAAGCCTACTACAAATCAAGCAATGAAGTGAACATGACTCCAAGAATCCCAAGGACCAACCCGTGAAGACGGAAAACTCCGAGGACCCAGAAAAAAATGCTGAATCTTGCGGGACAAGGAGCTTCATCTAAACCGCGGAGAAACTGATGTCAAGGGCCCACATGCAGAAGGGAGAAGACTCTAGAAGGCTCGGGAAGCAACACTAGCGAAGGAGGTCGCTGACTGGACCGAAGTGGGCCTAGGCCGGCCGGCCTAGCCCACTCCGGGGCCCAGTCGCACCCCCCTTTGACCTAGACGCCATTCAGACTATTTATAGCTCCGAGGCCAAGAGCCAAGGATCAATTCATTCGTCATCCGCCGCCAAGGAGTAGACAAGCTTGAGGGACAGCATCTCGGAGAGGAGGGTCGTGCTAGTTGTCTAGGGTCTCCCTAGTTGACGTGGTGTGACGCCCCAGGTTTTTAATTAACCTTAATAGCCGGTCAAATGATCAACCGTGGTCAAACCTAGGTCAACCTGGGCCCTCACCTCGAAAAACTCACTAACCCACCCTAGTGACCCTAATTTAATAGTAAACACATTTGTGGGGTCAACCCATGGTCAAAGGTTGGGTCAAACCCCTTGTCACTCTAGTGTCCACAGGTGTCTGCCGGAACTTTTGCCGCGTTCTCCAAAATTCACCTAAACACTTAAAATTCTACCTTTATGAAAGTTGTAGATCTTGATGAGGGACACAACTTTCATGTAGATTGGCATTTCAAATTTTGAGGGGAAAAACTTGAAAAATCCATTGCAAGCCAGGATTCACTGTTTGCCAAACCCTGCTGACATTCAAAGTTGGCATTCAAATATCTTTTGATCGGGGCGTAAAAACCCTATATAGCCTTTGTAGAAAATGTTGTTGGTAGCTAGATCTACAACTTTGGTATTCAACACTTGGTCCAGCTTTTTATTCAATTTTTTGGAGAAAAACCGGTTGGAACGGGGCACCAAAGAACACCATTGAGCCCGGAGCGCCGCACGCGCGACGTCGTGCGCGCCGCGCGCCGCCGTCGCCGCCCGCCGCCGGCCTTGCTCGGGCGTCCACGCCCACGCCGCCCGAGGCCACGCCGGCCGAGGCGTGCTCCATCTCGAGGTCCCGCGCCCCCGGCACCCCCCCCGTCCCGAGGCGCCCGGCGTCGGCGCGGGTCATACGCGCGCGCACGCCGCGGACCGGCGGTCCGTCGGCGGTGCCGCCGCCGTACGCGCGCGCCTCGAGCCGCCGTAGCACGGCGGGTATCTTCCCCGTCACCACTACGTCACCCCGGTCACGCGGAGCAGCACATATAAGACCTCCCTGTTCCCCCTCCGCGCGCCACCCGAGCCACCCGCCGCCATGGCCGCCGCCGCTCGGTGCTAGCTCCTCCCCGCCCGTGCTCGCCGCCGGCCGGCCGCTCTCGTAGCTCCCTTAGGTCTCGGTGAAGCTCCGGCGCTCGCTTGTTTGCCCACATTTCGTCTCCCCCGCTGCCCTTCCCCAAGCCGCCGCGGCCACCGCCGCCGGCCGCCGTCGATCCCCCTCGCCGGCGGCTTCTCCGCCCCAACCACGGTAACCTATAGCTCCTAGGTGAGCATGTGGTCGAGCCCGGCCGCTTGCCGGCCGGCCGCGCCGCCGGCTCGCCGGAATTGGCCGTGCCCGCGCCGCCCGACCCGGCCAAGGGCCCAATTGCAATACTTTCGATCTTTGTAGGGTGTTTTGTGCCAAATGCAGGGCTTAGTTGTAAGGATCTTTATCTAGCTTTTCTTGCAGATTAGTTCAGAGCGTTAGAAAATTCCTAGAAATTCGCAAAAAAATCAGAAAAATCCCAAACCAATTTTGTAGGTTTCAGGATGATAAATCCCACCTCTTTTGTTATATACTCATGGCTGGATTCTAAACAGTTTTAGCAGGAAAAATACAAATGTGTTAAACCTAGATCTGTCATAACTTGAAATCCATAACTCCTCTATAGCCCAATTTTGGATATGTTGTGTGTTAGGATATGACTAGATGCTGTGCCAAAAATTGCACAAAGTTATACAGTAGATCTTGCTAAATAAATTCTTTTCCATTCCTGCAGTAACTGCCTAGATGATTTTTCTTGTTAGATATATTTATGTTCTTGAGCTCAACTTGTGCACACTGTCTTGTAATGCCAAAATGCACATCTTGTGAATTAATCATGATTTTTGGATTTACAGAAATATTTATTCTTGATTTATGCATGTTTTCCTTTGTAAATTAATAAACCAAGTTCAGTAAAGTTCCTAGGTGCATATGCTGGTTCTTTAGACTTGTTTAGGACCAGAGAGCATGCAAAAGAAAGTTTGGATCAGTTTGAGGCTTATTTATATTTGTATGCATTTACTTTGAATCACTAGCTAGCCTTTGTTATTTTCTATAATATTTAATTTCCTAGCATCCAACACTTACATGTGGGTCCAATGGAACAGGATAGGTGCTAGTAGGCTTAAGAAACACTCATTTAATTTTTGGTAAATTAATTGTTTAATAAAAAGCTTGAAAGCCCTTTTAATAATAAAGAGAAATTAAATAAAGAAAAGCCCTTATTTATTTCTTTTTCATTTTTGAAGGTATTTCCTAATTTAATTAAAGGGGAATTAATTACCATTGCTGATCAGAAAGTAATTCATAAATAAAAATATTAATTACACCTTTGCTTGTGAAGATAAAAGGAATTAAAGCCTTCACATGAAAATGACAAGTATAATAAAAACCTTTATTCAAATGTGGAATAAAAGGGTAACCCATGTACAACCAATAACCTTCCTAAAAGAGAAACCCTATCTAAATGCTTGTTAAGGTGAATATGACCAACCCAGAGTTGGATAAGACAACGGACTATCACATCACCTAAACTTGCATTGCATTCCGTGTAGATCTTCCGGACGGAGATTACTCCCTTGTCCCGGAAACCGAGGAAGGAGGAGCGGAAGCATCTCTGCAGTACGTGGAAGTACTCGACACCGAGGGTGCCCATGCTAACCTAGCTGACAAAGGCAAGCTCCGGTGCATCTAACCTAGTTTTAAAATTCTTTATTCAATTATCTATGAATGATTGTGCATTTACGTTCAGGAGTTGAATGAAACCCTAGATGCATAATCCATAAGTACCTTTGTCCTTACTAGTATGATAGGTCGATAGCTGCTAAGCTATAGGACCGTTACAAGTCGGGTGATGACCTCACTCGCGAGAATAGGTTCCTAGATAGGAATCACAATGTATCCTTAAATGGATTGCTCACGTGGTAAGAGCATGGGATCTGGGCTCCGGTCCAGTGGTTATGTGGGTTAAGTTTTTGAACGTACCAAACATTTGCCGGGAATGGGACCGGTAAGCCTAGTACCTTAATGAGGCGGCGAGGGATCTTACTATTACTACTCTTGGGATTCGCTCTCACGGCTAGCTACCGGTGGTGTATGGTGACTCCGGGTATCTCGCGGGGTATGCCGGATAGCCTGCACCAAAGACTGTAAGATTCGATCCCGACCCGAGGATTTTTGGGGACGGCCTGGGAAAGTTGTTCTCGCGGGGGCAGCCTACCGTGTGTTTGGGTCTACCTTGCAAGGTCTAAATCAATCGATTATCGGCCTCTCACCGTTATCCGAGACTACTTACTCCACTAGTCATGAGATCCCTAATGATGGAAGTTGATGAAGATGATGCTTGATTAATTGTATTGTACAACTTGTTTGTACTAGTTGGCTAATGTAGTAAAGATTAAACCTACTAGAACTTGTGCTAAAATCTTGAAAGTAAGGACCTACTCTTTGTTACTTTTTAGCAAAGGCAACCCAGTAGCCAAAAAGCCTTTCATGGGCTAGAATTGGTGAAGTAGATATCACCGACGGGTAAGACTTGCTGAGTATTAGTATACTCAGCCTTGCTATAATGTGTTGATCTAGGTAATTCCTTCAGTGATGTGTGGCCCGGAGAGATCCCGCCCGGCTGGGAGCTGGAGTGGGTGGAGGACGACTACTGAAAGCATCATGGATGGCCTCTCGTGGTGTCTCCGCTTCCGTTAGTTTATTTCCGCTGTTTTCAAAAACTCTGAACTATTCCATCGTGACAAAAACTATGGTTTGTAATAAATAAACCCCTCGGGGTATGAATTTGGATATTAATGTTGCTGTATCTCTAGACTCGCCTTCGAGTGAGTTTTAATGCATATATTCGATCCTTGTTGCTTTTCAAGTGATTTACCGGGCGTTAACCCGGCAACTAACGACAAGATGATACTTTATTATTGCTTAATGACCAAAGTGGATCGGTCTTAGGCGATAGTACGGTATTTTCCTGGGCGGGTTGTCACACGTGGGACCCTTGCATGGAAGACCACGTCAGAGCTCTAGAGCAAGGATTAAGATCGAGGTAGGATCCCTGTGGTGATCTTGTTCATGTAATCATTCATGTTGAAGTCAGTGAATCCGATTTCTAGCGATCAAGTGCCTTCTCGATGATTTTGCTCTCCCTTGCTTTTGCTTCTCCCCCAATCTATACTTAAAATAGATTGCATAGGGTGCTCTTGTAGCTGTGGTGGCTAGAGGTGCATACTGGACCGACCAAGTGTTTTCAACTTGTTCTTCTCAAACTCACCCTAGGCTATCCTGCACGAATAGGAGTGCGTTGTGACAAAACGGTGGCTCCAAAAGGCCACGATTTAAAGATGCTTTTAATGAGATTCACTTTTTGTTGACGCAAAATCAGCACCTCGCGCCAAGCACACAGCAAGCCGAACGAAGCTAGCTTAAAACACGTGCCGGATCCGAAGCGTGCCAGTCAGTTTTCCTGAAACTGACAAAGGATAAAAATAGTTAGATAAAACATGGAACTTGCCGGGTGGTACCAGACAGTTCCGTATTTGCGGCTAGAAAGCCAATTAAAATGACATATAGCTACAATAAGCTATCTTCCAGCAGTTTAAATATCATTCGGGAGCTTTAAAACATGAAAACAGGATATAGCCGAATGCATGACGTAAGCATGACAAAAGATCGGTCTTTGTTTAAATAACATAGCTCGCGCATGGCCATGACCGATTTTTGAAGATAAATAACAATTAAAACAAATAAAGTAAAAGCATGATTACAAATATAAAGTAAATAACCATGCATAGGCCAAAAGCACTAGTCTACCGCATGTCTAGGTACTTTCAAACCCGTCAAGCATGATAACGAACAAGTTAATCCACCGCATGATACAACTTGTTTGAAACCACACCACCAACCACAAAGAGATTAATCCACCGCATGATACGATCTAAATATGGAAGACTAAAAGCACGCATTATTTAAAACAAACTTATGAACACGTTTTACTCATGGTAGCATTGCCGTATACGGCTGTACAGCCAATCCGGGTTCCGTGGAGAAGGAACAAACATTTGAAAAGTCAAGCTTGAACCCGCAACACGTGACAATCTAGATTGATCTAAATTCGGCTATTGAGAGCATTTGATCCTTTATAATAAACAAAGACTTGAAAGCACATCACATGGATCTCAAAGAAGTAAAGCCGAAACTAATCGATCTAGATTGGGCAAAAGAGTGTTACATGAATTTAAACATAAAGCAAAAACTCAAAGCAACACGTGGTAACTTAATGAATCTATTAGATCTTGCCAAATCTAATAGAGCTGATAACTAGCTTCGAGCTAGATCTTAGCCTACCGCATGACTCATGATCCAACAGGAAACCCTCTTGAACCAAGCTTAAATCCACCGCATGATACTAAGCAAGGTAACAAGACTACTTGCATCACGGTCTAAATCCACCGCATGATACTAGACATGATACAAGGTTGCCGGTACTTATGGAGGTCGACGGATCGATGGCTCCTCTCGAAGACCTCGACGACTCTACTAAAGGACTCGATGTTTGGCACGGGGCCGGTTTTGTTGTGAAGATGTTCGATCCCTATTACAGACATCAAGGGTTTATATTTATACCCTTGTCCTAACACGACTCCTGGTCGACTACGAGTACAACATTTAATATCTAAATTAATGCTCCGACGCCAATGTTCATCTCGTACACGCCATCAATTCGTTTCTTCCTTATATCAGGCCACGTCATCACGCTTTTCCGAAAACTTCCCTTTAAAAGCGCAAACAGTCATTTTTGCCGAATGATGGTGCATTGCCGACCGCAAGCATCCTTTACCGAATCCTCTGAGAAGATTTTTCTTGCCGAATGGTATTTCGCCACTAAACTCGGCCCACAAATCAGTCCCTTTCCTGTACCAATTTTTGGTGTTAACATATGCCCCTTCAATTACGGGATAAAAGTGATTTTATTCCGAAATTGACCATAAATGCCCAACGTCTTTGAGCTAAATCCGTTTAACACCCATTCTTTCCTCTTGCAATCTGTTGGAGTCCCCGCTCAGATCCAAACCCTAGGTCATCAATCTCCCAAGATCAAATCTTCAATGGCGGACCAAAATCAAGCTGTTCAGGTAAATCTCATCCCCTTAAGGTCCATTCGGTATTACTTTTTCGATCCCCACCTTAGATTTCTTCTTCTGTCTTTTCCTGATAGGCTCTATCCACCAAGCTTTTGATTCTCATCGAGGATAAATCATCATCCTATTTTCTCGGACCTGTGGGAATTTCCGACCCCCTTGAGTTTATTGAAGCCGAATACAAAAGAATACCTTTTAAATCAGCTTTGTCAAGACCTCATGAGTGGCAAGACGCCTTCAAAAACTGGCCCCTGCCCCCAATTGCAGGTTCGATAACTGGTATAAGAGAATACTCGAAGATAAAAGTGTAAAAAACAGCAATTGGGACAACCTTCGCATTGCCCAGTGTTTGGAGTTATCTCTGGCCGAAACCCCCAAGAATGAGAGTCTTCTAATTGCAGCCTGCCATTTCTAGTCAAACGGTGTCAATGCTTTCCTTTTTGGTCATGGACCAATGTCTCCCACTCTGGCCGATGTATATATGATGACCGGCCTTGATGTCACAGGATCCATGTATCCTTACAAATACAAAAGGTCCATCAGGCAAAGAGGAGTAAAAATAGGATCTGGATACAAACAATATATCCAGAACCATATGTCTGATGGTCCTCTGACTGACGTTGAATACAGGGCCTTCCTGAACATGTGGCTATGCAGATTTATCTTTTGTGGTAAAGCCAATGAGCCAACCCTGAATCATATTGCAATGGCTGAAGATTTGGCTACTGGTCATCCCATTCCCCTCGGGAAATATATCCTAGGAAGTGTATACCATATGCTCCATCAAACCACTCATCTGATGTACACCAGCCAAAAGATCTCTTGTGTCAATGGCCCTTGGTGGTTTGTACAAATGTGGTTGCAACTATATATGCACCAGATTGTTGGTATTAATCTCAACAATCGGCTCTTTCCTTCATCCGGCTATAAGGAAGGAGAAATCCAGATCACAAAAGGATGCCAAACTTATGGTGAAGCTGCCTCAACCATATCCATTGACCAAAAAATCAATCAACTCTTTGAGCTTTTCTTTAGAGGCTTCACCAATCCCCTTTGGCTTCCTTATTTGAACAATGATAACTTGACCCTCCCTTATGAATTCACTTTTGAGAATAGATGCAATGATGCAAGATCCATAGAAATTTTCAACATCTTCATCCATCCATGCATCCTGCCAGCAGAATTTTATGGAGGAAGGCAAAATCGTAGTACCTATGAATATTATCAGCCAACATGATGGCTCGACAGTTAGGATGTGGCCAAGTGCCTCCAAGGCTATTTCTTCATGAATTCGTCAAGCCCAGAGAGGAAATAAAAGAAAACCTGGAAGCCAAAAGGGTCTTTGAATATCAATGCAGTCCAACTATTTATACTTGGCCCTTCGTACCAACATCAATAGCTCATCCTTTTTCATTTCCTGGTGGCAAGAGCTTCATGATCATATATTCAATGAGCCAGTGCACTCTTTTTGTATTGAGCTAATACCTGACTTCCAGCCAACCTCAGAGGTAATGCACTTATCTTTTTCTTTTGTCAAACATGCCCTTCCTTACTGATCATGATTTTTGCCACTCTTCGCAGAATACAGTGCCTGCCCCTCTAGCTAGGACAATTTCTTACAATGCTGCAGGCCTAATTTCTGCTTTGGGATTTAACTCCACAACTCTGGCTCAACTGATGTCCAAATATGCCACATCAGACCCAAATCTTATCAGTTCAACTTCCGATAAGAGGAAAGCTCCATCTCTGGTTGCTCCTCCCGCTGCCAAGAAGAAAAAGACTTCCAAAAGAGTTCTTATTGAGGTAACATCTCTTCCTTTTTGAACACAAAACCATTCTTCATTCTGACAAATTTATCTTGTGTAATTTCAGACTAGAATTCAGCAACCATCGACAACTTCAGAACCTGCCAATGCTCCATCTGCTGGTATGATCCTTATTATTTTACTTCCTTTTAAAGACCATTCTTTACATTGACATTTACCCTCTATTTGTCATTTGCAGAAGAAACATTGGTGAATCAACCTGTGGAGATTTCTTCACCTCAACATGCTTCAAATCCAAATTCACCAAGGGTTCAAACATCTTCCCCTCAAGCAGAAACTTCAGCTTCACCAAGGATTCAATCATCCCCCTCTGAGGACCATGTGTGGTTCGAGGACCAGTGGATGGTCGCTTCCTTGTGTGATGAGTGATTGACAACGTTGTGTGGACTGATTCTTGGCTAAGTATTGCAGGTGCAGGTTGCGGCTTGACTGGTTATGGTGCAGGTGAAGAACAAGCGCGAAAGGTTGTCACCGATGAGGCCTCCAGGTGTGGAGAAGACAAGTAGGCTTCGTTCGAGGGACCCGGTGGCCAGCGGGGTCAAGTGCGGGCCGCATGGTGGCATGAACAGCAAGATGAAGTCATGGATGGTTTCTTGGTTGAGCCTCAAAACCAAGGTCGTGCCGGGACTACATGGGAGCCGAGTCATGAGTGGAGATTGGCGGAGGCTACACCGAGTTCGTGGGGTTTCCAGTGGTTCACCAGAAAACCACTCGGTTCCTTGGTTGATCCACAAAGCCAAGACCGAAGAACCGAAGACGGAGCTACAGCAGCACCAGACCGGTCTGACCGGTGAGGAGCACCGGTCTGACCGGTGTGCGACGACGCAGTCCGGAGACTTCGAAGCGGAGGACACGCGTCGGGATCGCATGGCTTGCGTCGAGGCTATGCAGGGTGCGGTCGCCGGGCATCCGTCCGATGGTGAAGACATGAAGACTTCCAAATCCGCCCTTGAGGGGCTTGTATCCCTAGTTGTTAGAGAAGGGCATTTTAGACTTTCGGTTGCCTCCATATAACCCAAGAGGTGAGAGGATGGCAGCCAACCCTTGGAACCCTAGCTCATTTTTTTCCTATTTTCCTTCCTATTTTTCTTAGGTTTTCGATAGGACTAGCTTGAGAGCTTCATGGAGAGATCTTGTTGAGAGGGATGGATGATCGGGCGGCTTGCTAGACCTTGTATGAACCTTTGTTTCATGTATAGATGATTCGGCGTGGTTCCTCAAGGTTTGGATGTGTTTTCCCCGGTTGTTCTTGGTGGTGATTTTCGGAGCCCTCTCTTGGTGGTTTCTTTGGGTTGTTTTCGGGACCTTTCTCTTGGGGATTTGATGGGGGAAATTTGTGGGAACCCTTCATGGTTCTTTGGGCTGTGATTCCCCTCCCAAATCCGTGAGTAAAGGTGCTCGATTTTGGGGTTTCTTGAGTTCTTGGGTTGGAAGTGCTCTTGGCGGGATTTCCTTGAATCCTCCTTTTTGGACGAGTTTTGGTGGGATTAAACTTGGATATGGACTCCTCATGAGGTGTTCCTAATATCCCCAAAGTCTTGTTCAAATCCGTGGAGCGATTCGGGAGATCGAGGTTTGGATTTGGGGGAGTTGACCCGCGGGTGCTGTTCATCCCGAGTCGCCGGTGCTACACCGGTCTGACCGGTGCTCTTGACCGGTCTGACCGGTGCCACCCTCGGTGGGGTTTTGCTCAGGTGAACATCTGGGTGTGTTCGCTGTTGTCTTGTGTTGCTACTATTTCGAGTTTGGGTCAGTTTGGTGGTCGGTTGCCCTGTTTGGTGCTTTGGGGGCTTTCAGGCTGGGATCGGTCTGACCGGTGTGTCTCACCGGTCTGACCGGTGTGGAGCCACTTAGTGAAAGTTGCTCAGTTTCACCAGTAGGGACCGGTCTGACCGGTAGTGCTCATCGGTCTGACCTGTGTGGGTCTATAGACTCGAGGTTTGGTGTTCCGCTGCGTTCTCGGGTCGGAAGGATGTGTGTTGGTTCCTAGGTCCAGTGGCACTCCAGTGGCTACGTGGGCTTGACCAACTTGGGTAGTGAGTCGGAGACGTGTGTTGGAAGCCGTGTTCATCTTGTTGGAGTTTCCATCTCATTCGAGAAGAATTTTTATCGGCTCCCATTCACTCCCCCCTCTCTGGTTCGCCGTATCGGTCTTTCAAGTGGTATCAGAGCCGGTTCGAGTCTTTGTTGACTCTAACCAGTCTAAGATCCAAGGATGGCGTACCAGGAACGGGGTTCGGTTCCTCCACACTTCGATGGCAAGAACTACCAGATGTGGAGCAAGCGGATGGGTGCGTTTCTCCGCGGAAAGGGTCAGATCCTTTCGGATGTCACGGTGGACACAGGCTATGTCCAGCCGATGGACTTCCTTGCTCCAGGATCGAGGGACATATTCGACGCCAACAATAAGGCGGTCGACTACTTGTTTCGTGCTTTGTGTCAGCCTGAGTTCGATCGGGTGCACACCGAGCACTTGGCTTGTAGGATTTGGGCGGTGTTGAAGGAGGCTCATGTTGGGAATGCCCGGTGTTCGGTGCACGGATGTATGCGACCTACCGGAGAGAGTACGAGAACTTCACTCATCTCCCCGGTGAGTCCATCAATGCCTTGTTTCAGAGGTTCACGGTGGTTGTGAACAACATGAGGGCCAATGTGGACGTGCTCCCATACGATGATCATGATAGAGCAGTCAAGCTCTTACACTCTTTGGATCGTACGATTTGGGGTGGAAAGTTCGAGGCCATTGTGGAGTCGGAGAAGTATGACACTCTGACGGTGAACGAGCTGTTCTCGAAGCTCAAGTCAGCTGAGGTGGATAGGGTCATGACTGCCAAGCTCGAGGGTCCGACTGATTCCCATAGTCTTGCCCTCATCGGTGGTTCAAATGGAAAGTCTAACACTAACCCATCCACCAGGATGTTCTCTTTGTCCTCTTTGATGTCTATGCCAGATGAGGAGTTCGACGTGCTTGGAGAGGACGAGCTGGCGCTCCTGACGAGGCGGTTCGAGAGGCTGCACGAGAACCGGGTGAACATGAGGAGGAACACGAGGACATGCTTCAAATGCGGCAAGGCTGGACACTATTTCGCCGAGTGTCCAAAGGTGAACAACCACGACAAGCACAAGTTCATGGACAAGAGGAAGAAGTCCAAGAAGAAGGATCATGAACATGGGAAGAAGGCTCGGTCTCGAGAGAAGATGAAGAGATCGAGCGACATTGAGTCTGATTCCGAGGACACGTCTTCAAGCTCAAGTGATGAAGACGAAGAGGATGACAAGAAGAAGAAGAAGAAGAAGAAGAAGAAGAAGAAGAAGAAGAAGAAGAAGAAGAAGAAGAAGAAGAAGAAGAAGAAGAAGAAGAACCTCGGCAAGTATCTCAACGGCCTCTATGTGACGGGCCTAAGCCTCAAGGACGACTTCTGCGGCATGGCTCGCAGTTCGAGCAGCAAGAGAAGCCAGAAGGACGCCTCAGACTTGGATTCCGAGGATGAGGTATGTGATGAGCTCTCTTCTTTGCGCAAGGAGAATGAGGAGTTGGTTGACTTGCTTGATAATCGCGATCACATGCTTAGAGAGGCTAAGAAGCTTAGGAAGAAGCTTAGATCTCTGCTCGAGGATGCTAGGACTAGAGTGGCTGAGCTAGAAACACAGGTTCTTGATAGCAAGCTTGAAATTGATTGTCTTAAGGCTAGCCCTGTTGTTTCTGATGAGAATGATTGTGCTGATTGCTCTGCTTTCCTGGCTAACTTGACTGATCTTAGGGAGAAGTATGCCTCCAAGTCTGAGGAACTAGATGTGCTTAGGGTTGAGTTGGCTGAGCTACAATCTAGACCCACTTTGCTTGGTGCTTGCACTTCTTGCCCTAGTTTGCATGAGAAAATTGTTGAGCTCCGTTCTCGCATTGTTTCGCTTGAGGCTGATTTGAAAGTGCCTATTCCTACTTCTTGCTCTACATGTGAGTTGCATGCTATGAAGAATTTGGATCTTGCAAAATGTGTTGGTCGCTTGCAAAATGAGAATGATAAGTTGCGTGAAGCGCTGAGTTGGTTGTCGAGTCAAGAACCTCAGCTTGGTATGATGATTGCTAGCTGTAAGCGCTTTGACGGTTGGGCTTTGGGATTGGATAAGGTTGGTGAGGGCAGTGGTGAGAGAGAAAGGAAATTTGGGAATGTTTCAGTTCCACCACAACCCACACCCAAAGACAAGTTTGCATCCAAGCCAAACCAACCAAGAGAAAAACCGAGTGAGAAGGCAAGTGAAAAGCCTAGTGAGAAACCAAGTGAGAAGCCTTGTGAAGAGCCTCATCCCAAGCCTAAGCCCAGATCAATCCATTTCCATTGTGAGTTTTGTGGAAAGGATGGTCACAAGAGAGCGTTTTGCTTCAAGAGGAAGCGTGAGGAGAGAATGGCGAAGGAGTGGGCTACAAGGACAAGTACCACCCTTCCGATGGTGTACTTGAGCCTCGTGTGCAGTTTCCTAGGGCCAAGGCGAGTGTGAGGACAGTTCGGGCTTGGGGAGAGCGGAAGGCTGTTGGAGGTGTTGCTGCCCAGGCTACACCGGTCAGACCGGTGAGAGGCACCGGTCAGACCGGTGCAGGCCTGGACAGGCAGCAGTTTGGGTTTCGTGCTCGTACTGATGGTAAGTTTGGTTCAGGAGGTCGTGGTTCTGGTGGTTGGTCTGGAGAGTTTGTAGGAGGTCAGTTTGCTAGCCATTCTCCCCTCGAGCTCACTACAGGGATGGGAGGAGTCTTAGCTTTGAGAAGGAGAGGAGGGACAATCCACGGGTTTTCTTTCGTGGTTTTGGTCCTCCTCCAGGTAGAGAGGTTTGGTTACCTCATGGTGGTTACCGTGGTGGTGTTCGTGGAGGTAGCTTTGGTAGGAAAGATGGTTTGGTTTGTGCTAACCCCACTTTCGAGGAAATGGCTAGGCACTGGTTTTACACATTTGGAACTAACCCCATTGTTGAGTCGTTTGCTCGCTCTCGCTCTTGGTTTTGAGTTGCAGGTGGAGGCCCGGAGAACATTTGGTTGATATCGGGGGTGGTTCTTCGGCCTCATATTCGGGTGGTGACATGTAGGTGCATCACTTTCGGGGATGGTGGACAAGGATGAGTGATTTGTGAAGAAATGATAAAGGTGAGTGTTTTTGTGACCTTCAAGTATGTGGCCTTGGTCAAGCCACTTGGTTTCTTTTGCTCTTTGCCCTATCTCATGTGTGTAAGGTGAGCTTTGTAGGCTCTTTGGCCTTAATGCATGAGTTTAGGGGGAGCTTGTGAGTTTTGTGCTCCTTTGCTCTTTTTCCGGTGGTGTCGAGCCCTTTTTGCCTCCCCTCGAGGAGCCGGTGGTTTGTGAGCTTTGTGTGTGGGAGCTCCTTTGTAGCATATGTATAGCTTTCCTTTGTGCATTTCTTGCTTTTGGCATGGCATATGTAACATGATGTATAGGCATCCTTGTATCTTAGATTGCATGCATTTTGTATCATATGCATTGGATAGGAAAAGCTTCTCCGATATACATTGTTCACCATGGAATGAGATATATGTCTTTGTGAGCTTGTTTGGTATGCTATGGTTAGTTTGGCTTAGCTCTTGATGATCTTGATGAATAATCCATGGTTGACGGCTATGTTTTTGAAAATGTCACATGTATGCTCTCTCATGTGTAAATGCCTCTATATGATCTTGGCATGTTTTAGTGGCTTGGCTATGCTTAATTTGTGGTTGGATGGCTAGTTTATTGATCATATGGGGCCAAAGGCTCATTTGCCATCATGAATGTTTAGCCCTCTTGATTTATCTTGTGGAGGAGCATAAGTTCCTTTTTGTCGCAAAGACATTTCATGTACCATTTACAAATATGAAAATGAAATGTAAAATGCTTGGAAAATTTGCTCCCATGTCATATGTGCTGAATTTAATTTGCTTTGGGTGCTAAACCGTTGCATGATGCCTACCAATGAGAAGTCTCATACATAGAAGTAGGCACATGGCTCGGTGGCTTTGACATGACATGAGGTGCTTGTGGGTGTTTGTGATGGTCTTATGGTTAGAATGGCTGTCCTAGCATGAAGTTTGTGTGGCTTTGCCATTTTGATATGCTTTGATCATGTTTAGGACTTTGCTCATGAGAGGCAAGTTTTTCGCAAAATTGCCCAAATCCATCTTAGCTTCGTCCAATGGTTGTGAAACTTGGTGATCATGTAGTTGAGATCGATACGAAGCCGTAGAGTATCTAACTTGCTCATTTGGACATGTGTAGCATTCTTTGTTGAATTTTGTCTATTTGAGAAGCTCTAGGTTGAAAGTTTTGCATTTTGGCTTGATTCATGCATTGCCAACAAGGGGGAGAAGTTTGAGCTTGAAATGGCTTGCTGGACGCATTTAGAAGGTTTTCAGGTAGTTTCGAGCCATTTTTGGGCTCTGTTGTGCACCGGTCTGACCGGTGAGGAGCACCGATCTGACCGGTGTGAGTGCTAGTCCTGTGCACATGTTAGGCACCGGTCTGACCGGTGGTGATGACCGGTCTGACCGGTGTGAGCTGAAGTTGCTGCAGCTGCCCTATTTTCAGCTGGTTTGCATGCATCCGTCCAGGGGGAGGTGCATTGGTTCAGGGGGAGCTTGCATGTGTGCAGGGGGAGCTCTTTGTGGTTTTTCGAGCTTTGTTTCTGTGGTTTGCGCTCTTTTCTTGAGCTTTGTTTTGTCTCGGATGTGTCGAGCCGTTGCCCTTGCCTAAGGGGTCCGAGACTTGCCTTCTTCAAGTGATCTTGCTCTTTGCCTTTGTTTGGCTTTCGATTGCTTGTTGGAGTTTCTTTTTGTTCGTTTCTTTTCTTTTTCTTTTCTCTCTTGTTACTTTCGTGTGGGTGTTGTCAATGCACTCATCAAGGGGGAGATTGAGGACCATGTGTGGTTCGAGGACCAGTGGATGGTCGCTTCCTTGTGTGATGAGTGATTGACAACGTTGTGTGGACTGAAAGTTGCTCAGTTTCACAAGCAGGGACCGGTCTGACCGGTGGTGCTCACCGGTCTGACAGGTGTGGGTCTGTAGACTTGAGGTTTGGTGTTCCGCTGCGTTCTCGGGTCGGAAGGTTGTGTGTTGGTTCCTAGGTCTAGTGGCACTCCAGTGGCTACGTGGGCTTGACCAACTTGGGTAGTGAGTCGGAGACGTGTGTTGGAAGCCGTGTTCATCTTGTTGGAGTTTCCATCTCCTTCGAGAAGAATTTTTATCGGCTCCCATTCACTCCCCCCTCCCTGGTTCGCCGTATCGGTCTTTCACCCTCTCAAGTAGAAGCCTCAATTTCATCAGGGATGAATCCATCTTCACCTCAGCCAGAAGCTTCAAATCTACCAGGGACTGCTCCAGTTTCTCCTCAGTTAGAAGCTTCAGCTTTACCTGGAACTCCTCAAGCTCCTCCTCAGCTGATCACCCAGGAAATCCCTCTTGAGCCTGAACAAACCCCTTCTCCAATTCAGGAGGCCAGGAACGAAGTAAGTATAGGCCTTCAACTCTGTTATTCCCCTTCAATAAATCATCCTTAATCTGGCAAACCTTCCTTTCCAGGATCAGGCTGCATCACCACCAAGCTTTTCATTCACCATGGATGATTTGGCTGCCGAAAAAGGTGATGAGGCATCTTCAAGCCAAGCTATGTCAGAGTAAAACCAAGCAAAATTGAGAGAAATCATTCCCTGCTGCAAAGAGACATCCAAGACCAAGTCAGGGACGTTGACGTTCTGGAAGAAATACTTGAATCCATCACTCAAGAACTTCCCAATGACATCAAAACTTCCCTGGAGCCCATCTCTCAACTGGATAACCATTTTGTAGCAGTGAGGAGAGCCTTGAAAAATCAATCCTCTCGACCTATTCTGGAACAGAAGAGAGCTAAAGCCAAGCAACTTGTGAAAGAATCCCAGGCTCAAATACAGAGTAACAAGGGGCTGCTGGCTGAACTGCAGCCTGCACTTGAGTTGAAGATTGCCAGGAAAGCTGCACTAGAAGCTGAATTGAAGAATTTGACAACTGAAATTGAGGCTGACAGGAAGAAGATAGCTGAACTCCCTGGATTGACAGAAAAAACCCAAAAGGAAGCTTCAGTAGCCCTGATTGAGTCAAACTAGCTCAAAACAAAGCTTTTCGCCCTGTCCAACACTCAAGAAGCTGATCAAAAACTACTAGAGAGTATCAGCAAAATGATATGAGACGCTTCTAGTGTAATTGCAAAGTATTTGAACATTTGATTGTGCCAAGCAATTTGTAGCCGAATGATTGATCGTCCTTGTAATTTTGTTTACCATAAACTTCATTTTCTATTTTCTGTCTCACCTTGTTTGCAATTTTAGACGATCCATTAGGCAACTCTAGCCAAACAGTACTAGACCCGAACAGCAATCCGACCGCAACTCAACCGAATCAGTCAACCGAATATGACTCAGCTTGAATTCCAAGCGACCCGACGGCGATTCGGTTAAGGAAGTCTCTCGACCTTCCAAATTTCTCGGGATATGCACCACGATCCAGGGCCACGATCTCTTTGCCATCCCCCATAAATAAAACCGTAGGTGCCCCTAGCCTTTCACCAAGTCTTTTGCCTTCAAGCCTTTGCCAATCCAAACTTTGTTTCTTCAGTACTAGCACTCCCAAAAATCTGATGGCGGGTAGCAGCAGCAGGCACCGTGCCAGCGACGAGGCGGAAGGAAGCCGTGCTGGCGCTCGTCGGAGGCGGTGATCATCAACTTCTTTTACGATTCTTTCCAGATTTCTTTCTGTTTCTGACGATCCCCTTTGTCTTTTTAGTCTCATCCAGTGGAATCCGGCCCCTGCGCCGGCCGCGAATCCAGCCCTGCCGAACGACTCCTCGGAGTCGTACAACTACTCCCCCTCGTGCTACGACGAGCGCGACGCCCTCTATTTTAAGGCGGAGCGCGACGAAACCCGGCGCGAGCTGGGAGAGGTTTCCAAGAAAGCCGGCATCGCTGAGCTCGAATGGGAGCATCAGCGCAAGCAACTTCTGGAGACCATTGACGGTAAATCTCTTGATTGACCTTGATCCAACTCAACTTTGAACTAACCACCATTGCCTTGCAACGTTGCAGCCCGCGACGCCGAGCTTAACTGGCTGAAGATGCTGGTGAAGCAACTGGCGGACAAGGTGAACGCCCCCGGGGACACGCCTGCAGACCGCATTGCCGCGGTGGAGGACCGTGTCGATGAGGTGGCCCTCCACAGCGTCCGCCTGGGCACCACCCTGGGCCTGGCCGCCATGGCGACGCACACTGGCGTCGACTACTCCACGCAGCCGTGCGGCTTCCAGGGCTGCGCACCAGAGGACGTCGACGAGATCGAAGTCATCCTGGAGCGCCTCGACGGCCATGGTGACGCCATTGCCGACACCATTCATCCCCAGTCTATGCTAACAGGCTTTTTGATTAGTTTGTACTAGGGATGTTTGGATTTTAGGCAATAAATAATGAAATTTTAACTCCTGTGTTTGCATTGTGATGATTCCCTTCTGCTTGTGGACGCGAACTTTACTATTTTTGAATGAATTCGGGAACTTTATCTTAGCCGAACACGCAAAAACTCCTGCCCTTTAGCACAGAATCCACAGAAAATCTTCAATCCGGGAACCATAAACACTGTTCAATGAAAACCCTTTGCATTCGGGAAGAAAACTCTGCCGCTTGGTATTCCAATAACGCACGCCAACTAGTCATCACTTCCAATGCGCTCTCACAGTCAATAAAATAGCCCCCTTGGTGCCCTGCAAATCCACTCGCATACACTTCCATCACCTCACATCTTCTCCCCCTGCTCCAGAGGAAAAAACCCCAAGGCCATGGCGGACAAGGGAAAACAACCCATCAAGGAAGGCAGCGCTCCACCAAAGAAGCGTACCATTCGAGAGTAAGTTTTCTGTCAATCCTTTCTTGTGCTTTCGATTGCAATCTCATGGTCTACCTGTCGTATGGACCTCCCTGGGCCCACTACCTCGGTGGGTACCAGGACTGACTACTCGGTGGGTCCCTGGGACTACCTGACTTGTGCTGCACGGTACCTGATGGCGTGAAGCACAAGGACTACAGAGGAGAAGTACTCGGTTAGGAAGCTGTACATGTCCCGCACTGTATGGATGACTCCTAGACGTACTCGACTAGTACTCTCTCCCTAAACCGACTTGTAACCCTACCTCCCGGACTATATAAGGCGAGGCAGGGACCCCTCTCTTCATCATCTCATCTCACGGCATAAGATTGCATCATCTTGTAATCATACCCAATCAATCCAGAGCTATGCAGCATACAAGACGTAGGGTATTACGCATCTCGCGGCCCAAACCTGTCTAAATTGTGTGCCACGTGTCTCTTCCTTCGAGTTACCGATCTCAGCGAGGCCACATTCATCTACTTCGGGTACTCCCCTTAGTAGGTTGCCGGTCTAAAACACCGACAGCTGGCGCGCCAGGTAGGGGATCTCGCCCGAGATCACATGGAGAACTCGACGGCTCCTGTCTACATCAAGCCAACCGTCGCCTTCAACCGCGGCGACACCTTCGTCTTCGGCGCCTGGGTCTGCACTGCCGACGGCGCTGGATCCTTCCAATGCCGCCTCACCATGCAGCCCAACCCGGAGACCGGCTTCATGACGCTTCCCGAAGTAGTCACGGGCGAACTCGGCGGCAAGTTCGGCGAAATTTCGCTTTTCGACCAACACGCCGACTTCGAGCTCGGATCCGCTTCCAACTCGAACTCAACGTCCCCGTGGGCTACCGTGTGCGAGCCGGCTGCTCAGCCATCGCATGTGGTCTCCCCACCCCGTGAGTGCTCCACGCATGGTCCCCGCAACCTCTGCAGGGCCCGCACGGAGGCTCCCTTTGCATGCCGGGCCGGCAAGGAGCCCGTACCCGAGTACAACTCGGACTCCGACACCACCCCCGACCACGCTTCGGACTCCAACCCCCTCTCTGGTTTCTACTCCGACTCCGCGTACGAGTTCGACTTCGTGTCGGACCCTGAGGATCCCGAGTCTGAAGACAACACTACTGAGCTACCCTTAGGGCAGGCTTCCGGGATGGTTATAACGTGTAGCGAACATGGCCTCACATGCCATTAGTTCGGAGTTTGATTTTGGTGATTCATGACAACATGATCATTGGGACTAACCATATTGTTTGAGCATGTCTTTGTAGACACTTCTAGGTCCCAAGGATGCAAGAAAACCCCATGCAAAAATGCCAAAACAAAGGGTCAAAACCGAGCAAGAAAAGGAAAAGAGAAGACACCGTCGGATGAACCGACGGTCCCACATTTACAAGCGTCGGTGCAATCGTCGGACGAGTTGGTACACGGGGTGAAACCCTAGGTACCGTCGGATGAACCGACGGTCCATTTTTTACATGCGTCGGACGAGTTGCGGAGGAAGAGCAAGGAAGGCGTAGCACGGATGATCCGACGGTCCGAGTGAGGAACCCGTCGGTCTATCCGACGCCCGCCTTGAATCAAGACAGAGACGCGCCAAGACGAAGCCTTCAAAGACCGGATGATCCGACGCCTTGGTCAAGGCATAGCGTCGGTCTATCCGACGGTCCGTTAGAAGCTAACGCAGCCGACCCGGACGCAAGGCCTTCAAAGACGGGATGATCCGACGTAGCGTCGGAGCATAGCGTCGGAGCGCTTGTGTCGAGAACCTCAACGGCTACGTGACGTGGGAGGGGCACCGGATGAACCGACGCCCGGAAAAGCATAGCGTCGGATCATCCGACTCGTACCTTTTTCAGGGGACGTTAGCCAACGGCTAGTTTGATGCCTTGGGCTATTTATACCCCCCTCCACTCACTCATTTGAGGTTGCTGGATTGTGTGGAAGTGCAGAGGAGTTCAAGACACATTCAAGATCATATCCAATCCATCCAAGTGCTTAATTGCTCATCCTTAGACTAGTGCATGCTTTGTGTGTGTGCTTAGTGCTAGGCTTAGCTTAGAGCTGAGTGAGTGCAAGGTTGTGCCAACCTTGTGAGGTGATTCTTGAGTGGATCCGGTTGTACAAGGTTCGCCGGAAGCCTTGGGGCCTAAGTGGCTCACCGGCAATCGTCATCGACCCTCCGCTTGGTGTGGAGCGGCGAGGACACTTTGTGCGGGGACGTGGAGACCCCCTTCCTTGGTGGAGAAGCTCCTTAGTGGAGGCGGCATCAAGGTGACCAAGGGAGCTTGACAAGTGCCTAAGTGGCTAGCCTTTGTGGCAAGTCAAGTTGGTGCTCTTGGGAGAGACTTGGTGACCGGAAGCAATACTCTTGTGTGAGTGCTTCAACAACGTGGACTAGGGGTGGCTTAGTGCCTACCGATACCACGGGATAAATCGCGTGTCAAGAGTTTGCTTCCTCTCATCCCCTTTACGTTTCCGCATTTACTCTATTGCAATCTTTGCTTGTCTCTACATTCCTAGAGTAGTATCATGCTAGGATTGGCTATAGGTTGCAAACCTTCTTTTGGGATGGGAGTTTCACACTAGAACAACCGTAGTTGCACATATAGATAGTATGTTCTAGTTTACCTTTGCGCAAAATTAGTGAAGCCATAGGTTAAGGTTTTTAGTTGCCTAATTCACCCCCTCCCCCTCTTAGGCTAACGGGCATCCGATTCCTTACAAGTGGTATCGAGCCGGGACTCACTTCCTTCACAAGGATACACCAATTCGATTGGTAAATTGTGAAAACCGGCTCATTGGAACGGTTAGGCTTCACCGCCTAGTGAGTTGCCCTATAGAGGAATGAAAGGGGTGGATACCTTAGGTTTGGCTCCACATTTCGATGGCACGGGCTATCCTCGGTGGAAGGTTCTCATGGAGGCCTATCTCCAAGCAAGGGACCTTGATGTTTGGAGAGTCACCGATGAGGGCATGAAAAATGGTACTAGGAAGGAAAAGCAATTCGATGTGATTGCTAAGAGTATCATTTTGTCCTCACTAGATGTAGGCGTTTTCAATAGAGTTTTTACTTGTGAAAATGCTCATGAGCTATGGAAAACCATCAAGGAGCAAAATGAGGGTTCAAAAGAAGTTGCTAATGAACGCTACGGTTGTCTCCTTGAGGAATTCAATAGCTTTAAGCAACTTGCTAATGAAAATGCCGAATCTATGTACTCACGCCTAAATGTGCTTGTCAATGAGATTAATGCCTTAGGTGTGAAGGACATCACGGACTTGAACATCAACCGCAAGATCCTTCAAAGTCTCCGGAAGCCCGACTATGACTTGGTGAAGGCAATCATCTACGAGAAGAAGCTCGAAGATTTGAAGCCATCGCATATCTTGAGCAAGATCATGGCACATGAGCTTCAACTAATGCCCAAGTCAAAGAAGGCGCCCCAAGAAAAGCCCCAAGAACCATCTTCTCCAACCACAAGCCATGCTCTCTCAAGCCGACAAGAGAAAAAGTTGAGTAGGATGGCTACTCGTGGAAGCTCAAGCGAAGATGATGGTGATGATGGTGATAATGAAGATTCCTCAAGTGATGAAGAGGTTGAATCTATGGTGGCCGAGTACGTGAAGAAGATCTTCAAGTATGTGAAGAAAGTCAACATGTACGGCTACAACATCCACTTGAGAGAAGGGCGCCATCATCAACACATCAAGTTCACCAAGATTGAGCACAAGCCCAAAAGGAAGGTGGTAAAGGAGAGAAGACCAAGGCAAGAAGCAACCTTCGCCGTCCGCGAGTGGACAAGTGGTGGATCAAGTTCTTCTAGCTCAAGCGATGAATCAAGAAAGAACTTCACCACCCGCTTCATGCAAGGACCTTCATCATCACACATGTGCCTCATGGCCAAAGGTATGGAAAGCAATGTAAGTGATGACGAATCCGACACCACCTCTCTCAATGATCTTGTTGAGCTAATCCATGAGCAAAAAGGAATGCTTGAACAACAAGCTAATGAAATTAAAGAACTCAATGCTCTCAATGATCTTAGTGACACCCTTGCTACAAATTATGAACATTTGTTGTGCAAATTCAAATTGCTTAGCAAGGAGTGTGAGGAGCTAAAATCTAAGCTTGAGAGCAATGAGACTAAAACAAGTAATTCCTTTGAGCTTAATGAAACATCTATCCCTTGTGCAATTCCTATCTCCAAGGTAGATGCTTCAACTTCTTGCATTGATTTAATTGATGAATCTTGCTCACCATCTTGCAATAAGAATGTTGTTGTAGAATCATGTGATTATCTCATAGGCAAGGAAAATGATGAGCTCAAGCAAGAAGTGAAAAGGCTCCGAGAGAGGTTGGCAAACTTGATGGGCAAGGGCAAGAATGATGAAGAACAAGTGGACATCTCTCAAGACATGAAGAGCCAAGTCCAACCTTCTCAAGATAACCGTGATCCCATGGTGAAGAAGCTTGAGAAGGGTGCAACCGTGACTTGCTACAAGTGTCATGGAGAAGGGCACAAGTTCTACAAATGCCCTCAATTTGTCAAGAAGATGGACAAGGGCGCAAAGAAGAAATTGAAGCCCATCATCAAGAGCTCCCTCATCTACACCAAGCCCAACCGCAAGAACAAGACCAAGAGCAACACCTACGTCATCAAGAAGAAGGCAAATGGCAAGGTGGTTGCACACAAGGTTGGGAAGATGAAGGAAGAGCGGGGTTGGAACCAACCTATTTGGGTGCCCAAGGAAGTCATCACCAACATGAAGGGGCCTCAAATGGTTTGGGTTCCAAAGGCCACTTGAAGGCCTTAAGAACGGGGACTTGGGAGGCTTGGCACAATCAAGATGAGAAGATTCAAGCCTATAAGCCAAGCTTGCAAATTGGACATGTGTTGCCCAAGTTCCCCGGTTGAGGTAATGGAAACTAGAACCCATCTCGTGCATCTTTGTAGCTCCATTGCCTTGTTTAGGTTGCATTTGTTGCAATGTTTACATATGGTAGGTTGCTTGTGTCATGTGCTAACCCATGAGCAATCTACATGGTTTGATTAGTGTGTAGGAAAGCTACACTTGTTCTTTCATGGTGCATGTTTTCATATATATCTCTTTGCATCATGAGCAAGCTATAGGGTTAGCTTCCCTTTTGTTATCATAAACAATGTGCATACAATTGGTTGGTGATTCAAACACTAAATGCACACATTTAGGGGGAGCTCATCCTATGGTTTGGTTATGGGACTAACATTGTTTCAAGCTTTTCTTATGTAGTCCCTTAGCGACGCGTTCCGGTGCGGTGTCTCATTCTAAGAGAATGCTATTTCACTCTCAATGTGATCTAACATCTCTAAAAGAGTGAATATAGCAATTTGAGCTTCATGCTATTGAGTCATGTCCTTGCGAGCTTATGTCTCTATATAAGTTCAAAGGCAATGTACTCATACATTCCTAATCCTTGTGGTACCCCAAGTGCCTTCTATACAAGCTTCTTTCAAGTGGTGTCACCTAGTGATATCATTTCCAAGTGGCTCATCTCAATGTGGTGCCAACAAGGTAGAGAGGTTCATCCCCGGAGGTATGCAATGATCAAAAGACTACAAGTGATATCTACAAGTGGTAATGTAACAAGAACCCATTTGTCTTATCTCTTGTTCTTTAAGCTACCTCTTTGCATGATATGCTCTAAGCTTCCTTGTTTTACAAGTTTGTAGTTGTGCACTTGTTTCTCACTACCCTTGTCTTGCAAGTGGTATTCTTTTTATGCACACACTTAGGGGGAGCTTAGTTTGTATCATGTTAGTCTCATGAGCTTGTGATCCACCTTAGTTATTCACACATGTGGTATCTTCATTGATATCATACATATGGATCATGGTTCATGCGGCTTTCTCCCTTGCATTTAACATCTCTCCTTTGAGCTATGGTTGCTAGATCTTGCTAGTTTCCTTGGACCCGTTTGCTTTGGACTTTTTGGAGATTTTATTCCAAAGGGGGAGAATGTGAGACCAAAGCAAGCTTGTGGCTTAAGCTTACAAGTGGGCTCAAGGATGCTTACGAGTGATTTCAAGGATATGAGACCAAAGGGGGAGAATGTGAACTTAAGATCAAAAAGGGGGAAGTTTGATCTAGGGGGAGTTTGGATGATGGTAAGCATCCAAGCAAGTGTAAGTGGTTCTAATTTCGTCAATTCTAGCAAATTTATGCTTGCTTTGGTTGTGTTGTCATAAATCACCAAAAAGGGGGAGATTGTAGCGAACATGGCCTCACATGCCATTAGTTCGGAGTTTGATTTTGGTGATTCATGACAACATGATCATTGGGACTAACCATATTGTTTGAGCATGTCTTTGTAGACACTTCTAGGTCCCAAGGATGCAAGAAAACCCCATGCAAAAATGCCAAAACAAAGGGTCAAAACCGAGCAAGAAAAGGAAAAGAGAAGACACCGTCGGATGAACCGACGGTCCCACATTTACAAGCGTCGGTGCAATCGTCGGACGAGTTGGTACACGGGGTGAAACCCTAGGTACCGTTCGGATGAACCGACGGTCCATTTTTTACATGCGTCGGACGAGTTGCGAGAGGAAGAGCAAGGAAGGCGAGCACCGGATGATCCGACGGTCCGAGTGAGGAACCCGTCGGTCTATCCGACGCCCGCTTGAATCAAGACAGAGACGCGCCAAGACGAAGCCTTCAAAGACCGGGATGATCCGACGCCTTGGTCAAGGCATAGCGTCGGCTCTATCCGACGGTCCGTTAGAAGCTAACGCACCGACCCGGACGCAAGGCCTTCAAGCACCGGGATGATCCGACGTAGCGTCGGAGCATAGCGTCGGGAGCGCTTGTGTCGGAGAACCTCAACGGCTACGTGACGTGGGAGGGGCACCGGATGAACCGACGCCCGGAAAAGCATAGCGTCGGATCATCCGACGGTACCTTTTTCGTGGACGTTAGCCAACGGCTAGTTTGATGCCTTGGGCTATTTATACCCCCTCCACTCACTCATTTGAGGTTGCTGGATTGTGTGGAAGTGCAGAGGAGTTCAAGACACATTCAAGATCATATCCAATCCATCCAAGTGCTTAATTGCTCATCCTTAGACTAGTGCATGCTTTGTGTGTGTGCTTAGTGCTAGGCTTAGCTTAGAGCTGAGTGAGTGCAAGGTTGTGCCAACCTTGTGAGGTGATTCTTGAGTGGATCCAGTTGTACAAGGTTCGCGGAAGCCTTGGGGCCTAAGTGGCTCACCGGCAATCGTCATCGACCCTCCGGCTTGGTGTGGAGCGGCGAGGACACTTTGTGCGGGGGACGTGGAGACCCCCTTCCTTGGTGGAGAAGCTCCTTAGTGGAGGCGGCATCAAGGTGACCAAGGGAGCTTGACAAGTGCCTAAGTGGCTAGCCTTTGTGGCAAGTCAAGTTGGTGCTCTTGGGAGAGACTTGGTGACCGGGAAGCAATACTCTTGTGTGAGTGCTTCAACAACGTGGACTAGGGGTGGCTTAGTGCCTACCGATACCACGGGATAAATCGCGTGTCAAGAGTTTGCTTCCTCTCATCCCCTTTACGTTTCCGCATTTACTCTATTGCAATCTTTGCTTGTCTCTACATTCCTAGAGTAGTATCATGCTAGGATTGGCTATAGGTTGCAAACCTTCTTTTGGGATGGGAGTTTCACACTAGAACAACCGTAGTTGCACATATAGATAGTATGTTCTAGTTTACCTTTGCGCAAAATTAGTGAAGCCATAGGTTAAGGTTTTTAGTTGCCTAATTCACCCCCTCCCCCTCTTAGGCTAACGGGCATCCGATTCCTTACATAACGTCAACACCGGCCGAGAGATTTGTCTACTGGCCAGACCGCAAGCCCGCTGACCTGATAAGCGGGGACTCACGCTACGTCACCTACCTCGACTCGCTCCCGTTCCAGGAGGGAACACCACTCGCTCGAGCTGACTCGTATACTCCAACTGAGGTGGCGAGCTCCGACTCCAGTCTTGGCAACCCCGATCGCCAAGTCTTCATGGCTACCGGCGACACGCCAGGACCTTCAGGGACGGCACAAGACCGGTACCTTGAAGACATCTCCGCAGCCAAGCTGTCTGCTGAAGCACCCGCGGATGAGACCGGCGCCAGCAGGGACGCTCGACGTGAGCGAAACAGAAAGCAGAACGAACGGCGCCGGCGTCTCCGATACAGCTTACCCATCCGCAACCTTGCAGAGGCCCTCGAACAAGTCGAAAGCAAGGTACACACCACCCCCGAGCAATGCCTCATGTCGATCACAGCGATTGCATGCCAGGCTCAGGGGATACGAGCCAGAGAAGTCATCGCCAAGCTCGTAGAAGACGCTTACTTCATGCGAGTCGACAACAGGGTCAACCAGCCTCTCGCCAGGAACCGCGACAACGAAGCTACAAGTCGCAGTGCGGACCTCGGCCGTAATCGTAATCGAACCGAGCTGCCGGTTCAGCCCAATCGTACTCGTGCGGACGCCGGCGGACGCTCACAAGGCGGCAACAGCAACCGTGAGATCATCCCTCACCGCGACCCTGGCGGCGGCGGTCGTGACCCTGGCGGCGGCGGCGGCGACGGCAGAAGCTCCAACCATGGGTCCAACAGGAGGGCCGGCGGCGGGGGCAGTCGCGGCGGTAGAGACCACGAGGACAGCCATGCCTCCGGAGCCTCACAGGGCGGCTACGACGCCCGCTAGAAGATTGAAGAACTGCGGCGGAAGAAGTCCGCCACTGCAGGCGACAACGACGGCTTCCCCAAATTTTCTCCTCGGCTTCGCAACTTGCTCCTCCCGGACAAGTTCAAACCTCTGGGGATCACCAAGTACGACGCGAAACAGGATCCCATCCGGTGGCTCAGGTGCTACGCCCTCTCCATCGAGAACGCTGGCGGCAACAACGACACCAAGTGCCTCTACTTCCCCTTCTGCCTGGACCAAGCCCCGCTCACATGGCTCGAGTCGCTGGACAAGCACTCGATCGACAAGTGGGACCACCGAAGGAGCGCTCACCGAACAACTTCGCGGGCGCCATGGGCCGATCGGGTACTCGCATGGACTTGGCTATGGTGAAGCAGGAACAAGGCGAGACCCTCCACAAGTATATGCGCTGCTTCTTCGACAAGCGCGCCACCGTAGTCGACGTCACCGACAAGGAGGTCATCGACCTCTTCCAGGACGACCTCTACCACCGTCGCACCTTCGACGACTTCGGTCACCGCCGCCCCAAGTCCATCCCCCACCTCAAGGACATGATCACGTCCTGAGCGGATGAAGAAGACAAAGCCAACGCCAAGTACGACACCATTCGTGGAAAGAGCAAGCAGAACACGGGCGGCAGCAGCGGCAACAATGGGAACCAAGGCGGTCGCGACAATAACAACTACTCGGGTTCCAACCGCAAGCGCAAGCCAGACAACACTGTCGCGGCTATCCAGCGCCCAGCGAAGGAGAACTCGAAGAAGACCTCTGGCGGCTTCAAAGACTTGCTGAAGGAGAAGTGCTCGTGGCATCTGGACGACAACCACACCACCGAGCAGTGCTACCAACTCAGGCGAGCACTCAAGAGTACTCCAGAGCCACCACACCCTCAGGACAAAAAAGGCAAGAAGAAGAACGACGGAGGCAATGACGACTTCCAGGAACCTGACAAGATTGTCAACGTCCTCTTCGGCGGACTACCCAACAGACGGGAGCAAAAGGCTACTCATCGAGAAGTCATGAGCATTGAACCAGCAGTTCCGACCCCTCTCAGGTGGTCGGAGGTACCCATCACCTTCTCCCGCGCGGATCAATGGACCAGCTTCTCCGAACCAGGGCGGTTCCCCCTCGTCCTGAAGCTGGTGGTCGCGGGCTCCAGGCTCAACAAGGTTCTCATCGATGGTGGAAGCGGGCTCAACGTCCTTTTCACCAAGACCTTGAAGAAGATGGGGCTCGACATCACGCACATGCTTACCAAAAGCTCCTCGCCCTTCTACGGCATAGTCCCCGGGAACGCGGCTATCCCACTAGGCTCAGTGGTCCTGCCAATTACCTTTGGGGAATCTCTAGACAACTACCGTACCGAGTACGTCAAGTTCGAAGTTATGGACTTCGAGACGTCCTACCATTCCATCCTCGGCAGACCGGCTATTGCCAAGTTCATGGCGGTACCCCACTACACCTACTTGGTACTCAAGATGCCAAGCCCAGCAGGTGTACTCTCACTGCAAGGGGACTTGAAGATCTCGCACGACTGCGACACGGAAGCTGTGGAGATCGCCTCCACAAATCAAGTACCCAATGCAATGATGGAGGTCTACGCTGCGTCGAAGAAGCTTGCCCCAAGTGAATTCGACATCCCGGAGAAGTCAGACAAAGCTAACAAGCCTCGGCCCCACCGAGGGAGGTTCTCGGTCAAAACAATTGACCTCGGGACAGGCGACAGCAGCAAGACCACCACCATCGGGGTGGGTCTCGACCCCAAATAGGAAGACAAACTCATCAACTTCGTCCGGGCTAACCGCGACATCTTCGCATGGAAGCCAGCGGACATGCCAGGGGTGCCCAGGGAGTTGATCGAGCATTCCCTCAACGTCGATCCTAAAGCTACACCGAAGCGACAACACCTCCGCCGCTTCGCTGACGACAGACGGGACGCCATCAAGAAGGAACTCGCCAAACTACTCACGGCTGGCTTCATCAAAGAAGTCTTCCATCCTGAGTGGCTCGCCAACCCCGTCCTCGTCCGCAAAAAGAACTCGAACGAGTGGAGGATGTGCGTCGACTACACCGACCACAACAAGCACTGCCCCAAGGACCCTTTCGGGTTTCCGCGGATTGACCAAGTCATCAACTCCAGGGCGGCCTGCGACCTGCTCTGCTTCCTCGACTGCTACTCCGGGTACCACCAGATCGCGTTCAAGGAAGAAGACCAGGAGAAGACCGCGTTTATCACCCCGTTCGGCGCGTACTGCTACACGACCATGTCCTTCGGGTTGAAGAACGTCGGCGCCACATATCAACGAGCTATCCAGGCCTGCTTCAAGAGGCAACTCAACAAGAACGTCGAAGCCTACGTGGATGACGTGGTCGTCAAGACCAGAAACTCCAGCACCCTCATCGACGATCTTGAAGAGACTTTCGCATCCCTGCGCGAGTACCGCTGGAAGCTCAACCCGAACAAGTGCGTCTTCGGCGTACCTTCGGGCAAACTACTCGGCTTCATCATCAGCCACCGCGGCATCGAAGCCAACCCCGAGAAGATCTCCGCCATCACCAGCATGAAGGCTCCCACGTCCATCAAAGACGTCCGTAAGCCGACCGGTGCATGGCGGCCCCCGACCGTATTTATCTCGAAGCTTGGAGAACGGGGGCTCCCCTTCTTCAAACTACTCAAGCACCAAGAGAAGTTCATGTGGACTCCAGAGGCAGATCAAGCCCTTGCCTAGCTCAAGGATTTCCTATCGAAGCCACCAGTCCTCATGGCTCCTCGCAAAGGCGAGCAACTACTTCTCTACCTCGCTGCGACTACTCACGTGGTCAGTACTGCCATCATCGTCGAGCGGCAGGAAGACGGCCACGCCTACCCGGGCCCGGGGCCGACCGCCTACTTCGTCAGCGAGGTCCTGTCAGAATCCAAGACATGCTACCAGCCCGTACAAAAGCTTCTGTATGCAGTGCTCATCACCTCGCGGAAGCTATGACACTACTTCCAGGAGTACTCGATCTCCGTCGTCACCGACTACCCGCTCGGCGACATCCTGCGGAACCAAGACGCTACTGGAAGAATCTCCAAGTGGGCAGTAGAACTCGGCGCCCTCAACATCGACTTCAAGCCATGCACAGCCATCAAGTCGCAGGCTCTAGTTGACTTCATGGCAGAGTGGCGGGAGAATCAGCTACCTACTCCGACCGAGCGACCAGAGCACTGGGTGATGTACTTCGACGGCTCACTCAACCTCAAGGGCACAGGTGCCGGAGTACTCTTGATCTCTCCAACGGGCGAACAACTCAAGTACGTCTTGCAGATCTTCTGGAAGGTCTCAAACAACGAAGCCGAGTACGAAGCTCTCCTACACGGGCTCCGCCTCGCGGCTTCACTGGGCATCAAGCGGCTACTAGTCTACGGAGACTCCGCAGTGGTCATCAACCAAGTCAAAAAGTCCTGGGACCGCAACAAGGAGAACATGGACGTCTTACTACCTAGAAGTCCGCAAGCTCGAGAACAAGTTCTATGGTCTCGAGTTCCACCACATCGTCCGCGACAACAACGTCGCAGCGGACGTCCTGTCGAAGCTTGGTTCTACTCGCGCTAAAGTACCAGCGGGTGTTTTCGTCCACGAGCTTCACGCGCCATCCATCCCGGAGCCGGCGCCACCGACCACTGTCCCAGCGCATCCCCCGGCTGGCCAGGAGGTCATGATGATCGACGTGGACTGGAGACAACCCTTCATCGACTACCTCAGCGAGCAGAAGGTTCCCTCAGACAAGAACTTGGCGGAGCAGCTCATCCGCCACGCCAAGTCCTACGTCCTCGTCGGAGACAAGCTCTACAGGCGGGGCGCATCTTCCGGAGTACTCATGAAGTGCGTCCCCAGACAAGAAGGCAAGGACATCTTGGAGGAGATCCACAAGGGCGTTTGCAGCAACCACGCGTCCTCTCGCACTCTGGTCAGCAAGGCCTTCCGACGAGCTTTCTACTGGCCCACAGCTTTGGGCAACGCCGAAGAACTCGTCAGAAGGTGCCAAGGGTGCCAATACTTCGCCAAGCAGCAACACGTCCCAGCCTACAAGCTATTCACCATACCGCCAACCTGGCCTTTCGTCTGCTGGGGGCTCGACATGATTGGGCCACTACCAACTGCGCCAGGTGGATTCAACGAGTATTGGTGGCCATCGACAAGTTCACCAAGTGGATCGAGGTCAAGCTTCTGGCCACATGCCCCAAGGTTGACGAGTACTCGACTTCCCGGATGAACTCGTGCATCGCTACGGACTACCCCATCGCATCATCACGGCACCCGGGCTCCAACTTCAACAATCACCAGCTCCGGGAGTACCGCGAGAATCGGCACGGGATCGACGTCCGATACGTCTCGCCTGCCCATCCTCGGCCAACGGACAAGTCGAGCGCGCCAACGGGATGGTGCTCGACGCTCTCAAGAAGCGGCTACACGACGCTGCTAACTCTAAAGGAGGCAAGTGGATCAAGGAACTACCCAATGCACTCTGGGGGCTACGTACTCAGCCCTCCAAGCCAACGGGGCAATCTCCATACTTCCTGGTCTACGGCTCCGAAGCAATCCTCCCTGCTGATGTCATATGGGATTCACCAGCAGTGGAGCACTACGACGAAGGTGTCTCTAAAGACAGCAGACGAGTTGATATCGACGGGCTCGAAGAAGCTCGTTGCGCTGCCCTCGTCCAGTCAGCAAGGTACCTGTCGGTGTTTTAGACCGGCAAACCTACCGAGGGGGTACCCGAGGTAGTAGATTGTGCGGTGGGGATCGTGATCGGGAGACCGAGAACTCGAAGGTATGCGCAAGGACACGGGACACAAGATTTATACAGGTTCGGACTGCCAAGGTGGCGAGCCCTACGTCCT
Organism: Cenchrus americanus; assembly: GCA_947561735.1. Classification (NCBI taxonomy): domain Eukaryota; kingdom Viridiplantae; phylum Streptophyta; class Magnoliopsida; order Poales; family Poaceae; genus Cenchrus; species Cenchrus americanus. The sequence continues at coordinate 131,894,818 of OX387239.1, forward strand.
GTTTGGGGGATCAAGTATGGCGCCCTGCGCTTGGCGTTGGGTTGTCCCCGGAGGGATTGGGATGTGCGGCTAGGTACCCGGCCCTCCTTTATATAGTCCAGGGGGCGGGTTCCTAGTCGGTTACAAAGCAGGAGTCCTAGTAGGAGTACACAGAGCGAGTCCTAGTAGGAGTACAGGGGAATTCTACCAGGAGTCCGTCTTCTACTATTCTTCCTTCCTTGCATGAGTACCCGGGGAGTATGCCCGACAAGCCCCCGAGCACGTTGGAGTCGAGAGAAGTAGTTCGAGTAGTCTTGAAGCCTCTTCGAGTAGTTCTTGAGCGTCCTCGAGTACTGCTTGGAGAAGCCTTCAATAGTACTTGAACTGCCGCGAGGCTGGAAGGTGGTCCAGCTCATCAATCTTGAAAAATTTGAATGATGGGTGTAGCATAGCAGCCCCCGAGCCTTGAAATGATTAGGTAATCAATCCAAGGGTCTTCAGTGTTCGCGAAGCCATCATCCGAGTACTCTTGCAGCGTGTAGCCCCCGAGATAAGAGAGCTGTATGAGCCACGTCGAGTAGTGATTGGTGAGGAGCCCCCGAGCTTGAGAGCGAGCGAAGCATGCTGAAGTTATCTTCGAGTAGTATGTGAAATGCAGCCCCCGAGCCGGGAGAGATTCCAAGTAGCAGTTTGGCGTCGAGCCATGGAGCTTGAGAAGTAGTCATGCCGTCAGAGCGGACTTTAGAATGCGACTTAAAAACTGAAGTCGACTTTGTGCCGCGCGGAGTGGACTTTGAGATGCGACTTGAAAACCGAAGTCGACTTTGTGTCGCGCGGAGCGGACTTTGAGATGCGACTTGAAATCCGAAGTCGACTTTAGTTGCCGCGCGGAGCGGACTTTGATATGCGACTTTAGAAGTCGACTTTAGGATGTCGCGCGGAGCGGACTTTGATATGCGACTTTAGAAGTCGACTTTAGTTGCCGCGTAGAGCGGACTTTAGGTGCGACCGCAAGTAGTCGACTTTGTGCCACGCGGGGTGGACTTAAGATGCAAAAAACGAAAAGCACTTTCCGGAAAGCCAAAGCGAATAAAAAATCGAAAAAAACGAGTAGTTTTGCCGCCGGAGCGGGCTTAAGATTGCGACCGGAGCTCGGCTTGTGCCACCGGGAGTGGGCTTAAATACCGAGCCATGGATTTCGGACCCAAAGTGCGATTTGCCGCCGTAGCGGGCTTGAGTGCGACCGTTAGCGTCGACTTGTGCCACGGAGTGGGCTTAAGCACCGAGCCATGGATTTCGGACCCAAGGTACGTGCTTGCCGCCGGAGCGGGCTTGTGCCACCGGAGTGGGCTTGGATGCGACCGTTAGCGTCGACTTGTGTACCTAGGCCATGGATTTCAGACCCAAGGTACGATTGCCGCCAGAGCGGGCTTGTGCCACCGGAGTGGGCTTGAGTACCTGAGCCATGGATTTCAGACCCAAGGTACGGAGCGCGAGTACTTAGGGTACTTGGACCCATGGTATGGAGCATGAAGACCACGTGCAGCTAGGTTCCATCGTCGCCAGGACCTGAGGGCCGCTTACAGCTAGGTTCCATCGAAGCTTACACACGTAGTATGCCATCGAAGCAGGCGAAGATGCGACCGGAGTCGACTTTAAGTTGCCGCACGGAGCGGACTTTAGAATGCGACTTTAGAAGTCGACTTTAGATTGCCGCACGTAGCGGACTTTAGAAACTGCCTCCTAGGGATAGTCCCCGAGTTGATGAAGTAGACTCGCGGTGACTTGATTGATATGCCCCAAGAGTAGTCAGCAGAGTGTAGCTCCCGTGAAAACCCGCCGAGAAGCATACACAAATGAGTAGTCGGCAAGGGCCCCACATGATGAGGAGAACAAGCCAAGAAAACAGTAATCATTTAGATAAATGACTTAGCTGTTGCTGCCTGGGCAGACTGATGATGAAGCCGTGGCGGTCGGTGATGGAGCCGCGACGGTTGTTGCTAAAGTTCAATAGTCAGAGTTGATTCCGACTAGTTGTTGGGGGCGTGACTGCCGCTCTCGACTAGTCTGGAAAACTAGTCAAGATGAAAGGTCAACGCGGTGCGACCGGAAGACGACGTCGTGGCGGCGTGCGGCATACTCGAAGTAGAGCCAGTGTTGCCGCGAGGCAAGTAGTTACCACGCACGGCGTGGCTGAAGTAGAGGCAGCGTGGCTGCAAGACGAAGTCGCGGCGCACGGAGTGGTCGACGATGAGCCTGCGCGAGGCGGAGTAGTCGACGACGACGAGCGGCGCGACGAGCCGCGTGACGAGCCGCGCGACGTGCCGAGGCACCCGGGACGCACCCGCGCGAAGACGAAGTAGTTGACGACGAGTAGTCGACGACGAGCGGCGCGACAAGCCGCGTGACGAGCCGCGCGACGTGCCGAGGCACCCGGGACGCGCGGCGAAGACGAAGTAGTCGACGACAAGTAGTCGACGACGAGCGGCGCGACAAGCCGCGTGACGAGCCGCGCGACGTGCCGAGGCACCCGCACGCGTGACGAAGGCGAAGTAGTCGACGACGCGCGCGCGACAAGCCGCGTGACGAGCCGCGCGACGTGCCGAGGCACCCGGGACGCGCGACGAAGACGAAGTAGTCGATGACGAGTAGTCGACGACGAGCGCGCGCGACAAGCCGCGTGACGAGCCGCGCGACGTGCCGAGGCACCCGGGACGCGCGACGGAGGTGAAGTAGTCGACGACGAGCCGCGCGCGAGGCGGAGTAGTCGACGACGAGCGCCGCGACGAGCCGGGAGACGAGGCGCGCGACGTGCCGAGGCACCCCGGGACGCGCGGCGGAGGTGAAGTAGTCGACGACGAGCCCGGAGTAGTCGACGATGGGCGGAGCGACGAGCCGCAAGACGAGCCGCGCGACGTGCCGAGGCACCCCGACGCGCGGCGAGGCGAAGTGGTCGACGGCGAGCTCCGGGGAGTAGTCGACGACGAGCGGCGTGAGGAGCCGCGTGACGAGCCGCGCAATGTGCCGAGGCACCCGGACGCGCGACGAAGGCGAAGTAGTCGACGACAAGTAGTCGACGACGCGCGGCGCGACAAGCCGCGTGACGAGCCGCGCGACGTGCCGAGGCACCGGGACGCGCGACGAAGACGAAGTAGTCGATGACGAGTAGTCAACGACGAGCGCGCGCGACAAGCCGCGTGACGTGCCGAGGCACCCCGACGCGCGGCGAAGACGAAGTAGTCGACGACGACGAGTAGTCGACGACGAGCGGCGCGATAAGCCGCGTGGACGAGCCGCGCGCGACGTGCCGAGGCACCCCGGACGCGCGGCGAAGACGAAGTAGTCGACGACGAGCCCCGGGCGAGGCGGAGTAGTCGACGACGAGCGGCGCGACAAGCCGCGTGACGAGCCGCGCGACGTGCCGAGGCACCCCGGGACGCGCGCGCGGAGGCAAAGTAGTCGACGACGACGAGCCCGGGTGAGGCGGAGTAGTCGACGACGAGCGGCGCGGCGAGCCGCGTGACGAGCCGCGCGCGACGTGCCGAGGCACCCGGGATGCGCGGCGGAGGCAAAGTAGTCGACGACGACGAGCCCGGGCGAGGCGGAGTAGTCGACGACGAGCGGCGCGCGGCGAGCCGCGTGACGAGCCGCGCGACGTGCCGAGGCACCCCGGACGCGCGGCGGAGGCAAGGGCAGTCGACGACGACGAGCCCGGGCGAGGCGCGAGTAGTCGACGACGAGCGGCGCGGCGAGCCGCGTGACGAGCCGCGCGACGTGCCGAGGCACCCCGACGCGCGGGCGAGGCAAGGTAGTCGACGACGACGAGCCCGGGCGAGGCGGAGTAGTCGACGACGAGCGGCGCGGCGAGCCGCGTGACGAGCCGCGCGACGTGCCGAGGCACCCCGACGCGCGGCGGAGGGCAAAGTAGTCGACGACGACGAGCCCGGGCAAGGCGGAGTAGTCGACGACGAGCGGCGTGACGAGCCGCGCGACGTGCCGAGGCACCCCGGGACGCGCGGCGGAGAGCAAAGTAGTCGACGACGACGAGCCTGGGCGAGGCGGAGTAGTCGACGACGAGCGGCGCGATAAGCCGCGTGACGAGCCGCGCAACGTGCCGAGGCACTCGGACGCACGGCGAAGACGAAGTAGTCGACGACGACGAGTAGTCGACGACGAGTGGCGCGATAAGCCGCGTGACGAGCCGCGTGACGTGCCGAGGCACCCGGACGCGCGGCGTAGGCGAAGTAGTCGACGACAACGAGCCTGCGCGAGGCGGAGTAGTCGACGACGAGCAGCGCGAGGAGCCGCGTGACGAGCCGTGCGCGGCGTAGGAAAATTGATTCCGCTTTGACAAGAGCAAGGCGACTTGCTTCATTGGATCTCGGCGAGTCGACGAGTAGATTGATCTTGTTGACGAGGGTTCTTCGAATTCGCCCGGTGGTGATGATCACCCCTACCTGGCGCGCCAGCTGTCGGTGTTTTAGACCGGCAAACCTACCGAGGGGGTACCCGAGGTAGTAGATTGTGCGGTGGGGATCGTGATCGGGAGACCGAGAACTCGAAGGTATGCGCAAGGACACGGGACACAAGATTTATACAGGTTCGGACCGCCAAGGTGGCGAGCCCTACGTCCTGTTTGGGGGATCAAGTATGGCGCCCTGCGCTTGGCGTTGGGTTGTCCCCGGAGGGATTGGGATGTGCGGCTAGGTACCCGGCCCTCCTTTATATAGTCCAGGGGGCGGGTTCCTAGTCGGTTACAAAGCAGGAGTCCTAGTAGGAGTACACAGAGCGAGTCCTAGTAGGAGTACAGGGGAATTCTACCAGGAGTCCGTCTTCTACTATTCTTCCTTCCTTGCATGAGTACCCGGGGAGTATGCCCGACAGTACCTGGAGGGTATCCGACGCTACCACGATCGCAACGTCAAGGAACGTTCCTTCAACGTTGGTGATCTCGTCCTCCGCCGCATCTAGAACACGGAAGGACTACACAAGCTCAGCTCGCCCTGGGAAGGTCCCTTCACAGTTGCAAAGGTGACCGGACCGGGCTCCTACCGCCTCCAGACACTTGAAGGCGGAGACGTCAACAACTCGTGGAACGTCGACCAACTCTGTCGGTTCTACGCCTAGTCTACACGACTACCCTGGGGGCTCAAGTCTACACGACTACATCAAGACCCCTCCGCCGTAAGCGGCCTTCGGGTCCAGGAACCAGTCTTCGGACTACCTCTTCACTGTAAGCAGCCTCCGGGTCCAGGCACCGGTCTTCGGACTACTCCTCTCCAGAATCCAGCCCATGCGGCTACCTACGGATCCTGGCCTACGACGAGCGACAAAGGACTCTAGCAGCGGTCTACTGAGAGACCATGTACTTCTAGATCCAGCCTATACAGCTACTTACGGATCTACTGCTGTAAGCGGCTACACGCCCTAGCACTACTTAGCCGTAGGCGGCCTCCGGGTCCTGGCGACTACTCTGTAACTACAGCCCTGGCCATCCAGGTGTACTTCTTTAGTAACAAAGTTTGATTGTTCATCAACTGCTTTACTGTCTTCTTCCCTCAACGGGACTACTGCTGACTACGACTACTCGCGACAACTCCACGATGGGACTCCGCACTCCAAGGTCACGATAACGAGTACTCATTGATGGAAGTTTTTCTTCATTCATACTTAAACAATTTCATTACAATTGTTTTTGTACAACTACTGCTACAAGCTAACTATTATAGGGCTACTGGAGACTGAGCTTCTCGGCGACTTGATCTGCAATAGGTGCCATCTGCTCCAGCAGCTCCGCGTACTGCTCGTCGCTGCAGTTGGCGGCTAGCCCGCCGGCGACTACATCTACGGGAGCCTTCGGGAAGTACGACTTCATGAAGGCCAGCACTTCAGGGTCGACTTCGCCAAATGCTTCACGTAGGTCGCCAGCCGGCTGGGGGCTTCCTTCAACCGGTCCACCAGTGGCGCTATCTTGGGACTGCCAGGATGAGGCACCAGCAGCCTCGCGATGGGGAGTACGGCTTCTTCAAGTTCCTTGAGCTGGGCCCGCAGCTTCTCGCAATCCTCGTTCAGCTTCTGCAATGATTTGTAGCAATTGACGAGGTCACGGTCTGGTGCAATACGGAGCTCCATGTGCTTGTCGCACTCGTAAGCAAGCTCCTTATAATCATACTCCAGTACCTGGCGGGCCTCCTGCTCCCGGTAGAAAAGGTTCTTCAGATCAATCTCCGAAGCCTTCAGCTGATCTACCTGAGTCTCAAGCTCTGCAATCAACAAGGCACAGTGGGATAGACCCTCTCGACCTCGAACAAGTACTCAACAAGACAAATGGTGTACCTTTGTTCTTGTTGCGGAGAGACTTGTTCTTCCGCACCAAGTCGTCGCTCTTCGCTTGCATCTCTTGGACGTCATTATGGTACTTGGCGAAGGCGGCAACCAGCTTTGACTGCATGGCGGCGGCGTGCTTCCGGGACTTCACGAGTTGATCCTCCAATGTCTCAGCCCAAAGCACCGCGTCACCGTACCCTTGAAGCATCCCTGACTTCAGGCGGGACCTCTCAGCGACGTCCTGCGCAGACAACACACATCAGATGGGTACTCAACGCTAAAGGATTGACTACTCAAGGGTCATGACTACCCACCTTCATCCATTGTTCGGCTTGGTGCACCGCTTCCAGGTGCCGAGCCACCATTGCCGGGTCGACTAGATCGTCTGCCAACAACTCGATCCCGCCACGACTACTCGTAGCGGTTTCGGTCATCGGCGCCGAGCGGATTGGCTCCGCATCTTGGATCTCCGGTGAGCGGACGAACACCTCTAGAGCGGGTTCTGGCCGTGCGTCGTCCCCTCCTCCTCCTGTCGTCGCGGCGGCTTCTCCGGCGGCCACCTCCATCGGCTCGGGGGCTTCTACGGCAGCCTCTTGAGTTCTCGGTGCCACGTCTTCTATGGGCACCGCCGACAGGATCTCACTTCCTTCGGCGTCAACACCTATCGACAAGAAGACAAGTGTATCAGTCAACATGTCGACTACGACTACTCTACGAGGGCACTTCAACCTCAGCAGAGTACTCACCTTCAACCACGCTGGCCTCGGGCAACGTGTCCTCAGCGGCCGGCGCCTCGGGCTCCACCCGAGGGGCGGGAGTGGACTCCTCAGTGGGCGGCGCGGCTTCTTCTTCTGCCACCGCTGAGGCGGGTTCATCCCCCTCCCAGGACAAGTCCGTCGATTTCCTGTAGAGTACACAAGCCGGTTGTCAATCAAGTATGACTACCACATCAAGTACTACTCAGGAAGAATCAACACTTACAAGCTCCACCGGACTACCATCACGGTTGGGGCGCCGAGGATACTAGTGATGTCGATCAGTCCCGCCTCGGCAGGCGCCTCCTACTGCGCCTCTACGGACGCTGCCTCTTCCGCAGCAGCAGCAGCGGGCTCTGTGCTCCCCTGATCAACAGGGGTCTGACGCTACATCTACGCCAAGAGCTCTTCGACAGTGGGGGCTGGGCTATGACTTCCAGTGGCCTCCCCCACCGTGTCCTACTCGCCTTCGTTGCCCTGCTCAACGGGCTCGGGCGGCGGCATCTCCTGCAAGCAAGGAAACTTCATCGTCAACACATGAACTCGAGACATCAGAACTCGACTACACTACTCAAGACGGCTTACCTCTTGGGACGTGGTCTCCGTGACCTTCAACTTCTTGGCCACACGTTTGCGGGCCGCATTGTGCGGCCTCCTCGGCGGCGCGGGCAGACTAGCCTCCAGGCTAGCCGGTTGATCCTGAACGAGAGGGATGTGAGGTAAGCCAGGACGGCTGAACCTCGACCGCAGCTGGAAGCGGTCCAGCAACGTCTCCTCGTCGCCGTCCTCTTCAGACGTGTCTTCCACGACAACGGTGTCGTCTCCCTCGCCCACTTCGCGCCACTCCTTAGCCTTGGCCTTTCTTTCCTCTGGGACCTCGACTAGCTGGGGAGGCGACGACGGCTCGGAGACGAACTTCTTCAAGTCATCCTGCAAGAAGAACAACTCATCAGTGAGACTACTCTCATGCAATGGGTACTCGACTTCGGATGCGGCTTTTAACCTCTTTTGGTGGGCGCGTGGCGGAGAACTCTGGTACGGGGCACTGCGTGTACGTCGGCATATCTTTGAAGATCCGGGCCAGCCTATCAACAATGTCGTCGTCGTCGACTTCGTCTCCAGGCATCCACGACGTGTCGTCGTCACCGGTGTACTCGTACCCCAGGGTGTCGCGAGCCATCAGCGGCTGCACCTTGCGCTTCATGAAGCTGAAGGCCACGTGCTCGGCCCTCAGCTCGGCTTCCCTCAGCGCCTTGATCCTCGCCAACAACTCGGGCAGCTGGAGCCCCTCTTGCATCGTCGGCTCCGTGTTCCACCATGGACGGTGCTTGGGCTGCTTCCCGCTGGGCTTTGGCAGCGCCGGGTGGTGGTTCGTGATGTAGAACCACTTGGCCTTCCAGTCCTGGTTGGAATCTATCAACTTGTAGGAGAGGTACTGCTCGGTGGCGTCCTCCCTCATCTGGATCCCCGCTCCTCTGACTACTCGCGGGTTGCTGGCGCGGGGTTGCGGCTTCACCCGGAAGAACTTCCGGAACAAGATCCAATGGGGCTTGATCCCCAGAAAGGCTTCGCAAAAATGTACGAAGATGGCGGTGTGGAAGATACTGTTGGGGTTGAGGTTGAGGTACTCGATGTCGTAGTACCCCATGAACCCTTTGAAGAAGTCGCTCACCGGGAGAGACAGTCCACGCTCCGCGAACCGCGTGAACATCGGGATCTCGTCCGGATTTCTCTCCATGGGGTACGGATCCCCGGCGGCGGCCCTCCACATGTCCACCTCCTTCTCCCGCAGGAATCCACTGTTGAGAAGGGCCAGCAAGTCTTCAGTCTTCGCCTTGGACTTCTTCCATTCACGGTTTGGATCTGGCCGCGGCGGGGACACCAGCGGCGATGTCCCTGCGGCAGATCCGGTGGCCTCTTCACAGGCCCTCTTCTTTCCGCCGGTGGCCTTCGTGGTCTTCGACGGAGAAGGCTTCATCCTCCAGGTGCATGGTGTCTTCACTCGCATTCGCTTGGGAGCTACGGCGGTGGCTTCCTACGGCGGCGCACCTGGATCTAAGCTCTACTCAGCGGCGGCGGTGAGCACCAATGGCGATTCTTGGCTAGGTCTGCTGGGAATGACTGCAGCTGCGTAGGGTGAAAAACCCTAAGGGTTTTGGCTTCTATTTATAAGTCAATGCGGCCCCTCAACGGTCGGATGGATAAGTTTGCGCTCGGCTGACTCAGCGGCCGCGCGTGACCTTTCAACTTCTACTACTCGACGCGCCTCACCTCGGGGGCTCGGCTACTCCAACTCGACTTCCTGGGAAGCAGCAAGACTCAAGAGCATCTCATGACACATTCTACAAGATGACCCTTCAATTCGAGAGGAAGTACTCGACTCAAGGCTCGGGGGCTCTGTACCACGTGTCCTTCGGTTTTTTCTCCGGATTTTTCGGGATATTCTTGCCAAAACTTCAGATGGACCCTCAGCCAGAGTCTACAACTCAACCTAAGGCTCGGGGGCTACTCCATATGGAGTGCGATTTTGCAATCGCACTTCCATATCAGTTCCGGCTTCAAGACAACACGGGCATTGTTGAAGGCCTTCAAGGGCAGCACTCGAGGACGCTTGAGACTACTCGAGAAGACTTCAGGATTGCTCAAATATCAGCTGGAGTACATTCCAGCTTCGGGATGCTTCGACTACTCTTGAAGACTTTTGACTTGTAGTACTCGGGGACGCTTGAGGACTACTTGTTAAGGCCGTCAAGACTACTTGAAGCTATCCTTCTTGACTACAAAGTACTCGGGGGCTTGTCGTATGGACCTCCCTGGGCCCACTACCTCGGTGGGTACCAGGACCGACTACTCGGTGGGCCCCTGGGACTACCCGACTTGCGCTGCACGGTACCTGATGGCGTGAAGCACAAGAACTACAGAGGAGAAGTACTCGGTTAGGAAGCTGTACATGTCCCGCACTGTATGGATGACTCCTAGACGTACTCGACTAGTACTCTCTCCCTAAACCGACTTGTAACCCTGCCTCCCGGACTATATAAAGGCGAGGCAGGGACCCCTCTCTTCATCATCTCATCTCACGGCGTAAGATTGCATCATCTTGTAATCATACCCAATCAATCCAGAGCTACACAGCATACAGGACGTAGGGTATTACGCATCTCGCGGCCCGAACCTGTCTAAATTGTGTGCCACGTGTCTCTTCCTCGAGTTACCGATCTCGGCGAGGCCACATTCATCTACTTCGGGTACTCCCCTTAGTAGGTTGCCGGTCTAAAACACCGACAGCTTCCGCTTTCCGCTTGTTGCGACCGCCTTGGTTCCCGTTGTTATTGTTGCGACCGCCTTGGTTCCCGCTTTCCGCTTGTAAGCTTGACCTCTAAAGATCTTAGTCGTGAGACCCGTAAACTAACTTTGAACTATCCCTGGTTCCAACCCTGTTTTCTAGTATAGAAAACTAACTTGTTTAAACTGCTTTTGTTTTAAAACCAATTACTTTATTTTCATTATCTAAACTAGTGCTGCTTGTATTTAATATGGAGTTTATTTGGATCTTCTAAATTGGTTCTTATTGATGTTTTCGCATTAGATGAATGCTCGTTATTTATTTCCGCGTCGCATCTCGTGTAAGGTTGAGTTCATGTTTGAAGACTCGAGCTGCGACGACCGAGAAGACCTTCTACCTCAACATTGACCGAGAGGACGCTCAACCTCTACTACTCTACGATGACTACCACGCAGATGTCATGTCACTACCAACCAGGTAGAACTTATGCATGCTATTAGTTGCTACAGCTATATTTATGTTACTTGATTTGATGGATTGCATAGCCTTTTGATTAGCCTTGCCTTGTTATTTGATATATCCTGATTCCTTGCTTTACCTACCTCGGGACTAGCTACAGACCCCTAGCTAGTCCCATATACCAACTATCCATACTTTTGTTGCTTGATTATGGATGGTATTCAGCGGGTGGCTCCGAGATTATGTCGATACATGCAGCAATAATGCTGTAATTACCGACGAGATAAGGAATCTAGCAGCGGGGCCATTGTTCAAGGTTATGTTGACGGTGTATTTTGGTGCACCTAGCATGTTCATTACACTTTGGTTTGGATTTGATTATGGAACTAACCCGCCACTAGGCACACTAATCATATAACAAGTTCATCTTTGTGCATGCATTTGGAAGTGTTATGTTTATGTAGGAAAACATGGACATAAAGGACGGATTCGCAATAAGTTCAAAGGAGCATTCATGGAGTCTTGTTCGTGTTCATGAGCTCGCTGAAATTACTTCCAATGGTGGTGAGGACCGAAGTGCTACGAGGAACACCCCGGGGATTGAAGCGTAAAAGATCAAACTTCATGCAAAGAGAGCCTCCATCTTGATCGCGAGGATAACGGCGTCAAAATCATCCAAGTGGAGGGGGCAAAGTAGATAAGTGCACGAGGACCCACGGAGCAAAAAGGGCGACCGAACCGGGCTGAAAGCGGGCTCGGGCCGGCCGGCCCAGGCGGGCCGGCCCAGCCCACTTCGGGCACCGGTTCGGTCCCGTCTTCCTTGCCCTCGAAGGATCTTCAACCCTAAAACCCCCGACGCGCCGCCAACACAGAGGGGAGGAGTTATTCGCACCAGAAGGCCATCTACAAGCTAGAGAGAGAGGAGGAGGATCTCCGGCGGGAGATCAACCACCTCGAAGGAAGCACCCTCTCGTGGAGAAGAAGGAAGACACCGGCGGAAGGGAAACCATGATCAACGGTGCCATGATCAGCACCTTGATGGGGTAATCTTCTCATTCGTCCATGGGTTGTAATCGATATTGAGATGTAATCGCACTTTGTCGGATTATCTGTCTATCATCTTGTGTTGAATATACTTTAAAGCTTAAGGCTTGCAACCGTGCCGTAGAGGGAGTACGAGCTCCAATGCTTCCTTGGATCCATTTAATACGCCGTGGCCATCAAAGGTCTAGTCATGAATACCTTCGCGTAGTGACAGTACGAGAGGAGGGAAAGGGCGAAACCGTGGTCACATCCCCGATAGATTAGATTGGTTTTCATGTCTTTAAGCGATTGCATGCTCTAGTATCGTAGACCCGTGGGCGAGTGTCTTCTATCTTGATCGTTTATCATTCTCTCTAGTGTAGTTTAGTGTTTTCTAGTATAATAGTAGTTAGGGTTTTAGTAGGCGGTGTGTCGTTGTTGATCGAACGCTTGTAATCCCCTTGCTCCGCGGATTGACAAGAACCTTGGGAATCCCGTGGTGAAAAAGGTGTGGGGTCCGTACGCTTGCGGATCGTAGAGGGATACGTCTTTTATCCGTCAACAAGCCCCTTTTTCTGGCGCCGTTGCCGGGGAGCAAGTTAGTTTACATCGTTTGATTTGCATCTAACTTAGTTTTATATTTTAGTTTATCTTTTATTTGCTATAACTAACATATATTTTCCAGAAAAACACTTGTTTCTTTTTTTTGTTTTTATCTTATTGTCTAGATGGAGTTCGTTAATCAACCCGTGGAAGAACCGGAGAAATCATTAAGGGATTACGCTAGCCCTCGATGTGAAGACATAAAGGTACAAGAGTCGGATTCGAAGCTCGAAGCGACCAAGTATGAAATTAAATCCAAGATCATGAAGATGGTGGCGGAAAACCCATTTGAAGGGATGGTTACGGAGAACCCATATAGACACATAAGGGATTTCACGACAATATGCAACACGGTGCGTCAAGAAGGAGTTCCCGATGAATGGTTCAAATGGAATCTCTTTCCCTACTCACTTGCCGGCAAAGCAAAGACACGGTATTCGGTTGCGTCCTTTGAAGTTGAAGGCAATTGGAACAAGTTGACAAAGAAGTTTTGCGAGAAGTTCTTTCCAATGAGCAAGGTTCAACATCTAAGGAGGCAAGTGATCAATTTCATGCAAGGAGAAGAGGAAGGGATAGACCAAGCCTGGGATAGGTTTAATGAATTAATCGAACAAGGACCAAAACTCGGCTTCACCGTGACGTACTCTTGCATACATTTTTCTTTTCCCTAACCCCTAGTTGCATGCGACACGTCGAAATGTGTGCGGTGGGGATCTCATGGAGAAAACACTCACGGAAGCCGCCCAACTTCTACAAAAAGTTAGTAAAGCGGCTGCCATGCGAAGAGATTGGGAAACAAGACTTGCGGAAGAGCCGAATTCAATTCAAGGAAGAAAAAGCTTGCTGATTTTTCTAAAGAGGCAACCCCGAAGTCACAAAAGAGGAGCCAATCATGGAAAAGCTTGAACAAGAACACATTAAGTCAAGAACTACACCAGACGTCGACTTCGCCGCACCAAATGAGACGAACAAGAGAAGCATGTCAAGCGCGAAGCCACTAAGGGAGTTCGAGCCAATGGATTGGGTTCCTATTGATTACGGAGAAGTATTCGACAAGAGAAGACCGTTCCCTAATCAAAAGGGAATGGCAAGAGGATTGGAAGTGGATTTCCCACCGGAGAAGAAAGCTGAAAATTCATACGACTTCGAAACCACCGGTGAGATTTTTGAAAAGCTCTTTGGAGATGACGTGGTGGATCCGGAACATATTGCCGAGGTGAAGAGAATCATGGGGATCAAGCCCGAAGCATCACCATACGCTCGCCTTGCTGAAATTTATTCGATCGGATCCGAAGAAGAAGAGAAGATGACGCCGCACTTGAGTTGCGAAATCAACGGAGTTCCATGCAAAGCTTTATGCGACATCGGAGCCCAAGTAAGTGTTCTATCTTCTAAGATTTACGATAAAGTTCAATACCACAACCTAGACTTAGCTCCAACATCAACGAAATTAATTATGGGAGATGGTAGAACTATCAAACCTCTAGGTATTGCTTGCAACATGAAAGTAAAAATCTCTAGAAACTACATACCAACCGATTTCTTTGTTATTGATGCTTACCATAGTAATTCTGATCATATAATCTTAGGTAGGCCTTTTCTTAAGTTGGTTGATGCCGTGTTAGATGCCGGAGAAGGCAAAGTAACAATGAACCTTAATGGAACAAAGTACACATATAACTTTCTTCGTGCTTCTAAACACCTTACTCCTTTTCCTCCCGAAGATGAAGAAATAGAAGAGATAGATAGTCTTTGTTTTGTTGAAACCCTTAGAGACCCGCTCCAAAGAGCGATGGAAAATCAAATTAGTAATCAACAAGATGAAGAACTAGAGGAAGCAACAAAAGGCTTAGAGCCGCATGATGGTAGCGTGGAGGAAGAGAAGTTCGAAGACATAGGAGAAATCAAACCCGAGGAGCCACAAGTGCCCGAAGTAGACCTTAAACCTTTGCCCAAGGGATTAAAATATGAATTTTTGGGCCCGGACAAAACCTATCCGGTCATTGTGAGCGACGAGTTGAGCCCCGAAGAAAATGAAGCGTTGCTGATTTTATTAAAAAAACATAGGAAGGTGATTGGATATTCAATTAATGATCTCAAAGGTATTAGCCCAGCCTTTTGCACTCATCGTATACCAATGGAAGACCAATGTAAGCCTGTAGTGGACCATCAAAGGAGGCTAACCCATGCCATGCGAGAGGTAGTAAAGAAAGAGGTTATCAAGTTACTTGATGCCGAATCATCTACCCGGTTCCACATAGCGAATGGGTGAGCCGGTACATTGTGTACCGAAGAAAGGAGGTTTGACCGTGGTGAAGAATGAGAAGAACGAATTGATACCGCAAAGAACCGTGACCGGGTGGCGGATGTGTATTGATTACCGTAAGCTTAACAAAGCGACGAAGAAAGATCACTTCCCCCTACCGTTCATAGACGAGATGCTCGAGAGGTTAGCAAACCACGCTTATTTTTGCTTTCTCGATGGATACTCGGGCTTCATGCAAATTCCCATTCACCCGGAAGATCAACATAAGACAACATTTACGTGTCCTTACGGAACGTTTGCATATAGGAGGATGCCCTTCGGCCTATGCAACGCTCCGGCCTCTTTTCAACGTTGCATGATGGCCGTGTTTTCGGAATTCATCGAAGAAATTGTTGAAGTGTTTATGGATGATTTTTCCGTTTACGGGAAGACGTTCATGGATTGCTTAGCAAACATAGAAAAGGTCCTTACAAGGTGTGCGGAGGTAGATTTGGTTTTAAATTGGGAAAAGTGCCACTTCACGGTTAAGCAAGGAATAGTGCTCGGACATGTTATATCCGAGAGAGGAATTGAAGTGGACAAGGCTAAGGTAGAGACGGTTGAGCAACTCCCACCTCCTACGGATGTTAAGTCCTTAAGGAGCTTTCTAGGCCATGCCGGATTCTATAGAAGATTTATAAAGGACTTCTCGAAGATCACTAAGCCTTTAACACACCTTCTTCAAAAGGATGTGGCTTTCGACTTTGATGAGAAGTGTCTAGCGGCATTCCGGACCTTAAAAAAGGGTTGGTGAGTGCTCCCATCATCCAACCTCCGGATTGGAGCAAACCTTTCGAGATCATGTGTGACGCAAGTGACTACGCCGTAGGCGCGGTCTTGGGACAAAGAAAGGAAGGCCGAGTTCACGCCGTTTACTACGCTAGCAAAACTCTTAGTGGGGCACAATTAAATTACGCTACTACGGAAAAAGAATTGCTAGCGGTGGTATTCGCTTTCGAAAAATTCAGATCTTACATCGTGAACTCGAAAGTCATTGTTTACACCGATCACGCAGCCATAAAGTTTATCTTGGCTAAGAAGGAAGCTAAACCACGTTTGATTCGTTGGATCCTTCTTCTCCAAGAGTTCGATTTTGAAATTCGTGATAAAAAGGGGGTGGAAAATGTTGTGGCTAATCATTTGTCTAGGATGAATCGTGGGCAAGATGATAAAGAGCCCATAGAAGATAAGATGAGAGATGACCACCTCTATAGAGTGCTTGATAAAGATACTTGGATGATCGACATCATTCGAGCAATTCGAAAGATGCCCCTCGATCATCTAGACAAAAACACTCAAAGGAAGATAATTTCCGAAAGTAAGAAATATTTTTGGGATGCACCATACCTCTTCAAACTTGGCAATGATGGAGTGATGAGAAGATGTGTGCCAAGAGAAGAGAGGCTTGAGATTCTAAGGAAGTGCCACTCGGCGGAGTACGGTGGACACTATAGCCATTTTCGAACCGAAGCAAAAGTATGGTCGAGCGGATTCTATTGGCGGAGATGCATGAAGATACTAAAAGATATGTTGCGTCATGCCCCGAATGCCAAAGAACCGGAAACATCTCTCAAAGAAATTCTATGCCTTTGAAATACAACTTGCAAATCGACATATTCGATGTATGGGGCATAGACTTCATGGGGCCTTTTAAAAACTCATTTGGATTCGAGTATATACTTGTTATGGTCGATTATGTATCCAAGTGGGTAGAGGCTATACCATGTCGTAAAGCTTCCACGGAGGAGTCCATCACTATGATCAAGAACGTGATTTTTCCCCGTTTCGGTACACCGAGAATCTTGATAAGTGATGGAGGAACTCATTTCACCGGGAAGAACTTCAAAAAGTGCTTGTCCAAGTTGGGAATTGAGCATAGGGTCTCCACGGCCTATCACCCACAAACCAACGGACAAGCGGAGACGTCAAATAGGCAATTAAAAAGCATACTTAACAAAACCATAGAGAAGGGAGGCAAGGATTGGTCAAAGAAATTAGACGGAGCTTTATGGGCTTATCGAACGGCGTTTAAAACACCGATAGGTATGACCCCTTATCAATTCGTCTATGGAAAAGCTTGCCACCTTCGGTTGAGTTAGAACATAAAGCCTATTGGGCGATTAAAGAGATGAACCTTGATCTCGATGCCGCGGTGGTGAAACGGAGAATTCAAATAAGCGAGCTAGAGGAGTTGAGGTTGAAAGCTTATGAAAACGCAAGCATATACAAAGAGAGAATCAAAAGGTGGTATGATAAAAGATTGAAGAAAAAAGAATTTAAAGAAGGAGATAAGGTCCTCCTCTACAATTCGAGGTTTAAAACCTTCGGAAAGGGGAAATTGCAGAGCAAGTGGGACGGGCCTTATGTTGTGCATTCGGTGTTCTCCAACGGAGCGGTAACCATTATGGATATAAACGGCGATCAATTTGTGGTGAATGGACAGCGGCTTAAGGTTTACTACGAACCCGACGTAGTGCCCATTCATCATGTTGACGTCTTTACCATGGAGGAAGAGCCCGAACGTCCCGCCTAGGACGAAAAACAAGGCACCAACTTCTCGTAAATAATTTTTCTTTTAGCTTTTCGGAGTTTTTCGCGAAGATTAATCGGGCCAACTTTTTCCCATGGGCCGAGGGAAGAAAAAAAATAGGGCGGTGTGCAAAAACCGGACCGGCCCGCCCCGCGGGGTGGGTGGGCCGGCGCGCCGATCGGATCGGCCCGGGGGTGGCCCGATGCCCGATGTCCCCGAATTTCGCCCGAATTGCTCCTTTTTGACTTCCTTGTTTGGTCGGAAAATTTTAAGGGAAGTGTAAAAAAGGAAAATAAGGTTCCCGGTGGCTTTTCTCTCGGGACTATATATTTGGCCGAATTGGGAGCTCGAGAATCAAACCTTTCAAGCAATGTGTTGCACCCTTGTAGCGACCATTGAGCCTCCAAAAAGCTTAGAGTTGAAGGTAGAAGCCAAGAAGCCATCGATGGAGGAGGCGATGCGATGCGAGGTCAAGCTACCCGTCAAGAGGACCGCACGTATCCGTTGCGGAGGACGTGTCCCGACCGGAGCTCTTGCATCTCGCAACCCCGTCAAAGGAGAGAAGGTCCCTACACCGTTCGAAGGTCGGCACGCCTCCAAGGCATCAAGCGCAAGGATTACAAGGAGGTGTCGCCGGAGCCTAAGGATTATGGGGATAGCGACTACTCCGACGATCGTAGCCCGAGCTCGTGGGCGGCCGCCGGTAGAGACGATGACGATTGGGGGCGAGCGGCCCTATGAAAGGACTCCCGAGGGCCCCAACGGCGACGGCAACGGCGGTGGCGAAGGCGACAACAATGGAGGTGGCGACGACGGTGGTGACAACGGTGGAGATTATGGCGACGACGACCCCTTCGGATTGCATCCGGTGTGCTGTCGAGTTTGCCGTCAATCCATCGCGGATCTCTACACGTCGGCCGACGAATGTTTCGAAGCCATGGAAGCGATGAAGCAGCGTATGGAGGACTTGGAGCGCGTAGTTGAAGATGATTACAAGTTCCTTAACCGTAACGTGCGCAAACTTTTCGGCATGGTTGGAAACATGAGAGGCAAGTGGTGCAAAGCTTGCTCGGAGTACCACTAGATCTAGTTTTCCCCTTTGGTTTTTGTAAGATACGACGAGGACGTCGTATGTTTTAAGTGTGGGGGAGAGCTAGCTCGCTAGCCTTAGCTTTTGAACTTCAAGTTTATGTTCGGTTTAATCTTCGTGTGAGAGTCTTAGTGTTTTAATGAGTCTTTAGTTTTTGAGTCTGTTTTAAAATTTTTGCAAGTGTCTTAAATTAGTGTTGAGTCAAGAAAACCAAATAAAAAGAGTCTTATATATATCTTTGTGTTTTATGTATTGTTTATCTTTATTTACTTGTTTGTTTAATCTTCGATTCTTGATATATGAACACAAGTATGTGGTTTGAAAAACGTTTACCGTGGTGCTTAGTGGAATCGCTACTACTTAAAGTACCCATACCGCACTTCGATCTTGAGCTTCACATGCTAGTTGTGCTATGTTCGATGCTAAAAATTGGAGGATTTCAGTTCTGAAAATTATATTAAAACCCTTGTAATAAAGGTTAGCAAAACCTCTTTTTCCAAGATGAGAGTAAGAAAAAAATTCCTATCCAAAGGCAAGTTTATTTTTTTCGCTCCACCATAAGTGTGATTAGCACGATGAGTTAGGCTAGGACCCTTCTCTCTTGGTGAGTTTTAATTTCGAGCAATGATCATGTCCTTGTGCTTATCTTTTGTTGCTAGCCTCGTCATATATTCAGTCCATGACTTTCGCAACGAAAGTCATGAATACCGCTGGATTCCATACCCAACCCTATACATCTCTTTTGTACATCGTATTCCTTGAACACAACCTATTTTCAAAGTTTCGTCTCGTCTCTAGCATGATTTATTTAAAAAAATTCAGATTGTATGCATGCGAGAAAAGGGAGAATTGAAAGCTTTGAAAAGTTGTCAAGAGAGAGAAAAATAAAGAGAAAAAGTATGTGTATGGAAAAGAAAGAAAGAAAGAAAGAAAAATCATATGTGAATGAAAGAAGAAAAGAAAAAGAGAGAAAGATGAGTTAGCAATGAAGATATGAGAGGGATGGATCAAGTGAAAGAAAAAAAAATAATAAAGTGTAAGGAAGGATGTCACGTTGATTGTGAGACGAAACTTTTACTCTATTTCCAACCATGTGCAATCCGACAACGAGGACATCATTGGTGCCTTGAAGTCACAATTTTCTTTTGCCCTTGCACATGTCCACCATTCTAAATCTTCTCATCCTTGATATCCCTACATATGGTTAATTCTCATGATCATTGGCTTTGAAAGGTAGACAACCATTAGAGGAAGTTCTTAGTTTGACAATACTTGTGTTGATTGCGCTAGCCCTACCTATAGCTCCACTTTACATGATATATGAGAGATTAATGGGAGGTGAGAGTTTTATAAAATTTGGTTAGGATAGACATTTCATATGAGTGACTTGAGAGAGCTTGGAGAAAGGTTTTTGTCTAATACTTGTTGCAGGAATTTTTGTTTTGAAAACCATAAAAACCCTCCGATGGAAGCAAAGAAGTAAGTATGGCTGAAATTGAAAGCTTCGAGTGAAGAGTTTGAGTTGTGGGGTAAATCTTGACGTGGTAAAAATTCTAAACGCCCATGTTTATGTTTGATTATCGTTACTTTGTGTTTATGTATTAAAGATGAAGGGATTGACTAACTTGTGAAGAAGGATAAGTGGTACACGATTACACTCCTTGGACGAAGTTCTTTTACGAGTACTTGCTCGAGGACGAGCAAGAGCTAAGTGTGGGGGAGATGTTGACGGTGTATTTTGGTGCACCTAGCATGTTCATTACACTTTGGTTTGGATTTGATTATGGAACTAACCCGCCACTAGGCACACTAATCATATAACAAGTTCATCTTTGTACATGCATTTGGAAGTGTTATGTTTATGTAGGAAAACATGGACATAAAGGACGGATTCGCAATAAGTTCAAAGGAGCATTCATGGAGTCTTGTTCGTGTTCATGAGCTCGCTGAAATTACTTCCAATGGTGGTGAGGACCGAAGTGCTACGAGGAACACCCCGGGGATTGAAGCGTAAAAGATCAAACTTCATGCAAAGAGAGCCTCCATCTTGATCGCGAGGATAACAGCGTCAAAATCATCCAAGTGGAGGGGGCAAAGTAGATAAGTGCACGAGGACCCACGGAGCAAAAAGGGCGACCGAACCGGCCGAAGCGGGCACGGGCCGGCGGCCCGGGCGGGCCGGCCCGGCCCACTTCGGGCACCGGTTCGGTCCCGTCTTCCTTGCCCTCGAAGGATCTTCGACCCTAAAACCCCCGACGCGCCGCCAACACGAGAGGGGAGGAGTTATTCGCACCGAGAAGGCCATCTACAAGCTAGAGAGAGAGGAGGAGGATCTCCGGCGGGAGATCAACCACCTCGAAGGAAGCACCCTCTCGTGGAGAAGAAGGAAGACACGGCGGAAGGGGAAACCATGATCAACGGTGCCATGATCAGCACCTTGATGGGGTAATCTTCTCATTCGTCCATGGGTTGTAATCGATATTGAGATGTAATCGCACTTTGTCGGATTATCCGTCTATCATCTTGTGTTGAATATACTTTAATGCTTAAGGCTTGCAACCGTGCCGTAGAGGGAGTACGAGCTCCAATGCTTCCTTGGATCCATTCAATACGCCGTGGCCATCAAAGGTCTAGTCATGAATACCTTCGCGTAGTGACGAGACGAGAGGAGGGAAAGGGGCGAAACCGTGGTCACATCCCCGATAGATTAGATTGGTTTTCATGTCTTTAAGCGATTGCATGCTCTAGTATCGTAGACCCGTGGGCGAGTGTCTTCTATCTTGATCGTTTATCATTCTCTCTAGTGTAGTTTAGTGTTTTCTAGTATAATAGTAGTTAGGGTTTTAGTAGCTGGTGTGTCGTTGTTGATCGAACGCTTGTAATCCCCTTGCTCCGCGGATTGACAAGAACCTTGGGAATCCCGTGGTGAAAAAGGTGTGGGGTCCGTACGCTTGCAGATCGTAGAGGGATACGTCTTTTATCCGTCAACAGGTTACAAGATACGAAGGAATGAATATCAATGGATACACGTTCTACACCATGACCCATGATAAAAAGAGTGTCTATCAAAATAGTGGTGTGCGTGTACGAGCCGTCGTCGACAGTCATGGCGATGATGATGACACGGAGACAGACACATATTATGGTCAGTAGAGGAGATATGGGAGCTTGATTATGTAGGATTTAAGGTAACCTTGTTTCGGTGTAGATGGGTCACCAATGGGAAGAGAGACAAATATGGTTATGTTAGTGTTGATCTCCAGGTCTTTGGTTCCAAAAACGAACCGTTTGTCTTCGCCAACCATGTTGAGCAAGTGTTCTATGTACCTGACCTTGCAAAGAAGAACTGGTTTGTGGTTATGCCTAGAAATAAGGATTGTGGGGATTGAAAATGTTGTTGAGGAGGAGGAATACAACCAATTTGACGAAATTCCATCCTTTGACACTTCATACAAGCCCCAACTCTTTGGAACTAACAAAACACCGTACTTGCGAAGTGACCATAGTGAAAAAAATCCATATACAGAAATCAAGGAAGAAAAAGCAAGCCTGATTTCTGCTGAATCCTTTTTGTAATGCCGGAGGATGTGTCTATTGGTGGAAATGGAATCCATTTTGTAATATAAAGGATGTGATGTATTGGTGAAATTTCAATCCTTTTTGTACTATATGGGATGTGGTGGAATTTTAATCCTGCTTGTAATATATTATGCCTAAGATACTATATATATTCTATTTATATTCTACTTCAGTTCAGTAACGGGCGTTAATATCATAGAGACGAGGATTAGCCAACTCGAGTCGCCTAAGTTGCGGGCAAGAGATGAGGATTAGCCAACCTGCGTCGCCTTTGTTATGGGCAAGATATGCGAAATCACGAACAGATTACATCGAAAGAGACACGGATTAGCCAGCCCTCGTCGGCTTGTTTTTCAAGCTTTGCAAGTGAGTAGGTAAATCATACAAAAAATTGTACTGCACAAAGATAATCACACAAGCATGTCTCTTGAGATGCAAAATCACACACAGATTACAGTCATCATTGATACATCAGAACAAGGATACAATGCGGGAATATCTTCATGACGAGATATGCAAAATCACACACACACACACACACACACACATCGATCTTTCTCGCAGGTTGATCTTGCTCGCAGGTCGTCGATCTTGCTGCATGTGGTCATCGAACAAGCTCCATTTCTGCTGACGGCTTAGAGACTTGATTCCTGGCATGACTAATTAAAGAAAGCTTCTGTCTTGCAACCCTAATTTTGGTTTGCAAGACAGAAGCTTTCCTTAATTATGCTCATCTTACAAGGAAAAATAATGAGATATGCTCCATCCCGATTCTGGCTGCTTCCTCATCTTACAAGTGAACATAAGAGAAAGATACAGAGAGGGTGGAAACATATCCTTTAAAAAATCCCTCCTCCTGGAGGAGAAGGGGAAAGCAAAAGGAAGCCAAGTGTGACGAAAAAGCTGCAGCAGGCTTTCCGTCGGCTTGTTCATCCTGATGCCAAGAGGTTTTGGGCTACCTTCCCCGGACACGGCTGCGAGCAAGGGGTATGTCACAAGGATTCTTCTGGCAGCGGTGTTCGAGGGATGAGCAACCCAATAATCCCCTGTGAGACATGGGTACCCCTGGGTCCCCACCGACCAGGCTCACAGCCGTCCCCGACAAGTGGGTCCGACCTACCAGAAGACTCGCCGACCTGTCAGTGGGCCCAACCGACCTAGTTGGCAGCCCATACGACCTCCTGAAAACCTTCCAGAAGATCCCCCAGACGACCTAATCCATCACGACCTCAAGACTTGGCGTACAAGACAAAGACCTCGGTGGACTTTGCCCAAAGCAGATCAATGGGATATGGCAAGATGTGTAACGTAGACTTAGGTCTCCTGGACGTAACCGACCAAGAGTCTGGGACCGACCTCGTCTGCTGGCCAATATAAGGTGGACGAGGCGACCCTTGTACTCACCCCCGACCAATCCTCAAGCAATCTACACCGACAACTGGACGTAGGGTATTACTCTCCGGAGGCCCGAACCAGTATAACTCGCCGAGTTCTCTGTGGTCTACGTACTCCTGTGCGACCTTCGAGTTCTTAGCTTTAGACTCCTCCCTACCAAACAAATAAACCACAGGGATTAACACCCCCCGTGGGCTGTCCAGATCTCACCATCTGACAGTTGGCACGCCAGGTAGGGGCTGAGTCAAGGTTCTTCGTGCAACTCGATGGCTTCGACCAACGGTGTCATCTTCCCGGAAAGCATGGCGGACATCCTCGCCAACCCCATCGACATTTTCTTTGGCTCGATGCCAGCGACATCCGCCGCTCCAGCCACTTGCTTCGTCATCGAGGGCAACGCGGTCACCACCAGCCAGCAGATTGAAGCAGATCTGTCGAAGAACACCCACCCACTCCTAGCGACCTGATCGCCGGGATAGATCGTGTCCAGGGCATGCTCTCTGACATAATCAAAGTCTGTGAGCGCGTCAAACACCCTCGCACGACTCCTTTGACCTCTAGCATGCCTCTTGCCCTGCGCAACGCTGCTCACGTAGCTTCACGCTACATGAAATGCATGATCCAGATCAAATCTGGACCCAACTCTCAAGATCGTGGAAGCCGCGGGAATCACCTCGATCAAACCTGTCCTATCCACGAGAAGTCCAAACACACCGCACGCCAGTGTCGTGTCCTCAAGAAGTTTCGCCAACCTCTTACTGCGGCCCACCGCTGCCGGTTGAACCAAGAGTCGTCTCTGGACTGCCTTGCGTTCCAGGTCGCCCACATAGTGATCTCCCTGAATTATTCGAGAGAAGAGTTCGATACCCTATATCGCCAGATCTTGGCCGTCTCTGCGGATGTACCACCGCAAGATGGAGAAACAGACGAGCAACGCCAAGAACGCGAGAACGCCAATGCTGCCAGAACCGTCTGACGACAACAAGAGCTCGCTACTGCCCCAGGTGTAGGCCAACAACCGGCTAACGCCGGACAAGTCAACGCCAACGTTAGGCAACAAGCACCTGCAGCACCAGCCACCCCACAGCAGTGACGCCAAGATGATCCACCTCGCGCCAACAGACTGCGTGCGCGAGACCTCCTCAGGGACTTCGAGCGTGATGGACTCAAAGTTTACAATTCACCACAAACGAACTTGGGAGCCGCTCTTGCCACTCTGAATCACCTCGAAGATTTCCCAATGGTCCGACGCCTCCAAGCCAATGTCTGCGTCGTAGCTGCTCAGATCAAAGAAAGAGGTCCTGGATACAGCAGATCCGCGGCAAGTTCCTACTCCAGAAGTAGATCGGAGCGCCCGTGCCAGCGACGTCATAGCCAGGGTCCCCTCGACCCGATGGCTGAAAAAGGACGAGGCGGAAACGAAGTAGCGCAGCCGGTCAATCCCGCTGCCAATGCTGCATCCAATGCTCCAGCCAACCCTGAGGCTAATGCCCTAGCAAACGACCCGGCCAATGCCGCTGGTAACGTCGTGAACAACGCAGCCAATGCTGCTAATGTTCAGGCAAATGTCGCTCCGAACCCTAGACACAATGCAGGAGCTCAGCCTCCTCTGGTCCAGGCCAATTGTGCAGAAGGCAGCCAGCGTCACCGCATAAGAGATGAAGTCGAGATAGTCCGACGTGCTAACTACGACCGTGAGCACGGGGTCCTGACGCCCTTGACGCCAACAACCCGATCCAAGCTACAGATCTCCGGATCATGCATGACCAGGAACTCCTGCGACGTGCCATTGAGAAGTACGACGGTCGCTCCGACCCGAGTATATGGCTCAAGACGTACAACATAGCGGCGCGTGCCTCTGGAGGCAATGAAGACCACATGGCGGGATACTTCCCCCTCGTGATGGGCAAGGCACCACTCATGTGGCTCGACAATCTCCTAGCAGAATGCATCACTGTCGGTGCTTTAGACCGGCAACCTACCAAGGGGAGTACCCAAGGTAGATGAATGTGGCCTCGCCAAGATCAGTAACTCGAAGGAAGAGACACGTGGCACACAGTTTAGACAGGTTCGGGCCGCGAGGTGCGCAATACCCTACGTCCTGTATGGTGCGTAGCTCTGGATTGATTGGGTGTGTTTACAAGATGATGCGCATGTCAGGGAGAAGGGTCCCTGCCTCGCCTTATATAGCCCGGGAGGCAGGGTTACAAGTCGGCTTGAGGAGAGAGTACTAGTCGGGTACGTCTAGGAGTTCTCTACATAGTACAGGACATGTATACCTTCCTATCCGAGTACTTCTCCACCGTAGTCCTTGCGCCCCACGCCATCAGGTGTCGTGTGGCACAAGCCGAGTAGTCCCAGGGGGCCACCGAGTAGTCGGTCCTGGTACCCACCGAGGTAGTGGGCCCAGGGAGGTCCATACGACAAGCCCCGAGTACTTTGTAGTCGAGTAGGATAGTTTCGAGTAGTCTTGATGACCTTGACGAGTAGTCCTCAGGCATCCCCGAGTACAACAAGCCAAAAGTTTTCAAGAGTACTTGAAGCATCCCGAGGCTGGAAGGTACTCCAGCTGATCCTTGAGTAGTCATGAAGTCTTCTCTAGTAGTTCCCAAGCGTCCTCGAGTTCTTCTCTTGAAGGTTTTCAATAATACTCGCGTTGTCTTGAAGAAGAAACCATATGGAAAATGCGATTCGAAGAATCACATTCCATATGAAATGTAGCCCCCAAGCCTTAGGTTGAATCGTAGATTCAAGCTGAGGGTCAGTCTGAAGTTCTTCCAAGATTATCCCGCAAAATCCGGAGAAAAAACCGAAGGACACGTGGCACGGAGCCCCCGAGCCTTGAGTCAAGTACTTCCTCTCAAATAGAAAGGTCATCTTGATTGTAGAATGTGTTCTGAGTTGCTCTTGAATCTTATCGCCACCCAGGAAGTTTAGCAGACGTAGTCGAGCCCCATCAATGGAGTGTGTCGACTACTGGAAGATGAAGAGTCAGGCGGTCGCCGCTGAGTCAGCTGTCGATACTTATCCATCTGGCCATTGCAGCGCCGCCGGTTGGGTTATAAATAGAGGCCAAAACTCTTAGGGTTTTCCATTCCCCACATTCGCAGCCGTTGAAATAGATCTAGCCAAGAGTCCAGCCACCCGTGCCACTGCTGCCGCGCCGTAGTCTGCAGATTCACGCGCGCCGCCGCAGCTCACCACCAGTGAAGCCCCCGAGCGGATGCGAGTGAAGACCCGGTGCACTTGGAGGATGAAGTCTTCCCTGTCCAAGAGCATGAAGACTGGTGCCGGCGCCAGGAAGAAGAGATCCCGCGATGAGGCAGAGGGATCTGCCCAGGGGTCAACGCCGCCGACATCTCCCCCGCGTGAAGAAATCCAAGGCGAAGACCGAAGATTTGTTGGCGCTGGTGAATAGTGGGTTCCTCCGAGAGAAGGAGATGGACATGTGGCGCGCCGCCGCGGGCTACCCGTACCCGATGGAGAAGAACCCCAACGAGGTCCCCATGTTCGCCCGGTTCGTGGAGCGCAGACTAGCACTCCCAGCGAGCGACTTCTTCAAGGGTCTCCTCAAGTACTATGGTATCAAGTACTTGAACTTGAACCCTAATGGAATTTTTCACGTCTCCGTCTTCGTCCACATTTGTGAAGCCTTCGTGGGGATCAAACCCCACTGGATATTGTTCTAGAAATTCTTCTATGTGAAGCCACAGCTGAGCGCCAACGACCCACGAGTAGTCGGAGGAGCCGACATTCAAATGCGTGAAGACGCCGCCGACCAGTACCTGTCGTACAAGCTCATCAACTCGAACCAAGACTGGAAGGCCAAATGGTTTTACATCACGAACCACCACCCGGAGCCGCCGAAGCCCAGCGGGAAACAGCCGAAGCATCAGGCATGGTGGAACACCGAGCCGACGATGCAGGAGGGTATCCAACTACCCGAGCTGTTGCAGAAGATTAAGGCTCTGCGAGAAGCCGGCCTGAGGGCCGAACAAGTGGCCTTCAGCTTAATGAAGAGGAGGGTGCAGCCACTGATGGAACGCGACACCCTCGGGTACCAGTACACCGGCGACGGGGACACGTCAAGGATGCCTGGCAATGAAGTCGATGATGAAGACATTGTCGAGAGGCTAGGCAGGTTATTCAAGGATATGCCACCGTACACACCCTGCCCAGTCCCTGAGTACTCCACAGCTCATCCGCCAAACGAGGTTAGTAGCTAATGACCTCTGTCTTCGAGTACTGATTTGATTGAAGCAGTCGCACTAACCCAAGTCGTTTACTGCAGGATGACATTGCGAAGTTTGTCTCCGACCCAGCTCCCCCTCCTCGACTTGTAGATATTCCCGAGGAGGGAAAGGGCAAGGCCAAGGAATGCCGTGAAGTTGGCGCGAGTGACGACACCATCACCATTGAAGATTCCACCGACGAGGAGGATGGGGAGACGCTCCAGGAGTGGTTTCAGCTGCGGTCCAGGTTCAGCCGACCTGGGCTGCCCAATGTCCCCCTTATCGATGATCCACCGACTAGCCTAGAGGCTAGCCTCCCTGCGTCGCCGAGGAGGCCGCGCAATGTGGCGCGCAAACGTGTCGCCAAAAAGTTGAAGGTGACAAAGAATGCGTCTCAAGAGGTGGGTTCCTCGAGTAGAGTAGTCGAGTACTTGTCTTGAGATACTTGTATGCTGACAATTGAACTCCTTGTTCTCACAGGAGATTCCATCATTCGACCTCGTCGATCTAGGGGAAGGAGATGACTGGGACATGGTGGGCGAGACGACTGAAAGAAGCCACAGTTCAGCCCCCACCGTAGAAGAGCTTGTGTCGCAGATGACACAGCAGACGACTAGAGTTGTCGAGCCGCAAGTGCAGGCTGTGGAGAGTAGGCCAGAGACTAGCGCGACTACTGGGACCGAAGAACCAGTAGTAGCTCAAGCTGAAGAAGAGGCGCACGCGGAAGCCGGGCTCGTCGATTTTGCCAGCTTACTTGGCGCTCCGACCGTGACTGTTGTCCGGTCTATCTTGTAAGTGAAGTCCATCCCTGAGTAGTATATGGAATTGAGTAGTTGTGTTTGGCTGACCACTCTATGTTTACTGTGCAGGAAATCGACTGATATGTCCTGGGAAGGAGATGAACCCAGTGCGGCAGTAGCTGAAGAAATTCCGACGCTTGCTGTCGAGGAAGCCACTCCCCTCCCACAGGGCGAAGTCGTGGCGCCGGGCGCAGAAGCTACGCCGCCGGAGGCCACTCTAGTAGAAGGTAAGTAGACCACGATGGGACCGTCTGCCCTGTGTAGTAGTCATAGCCCCCAGATACTGATATCTTGTGGCTTGTGTTTGATAGGAGCACAAGTCGAGGGAGCCGCAATCCCCGAAGCCGTGCTGGTAGAAGGCGTCGTGCTTGAAGCCGAGGTGATCACAGGATCAACATCCAGACCGGCGGAAACACCAGCCCCTGAGATCACAGAAGAAGTGCATGACGATGCACTGCCAGAGACGAGCATGGACGTAGTCGTCCGGTCGCCGGAAATCCAGGATGCGGACCCTATCCATTCCGCGACGATGTCGGAGACCGCAGCGGCTAGTTGTGACGGGATTGAGCTTCTAGCAGATGACCTGATCAACCCGACGACAGTGGCCCGCAACTTGGAGTCGATGCGCAGGGCTGAGCAATGGATGAAGGTACGTGATGGTACCCTTGAGTAGTCGAATTCCAGCAGAACTGAATACCCAAGTAATAATTGTTGCCTTGTGCAGGATGTCATGGAGAGATCCCGACAGAAATTCGATATGTTCCAGGGGTATGGTGATACAGTGCTCCAGGCGGAAGCGTTGGAGAAGGAACTAAACAAGGCCAGGAAGCACTCCGCCATGCTGCAGTCCAAGCTCGATGGTGCCTTCGCCCAGTACCACAATGAGGTACAAGACATGCAAGCGAAGAGCGATGAATTGGTCTGCGAGAACAAGTCGTTGCGCCAAAAGAACAAGGGTATGCCGGTGTTAGCCTTTCGAGTGCTTATTGAGAGTACCCTGTAGTAGTCTGACATCCCCCACTGGGTTGTTTGTAGATATTGAGGCTCGAGTGGAACAGCTGAAGGCATCAGAGATCGATATGAAGAACTTCTACCGAAAGAAGGAAGCCCGCAAGGTACTTGAGTATGATTATAAGCAGCTGGACCATGAGTGTAATACGCACATGGAGCTTCGGATCACCTCAGATCATGACCTTGTCAACTGCTATAAATCTCTGCAGAAGCTTAATGAAGACTGCAAGAGGTTGCGGGGGCAGCTCAAGGAACTTGAAGAAGCCGCACTTCCCATCACGAGGCTGCTGGTGCCACACCCGGGTGGGCCAAAGATAGCTCCTTTGGTTGACCGGCTGAAGAAAGCCCCCAGTCGGCTGGCGACTTATGTCAAGCATCTGGTGAAGTCCATCCCGAAGCAGGTCTTGGCGTTCATGAAGTCGTACTTCCCCAAGGCTCCGGTCGATGTAGTCGCGGGTGGACTAGCCGCCAATTGCACAGATGAGCAGTATAAACTTATGGAGCAGATGCGCCGATCGCGGAACAAGTCGCGGAGAAGTTGAACCTCCGGTAGTTATCCTATAGGGTTAGCTTGTAGCAGTAGTTGTAATATAAACAAAGTTGTAATGAACTTGTTTAAGTTTTAATGAAAAGATCTTCCATAAATGAGTACTCGTTGTCGCATTATGTATGTGCGGAGTGCCCATCATGGATTGCGAGTAGTAGTACTCAATAGTAGACCCGTTGAGGGAGATATAGTAAATGAGTTGATCGAGAGTCGAACTTTATTACTAAAAAAGTACACCTGGATGGCCAGGGCTGTTTACAAGTGTAGTCGCCAGGACCCGGAGGCCGCCATGGCTAGAGTGGTGCTAGGGCGCGTGGCCGCTTATAGCTGTAGATCCGTTAGTAGCCGTATAGGCTGGATCTAGAGGTACATGGTCTCTTGATAGACCACTACTAGAGTCCTTGACGCTCTGAGCAGCCTGAGATCCGTTAGTAGCCGTTAGCGCTGGATCTTGGAGTAAAGTAGTCCGGAGACTAATGCCTGGACCCGGAGGCTGCTTACAGCAAAGGGCCTGGGAGTAGTCGTGTAGACTTGAGCTCCCAGAGTAGTCAAGAGACTATGCGTAGAGTCGACAAAGCTGGTCGATGTTCCACGAGTTGCTGACGTCGTCACCTTCAAGTGTCTAGAGGCGATACGAGCCTGGTCCGATCACCTTTGCGACTGTGAAGGGACCTTCCCATGGCGAGCTGAGATTGTGTAGTCCTTTTGTGTTCTGGATGCGGCAGAGGACTAGATCACCAACGTTGAAGGAGCATTCCTTGACGTTGCCACCGTGGTAGCGTCGGATACCCTCGAGGTACCTTGCTGATTGGACGAGGGAGGCACAGCGAGCTTCTTCGAGTTCGTCGATGTCAACTCGTCTGCTGTCTTCAGATATGCATTCGTCGTATTGCTCTATTGTCGGCGAGTCCCACATGACGTCGGCAGGTAGAATAGCTTCGGAGCCGTAGACCAGGAAATAGGGTGACTGTCCCGTCGGCTCGGTGGGTTGAGTACGCAGCCCCCAGAGCGCATTAGGCAGTTCCTTGATCCACTTGCCTCCTTTGGTGTTAGCAATGTTGTGTAGTCGCTTCTTGAGGGCATCGAGTACCATCCCATTGGCACGCTCGACTTGTCCGTTGGCCCGTGGATGGGCGACGGAGACATACCGGACATCAATCCCACTGTTCTCGCAGTACTCCCAGAATTGGTGATTGTTGAAGTTGGAGCCCAGGTCTGTGATGATGTGATGTGGTAGTCTGTAGAGGTGCACGAGTTCATTCAAGAAGTCGAGTACCCTGTCGGCCTTGGGGCAGGTGACCGGCTTGACTTCGATCCACTTGGTGAACTTGTCGATGGCCACTAGAACTCTATTGAATCCTCCTGGAGCAGTCGAAAGAGGCCCAATCATGTCGAGCTCCCAGCAGCCGAAAGGCCAGGTTGGTGGTATGGTGACTAGCTTGTAAGTCAGGATGTGTTGTTGCTTGGCGAAGTATTGGCACCCTTGTTAACTTCTGACGAGTTCCTCAGCATCGCCCAGAGCTGTGGGCCAGTAGAAAGCTCGTCGGAAGGCCTTGTTGACTAGAGTGTGTGAGTACGCGTGGTTGCCGCAGACGCCTTTGTGGATCTCCTCCAAGATGTCCTTGCCTTCTTCTTGGGGAACACACTTCATGAGTACTCCGGAAGTGGCGCCCAGCTTGTCCCCGTCTAGGACGTAGGACTTGGCCTGGCGGATGAGCTGCTCGGCCAAGTTTTTGTTCGTGGGAACCTTCTGCGGATGTAGTCGATGAAGGGTTGTCGCCAGTCCACGTCGAGCATCATGACCTCCTGGCCAGCTGGCAGAGGCGCTGGTTCAGTGGTCGTGGGCGCCAGCTCCGGGATGGATGGCGTGTGAAGCTCGTGGACGAAGACACCCGCTGGTACTTGAGCGCGAGTAGAACCAAGCTTCGACAGGATGTCTACTGCAACGTTGTTGTCGCGGACGATGTGATGGAACTCGAGACTGTAAAGAATTTGTTCTCGAGCTTGCGGACTTCTAGGCAGTAGGCGTCCATGTTCTCCTTGTTGCGGTCCCAAGACTTGTTTACTTGGTTGATGACCACTGCAGAGTAGTCGTAGACTAGTAGTCGCTTGATGCCTAGTGAAGCTGCGAGGCGGAGCCCATGTAGTAGAGCTTCATACTCGTCTTCATTGTTTGAGACCTTCTAGAAGATCTGCAGGACGTACTTGAGTTGCTCGCCCATTGGAGAAATCAGGAGTACTTCTGCACCCGTGCCTTCGAGCTTGAGCGAGCTGTCAAAGTACATCATTCAATGCTCTGGCCGCTCGGTTGGAGTTGGTAGTTGATTTTCCCACCAATCTGCCATGAAGTCGACTAGTGCTTGCGACTTGATGGCTGTTCGTGGCTTGAAGTCGATGTTGAGGGTGCCGAGTTCGACTGCCCACTTGGAGATTCTTCCAGTAGCATCTTGGTTCCGCAGGATGTCACCGAGCAGGTAGTCAGTGACGACGGAGATCGAGTACTCCTAGAAGTAGTGTCGTAGCTTCCGCGAGGTAATGAGCACTGCATACAATAGCTTCTGTACTGGTTGGTAGCGTGCCTTAGATTCTGATAAGACCTCGCTGACGAAGTAGACTAGTCGCTGGACTGGGTAGGTGTGGCCGTCTTCCTGCCGCTCGACAACGATGGCAGTACTGACCACACGTGTAGTCGCAGCGAGGTAGAGCAGTAGCTACTCCTTTTTGTGAGGGGACGTGAGGATTGGTGGTTTGGTTAAGAAATCCTTGAGCTGAGCGAGAGCCTGATCTGCCTCTGGAGTCCACACGAACTTCTCTTGATGCTTGAGTAGTTTGAAGAAGGGTAGCCCCCATTCTCCAAGCTTCGAGATGAATCTGTTCAAGGCCGCCATGCATCCAGTAAGCTTCTACACATCGTTGATGCAGGTGGGAGCTTTCATCTTAGTGATGGCGGAGATCTTCTCGGGGTTGGCTTCGATGCCATGATGGCTGATGATGAAGCCGAGTAGTTTTCCCGACGGTACGCCGAAGATGCACTTGTTCGGGTTGAGCTTCCACACTCTCGCAGGGATGCGAATGTCTCTTGAAGATCGGCGATTAGCGTGTCAGAGTTTCTGGTCTTGACGACCATGTCATCCATGTAGGCTTCAACATTCTTGTTGAGCTGTCTCTTGAAACAGGCCTGGATAGCTCACTGGTGGGTAGCGCCGGCGTTCTTCAACCTGAACAACATGGTCGTGTAGCAGTAGGCGCCAAACAGGGTGATGAACGCGGTCTTCTCCTGGTCTTCGCAACCTACCGGAGAGAGTACGAGAACTTCACTCATCTCCCCGGTGAGTCCATCGATGCCTTGTTTCAGAGGTTCACGGTGGTTGTGAACAACATGAGGGCCAATGTGGATGTGCTCCCATACGATGATCATGATAGAGCGGTCAAGCTCTTACACTCTTTGGATCGTACGATTTGGGGCGGAAAGTTCGAGGCCATTGTCGAGTCAAAGAAGTATGACACTCTAACGGTGAACGAGCTGTTCTCGAAGCTCAAGTCGGCTGAGGTGGATAGGGGCATGACAGCCAGCTCGAGGGTCCGACTGACTCTCATAGTCTTGCCCTCGTTGGTGGTTCGAAAGGAAAGGCTAACACTAACCCATCCACCAGGATGTTCTCTTTGTCCTCTTTGATGTATATGCCAGATGAGGAGCTCGATGTGCTTGGAGAGGACGGGCTGGCGTTGCTGACGAGGAGGTTCGAGAGGCTGCATGAGAACCGGGTGAACATGAGGAGGAACACGAGGACATGATTCCAGTGTGGCAAGCTGGGACACTTCGTCGCCGACTGCCCGGAGAAGGTCGAGAACAAGGATGGCTAAAAGCACAAGTCAAGGACGGATGGCAAGTACCGGTCGAGGCGTGACCACAAGAGCAAGTACAAGAACAAGCACAAGGACGAGCGACGATCGAGGAAGCAGGAGAGCCGAGGCAAGGCCCGAGCGATGGTTGGAGCGAGTGACGTCGACTCCAATTCCGCGTACTCCACCTCGAGCTCGACCAGCAGTGAAGATGAAGGTGATCGTCGCAAGAGCAGGAAGTTGTCCAAGAACCTGAGCGGGCTGAGCTACTTCGCTAGAGACGGTCTCTGCACCATGGCGCTGAGCTCCGGCAGCAAGAAGAGCACACAGAGCGACTCGGACTCTGACTCCGACGACGAGGTGCGTGATGAGCTTCCCTTCTTGCGTCAGGAGAATGAACGGCTTGGCTCGTTGCTTGATAATCGTGATGACATGCTTAGAGAGGCCAAGAAAATGAGAAAAGAGCTTAGGGCTTCACTCGAGGATGCTAGGACTAGAGTGGCTGAGCTAGAAACGCAGGTCCTTGATAGCAAGCTTGAAATTGATTCCCTTAAGGCAAGCCCTGTTGTTTCTGATGAGGTTGATTGTGCTGATTGCTCTATTTTCCTTGCTGATCTTGCTTTATTTAAGGAAAAGCATGCCTCCAAGTGTGAGGAACTAGATGTGCTGAGGGTTGAAGTGGCTGAGCTTAAATCTAGATCTGCTTTGCTAGATGCTTGCACTTCTTGCCCTGTCTTGCATGCTAAAATTGATGAGATGCATGTTTACACTACTTCCCTTGAGGCTAAGCTTAAAGAACCAATTCCTACATCTTGCTCTACCTGTGAAATGCATGCTGTGAAGAATTTGGAACTTGCACATTATGTTGATCGCTTGTAGGATGAGAATGATGAGCTGAGAAAGTTGATGGGTTGGTTGTCTAGTCATGAGCCTCAGTTGAGGATAATGATTGAGACATTCAAGAGGCGGGATGGGGAGGGACTTGGGGCAAACAAGGTTGGTGAGGAAAGTGGAGAGAATATCCCAGAGCCACCAAAAACCCACCACAAAAATGATTTTCCTCCCAAACCTAACCATCTTAGGAACCGACTAGACACAACCCCAGCTCCACCCGTGTTTCCCCCACAAACAAATGATTTCCAAAGGCCTATCAAGTTCGTGAGCACTTCGGGGAAAGTGTTTTCTGGGAAAGATAGTGATAAGGCTAGTGAGGAGAAACCCGTGGAGAAGTCGAGTGGAGAGAAACCAAGTGAGCAGCCCCAACCCAAGCCTAAACCTAAGCTTGTGAGGTTTTATTGTGGCTATTGTGGGAGAGATGGCCATAACGATGAGTTTTGCTTCAAGAGGAAGTGAGAGGAGAGAATGGCGAAGGAGTGGGCTAACAAGGACAAGTACCACCCTTTCGATGGTGTACTTGAGCCTCGTGTGCAGATGCCCAGAGCCAAGGCGAGTGTGAGGACAGTTCCGAATTGGGGAGAGCGAAAGGCTGTTGGAGGTGCTGCTGGCCGGGCTACACCGGTCAGACCGGTGAGGGGCACCGGTCAGACCGGTGCAGGCCTGGACAGGCAGCGGTTCGGGGTTCGTGCTAGTACGGGTGCGAGGTTTGGTTCTGGAGGTCGTGGTTCTGGTGGTTGGGCTGGAGAGTTTGCAGGAGGTCAGTTTGCTAGGTGTTCTCCTCCTCGTGCTCAATACGGGGATGGGAGGATCCATAGCTTTCAGATGGAGAGGAGGGACAATCCACGGGATTTCTTTCGTGGTTTTGGTCCTCCTCCAGGTAGAGAGGGTTGGTTCCCTCGTGGTGGTGTTCGTGGAGGTAGCTTTGGTAGGAAAGATGGTTTGGTTTGTGCTAACCCCACTTTCGAGCAAATAGCTCGGTACTGGTTTTACTCTTTTGGTACTAACCCCAGTGCTGAGTCATTTGTTCGCTCATGTGCTCGTTTTTGAATTTCAGGTGGAAGACTTGAAGAACATTTGGTTGATTGACTCCGGTTGCTCGAGGCATATGACTGGAGACAAGGGGTGGTTCTCAAGTCTCGTCCCGGTGGTGACAAGGAGGTACATCACTTTTGGGGACAATGGGCGTGGGCATGTGCTTTCAGAAGGTGAGACTAAGGTGAGTGACAAGATCACTCTCAGGCGTGTGGCTCTTGTTCAGTCGCTTGGATACAATTTGCTTTCCGTGTCCCAGCTGCTGGATGAGGGTTTTGAGGTGTTGTTTCGGCTCGGTGATTCTCGGATTTTGGACTCTCGAGGGGACCTTGTCTGTATGGTCGTTCCCGAGGGTCAGCTGTTTCGTGCTGATTTTTCTCAGTCTTCTGGTGTGGAGCGTTGTTTCTTGGCTGGTTCTTCGAGTGAGTTGTGGAAGTGGCATAGGAAGTTGGGTCACTTGAGCTTTGACCTTTTGTCTCGCTTGAGTAAACTCAATTTGGTCCGAGGATTGCCACGGTTGAGGCTTGAGAAAGAGTTGGTTTATGCGCCGTGTAGGCATGCCAAGATGGTAACCTCTTCTCACCCGCCTCTCACCGATGTGATGACTGAGCGTCCATGCAAGCTGCTCCATATGGACCTTGTTGGCCCAACTCGTGTGCGATCTGCGGGTTGGAAGTGGTATGTCCTTGTTGTGGTGGACGACTACTCTCGGTATGCGTGGGTGTTCTTTCTCGAGGATAAGGGGGAGAAGTTTGGTTTTGTTCGAGATCTTGTCTTGAGGTTGAGGAACGAGAGGCACGGAGATGCCATACGAGCAATCCGCAGTGGCAATGGCTCAGAATTCAGAAACTCTCGTTTTGAAACCTTTTGCCATGACTTGGGCTTGAATAGAGAGAATAATTAAATAACAATTTTCTCATAATTTTGAAAATTTTCCAACATTTATTTTTTCTTTACAGGAAATATAGTATAGGGAAAAAAATCCTTTGTTTGATTTTCTGAATTAAAACAAAGTTGAGAGTGTTGCATTCATGCCGATGCATCTTGGTGCTTCTTGAGTGCAAGAGGTTTCAAAAATGCGTATAGGTGTTGTCCAAACTCTTCCGAGAATTTTCCGGAATTTTTCTGGGATTAATTCTCATTTTTCTCGAGCTAATTCTATTTATTAGAAGGCTCTAAAATCTTTTTCATGAGCTCCAAATACTTTATTTGGGTTGTTCATGTTCCAATCTATCTTTGGGAATTTTCCTAGAATTTTTGGAATTTTTAGAATATTTTTCGTGGCTTTTAGGAATTACCTAGCTATTTCTAGATAATTCTCTTCCCGAAAATAAATTCTAAAAAAATAAAAAGAAACTATTTTCCTTTTTTTCATTTCTTTCTCCCTTTTCGGTTCGTGGCTACTTTCTGCCCAACAGACGAAGTCTGTTGCCGCCCCCTTAACACTCTGTCCCAGTTCAGTTTCAGCAGGCCGCAGCCCGGTCCGCTCCGGCCCAACCACTCCGACCCGCAAGCCCAGTCGAGCCCGCCCGCGAAAGCCCATCCGGGCCCAGATCCCCAACTCTCCAGTGTCCGTGCCGTGCACGCCTGCCCAACCTCGAGCCCTATGCCCTATATAGCCGCGTCAGCCGAAGCTCCCGCGTGCCCTAGCCCTGCTGCACCGCCGCCTCTCGCCCGCCGCCGCCCGCGCAGCCCCCGCGCCGCCGCCGGAGTCAAGCACCGCTGGCCGCCGCGCGTTTCGCTGCTGTGGAGAGCTGATTGGAGTAAGCCGCGACCGCTCGGAGTTTCCCCGTGCTGCGCTGGAGCTATCTCACCGGTTCCCATTGACGAAGGGCCACCGGAACGCCACCGCCACCTGACCACTGCAGGCCGCCCGAGTCTGCAGCCGCCTGCCGGATTCCGGCCGCCCCTCCACGTCCCTGCCGTCGGTGAGCGTTCCCACGAGTTTCCCTTGTCCTCCTCTACCTGTTCCGCGCCTTACCCAAGCCACAAGCCGCCCGGAGCTCCGGCGATTTGGAGCCGGCCGGTGCCTCTGTCCGCCGGCCAGAGGTAGGAGATGAGGCGTGGAGATTTTGCACTTAGACCCATTGATGAGGACATGACACCCATGCATACGACCATGATTGGTGCATGGAATGGAGTAGAAGAAGTCCAACAAGGGTTTCCAAGTCAACAAGGAGGTCCAAGGTTGATCCGGTTCGAGTCCCCGAGGTGGAGGCCAAAAGCAATTCAAGTTCGAGTCCAGTTCGGAGTCCAGGAGCAGTGCGCAATAAAACAGACGCACAGGTCGCATACGGAGTCGGTTTTGGACGTTCTATATATGGTTGGAAGCAGAACTTCATAAGGCTTCCAATGGCGCCAGTCTTGATCCAAAATTCGTTCCGAGTCAACGGGAATCGTCGAAACAAGTTGACGTCCAGAATCTGCCAAAGTGCTGCGCTGACAGTTTGGTTGGGCCTTAGGCCCAAGTTGGGGGCGCCCCACCCCTGGTCGCCCCCAACCCTAGGACGCCCTGTCTCTTATATTTGCAGTAGCCGCCACCTTAGAAACTTGAGTTTGATTTATTTGTTAGCTTTAGCTACAACCGAACAGCCGCCATCGTGCCGCCGTCGTGTAATTCAGACTCCACCTTCGAGTGATATTAAGATTGCTCGCCTCAGATTCTTGTTCGTTCTTCAATTGCGTACAGGATTTGATCTTCGTGATCAGGCTGATCTTGCGCCAGCAAGGTTGGTAACCATCGGGAGTTGGTTCAGCGATTGCATTGGCGCTTCGAGTCTCGCTCATCGTAGTCAGATCGTGAGGGTCAACAACCACCAAATCGGATTTATCTCCACTCACCGAAAGATCGGGCACTCCGCCTCTATCAAGTGGTATCAGCTTTCCAGGTTGATCGGTGAGTTTTATCGTGTGTTATCCTTTAGTTTTGAGAGTTGTTCATCATCCTATCGTCCACCAGAAAAGCCAAAAAAAATTCCAAGTTAGAACTTGTCCCAGCAACCTTTTTCGCCTCGCACTTTCATTCAATAATCTGCTTTGTTGAGTTTGTGTGCTTATTTCGTTCAATTGTTGC
This sequence comes from Cenchrus americanus, assembly GCA_947561735.1. Taxonomy (NCBI): domain Eukaryota; kingdom Viridiplantae; phylum Streptophyta; class Magnoliopsida; order Poales; family Poaceae; genus Cenchrus; species Cenchrus americanus. The sequence continues at coordinate 131,933,584 of OX387239.1, forward strand.
TACTTACATCTGTCATTTTTTTGCCTTCTAACCCTAGCCACCGCCGCCGTTTCTCTGTGTTGCTAGCTATCCAACCCACACCGCGAACCGTCCCCAATCCGCTGTTGTTTTTCTTCCTCCCAGCCTACACCACGCGCCACACCGTCCCTGCTGTATCACGCCCACCATCAGCCAAGCGTCGATCCTTGCCCACGATTGTGCCTCCTTTTTTCTTGCGCGGATCGTGCCCCCTTTCCTGGTTGTTTTGAAAAAAAAATAAAAAAAGGAAAGTCAAACAACAGACCGCAAGGGCTGTTGATTCCCGACCCTGGTTCGTGCTTGATAGAGTTTCCCTCGATCGCGCCTGGGTAGCATCGAGCCCCCCCCCCCCCCCCCCCGAATCGCGCTCGCGCCTACGTTTCCCGTGCCTTATTTATTCTAGAAAGTAAAAAAACAAAACGAAATTTAAGAAAAAGAAAAGAAAAGGATAAAAAAAGAGAAAGGCAACAATAAACAAAAGAAAGGGATAGTCTAATCGGGAGGAGTGAAGCGATACAGTTCGGTGGGATTCCTCTACGCACGCCGCAGCCTTGCTGCTCGTGATTTTTTTCTCCCTGGCAGTGCTGCACTTCTTTTTTTGTTCCCCGCTCCCTTGCTTCTATCCTTTCGATTTCACTTGTTGCCAGCAGCTATTGTGACGTGACTAGCACTCTTATTCAGCTTTGCATTATTGTTTGATTGTGCTAATCCTTGATTTGAGTGCACCTACCCAAAACTCCACATATTTCTACCACGAGCTGGGTTTCGTTTCGCCAGGCAATCGCTCCTCCAATCTTTCACAGGTTCCACTGGTTGGTTGCAGGTCACCCCTGTGTGCTTGGTAAGAACATATAAGAATTTGATAACAGCATTGTAGTGAGCGCCTTGTGAGCCATTACACCCCTGTTTTGTTGTCAATTTTATTTTGCGTTTGCGCTAACCATGGCAGGAGATGTCGACATGACGGATGTGAACGAGAGGTTCACTCAGATCATCCTCGCAGAGACGGCCATCAAGACCACTCTCGACACCGTCGTGGCACGCCTCGATGCATTGACGACAACGCTCACCGAGACGCAGAAGGATAGAAATCACTGCCGCGGGGTACGTCACCCCACTAATGATTCCTTTGCTACGATTCCATTTAACATTCCATCTTATAATGGCAAATATGATCCTGCTGCATATCTTGATTGGGAGTTAGAGGTAGACCAACAATTTTTATGCCATGATATTCCTGCTAATTATCAAGTTACAGCTATTCTTAGTGCATTTACTGATTTTGCTTTGATGTGGTGGCATCAGTATAAACAAAAACATTCCACTAATATTCCCACCACTTGGTCTCAATTAAAAGCTGCTATGCGACATCAATTTGTGCCTTCATATTATAAGTGGAAAACAAAGCGAATTGTGCAGGAACAATCCATTGTTGTATCTCTTGCCACACCTAACCTTTTGCAGGATTCCGCTCCAAAGCACGAGGTTAAGGACGACTTGGTAGCAGCTGAGGAGGACACATCCTCTTCTGCAATTTCAGAACCATCACTTCCCACTGACCGTCCTACGCCTACTACAAAAACAGGTACTACTCATGATGCTATGCTCATGGATGGTGAGAATTGTCTTAATGACCTGAATTTTTCCACAAACCATGCTATCATAGAGCAATTGTCAATGGAACCATCTCTTGATGAATCTTTGTCACATGCTGATTTGCTTGATGTTCCTTGTGATAAAGATGATTTGGTTGCTAATGCTTCAGTTTTACATGCTTTGGAACCAAATACTATTACTGAAACTAAACATGTTATGCATATTGTTAGTCCTAATGATGAGCAGAAATTGTTGTCTTCTTTACATACTTTGGGTTACATTGAATTTGATGTTTTGTGTAATCTAGGTTGTTTGGAAGAGCAACTTTTTAAATATGCTGATTTGCCATGTTTTTCTAAACACACATATCATGCTATTGGTAAATATAACAACAAAGGAGAATATATGATACATCGAGTGTACATTTGTGAAAGTTTGAATTATCCTTTTGTTGTGCTCAATTTTGATCCACTAGAGGGCAACCACACTACACATATTCATTCACCTTTCTCTAGTTCAGTTTTGGTGAAACAAGTTTACTTCCAAGAAGGGGAGCATTGCTGGTTGCTACCTATGCCTACTTTGTCTTTTGTTGGTACTAATCTTTTGCAGGGTAGTGTTGCCAAATATTATGTGTCATCCGATCAAGATGCTTACATGCTCGCTAAATTTTATATGCAAGATGACATATTCACCAATTGGAGACATGGTGACATTCCTCCTCACAATAATTTTGATTTCTTTGGTTTTCGAAACCCCGTTCGCTCTTGTGTTGTGCAGGATCGGTTCCAAGTACAATCGACGCCGAGAACGGCTTTTCATCAAGAAGGGGAGAATGATGAGGACATGACACCCATGCATACGACCATGATTGGTGCATGGAATGGAGTAGAAGAAGTGCAACAAGGGTTTCCAAGTCAACAAGGAGGTCCAAGGTTGATCCGGTTCGAGTCCCCGAGGTGGAGGCCAAAAGCAATTCAAGTTCGAGTCCAGTTCGGAGTCCAGGAGCAGTGCGCAATAAAACGAACGCACAGGTCGCATACGGAGTCGGTTTTGGACGTTCTATATATGGTTGAAAGCAGAACTTCATAAGGCTTCCAATGGCACCGGTCTTGATCCAAAATTCGTTCCGAGTCAATGGGAATCGTCAAAACAAGTTGACGTTCAGAATCTGCCAAAGTGTTGCGCTGACAGTTTGGTTGGGCCTTAGGCCCAAGTTGGGGGCGCCCCACCCCTGGTTGCCCCCAACCCTAGGACACCCTGTCTCTTATATTTGCAGTAGCCGCCGCCTTAGAAACTTGAGTTTGATTTATTTGTTAGCTTTAGCTACAACCGAACAGCCACCATCGTGCCGCCGTCGTGTAATTCAGACTCCACCTTCGAGTGATATTAAGATTGCTCGCCTCAGATTCATGTTCGTTCTTCGATTGTGTACAGGATTTGATCTTCGTGATCAGGCTGATCTTGCGCCAGCAAGGTTGGTAACCATCGGGAGTTGGTTCAGCGATTGCATTGGCGCTTCGAGTCTCGCTCGTCGTAGTCGGATCGTGAGGGTCAACAACCACCAAATCGGATTTATCTCCACTCACCGAAAGATCGGGCACTCCGCCTCTATCACCCATGTTCTTTTCAGTAACCCTAGATCCTTTTCTTGTGTCTTGGCAAACCTGCAGAGAACCCCCTACAAAGATTCCCCTTTCACACATAAAGCCCACCCACACCCTTTTATAGATCTAACCCCGAGCTTTATCAGTTTCGCGAGCACTATTTAATGTGTCTTGCAAATCTTTTCTGCTGGCCCTCCAAATCTATAGTTAATCGCGTAAAGGTCCTTTCAATCTTGTTTCCTCCATAAAATCTTCGTTTTAACTCTGTTTTAATCCGTTCAAGTTGTGTTAGGTCCATAATAATGTAAAGCACACGCTAGTGGTGTGTTTTCACCATGTTTTGTTTTCTGAAAATAAAATTAATATTAACATTGATTAATACTTAGTTATACATGCCTTTTATAAATAAAAGCAATATAGATCTATACTCGTTTTTCATAATCAAATTTAATTTGATTAATGATTCCTTTACATGCTTTTGCAAATAAAATCTAATTAGATCTTTTACTCAGTTTTCCATAAGTCAAATATTAATTTTCTTAATGATTATTTAACTTTCATAATTAAAACTTGATTAGGTTTTTACTCCGGTTTTATAAATAAATGTTAATTTTGATTAATACCAATGTAATGTTGTTTTTAATAATATGATGATGAACTCGAATTACAAATTTTCGATTAGAGGATTCATATAGTTTAGTTTTTCTAAAGTTAAATGTTTAATTGGTATAATCTATATATGAATATTTATAAATAAAACTTGACTAGTTCTTTACACCGGTTTTTGCAAATAAAATTTAATTTGCATTAAGTCCAACTTAGGGTATTTTCTTTATGAAATATCCTTTGCACATTTTTGCTAATTAAAATAAACCTAAGCTTATAGTCTTGTTCTCTCATATATGCAAGTCGTTCGATAGATGTTCTTTATCAAGCTCTGTCTCAGTGTGTCTTTGTTGTAGAGCTAGCCTTCTTTCAAGCTCCAGATCTTTCCAATCCTAGCACATGCTATCCTATCGTAATTGTCTTTTATGTAAGACAACTATACTCTTTCAGTTCTTTGATCCAATCTTGTGTAGCTATCTTTCTTAGAATCAGTGTCTCTGTCATCTAGCTGTTCTTTCTTCATCCTAGTTCTCCTTGTAGGCTAGTCTTCCTAGATCCTAGCCTAAGATTTCTTATGCACTTGATAGTTCGTTGCTACCATTCTCGTTCGTTTCACCTTAAATTGTATGTTAGCATGTGTATCACCTGTTACTTGTTTTAACACTAAAACCACATGTTAATCTTGACTAATTCTTATTTCATTGTTTTTATAAATAAAAAGGTGATTAGGTTCTAATACGGTTTTCTTTAATCACGATGTATTTTGTTAATCCCTATTCCTAACTAGTTTTTCTAAATAAAAGATGTTAGAGATAAACATCGGTTTTCATAATAAAGTTAATATGCCTAATGACATCATAAATGCCTTTTCAATATTAAATATGTTTAGTTGAACACGTGACATAAAGTTACTCGTCTAGATATCTTATACTTGCTTTATCTTTCTAAAGTAATTGTTAACTTGACATAACTTCCACTCGAATGTTATAAATAAAATATGATTAGGTTTATCGTGATTTCTTTAATTAAATGTAACTTGTTTAATGGTAACTAGAGTATTTCTCTGAAATATTCTTTCACATGATTTCTTATTAAAATATGCCAAGCGTAGTCTCTTATTGTTTGATAATGATCTCACGATAGTTTGGAGCTTAGTTCTGTTTTCAGCGTTTCTTGCGCTTGCGTAACCAATAGGATCAAGCTCTATCTCAATGTGATCTTTCCAGTTCTTGCTTAATCTTCTGCAACCATCTCTTTAAAGCTAACCAAGCCTTTCCCTTCAAAGCACACTTTGTGTTCTTTAGTGATCCACCTAATCAAGCCTATCCTTTAGTGCGTTCTTTCAAAGTTTCCTTTTGATTGGTGCTTTGTTCTTAGTATGCTTGTTTGTTTGCTTTGTGTATGTTTGTGCCCGATGATTGATGCGATTAGAGTGAACGTTGTTCGTGGTTCGGGAGCTTGGAAGAGTATGAAGGTGAAGGTTCTGAGCAACTACTCTTTGGTTAAAGGCAAGTGTGTCCTTGTTCTTTTGTCCTAAGAATTATATTTAATCACTCATTGCATTGCTTTGCATTAATTTTGATGGGTTCCTATTAAGGATGACTAGCCTCATTTGACCATTATCCTGAACCCGGTTTTAATTAATTTTGATGGTAGATGTTGCTTAGTGTGCTCAACCGGGTTGGTGTTAATCAACATGGTTATCATTTTATGCTCTATGTTCCTTTATGATAATTTTAATACAAGATCACTGTGCATTAATCGAAACGTGGAGAACCACCCAGGAAAAAAGTACAACTACAAGAACTAATTGGCAATGGTCTTGGCTGAATAATTAGGAACTTTAGCTGCGGGGTATGGACTCGCTCTAGCAGGGGGTTGGGTGAGTTATTCTTTTTATGGTGGGGTATCGACCTGCTAGGGGACTGTTGACGCAAAATCCGCACCCTGCGCCAAGCACACAGCAAGCCGAACAAAGCTGGCTTAACACGTGAACAGATTCCAAAGCGTGCCAGTCAATTTTTCCTGAAATTAACAAAGGGTAACGCAGTTAGATGCCAAAGCTTGGAACTTGTCGGGTGGTATCAGACAGTTCCATATTTGCGGCTAGGGAGCCATGTAAGATGACATATAGCTATGAGAAGCTATCTGTCAACAAGTTAAAGATCATTCGGGAACTTTAGGACATAAAACAGAACATAGCCGAATGGATGACGTAAGCATGACAAAAGATCGGTCTTTGTTTACATAACATTGCTCGTGCATGATCATGACCGATTTTTGATGATAAACAACATTAAAAATAAATAAAGTAAAAGCATGATTATAAATATGTGATAAACAAGCATGCATAGGCCCAAAGTACTAGTCTACCGCATGTCTAGGTACTTTAAAACCCGTCAAGCATGAAACCCAAACAAGTTAATCCATCGCATGATACAACTTGTTTGAAATCACGCCACCAACCACAAAGAGATCAATCCACCGCATGATACAATCTAAATATGGAAGGCTAAAAGCACACATTATTTAAAACATAACTTAAAAGCACGTTTTACTCATGGAAGCATAAACCGAATACAGTTGTGCAGCCGAATCGGGATCCGTGGAGAAGGAACAAACATTGCCAAGGATGATAAACCTATCAGATTGAGTCGAAATCTAATCCACCGGATGATTAGCTCTGAAACAACCCAAAAAACCTACATCTACCGCATGATACCCAGTTTTGTCAAGATTTACACAAGGTTAACAAGCTTGAACCCACAACATGTGACAACTTAGATTGATTCAGTTCCGGCTATTAGAGGAAACGTGATCCACGTGTCGTATTGAACCAAAGATATGAACGTGTTCCATAAGGATCACCAAACAAGATAAAGCCGATTCAAACCAATCTAAATTGGGCAAAAGAGTGTTACATGAATTTAAACATAAAGTAAAAACTCAAAGCAACACGTGGTAACTTAATGAATCTATTAGGTCTTGTCAAATCTAATAGAGCCGATAACTAGCTCCAAGCTAGATCTTAGCCTACCGCATGGCTCATGATCTAACATGAAACTCTCTTGAACTAAGATTAAATCCACCGCATGATACTAAGCATGGTAACAAGACTACTTGCATCACGATCTAAATCCACCGCATGATACTAGACTTGATACAAGGTTGCTGGTACTTACGGAGGTCGATGGATCAATGAACCCTCTCGAAGAACTCGACGACACGACTAGAGGACTCGAAAGTTTGGCGTAAAGCCGGTTTGTTATAAGAATGTTCGATTACAATTACATACATCTAGGGTTCATATTTATACCCTGTCCTAACATGACTCCTGGTGGACTACGATCACAATATTTGATACCTAATTTAATGCCCAAGCGCGAATGCTTATCCATCCATTCGTCCCTTCCTTCCGTTCGGGCCACGTCACCACGCGATCCCGCGAATCCAGCGCAAACAGTCCTTTTTCCGAACGGAAGCAAACTGCCGACCGCGGGTATCTCTGCCGAATCTTCTAAAGAAATCTTTCCCTGCCGAACGGAATTTGTTACCAAGTTTGGTCCACAAATCAGCCTCCTTCCTGTACCAATTTTTGGTGTTAACATATGCCCCTTCAGTTACAGGATAAAAGAGATTTTATTCCGAAATTGACTATAAACGCCAACGTCTTCAAATCAAATCTGTTCAACACCTATTCTCTCCCCCTGCAATCCATCAGAGTCTCCGTCCAGATCCAAACCCTAAGTTATCTTTTCCCCAAGCTCAAATCTTCAATGGCGGATCAAAATCAAGCTGTTCAGGTAAATTTCATCCCCTTAAGGTTCATTCGGCATTATTCTTTTCGACTCCTACCTCAGATTTCTTCTTCTATCTTTTCTGGATTGGAACTTTCCACCGAGCTTTTGATTCACACCGAGGCCAACTCAACATCATATTTCCTCGGACCTGTGGGAACTTCTGATCCCCGCGAGTTCATTGAAGCCGAATCCAAAAGAATCCCTTTCAAAGCGGCTTTATCAGGACCCCCTCTGTGGCAAGATGTTTTCAAGAACTGGCCTTTGCCCCCAATCGCAGGCTGGAGAAATTGGTACAAGAGGATACTTGCAGATAACAGCGCCAAAACCAGCAATTGGGACAGCCTCCGCATCACCCAGTGCTTGGAGTTATCTCTAGCCGAGACCCCCAAGAATGAAAATCTCTTGATAGCAGCCTGCCATTTCTGGTCAAATGGTGTCAATGCTTTCCTCTTTGGTCACGGCCCAATGTCTCCTACTTTGGCCGATGTATACATGATGACCGGCCTTGATATCTCAGGACCCATGTATCCCTTCCAATACAAAGGCTCCACAAGGCAGAAAGGAGTGAAGACAGGAAGTGGATACAAGTCATATATCCAGAATCACATGAAAGACGGCCCCCTGGGTGAAGTTGAATACAGGGCATTTCTGAACATGTGGCTGTGTAGATTCATCTTCTGCGGTAAAGCCAATGAGCCAACTTTGAACCACATTGCAATGGCTACAGATTTGGCTACTGGTCATCGCGTCCCCCTTGGCAAATATCTCCTAGGGAGTGTATATCATATGCTCCATCAGACTATTTCTCAAATGCACACCAGCCAGAAGATATCTTGTGTCAACGGCCCTTGGTGGTTTGTGCAGATGTGGCTGCAACTGTACATGCACCAGATTGTTGACATCAATCTCAACAATCGGCATTTCCCTTCATCCAGCCACAAGGAAGGAGAAGCTCAGATTACCAAAGGATGCCAAACCCATGGAGAAGCTACTTCAACCATATCCATTGACCAGAATGTCAGTCAGCTTTTTAAGCTCTTCTTCAGAGGTTTCACTGATCCCCTTTGGCTCCCTTATCTGAACAATGATAATTTGACCCTCCCCTTTGAATTCTCCTTCGAAACTGGATGCCATGATGCAAGATCTATTGAAATCTTCAACATCTTTATCCATCCATGCGCCTTGCCAGCAGAATTTTGTGGGGGAAGGTTAAATCACAACACTTATGAATATTATCAACCAAATATGATGGCCCGACAGCTAGGATGTGGCCAAATGCCTCCAAGGTTATTTCTTCATGAATTCCTCAAACCCAGAGAGGAAATCACAAAGAGCATTCAAGCCAGAAGGGTCTTTGAATATCAATGCAGCCCAACTCTTTATACCTGGCTTTTCACACCAACAACAATAGCTCACCCTCTATTCATCTCCTGGTGGCAAGAATTCCATGACCACATCTTCAGTGAGCTAGTGCACTCATTCTGTCTTGAGCTGATGCCTGACTTTCAGCCAACTTTAGAGGTAACACACTTATCTTTTCTTTGACCAGGCATACTCTTCACCACTAATCATGACTTTGGTCACCCCTTGCAGAATACAGTACCTGCCCCTCAAGCCAGCACAACTGCTTATAATGTAGTAGGCCCAACCTCTGCCTTGGGATTCCAGTCCACAACTCTGGCTCAGCTGATGGCCACATATGTTACAATGGACCCTACTCTCATCAGCTTAACCTCTGATAAAAGAAAAGCTCTACCCTTGGTTGCACCTCCAGCTGCCAAGAAGAAAAGAACCACCAAAAAGATACCCATTGAGGTAACATCTTTTCTTTCTTGAACACAAGACCATTATTAACCTGACATATCTTATCTTGTGCAATTCCAGACTAAAACTCAGCAACCATCAACAGCTTCAGAATCTTCCAATGCTCCATCTGTTGGTATGACCTTTATTGCCTCTTTCTCTTCAAAGATCATCACTTACACCGGCATTTACTCTTTATTTAGTATCTGCATAAGAAACATTAGTGAATCAACCCATGGAAACTCCCTCTCCAAGTTCACCAAGGGCCCAACCATCTCCTGCTCAAGCAGAGACCTTAACTTCACCAGGGATCCAATCACCCCCTCCTCAAGCAGAAGTTCCAGCTTCACCAGAAATGAACCCATCAGTCCAACCAGAAGCTTCAAGCTCCCCAAGGGTTCAATCTCCCCCTGGCCAAGCAGAAATTCCAGTCTCACCAGGGATAAATCCACCTTCATCTCAGCCAGAAGCCTCAAATTTACCAGGGACTGCACCAGCTTCCCCTCAAGTAGAAGCTTCGGCTTTGCCAAGAACTCCTCAGACTCCTCTTCCACTGGTCGCCCAAGAAATTCCCCCTGAACCCGAACAAGTCCCTGCCCCAATTCAAGGAATCAGGCATGAGGTAAGCGCATGCACCCAACTCTATTATCTCCTTTTAATAAACCATTCCTAATTCGGCAATCCTTCTCTCTCAGGATCAAACTTCATCACCACCAAGCTATTCATTTATGGTGAATGATCCAACTACCGAAACAGGGGATGGAGTGTCGGTGTTTTAGACCGGCAACCTACTAAGGGGAGTACCCGAAGTAGATGAATGTGACTCGCCGAGATCGGTAACTCGAAGGAAGAGACACGTGGCACACAATTTAGACAGGTTCGGGCTGCGAGGTGCGTAATACCCTACGTCCTGTATGCTGCATAGCTCTGGATTGATTGGGCACGATTACAAGGTGGTGTAATAGTACGCCGTGAGTTGTATGAGATGAGATTGGATGCTAGAGATCGGTCCCAGTCTCGCCTTATATAGTCTGGGAGGCAGGGTTACAAGTCGGAGTAGGGAGAGAGTACTAGTCGAGTACGTCTAGGAGTCCTCCATACATGCAGAACATGTACAGCTCCCTAACCGAGTACTACTCCTGTGTAGTCCTTGTGCTCCACGCCTTCAGGTGCCGTGTAGCGCAAGCCGGGTAGTCCCAGGGGCCCACCGAGTAGTCGGTCCTGGTACCCACCGAGGTAGTGGGCCCAGGGAGGTCCATACGACAAGCCCCCGAGTACTTTGTAGTCGAGAAGGATAGCTTCAAGTAGTCTTGACGGCCTTAACGAGTAGTCCTCAAGCGTCCCCGAGTGCTACAAGTCAAAAGTCTTCAAGAGTAGTCGAAGCATCCCGAGGCCGGGAATGTACTCCACCGATGTTTGAGCAATCTTGAAGTCTTCTCGAGTAGTCCCAAGCGTCCTCGAGCACCGCCTTCGAAGGTCTTCAAAACCGCGCCGTCTTGTCTTGAAGCCGGAGCTGATATGGAGGTGCGATTTGCAAAATCGCGCTCCATATGGAGTAGCCCCCGAGCCTTAGGTTGAGCCGCAGGCTCTGACTCAGTGTCCATCTGAAGTCTTGACAAGAAAATGCCGAAAAATCCGGAGAAAAAACCGAAGGACACGTGGCACGGAGCCCCCGAGCCTTGAGTCGAGTACTTCCTCTCGAATTGAAGGGTCATCTTAAAGAATGTGTCCTGAGATGCTCTTGAGACTAGCCGCTTCCCAGGTAGTCGAGCAGAAGTAGCCGAGCCCCCGAGGTGAGGCGCGTCGACTAGTAGAATACGAAGGGTCACGCACAGCCGCTGAGTCAGCCGCGCGTGGACTTATCCCGCCGCCTGTTGCGGAGCCGGTTTGACATATAAATAGAAGCCAAAATCCTTAGGGTTTTTCACCCATCCGAGCTGCAGTTATTTCGATTCCATCTGAAGTAGATCCACTCCCAGCGCTTGCTGCCGCCATAGTAGATTCAAGTGCGCTGCCACCCAAAGCTTTTAGGGTAGCCCCCGAGCGGATGCGCGCGAAGACGCCCTGCACTTGGAGGATGAAGCCGTCACCATCCAAGACGTCGAAGGCCGCCGGGAAGAAGAGGGGCCGCGAAGAAGCCGCCGCGGCTGCCACCGGAGCAGCGCCGCCCATGTCTCCACCGCGGGCCGATCCGAGCCGCGAGTGGAAGAAATCCAAGGTGAAGATGGAGGATCTGCTGACCCTCCTGAACAGCGGGTTCATCCGGGAGAAGGAAGTCGACATGTGGAGGGCCGCTGCTGGAGATCCGTATCCAATGGAGAAGGCCGAAGACGAGATCCCCATGTTCGCGCGGTTTGTGGAGCGCGGGCTTGCGCTCCCAGCCAGCGATTTCTTCAAAGGGCTGCTCGGGTACGACGGGATCGAGTACCTGAATCTGAATCCCAACGGCGTCTTCCACACCGCAGTCTTCGTGCATTTCTGCGAAGCCTTCCTTGGGATCAAGACACATTGGATACTATTCCGGAAGTTCTTCCGCGTCAAGCCGCAGCCAAGTGCCACCAACCCAAGGGTAGTCGGAGGAGCCGGCATCCAGTTGAGAGAAGACGCCGCGGAGCAATATCTGGCGTATAAGCTTGTTGACTCCAACACTGATTGGAAGACAAAATGGTTCTATATCACGAACCATCACCCCGGCCTACCGAAGCCGAGCGGACGGCAGCCCAGGCACCGCGAGTGGTGGAACACGGAGCCCACCATGCAAGAGGGAATCCAGCTTCCCGAGCTGCTTGCACGCATCAAGGTGCTGAGGGAGGCGGGGTTGAGGGCCGAGCACGTGGCCTTCAGTTTCATGAAGCGGAGGGTGCAGCCGTTGATGGCTCGAGACACCTTAGGCTTCGAGTACACCGGCGACGACGACACGTCGCGGATGCCTGGAGGCGAGCTGGACGACAGCGACATCATCGAGAGGTTGTCGCGGATCTTCAAAGATATGCCGCCGTATGCGGCGTGCCCTGTCCAAGAGTACTCCGCCGCGCGCCCGCCAAAGGAGGTGAGTAGTAGTACTCCTTTAGTCGAGTAGTTATTACTTGTTGTAGACTTGCTGACGTCTTCGTGTCTTGCAGGATGACTTGAAGAAGTTCATCTCCAATCCGCAGCCACCTCCGAGCGGAATCAGGATCCCGAGGGAAGGGAAGGCGAAGGAGCGGCGAGAAGTCGGTGAAGGCGATGACACCGTCGTCGTGGACGATACCACCGACGACGATGACGATGAAGATGACGAGACGTTGCAGGACTGCTTCCAGCTGCGGTCGAGGTTTAGCCGCCCGGGCTTGCCTCATGTTCCTCTGGTGCAAGACCCCCTTACTAGCCTGGAGGCTAGCCTGGCTGCGCCGCCACGGAGGCCGCGCAACCCCGCCAGGAAGCGGGTGACAAAGAAGCTTAAGGTCTCAGAGACCACGCCTCAGGAGGTAAGTTGTCTTGACTAGAGTAGTCGAGTACCCACCGTACGGGTACGGTTGCTGATGAGTAGTCTTCCTTGTACGCAGGAGGTGCTGCCAACGGAGCCCATTGAAGAGGGCGACGAAGGCGTGTGGGACACAGTGGAGGAGCCAGCTGGAAGTCGTAGTCCAGCCCCCACTGTCGAGGAGCTCTTGGCGCAGCTGGAGCGCCAGCCCCCTGCTCCACAGGGGAGCACGGAGCCTGTAGCCGCCGCCGTTGAAGAGGTGATGGCTTCAGGAGCGCAAGAGAGCACTGCGCCGGCCGCTGTTACAGAGGAGGCGGTAGCCGCAGGGGCGCAGGAGGAGGCGCCCGCCGAGGGTGGACTAGTCGACATCGCCAGCATCCTCGGTGCTCCGGCCGTGACAATAGTCCGGTCGAACTTGTGAGTACTCCATCTTCCTGAGTAGTACTTGTTGTGGTAGTCGAGGTTGACTGACGACCAATTATGTGTGTTTCTGCAGGAAATCCACGGATCTGTCCTGGGAGGGGGATGAGCCCTCTTCAGCGGTGGCGGAAGAAGTCGCGCCGCCAGCCGAGGAGTCCGCTCCCTCTACCCAGGCGGTGCTCGAGCCGCCGGCTGCCGAAGCGCCGTTGCCGGAGGCCAGCGTAGTGGAAGGTGAGTACTCTTCTGAAGCTATGGAGCTCCTCGAGGAGTAGTCGTAGTTGCTGATGCACTTGTCTTCTTTTTTGACAGGCGCTGAGGCTGAAGGTAGTGACATCCCTGCGGGGGTGCCAATGCAGAAGTCGACACCAGGGGTCCCGGAAGCTGCGGGAGGAGCCCCCGTGCTTATGGAAGATGTCGTCGAGGAGGTCGCCGTGACGGCCGAGGGAGAGGGCGTCACCACGTCGCCAGAGGTTGCTCTGGAGGTGGCTATCCGCTCCCCGGAGATCCAGGACGCAGAGCCCATCTGCTCTGCGCCGATGACGGAGGCCACCGCGAGTAGTCGCGGCGGGATAGAGCTTCTCGCAGATGATCTTATCGAGCCTGCGACGGTGGCGAAGCACCTGGAGGCGATCCGCCAGGCCGAGCAGTGGATGAAGGTAAGTAGCCGTAGTCTCTGAGTAGCCAATCTTCTGTCGTTGAGTACTCTTGTGACTTGAGTTGTCTTGTGCAGGACGTTGCGGAGCGGTCCCGTGACAAGTCGAACATGCTGCAGGGCTATGGCGACGCGGTGCTCCGAGCCGAAGCGCTAGAAGAGCAACTTGTGAAGTCGCGGAAGCACGCGGCTGCCATGCAATCGAAGCTCGACGCCGCCTTCGCAAAGTACCACAACGACGTCCAAGAGTTGCAGGCGAAGGACGACGACTTGGTGCGGAAGAATAAGGGCCTCCGCAACAAGAACAAAGGTACGCCGCTGAACTTGTCGGGTACTTGTTGGAGGTCGAGAAGCTCCTGACCCGCTGTGCTGTTGTCGTTTTGCAGAGCTTGAGGGCCAGGTGGAGCAGCTGAAGTCCTCGGAGACGAGCATGAAGAACCTCTTCTACCGGGAGCAAGAAGCCCGCCAGGTACTCGAGCTCAACTACAAAGAGCTTGCCTTCGAGTGCGAGAAGCACATGGAGCTCTGGATTGCTTCTGACCGCGATCTCGTCAACTGCTACAAATCCTTGTAGAAGTTGAATGAAGACTGCGAGGCATTGCGGGCCCAACTGAAGGAGCTCGAAGAAGCCACACTGCCGATCGCAAGACTCCTGGTGCCGCACCCGGGCGGCCCCAAGATTGCCCCGCTGGTGGATCACCTCAAGGAAGCTCCGAGCCGGCTGGCGGCCTACGTGAAGCACATGGCGAGGTCGATCCCAAGACAAGTCTTGGCCTTCATGAAGTCGTACTTCCCGAAGGCCCCAGTGGAGGTAGTCGCCGGCGGGGTAGCCGCCAACTGCACCGATGAGCGGTATGCGTAGCCGCCGGAGCGAGATGGCTCCCATCGCGGAGCAAGTAGCCGAGAAGCTTAACCTCCGGTAGCCCTGTAATAGATAGCTAGTAGCCATGGTTGTACAGAAAACAATTGTAATAAATTGCTTAAGTATCAATGAAAGAAATTTTCCAGCAATGAGTACTCGTAGTCGCGATCTCAGAGTGCGGAGCCCCCATCGTGGAGTGGATGCGAGTAGTAGTACTCGGCAGTAGTGGTCCCGTTGTAGGGAGTAGGCAGTAAAGAAGTTGATGAACGATCAAACTTTATTACTGAAGAAGTACACCTGTGTTGACGGTGAAAATCCGTCAACCTAGCCATGAGTTTACCTTCGGTGTTGACATGAGTTTTGTATCTTATTCATTGGTATTAACCCCCGTGGTATAACAAGTTCACTTGTGCATGTCGGTTTTGGAGTTATGTGTTTACGCAGGGTTTTAACGATGAAAGCAAGACTTCCGGGATAAGTTCATTAAGCACCTCATGACAAGACCTTGAAGCCCGATACAAGTCAAGCAATGAAGTGAACATGACTCCAAGAGCCCAAGGACCAAGCCCGAGAAGATGATAAACTCCGAGGACCGAACCGAGAAAAGTGTCGAATCTTGCAAGACAAGGAGTTGAGTCCAATTCGGAGAGAAACCGACGTCAAGGGCCCACATGCAAAAGGGGAGAACATCTAGAATACGTGGGAAGCAACACCGGGCGAAGCAGGCCGCGGGATGGGCCGAATTGGGCCCAGGCCGGCCGGCCCAGCCCAATTCGGGGCCCAATCGGGCTCTCTTTGACCTAATTGCTTCTCAGGCTATAAATAGCCCCCTGACCGAGAGCCACGCAGAACCGAAGTCGCATTCCACCGCCGAGGAGCAGAGAAGCTTGAGGGACACCAACTTGAAGATGAGGGTCGTGCTAGTTGTCTAGGGTTTCCCTGGCCGACGTGGGAACCTTGCATGGAAGACCACGTCGGAGCTCCGGAGCGAGGATCAAGATCGAGGGAGGGCCCCGGTGGTGATCTTGTTCATGTAATCATTCATGGTGAAGTTTGTAAGTGAATCCGATTTCTAGCGATTAAGTGCCTTCTCGATGATTTTGTTTTCTTCTTGGTTTTGCTTCTTCTACGATCTAGTTTGCGGCTAGATTACATAGGGTGCTCTTGTAGCCGCGGTGGCTAGAGGTGCATACGGACCGGCCAAGTGATTTCAACTTGTTCTATCGAACTCGCCCTAAGCTCCCCGCATGAATAGGGATACGTTGTGACAGAACGGGGGTCTCGAAAGGCGGATGTTTTCGGAGTCGGATGGGGAGGCCACGATTTAAAGATGCTTTTAATGAGATTCGCTTTGCTATCTTCATCTATCTTGTTTGGAGCTACAACATAAGCATGATCTAGATTCTCTAGATTGGTTATCTCTTGCTTTCTCTTGTTACCTCTTTAGTAGATTAGATTAGATTCGTTTTCTTTATGAGTTAGTAGATTAGATGCAACTTGTCTTCATTAGATAGCTTTACCTTGCTTTACTAGATTGAATCCTTGCGTTGCACATTGTTCCACGGATTCGATACCTTGGGTTCACCACTCGAGGGAAGAAGGGTCCCTTGACTACGACGGGAGACTTGTCCGCTTGCAAGTCACAAACGAACTTTGATACAAATATTAACCGTCAACAAGCCCCTTTTTCTGGCGCCGTTGCCGGGGAACAAGCAATCAAGATCCGATCTAGTATCGCTTATCTTTCAGTTTTTCTTTTTGATTTTCTTTTGCATCTCTTATGTTTGATCATCCCTAAAAAGAAAAAAAAGAGTCAATCTAATCTAGTTTTGATTAACCCTAATTTTTCTTTTGTTAGATTTTTGTTTTATCACTAACCCTAACCGGAGATGGTTGGCTACCTCTCCAAGAAACCCAAACTTTTTTTGTGGATGATCCAGGAAAACTTTACAGGCAAAGGTGACGTGCAACACAAGCTCGAAGGACCATCAAAATCTCCAAGGGAATCACCCCCTCCAAGTCAAGACGCCGGAAGGCCGTTCAAGATCAACGAGGATGGAGAAGATGGAGACGGAGAAAGAAGCTCAACACCTAAAGGCTACCAAGGCAAGATCCACATGCGGGGTGTTCATCGTGATGAAGATGTTAGAGACGCAAGTGGGACAACTTGCCGGACAACCGATTGGTGACAAAGAAGAATATCCGAGACAACTCCAAGGTCCCAAGACGGCGAAAGGCTACTCAAACTCATTCGGGAGAGATGAAGGATCACACTAGAGACCATGAAGATCACGACCAAAGGACCGGAGTTCGAGATGCCGAGCCACAAGGAAGATGTTGCATCCGTCAAGACCAAAGGACAAAGCCGGCACTCGTGAAGACCAAAAAAAAATTGACTAAGCCAAAGTGGGTACCCAAGATTGCAACGCCCACAAAGAGCGTTGATCCGGAGTAATCAAGTGAAGAAGTCTAGCCATGGACTATAAACGAAGCGCTAGGCGGGAGGCAACCCGTTTCGTCAAGTCAAGAATAAGCTACGGGAGGACAACCCGATTCCAGGTTTTTCAAGTCTTTTTAAATTTAATTCAGTTCTGAATTTTACTACGCAAAACCTTAGACTTAGAATGGTTGAATAATATTAGAGACATAATTCTTGGTTGAATATTTTGCTTGATCATAAACCCTTTACATGAACCATCCTATGTGATTGTTTGCTTCTTTTTCGAGAAACCACAACCAAAACCAAAAAAATTTCAGAACCTAAATCAACCTTTCACCCTCATTATGGTGCTGAGGTTGACTTGTTTTTCATGCTAAAAACACTCGAGTAAAGCCACGACTTGTATCTAGATGTTATTTAAATTTCAGCATGTGGTAGGACTCGCGTGAACCTAGAAACTTGATTTTTGGTTGGTTTAAAAATTCATATCCTTGGTTTCTCTAAGATTAGAATTTTTCTAAGCCTCACTTAATTTTATTTCATTCAAAATCTCTCTCATCTAATCGAAATTAGGACCTAAACCTATGCCCCCATGATCAAGACGGGAAAAGCTTGCTCTCAACCAATGAAGGCAAACTATACCGGTGAGACCGAAATCGACGTAATAAAAAAATATTTTCGACTTGCATTTGTTTTTAATGGTTTAAAAACTTCTCTAAAATTATGTTCGAGCTCTTGCATGGCTCTGAAAAATATTTTTAAATTTCGAAATTAGAGGAGTGCTTAGCCTTAAACACACTTAAAGGGAGGCAATCTAGTTAACCTAACCATGCATGCACCATGATACATCACGGGATGCCCCTCCAACATATTTAAACCACATGCAAAGTACAAGCATGGGGGGGCAGCCAAGGCTTTGTTTTGTAGGAATATCATGGATGCATGTGAGGCAAGGGAGTATGGAAGTTAATCAAGCGAAAACATCAAGTGGAAGGAGCAATAATGCAAGCGAAGGAGTGGAAGGAACGTTTGGAAGGTGTACGCGATCACGAAGCAACATGCATGCACTAGAGAAGAACCGAGCCAAGAGGAGGAGAGAGGTATCTTTCATCCAACTCTTTGTTCGTGTGCTCTAGTTTGTAGGCCGGAACCACCTTAGACTTAGCCATCCACCGCGTTTGTTTCGTGCAACAAATCACATCCTTAATCCACTCAAAGTCCAGACTCCAAAATAATATTTGTGTACCTTGTTACCGGGTGAAAACCCCGGATATATATTTGTGAGGGAGAGTGCTGCAATCATGGAAGAAAACTACAAGCCTTTTCACCGAAGAAGAAGGGATCATCGTCGTCTAAGCCAT
Organism: Cenchrus americanus; assembly: GCA_947561735.1. Taxonomy (NCBI): domain Eukaryota; kingdom Viridiplantae; phylum Streptophyta; class Magnoliopsida; order Poales; family Poaceae; genus Cenchrus; species Cenchrus americanus. The sequence goes on from OX387239.1 coordinate 131,952,212, forward strand.
CATCGACAACCTCTTCGAGGAGGCACTCGGTTTCCGAGTTTCCTCGGAGTATGGAGGAGGACACGGCACCGCCGAGGAGGAACCGCACTCTTCTCCTTGGTGGCATGAGGGCCACACAAAACTCGTTTATTAGGTTTACCAAACTTCAATAACATATGGAGGAGCCGCCCGTCCAACCTCACCACTTGACACGATCATCCGCTCCACCTCCATATGCTCCGCGGTATTCCGAGGGGTATGTCATCATGACGGAGGAGGAGAAGAAGCTCGCTCGCCTTGGGTAGAGGCTTGTAGCGAACGTCGACATCGACGACCAAGCTCTCCACATATTGGGTTTCACACGGGACACCGGTGCAATTCTCTAACGGAGTGTCGGCAAACACCCACAACGAATTCGCCTAGGAAATTTTCGTGACCATGGCGCATACCCTTGATGAAGGAGTGCTGAGTCTCTCATTCCGTTGGAGGGAGCCCACAAGTGGAGAAGAAGGAAGACACCGTCGGAAGGGTAACCTTGATCAACGATGCTATTTCTAGCACTTTGATGGGGTAATCTCCTTTCATCCATGGGTTGCAATCGATCTTGAGATGTGATCATACTTTGTTGAATTATCTATCTATCATCTTGTGCTGAAAATACTTTAATGCTTAAGGCTAGCAACCATGCCGTAGAGGGAGTAAGGCCTCAATGCTTCCTTGGATCCATTCAACACAATCCCCGATAGATTAGATTGGTTTTCATGATTCGAAACGATTGCATGTTCTAGTATCGTAGACCCATGGGCGAGTGTCTCCTATTTTCAAAAGGGAGCTCCGGAACAAGTATGTGCATGAAGGCACATGGGAAGGTTTTTGGAGTATGATCACGGGAAGAGACCATCAACGAAGAAATACTATCCGAACCCCATCATCCAAGTGTGTCACTTTTGTGCAAGTGGATTTTTGGGGAGAATAAGAGAGACATAGATAACCAACACGGAGTTGAATTAGATTTACTCGCAGCCAATCAACCCTACTCACCTATGATCAACCGGTGGTGTTGTGAGCAACATCGGATTCAGGAGATCGGGTTGTTACCTCTCCATGTTGACTATCTCTTTAAAACCGGGTATTACAAGGAACCCGAATCATCTCCTACCCGGGACTTCCCTAGGAATATATGAAGAAAGGAAAATATAAGAGTGAAGATGAGAGAGGAGGCTTCCGAGTGGCCTAGGTGAATCTGCCCCTTCCGGATTGAAGACTTTTCTTGAGGGGAAGAAGATCGGTTAGAGGAAGGACTTCTTGTGCCGGCGAAGAAAAAATAATAAAAGAAAAGAATTATAGGAGAAGGATCTTCTATGGCCCAAGAAGGAGGTGCACAACAAAATTATGTTCCACCATTCGGAGAAATTCCGGCATCGCCAAATTACTACGGTGGTGTACCAATGCAAGCATGGGGGAGTGGTGCAGCCATACCCCCACCATTTTTTGCGGTGCCCAACGTAGCCTTTGCGGAGCCATATGCACACCTTCCTCAACCACAACAAAATGTGGCCACCATTAGAGGATACGCTGCAAGGATCATGCAAATTATTGCAGCCATCCAAACCAATGCAAACCAAATGGGTGAAGGAAATGCAAACGTCGCTTATGTGCTTGGACACCTTCACCTAGAACCGTCAGACAATTCATAGGAGGAGTGGTGCATTCCTATTACAAGTAAGGGTACAACAACCAAGGCTATCAACATCAACCACCGGCGGAAGATTAGAGAGAGGAGAAGCTTTAGTTATCTTTCCTTTACCCCCTTTTCTTTAATTTTCAGCTTGTTTGCGCCTATGTTTGCGTAGTATTTTCAGCTTTGCTTTAATTTTCAGTTTTTAGTTTAATTTTCAGTGTGTATCTTAGTGTTTATTTTCATCATGAATAATGTCGCCACCAAGTTTTTACCTTTGGTAAAGTTACAAAGTTTGTGCCATGATGATATATGATTATAATTGCCGCTTTGTTTATCTTTGTAATTGATTTATGCATGTTTAACCTAGTGCTCTCTTAAAAATACAAATCTGAAATTATCTAAATGCTAGCTCAATCTTCAGCGGAGGTTATGATTAAAATAAAGACCCATAGTGTTTTATGTGCTCTCAAGTTATGAATAGATTAAAGATGTCTTTTATGCTCAAAAATATTGCTAACCTTGTCACAAATATCACTTGTGTGTTGCTCAACCTATCCGAGCCTTATATATATTTGAGTGCATAAACTTTAGTGTACAAGATTTATTTTTGAGTGAGTTATTGCAGGCCATGATTTCTCCGGCCCGAGACTAAGAAGTCTGGTCATTCCGTTTTTGCGTATCTATCTTTTTGCTAGCCTTTTATCCGTGCATTGTGTATCCCCGCATCGGTGATCTCACAAACTTCGCCGGATATCCACCCTTAAACCAAATATCATCTTTTGTGATTACCTCCTTGACCACAACCTATCGTTGAGAATGGATCATCAATTCAAGGAAGATCGCAAGACGGTGCCAACGTTGAAGATTTCAAGTATCTCTCTAAGGAAAAATATTCCGGTACCTACCTTATTTTTTCGCCTCTTTGCTCGAGACGAGCAACGTCTAAGCATGGGGGAGGAGGTAGGTACGGTGCAGTTTTAGAGTTCAAAGGGGAATATTTTTAAAAAAAATGATGAAAGAAAAAAAAATCCAGTGATATTCATGACTTTCAAGGTATAAAAAAATCAAAACTTCGTTGTGAAAGTCATGGACTGAATATATGACGAGAAAAAAAATGAATGAATGAAAGAAAGAAAAGAATGAGAAATATGAGAAAGAAAAAAATGTGCGTAAAGTAAATTCCCTAGCTCTCTAAAAGTGCATTCAAGGCTTCAAGTTAAAAAGATCCATTCTCATTTTCCAACCATGTGAAATCCGATAACGAGGACTTCCTTTGTGCCTCGGGATCACTCTTTGTCATTTGCACATGTCCACTCATCTAAAGTGTGTGTATTTTTCTCTTTCCCCTCCTTGATTTAACATTATTTTCCAATGACCTTTTTGACGAGTCTCGGTAATACCATGAGAAGCTTGTCTTGTTTTGACAACACCTTATTTATAAAATCTTGTTAGGACTAAACTTTCCCAAAGCTCCATATAAAGCCTACCACACATATATGTTATGAGAGGGAAAGGAGTAGAATATATAGGCTTGAGAGACAAGTGAGATGAGAGTTCATGAGCAATATACAAGGTGATTTAAATTTGTGAACTTGGTTTAGCTCTTTTCTTTATCTTGTTCTTTATTTCAAAAATTCTGAGATCTATTTAAACTTTGTGAGCATGTTAATACTTGTGGGATAAGCTTAATAAGAATCTACCCTCCGTAGAGGTGAAGGCTAGTACATTATGGAACTTAAACGAATTAAACTTTTGAGAGCATTATGTTTTTTTTCATGTATGATCAAGTGCAAGGTTTAAACATTGATGGGCAATGATGATATTCATCGAAGGCTTACTCGAGGACGAGCAAGGTTTAAGCATGGGGGAGATGTTGACGGTGAAAATCCGTCAACCTAGCCATGAGTTTACCTTCGGTGTTGACATGAGTTTTGTATCTTATTCATTGGTATTAACCCCCGTGGTATAACAAGTTCACTTGTGCATGTCGGTTTTGGAGTTATGTGTTTACGCAGGGTTTTAACGATGAAAGCAAGACTTCCGGGATAAGTTCATTAAGAACCTCATGACAAGACCTTGAAGCCCGATACAAGTCAAGCAATGAAGTGAACATGACTCCAAGAGCCCAAGGACCAAGCCCGAGAAGATGATAAACTCCGAGGACCGAACCAGAAAAGTGCTGAATCTTGCAAGACAAGGAGTTGAGTCCAATTCGGAGAGAAACCGACGTCAAGGGCCCACATGCAAAAGGGGAGAACATCTAGAAGACGTGGGAAGCAACACGGGCGAAGGCAGCCGCGGGATGGGCCGGGTGGGCCCGGGCCGGCCGGCCCGGCCCCCAATTCGGGGCCCAATCGGGCTCTCCTTTGACCTAATTGCTTCTCGGGCTATAAATAGCCCCCCGACCGAGAGCCACGCAGAACCGAAGTCGTATTCCGCCGCCGAGGAGCGAGAGAAGCTTGAGGGACACCAACTTGAAGATGAGGGTCGTGCTAGTTGTCTAGGGTTTCCCCGGCCGACGTGGGAACCTTGCATGGAAGACCACGTCGGAGCTCGGAGCGAGGATCAAGATCGAGGGAGGGCCCGGTGGTGATCTTGTTCATGTAATCATTCATGGTGAAGTTTGTAAGTGAATCCGATTTCTAGCGATTAAGTGCCTTCTCGATGATTTTGTTTTCTTCTTGGTTTTGCTTCTTCTACGATCTAGTTTGCGGCTAGATTACATAGGGTGCTCTTGTAGCCGCGGTGGCTAGAGGTGCATACCGGACCGGCCAAGTGATTTCAACTTGTTCTATCGAACTCGCCCTAAGCTCCCCGCATGAATAGGGATACGTTGTGACGAATCGGGGGTCTCGAAAGGCGGATGTTTTCGGAGTCGGATGGGAAGGCCACGATTTAAAGATGCTTTTAATGAGATTCGCTTTGCTATCTTCATCTATCTTGTTTGGAGCTACAACATAAGCATGATCTAGATTCTCTAGATTGGTTATCTCTTGCTTTCTCTTGTTACCTCTTTAGTAGATTAGATTAGATTCGTTTTCTTTATGAGTTAGTAGATTAGATGCAACTTGTCTTCATTAGATAGCTTTACCTTGCTTTACTAGATTGAATCCTTGCGTTGCACATTGTTCCACGGATTCGATACCTTGGGTTCACCACTCGAGGGAAGAAGGGTCCCTTGACTACGACGGGAGACTTGTCCGCTTGCAAGTCACAAACGAACTTTGATACAAATATTAACCGTCAACAACCTGGATGGCCAGGGCCGTAGTTACAGAGTAGTCGCCTGGACCCGGAGGGCCGCTTACAGCTGAGTAGCGCTGGGGCGGGTAGCCGCTTACAGCAGTTGATCCGTAAGTAGCCGTGTAGGCTGGATCGTAGATCCGTAGGTAGCCGCGGAGGCTGGATCTTGGAGTGTGGTCTCTCAGTAGACCGCTGCTAGAGTCCTTGATGCTCGTCGCAGCCCAGGATCCGTAGGTAGCCGCGCGGGCTGGATCCTAGAGAGGAGTAGTCCGGAGACTGGAGCCAGGACCCGAAGGTCGCTTACGGCGGTGGGGTGTTGGTGTAGTCGTGTAGACTTGAACCCCGGAGTAGTCGTGTAGACTAGGCGTAGAATCGACAGAGCTGGTCGACGTCCCACGAGTTGTTGATGTCTTCGCCTTCAAGTGTTTGGAGACGGTAGGAGCCCGGCCCAGTCACCTTTGCCACGGTGAAGGGACCTTCCCAGGGGGAACTGAGTTTGTGCAGTCCTTCCATGTTCTGGATGCGACGGAGGACGAGATCACCAACGTTGAAGGAGCGTTCCTTGACGTTGCGATCATGGTAGCGTCGGATACCTTCTAGGTACCTTGCTGACTGGTCGAGGGCAGCGCAGCAAGCTTCTTCGAGGCTGTCGATGTCAACTCGTCTGCTGTCTTCTGAGACGCCTTCGTCATAGTGCTCCACTGCTGGCGAGTTCCATATGACGTCGGCGGGGAGGATTGCTTCGCAGCCGTAGACCGAGAAGTAGGGGGATTGCCCCGTTGGCTTGGATGGCCGGGTCCGTAGCCCCCGCAGTGCGTTGGGTAGTTCCTTGATCCACTTGCCCCCTTTGGAGTTAGCAGCGTCATGTAGCCGCTTCTTGAGAGCGTCGAGCACCATCCCGTTGGCACGCTCGACTTGTCTGTTGGCCCGTGGATGGGCAACTGAGACGTATCGGACGTCAATCCCGCTGTTCTCGCAATACTCCCGAAGTGGTGGTTGTTGAAGTTGGATCCCAAGTCCGTGATGATGCGGTGGGGTAGCCCATAGCGGTGTACGAGTTCATCCGGGAAGTCGAGTACTCGTCGGCCTTGGGGCATGTGACCGGCTTGACCTCGATCCACTTGGTGAACTTGTCGATAGCCACCGGTACCTCGTTGAATCCTCCCGGCGCGGTTGGCGGTGGCCCAATCATGTCGAGCCCCCAGCAAGCGAAGGGCCAAGTTGGCGGTATGGTGACTAGCTTGTAGGCTGGGACGTGTTGCTGCTTGGCGAAGTATTGACATCCTTGGCATCTCCTGACGAGTTTTTCGGCATCGCCCAGAGCTGTGTGCCAGTAGAAAGCTCGCCGGAAGGCTTAGCTGACCAGCGTGCGTGAGGACGCATGGTTGCCGCAGACGCCTTTGTGGATTTCCTCCAAGATGTCCTTGCCTTCTTCACGAGGGACGCACTTCATGAGTACTCCGGAAGATGTGCCCCGCTTGTAAAGCTTGTCTCCGATGAGGACGTAGGACTTGGCGCGGCAGACGAGTTGCTCAGCCGAGTTCTTGTCGGAGGGGACCTTCTGCTCGCTAAGGTAGTCGATGAAGGGTTGCCTCCAGTCCACGTCGATCATCATGACCTCCCCGCCCACCGGTGGATGGGCTGGGACAGTGGCCGGTGGCGCCGGCTCCGGGATGGATGGCGCGTGAAGCTCGTGGACGAAGACGCCCGCTGGTACTTGAGCGCGGGTGGATCCAAGCTTCGAGAGGACGTCCGCTGCAACGTTGTTGTCGCGGACGATGTGATGGAACTCGAGACCATAGAACTTGTTCTCGAGCTTGCGGACTTCTAGGCAGTAGGCGTCCATGTTCTCCTTGTTGCGGTCCCAGGACTTGTTGACTTGGTTGATGACCACTGCGGAGTCGCCGTAGACTGGTAGCCGCTTGATGCCCAATGAAGCCGCGAGGCGGAGCCCATGTAGGAGAGCTTCGTACTCGGCTTCGTTGTTTGAGACCTTCCAGAAGATCTGCAGGACGTACTTGAGTTGTTCGCCCGCTGGAGATATCAGAAGTACTCCTGCACCTGTGCCCTCGAGGTTGAGTGAGCCGTCAAAGTACATCACCCAATGCTCTGGTCGCACGGTGGGAGTAGGTAGGCGGTTCTCCCTGCCACTCGCCATGAAGTCGACTAGTGCTCGCGACTTGATGGCTGTGCGTGGCTTGAAGTCGATAGTGAGGGCGCCGAGCTCGACCGCCCACTTGGAGATTCTTCCAGTAGCATCTTGGTTCCGCAGGATGTCGCCGAGTGGGTAGTCGGTGACGACGGAGATCGAGTACTGTTGGAAGTAGTGTCGTAGCTTCCGCGAGGTGATGAGTACCGCGTACGCAGCTTCGCACGGCTGATAGCGGGCCTTGGACTCTGATAGAACCTCGCTGACGAAGTAGACTGGGCGCTGGACTTGGTAGGCGTGGCCGTCTTCATGCCGCTCGACAACGATGGCAGTACTGACCACATGAGTAGTCGCAGCCTAGGTAGAGCAAGAGGGCCGCTCGCCCTTGTGAGGAGCCGTGAGGATCGGTGGCTTCGATAGAAAGTCCTTGAGCTGGGCAAGGGCTTGATCCGCCTCTGGAGTCCACACGAACTTCTCTTGATGCTTGAGTAGTTTGAAGAAGGGGAGTCCCCGTTCTCCTAGCCTCGAGATGAATCTGTTCAGTGCCGCCATGCACCCTGTCAGCTTCTGTACATCTTTGATGCTCGTGGGAGCTCGCATGCTGGTGATGGCGGAGATCTTCTCGGGGTTGGCTTCGATGCCGCGCTGGCTGATGATGAAGCCGAGTAGTTTGCCTGAAGGTACGCTAAAGACGCACTTGTTCGGGTTGAGCTTCCAGCGGTACTCGCTCAATGATGCGAAGGTCTCTTCAAGGTCGTCGATGAGGGTACTGGAGTTTCTGGTCTTGACGACCACGTCATCCACGTAGGCCTCGACGTTCTTGTTGAGCTGCCTCTTGAAGCAGGCCTGGATAGCTCGTTGGTAGGTAACGCCGGCGTTCTTCAACCCGAAGGACATGGTCGTGTAGCAGTACGCGCCAAACGGGGTGATGAACGCGGTCTTCTCCTGGTCTTCTTCCTTGATCGCGATCTGGTGGTACCCGGAGTAGCAGTCGAGGAAGGAGAGCAGGTCGCAGCCCGCTGTGGAGTCGATGACTTGATCAATCCGCGGCAACCGGAAGGGGTCCTTGGGGCAGTGCTTGTTGAGGTTGGTGTAGTTTATGCACATCCTCCACTCGTTCGAGTTCTTCTTGCGGACGAGGACAGGGTTGGCGAGCCACTCAGGATGGAAGACTTCTCTGATGAAGCCAGCCGCGAGTAGTTTGGCGAGTTCCTTCTTGATGGCGTCCCGTCTGTCGTCGGCAAAGCGTCGGAGGTGTTGTCGCTTGGGGGTGGCCTTAGGATCGACGTTGAGGCGTGCTTAATCAGCTCCCTGGGCACTCCTGGCATGTCCGCTGGCTTCCACGCGAAGATGTCGCGGTTAGCCCGAAGGAAACTGATGAGCGCGTCTTCCTATTTGGGGTCGAGGCCTGCCCCGATGGTGGTGGTCTTGCTGGGATCGCCTGTTCCAAGGTCGATCGTCCTGACGAGTACCTCCTCAGGTGGCTGAGGCTTGTTGGCGCTGTCAGACTTCTCTGGGATGTCGAGTTCACTTGTGGCAAGCTTCTTTGACGCATCGTAGACCTCAATCATCGCGTTGGGTACTTGATTTGTGGAGGCGATCTCCACGGCTTCTGTGTCGCAGTCGTGGGAGATCTTCAGGTCTCCTTGGAGGGAGAGTACACCGGCTGGGCTTGGCATCTTGAGTACCAAGTAGGTGTAGTGGGGCACTGCCATGAACTTGGCGATAGCCGGTCTGCCGAGGATGGCGTGGTAGGAGGTCTCGAAATCTGCGACCTCGAACTTGATGTACTCGGTACGATAGTTGTCCCGAGTTGCCCCGAAAGTAACTGGCAGGACCACTGAGCCCAGTGGAATAGCCGCGTTGCCGGGGACGATGCCGTAGAAGGGCACGTTGCTCTTGGTGAGCATATGTGTGATGTCGAGCTTCATTTTCTTCAAGGTCTTGGTGAAGAGGATGTTGAGCCCACTTCCGCCGTCGATGAGCACCTTGTTGAGTTTGGAGCCCGCCACCATTGGCTTCAGGACGAGGGGGAACCGTCCTGGTTCAGAGAAGCTGGTCCATTGATCCGCGCGGGAGAAGGTGATGGGTACCTCCGACCACCTGAGAGGGGTCGGGACCGCTGGCTCAATGGACATTACTTCACGACGGGTAGCCTTCTGCTCCCGCCTGCTAGGCAATCCGCCGAAGAGGACGTTGACGGTCTTCTCAGGTTCCTGGAAGTCGTTGTTGTCGCCATCCTTCTTCTTGCCCTTTTGGTCGTGAGGGTGCGGTGGCTCCGGCGTCTCCTTGAGTGCATGCCTGAGCTGGTAGCACTGCTCGGTGGTGTGGTTGCCGTTTGGATGCCACGGGCACTTCTCCTTCAGCAGGCCCTTGAAACCGCCAGAGTTCTTCTTCGAGTTCCCTTTCGCAGGGCGCTAGATAGCCGCGACAGTGTTGTCTGGCTTGCGCTTGCGGTTGGGACCCGAGTAGTAGTAGTAGTTGTTGTTGCGACCACCCTGGTTCGCGTTGCTGCCGCTGCCGCCGCCCTGGTTCTGCTTGGTCTTGCCGCGGATGGCGTCGTACTTGGCATTGGCCTTGTCTTCTTCATCCGCCCAGGACGTGCTCATGTCCTTGAGGTGGGGGATGGACCTAGGGCGGCGACGACCGAAGTCTTCGAAGGTGCGGCGGTGGTAGAGGACGTCTTGGAAGAGGTCGATGACCTCCTTGTCAGTGACATCGACGACGGTGGCGCGCTTGTCGAAAAAGCGGCGCATGTACTTGCGGAGGGTCTCGCCTTGTTCCTGCTTGATCATGGCCAGGTCCATGCGAGTACCCGATCGGCCCATGGCGCCCGCGAAGTTGCTTGTGAACTGCTCCTTCAACTGGTCCCACTTGTCGATCGAGTGCTTATCCAGCGACTCGAGCCAAGTGAGTGGTGCTTGGTCCAGGTAGAAGGGGAAGTAGAGGCACTTGGTGTCGCTGTTGCCGCCAGCATTCTCGATGGAGAGGGCGTAGTACCTGAGCCACTGGATGGGGTCCTGCTTCGCATCGTACTTGGTGATCCCCAAAAGGCTTGAATTTGTCGGGGAGGACCAAGTTGCGAAGTCGAGGTGAGAAGGCGGGGAAGCCGTCGCCCTCAGCTGCGGTGGTCGACTTCTTCCACCGCAGTTCTTCAATCTTCTGGCGAGCGTCGTAGCCGCCCTGCGAGGCGCTGGAGGCGTGGCTGTTCGCGTGGCCTCGGCCGCCGCGAGCGCCGCCGCCTCCCGGCCCCCCGTTGGCCCCGTGATTGGAGCTACCGCCGTCGCCGCCACCGCCGTCGGGATCGTTGCCGCCCCCGCCGGACCGGAGCGCGGTGGGGGACGACTTCTCGGTTGTTGTGGTCGCGCGGTGAAGGTCCGCCGGCGTTGGAGCGACGGCGGTTTGGCTCGGGCCGGGAGCTCGGCTCGAGTACGGTTGGGACCGTTGTTGGCGCCGCGACTAGTAGCTTCGTTGTCGCGGGGTCCGGGCCGGAGGAGGTTGGTTGACTCCGTTGTCGACCCGCATGAAGTAGGCTTCTTCGGCCGAGCTTGGCGATGACCTCTCCCGGCGCGTATGCCCTAAGCCACGGCGCGCGATCGCCGTGATCGACATGAGGCCTTTGCTCGGGGGTAGTGTGTACTCTGCTCTCGACCGCCTCAAGAGCTTCCGCAAGGTTGCGGACGGGGAAGTTGTCACGGAGGCGCCGACGACGTTCGTTGCGCTTCCGGTTGCGTTCACGTCGTGCGTCTCTGTCCGCCGGAGTCTCGTTCGGTGGAGCATTAGCAGAGAGCTCGTCGGAGGAGATGTACTCTAGGTACTTGTCCTGAGCTGTGCCTGAAGGCCCTGGGGTGTCGCCGGCAGCCATGAAGACTTGGCGATCGGGGGTGCCAAGGCTGGACTCAGAGGGTGCCACCTCAGTTGGTGTGCTTGAGTCAGCCCGGGCTAGCGGTGTTCCCTCCTGGAACGGTAGCGAGTCGATGTAGGCGACGTAGCGTGAGTCTCCCTTTATCAGGTCGGCAGGTTTGTGGTCTGGCCAGTAGACATATCTTCCGGCCGGCGTGGATGTTATAACCAGCCCAGAGGCTGGCCCTGACAAGGGAAGCTCGGTGGAGTTGTCCTCGGACTCAGGCTCCTCAGGGTCCGACCCGAAGTCGAACTCGTAGTCCGGGTTCGAGTAGAACTCGGAGAGGGGGTTGGAGTCCGGAGTGCGATCGGGGGTGGCGTCGGAGTCCGAGCTGTACTCGGGTACGGGCTCCTTGCCGGCCCGGCGCGAAGTGGGAGCTCCCGTGCGGGCCCGGCTGAGGATGCGGGGGCCACGCGCGGAGCGCTTACGGGGTGAGGGGACCGCCTGCGATGGTTGAGCAGCCGGCTCGCATGCGATTGCCCATGGCGACATCGAGTTCGAGTTAGAAGCGGACTCGAGCTCGAAGTCAGCGTGGTGGTTGAAGAGCGAAATTTCGCCGAATTTGCCGGCGAGTTCGCCCGTGACAACTTCTGGAAGCGTCACGAGGCCAGTCTTCGGATTGGGCGACATGGTGAGGCGGCGCTGGAAGGAACCCGCGCCGTCTGCACTGCAGACCCAGGCGCCGAACACGAAGGTGTCACCGCGGTTGAAGGCGGCGGTTGGCTTGAAACAGACAGGAGCCGTCGAGTTCGCCATGTGATCTCGGGCGAGAGCCCCTACCTAGCGCGCCAGCTGTCGGTGTTTTAGACCGGCAACCTACTAAGGGGAGTACCCGAAGTAGATGAATGTGACTCGCCGAGATCGGTAACTCGAAGGAAGAGACACGTGGCACACAATTTAGACAGGTTCGGGCCGCGAGGTGCGTAATACCCTACGTCCTATATGCTGCATAGCTCTGGATTGATTGGGCACGATTACAAGGTGCTGTAATAGTACGCCGTGAGTTGTATGAGATGAGATTGGATGCTAGAGATCGGTCCCCGCCTCGCCTTATATAGTCCAGGAGGCAGGGTTACAAGTCGGAGTAGGGAGAGAGTACTAGTCGAGTATGTCTAGGAGTCCTCCATACAGTGCAGAACATGTACAGCTCCCTAACCGAGTACTACTCCTGTGTAGTCCTTGTGCTCCACGCCTTCAGGTGCCGTGTAGCGCAAGCCGGGTAGTCCCAGGGGCCCACCGAGTAGTCTGTCCTGGTACCCACCGAGGTAGTGGGCCCAGGGAGGTCCATACGACATGGAGAAACTCCAAATCAGGTTCTGTCGGAGGAAAACCATGCAAGGCTCAGAGAAATCTTTTCCTGGCTGCAAAAAGATGCTCGAGATCAAGTCAGAGATGTTGATCACTTCGAGGAAATACTTGGATCCATCGATCAAGAGCTCCCTGAAGACACCAAAGCTTCCCTGGAGCCTATCTCAGATCTGGATATTCACTATGTGGCAATAAGGCAAGCCTTGAAGAGCTAATCCTCCCGACCAGTCATTGAGCAAAAGAAAGCCAGAGCTGAACAAGCTGTGAAAAGCTCACAAGCCCAAATTGAGAGCAACAAGGAAACGTTGACCAAACTGCAGTCCGCTCTTGAGCTGAAAATTGCCAGAAAAACTGCACTAGAAATTGAACTGAGTAATTTGTCAGCTGAAATTGAAGCTCACGAGAAAAAGATAGCCGAGCTCCCTGGATTAATAGAGAAAACCCAAGAGGAAGCATCAGTGGCCATGACTGAAGCAAACCAGCTCGAGGCACAACTCTCCGCCCTGTCCAATACTCAAAGAGATTACCAGGAACGACTGGAGAATATCCATCAGATAATATCAAATGCCTCTAGTGTAATTGCAAAGTACTTGAACATTTGATTGTACTAAGCAATATATAACCGAATCAATCGTCCTTGTAACCTTGCCTTTTATAAACTTCATTCCCTTTTTCTGTATTACCTTGTTTGCAACTTCCTGGACGATTCATTCAGTAACTGCGGTCAAATAGTGCCATACCCAAACAGCACCCCGACCGCAACTTAGCCGAGCCAGTAAACCGAATATGACTCAGCTTGAATTCCAAACGACCCGACGACGATTCGGTTAAGGAAACCTCTCAACTTTCCAAGTTTCTCGGGATATGCACCACGATCCAGGGCCACGATCTCTTCACCGTCCCTATAAATAAAATCGTAGGTGCCCCCAGCTTTTCACCAAGCGTTTAGCCTTCAAATCTTTGTCAATCTGAGCTTGCTTTTTCCACCACCAGCGCAGCTCCAAGAACCAATGGCGGGTAGCAGCAACAGGCACCGCACCGCCGACGAGGCGAAAGGAAGCCGTGCCGGCGCGCGTCAGAGGCAGTGATCGTCAAGTTCCCTTATGATTCTTCCTAGACTTCCTTCTGTTTCTGACAATCTTCTCTGTTTTAGGCTCATCCAATGGAATCCGGCCCCTGCACCGGCCATGAATCCGGCCCTGCCGGACGACTCCTCGGAGTCGAACAACTACTCCCCCATGCCCTACAACGAGCGTGACGCCCTTCGCTTCAAGGTGGAGCGTGACGAATCCCGGCGCGAGCTGGGAGAAATCTCCAAGAAAGCCTGCATCGCCGAAGTCGAGTGGGAGGACCAGCGCAAACAGTTGCTGGCAACCATCGACGGTATACTCCTTAGATTAACCTCCAATCCAATTCGACTTTGATACTAACCATCATTGCCTTGCACTTTGCAGCTCGCGACGCCGAGCTTGACCAGCTGAAAATGCTGGAGAAGCAATTGGCTGACAAGGTGAACGCTCCTGGAGACACGCCGGCGGAGCGCCTCGCCGTGGTAGAAGACCGCGTGGACGAGGTGGCTGTCCACGGCATCCGCCTCGACACCACCCTAGGCTTGGCCGCCATGGCGATGCATACCGGCATCGACTACTCCATCCAGCCGCGCGGCTTCCAGGGCGGCGCACCAGAAGACATCGACGAGATTGAAGTCATCTTGGAGCGCCTCGATGGCCATGGCGATGCCATTGCCGAACTCACCCATCCCCAGTCTGTGCTAAACAGGCTTTTCGATTAGATTGTACTAGGGATGCTTGATCTTCAGCAATAAATAAAGAATTTTAATTTCCATGCTTGTATTGTGATGATCCCCTCCTGCTTGCAACTGCGAACTTTACTTTTCTCAAACGTATTCGGGAACTTTACTTGAGCCGAATATGTGAAAACAACTGCCCCTTGGCGCAAAATCTGCAGAAAATCCTCAGTCCAGGAACCACAAACACTGTTCAATGAAAATCCTTCACATTCGGGAGGAAAACCCTGCCGCTTGGTATTCCAATAACGTACGCCAACCAGTCATCACTCCTAATGCGATCTCTCAGTCAATAAAATAGCCCCCCTGGGTACCTTGCAAATCCACTCGCATACTGTTCCATCACTTCACATCTTCTCCCCCCTGCTCAGAGGAGAAAACCCCAAAGCCATGGCGGACAAGGGAAGGCAACCCATCAAGGAGGACAATATCCCACCAAAGAAGCGTACCATTCAAGAGTGAGTTTTCTTTTAATCTGTTTCTTTCTCTCATTTGCAATCTCATGTTTACCCCTTCTTGTTTTTCACCAGCCTTGTTCTGCTTCCTGAAGAAATCCTTGGGACTGAAGAAACGCCTGAGTACATCTCCTCTAACTCCTCCCTTGAAGAAGAGGACGCCACGCCGGAACAGAGGGTCAATCACCAGTTGCGCCGCCGCATTCGGCATCTGGAGCACGATCTGCGAGACATCACCGCCCGCTGCCATGCCGAACGCGAATGCCGCATAAGCTTGGAGGCATTAGTGGGGGGGGGGGTAAAACTTCCATCTTTACTTGACTCCATGCTTAGGCTCAGATCTTCGTTTTCTAACAACTGTTCTTCTCCCTTAGATGTCTCCGATAGGTACCATAACCTGAAGGCCGCCTGGGACAGCCTAATGGAGGCTGCAAGTCATGGCCACCCCCGAAGCTTCCAGGTTGCCGTCACGGTGGTCCTGGAACAGTTGAAGAGGGAGGAGCTGAAGAAGCAAAACAAGAAAAATGAATGAAGCATGCTTTCGCTTCTTCCTCCAGGCCTTCTGCTTCCCACCCCCTTGTAATCTCGAGTAGCTGGATTGTCAAATAAAAGCCTGCAAGAAACATTTGGAATGTGTAATATTTTTTGTGCTAAGGGCAATACACATCAGTATTGGCCATTTCCTGTTAAGATTTTTCGTTCTAAAGGCGGCTTCCTCTCTGAGCGCCGGCTGTTTCTGTCTATTTTGTAATCCTGGTGCTCGTAATCAACAATCAATTTCAATACTAGGATAATATTTCTTCAAATATCTTCCATTTTTTGCAGCAGAAAATTCTTCTCCTAGTAAAGTTTGCAATATGTAAGCATTACCATGCACACACCTGACTACCCGAAAAGGTCCTTCCCAATTCGGGGACCATTTGCCAAATGCACTATATTTAGTTCCAATCGGTAGTAACGCTTTCCAAACCAAATCCCCTTCTGCAAATTGCTTGACCTTTACTTTCTTGTTGTAATATTTAGCAACTCACAGCTTGTTCTTTTCAATGTTTTCCAGGGCTCTAAGACGAATCATATGCAAATCTTCTAGCTCATCCATCATTAAGCCACTATAATCTTTGGAGCTTAAGTCCTTTTGCAAAACTACTCTCCTAGAATCTGATTGTATCTCCCAGGGCAAAACAGCATGATGCCCATAAACCAACTCATAAGGAGAGGTTTTTGTAGCTCCATGAGGAGACATTCGGTAAGCCCATAAAGCCTCATTGAGTACCGAATGCCACCTCTTTGGCTTCTGATTAATTTTCTTTTGTATAATCTTGATCATGATCTTGTTAGAAGCCTCTGCCTGACCATTAGCTTGGGCATAACAAGGAGAAGAATTAAACAATTTGATCCCCATGCTTTCGGCAAACTCCCTGAACTCCAAAGATACAAACTGAGCTTCTTGATCAGTTGTAATTGTTTGAGGAATTCCAAACCTATAATGACGTGTTCTTTAACAAACTCAACCATGTTCTCTGATGTTACTTTCTTCAGTGGAATTGCCTCAACCCATTTGGTGAAGTAATCTGTTGCCAAAAGCACGAATTTATGCCCCTTGCTAGATGGAGGATTTATTTGGCCAATCAAATCTATACCCCATCCTCTGAATGGCCATGGCTTGATAATTGGATTCAATGCTGACGCTGGAACCCTTTGAATGTTTCCAAACCTCTAACAATCTTGACAACCCTTGTCATACTCAAAGCAATCTTCCAGCATCGTCGGCCGAAAACATCCAGCTTGCCTAATAACCCATTTCATACGATAGGCCGATTGATGCGCTCCAGATAGCCCATCATGCACCTCACTCATCATTTTCTTTGCTTCTTCCGGACCCAGGCATTGCAGCAACACCCCATCTAATGATTTGTAAAATAAACGCCCATCCTGAAGAACAAATTTTATAGCTTTATACCTGAGCTTCCTAGAAACCTTTCGGGATGGATCCTCCAGATAATCAACAATCTCCTTTCTCCAATCATCCTCAGCTAGATCGCTCCCGAAAGCACATACCTCCATGGCAAACGCTTCTTGATTTTCCCTATAACCTGAAGCACTTTGAGCCAACCTGTTTGCCTCTTCATTGTGTTCTCTAGGAATATGTTGTAGAATTACTAACTGAAAACTCTTTAAGATCTCCCTGCACTCTTCGTAGTAACTCCTCAGGGCATCACTTTTACATTCATATTGGCCGTTCAATTGCTTTATAATCAGCTCTGAATCTCCATAAATTTCAACTGAAACAGCCCCGACTTCTCTTAGGTATTGAAGCCCTGTAAGTAACGCCTCGTACTCAGCTTGATTGTTTGTGACACTAGGCTGAATAGGGATAGCAAACTCAAACATCTCACCTCTGGGTGAAATTAATAAAATCCCTACTCCTCCACCTTTACCACATGAGGATCCATCAAAGAACAAAGCCCACTGAGTAATTTCAAGCAAATCAATTGATGGATCACGATGCTCAGTAATAAAATCGGCAATAATCTGACCTTTTATAGCTTTTGCCGATTCGACCTTCAACTCAAACTCAGATAAGGCCAAAATCCACTTGCCAATTCTTCCATTCAAAATTGGCATAGATATGTTTTATTACATCAAACTTGGAGTATACAATGCATTCGGCATTCAACAAGTAGTGCCGAAACTTTGTACACGAGTAGTAAACACACAAGCACAGCTTCTCCTCAACCGAATACCTGGTCTCAGGATCAACTAATTTTCGGCTAAGGTACGCTACTACCCGCTCCTTTCCTTCAAATTCTTGTATAAGGGTCGATCCAATGGTTTGGGTATCGGCCGCCACGTACAACTTAAAAGGCTTATTCAACTGTGGAGGCACCTACACTGGTGGTTCCTTCATGTATCGCTTGATCTCATCAAAAGCCTTTTGTTGTTCGTCACCCCATACAAATTTTTGGTCCTTCTTGAGCTTCAACAACGGAGAAAAGGGCAAGACCTTTTGTGACAAATTTGAAATGAATCTCCTCACAAAATTGATCTTGCCAAGCAGTGATTGCAACTCCTTGAGATTGGTTGGAGGAACAACTTCGTCGATAGCTTTCATGCTTTTCTTGCCAACTTCAATCCCTCCTTCGTGTACCAGAAATCCCAAGAATTCTCCAGCTGATACTCCAAAGGCACACTTGTTTGGATTCATCTTCAATCCATGCTTTCGGGTGCACTCCAGAGTTCTCTTTACATCCTCCAAGTGCGAGTCATGATTCAAAGATTTGATCACGACATCATCAATATAAATTTCAACAATTTTGCCAATCAACTCATGAAAGATATAATTCATGGCTCGTTGATAAGTTGCACCAGCATTTTTCAACCCAAATGTCATGACTATCCACTCAAACAGGACTATATGACCAGGACATCTGAAGGCTGTCTTCGATATGTCTTCTATTGCCATAAATATTTGGTTGTACCTTGCATTACCATCCATAAAACTGATAACCTTATGTCCAGCAGCAGCATCAACCAATAATCAGCAACAGGCATTGGGTATCCATCCATGGGAGTAGCTCTGTTCAAATCTTTGAAATCTATGCAAACCCCCATCTTCCCATTTTTCTTGTAAATAGGGACGATGTTTGAGATCCACTCCGCATATCTGCACGGCCGAATGAAATTTGCATCAAGTAATCTCTCAACTTCTTTTTTCACATCGGCCAATACTTCATCCTTGTAGATTTTTTGGGGAGGCTGCTTATAAGGTCTAAAACCAGGCTTGATTGGCAACCGATGCTCAACAATAGAATGATCCAAACCAGGCATCTCCAATTAATCCCAAGCAAAGCAATCTTTGTATTCTTTTAACAGCTTGATTAGCTCCTCTCTGAAACCTGACTCCAAGTTAGCACTGATAAATGTCGCCCTTGGCTTGTCACCATCTCCAATATCAATTTCTTCTAATTTGTCAGCCGACATGAATCCACGCCCTAACTTCCCATCAGTTCCATCAACTGGATTATCCATTTAAAAATTACTATAAGAGCCGACTGCTTGAATCGGCTGTTGATCACTGCTTATAGGTTCAACAGGACCTTCACCCCAGTCTTTTCCTAAAAAGCAATCGATGCCTTGATATTCCCAGAAAGCTGGTTTGACGTTTGTCACGCTCACTAAATCATCTGCTTGGACCACTTCAATGTCATCATCTACCCACTGAACAAGTTGTTGATGCATGGTAGATGGGATGCAGCAATTGGCATGGATCCAGTCCCGTCCAAGCAGTAAGCTGTAAGCTCCCTTGCCCTCAATGACAAAGAAGGTTGTGAGCAAATTTTTGGACCCGATCATCAAGTCCACGTGCACGCAGCCCTTGGTATCTGAAGGATTTCCAGTGAAATCATTCAGAATTATGCTTGTCGGCGTCAAGTCTCCGGGGCCCATGCCAAGCTTCCTGAAAGTGGTGTTAAACGGCATCACGTTGACCGCAGCTCCGCCATCAACAAACATCTTGGTCAATGGCTTGCCATTGACGTATCCCTTCAAATACAACGGCCTCATGTGTTGATTCCTGGCCGGTTTGTCAAAGGTGGCCTGCTTAGCCAATACTAGTTACGTCATTAATCCCCCAAGCTGCTCATCCTCATTGATATCTGGAGATGTTTCCTCTTGCACAACTTGGTTAGCGGGAGCCATGAACTCATTCGACAGAAAATATACCATGCATGCTGGAGCCGAACGACCCGATCCTTCAGGCTTGTCTTTTGGGCGCCACACTTGCTTTTTCTGGATTCCCGCCTGCTTCAATTATCGGTTCCTCAAGTGTTGAACCCTTCTCTTTTGGCTTTTCCTCAAGCCAGGCGGGCACCACTATCCTTCTTGCCAGATGTACTCGCGCTCCTCTTCTTCTTGATCAACCCATCTTTGGTCAGCTTGCCTTTTCCTTAGGTGATCAATGACCTCATTTATTTTTAGACGCCGACCGTCATTAGGATGCATCCTTCCAATTCTCTCATGGACGGATCGGCGATTGACAGTTTCCTGCCTGTATTCAGAGTACTTATCACTGCACTCAGGGCAATTCTTCAATGTGGGGAGCTTCAAGCCTTCGTTCCAGCAGTGCCTAAAGAATGTGCATCCCTAGTGTGCACACTTTTGTTCCCGCGCATGCTCTTCCAGTTCTCTCTTGCGCGCCTCTTCTTCAAACCTGCGCCTCTCCTCTTCATATCTCTGCTTCTGGTAGCGTTCCTTTTCCTGCTGACGCTGCCACTTGTTAAGGAGAATGCATGTGGTAACCCTGGACTTGGACCTGGATGACTCCCCAACTTCAATCTGGCTCTTCAGGATGCGAGGAGCTACCCTGTGGACATGCTCCACCGTCACTTGTCGTGTAGGATCCACTGAACCATCCTGTTTTGCTCTAGCTGAAGTCAGGACCTTCACTTTCCCCTTCTCCTCAGCAGTCACCATATTGACGGAAAAGCCAACAATGTTTTGAGGGAAAGGGTGGCTATCCAGTTTCATCTTATTATCAAATTTCAAATGCCCATCCTGGATGGCCTTTTGGATCATCATTCTGAAGACCCTACAATCATTGATGGAGTGAGAGTTTCTATCATGAAAACCATAGTAACGTTTCTCTTTAACTCCATCGGGCTGAAGCATAGAATTCCCTTCAGGCAACTTGATTCGGCCTTCCTTCACCAAGAATTCGAAAAGCTTGTCAGTTTTGGTGACATCAAAGTCATATGTGCCCTTGGTTTGCTTTATCCATCGCTGATTCATAGTCAAAGGCTCCTTGCCCCACATAATTTCAGCAGCGGCCACTTTCTCGTCATCATCAAATTTCTCAACTTGATCAGCCTTCTCGAGGAACTGGTTATAGATATCAGCTATATCGTGGTGCTTGGCAAATCTAGAATCCTTCTTGAACCCATAAGCTTGATTGCTCATCAATGACACATTTTGGGACAACTGACCAAGGTTGTCAAATTCCATGCCAAACCACTTCTCCCGAATAGCCGGCAACATCCCTGCAACAGCCATGTCAGCCAGCTGATCATCCGGTAGAGTCAAAGAAAAGCACATGCCCTTGACCTCCCTGAATCTTCTGAGGAATTCCAGAGGCGTTTCATTGTGCCTCTATTTTAAGGTAGCCAGATCAATCAGCTTCTTCTCAGTGCTACCACTAAAGTAATGGGCATGGAACTTTTGCTCCAGATCTTTCCATGTGCTGATTGACTGAGGAGGCAAAGAAGTAAACCATTGAAACACTGAGCCTGTTAATGATAGAGGGAAATATCTAACCCTAAATGCCTCATCAGCTAAAGCTTCCCCAAGCTGCATTAGATATCGGGCAATATGCTCTACAGTGATTGTATCGTCCTGCCCACAGAACTTTGTGAATTCCGTAGGAGGCTTTACCCTTGGCGGTAAGATCACCCTATAGTACCACTCTGGGAAAGGAGGCGTATAAGCTGGTCCTTGCATTTTAGGTTTAAGGCCAAATTGATTTTGCATCAGATCGGCTATTTTCTGCACCAGAATATCATCGTCTTGCATTCCTGCAGCTGTACCATACCCAGCATTTGGGAGAGCATCTATAGCACCATAATCCATAACCTCATGATACCCCCGACCATACATATTTTTCTGCAACCTGTTATTGGCCGGGGCTATCTTGTAAGTAGAGTTAGGCGGCATCCTAGATGAACCGAACGCGAAGTCCCCATATGTAGGCTGATACGGGTTCGGCTGTTGAACTGGTTGACCTCTATTGTTTTGTAGAGGTGGCTGGACTGGCTGACTCCCTATGCTTTGTAGAGGAGGTTGGATCGGCTGACTCCCAACGCTCTGTGGAGGAGGCTGGATTGGCTGGCTCTGCAGTGGTGGTTGAGCTCCTGTTGGTTGAGCAGAACTGGTTTCTCCGACTCTTGCAGAGGATGTGTGAGGGGATACTCGACCAAGCACCTTCTCCATTGAAGGATCAGATGGCGACTAGAGAGGGGGGGAGTGAATAGGAGCCGGTAAAAATTCTTCCCAAAGAACCCGGCCTATGTCCTACTCAAATCCCGGTCACACACAAGCGATGGATCGAATCACGCACCAATCGCCAAGACCATGAGGTTATGGATCAACCTCTAGCCTTAGGAACGATTCCTCGAAGCACACGCGGAAGCACTAGAAAGGGGAGGAAGGAATCGAGCCAAGAAGCAAATCACACGAGGCTCGGCGCGACCGTCCACGCAGAGGGGCGGACCGTCCGCAAGAGCCGCGCGGACCGTCCGGCGGGGTATCGCGGACCGTCCGCACCCGAGCCGCGGACCGTCCGGCCTTAGCCGCGGACCGTCCGTTAATTTACACGAACGACCCAAAGACACCCCCGTGCCACGGACCGTCCGCGGGGAGCACGCGGACCGTCCGCCTAGCACCCGCGGACCGTCCGCCCGACACCGCGGACTGTCCGAAACTTCGTCCAACCAAAAACCAAAATCACGACGGATCGAAACAAAGGACGAGCAAGAACGCGAAGAACTCGGGACGAACTCGAGCGGCGCGGACCGTCCGCCAGGAGGGCGCGGACCGTCCGCGAGGCTCGGACAGAACAGAAAAATGCCCGACCTCGAAAGTCAACACCCCCAAATCATCATCGGATTTCCCAAACGGTTGAAACTGTGGAGACAAGGATTTGGGGACTTGAAAAGCGTCACACAAGGATGCTATAGCCCAAAAATCTTGCCTCCAAACTCCCTAAATGACCGGGAATCGCGAATCCTTTGAGCACCACCAAAAACTAGAGCACCGAACGAAAACTCACGAATCGAAGTGATTTCCCGGCGTTTGAGGGCACAAGATCAAGCACAAAGATGCACAAGACATCTATCCATGTTTCCCTCAAAGAAATCCGGGAAGAAACTCACTCAAATCCACGGAATCACACCGGGAACAAAGGCACGAAAATAAGCACAAAAAGCCACGAGAAACAACCCCGAATCTTCTATACAAACCAGGAAAGATTCACAAGGTCTAGCATGCCGCCCTAGCATCCATCCCTCTCAACAAATCTCTCATGAAGCTCTCATGCTAGCCTAGAGAAAATAGGAAGGAAAATAGCTACGAAAATGAGAAAGAGGAGGGAGCAAATGAAACCCTAAGTTGCGGAGAGGGAGAGCCATCAACACACACTCATGGCTTATATATCAGGTCCCGCCGGAGTGGTAAATGACTCGACTACCCCTAACTTAACTACTGGCGATACAACCCACGTAGGGGCATTTTGGTAATGTTTGTGGGTCTTCCCATCGGACGGCCACGCCTTTGCCGCACCCCGCGTCCTCCCGACGCAAGCCATGCGATCCCGCCGCGTGTCCTCCGCCTCGAAGCTTCCCGACACGCCCGGATCCCGTCTCCGTCGTGTTGGGCCCTCGGACTTGGTTTTGAGGCCCAAACCAAGAAACCGTCCGCCGATGGTTTTGTGGGCAAACCACCAAACCCCCGCGTGCTCGGTCCGGCCTCCCCGCCAAACACTTGACTTGACCGCCACCGTGCACCGGCTCACTTGTCCATGACTTCGTCTTGCTTGTGTCGCCACCATGCGGCCCGCACCCGGGCCCCGCCGTCCACCGGGTCCCTCGAACCGAGCCTACTTGTCTCTCCATCTCCCGGAGGCCCCTCAAGGCTGAAGACCTTTCGCGCCCGTTCTTCACCTGCAACAACACGAACTAGGCCGCAGCCTACACCTGCGCACTAAGCCAAGAGTCAGTCCAACACCCGTTGTCAATCACTCATCACTAAGGAGCGGTCATCCATCGACCACTGGGACGCTCCTGGTCCACAATCTCCCCCTTGATGAGTGCATTGACAACACACAACGCGAAATGAAATTCAGAGTAAAAGAGAAAAGAAGAAGAAAGAAAAACGAAGAAGCTCAACTCATGACCAAAACCGAAGAAAGGCAAAGAAAGGTCACAAGCCAAGCAAAGCACAAAATCCACACCGAAAACAGCAAGAAAGCTCCCCCTGAACAAATGCCTCCCCCTGAATATGTGGATGTACACTTCCAAATTTCAGCTCACCTTTTTCTGAATTTTCATTAAGCTCACCTTTTCTCCCCCTTGTTGACAATGTATGAATCAAGGTGAAAATGCAGAAATGCAAAGCAAAGCATATAAACATCTACATGAGCTTCTCAAATAGGCCAAATCTAGTGTCAAAGGCTAAAAATGAGACAAAGATCACACACATGAATCATAGCATAGTCAAAGCATTGCCACAAGTAATATATGAAAATACAAGCATGTGACAAAGCAAAATTTTCAGATTTCAGCAGTTTTATCAAAAGAAGGCTCGCTTCCCATGTAAAAGCCTATCCATGTCACACTTGAGCCACAAACATGCATATTACTCAAAGATCATACAAGGATATCAAATTCTCAGCAAAAGATCATGGCAAACACCCATAAAGCAAAGCATGTCATGTCAAAGCTCATGAGCCATGTGTCCACTTCGGGGAGACTTCTCCACTGGTGAACATCATGCAACATGTTTTGCACCCATATGAAAGATAAAACATTTTAAGCAAAGACATGATGGATGGAGCATTTTTCAGGCATTTTACACTTCTTTTCAAGATTAAGTCATTTCATGGTACATGAAGTGCCTTTGCGGCAAAAAGAAGCTTATGCTCCCCCATGAATGCAACATAGGCTAAACATTCACAATGATATTCGGCCTTTGGCCCAAATGCAAGAACAAGGCATCCAAGCACAATCTAAGCATGAAAAGCACATTTAGACCAAACTCGTGACATGGATACACAACTACACACGAGTGGAGCATATTTCATCAAAAATTAGTCAGGATTAGCATTTATTTCAAAAAGGGCTATCTCACCACACATATATTTCAAATATTCCAAGAGCATAGCCTCACACCACCATTTCTCCACACATATAACCAATATCTCACAAATAGCCAAAGAGACTCAAATATGGCATATGAAAGAAGCTCATCATCCTAAAAATGCAATATGACACAAATGCAACATGATATATGACAAGATGGCTATCCTACCATGGTTTATACATCAAGCAAAACATGTATATACATCAAAGTAAACATGGTATGATACATATGGTACAAAAAGGAAATCCCCCAAGAGTCAACTAGAAAGGGCAACAAACCCCAAGTTCCCCCGCAAGCGCACAAATGTAGCTTGGTCGAGAGGCTTTGTAAAGATGTCGGCTAGCCGATCTTGGGTAGGGACATGGCTCAAAACAATGGTTCCTTTCTCCACATTGTCCCTCGGGAAATGATACCTCACTTCTATATGTTTGGTTCTGGAGTGAAGCACCGGGTTTTTGGCTACGCTTATGGCACCGGTGCTATCACAAAGAAGTGGGATCTCGGGTGCACTCCTCACCAAAGTCTCTCAAAGTGTATGAAATCCACAACAACCGGGAGCAACAACTAGCGGCAAGAACATACTCCGCCTCCGTGGTAGACCGAGCTACACTAGACTCGCTTGCGGGAAGACCATGAGACCAACGAAGAACCAAGAAACCGACAAGTGCCGAAGTAGACTTCCTCTCGACTCGACAACCAAGCAAAATCCGCATCGGAAAAACCATGAAGAGACAGAGTCGAGGAGGAAGAATACCAAAGGCCAAGACCGAGGGGCGGATCGTAGGTACCGAAGATCCTCTTGACGTCCCGTCGATGTGATGTCCTCGGCGAGGCCCCGAAAACGAGCGCACGGACACACGCCGAACCGTATGTCCGGCCTCGTCGCCGTCAAGTAGAGGAGGGAGCCGATCATGCTCCCGTACTCCCGCCGGTCCACCGGTTCTCCGTCCTCATCCGCATCCAAAGTGGCCGTACTCCCCATGGGAGTCGACATCGGCTTCACATCTTGCATCCGGAACTTCCTCGCATGTCTTTCGTGTACTTGGTTTGGTGCACAAATGTACCGTCCTTCACTTGCTTGATCTCGCGGCCCGAGAAAATACCGCAACTCGCCCATCATGCTCATCTCGAACTCCCCGCTCATCTCATCCGCAAACTTGGCAACAAGGTTATGTGACGAGCCACCAAAGACAATATCATCCACGTAAATCGAACAATCAACAAGTCATTTCCATGCTTGAGGAGAAACAAGGTTCTATCCACGGTACCCATCACAAACCCTCTCGCTCAAAAGAAAACCTCTCAATCTCCCATACCAAGCACGGGGCGCCCGTTTCAACCCATACGCAGCCCTTTTCAACCCGTATACCCCGTGTGGGTACAACTCGCTCTCAAACCCGTGTGGTCGCTTCACATACACCTCCTCCTCTATGACCCCATTCGAAAAGCACTCTTCACGTCCATCTGAAACAATTTGAACCCTTTAGCCACGGCAAAGGCTAGAAGGATCCGAATTGCCTCAAGACGGGCCACAGGAGCAAAGGTCTCCTCATAGTCGATCCCCTCCTTCTGACTAAACCCCTGAGCAACAAGTCTGGACTTATTCCTCACAACCATCCCATTCTCTCCCTCTTTGTTCTTCCAAACCCACTTGGTTCCTATGGGATGGCAATTTGGAGGTGGTTCAACTAACTCCCACACCGGTTCCTCTCAAAGTTTTCCAACTCCTCATGCATAGAATTGACCCGGTTTGCATCGGATAAAGCATGTCCAATGTCCTTGGGCTCAAAAGTAGCAACAAAAGCAAAGCATGAGCAAAATGAGAGGAATTCCTGGACCTCGACCGTGTAGTGCGTTCATTGATGTCTCCAATGATCTTCGACAGGGGATGCACTTCTTGAATCCGCCGGGGAGCCTCACGCCTCGAGACTACCTCCCCCTCAACTTCAGCTTCTCTCGCCTGGTCCTCTTGTTGCACCGTCGTTGTCCAAGAAGTAGACGGTCCACGCTCCAAAGTGGTCGTAGGGGAAGTAGTGGGTACATGCTCAGCTTCAGGCGCATGGTTCTCCCCATCATCATCTCCATCTTCATCTTTCTCCTCCTCAAAAAGATCCTCGGCCATCTCTTCATCACCTGCACATTCAAAGCCAAGAGAGGTACATGGCATTGTCTCGTCGAAGGTCACCTCGCAAGTCTCCATGATTTTGTTAGTCTCAAGGTTAAGCACCCTATAGGCTCTAGAGTGGTTAGCATATCCAAAGAAAATACCATCACTAGACCTAGCCTCAAACTTGTCGAGTTTTCCCTTCTTCAAAATAAAGCATTTGCAGCCAAAAAGTCGGAAGTGACTCACCTTGGGTGCCCGACCATGCATAAGCTCATAACACGTCTTCTTCTTGAAAGTTCTCAATAAAATCCGGTTGGAAACATGACAAGCCGTATTGACCGCCTCGGCCCAAAACCTCCTAGGAGTCCCGTACTCATCGAGCATCGTCCTAGCCATCTCACAAAGAGTCCGATTTTTCCTTTCCACGACTCCATTTTGAGGGGGCACATAAGGGGTCGAATACTGATGTTCAAGACCTAGATCACGACAAAAGGCATCAAAACGAGAGTTCTTGAACTCAGAGCCATTATCACTGCGGATAGCTCGAATAGCATTCCCATGCCTCTCGTTTTTCAACCTCACGATCAAATCTCGAACAAAGCCAAAAGTCTCACTCTTATCCTCCAAGAAGAACACCCAGGCATAGCGAGAGTAATCGTCCACCACAACAAGGACATACCACTTCCCACCCACCGAGCGAACTCGAGCTGGCCCAACCAGGTCCATATGCAACAGCTCTGTCGGACGCTCGGTCATGACATCGGTCAGGGGTGGATGGGGAGTGGCTACCATCTTACCATGCCTACAAGGAGCACAAACCAAATCCTTCTCAAACTTCAACTTCGGCAATCCTCGGACAAGGTCAAGACCACTCAAGCGGGAAACCAAATCAAAGCTCAAGTGTCCCAACCGCCTATGCCATTTCCACAAATCGAAGACGGACTCACCCATCAAACAACGAGCAGGACCCAAAGAACGAGAGAAATCGCCACGAAAATCCGACCCTCGGGGATGATCATACGTACAAGATCACCTCGAGAATCAAGCAAACGAGACTCGCCAGACTTGAAACGCACCTCAAAACCTTCATCAAGCAACTGAGAAACCGAAAGCAAGTTAAAACCCAAAGACTTCACAAGAGCCACTCTCTTCAACGTTACCTTGTCACTCACATGCACAACACCCTCTGAAAGCACCCTACCTCGTCCATTGTCCCCAAATGTGATGTACATCTTTTCCTTCACTAGGGTGAGGCTGGAGAACCACTTCTTATCTCCGGTCATGTGTTGAGAACACCCGGAGTCGATCAACCAAATGTTCTCCAAGCCTCCCCGCGGTCGCGAAACAAGAACGAGAATGAGCTAGCGACTCGACACCGGGGTTAGCACGAGAGAAAGTTAAACCAGGTGTCGAGCCATCCGCTCAAAAGAGGGGTTAGCAAACATCACTCCCTTGCCACTAAACTTCCCATGTCCCATGGGAGGAGTACGAGCACCACGAGGGGGAAAACGTGGTCCGTAGTTCCTCCGGAACCCAAAGCCGCGATCATCTCCCCTAAACCCGTACCGAGGACGAGTAGGAGGACGTCCAAAGCAAAACCACCACGAGCCCGACCAAACCTCTCACCAAAGCACGCACACCATCATCTCTCCCCGACAAACCTCTCACCACCACCTCTCCGTGGGAACCCGCCAAGACTCCTCACACTTCCCACACCCCGTGGAAGTGGCACTCTAGGCTCGGGGAATACCGCGAGGGCCGGCGATACCGTCCCGGTTTGCTTGCTCCCTAGCAAGCCTCTCATCCCTCTTCCTCTTGTAGCAAAACTCGCAAGATGCCTCTCCTTGCCACAATACTCACACCGAAGGGGATGGGTTTTGGTTTTGGCTCGGCTTCTCTTTAGGCTTCTCACCCTTCTCACCCACAAACTTCACCGGTTTCGGAAATCATTTGTCTTAGGTGGGAATTTGGGTGGATCTTGGGTTGTGTCAAGCTTGTTGCAAAGGTGGTTGGGCTTTGGTGTGAAAGAGTTCTTGGGTGCTTTTGGGAGTGGGACTTGGATCTCTCCGATCACCTCAAACCCGGGGTTAGACTCAACACACTTCTCGTACACACTCTCCCCATTGTTCTCTCCCACTTTCTCACCCAACTTCTCAAACCCCAAACCACGACCATCGGCTCTCTTGAACTCCTCAATCATGATTTTCAATTGAGGTTCCCGCCCGTACAACCAACCCAACACCTTCCTCAAATAGTCATTCTCCTCATAGATGACATCCAAACGGGAAGTAAGTTCAAGATTACGCAAAGTGACTTCATCACGCCTAGAACATGCATTTGCAACAGGAGATTTCAAAGATGCTTCCAAAGAACTAATGGTAGAACGAGCATCGACAAGCTTAGCATGCATAGTAGGACATGATTTGCAAGCACCAAGCAAAGTAGGTCTAGCCTTAAGCTCATCATATTCAGTCCTAAGAGCATCTAGTTGAGCCAAAATAGAAGCATTCTTCTCATTGAGCAGTTTGATCTCATTCAACCAAGCATCACATTCAACACATTCAACATCATCAGGAGTAGTAGGAGCAAGTTTCAAAGAGTCATTCTCAAGTTTCAATTCAAGCAATTTTGACTCTAACTCTCCTACTTTCGCACTAGCATTCTCAAGCTGAGCCCTAAGATCTTTCCTCATCTTTTTGGCATCTCTCAGCACACTATCACGGTTATCAAGCAAACCATTCAACCTAGCAATCTCAGCAAGCAAAGAGTCGGGATCACGGTTTACCTCATCCTCCGAGTCGGAGTCGCCGTCCTCCTTCACACTCTTCTTGCCGCTCGAGCTATGGGCCATGCCACAAAAGCCCTCGAGCGCCACACGGCTCAGCCCCGCCGAGGTTCCGGCTTGCACTCTTCTTGCCACTGCGCCTCCCGGCGTCTTCATCTTCGCTGCTTGAGCTTGACTGCTCCTCGCTTGAGCTTGAGTCGACGTCGCTCACACCGGCCACCATTGCTCTTGCCTTGTTCTTCTTGTAGGTGCTCTTGCTAGGTCGCCGCTTGTCCTTGTCCTTGCTCTTGGACTTGTTGAAGTGCTTGCCCTTGGAGGAGTACTTGTCTTCACGCCTCGGGTGCGCCTTGTACTCGTTCACCTTGTACTTGTTCTCCTCCGCTTCCGGGCACTCGGCGATGAAGTGGCCACGCTTGCCACACTTGTAGCACGTCCCCGAGCTCCGCCTTGCGTTCCTCCGACTCTCGTGTAGTCGTTCAAACCTTCTTGAGAGCAAGGCCGCCCTCCTCCTCGCCCAAAGACATCAAACTCCTCATCCGGAATGGACATAAGAGAGGACAAAGAAAAGCGTCGACGGGGAAGGGTTAGATTTGCCCTTTGATCCTCCCACAAGAGCAAGACCGTGGTCGGCCGAGCCCTCATGCTTGGATAGCAACTTCCCGTCAACCTCGGCCGACTTGAGCTTAGAAAAGAGGTCATCCAACTCAATAGTCAAATAATTCCCAGACTCCTTGATGGCCTCAACCTTAGCACCCCAAACACTTGGATCCAAGACATGCAAGAGCTTCAAAGCCTGATCATGCTCGGAATACGGAAAATCCTCAACATTTGCCTTCATGTTGTTCACGATGGCGGTGAACCTCTGAAACATCGCATCAATGTCCTCACCGGGAAGTGGAGTGAAATTCTCATATTACATCCGGTAAGAGACAAAGAGGCGAGCCTTCACATGGTTATCACCACCGTGAGCAACCTCCAACTTATCCCAAATTTGCCAAGCAAGATTCAAATGGCGAACACGCTCAAACTCTGGATCACACAAGCTCCGGCACAAGTGATCAACGGCTTTTGCATTAGCCTCATACTTGGCCTTGGCATCGGCATCGGTCACCATAAGTGTATGGATGTTGACCGGAATAGCATAGGTCTTGTCAAGCACAATAAAATCCAACATGCCTTTCCTCGAAGAAAGATCATCATACGAGCCGCCCACTTGTGGTAACCCTTGCCATCAAAGTGCGGCGGACCGCCCCGCTCAACGTACGCCATCTTAGGATTCGAGACTTGTCAAAGTCACAAAGAATCCGGCACCAAGCTCTGATACCAATTGAAGGATCAGATGGCGACTAGAGAGGGGGGGAGTGAATAGGAGCCGGTAAAAATTCTTCCCAAAGAACCCGGCCTATGTCCTACTCAAATCCCGGTCACACACAAGCGATGGATCGAATCACGCACCAATCGCCAAGACCACGAGGTTATGGATCAACCTCTAGCCTTAGGAACGATTCCTCGAAGCACACGCGGAAGCACTAGAAAGGGGAGGAAGGAATCGAGCCAAGAAGCAAATCACACAGGCTCTGGCGGACCGTCCGCGCAGAGGGGGCGGACCGTCCGCAAGAGCCGCGCGGACCGTCCGGCCGGCATCGCGGACCGTCCGCACCCGATCCGCGGACCGTCCGGCCTTAGCCGCGGACCGTCCGTTAATTTACACGAACGACCCAAAGACACCCCCGTGCCACGGACCGTCCGCGGGGAGCACGCGGACCGTCCGCCTAGCACCCGCGACCGTCCGCCCGACACCGCGGACCGTCCGAAACTTCGTCCAACCAAAAACCAAAATCACGACGGATCGAAACAAAGGACGAGCAAGAACGCGAAGAACTCGGGACGAACTCGAGCGGCGCGGACCGTCCGCCAGGAGGGCGCGGACCGTCCGCGAGGCTCGGACAGAACAGAAAAATGCCCGACCTCGAAAGTCAACACCCCCAAATCATCATCGGATTTCCCAAACGGTTGAAACTGTGGAGACAAGGATTTGGGGACTTGAAAAGCGTCACACAAGGATGCTATAGCCCAAAAATCTTGCCTCCAAACTCCCTAAATCACCGGGAATCGCGAATCCTTTGAGCACCACCAAAAACTAGAGCACCGAACGAAAACTCACGAATCGAAGTGATTTCCCGGCGTTTGAGGGCACAAGATCAAGCACAAAGATGCACAAGACATCTATCCATGTTTCCCTCAAAGAAATCCGGGAAGAAACTCACTCAAATCCGCGGAATCACACCGGGAACAAAGGCACGAAAATAAGCACAAAAAGCCACGAGAAACAACCCCGAATCTTCTATACAAACCAGGAAAGATTCACAAGGTCTAGCATGCCGCCCTAGCATCCATCCCTCTCAACAAATCTCTCATGAAGCTCTCATGCTAGCCTAGAGAAAATAGGAAGGAAAATAGCTACGAAAATGAGAAAGAGGAGGGAGCAAATGAAACCCTAAGTTGCGAGAGGGAGAGCCATCAACACACACTCATGGCTTATATATCAGGTCCCGCCGGAGTGGTAAATGACTCGACTACCCCTAACTTAACTACTGGCGATACAACCCACGTAGGGGCATTTTGGTAATGTTTGTGGGTCTTCCCATCGGACGGCCACGCCTTTGCCGCACCCCGCGTCCTCCCGACGCAAGCCATGCGATCCCGCCGCGTGTCCTCCGCCTCGAAGCTTCCCGACACGCCCGGATCCCGTCTCCGTCGTGTTGGGCCCTCGGACTTGGTTTTGAGGCCCAAACCAAGAAACCGTCCGCCGATGGTTTTGTGGGCAAACCACCAAACCCCGCGTGCTCGGTCCGGCCTCCCGCCAAACACTTGACTTGACCGCCACCGTGCACCGGCTCACTTGTCCATGACTTCGTCTTGCTTGTGTCGCCACCATGCGGCCCGCACCCAGTCCCGCTGTCCACCGGGTCCCTCGAACCGAGCCTACTTGTCTCTCCATCTCCCGGAGGCCCCTCAAGGCTGAAGACCTTTCGCACCCGTTCTTCACCTGCAACAACACGAACTAGGCCGCAGCCTACACCTGCGCACTAAGCCAAGAGTCAGTCCAATACCCGTTGTCAATCACTCATCACTAAGGAGCGGTCATCCATCGACCACTGGGACGCTCCTGGTCCACATCCATGCCCGGGCCGAATACACCGATCATCATCTGCTTGAACATGTTCAAGAAAGACGTATGATGCCTACCCATCACAGTTTCTATAGTCTCCCGAAAAGTATTCAAAGCCTCTTGTTTCTCCTGAAAAGATGTGGTATCAGGTTCCCTTGGCAACAGAACCCTGGGCATGTCAGATTTAAGGTACGGGATGCCACTTCTGTTCTTGCTGAATGACATCAAGCACTTCTGCTGGAATTGGTCAATGGTGTCCTTTAGCTGCGCTTGTTGTTCTGGAGACAGGTCATCAATGGTGACGTCCATGACGTCGCAAATTTCGGGCATCTTGATTCAACTAGATTGGTCCCACTGGGTGTGCCAAAAAGTGTGTTGACGCAAAATCCGGACCCTGCGCCAAGCACACAGCAAGCCGAACAAATCTGGCTTAACACGCGAACAGATTCCAAAGCGTGCTAGTCAATTTTTCCTGAAATTAACAAAGGGTAACGCAGTTAGATGCCAAAGCTTGGAACTTGCCGGGTGGTACCAGACAGTTCCATATTTGCGGCTAGGGAGCCATGTAAGATGACATATAGCTATGAGAAGCTATCTGTCAACAAGTTAAAGATCATTTGGGAACTTTGGGACATAAAACAGAACATAGCCGAATGGATGACGTAAGCATGACAAAAAATCGGTCTTTGTTTAAATAACATTGCTCGTGCATGATCATGACCGATTTTTGATGATAAACAACAATAAAAATAAATAAAGTAAAATCATGATTATAAATATGTGATAAACAAGCATGCATAGGCCCAAAGCACTAGTCTACCGCATGTCTAGGTACTTTAAAACCCGTCAAGCATGAAACCCAAACAAGTTAATCCATCGCATGATACAACTTGTTTGAAATCACGCCACCAACCACAAAAAGATCAATCCACTGCATGATACAATCTAAATATGGAAGGCTAAAAGCACACATTATTTAAAACATAACTTATAAGCACGTTTTACTCATGGAAGCATAACCGAATACAGCTGTACAGCTGAATCGGGATCCGTGGAGAAGGAACAAACATTGCCAAGGATGATAAACCTATCAGATTGAGTCGAAATCTAATCCACCGGATGATTAGCTCTGAAACAACCCAAAAAACCTGCATCTACCGCATGATACCCGGTTCTGTCAAGATTTACACAAGATTAACAAGCTTGAACCCACAACATGTGAAAACTTAGATTGATTCAGTTTCGGCTATTAGAGGAAACGTGATCCACGTGTCGTATTGAGCCAAAGATATGAACGTGTTCCATAAGGATCACCAAACAAGATAAAGCCGATTCAAACCAATATAAATTGGGCAAAAGAGTGTTACATGAATTTAAACATAAAGTAAAAACTCAAAGCAACACGTGGTAACTTAATGAATCTATTAGATCTTGTCAAATCTAATAGAGCCGATAACTAGCTCCAAGCTAGATCTTAGCCTACCGCATGGCTCATGATCTAACATGAAACTCTCTTGAATCAAGCTTAAATCCACCGCATAATACTAAGCATGGTAACAAGACTACTTGCATCACGATCTAAATCCACCGCATGATACTAGACATGATACAAGGTTGCCGATACTTACGGAGGTCGACGGATCGATGAACCCTCTCGAAGAACTCAACGACACGACTAGAGGACTCGAAAGTTTGACGTAAACCCGGTTTGTTATGAGAATGTTCGATTACAATTACATACCTCCAGGGTTCATATTTATACCATGTCTTAACATGACTCCTGGTGGACTACGAGCACAATATTTGATACCTAATTTAATGCCCAAGCGCGAATGCTTATCCATCCATTCGTCCCTTCCTTCCGTTCGGGCCACGTCACCACGCGATCCCGCGAATCCAGCCCAAACAGTCCTTTTGCCGAACGGAAGCAAACTGCCGACCGCAGGTATCTCTGCCGAATCTTCTGAAGAAATCTTTCCCTGCCGAACGGAATTTGTTACCAAGTTTGGTCCACAAATCAGCCTCCTTCCTGTACCAATTTTTGGTGTTAACAGGGACTTTATACCTTGCTAACTGATCCGGACCTTGTGGGTCACAACTTGCTGGGGTAACCTTTGTAAAGGCCATGTAGCGTCCCTATGCAACCACACCTCGGTAGTGTGGTATGGTGCCTGCGCAGCATCGCATGGTTGGGTTCAAAGTTCTTTGGAGCTTTTACTCTGCTTGTGGTGAAAGTGTACTACCTCTGCAGAGTGTAAAACTAATCGATTAGTCGTGCTCACGGTCAAGAGCGGCCTGGACCCTCACATGATTAATTGAACTTGAAGATGGACTTAAATTGTGATATGTGTTATGGTTATGTTAGCCATATGCTTATGGCGTTTCTCTTATCTTTATGCTTAATTGTGGGTTGGTATAAACTTATACTTTTATTAGTAATCAGGTGCTAATAAAATTTGACCAACTAAAATGCTAAATGCTTATAACCCAGTCCACTATAAAGCCTTTGCATTCATATCTTTCCCCACACTTGCTGAGTACGACAAGTGCTCACCCTTGCTATAAACAATGTTGCTCAGAAGGAGGAAGCTACTCTGAAGTCTTGTGAAGATGTTGCTGGTTCTAGGCGTACGCAACCCCCCAGTCGACTGCTTGTGGAGTTTGGTGCCTTCGTTTCCAGGATTAAGTGTAAACTCTGATAATCTCCCTTTTTCTTACGTGATATTGTTTCTGTTATACACTTATGTCAACTATATGCATGAAAATTGATCCTGGCATGCATATAGGTTTGCACTTGGTTTTCTTTGGAAAACAGGTGTGACAAGGGGGAGCTTGCATGTGTGCAGGGGGAGCTCTTTGTGGTTTTTCGAGTTTTGGTTTGGTGGTTTGCGCTCTTGTCTTGAGCATAGTTTTGTCTCGGATGTGTCGAGTCGTTGCCCTTGCCTAAGGGGTCCGAGACTTGCCTTCTTCAAGTGATCTTGCTCTTTGCCTTTGTTTGGCTTTCGATCGCTTGTTGGAGTTTCTTTTTTTCGTTTCTTTTCTTTTTCTTTTCTCTTGTGTTACTTTATGTGGGTGTTGTCATTGCACTCATCAATGGGGAGATTGAGGACCATGTGTGGTTCGAGGACCGGTGGATGGTCGCTTCCTTGTGTGTGAGTGATTGACAACGTTGTGTGGACTGATTTTTGGCTAAGTATTGCAGGTGCAGGTTGCGGTTTAACTGGTGTTGGTGCAGCTGAAGAACAAGCGCGAAAGGTCGTTGCCGGTGAGGCCTCCAGGTGTGGAGAAGACAAGTAGGCCTCGTTCGAGGGACCCGGTGGCCAGCGGGGTCAAGTGTGGGCCGCATGGTGGCATGAACAGCAAGATGAAGTCATGGACGGTTTCTTGGTTGAGCCTCAAAACCAAGGTCGAGCCGGGACTACGTGGGAGCCGAGTCATGAGTGGTGATTGGCGGAGGCTACACCGAGTTCGCGGGGTTTCCAATGGTTCGCCAGAAAACCATTGGGTTCCTTGGTTGATCCACAAAGCCAAGACCGAAGAACCGAAGACGGCAGCGCTTCTTTGCCGGCGCGGCCGATCGGTCTGACCGGTGGGTACCGGTCTGACCGGTGAGGAGCACCGGTCTGACTGGTGTGCGATGACGCAGTCCGGAATCTACGAAGCGGAGGACACACGTCGGGATCGCAAGGCTTGCGTCGAGGCTAAGGAGGTTGCGGTCGCCGGGCATCCGTCCGATGGAGAAAACTTGAAGACTTCCAAAACCGCCCTTGAGGGGCTTGTATCCCTAGTTATCAAGTAAGGGTATTTTAGACTTTCGGTTGCCTCCATATAACCCATGAGGTGAGAGGATGGCAGCCACCTCTTGGAACCCTAGTTCATTTGCTTTCCTATTTTCTCTTCCTATTTTCTTAGGATTTCCATAGGACTAGCTTGAGAGCTTCTTGGTGAGATCTTGTGAGAGGGTTGGATGATCGGGCGGCAAGCTAGACCTTGTATGAACCTTCTTGGTATGTATAGATGATTCGGCGTGGTTCCTCAAGGCCTTGTTGTGTTGTTCCCGGTTGTTCTTGGTGGTGACTTTCGGAGCCCTCTCTTGGTGGTTTTTTTGGGGTGTTTTCGGGACCTTGCTCTTGGGCATTTGGTGGGGGAAATTTGTGGGAACCTTTCATGGTTCTTTGGCCTGTGATTCCCCTCCCAAATCCGTGAGTTAAGGGGCTCGATTTTGGGGTTTTCAGTGTTCTAGGGTTAGAGGAGTTCTTGGCGGGACTTCTTCGATTCCTCTTGATTTGGCAAGTTTTGGTGGACAAAATCATGGCTATGGACTCCTCATGAGGTGTTCCTATCATCCCCAAAGTCTTGTTCAAGTCCGTGGAGCGATTCGGGAGATCGAGGTTTGGATTTGGAATAGTTGACCCGCAGGTGCTGTTCATCCCGAGTTGCCCAGGCTACACCGGTCTGACCGGTGCTCTTGACCTTGACCGGTCCGACCAGTGCAAGTCTCTCATGGGATTTGCCTCGGGTGAGCTGCTGGTCTCGTGTGTCTTTGGGTCTTGGTGCTGCTGGCCAGTTCTTGGTCTGTTTGGAGTTGTTTTGTTAGGTTTTGTGTAGGGTTTTCCTTTCGTGCAGGTTGTGTTTTGGTAGTGGTTTTGTTCCAGGGCCTAGAGAAGTCACTTAGGCTTTCTGGAACGCTTGTTGTGCGGCTGCTGTAGCCACCGGCCTGACCGGCGCAGGCCATCGGTCTGACCAGTGCGG
Source organism: Cenchrus americanus (assembly GCA_947561735.1). Lineage (NCBI taxonomy): Eukaryota > Viridiplantae > Streptophyta > Magnoliopsida > Poales > Poaceae > Cenchrus > Cenchrus americanus. Next base: position 131,989,460 of record OX387239.1, read on the forward strand.
CACAAGCAGCAAGTGGTGCAAGTTTCTGCTGTGTGTGTTGGTGTGTTTTGGCTCGGAAGGTTGTGTGTTGGTTCCTAGGTCTAGTGGCACTCCAGTGGCTACGTGGGCTTGGCCGACTTGGGTAGTGAGTCGGAGACGTGTGTTGGAAGCCGTGTTCGTCTTGTTGGAATCTTCATCTCCTTCGAGAAGAAATTTTATCGGCTCCCATTCACTCGCCCCCCTCTCTGGTTTTCCGTATCGGTCCTTCACCCGTCAACCTATCGACTCCAGTGGGGCGACGGGCAAGGAGTACCCAACCCCTGGAACATGGAGCATCTACGACGATTCTATCCATAGAATAGTTTTAAATTCAAGCTATGTATTTCCTTTTCTTGTAACCTTTTTACAATAAATAAATATTTCAAGCAATCATCTACTATGAGTCGAGCTCTACCTCCTCCTTCCTCATGCCCCCTCCCCCTCGACATGCTCGGGGGCTTGGCTAAAGCCAACATCTAGGTCGCAAGACCTGGGGGTACCGAGTCTTCCTTATTCCTTCCCCTCGATGAGCATGCTTGGTCGCCAGACCTGAGCCCTAGGCTCTTCCCTCGCGCGCCGACCTCTCGTAAGCCTCCACGCTGAGCTGTGGAGGTCAGTAAGCCAGCCTCTTCGTGAGTAGTTGTTAGTGAGTCGAGAACATAATACCTCACCATCTACAAGACGAACCAAACTTGTGCAGGCAAAAGGCAAGTACTTCGTGTTAACACCAAAATTTGGTAAGGAGTCTGACTTGTAGGTCCAGCTCGGTGAGGAATCCGTCCGGTGGAAGGAAGGTTTCTTCAGATGCATTCGGCAGAAAATCCGCGGTCGGCTATCTGCTTCCGTTCGGCAAGAGAACAGTTGAGCTGATTTTGCGGGATTGTACGGTGACGTGGCTCAAGCAGGAAGGACGAATGGATGGATAAGTGATCAAGCTTAGGGATAAATTAGGTATCGAATCCATTCGAGGTTGTGCCTGGCAGGGTATAAATATGAGCTCTGATTGTATGTAACGGATATACGTAATCATTCTCAATACAAACCGGCTTTACGCCAAACCCTAGAGTCCATTTGTCGTGGCGTCGAGTTCTTCGAGAGGGTCCATCGATCCGTCGACCTCTGTGAGTACCGGCAACCTTGTATCATATCTAGTATCATGCGGTGGATTTAGATCTGATGCAAGTAGTCTTGTTACCATGCTTCATGTCATGCGGTAGATTCAAGCTTGGTTCAAGAAGGTTTCTTGTTAGGTCATGAGCCATGCGGTAGGCTAAGATCTAGCTTGAAACTAGTTATCGGCTCTATTGGATTTTGGCAAGATCCAATAGATTCATTAAGTTAACCCGTGTTGCTTTGAGTTTTGCTTTATGTTTAAATTCATGTAACACTTTTGCCCAATCTAGATGGGTTTGGATCGGCTTTTGATGATCCTCATGCGAGTCAAGTTCGTGCCTTTGGTTAATCTAGCACGTGGATCACGTGCTCTTTGATAGCGGAAACCGAATCGATCTAGGTTGTTACGTGTTGCGGGTTCAAGCTTGCCGATGTTCGCATAAATCTTGAAAGAACTGAGTATCACGCGGTAGATGCAGGTTTTTGGGTTGCTTTGGATCTAGTCATCCGGTGGATTAGATTTCAGATCAATCTGATAGATTTATCTTGCTTGGTAATGTTCGTTCCTTCTTCATGGACCCCAAATCGGCTGTTCAGCCGCATTCGGTTATGTTTCTCATGAGTAGAGTACGTGTGTAATTTATGCTATAAATGATGTATGCTTTTAACTTTCCATATTTAGATCGTATCATGCGGTGGATAGATCTATTTGTGGAAAGTGGTACGATCCCCATGCAAGTTGTATCATGTGGTGGATAGATTTGTTTGGCATCGTACTAGACGGGTTTTAAAGCACCTAGACATGTGGTAGACTAGTGCTTTGGATCTATGCATGGTTGTTTATTACATGTTTATGCTTGCGCTTTACTTTATTTATTTATTTAACGTTGATCACCACGGGGATCGGTTGCGGTCTTGCGCTCGTGTACCTTTGTCTAAACAGAGACCGATCGCCGTCATGCTTGCGTCATCCATTCGGCTATGTTACTTTTTCTTTCTTAAAGCTCCCAAATGGTTTCAGTTTATTGGCAGATAGCTTTCCATAGCTATATGTCATCCCATCTGGCTTCGTAGCCGTAAATATGGAACTGTCTGGTACCACCCGGCAAGTTCCAAACTTTGGTATTTAACTACTTTATCTTTTGTTAATTTTCAGGGAAAATTGACTGGCACGTCTCGTGATTCTCTGCGCGTGTGCAGCCAGCTTGTTCGGCTTGCTGTGTCCTTGGCTCTAGGTGCACATTTTGCGTCAACACACATTTTGGCACGCCCAGTGGGACACAGCCGAAATCAAGATGCCCGATATCGCGGATGTCATGGATGTCAACATTGAAGACCTCTCTCCTGAACAACGGCAGCAGCTCCAGGACGCCGTGGACCAATTCCAGCAGAAGTGTATGATGTCCTTCAAGAAGAACTGGAGTGGCGTCCCGTACCTGAAAAACGAGATGCCCAGGGTATTGTTGCCGGGGGAGAGCGACGCCACGACCCAGCAGGAGAGGGAGGAATGCATACAGGCGTTCCGAGATGCCGCGGACCACGTCTTGAGCAGGCACCACAAAGCTTTCCTTGGTGCGTTCAAACAAATGATGGTGGCTGTCTTCGGTCCAGGCATGGAGCAGGCATTCAGCAAGGCACCCATTCAAGGAGGCACCATGGAGTTGGGCGAGTCCAGTTCTCAACCGCCATTGCGAGCCGGCCCGGCCCGGCCTCCTCCTCAGAGCGCTGGGAGTCAAGCTTTCCAGCCTCCTCCACAAGGTGCCGGGAGGTCGGCCATTTCGGCCCCCCTTTGCAGCCGCGGGGAGGGCGACCGGTCCGGCCACCACCACGGGGCGGCACGGGTCAACCCGTGCACGGCCCGAACCCGTACCAGCCCACGTACGGGGAGTTGGCATTCGGCTCGCCTGGAGCCCCGCTTGCTTCCGGCCACAGGATTGCTCCAGCAAGCAACTGGTTGCAGAGGAATCTATACGGTGGAGGCTACCACGAGGTAGGCAATTACGGAGCCATCGACGCTCTCCCGAACCCTGGTTACGGACCAGCTGCAGGCACACTGGAGGACGACATCCTGGCGCAGACGATGGCCGATTTGATGCAGAATCAATTCGGCCTCAAACCGAAAATGCAAGGACCTACTTACATGCCGCCGTTCCCGGAGTGGTACTACAACGTGATCCTTCCACCCGGGGTGAAACCTCCGACGGAATTCACAAAGTTTTCGGGGCAGGACAACACGAGCACGGTGGAGCACATTGCTCGCTACCTGATGCAACTTGGAGAGTGCTCAGCCGAAGAAGCGTTCAGAGTCAGATACTTCCCCGCGTCACTGACGGGTCCGGCGTTCCAATGGTTTTCATCTTTACCCCCGCAATCAGTCAGCACATGGAAGCAGCTGGAAAGGAAATTCCACGCCCACTATTTCAGCGGCAGCTCAGAAAAGAAGCTAATCGACCTCGCTACCCTAAAGCAGAGGCACAGCGAGACGCCCTTGGAATTCCTCAGGAGGTTCAGGGAAGTTAAGGGCATGTGCTTTTCGCTCAATCTGCCAGATGACCAGTTGGCCGACATGGCTGTTGCCGGGATGCTACCGGCCGTGCGTGAGAAGCTGTTTGGCATGGAGTTCGATAACCTGGGCCAGCTGTCCCAAAAGCTGTCGTTAATGAGCAACCAAGCATACGGTTTCAAGAAGGATGCCAGGTTCGGCAAACAGCATGACGTGGCGGATATCTACAACCAGTTCCTGGACAAGGCCGACCTCGTGGAAGATTCTGATGATGAACAGGACGTGGATGCGGCCGAAATCATGTGGGGAAAAGAGTCACTGACCATGAATCAGCGTTGGGTCAAACAGACCAAAGGTACCTACGATTTCGACATCACAAAAGCTGACAAGCTGTTTGAGCTCCTGGTAAAGGAAGGCCGAATCAAATTGCCTGAAGGGCATTCCATGCTTCGGCTCGATGGAGTAAAGGAGAAACGCTACTGTGGTTTCCACGACAGGAACTCGCACTCCATCAACGACTGCAGGGTCTTCAGAATGAGGATCCAGAGAGCCACCCAAGAGGGGCACCTCAAATTTGATAACAAGATGAAGCTGGATGGCCACCCTTTCCCTCAGAACATGGTGGGTTTTTCGGTCAACATGGTGACAGCTGAGGAGAAGGGCAAGGTCAAAGTCTTGACCTCGGCCCGGGGCAAGGCGGGGATGGAACAGTGGACCCGGAGCGTCAAGTAACTTTGGAGCAGGTGCATGGTGAAGCCCCCCGTGTTCTCAAGAGCCACGTCGAAATCGGGGAATCATCCAGAGCTAGCCAAGCCCAGGGTGACCACGCGTATCCTTCTCAACAAGTGGCAGCGCCAGCTATGAAAAGAGCGCTACCAGAAGCGAAAACACGAGGAGGAGAGACGCAGGGCCGAAGAGGAAGCACGCAGAAGAGATCTGGAGCAATACACGCGCGAGCAGGAACGCGCGCACTAGGGATGTGCGTTCTTCAGGCACTGCTGGAACGAAGGGTTGAAGCCGCGCACGGCCGAGAAAGCGCACGAGTGCGGTGATAGGTATTTCGAGTACGGGCAGGAGAGCGCAATCGCCGATCCGTCCATGAGAGAATTGGAAGGATACATCCTAGCGAGGATCGGCGCCAAAAAATTGAAATCATTGATCATCCCAGGAAAAGGCAGGCTGATTTAAGGTGGGCTGATCAAGATGAAGACGAGGACGAGTATATCTGGCAGAAGGGGCAATGGTGCCCGCCTGGCCTAAGAAAAAGTCAGAAGCGAAGGGTTCAACGCTTGAGGAACCGTGAACTGAGGCAGGCTGGGATCCAGACAGAGCAGGTGTGGCGTCCAAAGGATAAACCTGAAGGGTCAAAGCGTTCGGCTCCAGCATGCATGGTATACTTCCTACCGAATGAATTTATGGCTCCTGCTAATCAGGTTGTGCAGGAAGAGGCGTCCCTGGATGATGAGCAGGTTGAGGGGCTGATGGCGCAGCTGGTGCTAGCCAAGCAAGCCGTCTTCGACAAACCGGCCAAGAATCGACACATGAGGCCGCTGTACTTGAAGGGATATGTCAATGGCAAGCCATTGACCAAGATGTTTGTCGACGGTGGAGCGGCGGTTAATGTAATGCCGTACACCACCTTCAGGAAACTTGGCATGGGCCCTAGGGATCTGACGCCTACGAGCATAATACTGAACGGTTTCGCTGGGAATCCTTCAGACACCAAGGGATGCGCTCACGTGGATTTGATGATCGGGTCCAAGACGCTGCTCACGACCTTCTTTGTCATCGAAGGTAAAGGAGCCTACAGCCTACTACTTGGACGGGACTGGATTCATGCCAATTGCTGTGTCCCATCCACCATGCATCAGCAGCTCATCCAATGGGTGGATGATGATATTGAGGTGGTCCAAGCAGATGACTCCGTGAGCGTAGCAAACATGGAACCAGCTTTCTGGGAGTATCAAGGCATTGAATGTTTCTCAGAGAAAGACTGGGGAGAAGGTCCTGTTGAACCTGTCAGCAGCGATCAACAGCCGATTCAAGCAGTCGGCTCTTATAGCAATTTTTAATGGAGAACCCCGTCGATGGTACTGATGTCAAGTTGGGGCGAGGATTCATGTCGGCTGATAGATTAGAAGAAGTTGACATTGGAAGCGGTGACAAGCCAAGGCCGACGTTCATCAGCGCAAACTTGCAATCAGGCTTCAGGGAAGAATTAATCAAGCTACTCAAGGAATATAAGGATTGCTTCGCCTGGGATTATTCGGAGATGCCTGGACTGGATCGCTCCATCGTTGAGCATCGGTTGCCAATCAAATCTGGTTTCAAACCATATAAGCAACCACCCCGGAAAATCTACAAGGATGAGGTGTTGGCCGATGTGAAGAAAGAAGTTGAAAGATTACTTGATGCAAACTTCGTTCGGCCATGTAGATACGCGGAGTGGATTTCTAACATTGTCCCTGTTTACAAGAAGAATGGAAAGATGAGGGTCTGCATAGATTTCAGGGATTTGAACAGAGCTACTCCGATGGATGGTTACCCCATGGCTGTTGCCGATTTATTGGTTGACACCACTGCTGGGCACAAAGTTATCAGTTTCATGGATGGCAATGCGGGATACAACCAAATTTTTATGGCAATAGAAGATATATCAAAGACGGCCTTCAGGTGTCCTGGTCATATAGGCCTGTTTGAATGGGTAGTCATGACATTTGGGTTAAAAAATGCCGGTGCAACCTATCAGCGGGCAATGAATTACATCTTTCACGAGTTGATCGGCAAAGTTGTTGAAATTTACATTGATGATGTCGTGATCAAGTCCCTAAGTCATGACACACATTTGGAAGATGTGAAAAAGACCTTGGAGTGCATCCGAAAGCATGGTTTAAAGGTGAATCCAAACAAATGCGCTTTTGGGGTATCAGCTGGAGAATTCTTGGGATTTTTGGTCCACGAAGGGGGGATTGAGGTTGGCAAGAAGAGCATGAAGGCCATTGATGAAGTTATCCCTCCAACTAATCTCAAGGAGTTACAATCGCTGCTCGGAAAAATTAATTTCGTAAGGAGATTCATTTCAAATCTGTCACAGAAGATTTTGTCGTTCTCTCCATTGCTGAAGCTAAAGAAAGATCAGAAGTTCACATGGGGCGACGAACAACAAAAGGCTTTTAATGAGATCAAGCAATACATGAAGGAGCCACCAGTACTGGTCCCTCCTCAGCTGGATAAGCCTTTCAAGTTGTACGTGGCGGCCGATACCCAAACCATTGGATCGGCCCTTATTCAAGAATTCGAAGGAAAGGAGCGGGTAGTAGCATATCTTAGCCGAAAATTACTTGATCCTGAGACTAGGTATTCGGCTGCAGAGAAGTTGTGCTTGTGCGTGTACTACTCGTGTACAAAGTTTCGGCACTACTTGTTGAATGCCGAATGCACTGTGTATTCCAAGTTTGATGTAATAAAACATATGTTATCTATGCCAATTTTGAATGGCAGGATTGGCAAATGGATCTTGGCTTTATCAGAGTTTGAGTTAAAGTTCGAATCGGCAAAAGCTATTAAAGGTCAGATCATTGCCGATTTTATAACTGAGCATCGTGACCCGTCAATTGATTTGCTTGAAATTACTCCGTGGGCTTTATTTTTTGATGGATCATCATGTGGTAAAGGTGGGGGAGTAGGGATCCTACTGATTTCGCCTAGAGGTGAGATGTTTGAATTTGCCATCCCTATACAGCCCACTGTTACAAACAATCAGGCTGAGTACGAGGCATTACTTCGGGGGCTTCAATATTTGAGAGAAGCTGGGGCCGTTTCGGTTGAAGTCTATGGAGATTCGGAGTTGGTAATCAAGCAATTGAACGGCCAATACGAATGCAAAAGTGAGGCACTGAGGAGTTACTACGAAGAATGCAGGGAGATCTTGAAGAGCTTTCCGTTGGTAACTCTACAGCATATTCCTAGGGAACATAACGAAGAAGCGAACAGGTTGGCTCAGAGCGCCTCTGGTTACAAAGAGAGTCAAGAAGCGTTTGCTGCAGATATATGCGCACTGGGAATGGATCTTGCGGAGAATGATTGGAGAAAAGAGATCGTTGACTATTTGAAGGATCCATCCCGAAAGGTCTCTAGGAAGCTCAGGTACAAGGCCATAAAATTCGTTCTTCTGGGTGACAATTTGTTTTACAAATCATTGGTTGGGGTGTTGTTACGATGCCTGGGTCCAGAAGAAACAAAGAAGATGATGAGTGAAGTGCATGACGGGATATGTGGAGCACACCAATCGGCCTACCGCATGAAATGGGTTGTCAGGCAAGCTGGGTACTTTTGGCCGACGATATTAGAGGATTGCTTTGAATATTACAAGGGATGTCAGGATTGCCAGAGGTTTGGAAATATTCAAAGGGTCCCCGCATCAGCATTAAATCCCATTATCAAGTCATGGCCATTCAGGGGCTGGGGTATAGACTTGATTGGCCAGATTAATCCACCATCTAGCAAGGGGCATAAGTTTGTGCTTTTGGCTACAGATTATTTTACTAAATGGGTTGAGGCAATCCCACTGAAGAAGGTGACGTCGGAAAACAAGGTTGAATTTGTCAAGGAGCACATCATCTATCGGTTTGGAATTTGCCAGGGGTTCAGAGGCCCTGGAGTTCAGAGAATTTGCCGAAAGCATGAGAATCAAATTGTTTAATTCTTCTCCCTATTATGCCCAAGCTAATGGTCAGGCAGAGGCTTCTAATAAGATCATGATCAAGCTAATACAAAAGAAGATCGACCAGAAGCCGAGGAGGTGGCATTCGGTACTCAGTGAAGCATTATGGGTTTACCGAATGGCCCCTCATGGAGCTACAAAGACCTCTCCTTATGAATTGGTTTATGGACACCATGCGGTTCTACCTTGGGAAATACAATCGGATTCCAGGAGAGTTGTGTTACAGAAAGATTTAAGCTCTAAGGATTACAGAAGCCTAATGATGGATGAGCTAGAAGATTTGCACATGATCCGTCTTAGCGCCCTGGAAAACATCGAGAAGAACAAGCTGCAGGTTGCCAAGTATTACAACAAGAAGGTGAAAGTCAGGCAATTTGCAGAAGGGGATTTTGTTTGGAAAGCGCTATTGCCGATTGAAACCAAATACAGCGAATTCGGCAAATGGTCCCCTAACTGGGAAGGACCCTTTCGCGTGGTCAGATGCGTCCCTGGTAATGCATACATATTGAAAACTTTACTAGGAGAGGAGTTTTCCGCTGCAATAAATGGGAGATATTTGAAGAAATATTATCCTAGTATTGAAATCGATCGATGATCACCAGCAGTGGGATTACATGCATCTGACATAGGAAATAGCCGGCACTCAAGAACGAGGCCGCCTTCAGAACAAAAATACACAAACAGAAGGAACGGCCAGTGCCCAGATGCATTGCCTTAGCACAAAACTACATTACAACTGCTTCTTACAGGTTTACATCCAACAACCCTGGTGATCTGGACTACGAGGAAGTGGGAAGCAGAAGGCGTGGAGGAAGAAGCGAAAGTATGATTCAATCTTTTCTTTGCTTCTTCTTCGGCTGCCCCCTCTTCAGTTGCTCCAAGACCACCGTGACGGCAACTTGGAATGCACGGGGGTGACCATGGTTTGCGGCCTCCACCAAGCTATCCCAAGCTTCTTTCAGGTTGTTGTACCTGTCAGAGACATCTGAAACGGAGGAGTGGGTGTTAGGGGCAAGAAAACCAGATGTAAGCGCGAAGTCAAGAAGGGGTCAGAAACATTTTACCTCCCACTAATGCCTCCAAAGCCATGCGACGCTCGCGTTCGGCCTGGCAACGAGCAGTGATGTCCCTGAGGCCATGCTCCAGGTGCCGAATGTGGCGGCGCAGTTGATGGCTGGTCCTCTGTTCAGGCGTGGCGTCCTCTGCTTCGAGGGAGGAATCGGAGGAGATGTACTCAGGCATGTCTTCGGTCCCGATGATTTCTTCAGGAAGCAAATCAAGGCTGAAAGAGGAAAGGAAGAGAGGAGGTAAAGCGCAAGATCATATGGAAAACAAGGAGTGAATCAAGGGAAAACTCACTCTCGAATCGTGCGTTTCTTCGGAGCGCTGCTCTCCTGGGGTTGCTTGCCTTTGTCCATGGCCTTGGGGTTTTCTCCTCTGAGGACGGGGAAGGAAATGAGAAGTGATGGATGAGTGTGCGAGTGGATTTGCAGGGCATCTCAGCAGGCTATTTTATTGACCGAGGGGTGCATTGGGAGTGATGACTGGCCGGTGTGCACTATTGGAATACCAAACGGCAGGGTTTTCTTCCCGAATGTGAAGGGTTTTCGCTTGAACAGTGCTTACGGATTGCCGATTAAGAGATCTTCTATGGATTTTGCGCCAAGGGGCATCTGCTTTCGCGTGTTCGGCTCAAGCTAGTTCCCGAATACGTTTAAGGAAAAACAAGATTCACGGATGCAAACATGAAGAAAATCATCGCAGTGCAAGCACAGAGTTCAGAAGTTCTTTACTTATTGCCGATATTCAAACATCCCTAATACAATCTAGTCAAAGAGCCTGTTCAACACAGATTGGGGATGAGTGAGTTCGGCAATGGCGTCGCTGTGGCCATCGAGGCGCTCCAAGATGCCTCCCACTAATGCCTCCAAAGCCATGCGACGCTCGCGTTCGGCCTGGCAACGAGCAGTGATGTCCCTGAGGCCATGCTCCAGGTGCCGAACGTGGCGGCGCAGTTGATGGCTGGTCCTCTGTTCAGGCGTGGCGTCCTCTGCTTCGAGGGAGGAATCGGAGGAGATGTACTCAGGCATGTCTTCGGTCCCGATGATTTCTTCAGGAAGCAAATCAAGGCTGAAAGAGGAAAGGAAGAGAGGAGGTAAAGCGCAAGATCATATGGAAAACAAGGAGTGAATCAAGGGAAAACTCACTCTCGAATCGTGCGTTTCTTCGGAGCGCTGCTCTCCTGGGGTTGCTTGCCTTTGTCCATGGCCTTGGGGTTTTCTCCTCTGAGGACGGGGAAGGAAATGAGAAGTGATGGATGAGTGTGCGAGTGGATTTGCAGGGCATCTCAGCAGGCTATTTTATTGACCGAGGGGTGCATTGGGAGTGATGACTGGCCGGTGTGCACTATTGGAATACCAAACGGCAGGGTTTTCTTCCCGAATGTGAAGGGTTTTCGCTTGAACAGTGCTTACGGATTGCCGATTCAGAGATCTTCTATGGATTTTGCGCCAAGGGGCATTTGCTTTCGCGTGTTCGGCTCAAGCTAGTTCCCGAATACGTTTAAGGAAAAACAAGATTCACGGATGCAAACATGAAGAAAATCATCGCGGTGCAAGCACAGAGTTCAGAAGTTCTTTACTTATTGCCGATATTCAAACATCCCTAATACAATCTAGTCAAAGAGCCTGTTCAACACAGATTGGGGATGAGTGAGTTCGGCAATGGCGTCGCTGTGGCCATCGAGGCACTCCAAGATGAGCTCGATCTCCTCGATGTCTTCTGGCGCGCCGCCCCGGAAGCCGCACGGCCTGGTGGAGTAGTCGACGTCGGTGTGCGTCGCCATGGCGGCCAGGCCCAAAGTGGTGCCCAAGCGGACGCCATGGGTGGCCACTTCATCCACGCGGTACTCCACCGCAGCAAGGCGCTCCGCCGGCGTGTCTCCGCGGGCATTCACCTTATCGGCAAGTTGCTCCACCAGCATCTTTAGCTGGTTGAGCTCGGCATCACGGGCTGCAAAGTGCAAGAAAAGGGAGATTAGCATCAAAGGCCGGGTTGGATCAAAGAGCGGTGTCGGGACCGTACCGTCGATGGTCTCCAGCAGCTGCTTGCGCTGATCTTCCCACTCCAACTCGGCTATGCTAGCCTTTTTGGAGACCTCCTCCAGCTCGCGCTGGGCCACCTCCAGTTCCGCCTTGAAGCGGAGAGTGTCGAGTTCCCCGTAGGGCACGGGGGAGTGGCCATCGGACTCTGAGGAGTCGTCCGATAGGGGCTGACCGGCCGGCGCAGGGGATGGATTCCATTGAATCAACCTGAAACAGGGATGATCATCAAAAACAAAAGGAGATCAAAGATGAATCAGAGAAAAGGAATTGACGATCATTGCCTCCGGCGCACATTGGCGCGGCGTCGGTTGAGGCTGCGCACCATGCTTCTCTGGGATGTGCACTGTTTGGGAAAGAAGAAGACTTGAGATTGGCAAAGATTCAAGAGCTAAAGGCTTGGTGGAGAGCTAGGGGCACCTACGGTTTCATTTATAGGCCTGGCAAGACAGATCGTGGCCTCAAGTCGTGGCTCTGAATCGTGGCGCATATCCCAAGAAAATCGGAAGGTGGAAAGGTTTCCTTGACCAGTCCGCCAATGGGTCGTTTGGAGTTCTAGGCTGAGTCATATTCGGTTGACTGGCTCGGCTGAGAGGAGTCAAAGTGCCATTCGGGTATTGGCATTTCTTTGCCGAATGGGTCGCTCAACATTGCATTTGAGAATGCGCAGAAGAAAAAGGAAATAAAATTGCAAGAGCAAATGTTACAAGAGCGACCAATTCGATTACACATCGATTAAAACATCTAGATGTTCAAGTATTTCGCAATTACACCACGGACATTTGATGTTGCCTGGAGAAAATTGTCCATCCGCTCTTGATAATCTTTTTGGGCGCTGGACAGGGTGGTAAGTTCTGCATCACACTGGTTTACCTCAGCTATGGCCGATATTGTTGCCTCTCGGGTCCTTTCTATCAATCCAGGGAGCTCGGCCATTTTCTTGTCACCAGCCTCTATTTCAGCTGACAAGTTTCTCAGTTCTGCCTCCAAAGCGGCTTTTCTGGCGATCTTTAATTCACGAGAAGCTTGCAGCTTGGCCAGTGTATCTTTGTGGTTCTCGGTCTGAGATTGTGCCCCCTTCACGGCTTGTTCAGCTCTGGCCCTCTTCTTTTCAATGGCCGGGCGGGAGGACATCTTTCTCTGAGCTTGTCTTATGGGCACATAATGAATTTCTAGACCAGAGATGGATGCAAGTGAGGCATTGATGTCCTCAGGGAGCTCTTGGCTGATTGATTCAAGCATTTCTTCGAAGTAATCAAGATCTTTGAACTGATCCCGCGCATCTTTTTGCAGACAGGCCAAAATCTCCTTGAGCTTTTCCTGCACTTCCTCTGACAAGGTTTGAGGTACCCTTTCCCTCGCCTCGGCAACTGGATTATTCCCCATTGATGGACTTGATGATGGGGCCTGACCCTAAGAAAGCAACATTGCCGAATCAGGAGTGTTGGAAGTAAAAGGATAGCAGGTTTGAGTGCAAGTAAGTACCTCATATCCGATTTCCTGAACTAGAGCAGGATTTTGTTCAGGGGAAGCCACTGGTGAAGGAGGTGTTCTAGGCAAAGCTGAACCTTCTGGGTGAGAGGGCGCTGATGCAGTTTCTGGCAACTCAGGAGCTTCTGGCTGAGGGAGAGATGGGTTCACCTCTGCCGGGTTTGATGTTTTTGCTTGACCAGTGGGTGATTGAGCCCTTGGAGGACTTGATGGCTCTGGTTGGATTGGGAAACTCATCTCTGGCGAGTTTGGTGCTTCTGTCTGAACAGGGGGTGACTGAGTCACTGATGAAGATGAGATTTCCACTTGGACAGGTGGCTCAACCCTGGGTGGACTTGCTTGTTGGGACACTGGGACATCCACGAGTTGATCCTCCATTGTTTCTTCTGCAAGTGATAAATTAGGAATGAATGCCAGTGTTCATCCTCAAGAAAAAGACAGTAAAGGCCATACCAGTGGATGGAGCATTGGCAGGTTCTGAAACTGAGGATTGCTGAGTTCTAGTCTGAAAATGCATAAGATATGATTTATCAGAAACAGAGTAATCCTGTGATCGAGAAAGGAAGAATTTTACCTCAACAAGGACTTTCTTGATAGTTCTTCTCCTCTTGGCATTTGGAGGAGCAATCAGAGACAAGCCTTGCCTCCTGTCAGCAGCGAGGCTGGACAGAGTTGGGTCTGTTGTGGCATACCTAGCCATTAGCTGAGCCAGGGTTGGTGATTTGAATCCCAATGCTGAGATTGGGCCTACTGCATTGTAGGCAATATCCCTGTCTAGAGGGGCAGGCATGGTGCTCTGAGGGCAAAAAAGTAAAATCAGAACCATGATTGGAAAAAGAAATGTATGATTTAAGGGTTAGTCATATTACCTCTGAAGTTGGCTGGAAATCAGGCATCAACTCTGTGCTGAACAAGTGTACAGGCTCACTGAAGATGTGATCATGGAATTCTTGCCACCAGGAGTTGAAGGTGGGGTGAGTTATTGTTGTGGGTATGAAAGGCCAGGTGTAGACAGTAGGACTGCACACATACTGAAAAACTCTACCAGTTTGAGTAAGTTCTTTGATTTCCTCTCTGGGCTTGAGGAATTCATGTAGAAACAGTCTTGGGGCATCTGGCCACATCCAAGTTGCCGAGCCATTATGTTGGGCTGATAATATTCATAAGTGCTATAGGTCAGCCTTCCTCCACTGAATTCAGCCGGCAGAATGCATGGGCGGATAATGATATTGAAGATCTCCAGGAATCTTCCATCTTGGCGTTCGGTTTCAAAGGAGAACTCGCAAGGGAGAGTCAAGTTGTCATTATCCAAATAAGGGAGCCAGAGAGGATTCTGGAAACCTTTGAAGAAGAGCTCGAAGAGCTGGCTGACATTCTGCTTGATAAGGACAGTTGAAGCAGCTTCTCCATAAGTTTGGCACCCTCTGGTGGCTTGGGGTTCCCCTTCATGATGATTGGATGAAGGGAAGAACAGGGTGTTCAAATCAACACCAACAATCTGATGCATGTGCAGCTGCAGCCACATTTGAACAAACCACCAGGGACCGTTGACACATGCTATCCTCTGGCTAGTGTACATCTGGGTGACAGTTTGATGAAGCATATGATACACACTGCCTAGAAGGTATTTTCCAAGAGGGAAGCGATTGCCACTGACTAGGTGTGAAGCCATTGCAATATGATTCAGGGTGGGTTCGTTGGCTTTACCACAGAAGATGAACCTGCATAGCCACATGTTCAGAAACGCCCTGTATTCAACTTCACCAAGGGGGCCATCCTTCATATGGTTCAGGATATAGTTTTTGTATCTGCTCCCTGGTTTCACCCCTGTTTGTCTTGAGGAACCCTTGAAATCCCAGGGGTGAACAGATCTTGTAATGTCAAGGCCGGTGATCATATACACATCGGCCAGCGTTGGGGACATTGGGCCGTGACCAAAGAGGAAGGCGTTGACGCCATTTGACCAGAAGTGGCAAGCCGCTATCAAGAGGTCTTCGTTCTTGGGGGTCTCAGCCAAAGATAACTCCAAGCATTGAGCAATGCGGAGGGTATCCCAATTCTGGGTCCTAACACTTTTGTCTGCAAGGATCCTCTGGTACCAATTTTTCCAGCCTGTGATTGGGGGCAAGGGCCAGTTCTTGAAAGCATCCTGCCACTGAGGTGTGGATAAAGCCGCTTTGAAGGGGATCCTTTGAGATTCGGCTGCGATAAGATCTCGAGGATCAGAGGTTCCCACAGGACCAAGGTAGTAGGATCTTGAATTGGCCTCGGTACGAATCAAAAGCTCGGTGGAAGGCTGAAGGAAAGCGAAAGACAAATCTCAAGTAAAAATTGAAAACCTAAATGCCGAATGAAGCTTATGGCAGGGGAATTTACCTGAGCAGCCGGATTTTGAGCCGCCATTGGGGATTCAAGCTCAGAACAAGGGGATCTAGGGTTTGGATCTAGACGAAGATTCCGGTGGATTGCGAAGAGAGAGAGCAGGTGTTGAACAGATTCGATTTGAAGACGTTGGTGGCTGGAGTCAATTCCGGAATAAAAATCACTTTTATCCCGAAATTGAACATGTGTTAACACCAAATTTTGGTAAGGAGTCTGACTTGTGGGTCCAGCTCGGTGAGGAATCCGTCCGGTGGAAGGAAGGTTTCTTCATATGCATTCGACAGAAAATCCGCGGTCGGCTATCTGCTTCCGTTCGGCAAGAGAACAGTTGAGCTGATTTTGCGGGATTGTACGGTGACGTGGCTCAAGCAGGAAGGACAAATGGATAGATAAGCGATCAAGCTTAGGGATAAATTAGGTATCGAATCCATTCGAGGTTGTGCCTGGCAGGGTATAAATATGAGCCCTGATTGTATGTAACGGATATACGTAATCATTCTCAATACAAACCGGATTTACGCCAAACCCTAGAGTCCATTTGTCGTGTCGTCGAGTTCTTCGAGAGGGTCCATCGATCCGTCGACCTCCGTGAGTACCGGCAACCTTGTATCATATCTAGTATCATGCGGTGGATTTAGATCTGATGCAAGTAGTCTTGTTACCATGCTTCGTGTCATGCGGTAGATTCAAGCTTGGTTCAAGAAGGTTTCTTGTTAGGTCATGAGCCATGCGGTAGGCTAAGATCTAGCTTGAAGCTAGTTATCGGCTCTATTGGATTTTGGCAAGATCCAATAGATTCATTAAGTTACCCCATGTTGCTTTGAGTTTTGCTTTATGTTTAAATTCATGTAACACTTTTGCCCAATCTAGATGGGTTTGGATCGACTTTTGATGATCCTCATGCGAGTCAAGTTCGTGCCTTTGGTTAATCTAGCACGTGGATCACGTGCTCTTTGATAGCTGAAACCGAATCAATCTAGGTTGTTACGTGTTGCGGGTTCAAGCTTGCCGATGTTCGCATAAATCTTGAAAGAACTCAGTATCACGCGGTAGATGCAGGTTTTTGGGTTGCTTTGGATCTAGTCATCCGGTGGATTAGATTTCAGATCAATCTGATAGATTTATCTTGCTTGGTAACGTTCGTTCCTTCTTCATGGACCCCGAATCGGCTGTTCAGCCGCATTCGGTTATGTTTCTCATGAGTAGAGTACGTGTGTAATTTATGCTATAAATGATGTATGCTTTTAACTTTCCATATTTAGATCGTATCATGCGGTGGATAGATCTATTTGTGGAAAGTGGTACGATCCCCATGCAAGTTGTATCATGCGGTGGATAGATTTGTTTGGCATCGTACTAGACGGGTTTTAAAGCACCTAGACATGCGGTAGACTAGTGCTTTGGATCTATGCATGCTTGTTTATTACATGTTTATGCTTGCGCTTTACTTTATTTATTTATTTAACGTTGATCACCACGGGGATCGGTTGCGGTCTTGCGCTCGTGTACCTTTGTCTAAACAGAGACCGATCGCCGTCATGCTTGCGTCATCCATTCGGCTATGTTACTTTTTCTTTCTTAAAGCTCCCGAATGGTTTCAGTTTATTGGCAGATAGCTTTCCATAGCTATATGTCATCCCATCTGGCTTCGTAGCCGTAAATATGGAACTGTCTGGTACCACCCGGCAAGTTCCAAACTTTGGTATTTAACTACTTTATCTTTTGTTAATTTTCAGGGAAAATTGACTGGCACGTCTCGTGATTCTCTGCGCGTGTGAAGCCAGCTTGTTCGGCTTGCTGTGTGCTTGGCGCTAGGTGCACATTTTGCGTCAACACTTCGTCAAGGTTTCTTCAACATATCCTTAAAGCATTATTTACAAGTCATGGGAGGAGGGGGGGTACAGCTCCTAATTCAAGACTACTGGCCACCACCGTCGCCACCATCGCCTTCAAAGTCGATGTTCTCCATCACTTCACTGGCGGCTTCATTAACTTCAAGCTCCAGGGCCTGGAGGTCCTTCATGGTGTCCGCACCACCCTTGATCTTGGCCATATGGACGTCAGGATAGTGAGACTTAACTCTCACCAACGCATCGGTCGCAGCCGCCAAGCCCGTCGCCCTCAGCAAAGTAAAAAGCCTGTTAGGAGTGTCTACTATGCGATCAATAATGGACTATTGCTGCTCCCCTTCTTCCGGAACAGGTATGCAAGACATTGCATAATTGGTAGCACCCTTGAGGTCATTCAGCTCCACCTCATACCCTGCAATAGTGGTTTGTTCACTCTGTAATGACTTCAAAACAACCTCAAACTCGACTTCAAGGCTCTGATGAGCTGTTGTCTCATAAGCCAGCTTTTGAGATATGGCGTACTCATTGGCAGTAGCTTCTTCCATCACCCGTTTGAGTTCCAGGCCTCTAGCCTTGATCTCTCGGACCCTCAACTCCAAGTCCCGAACCTTTCTCCTGGAGGTCGCCAGAGCATTCTTCAGCTCCTCTTCGCGGTTACGGAAATCTGCACACACAACAGTTAGCAAGATAGCCAACAACCTTTTTCTTCAAAAGGGATAAGAGACTAGACCTACCAGTAGCCATGGTATTGAACTGCACGGTAGCCTCCACGGCTTTGCACTTCTCCTCGGCAAGCTCGTCTTCGAGCTTCTTCTTATTGGCGGCCGCCGCCTTGCCGACCTTCTTGAGCTCTCGCTCAAGGTCAATAATCTGCTGCTCCTTCGCCGTCGCATCCTTCAGCAGGTTGGTCCAGCCCTTGGCCCTCTCTGCCAGCGACTGCCACAACACGAAAATATCGTCAGCAACACTTCAATCACATACGATCAAGACACAACAACACATCGTAAAACACTCACCGTCAGTGCATTGTTGATCGCGATGATGCTGGTCCGCACGGCCTGCATATCTTCATTGTCTTCGAACCAAACCTCCTGCCAAGGGTTGTGATTCCAATTAATTGATCACCGTGGCAACCTTGGGCTTGAAGATGAAGATGGAGGTACCTGTGCGCCAGATGTTTCTGGACCTCCTGGCGCCAGGTCGATCTGGGGCTGGTCCCCAACCAGGTCCTCAGCCCCACTAGGAACTGTCCTGATGGGGTCGACGTCAATAATCGTTGGGGAGGTCGTCGCCCCGATGTCCCCAACTGAAGTCTCTACACCCTCAGCAGTGCGCGGGGGAGAATCCACCCTCGCGTCGGCCACGGGCGGTGAAGTCACCATGCCCTCAACTATTCCTCGTGGCGGGGTAGCAGTGCGTGCATCATTTGTGTTAACACCAAAAATTGGTACAGGGAAGAGACTGACCTGTGGGCCGAGTTTGGTAGGAGAGCACCATTTGGCAAGAGGTTTTCCTCAAAGCATTCGGTAAAGACGTTTGCGGTCGGGAGTACGTCATCATTCGGCAGAAGAGTTGTTTCACGCTTGGAAGAGGAAGCATTCGGGAATGCGTGATGACGTGGCTTGAATATAAAGAAGGGACGAATTGATGACGGGTGCGAGACGGACATTAGCGCCGGGGCATTAATTTTAGGCAATAAATGTTGTAATCGTGGTCGACTAGGAGTCTTGTTCGAACAAGGGTATAAATATGAACCCTTAGCGTTTGTAAGAAAGATCGAACAATTTCACAACAAACCGGCCCCATGCCAACTTTTCGAGTCCTTCTAGTCGAGTCGTCGAGTTCTTCGAGAGGAGCCATCGATCCGTCGACCTCCGTAAGTACCGGCAACCTTGTATCATGTCTAGTATCATGCGGTGGATTTAGACCGTGATGCAAGTAGTCTTGTTACCATGCTTAGTATCATGCGGTGGATTTAAGCTTGGTTCAAGAGGGCTTTCTTGTTGGATCATGAGCCATGCGGTAGGCTAAGATCTAGCTTGGAGCTAGTTATCGGCTCTATTAGATTTGGCAAGATCTAATAGATTCATCAAGTTACCATGTGTTGCTTTGAATTTTGCTCTTATGTTTAATTCATGTAACACTCTTATTGCCCAATTTAGATTGACTAGATTCGGCTCTATCTTGTTTGTGATCCACATGTTGTATGTTCAAATCTTTAACCCGACGTGATGCATGGGTCACGTGCTCTCTAATAACCGAATTCGAATCAATCTAGATTGCTATGTGTTGCAGGTTCAATCTTGTTAATCTATCATAGTTTGTTCCTTCTCCGCGGAACCCGAATCGGTTGTACAGCTGTATTCGGCAGCCCTATCACGAGTGAAACATGTTCATAAGTTTGTTTTAAATAATGTATCCTTTGAGCCTTCCATGTTTAGATTGTATCATGTGGTGGATTGATCTATTCTTGGTTGGTGGTGTGATTTCAAACAAGTTGTATCATGCGGTGGATTAACTTGTTTGGTGTCACGCTCGACGGGTTTGAAAGTACCTAACATGCGGTAGACTGGTGCTTTTGGTCTATGCATACATGTTTACTGCAAATTTATGATTGTACTTCGCTTTTATTTATTTTATTATGATTTATCATTGATAAACGGTCACGGTTACGTGCTGCAATGTTATTTAAATAAAGACCGATCTTTCATCATGCTTACATCATGCATTCGGCTATACCCTGTTTACATGTTTTATCAGTTCCCGAATGATGTTCAGATTGCTGACAGATAGCTTGTTGTAGCTATATGTCGTTTTGATTGGCTTTGTAGCCATAAATACGGAACTGTCTGGTACCACCCGGCAAGTTTCAGGTTTTATCTAACCTCTTGCATCCTTTGTCAGTTTCAGGGAAAATTGATTGGCACGCTTCCGGATTCTGACGCTCGGGCCACGTGTGTTAAGCCAGCTGATTCGGCTTGCTGTGTGCTTGGCGTGAGGTGCTGATTTTACGTCAACACACTTTTTGGCATGCGCAGCGGGACATTCTAGTTGATCAAGATGCCTGGTATCCAAGATATCATGGATGTCACCTTCAATGAATTGTCTTCAGAACAGCAATTACAACTGAAGGAAGCTATTGACCAATTCCAGCAGAAGTGTCTAATGTCATTCTCCAAAAATAGGAGTGGTGTACCATTCCTCAAATCAGAAATGCCAAGAGTTCTGATGCCAGGAGAAACTGATGCCACAGTTGTTGCAGAGAAACAAGAAGTTTTTGGCATGATACAGCAAACTATGGAAGACATAATGGCTAGGCACAATACTGCATTTTTAAATAGCTTCCGACAGATGATGGTTGGTATCTTTAGCCCAAGTGTGGACAAGCATTTTGAACAAGGAGATTCAAGTGATGCTGCTGGTGGTGAGCCATCTCGTCAAGATGCAAGTGTACAACCGCCTCCGCAGAGTGGAAGTGTTCAGCCAACTCAGCACGTGGGTAGTCAACCAATTCGGCAGAACCCTCATCAAGCAATACCTAATCCACATACGTATGGCGAAATGGCGTTCAGCACTCCTGGAGTCCAACCTGTCTCTACTTACAGGATAGCCCCAACAAATAACAGGTTGCAAAGGAACATGTACGGGAATAGGTATTCAGAATTCATGGATTATAGTGCTGTTGATGCTCTCCCGAATCCTGGGTATGGTGCTACTACAGGGATGCCTGCTGGAGGACCAGGGAATCAAGATGTCAATGTTGATCTCTTGATGCAGAGAATGACCGATGTGCTTCAAAATCAATTCGGTCTAAAGCCTCAAAACCAAGGACACGTATATACACCTCCCTTTCCGGAATGGTACCACAGGGTGGCTTTACCGAATAGGGTGAAAGTCCCCTCGGAGTTTACCAAGTTTTCAGGGCAAGATGATACCAGTACTGTGGAACACATAGCCCGGTACCTGATGCAGCTTGGGGAAGCTTCTGCTGATGAGGCCTTCAGAATTAGATATTTCCCTCTATCATTGACAGGCCCAGCGTTTACATGGTTTACTTGCCTACCTGCTCACTCAATCTGCTCCTGGAAGGATTTGGAGCAGAAGTTTCATGCTCATTATTTCATTGGCAGTAATGAGAAAAAGCTAATTGATCTAACTACCCTGAGGCAGAGGAATAATGAGACACCAATGGAGTTCCTCAAGAGGTTCAGAGAGACAAAAAGCATGTGCTTCTCTCTGAACATACCGGATGATCAATTGGCTGGTATGGCTGTAGCAGGGATGTTGTCGGCTATTCGGGAAAAGCTATTCGGCATGGAGTTCGATGACCTTGGCCAGCTGTCGCACAGACTGTCGTTGATGAGCAATCAAGCTTATGGCTTCAAGAAAGACTCCAGATTCGTCAAACACAGTGACATAGCTGACATCTATAATCAATTCCTCGAAAGGGCAGATCAGAGAGAGGAATATGATGATGAAGAGGAAATAGCTGCAGCAGAAATAGTGTGGGGCAAAGAGCCATTGACAATAAATCAGAGGTGGAATAAGCAAGCTAAAGGCACCTATGATTTTGATGTGACCAAGGAAGATAAGCTCTTTGAATTCCTCATGAAAGAAGGCCGAATCAAGTTTCCAGATGGGCATTCTATGCTTCGGCCTGATGGAGTGAAAGAAAAGAGGTACTGTGGATTTCATGACAGGAATTCTCATTTCATCAATGAGTGCAGGGTCTTTAGGATGAGCATTCAAAACGCTATCCAAGAAGGTCATCTGAAATTTGATAATAAGATGAAATTAGATGGTAATCCTTTTCCTCAGAACATGATTGGGTTCTCAGTCAACATGGTGAATGCTGTTGAAGAGAAAGGAAAAGTGAAAGTTTTGACTTCAACAAAGGCGAAGCAGGATGGCTCAGTTGACCCCGCTCAACAAGTAACATTTGAACAAATCCACAAGGGAGAGCCTCGCTTTCTGAAAAGTCAAATTGAAGTGGGTGAATCCTCTAAACCTAGGGTGACTTCGCGTATTCTCCTCAATAAGTGGCAGTGTCAACAAGAAAAGGAGCCCTACCAGAAGCGTAAGTACGAAGAGGAGAAGCAGAGATATGAAGAAGAGATGTGCAGGAAGGAACAAGAAGAATATATGCGAGAGCAAGAGCGTGTACATTAGGGATGTGCCTTCTTCAGACACTGTTGGAATGAGGGTTTGAAACTTCCCACGCAAAATAACTGCCCTGAATGCAGCGACAAGTATACCGAATACAGGCAAGACATTGCCAATCGCCGATCCGTCCATGAAAGAATTGGAAGGGTGCATCCTAGTGATGGTCGGCGCCTAAAAATAAATAGAATTGATGATCGACCGAGGAAAAGGCATGCTGATCACAGGTGGGTTGATCATGAAGAAGAGGAAGATCATGAGTATGTCTGGCAGAAGGGACAGTGGTGCCCACCTGGTTTGAGAAGAAGCCAAAAGAGAAGGGTTCAACGCTTGAGGAATCAGGAGCTGAAGCAGGCAGGAATCAAGAGGAAACAAGTGTGGCGCCCAGAAGACAAGCCTAATGAGTCTAGTCGTTCGGCTCCTACGTGCATGGTATGCTTCTTGTCGAATGAATTCATGGCTCCAGCTAATCAGATTGTGCAGGAGGAGGTGTCGCCAGACATGGATGAGGCCGAGCAATTTGGGTTGATTGCACAATTAGTGTTGGCCAAGCAGGCTACTTTTGATAAGCCAGCCAAGAATCGGCACGTGAGACCGCTGTACTTAAGAGGATATGTCAACGGGAAGCCATTGACCAAGATGTTTGTTGATGGTGGAGTTGCTGTCAATGTGATGCCGTACACTACATTCAGAAAGCTTGGCATGGGCCCTGGAGATTTGACGCCAACAAGCATAGTTCTGAATGATTTTGCTGGAAATCCATCAGATACCAAGGGTTGTGTGCATGTGGATTTGATGATTGGATCTAAAACTCTGCTTACGACCTTCTTTGTCATTGAAGACAAAGGGGCATATAGCTTGCTGCTTGGAAGAGATTGGATCCATGTGAACTTCTGCATTCCATCTACTATGCATCAACAGCTTGTTCAATGGGTGGATGATGATGTACAAGTTGTCCAAGCAGATGATTCAGAAAGCGTGGCTAACGTGGAACCAGCCTTTTGGGAGTATCAAGGCATAGATTGCTTCTCAGGCAAGGACTGGGGTGAAGGTCCTGTTGAACCAGTCAACAGTGATCAACAGCCAATTCAAGCAGTCGGCTCTTATAGTAATTTTTAATGGAGAATCCAATTGATGGAACTGATGGGAAGTTAGGATGTGGATTTATGTCGGTTGACAAACTGGAAGAAATAGATATTGGAGATGGTGATAAGCCAAGGCCGACATTTATCAGTGCTAACTTGGATTCATGTTTCAGAGAAGAGTTGATTAAGCTACTAAAAGAATACAAAGATTGCTTCGCTTGGGATTATTCGGAGATGCCTGGTTTGGATCGTTCCATTGTTGAGCATCGGTTGCCAATCAAGCCTGGTTTTAGACCTTACAAGCAACCTCGCCGAAAGATCTATAAGGATGAAGTATTGGCCGACGTGAAAAAAGAAGTTGAGAGATTAATATAGGCCAATTTCATTCAGCCATGCAGATATGCAGAGTGGATCTCTAATATTGTTCATGTTTACAAGAAGAACGGGAAGATGAGGGTTTGCATAGAATTTAGAGATCTAAATAGGGCTACACCCATGGATGGATATCCAATGCCTGTTTCTGACTTGTTGGTTGATGCCGCTGCTGGACATAAAGTTATTAGCTTCATGGATGCTAATGCAGGGTACATTTAAATTTTTATGGCAATAGAAGATGTATCAAAAACAGCCTTCAGATGTCCTGGACATATAGGGTTGTTTGAGTGGATTGTCATGACATTTTGAAGGACCGATACGGCGAACCAAAGAGGGAGGGAGTGAATGGGAGCCGATAAAAATTCTTCTCGAAGGAGATGGAAACTCCAACAAGATGAACACGGCTTCCAACACACGTCTCCGACTCACTACCCAAATTGGCCAAGCCCACATAGCCACTGGAGTGCCACTGGACCTAGGAACCAACACACAACCTTCCGATCCGAGAATGCAACGGAACACCAAACCTCGAGTCCACTGATCAACACCGGTCAGACCGGTGAGAACCACCGGTCAGACCGGCCCCTGCAGGTGAAACTTGGCGACTTCCACTAAGTGGCTTCACACCGGTCAGGCCGGTGCGACACACCGGTCAGACCGGTCCAAGCCTGAAAGCCCCCAAATCGCCAAGCAGGCCAACCGACCTCCAAACTGACCCAAACTTGAAACATCTGCAATACAGGACAACAACGAACACACCCAGACATTCACCCGAGCAAAAACCCACCAAGGGTTGCACTGGTCAGACCGGTGTAGCCTGGGCAGCTCGGGATGAACAACACCCGCGGGTCAACTCCCCAAATCCAATCTTCGATCTCCCGAATTGCTCCACGGACTTGAACAAGACTTTGGGGATAATAGGAACACCTCATGAGTCCATAGTCAAGTTTAATCTCACCAAAACTTGTCCAAAAAGGAGGAATCGAAGAAATCCCGTCAAGCACACCTCTAACCATAGAACTCGGAAAACCCCAAAATCGAGCCCCTTTACTCACGGATTTGGGAGGGGAATCACAGCCCAAAGATCCACGAAGGGTTCCCACAAATTTCCCCCATCAAATCCCCAAGAGAAAGGTCCCGAAAACAACCCAAGAAAAACACCAAGAAAGAGCTCCGAAAATCACCACCAAGAACAACCGGGAACAACACAACAAGGCCTTGAGGAACCACGCTGAATCATCTATACATGCCACAAAGGTTCATACAAGGTCTAGCTTGCCGCCCGATCATCCAACCTTCTCAACAAGATCTCACCATGAAGCTCTCAAGCTAGTCCTATGTAAATCCTAAGAAAAATAGGAAGGGAAAATAGGAAAGCAAATGAACTAGGGTTCCAAGAGGTTGGCTGCCATCCTCTCACCTCACGGGTTATATGGAGGCAACCGAAAGTCTAAAATACCCTTTCCTAACAACTAGGGATACAAGCCCCTCAAGGGCGGTTTTGGAAGTCTTCAAGCTTTCTACATCGGACGGATGCCCGGCGACCGCAACCTGCTTAGCCTCGACGCAAGCCTTGCGATCCCGACGTGTGTCCTCCGCTTCAAAGATTCCGGTCTGCATCGTCGCACACCGGTCAGACCGGTGCTCCTCACCGGTCAAACCGGTCAGACCCACCAATCAGACCGGTCTGGCGCTGCTGCAGCTCCGTCTTCGGTTCTTCGGTCTTGGCTTTGTGGATCAACCAAGGAACCCAGTGGTTTTCTGGTGAACCACCGGAAACCCCGCGAACTCGGTGTAGCCTCCGCCAATCTCCACTCATGACTCGGCTCCCACGTAGTCCCGGCTCGACCTTGGTTTTGAGGCTCAACCAAGAAACCGTCCACAACTTCATCTTGCTGTTCATGCCACCATGCGGCCCGCACTTGACCCCGCTGGCCACCAGGTCCCTTGAACGAAGCCTACTTGTCTTCTCCACACCTGGAGGCCTCACCGGCGACGACCTTTCGCGCTTGTTCTTCACTTGCACCAACACCAGTCAAGCCGCAACCTGCACCTACAATACTTAGCCAAGAATCAGTCCACACAACGTTGTCAATGACTCATCACACAAGGAAGCGACCATCCACCGGTCCTCGAACCACACATGGTCCTCAATCTCCCCCTTGATGATTGCATTGACAACACCCACACGAAAGTAACAAGAGAGAAAAGAAAAAGCAAAGAAACGAACAAAAAGAAAACCAACAAGCGATCGAAAGCCAAACAAAGGCAAAGAGCAAGATCACTTGAAGAAGACAAGTCTCGGACCCCTTAGGCAAGGGCAACGGCTCGACACATCCGAGACAAAACAAAGCTCAAGCAAAGAGCGCAAACACCCACAAGCACCTCATGTCATGTCAAAGCCACCGAGCGATATGCCTACTTATATGTATGAGACTTCTCATTGGTAGGCATCATGCAACGGTTTAGCACCCAAAGCAAATTAAATTCAGCACATATGACATGGGAGCACATTTTCCAAGCATTTTACATTTCATTTTCAGATTCATATATGGTACATGAAATGTCTTTGCGACAAAAAGGAACTTATGCCCCTCCACAAGATAAAGCAAGAGGACTAAACATTCATGATGGCAAATGAGTTGTTGGCCCCATATGATCAATAAACTAGCTATCCAACCACAAATTAAGCGTAGCAAAGCCACTAAAACATGTCAAGATCATGTAAAGGCATTTACACATGAGAGAGCATATATGTGACATTTTTCAAAAACATAGCCATCAACCATGGATTATTCATCAAGATCATCAAGAGCTAAGCCAAACTAACCATAGCATACCAAACAAGCTCACAAAGACATAAATAGCATTCCATGGTGAACGATGTGTATAGGAGAAGCTTTTCCTATCCAATGCATATGATACAAAATGCATGCGATCTAAGATACAAGGATGCCTATACATCATGTTACATATGCCATGCCAAATGCAAGAAATGCATAAAAGAAAGCTATACATATGCTACAAAAGGAGCTCCCACACACCCAACTCAAGAAATCAAACACACACCAAGCTCCCCCCGCAAACGAGTGAAAGTTGCTTGATCTAGGGGTTTGGTGAAAATATCGGCTAGTTGGTCATGTGTGGGTACATGGATCAAAGCTATCTTTCCTTTCTCTACGTTGTCTCTCAGGAAATGATACCTCACTTCTATGTGCTTGGTTTTGGAATGGAGCACTGGGTTCTTTGCAACGCTTATGGCACTGGTGCTATCACATTGAAGTGGGACATTGAAGGATCAGATGGCGACTAGAGGGGGGAGTGAATAGGAGCCGGTAAAAATTCTTCCAAAAGAACCCGGCCTATGCCCTAGACAAATCCCGGTCACACACGAGCGATGGATCGAATCACACACCAATCGCCAAGACAACGAGGTTATGGATCAACTTCTAGCCTTAGGAACGATTCCTTGAAGCACACGCGGAAGCACGAAAGAAGAAGGAGAGGAATCGAACCAAGAAGCAAAGCTCACAAGCTCTGGCGGACCGTCCGGCCAGGAGGGGCGGACCGTCCGCACTAGCCTCGCGGACTGTCCGGCCTGCTACTGCGGACCGTCCGCGCCAACCCTGCGGACCGTCCGGCCCTCGCCGCGGACCGTCCGTTAAATCACACAGAACCAACTGCAGCAACCCACGAACCACGGACCGTCCGCAGGGAGCACGCGGACTGTCCGCCAGGCACCCGCGGACTGTCCGCCCTTTGCTGCGGACCGTCCGAAACTCCGTCCAACCAAAAACCAAAATTGCGACGGATCGAAACGAAAGGCGAGCAAGAACACAAAGAACACGGGACGAACCCTAGCCGCGCGGACCGTCCGCCAGCACCTCGCGGACTGTCCGCCAGGTGCGGACAGAGCAGAAAAAGCCCGACCTCAAAAGTCAACTTCCCCAAATCATCATCGGATTTCCCAAACGGTTGAAGCTATGGAGACAAGGGTTTGGGGACTTGAAAAGCGTCACACAAGGATGCTATAGCCCAAAAATCTTGCCTCCTAACTCCCTAAATCACCGGGAATCGCGAATCCTTTGAGCACCACCAAAAGCTAGTGCACCGAACGAAAAACTCCGAATCGAAGTGGTTTCCCGGCGTTTGAGGGCACAAGATCAATCACAAAGATGCACGAGACATCTATCCATGTTTTCCTCAAAGAAATCCGGGGAGAAACTCACTCAAATCCGCGGAATCGCACCGGAAACAAAGGCACGAAAACAAGCACAAAAGACCACGAAAAACACAACTCCGAATCTTCTATACAAACCAGGAAAGATTCACAAGGTCTAGCATGCCGCCCTAGCATCCATCCCTCTCAACAAATCTCTCATGAAGCTCTCATGCTAGCCTAGAGAAAATGGAAGAAAAATAGCTACAAAAAATGAGAAATGGGAGGGAGGAAATGAAACCCTAAGTCGCGGAGAGAGAGAGCCATCCACACACCCTCATGGCTTATATATCGGGTCCCGCCTGAGTGGTAAATGACTCGACTACCCCTAACTTAACTACTGGCGATACAACCCATGCAGGGGCATTTAGGTAATGTTTATGGGTCTTGCCATCGGACGGCCACGCCTTTGCCGCACCCCGCGTCCTCCCGACGCAAGCCATGCGATCCCGCCGCGTGTCCTCCGCTTCGAAGCTTCCCGACACGCCCGGATCCCGTCTCCGTCGTGTTGGGCCCTCGGACTTGGTTTTGAGGCCCAAACCAAGAAACCGTCCGCCGATGGTTTTGTGGGCAAACCACCAAACCCCGCGTGCTCGGTCCGGCCTCCCGCCAAACCACTTGACTTGACCGCCACCGTGCACCGGCTCGCTTGTCCATGACTTCGTCTTGCTTGTGTCGCCACCATGTGACCCGCACCCGGCCCCGCCGTCCACCGGGTCCCTCGAACCGAGCCTACTTGTCTCTCCATCTCCCGAGGCCCTCAAGGCCGAAGACCTTTCGCGCCCGTTCTTCACCTCGCAACAACACGAACTAGGCCGCGGCCTACACCTGCGCACTAAGCCAAGAGTCAGTCCAACACCCGTTGTCAATCACTCATCACTGAGGAGCGGTCATCCATCGACCACTGGGATGCTCCTGGTCCTCAATCTCCCCCTTGATGAGTGCATTGACAACACACAACGCGAAATGAAATTCAGAGAAAGAAAGAAAGGAAGAAGAAAGAAAAACAAAGAAGCTCAACTCATGACCAAAACCGAAGAAAGGTCACAAGCCAAGCAAAGCACAAACTCCACACCGAAAACAGCATGAAAGCTCCCCCTGAGCAAATGCAAACTTCCAAATTAGCATGAAAGCTCCCCCTGAGCAAATGCAAACTTCCAAATTTCAGCTCACCTCTTCTGAATTTTCATTAAGCTCACCTCTTCTCCCCCTTGTTGACAATGTATGAATCAAGGTGAAAATGCAGAAATGCAAAGCAAAGCATATAAACATCTACATGAGCTTCTCAAATAGGCCAAATCTAGTGTCAAAGGCTAAAAATAAGACAAAGATCACACACATGAATCATAGCATAGTCAAAGCATCGCCACAAGTAATATATGAAAATACAAGCATGTGACAAAGCAAAATTTTCAGATTTAAGCAGTTTTATCAAAAGAAGGCTCGCTTCACATGTAAAAGCCTATCCATGTCACACTTGAGCCACAAACATGCATACCATTCAAAGATCATACAAGGATATCAAATTCTCAGCAAAAGATCATGGCAAACACCCATAAAGCAAAGCATGTCATGTCAAAGCTCATGAGCCATGTGTCCACTTCGGGGAGACTTCTCCACCGGTGAACATCATGCAACATGTTTTGCACCCATATGTGAAAGATAAGACATTTTAAGCATAGACATGATGGATGGAGCATTTTTCAAGCATTATACACTTCTTTTCAAGATTAAATCATTTCATGGTACATGAAGTGCCTTTGCGGCAAAAAGAAGCTTATGCTCCCCCATGAATGCAACATAGGCTAAACATTCACAATGATATTCGGCCTTTGGCCCAAATGCAAGAACAAGGCATCCAAGCACAATCTAAGCATGAAAAGCACATTTAGACCAAACTGTGACATGGATACACAACTACACACGAGTGGAGCATATTTTATCAAAAATTAGTCAAGATTAGCATTTATTTCAAAAAGGGCTATCTCACCACACATATATCTCAAATATTCCAAGAGCATAGCCTCACATCACCATTTCTCCACACATATGACCAATATCTTACAAATAGCCAAAGAGACTCAAATATGGCATATGAAAGAAGCTCATCATCCTAAAATGCAATATAATACAAATGCAACATGATATATGACAAGATGGCTATCCTACCATGGTTTATACATCAAGCAAAGCATGTATATACATCAAAGTAAAACATGGTATGATACATATGGTACAAGAGAAAGTCCCCCAAGAATCAACTAGAAAGGGCAACAAACCCCAAGTTCCCCCCGCAAGCGCACAAATGTAGCTTGGTCGAGAGGCTTTGTGAAAATGTCCGCAAGGCGATCTTGGGTAGGGACATGGCTCAACACAATGGTTCCTTTCTCCACATTGTCCCTCAAGAAATGATACCTCACTTCTATATGTTTGGTTCGGGAGTGAAGCACCGGGTTTTTGGCTACGCTTATGGCACCGGTGCTATCACAAAGAAGTGGGATCTCGGGTGCACTCCTCACCGAAGTCTCTCAAAGTGTATGAAATCCACAACAGTGGGAACAACAACTCGGCATGACAACATACTCCGCCTCGGTGGTAGACCGAGCTACACTAGACCGCTTGCGGGAAGACCATGAGACCAACGAAGAACCAAGAAAGCGGCAAGTACCGAAGTAGACTTCCTCTCGACTCGACAACCCGACAAAATCCGCATCGGAAAAACCATGAAGAGAAAGAGTCGAGGAGGACGAATACCAAAGGCCAAGACCGGGGGCGGATTGTAGGTACCGAAAATCTTCTTGACGGCTTGTCGATGTGATGTCCTCGGCGAAGCTCGAAAACGAGCGCACGGACACACGGCCGAACGGTATGTCCGGCCTCGTCGCCGTCAAGTAGAGGAGGGAGCCGATCATGCTCCTGTACTCCCGCCGGTCCACCGGTTCTCCGTCCTCATCCGCATCCAAAGTGGGCCGTACTCCCCATGGGAGTCGACATCGGCTTCGAAGGACCGATACGGCGAACCGAGAGGAGGGGGGGAGTGAATGGGAGCCGATAAAAATTCTTCTCGAAGGAGATCGAAACTCCAACAAGATGAACACGGCTTCCAACACACGTCTCCGACTCACTACCAAGGTTGGTCAAGCCCACGTAGCCACCGGAGTGCCACCGGACCTAGGAACCAACACACCACCTTCCGACCCGAGAAACGCGGCGGAAAAACCAAGCCTCGAGTCTACGGACCCACACCGGTCGGGCCGGTGAGCACCACCGGTCAGACCGGTCCCTCTTCGGTGAAACCGAGCAACTTTCACTAAGTGGCTCTACACCGGTCGGACCGGTGAGACACACCGGTCGGACGGTGGCGACACGAAAGCCCCCAAGGCACCAAACAGGTCAACCGACCACCAAACGAACCCAAACTCGAAACAGCAGCAACACGGGCCAACAACGAACACACCAAGACGTTCACCCGAGCAAAAACCCACAAGGGCTTGCACCGGTCAGACCGGTCAAGAGCACCGGTCAGACCGGTGTAGCCTGGGCAGCTCGGGATGAACAGCACCCGCGGGTCAACTCCCCTAAATCCAAATCTCGATCTCCCGAATCGCTCCACGGACTTGAACAAGACTTTGGGGATATCAAGAACACCTCATGAGGAGTTCATAGCCAAGTTTAATCCCACAAAAACTCGTCCAAAAAGGAGGAATCGAAGAAATCCCGCCGAGAGCACTTCCAACCCAAGAACTCAAGAAACCCCAAAATCGAGCACCTTTACTCACGGATTTGGGAGGGGAATCACAGCCCAAAGAACCACGAAGGGTTCCCACAAATTTCCCCTATCAAATCCCCAAGAGAAAGGCCCCGAAAACAACCCAAAGAAATCACCGAGAGAGGGCTCCGAAAATCACCACCAAGAACAACCGGGGAAAACACATCCAAACCTTGAGGAACCACGCCGAATCATCTATACATGAAACAAAGGTTCGTACAAGGTCTAGCAAGCCGCCCGATCATCCATCCCTCTCTACAAGATCTCTCCGTGAAGCTCTCTTGCTAGTCCTAAGGAAAACCTAAGGAAAATAGGTGGAAAATAGGAAAACAAATGAGCTAGGGTTCAAGAGTTGGCTGCCATCCTCTCACCTCTTGGGTTATATAGGCGGCAACCGAATGTCTAAAATGCCCCTCTCTACTAACTACGGATACAAGCCCCTCAAGGGCGGATTTGGAATTCTTGATGTCTTCACCATCGGACGGATGCCCGGCGACCGCACCCTGCGTAGCCTCGACGCACGCCATGCGATCCCGACGCGTGTCCTCCGCTTCGAAGATTCCGGACTGCGTCGTCGCACACCGGTCAGACCGGTGCTCCTCACCGGTCAGACCGGTCCCCCACCGTCGCCGACCGGTCGGACCCACCGGTCGGACCGGTGCGGTCGGTGTCGCTGCACCTCCGTCTTCGGTTCTCCGGTCTTGGCTTTGTGGATCAACCAAGGAACCCGGTGGTTTTCGGTGAACCACCGGAAACCCCGCGAACTCGGTGTAGCCTCCGCCAATCTCCACTCATGACTTGGCTCCCACGTAGTCCCGGCTCGACCTTGGTTTTGAGGCTCAACCAAGAAACCGTCCACGACTTCATCTTGCTTGTTCATGCCACCATGCGGCCCGCACTCGACCCCCGCCGGCCACCGGTCCCTCGAACGAAGCCTACTTGTCTTCTCCACACCGGAGGCCTCACCGGCGACAACCTTTCGCGCTTGTTCTTCACCCGCACCAACACGAGTCAAGCCGCAACCCGCACCCGCAATACTTAGCCAAGAATCGGTCCACACAACGTTGTCAATCACTCATCACACAAGGAAGCGACCATCCACCGGTCCTCGAACCACACATGGTCCTCAATCTCCCCCTTGATGAGTGCATTGACAACACCCACACGAAAGTAACAAGAGAGAAAAGAAAAAGAAAAGAAACGAACAAAAAGAAACTCCAACAAGCGATCGAAAGCCAAACAAAGGCAAAGAGCAAGATCACTTGAAGAAGACAAGTCTCGGACCCCTTAGGCAAGGGCAACGGCTCGACACATCCGAGACAAAGCAAAGCTCAAGCAAAGAGCACAAACCACCGAAACAAAGCTCGAAAACTCTCAAAGAGCTCCCCCTGCACACATGCAAACTCCCCCCCGAACCAATGCAACTCCCCCTGAACGAATGCATGCAAGACACCACTTGAAAACAGGGGCCGCAACAAAACGCCCCGACCGGTCGGACCGGTCAGCACTACCGGTCAGACCGGTGTGCAACATGTGTACGAACCGAAGCACTCACACCGGTCGGACCGGTGACCCGACCGGTCAGACCGGTGCACAACAGAGCCCCAGAAATGGCTCGAAACCACCTGAAAACCTTCTAAACACGTCCAGCAAGCCATTTCAAGCTCAAACTTCTCCCCCTTGTTGGCAATGCATGAATCAAGCCAAAAATGCAAAACTTTCAACCTAGAGCTTCTCAAATAGACAAAATTCAACAAAGAATGCTACACATGTCCAAATGAGCAAGTTAGATACTCTACGGCTTCGTATCGATCTCAACTACATGATCACCAAGTTTCACAACCATTGGACGAAGCTAAGATGGATTTTGGCAATTTTGCGAAAAACTTGCCTCTCATGAGCAAAGTCCTAAACATGATCAAAGCATATCAAAATGGCAAAGCCACACAAACTTCATGCTAGGACAGCTATTCTAACCATAAGACCATCACAAACACCCACAAGCACCTCATGTCATGTCAAAGCCACCGAGCCATGTGCCTACTTCTATGTATGAGACTTCTCATTGGTAGGCATCATGCAACGGTTTAGCACCCAAAAGAAAATTAAATTCAGCACATATGACATGGGAGCATATTTTCCAAGCATTTTTCATTTCATTTTCAGATTTGTGAATGGTACATGAAATGTCTTTGCGACAAAAAGGAACTTATGCTCCTCCACAAGATAAGTCAAGAGGGCTAAACATTCATGATGGCAAATGAGCCTTTGGCTCCATATGATCAATAAACTAGCTATCCAACCACAAATTAAGCATAGCAAAGCCACAAAAACATGTCAAGAGCATGTAAAGGCATTTACACATGAGAGAGCATACATGTAACATTTTTCAAAAGCATAGCTATCAACCATGGATTATTCATCAAGATCACCAAGAGCTAAGCCAAAACTAACCGTAGCATACCAAACAAGCTCACAAAGACATATATCTCATTCCATGGTGAACAATGTATATGAGAGAAGCTTTTCCTAACCGATGCATATGATACAAAATGCATGCAATCTAAGGTACAAGAATGCCTATACATCATGTTACATATGCCATGCAAAATGCAAGAAATGCACAAAGGAAAGCTATACATATGCTACAAACCGGCTCCTCGAGGGGAGGCAAAACGGGCTCGACACCACCGGCAAAAGAAAGCTCCCACACACCCAACTCAAGAAATCAAACACACACCAAGTTCCCCCCGCAAACGAGTGAAAGTTGCTTGATCTAGGGGTTTGGTGAAAATATCGGCTAGTTGGTCATGTGTGGGTACATGGATCAACGCTATCTTTCCTTTCTCAACGTTGTCTCTCAGGAAATGATACCTCACTTCTATGTGCTTGGTTTTGGAATGGAGCACTGGGTTCTTTGCAACGCTTATGGCACTAGTGCTATCACATTGAAGTGGGACATGGGTATACTCCTCACCAAAGTCACTCATGGTGTAGGTGATCCAAAGGAGCCGAGAGCAACAACTAGCGGCGGCAACATACTCGGCCTCGGTCGTGGATTGAGCAACACTCGAGCGCTTACGGGAAGACCAAGACACCAACGAAGAACCCAAAAGCGGCAAGTCCCGGAAGTGGACTTCCTATCCAACCGACACCCAGCAAAATCCGCGTGCGAAAAACCATGAAGCGCCAAAGAAGAGGACGCGGAGTACCAAAGGCCGAAGTCGGGAGTGTGACGCAAGTACCGAAAATTCTCTTCACCGCTTGCCGATGCGAAGTCCTCGGAGACGCTTGAAAACGAGCGCACGGACACACCGAGAAGCGCGTATGTCCGGCCTCGTCGCCGTCAAGTAGAGGAGTGACCCGATCATGCTCCGGTACTCCTTCCGGTCCACGTGTTCACCTTCCTCGTCCGCATCAAGAGCCGTAGTCGTACTCATCGGCGTCGTCATAGCCTTGGAGTCCTCCATCTTGAACTTCCTCACAATGTCCTTGGTGTACTTAGCCACGGTGCACAAATGTTCCTTCCTTTGATTGCTTGATTTGTAGCCCGAGGAAGAAGCGCAACTCACCCATCATGCTCATCTCGAACTCCCTGCTCATATCATCTGCAAACCTCGCAACAAGAGAGTTAGACGAGCCACCAAAGACAATATCATCCACGTACACCTGCACAATCGGGATATCTCCCCGCCCGCCTCAGCAAAAACAAGGTCTGATCGACCTTCCCCATCTCAAAACCTCTCTCAAACAAGAACCCCCTCAACCTGCCATACCAAGCTCTAGGCGCCTGCTTCAACCCGTACAACGCCTTCCTCAACTTGTACACCCGGTGGGGGTACTTCTCACTCTCAAACCCCGGAGGCTGCCTCACATACACTTCTTCCTCCAACACTCCATTCAGAAAAGCACTCTTCACATCCATTTGGTGCAACTTGAACCCTTTAGCCACGGAAAAGGCTAGAAGGATCCTAATCGCCTCCAAACGGGCTACGGGAGCAAAGGTCTCCTCGTAGTCGATCCCCTCCTTCCGACCGAACCCACCCGGGCAACAAGTCTCGACTTGTTCCTCACAACCTCACCCTTCTCTCCCTCTTTGTTTTTCCACACCCACTTGGTACCAATCGGCTTACACCCGGGGGAGGGTCAACCAACTCCCACACCCGATTCCTCTCAAAGTTCTCCAACTCCTCATGCATCGAGTTAACCCAATTGTGATCGGATAGTGCGTGTCCAATGTCTTTGGGCTCGAAAGAAGCAACAAATGCAGCATGAGCAAAATGGGAATTGTTTCGAACCCTCGACCGTGTAGTGCGTTCATTCATGTCGCCGATGATCCTCGAAGGCCGGGTGATCCACTTGAACTCGCCGGGGAGGTTCTCGCCTCGAAGCTACCTCCCCCTCAACATCAGCTTCTCCTCGTTCTTGATTTGTCGTCGTAGGTGTAGCAGAGGGTCCATCCATCATCGTAGTCGAGGTAGTGGGTACATGTTCGGCGGGGGCACCGCACCACCATCCTCATCATCACCATGTTCATGCTCCTCCTCCGAAAGATCTCCTCGCCAAGCTCATCATCACCTGCACACTCAAAGACAAGGCGACTACGTGGCTCGTCTCGTCGAAGGTTACCTCGCAAGTCTCCACGATTTGGTTAGTTTCAAGATTGAGCACACGATATGCTCTAGAATGAGATGCATAACCAAAGAAAATGCCATCGACGAGACCTAGCCTCAAACTTATCCAACTTCCTGCCTTTCTTCGAATGAAACACTTGCAACCAAAGACATGGAAGTGACTCACCTTGGGTGTGCGACCATGCATCAACTCATAGCATGTCTTCTTCTTGTGCACTACGAGGTATATCCTGTTCGACACATAGCATGCGGTATTCACCGCCTCGCCCAATACCTCCTCGGAGTCCTATGCTCATCAAGCATCGTCCGAGCCATCTCGCACAAGGTCCTATTCTTTCTTTCCACAACACCATTCTGGGGAGGCGTATACGGACTCGAAAACTGGTGCTCAAGACCCAAGTCATGACAAAAGGTTTCAAAACGAGAGTTCCTGAATTCCGAGCCATTATCACTACGGATAGCTCGTATGGCATCTCCGTGTCTCTCGTTCCTCAACTTCAAGACTAGATCTCGAACAAAACCAAACGTCTCCCCCTTCTCCTCGAGAAAGAACACCCACGCATACCGAGAATAGTCGTCCACCACAACAAGGACATACCACTTCCCACCCGCAGATCGCACACGAGCTGGGCCAACAAGGTCCATATGGAGCGGCTCGCATGGACGCTCAGTCATCACATCGGTGAGAGGCGGGTGAGAAGAGGCCACCATCTTGGCATGCCTACACGGAGCACAAACCAACTCTTTCTCAAGCCTCAACCGTGGCAATCCTCGGACCAAATTGAGTTTACTCAAGCGAGACAAAAGGTCAAAGCTCAAGTGACCCAACTTCCTATGCCACTTCCACAACTCACTCGAAGAACCGGCCAAGAAACAACGCTCAACACCCGAAGAGCGAGAAAAATCAGCACGAAACACACGACCCTCGGGAACGACCATACGGACAAGGTCCCCTCGAGAGTCCACAATCCGAGAACCACCGGGCCGAAACAACACCTCAAAACCCTCATCCAACAAGCCGGGACACGAGAAAGCAAATTGTACCCCGGCGATTGAACAAGAGCAACACGCCTCGAGTGATCTTGTCACTCACTTTTATCTCACCTTCGAAAGCACACGCCCACGCCCATTGTCCCCAAAGGTGATGTATCTCTTCGTCACCACGGGACGAGACTTGAGAACCACCCCCTGTCTCCGGTCATATGCCTCGAGCAACCGGAGTCAATCAACCAAATGTTCTTCAAGTCTCCCACCCGCAAATCAAAAATAGGCACGTGAGCGAACAAACGACTCGACGCGGGGTTAGAACCAAAGGAGGAAAACCAGTGCCGAGCCATTTGCTCGAAAGTGGGGTTAGCACCAACCAAAGCATCTCTCCTACCAAAACTACCTCCACGAACACCACCACGGTAACCACCCTGAGGGAACCACCCCTCTCTGCCTGGAGGAGGACCAAAACCACGCAAGAAGGCCCGTGGAACGTCCTTCCTCTCCAACACACCACCACGACTCCTCCAATCCCCGTATTGAGCACGAGGAGGAGAACGCCTAGCAAACTGACCACCTGCACCCTTTCCAGCCCAACCACTAGAACCACGACCACCAGAGACAACCCTCGCACCTGTACGAGCACGAAACCCGAACGGTGTCTGTGCCCGCACACGGGGCCGCCGGCCAGGTGCCCCTGCCGGTCGGCCGGGTGTGGCACGGGCGACGGCACCACCCTGCGGCCTTCTTCTCTCCCCAAGCCCGAACCCGTCCTCACAATCGCCTTGCCCACGGGCACTGCATACGGGGCTCAAGTACACCATTGGAAGGGTGGTACTTGTCCTTGTTAGCCCACTCCTTCTCCATTCTCTCCTCTCGCTTCCTCTTGAAGCAAAACTCCTCCTTATGGCCATCTCTCCCACAATAGCCACAATGGAACCTCACAAGCTTAGGCTTTGGCTTGGGATGTGGTGCTCACTTGGTTTCTCTCCACTCAAACCCTCCACCGGTTTCTCACCACTAGCCTTCTCACTCTCCTTCCCAAAGAACACTTTCCCCGAAGTGCTCACAAACTTGATAGGCTTTTGTAGGTCATTTGTGGGTGTAGGAAACACGGGTGGAGGCTGGGGTTGTGTCTAGTCGGTTCCTTAGATGGTTAGGTTTTGGTGGGAAATCATTCTTGTGGTGGGTTTTTGGTGGCTCCGGGATATTCTCTCCACTTCCCTCACCAACCTTGTTTGCCCCAAGCCCCTCACCATCTTGCCTCTTAAAGGCCTCGATCATCATCCTCAAGCGAGGCTCGTGGCCCGGGACAACCAACCCATCAACTTCCTCAAATCATCATTCTCATCCCGCAAGCGATCAACATAATGTGCAAGCTCCGGATTTTTCAATGCATGCATTTCACGGGTAGAGCAAGATGTAGGCATGGGTTCCTTCAATTTAGCCTCGAGCGAACTAGTGTAAGCATGCATCTCATCAATTTTAGCGTGCAAAACGGGGCAAGAAGTGCAAGCACCTAGCAAAGCGGTCTAGACTTAAGCTCGGCCACTTCAACCCTAAGCACATCTAGTTCCTCACACTTGGAGGCATGCTTCTCCTTAAACAAAGCAAGATCAGCAAGGAATATGGAGCAATCGGCACAATCATTCTCATCAGAAACAACAGGGCTAGCCTTAAGCGAATCAATCTCAAGCTTGCTATCAAGCACCTGTGTCTCTAGCTCGGCCACTCTAGTCCTAGCATCCTCGAGTGAAGCCCTAAGCTCTTTCCTCATTTTCTTGGCCTCTCTAAGCATGTCATCACGGTTATCAAGCAAAGAGCCAAGCCTCTCATTCTCCTGGCGCAAGAAGGGAAGCTCATCACGCACCTCGTCGTCGGACTCAGAGTCCGAGTCGCTCCGTTTGCTCTTCTTCTTCTGCCGGAGCTCAACGCCATGGTGCGAAGCCGTCTCTCGCGGCGGCTCGGCCCGCTCAGGTTCTTGGACGACCTCTTGTTCTTGCGGCGATCTCCCTCGTCGTCGGCTGGCTTGCTCGAGCTCGAGGTGGAGTACGCGGGCCCGGGTCGACGTCGCTTGCTCCAACCATCGCTCGGGCCTTGCCTCGACCCTCCTTCTTCCTCGATCGTCGCTCGTCCTTGTACTTGTTCTTGTGCTTGCTCTTGTGGTCGCGCCTCGAACGGTACTTGTCATCATTCTTCCTCGGCTTGTGCTTGTAGCTGTCCTTGTTCTCGGCCTTCTCCGGGCAGTCGGCGACGAAGTGTCCCGGCTTGCCGCACTGGAAGCAAGTCCTCGTGTTCCTCCTCATGTTCACGCGGTTCTCGTGCAGCCTCTCGAACCGCCTCGTCAACAGCGCCAGCTCGTCCTCTCCAAGGTCATCAAACTCCTCATCTGGCATAGACATCAAAGAGGAAAACGAGAACATCCTGGTGGATGGGTTAGAGTTAGTCTTTCCTTTGGAACCACCAACGAGGGCAAGACTATGGGAATCAGTCGGTCCCTCGAGCTTGGCGATCATGCCCCTATCCACCTCGGCCGAGCTTGAGCTTCGAGAACAGCTCGTTCACCGTCAGAGTATCATACCGCTCCGACTCGACTATGGCCTCGAACTTTCCGCTCCATATCGTACGATCCAAAGAGTGTAAGAGCTTGGACCGCTCTATCATGATCATCGTACGGGAGCACGTCCACATTGGCCCTCATGTTGTTCACCACCACCGTGAACCTGCGAAACAAGGCATCGATGGACTCACCGGGGAGATGAGTGAAGTTCTCGTACTCTCTCCGTAGGTCGCATACAACCGTGCCGAACACGGGCGTTCCCAACATGAGCCTCCTTCAACACCGCCCAAATCCTACAAGCCAAGTGCTCGGTGTGCACCCGATCGAACTCGGCCGACACAAAGCACGAAACAAGTAGTCGACCGCCTTATTGTTGGCGTCGAAGGCGTCCCCTCGATCTGGAGCGAGGAAATCAGCACGGTGGACATAGCTTTGTGTCCACCGTGACATCCCAAAGGATGCGACCCTTTCCGCGGAGAAAAGCACCCATCCGCTTGCTCCACATCCGGTAGTTCTTGCCATCGAAGTGTGGAGGACCCGAACCCCGTTCCGGTACGCCATCCTTGGATCTTGGGCGGTTAGAGTCAACAAAGACCCGAACCGGCTCGATACCACTTGAAGGACCGATACGGCGAACCGAGAGGGGGGGGGGGGAGTGAATGGGAGCCGATAAAAATTCTTCTCGAAGGAGATCGAAACTCCAACAAGATGAACACGGCTTCCAACACACGTCTCGGAGCTCACTACCAAGGTTGGTCAAGCCCACGTAGCCAGCGGAGTGCCACTGGACCTAGGAACCAACACACCACCTTGGGACCCGAGAAACGCGGCGGAAAAACCAAGCCTCGAGTC
This sequence comes from Cenchrus americanus, assembly GCA_947561735.1. NCBI lineage: Eukaryota > Viridiplantae > Streptophyta > Magnoliopsida > Poales > Poaceae > Cenchrus > Cenchrus americanus. The sequence continues at coordinate 132,030,282 of OX387239.1, forward strand.
TCTGAGACCCACACCGGTCGGAGCGGTGAGCACCCCCGGTCGGACCGGTCCCTCGCTGGTGAGCGAGCAACTTTCACTAAGTGGCTCTACACCGGTCGGACCGGTGAGACACACCGGTCGGACGGTGGCGGCGAAAAGCCCCCAAGGCACCAAACGGGTCAACCGACCACCAAACGAACCCAAACTCGAAACGGCGGCAACACGGGCCAACAACGAACACACCAAGACGTTCACCGAGCAAAAACCCACAAGGGCTTGCACCGGTCGGACCGGTCAAGAGCACGGTCGGACCGGTGTGGCACAGGCGACTCGGGATGAACGACACCCGCATGGGTCAACTCCCCTAAATCCAAATCTCGATCTCCCAGAATCGCTCCACGGACTTGAACAAGACTTTGGGGATATCAAGAACACCTCATGAGGAGTTCATAGCCAAGTTTAATCCCACAAAAACTCGTCCAACTCGTCGATATCCTCCGGCGCGCCTGCCAAACCACGGCCTGGTGGAATAGTCGACGTCCGTATGCGTCGCCATCGCGGCCCGACGAGGTGGTGCCCAAACGAACGCCATGGACGGCCACCTCATCGATGCGGCGCTCCACGCGGCCGGCGCTCAGCCGGCGTGTCGCCGTGGGCGTTCACCTTCTCGGCCGATTGCTCTACCGGTGCCTTTAGGCTGAGGTCGAGCTCAGCATCACGAGGTGCAAAAAGACAAACAAAAGGGTTAGCATCAAGGCGGGCTGAATCAAGAATCGAGGCCATACCATCGATGGCCTCCGAGCGGTGTTTTCGGCGGTCCTCCCATTCTGGTTCGGCCACGCCCGCTTTTTTGGAGAACGTCCTCCCGGCTCAAGACGGGACGCCTCCGGCTCCTCCTTGAAGCGAATAGCGTCTGCTTCCCCCGTACGGCACCGGGGAGTGGCCATCGGACTGCGAAGAAGGAATCGTCGGGGAGGGGTGATTGGCCGGCGCGCGGCGGATTCCAGCGAATCAACACAAGGGGGATGATTGTCAAGGCAAGAAGACCAAGGATCGACGAGAGAGATTGATCATGCGCTGCCGCGCAGTAGCGGCCCTGCTTCCTTCGACCTCGTCGGAGGCGCGGCGGCGGTTGAGGGCGGCGCACCATTGCGGTTTGGGGATGTGCCTTTGTTTGCAAGAGGGGCAGGAAGTTGGCAAAGATTCGAGAGCTAGAGAGCCTGGTGGAGAGCTAGGGCACCTATGGCAACATTTATGGGCTTTGGCGGGGGTAAATGTTGGCTTCGAGTCGTGGGCGTGGATCGTGGCGCACGTCCCAATAAAATCGGAAGGTGAAAGGATTTCCTTGATCAGCCTTGACGGTGGGTCGTTTGAGTTCTAAGCTGAAACGTGTGCGGATCGATTGTTTCGGCTAAAAAGAGGAAATCAAGGTGTTTTTCGGGAGTTGGCGTTTCACTACGAATGGGTCGTTCGGCATTACAAATTGCAAAGGAAATATTACAAGAACGACCGGTCCGGGTATACATCAATAAGAACATTCAAGCATTAAGGAGTTTGCAAATTACGCCGAAGAACATTGGATACTATCAAGTGGGAGTTATCCAGATCTCTGATAGTCCTTTTGGGCATCGGACAAGTCGATCGCTACGCATCGCCTTTGCTTTACTGCGGTAACTTGTGGAGTTCCACCTCCGCTTGGGTCTTTGCTATTAATCAGGGAAGATCGGCTATTTTCTTACGGTCAATCTCCATCTCTGGCCGACGGAGGCTTTTCGGTTCCGCCTCTAGAGCGGCTTTTACGGCGACTTTCGGATGCAGAGGCTTGCGGGTCGGCCAAGGCATCTTTGTGGCTTTCGCAGGATTGCATCCCGTTCATGGCACAGTCGGCCATCGGTTTTCTCCTTTTCGATGGCCGAACGGGACGCAATTTCCTCCAAGTGCGCCTCAAGGGAACATAGAAGGGCTCTAAGTCGTAGACGGACGACGAAAAGCTACGATGTCATCGGGAAGTTGCGACTAATGAAGCTCAAACATCTCTTCAAAATGGCGAAGATCATTGAGCTGATCCTGAACGTCTTTTTCTAGCCAGGCTGCAATTTCTTTGAGCTTGAGCAACACCTCGTCGCTTAGCAGCTGGTTTATCTCTTTCATCACATCGGCAGTTGATGGGCCCTCTGATGGCAAGCTCGATGATGACGGGGCGTGATCCTGAAAACAACGGCTAGGGGTGAGAATGCTAGGATCAAGGTATTAGGATTAAGAGCAGAATTGGGCACCTCATGAATGGTTTCTTGAGCGGGAACGGTACCGGACGGAAGAGGCGTCCCGAGCAGAGCCGAAACTTCCAAGTCAGGAGATGTTAATGCAGCCATCGGTGGCTCGTAAGTTTTAAATTTGGTGAAGAATTGGATCCTCCTCTGTTGGGTTGGTCATTCTTTGCTTGACCAGAGTAGGCGATGGCATCTGAGGGGTATTTGGTGGCTCCAGTTGAGTTGAGGGATTCGTCTCTGGAGAACGTACTGCTTCTGCAGAAGGTGATGAAGATGAGATCTCTACTGGGATAGACAATTCAACCCTGGAAGGGCTCGCCTGTTGAACCACTGGAACATCTACAAGTGGTTCTCCAACAGTTTCATACACGCAAATGTCCAATTGAAGGGATAAGTGCCGAGTGCTCATCCTCGAGAAAGAACGACAAAAAGTCATACCAGTGGATGGAGCATCGGCGGGTGTTGGTTCTGAAGAATGTTGGGCTGCGATGCAAAAATACACAATGATATGATCCATCAAGAACGGAGACGACCCAGTAATCAAGAAGGTAAAGGAGTTTACCTCAACCAGTACTTTCTTGATGGTTCTCCTCCTTTTAGCGCTCGGAGGGGAATCGGACTTAGACCTTGCCTCCTGTCAACGACAAGGCTAGAAAGGTGGGATCGGTGGTAGCATACACCGTCATCCCAGGTTGAGCGCGAGGGTTGTGGATTTAAACCTAGTGCGCGAAATCGGGCCTTCGGCATTATAAGTGATTACCACGGCTCGAGGGCAGGGAGCGCACGTGGACGAGAAGATGAAGGTCAAGACCATGAATAAGAGAAGAGTACGATCAAGGGGCTCATTGTGTTACCTGCGAAATCGGCGGGGAAATCGAGGCACCAGTGCTGCACGAGCATGAACGGGTTCAGCGAAGATGTGGTCATGGAATTCTTGCCACCATGAATTGAAGGGTGGGGTGAGCTATGGTTGCGGGCACAAAAGGACATGTGTAGGCAGTGGGGTTTGCACACATAGTTGAAAACTGCGCTGCCTTGCATCGGTTCTTTGATTTCCTCCACCAGGCTTGAGGAATTCATGTAGAAACAATCTTGGGGGCGGTGGCCACATCGGTGCCGGCCATCATGTTCGTGTTTGGTAGTACTCATAAGTACGCGTACGCACTCCCTCCATTGAACTCGGCCGGTAATATACACAGGGCGAATTGTGATATTAAGATTTCCGAGAATCTCCCATCTTGATGGCGGGCTCAAAGGAGAACTCGACGGGGAAGGTCGGAGTGTCATAGCTTAGCCTAGATAAGGGAGCCAAAGAGGATTGGGGAAGCCTTTGAAGAACAACTCGAAGAGGGTGGAGTGATATCCTATTTGAACGATAACGATTGTTGCTTCTCCATAGCTTTGGCATCCTCTGGTGACTTGAAGCTCTCCTTCGGGGGGATTGGACCAAGGAAGAACACGGAGTTCAGAGTCGGCGCCTACCAATCGGTGCGTGTGAAGGCTGCGGCCAAGTACGAACAAACCACTAAGGGCCATTGACGCACGTTATCCTGCGGGTAGTATACATTTGGGTAAGCATCGATGAAGCATATGGTATATCTTGCCCAAGAGAATTTTCCCCGGAAGGAAGGCGATTGCCCGCGGCCGGATGGATCGCCATTGCGATATGATTCGAGTGGGTTACTTGGCCTTGCCACGGAAGACAAATCTACATAACCACATGTTCGAAAGGCTCTATATTCAACTTCACCAAGGGGATTGTCTCTCATGTGCTTCGAAATATATTGCTTGTAGCCATTCCACGGCTTTACCCTGATTTGGCGTGAGGAATTTTGAAATTCCAAGGTGACAGAACCAGTGATATCAAGGCCGGTGATCATGTACACATCGGCCAAAGTTGGAGACATTGGGCCATGCCCAAAAGAGAGGCATTGACGCGTTTGACCGAAGTGGCATGCGGCGCGGAAGATCTTCATTCTTGGGCGTCTCGGCTACGGATAACTCCAAACATTGAGCAATGCGGAGAGTGTCAGTTGGTCCAATCCACTCTTGTCCGCAAGAATCTTGCGGTACCAAGTCTTCCGACTGCGATTGGAGGCAAAGGCAGGTTCTTGAACGCATCTTGCCCTTTGAGGAGGTGGAGATAAAGCTACCTTGAAAGGGATTCTGCGAAGTTCGGCGGCAATAAAATCTCGAGGTCGGGATTCCCTTCGGGACCAAGATAATAAGGCTAACGAATTGACGCAATAGGAATCAAAAGAGCGATGGGACTCTGAAGAGAGCGGAAGAAGAAAATCTCGGTAAAATTGAAAACCTAATGCCGAACAAAGGTTTGGAGGGTGAATTCTGGCCGAAGCTTGGTTTTGAGTTGCCATTGGAGATTCGAGCTCGGAACGAGGGATCTAGGGTTGGATACGAACGAAGAATCCGGCGGATTGCGAAGAACGGGTGTTGACGGGTTTGGCTCAAGGATTAGAGTAGGCTGAGTCAATTGTGGAACAAAATTACTTTTATCCCACAATTGAAGGGGCATGTGTTAACACCAAAATTTGGTAAGGAGTATGACATGTGGGTCCGATTCGGAAAAGAGTCCGTCCGGTGGAAGGAAAGATATTTTCGAGAGATTTTCGGCGAAGGATCCGCGGTCGGCTATCCGCTCCGGTTCGGCAAAGGAACGAGAGAGGCTGATTTTGCGGGATTGGACGGTGACGTGGCTCGATCGGAGGAAGCGAATGGATGGATAGGCGATCGAGTTTAGTTAGGCAATGAATCCATTCGCGGTTGTAATCGACGGGGGTATAAATATGATCCCTGGATGTATGTAACGGACACGTTCATTCCTCAATACACACCGGCCTTACGCCAAACCCTAGAGTCCTTGTCGTGTCGTCGAGTTCTTCGAGAGGACCAATCGATCCGTCGACCTCCGTGAGTACAGGCAACCTTGTATCATGTCTAGTATCATGCGGTGGATTTAGATCCGATGCAAGTAGTCTTGTTACCATGCTTCGTGTCACGCGGTAGATTCAAGCTTGGTTCAAGAGGGTTTACGGTTAGATCATGAGCCATGCGGTAGGCTAAGATCTAGCTCGAAGCTAGTTATCGGCTCTATTGGATTTTGGCAAGATCCAATAGATTCATTAAGTTACCCCGTGTTGTCATGAGTTTTACTTTATGTTTTAATTCATGTAACACACCCTTGCCCAATCTAGATGGGTTTGGATCGGCTATTTTCCTTCTAAGATCCTTGTACGAGCGAGGTTTCGTGATTTTGACGCGTGGATCTTGTGCTCTCCGATAGCCGAAACCGAATCGATCTAGGTTGTTACGTGTTGCGGGTTCAAGCTTGCTTTGTTAGTATAAATCTTGAAAGAGCGGGTATCATGCGGTAGATGCGAGGTTTTGGGTTGCTTTGGAGCTAATCATCCGGTGGATTAGATTTCCAATTCATCTTGATAGATTTATTCACGTGGTAATGTTTGTTCCTTCTTCATGGACCCCGGATCGGTTGTTCAGCCGCATTCGGTTATATCTTCACGAGTAGATCACGTGCGTTATTTATGTTTTAAAAGACGTGTGCTTCTAGCTTTCCATATTTAGGTTATATCATGCGGTGGATAGATCTATTTGTGGAAAGTGGTGCGTTTTTCCATGCAAGTTGTATCATGCGGTGGATAGATTTGCTTGATATCGTGCCCGACGGATCTCAAAGTGATTAGACATGCGGTAGACTAATGCTTTGGATCTATGCATGCTTATTTTAATACATGATCATGTCCGTGCTTTACTTCATTTAATGTTAATCTTCATGAAGATCGGTCATAGCTTTGTTCATGCATCCATGTTTATTCAAAGATCGATCGTTGTCATGCTTACGTCATCCGTTCGGCAATGTTCTTTTTCCCTTTACGGTTACCCGAATGGTCGTGGTTCTTTGACAGGTAGCTTTGCATAGCTACATGTCGTCTTACTTGGCTTCTTAGCCGTAAATATGGAACTCACTGGGTACCACCGGCAAGTTCCAAGCTTTGGTATTTAATCGTCTTATCTTTTGTTAATTTTCGGAAAAATTGACCGGCACGTCACCCTCTCTCTCGCGCGTGCGAAGCTGACTTTTCGGCTTGCCGTGTGATTGGCGCCGAGTGCACATTTTGCGTCAACACACTTTTTGGCACGCCCGCGGGGACCAACGTCGAATTGGTTCGGGATGCCCGAGATCACGGACCTCCCGGATGTCAACATTGAGGAGCTTTCTCCGAGCGGCATCGGCGGCTCCTAGACGCCGTGAATCCGGTTTCAACGGAAGTGTCTCATGTCATTCAAGAAGAATCGAAGTGGTGTACCATATCCGAAGAATGGCTCCGCCCGTAGTGCGTTGCGGGAGAGACCGACGCCACAACCCAACAAGAAAAGGAAGAATGCGCGCGGATCTTCCAAGAGTCGATGAGACGACATGCTCACCAAGCACAACCAAGCTTTCCTCGGGTCGCTCCAACAGATGATGGTGGCCCTCTTTGGCCGGGCGCGGGGCGGCGTTCGGAAAGGCGTACGGCGGAAAGAGCACCGTGGAGCCGGGTGAATCAAGCTCTCGGCCCGCCACCACGGGGCCGGTGCGGCCAGCCTCCTCCTCGCAGCTCCGGAGCCAAACGTTCCAACCTCCTCCACGGGCGGCGGGGGCAGCGGCTCGGCCTTCGTTGCAAGCTTCGGGGAAGTCAACCAATCCTCGCCGCCACCACGAGTAGCACGGGTCGGCCCGTGCAAGCAGCGAGCTCGAATCCGTACCGGCCTACGTACGGAGACCTAGCGTTCGGCTCATCGGGGCCCCACTCGACCCCCGGCCGAAGAATAGCTCCGTCCACCAACTGGCTCCAGAGGAATTTGTACGGCGGTGGCTATCATGAAGTGGGGAATTACGGAGCGTTCGATGCCTTTCCGCACCCAGGGTACGCGCCGGGCGGGCGCTCGGAGGAAGATGCCCTAGCACGCAAGATGGCCGAGATTGATGCGAGAATCGGTTCGGCCTCAAGCCAAGGATGCAGGGCCCCACCTACAGGCCGCCGTTCCCAGAGTGGTACTATAACGTGCTCCTGCCACCAAGGGTGAAACCGCCGACGGAATTCACAAAGTTCTCGCGGGCGAGGACGAGACAAGCACGGTCGAGCATATCGCTCGTTACCTCATGCGGCTTGGGGAATGTTCGGCCGAAGAGACGTTCAGGGTTCGCTACTTCCCCGCCTCGCTGACGGGTCCAGCTTTTCAGTGGTTCTCGTCCTTGCCGCCTGAATCAGTGGCCAGGTGGAAAGACTTGGAGCGTAAATTCCACGCTCATTACTTCAGCGGCAGTGCTGAGAAGAAGTTGATTGATCTCGCCACCCTGAAACAGAGGCATAGTGAAACGCCGCTGGAGTTTCTCAGAAGGTTCAGAGAAGTCAAGGGCATGTGCTTCTCATTGAACTTGCCAGACGATCAGCTAGCTGATATGGCCGTCGCCGGGATGTTGCCAGCCGTGCGCGAGAAGCTATTTGGGATGGAGTTCGAGAACACGGGCCGCATTGTCGCAAAAGTTATCCTTGATGAGCAATCGTGCGTATGGCCTCAAGAAGGACCCCAAGTTTGGCAAGCAGCACGACATCGCCGATATCTACAATCAATTCTTGGACAAAGCTGATTTGTTCGAGGATTCTGACGACGAATTGGAGATAGCTGCGGCAGAAATCATGTGGGGTAAAGAGCCTCTAACAATGAATCAGCGTTGGGTCAGACAAACCAAAGGAACTTACGACTTCGACATCACAAAGGCTGACAAGTTGTTCGAGCTCTTGGTAAAAGAAGGCCGAATCAAGCTGCCCGAGGGGCATTCTATGCTTCGGCCTGATGGAGTCAAAGCGAAACGTTACTGCGGCTTCCATGACGGGGGACTCGCACTCCATCAACGATTGCGGTGGTCTTCGAGATGAGGATCCCGAAGGCTATCCAGAAGGGCATCTCAAGTTCGACAACAAGATGAAGTCGGATGGCCACCCCTTCCCCGTTAGAACATGCTCGGCTTTTCTATCAATGCGATAATGGCCGAAGAGAAGGGGAAAGTCAAGGTCCCGACCTCGCCGGGTCCAAGCAAGATGGATCGGTTGACCCGAAGCGCCGGTGACCATAGAGCAAGTACAGGGCGACGCCCCCGCGTTCTCAAGAGCCACATCGAGATTGGGGAATCGTCCAAGCCCAAACCCAAGGTGACGTCGCGCATCCTCCTTAATAAATGGCAGCGCCAGATGGAGAAGGAGCGCTACCAAAAGCGTCGTCACGAGGAGGAGCAGCGCAGGGCTGAGGAGGAAGCGCGCAGATGGAATCAAGAACAGCACACGCGCGAGCAGGAGCGCGCCCACTGGGGGTGCGCCTTCTTCAGGCACTGCTGGAATGAGGGCCTAAAGCTGCCCACATTAAGGAACTGTCCCGAATGCGGGGGGCGACGGATATGCCGAGTACAGCGAGAACCGGCAATCGCCGATCCGTCCATGAAAGACTTGGAAGGATCCACCCGAATGGGGATCGGCGGCAAAAAATTGAAATCATTGATCATCCCGAGAAGCGCCGAGCCGATCTCAGGTGGGCTGACCACGAGGAGGACGAAGATGTCTACGTCTGGCAGAAGGGGCAATGGTGCCCGCCCGTCTACGCAAGAGCCAGAAGAGGCGGGTCCAACGCTTGAGGAACCGCGAGATGAAACAAGCCGGGATCCAGACAAGGCAGAAGTGGCGTCCCAAGGATCGACGGAAGGATCGAAGCGTTCGGCCCCTACGTGCATGGTATACTTCCTACCGAACGAGTTCATGGCTCCCGCTAACCAGGTCATGCAGGAGGAAGTTTCCTTCGACGACGAGCACGCCGAGGAGATGATGGCGCAACTAGTGCTCGCCAAGCAGGCCGTCTTCGACAAGCCGGCCAAGAATCGCCACATGAGGCCACTGTACTTGAGGGGGTACGTCAATGGCAAGCCATTGACCAAGATGTTCGTCGACGGTGGCGCGGCAGTCAACGTGATGCCGTACACCACCTTCAGGAAGCTTGGCATGACCCCGAGCGATCTGACACCAACAAGCATCATCCTGAACGACTTCGCCGGGAACCCCTCAGACACCAAAGGATGCGCTCACGTGGACTTGATGATCGGGTCCAAGACGCTCGCTCACCACCTTCTTCGTCATCGAAGGGAAGGGAGCCTACGCCCGCCGCTGGGCGGGACCGGATCCACGCCAAGCCGCCGCGTCCCATCCACTATGCATCAACACCGATCCGGTGGGTGGACGATGAGATCGAGGTCGTCCGGGCGGATGACTCCGTGAGCGTGGCTAACATGGAACCGGCCTTCGGGAGTACCAAGGCATCGATTGCTTCTCGGGGAAGGATCGGGGAGAAGGTCCCGTTGAACCCGTCGGCCAGCGGTGACCAAGCACCGATTCAAGCAGTCGGCTCTTACAGTAATTTTTAATGGAGAACCCCGTGGATGGCACTGATGGCAAGCTAGGACGAGGATTTATGTCGGCCGATAAGCTGGAAGAAGTTGACATTGGGAACGGTGATAAACCAAGGCCGACGTTCATCAGTGCAGATTTGCAACCAGACTTCAGGGGGAACCTAATTGAGCTTCTCAAAGAATATAAAGATTGCTTCGCCTGGGATTATTCGGAGATGCCTGGATTAGATCGATCCATCGTCGAGCACCGGTTGCCAATCAAGCCTGGTTTCAAACCATATAAGCAACCGCCCCGAAAAATCTACAAGGATGAGGTATTGGCCGATGTGAAGAAGGAGATCGAAAGATTACTTGACGCGAACTTCGTTCGGCCCTGCAGATATGCGGAGTGGATTTCTAACATCGTCCCTGTGTATAAGAAAAATGGAAAAATGAGAGTTTGCATAGACTTCAGAGACCTAAACAGAGCTACTCCCATGGATGGATATCCGATGCCTATTGCCGATTTATTGATTGACGCCGCTGCCGGGCACAAGGTGATCAGCTTCATGGATGGCAACGCGGGATACAATCAGATCTTCATGGCAATAGAAGACATATCAAAGACGGCCTTCAGGTGTCCTGGCCATATAGGCCTATTTGAATGGATAGTCATGACGTTTGGATTGAAAAATGCCGGCGCTACCTATCAGCGAGCCATGAATTACATTTTTCATGAGTTGATCGGCAAGACCGTGGAAATCTACATCGACGACGTAGTGATCAAGTCCTCAAGTCATGACACCCATCTGGAAGATGTGAAGAAGACCTTGGAATGCACCCGGAAGCATGGCCTAAAGATGAATCCAAACAAGTGTGCATTCGGGGTATCAGCTGGAGAGTTCTTGGGGTTTTTGGTCCACGAAGGGGGAATCGAAGTTGGCAAAAAGAGCATGAAAGCCATTGATGAAGTCGTTCCTCCAACCAACCTCAAGGAGTTGCAATCACGCTCGGCAAGATCAACTTCGTGAGAAGGTTCATCTCAAATTTATCACGAAGGTGTTGCCGTTCTCTCCGTTGCTAAAGCTAAAGAAGGATCGAAATTCACATGGGGCGACGAACAACAAAAGGCTTTCGAGGAAATCAAGCAATACATGAAGGAGCCGCCGTGCCGGTTCCTCCTCACCGAACAAGCCTTTCAAGTTGTACGTGGCGGCCGATACCCAAACTATTGGATCGGCCCTTATTCAAGAATTCGAAGGCAAGGAGCGGGTAGTAGCTTATCTCAGCCGGAAACTACTTGATCCTGAAACCAGGTATTCGGCTATAGAGAGACTGTGTCTTTGCGTATACTACTCATGTACAAAGTTTCGGCACTACTTGTTGAATGCCGAATGCACTGTATATTCGAAGTTTGATGTGATAAAACATATGTTATCTATGCCAATTTTGAATGGTCGGGTTGGCAAATGGATTTTGGCTCTATCAGAATTCGAGTTGAAGTACGAATCGGCAAAAGCCATCAAAGGTCGTGTCATTGCCGATTTTATAACTGAACACCGTGACCCTTCAATTGATCTGCTTGAAATTACCCCTTGGGCTTTATTTTTTGATGGGTCATCATGTGGCAAAGGTGGGGGAGTAGGGATCTTACTAATTTCTCCCAGAGGTGAGATGTTTGAATTCGCCATTCCTATACAACCCACCGTCACAAATAACCGAGCCGAGTACGAGGCATTGCTTCGAGGGCTTCAATATTTGAGAGAAGCCGGGCCGTTTCGATTGAAATTTATGGAGATTCGAGTTGGTCATCAAGCAATTGAACGGCCAAGACGAGTGCGGGGAGCGAGGCGCCGAGGAGTTACTACGAGGAATGCGAGAGAGATCTTGAAGGGCTTTCCGCCGGTAACCCTACAAAGACATTCCTAGAGAGCATAACGAGGAAGCAAATAGGCTGGCTCAGAGCGCCTCTGGTTATAAAGAGAGTCAAGAAGCATTTGCTGAGAGGTGAGTGCACTAGGGACGGATCTTGCAGAAGATGATTGGAGGAAAGAGATCGTTGATTATTTGAGAGATCCATCCCGAAAAGTCTCTAGGAAGCTCAGGTACAAGGCAATCAAGTTCGTTCTTCTGGATGATAATTTATTCTATAAATCATTAGATGGAGTATTGCTACGATGCCTGGGTCCAGAAGAAGCCAAGAACATGATGAGCGAGGTGCACGATGGGATATGTGGAGCGCACCAATCGGCCTATCGGATGAAATGGGTTATTAGGCAAGCTGGGTGTTTTTGGCCGACGATATTAGAGGACTCGCTTTGAGTATTACAAGGGGGTGTCAAGATTGCCGGAGGTTCGGGAATATTCAAAGAGTCCCCGCATCGCATTGAATCCCATCATCAAGCCATGGCCATTCGGGGGCCGGGGGTATAGACTTGATTGGCCAAATTAATCCACCATCTAGCAAGGGGCATAAGTTCGTGCTTTTGGCTACGATTACTTTACCAAATGGGTCGAGGCAATCCCACTCAAGAAGGTGACGTCGGAGAACATGATTGAATTCGTCAAGGAACACATCATCTATCGATTTGGGATTCCTCGTACGATTACCACCGACCAAGGGGCACAATTCGTGTCATTGGAATTCGAGAGATTTTGCCGAAAGCATGGGAATCAAATTATTTAATTCCTCACCATATTACGCCCAAGCTAATGGTCAAGCGAGAGGCTTCTAACAAGATCATGATCAAGCCGATACGAGAAAAGATCGATCGGGAAGCCAAGAAGGTGGCATTCGGTACTCAGTGAAGCGCTGTGGGCTTACCGAATGGCCCCCCATGGAGCTACAAAGACCTCTCCTTACGAATTGGTTTACGGACACCATGCAATCCTACCCTGGGAGATGCAGTCAGAATCAAGGAGAGTTGTGCTGCAAAACGAGTTGAGCTCCAAGGATTACAGCGGCCTAATGATGGATGAGTTGGAAGATTTGCACATGATCCGTCTCAGAGCCCTGGAAAACATAGAGAAAAACAAGCTGCGGGTCGCTAAATACTATAACAAGAAAGTAAAAGTAAGGCAATTTGCGGAAGGCGACCTGGTGTGGAAAGCGCTACTGCCGATTGGAACTAAATACAGTGAATTCGGCAAATGGTCCCCTAACTGGGAAGGGCCTTTTCGTGTGGTCAGATGCGTTCCTGGTAACGCATACATATTGAAAACTTTGCTAGGAGAGGAATTTTCCGCCGCAATAAATGGAAGATATCTAAAGAAGTATTATCCTAGCATTGAAATCGATCGATGATTATACACATCTGACACAGAAACAGCCGGCGCTCAAGGAGGAGGCCGCCTTTAGAACAAAATCCATGAACAAGAGAAAATGGCCGAGGCCCGATGCATTGCCCTTAGCTCAATACTACATTACAACCGTTTCTTACAATTACATATAGCAGCCCCGATGGTCGTGTCCCCTAAAGGGTGGGAAGCGAGAAGGCGTGGAGGAAGAAGCGAAAGTATGATTCAATCTTTTCTTTACTTCTTCTCCGTCGCTCCCTCTTCGGTTGTTCCGGGACCACCGTGACGGCAACTTGGAACGCACGAGGATGACCATGATTGGCGGCCTCTACCAGGCTATCCCGGAGCCGCCTTCAAAGTTGTCGTACTCGTCGAGAGACATCCGGAGCAAAAGAATCAAGTTAGGGGCAAGAAATCCGGATGCAAACATGAAGGGGTCGAAGCGTTTACCCCCTACTAGTGCTTCCGGCGCCATGCGCACGCTCGCGCTCGGCTTGGCAACCGGACGGACATGTCCCTGAGGCCGCGCTCCAGGTGCCGGGCACGGCGGCGCAGCTGATGAATGGCCCTTTGCTCAGGCGTGGCATCCTCCGCCTCAGGAGAAGAATCGGAGGAGATGTACTCAGGAACATCTTCGGTTCCGATGACCTCTTCAGGAAGCAAATCAAGGCTGAAAGAGGCAGAGGGAAAACATGAAGCGCAAGATCAAGCAAGAGGACAAGAAGCAGATCAAGAAAGAACTCACTTCCGAATCGTACGCTTCCTTGACGAGCCGCTCCCCTGAGGCTGTTTACCCTTGTCCATGGCGTTGGGGTTTTTTTTCTTCTAGCAGCAGAAGAAGAGACGAGAAGTGATGGAGGAGTGTGCGAGTGGATTTGCAGAGCACCCCACGGGCTATTTTATTGACCAAGGAGGCGCATTGGGAGTGATGATCCGGCGGTACACACCGTTGGAATACCAAGCGGCGGGGGTTTTCCACCGAGTGCGAAGGGTTTTCTTTTGAACAGTGTTTACGGATTGCCGAATTGGGATCCTTTGTGGATCTTGCGCCGAGGGGGCGCTTGTTTGCGAACGTTCGGCTAAAGACAGTTCCCGGATGCATTCAAAGAAGACAAAATTCACAGATGCAAATGCGAAGGGAGATATCACGGAACAAATGCAGAATTCAAAAGTTCATCATATATTGCCGACATTTACACATCCCTAATACAATCTAGTCAAAGAGCCTATTCAACACAGACTGGGGATGAGTAATTTCGGCAATGGCGTCGCCGTGGCCGTCGAGGCGCTCCAGGATGAGCTCGATCTCGTCGATATCCTCCCCGCGCGCCGCCCGGAAGCCACGCGGCTCGGTGGAGTAGTCGACGTCCGTATGCGTCGCCATCGCGGCCGTGCCCAAGGTGGTGCCCGGCGAACGCCATGGACGGCCACCTCGTCGACGCGACGCTCCACCGCGGCCGGGCGCTCCGCCGCGTGTCGCCGTGGGCGTTCACCTTCTCGGCCAATTGCTCTACCGGCGTCTTTAGCCGGTCGAGCTCGGGCGTCGGCGGGCTGCAAAAGACAAGCAGAAGGGATTAGCATCAAAGGCCGAGCTGGACCAAGAATCAATCTCAGGACAATACCGTCAATGGCCTCCAACAGTTGTTTGCGTTGGTCCTCCCATTCTAACTCGGCCACGCCCGCTTTTTTGGAGACATCCTCCAGCTCGAGGCGGGACGCCTCCAGCTCCTCCTTGAAGCGAATAGCATCTGCTTCCCCGTACGGCACGGGGAGTGGCCATCAGACTCCGAAGAGTCGTCAGGGAGGGGCTGATTGGCCGGCGCGCGAGGCGGATTCCACTGAATCAACCTGGAAAAAGGAGATGATTGTCAAGGCAAAAGATCAAGAGGGGGATCGAAGAGGAGAAATTGATGATCATCACCGCCTGCGCGCATTAGCGCTGCTTCCCTCAGCCTCGTCGGAGGCACGGCGGCGGTTGAGGCGGCGCACCATTGCGGTTTGGGGATGTGCACTGTTTGCAAGGAGACCAGAGATCGGCAAAGATTCGAAAGCTAGAAGGCCTGATGGAGAGCTAGGGGCACCTATGGCAACATTTATAGGCCTGGCAGGGTAAATCGTGGTTTCGAGTCGTGGCTGTGGATCGTGGCGCACGTCCCAATAAAATCGGAAGGCGGAGAGGTTTCCTTGACCAGCCCGCCGGTGGGTCGTTTGGAGTTCTAAGCTGGGCCGTGCGCAAGTCGATTGGTTCGGCTAAAGGAACTCAAGGTATCATTCGGGAGTTAGCGTTTCACTACCGAATGAGTCGTTCAAACATCACATCTCAAAGCACGCAAAGGAAAGGAAACAAATCGCAAAGGAAATATTACAAGAACGACCAGTCCAGGTATACATCAACAAGGACATTCAAGCATTAAGGAGTTTTGCGAGTGCGTGACGAACATTGGATACTATCAAGTGGGAATTATCCAAGATCTCCCGGTAGTCCTTCCGGGCATCGATAAGTTAGTGAGTTCCGCATCGCATTGCTTTACTACTTCCGGTAACAAAGCCCGATTCTACCTCCGCTTGGGTCTTTGCTATCAATCCGGGAAGATCGGCTATTTTCTTCTTCGGTCAATCTCCATCTCCGCCGACGTGCTTCTCAATTCCGCCTCTAGAGCAGCCTTTTCGGCGACTTTCAAATCGTAAGAAGCTTGCGGTGTCGGCCAAGGCATCTTTATGGCTTTCTCGCTTGGGATTGTACCTCGTTCACGGCCGTTCAAAGATCGTTTTCTCCTTTTCAATGGCCGAACGGGAGCGCAATTTCCTCCAAGTGCGCCTCAAGGGAACATAAAAGGGCTCTAAGTCGTAGATGGATGATAAGAAAGCTCTGATGTCATCAGGAAGTCTCCGACTAATGGGTTCAAACATCTCTTCAAAATGGCAGAGATCATTGAGCTGATCCTGAACATCTTTTTCTAGCCAAGCTGCAATTTCTTTGAGTTTGAGCAACACTTCATCTGGCAGCGGCTGGTTTATTTCTTTCATCACATCGGCAGTTGATGGGCCCTCTGATGGCAAGCTCAATGATGACGGGGCGTGATCCTGAAAACAACATTGCCGAGGTGAGAATGCTAACACCAAGGTATCGAGATTAAGAGCAGAATTGGGCACCTCATGAGTGGTTTCTTGAGCGGGAGCAATCGCAGACGAAAGAGGCGTCTCGAGTAGAGCCGAAACTTCCAAGTCAGGAGATGCTGATGCAGCCATCAGTGACTCGTGAGTTTCTGGCTGGTGAAGAATTGGATCCTCCTCTGTTGGGTTGGTCATTGCTGCTTGACTGATAGGCGATGGCATCCTGGGGGAATTTGGTGGCTCCAGTTCAGTTGGGAGATTCATCTCTGGAGAACGTACTGCTTCTGCAGAAGGTGATGAAGATGAGATCTCTACTGGGATGGGCAATTCAACCCTGGAAGGGCTCGCTTGTTGAACCACTGGAACATCTACAAGTGGTTCTCCCACGGCTTCCTCTGCAAGTGTCCAATTGAAAAAGTGAGTGCCAGTGCTCATCCTTGAAAAAGAACAGTAAAAGACATACCAATGGATGGAGCATTGGCGGAGTCTTTGGTTCTCGAAGAATGTTGGGCTCGGTCCGAAATACACAATGATATGATCCGTCAAGAACGAGAATGACCCAAGTAATCAAGAAGGTAAAGGAGTTTACCTCAACCAAGACTTTCTTGACGGTTCTCCTCCTTTTAGCGCTCGGAGGGGGAATCGGATGCGTACCTTGCCTCCCGTCGACAAAGCAAGGCTAGAAAGGCCGGGATCGGTGGTAGCATACCCGTCCATTAGTTGGCGCGAGGTTGTGGATTTAAACCCCGCGTCTTTCGAAATTGGGCCTTCGGCATTATAAGTTATTACCCTGGCTCGAGGGGCAGGAACTGTGTTCTGTGGATAGAAGATGAAGGTCAGGACCATAAATAAAAGAGGGAAAAGTCTGATCAAGGGGCTCATTGTGTTACCTCTGAAGTCGGCGGGAAATCGGGCACCAGTCCGCACGTAACACATGAACGGGTTCACCGAAGATGTGGTCATGGAATTCTTGCCACCATGAGTTGAAGGTGGGGTGAGCTACGGTTGCGAGCACAAAAGGACATGTGTAAACGGTGGGGACCGCACACATAGTGGAAAACTCGTCGCATCGCATCGGTTCTTTGATTTCCTCCCCGGGCTTGAGGAATTCATGCGAAACAATCTTGGGGGGGATCCGACCGCATCCAAGTTGCCGGCCATTACATTAGGCTGGTAGTACTCATAAGTATCGGTATTCGCCTCCCTCCATTGAATTCGGGGTAATATGCATGGGCGGATTATGATGTTAAAAATTTCTAAGAATCCCCTATCCTGATGGCCGGGCTCAAAGGAGAATTCGACAGGGAAGGTCAGAGTGTCATTGCCTAGATAAGGGAGCCAAAGAGGATTGGAGAAGCCTTTGAAGAACAACTCGAAGAGCTGGATGATATCCTGCTGAACGATAACAGTTGAAGCTGCTTCTCCATAGCTTTGGCATCCTCTGGTAACTTGGAGCTCTCCTTCGGGGGGATTGGACCAGGGGAAGAACCTCCGGAATTCAAGTCGACGCCTACAATCGATGCATGTGAAGTTGCGGCCAAATTTGAACAAACCACCAAGGGCCATTGACGCATGCTATCCTCTCGCTGGTGTACATTTGGGCAACGGTCTGATGAAGCATATGGTATACACCGCCCAAGAGGAATTTTCCCGAGAGGAAGACGATTGCCACGCGGCCGGATGGATCGCCATTGCGATATGATTCAAAGTGGGTTCGTTGGCCTTGCCACAGAAGACAAATCTGCACAACCACATGTTCAAGAAGGCTCTGTATTCAACTTCGCCAAGGGGATTGTCTTTCATGTGCTTCGCAATATAATTCTTGTAGCCATTCCCTGGCTTTACCCCTGTCTGGCGTGAGGAAATTTTGAAATTCCAAGGCTTGACAGACCCGGTGATGTCAAGGCCGGTGGTCATGTACACATCGGCCAAGGTTGGAGACATTGGGCCATGCCCGAAAAGGAAGGCGTTGACGCCGTTTGACCAGAAGTGGCATGCGGCTATCAGAAGATCTTCATTCTTGGGTGTCTCAGCCACGGATAACTCTAGACATTGAGCAATGCGGAGAGCATCTAGATTGGTCAATCCACTCTTATCCGCAAGAATCCTCCGATACCAAGTCTTCCAGCCTGCAATTGGGGGCAAAGGCCAGTTCTTGAACGCATCTTGCCACTGGGGAGGTGGAGATAAAGCTACCTTGAAAGGGATTCTCTGAGATTCAGCGGCAATAAAATCTCGAGGGTCAGGATTCCCTTCGGGACCAAGATAATAAGACTGCGAATTGGCCTCAATAGGAATCAGAAGAGCAGTAGAAGGTTCCTGGAGGAGAGCGGAAGAAGAAAATCTCAGGTAAAATTGAAAACCTAATGCCGAACAAAGGTTTGAAAGGGTGAATTTACCTGGGCAGCTTGGTTCTGAGTTGCCATTGGAGATTCGAGCTCGGAACGAAGGGGATCTAGGTTTGGATCTGAACGAAGAACCCGGCGGATCGCGAAGAACAGGTGTTGACAGGTTTGGCTCAAGGATTCGTGGCTGGAGTCAATTGTGGAACAAAATTACTTTTATCCCACAATTGAAGGGGCATGTGTTAACACCAAAATTTGGTAAGGAGTATGACATGTGGGTCCGATTCGGAAAAGAGTCCGTCTGGTGGAAGGAAAGATATTTTCAGAGATTTTCGGCAGAAGGATCCGCGGTCGGCTATCCGCTCCAGTTCGGCAAAGGAACAAGAGAGCTGATTTTGCGGGATTGGACGGTGACGTGGCTCGATCGGAGGAAGCGAATGGATGGATAGGCGATCGAGTTTAGTTAGGCAATGAATCCATTCGCGGTTGTAATCGAGCAGGGTATAAATATGATCCCTGGATGTATGTAACAGACACGTTCATTCCTCAATACACACCGGCCTTACGCCAAACCCTAGAGTCCTTGTCGTGTCGTCGAGTTCTTCGAGAGGACCAATCGATCCGTCGACCTCCGTGAGTACCGGCAACCTTGTATCATGTCTAGTATCATGCGGTGGATTTAGATCTGATGCAAGTAGTCTTGTTACCATGCTTCGTGTCACGCGGTAGATTCAAGCTTGGTTCAAGAGGGTTTACGGTTAGATCATGAGCCATGCGGTAGGCTAAGATCTAGCTCGAAGCTAGTTATCGGCTCTATTGGATTTTGGCAAGATCCAATAGATTCATTAAGTTACCCCGTGTTGTCATGAGTTTTACTTTATGTTTTAATTCATGTAACACACCCTTGCCCAATCTAGATGGGTTTGGATCGGCTATTTTCCTTCTAAGATCCTTGTACGAGCGAGGTTTCGTGATTTTGACGCGTGGATCTTGTGCTCTCCGATAGCCGAAACCGAATCGATCTAGGTTGTTACGTGTTGCGGGTTCAAGCTTGCTTTGTTAGTATAAATCTTGAAAGAGCCGGGTATCATGCGGTAGATGCAGGTTTTTGGGTTGCTTTGGAGCTAATCATCCGGTGGATTAGATTTCCAATTCAGTCTGATAGATTTATTCACGTGGTAATGTTTGTTCCTTCTTCATGGACCCCGGATCGGTTGTTCAGCCGCATTCGGTTATATCTTCACGAGTAGATCACGTGCGTTATTTATGTTTTAAAAGACGTGTGCTTCTAGCTTTCCATATTTAGGTTATATCATGCGGTGGATAGATCTATTTGTGGAAAGTGGTGCGTTTTTCCATGCAAGTTGTATCATGCGGTGGATAGATTTGCTTGATATCGTGCCCGACGGATCTCAAAGTGATTAGACATGCGGTAGACTAATGCTTTGGATCTATGCATGCTTATTTTAATACATGATCATGTCCGTGCTTTACTTCATTTAATGTTAATCTTCATGAAGATCGGTCATAGCTTTGTTCATGCATCCATGTTTATTCAAAGATCGATCGTTGTCATGCTTACGTCATCCGTTCGGCAATGTTCTTTTTCCCTTTACGGTTACCCGAATGGTCGTGGTTCTTTGACAGGTAGCTTTGCATAGCTACATGTCGTCTTACTTGGCTTCTTAGCCGTAAATATGGAACCTGTCCGGTACCACCGGCAAGTTCCAAGCTTTGGTATTTAATCTGTCTTATCTTTTGTTAATTTTCGGGAAAAATTGACCGGCACGTCACCCTCTCTCTCGCGCGTGCGGCTTGCCTTTTCGCTTGCTGTGTGATTGGCGCTGAGTGCACATTTTGCGTCAACACCTGCCTCTTAAATGCCTCGATCATCATCCTCAACTGAGGCTCATGACCAGACAACCAACCCATCAACTTTCTCAGCTCATCATTCTCATCCTGCAAACGATCAACATAATGTGCAAGTTCCAAATTTTTCAAAGCATGCATTTCACAGGTATAGCATGATCTAGGCATGGGTTCTTTCAGCTTAGCCTCAAGAGAACTAGTGTAAGCATGCATCTCATCAATCTTAGCATGCAAAACAGGGCAAGAAGTGCAAGCACCTAGCAAAGCAGGTCTAGATTCAAGCTCGGCCACTTCAACCCTAAGCATACAAGTTCCTCACACTTGGAGGCATGCTTCTCCTTGAACAAAGCAAGATCAGCAAGAAAGATGGAGCAATCAGCACAATCAACCTCATCCGAAACAACAGGACTAGCCTTAAGGGAATCAATCTCAAGCTTGCTATCTAGAACCTGTGTTTCTAGCTCAGCTACTCTAGTCCTAGCATCCTCGAGTGAAGCCCTAAGCTCTTTTCTCATTTTCTTTGCCTCTCTAAGCATGTCATCACGATTATCAAGCAAAGTACCAAGCCGTTCATTCTCCTGGCGCAAGAAGGGAAGCTCATCACGCACCTCATCGTCGGACTCAGAGTCGGAGTCGCTCTGTGTGCTCTTCTTGCTGTCGGAGCTCAGTGCCTTGGTGCAGAAGCCGTCTCTAGCGAAGCAGCTCAGCCCGCTCAGGTTCTTGGACGACTTCCTTCTCTTGCGACGATCACCTTCATCTTCACTGCTGCTCAAGCTCGAGGTGGAGTACGCGGAACTGGAGTCGACGTCGCTCGCTCCAACCATCGCTCGGGCCTTGCATCGGCTCTCCTTCTTCCTCAATCATCGCTCGTCCTTGTGCTTGTTCTTGTGCTTGCTCTTGTGGTCGCGCCTCGACCGGTACTTGCTATCCATCCTCGACTTGTGCTTGTAGCTGTCCTTGTTCTCGACCTTCTCCGGGCAGTCGGCGACGAAGTGTCCCGGCTTGCCGCACTGGAAGCATGTCCTCGTGTTCCTCCTCATGTTCACTCGGTTCTCGTGCAACCTCTCGAACCGCCTCGTCAGGAGTGCTAGCTCGTCCTCTCCAAGCACATCAAACTTCTCATCTGGCATAGATATCAAGGAGGACAAAGAGCACATCCTGGTGGATGGGTTAGTGTTAGCCTTTCCTTTCGAACCACCAACGAGGGCAAGACTATGGGAATCAGTCGGACCCTCGAGCTTGGCAGTCATGCCCCTATCCACCTCAGCCGACTTGAGCTTCGAGAACAGCTCGTTCACCGTCAGAGTGTCACACTTCTCTGACTCCACAATGGCCTCGAACTTTTCGCCCAAATCGTACGATCCAAAGAGTGTAAGAGCTTGAAACGAGGCATCGATGGACTCACCGGGGAGATGAGTGAAGTTCTCGTACTCTCTCCGGTAGGTCGCATACATTCGTGCTTGAACCTGGGCATTCCCAACATGAGCCTCCTTTAGCACCGTCCAAATTCTACAAGCCAAGTGCTCGGTGTGCACCCGATCGAACTCAGGCTGACACAAAGCACGAAACAAGTAGTCGACCTCTCTATTGTTGGCGTCGAACCTGTCCCTCGATCCTGGAGCGAGGAAGTCCATCGGCTGGACATAGCCTGTGTCCACCGTAACATCCCAAAGGATCTGACCCTTTCCGCGGAGGAACGCCCCCATCCGCTTACTCCACATCTGGTAGTTCTTGCCATCGAAGTGTGGAGGACCCGAACCCCATTCCTGGTAAGCCATCCTTGAATCTTAGACTGGTTAGAATCAATAAAGACCCGAACCGGCTCTGATACCACTTGAAGGACCGATACGGCGAACCAGAGAGGGGGGGAGTGAATGGGAGCCGATAAAAATTCTTCTCGAAGGAGATGGAAACTCCAACAAGATGAACACGGCTTCCAACACACGTCTCCGACTCACTACCCAAATTGGCCAAGCCCACGTAGCCACTGGAGTTCCACTGGACCTAGGAACCAACACACAACCTTCCGACCCAAGAACGCAGCGGAACACCAAACCTCGAGTCCACTGACCAACACCGGTCAAACCGGTGAGCACCACCGGTCAGACCGGTCCCTGCTGGTGAAACTTGACGACTTCCACTAAGTGGCTTCACACCGGTCAGACCGGTCCAAGCTTGAAAGCCCCCAAATTGCCAAACAGGCCAACCGACCTCCAAACTGACCCAAACTTGAAACAGCTGCAACACAGGACAACAGCGAACACACCCGATGTTCACCCGAGCAAAAACCCACCAAGGGTTGCACCGGTCAGAACGGTCAAGAGCACCGGTCAGACCGGTGTAGCCTAGGCAGCTCGGGATGAACAGCACCCGCGGGTCAACTCCCCCAAATCCAAACTTCGATCTCCCGAATCGCTCCACGGACTTGAACAAGACTTTGGGGATAATAGGAGCACCTCATGAGGAGTCCATAGCCAAGTTTAATCTCACCAAAACTTGTCCAAAAAGGAGGAATCGAAGAAATCCCACCAAGAACACCTCTAACCCTAGAACTCGGAAAACCCCAAAATCGAGCCCCTTTACTCACAGATTTGGGAGGGGAATCACAGCCCAAAGAACCACAAAGGGTTCCCACAAATTTCCCCCATCAAATCCCCAAGAGAAAGGTCCCAAAAACAACCCAATAAAAACACCAAGAAAGAGCTCCGAAAATCACCACCAAGAACAACCGGGAACAACACAACAAGGCCTTGAGGAACCACGCCGAATCATCTATACATGCCACAAAGGTTCATACAAGGTCTAGCTTGCCGCTCGATCATCCAACCCTCTTAACAAGATCTCACCATGAAGCTCTCAAGCTAGTCCTATGGAAATCCTAAGAAAAATAGGAAGGGAAAATAGGAAGCAAATGAACTAGGGTTCCAAGAGGTTGGCTGCAATCCTCTCACCTCATGGGTTATATGGAGGCAACCGAAAGTCTAAAATACCCTTTCCTAACAACTAGGGATACAAGCCCCTCAAGGGTGGTTTTGGAAGTCTTCAAGCTTTCTACATCGGACGGATGCCCGGCGACCACAACCTGCTTAGCCTCGATGCAAGCCTTGCGATCCCGACGCGTGTCCTCCGCTTCGAAGATTCCAGTCTGCGTCGTCGCACACCGGTCAGACCGGTGCTCCTCACCGGTTAGACCGGTACCCACCGGTTAGACCGGTCAGACCCACCGGTCAGACCGGTCTGGCACTGCTGCAGCTCCGTCTTCAGTTCTTCGGTCTTGGCTTTGTGGATCAACCAAGGAACCCAGTGGTTTTCTGGTGAGCCACCGGAAACCCCGCAAACTCGGTGTAGCCTCCGCCAATCTCCACTCATGACTCGGCTCCAACGTAGTCCCGGTCCGACCTTGGTTTTGAGGCTCAACCAAGAAATCGTCCACAACTTCATCTTGCTGTTCATGCCACCATGTGGCCCGCACTTGACCCCGCTGGCCACCGGGTCCCTCGAACGAAGCCTACTTGTCTTCTCCACACCTGGAGGCCTCACCAGCGATGACCTTTCGCGCTTGTTCTTCACCTGCACCAACACCAGTCAAGCCGCAACCTGCACCTGCAATACTTAGCCAAGAATCAGTCCACACAACGTTGTCAATCACTCATCACACAAGGAAGAGACCATCCACCGGTCCTCGAACCACACATGGTCCTCACATTTGGGTTGAAAAATGCTGGTGCAACTTATCAAAGAGCCATGAATTATATTTTTCACGAGTTGATCGCCAAAATTGTGGAGATATATATTGATGATGTTGTGATCAAGTCATTGGATCATGAATCACATTTGGATGATGTGAGGAAAACTCTAGAGTGCATTAGAAAACATGGGCTTAAGATGAACCCGAACAAGTGTGCTTTTGGGGTTTCGGCTGGAGAGTTCCTGGGATTTTTGGTACATGAAGGAGGAATAGAAGTTGGCAAAAAGAGCATGAAAGCTATTGATGAAGTTGTTCCTCCAACCAATCTTAAGGAATTGCAGTCATTGCTTGGCAAAATCAATTTTGTGAGAAGATTCATTTCAAACTTATCACAAAAGGTGTTGCCTTTTTCTCCACTGTTAAGACTAAAAAAGGATCAGAAGTTTGTATGGGGTGATGAACAACAGAAGGCTTTCAATGAGATCAAGAAATACATGAAGGAACCACCAGTGTTGGTACCTCCACAATTGAACAAGCCTTTTAAGTTGTACGTGGCGGCCGATACCCAAACCATTGGATTGGCCCTCATACAAGAATTAGAGGGAAAGGAGAGAGTAGTCGCATACCTTAGCCGAAAATTGCTTGATCCCGAAACAAGATATTCGGCTGCAGAGAAGCTTTGCTTGTGTGTTTATTACTCATGTACAAAGTATTGGCACTATTTGTTAAATGCCGAATGCATTGTATATTCAAAATTTGATGTAATTAAACACATGTTGTCTATGCCAATTTTGAATGGAAGGATTGGCAAATGGATTTTAGCTTTGTCTGAGTTTGAATTGAAGTTTGAGTCGGCAAAAGCTGTTAAAGGACGGATTATTGCTGATTTCATTACTGAACATCGTGATCCATCAATTGATTTACTTGAGATTACTCCTTGGGCTTTATTCTTTGATGGATCTTCATGTGGCAAAGGTGGTGGAGTAGGAATTTTATTAATTTTACCCAGGGGAGAAATGTTTGAATTTGCTATTCCTATTCAGCCTACTGTCACAAATAATCAAGCTGAGTATGAAGCATTGTTCAGAGGGCTTCAGTACTTGAGAGAGGCAAAGGCTATTTTAGTTGAGATTTTTGGGGATTCAGAGCTAGTTATAAAACAATTGAATAGACAATATGAATGCAGAAATGATATCCTAAGGAATTACTACGAGGAGTGCAAGGAAATCCTGAAAAGTTTTCAGTTAGTGATTCTGCAACATATTCCTAGCGAAAACAATGGAGAGGCAAACAGGTTAGCTCAAAGTGCTTCGGGTTATAGAGAGAATCAAGAAGTGTTTGCCAACAATGTATATTCTTTTGGGAGTGATCTAGCAGAGGAAGATTGGAGAAAAGAAATTGTTGATTATTTGGAGAATCCATCCCGAAAGGTCTCTAGGAAGCTCAGGTATAAAGCTATAAAGTTTGTTCTTCTTGATGGACGTTTGTATTACAAATCATTGGATGGGGTGTTACTACAATGCCTGGGTCAAGAAGAAGCAAAGAGGATGATGAGTGAAGTGCATGATGGGCTATGTGGAGCACATCGGTCGGCTTACCGAATGAAGTGGGTCATTAGGCAAACTGGATGTTATTGGCCGATGATGCTGGAAGATTGCTTTGAATACTACAAAGAGTGTTAAGATTGTCAACAGTTTGGAAATATTCAAAGAGTTCCAGCATCAGCTTTGAATCCTATTATCAAGTCATGGTCATTCAGAGGATGGGGCATAGATTTGATTGGCCAAATAAATCCTCCATCTAGCAAGGGGCATAAGTTTGTGCTTTTAGCAACAAATTATTTCACTAAATGGGTTGAGGCAATTCCATTGAAGAAAGTGACATCAGAAAATATGGTTGAGTTTGTCAAAGAGCATATTATTTACAGATTTAGAATTCCTCAAACAATTACAACTGATCAAGGAACTCAGTTTACATCTTCAAAGTTTAGAGATTTTGCTGAAATTATGGGGATCAAATTATTAAATTCTTCTCCTTATTATGCTCAAGCTAATGGTCAGGCAGAGGCTTCTAACAAGATCATGATCAAGATTATACAGAAGAAGATTGATCAGAAGCCAAAAAGGTGGCATTCGGTACTCAATGAAGCCTTGTGGGCTTACCGAATGGCTCCTCATGGAGCTACACGACCATCTCCTTATGAGTTGGTTTACGGGCATCATGCTGTCTTGCCATGGGAAATGCAATCAGAGTCAAGGAGAGTAGTGTTGTAAAAGGATTTAAGTTCTAAGGATTATAATGAGTTAATGATGGACGAATTAGAAGATTTGCATATGATTCATCTTAGGGCCTTGGAAAATATTGAGAAAAACAAACTGCGAGTTGCTAAGTACTATAACAAGAAGGTAAAATCAAGTAATTTGCATAAGGAGATTTGGTTTGGAAAGCGTTATTGCCGATTGGAACTAAGTACAGTACATTCGGCAAGTGGTCCCCGAATTGAGAAGGTCCTTTTCGGGTGGTTAGGTGCACGCCTGGAAATGCGTACATCTTGAAAACTTTACTAGGAGAAGAATTCACTGCTGCTATAAATGGGAGATACTTGAAGAAATATTATCCTAGTCTTGAAGTTGATCGTTGATTGCTATTACAAGCTGTCGGGGACAGCCCTAGGGGTCCCCTCAAACAATGGGGAAAACCTCACTTAAAGCCCGCAACGAAACCCAAATACGTTAAGCCTAACCATGCAGGCGCCTAACCATGCAGGACACAGCCCACAGGGACTCCGACGGCCCATCGAGGCGGCCCACGCAAGGATCCCCTCGAATAGGCTCCGCCTCGTCCGAGGATGCGCGCTCCCTTCGGGCGGGCGTCGCCCCGCTCGAGGGGCAGCACTTCCCTCGAGCGGGCTCCGCCTCGCTCGAGGGTACGCCCGCCCTCGGCGGGGGTCCGCCACGCTCGAGGGTGCCCCTCACGCGTGCGCCGGCCCCGTACACGGGCATTTAACGCCCCGACGCCGCAGACGGCGCCATCATGCGCCGGGGCTCGCGCCCGTGCCGCCGCACCAACTCCCCAGGGAGGAGCCCATCCCCACCACTGTGGGAAGGGACTGTGCGGTACGGCCGGTGTCAGTCCCGTGACACCGCGCGCCTACTACAATGCGGCTAACGCGCCCGACCCTCGGAAGGGGGGCCGGGCGCACCCCTCGATTTCACTTTCCCGTGACCCTACAGGGTTAGGTGGAGGCGCTAGGCCGGTGGATTGCCATCCCGGCCACTGTAACGGCGTGGCCGCCGTACCCGCGTGTGCGTGCGCACGCCGGACCCCGTAGCAACGACTCCGCCCCGTGAAGCACGTTGGGAAGGAACGCCGTTCTGCCTGCCCCTGTACTCCGTACAAGCTTGCGTCAGCACCGCCCTCGAGCCTATCAGAGGACATCACCGCCATTCGTTGCTCTCCTACCCTCGAACCGCCCTTTGTTCGGGTCACAAGTCGACCATGATGACCGGATCGCCGCGGGGATCGCCGGACGGCCGCCCACTCTACAACGTAGCACGACGTGCTCCCTCACGTAGCTAGGTAGCGCGGCGTGCATGTAACCCGCCGCCCCCTTGATCTATAAAAGGGGGGGCGAACCCCGCACCGCGCGGGGACGGACAGACGAACAGAGAGAGAAGAACACCTCACACACCACGTACTCATTCTCATTCTCCCACAATATCTTCAGCCACTCCTCCAGGGACTTGGAAGCTACACTTCCTCTCCCGCCTTGCTTGTATTTGCCCCACTACAAGCACCCCGGTGCTAAGTAATATAGTGCCCCGAGCACGCCCCCGCGGGACGTACGGCCCCCTCGGCCGGAACCGGGGATAAACCTCTCGTGTCACTTGTTACTTAGCATCGACCATTGAGGGATAGACCACGGCGCTATCTACCGGTTAGTGTCGGGACCATATTCCGCACCGACAGTTGGCGCCCACCGTGGGGCAAGCGAGCGCCTAAGGTCATTTCGCCAACTCCCTCCATGGTGATCCGCACCGAGTACGCGTGGTACACGCCACCGCATGGGTAGCTCGGACCCCCTCCCGGCCCGGGTTCGAAATCCGCTTCGGGGACCTGAACTTTCAGGCCACGGGGAACGGCTATCTCATGCGCCTCACCAACCGTGAGGAGCTTCGCGCGCGCCGCCGGGCCGGAGTCCGCTCGGTCTCCGCCGCACGCACGACACCGGCGCGAGCGCCGCGGGGCGCGGATGCCGCGGGTCCATCGACGCCGCGACGCCGCCGTCGCTCGGGCTACGCTCGCGCCGCGCGCGGTCCGAGCGGCGGCAGGCGAGCGCACCGCCACTCGGCGCGACGCGCCCACCGTTACGACAACCGCCACCGCCCCGGCCGCGGGACCGCGTGCGGTCCTCGACCGCGCATCCCCATCGGGGGGCCGCGTGGCGCCACGACGGCCTACAACAACAACGTCAACACCACGATGCGCCGGTCCCGCCCGGCCGCCATGTCTTTGTCGCCGGGATTCCGGCGCCTCAATGGCCGACGAATCGTCCCTAGGCTCCATCGACGCGTTGCCACCCGCCAACCGCCACGGGTACGCGGAGTGGGGATTTCTCCGGCGTGCCGACCCGGCCGCGTTCGGGCGTTTCCTCGACGCCACGGACTACCGGTTTGGTCGCTCCGACGACTCCAAAGACCGGGAGCTACGACCCCGCGCGCGGGAGTGTTACGCCGTCATCACCAACGACCCGGCCAACGCCGCCGGCGTGCGGCGGCGCCGGGAGACGGGGAAGTCACGCCCGCCCAGGGGATCGCTACGCGCCGGCCGCGGGGCCAAGCGCTCCGCCGGGGCCGACGTCGACGCACGGAACCGGCCCAAGCCCGCGAGCTCGAGGCCAAGCTGGCGGAAGAGTACAGAACGGTACGACTGCTCCGCGCCTCAATGGCAGGGGAGGCCTCCGCGCGCGACGAACGCGCGCGGGAACTAGGCCGACAGGTCCGTGACCGCATCAACACCGTCCCCAACGTCGACAACGTGGACGCGCCCCCGTGGGCGAGCCAAAAGCTCATCGCTGCCGCGACGTTGCTGCGCGCCATGCCGGCACCCTCGACCCCCGAGGCTCGAGACATACACCGCGAGGTGCAGACTCTCATTGAGCAAGCGGCCGTCCAACAGGCCGAGAGCTCGGCCTCACGCATCCGCCAACAAGGAGATGCGCGGGGCGATGAAGCGGCACCGGGAGGCGAACCCTCGGTGCACGCGGGTCAACCCGCTGACCAAGGACGCACGCCGGCCAAGGAACGACTCCTTGACGCACGCAGTGCGCTGGACGGTGACGCCCGCAACGTCATCAACGCCAGGCGCACCAGCAAGGCGGACGCACGAGCAGCAAGGGGCTACCACCCTCGAAGGGGTGGGCGCTACGACAGCGGTGAGGATCGCTCCCCGACGCCGGAGCCCCCGGGCACCCGTGTGTTCAGCCGGGAGATCCGCGCGGCGGCGTTTCCCCAACGCTTCCGCCAGCCCTCGACGATCGTCAAATACAACGGGGAGACGGACCCCCGTGTCTGGCTCAACGACTACCGCCTAGCCTGTCAGCTGGGCGGGGCCACCAGTGACGAGGTCATCATCCGCAACTTGCCCCTGCATCTGGGCGACGCGGCCCGGACATGGCTCGAGCACTTGCCCGCCGCCCCGCATCCATAACTGGGACGACCTAGTCCACACATTCGTGGGCAACTTCCAGGGCACATACGTGCGCCCTGGAAACTCATGGGACCTGCGCTCCTGCACGCAGAAGACCGGCGAGTCGTTGCGGGACTTCATACGGCGCTTCTCCAAGCGCTGCACGGAACTCCCCAGCGTGGCACAGTCCGAGATCGTGCACGTGTTCCTCGAGGGCACCACGTGCCGGGACCTCGTGCGCGAGCTGGGACGCAGCCCGCCTGCGGACTCCAACGAGCCCGTTCGACATCGCCACCGCCTTCGCCTCCGGGAGAGGAGGCCGTGGGGGCAATCTTCGACGGCAAAAAGGGCAAGCGCTCCGAGGACACGCCCGCGGAGGGCAGCGGGTCCAAGGAGCCACACCGCAACGACAAGCGGGGCAAGAAGGGGAAGAAGCCGCGCGGCGAGGCGCGCGAGCAGGGGCGCAACGGCGGCAACGCCGAGGCCCTCGCCGTTGACCCGCTCGACGGGGCCCTCGACCGGCTCCTCGAGGCCCGGGGGTGTTTGACGACATGCTGAAGAAGCCATGTCCCTACCACAAGACTCCCGTGAACCACACTCTTGAGCAGTGCGATATGCTCAAGAAGTTCTATGGCCGTGCCGCCGCGAAGGAGGCAGAGGCCAAGAAAGACGGAGGCGACGGCGACGCGGGTGGTTTCCCTGCTGTCGAAAATGTGTTCCTCATCTTTGGGGGACCTACCGTCGACATGTCGACCCGGCAGCGCAAGAAGGAGCGGCACGAAGTCCTCGCCGCAGAGAGGGCGCCTCCGGCATTCCTCAATTGGTCGGAGGACGTCATCACCTTTAGCCGGGATGACCACCCAAACTGCATCCCCAACCCGGGCCAGTACCCACTGGTGGTCGATCCCATCATTGGGAACGCCCGGTTTTGGAAGGTCCTTATGGACGGAGGCAGTAGCCTCAACATCCTCTTCGCGCATACATTGCGCCTGATGGGGATCGAGTTGGATCAGCTGCGGCCCAGCACGAAGCCGTTCCACCGCATCGCGCCCCGCAACGGTGTTCAACCCCTCGGGCGGATCGACCCGCCGGCCGGTTTGGCACCCCCAAGAACTTCCGCAAGGAAACCCTCACCTTCGAGGTGGTGGGGTTCAAAGGGGCCTACAATGCTATACTTGGGCGACCCTGCTACGCCAAATTCATGGCGGTCCCCAACTATACCTACTCGAAGATGAAGATGCCCGGCCAAACGGCATCATCACCGTCGGGTCGTCCATCGAGCACGCATTCGACTGCGACGTCGAGTGCGTGGAACACGCAGGCACCGGCGCCGGGATCAAGCGCTGGTGAACACGCTGGAGAAGATGGTCAACGATGACCTCAACTCCGCCGCCAAGCACGTCGGCACCTTCGAGGCCGCGGAGCAGACCAAAGGGGTCCCCCTCGACCCGTCAGCCCCCGAGGGCAAGGCGTTGAGGGTCAGCTCCACCCTCGACCCCAAATAGGAAGCAGTGCTCGTCGACTTCCTCCGCGCCAACGCCGACATCTTCGCGTGGAGCCCCTCGGACATGCCAGGCATCCCGAGGGAAGTCGACGAGCACTCCCTTGACATCCTGTCAAACGCCCGCGCCGTGCAGCAGCGGCTGCGCCGCTTCGACGAGGAGCGGCGACGGGCAATCGGAGCGGAGCTGCGGAAGCTTCTCGAGGCCGGATTCATCAAGGAAGTATTCCACCCTACGTGGCTAGCTAATCCCGTGCTTGTAAAGAAGAAGAATGGGAAGTGGCGGATGTGTGTAGACTACACTAGTCTTAATAAAGCATGTCCTAAAGTTCCTTTTCCTCTCGCCACGCATAGATCAAATCGTTGATTCAACAAAGTCGGGTGCGAATTGCTCTCGTTTCCTTGATGCTTACTCCGGGTACCACCAAATAAAAATGAAGGAGTCCGACCAGCTCGCGACTTCGTTCATCACACCGTTCGGGACGTTCGCTACGTCACGATGCCATTTGGCCTCAGAAACGCGGGTGCAACATATCAGCGTTGCATGCAACACGTTTTTGGGGACCACATCGGACGGACGGTCGAAGCCTACGTGGACGACATCGTCGTAAAGACCAGGAAGGCGGACGACCTGGTTGGCGACCTTGGCGTCGCGTTCGACCGCCTACGGCCAATGGGGTCAAGTTAAACCCCGAAAAATGTGTCTTTGGAGTGCCGCGAGGCATGCTCCTGGGGTACATTGTCTCCCAGCGGGGAATCGAGGCCAACCCTGAAAAAGTCACGGCCCTCGAATGAATGGGTCTGATCCGGGACCTCAAAGGGGTGCAGAAGGTGTTGGGGTGCCTTGCCGCCTTGAGCCGCTTCATCTCGAGGCTCGGTGAGAAGGGCCTACCCCTCTACCGCCTGCTTAAGAAGCACGAGCGTTTCTCCTGGACCACCGAGGCCCAGGATGCGCTCGACAAGCTGAAGGCGTCTCTGACGCACGCTCCGATCCTCACGCCGCCCCAGGATGGCGAGCCCCTGCAGCTCTACGTGGCCGCGACCACCCAGGTGGTGAGCGTCGTGATCGTCGTGGAACGCGCGGAGGAAGGGCACGCCTTGCCTGTACAGAGGCGGTCTATTACATCAGCGAGGTCCTATCGGACACGAAGACGCGCTACCCCCAGGTCCAGAAGCTGCTGTACGCGGTAGTCCTTGCGCGACGCAAGCTCCGCCACTACTTCGAGGCCCACCCGGTCACGGTGGTCTCCTCCTTCCCGCTAGGAGAGATCATTCGCAACCCTGACGCTGCAGGCAGGATTGCCAAATGGTCCGTGGAGCTAATGGGCGAGACGCTCGCCTACGCCCCGCGCAAGGCCATCAAATCGCAAATCCTGGCTGATTTCGTCGCTGAGTGGACAGACACGCAGCTGCCACCCCCACAAATCCAAGCAGAGTGCTGGACTCTGTTCTTCGACGGCTCAGTGATGAAAACGGGAGCGGGCGCGGGCCTGCTCTTCGTGTCACCCCTCGAAGAGCACATGCGCTACGCAGTGCGCCTCCACTTCCCCGCGTCCAACAATATGGCAGAATACGAGGCCCTTCTCTGCGGCCTCAAAATCGCCATTGAGTTGGGCGTCAAGCGCCTCGACGTGCGAGGGGACTCGCAGCTCGTGATCGATCAAGTCATGAAGAACGCGAGCTGCCACGACGACAAGATGGAGGCCTACTGCAAAGCCGTACGGGCCCTTGAAGACAAGTTCTACGGCATCGAGCTTAACCATGTACCCCGCCGGTACAACGAGGAAGCAGACGAGCTGGCGAAGATCGCGTCCGGCGGATCACCGTTCCCCCCGAACGTTTTCGCGCGTGACATCGCGCAACCCCTCGGCCGCCTTCGAGCCCTACCCCTCGAGCCACGACGGACCCTCGGGGGCTCCCTCGAATCCAACGGGTGCGGAACCCATGGACGAGGACCCCTCGAACGAGCCGTACGTACTCTCCCTCCTCGAGGGGTACGGCTCCCACGAGGCCGATGCGATGGACATCGAGCCGGCTCCCCGTCCAAGCGGATTGGCGGGAAAAATACATCGCCTGGATCGCTCGAGGGGAACTCCCCGCGGACCGGGCCGCGGCCAGGCGCATCGCCAGGATGGCCAAATCTTTCACCCTCGTCGATGGCGAGCTGTACAAGCGCGCCGCCTCCGGCATCCTGCAGCGGTGTGTGCCCATTCCCGAGGGGCGCGAGCTCCTACGGGACATCCACGCGGGGATCTGTGGCCACCACGCCGCACCCCGCACCCTCGTCGGCAACGCGTTACGCCAAGGCTTTTACTGGCCCACCGCGGTCGCGGACGCCGCCGAAATCGTACGCACCTGCGAAGGGTGCCAGTTCTATGCCCGCAAATCCAACTTGCCCGCTCACGCCTTACAAACAATCCCCGTAACATGGTCGTTCGCCGTATGGGGGCTGGATATCGTCGGGCCCTTGCGAAAGGCGCCCGGGGGCTTCACCCACCTGCTGGTCGCGATTGACAAGTTCTCCAAGTGGGTGGAAGTGCGCCCCATCACGAATTTATGGGCTGAGCAGGCGGTCACATTCTTCACCGACATCGTATACCGCTTTGGAGTGCCAAACTCCATCATCACAGACAATGGGTCCCAGTTCACGGGCCGGAAGTTTTTGGAGTTCTATGACAAGTTCCACATCCGCGTGGATTGGGCAGCTGTGGCACACCCACAGACCAACGGCCAAGTGGAGCGTGCCAACGGCATGATCCTACGAGGCCTCAAGCCCGAGAATTTTCGACCAGCTCAACAAATGCGGGCGAAAATGGCTCCAAGAACTACCCAACAGTCGTGTGGAGCCTAAGGACCACCCCAAGCGGAGCCACGGGTTCACCCCGTTTTTCCTAGTCCATGGCGCGGAGGCCGTCCTCCCCACGGACTTAGAATACGGATCGCCCAGGGTTCGAGGCTACGACGAAGATGCTAACCGGGCCGAGCCCGCGAGGACTCGCCGGACCGGCCTAGACGAGGTACGCCTCGTAGCGTTGATGCATTCCGCGAGGTATCAACGGTCCCTACGACGTTACCAAGCACGCAAGATACGTCGAAGGGATTTCGGCGAAGGGGATGCGGTCCTAAGGCCGCGCCAAGATAACCGAGGGCGCCACAAGCTATCGCCCCCATGGGAGGGACCCTACGTCGTGGTGAAGGTACTCAAGCCGGGCACATACAAGCTGGCCAACGAGGACGGTGAAGAGCTCACCAACGCTTGTAACATCCAACAGCTACGTCGCTTCTACCCTTAGCTAGGATTTTCCAAGTATCTTTGTTGTAAAAATTACACCACCAACGCCCCAGTTGGCAGCGACTATGTAAATACTTCAAGTCT
Source organism: Cenchrus americanus (assembly GCA_947561735.1). Taxonomy (NCBI): domain Eukaryota; kingdom Viridiplantae; phylum Streptophyta; class Magnoliopsida; order Poales; family Poaceae; genus Cenchrus; species Cenchrus americanus. Next base: position 132,064,859 of record OX387239.1, read on the forward strand.
AATGAAAAGGATAACTCGGCTTTCCCCTGAAACCGAAGTTACCCTCGGGGGCTACTCGGGGGGGGCACCCCCCCCCCAAATGGTCCCATTTTTTGCGCAAGAAAACAAAACAACACGCGCTAAGTTTGTTTCCTACTTCAACCTCGAGCCACGATTCGAACGGGCGCGAGCGGCACGGCGGAAGGAGCGTGCGAGCCGAGATAGCCTACGCCGCGTGGATATGGCCCTTCTCTCTCGCCTCCAACCCGGCGGGGCCCCCGCGAAAATCGAACTCCCCTAACTAGAATCTACTCGGGGAAGAAGGAGAAACAAAAAGCGTGACAAACAAATGACTTCATTTACGGGCGGATGTTTATGGAACGGCTTGTTTATTTACAAAGGCCACGAGGCCAGAATACTGATACACATCAAAAAATGGGCCTAGCGCCCAAACTGCTTTCAGGCGGGAGGAGCGACAGCGTCTGCGACGTCGGGGAAGAGGAACTCCTCGAAGGCCTCGGCGAGCGATCCGGCGGCGTCGGCGGCAAGCGCGTCTACACGCTCCATGGCCACCTCGTCCTCGACGCCCTCGGGAACGATGTAGCCTTCCGCCAGCGCCTCGAAGTTGACCTCGTAGTGGGATCGCACCACTCCGAGGGCCTTCGGACGCCCACCGCAACGCGCCGGCGCATCCGCTCGGTGACATGGCCACCAAGGGCACGCGGACGGCCGGCCGTGGAGGCCGCCGGCCCGGGCCTCGCCCTCCTCGACGACGCGGCGAGGGTCTCGAGGGCCGCATCGCGCGCCCTCCCGCAGCCTCTGCTCGGAGGAGTTGTAGGAAGCCCGCAGCCGCCTCGCCCGCTCGCCCGCGTGCCCCGGGGCGGTGCGCAAGCCCGGAAACGCCAAGGCAAGAAAGAAATCGAGAAAAAAGGGAATGCGAGTTCCCAAACGAAAAACCAACAAGCAAGAGTCAAACAATGGCTCACCTTCGACTTGCTTCCTCTCCATCTCGAGGGCGCGGCACTCGGCCTCGACCGCCGCCTCGAGGCGCTTGACGGCCTCGCTGCGCTCCCCGGAGGGCCATCTCCGGTTCGCGCTCGCAATGCCGAGCACGATGACCTCACCCTCGACCTTGGAGAGCTTGGCGTCCCGATCCGCCAAGGTCTTCCGCGACACCTCGTGGGCAACGCGCTCCTCGCTCCCCGGCCGCACGGGCATTGACGAGGGCGGCCCGCTCCTCGCCGGAGCCGCCCCTCGGCCCCTTGGCGGGCGATGCGCTCTTGCCGGAGCCGCTCCTCGCCGGCGACGAGGGCCGCGGCCTTGGCGTCGAGGGCGGCCTTCGGGTCGTCGGCCTCCTTGGCGCGTCGCTCCAACCCACGCGCCCGCTCCTCGCCCGGCGCCGGCGCGCCCGCGCGCCCCCTCGAGCGACGTGCGGAGCTCCGGGTTTCGGCGCGAGCGGTGGCCACCTCCGCCTCCCGGTTGGCGGCCGGCGTCCGCGTCTTCTCCGTGTCCGCGCGTGCATTCCACGGCGCCTCATCGCGATCGATGAGGGCCGCGCGGACCCGCTCGAGGCTCGAGCGACGCGCCGTGTCTGCCTCGAGCTCTCGGGGAGCTCGTCGGGGGCCGTGCCGGGGGCCGGTACGCCGCCCACCGTCCCGGCGTCCTAAGGGCGTCAGCAAGCGCGTCGAAAGCGCTGCACTGCTCCCGGAGCTGGTGGGCCTCGGCGTTCACCCGGTCGAACGCATCGTACTTGTCGTGGGCGCGGCGCTCGAGCTCCTGGCATCCACACACCAAATTCCTTGAGCACTACGGCACGAATGCAGCATACAAAAACGAAAGAGGAAAAAGAACGAGCAACCACGGCTCACCTGGAAAACGAGCCACGCCGGACCGCCATGGACCCGCAGCGCCTCGTTCAGCGCGCGGTTGAGCGTAGCGCCATGGCTCCGGAGCTCGCCCCAGAGCTCTTGCTCCCCCCTGGCGTCGGCGAACGCAGGGGGATCCTCGACGGCCCCCTCCACCCGGGCGGGGCGGCGGAGCGGGAGGACGAGGCCTCGGCCCCGTGTCCCTCGGCCCCCCACCACCATGTGACCCTCGTGCCGCCTCACGAGGGCCCCCTCCCCGGGGCTCGGGGGAGTTCGTAGGCCGCCCGGCCCACTAATTCCACCCGGGCGGCGGAGAGTCGTCCGAGACTTCCACCACCTCCGCCCGGCATCGCCGGCGGGCGCGGCCGCTTGCGCCGCCTCCGCCGCACCTCCACCGCGCCTCCGTGGCCACGGGCGCCCGTCGTGGCGCCGTGGCCGCCACCTCCGGCCGTGCCGCCGCGTCCACGGGCGCCCCCGCAGTCGCGCCCCGCTCCACCTCCTCTGCCGGCCCGGCGCCGTGGGCCGCGCCTCCATAGCGGCGACCTCTACGGCCGCACCTCCACCACGGTCGCCGCCGCGGCCGCGCGCCTCCACGACGACCGGCGCCGGCCGTCCCCCCGGCGATCTCTCGGGCGCGCGCCGCGGCGGCCGGATCCGCCGGCCGTGGCCTCGAGGCCCCGGCCGGGCTTTGCGAGCTCGTGCCCGCCGCCGTGCTTGTCCCCGGCGCGACGCCCTTGACGAGCGCCGCCGGTGGGGATCGATGCGTCCGTCCTCGGCACCTTGGCCGGTGCAAGAGGAGGAACGGTTGGCACCACCGCACGAGCACGGACGAAGGTTAGGGCACCTAATCATTGACAAATCAAACCAAACGAAAAAAGACGGGCTCCTTACCTCGAAGAGGAAAAGGCCCGTTCCTTTCCTCGAGGCCTCGGCGGATGAGGCCGGCGCGGGGCCGCCGCGCGCGCCGTAGCGCCTCCCGACGGCGCCGCCGCACGCGCGGCACGCCCGCCCCCCGTGCGCGGGCGCGCCCGACGCCGCACCTTCCGAAGGCGCCGCCGCGCGCGGAGGCACGCTCGCCCGCGTGCGGGCACGCCCGCCGTCGCGCCCCCCGACGATGGTGCCGCGCGCGGCGCACGCTCGCCCCCGCGCGCGAGCACGCTTGACGCGCGCACGGGCGCGCTCGGCGCGCGCGCCTCCGTGGCGCGCGCCGGCACCTCCGCGGCGCGTGCCGCCCCCGATGTCGATTGCACCGCGGCGGGCGCCGGTGCGCCCCGCCCCGGGCGAAGCCGCCCTTGTCGCCGCGCCGGTTGCGGCGACGGGGGCGCGAGGCCGCCACCGTCGGGAGGGGCCCTCCCCCTCGGCCTCTTCCTCCTCATCCTCCTCCGAGGATGAGGGCTCCTCGATCTCCCGGGAGAGGAGAGCCCCGGCTCCTCGCGTCGGCCGGTACTCCGCGGCCCGCCGGTCGCGGCGTGCTTGACGTCGCCTCGCGTGCTCCCTCTTGCGCGCCGCCCGCTCCCTGGCTGGCTGGCCGCGCCGCCCGCCGAGCGCACGGGAGTCGGGGGGGTGGGCGGAACGGACTTGGCGATGGTGAAGTTCACCAGCTGCACACAGGAGCATCAAAGACACGTCAGGAAACAAAAGCGAGACCAAGAACTAAAACAAAATTAAGAGCCAAACTCACCAGCGGGCCGGTGGGGAGCATCTCGATGTCCCATGGGGTCCGACCCGCAGGCGGCGGCGCCCGGGTGTCGACTGCGCTCCGCGCCCGGGTGAGCGCGTACGGCCGCTCGAGGGGCGTCGGGAGCATCCGCGACCTCGCCGGGTCGATGGGGTTGGCCGCCTCTGTCATCTCGAAGATGCAGAGCGGCCTCTCCATCAACGGCACGATCCGCCGGTGATGAAGGAAGGCGAGGACGCCCATCGCGTTCAGCGGCCCCATCTTCGCCGGGCGGCCGCGGCCGCGGCCAGGACCGACTCCTGCCGCCTCCGATGCTGGACCGTGGACACCCCATAGCCCCAGGAGTCAGGCCTCTCCTTGAACACCCGGCCGGTGTAGGGGGGGAGGCCGGGCTCGGCGTTACGCAAATAGAACCATCCCCGCTCCCAGCCGGCGTTGTTCGTCGTCATGGTGCGGGGGGATGTAGACGTCCTTGAATTGCCCCCCCGCCGGGCAAGCGACATCCCGCCGGCGCGCATCGCGCGGCGCGGTCCCCGGCTTCGTCGTGGGGCGCGTGATGAGCTCCGCGCGGAAAAAGGTGTACCCGCAGCTCCCCAATTGACTGGGATTCCCAGGTACCCTTCGCAGACGCCCACGAATGTGGCCGCCTGCGAGATCGCGTTGGGGGCGAAGTTGTGCAGCTCCACCCCGTAGTAGTGGCACATCGCCCGCATGAAGGTGCTCGCCGGCGCGTTGAAGCCCCGCTCGTGGTAGCGGATGAAGCTCACCACGTAGCCCTCCGGCGGGTTGGGCTCGCGGTCGCAGCCGGCGGCACGATCCACTCCGCCGGGCGTCCGTCTTCATTAGCCGCCAGCTGGCCGGCGGCGACCAGCTCGCCAAGGGCCAGCCGGGTCACCGTCGACCTCTCCCAGGCGTACGGCTCCAGGATCGTGAGGGGAGGCTGAGGCGGCGCCATGAAGAAGGCGAAGAAAAGCAGGAGCGGAGGACAAGGAACGGAGGAAAAAGCGCTAATGGCGACGCCGCACGGTGGCAAAAGCCAGAGGAAGACGAAGGGGCGGAGGACTGAAAATGGTGAGATGCCAAGGTAAAAAACCGCCATCCCCTCCTCCCCGCAGCTTTATAGGCCGACGGGCGAGCTCTGCGGAGCGGACGCCCCGCTAGCATTAGCATCGGCGCGGGAATCTCTCCATCGCGTCGACGGGCGGGCCCCACCACGACCGCGGCGGCCACATCATCCGCGGGCGGGCCATCATTACGGCAAAGACCGGCGGCCGACCGAGGCGAAGCGGTCACGTCCGCCTGCCACGCCGCCCACTACACGCGCGCGCGCGGCTGCAGCGCCTAAAAAGACGCGCCCGCGCTGCAAAACCGCGGCCACGACCGCAAGGCACTTAAATGCCCGGATCCCTTGCCAAGCAAGGAGAACCCTCGAGCGGGGCGAGCCCCCGGCTCGAAACAAAAACAACCCTCGATGGGATATCGACGTGAGAAGGTCGCCGGGACCTCGCTCGATGTAGAGCGGCACCGCGGCACCCATGCCACGTGAAACCCTCGAGCGGCGCGAGCCCTTGGCTCGGGATGACGTCAACCCTCGATGGGATATCGACGTGAGAAGGTCGCCGGGACCTCGCTCGATGTAGAGCGAGGCACCGCGGGCACCCATGCCACGCAAAACCCTCGAGCGGCGCGAGCCCCCGCTCAAGACAATGTCAACCCTCTAAAGAAGGCACGCGCGTGAGAGGGTCGCCCGGGGCACCGCTGAAGTAAAGCGGACACCGCAAGCACCCATGTCGCGCTGTGCTGCCAACCAGCGCCTCGAGAGCTGGCTCGCCCAGACCCCTCGACGGCCGCAAACGCGAAAAGACGGGGTTGTCCAGGCACGGCCCCGCACGGCCCTACTGATCAGAGGTTCGAAGCCTGACCCTCGACGGGTTCGAACAGGCGCCACAGATCGCAGAGTTAGGGACGACGAGGGCACGCGCATTCGAGTCGTTCCTCGAGCCCATCGGCTCGAGGGTGCCCCACATGTCGTGTTCGAGAGCCAGCGAGGGCAGCTAGCCGGGGGGATCCCACCGAGGGAGAGCTTCCGCACCCTCGGTCCCTAGCGAACGGGATCGAGCCCCACCTAGCAAACCCACGCAAGCGCTTCCATGGACGTGTCTCCGGACCGCGCAGCCTACCCTTATCGAACGGGGCATGGACGTCCACTTGAACCACCCGCTACCAGCTCGGAGAGGAATCCACAATTCGCGACCCGCTCGATGGGAGTTGCAGAAACCTCACCCTCCGTCCCGCGGAGGGACGGCGAGGGCGCGTTAAAAAACAAGTCGTAAAGCTCGACCCGATCGCCTCGAACGGGCCAAGGCTCGGGGGCTTGACGCACGGCTACACCTCCTTGAAACCGCACCCGCCGGAGACAGGTGGCCGGCGGTGCGTGCACCCCCGAAGCCGGCTAAAATACCGCCGATGCCGGTTGGCATATGTGCCACGCCTCTCTGACCAAAATTCTCGCGGTTAACCCCCCGCGGAGAACCCACACTCTGCGGGGCTTCGGGGGCTAGACCCGCGGGCCCGCCGACGCGGCCCCACGGAAAGCGTTCGCAAACAAGGAGGGAAGAACGTCCTATCGTAGGTTCCAGCACCGCGGGAGCCTCAATGGCAAACCCACGGATGCTCGGGGGCTACCGTCGAGGACGGCCCTAGGGGTCCCCTTAAACAATGGGGAAAACCTCACTTAAAGCCCGCAACGAAACCCAAATACGTTAAGCCTAACCATGCGGGCGCCTAACCATGCGAGACACGGCCCACGGGGACTCGACGGCCCATCGAGGCGGCCCACGTAAGGATCCCCCTCGAACGGGCTCGCCTCGTCCGAGGATGCGCGCTCCCCTTCGGGCGGGCGTCGCCCGCTCGAGGGGCGGAGCACTTCCCCTCGAGCGGGCTCCGCCTCGCTCGAGGGTACGCCCGCCCTCGGCCGGGGTCCGCCACGCTCGAGGGTGCCCCTCACGCGTGCGCCGGCCCCGTACACGGGCATTTAACGCCCCGACGCCGCGAGACGGCGCCATCATGCGCCGGGGCTCGCGCCCGTGCCGCCGCACCAACTCCCCGGGGAGGAGCCCATCCCCACCACCGTGCGAAGGGACCGTGCGTACGGCGGTGTCGGTCCCCGACACCGCGCGCCTACTACAGTACGGCTAACGCGCCCGACCCTCGAAGGGGGGCGGGCGCACCCTCGATTTCACTTTCCCGTGACCCTACAGGGTTAGGTGGAGGCGCTAGGCCGGTGGATTGCCATCCCGACCACTGTAACGGCGTGGCCGCCGTACCCGCGCGTGCGGGCGCACGCCGGACCCCCGTAGCAACGACTCCGGCCCCCCGTGAAGCACGTTGGGAAGGAACGCCGTTCGCTCGCCCCTGTACTCCGTACAAGCTTGCGTCAGCACCGCCCTCGAGCCTATCAGAGGACATCACCGCCATTCGTTGCTCTCCTACCCTCGAACCGCCACTGTTCGGGTACAAGTCAGACCATGATGACCAGATCGCTACGGGGATCGCCCGGACGGCCGCCCACTCTACAACGTAGCACGACGTGCTCCCTCACGTAGCTAGGTAGCGCGGCGTGCATGTAACCCGCCGCCCCCTTGATCTATAAAAGGGGGGGCGAACCCCCAGCCGCAGGGACGGACAGACGAACAGAGAGAGAAGAACACCTCACACACCACGTACTCATTCTCATTCTCCCACAATATCTTCAGCCACTCCTCCAGGGACTTGGAAGCTACACTTCCTCTCCCGCCTTGCTTGTATTTGCCCCACTACAAGCACCCCCGGTGCTAAGTAATATAGTGCCCCGAGCACGCCCCTGCTGGACGTACGGCCCCCTCAGCCGGAACCAGGATAAACCTCTGTGTCACTTGTTACTTAGCATCGACCATTGAGGGATAGACCACGGCGCTATCTACTGGTTAGTGTCGGGACCATATTCCGCACCGACACAAGCATCAGAAACACGAAAATAGCCGGCATTCGGGAAAGAAGCCGCCTTCAGAACGAAAAATCCTGACAAAAGGAAATGGCCAATACTAAAGTGTATTGCCCTAAGCACGAAAATGTTTTGCATTACATATGTTCTTGCAGGTTTCTTTACTGACAACACATCTACCTAAGATTACAAAAGAAGGCCTGCAGGAAGCAGAGTGCCTGGAGGAAGAAGCGAAAGTAGCTTCATTTCTTTGGTTCGGCGTTTTTCCTCTTGAGCTCTTCCTTCTTCAGCCGCTCCAAGACCACTGTGACGGCGACGTAGAAACCTTGGGGGCTGGCGTGTTCTGCAGCTTCCATCAAGCTGTCCCAGGTGGCCTTCAGGTTGTTGTACCTGTCGGACACATGTGAAGAAGGAGAACAGATTATCGTCAAATATGGGATCTGAACTTGAACGTGAGATTCAGATGAGGATGAAGATCTTACCGCCTACTAACGCCTCCAAGCTCATGCGGCATTCGTGTTTGGCACTGCAACGGGCAGTGATGCCCCGCAAATCATGTTTTAGATGCCGAATGTGACGGCGCAGTTGATGATTGGTCCTCTATTCAGGCATGGCGTCTTTTTCTTCAGCCGAGGAGTCAGAGAGGATGTACTTAGGGATTTCTTCAGTGCCGAAGATTTCCTCCGGTAGCAGATCGAGGCTGAAATCAAAGAAAGATGAATCGCGGGATTGCAATTGAAATCAAGAGAAAGGGATGAGAAGAGAATATTACTCTCGAATGGTTCGCTTCTTTGATGGGAAGCTGTTCTCCTCGAGTGGTTGTTTCCCCTTGTCCGCCATGGCCTTGGGGGTTTTTTCTGGAAGAGGAGGACGAGAGGGATTGAAGTGATGGAAGTGTGTGCGAATGGATTTGCAGAGCACCGGAGAGGCTATTTTATTAGCAGTGGGAGTGCATCGGGAGTGATGATTGACTGGCATGCATTGATGGGAATACCAAACGGCGGGGGTTTTTCCTTGCATGCGAAGGGTTTTTTTCATTAAACAGTGTTCATGGCTCCCGAATAAGGATATTCTACGGATTCTACACCAAGGAGCAAGAGTTTGTGCGTATTCGACTAGAGGAAAAGTTCCTGAATGCGTTCAAAACAGTGAAGATTCGTATGCACAAATTAAAGAAATCATCACAATACAAATACAAAAGATAAAATTTCATCTTTATTGCCGAAATTCCAACATCCCTAGTACAAACTAATCAAACAGCCTGTTCAGAACAGACTGGGGGTGGACGGAATCGGCAATGGCGACGTCGTGGCCGTCGAGGCGCTCTATAGTGGCCTCGATGTCGTCGACGTCCTCCGGTGCGCCGCCATAGAAGCCGCGCAGCCACGTAGAGTAGTCGACGCTGGTATGCGTCGCCATGGCGGCCAGGCCCAAGGTGGTGCCCACACGGACGCCGTGAAGGGCCACCTCATCGACGCGGTCTTCCACCGCGCCAAGGCAAGCTTCCGGTGTGTCTCCGGGAGCGTTCACCTTGTCCGCCAGCTTCTCAACTAGCGCCTTCAGCCGATTGAGCTCGACGTCGCGATCTGCGGAAATCACAAGAGCAATGGCGGTTAGTTCAATATTAAGTTGAGATTAAGCAGGTTACAGGATTCACCGTCGATGGCCTTAAGCAGCTGCTTGCGTTGATGCTACCACTCGAGCTCGGCAATTCCGGCCTCTTTGGAGATGATCTCCAACTCGTGTCGGGTTGCATCACGTTCCTCCTTGAATCTGCGGGCGTCGCGATCGTTGTAGCGTGAGCTGGACGGAGTGGGAACGGCTAGACGATCCTGAGAAATCGCTCGCCATGGCCGGAGTTGTGGCTGGAGCAGGGGCAGGATTCCACCGGATGAGCCTGAAAACGCAAAGAAGATCGTCAGGGATGAAAAAAGATCTAAAAAGGAGTTGTGAAGAAGCCAACGATCACCACCTCCGGCGAGCGCTGGCACGGCTCCCTTCGGCCTCATTGTTGGTCGGATGCTTGTTGCTGCTGTTTGCCATGGAGTTCCTGTGAGTACTAGTGCTGGAAACAGAGAGCTTGGGTTGGCAAAGGCTTGGAAGACAGAGGATTTGGTGAAAGGCTAGGGGCACCCGAGGTTCTTATTTATGGAACTAGCAAAGAGATCGTGGCCGGAGATCGTGGCGCATATCCCAAGAAATTTGGGAAGTGGAGAGACTCTCTCGACCGAACCGTCGCCGGGTCGTTTGGGATTCATGCTGAGTCATATTCGGTTTCACTGGTTGAGATCCGGCTGTGTTGCGGTCGGGTTGTTTTTCGGGTCTGACACTGTTTGGTCAGAGTTGCCGAATGAATCATCCAAAAACTGCTCGTCAAAATAAGGAAAGACAAATATGGAAAAATAAAGACTGATGGGGAGCAAAACTACAGAGCTCATGAAGCATTCGGCTACAAATTCTTTGTTACAATTATACACCCAAGTATTTTGAAATTACATTGGAGGCATATGATATCATCTTGTTGATATTCTTCAGTAATCTTGGATCAGCTTCTTGGGTTTTGGACAGAGCCGAGAGCTTTGTCTTAAGCTGCTTTCCTGCAGTCATGGCTATTAAAGCTTCCTTTCGTATTTTCTCCATTGATTCAGGAAGTTCAGCCATCCTCTTTTCATCATCATCAATCTCAGTTATCAGGGTTCTCAGCTCGGCCTCTAATGCAGCTTTTCTGGCTTTCTTCAGCTCAAGTTCAGACTGCAATTTGGTTGGCAATTCCTTATGATTCTGCATTTGGATATGCAAATATTTCACAGATTGCTTGTTTGCAGCTTTCTTTTGTTCCAGAGCTGGTTGAGAGGATTAGTTCTTCAAAGCCTATTTTACTGCTACAAAGTGATCATCCAGCTTGGAAACAGGTTCTAGGGAAGCCTTGATGTCAGCCGGGAGATCTTGATCGATGAGTTCAAGTGCTTCTCTTAGAAGATCAGCATCCTTGACTGGGTCTTGAACATCCCTTTGCAGCAGAGAGAAGATTTCCTTCAGCTTTGCTTGATTTTCCTCTGATAAAGCCTGGCTAGAAGATGCTTCATCTCCTTTTTCGGTAACCAAATCATCCACAGCAAAGGAATAACTTGGTGATGACACAGTTTCCTCCTGAAAAGAGGTTCTTGCCAAATTAATGGTGATCTATTGAATGAAAATAGAAGGATGGGTGTTCATGCTTACATCATTTTTGGCTTCCCGAGTTGGGGAAGGAAGTTTTTCAGGCTCAAGGAAGGGCTCTTGGATGTCTGGTTGAGGAGAAGTTGGATGATTCCTTGGTGAGGCTGAGGCTTCTAGCTGAGAAGCTGGATGAATCCTTGGTGAGGCTGAGGCTTTTGGTTGAGGAGAAGATGGTTGGATCCTTGGTGAGGTTGGATTTGAATCATGCTGAGGAGAAGAACTCCCCACAGTTTGGCTCGCCAAAGTTTCCTCTGCAACTAACAAGTAGGGGATAAGTCATAAGTGCCAATGAAGAGAAAATGATTAGAAAAAATAAGATGGTGAAAATTTTTACCAGTAGATGAAGCATTGGCAGAATCTGTAATGACCAATGGTTGCTGAGTTCTGGTCTGAAATCACACAAGATAAAGATGATCAGGATGAAGAGTGGCTTTATGTTCAGGAAGGAAAGGGTTCTAACCTGAATGAGTAGTTTTTTGCTTGTTCTTTTCTTCTTGGCAGTTGAAGGAGCAATCAGAGATGGAGCTTTCCTTTTGTCAGAGGCTGAACTGGTGAGAGTTGGATCTAGCGTGGCATATCTGGACATCAGTTGAGCCAGAGTAGGAGATTGATATCCCAAGGCAGAGATTGGGCCTTCGATATTAGAAGAGATTGTCCTAGAAAGTGGGGCGGGTGCTATGTCCTGCAGAAAATGACAAAATCCTGATCAGTCAAGAGGGGATGATTGAAAAAAGAGGGAGATAAATATATTACCTCTGAAGTTGGATGAAAGTCAGGCATTAGTTCAAAACAGAGAGGATGTACTGGCATATTAAAGATATGATCATGAAGTTCTTGCCACCAAGGAATGAAAGAAGGATGAGTGATTGTTATTGGCACGAAAGGTCTGGGTGCATAAACAGTTGTGCTGCACTTGTACTCAAATACCCTTCTTGCTTGCATAGATTCCTTGATATCCTCCTTGGGCTTGAGGAATTCGTGGAGGAATAGTCTTGGGGGCACTTGGCCGCATCCTAATTGCATGGCCATCATGTTTGGTTGGTAGTACTCAAAGGTACTCTGAACTTGCCTTCCTCCACAAAATTCTGCTGGCAGGATACATGGATGGATGAAGGTATTAAAAATTGCTATGGAATGTACATCATTGCATCCAGTTTCGAAACTGAACTCACAAGGAAGAGTCAAGTTGTCATTATCCAGATATGGAAACCAAAGAGGGTCAGTAAAACCTCTGAAGAAGAGCTCAAAAAGTTGGCCAATGCTTTGGTTAATGGATACAGTTGAGGCAGCTTCTCCATAAGTTTGGCAGCCTTTGGTGCTCTGGTTTTCCCCTTCCTTGTAGTTGGTTGAAGGGAAGTGCCGATTGTTGAGGTCAATAGCAACAATCTGGTGCATATATAATTGCAGCCACATCTGAACAAACCACCAAGGGCCATTAACACAGGAAATCTTTTGGCCGGTGTGCATCAGATAGGTGGTCTGATGAAGCATGTGGTAGACACTTCCTAGGAGGTACTTCCCGAGGGGAATAGAGGTACCAGCAGCCAGGTCCTCGGCCATTACAATGTGGTTTAGGGTTGGCTCATTGGCTTTGACACAAAAGATGAATCTGCATAATCACATATTCAGAAAAGCTTTGTATTCAACATCAGGCAAAGGGCCATCAGACATATAGTTTTGGATATATCTCTTATATCCAACCCCTGTTCTCACTCATGTTTGCCTGGAGGAGCCCTTGTACTTGTGTGGATACACAGTTCCTGTGACTCCCAGGCCGGTTATCATGTATACATCGGCCAAAGTGGGGGACATTGGCCCATGGCCAAAAAGGAAGGCATTTGCGCCATTCGACCAAAAATGGCAGCTGCAATCAGAAGGTTTTCATTTTTGGGTGTTTCAGCCAAGGACAATTCTAAATAATGAGCAATGCGAAGGTTGTCCCAATTTCTTGTCTTGGGGTTGTCATCATCAAGCATTCTCTTATACCAGTTTCTCCAGCCTGCAATTGGGGGCAGAGGCCAGTTCTTGAAAGCGCCTGCCACTCATGGGGTTTCGACAGTGATGCCTTGAAGGGGATCCTCTGGGATTCGGCTGTGATGAACTCAGAAGGGTTGGAGATCTCTACGGGCCCGAGGAGATAAGACACTGATTGATCCTCGACAGGAATCAAGATTTCGACAGCTAGAGCCTATCAAGTACGAGAGAGGGCAAAAGAAAAATTTGAGATAGGATTCGAGGAAGGTAATACCGAATGAGCTTGAGGAGAATAATATTTACCTGAAGAGCTTGGTCTTGGTTCGCCATTTGAGGATTGAAGCTTGAAGAAGTTGATGAACTAGGGTTTGGATCTGGGCGAAGGCTCCAACGATTTGAAGGAGGAAAAAACGGGTGTCGAACAGATTCGTCCGGAAGACGTTGAGCATTTATGGTCAATTCCGGAATAATATCACCTTTTATCCCATAATTGAAGGGGCATATGTTAACACCAAAAATTGGTACAAGGAAGAGACTGACCTGTGGGCCGAGTTTGGTAGGAGAGCACCATTCGGCAAGAAGTTTTCCTCAAAGCATTCGGTAAAGACATCTACGGTCGGGAGTACGTCATCATTCGGCAGAAGAGTTGTTTCACACTTGGAAGAGGAAGCATTCGGGAATGCGTGATGACGTGGCTTAAATATAAAGAAGGGACGAATTGATGATGGGTGTGAGACGGACATTGGCGTCGGGGCATTAATTTTAGGCAATAAATGTTGTAATCGTGGTCGACTAGGAGTCGTGTTAGAACAATGGTATAAATATGAACCCTTAGCGTTTGTAAGAAAGATCGAACAATTTCACAACAAACCAGCCCCGTGCCAACTTTTCGAGTCCTTCTAGTCGAGTAGTCGAGTTCTTCGAGAGGAGCCATCGATCCGTCGACCTCCTTAAGTACCGGCAACCTTGTATCATGTCTAGTATCATGCGGTGGATTTAGACCGTGATGCAAGTAGTCTTGTTACCATGCTTAGTATCATGCGGTGGATTTAAGCTGGGTTCAAGAGGGCTTTCTTGTTGGATCATGAGCCATGCGGTAGGCTAGATCTAGCTTGGAGCTAGTTATCGGCTCTATTAGATTTGGCAAGAACTAATAGATTCATCAAGTTACCATGTGTTGCTTTGAATTTTGCTCTTATGTTTAATTTATGTAACACTCTTATTGCCCAATTTAGATTGACTAGATTCGGCTCTATCTTGTTTGTGATCCACATGTTGTATGTTCAAATCTTTAACCCGACGCGATGCATGGGTCACGTGCTCTCTAATAGCCGAATTCGAATCAATCTAGATTGCTACGTGTTGCGGGTTCAAGATTGTTAATCTAGCATAGTTTGTTCCTTCTCCGCGGAACCCGAATCGGTTGTACAGCTGTATTCGGCAGCCCTATCACGAGTGAAACATGTTCATAAGTTTGTTTTAAATAATGTATGCTTTTAGCCTTCCATGTTTAGATTGTATCATGCGGTGGATTGATCTATTCTTGGTTGGTGGTGTGATTTCAAACAAGTTGTACCATGCGGTGGATTAACTTGTTTGGTGTCACACTCGACGGGTTTGAAAGTACCTAGACATGCGGTAGAATAGTGCTTTTGGTCTATGCATGCATGTTTACTGCAAATTTATGATTGTGCTTCGCTTTTATTTTTGTTTTATTATGATTTATCCTTGATAATCGGTCACGGTTACGTGCTGCAATGTTATTTAAATAAAGATCGATCTTTCATCATGCTTACGTCATGCATTTGGCTATACTCTATTTACATGTTTTATCAGTTCCCGAATGATGTTCAGATTGCTGACAGATAGCTTGTTGTAGCTATATGTCGTTTGGATTGGCTTTGTAGCCGTAAATACGGAACTGTCTTGTACCACCCGGCAAGTTCCAGGTTTTATCTAACCTCTTGCATCCTTTGCCAGTTTCAGGGAAAATTGACTGGCACGCTTCCAAATTCTAACGCTCGGGCCACGTGTGTTAAGCCAGCTGATTCGACTTGCTGTGTGCTTGGCGTGAGGTGCTGATTTTACGGTCGCAAGATCGCTACGACGCGAGAGAGAGAGAGAGAGAGAGAAAGTGATAGCAGCGAAAGCGAAAGGGATTCGAGGAAGAAGACGAGGGGGAATGGGGTCAACCCCGCCCCGGGTCGTCCTATTTATAGGAGGGTCCACCAAATCTAGCCGTTGCGGCTCCTTCCACCGTACAATGCGCCTCAACGGCTCTATCCCGAGAAGTTCGCGTGAACATTAAGGCAGATTTCTCGCGAAACAAGACAAAGCTACGACCTAAATATGAGTTTAGGTCGTTAGCCAAAATAAAAACATCAAGTCGTCCTGATGGCAAATCATTTTGCAAGCCCCCACATCATATAAAATTAGGTCTTTGGCAAAACATTTCGCCAAATTGACCAAATACATGACAGAAGAGAGAGAACATTACATGGATTACCCCAGGGTACATAGCCGCCTACGACCTCACTGGATCCAGAATCTGAAGGTATACAAGTCGCCTGCGACCTTATTGGATCCAGAACCTGACACACAAAATAAACATACTACAAGGCCGGGGCCACCCAGAGCAGTCACCACGACCTACTTTGCCGGAGCAGAGTACATCACGAGACTTCTCCTAGCACCAGGACCTTGATGGCGGCCTTGCGGGAGACAACTGCAAAACGGCACGTAATCTAAGGCACGCTCGGCTCCAACTACTGTAATGGAGACACGAGCTTGCTCTTCAGCATTGAAAACCAAGCCCTAGTGAGCTTCCGGTGCTCACCAGAGACGTCCTGCTATAGCTTCAGCTCGAACAGCAGCACCTCCAAACTCTGCCTGATACTACGCAGAGGCTGGGCTCAGAGGATGGAGATGTTGCCTACACTTCGCGAGAATTCTCCTAGCTCCAAGCATCTACAAGAACAAAGCTTTACAATCTTGTGGACGAACACATGCTAGCGGCATGATGGGAGTACTACACTGCGGCCTCATAGCTCAACGGCGCTCGGAGCTTGCCCCCTTCAGCCTCAAAGGTGCTATTTATAGCCAACGCCACGCCCTGGGCAGCTGGCAAGGTAATGACTCTGTTGCCACGTGATAATGGGACCTGTGGCCTGTGCATAATTAAAGGCGATGACATTACTCTTTCTGACTCACGACGTCTTTGTCGTTTGTGCATCAATGATGCCTGAGCCCCGCCGCAGAGGTCACATGGCTATAGTAACCCCCTCGATCAGTGGGTAGTTTGTCATTTTCTGGGTGGCAAGAGTATCTCCGACCACTGTTGACCCGTGACCCTGCAGTCTACAGAACAAGACAAAACCTGACCATGTGTCAGAAGGGCCCAGCGCCTAACTAAGCCCCCTTTCGACGACGACTTCACAACCTTCTTCTACGACCTGATGACCTTTATTTGCACCCGCTAGGCTCTGCGTCCTGGTGCACCCGCTATGGCTCTGCATGTAAACGGACCTATTCCAATCAGCCTATATTTCTGTTTCCTGAGCAGAATGGTCGTAGGTTCGATTGAAGACCTTCGGGGGTAGGCGTGCCTCGCTGCTCTACCAGATCTTTCTGGACGCCTAGAGATCAACAACACCATGGAGATCAGAAGAATTTCGGAGATCTAGAATTTTCGTCGGGCCCCCGTGGTCGGTGTGCCTATTGTTACTAAGAACGCCAATACCTTGGTAACATGGCCCCACTGGATGGCTAGCAGCTGTGTTGGTCGTCTGGACACCAAAACGACCTCCTTGAGGTCGGCGTGCCTTAAAATACCTAGGTCTTGCAATACCTTGGTATATCTACGGCTCTGCAAACCTAGTTGGGCGCCACGGATGCGTGACCTTCTGAGGTCCGTGTGCTATCGTAGCCCTGCCAGCATGCTGTGGACACCTAGGATTTTACATCGGGAGTGAAGGGCTCTCTGTGGGGTGTGCGCCTGATGGCCCTGCCAAGCGCTTCTGGGTGCTTGGGCGCTATAGACTTGAGACCTTCCTAAGGTTGGCATGCCTCAAGTGGCTCTGCCAGACTCCTTGCAGTCATGCAGGATATCTGGGTGTCTCTACACTCCATACATTCAAGATCGACATTATTTCGCAAGCTTCATCATCGACCAACCCTGGACATCACAACTTCAGCTACGACACCACTAAAGACCTCTTCATGCGACATGCTTTTCAAGATCCTACTGGGTATCCTCGGATACTGGACATTGTCGATTTGGGACCTCTTTGAGGTCGGCACGCCTACAAGGCCTCCTCGATGTCGGCCCTGCCAAACTCTTTGCAGTTATGCTAGGAGATCTGGGTGTCTCTTCACTTCGTTTGATCAAAACCATAACCTAGTTTTTTTCTCTTTTTTGGAGCATCAAACCAGCCATGTTGTCGGCTTCAATGCTCAGGGACTACTCTACGAGTGCGTCTTCAACGCCATCTTGGTTTCCTCGTCGTACCGACCTGATTGGGAAACCCGATTCTCATCACGTCGTTACTCGACTTACTTTTTCTTCTTCTTTTTTGGACCATCATGCCGGCCATCCTTCCCGCCATGATGCTCGGATACTACTCATGAGTGCATCTCTGATGCCCTCTAAATCTTTTCATCGTCGTTTCGATCTATTGGAATCCTACTTCCTATAGATCGTCACTCGACCTCTCTTTTTCGGCAGAACTACAAACAGGTCGGCTGCTAAGCTAATTTGTTAATTTTCTTTTTTGGACCGACGTGCATGATATTTGACCTATCAATAGCTCTACGACTTCATCATGACCTTTCTAAGATCGCTGCACCTGCACCTCGCTCGGGGGCTTTGTGAGACATGGGTACCCCTGGGTCCCCACCAACCAGGCTCACGGATGTCCCCGACAAGTGGGTCCGGCCTACCAGAAGACTCACCGACCTCTCAGTGGGCCCAACCGACCTATTTGGCAGCCCACACGACCTCCTGAAAACCTTCCAGAAGATCCCCCGGACGACGTAATCCACCACGACCTCAAGACTTGGCGTACAAGACAAAGACCTCGGTGGACTTCGCCCAAAGCAGATCGACGGGATATGGCAAGATGTGTAACATAGACTTAGGTCTCCTGGTCATAACCGACCAGGAGTCTAGGAACCGACCTCGTCTGTTGGCCAATATAAGGCGAACGAGGCGACCCTTGTACTCACCCCCGACCAATCCTCAAGCAATCTACACCGATAACTGGACGTAGGGTATTACTCTCCGGAGGCCCGAACCAGTATAAACTTGTCGTGTTCTCTGTGTTACTCGTGTGCGACCTTCAAGTTCTTAGCCTTAGACTCCTCCCCACAGAACAAATAAACCATAGGGATTAACACCCCCCGTGGATTGTCCAGATCTCACCATCTAACACCCCCTATCACAAGAATTCTTCTAGCAACTGAGAGATCGAGGAGGAGGAGGAAGAGAGAAAAGCAAAAGCTTGCACCCTACAAGATCTATTCTTTGCACCATAGCTAGATCTAGAGAAGAAGGAAGCAAGTGACTCGCTTTATTGTATCAGAAGAAGGAACCATATAGCTAGATCTAGATTTAGAGAAGAAGGAAGCAACTTGAAGTGAAGAGGACTGATAGGTGTCGGTGCCTTTTTATAGAAAAAACAAGGAAGGGATAAGATCAAGAGCAGAAGAACGGTCGGGAAGGTTCCCAAGACGGTTAATGGCGAAACTGTTGCCAGTCAATGGCTGAGAGGAGAGCTGTAGAGGTAGTGATTCCAATGTAGAATTAAATGATACGCGGAGTCCACCAAACATCGTCTCCACCAGATGGCGCATACTCTTGGCACTACTGCTCTACATAATCTTGGTCGTGTTTGGATGGTCGATGTTAGTGTTACTGTTAGTGGTAGTTTTTAACACCTCCAAATTAACACATAAAAAACTAACATCTTAGATGTTTGCATGGAGGTGTTAGTTTGCATTTGAATTAACTTTTCCAAACATTTGAAAAAGGAGAGGGAGAGAAAGAAAAGGGGTGGGGTCCACCAAATTAACACCAATTACCACCTCTTGGATGTGTTAGTTTTTTTGGGGGTGTTGGCCCCAAAGCGTTAGTTTTTGTCGGGGACAGCCCTAGGGGTCCCCTTAAACAACGGGGAAACCCTCACTTAAAACCCGCAACGAAACCAAAACACGCTAAGCCTAACCGTGCAGGTGCCTAACCACGCAGGACACGGCCCACGCCGCAGGGACCCCGACGGCCCACCAAGGCGGCCTTCTTAGAGATCCCCTCGAGCAGGCCCCGCCTCGCTCGAGGACGCGCGCCCCCTCGGGCGGGGGCTCCGCCCGTTCGAGGGGCGGCACCTCCCTCGAGCGGGCTCCGCCCCGCTCGAGGGGTACGTCCGCCCTCGGCGGGGTCCGCCACGCTCGAGGGCGCCCCTCACGCGTGCGCCGGCCCCCCGTATACGGGCATTTAACGCCACGACACCGGTGGGGCGGCGCCATCATGCGCCGGGGCTCGCGCCCGGTGCGCCGCACCAACTCCCCGGGGGAGGAGCCCATCCCCACCCGCGTGGGAGGGAGCGTGCGGTGCGGGCCGGTGTCGGTCCCGTGACACCGCGCGCCCGCTCGGTACGGCTAACGCGCCGGACCCTCGAAGGGGGGCCGGGCGCACCCTCGATTCACTTTCTCGTGACCCTACGGGGGTTAGGTGGAGGCGCTAGGCCGGTGGATCGCCATCCCGCCTTTGTAACAAAGCATGGCCGCCGTCCCCGCGCGTGCAGGCGCACGCCAGGCGCTGTAGCAACCACTCCAACACTGTGAAGTGCGTTGGGAAGGGACGTCGTTTTACCTACTCCTGTGCCCCGTACAAGCCGACGTCAGCACCTCCCTTGAAGCCTATCAGAGGACGTCGCCACCATCTGCCGCCCTTCTACCCTCGAACCGCCACTGTTCGGGTACGAGGTAGGCCATCATGGCCAGATTGCTGCGAAGATCGTCCGGATGGCCGCCCACTCTACAGCGTAGCACGACGTGCTCCCCCACGTAGCTAGATAGCGCGGCGCGCATGTAACCCGCCGCCCCCTTGATCTATAAAAGGGGGGGCGAACTCCCAGCCGCAGGGGGAGAGCGGCACTGAGAAAGGAACACTCCACACACCACGTACTCATTCTCCCACAATATCTTCAGCCACTCTTCCAGGGACTTGGAAGCCACGCTTCCTCTCCCGCCTTGCTTGTAGCAGCCCCACTACAGGCACCCCCGGTGCTAAGTAATATAGTGCCTTCAGCACGCCTCTGCTGGACGTACGCCCCCCCCCCCCCCGTGGGAACCGGGGATAAAATCCCTGTGTCACTTGTTACTTGGCATCGACCATTGAGGGATAGACCACGGCGCTTTCTACTGGTTAGTGTCGGGACCATATTCCGCACTGACAGTTGGCGCCCACCGTGGGGCAAGCGAGCGCCTAAGGTCATTCCGTCAATTCCCTCCATGGTGATCCGCACTGAGTACCGTGGTACACGCTGCTGCATGGGTAGCTCGGACCCCCTCCCCGGCGGGTTCGAAATCCGCTTCGGGGACACGAACTTTCGGGCCACGGGGAACGGCTATCTCATGCGCCTCACCAACCGTGAGGAGCTCCGCGTGCGGCGCCGGGCCGGGTCCGCTGCGGTCTCCGCCGCACGCACCACCACGGCGCGGGCGCCCGCGGGCACGGATGTCGCGGGTCCGTCAACGCCGCGACGCCGCCCGCCGCTGCGGGCTACGTTCGCGCCGGGGGCGCGGTCGGAGCGACGAGCGGGGGCCGAGCGCGCGCGCCTCTCAACACGGCGCGCCCTCCTCACGACGACCGCCACCGCCCCGGCGGGACAACGCGCGGTCTCCGGACCACGCATCCCCATCGGGCTGCGTGGCGCTACATCGGCCTACAACGCCAACGTCAACACCACGATGCGCAGGGTTCCGCCTGGCCGCCACGTCTTCGTCGCCAGGGATCCCGGTGCCTCAATGGCTGACGAGTCGTCCCTAGGCTCCATCGACGCGTTGCCACCCGCCAACCGCCACGGATACGCGGAGTGGGACTTCTCCGGCGTGCCGGACCCAGTCGTGTTCAGGCGTTTCCTTGACGCCGCGGACTGCGGTTCGGGCCCGCTCCGACGACTCCGGCACGGGAGCTACGACCCCGCGCGGGAGTGCTACGCCGTCATCACCAACGACCCGGCCAACGGCTGCCGGCGCGGCGGGCGCCGGGAGACGGGGGAGATCATCCCCGCCCCCGGGGGATCGCCGCGCGCATGGCCGCGGGGCCAAGCGCTCTCGCGCGGGGCCGACGCCGACGCGCGGTGGCCCAAGCCCGCGAACTCGAGGCCAAGGCCGGCGGAGGAATACGGACGGTGCGGGCGCTCCGCGCCTCAATGGCGGGGGGGAAGCCTCCGCGCGCAGCCGAACGCGCGCGGGAGCCGGGCCGACAGGGGTCCGCGACCGCATCAACACCGTCCCCAACATCGACAACACGGACGCGCCCCGGCGGGCGAGCCAAAAGCTCATCGCCGCCGCGGCGCCGCCGCGGGCCATCCGGCACCCTCGACCCCCGAGGCTCGAGACCCGCACCGCGAGGTGCAAACTCTCATCGAGCAAGCGGCCGTCCGGCGGGCCGAGAGCTCGGCCTCGCGCATCCGCCAACGAGGGGAGACGCGCGGGGGCGACGAGAGCCGCACCGGGAGGGCGAACCCTCGGTGCACGCGGGGGGGCCGGCGGGGCAACCCGCCGACCAAGGACGCACGCCGGCCAAGGAGCGGCTCCTTGACGCACGCGAGGGCGCCCGGATGGCGACGCCCGCAATGTCATCAACGCCGGGCGCACAAGCGGGGGCGGACGCACGAGCAGACAAGGGGCTACCACCCTCGACGGGGGTGGACGCTACGACGGCGGCGAGGGACCGCTCCCCCGACGCCGGGAGCCCCCCGGGCACCCGTGTGTTCGGCCGGGAGATCCGCGCGGCGGCGTTCCCCCCAACGCTTCCGCCAACCCTCGACCATCGTCGAGTACAACGGGGAGACGGACCCCCGCGTGTGTCTTAACGACTACCGCTTGGCTTGCCGGCGGGGCGGGGGCCACCGGCGACGAGGTCATCATCCGCAACTTGCCCCCCGCATCTCGGCGACGCGGCCGGACATGGCTCGAGCACTTGCCCGCTAGCCAAATCCACAACCGGGACGACCGGGTCCACACGTTCGTGAGCAACTTCCGGGGGCACGTACGTGCGCCCTGGGAATTCCTGGGACCTGCGCTCCTGCACGCAGAAGCCCGGCGAGTCGCCGCGGGACTTCATACGGCGCTTCTCCAAGCGGCGCACGGAGCTCCCCGGCGTGGCGCGATCCGAGATCGTGCATGCCTTCCTCGAGGGCACCACGTGCGGGACCTCGTGCGGGAGGCGGGACGCGGCCCGCCCGCGGACTCCAACGAGGCGTTCGACATCGCCACCGGCTTCGCCTCGGAGAGGAGGCCGTGGGGGGCGATCTTCGACGGCATGAAGGGCAAGCGCTCGGAGGACGCGCGCCGCGGAGGGCGGCAAGTCCAAGGAGCCGCACCGCAACGACAAGCGGGGCAAGAAGGGGAAGAAGCCGCGCCGCGAGGCGCGACGGCGGCAACGCTGAGGCCCTTGCTGTTGACCCGGCTCGACGGGGCCCTCGACCGGCCCCTCAAGGCCCGGGGGTGTTCGACGACATGCTGAAAAAGCCGTGTCCTTACCACAAGACTCCGGTAAACCACACCCTTGAGCAGTGTGATATGCTCAAGAAATTTTATGGCCGTGCCGCCGCGAAGGAGGCAGAGGCCAAGAAAGACGGGGGCGATGGCGACGCAGGTGGTTTCCCCGCCGTTGAAAATGTGTTCCTCATCTTTGGGGGGGGGGCAACCGTCGACATGTCGACCCGCCAGCGCAAGAAGGAGCGGCACGAGGTCCTCGCCGCGGAAAGGGCGCCTCCGTCCTTCCTCAATTGGTCAGAGGATGCCATCACCTTCAGCCGGGAGGACCACCCGAACCGCGTCCCCAACCGGGCCGCACCCGCCGGTGGTTGACCCCATCATCGGGAACGCCCGGTTCTCGAAGGTCCTCATGGACGGAGGCGGCGGCCTCAACATCCTCTACGCGCATACGTTGCGCCTCATGGGGATCGGGTTGGACCGACCGAGGCCCAGCACGAAGCCGTTCCACGGCATCGCGCCTGGCAAGCAGGGTCCAGCCCCTTGGGCAGATCGACCTGCCAGTTTGGTTTGGCACCCCGAAGAATTTCCGCAAGGAGATCCTCACCTTCGAGGTGGTGGGGTTCAAGGGGGCCTACCACGCTATACTTGGGCGACCCTGTTACGCCAAATTCATGGCGGTCCCCAATTATACTTACCTGAAGATGAAGATGCCGGGACCGAACGGCGTCACCACCGTCGGGTCATCCATCGAGCACGCGTTCGACTGCGACGTCGAGTGCGTGGAGCACGCAGAGGCACGCGGCGCCGGGACGAAGCGCTGGTGAACACGTTGGAGAAGATGGTCAACGAAGACCTCGACCCCGCCACCAAGCACGCCGGCACCTTCGAGGCTGCGGAGCAGACCAAGGGGGTCCCCCTCGACCCGTCAGCCCCCGAGGGCAAGGCGTTGAGGGTCAGCTCCACCCTCGACCCCAAATAGGAAGTGGTGCTCGTCGACTTCCTCCACGCCAACGCCGACATCTTCGCGTGGAGCCCCTCGGATATGCCAGGCGTCCCGAGGGAAGTCGCCGAGCACTCCCTTGACATCCTGCCAAACGCCCGCGCCGTGCAGCAACGGCTGCGCCGCTTCGACGAGGAGCGGCGACGGGCAATCGGAGCGGAGCTGCGGAAGCTTCTCGAGGCCAGATTCATCAAGGAGGTGTTCCACCCTACGTGGCTAGCAAACCCCGTGCTTGTAAAGAAAAAAATGGGAAGTGGCGGATGTGTATAAACTACACTAGTCTTAATAAAGCATGTCCTAAAGTTCCTTTTCCTTTGCCACGCATTGATCAGATCGTTGATTCAACGGCTGGGTGTGAATTGCTTTGTTTCCTTGATGCTTACTCCGGGTACCACCAAATAAAAATGAAGGAGTCCGACCAGCTCGCGACTTCGTTCATCATGCCGTTCGGGACGTTCTGCTACGTCACGATGCCGTTTGGCCTCAGAAATGCGGGTGCAACATATCAGCGTTGCATGCAGCACGTTTTTGGGGACCACATTGGACGGACGGTCGAAGCATACGTGGACGACATCGTCGTAAAGACCAAGAAGGCGGACGACACGGTTGGCGACCTTGGCGTCGCGTTCGGTGCCTACGGGCCAATGGGGTCAAGTTAAACCCCGAAAAATGTGTCTTTGGAGTGCCGCGGGGCATGCTCCTGGGATACATTGTCTCCCAGCGGGGAATCGAGGCCAACCCTGAAAAGGTCGCGGCCCTCGAACGAATGGGTCCAATCCGGGACCTCAAAGGGGTGCAGAAGGTGCTGGGGTGCCTCCCCGCCTTGAGCCGCTTCATCTCGCGGCTCGATGAGAAGGGCCTGCCCCTCTACCGCCTGCTTAAGAAGCACGAGCGCTTCTCTTGGACCACCGAGGCCCAGGACGCGCTCGACAAGCTGAAGGCGTCTCTAACGCACGCCCCGATCCTCACGCCGCCGCAAGATGGCGAACCCCTGCGGCTCTACGTGGCCGCAACCACCCGGGTGGTCGGCGCCGTGATCGTCGTGGAGCGCATGGAGGAAGGGCACGCCTTGCCGTGCGGCGGCCGGTCTACTACATCAGCGAGGTCCTATCAGACACGAAGACGCGCTACCCCCAGGTCCAGAAGTTGCTGTACGCGGTGGTCCTCGCGCGGCGCAAGCTCCGCCACTACTTCGAGGCCCACCCCGTCACGGTGGTTTCCTCCTTTCCGCTAGGAGAAATCATCCGCAACCCTGACGCCGCAGGCAGGATTGCCAAGTGGTCCGTGGAGCTGATGGGCGAAACGCTCACCTACGCCCCGCGCAAGGCCATCAAATCGCAAATCCTGGCGGATTTCGTCGGCCGAGTGGACGGACACGCGGGCGCCGCCCCCACAAATCCGGGCGAGTGCTGGACTGCGTTCTTCGACGGCTCGGTGATGAAAACGGGAGCGGGCGCGGGCGCTCGCTCTTCGTGTCACCCCTCGGGGAACACATGCGCTACGCGAAGTGCGCCTCCACTTCCCCGCGTCCAACAACATGGCTGAATACGAGGCCCTTCTCTGCGGCCTCAAAATCGCCATTGAGTTGGGCGTCAAGCGCCTCGACGTCCGGGGGGACTCGCAGCTCGTAATCGATCAAGTTATGAAGAACGCCAGCTGCCATGACGACAAGATGGAGGCCTACTGCAAAGCCGTGCGAGCCCTCGAGGACAAGTTCTACGGCATCGAGCTCAACCAAGTACTAATCTAGTTGATGGGAAACCTTTGAAAGGGGGTATTAATCTAAAGGTAAAGACAATCTAACCTAAGTTGATCAAACAAATCTAAGGTTAAACTAGATGGTAAAGGGTGGACACAAGAGAGAGAGGTTAAGATAGATAAGCGTTCCCTCCCTAGGGTTTAGGATCACATGAACATGCATCTAGTACATGAAAAGGGAGTTGCCTACACTAGCTTCATGGCGGTTATGCGACCGCTAAGCCTTTTCCCCAAATTGTACTGTCACTACGCAAGGTAATCAAACACTTTCACGTATAACCGCATCTATGCCTAAGCATCCATAGGGTTAAGCTAATCACCACGATTACCACAAACCCTAGTAAGACCACATGTTGCGCAAACATATGTAAACTAAGCATATGCGAAGACATAGACCATAAAGCATTGATTGACATAAGGTTCATGTATAGATTACATATCATGCATCCATCTTATCCTAGGGACGAACGGAGACATTACCCCATCATCTTACACGGATTGAAGCACATAGGGGTGATGGAGACTCCGGAGAACGTCGTCGATGAAGATGGCGGCGATGAAGCTTGGGAACACCCCTAGGCCAGCGGCTTGGAGTCCTCCTCTTGCTTCCTTCCCTCCGCCGGCATTGATCCTTGCGACGAGCTCATCCAACTCTCTCCCTCATCTTGCGGCGGCGGTTTTATGGTGAATGGCGTCGGTAGAATGATTTGTTCGATATGGCGGCCGACGTCGGCGGAGGCAATAAATAGACAAACACCTACGGCAAGGGGCGTCGCGAACCGAGCCAAAAAGGCCCCTGGGCCGATCCGACTGGGCCGGCCGGCCCAGGCCCTTTCTGGGCCGGTTCGGGCCCGTGTTCCTCCCCGGTTTCTTCTTGCATGATTCCTTATTTGTGTGCACTTGTATGTGGGCATTTGACGTCGTTTCATTCACGGTTAAGGCTTGAATCCTTGCTATGCAAGCTTCGCTGTTTTCTTGTTGAGTCCCTGAAGACTTGCACGTTGACGCTTCGGTCCTCGGGTCATTTGGAGTCATGTTCATCGCGTGTCTTGACTCTTGTCTAGCTTCATGATCTTCTTCCAAAGTGCTTGGTGAACTTATCCTGAAAGTCTCCTCTTTAGCGTAGATTTCCTGCTTAAACAATAAACTCCAAAATCGACATGCAAGAGTGAACTTGTTATATACGGGGGGTTAGTTCTAGTGGTTAGAATAATAAATCAATACCAACATTAAAGGTAAACTCATAGCTAGGTTACGGAAATTCACCGTCAACAAATTTTTTAGAGCAAATTTGATGTTATTAGAATTATTATATAATTACCATGGGATGTAAAAATGAAATATAGGAATTTTAGGCACACAAGTGTGACTGTTGATATTTTATTCAAATACTGAATGTCCAAATATGAATTGTTAGTATTTTTATGATTTTTTAGGTGTTATTTTATGGGCTCTAATAATTCAGGGAAGCAAGTTTCATTGTAAAAAAATTGTGACACGCCCACGCATCAGCGTCAGCAGCCAATATAAAAAAGATAATCGTTTTCTGCCCGCCCGGACCCAACTGCTAACAAATGCGATGCGGGTTCAGTAACCATCGTCGCCAATGACACTGGCCCACACGCCAGCGTCAGCGTTAGCAGGCTAACCTGCGTCAGCAATGACTACTCTAATAAGATCTAATTCACCACAACAGATCTCCAGTTCATCACAACAGAACATAGTTCATCACAACGTGGTTGGATCTACTCACGTATATTAGATCGAGTTCATGACATACAAAATCTAACAACCAAACTAATTCACTAAGCAGTTCATGATCGACAGACAAACTAAGCAGTTCATGTCCAAGAACCGGACAAAGACACAAAAGCACACAGAGACATTATTGTTACTAATTGGTAGAGGAGTCTATCAATTAGTCGGAGTCCTGCCGTCGTCGCCGTCCGTGGCTGCTGTCGTCGCTGCCGTGGCTACTGTCGTCACCGTGGCTGCCGTCGTCGCCGACGGAGCCACCGTCGTCAAAGAAGAAGTGGCGGCAGGCAGCCCACTTGACCACAGGGACGTTCTCGAGCTTCTCAGCCAACCCGTGGATCCTGAAGGCGAGACCCTTCACGCTTGGGTCCTTGTACACATCATGATGCGCCTTGATGTAGAAGGCCTCGCTAACACCTTCAAGCTTTCTAAAGGCACTCCTGAGCAGCTCGATGACGAACTTAGTGTCGTCGAAGAGCGGTTCCTCATCGGTGTCCTTGGCCGCTGGCTCCTTCCCCTTCTCCAACTTCTTCTGACGGCGACTTTCGTCGTCGTTGTCCACCCTTCGTCCTTGCTTCGACGGCGGTGGGCTCCTCGACGCCATCTCCTCCTTCTCTCGCTGACCGAAGATTTGTAGTGGTGAATCGCGAGGAGGAAGAAGAAGTGAAGAAAAAGATGATAATCTTATGGAAGACGCAGGGGAAAGTAGGGGAAGGCGACTCGGTGATGGAGCTATATTGACAAGACGCGGAACCGTCAGACGCCTCTGCCCCAACCCACTACTCCATTACTGCTAGTACGTGCCACTCGATTGCGCATCAGGCTCCGTCTTGGGCGTGAAGCCACACGTAGCCTTTCACTTACGCGGGAAGGAGAAGGGGCGGGGCAATGTGAGGACCATGTGTGGTTCGAGGACCAGTGGATGGTTGCTTCCTTGTGTGGTGAGTGATTAACAATGTTGTGTGGACTGATTCTTGGCTAAGTATTGCAGGTGCAGGTTGCGACTTGACTCGTGTTGGTGCAGGTGAAGAACAAGCGCGAAAGGTCATTGCCGGTGAGGCCTCCAAGTGTGGAGAAGACAAGTAGGCTTCGTTCGAGGGACCCGGTGGCCAGCGGGGTCAAGTGCGGGCCGCATGGTGGCATGAACAGCAAGATGAAGTCGTGGACGGTTTCTTGGTAGAGCCTCAAAACCAAGGTCGAGCCGGGACTACGTGGGAGCCGAGTCATGAGTGGAGATTGGCGGAGGCTACACCGAGTTCGCGGGGTTTGCAGTGGTTCACCAGAAAACCACTGGGTTACTTGGTTGAGCCACAAAACCGAGGCCGAAGACTCGACGAGGAGGTGTGGCCACCCAGGCCGGTTCAACCGCCCAAGAGGGGCGGTCAGACCGCCTGGGCCGGTCAGATTGCCCGGGCCGGTCTAGCTGCCCAGGGGGCGGTCTGACCGCCCTGGTCGCTGGCGCCGAGATGCTTCGAAGCGGAGGACACGCGTCGGGATCGTAAGCTCGAGGGCACGACTGACTCTCATAGTCTTGCCCTCATTGGTGGTTCGAAAGGAAAGGCCAACACTAACCCATCCACCAGGATGTTCTCTTTGTCTTCTTTGATGTCTATGCCAAATGAGGAGTTCGATGTGCTTGGAGAGGATGAGCTGGCGCTCCTAACGAGGCGGTTCGAGAGGTTGCACGAGAACCGAGTGAACATGAGGAGGAACACAGGGACATGCTTCCAGTGTGGCAAGCCAGGACACTTCGTCGTCGACTGCCCGGAGAAGGTCGAGAACAAGGACGGCTACAAGCACAAGTCGAGGAAGGATGGCAAGTACCGGTCGAGGCGCGACCACAAGAGCAAGTAAAAGACCAAGCACAAGGACGAGCGATGATCGAGGAAGAAGGAGAGCCGAGGCAAGGCCCGAGCGATGGTTGGAGCGAGCGACGTCGACTCCAGTTCCGCGTACTCCACCTCGAGCTCGAGTAGTAGTGAAGACGAAGGTGATCGTTGCAAGAGCAAGAAGTCGTCCAAGAACCTGAGCGGGCTGAGCTGCTTCGCTAGAGATGGCTTCTGCACGATGGCATTGAGCTCCGGCAGCAAGAAGAGCACAGAGAGCGACTCGGACTATGAGTCCGACGACGAGGTGCGTGATGAGCTTCCATTCTTGCGCCAGGAAAATGAACGGCTTGGTACTTTGCTTGATAATCGTGATGACATGCTTAGAGGGGCAAAGAAAATGAGAAAAGGGCTTAGAGCTTCACTCGAGGATGCTAGGACTAGAGTGGCTGAGCTAGAAACACAGGTGCTTGATAGCAAGCTTGAGATTGATTCCCTTAAGGCTAGCCCTGTTGTTTCTGATGAGGTTGATTGTGCTGATTGCTCCATTTTTCTTGCGGATCATGCTTTGTTCAAGGAAAAGCATGCCTCTAAGTGTGAGGAACTAGATGTGCTTAGGGTTGAAGTGGCTGAGCTTAAGTCTAGACCTGCTTTGCTAGGTGCTTGCACTTCTTGCTCTGTTTTGCATGCTAAAATTGATGAGATGCATGTTTACACTAGTTCTCTTGAGGCTAAATTGAAAGAACCCATGCCTACATCATGCTCTACCTGTGAAATGCATGCTTTGAAAAATTTGGAACTTGCACATTATGTTGATCGTTTGCAGGATGAGAATGATGAGCTGAGAAAGTTGATGGGTTGGTTGTCTAGTCATGAGCCTCAGTTGAGAATGATGATCGAGGCATTTAAGAGGCAGGATGGTGGGGGACTTGGGGCAAACAAGGTTAGTGAGGGAAGTGGAGAGAATATCCCAGAGCCACCAAAAACCCACCACAAGAATGATTTTCCTCCTAAGCCCAACCATCTAAGGAACCGACTAGACACAACCCCAGCTCCACCCGTGTTTCCTCCACATACAAATGATCTCCAAAAGCCTATCAAGTTTGTGAGCACTTCGGGGAAAGTGTTCTTTGGGAAAGAGAGTGAGAAGGCTAGTGAGGGGAAATCGGTGGAGAAGTTGAGTGGAGAGAAATCAAGTGAGCAGCCCCAATCCAAGCCTAAGCCTAAACTTGTGAGGTTCCATTGTGGCTATTGTGGGAAAGAGGGTCACAAGGATGAGTTTTGCTTCAAGAGGAAGCGTGAGGAAAGGACGGCAAAGGAGTGGGCGAACAAGGATAGGTACAACCCTTCCCATGGAGTACCTAAGCCTCGTATGCCACTGCCCAGGGGTAAAGCTGTGGTGAGAAGTGTTCTAGCATGGGGAGATGCGAGTTCCCGCAGCCGAGGAGCTGTTCTGGAGAGGGCGGTCAGACCGGCCTGGCTAGGCGTTCAGACCGGCCCTGCCCAGAGGGGGCGGTTAGACCGGCCTGGCTAGGCGGTTCAACCGCCCTCCCCCCCCCCCCCCCAGAATTCTCGGTGGAGTGGTTTTCGAGGTGGTGAGTCGAGAGGTTTCAGGTCTAGAGATTGTGGTGCTGATGGTTGGTCTGGAGAGTTAGCAGGTGGTCAGTTTACGAGGCATTCTCTCCCTCGAGTTCACTACGGGGATGGGAGGAGTCGTAGCTTTGAGAAGGAGAGGAGGGACGGTCCACGAGCCTTCTTTCGTGGTTTTGGTCCTTCTCCAGGCAGCGAGGGTTGGTTTCCTCGGAGTGGTTACCGAGGTGGTGTTCGTGGTGGTAGTTTTGGTAGGAAAGATGGTTTGGTGTGTGCTAATCCCACTTTCGAGCAAATGGCTCGGCACTGGTTTTAGTCTTTTGGTACTAACCCTAGTGCTGAGTCGTTTGTTCGCTCACGTGCTTGTTTTTGAATTTCAGGTGGGTGACTTGAAGAACATTTGGTTGATTGACTCCGGTTGCTCGAGGCATATGACCGGAGACAGGGGGTGGTTCTCAAGTCTCGTCCCGGTGGTGACAAGGAGGTACATCACTTTTGGGGACAATGGGCGTGGGCGTGTGCTTTCATAAGGTGGGATCAAAGTGAGTGACAAGATCACTCTGAGGCGTGTTGCTCTTGTTCAATCGTTGGGGTACAATTTGCTTTCTGTGTCCCAGTTGTTGGATGAGGGCTTTGAGGTGTTGTTTCGGCCAGGTGGTTCTCGGATTTTGGACTCTCGAGGGGACCTTGTCTGTATGGTCGTTCCCGAGAGTCAGGTGTTTCGTGCTGATTTTTCTCAGTCTTCGGGTGTGGAGCGTTGTTTCTTGGCTTGTTCTTCGAGTGAGTTGTAGAAGTGGCATAGGAAGTTGGGTCACTTGAGCTTTGACCTTTTGTCTCGATTGAGTAAACTCAATTTCGTCCGAGGATTGCCACGGTTGAGGCTTGAGAAAGAGTTGGTTTGTGCGCCGTGTAGGCATGCCAAGATGGTAGCCTCTTCTCACCCGCCTCTCACCGATGTGATGACTGAGTGTCCATGCGAGCTGCTCCATATGGACCTTGTTGGCCCAGCTCGTGTGCGATCTGCGGGTGGGAAGTGGTATGTCCTTGTTGTGGTGGACGACTATTCTCAGTATGTGTGGGTGTTCTTTCTCGAGGATAAGGGGGAGACGTTTGGTTTTGTTCGAGATGTAGTCTTGAGGTTGAGGAACGAGAGGCACAGAGATGTCATACGAGCTATCCACAGTGATAATGGCTCGGAATTCAGAAACTCTCGTTTTGAAACCATTTGCCATGACTTGGGTCTTGAGCACCAGTTTTCGAGTCCGTATACGCCTCCCCAGAATGGTGTTGTGGAAAGGAAGAACAGGACCTTGTGTGAGATAACTCGGACGATACTTGATGAGCATAGGACTCCGAGGAGGTATTGGGCTGAGGCGGTGAATACCGCATGCTATGTGTCAAACAGGATCTACCTCAGAGTGCACAAGAAGAAAACATGCTATGAGTTGATGCATGGTCGCACACCCAAGGTGAGTCACTTCCATGTCTTTGGTTGCAAGTGTTTCTTTCTAAAGAAAGGCAAGAAGTTGGACAAGTTTGAGGCTAGGTCTGTCGATGGTATTTTCTTTGGTTATGCATCTCATTCTAGAGCATATCGTGTGCTCAATCTTGAAACTAACCAAATCGTGGAGACTTGCGAGGCAACCTTCGACGAGACACAACCACGTAGTCAGCTTGTCTTTGAGTGTGCAGGTGATGATGAGCTTGGCGAGGACATCTTTCAGGAGGAGGAGCATGAACATGGAGACAATGAAGATGGCGGTGCGGTGCCCCCGGCTGAACATGTACCCACTACTTCGACTATGGTGGTGGACGGACCCTCTCCTACACCTACGACAACAAATCAAGAACGAGGAGAAGCTGATGTTGAGGGGGAGGTAGCATCGAGGCAAGAACCTCCCCGGCGAGTACAAGTGGATCACCCAGCTTCGAGGATCATCGGCTACATGAATGAACGCACTACACGGTCGAGGGTTCGAAACAATTCTCATTTCGCTCATGCTGCATTTGTTGCTACTTTTGAGCCCAAAGACATTGGACACGCACTATCTGATCACAATTGGGTTAATTCGATGCATAGGAGTTGGAGAACTTTGAGAGGAATCAGGTTTGGGAGTTGGTTGACCCTCCCCCAGGGTGTAAGCCGATTGGTACAAAGTGGGTGTGGAAGAACAAAGAGGGAGAGAAAGGTGAGGTTGTGAGGAACAAGTCGAGGCTTGTTGCTCAGGGGTTCAGTCAGAAGGAGGGGATCGACTATGAGGAGACCTTTGCTCCTGTAGCCCGTTTGGAGGCGATTAGGATCCTTCTAGCCTTTTCCATGGCTAAAGGGTTCAAGTTGCACCAAATGGATGTGAAGAGTGCTTTTTTGAATGGTGTGTTGGAGGAAGAAGTGTATGTGAGGC
Organism: Cenchrus americanus; assembly: GCA_947561735.1. Classification (NCBI taxonomy): domain Eukaryota; kingdom Viridiplantae; phylum Streptophyta; class Magnoliopsida; order Poales; family Poaceae; genus Cenchrus; species Cenchrus americanus. The sequence goes on from OX387239.1 coordinate 132,097,610, forward strand.
AACCTCCGGGGTTTGAGAGTGAGAAGTACCCCCACCGGGTGTATAAGTTGAGGAAGGCGCTGTATGGGTTGAAGCAGGAGCCTAGAGCTTGGTATGGCAGGTTGACGGGGTTCTTGTTTGAGAGAGGTTTTGAGATGGGGAAGGTCGATCAGACCTTGTTTTTACTGAGGAAGGGCAGAGATATCCTGATTGTGCAGGTGTACGTGGATGATATTGTCTTTGGTGGCTCATCTAACTCTCTTCTTGCAACGTTTGCAGAGGATATGAGCAGGGAATTTGAGATGAGCATGATGGGCGAGTTGCAGTTCTTCCTCGGGCTACAAATCAAGCAATCAAAGGAAGGAACATTTGTGCACCAAGCTAAGTACACCAAGGATATTGTGCGGAAATTCAAGATGGAGGATTTCAAGGCTATGACGACGCCGATGAGTACGACTACAGCTCTTGATGAGGACGAGGAAGGTGAACACGTGGACCAGAAGGAGTACCGGAGCATGATCGGGTCACTCCTCTACTTGACGGCGACGAGGCCGGACATCCAGTTCTCGGTATGTCTGTGCGCTCGTTTTCAAGCGTCTCCGAGGACTTCGCATCGGCAAGCGGTGAAGCGAATTTTCAGGTACTTGTGTCACACTCCCGACTTCGGCCTTTGGTACTTCGCGTCCTCTTCTTTGGCGCTTCATGGTTTTTCAGACGCGGATTTTGCCGGGTGTCGGTTGGATAGGAAGTCCACTTCTGGGACTTGCCAGTTTTTGGGTTCTTCTTTGGTGTCTTGGTCTTCCCACAAGTAGTCGAGTGTTGCTCAATCCACTACCGAGGCAGAGTATGTTTCCGCTGCTAGTTGTTGCTCTCAGCTCCTTTGGATTTCATACACCATGAGTGACTTTGGTGAGGAGTATACCCATGTCCCACTTCAATGTGATAGCACCAGTGCCATAAGTGTTGCAAAGAACCCAGTGCTCCATTCCAAAACCAAGCACATAGAAGTGAGGTACCATTTTCTGAGAGACAATGTAGAGAAAGGAAAGATAGCTTTGATCCATGTACCCACACATGACCAACTAGCCGACATTTTCACCAAACCCCTAGATCAAGCAACTTTCACTCGTTTGCGGGGGGAACTTGGTGTGTGTTTGATTTCTTGAGTTGGGTGTGTGGGATCTTCTTTGTAGCATATATATAGTTTTCCTTTGTGCATTTCTTGCATTTGACATGGAATATGTAACATGATGTATAGGCATCCTTGTATCTTAGATTGCATGCATTTTGTATCATATGCATTGGATAGGAAAAGCTTCTCCTATATACATTGTTCACCATGGGGTGCTATATATGCCTTTGTGAGCTTGTTTGGTATGCATGGTTAGTTTGGCTTAGCTCTTGATGATCTTGATGAATAATCCATGGTTGATGGCTATGTTTTTGGAAAAATGTCACATATATGCTTTCTCATGTGTAAATGCCTTTATATGATCTTGACATGTTTTAGTGGCTTGGTTATGCTTAATTTGTGGTTGGATAGCTAGTTTATTGATCATATGGGGCCAAAGGCTCATTTGCCATCATAAATGTTTAGCGCTCTTGCTTTATCTTGTGGAGGGGCATAAGTTCCTTTTTGTCGCAAAGACATTTCATGTACCAATTATGAATCTAAAAATGAAATGTAAAATGCTTGGAAAATGTGCTCCCATGTCATATGTGCTGAAATTAATTTGCTTTGGGTGCTAAACCGTTGCATGATGTCTACCAATGAGAAGTCTCATACATAGAAGTAGGCACATGGCTCGGTGGCTTTGACATGACATGAGGTGCTTGTGGGTGTTTGTGATGGTCTTATGATTAGAATGGTCGTCCAATCATGAAGTTTGTGTGGCTTTGCCATTTTGATATGTTTTGTTCATGTTTAGGTTTTTGCTTATGAGAGAGTAACTTTTTGCAAAATTACTCAAATCCTTTTTAGCCTTGTCCAATGGTTGTGAAACTTGGTGATCATGTAGTTAAGGTCATTACGAACCTGTAGAGTATCTAGCTTGCTCGTTTGGACTTGTGTAGCCTCTTGTGATGAATTTTGTATATTTGAGAAGCTATATGTTGCAACTTTTCGCATTTTGCCTTGATTCATGCATTGTCAACAAGGGGGCGAAGTTTGTGCATGCTTTGGGAACCTGGTAGTGTTTGGAAGGTGTTCCAATTGGTTCGGGCAATTTTTGAGCAGTTTGGTGCAGGGCCGGTCTCTTGGGGCGGTCTAACCGCCCCCAGGCGGTCAGTTGTGGTGCAGGCGGTCTAACCGCCCTGTGAAGGCGGTCTAACCGCCCTGGGCTAAGTGAGCAGTTCTTTGTGCAGGCGGTCTAACCGCCCTGTGAAGGCGGTCTAACCGCCCTGGGCTAAGTGAGCAGTTCTTTGCTCTTTGCAGCATTCCCATGTTGCATTGCTGCATTGGTTCAGGGGGAGTGTGCTTTGGCTCAGGGGGAGCTTGCATATGTGCAGGGGGAGCTCTTTGTGGTGTTTGAGCTTTGGTTCGGTGGTTTGCGCTTTTTGTTTGAGCATGGTTTTGTCTCGGATGTGTCGAGTCGTTGCCCTTGCCTAAGGGGTCCGAGACTTGTCGTCTTCAAGTGATCTTGCTCTTCGCCTTTCTTTGGCTTTCGATCGCTTGTTGAGGTTTCTTTTTATTTGTTTCTTTTCTTTTTCTTTTCTCTTGTGTTACTTCATGTGGGTGTTGTCAATGCACTCATCAAGGGGGAGATTGAGGACCATGTGTGGTTCGAGGATCGGTGGATGGTCGCTTCCTTGTGTGATGAGTGATTGACAACGTTGTGTGGACTGATTCTTGGCTAAGTATTGCAGGTGCAGGTTGCGGCTTGACTCTTGTTGGTGCAGGTGAAGAACAAGCGCGAAAGGTCGTTGTCGGTGAGGCCTCCAGGTGTGGAGAAGACAAGTAGGCTTCGTTCGAGGGACCGGTGGCCGGCGGGGTCAAGTGCGGGCCGCATGGTGGCATGAACAAAGAAGATGAAGTCGTGGACGGTTTCTTGGTAGAGCCTCAAAACCAAGGTCGAGCCGGGACTACGTGGGAGCCGAGTCATGAGTGGAGATTGGCGGAGGCTACACCGAGTTCACGGGGTTTGCAGTGGTTCACCAAAAAACCACTGGGTTACTCGGTTGAGCCACAAAACCGAGGCCGAAGACTCGACGAGGAGGTGTGGCCACCCAGGCCGGTTCAACCGCCCAAGAGGGGCGGTCGGACCGCTTGGGCCGGTCAGATTGCCCGGGCCGGTCTAGCCGCCCAGGGGGGGCGGTCTGACCGCCCTGGTCGCTGGCGGCGAGATGCTTCGAAGCGGAGGACACGCGTCGGGATCGCAAGGCTTGCGTCGAGGCTAAGCAGGTTGTGGTCGCCGGTCATTCGTCCGATGAAGAAAATATGAAGACTTCCAACTTCGCCCTTGAGGGGCTTGTATCCCTAGTTTTAAGTAAGGGTAGTTTAGTCTTTTGGGTGCCTCCATATATACTCTTTGAGGGGATGGATGGAAACCAACTCTTGGAACCCTAGCTCATTCGTTTTTTCCATTTTCGTTCTCATTTTCCCCTAGTTTTTCCTAGGACTAGCTTGAGAGCTTCATGTGAGATCTGGAGAGAGGGATGGATGTTTGGGTGGCAAGCTAGACCTTGTACGAACCTTCATGGTATGTATAGATGGTTCGGCGTTGTTCCTCAAGGTTGAGAAGTGTTTTTCCCGTCCTTCTTTGTGGTGATTTTTGGAGCTCTTTGTTGGTGGTGTTTTGAGGACGATTTCTCGAGGTTTTTGGTGGGTGTCACGTATGAGGATCTTGTGCCTCTTTGGCTGGTGACTTTGCCCCCAAATCTCTCTTGAATCGGACTCGATTTGGTGGTTTTTCGAGTTGGGCGAGTTCTTGACCTAGAGAGGTGATTTCTTAGATTCCTCTTGATTGTGAGCGATTTGGGTCGATTCCTTTGAGGTAGAGATTTCCCAGGAGGTAACCCAGCTATTCCCGAAGTTTAGCTGCAATCCGTGGAGTGATTCGGGAGATCGGGCGCGAGGAAGTTGAGGTTTGACCCGCGGGTTGGTTTTCTGGAAGGGGCGGTCTAACCGCCTGGAGGGGGCGGTCTAACCGCCCTAGGTTTTCCAGGTCAAAGTTCTGTTTGGCCGGATTTTCCTCTGTGAGTTTGTTTGCCCTGATCAGAGGAGCGTCTGGGTGAAATTTCGGGTTGTTCTCGTGTTGTTTGCTAGGAGTTCCTGTTTGGAGTTCGTCGCTGGGTACAGGAGGTTAGACCGCCCCTGGTAGCCGGTCTAACCGCCCCTAGGCCCCTGGGTGAAGTTTTGGTTTTCGCCAAGATTTTCTGGTAGCTAGCATGGCCCTTACTAGAGATCTCTGTTGGTGAAACCGGGGTGTGTTTTGGTGCTCGGAAGAGGTGTTTCGGAGGGTTTCTTGGTTGCCTGGTGGAGGCGGTCTAACCGCCCCCCGTACCCGGTCTAACCGCCCCCCTCTGGACAGCCGGCTTTCGAGTTGTTTCCGCTGTCGTGGGTGCGTGTGTGTTGAGGTTGCTGGTAGTGTTTGTTCCTAGGACCAGTAGCACTCCAGTGGCTACGTGGTTTTGGCAAACGGAAGGTAGAAGTGCGGAGCGTGTGATTTTGGGGGTCCGACCGAGCGAGTTCATCTTGTCAGAGTTTCAATCTCCTTCGAGAAGAATTTTTATCGGCTCCCATTCACTCCCCCCATCTCTGGTCGCCTAATCGGTCCTTCACAATGATGTCGTGCCCACTTGTCAACAACAGCAGCCAAACTACGACACCTTTTCAATTTCCATTTATTATTTTATTACGACATGGCCAAGGCGCCATCTTCAACCTTCAACCCTCGAGCTCGTCGCCTCGCTCCTTCAACTTCAATCCTTGTCGCCAACTTCATCCCTCTTCAACTTCAATCCTCCTTGCCAACTTCATCCCTCGTCGCCGCCAACTTCAACCCTCGTCGCCATTCAAATTCCAAACCCCGTCACTGTGTTATTTCCTCCCTTCTCCTTGATGGCCGCCGCGGTGTGCTTGATGCTGCTGCTGCCAGATGAACTTCTCACCAAGATCATCATCCACTCCATCAAGGATGTGGCCATTTTCCAATTTCTGAACCTTCACAATAAAATCTGCGGCACCTTCCGGTGCATTTGCAACTCCAATGAGGTACTACTGCACGTGTCGCTGCGTGATCTTCGTGAGGCGTGCAAGAATCGGTACGTCAGGTCGTGCTTTGAGCGGCGCTTCCACGAGGCCAATCATCCAGAGACATTGTGCTTCGAGGGGATGGAGAGGTTGATGAGGCGGCGGAACCCCGATAAGGGTCTGAAGCTCATCGGAGATGCCGCTGCTGAAGACTCCGGTGCCAAGTACTTCTTAGCGATGCTGAAGTACCGTTGCAACCCGGTGGACCCCGAAACCATGGCACTGCTCCAGGAAATCAGCGGCGGCCCGTCGCCCCCTGATTGCAGGTGGAAGAACCCCAACCTGCGGCAGCTGCGCTACCTCGTCAAGCAGGATCTTGACAACATTGCGTGGTGGTACTGGCTTGATGATGGCGATGACGACGATATTCCGTTGCTGCCCGTCCAGAATCCCCACATATGCATTTGGGAAGCGGGATGTAGGCGCTACGGGCCGGATACCAAAGAGATCTTCCACTACTGCAGTGCTGAGTGTCGCATCTGTCATGAGTTCGACCTCTGGACGCGTAGCTTCAGCCGCCCCACCGTGGAGTACGCCGTCAGCAGGATGAACATCGGGATGTAGGAGCAAGCATCAATGAATTGAACATTATCTATCTTGAATGTAAATTATTAGATATTACTAAACTGAGATTTGATTTTATCGGGATGTCGGTTTTTAATCAGTTTTTGATAGATAATATTTGATTTGTCACGTTTTTTTGTGAGTCAAATCGAAAGTTGCGGTGGTCTCATTTGCCACCGACGAGGCCTGGGATGCCCTCTTGGGTGTCAAAACCACCGAAGTGGCCACGACGGCGGCGGCGGCGGGCGACAGTGCCCTCCGCTTCCTCTGTTCTATTCAAATGACTGTGGGGCCAGTTCTATTCAAATGAAGAACAGTTCTCATTTCTCCTTTTAATCTGCAATCAAATGTTGTAACAAGTATTTCTTTGTCGTTATTAGTCCAAACTTGATATTTTTTCTATTTTTTTCTAAAATCACCATCTATTCATTAATTTCATTGTTTAGTGTACATTCCGTTTGTTGAGTGATGTTTATATGCCTTATTTTGTTCTTTGTAAGTACAACATACAAATAATATTTGTTTTACACAACCATTAGTGATGGAACTTTACATCTCGTAAGCTTAAGGTGAACACAAGGTTTTGTTAAGTTTTCAAATGCATATGAGTTCGAACATGTTGCAAAGTGTGGAAAACTTCAATATATGTTCAAGGAACATTCTAGGAAACTATGTGAGAGATGTAGATATTTGTACACAAGTATATAATTCATTCATCGAAACCATTTGAAATTTTGAAGCCAAGTCTAGGTACCCAAATTATGTTGGCAAGTCAATTTGTAGATTTTTTCGAGCACACTAGATGTTAGTAGAATTATTACATCATTAACATGGGATGTAAAAACGGATTCTAAGAATCTTGAGCACACAAGTGTGACTATTGATATTTTATTCAAATACTAAATGTCCAAATACAAATTGTTCATATTTTTATGATTTTTTAGGTGCTGCTTTATGGGCTCTAATATTTTAGGTAAGCACGTTTCATTTGAAAGAAAATAGTGGCTGGCCCACACGTCAGCGTCAGCAGCCAAAATAAAAAGATAACCGCTGACCCAACTCCCAACAAAGGCGATCCGGGTTCACTAACCATCGTCGCCCATGACACTGGCCCACTCGTCAGCGTTAGTAGGCAAACCGTGCGCGGGCTGCTCAAAATTTCCCACCTATATTTACTATAGTGCCCATGAAATTCTAATTGCTGCACAGAGCCGTCAAGGGCACGCCAGTAGTTTGAATAAACACAGTTACGCGCGCCGTTCATATTCGGCTCCTCGCTAGACAGATCCACAACGCCCACATTCTCCATACCGTCGCCTCCACTCGCCCCACTCGCCTTCGCCGCTCTCTCCCCGCCGCAGCCCTGCTCTTCTCCAGCCCTACCGCTCCCTGCGTGACGGCGGTGACGAGGACGCGGTTACTGGCGTGCGGACGTACGTCCTGCCAACCTAAAGACAGTTGACGCAGATCCATCGACGTCGTCCCCGGCAACGACGACGAGCCCGCCGCCTCAGGCCATGAGCCACTGTGGATCCGGCCCCTCCGACCATCACGAGAACAACTACTTCATTCGCGACAGAGGTTAGTCCTGCTTGAACCCCTAATGCCCTCTCTCTCATCGGCCACCAAAATCGATCTGCTATATATTCATGTCAATGTGGATTAATTAATGAGACATGCCTTGATAGTTCATCTTTAATTGATTGACTATGGATTTGATGGATGGATTTTGTTGCCCCAAGTCCATGTGAATAAATTGTTGCTAACAGATGAAGTTATATGAACGGTTGAAATTCATTTTCATGTTCCAGGTGCTACAATTTTTGCACTGTAAATTCATGAAAAGCATCGAGGATTTTAGCATACTTTAATTGTGCTATGCTTTGAATGTACCAGATCGACAGTTATGCTTTAGACCTGTTAGCATATACTTTAATTCTGCTATGCTCAGATCGACAGTTATGCTTTGGACCTGTTAGCATATTTTAATTCTGATGGCCACATAATGTCATTGGGAATTACATCCCAGTGGTTTATAATGTAGTCCACCTAATCTGCTATATATTCATGTCAAGGTGGATTAGGGAGACATGCCTTAATAGTTCATCATCAATTGATTGACTGTGGATTTGATGGATGGATTTTGTTACTCCAAGTCTGTTTTGAATAAATTGTTGCTAACAGATGAAGTTATATGAAATGTTGAAATTCATTTTCATGTTCCTGGTGCTATAATTTTTGCATTGTAAATTCATGAAAAGCATAAAGGATGTTAGCATACTTTAATTCTTCTAGGCTTTGAATGTACTAGATCGACAATTATGCTTTGGACCTATTAGCATACTTTAATTCTGATGGCCACATAATGTCAGTGGGAATTGCATCGCGGTGGTTTATAAGGTAGTGATAACTAGATTGTCTTATGCTTTGTTGTGAGTGTTAATTGTTTCACTATTGTCATATATATTGTTATTGTTGGTGTCATGATGTGTTGTGAGTGTTGTTTCACTACTGTCATATATAATGTCATGACCATTGCTTTATCCTCTTGTTGCATGTACATATGGAACACACAATCAATCGCTGCTCAAGTTGGACAAGGAATTAGTTGAAGGAATTTATTCTCTGCTTTGATATATAAGCATATTGTTGTGTCCCTGTCAAAATGGTTAGCACCTATCCCTTTATGCTAACTAAGTAAAATATGAACTGTGTGTGTCTATGCTGACCATGCAGGGCCTGTATTAAATCTCTTAGTGTTTCTAATTGGTATGGCTGACCATGCAGAGCCTTTGGTACAGTATTTTTTGTTCACAAAAAATCAATCTCTTAGTGTTTCTAATTGGTATTGCTGATCATGCAGGACCTTTGGTGACGCACAGGACATAGTGACGAAAGGAAAGAAAAAAAGGCAAAAGGCCACACTCAAGCACAAAACAAATCTCGCTGTAAGACCGAGGTTTTTTATGGTCTCTTCTTACCTGTTTGGTACTGCATTAACTTGTCATTTTGGTACCTCGATGCAGTGTGCTCAGCAGCCACGGGGGTCCTCTTTGTGTGGATTCCATGTGGCATTCCATATGTTAAGACTACTCGATGACATACCTGACATCAAGAAAACTGCTGTAAGTAGATAATAATGCTCAACCTTGTCTCTGCTCATATTATCCATCTGATTTTAGAAAATGATTTCTACTTGTATTCTCATAAATGATTGTATTTTGCAGGATTTCAAACCTCCTTTAGATGTTTCCATAGAAGATGTAAAGCGTGTCCGGGAGATGTTGTGCGAGTACATTCTTAAGGAGACCATCGACCGAAAGGGCAACTTCTACAGTGGTGCACCGTGAGTTTATTGTGACCAGAAACTTGAATCTTCAGTCTTCTTTAGTCAGGTGTTGTTGCCTCAGAAATCTGCTTGGCTTGCTTGGTTGGGGCGTCAAATACTGCCTGGTTTAGGCAGTTTTCTCATGACTCCATCCAAACAAGCCCTGATGAGAGTAACTTGAAACTTGATGTGATCCTAGCTTGTCTATAAATGTGATCTTGCTTTGCCTATATCTGTGATGTGAGAATGTGTTTGTGATGTCTCCTTGCCGTGGTGGTCGCCAAATCTCGGCCGGTTCCAGGATGCGACCAAAGAACGGCGTGTTACTGTAGGGGTGGCCGCCGTATCTGTAACCTGCGTTAATTAAAGCTCGTTACAAACATTGATCAGTGAGTAACGGGCTTCATTCGTAAAGCCCGTTACAAAAATGCCCACAATATAACGGGCAGTGTAAAAACCCGTTACCAGTCCTGACCGGTGGGCCCCAGGACCTGGCTGTTCATCGAGATATAGGAGACGCAGGTTGAAAGCAAGCGTCTCCTTTAATAGAGAGAAATCAGACGTGTGTAGAAACAGATGCATCTCATTTCGTCGAGACAATGGAGACACCGGTTCACAGAATGCGTCTCTGAGGTTAATTTCATAGTAATGGGCTCTATTTCATGCCCGTTACCAAAGTTCCATGTGGGCCTAGAGAAACAGCCATTTCACGTGACCGGTGACTAGTTGTGGTAACAGACGTTGTTTGATGCCCGTTACGAATCCTATATGTACTGAGACGCGCGTGAAATAGACGTGTCTCAGTTCGTCAAGATAGTGGAGACGCAGGTGAACATCAAGCATCTCTGATATTGAGCTTCTGTAACGGGCTTTGCTTTAGTGCCCGTTACGAAAGTTCCCTATGGGCCCAGAGAAACAACCATTTCACGTGACCGGTGGCTAGTTGTGGTAACGGTCGTTGTTTAATGTCCGTTACGAATATGTCTTATCAGTAACGGGCATCTGCCCGTTACCTTTCTTGGCTTATTTATAACACTTGATTGGTAACGGGCGCATTGCCCGTTACCAAAAGCGATCTACGCCCGTTACCAAAGCCAATTTTTCACATAGTGACACGTCCACATACTGCAGAGCATGGTTCATAGAAATCTTCTGCCCAACATCACAAGCAGAGTCGATAAGCTCACTAACAACACCCAGGAGAGATGCCATTTCAAGAGAGAGTTTGTCAATGACCAGTGACAGTTGATATTCCCTAAAGGGTTTTCCAAGAAAAAATGCCTCTCATGCCTAAAAGAAGCCAATGTCTACATCAAAGAGATTCTAAAAAATGGAGAAACTATGGAAAACCCCGGACAAAAGGATGAGTCTTATAGGGATGTAAGACGCAAAGGCCAAAGAGTGCCACATGATGAACAGTCCTGAGAAGGTGTCAGATGACTTGTTACTTTGATGGGATGACACTATCAATGGAAACAATGGAGGTCAATCGTTTCAACCATGTGAAAAGCACAGTGGAGGAGGGTCAATCCACGATTGACAACGGGTTAAGAGTCAGTTTTTAGAAGAGTTTGACTCATGCGTGAGTCTTTTTCTATTTTTAGTAGTGTTCGTTTTCTTTAGATGCAAGTAAATAGTGCCGTAATCAGCTAGGAGTAGGGTTGTCCTCAAGACAAAAAAACGACCCTACGTGGTTGGAAAAAAGTGTACACACCAATATCAAACAAACCGCCTCCAGGCAAACCCTTGAAAATTTACAGCATCTACTTTACAAGATCTACTTTTCGGCGACTTCGCCATTGCATTTTTTTCTGTTTTCTACAACATCGTCCTTCAAGTTCATCAGGCTGCATCGATCGATCTTCAACAAGCTTGTGAGTACCGTTTTACAGAATAATCCTTGGCTTTAACCTCCGGGCTCATCGCTGAGGTTTCATCTAGTTCTTTATTCATCCCTTACTGATTTTAGCTAGATTTGCAAGTTTTCATACCATTTTTTTTGTAGTTTTAGCTTTTATCATCAATTTACCCCACTCGATCTAGATCTTATCAGCTTCTAACACTATAGCCGATTTCGATCTGTTCGAGTATTGACGTCACGATCGACTGATCCAGCCGATCTATCTACTTACCAGCGCCTCGGTCACTCTCGAGCCGGCCGATCCCGCTCTTTCATATCGACTGATTGGCTGGTACACGTGTTGGCATCAGTTCTCTAGACGATCCCTAATATCTTTTCCATTGTCAATCAACAGGCCAGAGTCGCTGGATGCCTCGCAACAGACTGGGGAGTCACGTGTGTCGCGCGCGGAGGTGACGTCCTATTTTCGCGTCAACACCCCGCACTAGAATGCAAATTTGCCTCTCGACCCTCCCCCACCCGTCTCCTTCCCGCCAACCGGGGGCACGAGCTTGAGGCGTGCCCGCGGGGGGACGGTGAGGCGCTACTACGGTGGGGCGCGACCGGACTACGGCGAAACAACACCATGGCTTACCAGTGGGGTCGAGCTCCTCTATGGCTGATGTCGAGCTCCCATGGCTAGGCTCCATGGCCGGTGGGGAAGACGATGTTGCCGGAAGGGCTCCTCCATGGCACTCCGTCAGCGCGGGGAGGTCGCGTCCGCACCGTCGGTGGAGGTCCGCACCCGCCCTACTCATCGGTTCGCGCCGCCGTGCTCACCGTTCCGCGTCGCACTACTCACCGGTCCGCGCCCGTTGGGGCTGGCTTGGATCTCGTCATTGGGGAGAGGGCTCCTCCTCGCCAGTGGTCGCTGGATCCGGGTAGGGAGGGGTCGCGCGGAGAGAGGGATGGGCAGTGCCGGCGTACGGAAGGAGAGAGGGATGGGAGCGAGCAAACGAGTCTCCGTTTTTTTGCTTGTGATGTTGGAGAACTCGATTTTTTGGGTGTGGTAGCTTTTGCTGTGTAGTACCCAAACTTCAGAATGGGTCTCCAATTTGTGTGTTTGTTGTTGGAGGCAGTATTAGGCTGGTCGCACCGCGGGCCTGAAAGAGTGACGGAATCACATATTTGCCAGTCGAAGAGCTGCAGCGCTAATATGGGAAGCCATCGGTATGCTCCAGGTCTGCATGCCCGACGTTTTTGCACTACGCCTCTATCCTCTCTCCCCGCACGCCCAACAGTCCAGCACCGTCTATTGCCGCGCTCTCATCGCCGCGGGAGGGGGTGACCGCTGTCGGGAGGAAGGAGGGAGGAGCAAGTGGCGGCCCGAGACCCGCCACCGACCGCGGGAGGGGAGGAGGGTGCCGCAGCCGGCGTCGAGGACGATGAGCTCGAGGAAGCCGCCGCGCCGCCCGCTCGATTCCCCATCCACCGACCTTGACCCCGTCGCTGCCGAGGAAAGGAGAGGAGGAGAAGGACTCCGCCGCTGTTGGGGAAAGGAGAAGGATCTTGGGGGTTGGGCGGCTCAACGGAAGGGGGCTGGGAGGAAGGAGCTCGCGACGGGGAGGAAGGGGTCGCGGCTATCGTGCGCGACGGCGGCGACTTTAGCGAGCCGGCGGCGGGAAGCAGAGAGGAGGCCGGGTGTTGGTGCCGATGTGGACAGAGGCGGTGTGGCTGCGGAGAGAAACGAGAGTGAACTCCGCACATGTAGAGGTGCATTTCGAGGTCCAGCGATGCGACAAGTCTAAGACTGGTCGCACTGGGGTGCGCTAAAGGAACGCTACGGGACCAGGGTTTTTTTTACTGCTGGGTACCGCGCGGTATACCGCGCGGTATACCGCGGTTACCGCCGTTACCGCTGGGGTACGGTAACGGTACCCAGCGGTAGAAACCCCCCCAAATTCAAATTTGAATTTAAATTCAAAAATTTGAAAAAATCAATAAAAATCACCAAAAAATAGTTCATGATTTGTAGAGTCTTATGGTGTCGAATGTTTTCAAATTTGAGCGCATTTGGTATTTATTTGGAGCTTTAGAAGTTGAAACAAAAAAGAAAAAGAAAAAACAATGGCCGGCCCGTTAAGGCCCATGAAGCCCAACTGAGGGTTTAACCCTACCTAGCCCCAACTGAGTGCCCCCGCAGCCTCCCAGACTCCTCAGCACCCCCGACCGCAACCCTCCCCTTCGCGTCCGCCGCCGCATCGCCGTTACCGCGCGCCGCCGGCGGCCACCGCGACCCGGCCGCGGCCACCGCGCGTAGCGAGCGCGCGCGCCGCGGCGGATCCACGCCCCACCGCGCGGGCGGCGCGGTTAGCCGCGCGGTAAGCGCGGTATACCACGGCGACGCTTCGGTATACCGCGGTTAGGTATGTTTTTTTGCTTTTGAGTACATTAAGGCTTTAGGAATTGTGGTGGTGGTGGTGGAATTCGTTTCACAGGTATACATATCTACATTTACACACACGTATAATGTTTCTAACTATATGTGCTAATTATGATCCATGGTTTGGTTGACTGCAGGGGAGACTGAATTCACACATGCTACTCAGGATCGCGACCATGGCGCACCAGAGTCGCAGAGGAGAACGGTTGGAGCGTCACAATACGACCCGCCGTACTCTTCTTCCTCCCACACCGATACCTCGCAGTCGCGTTCTTTTTATCCCATTCCGGACATCAACGCGCAGCCACAGACGACATGGGTGTATGAATGGGAAGACCCTGATTTTTACAACTTGTTAGTCGGTGAGTGGCAGACGACAACGGCGTGGACGGGCCTAACTTGGCAACAGTACAAGGGTGAGTTGCTTAGGACGAGAGGCTTGAATGTCATGTCCATCGCCGAGTTCCACTCCGCGACCCAGTTAGGGATCTTTCCTTTCTACCATTGAACTTGTGTTGTATGAACTATTTGTATGAATTATTTGTATGAACTATTTGTGTTTGAACTTGTATTTGAACTATTTGTGTTTGAACTATCAACTCACTTATGCACGGCTAGTATTATTGTGTTTGGTGTAGTATTTCTATGTATAACTATAAATCATTGATCGGGGGTGCTATTTAACACTAATTTGTGCCAACACCATGCCAAAATTTTCATTTATTCGAAGCCGGGAGGTCTTTTTTTTCCAGCGGTATAAATAGTTTATACCGCGGTAAAAATAGTTTATACCGCGGTATACCGTTCAAACCGTTTGAACTAGCGGTAAGAATCGGTTTTGGTTTGAAATTTGAATTCGAGCGGTATACCGCGGTATACCGCGGTAGATACCGTTACCGCCGGGTACCGGTAAAAAGTCTAACGGTCGGTAAAAAAAACCATGTACGGGACGATCCCGTACGCGTTTCGCGTTTTCACGCCCGCACGGCGGGCGCTACGCGCGACGGGACGTCCCGTTCCGAGCCAGGACGCGCGGAAACAAAAAGTCAAAAACACGTAAAAAAAACCCTGTACGGGACGATCCCGTACGCGTTTCGCGTTTTCACGCCCGCACCGGCGTGCGCTACGCGCGACGGGACGTCCCGTTCCGAGCCAGGACGCGCGGAAACAAAAAGTCAAAAACACCGGAAGCCCCCGTCCCCGGACAAATCCCACACAACGAGAACGGAAGAAGGCAGTGGTCCCCACAAACAAAAAAACCCACACATCACGCCGCCGCCGATGGAGGCCTACGCCGCCGGCGCGCGCGACTGCCAGGCCATTCGCTTCCTTTGCCCCAAGAGATCCCTACTCTCCCCACCCTCCCCTCTCCGCTGGCTGATCGGTGCACCTCGCGTCCTCCCTCCTTTCACCGTCGCCGCCGTCCTGCGCCCCCTTCACGGCGACCACGCCGCCCCCGATCTCGCCAGGGAAGCAGGCAAGTCTCTCACCCACCGGCCCGCCCAAGCTCTCCTGGTCTTACCTGGGGGCCTGACGGTCTCCGAAATGCTGTGCCTCCCGCAGACGAAATCCGGGTGTTGCTGCCTCGTGGGTTCGACATCGTCGGGGCGCTGCTCGTGGGTGGCGAGGGATCCCATGCAGACGCGGCTCATGCTCTGGAGCTGGCTTGTGCGCTGAGAGAGCGGCTGCTCGGCGTGGCGGTGAGCCATGTCATGGTCGGTGGTAGCATGGATGCCACATCCGGGAAGATTCGGTTTGTTGCCTCTGAGAGCAGCGGGACAGATGCGGTGGAAGGGTTGGATGTTGTGTGGGAGGATGAGCAAGGGAGGTTGTTGTGGGAGAAGGGTTGCCTTCTGCACTGTGAACTGCCGCTAAAGCTGCCACTCTATGTTCCGGCGGATGAGATTTCTGGTAAATGCTTCAAATTTATATATCTATTAGCCTGTTACAGTACAAAATTGATGAGCAGAAGTAGAATCCAACATATGCTTTTCCCTGTTATCTATTAGATGAAGTTGAGTGCTGTGTGTTCCTTTTGTTGTGCATCAATAGTCTGCTGATGGATCATCCAATCCTGTTATTTCAGATCAATATATCGTATTTATCTCATCATAATATTTGCATATAAAAATCATTCTTCTTTACAAATTTGACTATCATGATATGATGTGTCCTGACATCTATTTGAAGTATTTGGAGTGCTGCGTATTCCTTTTTTTAGATTCATGTTAATATACTGCTTCTACCTTAGTGTGTGCCTAGAAACAATCATTCTTCTTAACAATTCTCAGTTCTCTACTCAGTGACTTATAATATGTATAGCCAAATTATTGGTTGGATAAGGGGCCAAGTTGCTACATCTTGCATAGTTGTAGGGTCTTCCATGTATCAATAATGTGTCTTGACTTGTACGCCAAGCTTGGAGTCATCTTCAGGGCCCCGGACAAGGTCTGCTGGGCCTACTGACAGGACGGCAGGTTGTCTGACAGGCTGGACCCATTGTCGGGGACGGCTGAGACCCTGGTTGGTGGGGACCCAAGCTCCATCTCTCAGGAAACCACTGCAGTGAGACTATTAGAGTGCCCTGTGCATTGCTATATATCTTAATTCTTCAATTATACAGAAACTAAATTCTAAAACCAAACAATCTGCTTCTGTTATTCTAACTATGTACATGAATGGGTAACTGAAAATAAATTTTTGGATCATTTTTAAGTCAAAGCTGAAGTGAAAATCAAATTTATCTCATTATAAAATGGCATCTACGGCATGGGAACCTATTTATATAAAAAACTACACCAACCTAGAGTAACTTGATTGCTTTATATTAAAATGAAAAGGACGTGACTAGAGGGAGAGGCCTCTCCTTTTAGTGCTAGGTGGAGAGCCCCCTTATTTGGCATCTATTCCATTTATGGTAAGAACCCCATGTGCATGCCGAGCCAAGGGGTTCCAGACTTCCAGCTACTGCGCGCAAAAAATAGGTGACTGAGGTAACCTTGGGAAAATTTTGGAGCAAAAGAAAATACATGAAGCAAAAAATGTAGCCTATCACAAAAGAAGTAATAAAAAATCTCATACAAAAGATAAAATTGCCCAGGTGACTAGCAAAACGCTGGATGCACCCCCTGCATTTGTTCCAGCTCTGAAGCAGCACACATCATTGCCATCCACTGCCGTCGTTCGAGCGACAGAAACAAATGCAGGATCACCCAGCCATGAATTAAAAAGAAAAAACAAATCAGCTGAAACGTTGACACATGGAGCACATTAAAGGGAGATCACACATGTCTAGTTCTACATCCTTCTCATCTCAAACACAAACACAATTTTAGAAATGTAAACATCCAATAGCCGATCTCTCAGATTGGTATTGCAAAAAAAGTTACATTCATAAGCATTACGAGTGGATCATAATCATATATCATGTAACTTGAATCTTGTTTTTGACTGTCCACAAACAAAAACAATGTTTTTGGTTGCTTAAACATGAAGTTCTTGCATCCTCTGGTGAAGAAAAGACTAACATTTAAACAGGTAAAAAATTTAATCTAATTCATTAGCACATAGTTCATCTATATGTTAGCAGCTAAAAAAGGGGGGTGACATTGAGTTTAACAGTTAAAAAAGAGCATGAATACGTATTTTTAGTCACCTAACTAGTTCAACTAGCTATTTGTTTTTCTTTAGATTCCGTTAGCATTAGAAGCTAGCTAGGCTATTAACTGGATGTACATATATCTTGTGTGAAAAAAACTAATTATGAGCTACTTCCTTCAGAGTTACTTCCTGCTAATGAGTTACATCCTCGTTATGAGTTACTTCCTCCTAAGTTACATCCTCATAAGTTATTTCCTTGTGTTGTACTTCATGTCAGTGCATGCTCGGACAACACGGTACAATGCAGCAAACTGTTGGCATAGGGAGACTTATCTAGTGAAGAATTAGATGGTGAAGACAGATTCATTCTTAGTTCTTAAGAAGTAATCTGTTCACTAGCTGATCCGTTTTCATTGAGCTCGATGGTTTATGAGTCATGGCAGGAAGCTAACAGTTGTAACAAGTAAAGCACATAGCAGTTGTTTAAGACAATCAACTATGTTGACATGTGTGCAAAAAGTTTGTAAAGATTGCAAAAGAGGCAAGCATGGATGAGAAAGCAACAGGAACCATGAGGAAAGCACATGGACGAGATGGAAGCTAAGATTAGAGCATTAAAGGCACAACTGATATTAGGAACCACAAGAACTCTAAAAAGAAGAAACCCTAAGATTAGAGCATTAAAGGCACAACTGATATTAGGAACCACAAGAACTCTAAAAAGAAGAAACCTGTTGCAGCTCAATACACACTTAAAAATACTTTAGGAAGGAATGGCCCTCCAGTATCTAAAGAAAAGGGGTGACCCCATTTTAACAAGAACAAAGTCGTGCTTCTGTCTAAAAGGGGCACATTTTAACAAGAACAAAGTCGTGCTTCTGTCTAAAAGGGGCACAAAGAAGATAAAGTTTGGAGTTTGTGTGGAGTCATACAAGGTTGACAACAGGATGCGTAAGGAAGAGAATGAAGAAAGCATGTCTCCCAGGGAAAAGCATAGGCAGTGCATGTAAAAAATTTAGAAAACATATAAGCGGCTAATTATGTATAATCTACAAAAATACTTAGTTTCTTTCTACATCATTCAAACTGTAAACAAGTTACTTCCGATATGATTCAAATGCATGCCTAGCTACTATATACAATATTCAAAATAAAATCAAGTTACTTCCAATATGATTCAGATGCATGCATAGTTACTTCCTGAATATTCATATTAGCACCTTAGTTACTTTCTAAAACACTCAAAATAAAATGAAGTTACTTCGGATATGATTCATATGCATGCCTAGGTACTTGCTGAATGTTCAGATAAGAGGAGCTACTGATATGGACTAAATAATAATGCAAAATGAATAAATGGTAGACATGTGCTACATGTAAGAGATGATGAGTTGCATCCTTCGACATAGTTAAAATATGGAGAACCAGATGAAGAAGAATGAAAGATAATGGAAAAAAAATTCATATTGGATTTATTAACATTTATGTAAGATGTAGAAGTAAATTGTGCTTTAAGCATGTGTTGAATATGCTTATATAAAGATGACAACATTACCATGTGTTATATTCACCTGAAATAAAATTTTAGAACTAGTTACTTATTGTAACATTGAATATATGGTAAGTTACTTAGTATGAAATATGAAAACAGAGTTAATTACTTCTTATGAGACTGTATATTACTTCCTATTGTAAGTTGAGCAGATCACCAGACATAAAGTATAATCCAATAAAGTATCATAAGAATACGGGCGGAACATGAGCACACCGGATAACTGAGGCAATTTTAAGTTTCCAAGCAACTTACGAGGGACCAAAAACAACACAATTGCAAATATTACCACATTTGTACATACCGATAATGAAATAACATCGTCAAATAAATATCATCTTTATCATTGCCATAAATATTATCAAGTAAGATATCAGATTTGTTGCTGAAAAAGATCTCGGATGCAGAAAAAAGGATCCAAAAGAACTTTAAGAAACATATCATTCAGTTAGAAAGAAACTTAAAAAATCAAGAATACTAGAAGTATCTTATTAATGCTAGAAACTCAAAAGGAAAAGCATGTGCAACATTTTTCCAGGGACGAAAAAAGATAGGAAACAGAACCTCAAAATAAATCTAGCAATCTATATACAAAAAATACTAGAAAGATGGCAATGCTAAAAGTTGAATGACAAAAACTTGGGTTCATATTCGCTTAACTAAAGTTGATATAAACACTGTAAGTAGACCACTCACCACACAAGTGCAGAGCCTTTTCTACTTTCATTTCAAGACCATCTTACTGTCTCTGTCGCAGTACTAATACCAAGTATGCTAATTCTTTGGTTTGTAACTAGAAAATCATGAGCAAGACAAGGCAAGTAACTTGTGCAATCATTTTTTTAGAATTTTCATGGAAAGTGCTATGCTTAATACACTAGCACAACAGTTACTTCCGATATGATTCACATACATGTCTAGTTACTTACTTAATGTTCAGATCATCATCTAGTTACTTTCTACAGCATGCAAATAGAAATCAAGTTACTTTCGATATGATTCAGATGCATGTTTAGTTACTTCCAAAACATTCAGATCAACACCTTAGTTATTTTCTACAACAATCAAACAGAAACCAAGTTACTTTTGATGGGACTCAAATGCATGCATAGTTACTTCCTAAATGTTCAGATCAGGAGCAGCTGTTGATTTAGGTTAAATAATAATGCAAATGAACAAATTGCAGACATACGCTACATGCAAAAAGCATTGAGTTGCATCCTTATACACGGTTAAAATATAAATAGAAAGATGGAAAAGAATAAAAGCTAGACAATAATGTAAGACACAGAAGTAAGTGGTGTTAAACATGTGTTGAATATGCTTGCATAAAGGAACCTGTATCTACAGCTTTGAGAAAGGATCCACACGAGACATGGATCGGCGAAGCACCGCGTGATGCCTCCCTTGAGAATCCACCGAGCGACACCTGCACCCCGAAAGTTGTACATCTCGACTGCCCACCGGGATCAGAAATGTGATTATTTTTTTGAAGACATAGATATCTAGTTATTTTATGTGACTGGATATTTGGTAAGTTACATCCTACGTGAGTACAATACAGAATTGATTACTTCTTGTGTCATTGATAAATACTTAGATACTTTATGTGTAATACAAATACAAAATTAGTTACTTTCATGAGAATTATGTGAAATAGCAAAAACTAGATCACTCACAAAAAACTGAAGCTACCGCTAGCAATATTTATTTAAGTTTTGTAACTTAAGATAAGACAAACTAATTGATTGGGAGAGGTAAACTAATTGTGATATATTTGTTGAAATGTGACGAACACTAGTTGTTGAGAATACTATTTGAATGCTGCAATTATAAAAAATAGAGGAACATTGAATGACACCAAGTTACTTCCTTTGATGGTAAAAATGTAGACAAGTTATTTCAAAGGTGGAATGAATGATTCCAAGTTACTTCTACATTTGATATAACATACTCAATAAAAAGCTCAGGAAATGGTTTAAAAACGAAAAGAGAAAATAGCGAGGCAGAGAACTTACAACAATTCTTGATGAGAGAACAAGTCTTCCTTTTGCCTTATGATTTTCTCTGAAGATGTGAAACATACAATACAATATTTCATTAGACATATGCCCTTTTGGCATTCGAACAGGGCAAAGCTTCCACGATCCACCATTATATTACTTTATAGATGAGCACTTGATCCTGATATTAGCCATGTCAGATAAGCCAATCTGTAGCATGGTTTTGCCATCCCAATTTTCAATGTACTTGAATATGTAGGAGCCGCAGTCATATCTGCCAAAAAAAACAAAGGAAAAATACTGATGGGGTTACTTAATGTGGTGTGAAAAAATAGAAAGTAGTGAGAAAAGGTGCATGTGGCCATGTTGAGCAAAAAACAGGTACAAATTGTGAAAATAAGGTACCTCTTAAGTCCTAACTGTTTGAAATGAGGGGCTACTTGCTTCCAACATGAGGACACCAAAGTTTAATTATTTCCTACATGTTTCAGTTCAAAGCATGGTTACTTCCTACATCAGGTGAATAAACAATTAGTTACTTTCTAGGAGAGATTGCATGTTACTTCTTGCAGTAAGGAAAAGAAAGAATGGACAATGTTATTTAATTAGTTGAGGAACTACTACATATACTGGAGTCATATATATTATCTATGGAGTTACCCCTATAATGGAACTACACTTGCATAGTTCGTATCATGGTGAAGACTGAAAAGCTACAATATATCATACAACAAAACATATTTAAATATTCATAAACATCACACCATTTGGTACTATTCAACTGATGATTCCATTGAGCTGACGGAAAGGGAGCAATCTGATTGATTACAGTTAAGATGAAAAAAATCATTGATTGAACAGAAACCTATGCCTTTCACATTTCCATGCAGATCTAGAGACCTAACCCTTTGGAAAGAAAAACATAGCAAATGGCAATCACTTGTGACTAACACAGTTTTGATAAAATTCACAAAGAACAGAGGCGATCAAATATGCGAATCACAACTGAGTGCCTCCTTCCAGAAAAAGGCTTCAAGACATTCACATTTAACAACAAGAGCTAGTGCTAGTAACTAGTAGTGTCAGTACATCAAGCTAGAGGCCTGAATATCATTATCTTACTTGCAAATGAGAACTAGATATACGAGTAATGCAAGAAGGTCAGAAATTGATTAGTGACTAGAAGCACCAAGGGCTGCAGCAACTAACCTGAATCACCATGATAGGATCTGATAGTAGCTTGATAGGGTAATCAAGTCTGCCTCTCCTCACCGAATCTGGAGAGCTCCTGGGCTAATCCCAAATCAATCTTGCCAAATTGTGTCCTACCTCGAACCATCTATGTACCGCTGCCGCCAAAGCCTCCGTCAAATGGGTTCCACCACAGGGCAAGGTGCAGGATCTGGAGGAGGCAGGCGTGGTGCTGCTTGGCCAGCAGGGCACCACCACCTTTGTGCCGCGCCCCAGCGGGGGGGGGGGGGGGGGGGGTCCGTGCCCTGCAGCACAAGGCCGAGCCCTAGGCCCAGATGCGCCATTGGGTGGGGAGATCGGTGCTGCCGCAGTGGAGGCCACTGCGGCAGCGAGGTCACTCTTTTTTTGCGGTGGGGAAAGGGAAAGGGGGCTGGGGCTGGGGACTGCTTGGGTCAAACTAAATAGAAGGTGAAGGGCACGCAAAGCATCAGATGAAAACAAATGACGATGGAGAGGGTTCTTGTGGTAAGCTTAAATGGAGAGCCCTCTCCCTTTACCTTTTACGAAATGAAAATAGGCAACGAAATTTGCCTCAATGAGGACTTGAACCTGGGTAGTCATGTACATCCACACTCTCAACTGAGCTAGGCTCATCTTCCTTGGGGACCTATTTATCATGTATCTTTGTTACAAATTTGAATTTTTTATATAAAATTTGCATGTGTGTTCAATCTTATATTCACAGAAGACCCTCTAGAAGTGAAGGTGGAAGAACATATCACTGCCACTGTCACCAATTTAATTTTTCAAAGTAGTAACTTGTAAAGAATAAAAAGGTTTGACTGCATAGTCATGTCTGTCTGTACTAGTTTATTTTATGGAATCTGTTTTCCTGTTTTCATTATAAAACAATTGTATTGGATATAGGTGAATAGTAAACCATCTGCTTCTGAAGGTAATGATATAATTTTTGTAATATGTGATACTTTTCTTTCAGGCATTGAAGAAAGGTTTTCTTCACTCATTGATTTGACAACTGCTAAACTCAGAGATCCTCATGTTTCGTTCCTAGTAGAGGGGCCAATTACATCTAATGAATCACATCATTCTGTCATCTTACATGGTGATGCTGTAAGTTCTGATTCTCATCTACCTGGAAACTCAAGACCGAAAGAAAACACAAGTATTGTATCTTGTTCAGAATTCTTCCCACAAAAGATGTACAACTTCTCACTGGCAAAAGAGGTAAGCTGATACTCAACCAATCTTGTTCCTTGTTTTGTAATGTTCTTTTTGAGGAGTGTGGTAGTTTTGAATTGGCTTCCTTATCTCTCTTGTACGGGCATCAAAATAATTTCTGCAGTGTCTGTTACACTTACATCTTTCATGAAGATCTGTTTCAAATTGTCCTAAGGGAGCAATGTTGTGTGTAACTTCGAAATATATGAAGGCAGCTGCCAAATATAATGGATCATGTAGAGTGCTATCTCCAGTTCTCCACGCATACTTCTGTATCACATGACATCTTGGGTCACAATTTTCTAAAATTTTGTTTGCTAGAATGCAGATGCAATCAAAATAACTGTCCTGTCCAATCAATCAGTATGTAGCGTGAAGCCTGGCACCACACCTGTGGTAGAGTATTTTCCAGGTAATTAGTTTCCTGGTGTTCAAAGTCTGCTTATCAAAGTTGACTTTTCACTTTAATACCCTATGTATCACCAGCAGATATGGTTTTCTTTCTTAGCAAAAATTACTTAGCAGAAAGTTCACATCCATTTTCCCTTGACCCACCTTACTTTTTTAACCGTTTTGAATTACTTCAAGTGGTAATTTGTGCCCGTGTGTTACTGAAAAATATCTTCTCTTTTTTCAGCCCCAGCACCTGCCAGGTTAAGAGTACTCAACTTGAAGCTTGATATACTATGCTACTCGTCAATACATTCCCCCGTGTCGTTTGCTGTATCTGAACTTGTTATCCCAGGCTTAGCTGATCAAATGAGTGCAATGAAGAAGATTATCGCATCTGAGATAGCTCAACAAGCACAGGTATGTGATTTGCTTAATCTGATAATTTCCCTTACTTAAGCAGCATGTGCAGCATAGAGCATAGATATCTGTGAAGAACCATGCCACAGCTGCAGATTACTTGAAGTCTATAAAAAACACAAGATCTTACGATGATACTGATGAAAGTTTATGCATGTTTTTGAGTTTAAATAGTTTGTAACCTAAAACAAGGTGTGGGCAAGCCCTTCATTTTAATAAAGCGGTTTTTGGGGATTAGATATTTGAAGTAGTTCTTGTGTCCTTTTTAATGAAAGAAGATTTTAATGATAACAGTCACTTATAAGCAGCTGCCCCAGTACCCTGTACATAAATCGATGAGGAACATGATTTTTTCTTTTAATGAAAGAAGATTTTAATTATAAGTGACAAGAATAGCATATATGGCAGCTAACCAAATTAGGAAATGTAGAAAGCTGTGGGACTGGTGCATAACATCAATTCTGCACCTGCAAATACCAAGCAGCAATGCCATGCTGAAATGTAGACTATGAACTTTCAATTCTGAACTAACTTTAGGTTCTTTAATGTTAGCCGAGACTATGGTCATTGCATCACCATGCCACTCAGTCTAGGCACACATATCCATTATAGGCGGTCTGCAAGTGATTTTCAATCTATTGCTGGAATTTGCACTTTGCTACTTCTAGTTCAAAACAGATTTACATGGAAAGCCAAGTTCTGTTGATCATTAGCTAGATTCTTTGAGTGTGTCATTCATAAATGATTGTCATATAAAACTGCTTCCGAAAGTGCGTTTTGTCTTTGTTTGCAGCTTTGCCCGCACCATTTCATTCCTTCAGGATTGCATATTCCAGTAACGGCCATATACGATACAAGATATGGGGAGATTGAGGAGAAGCAAAGTATGTAAAATTCTATGATGCTACTATTTCGTAAAAGTCCATAATTTATTTCAAAACTGTCTCTATTACTCTAGTCTACCTAAAAAATATTTATTATTTACAGGTGAGCTAAGAAAAGAATTGCACATAAGGTTGGGACTTCCCTTAGACCGGCCTTTGTTGCGAATTTCTAATGCATTAACTTTTGGTGACATGAGAAAGGGGGTGAAGAAGACATCAAAATATGGTATGCATTATGCATATGTTGCAACACCTCTGATACGGGTTTTCTTATTAATTACAATTGGGGTCCATGCGGCCAAATTTTCTGAAAATTTGTTCCAAAGCATATAAACTTGCCAAATATCATGTTCTACCATGTGAGAAATTAATAACATCATCAAACATGACCATGAGGACTACTATATTATTATGTAATCTTCTGCAAATTATCCTTACATTCCTTGTAAAATAATTTAGTTTCATGCATTGTGGTGTTGTAACATTCAGGTTCTTCACTGCTTCGAGATGTCCACAGAGAAATTCCATCCAGTGGTGGTTAGTGGTTGCTGTATTTCTTACCTAAGCAAAATAACAAATTGTGAATGTATCTTCTCAATGCAGATAATGACGTAAAGTTTTATTTTTATTGCAGTATCTGGAGGAATTATGTCTTTGATTGATGGTTCATATGAGTATTATCATTACCTTCATGATGGTATTGATGACAATGTAAATGTCCTACAGGCTGCATCCAACCAATCTGAGTTTTACATTGTTACTCAAGTGTTTCTTTAGATGCATATGATCATTTCTAGTGCTGTATGGAAATTTCCTTCCCCAGCCCTCACAATGCATGGGAGCTTAGAGCACTGGATTCACCCTTTTTTTTAGTATTTCTTTAGATGCATAAGATCAACTCTAAGAAATTCTCCAAAAAAAGATCAACTCTAAGAAAAATTCTTTTTCTTCACATTTATTTCATATACATGTTTAGGTTAGAAATATGTTGAAGAAGCATTTCCAGTTTTTTTTAATTCAACTAGATTGCTTGCCAACCTTCATAAAAGATCATGGATCCATTTATGATGTTGGCTACTGCAAAAATTTTAGATTGCAGTTTCTTTGATCGTATTCTAGATACATGATGTTACATTTGTTTATTTTTGGACCTAAGTGATGAGCTTGCAGCACAAATGCTTATTTTGAAACAACTTTGCACATGCAGTTTGCAGACACTTCAAAACTCTAGATACAACATTGCTATCAGAAACTATATATTTTGAAGTTCAATGCAAATAAAATTTCAGTTGAAACTTTGATGGGATTAAATGAAAATTCGTGCTTATATGATTAGAGTAGATTGATATTTCTCAATATCTTCAAAAGTGAAGATAATTTTAGTTGAGTTGTTGTTGTGATTAACTTTGAATTCCCCAACAGCATGTTGTAATCTTCACGTGTTATGAAACCATTAGTTAAAACAATACAATATGCCGCACAGATTGCAGTATGTAGGCATATAATTGTGTGCAAATATAAAAGTAGAGATCAATGTTTATCCCTGTGCCGCGTCATCAGTTCCGATGACAACGGTGTCGTTTGTAATGCTCTTCTTCCTCTTAATGAAACACGTGCTAAGGCACGTTTGCGAAAAAAGTAGAGATCAATGTTAACCCCTTCTCGACCTGAATGCTGCTGTTTTTTATTTTCTCGAATATGCAGGAGAGCTGCATATCATTGCATTAATTTAATAGAAGGAGAATTGGCCAAAATAGCCTACACCACACGACACCCACACAAACCACTTCCACACGCGCGTGCGTACACACACACACAGAAGACATGAACACAAAACACACAGGGAGAGAGCTATCCTCTAGCCCCTCGACCTGAATGCAGCTGTTGTGATGGTAGTCCTATTTTATTTATTCTGAAAATAGAGAAAAAATGCAGTAAGTTAGCACATTGTATTAGTTACAAAAATCGTTATTGACTGTGGAATATATTGTTCAGAGGGCATGCCTGTTATGCTTCTTTAGTTAAGGAAGCAATGGAGAGGATTGCGTTACAAATTGCAATGTTGTATTTCGAAAACCTTCCATTAAAAATTATCCTATTAGATCCATCACATCATTATGAACTACTGTTTTGGAGAAATTGAACTGCTGTGTCCTCTATTGGGTTCGCACATCTTAGTATTTTTCCTCCATGCAGGGATGGGGATGTGCATATCGGTCTTTACAAACAATTGTTTCCTGGTACAGATTGCAACAGTATTCATCAATAGACGTGCCTTCACACAGGTTTGTACCTATTTTCCTTTTGACTTAACGAGGCCATATTCTGCAAACAAACCCTTAGATTATTACAAAGGCACCAGCTATCGATCTACATCCATGAAATTTCAAAAAATGAGCATATCTACGTTCCATTTTGTCTCAGACAAGCAACATGCATGAAGATCCTTAATGACATTACGAATAATGTGATCCATGGAACAAATAATGTGATTCATCGAACACCTTTTCTACTGTTCTTGATGCCTTTGTTCTGGAAGGGACTAAGAGCAATGTTTTCATGCCTGTACCTATATGCTGAAAATGTTGCAGATGTTAGGGATAGCAAACTATCACAGTACAATTAATTTGTCAACATTGATGTGATTATATGATGTATGGTTGGAATAAATGCTTTCTACTAGAAAGAAGAATCTTGCCTGTTATTGAAATATATGATGTCAGTTTG
The DNA here is from genome assembly GCA_947561735.1 of Cenchrus americanus. NCBI lineage: Eukaryota > Viridiplantae > Streptophyta > Magnoliopsida > Poales > Poaceae > Cenchrus > Cenchrus americanus. Next base: position 132,125,021 of record OX387239.1, read on the forward strand.
ATCCATGTTGCTACTCCAATGTTCCTATTCAGGGAGGTTCAACAAGTTCTTGTTGAAATTGGTGACAAGGATCCATCATTTATTGGATCTCGTGAGTGGATTGGAGCCATTGAGCTAAGCTTTGTCCTTGACAAACTGCTAGGAGTGAGTTTCACTATTAATTGTCCATAATTGTTTTCAACCAGATGGAACTGTTGTTTTTCAGCGTTTTTTTTGCTTTATTGGATTGGAAAAACTTGTTTGCATATGGGCAAGAGCATGGTCACATGAAACTACCAGAAACTCACAAAGATTGAACAAAATAAGCAGCAAGCCGAAATGTGGTTACCCTAAAACACTGATGTACTGGCTCAAAAACATCTTGTCCTTTGATTTACTCCATACTGTTCTAGAAGTTTGGTGAAGCTGTGTGTTAATACCAGAAAGTATTAGTTTCATGTGCCTTTCTCCTTGCTTCATCCTTCATTTTTAGTGCATTAAGTCCTAATCAACCAGAGATTTTTTTCAAGAACCTTGCTTGAGGGGTGTTGGCATTATGGTGTTGGTGTGGATGGTTTATAAAATTATAATAGGTTATCTCTGCTATATCATTCGGTATCGTATTACTGAAATGTGTAGTTGTGGATTCTAGGACCTCGTTATTCAGTGAAACTTGTTTGCCCCAAAGGATCTTTTTCCATTCACCACCCACCACAAAGGGGATCTTGGGGGTATATATATAATCTGCCGCCAAGGGGTAACATGGTGGCTAATCATATGGGGTAAAATAGAAATAAAAACTACTAAAATACCTAAGCTAGTAGACTTACTACTAACATTCTCCCCATAAGTCTTGCAGCTTTTACATAAAGCAATATAGAGCGTAAGTGCACTTAGAGCATCTCCAGCAGAGGACCTAAACTGTGTTGTTATACCTAAAAACTGCCCCGGAACCTAAAAACAAGAAAAAAACTTGCTCCAGCAGAGGACCTATACGAGTTGCTATTTTAGGTCTGGACCTAAAACTCTCCTCTCGGCAAGGCTGCGCCCGCCGGCCACCACGCAGCCCCCGGTCACGACGTAGCGGAAGGCCGGGCGAGGGAGCGGCCCGCCGCGACGCCATGGGAGATTGGCCGAGGCCGCGGCGCGTAGGCCATCAAGCCGCCACCGATGCCTTGGATGTGGAGGTGGGGTGGTTGTGGAGGGGAGGTGATGTGGAGGTGGTGGTCAGGCCGGGGAGGGGTGACGCTGGAGGAAGAGGTGCCTGACCGCCGGAGGAGTGCGCCCGCCGGAGGGCTGGAGGCCACAGCGTGGCTGTGCGAGAGGATGACGGGGAAGAGTCTTGGGAACCCGGCCGGCCCGGCTCGTGGAATGCTCAAGTCTTGGGAAGATGGAGGTGGGTGAGAGGATAGGGTTGTGTCAATTTGCAAATTGGACCTTGAAAAAGGATTTCTTCGCAGATTAGTCCTTGAGTGAAATATAGGTACCCAGTTTTAGCAACGCTGTTGGAGAAGACAACTTTTGGGACCTAAAATTTTCTCTCACCTGGACCTAAGACCAGTTTTAGGTCCCCGAATTTACCAACACTGCTAGAGATGCTCTTAGGCACGCCCACAAAACAACCAAAACTTTATTCTCGATGTTCCACGTAGACCCTCGGTCTTCATGGAACTTGACGCCTTGATCTTCATGCCAAGGCCCGATGAAACTTGCTATCTGACGTCCACACCAAGTCACTTGTCTCGGCTTTGGCGAAGGAAGAAGACTCACCATCACCGCGCATCAGGTGAAGCACGACCTTAAGGTCGTGACTCGTGAGGCACCGATCTCGGTACTGGCTTATTGCCGAGTGAAAAGTGTACTCGTTGAGGTGGAGAGCAGTCGTGGCCGATGCCGGACGAAGCAGCTCGATGCTCTTGTGTGCCAGGAACAGAGGCGGCTCATCCTCTTTCGCAGCCCAGACAACGTGGGCCTGACAACACCTCGACTAGCAACACTGCCTGGCCTGCCAGCGATGACGCTCCCGGCGTCTCCCCATGCGTCGTCTCGACGCCTACTCACGCCTTGCGCAACCCTGCTACGGTCGTGGCACGTGTCTTCCCGGGTGGCCTTGCCGCTCGATGGTGGCATCACCTTCGGTACCTCCGCGCGTGCCACCCTCGGTACCTCTGCATGCACCGCTGACGCCTCCTCACACCTTGCCGCGTTTGCGGACGCTTGTCGAGGAAAAAGGCTCCCCTTCTTCTGCTCCTCTTGGCGAGCGAGCCACTGCTTCTTTGTGAAGTAGAGCTTTGCCACCAATGGAGACAGGCTTGCCAGGTGAAGACTTCCTGCGCACCTCCTGCGCCGCGGCCTGCTCCTCCATGTCGTCCTTCGCACCTTGCAGTCGAAGTCGTCGGTGTTGGCCCACCTACGCCTGCTACGTTGCGGCTTGCTCCTACGCGTCCTTTTCCGCATCTCAGGGTCAAGGTCGGAGTCTTGGGACGCTCCTCGTCTTGATGCTGGCCTGCCTACATCTCCTGTGCCGCGGCTTGCTTCACCTGTGTCCTCCGCACCTCATCCTTGTCTTGTGCATCTGCAGGTAGTCGGGCACCTTCCGTCGATCGCCCTGCGACCGACCCGAGAGGGTTGCCCTGCGCCTTAGCGTTGGCGATTAGTGCCCCCGTGCTCGTCTTGCACAGCGTGCAACATCTCTTGCAGGACTGCCCTTGCATGCTCCTCCGGCGGTGGTGCCTGCGCCGCCTGCGCCTTGCGCTGGTTGCCATGTTGCTCCTCCGCCTGTGCCTCAGACTCGCTGGCCTGGTCCTACACCGCCACAAGCTGCCTCGCAAGCTCCTCTGTCTCCATCTCCAGCTGGCTAAACGTCATCCAAGCAATGCGTGCTGCCAGAGCTGTAGCCGTCTCGCGCCTCGATATTGCACAGCCTTGCTGCCGCCGCCGCTCCATCCTCCTCCGCACAGACCTTCGCAGCACGTCGCGCACGACGCACGTCGTGCGTCTCCTCCTCGACCGCAGCAGTCGCACGCCGTAGCTCCTTTGCTGGCTGCTTCAACAGCACCGCGTGCTGCTCCTCCGCCTCGAGCTGTAGGGGGAAATAATTCAGTGTCTATTCCTCCAACCGTAGAAGGGTGGGTATATAGAGTTAGCTATACATGGCCCTCTATGGGCTGTACGGAGGCCATATGGGCCACTCACACATATATACACTAACACCTTCCGCAGTCTGGACTACCGACGCAGCGGTGTACAAGACTATCCAACAAAGAAAGAAACTCACACACAAGGCCCCCTGCAGCCACAACTAGCCACTGGCTACGTTGAGGCTGGACGGGAACTCCGACAAGGTCGAGTAGGGAAGACCCTAGGTAAAGATGTTAGCAAACTGGGAGGTGGTCGGAACATGGAGAACTCGAACATCGCCGATAGCCCCCCGGCCACGAACGAAATGCAAGTCAATCTCCACATGCTTCGTCCACTGATGCTGAACCGGGTTGGTGGAAAGGTACACGACGCTGACATTGTCGCAATAGACGAGCGTGCTCTTGATGAGCGGGCTGTGAAGCTCAACCAAGAGTTGTCGGAGCCAGGACGCCTCGTCATAGTCCACACTAGGACACTGAGTGAACCCTCGAAGGACCCAACGCGCCTTATAGCGCTCCAGAGTACCATCAACCCGACGCTTGATCGTCCAAATCCACTTGCCGGTCACCACATTGCAACCAGACGGACGCGACACAAGGTCCCAATTCTGGTTGGCAAGAAGAGCTCCGTACTCCTCTTCCATCGCACGACGCCAGTTTGGATCTGCTAGAGCCTCACGAACCGTCGTCGGGATCGGAGAAAGCCGCGGCTCTCCCTCGGTGGCGGAGAGAGCCCACGGCCGAAGAACCTCGGCTGCCTGTCGGGTCACCATGGGATGGGTGTGGCAAGGATCCCGATGGATGACTGGCGGGTGGTACACAGCTGACTCCACTCGAGAGCGACGTGGTGGAGGCGGTGGTGGTGGTGGCAGAGGCGGTGTTGGTGCTGGTGGAGGCGGAGTCGTGGAGCGGCGTCCATAGACATAGCGCACAGGAGGCACATAGTCCACTAGCACAGCTGGTGGAGGAGCCGGAGAAGGCAGCGGCGGTGGAGCCACCGGACGACGCTTGTACACCTGCACGGGATCGGTGTAGCGTGCAGATGGTGGCGGGGCCGCGCGTGGCTCGGTAGGAGGCGCGGAGCCGCGTGCGGCGCGACGAGGGCGCGCGCGGCACTGGTGCCGCGCCCACGTCAGGTGTGACCAATGGCACCGGAACCGCGGGTGGTGCAAGAGGAGGCTCAGGCGCCGCACGGGGCACAACCGTAGGAGCCAGAGCCGGTGGTGTACCAGAAGGACTTACTAGAAAAGGAAAAACAGAAACAGGTGGCTGCACCACCGGGTCAGAAAACAGAGATTTTTTTATTTTAACCCTTTTTAATCTAAAATTTTAAAAATAACCCACACCCAACTATATTTCAAAGAAGTAGCCTTTTGGTCACGCCAAGCCGCGTGTCACGACTAATAGAGTCGTGCCACATGAAGTGGCACGACTAATGTACACGGTGGAATTGGAAAAAGTCGCATCTTACGTGGCAGATTGAGTCGTGCCACACAGCCTGGTGTGACTCAAGGAGTCACGCCACGCATCGTGGCGTGACCAAGATCGGTCTCCACCCTGGATTGGGAGTTCCAGGTCTTATTTAGCCATGTTTGGTCATTCCTTTTAATTATCAAATGAGTTCCTAAATTTGTGAAATTCGAGATGTACGTTCCATTTTAACTATGTGCACTCGAAATCATGGTGTATAAAATGAGAATTCTAATTTTGAAATAGCCTAAGTGTTATTAGATCAACACATGAAAATTGCCAAGTCTGAAAATAGAGTCAACTAGTCAACTTCGGGCCTACTTTTTGAGAAATTTTACACTAAGACCTTAAATACTTTTGGGTTGCAAGTGGATTTGGATGCTCATAGGAAAGTTTGGACAAGTTGTTGGTCAAATATAACAAATAATGCATAGTTTAAGGGAGGCTTAAAGTTGGAAAGTTGTGTTATTTTATACTTAGCTGACAAACTTAGGAAATAGCATGATTTCTCATTTTATACACCATGGTTTCAAGTGCACATAGTTAAAATGGAACGTATGCACATCTCGAGTTTCACAAATTTAGGAGCTCATTTAATAATTAAAAGGAATGACGAAACATGGCTAAATGAGACCTAGAGCTCCCAGTCCAGGGTGGAGATCGATCTGGTCACGCCACGTGACACGAATGAGTCACGCCAGGTCGTGTGGCGCGACTCAGTTTGCCACGTAAGATGCGACTTTTTCCAATTCCACCGTGTACATTAGTCGCGCCACGCGGCTTGGCGCGACCAAAAGGGCTACTTCTTGGAAATATAGTTTGGTGTGGGTTATTTTAGAAATTTTAGTTTAAAAAGGGTTGAAAAATAAAAAAAATTCCAGAAAACAGATCAGGAGTGGGTGTGGAGGCGGAGGAAAAGGGGAAGTCCTACTCGTCAAACACAACATGTCAGGAGATAAGAACCTGACGAGATGCGAGATCTTAGCAGCGGTACCCCTTATGGTCAGGGCAGTAACCAAGGAACACACAACGGGGCTGTTTGGTGTCCCGCACGAGACCGTGCAAGCATCCCCGCGTGCAAGATTGGTAGTTTGGTTGTCTGCACGTACCTCCGAGCCAGGCTCTCCGCGTGCAAATCCCTCCCCGCGGCCAGGCTCCCCAGCTACGCCCAAATCGACCTTCTCTGCGGGCACCGGGCCGGGCCGGGTGCAGCTGTTTCTCTCCTAATGACAGTATTAGTGTATGATTAGTGAATATCAAGTGATATTAATATGTTTTAAAGATAATTAACACATTGTTAGATATCATAAGTACTTTAGAAGTGTATTTTCGTAAAATAAAAATGTTATTTATAAATTTATAATATTTTTGTCTCATGCAGCCAATCTTCGTACAGGCAACCAAACAACATCTCTTCTCAACCAGACTGAGTAGATACAACTAACCAAACACGACACATTGCATGTACTCGGCTCGTCCCGGTGTGAGCTCGGCTCGTTGGTGCGATGCAGGCCCAAGCCGTCCAGGACACCAAACAGGCCCAACGTGTCGAGCGAGGTGCGAGCTTGTAAGGAGCAGTGGCAGCAAGGTTCGAGTAGCAAGCGCACCCAAAGACATGAAGGTGATCGTAGGTGGGAGGGGTACCAAAGAGAGCGTGGTGAGGAGTCAGAGTAGGAGAAGCTATAGAAGGAAGATGGTTAAGAAGGTAGGTAGCGGTGTGAAGGCTCTCTGCCCAGAAGCGCGGGGGCAGGGAGGCCTGGATCAGGAGGGTGCGCATGACATCGTACGTGGTCCGAATCATGCGCTTAGCCTTGCCGTTATGTGGGGAAGTACGGACAAGACATACGCAACTGAACACCTCGGGAGAGAAAGGAGCGAGAGGTGTTGTTATCGAACTCACGACCGTTGTTGCATTGAACGGCCTTGACAGTGAGGCCGAACTGAGTGGACACCCAGGCAAAGAAGTGGAGGGGGTGGGGAAAGTCTCAGACTTGGCACGAAGCGGAAAAGTCCAAGAGTAGTGGGAAAAATCATCGACTACTACGAGATAGTACTTATAGCCAGAAAGGCTAGGAACAGGAGAAGTCCACAGATCATAGTGAACAAGATCAAAGGTGTGTGTCGCACGCGAAGAATAAAAATGAAGGCGAACATGGTTACCCAACTGGCATGCATGGCAGAGATGCTCACCAGAAGCCCGAGTGCAAGGAAGGTGTGCACTACGGCTGAGTTGAACCAACACATCGCGACCGGGGTGACCAAGCTGACGGTGCCAGGTAGAGGAAGTGGGAGTGGTGGCAAGGGCAGCAGAATGCAAAGGTGGTATAGTGGAAGCAGGAATGTGAAGGGTGTAAAGAGGTCCTGAGCTGTCACAACGTAGGAGTGGATGCCCAGAAGCAGAATCCTTCACGGTAAGGCCACAGGAGTCGAGCTCAACAGAGCAGGCATTGTTAGTTGTAAACTGATGAATGGAAAGGAGGTTATGGACCATTTGAGGGACAACAAGAACATGCAGAAGACGAAAGGGACCTGGAGCAGAACCCACAGAGGTGACAGGGATACAAGCCCCATCACCAACCATGATGGAAGGAGAATCAGAGGGATGAGGGGGGCGCACTGAGGAGAGGATGCTAGCATCAGGGATGGTGTGGAAGGAAGCCCCGAAGTCGGCAATCCACTCAGTGTGGTAGGTGGTGTTGCCCCCGTGGTGCTGAACACCTTCGCCATAGTGGTCGGCGGATGCTGGCGAGGCATAGGGGGTGGAGTCGAGGACGGTGCGAAGGGAGCAGCGGCAACAACAAACATGGCCACTGGCGGGGCTTGAGGTCGAGGACCCTGCGAAGCCACGGGCACAGGCGTCGTGCCTCGTAGGAAGGCGACGGATGTGCTGGCGGGAGGAGGCGGGGCAGCAGCTGCCACAGGCGGAGCGGAGGCAGCTTCCACGCCTGCAGCGAGTAGAGCAGGGACGATGGCGGAGGTGCCCGCAGAAGGAGGCGGGGCTGTAGCGTCCACAAGCGGAGCGAAAGAGGCTACACCTCCCTGCGGCTAGGAGTGGAGCAGGGACGGCGGCGCAAGTGTCAGCAGAAGGAGGCGGGGCAGTAGCGGCCACAGGCATAGCGAAAGAAGCTCCCACGCCTGCGGCGTGCCCAGCAGCGTTGACGGCGGGCGGCGTCAAGAGTGTGAGTTAGATATATTTGATTGATTGAATAACAAGAGTGAATCTGAGTTATATATATAGGGGGAGAGAGGAAAGCTACTAATGGGAACACAACTCATTAGGGAGAGCAAGAGGCATAATAAAGAGAGAGGAGTTCCAAGGCTGGTGCTGGAGCCTAAGCGCTCAGCACAGGACCCCAAGGGTCATCAGCACAGGACCCCAAGGGTCAGCCACTTGACTCGCTAACAAAGAGGACCACCGGGAAGGACGCAGTTCCTGCACGCGCGGCGCGGGGCGCGACCAAGGCGGTGGCGAGGGCCGCTGATGCATGGGCAGCAGCTACCGCGGGTGAAGCAAGGAGGGCTTCCACGCCCGTGGTGTGCCCAGCGGCGCCGACGGCAGACGATGGCCGTCCGGAGGAGGCGTGATGGGGGCGGCGAACCCATGACCAGGGCGCACGCACGCGCAGCCTGGGCCTCAGCCAGGGCGGCCGCGAGGGCTGCTTCGGCGATGGCGGAGCAGCGCAGGCGCACAACTCCCGCTGCAGGAGGCATGCCTACGGAGCAGAGGAGGTGGCCGCCAGCGGCATGGGCCGACAAAGCAATAGGGGAGGCGCTCGCGCTGTACAGGTCAGCGGGCACTGCAGCAGCAGTGCTCAGAACAAGCGGCACCTGCCGTGGTGAAGCAGCAGGCGCCGAAGAGGAACCGCCCGCCTCAGTCTGCGCAGCGAACGAGCCCGTCAGGCCAGTGAAGCGCACACAAGACGGTGCAGCGCAGGAGGAGAGAGGCGGCGCGGAGGCGGGCAGGGCCAAGCCCGGCGGCAGAGCAGGTAGGGATCCCGTGGCCGTGCGCAGCAGGGGTGGATCTCATGGCCGCTCGCGTCGAAAATGCCCGCGGGCAGGACTGCAGCGGCACCGGCAGGGTCCGCGGCGAGGAGGCCAGAGGAGGGGCCGCTCCAGGCGCCAAGGGACAGGGGCGCGTCCGCGGACGCCATCGGGAGAAGAGAGGTGGTGCCGGCGGCGGCAGCAGCCTTGGTGGCCGCGCAGGCCGCGATGGACAGGGGCGTCGGATATGGGGCGACAGTAGCAGTGGCGGATCCAGGAGCAGCCAGGGAGGGAAGAGAAGGAAAGGGAAAGAGGGGAGGAGGAGGAGGCACTAGCGGCCAGTAGCCAACCATGGCTGCGGCGGCGACGACTGCTAGGTGAAGGAAAAAATCAGTCTGTTACCATGTAGGAAGAAATAATTTAGTGTCTATTCCTCTAACCCTGAAGTGTGGGTATATAGAGTTAGCTATACATGGGCCTCTATGGGCTGTACACTGGCCATATGGGCCACTCATACATATATACACTAATAGCAGCAACAACGCATCTCGCACGACGTTGCTGCGCCGCTCATCTTCCTCGCTTGTTGTGTGTCGCTGCACAGCCGTCGCCTCGTGATGCTGCCGCCTCAGCCTCCTCCACTGCCTCCCTCCTCGCGCTGGACACCACCGAGCCGAGCGAGGAAGGGCGTGAGGAGACGTGAGTGTGAACGGAGACCGTCAAAGTTGCGCCTGCGCTATCCACGGCCACCGGAACTCCGCGTGAGCCGGCCATGGAAGGAGATGCATTGGGGCTTGGAGAAGAGCCACCTGCGATGCAGTCCCACTTTAAATTGAACCGCACCGCGCTGCTCCCTGACAATGGCTGCTCTGCTCTGCGTCGGGGAAGAGGCCTTGCGCGCCCCTATACGCGCTGCGTCGAGCATCTTGATACGCGCCTCGAAGCCCGTCCTCGGGTCGACGCCGCCTGAGCCGCGCCCTGCCGCTGCCCGGAGCTGTTGCGCCACACGTGCAGGAGCTGCTCCTCCGTGCGAGCCGGAGGGGGTGGGAAAGGATAAGCTCTGATAACCAATTGTTAGCCCCATAGCATCTTTTCTATTCATCACCCACCACAAAAAAGGGGTCTTGGGGTACATATATACGCTGTCACCAAGGGGTTACATGCAGTGGCGAAGCTAGAGCGAAATGGAGGGGGGTGCATGAATGAAGAAGGGATAAAATATAATTACCAAATCGAAGAATTCCCCAACAGTAATTTTTTCATGATTTTGTGTATACAAAATAAACAGAGTCATAATACATCAGTTTGACTTCAATTCTTCAACATCCTCCAGCCTTGAAGATGTAGCATGCCTAAAACAGCAAACAAAGATTTATGACTCAGCTTCAGTTTCACAGAAAAGATGAACCAATCAAAAATATTAATACATTACCTTTAATCTTCATCATCAAATCTACAGGGTTTCATTGTCATGAAGCGCTGAATCACGGCCTCATTGGTGACTTTCAACAGCTCTTCTTTTTCCACGTAGCAAATAAGGCTATTGCTCATATATATATCACCAATCCGATTGCGCAATTCTGTTTTCACAATTTTCATGGCTGTGAAACACCTCTCAACTGTAGCAGTAGCAACAGGTAGCACTAGCACAACCTTCAAAAGTCGGTAAACCATTGGATATCGTTCATATTTGTTAGTATTCACCATTCTTTTAGAAAGCTGGTCAATAGTTCCTAAGTTGGAGAACCTTTCATCATCTTTCACATCATATATGTAATTGCCATGCTCGTGGTTAAGATCCCTCAAATTCTCAGATTCAAAATCATGTGGATAAAGCTTTGCTAGGCTCATCATTTTTTCTATATCAAAATCATGGAATGAGTCTCTGGGACTAAAAGCTGCTAAGCAAACAAGCAATTGAGAGCTTGTTTCATTGAAGTGATAGTCAAGCTCTCGAAGTAGCCAATCAATAACATCATTAAAACAATCTAGTTGATAATAATGTTGGTTTGTAATTCCAGATTTATGCCTCCGCTTCTTTGGATCAACATATTCATCTTCCATCTCTAGTTTGCAAATATCATTCTTGTCACAATAGTCATGAACATCATCTAATGTTCCCTCTACGTTTCTCTTCTAAGTTCATCCAATTGGCATTTAGTTGCTCTCACACATTTAATAGCATTCACTATGTCCTGATCCTTCCGTTGCAATGCTAATGACAAGGTATTTGTGATTCCTAATATAGTTAACATGAGATGCAAATAGAAGACAAAGTCGAAAGATTGGAAATATCGTAGAAGGTTTGATGCTTGATCTCTGATTTTCCAATCCGTTTTATCTTTTTCCAGAATTTCTGGTACCTTGACAATTGTAGGAAACATGTCAACCAAACTTTCGAGAGATTTATAATGAGAACTCCAACGAGTATCTCCAGGTCCTTGAAGACTTTGCTCTTGATTCAACCTCCCAGTCTGGAGCTGCCCACAAGCTAATGCTTTACTCATTTCTTGAGATTAATATCTCTAATCATGTCCCTTCTCTTAGATGATCCACCCACCACATTCAATAAGACAGAAATCATATTAAAAAACTCACTAATCCCTTTATGCTTTTGCACAATGGCCACAAGATCTAACTGGAGTTGGTGAGCAAAACAGTGAACATAATAAGCTGAACTATTTTCTCATGATCAATGATTGCAAGCTATTAAACTCACCTCGCATATTGCTCGCACCTTCATATCCTTGGCCTGTAACTTGCTTTAGGCTTAACTTAAGATCAGCAAATAATGCATCAATAGCGGACTGAGACTTGCAGAAGTTGTTTCAGTCACTGAACAAGACCAACAAATCTCTCTTTAACAATTCCACATTTATCCACATATCTTAAGACTACTGCCATTTGTTCTTTCCAAGAAACATCCCTCGACTCATCAACTAGTAAGCAAAAAACATCATCCCCAATTTCTTCTAGAATAGATGGTAGCACTTCCTTCGCAAAACAATGCAACAATATCCTTCTGTATTTCAGGAGCAATCAAAAGACTTATCAGATTTCTTTTTGTTTACTGCCTTTTTTAAGGTCGGATTTTGCTCTGCTGTAAATGTACGAAATTCTCTGAAGTTCCCTTGATTTAAGGACTTCCTTGACTCGTCATGACCCCGTAATGGCAATCCTTGCTTCAACAACATTCTAGCAAACATCAATAGACCCATTCAAACGAGCAAAATATGCATTCTTAGCAGATTCACTCACATTACGGTAAGCAACATCAGTGTGCTGTTTTGTTTGCAAGAGATCATCACATTTCTTCATTGCCTGATAATGTGAGCCACCGACCTTACCAACATGATTATGTAGCCTTTCCTTTCTACGATAACCGTTCCAACCTTTTTAACAAATGCTTCATATGCATATCATCCTTCTTTTCTCTAAATAAGAAACAATAAAAGCAATATGCTCTATCTTGGACTCACTATATTCAAGCCAACCTCCAAAATCATCAAACCATTGTGGTACAAACCTTCTTGGAACTCCTCCAATCTCTGTTACAGGAAAACGAACTGTGCTAGGTTGGCAAGTCCCATTCTCCAAGTACTTTCTTCGGACTCTCTCACGCAGATTAGGATGGTAATCTTCAATTTGTTTCCTTAATCCCGGATCAGACTTAATCTCCTCCCAGTTGATAACATCCAAAATTGAATTTCTAGCATTATTGCCACTATCCGGCTCTGGCGCTTTCCTTTTGCAGTAATATCGTTCCATTAATTAACCTGTCATTAGTAACATAATATGTATGTATTAATTTAATGGTTGCATAGTTTTAGAATCAATAACAGAACCTATGGGAAATCGGAAATAGGATGACATGTCAAATGTTTAACTCCCACCTTTAAGGATTGAATATTGAATCAAGCCCATAATAGGCTGCCTCTAAATAGACCACATGCTTGGTGCTTTTACAATGTGGCCTTAGCCCTTAGTGTCTTTTTAGGCTCCTATAACCTTTTACCCCATTTCCTTTTGAGAAAATTCCCTATGTAGCATCAATAAAATTTCTTCTCTTTGTGGCACCCAAACTTGAAAATTTTCTTCCCTTCTTAACACTTCCGTTACTCCAGTCATTCTCTAGCGTCCAAACCAAAGCGGGTCCACAAGTGAAAGACCAAATGCCCCTTGGTTTTCTACCAAATGGCATCCCAGGCGGCATTAGCGCCATGCCCGTTGTGCATGAACCAGCAAGTGCCGCCATTCTGGGCTTCTTGCAGTTCCTGCGGGCGTAGTAGAGGCATGGCTTCCAGCCAAGGACGTCGTCCTCACCGAGGCAACGCTCGCTCACCGACGAGCTACGAGTCCCCTGTACGGGAAGAAACCGCCATCGCTAGTGCTCATGCTTTGACACTCGCTTGCATCAAACAAGGGCAACTGGTGCTTGATCCCTCCATCGGCGCTGTTGAGGAATGCGACCTACTCCTGCAGGTGGAGCTCGTCGAGGAGGTGGTCCCCGGCGGGCATGCTGAAGAACGTCGAGGGTGGGCTGTTCCCGTTCGCGAGGCTCATGCACTCCTCCCTGATACTGGCCATCTCCTTCTCCGCGCTATTGGTGGTGTTGTTGCTCCTGGAGAACACGGAGCTACTTCTCCCCTTGCATCTGCAGGAGTCGACACTTGCCACAAGCATGCTGCCGCCGCCCTCAGTTGGTGTGGCGCGTGGAGGCACGATTGTCACGTAGCACTTCCACCTTGGCATTGACTTCTGTTGCTGCCTCGTTTGCGATGGACTTACGTCCTCGCCTCCCTGTGGTCGCTTGCCGCCATGCCCCCTATCGCCTCGGGTGGCGATCTCCCCAGTCTCTGGCAGCACGTGGAGGGCGCGACCTTCTTGACCGAGGCAGCACAACGTGGCGGGGCAGCCTCCAGCGTCAGCGGCGGGGTGGCCTCCAGTGGTTGCGGCGGCGTAAGAAGCCTCCAGCGTTGCATAGGGGCTCGGTTTCCCTAGCATGGACCTTGTGGCCCAGGCGGCACCGGAGCTCCCACCCTGCGTGGAGCTCGTTTCCCTCGTCGATGGCAATGGATGTGGCTCAGCAAGGAAAAATGAGTATAGGAGGAAGAATCTATAACTCCTATATAGGAGCTCCGCACTAGTGAGTTCTCTCAACATGCAAGCATGCCACCTCAACAGCCCCACTAAGACCATGATCCAGTGGTGGGCCCCATTATTTGAACTAGCTAAAAAATGTTATAACTCAAAAATAAAAAGACCAAATTAAATTCTGATCACACTGTTGGAATCCTTTTATTAAATCCTTCAAAACAAGATCTCATATGAATATATTTTGATAAAATGACAAATAGGCCCATCGATGGTAGTTGGTATAGAGTAAAGTGAAAAATAAAAAAGGAAAAGGAAAAGGAAAAAAGAAGAAAGAAAAATAATAGGAGGGTGATAGTAATATTGTAACTCATAGATTTCTCCTACATACTCGCGGCAACGTGTAGGGAATTGAGGAATATAAAGGAATAGCAGCGTAGATAGTCCTAGCAGAAACATAACGATCAGATCTTTTTTCATTTGACATCACGAAATATATCTATTTTTATACTAAATAGCTATTCCTTATATATTTCATCGCATAAGTTACACTCTGACAACTAGATTAATACTAACAGCAATCCACATCAATAATATAAATTCAATTATTGTATAAGTACCCGCAGCAATGTGCGGGGAACATTCTGTTTTGTATTGTATATGACTTCTCTTTTATGATCAGATGCACGAGGTTGCCGAAATTCTCTCTTATGATCATTGCATTTTTCTTAATTCCCGCAGCAACGCGCGGGTGAGATTCCCCTAGTTATATGACAAGGGGGACCCATGGCAATGGATGTGGTTCATCAAGGAAAATGAGTAAAGGAGGAAGAAGAATATGATAGGGGGACCGTGCGTCCGTGAGGTGTGGGGGGGGGGGGCAAAAATGTCTTTTTCTCTTTGAGTTAATAGGGAAGAAGATTTTTGCTGGTTGCTGGTGCATGGAAGATTTCAGATTTAAGTGCTACAAAGGAAAGCACAACCTTTTTTGCGTCCGTGAGGTGTGGGGGGGGGGGGGGCAAAAATGTCTTTTTCGCTTTGAGTTAACACTGTTACTGCTCTATATTGACGGAAGTTCTAGATAGGGAAGAAGATTTTTGCTGGTTGCTGGTGCATGGAATATTTCAGATTTAAGTGCTACAAAGGAAAGCACAACCTTTTTTTGATGCTATACAAGTAATTTTCTCTTTCCTTTTGTTATGAGTTCTTTGGTGAGTGCCTTCTACGTCAACCCTCCTGAGCAGTACCTCCACTCAGTTAATTTATATGCTTCAAATGGATCATTTTTTGTGGTCATAAGGACTTATTACATGCTTTGAAGTAATTTGTGTCCATACTGTAGTGCACTTCCATGCTGGCTGAACATAAAATGCATATTGCAGGTGAGTTGCAAGATTATTAATGTGAGATCTGGCGATGAACTTCCTGAAAAATGCAGAGAACTTGCCAGGCATTTTGAAACACAGGGAACTCCAGTGATGATTGGTATGTGACTTTGTCCAAAGTTTCTAGTGTTTGACGTCTGATATACCATGTTAAGATTGCTACAGTTGATTCTACGATGCTGTTTGCCATTGAATTAATCACTGGCGAATCAATTCAGGTGGAGGAGTCTTGGCTTACACCCTTCTCGGAGTTGATTATAATGAAGTCAGTGGCGACTGTGCTTTTCTCATCCTTGATCCACACTACACTGGTGCTGACAATCTCAAGAAGATTGTGAATGGCGGATGGTGTGGCTGGAAGAAGTCTGTTGACAGCAAAGGACGAAGCTTCTTCTTGAAAGACAAGTTCTACAACCTTCTTCTGCCCCAGAGGCCCAACATGGTGTGAAATAGTTAAGAGGCAATCAAGCTCAGTGATCATAGAAACAGGAATGAGTTCAGTTTTCTCCAAACATGTGGATCGAGTAGCATGATCTTGTAGCAAAACCTGTTGTGTGCAGTTCATTCAGCTGGATTTGTGCAGTTAATTTCAAAGTGTTATTTTGCAACCATTTCCCGCTGTTAACATCCTCAGATTAATTTGTAATTGCATGAGAATATTCCTCATTAAGTTGTTGCATACTTACCATGAACTCCAAAAAGACAACCTGAAATTAGCCATCATGGCCTGATCCTTTTTTCGCTGTAACATGCTAGAGAGATCCGTATGATAGAGTTACAACACCCGTGCATCCCTAGGAATAAACAGACTACATTCACGTCTGATAACGAACGGCCTGTTCTCGTAGCCTAATTACTCACTTTATTAGGGCTTTGATGAAAGGCATGAAGCGTGAAGCCCCTTGGCTCCTGCCAGAACAGACCATCTCTCCCAGGTTTTGTCAAAAAAAAAAGAAAGAAACACCATCTCTCCTATACTTATGTATTAGAGGAAAATTAACAGTCCGCAAAATAAGTAACCAAGAACTCCATGCTTTGTATCCAAATTGCAGCAATGGCAATTTTGGATAATGGGAGAACATAAATTACTCATGAAAAGCAGATCAAGCTCCTATCAAACAACACCAAAGATTAAATCTCAGTTATGTATGGGTCTTCGCCGCTCTGACCGCATGTAGTCAGTGTCCCACCACCATGGCAGCTTCTCCTTCCTGGGTGCCCCAGCTTCTTCATGCAACCTTGTGGCCTTTCCAAAAGCTTCACCCCAAAATAGAATTGGATAGTAAAGATGTTGTGGACTCCTTCTTTGGCAAGCAATTCGCTCGCAGGCCAAAGCTCAGGCAGTCCACAACAGAATAGGCAAGGAGCCAGGGGGTTTAGTTGGGGCCGGCTGAATAAAAGGAGGAGGTTGTTAGGATGTTGGCTATTTAATCTAAGAGTCCAGGATTAGATTGGGGTCAAGCAGGAGAGAATCTAAACCAAGCTCAGAGCCTCTAGGAGGGCGAGCAAGGAGATTTCCTCTTATCTGCTCCTGTATTCCTCTGATATTAAGCAATACCACATCATTTGGTATCAGTCTCGGCTCTTCCTTGGCCTGGTTTTCCCATCTACTTCCCACACAAGCCCTTCCCTGCGCGCGCTGCTCAACCCACTGCTCCACCACCATGGGGGATGCCGACGATGCCACCCCCATCACCAAGGCCATCCTCGACGAGGTCGTCGACAAGTTGGTCAAGATGATCGGCGACAACGGCAAGGAGGCCAAGACGGACTCCCAGGAACTTCGCCAGGAGCTCCGGACCCTGGCGACCTCCATCAAGAACGTGCAGACCCAGGTTTTGGAGAAGGCCGGCCGCTTTGACGCTGATTTCTCATCCTCCGGCAAGCAGCGGCTGCCGGCGCCCGGCCACAAGCTCCGATTCCCCAAGTATGATGGAGGCGACGACCCAATCACTTGGCTCCACAAGGGAGAACAGTTCTTCCGCGCCTACGGCACGCCGGAACACCTCAAGGTACCCACGGCGTCCTTCTACCTCGAAGGTGCGGCAGGCCAGTGGTACTACCGCTGGGAGAAGAACGAGGGCATCCCATCCTGGCCCAAGTTCGTCGAGGGTGTCAATCGCCGATTCGGACCCCCAATGCGCAGCAACCCCCTCGGCGAATTGATCCAAGTGCGTCGCACGGGCACCGTCGACGAGTACCAAGAGCAATTCCTCACCCTCCTGGCGCGCTGCGAGCACGTTACAGAGGCCCAGCAGATCGCGGTCTTCACAGCGGGCCTCCAGCAGCCGTTGAGCACCGATGTGGAGTTGCAGCGGCCAGCCACCCTAGAAGAGGCCATGGGCCTCGCGCGGGCATACGAGCGCCGCCAGGCGGCGCTCCCCGCGGCCGCATCGGAGGCCGCGCACCGCGCCTCGGTCCGGCGCGCGCCCCCCGTCGACCGCGCTCAAGTCGTCGCCGCCTCCCCGGCGCGACGGGATCGACATCAGCAATGCCTGCCGCGCCGGTCAAGCCGCCGGCCCCTGACGGACGCTTCAAGCGGCTGTCCCCGGAGGAGATGGCCCGTCGCCGCCTGGAAGGGCTGTGCTTCAATTGCCCGGAAAAATTTTCCAAGGAGCACGCCAAGAGTTGCACGGGCAGGGGCATCTTCTACTTGGACCTTGGCGACGAACCGGCGGATGACAGCTTGGCGGGCGACGACATCCTCATCTCCACGAATGCCATCACGGGCGTCCGATCAAGTTCAACTCTGCAGCTCCACACCACCATTCAGGGTGTCGCGGCGACTGCCCTGGTCGACTCTGGGTCGACCCATTCCTTCATCGCAGAACCTGTGGCACGCCGCATCGGCCTCGCCTCTGAGCCGCGCCCAGGTCTCACTGTGGGGGTGGCGAACGGCGACAGGGTGCCTTGCTCCGGCGTCTGCTCAGGGGTTGACATGGTCATTGGAGGCGAGTCCTTCCTGATGGACTTCTACATTATTACCCTCGACGGCTGTGACGTGGTGCTAGGCTGCGAGTGGCTCCGCACCTTGGGACCAATTGTCTGGGATTTCGCGAAGCTCTCGATGACCTTCTGGCTGCATGACCACCGGGTGCACTGGACTGGCATTGGCGGCCGGCCCTCACCGCGGCTCTCGGCGGCGCAGTGCATGAACCCTCTGGAAGCACTGCTCACCGAGTTTGCGTCGCTCTTCGCCACACCAACCGGGCTGCCACCACCACGGTCCTGCGATCACCGGATCCACCTCCTGCCAGACACAGCACCAGTAGCAGTACGACCGTATCGCTACGCCCAACTACTCAAAGACGAGATTGAAACTCAATGTCAAGCAATGCTGGACCAGGGCATCATCCGCACCAGTACGTCGCCGTTCTCAGCACCAGTGCTACTTGTCCGCAAGCCCGACGACTCTTGGCGCTTCTGTGTCGACTACCGGGCGCTGAACAGCAAGACGGTGCGGGACATGTTCCCTATTCCCGTGGTCGAAGAGCTCCTGGATGAATTGAAGGACGCCATCTTCTTCACAAAGCTCGACCTTCGCAGTGGCTATCATCAAGTCCGGATGCACCCTGACGATGTGGCTAAAACAGCGTTCCGCACCCACCATGGCCATTTTGAGTTCTTGGTGATGCCGTTTGGCCTCACCAACGCTCCCTCGACGTTCCAGGCATTGATGAATGAGATCCTCAAGCCCCTACTCCGCAGGTGCGTCCTGGTATTTTTTGACGACATCCTAATCTTCGGCCGCACGGAAACGAACACCTGCAAGCATGTTCGCGCGGTGTTCCTCATCCTGGAGCGAAGCACGGGTTGGTTCTTAAGCGCTCCAAGTGCTCTTTTGGCGAGCGGCGGATACACTACCTTGGACACGTCATCGAGAAAGGGGTGGTATCCATGGACAAGGGCAAGATCCGGGCGGTCCAAGAATGGCCCGGCCGCGCTCGATCAAGGCACTTCGTGGGTTTCTAGGACTCACAGGATATTACCGGCGGTTCATCCACAATTATGGGGTGATTGCGGCGCCTTTGACGGCCCTCCTCAAGCGTGACGCTTTCATCCGGAGTGACGCAAAGAACGGCGGCATTCGAGGAACTCAAGACAGTGCCGACCACGGCTCCGGTCCTACAGTGCCCGACTTCACGGCACTCTTTGTGGTCGGATCGCGACGCTTCGGCACCGGATTTGGTCTTGTGCTCCATCGGGGTCGGGCCCCATAGCATTCTTCGGCAAGGCGGTGGCACCACAACACTCCAAATCGGCCTATGAGCGGGAGCTCATTGGTTTGGTCCAAGCGAGTGCGCCATTGGCGCCCTTATTTGTGGACAACGAGAATTCATTGTTCGCACCGATCACCGCAGCTTGAAGCATCTCTTGGATCGGCGGCTCTCGACAATTCCTCGGCACACATGGGTGAGCAAGTTGTTTGGTTACGGTTTCACCGTGGAATACGGGCGGGAAAGCGAACGCCGCAGGCGATGCCCTATCCCGACGAGATGAGAACGAGGGTGGCGTTCGAGCACGGACTCTGTCTCGGACCGGAGTTTTCGCTTTTTGAGAGTTTTCGCCGGGAGGCGCAGCCTGCCGGGAGGTCATATCCAAGCGCCAAGAGATCCAAAACGCGCACCGCTGGCCCGGGTGGTCCGAAACGGAGGGGTTCGTCCTTTACCGGGGCCGCATTTTCGTACCGGCTTCATCCGCCTTGTGGCCGCAGATCCTGGAACACGCCCACAACAGCGGTCATGAGGGGGTTCAAAAGACTCTGGCGCGTGTACGGGCATCCTTCTTCTGCCCACAAGCGTCACGGCTTGTGCGGGATTTCATCAAGGGATGCTTGATCTGCCAGCGAAACAAGACAGAGCACCTTCATCCGGCGGGTTTGCTACAGCCCCTCGACGTGCCTTCATGCGTATGGAGCGACATAGCCATGGATTTTGTCGAGGGATTTCCCCGGGTGGGCGGGAAGTGCGTCATCCTCACGGTGGTGGATCGTTTCTCTAAGATGGCCCATTTCATACCACTGGGTCACCCATATACCGCTCTCACTGTGGCACAGGCATTCTTTGACAACATTGTGCGCCTTCACGGTTTTCCTTGCTCCATTGTCAGTGATAGGGATCCGATCTTCACCAGCACCCTGTGGTTTGAGCTGTTCAACCTCGGCGGCGTCAAGCTTCGTCTCGGTTCGGCGTTCGGGCCACGGACCGATGGCCAATCCGAGGTTGCAAATCGGGTGATAGCGGTGTACCTTCGCCGTTTGGCCGGGGATCGGCCAAGGAGTTGGCTGCGCCGGTTACCCCGGGGCCGAGTATTGTTTTAACACATCCTTCCGGTCGGCCACGGGTTCTACTCCGTTTGAGGTGGTCTATGGTCGCCCCCCACCGTCCATGATATCTTACCAGCCAGGGCTAGCAAGAGTGGTTGCGGTTGACCGACAGCTCAAACGGCGTGATGAGTTCTTGCTGGAGATACGGGAACGATTGCTGCAGGCCCAGGATTTCATGAAGACTTCCCATGACAAGCTCCACCGTGCACTGGAATTTCAGGTGGACGATTGGGTGTGGCTTCGCCTTCATCAGCGTTCTGCGGCTGGGATCACAGACAGCACCAAGTCCAAGCTGACACCGCGGTATTATGGTCCCTTTCAGGTGATTGAGAAGCTGGGGTCAGTGGCGTACCGCCTACGTCTTCCGCCCAAGGCCCGTATTCATGATGTCTTCCATGTTGTTTTTCTGAAGAAATACGAGGGCGCCCCGCCTTCAGCTCCGGGACCTCTTCCTCCTATTAGTCATGGTCGGGTTCTTCCGGTTCCAGCCAAGGTGATGCGTGCCATGCCAACGAAGGACTCCTGGCAGCTGTTGGTGCAGTGGGAAGGAGGAACGACGGCGAGATGCTACTTGGGAACCATTGCCGAGTTCAAGGAGCGCTATCCTACATTCAAGCTCGAGGACGAGCTTTTTTGGTCGGGGGAGGGGGGGGGGAAGTGTTGTGGACTCCTTCTTTGGCAAGCAATTCGCTCGCAGGCCAAAGCTCAGGCAGTCCACAACAGAATAGGCAAGGAGCCAGGGGGTTTAGTTGGGGCCGGCTGAATAAAAGGAGGTTGTTAGGATGTTGGCTATTTAATCTAAGAGTCCAGGATTAGATTGGGGTCAAGCAGGAGAGAATCTAAACCAAGCTCAGAGCCTCTAGGAGGGCGAGCAAGGAGATTTCCTCTTATCTGCTCCTGTATTCCTCTGATATTAAGCAATACCACATCAAAAGAATTTAGTACTCATTTTTTATCTTTGACGATGTGAACATAAACCTTCTCTTTGTTGCAGAGAAGCAACGGGAACAAGCAGGGCAGCAACTGCGACAAAGCATATTTTGGTTTCTGCCTTGAGTGAACCAAGATGAATAGAATAAATTTGGCAGCAACAAATAGTCGTTTGGGTAGTATCTGACCCGTCTTTAAGCAGAGCTAAAATTATGGAAAGCATTTCGTCACTAGATTTTTCATTCGAACTCCTCTGTATTCGTGTGTGTTAAATATTAGCAAACCAAAAAACCTCATTTTTTTTGACATTACTTCGGCACAGGAATACTACTAGCTAGTTCTTAAAAGAAATCGCTATAACCTAGCCTATTGAATTTGATACGCCTGAAGCACGTGAAACTAGATAGGTAGTATTGTGAAAATGGTTGAACGTGTTGCCTCTCGACTCCACGGTTGCGTGTTAATATAGGTCGGGAAGAGTCCCACGGCATGGCATATACATCATCTTGTGTTACAAGCAAACTACAAACTCATCTACTTAGATTACAAGCCAAGGGAGTTAACGTGATCCCTAAACACGTGATACAACAATTAACTTCGTAAACAAATCTACACAGCCGTGGATAGCAAACTTATCTTAACATCCCCGTCAATCACATTATACAAGTTGAGATTGTGCTTGAATTTTTGAAACCCTCGTATAGGCAATGCTTTGGTGAATCCATCTGCATGCTGATCTTCCGTGTGAATGAATCGAACATCTAACAACTTTTGAGCAACTTTTTCTCTCATAAAGTGGAAGTCTATCTCAATGTGTTCAGTTCGGGCATGAAACACGAGATTGCTTGATAGATACGTTGCTCCTAAATTATCACACCAAAGCCGGGCCGCAGGAGGATGTCGATTTCCCAATTCATCTAGCAACTTTCTAATCCACATTACTTCTGCACTGGCATTGGCTAATGCCTTATACTCTGCCTAAGTTCTTGATCGTGACACGGTCGGCTTCTTTCTAGCGCTCCAGGATATGATGTTTGTCCCTAGAAAAACTGCAAGGCCACCAGTCGATCTCCGGTCACCTAGGCACCCGACCCAGTCTGCATCAGCAAACACGCTTATTGATGTTGAGCTGCATTTGCTTATTTTCAGTCCAAGTCCTATATATAGTTCCCTGCACATACCGAAGTATCCTCTTGACAAGCCCTTAACAATGTTGGTGATTGTAGGAACTGACAGACTTTGTTCACAACAAACAAGAGGTCTGGTCTTGTCAAAGTCAGATATTGAAGAGCTCCAACTATACTTCGATATTATGTTGAGTCTTGTGGCCCAAGTTTCTCACCATCTGTTATGTTGATCTTTTCAGACGACGACAATGGGGTATCAATCGGTTTACACTTGGTCATGCCAACCCTTTTTAGTATCTCGGCAGCATACCTTTCTTGACTCATAAGTAGACCTTCACTTGACCTTTTTACCTCGATGCTAAGGAAATAATGTAGATCACCTAGATCCTTCAGTGCAAATTCTTTCTCTAAGTCCTTCAATAGAGCAGCCGTTGCTTCCTGAGATGAGCTTGCAACTATGATGTCGTCCACATAGACGAGAAACATAGTATAACCACCCTTTGAACAATATAATAGGGATGAATCTGCCTTTGAAGGTTTGAAGCCAAGTTCAACTAGTTTCTTACTTAGCCGAGAGTACCATGCACGAGGTGCTTGCTTTAATCCATAAAGGGCATTGTCTAACTTGCAAACATACCCTGGCTTTGTCTTGTCCTCATACCCTAGTGGCTACCCCATATACACCTCTTCTTTAAGCACTCCATGAAGGAATGCATTTTGTACATCTAGCTACCGTAGAGACCATCCTCTTGATACTGCAACAGATAATATTAGTTGTATGGTCACTGCTTTAACTATAGGACTGAAGGTGTCTTCATAATCAATGCCATAACGTTACTTGTACCCCTTTGCAACGAGTCGACATTTATAGAGACCAATTGTGCCATCATACTTTCTCTTATTTTTCCAAACCCACTTGCAGTCAATACTATTCCTACCACATGGAGCCGGTACCAAATGCCATGTTCCGTTCTTCATCAATGTTGAGAACTCTGCATCCGTTCCTCCTTCCACCGAGGATCATGCAATGCTTCAGAAACACTTGACGACTCATCAGTAGTAATCAGATTTCCATATCTAACAGTACCATCAGTATAAGCTTTTGGTTTACTTATACCGTGTTAAAGGCGTGTAGCAGGACGTTGGCGCAGGGAGTCAGATGACATAGCATCACTAGCACCTGCAGCTATAGTCATAGGCTGCAAAGGAGATCCCTCAGGCGACGCAAATGATCCCTCAAGCGGCGTAGAAGATCCACCAAGTGGTGCGCAGAAGATCCGCCAGCAGACCGTGGCAGATTCGAGGTGGATCCTCCTTCTCCCCCGTGCGGCCCAGCGGGCAATGTTGAAGTGGGGGCCGCAGCAGTTGGACGCGTGGCGGGCGACGATGGCCACGGGGCGTGTGCATGAGCCGGGCTACCACCACGCGGTGCGCGCTGAGCCGCGGGTTCCCCGGTGTCATACGACGACGGCTGCTAGGCACCACTGCTGGGCGCCTGGCCCCGGATCAGCTTGGGGACTTGCGTCAGTGAAGGATCGATTAGGCGACCCGAGAGAGGGGGAGTGAATGGGAGCCGATAAATTTTTTTCCCAAAGGTCAAACTCGGTTTATGCCCCAAATTCACAACCAAGGATTCCCACACGAGTTTGCCAAGGTCGCGTAGTCACAACAGACCTACCAACCCTAGGAACAAACCCTAAACAATCCCAAAGCGAAAGCGGAACTCAAGAAGCAAAGGACTTAGCAACTCTGCGCAAGCCTGGGCGGACGGTCCGCGTTGACCGGGCGGACGGTCCGCGTGGAGGCGGCAGACGATCCGCGAGGTCGCGGCAGATGGTCTGAAAAAGGCAATAGAACCTCCAGTACTGCACCCTAAAAAACGGACGGTCCGCGCCCTGTCATCGGACAGTCCGTGAGCAATTCGTGTCGCGCGGACGGTCCGCGGCGTCCAGGCGGACGGTCTGCGAAACCACTCCCGGCCAAAAACAGCTGGCCAAATGGATCAAAACGAAAGCGCTCGAGAACACGCGACGAACACGAAGAACACCAGGACGAACAACTCCTCACGGACAGTCCGCCTGCCTCTCGTGGATGGTCCGCCAGGCACGGGAATAGCAGCCCGAGCCTAAAACCGCAAGAACCAGACTACCTATCCGTCCATGGATCTCCCAAATGGCTTGAGCTCTTGAGGAAAGATTTGGGGGGAGATGTGAAGTGTCCCTAGGAGATGTTATGCCCCAAAACTTGGACCCTCAAATGAACTAAATCGTTGGGAATCGAATCGCAACCGAGCACTCCCAAAAGCTAGGGTTCCAACCGAAATCCTTCAATCGGAGGCCGTATTCGGAGTTTGAGGGGTCATGATCAAGCACAAAGATGCACAAGGCAACTATCCATGATCCCCACCAACAAATCCAAACCCAAACACCTTAGAATCGAAGGAACAAGACGCACATGAAAATCTAACAAAAATAGCTCGAAAAAGACAAGAAAATCGCACGAGCTACAAGAGGGAAATCGACGCAACCATGAAAGCTTCCATTCACTCAGAGGTTAGATTCTTTACTAGTGTAGAAAAAATCTAAACCTATGGAGCAAGGAAATGAGAAGCAGACCAGAAGGATAGTTTGCCTGGAAACCCTTGTAAGGAATCGTATGCTCATAGCCTAAGAGGGGGAGGGGGTGAATTAGGCAAACTAAAAACCTTAACCTATGGCTTCACTAATTTTACACAAAGGTAAACTAGAAAATACTATCTAGATGTGCAACTAGGGTTGTTCTAGTGTGAAACTCCCATCCCAAAACAGGGTTTGCAACCTATAGCCAATCCTAGCATGATACTACTCTAGGAAAGTAAAGGCAAGCAAAGATTGCAATAGAGTAAATGCGGAAACGTAAAGGGGATGAGAGGAAGAAAATCTTGACACGTGATTTATCTCGTGGTATCGGTAGGCACTAAGCCACCACTAGTCCACATTGTTGAAGCACCCAGACAAGAGTATTGCTTCCTGGTCACCAAGTCTCTCCCAAGAGCACCACTTGACTTGCCACAAAGGCTAGCCACTTAGGTACTTGCCAAGCTCCCTTGGTCACATTGATGCCGCCTCCACTAAGGAGCTTCTCCACCAAGCAAGGGGGTCTCCACGTCCCCCGCACAAAGTGTCCTCGCCGCTCCACACCAAGTCGGAGGGTCGATGACGATTGCCGGTGAGCCACTTAGGCCCCAAGGCTTACGGCGAACCTTGTATAACTTGATTCACTCAAGAATCACCTCACAAGGTTGGTACAACCTTGCACTCACTCAGCTCTAAGCTAAGCCTAGCACTAAGCACATACACAACAAATGATCTCCACGTCACTTAGCCGTTGAAGATCTGCTAACACAACTGCTCTGACGCTATACACCGACGCACCGTCGGTTCATCCGGTGCTAAAGACCCCTCGGCCAAAACGTCTCTGTTAGCTTCCATGCGACCGTCGGATGAACCGTTGCTGACCCGTCGGTTCATCTGGTGCTGAAGAGGTTGTCTTGGCGCGTCTCTGTCTTGATTCAAATGAAGCGTCAGATAGACCGGCGGTGTCCACACTTAGACCGTCGGATCATCCGGTGCTACTGTCTTCGCTGCTCTTCCTCTGATAATCATCCGACGCAACTGGACCATTGGTTCATCCGTGGTGCCAATACATTTTGGCCTTCTACCCAGTGTACCAACTACACCGGCGCATTACACCGATGGTGTCGTCGGTTCATTCGATGGTGCCCTTTTTCTTCTTTTCCTTTGCGTCTCCAACTTGGATCTTTGCTTCAACTTAACATACTTATCATGCCATCACTTATAGCCCCAAAATATATACTAAGTCCTCATTTTTGCTATAAGTAACCTATCATGTCCAAGGTATGTTAACTTATGGTATGACATGTTAGCTCGGGCATGGTATGTTAACATGTGGTAACATCCATGAGACCTAGGAATGCCTACAAAGACATGCTAGACAATGTGGTTAGTCCCATTGCTTGTGTTAGCATGAATCACGAAAATCAACTCGAACAAATGGCAAATGGGGCCATTGTTGACGGATAAAAGACGTATCCACCTACGGTCCGCAAGCGTACAGACGTACACCTTTTTCACCATGGGATTCCCAAGGTTCTTGTCAATCTGCGGAGCAAGGGGATTACAAGCGTTTGATCTACCTCTACTCACTAACTACTCAAACCCTAACTATGATTAAACTAAAAAATGACTACACTACACTAGAGAGGACGATTAAGCTAACAAGATAAAAGACACTCGCCCATGGGTCTACGATACTTGAACATGCAACCACTTTAAACATGAAAATTGATCTAATCTACAGGGGGTTGTGACCACGATTTTGCCCTTTCCCTGCCCCCGTACTGTCACTACGCGGAGGTATTCGTGACTAGACCTATGATGGACACGGTGTATAGAATGGATCCAAGGGAGCATTGGAGCTCTACTTCCCATTACGTCATGGTAGCTAACTTTAAGCATTAAAGCATATTCAACACATGATGATAGATAGATGTTCCAACAAAGTAACGATTACAACTCAAGATCGATTACAACCCATGGACAAATGAGAAGATTACCCCATCAAGGTGCTAGACATAGCACCGTTGATCATGGTGACGCTTCCGACGGTGTATTCCTTCTCCACTTGTGGGTGCTTCCTTCAAGATGGTTGATCCTCCTCCGGAGATCTCCCCCTCTTTCTGTAGCTTGTGGAGTGCGAATGGCTCTCTCCTCTGCGAATGGCGGCACCTCCAGGACTTTCAGGTTGAAAATCCTTCGGGTGCAAGGAAAGGGGGGCCGAACCAACCCTCGAAATGGGCCAGGCCGGCCGGCCTGGGCCGTCCGGCCCAGGTCCATCCCGGCTCGGTTCGGTCACCCCTTCGCTCCCGTGGGTCCTCAGGTGATTATGCACTTTAGCCCTTCCATTTGCATGATTTTGTCCATGTCATCCTCGCGTCCAAGATGGAGGTTCTCTTTGCATGAAGTCTGATCTTTTACGCTTCAATCCTCGAGGGTGTTCCTACGTAGCACTTCGGTCCTCGCCACCATTGGAAGTGATTTCATCAAGCTCATGACACGAACAAGACTCCGTAAATACTCCTTTGAACTTGTTGTGAATCCGTCCTTTATGTCCATGTTTTTCTACATAAACACAACACTTCCAAATGCATGCACATAGATGAACTTGTTATATGATTAGTGTGCCTAGTGGCGGGTTATTTCCATAATCAAATCCAAACCAAAGTGTAATGAACATGTTTGGTGTACCAAAAATACACCGTCAACATCTCCCCCACGCTTAGATCTTGCACGTCCCCAAGCAAGTACTCGTAAAAGAACTTTGTCCAAGGCGTTGTAATCGTGCTCCGCTAAACCTTTCTTCACAAGTTAGTTAATATTTTATCTTTAATACTAAACATAAAGTAATGATCATCATACATAAACATGGGCATTTAAAATCTTTACCACGTCAAGATTTACACCATAACTCAAACACTTCACTCGAAGTGTTCAATTTCAGCCATGCTTACTTCTTTGCTTCCATTGGAGGGTTTTTATGATTTTCAAAAATAAAATTTCTACAACAAGTGTTAGACAAAAACCGTTCTCCAAGCTCTCTCAAGTCACTCATATGAGGTGGCTATCCTAAACAAGTTTTATAAAACTCTCACCTCCCATAAATCTCTCATATAACATGTAAAGTTGAGCTATAGGTATGGCTCAGCACAATCAACACAAGTATTGTCAAACTAAGAACTTCCTCTAATGGTTGTTTAGCTTTCAAAGCCAATGATCATGAGAATTAATCTATATGTGGGGATATCAAGGATAAGAAGATTTAGAATGGTGGACATGTGCAAGGGCAAAAGAGAATATGACTACGAGGCACCGATGACGTCCTCGTTGTCGGATTGCACATGGTTGGAAAAAGATTGAAAGTTTCGTCTCTCAACAACGTGACATCCTTCCTTGCACTTTATTTTTCTTTCACTTGATTCATCCCTCTCATATCTTTCTTACCACTCATCTTTCCTCTTTCTCTTCTTTTTTTTCTTTTTCAATCACTCTCTCTTGTTCTCTCATACACATATTTTTCTTTACTTTTCTGTTTTTCTTCCTTTCTTTTCCATACACATATTTTTCTCTTAACTTTTCCCTCTCTTGACATCTTTATCACTCTTTTCAAAGCTCTCAACTCCTCTCTTTCTTGAATAATACAATCTGAAATTTTAAATAAACCATGCTAGAGATGAGACGAAACTTTGAGAGTAGGTTGTGTACAAGGAATACGATGTACAAAAGAGATGTATAGGGTTGGGTATGGAATTCGGTGATGTACGGGACTTCCCATGTGAAAGTCACATTACCGAATGCATGACGAGGCTAGCAACAAAAGATAAGCACAAGGACATGATCATTACTTGAAATTAAAACTCCCAAGAGAGAAGGATCCTAGCCCAACTCATCGTGCTAATCGCACTTATGGTGGAGCGAAAAATAAATTTGGCTTTGTATAGGATTTTTTTCTTACTCTCAACATGGAAAAAGAGGTTTTGCTAACCTTTATTACAAGGGTTTTAGATAATTTTCAGAATTGAATTCCTCCAACTTTTAGCATTGAACATAGCACAACCAAAGTGTAAAGCCCAAGATCGAAGTGTGGTATGGGTACTTTTAGAGGTAGCAATTCCACTAAGCACCACGGTAAACGTTTTTCAAACCACACACTTATGTTCATATATCAAAAACTAAAGATGGACGAACGAGTAAATCAAGATAAGCGTCACACAAGACACAAAATTTAAAGGACTCTTTTTATTTGATTTTCTTTGACGCAAACACTAAATTAAGACACTTGCAAAAATTTAAAAGCACACTCAAAAACTAAAGACTCTTAAACTCTCTCGAAAACTAAACCGAACCAATCTAAACTTGAAGCTAAAGGCTAGCTAGCTCTCCCCCACGCTAAAATCATACGACATCCTCGTCGTATCTTACAAAAATCCTAATGGGGAAAACTAAACCTAGTGGTACTTCCCGCAACTATTGCACCACTTGCCCTTCATGTTCCCAACCATGCCAAAAAGTTTGTGCACGTTGGGATTTAGGAACTTATAGTCGTCTTCGACCACACGCTCCAAATCCTCCATATGTTGCCTCGTCGCCTCCATGGCCTGGAAACATTCGTCGACCGATGCGTAGAGCTCCAAGGTGGAGTGATGGCAAGCCGCACAACACATCGGATGCATCCCGAAAGGGTCGTCATCACCAGGGTCTCCGTCGTCGTCGCCATCATCATCATCGCCGTCATCGTTGTCATTGCCGCCACCGTTGGGGCCTTCGGGAGTCTTCTCCTTGGGCACCTCTTCCCAAATGTACAAATCATTATCATCTCTTCTGGCGGCCGCCCACGAGCTCGGGCTATGATCATCAGAATAGTCACTATCCCCATAGTCTTTAGGCTCGGGCGACACCTCCTTGTAGTCCTTCCGCTTCATGCCTCGGATGCGCGCCGACCTTCGAATGGGAGTAGGGACATTCTCCTCTTGGACGGGGTTGCGAGATGTGATAGCTCCGGTCAGGACTCGCCCTCCGCAACGGATGCGGGCGGTCCTCTTGATCTCGACGGGTAGCTTGAGCTCGCATCGCTTCGCCTCCTCCATCGATGGCTCCTTGGCACCTTGCTTCAACTCTACGCTCCTTGGGGACACCATGGCTGCTGCGTGGGTGCAAAAGATTGCTAGATGGGATGGATTCCCGAGCTCCCAGTTCGGCCAAATAAATAGTCCGAAAAGGAATACCCTAGAAACTGCATTTTCCTTATTCAAACTTCCCTTAAAATTTTCTGACCAAAGAAGGAAGTCGAAAAGGAGCATTCCGGGGAAAAACCGGGGCAAACCGCCGCCGGGGCCCCACCGGCCCACCCTGTTCCGGGGGCCGGTCCGGTTCGGTTTCCTGTGTACCACCCTTTTTTCGCATTCTTAGCCCATGAGAAAAAGTTGGCCTAGTAAATCTTCGCGAGAAACTCCAGAAAAATAAAAGAAAAACTATTTACAAAAATCCACACCTTGTTTTACATCCTAGGCTGGGCGTTCGGGCTCTTCTTCCATAGTGAAGACATCAATATGGTGAATATGCACAACATCAGGTTCGTAGTAAACCTTAAGCCGTTGACCATTCACCATGAATTGATCATCTTTCACATCCATAATGTTTACCGCTCCATTGGAGAGCACCGAATGAACAACATAAGGTCCGTCCCACTTGCTTTGCAATTTCCCCTTTTCGAAGGTTTTAAACCTCGAATTGTAGTGGAGGACCTTATCTCCTTCTTTAAACTCTTTCTTCTTCAACCTTTTGTCATACCACCTTTTAATTCTCTCCTTGTATATGCTTGCATTCTCGTATGCTTTCAACCTCATCTTCTCTAGCTCGCTTATTTGAATTCTTCGCTTTACCACCGCGGCATCGAGATCAAGGTTCATCTATCACCCAGTAGGCTTTATATTCCAACTCAACCGGAATGTGGCAAGCTTTTCCATAGACGAATTGATAAGGGGTCATACCTATCGGTGTCTTGAATGCCGTTTGATATGCCCACAAAGGTCCGTCTAATTTCTTTGACCAATCGTTGCCTCCCTTCTCTATGGTTTTGTTGAGGATGCTTTTTAATTGCCTATTCGACATTTCCGCTTGTCCGTTGGTTTGTGGGTGATAAGCTGTAGAGACCCTATGTTCAATTCCGAACTTGTACAAGCACTTTTTGAAATTCTTCCCGGTGAAGTGAGTTCCTCTATCGCTTATCAAGATTCTCGGGTACCGAAACGAGGAAAAATCATGCTCTTGATCATGGTAATGGACTCCTCCGTGGAAGCCTTACGACATGGCATAGCCTCTACCCACTTGGATACATAATCAACCATGACTAGGATATGCTCAAATCCATGTGAGTTTTTGAAAGGCCCCATGAAGTCTATTCCCCACACACCGAATAAACCAATTTGTAGATTATATCTCAAGAGCATAGAATTTCTTTGAGAGATGTTTCCGATTCTTTGGCATTCAGGGCATGATGCAACATATCTTTTAGTATCTTCATGCATCTCCGGCCAATAGAATCCGCTAGACCACAGTTTTGCTTGGGTCCGAAAATGGCTATAGTGTCCACCGTACTCCGCCGAGTGGCACTTTCTCAAGATTTCTAGCCTCTCTTCTCTTGGCACACATCTTCTCATGACTCCATCATTGCCAAGTTTGAAGAGGCAAGGTGCGTCCCAAAAGTATTTTCGACTTTCGAAGATTATCCTCCTTTGAGAGTTTCTATCTAGATGGTCAAGAGGCATCTTCCGAATTGCTTGAATGATATCAATCATCCATGTGTCTTTATCGAGCACTCGATAGAGGTGGTCATCTCTAATCTTGTCTTCTATGGGCTCTTTATCATCTTGTCCACGATTCATCCTAGACAAATGATCGGCCACAACATTCTCCACCCCTTCTTATCACGAATTTCAACATCGAACTCTTGAAGAAGAAGGATCCAACAGATCAATCATGGTTTAGCATCCTTCTTAGCCAAGAGATACTTGATGGCTGCGTGATCGGTGTAAACATTGACCTTTGAGTTCACGATGTAAGATCTAAATTTTTCAAAGGCGAATACCACCACTAGCAACTCTTTCTCCGTAGTGGCATAGTTTAATTGTCCCTCATTAAGAGTTTTGCTAGTGTAGTAAACGACGTGAACTCGGCCTTCCTTTCTTTGACCCAAAACCGCTCCTACGGCGTAGTCACTTGCATCACACATGATCTCGAAAGGTTGGCTCCAATTCGGAGGTTTAATAATGGGAGCACTCACCAAAGCACTTTTCAAGGTCCGGAATGCCGCTAGGCACTTCTCATCGAAGTCAAAAGCCATATCCTTTTGAAGGAGATGCGTTAAAGGCTTAGTGATCTTCGAGAAGTCCTTAATAAATCTTCTATAGAATCCGGCATGGCCTAGAAAGCTCCTCAAGGATTTAACATCCGTCGGAGGTGGGAGTTGCTCAACCGTATCTACTTTAGCCTTGTCCACTTCAATGTCTCTCTCGGATATAACATGTCCGAGCACTATGCCTTGCTTAACCATGAAGTGGCACTTTTCCCAATTTAACACCAAGTCTACCTTCGCACACATCCTGAGGACCTTATCCAAGTTTGCCAAGCAATCCATGAACGTCTTCCCATAAATGGAAAAATCATCCATGAACAACTCAACAATTTCTTCGATGAATTCCGAGAATACGGCCATCATGCAACGTTCAAAAGAGGCCGGAGCGTTGCATAGACCGAAGGGCATCCTTCTATATGCAAACGTTCCATAAGGGCATGTGAGCGTTGTTTTGTGTTGATCATCCGGGTGAATGGGAATTTGCAAGAACCCCGAGTACCCATCAAGAAAGCAAAAATAAGCGTGGTTCGCTAATCTCTCGAGCATCTCGTCAATGAACGGTAGGGGGAAGTGATCTTTCTTCATTGCTTTGTTTAGCTTTCGATAATCGATACACATCCGCCACCCGGTCACGGTTCTTTGCGGTATCAACTCATTCTTCTCATTCTTTACCACGGTTAAACCTCCTTTCTTTGGCACACAATGTACCGGGCTCACCCATTCGCTATGCGGATCCGGGTAGATGATTCCGGCATCAAGTAACTTGATGACCACTTTCTTCACTACCTCTCGCATGGCATGAGTTAGCCTCCTTTAGTGGTCCACTACGGGCTTACATTGG
The DNA here is from genome assembly GCA_947561735.1 of Cenchrus americanus. Taxonomy (NCBI): domain Eukaryota; kingdom Viridiplantae; phylum Streptophyta; class Magnoliopsida; order Poales; family Poaceae; genus Cenchrus; species Cenchrus americanus. The sequence continues at coordinate 132,158,263 of OX387239.1, forward strand.
TCTTCCATTGGTATACGATGAGTGCAAAAGGTTGGGCTAAGACCTTTGATATCATTGATCGAATATCCAATCACCTTCCTATGTTTTTTCAATAAAATCAGCAACTCCTCATTTTCTTCGGGACTCAACTCGTCGCTCACGATGACTGGATAAGTCTTGTCTGGGCCCAAAATTCATACTTTAATCCTTTGGGAAAAGGTTTAAGGTCTACCTCGGGCACTTGTGGCTCCTCGGGTTTAATCTCTCCTATGTCTTCGAATCTTTCTTCCTCCACGCTTCCATCTTGTGGTTCTAATCCTTTCATTGCTTCTTCTAGTTCTTCGTCTTGTTGATCATTAACTTGATTCTCCATCGCTCTTTGCAGGGTCTCTAAGGGTTTCAACAAAACAAAGACTATCTACCTCCTCTACTTCATCTTCGGGAGGAAAAGGTGAAGGGTGTTTAGAAATGCGAAGAAAGCTATATGTGTACTTCTTTCCATTAAGGTTCATTGTTACTTTGCCTTTTCTGGCATCCAACACAACATCAACCAACTTAAGAAAGGGCCTACCTAGGATTATGTGATCATGATTACTTTGGTAAGCATCAATTACGAAGAAATCGTTTGGTATACATTTTCCAAAGATTTTTAAATTCATGTTGCAAGCAATACCTATAGGTCTAATAGTTCTACCATCTCCCATGATTAATTTCGTTGATGTTGGAGCTAAGTCTAGGTTGTGGTCTTGAACTTTATCGTAAATTTTAGAAGATAGGACAAGGCTTCGATGTCGCACAAGGCTTTGCATTGAACTCCATTGATCTCGCAACTCAAGTGTGGTGCCGTCTTCTCTTCTTCTTCGGATCCTATCGCGTAAACTTCAGCGAGGCGAGCGTATGGTGGTGCTTCGGGCTTGATCCCCATGATTCTTTTCACCTCGGCTATGTGTTCAGGATCCACTTCATCATCTCCAAAGAGCTTTTGAAATATCTCACCAGTGGTTTCAAGGTCGTATGAATCTTCCGCTTCCTTTTCTGGTGGGAAATCCACTTCTAGTGCTCTTGCCATCCCCTTTTGGTTAGGGAACGGTGTTCTCATGTCGAATACTTCTCCGTAATCAATTAGAACCCAATCCATGTGCTCGAACTCCCTTAATGGCTTCGCGCTTGACATGCTTCTCTTGTTTGTTTCATTTTATACGGTGAAGTCAACGCTCGGGGTAGTTCTTGACTTGATGTGCTTTTCTTCAAGCTTTTCCTGGATTGGCTCCTCTTTCGTGACTTCTGGGGTTGCCTCTTTAGAAAATTCAGCACACTTCTTCATCCTCGAATTGTGTTTCGGCTCTCCCGCAAGTCTTGTTTCCCAATCTCTTTGCATGATAGCCGCTTTACTAATTTTTTGTAGAAGTTGAGCGGCTTCCGTGAGTGTTTTCTCCATGAGATCCCCACCTGCACACATTTGGACGTGTTGCATGCAACTAGGGGTTAGGGAAAAGAAAAATGTATGCAACAGTACGTCACCGGAGAAGCCGAGTCTTGGTCCTTGTTCGATCAACTCATTAAACCTGTTCCAAGCTTGGTCTATCCCTTCCTCTTCTCCTTGCGTGAAAGTGATCACTTGCCTCCTTAGATGTTGAACCTTGCTAATTGGAAAGAACTTGTCGCAAAACTTCTTTATCAACTTGTTCCAATTGCCTTCAACTTCAAAGTATGCAAACAAGTACCATGTCTTTGCTTCACCGGCAAGTGAGTAGGGAAAGAGATTCCATTTGAACCATTCATCGGGAACTCCTTCTTGACGCACCATGTTGCATAACGTCGTGAAATGCCTTATGTGTCTATATGGGTTCTTCGTAACCATTCCTTCAAACGGGGTTGCCGCCACCATCTCGATGATCTTGGATTTGATTTCATACTTGGTCGCTTCGAGCTTCGAATCCGACTCTTGTACTCTTATGTCTTCACATCGAGGACTAGCGTAATCCCTTAGCGATTTTTCCGGTTCTTCCACGGGTTGATTGACGAACGCCATCTAGACAACAAAATAAAAACAAAAACAAAAATAAAACAAAGTGGTTTTCTAGGTAATATGTGTTAGATATTAGCAAACAAAAGATAAACTAAATATAAAACTAAGTTAGATCCAAACCAAACGATGGAAATTAGCTTGCTCCCCGGCAATGGTGCCAGAAAAAGGGGCTTGTTGACAGATAAAAGACGTATCCACCTACGATCCTCAAGCGTACGGACCTACACTTTTTTCACCATGGGATTCCCAAGGTTCTTGTCAATCCGCGGAGCAAGGGGATTACAAGCGGTTGATCTACCACTACTCACTAACTACTCAAACCCTAACTATGATTAAACTAGAAAATGACTACACTACACTAGAGAGGACGATTAAGCTAACAAGATAAAAGACACTCGCCAATGGGTCTACGATACTTGAACATGCAACCGCTTTAAACATGAAAACCGATCTAATCTACCGGGGGTTGTGACCACGGTTTCGCCCTTTCCCTCCCCCTGTACTGTCACTATGCGGAGGTATTCGTGACTAGACCTATGATGGACACGGCGTATAGAATGGATCCAAGGGAGCATTGGAGCTCTACTTCCCTTTACGGCATGGTAGCTAACCTTAAGCATTAAAGCATATTCAACACATGATGATAGATAGATGTTCCAACAAAGTAACGATTACATCTCAAGATCTATTACAACCCATGGACAAATGAGAAGATTACCCCATCAAGGTGCTAGACATAGCACCGTTCATCATGGTGACACTTCCGATGGTGTCTTCCTTCTTCTCTACTTGTGGGTGCTTCCTTCGAGATGGTCGATCCTCCTCCGGAGATCTCCCTCCTTTCTCTCTAGCTTGTGGATGGCCTCTCGGTGCGAATGGCTCTCTCCTCTGTGAATGGCGGCGCCTCCAGGACTTTAGGGTTGAAAATCCTTCGGGTGCAAGTAAAGGGGGGCCGAACCGACCCCCGGAGTGGGCCAGGCCGGCCGGCTTGGGCCGACCGGCCCAGGTCCATCCCGGCCCGGTTCGTTCGCCCCTTCGCTCCCGTGGGTCCTCAAGTGATTGTGCACTTTGCCCCTTCCATCTGCATGATTTTGTCCATGTCATCCTCGCGTCCAAGATTGAGGTTCTCTTTGCATGAAGTCCGGTCTTTTACGCTTCAATCCTCGGGGGTGTTCCTACGTAGCACTTCGGTCCTCACCACCATTGCAAGTGATTTCATCAAGCTCATGAACACGAACAAGACTCCATAAATACTCCTTTGAATTGTTGTGAATCCGTGCTTTATGTCCATGTTTTCCAACATAAACACAACACTTCCAAATGCATGCACATAGATGAACTTGTTATATGATTAGTGTGCCTAGTGGCGGGTTAGTTCCATAATCAAATCCAAACCAAGGTGTAATGAACATGTTTGGTATACCAAAATACACCGTCAACAGCCATGTTCGCTACAATTTCCCCCTTTTTGGTGATTTATGACAACACAAGCAAAGCAAGCATAAATTTACAAATATTGACAAAATTAGAGCCACTTACACTTGCTTGGATGCTTACCATCATCCAAACTCCCCCTAGATCAAACTTCCCCCTTTTTTGATCTTCTCTCCTATGTTCACACATAGCTTGCTTCTTCCACTTTGGAAACACTAGCTTGCTTTGGTCCCACATTCTCCCCCTTTGGAATAAAATCTCCAAAAAGATCCCCAAAACAAAAAGTCTCCAAGGAAACTAGCAAGTCCTTAGCAAACATAGCTCAAAGAGAAATGTTAAATACAAGGGACAAATCCGCATGAACCATGATCCATATGTATGATATCAATGAAGATACCACATGTGCGAATAACTAAGGTGGATCACAAGCTCATGAGACTATCATGATACAAGCTAAGCTCCCCCTAAGTGTGTGCAAAATATGATAGTGTGAAAATCAAGTGCATAACTACAAACTTGTAAGGCAAGGAAGCTTAGAGCATTACCTGCAAGGAGGTAGCATAAAGGACAAGAGATAAGACAAATGGGTTCTTGTTACATTACCACTTGTTGATATCACTTTTAGTCTTTTGATCATTGCATACCTCCGGGGGATGATCCTCTCTACCTTGTTGGCACCACATTGAGATGTGCTACTTGGAAATGATATCACTAGGTGACACCACTTGAAGGAAGCTTGCAAAGAAGACACTTGGAGTACCACAAGGATTAGGAATGTATGAGTACATTGCCTTCGAACTTAGATAGAGGCATAAGCTCGCAAGGACATGACTCAATAGCATGAAGCTCACATTGATATATTCACTCTTATAGAGATGTTAGATCACATTGAGAGTGAAATAGCATTCTCTTAGAATGAAGTACCGCACCGGAACACGTTGCCAAGGGACTACACAAAATAAGCTTAAACAATGTTAGTCCCATAACCAAACCATAGGATGAGCTCCCCCTAAATGTGTGCATTTAGTGTTTGAATCACCAACCAAATGTATGCACATTGTTTATGACAATACAAGGGAAGATAACCCTATAGCTTGCTCATGATGCATAGAGATATATATGAAACCATGCACCATGAAAGAACAAGTGTAGCTTTCCTACACACTAATCAAACCATGTAGGTTACTCATGGGTTAGCACATGGCCCTACCATATGTAAGCATTGCAACAAATGCAACCTAAACAAGGCAATGGAGCTACAATGATACATGAGATAGGTTCTAGTTTCCATTACCTCAATCGGGGAACTTGGGCAAAACATGTCCAACTTGCAAGCTTGGCTTCTAGGCTTGAAACTTCACATCTTCTTTGTGCCAAGCCTCCCAAGTCCCCCGCTCTCAAGGCCTTCAAGTGGCCTTTGGAACCCAAACCATTTGAGGCCCCTTCATGTTGATGATGACTTCATTGGGCACCCAAATAGGTTGGTTCCAACCCCGCTCCACCTTCATCTTCCCAACCTTGTTTGCAACCACCTTGCCATTAGCCTTCTTCTTGATGATGTAGGTGTTGCTCTTGGTCTTGTTCTTGTGGTTGGGCTTCGTGTAGATGAGGGAGCTCTTGATGGTGGGGTTCAACTTCTTCTTTGCGCCCTTGTCCATCTTCTTGACAAATTGAGGGCATTTGTAGAACTTGTGCCCTTCTCTATGACACTTGTAGCAAGTCACGGTTGCACCTTTCTGAAGCTTCTTCACCATGGGATCACGGTTATCTTGAGAAGGTTGGACTTTGCTCCTCATATCTTGAGAGATGTCCCCTTGTTCCTCATTGTTCTTGCCCTTGACCATCAAGTTTGCCAACCTCTCTCGGAGCCATTTCACTTCTTGCTTGAGCTCATCATTTTTCTTGCCTATGAGACAATCACATGATTCTACAACAACATTCTCATTGCAAGATGGTGAGCAAGATTCATCAATTAAATCAATGTAAGAAGTTGAAGCATCTACCTTGGAGATAGGAATTGCACAAGGGATAGATGATTCATCGAGCTCAAAGGAATTACTTGTTTTAGTCTCATTGCTCTCAAGCTTGGATTTTAGCTCATCACACTCCTTGTTAAGCAATTTGAATTTGCACGACAAATTTTCATAATTTGTAGCAAGGGTTGCACTAAGATCATTGAGAGCATTGAGTTCTTTAATTTCATTAGCTTGTTTATTAAGCATTCCTTTTTGCTCATGGACTAGCTCAACAAGATCATCAAGAGAGGTGGTGTCAGATTCGTCATCACTTACATTGCTTTCGGTACCTTTGTCCATAAGGTACATGTGTAGTGATGATGTAGGACCTTGCATGAAGCGGGTGGTGAAGTTCTTTCTTGATTCATCACTTGAGCTAGAAAAACTTGATTCTGCACCACTTGTCCACTCACGGACGATGATAGTTGCCTTTTGTTTTGGCCTCCCTCCTTGACCACCTTCTTTTTCGGCTTGTGCTCGATCTTGGTGAACTTAATTTGTTGATGATGACGCCCTTCTCTCAAGTGGACATTGTAGTCGTACATGTTGACTTTCTTCACATACTTGAAGATCTTCTTCACGTACTCGGCCACCATGGATTCAACTTCTTCACCACTCAAGGAATCTTCATCGTCACCATCATCACCATCATCTTCGCTTGAGCTTCCATGAGTAGCCATCCTACTCAACACCTTCTCTTGTTGGCTTGAGAGGGCATGACTTGTAATTGGAGAAGATGGTTCTTTGGGCTTTTCTTGAGGCGCCTTCTTAGACTTGGGCATGATTTGAGGCTCATGTGCCATGATCTTCCTCAAGATGTGAGATGGCTTCAATTCTTTGAGCTTCTTCTCATAGATGATAGCTTTCACCGAGTCATAATCGGGCTTCCGGAGACTTTGAAGGATCTTGCGGTTGATGTTCAAGTCCGTGATGTTCTTCGCACCTAAAGCATTGATCTCATTGACAAGCACATTTAGGCGTGAGTACATAGATTCGTCATTTTCATTTGCAAGTTGCTTAAAGCTATTGAATTCCTCAAGAAGACAACCGTAGCATTCATTAGCCACTTTTTTTGAACCCTCATTTTGCTCTTTGATGGTTTTCCATAGCTCATGAGCATTTTCACAATTAAAAACTCCATTGAAAACGCCTACATCTAGTGAGGACAAAATGATACTCTTATCAATCACATCAAATTGCTTTTCCTTGTTAGTACCATTTCTCATGCCCTCATCAGTGAATCTCCAAACATCAAGGTCCTTTGCTTGGAGATAGGCCTCCATGAGAACCTTTCCACTGAGGATAGCCCGTGCCATCGAAATGTGGAGCCAAACCTAAGGTATCCACCACTTTCATACCTCTAGAGAGCAACTCACTAGGCGGTGAAGTCTAACCGTTCCAATGAGTCGGTTTTCACAATTTACTAATCGAATTCGCATTTCCTTGTGAAGGAAGTGAGTCCCAGCTCTGATACCACTTGTAAGAAATCGGATGCTCATAGCCTAAGAGGGGGAGGGGGTGAATTAGGCAAACTAAAAACCTTAACCTATGGCTTCACTAATTTTACACAAAGGTAAACTAGAACATACTATCTAGATGTTCAACTAGGGTTGTTCTAGTGTCAAACTCTCATCCCAAAACAGGGTTTGCAACCTATAGCCAATCCTAGCTGATACTACTTTAGGAAAGTAAAGGCAAGCAAAGATTGCAATAGAGTAAATGTGGAAACGTAAAGGGGATGAGAGGAAGCAAACTCTTAACACACGATTTATCCCGTGGTATCGGTAGGCACTAAGCCACCCCTAGTCCACGTTGTTGAAGCACTCACACAAGAGTATTGCTTCCCAGTCACCAAGTCTCTCTCAAGAGCACCACTTGACTTGCCACAAAGGCTAGCCACTTAGGAACTTGCCAAGCTCCCTTGGTCACCTTGATGCCGCCTCCACTAAGGAGCTTCTCCACCAAGGAAGGGGGTCTCCACATCCCCCACACAAAATGTCCTTGCCGCTCCACACCAAGCCAGAGGGTTGAGCACTTGGCTTGTAGAATTTGGTCGGTGCTGAAGGAGGCTCATGTTGGGAATGCCCAGGTTCAGACATGGATGTATGCGACCTACCGGAGAGAGTACTAGAACTTCACTCATCTCCCCGGTGAGTCCATCAATGCCTTGTTTCAAAGGTTCACGGTGGTTGTGAACAACATGAGGGCCAATGTGGACGTGCTCCCGTACGACGATCATGATAGAGCGGTCAAGCTCTTACACTCTTTGGATCGTACGATTTGGGGCGGAAAGTTCGAGGCCATTGTGCAGTCAGAGAAGTATGACACTCTGACGGTGAACGAGCTATTCTCGAAGCTCAAGTCGGCTAAGGTGGATAGGGGCATGACTGCCAAGCTCGAGGGACCGACTGATTCCCATAGTCTTGCCCTCGTTGGTGGTTCGAAAGGAAAGACTAACACTAACCCATCCACCAGGATGTTCTCTTTGTCCTCTTTGGTGTCTATGCCAGATGAGGAGTTCAATGTGCTTGGAGAGGATGAGCTGGCGCTGCTGACGAGGAGGTTCGAGAGGCTGCACGAGAACCGAGTGAACATGAGGAGGAACACGAGGACATGCTTCCAGTGTGGCAAGCCGGGACACTTCGTCGCTGACTGCCCGGAGAAGGTCGAGAACAAGGACGGCTACAAGCACAAGTCGAGGATGGATGGCAAGTACCGGTCGAGGCGCGACCACAAGAGCAAGCACAAGAACAAATACAAGGACGAGTGACGATCGAGGAAGAAGGAGAGCCGAGGCAAAGCCCGAGCGATGGTTGGAGCGAGCGACGTCGACTCCAGTTCCGCGTACTCCACCTCGAGCTCGAGCAATAGTGAGGATGAAGGTGATCATCGCAAGAACAAGAAGTCGTCCAAGAACCTGAGCGGGCTGAGCTGCTACGCGAGAGACGGCTTCTGCACCATGGCGCTGAGTTCCGGCAGCAAGAAGAGCACACAGAGCGACTCGGACTCCGATTCCGACGACGAGGTGCGTGATGAACTTCCCTTCTTGCGCCAGGAGAATGAGAGGCTTGACACTTTGCTTGATAACCGTGATGACATGCTTAGAGAGGCCAAGAAAATGAGGAAAGAGCTTAGGGCTTCACTCGAGGATGCTAGGACTAGAGTGGCTGAGCTAGAGACACAGGTGCTTGATAGCAAGCTTGAGATTGATTCCCTTAAGGCTAGCGTTGTTGTTTCGGATGAGGTTGATTGTGCTGATTGCTCCATCTTTCTTGCTGATCTTGCTTTGTTTGAGGAGAAGCATGCCTCCAATTGTGAGGAACTAGATGTTCTTAGGGTTGAAGTGGCTGAGCTTAAGTCTAGACCTACTTTGCTAGGTGCTTGCACTTCTTGCCCTGTTTTGCATGCTAAGATTGATGAGATGCATGCTTACACTAGTTCTCTTGAGGCTAAGCTAAAAGAACCCATGCCTACATCTTGCTCTACCTGTGAAATGCATGCTTTGAAAAATTTGGAACTTGCACATTATGTTGATCATTTGCAGGATGAGAATGATGAGCTGAAAAAGTTGATGGGTTGGTTGTCTGGTCATGAGCCTCAGTTGAGGATGATGATCGAGGCATTTAAGAGGCAGGATGGTGAGGGACTTGGGGCAAACAAGGTTGGTGAGGGAAGTGGAGAGAATATCCCGGAGCCACCCAAAACCCACCACAAAAATGATTTCCCCCCAAAACCTAATCATCTTAGGAACCGACTAGACACAACCCCAGCTCCACCCGTGTTTCCTACACCCACAAATGATCTACAAAAGCCTATCAAGTTTGTGAGTACTTCCGGGAAAGTGTTCTTTGGGAAAGAAAGTGAGAAGGCTAGTGAGGGGAAACCGGTGGAGGAATTGAGTGGAGAGAAACCAAGTGAGCAGCCTCAACCCAAGCCTAAGCCTAAGCTTGTGAGGTTCCATTGTGGCTATTTTGGGAGAGATGGCCATAAGGATGAGTTTTGCTTCAAGAGGAAGCAAGAGGAGGGAATGGCAAAGGAATGGGCTAACAAGGACAAGTACCACCTTTCCGATGGTGTACTTGAGCCTCGTGTGCAGATGCCCATGGCCAAGGCGAGTGTGAGGACAGTTCGGGCTTGGGGAGAGCGGAAGGCTGTTGGAGGCGCTGCTGCCCAGGTCACACCGGTCAGACCGGTGTGGGGCACCGGTCAGACCGGTGCAGGCCTGGACAGGCAGCAGTTCGGGTTTCGTACTCGTACAGGTGCGAGGGTTGTTTCTGGAGGTCGTGGTTCTGGTGGTTGGGCTGGAGAGTTTGCAGGTGGTCAGGTTGCTAGGCGTTCTCCCCCTCGAGTTCACTACGAGGATGGGAGGAGTCGTAGCTTTGAGAAGGAGAGGAGGGACGGTCCACGGGTTCTCTTTCGTGGTTTTGGTCCTCCTCCAGGCAGAGAGGAGTGGTTTCCTCAGGGTGGTTACCGTGGTGGTGTTCGTGGAGGTGGCCTTGGTAGGAGTGATGTTTTGGTTGGTGCTAACCCCACTTTCGAGCAAATGGCTCGGCACTGGTTTTACTCTTTTGGTACTAACCCCGGTGCTGAGTCGTTTGTTCGCTCACGTGCTCGTTTTTGAATTTCAGGTGGGAGACTTGAAGAACATTTGGTTGATTGACTCCGGTTGCTCGAGGCATATGACCGGAGACAGGGGGTGGTTCTCAAGTCTCGTCCCGGTGGTGACGAAGAGGTACATCACTTTTGGGGACAATGGGCGTGGGCGTGTGCTTTCAGAAGGTGAGATTAAGGTGAGTGACAAGATCACTCTGAGGCGTGTTGCTCTTGTTCAATCGCTGGGGTACAATTTGCTTTCTGTGTCCTAGTTGTTGGATGAGGGTTTGAGATGTTGTTTCGGCTAGGTGGTTCTCGGATTTTGGACTCTCGAGGGGACCTTGTCTGTATGGTCGTTCCCGAGGGTCAGGTGTTTCGTGCTGATTTTTCTCAGTTTTGGGTGTGGAGCGTTGTTTCTTGGCTGGTTCTTCGAGTGAGTTGTGGAAGTGGCATAGGAAGTTGGGTCACTTGAGCTTTGACCTTTTGTCTCGCTTGAGTAAACTCAATTTGGTCCGAGGATTGCCACGGTTGAGGCTTGAGAAAGAGTTGGTTTGTGCGCCGTGTAGGCATGCCAAGATGGTAGCCTCTTCTCAACCGCCTCTCACCGATGTGATGACTGAGCGTCCATGCGAGCTGCTCCATATGGACCTTGTTGGCCCAACTCGTGTGAGATCTGCGGGTGGGAAGTGGTATGTCCTTGTTGTGGTGGACGACTACTCTCGGCATGCATGAGTGTTCTTTCTTGAGGATAAGGGGGAGACGTTTGGTTTTGTTCGAGATCTAGTCTTGAGGTTGAGGAACAAGAGGCACGGAGATACCATACGAGCCATTCGCAGTGATAATGGCTCGGAATTCTGAAACTCTCGTTTTGAAACCTTTTGCCATGACTTGGGTCTTGAGCACCAGTTTTCGAGTCCGTATACGCCTCCCCAGAATGGTGTTGTGGAAAGGAAGAACAGGACCTTGTGCGAGATGGCTCGGACGATGCTTGATGAGCATAGGACTCCGAGGAGGTATTGGGCCGAGGCGGTGAATACCACATGCTATGTGTCAAACGAGATCTACCTCGAGTGCACAAGAAGAAGACATGCTATGAGTTGATGCATGGTCGCACACCCAAGGTGAGTCACTTCCATGTCTTTGGTTGCAAGTGTTTCATTCGAAGAAAGGCGGGGAAGTTGGATAAGTTCGAGGCCAGGTCTGTCGATGGTATTTTCTTTGGTTATGCATCTCATTCTAGAGCATATCGTGTGCTCAATCTTGAAACTAACCAAATCGTGGAGACTTGCGAGGTAACCTTCGACGAGACAGAGCCACGTAGTCAGCTTGTCTTTGAGTGTGCAGGTGATGATGAGCTTGGTGAGGAGATCTTTTAGGAGGAGGAGCATGAACATAGAGATGATGAGGATGGCAGTGCGGTGCCCCCGGCTGAACATGTACCCACTACTTCGACTACGATGATGGACGGACCCTCTACTACACCTACTACGACAAATCAAGAACGAGGAGAAGCTGATGTTGAGGGGGAGGTAGCATCGAAGCGAGAACCTCCCCGGCGAGTACAAGTGGATCACCCAGCTTCGAGGATCATTGGCGACATGAATGAACGCACTACACGGTCGAGGGTTCAGAACAACTCTCATTTCGCTCATGCTGCATTTGTTGCTACTTTTGAGCCCAAAGACATTGGACACGCACTATCTGATCATAATTGGGTTAATTCGATGCATGAGGAGTTGGAGAACTTTGAGAGGAATCAGGTGTGGGAGTTGGTTGACCCTCCCCCAGGGTGTAAGCCGATTGGTACAAAGTGGGTGTGGAAAAACAAAGAGGGAGAGAAAGGTGAGGTTGTGAGGAACAAGTCGAGGCTTGTTGCTCAAGGGTTCAGTCAGAAGGAAGGGATTGACTACGAGGAGACGTTTGCTCCCGTAGCCCGTTTGGAGGCGATTAGGATCCTTCTAGCCTTTTTCGTGGCTAAAGGGTTCAAGTTGCACTAGATGGATGTGAAGAGTGCTTTTCTGAATGGTGTGTTGGAGGAAGAAGTGTATGTGAGGCAACCTCCGGGGTTTGAGAGTGAGAAGTACCCCCACCGGGTGTACAAGTTGAGGAAGGCGCTGTATGGGTTGTAGAAGGCGCCTAGAGCTTGGTATGGTAGGTTGAGGGGGTTCTTGTTTGAGAGAGGTTTTGAGATGGGGAAGGTCGATCAGACCTTGTTTTTGCTGAGGCAGGACAAAGATATCCTGATTGTGCAGGTGCACGTGGATGATATTGTCTTTGGTGGCTCGTCTAACAATCTTGTTGCAAGGTTTGCAGATGATATGAGCAGGGAATTTGAGATGAGCATGATGGGCGAGTTGGAGTTCTTCCTTGGGCTACAAATCAAGCAATCAAAGGAAGGAACATTTGTGCACTAGGCTAAGTACACCAAGGACATTGTGCGGAAGTTCAAGATGGAGGAATCCAAGGCTATGACGCCGCCGATGAGTACGACTACAGCTCTTGATGCGGACGAGGAAGGTGAACAAGTGGACCAGAAGGAGTACCGGAGCATGATCGGGTCACTCCTCTACTTGACGGCGACGAGGCCGGACACACAGTTCTCAGTGTGTCTGTGCGCTCGTTTTCAAGCGTCTCCGAGGACTTCGCATCGGCAAGCAGTGAAGCGGATTTTCAGGTACTTGCGTCACACTCCCGACTTCGGCCTTTGGTACTCCGCGTCCTCCTCTTTGGCGCTTCATGGTTTTTCAGACGCGGATTTTGCTGGGTGTCGGTTGGATAGGAAGTCCACTTCTGGGACTTGCCAGTTTTTGGGTTCTTCTTTGGTGTCTTGGTCTTCCCGCAAGCAATCGAGTGTTGCTCAATCCACTACCGAGGCAGAGTATGTTGCCGCTGCTAGTTGTTGCTCTCAGCTCCTTTGGATTTCATACACCATGAGTGACTTTGGTGAGGAGTATACCCATGTCCCACTTCAATGTGATAGCACCAGTGCCATAAGCGTTGCAAAGAACCCAGTGCACCATTCCAAAACCAAGCATATAGAAGTGAGGTATCATTTTCTGAGAGACAACGTGGAGAAAGGAAAGATAGCTTTGATCCATGTACCCACACATGACCAACTAGCCGATATTTTCACCAAACCCCTAGATCAAGCAACTTTCACTCGTTTGCGGGGGGGACTTGGTGTGTCCTAAACATGATCAAAGCATATCAAAATGGCAAAGCCACACAAACTTCATGCTAGGACAGCCATTCTAATCATAGGACCATCACAAACACCCACAAGAACCTCATGTCATGTCAAAGCCACCGAGCCATGTGCCTACTTCTATGTATGAGACTTCTCATTGGTAGGCATCATGCAACGGTTTAGCACCCAAAGCAAATTAAATTCAGCACATATGACATGGGAGCATATTTTCCAAGCATTTTTCATTTCATTTTCAGATTCATATATGGTACATGAAATGTCTTTGCGACAAAAAAGAACTTATGCCACTCCACAAGATGAAGCAAGAGGGATAAACATTCATGATGACAAATGAGCCTTTGGCCCCATATGATCAATAAACTAGCTATCCAACCACAAATTAAGCATAACCAAGCCACTAAAACATGTCAAGATCATATAAAAACATGTCATATGTGCTGAATTTGATTTGCTTTGGGTGCTAAACCGTTGCATGATGCCTACCAATGAGAAGTCTCATACATAGAAGTAGGCACATGGCTCGGTGGCTTTGACATGACATGAGGTTCTTGTGGGTGTTTGTGATGGTCCTATGATTAGAATGGCTGTCCTAGCATGAAGTTTGTGTGGCTTTGCCATTTTGATATGCTTTGATCATGTTTAGGATTTTGCTCATGAGAGGCAAGTTTTTCGCAAAATTGCCCAAATCCATCTTAGCTTCGTCCAATGGTTGTGCAACTTGGTGATCATGTAGTTGAGATCGATACGAAGCTATAGAGTATCTAACTTGCTCATTTGGACATGTGTAGCATTCTTTGTTGAATTTTGTCTATTTGAGAAGCTCTAGGTTGAATTTTTGCATTTTTGGCTTGATTCATGCAATGCCAACAAGGGGGAGAAGTTTGAGCTTGAATGGCTTACTGGACGCATTTAGAAGGTTTTCAGGTGGTTTCGAGCCATTTCTGGGCTCTGTTGTGCACCGGTCTGACCGGTGAGGAGCACCGGTCTGACCGGTGTGAGTGCTGATCCTGTGCACATCTTAGGCACCGGTCTGACCGGTGGTGATGACCGGTCTGACCGGTGTGAGCGAAGTTGCTTGCGGCCTGCCCTGTTTTCAGCTGGTTTGCATGCATTCGTCCAGGGGGAGGTGCATTGGTTCAGGGGGAGCTTGCATGTGTGCAGGGGAGCTCTTTGTGGTTTTTCGAGCTTTACTTTGGTGGTTTGCGCTCTTTGCTTGAGCTTTGTTTTGTCTCGGATGTGTCGAGCCGTTGCCCTTGCCTAAGGGGTCCGCGACTTGTCTTCTTCAAGTGATCTTGCTCTTTGCCTTTGTTTGGCTTTCGATCGCTTGTTGGAGTTTCTTTTTGTTCGTTTGTTTTCTTTTTCTTTTCTCTCTTGTTACTTTCGTGTGGGTGTTGTCAATGCACTCATCAAGGGGGAGATTGAGGACCATGTGTGGTTCGAGGACCGGTGGATGGTCGCTTCCTTGTGTGATGAGTGATTGACAACATTGTGTGGACTGATTCTTGGCTAAGTATTGCAGGTGCAGGTTGCGGCTTGACTGGTGTTTGTGTAGGTGAAGAACAGGCGCGAAAGGTCGTCGCCGGTGAGGCCCCCAGGTGTGGAGAAGACAAGTAGGCTTCGTTCGAGGGACCCGGTGGCCAGCGGGGTCAAGTGCGGGCCGCATGGTGGCATGAACAGCAAGATGAAGTCGTGGACGGTTTCTTGGTTGAGCCTCAAAACCAAGGTCGAGCCGGGACTACGTGGGAGCCAAGTCATGAGTGGAGATTGGCGGAGGCTACACCGAGTTCGCGGGGTTTCCGGTGGTTCACCAGAAAACCACTGGGTTCCTTGGTTTATCCACAAAGCCAAGACCGGAGAACCGAAGACGGAGCCGCAAAGCGGCACTGCACCGGTCGACCGGTGGGTCCGACCGGTCGGCCGGTGGGGACCGGTCTGACCGGTGAGGAGCACCGGTCCGGCCGGTGTGCGACGACGCGGTCCGAATCTTCGAAGCGGAGGACACGCGTCGGGATCGCATGGCTTGCGTCGAGGCTACGCAGGGTGCGGTCGCCGGGCATCCGTCCGATGGTGAAGACATCAAGAATTCCATATCCGCCCTTGAGGGGCTTGTATCCCTAGTTAGTAGAGAGGGGCATTTTAGACATTCGGTTGCCTCCATATAACCCAAGAGGTGAGAGGATGGCAGCCAACTCTTGGAACCCTAGCTCATTAGTTTTCCTATTTTCCACCTATTTTCTCTAGGTTTTCCTTAGGACTAGCAAGAGAGCTTCACGGAGAAATCTTGTAGAGAGGGATGGATGATAGGGCGGCTTGCTAGACCTTGTACGAACCTTTGTTTCATGTATAGATGATTCGACGTGGTTCCTCAAGGTTTGGATGTGTTTTCCCCGGTTGTTCTTGGTGGTGATTTTCGGAGCCCTCTCTTTGTGATTTCTTTGGGGTGTTTTCGGGGCTTTTCTCTTGGGGATTTGATGGGGGAAATTTGTGGGAACCCTTCGTGGTTCTTTGGGCTGTGATTCCCCTCCCAAATCCGTGAGTAAAAGTGCTCGATTTTGGGGTTTTCTTGAGTTCTTGGGTTGGAAGTGCTTTCGGCGGGATTTCTTCGATTCCTCCTTTTTGGACGAGATTTGGTGGGATTAAACTTGGCTATGGACTCCTCATGAGGTGTTCATGATATCCCAAAAGTCTTGTTCAAGTCCGTGGAGCGATTCGGGAGATCGAGATTTGGATTTGGGGGAGTTGACCCGCGGGTGCTGTTCATCCCGAGCTGCCCAGGCTACACCGGTCTGACCGGTGCTCTTGACCGGTCTGACCGGTGCAACCCTCTGTGGGATTTTGCTCGGGTGAACGTCTTGGTGTGTTCGTTGTTGTCCCGTGGTGCTGCTGTTTCGAGTTTGGGTCCGTTTGGTGGTCGGTTGGCCTGTTTGGTGTCTTGGGGGCTTTCAGGCTGCCATCGGTCTGACCGGTGTGTCTCACCGGTCTGACCGGTGTAGAGCCACTTAGTGGAAGTTGCTCAGGTTCACCTGCAGGGACCGGTCTGACCGGTGTGGGTCTGTAGACTCGGGGTTTGGTTTTTCCGCTGCGTTTCTCGAGTCGGAAGGTTGTGTGTTGGTTCCTAGGTCCAGTGGCACTCTAGTGGCTACGTGGGCTTGGCCAACCTTGGTAGTGAGTCGGAGACGTGTGTTGGAAGCTGCGTTCGTCTTGTTGGAGTTTTCATCTCCTTCAAGAAGAATTTTTATCGGCTCCCATTCACTCCCCCCTCTCTGGTTCGCCGTATCGGTCCTTCAGAGGTTTGATGTTCCGCAGCGTTCTCGGGTCGGAAGGTTGTGTGTTGGTTCCTAGGTCTAGTGGCACTCCAGTGGCTACGTGGGCTTGGCCAACTTGGGTAGTGAGTCGGAGACGTGTGTTGAAAGCCGTGTTCATCTTGTTGGAGTTTCCATCTCCTTCGAGAAGAATTTTTATCGGCTCCCATTCACTCCCCCCCTCTTTGGTTCGCCGTATCGGTCCTTCAATCATGCAACGGTTTAGCACCCAAGATAAGGAATTTAAAGCAATTATGACATAGAAGCACATTTTTCAAGCATAGGCATGTCTCATACCATTTTTATGATGTACAAATTAAGCATGGTACATGAAGTGCCTTTGCGGGAAAAAGAAGCTTAGGCTTCTCCACAAGGTAGCATGTAGGCTAAACATTCATGATGAAAAATGGATCTTTGATCCCAAATGAAAAGAACATGATTCCAAGCACAACTTAAGCAAGACATAGCCATAAGCGCCCAATTTGAACATGAGAGGCTCACAAGAGAGGATCATATAGCATTTTTACAAAAGATAGCCACCCACAAGCATATATATCCCAAAGCTACCAAGAGCTTAGCTATACATCTCATGAGCATCACAAGCAAAGTCATAACCTCATATCTAGCATATCATGGTGAACAAAGCATATGAGAGAAGCACATATCTATGGCATATGATACAAATACAATCTATGATACAAAGATGCAAACATGATATGATACATAAATGAAAATGCAACATGCATATGTACATCAACCCTCCCAACCGAAGCTCAAAAAGAAAAAACAACTCCAAGCTCTCCTTGCAAACGGGCAAATGTAGCTTGGTCCAAAGGCTTGGTTAGGATATCGGCAAGCTGCTTTTCTGTTGGTACATGGATGAGGACTATGTTTCCCTTCTCAACATTGTCTCTCAGGATATGTTTAGTTCTAGAGTGAAGCACGGGGTTTTTGGCAACACTAATGGCACTCGTGCTATCACACATGAGAAGTACATTGGAACACTCCTAACCAAAGTCACTCAGCGTGTATGTGATCCAAAGCAGCTGTGAGCAACAACTAGCGGCAGCAACATACTCAGCTCTTGTGGTAGACTGCGCTATACTAGATTGTTTGCGAGAAGACCAAGAAACAAGCGAAGAACCCAAAAACTGGCAAGTCCCCAAAGTCGACTTCCTATTGACTCGACGCCCCGCAAAGTCGGCATCCGAAAAACTAAGAAGCGACATGGAAGAGGATGTTGAGTACCAAAGACCGAGATTAGGAGTGTATCGAAGATACCTGAAGATCCACTTGACGGCCTACCGATGTGAAGTCCTTGGTGACGCCTGAAAACGAGCGCACAAACACATAGAAAACTCGATGTCCGGCCTCATCGCCGTCAAGTACAAGAGGGAGCCGATCATGCTCCAATACTCCTTCTGGTCCACAGGCTCTCCGTCCTCGTCTGCGTCGAGTGCTGTAGTCGTACTCATCAGTGTCAATAGGGGCTTCGAGTCGTCCGTCTTGAACTTCTTGAGGATGTCCTTCGTGTACTTGGCTTGATGCACAAAGGTTCCCTCCTTCGCCTACTTGATCTGAAGCCCGAGAAAGAATTGCAATTCTCCCATCATAGACATCTCGAATTATTTGCTCATATCATCTACAAACCTCGCAACCAAAGAGTGAGACGAGCCGCCAAAGACAATATCATCCACATACACCTGAACAATTAGGATATCATCACCCTGCCTGAGGAGAAAAAGAGTCTTGTCGACCTTGCCCATCTCAAACCCCTTGCTGAACATGAACCCCCTCAACCAGCCATACCATGCCCTGGGAGCTTGCTTCAGCCCATACAAGGCCTTCCTCAGCTTGTACACTCGGTGGGAAAACTCAACACTCTCAAACCCAGGTGGTTGCTTCACATAAACTTCCTCTAGGAACCCATTCAAGAAGGCACTCTTCACATCCATTAGGTACAACCTGAATCCTTTAGCCACAGAAAAGACTAGAAGAATCCTGATTGCCTCCAAACGGGCTATAGGAGCAAACGTCTCCTCATAGTCTATCCCCTCCTTCTGGCTATAACCCTGAGCAACCAACCTCGACTTGTTCCTCGCCACCTCACCATTTTCTCCCTTTTTGTTTTTCCACACCCGTCCCAATAGGTTTGCAGTTTGGTGGTGGCTCTACTAACTCCCACACTTGGTTTTTCTCAAATTCTCTAACTCCTCATGCATGGCATTCACCCAATTAGGATCAAATAGAGCGTGTCCAATGTCTTTCGGCTCAAAGGTAGTAAGAAAAGCTGAATGAGCAAAGTGAGAAGCATTTCTGGACCTCAATCGTGTCGTACGCTCATTGATGTCGCCAATGATTCCTGAGGGTGGATGATCACTTGAACGCACCTCGGTGCCTCTCGCCTGGAGACAATCTTCCCCCCAGCAGCTTCTTCCACTTGACCTTACTAGATCGTAGGCGGTGTAGGGGATGGACCATCCTGCACCGTAGTCATTGTAGTGGAAGTAGAGGGTACATGCGTGATTGGAGCTTCACCATCATCCTCTCCAGCATCATCCTCCTCGTCCTTAAAGATCTTCTTGCCAACTTCGTCGTCACCTGCACACTCAAAGACAGATGAATTGCATGCTTGTGTCTCGTCGAAGGTAACCTCACAAGTCTCCATGACTAGGTTAGTATCAAGCACACGAAATGCTCGAGAATGACTAGCATAACCCAAGAAAATCCCAGGAGGACCTCGACTCAAACTTATCAAGCCTACCCTTCTTGAGATTAAAGCACCGACAACCAAAAGCCCCAAAATGGCTCACTCTAGGTGCTCGCCCGTGCATGAGCTCATAGCACGTCTTGTTCAAGAAGGCCCTTAGAAAAATCCAGTTCCCAACATGACAAGCGGTATTCACCGCCTCCACCCAATATCTTCTCAGAGTCCTATGCTTGTCGAGCATCGTTTGAATCATCTCACAAAGGGAACGATTTTTCCTCTCAACTACACCATTCTGACAAGCCACATAGGGAAAAGAGAACTGATGTTCGAGACCCAAATCACGACAAAAGGTTTCAAAATGAGAGTTTTTAAATTCACTGCCATTGTCACTATGAATAACTCAAACAACATCTCCATTCCTCATTCTTCAACCTCAAGATTAGATCCCGAACAAAACCAAACGTCTCCCCCTTGTCAGCTAAGAAGAAGACCCAAGCATAGCGAGAATAGTCATCCACGATCACAAGGACATACCATTTCCCACCCACCGGGCACACACGAGCTGGACCAACCAAGTCCATATGGAACAGATCGCATGGCCTCTCTGTCATAATGGATGTCAGAGGCAGATGAGAGGCGTCGACCATCTTGCCATGCCTACACGGAGCACATACCAAATCCTTTTGGTATTTCAACTTTGGCAATCCTTGAACCAATCCTAGCCCACTCAAGCGTGACAACAAGTCAAAACTCAAGTGACCTAGTCTTCTATGCCATTTCCAAAGCTCCGTCGAAACACCAGAAACCAAGCAACGAGAAGAGCCAACACATTGAGAAAAATCGGCTCTGAAAATCTGACCCTCGGGGACGATCATGCACACGAGATCGCCTCGAGAGTCCAAGACACGAGAACAACCCATTTTGAAATGGACTTCAAAACGCTCATAAAGAAGTTGGGAAACAGAGAGAAGATTGTAACCCAAAGACTTGACAAGAGAAACACGCCAAAGAGTCACAGACGCACTCACCTTCACCGTGCCCACCGAAAGCACTCTACCTTTCCGATTATCCTCAAAAGTGATGTACTCTTTGGTCATCATCGGGGTGAGGCTGGAGAACCACCTTCGATCATGTGTCGAGAGCAACCAAAGTCGATCAACCAAAAGCCCTCCATGCCTCCCACCTGCAAAATCAAAACCGGGAGCGAGAGTGAGCAAAAGACTCAACACTAGGGTTAGTACAAAACGAATCAAACCAGTGCCTTGCCATTTGCTCAAACGTGGGCTTAGCAAAATCCATCCTATCTCTCATAGGTAGAACACCCACACGTACCCTTGGAGGACTACGCATACCACGAAGGGGAGACCGTGGCTTGTAGCTCCTCTGGGACCTAAAGCTGCGATCGTTCCCCCATACTCATATTGGCCACGAGTGAAGGAACATCGAACAAACTCACACGCCCAAACCCCACACGCCTACCACATTCTCTATGTGGTGGCTTACCTCGAGGCACAAACTCACGCCGCTCTCGAGGGTAAATGTACGCACCATACCCTCACCTCTCAGCACCAACCTAGGCTCATGCACACCACGAGAAGAGCAGTACTTGTCCTTGTTGGTCAACTCTCTAGCCAACCTCTCCTCATGCTTCCTCCTAATGCAAAACTTAGCAAGGTGCCCATCCCTCCCACAATGCTCACAATGGAAGGGTTTCAGTTTTGGCTTAGGTTTTGGGCTCTCTTTGGGCTCTGGCTTCTTCTCACTCGGTTTCTCTCCCTTCTTCCCAAAGAATTCATTCCCCAAGTCACTCCTGAACTTGATGGGTTTCTGGAAGTTGTCGGTTTGTGGAGGAAACACAGGTGGAGCTGGGGTTGTGTCTAGTCGGTTCCTAAGATGATTTGGGTTAGGAACAAAGGCATTTTTGTGGTGGGTTTTTGGTGGCTCTGGGATATCTCTGATCTTTCCCTCATTCTCACCACTTCCCTCACCAACCTTGTTTTCCCCAAGCGCTTCCCCGTCCTGGCACTTGTATGTCTCAATCATTATCCACAACTGAGGCTCATGATCAGACAACCAACCCATCAACTTTCTCAACTCATCATTCTCATCCTGCAAGCGATCAACATAGTGTGCAAGCTCCATATTCTTCACAACATTTATTTCACAAGTAGAGCATATTATAGGAATAGGAGCTTTCAGCTGTGCCTATAGAGATCTAACATAAACAAGCCAAACATCTAGCTTCTCATGCAAAACAGGACAAGAAGTGCAAGAACCAAGCAAGGTGGGTCTAGATTTCATCTCATTGTAGCGAACATGGCCTCATATGCCATTAGTTCGAGTATGATTTTGGTGATTCATGACAACATGATCAATGTGACTAACCATATTGTTTAGCATGTCTTTGTAGACATTTCTAGGTCCCAAGGATACCAAAATACCACATGCCAAATCGAGAAGATAGTCTATTTTTCAAGGGTCAAAAAC
Organism: Cenchrus americanus; assembly: GCA_947561735.1. Classification (NCBI taxonomy): domain Eukaryota; kingdom Viridiplantae; phylum Streptophyta; class Magnoliopsida; order Poales; family Poaceae; genus Cenchrus; species Cenchrus americanus. The sequence goes on from OX387239.1 coordinate 132,180,020, forward strand.
GCGAAGAAAAGAAAAAAAAGCACACCGTCGGATGAACCGGCGGTACCATCAGTGCATAAGCTTCGGTGTAGTTGGTACATTGTGCAGCAAGTCAAACGAAGTTGACACCGTCGGATGAACCGACTGTCCATTTTGTAAATGCACCAGATGAATTGCAGAGGAAGAGCAGCGAAGACAGTAGCACCGGATGATCCGACGGTCTGAGTGAGAACACCGTCGGTCTATCCGATGCTAAGTTTGAATCAAGACAGAGACGCGCCAAGACGAAAGCACCGGATGAACCGACGCCTTGGTCAAGGGAAGCATCGGTCTATCCGACAGTCGCGTGAAAGCTAACAGAGACGACTTGGCCGTGGGGTCTTCAGCACCGGATGAACCGACGCACCGTCAGTGTATAGCGTCGGAGCAGTTGTGTCAGAGAATCTAAATGGCTAAGTGACGTGGGAGAGGCATCGGATGAACCGACACCTTGAAAAAGATAGCATCGGTTCATCCGATGCTTACTTTTTCAATGGTCGTTAGCCAACGACTCTTTGAGTGCCTTCTGTTGACGTAAAATCTTCACCTCACGCCAAGCACACAGCAAGCCGAACAAGCTAACTTCACACGCGCAAAGATTCCAAGACGTGCCAGTCAATTTTTCCTGAAAATTAACAAAAGACAAAGTAGTTAAATTCCAAAGCTTGGAACTTGCCGGGTGGTACCAGACAGTTCCATATTTACGGCTAGAAAGCCAAGTGAGATGACATATAGCTATAAAGAGCTATCTGCCAGCAAACTAGAAACCATTCGGGAGCTTTAAAGTGTAAAAAGTGACATAGCTGAATAGATGATGTAAGCATGACGATAGATCGGTCTTTATTTGGATAAAGATGCACGTGCGCAAGGCCATGACCGATCCTCGCGGTAAATAACGTTAAACAATAAATGAAGTAAAAGCATGATCATAAACATGTAATAAACAAGCATGTATAGGCCCAAAGCACTAGTCTACCACATGTCTAGATACTTTAAGACCCGTCGGGCATGATATCAAACAAATCTATCCACCGCATGATACAACTTGTTTAAAATCAAACCACCGTCCACAAATAGATCTATCCACCGCATGATACAATCTAAATATGGAAAGCTAAAAGCATACAATATTTAAAGCATAACTTATGAACACATTTTACTCATGAAAGCATAACCGAATACGGCTGAACAGCCGAATCGGGGTCCATGAAGAAGGAACGAACATTACCAAAACAACCCAAAAACTTGCATCTACCGCATGATACCCAGCTCTTTCAAGATTTATACAAGATTTGGCAAGCTTGAACCCGCAACACGTGACAACCTAGATCGATTCGGTTTCGGCTATCAGGGAACATGTGATCCACGTGCTATTTAAGCCAAAGGTACGAACTCGATTCGCATAAGGATCATCAAAAGATAAAGCCGATCCAAACCAATCTAGATTGGGCAAAAAAGTGTTACATGAATTTAAACATAAAGTAAAAACTCAAAGCAACACGGGGTAACTTAATGAATCTATTGAATCTTGCCAAAACTCAATAGAGCCGATAACTAGCTTCGAGCTAGATCTTAGCCTACCGCATGGCTCATGATCTAACAAGAAACCCTCTTGAACCAAGCTTGAATCTACCACATGACACTAAGCATGGTAACAAGACTACTTGCATCAAATCTAAATCCACCGCATGATACTAGACATGATACAAGGTTGCCGGTACTCACGGAGGTCGACGGATCGATGAACCCTCTCGAAGAACTCGACGACACGACAAAGGACTCAAGGGTTTGGCGTAAAGCCGGTTTGTATTGAGAATGTTTCGAATGAAAATACATACATTCAGGGTCTATATTTATACCCTGTCACATCATGACATCGAATGGATTTGATACCTAATTTATCTCTAAATGCGATCGCTTATCCATCCATTCGCCCCTTTCCGCTCGGGCCACATCATCACGCAATCCCGCAAAATCAGCGCAACAGTTCTCTTGCCGAACGGAAGCAAATTGCCGACCGCGGACTCTTTTGCCGAATTCTTCTGAAGAAACCTTCCTTCTTCCGGATGGACTCCTCACCGCGTTGGACCCACAGGTCAGGCCCCTTACCAAATTTTGGTGTTAACATATGCCCTTCAATTACGGGATAAAAGTAATTTTATTCCGGAATTGACTCCAGCCACCAACGTCTTGAATCTGTTCAACACCTATTCTCTCTCTTCGCAATCCGCCGGAATCTTCGTCTAGATCCAAACCCTAGATCACCTTTTCCTGAGCTCAAATCCTCAATGGCAGATCAAAATCAAGCTGCTCAGGTAAATTCCTCCCCCATAAGCTTCATTCGGCACTCAACTTTTTGATTTTACCTGAGATTTTTTTTCCGCCTTCTTCCAGCAGGAACTCTCCACTGAGCTTCTGATTCGCACTGAGGCCAATTCGACGTCTTATTTCCTTGGTCCCGTTGGAGTTTCTAATCCCCGCGAATTCATTGCAGCCGAATCCCAAAGAATCCCCTTCAAAGCAGCTTTAACCGAGCCTTCCCTGTGGCAGGATGCTTTCAAGAACTGGCCCTTGACCCCAATTGCGGGCTGGAGGAATTGGTATAAGAGGATCCTTGCGGACAATAGTGCTAAGACCCAACTTTGGGACACCCTCCGAATTGCTCAATGTTTGGAGCTCTCTTTGGCCGAGACCCCGAAAAACGAAGACCTCCTGATTGCCGCCTGTCATTTTTGGTCAAATGGTGTCAATGCCTTCCTTTTTGGTCACGGCCCAATGTCCCCCACTCTGGCCGATGTATACATGATTACCGACCTTGATATTTCAGGATCTGTGCATCCCTGGGACTAAAGAGGTTCTGTTGACGGTTAATAATTGTATCAAGGTTCGTTCGTGACTCGCAAGCGTACAAGTCTCCCGTCGTAGTCAAGGGACCCTTCTTCCCTCGAGTGGTGAACCCAAGGTATCGAATCCGTGGAACAAATGTGTGACGCAAGACTTAATCTATTAAAGCCAAGTAATCTTCAATCTTCGATAAAAGACTTAATGCATCTAAGTAAAAGACACAAAACAGATCTAATCTACTAAAAACCGGAGAAAACAAAGTAAGATTGGGTAGATAAACCGATCTAGAGGGATCGGGGTAAGCCTTTTGTTGAAGTTCCAAGCAAGAGAAGAAGTAGCAAATCGAATCTTAATAAAAGCCTCTTTAAATCGTGGTTTCCCGTCCAAATCCGAAAACATCCGCCTTTCGAGACCCCCGTTCGTCACAACGTATCCCTATTCATGCGGGGAGCTTAGGGCGAGTCAAAAGACAAGTCGAGATTCTTTCGGAAGATCCGGCGTGTACCTCTAGCCACCGCGGCTACAAGAACACCCTATGTAATCTATCTCGAGAATAGAATTGGAATAAGCAAAGCCGATCGAAAAACGAAATCTTCGAGGAAACACTTGATCGCCGGGAAAAGATTCAACTTGATAATTCAACTATAACAATGATACATACACAAGATCACCACCGGGATCCTTCCTTGATCTTGCTTCTAGCTCGGGAACTCCGACGTGGTCTTCCGTGCAAGGTTCCCACGTCGGCTAGGGGAACCCTAGTCAACTAGCTCGACCCTCTCCTCTCCGAGATGGTGTCCCTCTCTTCTCTCGCTTCTCGGCGGCCGAAGACGAAATCTTCTCTCGCGTGGCTCTCGGTCGGGGGACTATAAATAGCCCGATTGGCGGCTAGGGCAAGGGGAGGGCGAATTTGGGCCCAAAATGGGCTCGGGCCGACCGGATCGGGCCGGCCGGCCCGGGCCCATTTAGGCCCGCCCCGTGGGCTCCTTTGCCCCACGTCGGTTCCCTTGCTTCCCGGATGTTTCCCCTTCTCGCATGTAGGTCCATGTCGTCGGTTTCTCTCCGAATTGGACTCAACTCCTTGTCTTGCAAGATTCAAGCACTTTTCCGGTCGGGTCCCCGGAGTCCGTCGTCTTCTCGGATCAAGTCCCCGCTTCTTGGAGTTAAGTTTGCTTCATTGCATGACTTGTTCGGGGCTTCAAGGTCTTGTCATGAGGTGCTTGATGAACTTATCCCGAAAGTCTTGCATTCAACACTAAAACCCCGCATAAACATTAAACTCCAAAACCGACATGCACACGTGAACTTGTTATACCACGGGGGTTAGTACCAATGGATAAGGTATAAAACTCATGCCAACACCGAAGGTAAACTCATGGCTAGGTTGACGGATTTTCACCGTCAACATCTCCCCCATGCTTAAACCTTGCTCGTCCTCGAGTAAGCCTTCGATGGATATCATCATTGCTAAACAATGTTTAAACTTTGCACTTGATTACACATGAGAAAACATAATGCTCTCAAAATTTTAATTCATTAAAGTTCCATAATGTACTAGCCTTCATCTCTACGGAGGGTAGATTCTTATTAAGCTTATCCCACAAGTATTGACATGCTCACAAAGTTTTAAATAGATCTCAGAATTTTTTGAAATGAAGAACGAGATAAAGAAAAAGCTAAACCAAATTCACAAATTTAAATCATCTCGTATATTGCTCATGAACTCTCATCTTACTTGTCTCTCAAGCCTATATATTCTACTCCTTTCCCTCTCATATATATGTGGTAGGCTTTATATGGAGCTTTGGGAAAGTTTAGTCCTAACAAGATTTTATAAATGAGGTGTTGTCAAAACAAGACAAGCTTCTCATGGTCTTACCGAGACTCGTCAAAAAGGTCATTGGAAAATAATGTTAAATCAAGGAGGGGAAAGAGAAAAATACACACACTTTTAGATAAGTGGACATGTGCAAATGGCAAAGAGTGATCCCAAGGCACAAAAGAAGTCCTCGTTATCGGATTGCACATGGTTGGAAAATGAGAATGGATCTTTTTAACTTGAAGCCTTGAATGCACTCTTAGAGAACCGGGGAGTTCACTTTACGCACATTTTTTTTCTTTCTCATATTTCTCATTCTTTTCTTTCTTTCTTTCTTTCTTTCATATATATATTTATTTATTTTTTTACCTTGAAAGTCATGAATATCGCTGGATTTTTTTCTTTCATCATCATTTTTTTAAATATTCCCCTTTGAACTCTAAAACTGCACCGTACCTACCTCCTTCCCCATGCTTAGACGTTGCTCGTCCTCGAGCAAAGAGGCGAAAAATAAGGTAGGTACCGGAGATATTTTTCCTTGGAGAGATACTTGAAATCTTCAACGTTGGCACCGTCTTGCGATCTTCCTTGAATTGGTGATCCATTCTCAACGATCGGTTGTGGTCAAGGAGGTAATCACAAAAGATGATATTTGGTTTAAGGGTGGATATCCGGCGAAGTTTGTGAGATCACCGATGCGGGGATACACAATGCACGGATAAAAGGCTAGCAAAAAGATAGATACGCAAAAATGGAATGACCAGCTTCTTAGTCTCGGGCCAGAGAAATCATGGCCTGCAATAACTCACTCAAAAATGAATCTTGTACACTAAGGCTTATGCACTCAAATATATATAAGGCTTTGGATAGGTTGAGCAACACACAAGTGATATTTGTGACAAGGTTAGCAATATTTTTGAGCATAAAAGACATCTTTAATCTATTCATAACTTGAGAGCATATAAAACACTATGGGTCTTTATTTTAATCATAACCTCCGCTGAAAATTAAGCTAGTATTTAAATAAATTCAGATCTGTATTTTTAAGAGAGCACTAGCTTAAACATGCATAAATCGATTACAAAGATGAACAAAGCTGCAATTTTAATCATATATCATCATGGCACGAATTTTGTAACTTTTCCAATGATATAATCAAGGTGGTGTCTTTATTAATGGTGATATCAAGTTGAAATACAAACTGAAAATAAACAAACATGCTTGCTGAAATTTAAATAAAAACAGAAAATACTACGCAAACACACATAAGCAAAAGCTGAAAATTACGAGAGAAAAAGAAAAGAAAAGAAAACTAAAGTTCCTAAATCTTCTAGTCCTCCGCCGGTGGTTGATGTTGATAATCTTGATAATAATACCCTTGCTCATAATACGATTGGACGCTTCCTCCGACGAATTGATTTGGCTCCACAAGGTCAAGGCGTCCAAGTTCAAAGGCGATATTTGCGTTGCCTTCACCGAGTTGAGCTGCGTTAGCTTGGATGGCTGCGATGTTTTGAGCATTTCTTGCAGCATACCCTCCAATAATGGCCATGCTTTGTTGTGGTTGGGGATGATGAGCGTAGGACTCCGCGAAGTTAGCGTTGGGCACAACATAATTTTGTGGGGGTACCGGTGCACCCCCCCCCATGCTTGTCCTTGTGACCCTCCGTAATAACTTGGCGGAGGAGGGACCCCGCCGAATGGTTGCACATTGGGTTGTGCTCCACTCGCTTGTGCGGAGGATGTTCCCTCCTCTACGATTCTTCCTCTTTTGTTCTTCCTTGCAGGGACAAGTAATCCCTCTTCTAACCAATCTTCCCTTCCTTCGGTGAAAAGCCTAAGCCTCTCATTCGGAAGGGGTAGGTTCACTATGGCCAACCGATAACCTCCTCTCTCATCTCCACTAATGTATTTGCCTTGCCGCAAATACTCAAAACCGAGAGAGGTACCACGCAAAAGGTGAGCGGGGTTTCTTGCGATCCCCGGCCGCAAGGAAAAGGCCAACATGGAGAGGTAACACCCCGAACCAATATTACCCGCCCCCGATGTTGCTTCACAACACCAACGGTTGATCATGAGGTAAGAGGGGTCTATTGGCTGCCCGGCAATTAAAGCCGAGTATAGCCAATTCAACTCCGTGTCGGTCACCTTTGTTTCCTTCATCCTCCCCAATACCCTCTTGCACATCCAAGAGTGAAATATCCGGATAATGGGGTTGCGGATGCAATTGCGTTGTTGATGGGCTTCTCCGGGAGATCATGTTCCAAAATCCCGCCAACATGCCGGGTGGCACGTCAACTTTCTCCGGAGCTCCCTTGTGGAATCCAAGCAGCTCCCTAACGTGCTCGTAGGGAACCACTTGTTCGATTCCCTCCAAACGGAATGACAAGCTTTGCACCCCATCATCATCAACGATGGGTGCAATAGTCATCAATATTTCCAAGGCGTAACCCAAATGGGTGTCCACCGATATTACGTTGGAGAACCGCACCCATCCGAGGTGCCCCAACATATAGTATATGTCGGTGCAAAAACCCAAGGTGTAGAGTGCTTGGTCGTCGAACTCGACGTTCGGCACAAGCCTCTTCTCAAGATTGGCGAGCCTCTCCTCCTCCTCCGCCGACAAGATGATGAAGCCGTACGAAGAGTGTGTCGGGGTGTAAGGAGGTGGTGCGGTTGAGCGAGTCGATCGTCGTGGTGGCGCGGGCTGCTCCTCCGTGTGCCCACGAGGTTCGGTGAACCTCATGGAAGTGCTTCTCGCAGCCCTCATACCACCAAGGAGGAGAGCATCGTTCCTCCTCGGTGGTGCCGTATCCGTCTCCATGCTCTGGGGAGACTCGGAAACCGAGTGCCTCCTCGAAGACGTGGTTGATGATGGCTTGGACGACGAAGAACTCTTCTTCTTGGAGAAGAGACTTGTGGTCTTCTTCCACATGGTTGCTGCACTCTTTCTTCAACTAAAATTCCGGGTTGCAACCGGTAAACTAGGCACTTAAACTCTTTGCTTCGGATGTGGACTTTGAGTGGATTAAGGATGTGGATTTTTCTTGAGCTATCAAGCTTGGGATGGTTGGCTATGTCTACAGAGGTTCTGAGCACACAAACTTGAACACACAAACAAGGGAAGGAGAGGGAAGCTTGCCTGCAGAAAACGGGAGCCGGGGGGCTCCTTAAATAGGTCGGGCCGGCCGGGCCGGGGCCGGCCGGCCCGGGGTCCTCCTCGGCTCCTCCCCGCCGCGTCTTTCTCCCAAGCACGATCATTTCGCCTCTCGCAACTTTCCCCGCCCGCGTGCTCCACGAGTTGCACCGCCCAAACGCTCTCGTCCACTCCTTTTCTTGAATTATTGGTCCTCCCACTTGATGCTCCATGCTTTGGGTCATGTCCATGCTCCCTAGCTCCACTTGCTTCACATGCCACCATGAAAATCCTGCAAAGTTGATGCTTGCTGCCCACCATGCTTGTCCTTTGCATGTGGAATTGGTGAAAGTTGATAAAAGGGAATCCAATGGTGCATGCATGATTAATTCAAACTAGATTGCCTCCATTTAGGTGTGTTTAAGGTTAAGCACTCCTCTAATTCGAAATTTAAAATATTTTTCAGAGCAATGCAAGAGCTCAAACATAATTTTAGAGAAGTTTTTAAACCATTAAAAACAAATGTAAGTCGAAAATATTTTTCGACTACGTCGGTTTCGGTCTCACCGGTATAGTTTGCTTTCATCGGTTGAGAGCGAACGTTTTCCGGCTTGATCATGGGGGCATAGGTTTAGGTTCTAATTTTGGCTAAATAAGAAAGATTTTGAATAAAACAAAATTAGAATAGGCTTAGAAAAATTCTAATCCTAGAGAAACCAAGGATAAAGATTTTTAGAACCAACCAAAAGCTTTGATTTCTAGGTTCACGCGAGTCCTACCACGTGCTGAATTTTATTAACACTTAAACATAAATCGTGGCTCTACTCGTGTGGTTTTAGCATGAAAAATAACTCAACCTCAGCACCATAATGAGGGTGAAAGGTTGAGTTAAGGTTCTGAAATTATTCGGTTGAGGGTTTCTCGAAAGGAAAAGAATCAAACAAGCACATAGGAGGGTTCATGCAAAGGGTTTATGATAAAGCAAACATTCAATCAAGAATTATGTCTCTAATATTGTTCAACCACTTCTAAGTCTAATGTCTTTGCGTAATAAAACTCAAAAACTAAATTATCAAAAATACTCGAAAACCTGGAATCGGGTTGTCCTCCCGGTAGCTTATTCTTGACTCGACGAAACGGGTTGCCTCCCGCCTAGCGCTTCGTTTATAGTCTATAGCTAGACTTCTTCACTTGATTACTCCGGATCAACGCTCTTTGCGGGCGTTGCAATCTTGGGTACCCACTTCCGCACCATCTTGGGCGCGGGCTTGTCTTCCGGCTTAGTTGGCTTAGTCATTTTTTTGGTCTTCACGGGCGGCTTCTCTTCCTTTGTCTTGACGGATGCAACACCTTCTTTGATTTTCGTTACGTTCATTTTTTTCGGCTCCTTCTTCTTTTTCAGCCCCTCCGTTTGTTTTGGTTCTCCCTTCACTCCAATCATGTTGCATGCCTCAATCCTTGGACGGAACTTGAAGGAACTCTTTTCTCCGTTGATATCGAACATGATCTCCCCCTTGCCAACATCAATAGTAGCTCCCACGGTCTTGAGGAACGGCCTCCTTAGGATGAGCGGCGGCTTCTCCCTCTCTCCCATCTCGAGCACAACGAAGTCGACGGGGATGAAGTGGTGTCCAATCTTCACGGGTACATCTTCAGCAATGCCCAAGGGATAGCGAATGGAGTTGTCTCCCAACTCCAAACATATTCCCGTAGGCTCCATCGGTAGGCGTAGCTTCTCGAACACATCTCTCGGCATGACGCTCACACTAGCTCCAAGGTCGCATAACGCCTTCTCGAAGTTGAAAGAACCAACCGAACATGGAATTGTAGGGCACCGGGGTCTTTTTTTGCTTCTCTAGCCCATTAGCAATAGCTGCACTACACTCCTCGGACATCTTGACATGATCTACCCCGAGTGTTGCTATCTCATATTTATTTGCAAGTATGTCTTTAAAGTAGCGAGAATATGTAGGTACTTGTAGGGCATCTAGTAATGGCATGTTGATGCTAAGTCTACGCACAACTTCCACAAACTTCTCAAAGTGGTTGTCAAGTTTACCTCGGAAGTAGCGTGGCTTGAGTTGCGGTATCCTCGTGTCTTCCTCCGGCATCTCGAATTCGGGTTCCTCGGTGACGATCCCCGTAACCTTCTCTTTAGCAACTCCTTCCACCTCGGTGGACGGTTTAAGCTTCCTTGCTCCCGCGGAACGTTCCGGATCTTCGGTCTCCTTCCCCGAACGCGTTTGAATGGCCTTCGCCGATTCGGGACATTTGGGTTGTCCCGAAGCTTCCCTTCATCATTAGTGAGGCGCCCCGCAAGTTGTCCAACTTGCGTCTCGAGCATCTTCATCATGTTGAGCACTTGATGATTGGAACTTCCGACCTCCGTCACTTTGCTATCGATGTTCTCCAACACCTTGTCTATGGTCTTGAATTTGGTGACGGTGTCCTTGTTGATCTTAGCTTGCTCATCCATGAACTCCTTCAATTGTATCCGAAGCGGAACCGCGTTAGGAATAGATGAGCTTGCATTAAATTGAGGCCTACCTTGCCCGTAGCGGAAGTTCGGCAATTCTCCCTTCCTCATGTAGTCGAGCACTTTGGCTTCCTCCGGACAATCTTTGCGGACATGGCCATACTCTCCACATTCTTCGCATGTGGACCTTGCTTCGGCGGCCTTCAAGTCTTGAGCCTCTTTCTTCTCCATCTCCATCTTCTCCAACCTCCTCATGAGCGAGTCGATCTTGCCCTCAAGTATGTCTTCCTTCTCCACTTGCAAGACTCCTTTGACGTTCCCCATGGGTTGAACCGGATGTAGGCGCCCGGATGACGCCCACGTGTCATTATCCGCGACCTTCTTGAATAGCGTGAAAGCTTCCGTCGGTGTGAGCTCGATGATAGATCCTCCCGCTGATGCATCGATGATCGTCCTTGACGCCATGGTGAGTCCTTGATAGAACTTTTGCACGAGGTCTTCTTTCGGGAACTTGTGATGTGGAACCGCCCGGTGTACTCGTTGAAGCGCTCGAATGCCTCCGAGATAGTTTCGTAGGATATTGAACAAAGGTGGCAATCTTATTACGCAAGCTTTGAGTTTTACCCGGTGAGTAGTATTCCTTCATGAAAGCCTTCATCAACGTGTTCCAATTTTGCACCGTCTCCGCCGGTTGAGAGTGGAACCATTGCAAAGCCTTCCCGAGTAGTGAAAACGGAAAAAGCCTTGCCATTTGATCTTGAGTCACCCCATCCATGTTGAAAGTCTGACATAGTTGAATGAATGCTTGGAGGTGAAGGTTCGGATCCTCTTTGCCGGTGAAGGGTGAATGTTGCACCATGCGGATTGTTGAGGTCTTGATCTCGAACGGTCTTCCGATCTCCTCGAGGTTCAAGATTGGTAGGTCGATGATGTCTGGGGTGCATAGCTCCCCAATCTTGCGTTCTTCCGGTGGTTGGTCACCCATTGGTGGAGGTCGATTCTCTCGCGGGCTTTGAGGTGGTGAATTCTTCGGAGATTCCTGCGATCCTTTGTCTTCCGACTCCGAATCTACAAAATCCAGCTTTTTAGCTTGATGTGCTTCGCGTCTCCTTAGCCTGTAAAGTTTTTCTGGATCATCCACAAAATTATTGGGTTTGTTGGAGAGGTAGCCGTCCATCTCCTGTTAGGGTTAGCAATAAACAAAGTATGCAAAAAAAACTAGAAAACAAAACAAATCTATGAAGACTAGAGTTAGACAAACTAGATTAGATGTATTTTGAGGATGATCAAAATTTAGTAGATGCAAAAATAAAAACAAAAAGAATACTGAAAATTACAAAAAAAAGCAATAAAAAATCAAATCTTGATCACTTGTTCCCCGGCAACGGCGCCAGAAAAAGGGGCTTGTTGACGGTTAATAATTGTATCAAGGTTCGTTCGTGACTCGCAAGCGTACAAGTCTCCCGTCGTAGTCAAGGGACCCTTCTTCCCTCGAGTGGTGAACCCAAGGTATCGAATCCGTGGAACAAATGTGTGACGCAAGACTTAATCTATTAAAGCCAAGTAATCTTCAATCTTCGATAAAAGACTTAATGCATCTAAGTAAAAGACACAAAACAGATCTAATCTACTAAAAACCGGAGAAAACAAAGTAAGATTGGGTAGATAAACCGATCTAGAGGGATCGGGGTAAGCCTTTTGTTGAAGTTCCAAGCAAGAGAAGAAGTAGCAAATCGAATCTTAATAAAAGCCTCTTTAAATCATGGTTTCCCGTCCAAATCCGAAAACATCCGCCTTTCGAGACCCCCGTTTCGTCACAACGTATCCCTATTCATGCGGGGAGCTTAGGGCGAGTCAAAAGACAAGTCGAGATTCTTTCGGAAGATCCGGCGTGTACCTCTAGCCACCGCGGCTACAAGAACACCCTATGTAATCTATCTCGAGAATAGAATTGGAATAAGCAAAGCCGATCGAAAAACGAAATCTTCGAGGAAACACTTGATCGCCGGGAAAAGATTCAACTTGATAATTCAACTATAACAATGATACATACACAAGATCACCACCGGGATCCTTCCTTGATCTTGCTTCTAGCTCCGGGAACTCCGACGTGGTCTTCCGTGCAAGGTTCACACGTCGGCTAGGGGAACCCTAGTCAACTAGCTCGACCCTCTCCTCTCCGAGATGGTGTCCCTCTCTTCTCTGCTTCTCGGCGGCCGAAGACGAAATCTTCTCTGCGTGGCTCTCGGTCAGGGGACTATAAATAGCCCGATTGGCGGCTAGGGCAAGGGAGGGCGAATTTGGGCCCAAAATGGGCCTGGGCCGACCGGACTGGGCCGGCCGGCCTGGGCCCATTTAGGCCCAGCCCGTGGGCTCCTTTGCCCCACGTCGGTTCCCTTGCTTCCTGGATGTTTCCCCCTTCTGCATGTAGGTCCATGTCGTCGGTTTCTCTCCGAATTGGACTCAACTCCTTGTCTTGCAAGATTCAGCACTTTTCCGGTCAGGTCCCTGGAGTCTGTCGTCTTCTCGGATCAAGTCCCCGGCTTCTTGGAGTTAAGTTTGCTTCATTGCATGACTTGTACGGGGCTTCAAGGTCTTGTCATGAGGTGCTTGATGAACTTATCCCGAAAGTCTTGCATTCAACACTAAAACCCTGCATAAACATTAAACTCCAAAACCGACATGCACACGTGAACTTGTTATACCACGGGGGTTAGTACCAATGGATAAGGTATAAAACTCATGCCAACACCGAAGGTAAACTCATGGCTAGGTTGACGGATTTTCACCGTCAACAGGTTCCACAAGACAAACGGGAGTGAAGTCAGGGAGTGGATATAAAAATTATATTCAAAACCACATGAAAGATGGTCCTCTTGGTGAAGTTGAATATAGGGCCTTCTTGAATATGTGGCTGTGCAGGTTCATCTTCTGTGGTAAAGCCAATGAGCCTACTCTGAATCATATTGTAATGGCTACACAATTGGCTGGTGGTAAGTGCATTCCCCTTGGAAAATACCTCCTGGGCAGTGTATACCACATGCTTCATCAAACTGTTACCCAAATGTACACTAGCCAGAAGATAGCATGTGTTAATGGCCCTTGGTGGTTTGTACAGATGTGGCTGCAACTGCACATGCACCAGATCATTGGTATTGACCTTAACACCCGGTTTTTTCCTTCATCCAACTATCATGAAGGGGAAGTTCAGGTTACCAGAGGATGCCACACCTATGGAGAAGCTGCTTCAACTGTCCCCATCAATCAGAATGTCAGCCAACTCTTTGAGCTCTTCTTTAAAGGTTTCCCCAATCCTCTCTGGCTTCCTTACTTGGACAATGATAATTTAACCCTCCCTTGTGAGTTCTCCTTTGAAGCTGGACGCCAAGATGGAAGATTTCTGGAAATCCTCAATATCCTCATCCATCCATGCATTCTGCCAGCTGAATTTAGTGGAGGGAGGTTAAACCACAGCACTTATGAATACTACCAGCCAAATATGATGGCTCGACAACTTGGATGTGGCCAGATGCCCCCAAGACTATTTCTGCATGAATTCCTCAAACCCAGAGAGGAAATCAAAGAACTTGCTCAAACTAGCAGGGTTTTTCAGTATGTATGCGGTCAACCGTTTACACCGGCCTTTCACACCTACAACAGTAGCTCACCCCACCTTCAACTCTTGGTGGCAAGAATTCCATGACCATATTTTCAATGAGCCTGTGCATTCATTTTGCATAGAACTGATGCCTGATTTTCAGCCAACTTCAGAGGTAACATGATTCTCCTTTCCTCCAAATCAGACATTTCCTCTTCTAGCCATGATCTTGATTTTTGAGCCCTTTGCAGAATACAGTGCCTGCTCCTTGAGCCAGGGCAATTGCTTACAATGCAGTGTGCCCAATCTCAGCACTGGGATTTAAATCCCCAACCTTGGCTCAACTGATGGTCAGGTATGCCACAACAGACCCAATTTTGTCCAGTATTACTGCTGACAAGAGGAAAGGCCTATCTCTGATCGCACCTCCAATTGCCAAGAAAAGAAGAACTATCAAGAAAGTCCTTATTGAGGTAAAGTTTTTTTTCTCCTTTGATCATAGAATTACTCTTTACTGATAAATCTCATTTTATGCAATTCCAGACCAGAAATCAGCAGCCTTCAGCTTCAGAACCTGCCAATGCTCCATCTACTGGTATGACTTTTATTACCTTTTTCCTCAAAGATCAACACTGGCATTTACCCTTAACCTGGTACTTGCAAAAGAAACATTGGTGGATCATTCTGTGGATGTCCCTGTCCCTCAACATGTAAGTCCACCAAGGGCCGAGCCACCTGCTCAAGTGGATATTTCATCTTCATCAGGAACTCAATCACCTCCTGCTCAGACAGAGACACCAACTTCACCAGAGATGAACTTTCCAATCCAGCCAGAGTCTTCAAGTCCTTCAAGGGTTCAATCCCCTATTGGCCAGGCAAAAACCCCAACCTTAGCAGAGGTGACTCTATCTACTCTCCAGCTAGAAGCTTCAGAATTACTAGAGACTGCACCAGCACCTTCTCACACAGAAGCCTCAGCTTTGCCAAGAGCCCCTCCTTCACCAGCAGCTCCAGAAATCGCCCCTGAAACTGACAAAACCCTGTTCCAGCTCAGGAAGTCAGGCATAAGGTAAACACTTGCACTTAACCCTGTTATTTTCTTTATTTCCCAACACTCCTGACTCGGCAATGTTACTCTTTCAGGATCAAGCTCCGTCATCATCAAACCCGTTAATGGAGAATAATCCAACTACCGAGACAAGGGAAGGAGGGACTCAAGCCTTGTCAGAGAAAGCACAAGAAAGGCTCAAGGAAATTTTTGCCTGGCTGCAGAGAGATGCTCGAGATCAAATCAGAGATCTCGATCATTTTAAGGAAATGCTTGGACCCATCAGCCAAGAACTCCCTGAGGACATCAAGACCTCACTTGAACCCATCTCTGGTTTGGATGTTCATTATGTAGCCATAAGACGAGCTCTGAGAAATGTGTCTTCCCGCCCAGCTGTTGAACAAAAGAAAGCCAAAGCTGAACAAGCCGTGAAGGGAGCACGATCTCGAACTGAGAATCACAAAGAGATATTGGCCAATCTACAGCTGCTCGTGAACTGAAAATCTCCAGAAAGGCCGTACTGGAGGCAGAGCTGAAAAATTTATCAGCGGAAATAGAGGCTGATGACAAGAAGATAGCCGAACTTCCTGGACTGATAGGGAAGATCCAAGAGGAAGCAGCATCGGCCATAGCTGAGGTGAATCAATGTGATGCAGAACTCACCATCCTGTCCAACGCCCAGAAAGATTATCAAGAACGGATGGAGAACATTCACCAAACGACATCGAACGCTTCCAATGTAATTGCAAAGTACTTGAACATTTAGCCGTACTGATCAATGTGTAACCGAACTGGTCGTTCTTGCAACATTTGCCTTTTATAAATTTGCTTTCCCTTTTCTTGCGTGATCTTGACTGCCACGCTGAACGACCCATTCGGTAACCAGTAGTCAAACAGTGCCATACCCGAACGACACCTTGACCGTAACTTTAGCCGAGTCAGTCAACCGAATGCGACTCAGCCTTGAACTCCAAATGACCCGACGACGGATTGGTCAAGGAAACCTCTCCACCTTCCAAGTTTCTTGGGATATGCACCACGATCTAAAGCCACGACCTGAGGCCACGATCTGTTTCACCAGGCCTACAAATAAAAACCGTAGGTGCCCCCAGCTCTTCACCAAGCCTTTAGTCCTCAAATCTTTGCCAACCTCAAATCTTCTTTTCCCAATCAGCGCAAACTCCAGAAGCATGGCGAGCAGCAACAACAGGCGTCGTGCCGCCGACGAGGCGGAAGGGAGTCGCGCCAGCGCGCGTCGGAGGCAATAATCGTCAACTTTTTCCTTTACGATTCGTCTTTGATCCCTTCTTTGTTTTTGACGATCATCTCCGTTTCAGGCTCATTCAATGGAATCCATCTTCTGCACCGGCCGGTCAGCCCCTGCCGGACGACTCCTCGGAGTCAGACCACTACTCCCCCGTGCCCTACGGGGAACTTCATTCTCTCCGCTTCAAGGCGGAGTTGGAGGTGGCCCAGCGCGAGCTGGAAGACGTCTCCAAAAAGGCTGGCATAGCCGAACTGGAGTGGGAGGGCCAGCGCAAGCAGCTGCTGGCGACCATCGACGGTACGGCTCTGGAACCGCTCCCTAATCCAATCTGGCTTTTGATACTAATCACCTTTATCTTGCATTTTGCAGCCCGTGACGCTGAGCTCAACCAGCTAAAAATGCTGGTGGAGCAATTGGCTGACAAGGTGAACGCCCGCAGAGATACGCCGGCAGAGCGCCTTGCCGCGGTGGAACACCGCGTGGATGAAGTGGCCACCCACGGCATCCGCCTGGGCACCACTTTGGGCCTGGCCGCCATGGCGACGCACACCGACGTTGACTACTCCACCAGGCCGCGCGGCTTCCGGGGCGGCTGTGACGCCCCAGGTTTTTAATTACCGTCATTAACGCTAATGACCGAATTAGCCGGTCAAATGGTCAACCCTAGGTCAACCTGGGCCCTCACCCATGAAAACTCTCTAACACACCCCTAGTGACCCTTAGTGGATAGTTAAAACACTTGTGGGGCCAACCCATGGTCAAAGGGTGGGTCAAAACCCACTTGCCATCCAGTGTCCACAGGTGTCTGCCGGAATTTTTGCCGCGTTCTCCGAAATTCACCTAAACACTTAAAATTCTACCTTTAGGAAAGTTGTAGATCTAGTTGAGGGACACAACTTTCATGTAGAGTGGCATTTCAAATTTGGAGGGGAAAATTGTGAAAAACCCCTTGGAAGGCAAGATTCACTGTTCCCAGGCACATGCTGACATTCAAAGTTGGCATGCAAATAGATTCAAATATAGGGAGAAAAACCCTATACAGCCTTTGTGAAATTTGTAGCTGGTACTTAGATCTGCAACTTTGGTATTCATTGTTTGGTCAAGTTTTATTCAAAATTTTGGAGAAACAGTTGATCAAACATAAAACCAGCAAAGACCGCCGAGGCCGGAGCGCGCCGCGCGCGACGCCGTGCGCCGCCGCCGCCGCCGCCGCCGCCCGCCGCCGGCCACGCCCGGCGTCCGTGCCTCGCACTCCCCGAGACCTCGACGCTCGCGCCACGCCCCGTCCCGATGCCGGCCGCCCCCGAAGCGCCCCGTCCCGAGGTGCCCCGAGGCACGCGCCGCCGTACGCGCGCGCCTCGAGCCGCCGTAGCACCGGCCGGTATCTCCGCCGTCATCACCGCGTCCACGACGGGCGGCCGAGCCGGGTATTGAAGCCCCCCGCCTCTCCCCGCGCGCCGCACCGAGCCGCCCCCGCGCCATTGCCGCCGCCGCACGCCGCCGCAGCTCGCCGCCCGCTCGCCGTCAACCAAACCCCCGGTAGTCTCCTTAGGACCTAGTGAAGCTCCGCACCCGCTTGTTTGCCGGGAAACCACACCGGGCGCCGCCGTTCGCCGGACCGCCGCGGGTACCGCCGCCGGCCGCCGCGGAGGCTCGCCGCCGGCCAACCCCCACCTCCCCCTCGGTCCCCCGTCGCCCCTAGGTGAGCGTATGGTCCTCCACGGCCGCTTGCCCGGCCGGGATCGCCGCCGGCTAGCCGGAATCGGCCATGCCCGTGCCGCCGGCCTGGCCAGGGACCCAATTGCAGGGATTCAATTCTTGTTAGGGTGTTTTGAGTAAAAAGCAGGACTAGTTTGTGAAGGCCCTATCTAACTTTTCTTACAGGTTGGTCCAAGGTCTTGTAAAATCCCTAGAAATTCACAGAAAAATCCTAAAAATCCCAAACCAATTTTGTAGGGTTCAGGATGCTAAACCCCACCCCTTGGTTGTATACTCATGTCTAGATTCAAATTAGTTTTGGCAGGAAAAATACAAATGTGTTGTAAATGAATCTGTCCTAATTTGAAAAATACAACTCCTCTGTAGCTGAGCTTTGGATATGTTGTGTGTTAGGATATGACTAGATGATGTGCCAAAATTTGCACAAAGTTATGTAGTAGATTTTGCTAGACAAATTCTTTTCCATTCCTGCAGTAGCTGCCTAGATGATTTTTCATGTTAAAAATTTTTATGTTCTTGAGCCCAACTTGTGCACCCTGTCTTGTAATACTAAAAGACACATCCTGTGAATTAATCATGAATTTTGGGTTAAAAAAAGTAATTCTTTTGATTTATGCATGTTTTCCCTAGTAAATTAATAAACCAAGTTCAGTAGAGATTCCATGTGAACATGCTGGTTCTCTAGGCTTGTTTAGGACCAGGGAGCATGCACAAGAAAGTTTGGATCATTTTGATGCTTATTTATTTTTATATGCATTTAAATGGAATCACTAGCTAGCCTTTGTTATTTTCCATAATATTTATTTTCCAAGCATCCAACACTCACATGTGGGTCCAATGGACCAGGATAGATGCTAGTAGGCTTAAGAAACACTCATTAATTTTTGGTAATTTAATTGATTAATGAAAGGCTTAAATGCCCTTTTAATATTCAAGGGAAATTAAATGAAGAAAAGGCCTTAATTAAATCTTTTTCCTTTTTGGAAGCATTATTTAAAATAAATAAAATAAATTTAATTATCGGCTACGATAAGGAGTTAATTCACAAATAAATATTAAAAACACCATGTTGGTAAAAATAAAATGAAATAAAGCTTTCACATGAAATGATAAGCTTTAATAAAAACCTTTATTCAAATGTGGAATAAAAGAGTAACCCATGTACAACCAATGACTTCCTAAATTAGAAACCTTAGATGAATGCTTGTTAAGGTGAATAATGACCAACTAGAGTTGGATAAGACAACAAACTATCACATCACCTAAAGTGCATTGCATTCCGTGTAGATCTTCCGGACGGAGATTACTCCCTGGTCCCGGAAACCGAGGAAGGCGGAGCGGAAGGTTCTCTGCAGTACGTGGACGTACTCGACACCGAGGGTGCCCAAGCTAACATAGCTGACGAAGGCAAGCTCTGGTGCATCTAACCCAGTTTTAAAGTTCTTTATTCAATTATCTATGAATGATTGTGCATTTACGTTCAGGAGTTGAATGAAACACTAGATGCATGATCCATAGGTACCTTTGGTCCCTACTAGTATTATAGGTCGATAGCTGCTAAGCTATAGGACCGTTACAAGTCGGGTGATGACCTCACTCGCGAGAATAGGTTCCTAGATAGGAATCATACTATATCCTTAAATGGATTGCTCACGTGGTAAGAGCATGGGATCTGGGCTCCGGTCCAGTGGTTATGTGGGTTAAGTTTTTGAACGTACCAAGCACATGCCGGTTATGGGGCCGGTAAGCCTAGTACCATAATGAGGCGGCTAGGGATCCTACCGTTACTACTCTTGGGATTCGCTCTCACGGCTCGCCACCGGTGGTGTATGGTGACTCGGGTATCTCGCGGGGTATGCCGGATAGCCTGCACCAAAGACTGTAAGATTCGATCCCGACCCGAGGATTTATGGGGACGGCCTGGGGAGTTGTCCTCGCGGGGGCAGCCGACCGTGTGTTTGGGTCTACCTTGCAAGGTTTAAATCAATCGATTGTCGGCCTCTCACCGTTATCCGAGACTACTTACTCCACTAGTCATGAGATCCCTAATGATGGAAGTTGATGAACATGATGTTTGATTAATGGATTTGTACAACTTTGTTTGTACTAGTTGGCTAATGTAGTAAAGATTAAACCTACTAGAACTTGTGCTAAAATCTTGAAAGTAAGGACCTACTCTTTGTTACTTTTTAGCAAAGGCAACCCGGATAGCCAAAAAAGCCTTTCATGGTCTAGTTTTGGTGAAGTAGTTATCACCGACGGGTAAGACTTGCTGAGTATTAGTATACTCGGCCTTGCTATAATGTGTTGATCCAGGTAATGCCTTCAGTGATGTGTGGCCCGGTGAGATCCCGCCCGGCTGGGAGCTGGAGTGGGTGGAGGACGACTACTGAAAGCATTATGGATGGCCTCCCGTGGTGTCTTCGCTTCCGCTAGTTAATTTCCGCTGCTTTTCAAAACTCTGAACTATTTCGTCATGACAAAAACTATGGTTTGTAATAATTAAACCCTTCGGGGTACGAATTTGGATTTGAATGTGGTTGTATCTCTGGACTCGCCTTCGAGTGAGTTTTAATGCATATATTCGATCCTTGTGCTCTCAAGTGATTTACCGGGCATTAACCCGACAACTTACGACATGATGGTACTTTATTATTGCTTAATGACCAAAGTGGATCGGTCTTAGGCGATAGTACGGTATTTTCCTGGGCGGGTTGTCACAGTTGGCATCAGAGCCTATATGCACCAGAGATTAATTAATAAACCTTAATCACTGGTTTTTGAATAAAATATGCCAAGATTTTCTAATTTTCCAAAATACGTTGGTCCGCTATGGATAAACTAGACCGAGAGGCCCTAGAGGGAATTTTGGGTTCTTTCAGGTGGCTTATTTAACTTATGGTTTATTTTGCTAACTTCCAGCACATTACTTTATGTGAGACTTACTTTCATGCACAACCAAACTAGGAGCCACGTGTTTTATACGTGTGCTGTTCCGCATCACGGGAATTGCGAGGGTTGATGGAGTGATCCATTCCACGGATCCCATCTTCGCGTCTGTTTATGAGTTGTGTGTCGCCACGTGTTTCATACGTGTGCATTCCGCATGTCGCTCATGCGAGGCAAGGATACACTCCATTCAAACGGAGGGTGTCCGAGGTTGGACGCTGTCCATGCAACGGCTTAACGCATGGATACTGTTTCTATAGTGAACAGTAATGAATGTGGACGCTTTCGTGACGTGCTTTGGCACGAAAGGTTCGTTTTACGCGCAGTACATAACGAGCGCTTCGTTAGTTGTTAAGCGATGTACCGTATAGCTCTCGACTAGATATTATAGGGAGAGACAAATAAAAGCCTTGCCACCGGCACTAACTTCGATTTTTGGCTTGATTGCCATGTGAGGTCGAATAGGACGTCTTGCATGCATATTAAAAATCGAAATAACTAAATGGACCCAAAAATCGGAACTCCATGTGTTCTTTAAGGAAGATTATGCTAGTGTGTGCTTTTTGTAAACTAGAATACCTTCTATACCTAGCCGTCATGCTGCCGAAATTTTGTGCAAAACTGTTTACCTTGTGCTAGGTTTAAATTAAAACCAAATAGTTAATTGCTCCTCACCTAGCTGTCTTGTAGAAAGCAAATCTCAATCCTAGTTTCGATGGGTTGGTTCACTTTTCCCTAGGCACATTCAGGTTAAGGACCCTTCATCTTGTTCCTTGATCATACCCAACCTTAAAAAGCTTAATTAAAAGTATTAAATGGTTAAATTGAAAACTTGGGAAAATTTTTGAGGTTTCTGGAATTGGGTTATGAATTTTATTCACAGCTGCCAGAACTTCACCATTTGACATGCCGTTCTCTTTGAGATCTGACATGAGTTACATTTGTGTACAGATGGATTTCCCCGTGTTCCACCAGTTCGACACTGACGGTACGATCCGTACCAACGGGTTGCACTGGGAGGGTTTTTCGCGCTTGGCGTGGGAAGCACTCAGTGCCGTAGGCTACCTTACCCCACCAACGTACGAGGTGAAGGAGTTTGAGCGCTTTGGCGTTCCCCGCTGCAGGGTGATCGTTACTGTGCTGCCGCACCCAGACCACGCCGACTGGTTTGACCTGAGCTTTATTTACTAGGATTTATCACGCACGAGTCCGTTGAGTCAGCCGCCCTCAGAGTGCTGACAGACTTTTGTGACCACAACCCTACTGTGGTAGCTCTTTCCCCGTTTGGACTATTTCCAGCTGTGAGTCCTCACGACCCAGCTTGGTTGGACCGTATGGACCATCTCCGGGAGCTACTGACTCTAGCAGAGCCGTTGGATGTTACCCAGACGCTTGCCCGTTGTCTGAACGTGGTCTTCACACTCCAGGGGCTGCGTTATAACACCGCAGCGATCATTGCACAGCGCTTGGAGGCATCTAGGCGCGATTGGGAGCAGCTTTCAGCAGCACACCAGCAGCTGAACTTCACGCTTACCCAGGTGCAGCAGGAGAACGACAGGCTGCGTACTAGGAGGTTCCAGCTGGAGCTTGAGAGAGGTGACCGTCTCCAGAGGATCGTGGACCTAGAGGCGGAGAACCATGCACTAGAGGAGGATGCCGACGCACACGAGATAGAGAGGCTGACACTGCTGCAGAACATTGCTGAGATGCAGGAGCACGTGCGAGAGGCCGACGTACGGGTGGCCGCCTTACAGGCTATAGTGGCCTTACGGCCCCCGCCCCCGGTACGAGGGGCACACCGGAGGAGCGACGGGGCCGTGTCCGGTCGGGATCGGACGAGCCGGGCGGGGATCACCGCTACCGACTCCCCCAGCTTCGCCTTCGTACAGTGGTGCTTCAGTGGGCAACTAGGTTGCCGACAGCAGGGAGCAGCAGGATGTCGATCTTACCGAGTTATCTTCGAGATGTTAGAGTAGTTGGCTTGACAGCACGTCTTCGTGCCAAGCAACTATTGTATCGTGTATTGTCATGATGTTCCAATTTCGAGTTGTAATGTCGTTGAACCTTGTTCTGTCATGTTGTAATAAGAATGCTTAAGCTTGTATGCTTTAAGTGAATCTTGTTGTCTTCCAAATTGTAATTTTCTTGTGTTGAATACCAGATCCTTGGATAATTCGTTGCGAGTGACCATGCTTGTCAAAGTTGCATTGTTTTTCTCCTAAAAACGTTGGTGAAACAAAGCATTTCTAGAGGCATCACTCGTTGCCAGCAAATAAGTGCTCGTTCAGATACCACCTTCTTTGGTATCCGGGATGACGATGATCGTTCGAAAATAATGATGAACTGTGAAATTGAGTGATCGCTGTCCTAACCATGTTGAGAGAAACGATTCTATGAATCTTGGTGGCTATAGAATGTTGCTGCTTGTTACTGTCCTCATTATTTACGTACTAATGAGATGTGATAATGCATGATCGTGCTGGTCATCATTGGAGTAAGCTTTCGGTTATATCACTAATAACGCTCACTTTTCAGATGGTGGGAACCACGCGCAGCTCTCCCAACGGTTTTGGAGCGAGTGGTAATGGTGACTTGCCACCACCCCCGCCCATGACACCGATGGAGGCCTTCATGGCCACCCAAACCGAGGTGCTGCGCCAGATCCTGCAGATGCAGCAGCAGATTGCCCAACAGATGAACCAAGGGCCGCCACATGGGGCCAACCGCGAGGGGCCTAACCAGGTCACCACGTACGCCCAGTTCATCGCCATGAAGCCGCCAACCTTCGCTAAAGCAGAAGACCCTCTGGAAGCTGAGGCTTGGGTCAAGGCCATAGAGGCAAAATTCTCTGCCTTTGTCTTTGCCTTGCTCCGAGGAGAACAAAGCGAACTTCGCGGCGCTGCAAGCAACCGCGAGGGGAAGCTTTGATGTGGTGGGACCACTTCAAGTCCATGCGGCGAGGCCACGCCGTGACTTGGGAAGAGTTCAAGCGAGGCTTTCAAAAGCCACCACATCCCTAAGGGTCGATGAACGAGGGGAAGATGAGGGAGCCGTTAGCCCTCCATCAAGGATGCGACTCCGTGTACCGCTATGCTCAGAAGTTCAATAGCTTATGCCGGTACGGTGGGCATCATGTTGATGCGATGCCAAGAAGATGGAGAGGTTCCGCGACGGGCTTGATGGCAAGTTGTATGAGCGCCTGAATCTGCTCGAGCCCGCGAACTTCCATGAGCTCGTGAATAAAGCTATCTCGCAGGAAGATGCTATGAAGAAAGCCCATGGGGACAACAAGAGGATGTCCGGTTTCACCCAAGGCAGCGGAACAAGCAAGAAGTTTCGCTTCATGAAGAAGGAAGCTCCAGGCCCATCCCAGCAATCTTCAACTGGACGCTGGACGATGAAGCCGTTCCAGGGAAAACCTGCCGGGAACTCCCAGTTCCGCCGTACCCAGCAGCAGGCTCCAAAGCCTATCGCACCCCCTCGTGATGTTGGAGATCGTCGTTGCTACAACTGTGGCCAGCCAGGGCACTACATTAATGAGTGTCCCAAGCCCAGGCAGATCAAGCCCAACCCGCAGAACCAGAGTACGGGAAACAAGCCTGCCACTCCGGCCAAGAAGCCTATGGTGCAAGTGCGCCAGGGCAAGCTAAACTTCACTACCATGAGTGACATTCCCGCAGGAGCTCCAGTACTCACGGGTACATTTTCTATCAATAACACTCCTGTTAAAGTCTTATTTGATTCGGGAGCCACCCATAGTTTCATAAATGAGAGTCTACTAGACAAATTGGGTTTAACAGGAGTACAAACCAAATCTGCTTATAAAATTACCACACCCGGTGGAGACATCACGTCTCAATTAGTGACCTTCGAAGTTCCTCTGAGACTAGGAAGTAAGGTTATTCGATCTAATCTTATAACCATCAAGTTGGGAAGCATGGATGTTATTTTGGGTATGGAATGGATGAATCAACATAAGGTGGTTCTAGATATATCAAATAGGGTCGTAGAGATTAACTCTCCTACGGTCGGGCACACCACCTTGTACCTACCTTTCCGGGACGGTACTGACTCTTGTGCCTATGTGACCATTATTTCCTCCCTTGATGAAATTCCAGTAGTGTGTGAGTACCCGGATGTATTTCCTGACGAGTTGCCTGGTATGCCACCAGACAGAGATGTCGAATTTGTGATCGAACTCCAACCCGGTACCGCACCCATTTCCAAAAGACCTTATCGCATGCCACCCAAAGAGTTAGCCGAGTTAAAAACCCAACTCCAAGAATTGTTAGATAAGGGTTACATTCGCCCGAGCTCTTCTCCTTGGGGTTGCCCCGCTCTCTTTGTCAAAAAGAAAGATGGTAGCTTGAGAATGTGCGTAGATTACCGACCACTCAATGCAGTCACCATCAAAAACAAATACCCACTTCCTTGAATTGATGTTCTGTTTGATCAGTTGGCTGGTGCCAAAGTCTTCTCTAAGATCGATCTTCGTTCTGGCTACCACCAAATCAAGATTCGACCATGCGACATTCCTAAAACCGCTTTTTTCACTCGTTATGGTCTTTACGAGTTCCTGGTCATGTCCTTCGGACTCACTAATGCACCTGCCTACTTCATGTACCTCATGAACTCCGTATTCATGACGGAGCTCGATAAATTTGTCGTGGTCTTTATCGATGATATCCTCATCTATTCTAAGAGCGAGGAAGAGCACGCCAATCATCTCCGAGTTGTCCTTCAGCATTTGCGTGATCACCAGCTTTATGCTAAGTTCTCCAAATGCGAATTCTGGTTGAGAAGTGTCAAATTCTTAGGGCACACCATTTCCCACGATGGTATCTCCGTAGATCCTAGCAAAGTTCAAGAGGTGATGGATTGGAAACCACCCAAATCCGTACATCAAATCCGCAGTTTCCTAGGATTGGCGGGATATTACCGTCGATTCATTCCTGACTTCTCTAGAATCGCAAAACCCATGACCGAATTGCTCAAGAAGGGAGTGAAATTCGTGTGGAGTGAAGCATGTGAGAAAGCTTTTCACACCCTCAGACAACATCTAACTTCAGCCCCAGTGCTAGCTCAACCCGATAATTCCAAACCATTCGAAGTCTTCTGTGACGCATCAGGCACTGGTCTTGGCTGTGTCCTTATGCAAGAGGGCCGAGTCATCGCCTATGCTTCACGGGCCCTTAGACCCCATGAGCTCAACTATCCTACCCATGATCTTGAGTTAGCTGCCGTTGTTCATGCCCTCAAGATATGGAGAGATTATCTAATGGGAAATCATTGCAATATCTTCACTGATCACAAGAGCCTCAAATATATCTTCACCCAGTCAAAATTGAATATGAGGCAGAGAAGATGGCTTGAGTTGATCAAGGATTATGATTTAGAAGTGCACTATCATCCCGGCAAAGCAAATGTTGTTGTGGATGCTCTTAGCCGCAAGGATCATTGCAACCACCTAGAGTTAGAGCCAGTCAGTGAACCTTTGTGTGAAGAAATGAGAAGGCTCAACTTAGAAGTGGTACCGCAGGGAATCCTTTATGCCTTGACGGCAGAGTCAAACCTTTATGACCGGATTGTCACTGCCCAGCGCAATGATGCAGATGTTCAAACCATCAGGCAGAAACTAGCAGAAGGAGACCCAAAGTACACTTGTTTTTAGAAAGATCACCAAGATGTGGTCTGGTTTGGAAAACGTCTAGTGGTCCCCGTTAACCCGGAAATCAAGAAGATCATTCTAGGTGAAGCTCACAAGTCCAAGTTCTCTATTCATCCCGGTAGTACCAAGATGTACCAAGATCTGAAACAGAACTTTTGGTGGACTAATATGAAGGTGGATGTAGCCAAGTATGTAGCCGAGTGCGATACTTGCCACCGGATGAAAGCAAGTCACTTGAAATCGGCAGGAGTACTCCAACCCCTGTCGATACCTATGTGGAAATGGGACGATATTAGTATGGATTTCATTGTGGGTTTACCCCTAACCCCTAGGAAGAAGGATTCTATTTGGGTAATTGTGGATAGGCTTACCAAGACCGCTCACTTTATTGCCGTGCATACCACTTACTCCGTACAACAATATGCAGAGTTGTATGTAGACCACGTAGTTCGTCTGCATGGAATCCCAAAAACTATAATCTCTGATAGAGGGACTCAGTTTGTGGCCCGATTTTGGGAGCAATTGCACGAGTGTTTGGGAACCCAGCTACTCCGTAGTTCCGGTTATCATCCGCGATCGATGGTCGGACGGAGAGGATAAATCGATTCTAGAGGACATGTTGAGAGCAAGCATCTTGCACTTTGACAAGAGTTGGGACAAGTGTTTGTCCTTGGCAGAGTTCTCTTACAATAACGGCTATCGAGCCGGCTTGAGAATGGCACCGTTCGATGCCCTATACGGACGTAGATGCCGCACCCCACCGGGCGGTCGAGAGACCGAGAGAAAGAACACTCTTTGGACCGAGTTAGTTAAAGAGGCCGAAGAAAAGGTGCAAGTGATAAGAGAGAATTTGAAGATGGCCCAGATGAGACAAAAGAGTTACCATGATAAGGGAACCACACCTCGACACTTTGAAGTGGGAGATCATGTATACTTGAAAGTATCCCCCACCAAAGGTGTGCAAAGGTTCGGAGTCAAGGGAAAGTTAGCCCCGCGCTACATTGGACCTTATGAAGTAATAGAAGTATGTGGACCCGTGGCTTACCGTATCCAATTGCCAGAACGGTTTTCCGCAGTTCACAATGTGTTCCATGTAACTCAGTTGAAGAAGGGACTACCTGTTCCGGAGAACGAGATCATTACAGAAGCTAATGCTTGGATCGAGCCGGATTTCTCGCTCGTCGAACATCCATTGAAGGTACTAGACCAAAAAGAGCGAAAGAATCGAAGGCAGACCGTGCGAATGTACAAGATCCAATGGAGCCATCACACGGAAGAAGAAGCCACGTGGGAGACGGAGGATTATCTTAACACCAAGTATCCGGGCTTCCTCCAATCCCGACACAGTGAGTCTTTTCCCTATCTCTTCGTTGTCAAATCGAATCTCGGGACGAGATTCTCCTTAAGGGGGGTAGGCTGTGACGCCCCAGGTTTTTAATTACCATCATTAACGCTAATGACCGAATTAGCCGGTCAAATGGTCAACCCTAGGTCAACCTGGGCCCTCACCCATGAAAACTCTCTAACACACCCCTAGTGACCCTTAGTGGATAGTTAAAACACTTGTAGGGCCAACCCATGGTCAAAGGGTGGGTCAAAACCCCCTTGCCATCCAGTGTCCACAGGTGTCTGCCGGAATTTTTGCGGCGTTCTCCGAAATTCACCTAAACACTTAAAATTCTACCTTTAGGAAAGTTGTAGATCTAGTTGAGGGACACAACTTTCATGTAGAGTGGCATTTCAAATTTGGAGGGGAAAATTGTGAAAAACCCCTTGGAAGGCAAGATTCACTGTTCCCAGGCACAGGCTGACATTCAAAGTTGGCATGCAAATAGATTCAAATCTAGGGAGAAAAACCCTATACAGCCTTTGTGAAATTTGTAGCTGGTACTTAGATGCGCAACTTTGGTATTCATTGTTTGGTCAAGTTTTATTCAAAATTTTGGAGAAATAGTTGATCAAACACGGCACCAATGACGACGCCCGGGCCGAGCGCGCCGCGCGCGCGCGTCGTGCGCGCCCGTGCGCGCGCCGCCGCCGCCCGCCGCCGGCCACGCCCCGGTGTCCATGCCCGCACTCCCCGAGACCTCGACGCTCGCGCCACGCCCCGTCCCGATGCCCGCGCCCCCGAAGCGCCCCGTCCCGAGGTGCCCCGAGGCACGCGCCGCCGTACGCGCGCACGCGCCACGGACCGGCGGTCCGTCGGCGGCGTCGCCGCCGTACGCGCGTGCCTCGAGCCGCCGTAGCACGGCCGGTATCTCCGCCGTCATCACCGCGTCACCCACGGGGCGGGCCGAGCGGGTATTTAAGCCCCCCCCCCCTCTCCCCGCGCGCCGCACCGAGCCGCCCCGTGCCATTGCCGCCGCCGCACGCCGCCGAGCTCGCCGCCGGCGCTCGCCGTCGACCAAACCCCCTCGTAGTCTCCTTAGGACCTAATGAAGCTCCGGTACCCGCTTGTTTGCCGGGAAACCACACCGGCGCCGCCGTTCGCCGGACCGCCACGGGTACCGCCGCCGGCCGCCGCGGAAGCTCGCCGGGCCGGCCAACCCCCACCTCCCCTCCGGTCCCCCTGTCGCCCCTAGGTGAGCGTGTGGTCCTCCACGGCCGCTTGCCGGCCGGGATCGCCGCCGGCTAGCCGGAATCGGCCATGACCGTGCCGCCGGCCTGGCCAGGGACCCAATTGCAGGGATTCGATTCTTGTTAGGGTGTTTTGAGTAAAAAGCAGGACTAGTTTGTGAAGGCCCTATCTAACTTTTCTTACAGGTTGGTCCAAGGTCTTGTAAAATCCCTAGAAATTCACAGAAAAATCCAAAAATCCCAAACCAATTTTGTAGGGTTAAGGATGCTAAACCCCACCCCTTGGTTGTATACTCATGTCTAGATTCAAATTAGTTTTGGCAGGAAAAATACAAATGTGTTATAAATGAATCTGTCCTAATTTGAAAAATACAACTCCTCTGTAGCTGAGCTTTGGATATGTTGTGTGTTAGGATATGACTAGATGCTGTGCCAAAATTTGCACAAAGTTATGCAGTAGATTTTGCTGGACAATTTCTTTTCCATTCCTGCAGTAGCTGCCTAGATGATTTTTCATGTTAAAAATATTTATGTTCTTGAGCCCAACTTGTGCACACTGTCTTGTAATACTAAAAGACACATCCTGTGAATTAATCATGAATTTTGGGTTAACAAAAGTAATTCTTTTGATTTATGCATGTTTTCCCTTGTAAATTAATAAACCAAGTTCAGTAGAGATTCCATGTGAACATGCTGGTTCTCTAGGCTTGTTTAGGACCAGGGAGCATGCACAAGAAAGTTTGGATCATTTTGATGCTTATTTATTTTTATATGCATTTAAATGGAATCACTAGCTAGCCTTTGTTATTTTCCATAATATTTATTTTCCTAGCATCCAACACTCACATGTGGGTCCAATGGACCAGGATAGATGCTAGTAGGCTTAAGAAACACTCATTAATTTTTGGTAATTTAATTGATTAATGAAAGGCTTAAATGCCCTTTTAATATTCAAGGGAAATTAAATGAAGAAAAGGCCTTAATTAAATCTTTTTCCTTTTTGGAAGCATTATTTAAAATAAATAAAATAAATTTAATTATCAGCTCTGATAAGGAGTTAATTCACAAATAAATATTAAAAACACCATGTTGGTAAAAATAAAATGAAATAAAGCTTTCACATGAAATGATAAGCTTTAATAAAAACCTTTATTCAAATGTGGAATAAAAGAGTAACCCATGTACAACCAATGACTTCCTAAATTAGAAACCTTAGATGAATGCTTGTTAAGGTGAATAATGACCAACTAGAGTTGGATAAGACAACAAACTATCACATCACCTAAAGTGCACTGCATTCCGTGTAGATCTTCTGGACGGAGATTACTCCCTGGTCCCGGAAACCGAGGAAGGCGGAGCGGAAGGTTCTCCGCGTGCGTGGACGTACTCGACACCGAGGGTGCCCAAGCTAACATAGGCGACGAAGGCAAGCTCGGTGCATCTAACCCGAGTTTTAAAGTTCTTTATTCAATTATCTATGAATGATTGTGCATTTACGTTCAGGAGTTGAATGAAACACTAGATGCATGATCCATAGGTACCTTTGGTCCCTACTAGTATTATAGGTCGATAGCGCTAAGCTATAGGACCGTTACAAGTCGGGTGATGACCTCACTCGCGAGAATAGGTTCCTAGATAGGAATCATACTATATCCTTAAATGGATTGCTCACGTGGTAAGAGCATGGGATGCGGGCTCCGGTCCGGTGGTTATGTGGGTTAAGTTTTTGAACGTACCAAGCACATGCCGGTTATGGGGCCGGTAAGCCTAGTACCATAATGAGGCGGCTAGGGATCCTACCGTTACTACTCTTGGGATTCGCTCTCACGGCTCGCCACGGTGGTGTATGGTGACTCCGGGTATCTCGCGGGGTATGCGGATAGCTTGCACCAAAGAGCGTAAGATTCGATC
Organism: Cenchrus americanus; assembly: GCA_947561735.1. NCBI lineage: Eukaryota > Viridiplantae > Streptophyta > Magnoliopsida > Poales > Poaceae > Cenchrus > Cenchrus americanus. The sequence continues at coordinate 132,211,050 of OX387239.1, forward strand.
CCGACCCGAGGATTTATGGGGACGGCACGGGGAGTTGTCCTCGCGGGGGCGGCCGACCGTGTGTTTGGGTCTACCTTGCAAGGTTTAAATCAATCGATTGTCGGCCTCTCACCGTTATCCGAGACTACTTACTCCACTAGTCATGAGATCCCTAATGATGGAAGTTGATGAACATGATGTTTGATTAATGGATTTGTACAACTTTGTTTGTACTAGTTGGCTAATGTAGTAAAGATTAAACCTACTAGAACTTGTGCTAAAATCTTGAAAGTAAGGACCTACTCTTTGTTACTTTTTAGCAAAGGCAACCCAGTAGCCAAAAAGCCTTTCATGGTCTAGTTTTGGTGAAGTAGTTATCACCGACGGGTAAGACTTGCTGAGTATTAGTATACTCGGCCTTGCTATAATGTGTTGATCCAGGTAATGTCTTCAGTGATGTGTGGCCCGGTGAGATCCCGCCCGGCTGGGAGCTGGAGTGGGTGGAGGACGACTACTGAAAGCATTATGGATGGCCTCCCGTGGTGTCTTCGCTTCCGCTAGTTAATTTCCGCTGCTTTTCAAAACTCTGAACTATTTCGTCATGACAAAAACTATGGTTTGTAATAATTAAACCCTTCGGGGTACGAATTTGGATTTGAATGTGGTTGTATCTCTGGACTCGCCTTCGAGTGAGTTTTAATGCATATATTCGATCCTTGTGCTCTCAAGTGATTTACCGGGCATTAACCCGACAACTTACGACATGATGGTACTTTATTATTGCTTAATGACCAAAGTGGATCGGTCTTAGGCGATAGTACGGTATTTTCTGGGCGGGTTGTCACGGTTGGCATCAGAGCCTATATGCACCGAGAGATTAATTAATAAACCTTAATCACTTGGTTTTTGAATAAAATATGCCAAGATTTTCTAATTTTCCAAAATACGTTGGTCCGCTATGGATAAACTAGACCGAGAGGCCCTAGAGGGAATTTTGGGTTCTTTCAGGTGGCTTATTTAACTTATGGTTTATTTTGCTAACTTCCAGCACATTACTTTATGTGAGACTTACTTTCATGCACAACCAAACTAGGAGCCACGTGTTTTATACGTGTGCTGTTCCGCATCACGGGAATTGCGAGGGTTGATGGAGTGATCCATTCCACGGATCCCATCTTCGCGTCTGTTTATGAGTTGTGTGTCGCCACGTGTTTCATACGTGTGCATTCCGCATGTCGCTCATGCGAGGCAAGGATACACTCCATTCAAACGGAGGGTGTCCGAGGTTGGACGCTGTCCATGCAACAGCTTAACGCATGGATACCGTTTCTATAGTGAACGGTAATGAATGTGGACGCTTTCGTGACGTGCTGGCACGAAAGGTTCGTTTTCTGCAGGTACATAACAGCGCTTCGTTAGTTGTTAAGCAGTACCGTATAGCTCTCGACTAGATATTATAGGGAGAGACAAATAAAAGCCTTGCCACCGGCACTAACTTCGATTTTTGGCTTGATTGCCATGTGAGGTCGAATAGGACGTCTTGCATGCATATTAAAAATCGAAATAACTAAATGGACCCAAAAATCGGAACTCCATGTGTTCTTTAAGGAAGATTATGCTAGTGTGTGCTTTTTGTAAACTAGAATACCTTCTATACCTAGCCGTCATGCTGCCGAAATTATGGATGGCCTCCCGTGGTGTCTTCGCTTCCGCTAGTTAATTTCCGCTGCTTTTCAAAACTCTGAACTATTTCGTCATGACAAAAACTATGGTTTGTAATAATTAAACCCTTCGGGGTACGAATTTGGATTTGAATGTGGTTGTATCTCTGGACTCGCCTTCGAGTGAGTTTTAATGCATATATTCGATCCTTGTGCTCTCAAGTGATTTACCGGGCATTAACCCGACAACTTACGACAGGATGGTACTTTATTATTGCTTAATGACCAAAGTGGATCGGTCTTAGGCGATAGTACGGTATTTTCCTGGGCGGGTTGTCACAGCGGCGCACCAGAAGACATCGACGAGATCGAGGTCATCTTGGAGCGCCTCGACGGCCACGGCGACGCCATTGCCGAACTCACTCATCCCCAGTCTGTGCTAAACAGGCTCTTTGATTAGATTGTACTAGGGATGTTTGATTATCAGCAATAAATAAAGAACTTTTAATTCTCGTGCTTGTACTGCGATGATTTTTCTGTGTTTGCATCTGTGAATCTTGTTTCTCCTTAAACGTATTCGGGAACACGCAAAAACAGAGGTCCCTTGGCACAATACCCACAGAAAATCCTTGATTCGGCAATCCATAAGCACTGTTCAAACGAAAACCCTTCGCATTCGGGAGGAAACCCTGCCGCTTGGTATTCCAATAATGCACGCCAGCCAGTCATCACTTCCAACGCACTCTCTCAGTCAATAAAATAGCCTGCTGAGATGCCCTGCAAATCCACTCGCACACTCATCCATCACTTCTCATCTTCTCCTTTGTTCTCAGAAGAAAAAACCCCAAGGCCATGGACAAAGGCAAGCAGCCCCAGGAGGACGGCATCCCAAAGAAACGCACGATTCGAGAGTGAGTTTTCCTTCAATCTTGCTTCGTGCTTCCTTATGTGATCTCGCGTTTTACCTCCTCTCTGTTTTTTCTCTTTCAGCCTTGATCTGCTTCCTGAAGAAATCATTGGGACCGAGACATGCCTGAGTACATCTCCTCTGATTCTTCCCTTGAAGCAGAGAGTGCCACGCCCGAGCAGAGAATCAGCCATCAACTACGCCGTCGTGTTCGGCACCTGGAACAGGACCTCCGGGACATCACTGCTCGTTGACAGGCCGAACGCGAGCGTCGCATGGCTTTGGAGGCACTAGTAGGAGGTAAATATCTTCAACTCCTTCTTGACTTCGTGCTCACATCTGGATCTCTGCCTCTAATGACTATTCCTCTGTCCCAGATGTCTCTGACAGGTACAATAACTTGAATGCAGCTTGGGACAGCTTGGGACAGCTTGGTGGAGGCAGCTAACCATGGTCATCCCCACGGCTTCCAAGTTGCAGTCACGGTGGTCCTGGAACAACTGAAGAGGGAGCAGCTGAAGAAGCAAAGAAAAGATTGAATCATACTTTCGCTTCTTACGCCAGGCCTTCTGCTTTCCACCTCCTCGTAGTCCTGATCACCAGGGTTGTTAGATGCAAACCTGCAAGAAGCATTTGTAATTTAGTTTCATGCTCAGGGCAATACATCTAAGTATTGGCCATTCCCTCTGTTTGGGGATTTTTTGTTCTGAAGGCGGCCTCATTCTTGAGCGCCGGCTACCTCTGTATCATATGCATGTAATCCCAATGCTTGTGGTCAGCGATCGATTTCAATACCAGGATAATACTTCTTCAAATATCTTCCATTTATTGCGGCCGAAAATTCTTGTCCTAGTAAAGTTTTCAACATGTAGGCATTACCGGGCACGCATCTGACTACCCGAAAGGGTCCTCCCAGTTAGGGGACCATTTTCCGAATTCACTGTATCTAGTTCCAATCGGCAGCAACGCTTTCCAAACCAAATCTCCTTCTGCAAATTGCCTAACTTTTACTTTTTTGTTGTAATATTTGGCAACTCGCAGTTTGTTCTTCTCAATATTTTCCAGTGCCCTAAGACGGATCATGTGCAAATCTTCCAACTCATCCATCATTAAGCTACTGTAATCTTTGGAGCTTAAATCTTTTTGCAAAACCACTCTCCTAGAATCTGATTGTACTTCCCAAGGTAAGACCGCATGGTGTCCATAAACCAATTCATAAGGAGATGTTTTTGTAGCTCCATGAGGGGCCATTTAGTAAGCCCATAAAGCTTCACTGAGTACCGAATGCCACCTCCTTGGCTTCTGGTCGATCTTCTTTTGTATAAGCTTGATCATGATCTTATTAGAAGCCTCTGCCTGACCATTAGCTTGGGCATAATAGGGAGAAGAATTAAACAATTTGATTCCCATGCTTTCGGCAAACTCCCTGAACTCCGAGGACACGAATTGGGCTCCTTGATCAGTTGTGATTGTTTGAGGGATTCCAAACCGATAGATGATGTGTTCCTTGACAAACTCCACCATGTTTTCTGATGTCACCTTCTTCAGTGGAATTGCCTCAACCCATTTGGTAAAGTAATCTGTAGCCAAAAGCACAAACTTATGCCCCTTGCTAGATAGTGGATTAATCTGGCCAATCAAGTCTATACCCCAGCCCCTGAATGGCCATGGCTTGATAATGGGATTTAATGCTGATGCAGGAACTCTTTGAATATTTCCAAACCTCTGGCAGTCTTGACACCCCTTGTAATACTCAAAGCAGTCCTCCAATATCGTCGGCCAAAAGCACCCAGCCTGCCTGATAACCCATTTCATACGGTAGGCCGATTGGTGTGCTCCACATATCCCATCATGTACTTCACTCATCATCCTTTTAGCTTCTTCTGGACCCAGGCATCGTAGCAACACCCCATCTAATGACTTGTAAAACAAATTATCATCCAGAAGAACAAATTTTATGGCCTTGTACCTGAGCTTCCTAGAGACTTTTCGGGATGGATCCTTCAAATAGTCAACGATCTCTTTTCTCCAATCATCTTCCGCAAGATCCATTCCCAGCGCACATATCTCTGTGGCAAATGTTTCTTGATTCTCTTTATAACCGGAAGCGCTCTGAGCCAATCTGTTTGCTTCTTCATTGTGTTCCCTAGGAATATGCTGTAGAGTTACCAACGGAAAGCTCTTCAAGATTTCCCTGCATTCGTCGTAGTAACTCCTCAGCGCATCACATTTACATTCGTATTGGCCGTTCAATTGCTTTATTACTAACTCTGAGTCTCCATAAACTTCAACCGAAACGGCCCCGGCTTTTCTCAAATATTGAAGCCCCCGAAGCAATGCCTCGTACTCAGCCTGATTGTTTCTGACAGTGGGCTGTATAGGGATAGCAAACTCAAACATCTCACCCCTGGGTGAAATTAATAAAATCCCTACTCCTCCAGCTTTACCACATGATGATCCGTCAAAAAACAAAGCCCAAGGAGTAATTTCAAGTAAATCAATTGATGGATCACGATGTTCAGTTATAAAATCGGCAATGATCTGACCTTTTATAGCTTTTGTCGATTCGAACTTTAACTCAAACTCTGATAAAGCTAAGATCCACTTGCCAATCCTGCTATTCAAGATCGGCATAGACAACATATGTTTTATTACATCAAATTTGGAGTATACAATGCATTCGGCATTTAACAAGTAGTGCTGAAATTTTGTACACGAGTAGTACACGCATAGGCACAGCTTCTCTGCAGCCGAATACCTAGTTTCAGGATCAAGTAATTTTCGGCTAAGGTACGCCACTACCCGCTCCTTTCCTTCGAATTCTTGAATAAGGGCCGATCCAATGGTTTGGGTATCGGTCGCCACGTACAACTTGAGAGGCTTATCCAACTACGGAGGGACCAATACTGGTGGTTCATTCATATATTGCTTGGTCTCGTCAAAAGCCTTTTGTTGTTCGTCGCTCCACATGAACTTCTGATCTTTCTTAAGCTTCAGCAATGGAGAAAATGGCAAAACCTTTTGTGATAGATTTGAGATGAATCTCCTTACAAAATTAATCTTGCCGAGCAGTGATTGCAACTCCTTGTGATTAGTCGGAGGGACAACTTCATCAATGGCCTTCATGCTTTTCTTGCCAACTTCAATCCCCCCTTCGTGGACCAAGAATCCCAAGAACTCTCCAGCTGATACCCCAAAAGTGCATTTGTTTGGATTCATCTTCAAACCATGCTTCTGGGTGCATTCCAAGGTTCTCTTTCACGTCTTCCAAATGTGTGTCATGATTCAAAGACTTGATCATGATGTCATCAATGTAAACTTCAACAATTTTGCCGATCAACTCGTGAAAGATGTAATTCATGGCTCGCTGATAAGTTGCACCGGCATTTTTCAACCCAAATGTCATGATTGTCCATTCAAACAGGCCTATATGACCAGGACACCTGAAGGCTGTCTTTGATATATCTTCTATTGCTATAAAAATTTGGTTGTATCCCGCATTACCATCCATGAAACTGATAACTTTGTGTCCAGCAGCGGCGTCAACCAACAAATCGGCAACAGGCATGGGGTAACCATCCATAGGAGTAGCTCTGTTTAAATCCCTGAAATCTATGCAGACCCTCATCTTTCCATTCTTCTTGTAGACAGGGACAATATTAGAGATCCACTCCGCATATCTGCATGGCCGAACGAAGTTTGCATTAAGTAATCTTTCAACTTCTTTCTTCACATCGGCCAATACTTCATCTTTGTAGATTTTCCAGGGAGGTTGCTTGTATGGTTTAAAACCAGATTTAATTGGCAACCGATGCTCAACAATGGAACGATCCAGTCCAGGCATCTCTGAATAATCCCAAGCGAAGCAATCTTTATATTCCTTAAGCACCTTGATCAATTCCTCCCTGAAGTCTGATTGCAAGTTTGTGTTGATAAATGTCGGCCTTGGTTTGTCACCGCTTCCAATGTCAACTTCTTCCAATTTATCGGCTGACATGAATCCTCGCCCCAACTTGCCGTCAGTACCATCGATGGGATTATCCATTAAAAATTACTATAAGAGCCGACTGCTTGAATCGGATGTTGATCGCTGCTGACAGGCTCAACAGGACCTTCTCCCCAGTCTTTTCCTGAGAAACAGTTAATACCCTGATATTCCCAGAAAGCTGGTTCCACATTTGCGACGCTCACTGAGTCATCTGCTTGGACCACCTCAATATCGTCATCCACCCATTGAATGAGCTGCTGATGCATGGCAGATGGGATACAACAATTGGCGTGAATCCAGTCCCGCTCAAGCAGTAGGCTGTAGGCTCCTTTGCCCTTGATGACAAAGAAGGTGGTGAGCAATGTCTTGGACCCAATCATCAGATCCACGTGGACGCACCCCTTGGTGTCTGAAGGATTCCCAGCGAAATCGTTCAGAATTATGCTCGTAGATGTCAAGTCGCCAGGGCCCATGCCATGTTTCGTGAAAGTGGTGTATGGCATTACGTTGACTGCCGCTCCACCGTCGACAAACATCTTGGTCAATGGCTTGCCATTGACATACACTTTCAAGTACAGCGGCCTCATGTGTCGATTTTTGGCCGGTTTGTCGAAGATGGCTTGCTTTGCTAGCACCAGCTGCGCCATCAGTCCCCCAAGCTGTTCATCGTCCAGGGACGTTTCTTCCTGCACAACCTGATTAGCAGGAGCCATAAACTCATTCGGCAGAAAATATACCATACATGCCAGAGCCGAACGGTTTGATCCTTCAGGTTTGTCCTTTGGACGCCACACCTGTCTTGTCTGGATCCCCGCCTGTCTCAGTTCGCGGTTCCTCAAGTGTTGAACCCTCCTTTTTTGACTCTTTATTAAACCAGGCGGGCACCATTTCCCCTTTTGCCAGACGTACTCGTCCTCGTCTTCCTCCTGATTAGCCCATCTCAAATCAGCTTGCCTCTTCCTGGGGTGATCAATGATTTCAATTTTTGACGCCGATCCTCACTGGGATGTATCCTTCCAATTCTTTCATGGACGGATCGGCGATTGGCAGTTTCCTGCGTATACTCTAAGTACCTGTCGCTGCACTCAGGGCAGTTTCTCAGAGTAGGAAGCTTCAACCCCTCGTTCCAGCAGTGCCTGAAGAATGCGCACCCCCAATGTGCGCGCTCCTGCTCGCGCGTGTACTACTCCAAATCTCTCCTGCGCGCTTCTTCTTCGGCCCTGCGTCTCTCCTCCTCGTGCTTTCATTTCTGGTAGCGCTCTTTCTCTAGCTGGCGCTGCCACTTGTTGAGGAGGATGCGCGTAGTCACCCTGGGTTTGGCCCTGGACGACTCCCCGATCTCGACATGGCTCTTGAGAACGCGAGGGGCTTCACCATGAACCTGCTCCAAGGTCACTTGACGTTCTGGGTCTACTGCTCCATCCTGCCTTGCCCTGGCTGAAGTCAAGACCTTAACCTTGCCCTTTTCCTCGGCAGTCACTATGTTGACAGAGAAGCTTATCATGTTCTGGGGAAAAGGGTGGCCGTCCAGTTTCATCTTGTTGTCAAACTTGAGATGACCCTCCTGGATAGCCTTCTGGATCCTCATTCTGAAGACCCTGCAGTCGTTGATGGAGTGAGAATTCCTGTCATGGAAGCCGCAGTAACGCTTCTCTTTTACTCCATCAGGCCGAAGCATGGAATGCCCTTCAGGCAATTTGATTCGGCCTTCTTTCACCAGGAATTCAAACAGCTTATCAGCTTTAGTGACGTCAAAGTCGTATGTGCCTTTGGTCTGTGTTGATGGTTAATAGTTGTATCAAAGTTCGTTTGTGACTTGCAAGCGGACAAGTCTCCCGTCGTAGTCAAGGGACCCTTCTTCCCTCGAGTGGTGAACCCAAGGTATCGAATCCGTGGAACAATGTGCAACGCAAGGATTCAATCTAGTAAAGCAAGGTAAAGCTATCTATTGAAGAATCAAATTGCATCTAATCTAAGAACTCATAAAGAAAACGAATCTAATCTAATCTACTAAAGAGGTAACAAGAGAAAGCAAGAGATAACCAATCTAGAGAATCTAGATCATGCTTATGTTGTAGCTCCAAACAAGATAGATGAAGATAGCAAAGCGAATCTCATTAAAAGCATCTTTAAAACGTGGCCTTCCCATCCGACTCCGAAAACATCCGCCTTTCGAGACCCCCGTTCTGTCACAACGTATCCCTATTCATGCGGGGAGCTTAGGGCGAGTTCGATAGAACAAGTTGAAATCACTTGGCCGGTCCGGTATGCACCTCTAGCCACCGCGGCTACAAGAGCACCTTATGTAATCTAGCTGCAAACTAGATCGTAGAAGAAGCAAAACCAAGAAGAAAACAAAATCATCGAGAAGGCACTTAATCGCTAGAAATCGGATTCACTTACAAACTTCACCATGAATGATTACATGAACAAGATCACCACCGGGGCCCTCCCTCGATCTTGATCCTCGCTCCGGAGCTCCGACGTGGTCTTCCATGCAAGGTTCCCACGTCGGCCAGGGAAACCCTAGACAACTAGCACGACCCTCATCTCCGAGATGGTGTCCCTCAAGCTTCTCTGCTCCTCGGCGGCGGATTACGACTTCGGTTCTGCGTGGCTCTCGGTCAGGGGGCTATTTATAGCCTGAGAAGCAATTAGGTCAAAGGAGAGGCCGATTGGGCCCCGAATTGGGCTGGGCCGGCCGGCCTGGGCCCAATTCGGCCCATCCCGCGGCCTGCTTCGCCCGGTGTTGCTTCCCACGTCTTCTAGATGTTCTCCCCTTTTGCATGTGGGCCCTTGACGTCGGTTTCTCTCCGAATTGGACTCAACTCCTTGTCTTGCAAGATTCGACGCACTTTTTCGGTTCAGTCCTCGGAGTTTATCATCTTCTCGGACTTGGTCCTTGGGCTCTTGGAGGCATGTTCACTTCATTGCTTGACTTGTATCGGGCTTCAAGATCTTGTCATGAGGTGCTTAATGAACTTATCCCGGAAGTCTTGCTTTCAACGTTAAAACCCTGCGTAAACACATAACTCCAAAACCGACATGCACAAGTGAACTTGTTATACCACGGGGGTTAGTACCAATGAATAAGATACAAAAGTTATGCCAACACCGAAGGTAAACTCATGGCTAGGTTGACGGATTTTCACCGTCAACATCTCCCCCATGCTTAAACCTTGCTCGTCCTCGAGTAAGCCTTCGATGGATATCATCATTGCCAAACAATGTTTAAACCTTGCACTTGATCATACATGAAAAAAAACATAATGCTCTCAAAAGTTTAATTCGTTAAAGTTCCATAATGTACTAGCCTTCACCTCTACGGAGGGTAGATTCTTATTAAGCTTATCCCACAAGTATTAACATGCTCACAAAGTTTTAAATAGATCTCGAGAATTTTTGAAATAAAGAACGAGATAAAGAAAAGCTAAACCAAATTCACAAATTTAAATCATCTCGTGTATTGCTCATGAACTCTCATCTCACTTGTCTCTCAAGCCTATATATTCTACTCCTTTCCCTCTCATATATATGTGGTAGGCTTTATATGGAGCTTTGGGAAAGTTTATTCCTAACAAGATTTTATAAATGAGGTGTTGTCAAAACAAGACAAGCTTCTCATGGTCTTACCGAGACTCGTCAAAAAGGTCATTGGAAAATAATGTTAAATCAAGGAGGGGAAAGAGAAAAATACACACACTTTTAGATGAGTGGACATGTGCAAATGGCAAAGAGTGATCCCGAGGCACAAAAGAAGTCCTCGTTATCGGATTGCACATGGTTGGAAAATGAGAATGGATCTTTTTAACTTGAAGCCTTGAATGCACTCTTAGAGAACCGGGGAGTTCACTTTACGCACATATATATTTTTTCTGTTTCTCATATTTCTCATTCTTTTCTTTCTTTCATTCATTCATTTTTTTCTTGTCATATATTCAGTCCATGACTTTCACAACGAAGTTTTGATTTTTTATACCTTGAAAGTCATGAATATCACTGGATTTTTTTACCCAACCCTATACATCTCTTTCATCATTTTTTTTAAAATACTCCCTTTTGAACTCTAAAACTGCACCGTACCTACCTCCTCCCCCATGCTTAGACGTTGCTCGTCCTCGAGCAAAGAGGCGAAAAATAAGGTAGGTACCGGAGATATTTTTCCTTGGAGAGATACTTGAATTCTTCAATGTCGGCACCGTCTTGCGATCTTCCTTGAATTGATGATCCATTCTCAACGATAGGTTGTGGTCAAGGAGGTAATCACAAAAGATGATATTTGGTTTAAGAGTGGATATCCGGTGAAGTTTGTGAGATCACCGATGCGGGGATACACAATGCACGGATAAAAGGCTAGCAAAAAGATAGATACGCAAAAACGGAATGACCAGCTTCTTAGTCTCGGGCCAGAGAAATCATGGCCTGCAATAACTCACTCAAAAATAAATCTTGTACACTAAGGTTTATGCAGTCAAATATATATAAGGCTCTGGATAGGTTGAGCAACACACAAGTGATATTTATGACAAGGTTAGCAAGATTTTTTTAACATAAAAGACATCTTTAATCTATTCATAACTTGAGAGCACATAAAACACTATGGGTCTTTATTTTAATCATAACCTCCGCTGAAGATTAAGCTAGCATTTAAATAAATTCAGATTTGTATTTTTAAGAGAGCACTAGTTCAAACATGCATAAATCAATTACAAAGATAAACAAAGCAGCAATTATAATCATATATCATCATGGCACAAACTTTGTAACTTTACCAAAGGTAAAAACTTGGTGGTGACATTATTTATGATGAAAATAAACACTAAGATACACGCTGAAAATATTAAACTAACACACTTTCTGAAATTTAAATAAAAAAACTGAAAACACTACGCATACATAGGCGCAAACAAGCTGAAAATTAAAGAAAAGGGGGTAAAGGAAAGATAACTAAAGCTCCTCCTCTCTCTAATCTTCCGCCGGTGGTTGATATTGATAGTCTTGGTTGTTGTACCCTTACTTGTAATAGGAATGCACCACTACTCCTATGAATTGTCCGACGGTGCTAGGTGAAGGTGTCCAAGCACATAAGCGACGTTTGCATTTCCTTCACCCATTTGGTTTGCATTGGTTTGGATGGCTGCAATAATTTGCATGTTCCTTGCAGCGTATCCTCCAATGGTGGCTACATTTTGTTGTGGTTGAGGAAGGTGTGCATATGGCTCCGCAAAGGCTACGTTGGGCACCGCAAAAAAATGGTGGGGGTATGGCTGCACCACTCCCCCATGCTTGCATTGGTACACCACCGTAGTAATTTGGCGACGCCGGGGTTCCTCCCAATGGTGGGACATAATTTTGTTGTGCACCTCCTTCTTGGGCCATAGAAGATCCTTCTCCTATAATTCTTTTCTTTTATTATTTTTTTTTCGCCGGCACAAGAAGTCCTTCCTCTAACCGATCTTCTTCCCCTCAAGAAAAGTCTTAATCTTCAATCCGGAAGGGGCAAATTCACCTAGGCCACTTCGAAGCCTCCTCTCTCATCTTCACATATATATATTTTCCTTCCTTCATATATTCTTAGGGAAGTCTTGGGTAGGAGATGATTCAGGTTCCTTGTGATACCCGGTTTTAAAGAGATAGTCAACATGGAGAGGTAACAACCCGATCTCCCGAATCCGATGTTGCACAACACCACCGGTTAGGCGAGTAGGATTGATAGGCTGCGAGTAAATCCAATTCAACTCCGTGTTGGTTATCTATATCTCTCTTATTCTCCCCAAAAATCCACTTGCACAAAAGTGACACACTTGGATGATGGGGTTCCGGATAGTATTTTTTTTCGTTGATGGTCTCTTCCCGTGATCATACTCCAAAAGCCTTCCCATGTGCCTTCATGCACATACTTGTTTCGGAGCTCCCTTTTGAAAGTAGGAGACACTCGCCCATGGGTCTACGATACTAGACATGCAATCGTTTCGAACATGAAAACCAATCTAGTCTATCGGGGATTGTGTTGAATGGATCCAAGGAAGCATTGAGGCCTATACTCCCTTTATGGCATGGTTGCTAGCCTTAAGCATTAAAGTATTTTCAGCACAAGATGATAGATAGATAATCCAACAAAGTGTGATTACATCTCAAGATCGATTGCAACCCATGGATGAAAGGAGATTACCCCATCAAAGTGCTAGAAATAGCATCGTTGATCAAGGTTACCCTTCCGACGGTGTCTTCCTTCTTCTCCACTTGTGGGCTCCCTCCAACGGAATGAGAGACTCAGCACTCCTTCATCAAGGGTATGCGCCATGGTCATGAAAATTTCCTAGGAGAATTCCTTGTGGGTGTTTGCCGACACTCCGTTAGAGAATTGCACCGGTGTCCCGTGTGAAACCCAATATGTGGAGAGCTTGGTCGTCGATGTCGACGTTCGCTACAAGCCTCTACTTAAGGCGAGCGAGCTTCTTCTCCTCCTCCGTCATGATGACATACCCCTCGGAATACCGCGGAGCATATGGAGGTGGAGCGGATGATCGTGTCAAGTGGTGAGGTTGGACGGGCGGCTCCTCCATATGTTATTTGAAGTTTGGTGAACCTCATAAACGAGTTTCGTGTGGCCCTCATGCCACCAAGGAGAAGAGTGTGGTTCCTCCTCGGCGGTGCCGTGTCCTCCTCCATACTCCAAGGAAACTCGGAAACCGAGTGCCTCCTTGAAGAGGTTGTCGATGATGGCTTAGACGACGATGATCCCTTCTTCTTCGGTGAAAAGGCTTGTAGTTTTCTTCCATGATTGCAGCACTCTCCCTCACAAATATATATCCGGGGTTTTCACCCGGTAACAAGGTACACAAATATTATTTTGGAGTCTGGACTTTGAGTGGATTAAGGATGTGATTTGTTGCACGAAACAAACGCGGTGGATGGCTAAGTCTAAGGTGATTCCGGCCTACAAACTAGAGCACATGAACAAAGAGTTGGATGAAAGACTTACCTCTCTCCTCCTCTTGGCTCGGTTCTTCTCTAGTGCATGCATGTTGCTTCGTGATCGCGTACACCTTCCAAACGTTCCTTCCACTCCTTCGCTTGCATTATTGCTCCTTCCACTTGATGTTTTCGCTTGATTCACTTCCATACTCCCTTGCCTCACATGCATCCATGATATTCCTACAAAACAAAGCCTTGGCTGCCCCCCATGCTTGTACTTTGCATGTGGTTTAAATATGTTGGAGGGGCATCCCGTGATGTATCATGGTGCATGCATGGTTAGGTTAACTAGATTGCCTCCCTTTAAGTGTGTTTAAGGCTAAGCACTCCTCTAATTTCGAAATTTAAAAATATTTTTCAGAGCCATGCAAGAGCTCGAACATAATTTTAGAGAAGTTTTTAAACCATTAAAAACAAATGCAAGTCGAAAATATTTTTTTATTACGTCGATTTCGGTCTCACCGGTATAGTTTGCCTTCATTGGTTGAGAGCAAGCTTTTCCCGGCTTGATCATGGGGGCATAGGTTTAGGTCCTAATTTCGATTAGATGAGAGAGATTTTGAATGAAATAAAAAATAAGTGAGGCTTAGAAAAATTCTAATCTTAGAGAAACCAAGGATATGGATTTTTAAACCAACCAAAAATCAAGTTTCTAGGTTCACGCGAGTCCTACCACATGCTGAAATTTAAATAACATCTAGATACAAGTCGTGGCTCTACTCGTGTGTTTTTAGCATGAAAAACAAGTCAACCTCAGCACCATAATGAGGTTGAAAGGTTGATTAAGGTTCTGAAATTTTTTTGGTTTTGGTTGTGGTTTCTCGAAAAGAAGCAAACAATCACATAGGATGGTTCATGTAAAGGGTTTATGATCAAGCAAAATATTCAACCAAGAATTATGTCTCTAGTATTATTCAACCATTCTAAGTCTAAGGTTTTGCGTAGTAAAATTCAGAACTAAATTAAATTTAAAAAAACTTGAAAAACCTGGAATCGGGTTGTCCTCCCGGTAGCTTATTCTTGACTTGACGAAACGGGTTGCCTCCCGCCTAGCGCTTCGTTTATAGTCCATGGCTAGACTTCTTCACTTGATTACTCCGGATCAATGCTCTTTGTGGGCGTTGCAATCTTGGGTACCCACTTTGGCTTAGTCAATTTTTTTGGTCTTCACAGGCTGGCTTTGTCCTTTGGTCTTGACGGATGCAACATCTTCCTTGTGGCTCAGCATCTCGAACTCCAGTCCTTCGGTCGTGATCTTCATGGTCTCTAGTGTGATCTTTCATCTCTCTCGAGTGAGCTTGAGTAGCCTTCGCCGTCTTGGGACCTTGGAGTTGTCTCGGATATTCTTCTTTGTCACTAATCGGTTGTCCGGCAAGTTGTCCCACTTGCGTCTCTAACATCTTCATCACGATGAACACCCCGCATATGGATCTTGCCTTGGTAGCCTTTAGGTGTTGAGCTTCTTTCTCCGTCTCCATCTTCTCCATCCTCGTTGATCTTGAACGGCCTTCCGGCGTCTTGACTTGGAGGTAGTGATTCCCTTGGAGATTTTGATGGTCCTTCGAGCTTGTGTTGCACGTCACCTTTGCCTGTAAAGTTTTCCTGGATCATCCACAAAAAAGTTTTGGGTTTCTTGGAGAGGTAGCCAACCATCTCCGGTTAGGGTTAGTGATAAAACAAAAATCTAAAAAGAAAAGAAAATTAGGGTTAATCAAAACTAGATTAGATTGATTTTTTTTTCTTTTTGAGGATGATCAAACATAAGAGATGCAAAAGAAAATCAAAAGAAAAACTGAAAGATAAGCGATACTAGATCGGATCTTGATTGCTTGTTCCCCGGCAACGGCGCCGAAAAAAGGGGCTTGTTGACGGTTAATAGTTGTATCAAAGTTCGTTTGTGACTTGCAAGCGGACAAGTCTCCCGTCGTAGTCAAGGGACCCTTCTTCCCTCGAGTGGTGAACCCAAGGTATCGAATCCGTGGAACAATGTGCAACGCAAGGATTCAATCTAGTAAAGCAAGGTAAAGCTATCTATTGAAGAATCAAATTGCATCTAATCTAAGAACTCATAAAGAAAACGAATCTAATCTAATCTACTAAAGAGGTAACAAGAGAAAGCAAGAGATAACCAATCTAGAGAATCTAGATCATGCTTATGTTGTAGCTCCAAACAAGATAGATGAAGATAGCAAAGCGAATCTCATTAAAAGCATCTTTAAAACGTGGCCTTCCCATCCGACTCCGAAAACATCCGCCTTTCGAGACCCCCGTTCTGTCACAACGTATCCCTATTCATGCGGGGAGCTTAGGGGCGAGTTCGATAGAACAAGTTGAAATCACTTGGCCGGTCCGGTATGCACCTCTAGCCACCGCGGCTACAAGAGCACCCTATGTAATCTAGCCGCAAACTAGATCGTAGAAGAAGCAAAACCAAGAAGAAAACAAAATCATCGAGAAGGCACTTAATCGCTAGAAATCGGATTCACTTACAAACTTCACCATGAATGATTACATGAACAAGATCACCACCGGGGCCCTCCCTCGATCTTGATCCTCGCTCCGAGCTCCGACGTGGTCTTCCATGCAAGGTTCCCACGTCGGCCGGGGGAAACCCTAGACAACTAGCACGACCCTCATCTTCAAGTTGGTGTCCCTCAAGCTTCTCTTGCTCCTCGGCGGTGGATTACGACTTCGGTTCTGCGTGGCTCTCGGTCGGGGGGCTATTTATAGCCCGAGAAGCAATTAGGTCAAAGGAGAGGCCGATTGGGCCCCGGAGTGGGGCTGGGCCGGCCGGCTCGGGCCGACCGGCCGGGCCCCAGTCGGCCCATCCCGCGGCTCGCTTCGCCGGTGTTGCTTCCCACGTCTTCTAGATGTTCTCCCCTTTTGCATGTGGGCCCTTGACGTCGGTTTCTCTCCGAATTGGACTCAACTCCTTGTCTTGCAAGATTCAGCACTTTTCTGGTTCAGTCCTCGGAGTTTATCATCTTCTCGGACTTGGTCCTTGGGCTCTTGGAGGCATGTTCACTTCATTGCTTGACTTGTATCGGGCTTCAAGATCTTGTCATGAGGTGCTTAATGAACTTATCCCGGAAGTCTTGCTTTCAACGTTAAAACCCTGCGTAAACACATAACTCCAAAACCGACATGCACAAGTGAACTTGTTATACCACGGGGGTTAGTACCAATGAATAAGATACAAAAGTTATGCCAACACCGAAGGTAAACTCATGGCTAGGTTGACGGATTTTCACCGTCAACATTCTGCTTGATCCAGCGCTGATTCATGGTCAACGGTTCCTTCCCCCACATGATCTCAGCAGCAGCCACTTCCTGATCATCGTCAGAGTCGTCCATTTGATCGGCCTTCTCCAGAAACTGATTGTAGATATCAGCTACGTCGTGCTGTTTGCCGAACCTGGTGTCTTTCTTAAACCCATAGGCTTGGTTGCTCATCAATGACAGCTTTTGGGACAGCTGACCCAGGTTATCAAACTCCATACCAAACAGCTTTTCTCGTACGGCCGGTAGCATCCCTGCAATGGCCATGTCGGCCAACTGATCATCTGGCAGATTCAATGAAAAACACATGCCTTTGATTTCCCTGAACCTCCTGAGGAACTCCAAGGGCGTCTCACTGTGTCTCTGCTTCAGAGTGGCGAGGTCGATGAGCTTCTTTTTCGTGCTACCGCTGAAGTAATGTGCGTGGAATTTTCGCTCCAGCTCCCTCCATGTGCCAACTGATTGGGGAGGCAAAGATGAGAACCACTGGAACACTGGGCCCGTCAGTGACATGGGGAAGTACCTGACCCTGAACGCCTCTTCAGATGAGGCCTCTCCGAGCTGCATCAAATAGCGAGCAATATGCTCCACTGTGTTCGTGTCATCCTTCCCGGAAAACTTTGTAAATTCCGTCGGAGGTTTTACTCTTGGCGGCAGGATCACATTGTAATACCACTCCGGGAACGAAGGCATGTAGGTAGGTCCCTGCATTTTAGGTTTGAGGCCGAATTGATTCTGCATCAAGTCGGCCATCTTCTGAGCCAGGATATCGTCCTCCTGTACGCCGTGGGCGGGGCGCGGCCGGATTCGGGAGAGCATCGATGGCACCATAGTTCATCACTTCGTGGTAACCTCCACCGTACAAATTCTTCTCGCGGTCCGCGTTGCTAGCTGGGGCAATCCTGTAGGCGGAAGAAAGTGGAACTCTAGACGAGCCAAATGCCAACTCCCCATAAGTGGGCTGATATGGGTTCGACCGTTGCATCGGTTGACCTGTGCTGCCTCCGTGGAGGTGGGCCGGGTCGGCTGCCCTCCTGCGGCCTGTAGAGGGGGTTGAACTGGTTGACCTCCAGTGCCTTGTGGAGGAGGCTGGACGGCTTGGCTTCCAACGCTCTGTGGAGGAGGCTGGGCTGGCTGGCTTCGCAATGGCGGCTGAGAACTGGACTCTCCAATCTCCACGCTGCCTCCCTGAAGGGGTGCTCGATTGAATACTTGCTCCATGCCCGGGCCAAAAACAGCCACCACCATCTGTTTGAACGCGCCCAGGAAAGCTCTATGATGCCTGCTTAGCACGTCATCCGCGGCGTCTCAGAACGCTTGCATGCATTCCTCCCTCTCTTGCAGAGTCGTAGCGTCACTCTCTCCTGGCAACAGAACCCTAGGCATATCATTTTTGAGGTATGGGACGCCACTCCTGTTCTTTTTAAATGACAGCAAGCATTTTTGTTGGAACTGATCCGTAGCATCCTTTAGCTGTTGCAACTGTTCCGGAGAGAGATCCTCGATGTTGACATCCATAATGTCACCGATGTCAGGCATCTTGATTTTCGGCTATTTGTCCCACTGGGCGTGCCAAAAAGTGTGTTGACGTAAAATCTGCACCTCACGCCAAGCACACAGCAAGCCGAACAAGCTAGCTTCACACGCGCAAAGATTTCAAGACGTGCCAGTCAATTTTTCCTGAAAATTAACAAAAGACAAAGTAGTTAAATTCCAAAGCTTGGAACTTGCCGGGTGGTACCAGACAATTTTATATTTACAGCTAGAAAGCCAAGTGAGATGACATATAGCTATAAAGAGCTATCTGCCAGCAAACTAGAAACCATTCGGGAGCTTTAAAGTGCAAAAAGTGACATAGCCGAATAGATGATGTAAGCATGACGATAGATCGGTCTTTATTTGGATAAAGATGCACGTGCGCAAGGCCATGACCGATCCTCGCGGCAAATAACGTTAAACAATAAATGAAGTAAAAGCATGATCATAAATATGTAATAAACAAGCATGCATAGGCCCAAAACACTACTCTACCGCATGTCTAGATACTTTAAGACCTGTCGGTGCGGAATATGGTCCCGACACTAACCAGTAGATAGCGCCTAGGTCTATCCCTCAATGGTCGATGCTAAGCAACAAATGACACAAGGTTTTATCCTGGTTCCGGCCGGGGGGGCCGTACGTCCAGCAGGGGCGTGCTCGTGGCACTATATTGCTCAGCACCGGGGGTGCTTGTAGTGGGGCAAGTACAAGCAAGGCGGGAGAGGAAGCGTGGCTTCCAAGTCCCTGTGAGAGTGGCTGAAGATGTTGTGGAAGAATAAGAGAGTGAGTGCACGGTGCGTTGCGCTCCACTGAACTTGTTCGGTCCGAACTTGTCCCCCCGCGGCTGGGGGCTCGCCTCCCCTTTTATAGGCCAAGGGGGCGGTGAGTTACATGCACGCCGCGCTACCTAGCTACGTGAGGGAGCATGTCGCGCTACGGTGTAGAGTGGGCGGCCGTCCGGACGATCTTCGCTGCGATCCGGCCATGATGGCCTACCCCGTACCCGAACAGTGGCGGTTCGAGGGTAGGAGGGCGGCGGATGGTGATGGCGTCCTCGATAGGCTTCGAGGGGAGGTGCGATGATGGCCGGTACGGGGCACGGGGAGCGAGCGAACGGCGTTCCTTCCCAATGCGCTCCGCGGTAGCGGAGTGGTTCTTTGCAAAGTGCCGGGCGTGCGCTCGCGGTGCGGGCGTGCGCCTGCACGCGTGGGTACGGCAGCCGCGCCGTTACAGTGACCGGGATGGCCGTCCACCGGCCTAGCGCCCCCTACCTAACCTGTAGGGTCACGGGAAAGTGAAATCGAGGGTGCGCCCGGCCCGCTTTCGAGGGTCGGGCGCGTTAGTCGTACTGTAGTAGGCGCACGGTGTCACGGGACTGACACCGGCCGTACCGCACAGTCCATCCCACAGTGGCGGGGATGGGCTCCTCCCTGGGGAGTTGGTGCGGTGGCACGGGGCGTGAGCCCGGGCGCATGATGGCGCCGTCTCGCGGCGTCGGGGCGTTAAATGCCCAAGTACGGGGCCGGCGCACGCGTGCGGGGCGCCCGTGAGCGTGGTGGGCCCCGGCCCGAGGGCGGAGCGGACCCTCGAGCGAGACGAGACCCGCTCGAGGGGGAGCGAGCCCTCGAGCGGGGCGGGACCGCTCGAGGGAAGGGTTGCCCCTCGAACGGGGCGGACCCCGCTCGAGGAGGGGTGCGCCCTCGAGCGAGACGGAGCTCGCTCGAGGGGTCTTCCGGGCGGGCCGTCTTGGTGGGCCGTCGGAGTCCCGCGGCGTAGGCCATGTCTGCATGGTTAGTTGCCTCGCATGGTTAGGCTTAGCGTGTTTTGACACGGGATTTAAGTGAGGATTCCCCCGTCGTTTAAGGGGACCCCTAGGGCTGTCCCCGACGGTGGCCCCCGAGCATCCGCGGGTTTGCCATTGAGGCTCCCCGCGGATGCCGGAACCACTCGATAGGACGTTCTTCCCTCCTTGTTTGCGAACGCTTTCCGTGGGACCGCGTCGGCGGACCCGCGGGTCTAGCCCCCGAAGCCCTGCGGGGAGTGTGGGTTCTCCTGCGGGGGTTAACCGCGAGAACTTTGGTCGAAAGGCGTGGCACATATGCCAACCGGCATCGGCGGTGTTTCGCCGGCTTCGGGGGTGCACGCTCCCCTGTCCCTTGTCTCCCGGCGGGTGCAATTTCAAGGAGGTGTAGCCGTGCGTCAAGCCCCCGAGCCTTGGCCCGTTCGAGGCGATCGGGTCGAGCCTGACGACTTGTTTTTTAACGCGCCCTCGCCGTCCCTCCGCGGGACGGAGGGTGAGGTTTCCGCGACTCCCATCGAGCGGGTCGCGAATCGCGGATTCCTCATCGAGCTGCTAGCGGGTGGTTCAAGTGGACGTCCATGCCTCGTTCGATAAGGGTAGGCTGCGCGGTCGGAGACACGTCCATGGAAGCGCTTGCGTGGGTTTGCTAGGTGGGGCTCGGTCCCGTTCGCTAGGGACCGAGGGCACGGAAGCTCTCCCTCGGTGGGATCCCCTGGCTAGCTGCCCTCGCTGGCTCTCGAACACGACATGTGGGGCACCCTCGAGCCGACGGGCTCGAGGAACGGCTCGAATGCGCGTGCCCTCGTCGTCCCTGACTCTGCGATCTGAGGCGCCTGTTCGAACTCGTCGAGGGTCAGGCTTCGAACCTCTGATCAGTAGGGCCGTGCGGGACCGTGCCTGGACAGCCCCGTCTTTTCGTGTTTGCGGCCGTCGAGGGGTCTGGGCGAGCCAGCCCTCGAGGCGCTTGTTGGCAGCACGGCGCGACATGAGTGCTTTCGGTGCCGCTCTATTTCAAGCGTGACCTGGGCGATCCTCTTACGCGCGTGCCTTCTTTTAGAGGGTTGACATTGTCTCGAGCCGGAGGGTCATGCCGCTCGAGGGCTTCACGTGGCATGGGTG
Organism: Cenchrus americanus; assembly: GCA_947561735.1. NCBI lineage: Eukaryota > Viridiplantae > Streptophyta > Magnoliopsida > Poales > Poaceae > Cenchrus > Cenchrus americanus. The sequence goes on from OX387239.1 coordinate 132,232,301, forward strand.
CCCGCGGTGGTCTGCTCTACATCGAGCAGGTCCCGGGCGACCTTCTCACGGCGATATCCCATCGAGGGTCGCCTCTGTTTCGAGCCGAGGGTCATGCCGCTCGAGGGTTTCACGTGGCATGGGTGCCCGCGGTTGACTGCTCTACATCGAGCAGATCCCGGGCAACCTTCTCACGCTGAAATCCCATCGAGGGTCGCCTCTGCTTCGAGCCGAGGGTCATGCCGCTCGAGGGTTTCACGTGGCATGGGTGCCGCGGTTGCGCTGCTCTACATCGAGCGAGGTCCCGGCGACCTTCTCACGCTGATATCCCATCGAGGGTCGCCTCGGTTCCGAGCCGGGGGGTCCGCCCCGCTCGAGGGTTCTCCTTGCACGGCAAGGGACCGGGCATTTAAGTGCCTTGCGGTCGTGGCCGCGGTTTTGCAGCGCGGGCGCGCCTTTTTAGGCGCGGCGCGCGCGCGCGCGCGTAGTGGGCGGCGCGGCGGGCGGACGTGACGGTTTTGCCTCGGTCGGCGCCGGTCTTGCCGTAATGATGACCCGCCTGCAGTGTTATAGCCGCCGCGGTCGTGGTGGGGCCCACCCGTCGACGCGATGGAAAGATTCCTGCGGTTAATGCGGCGGGGGCGTCCGCTCCGGGAGAGCTCGCCCGTCGGCCCTATAAAACGGCGGGGGTGGAGGGGACGGCGGTTTTTTACCTTGGCATCTTACCACTTTCGGTCCCCCCCCGTCCCTTCGCCTTCGTCTCGCTCTCGCCACCGCGCGGTCTCGCCGTTAGAGCTCTTTTCCCGTTTCCTTGTCCTCCGCCTTCGCATTCGTTCGTCCCCCCCTCATGGCGCCCCCTCGGCTTCCCCGTTAGGATCCCGGAGCCGTATGCACGGGAGAAGTCGACGGTGACCCGGCTCGCCCTTGGCGGCGGCCGGTCGCCGCCGGCCACGTGTCGCCCAACGAAGACGGGCGCCGGCGGAGTGGATCGTGCCGCCGGCGGCGCACCACGAGCCCAACCCGCCGGGAGGGGCTACGTGGTGAGCTTCCTCCGCTACCACGAGCGTGGCTTCAACGCGCCGGCGAGCACCTTCATGCGGGCGATGTGCTACTACTACGGGGGTGGAGCCGCACAACTTCGCCCCCAACGCGATCTCGCGAGCGGCCACGTTCGTGGGCGTCGCGCGAAGGATCGACCGGGGATCCCGCTCACCGGGATCTCTCGGGGTTCACCTTTTCCGCGGGGAGCTCATCACGCGGCCCACGTCGGAGCCGAGGACCCGCCGCGCGGTGCGCGCCGGCGGGATGTCCCTTGCCCCGCGGGGGGCGGCTCAAGGATTTCTACATCCCCCGCACCATGACGACGAACAACGCCGGCCGGGAGCGGGGGTGGTTCTACCCGCGCAACGCCGAGCCCGGCCTTCCTCCCTACACCGGCGGGTGTTCAAGAAGAGGCCGGACTCCCGGGGCTACGGGGGTGTCTACGGCCCGACATCGGGCGCGGCAAGAGTCCGTCCTCGCCGCCTGCCGGCGGCCGGGCGAAGCACGGGGCCGAACGCGATGGGCGTCCTCGCCTTCCTCCACCACCGGCGGGTCGTGCCTCGATGCGCGGAGGCCGCTCCGCATCTTCGAGATGACAGAGGCGGCCAACCCCGTCGACTCGGCGAGGTCGCGGATGCTCCCGACGCCCCTTGAGCGGCCGTATGCGCTCACTCGGGCGCGGAGCGCCGTCGACACCCGACGCCGGCGCCGCGGGTCGGACCCCCGGGACCTTGAGATGCTCCCTACGGGCCCCACCGGTGAGTTGGGTTCCCGATTTTGTTTCGGTCCTTGGTCTTGCTTCGTTTCCCCGATGCGCCATTGTCGCTCTTGCGCGGCACGGCGGTGGAGTTCAACGCCGCCAAGTCCGTTCCACCCACCCCCCGACTCCCGTGCGCTCGGCGGGCGGCGCGGCGGGGAGCGGCGGGGAGCGAGCGGCGCGCAAGAGGGAGCACGCGAGGCGGCGCCAAGCGCACCGCGACCAACGGTCCGCGGAGTACGGCGGCGGGAGGAGGCGGGGCTCTCCTCCCCGGATATCGAGGAGCCCTCGTCCTCGGAGCGGGACGAGGAGGAAGAGTCCGAGGGGGAGGGCCCCTCGGACGGTGGCGGCTGCGCCCCCGTCGCCGGAACCCGCGCGGCGTCGGGAGCGGCTTCGCCCGGGGCGGGCGCACGGCGCCCGCCGCCGGGGCAATCGTCGTCGGGGGCGGCACGCGCGCGCGGAGGGTGCCCGCGCGTGCCGTGGAGGCACGCGCGGCGGACGCGCGCGTGCGCGCGTCGAGCGTGCTCGCGCGCGGAGGGAGCGTGTCCGCGCGCGCGCGCGTCGTCGTCAAGGGGCGCGTCGGCGGGCGTGCCCGCGCGCGGGGCGAGCGTGCCCCGCGCGCGGTGGCGTCTTCGGGGGGGTGCGGCATCGGGGGCGCCCGCGCACGGGGCGGGCGTGCCCGTGCGCGCGCGGCGCCGTCGGGAGGGCACCGCGGCGGGCGCGGCCGGCGCGCGCGGCCTCGTCCGCAGAGGCCTCGAGGAAAAGGAAGCGGGCCTTTTCCTCCGCGAGGTAAGGAGCCTGTCCTCCTTAGTTTGGTTTGGTTTGCTGGTGATTAGGTGCTCTAACCCTCCGTTCGTTCCTGCGCAGGGCGGTGCCAACCGTTCCTCCTCTTGCACCGGCCAAGGTGCTGAGGACGGACGCATCGATCCCCACCCGGCGGCGCTCGTCGAGGGGGTCGCGCCGGGGACAAGCGCGGCGGCGGGCACGAGCTCGCAAGGCCGGCCCGGGGCCTCGAGGCCGGGCCGGGCGGATCGGCCCGCCGCGGCGCGGCCCCGGAGGTCGCCGGGGGCGGCCGGCGCGGTCGCCGCGGAGACGCGGGCGCGGCGGCGGCCACGGTGGAGGTGCCGCCGCGGTGGCGGCCACCGCGGAGGAGGCGGAGCGGGCGCAACCGCGGGAGCGCCCGTGGATGCGGCGGCACGGCCCGGAGGTGGCGGCCACGGCGCCACAACGTGCGCCCGTGGGCGCGGAGGCGCGAGGGTGGAGGTGCCGGCGGAGGCGGCGCAAGCGGCCGCGCCCGCCGGCGATCTCCGGGCGGAGGTGGTGGAGCTCTCCTCGACGACTCCCCGGCGCCCGGGTGGAATCGGTGGGCGAGCCGGCCCACGAACTCCCCCGAGCCCCGGAGGGGACCCTCGTGAGGGCGGCGCGAGGGTCACATGGTGGTGGGGGGCCGAGGACATGGTGCCGAGGCCTCGTCCTCCCACGCCGGCCGCCCGCCCGGGCGGAGGGGGCCGTCGGTGATCCCCCGGCGTTTGCTGACGCCCGGGGGGAGCAGGAGCTCTGGGGCGATCTTCGGAGCCACGGCGCCACGCTCAACCGCGCGTTGAACGAGGCGCTGCAAGTCCATGGCGGCCCGACCTGGCTCGTCTTCCAGGTGAGCCGTGGTTGCTCGTCCCTCTTCCTTTTTCGTTTTCGTGTGCTGCATTCAAGCCTTGACACTTATGAGATTTGATGTGTGGATGCCAGGAGCTCGAGCGTCGCGCCCACGACAAATACGACGCGTTCGACCGGGTGAACGCCGAGGCCCGCCAGCTCCGGGAGCGATGCAGCGCTTTCGACGCGCTTGCGGACGCTCTTAGGACGCCGGACACGGGGCCGGCGTGCGGGCGATGGCGTGGTGCGACGAGCTCCCCGAGAGCTCGGGGGCGGGGACCGGCGCGTCGCTCGAGCCTCGAGCGGATCCGCGCGGCTCTCACGCGATCGCGACGAGGCGCTATGGAACGCGCGCGCGGATCCGGAGAGGACGCGGACGCCGGCCGCCAAGGCGGGAGGCGGAGGTGGCCACCGCCCGCGCCGAAACCCGGGAGCTCCGCACGTCGCTCGAGGGGGCGCGGGCGCAGGCGGCGCCGGGGCGAGAAGCGGGCGCGCGGGTTGGAGCGGCGCGCCAAGGAGGCCGACGACCGAGGGCCGCCCTCGACGCCAAGGCCGCGGCCCTCGTCGGCCGCCGAGGAGCGGTGCGGCGAGGAGCGCGTCGCCCGCCGGGGGCCGAGGGGCGGCTCCAACGGGGAGCGAGGCTACCCTCGGCAACGCCCGAACGGCGCCGGAGCGGGGAGCGCGTCGCGCGCGAGGCGGCGGAGAGAAGTCACCGGAGGAGCGGAACGCCGCATTCTCCAAGGTTGAGGATGATGCGCTCGCGCTCGGCATCGGCAACGCCAACCGAGGAGGGGCGACTCTCCGCGAGCAAGGCGAGACCGTCCAACGCCTCGGGCGGCGATCGAGTCCGCGCGCCGCGACCTCGATTTGGAGAGGAAGCAAGTCGAGGGTGAGTCACGCGTTTGACTCTCGCTTGTTGGCTTTTTGCTTTAGAGGGTTCGTTTCCCCCTTTCGATTTCTTTTCGTCTTGTTGATCTCGGGGGCTTGCGCACCGCCCCGCGGCGCACGCCGCCGGGCGGCCGAGGCGGCGGCAGCCTCCTACAACTCCTGCGAGCGGGAGGCTGCGGGGAGGCCGCGCGATGCGGCCCTCGAGGCTTGCCACGCCGCCGAGGGAGGGCGAGGCCCAAGCCGGCAGCTCGCTGGCCAGCCGCTTGCGCGCCCTTGGCGGCCACGTCATGGGGCGAATGCACCGGGCGTTGCACCTAGGCGTCCAGAAGGCCCTCGGAGTGGTGCGATCCCACTACGAGGTCAACTTCGAGGCGCTGGCGGAGGACTACATCGTCCCCGAAGGCGTCGAGGACGAGGTGGCTATGGAGCGTATGGATGCGCTCGCTGCTGACGCCGCCGGATCGCTCGCCGAGGCCTTCGAAGAATTCCTCTTCCCAGACACCGCCGATGCTGCCGCTCCTCCCCGCTCAGAGCGAGTTGGGCGCTAGGCCCATTTTTTGTTTACGTGTATCAGAATTCTGGCCTCGTGGCCTTTTGTAAATAAACAAGTTGTCTTGTGAACATGAGCAGTTGCTGTAAATGAAGTCGTTTGCTTATTACGCTTTTTGTTTCTCCTTCTTCCTGAGTAGATTCTAGTTAGGGGAGTTCGTTTTTCGCAGGGGGCCCTGTTGACGGTGAAAATCCGTCAACCTAGCCATGAGTTTACCTTCGGTGTTGGCATTAGTTTTATACCTTATCCATTGGTACTAACCCCCGTGGTATAACAAGTTCACGTGTGCATGTCGTTTTTGGAGTTTAATGTTTATGCAGGGATTTAGTGTTGAATGCAAGACTTTCGGGATAAGTTCATCAAGCACCTCATGACAAGACTTTGAAGCCTCGAACAAGTCATGCAATGAAGTAAAATTAACTCCAAGAAGCGGGGACTTGATCCGAGAAGACGACATACTCCGGGGACCCGACCGGAAAAGTCTTTGAATCTTCCAAGACAAGGAGTTGAGTCCAATTCGGAGAGAAACCGACGACATGGACCCGTATGCGAAGGGGGAAGCATCCGGGAAGCAAGGGAACCGACCTCGGGCAAAGGAGCCCGCGGGGCGGGCCTAAATGGGCCCGGGCCGGCCGGCCCCGATCCGGTCGGCCCGGAGCCCATTTAGGGCCCAAACGCGTCGTCCTTTGCCCTAGCCGCCAATCGGGCTATTTATAGTCCCCCGACCGAGAGCCACGCGGGGAAGATTTCGTCTTCGGCCGCCGAGAAGCGAGAGAAGAGAGGGACACCATCTAGGAGAGGAGAGGGTCGAGCTAGTTGACTAGGGTTTCCCTAGCCGACGTGGGAACCTTGCAAGGAAGACCACGTCGGAGTTCCGGAGCTAGAAGCAAGATCAAGGAAGGATCCCGGTGGTGATCTTGTGTATGTATCATTGTTATAGTTGAATTATCAAGTTGAATCTTTTCTCAGCGATCAAGTGTTTCCTCGAAGATTTCGTTTTTCGATCGGCTTTGCTTATTCCAATTCTATTCTCGAGATAGATTACATAGGGTGTTCTTGTAGCCGCGGTGGCTAGAGGTACACGCCGGATCCTCCGAAAGAATCTCGACTTGTCTTTTGACTCGCCCTAAACTCCCCGCATGAATAGGGATACGTTGTGACAGAACGGGGGTCTCGAAAGGCGGATGTTTTTGGATTTGGACGGGAAACCACGATTTAAAGAGGCTTTTATTAAGATTCGATTTGCTACTTCTTCTTTTGCTTGGAACTTCAACAAAAGGCTTACCCCGATCCCTCTAGATCGGTTTATCTACCCAATCTTACTTTGTTTTCTCCGGTTTTTAGTAGATTAGATCTGTTTTGTGTCTTTAACTTAGATGCATTAGGTTTTTATCGAAGATTGAAGATTACCACGGCTTTAATAGATTAAGTCTTGCGTCACACATTTGTTCCACGGATTCGATACCTTGGGTTCACCACTCGAGGGAAGAAGGGTCCCTTGACTACGACGGGAGACTTGTACGCTTGCGAGTCACGAACGAACTTTGATACAAACATTAACCGTCAACAAGCCCCTTTTTCTGGCGCCGTTGCCGGGGAACAAGTGATCAAGATTTGATTTTTTATTGCTTTTTTTTGTAATTTTCAGTACTGATTTTGTTTTATTTTTGCATCTAATAAATTTCGATCATCCCCGAAATACATCTAATCTAGTTTGTCTAACTCTAGTCTTTATAGATTTGTTTTGTTTTCTAGTTTTTTCTGCATACTTTGTTTATTGCTAACCCTAACAGGAGATGGACGGCTGCCTCTCCAACAAACCCAATAATTTTGTGGATGATCCAGAAAAACTTTACAGGCTAAGGAGACGCGAAGCACATCAAGCTAAAAAGCTGGATTTTGTAGATTCGGAGTCGAGAAGACAAAGGATCGCGAGGAATCTCCGAAGAATTCACCACCTCAAAGTCCGCGGGAGAACCGACGTCCACCAATGGGTGACCAACCACCGGAAGAACGCAAGATTGGGGAGCTATGCACCCCAGACATCATCGACCTACCAATCTTGAACCTCGACGAGATCGGAAGACCGTTCGAGATCAAGACCTCAACAATCCGCATGGTGCAACACTCACCCTTCACCGGCAAAGAGGATCCGAACCTTCACCTCCAAGCATTCATTCAACTATGTCAGACTTTCAACATGGAGGGGGTGACTCAAGATCAAATGAGGGCAAGGCTTTTTCCGTTTTCACTACTCGGGAAGGCGTTGCAATGGTTCCACTCTCAACCGGCGGAGACGGTGCAAAAGCTGGAACACGTTGATGAAGGCTTTCATGAAGGAATACTACTCACCGGGTAAAACTCAAAGCTTGCGTAATAAGATTGCCACCTTTGTTCAATATCCTACGAAACTATCTCGGAGGCATTTGAGCGCTTCAACGAGTACACCGGGCGGTTCCACATCACAAGTTCCCGAAAGAAGACCTCGTGCAAAAGTTCTATCAAGGACTCACCATGGCGTCAAGGACGATCATCGATGCATCGGCGGGAGGATCTATCATCGAGCTTACACCGACGGAAGCTTTCACGCTATTCAAGAAGGTCGCGGATAATGACACGTGGGCGTCATCCGGGCGCCTACACCCGGCTCAACCTATGGGGAACGTCAAAGGAGTCTTGCAAGTGGAGAAGGAAGACATACTCGAAGGCAAGATCGACTCGCTCATGAGGAGGTTGGAGAAGATGGAGATAGAAAAGAAAGAGGCTCAAGACTTGAAGGCCGCCGAAGCAAGGTCCACATGCGAAGAATGTGGAGAGTATGGCCATGTCCGCAAAGATTGTCGGAGGAAGCCAAAGTGCTCGACTACATGAGGAAGGGAGAATTGCCGAACTTCCGCTACGGGCAAGGTAGGCCTCAATTTAATGCAAGCTCATCTATTCCTAACGCGGTTCCACTTCGGATACAATTGAAGGAGTTCATGGATGAGCAAGCTAAGATCAACAAGGACACCGTCACCAAGTTCAAGACCATAGACAAGGTGTTGGAGAACATCGATAGCAAAGTGACGGAGGTCGGAAGTTCCAATCATCGGGTGCTCAACATGATGAAGATGCTCGAGACGCAAGTTGGACAACTTGCGGGGCGCCTCACTAATGATGAAGGGAAGCTTCGGGACAACCCAAATGTCCCGAATCGGCGAAGGCCATTCAAACGCGTTCGGGGAAGGAGACCGAAGATCCGGAACGTACCGCGGGAGCAAGGAAGCCGAAACCGTCCACCGAGGTGGAAGGAGCTGCTAAAGAGAAGGTTACGGGGATCGTCACCGAGGAACCCGAATTCGAGATGCCGGAAGATGACACGAGGATACCGCAACTCAAGCCACGCTACTTCCGAGGTAAACTCGACAACCACTTTGAGAAGTTTGTGGAAGTTGTGCGTAGACTTAGCATCAACATGCCGTTACTAGATGCCCTACAAGTACCTACATATTCTCGTTACTTTAAAGACATACTTGCGAATAAATATGAGATAGCAACACTCGGGGTAGATCATGTCAAGATGTCAGAGGAGTGTAGTGCAGCTATTGCTTATGGGCTAGAGAAGCAAAAAGACCCCGGGTGCCCTACAATTCCATGTTCAGTTGGTTCTTTCAACTTCGAGAAGGCATTATGCGACCTTGGAGCTAGTGTGAGTGTCATGCCGAGGGATGTGTTCGAGAAGTTACGCCTACCGATGGAGCCTACGGGAATATGTCTGGAGCTGGGTGACAACTCCATTCGCTATCCCTTGGGCATTGCTGAAGATGTACCCGTGAAGATTGGACACCACTTCATCCCCGTCGACTTCGTTGTGCTCGAGATGGGAGAGAGGGAGAAGCCGCCGCTCATCCTAGGGAGGCCGTTCCTCAAGACCGTGGGAGCAACTATTGATGTTGGCAAAGGGGAGATCATGTTCGATATCAACGGAGAAAGGAGTTCCTTCAAGTTCCGTCCAAGGATTGAGGCATGCAACATGATTGGAGTGAAGGTAGAACCAAAACAAACGGAGGGGCTGAAAAAGAAGAAGGAGCCGAAAAAAGTGAACGTAACGAAAATTAAAGAAGGTGTTGCATCCGTCAAGACAAAGGAAGAGAAGCCGCCGTGAAGACCAAAAAAATGACTAAGCCGCCAAGCCAAAAGACAAGCCCGCGCCCAAGATGGTGCGGAAGTGGGTACCCAAGATTGCAACGCCCGCAAAGAGCGTTGATCCGGAGTAATCAAGTGAAGAAGTCTAGCTATAGACTATAAACGAAGCGCTAGGCGGGAGGCAACCCGTTTCGTCAAGTCGAGTCAAGAATAAGCTACGGGAGGACAACCCGATTCCAGGTTTTTCGAGTATTTTTAATAATTTAGTTTTTGAGTTTTACTACGCAAAGACATTAGACTTAGAAGTGGTTGAACAATATTAGAGACATAATTCTTGATTGAATGTTTGCTTTATCATAAACCCTTTGCATGAACCCTCCTATGTGCTTGTTTGATTCTTTTCTTTTCGAGAAACCCCCCAACCAAATAATTTCAGAACCTTAACTCAACCTTTCACCCTCATTATGGTGCTGAGGTTGACTTATTTTTCATGCTAAAACCACACGAGTAGAGCCACGATTTATATTCAAGTGTTATAAAAATTCAGCACGTGGTAGGACTCGCGTGAACCTAGAAATCAGCTTTTGGTTGGTTTTAAAAATTTTTTATCCTTGGTTTCTCTAGGATTAGAATTTTTCTAAGCCTATTCTAATTTTATTTTATTCAAAATCTTTCTTATTTAGCCAAAATTAGAACCTAAACCTATGCCCCCATGATCAAGCCGGGAAAACGTTCGCTCTCAACCGATGAAAGCAGACTTTACCGGTAAGACCAAAATCGACGTAGTCGAAAAATATTTTCGACTTACATTTGTTTTTAATGGTTTAAAAACTTCTCTAAAATTATGCTCAAGCTCTTGCATGACTCTGAAAAATATTTTAAAATTCGAATTAGAGGAGTGCTTAACCTTAAACACACTTAAATGGAGGCAATCAAGTTTGAATTAATCATGCATGCACCATTGGATTCCCTTTTATCAACTTTCACCAATTCCACATGCAAAGGACAAGCATGGTGGGCAGCAAGCATCAACTTTGCAGGATTTCCATGGTAGCATGTGAAGCAAGTGGAGCTAGGGAGCATGGACATGACCCAAAGCATGGAGCATCAAGTGGGAGGACCAATAATTCAAGAAAAGGAGTGGACGAGAGCGTTTGGGCGGTGCAACTCGTGGAGCACGCGGGCGGGGAAAGTTGCGGAGGCGAAATGATCGTGCTGGGAGAAAGACGCGCCGAGGAGGAGCCGCAGCACCCCTGGGCCGGCCGGCCTAGGCCGGCCGGCCCGCCCTATAAATGGCGTCCCCCGGCGCCCGTCTTCTGCGAGCAAGCTTCCCTCTCCTTCCCTTGTTTGTGTGTTCAAGTTTGTGTGCTCAGAACCTCCGTAGACTTAGCCAACCACCCAAGCTTGAGAGCTCAAGAAAAAAAAATCCACCTCCCTAATCCACTCAAAGTCCACATCCGAAGCAAAGAGTTTAAGTGCCTAGTTTACCGGTTGCAACCCGGATTTTTAGTTGAAGAGAGAGTGCAGCATGTGGAAGAAGACCACAAGTCTCTTCTCTAAGAAGAAGAGTTCGTCATCGTCCAAGCCGTCATCAACCACGTCTTCGAGGAGGCACTCGGTTTCCGAGTCTCCCTGGAGCATGGAGACGGACACGGCACCACCGAGGAGGAACGACGCTCTCCTCCTTGGTGGTATGAGGGCTGCGAGAAGCACTTCCATGAGGTTCACCGAACCTCGTGGGCACACGGAGGAGCAGCCCGCGCCACCACGACGATCGACTCGCTCAACCGCACCACCTCCTTACACCCCGACACAATCTTCGTACGGCTTCATCATCATGTCGGCGGAGGAGGAGGATAGGCTCGCCAATCTTGAGAAGAGGCTTGTGCCAAACGTCGAGCTCGACGACCAAGCACTCCACACCTTGGGTTTTCGCACCGACATATACTACATGTTGGGGCACCTCGGGTGGGTTCAGTTCTCCAACGGAATCTCGGTGGACACCCACTTGGGTTACACCTTGGAAATTTTAATGACTATGGCACCCATCGTTGATGATGATGGGGTGCAATGCTTGTCATTCCGTTTGGAGGGAATCCAACAAGTGGTTCCCTACGAGCACGTAAGGGAGCTGCTTGGATTCCACAAGGGCGCTCTGGAGAAAGTTGACGTGCCTCCCGGCATGTGGCGGAATTTTGGGGCATGATCTCCGGAGATGCCCATCAACAACGCAAAAGCATCCGCAACCCCATTATCCGGATATTTCACTCTTGGATGTGCAAGAGGGTATTGGGGAGGATGAGGGAAACAAAGGTGACCGACACGGAGTTAAATTGGCTATACTCGGCTTTAATTGCCAGGCAGCCAATTGACCCCTCTTACCTCATGATCAACCGTTGGTGTTGTGAAGCAACATCGGGGGCTGGTGATATTGGTTCGGGGTGTTACCTCTCCATGTTGGCCTTTTCCTTGCGACCGGGGATCGCAAGAAACCCCGCTCACCTTTTGCGCGGTACCTCTCTCGGTTTTGAGTACTTGCGGCAAGGCAAGTACATTAGTGGAGATGAGAGAAGAGGTTACCGATTGGCCATTGTGAACCTCCCCCTTCCGGATGAGAGGCTTAGGCTTTTCACCGAAGGAAGGGAAGATTGGTTGGAAGAGGGACTACTTGTCCCTGCAAGGAAGAACAAAAGAGGAAGAATCGTAGAGGAGGGAACATCCTCCGCACAAGCGAGTGGAGCACAACCCAATGTGCAACCATCCGGCGGGGTTCCTCCTCCGCCAAGTTATTACGGAGGGTCTCAACAACAAGCATGGGGGGGGGGGGGGGGGGTGGTGCCCGGTACCCCCCACAAAATTATGTTGTGCCCAACGCTAACTCCGCGGAGTCCTACGCTCATCATCCCCAACCACAACAAAGCATGGCTATTATTGGAGGGTATGCTGCAAGAAATGCTCAAAATATCGCAGCCATCCAATCCAACGCAGCTCAACTCGGTGAAGGCAACGCAAATATTGCCTTTGAACTTGGACGCCTTCACCTTGTGGAGCCAAATCAATTCGACGGAGGAAGCGTTCATTCATATTATGAGCAAGGGTATTATTATCAAGACTACCAACAACAACCACCGGCGGAGGACTAGAAGATTTAGGAACTTTAGTTTTCTTTTCTTTTCTATTTCTCTGTAATTTTCAGCTTTTGCTTATGTGTGTTTGCGTAGTATTTTTCTGTTTTTATTTAATTTTCAGCAAGCATGTATGTTTATTTTCAGTGTGTATTTCAACTTGATATCACCATTAATAAAGTCACCACCTTGATTATATCATTGGAAAAGTTACAAAATTCGTGCCATGATGATATATGATTAAAATTGCAGCTTTGTTCATCTTTGTAGTCGATTTATGCATGTTTAAGCTAGTGCTCTCTTAAAAATACAGATCTGAATTTATTTAAATGCTAGCTTAATTTTCAGCGGAGGTTATGATTAAAATAAAGACCCATAGTGTTTTATGTGCTCTCAAGTTATGAATGGATTGAAGATGTCTTTTATGCTCAAAAATATTGCTAACCTTGTCACAAATATCACTTGTGTGTTGCTCAACCTATCCAAAGCCTTATATATATTTGAGTGCATAAACCTTAGTGTACAAGATTTATTTTTGAGTGAGTTATTGCAGGCCATGATTTCTGCGGCCCGAGACTAAGAAGCTGGTCATTCCGCTTTTGCGTATCTATCTTTTTGCTAGCCTTTTATCCGTGCATTGTGTATCCCCGCATCGGTGATTTCACAAACTTCGCCGGATATCCACCCTTAAACCAAATATCATCTTTTTGTGATTACCTCCTTGACCACAACCTATCGTTGAGAATGGATCATCAATTCAAGGAAGATCGCAAGACGGTGCCAACGTTGAAGATTTCAAGTATCTCTCCAAGGAAAAATATTTTCGGTACCTACCTTATTTTTCGCCTCTTTGCTCGAGGACGAGCAACGTCTAAGCATGGGGGAGGAGGTAGGTACGGTGCAGTTTTAGAGTTCAAAAGGGAGTATTTTAAAAAAATATATATAATGATGAAAGAACAAAAAATTCGGCGATGTACGTGACTTCCAAGGTGAAGAAAGAAAAAAAATATATATGTAAGAAAGAAAGAAAGAAAGAAAAGAATGAGAAATATAAGAAAGAGAAAAAAAATATATTTGTGAGTGAAGTGAACTCCCCGGTTCTCTAAGAGTGCATTCAAGGCTTCAAGATAAAAAGATCCATTCTCATATTTCCAACCATGTGCAATCCGATAACGAGGACTTTCTTTGTGCCTCGGGATCACTCTTTGCCATTTGCACATGTCCACTCATCTAAAGTGTGTGTATTTTTCTCCTTCCCCTCCTTGAATTAACATTATTTTCCAATGACCTTTTTGACGAGTCTCGGTAAGACCATGAGAAGCTTGTCTTGTTTTGACAACACCTCATTTATAAATTCTTGTTAGGACTAAACTTTCCCAAAAGCTCCATATAAAGCCTACCACATATATATGAGAGGGAAAGGAGTAGAATATATAGGCTTGAGAGACAAGTGAGATGAGAGTTTATGAGCAATACATGAGATGATTTAAATTTGTGAATTTGGTTTAGCCTTTCTTTATCTCGTTCTTCATTTCAAAAATTCTGAGATCTATTTAAAACTTTGTGAGCATGTTAATACTTGTGGGATAAGCTTAATAAGAATCTACCCTCCGTAGAGATGAAGGCTAGTGCATTATGGAACTTTAATGAATTAAATTTTGAGAGCATTATGTTTACTCATGTGTGATCAAGTGCAAAGTTTAAACATTGTTTAGCAATGATGATATCCATCGAAGGCTTACTCGAGGACGAGCAAGGTTTAAGCATGGGGGAGATGTTGACGGTGAAAATCCGTCAACCTAGCCATGAGTTTACCTTCGGTGTTGGCATTAGTTTTATACCTTATCCATTGGTACTAACCCCCGTGGTATAACAAGTTCACGTGTGCATGTCGTTTTTGGAGTTTAATGTTTATGCAGGGATTTAGTGTTGAATGCAAGACTTTCGGGATAAGTTCATCAAGCACCTCATGACAAGACTTTGAAGCCCTGAACAAGTCATGCAATGAAGTAAAATTAACTCCAAGAAGCCGGGGACTTGATCCGAGAAGACGACATACTCCGGGGACACGACCGGAAAAGTGCTTGAATCTTCCAAGACAAGGAGTTGAGTCCAATTCGGAGAGAAACCGACGACATGGACCCGTATGCGGAAGGGGGAAGCATCCGGGAAGCAAGGGAACCGACCTCGGGCAAAGGAGCCCGCGGGGGCCGGGCCTAAATGGGCCCGGGCCGGCCGGCCCGATCCGGTCGGCCCCGGAGCCCATTTAGGGCCCAAACGCGTCGTCCTTTGCCCTAGCCGCCAATCGGGCTATTTATAGTCCCCCGACCGAGAGCCACGCAGGGGAAGATTTCGTCTTCGGCCGCCGAGAAGCGAGAGAAGAGAGGGACACCATCTAGGAGAGGAGAGGGTCGAGCTAGTTGACTAGGGTTTCCCTAGCCGACGTGGGAACCTTGCAAGGAAGACCACGTCGGAGTTCCCGGAGCTAGAAGCAAGATCAAGGAAGGATCCCGGTGGTGATCTTGTGTATGTATCATTGTTATAGTTGAATTATCAAGTTGAATCTTTTCTCAGCGATCAAGTGTTTCCTCGAAGATTTCGTTTTTCGATCGGCTTTGCTTATTCCAATTCTATTCTCGAGATAGATTACATAGGGTGTTCTTGTAGCCGCGGTGGCTAGAGGTACACGCGGATCCTCCGAAAGAATCTCGACTTGTCTTTTGACTCGCCCTAAACTCCCCGCATGAATAGGGATACGTTGTGACAGAACGGGGGTCTCGAAAGGCGGATGTTTTCGGATTTGGACGGGAAACCACGATTTAAAGAGGCTTTTATTAAGATTCGATTTGCTACTTCTTCTTTTGCTTGGAACTTCAACAAAAGGCTTACCCCGATCCCTCTAGATCGGTTTATCTACCCAATCTTACTTTGTTTTCTCCGGTTTTTAGTAGATTAGATCTGTTTTGTGTCTTTAACTTAGATGCATTAGGTTTTTATCGAAGATTGAAGATTACCTGGCTTTAATAGATTAAGTCTTGCGTCACACATTTGTTCCACGGATTCGATACCTTGGGTTCACCACTCGAGGGAAGAAGGGTCCCTTGACTACGACGGGAGACTTGTACGCTTGCGAGTCACGAACGAACTTTGATACAAACATTAACCGTCAACAGGCCCGCTGGGTTGGAGGCGAGAGAGACGGGCCATAGCCACGCGGCGTAGGCTGTCTCTGGCTCGCACGCTCCTTCCGCCGTGCCACCGCGCCCTGTTCGAATCATGGCTCGAGGTTGAAGTAGGGAAACAAACTTAGCGCGTGTGAGTCGTTTTTTATTTTTGCGCGAAAAATGGGACCATTTTGGGGGGGGGGGTGCCCCCCGCAGTAGCCCCCGAGGGTAACTTGGGTTTCAGGGGAAAGCCGAGTTGCCCTTTTATTGGACTTGGAGTATTTACATAGGTGACACCAACTGGGGCGTTGGCCATGCGTTTTTACAACAGAAAATACTTGGAAATCCTAGCTAAGGGTAGAAGCGACGTAGCTGTTGGATGTTCCAAGCGTTGGTGAGTTCTTCACCGTCCTCGTTGGCTAGCTTGTACGTGCCCGGCTGAGCACCTTCACCACGACGTAGGGTCCCTCCCATGGGGGCGATAGCTTGTGGCGCCCTCGGTTGTCTTGGCGTAGCCTTAGGACCAAATCCCCCTCGCTGAAATCCCTCCGACGTATCTTGCGTGCTTGGTAGCGTCGTAGGGACTGTTGATACCTTGCGGAGTGCATCAACGCCACGAGGCGTACTTCGTCTAGCTGCTCCAGCGAGTCCTCGCGGGCTCGCTGGTTAGCATCCTCGTTGTAGCCTCTAACCTTGGGCGACCCGTATTCCAGATCCGTGGGGAGGACGGCCTCCGCGCCATGAACTAGGAAAAACGGGGTGAACCCGGTGGCTCTGCTTGGGGTGGTCCTTAGGCTCCACACGACTGCTGGTAGTTCTTGGAGCCATTTTCGGCCGGATTTGTTGAGCTGGTCGAAACTTCTGGGCTTGAGGCCTTGTAGAATCATGCCGTTGGCACGCTCCACTTGGCCGTTGGTCTGTGGGTG
The DNA here is from genome assembly GCA_947561735.1 of Cenchrus americanus. Classification (NCBI taxonomy): domain Eukaryota; kingdom Viridiplantae; phylum Streptophyta; class Magnoliopsida; order Poales; family Poaceae; genus Cenchrus; species Cenchrus americanus. The sequence goes on from OX387239.1 coordinate 132,248,506, forward strand.
TGCCACAGCTGCCCAATCCACGCGGATGTGGAACTTGTCGCAGAACTCCAAGAACTTCCGGCCGTGAAGCGGGACCCGTTGTCTGTGATGATGGAGTTTGGCACTCCAAAGCGGTAGACGATGTCGGTGAAGAACGTGACCGCCTGCTCAGCCCTCAAATTCGTGATGGGGCGCACTTCCACCCACTTGGAGAACTTGTCGATCGCGACAAGCAGGTGGGTGAAGCCCCCGAGCGCCTTCCGCAGGGGCCCGACGATGTCCAACCCCCACACGGCGAACGGCCGTGTTACGGGGATCGTTTGCAGAGCATGAGCGGGCAAGTTGGACTTGCGGGCGTAGAACTGGCACCCTTCGCAAGTGCGTACGATTTCGCTGGCGTCCGCGACCGCGGTAGGCCAATAGAAGCCCTGGCGGAACGCGTTGCCAACGAGGGTGCGCGGCGCGGCGTGGTGGCCACAGATCCCCGCGTGGATGTCCCGTAGGAGCTCGCGCCCCTCGGGAATGGGTATACACCGCTGGAGGATGCCCCGACGCGGCGCGCTTGTACGGCTCGCCGTCGACGAGGGCGAAGGATTTGGCCATCGGGGCGATGTGCCGGGCGCGGCCCGATCCGCGGGGAGTTCCCCTCGAGCGATCCCGGCGATGTATTTTTCCCCCGCCAATCCGCCCGGACGGGGAGCCGGCTCTATGTCCATCGCATCGACCTCGTGGGAGGCCGTACCCCTCGAGAAGGGAGAGTACGTACGCCTCGTTCGAGGGGTCCTCTTCCATGGGTTCCGCACCCGCCGGATTCGAGGGAGCCCCCCGAGGGTCCGCCGTCGCTCGAGGGGTAGGGCTCGAAGGCGACCGAGGGGCGCGCGATGTCGCGCGCAAAAACGTTCGGGGGGAACGGTGATCCGCCGGACGCTATTTTTGCCGGCTCGTACGCTTCCTCGTTGTACCGGCGGGGTACATGATTAAGCTCGATGCCGTAGAACTTGCCTTCGAGGGCCCGCACGGCTTTACAGTAGGCCTCCATCTTGTCATCGTGGCAGCTCGCGTTCTTCATGACTTGATCGATCACGAGCTGCGAGTCCCCTCGTACGTCGAGGCGCTTGACGCCCAACTCAATGGCGATTTTGAGGCCGCAGAGAAGGGCCTCGTATTCCGCCATATTGTTGGACGCGGGGAAGTGGAGGCGCACTGCGTAGCGCATGTGCTCTCCGAGGGGTGACACGAAAAGCAGGCCCGCGCCCGCTCCTGTCTTCATCACCGAGCCGTCGAAGAACAAAGTTCAGCATTCCGCTTGGATTTGTGGGGGCGGCAGCTGCGTGTTCGTCCACTCAGCGACGAAATCGGCTAAGATTTGCGATTTGATGGCTTTACGCGGAGCGTAGGCGAGCGTCTCGCCCATCAACTCCACGGACCACTTGGCAATCCTGCCTGCCGCGTCGGGGTTGCGAATGATCTCTCCTAGCGGGAAGGAAGAGACCACCGTTACCGGGTGGGCCTCGAAGTAGTGGCGGAGCTTGCGCCGTGCGAGGACTACCGCGTACAACAGCTTCTGGACCTGGGGGTAGCGCGTCTTCGTGTTCGACAGGACTTCGCTGATGTAGTAGACCGGCCTCTGTACGGGCAAGGCGTGCCCTTCCTCCGTGCGCTCCACGACGATCACGGCGCTGACCACCTGGGTGGTTGCGGCCACGTAGGGCGTGTAGGGGTTCGCCGTCTCGCGGCGGCGTGAGGATTGGGGCGTGCGTCAGGGACGCCTTCAGCTTGTCGAGCGCTTCCTGGGCCTCGGCGGTCCAAGAAAAGCGCTCGTGCTTCTTGAGCAGCCGGTAGAGGGGCAGGCCCTTCTCACCGAGCCTCGAGATGAAGCGGCTTAAGGCGGCGAGGCACCCCAACACCTTCTGCACCCCTTTGAGGTCCCGAATTGGACCCATTCGCTCGAGGGCCGCGACCTTTTCAGGGTTGGCCTCGATTCCCCGCTGGGAGACGATGTATCCTAGGAGCATGCCCCGCGGCACTCCGAAGACACATTTTTCGGGGTTTAGCTTGACCCCGTTGGCCCGAAGGCAGCTGAACGCGACGCCAAGATCGCTAACCAGGTCGTCCGCCTTCCTGGTCTTGACGACGATGTCGTCCACGTAGGCCTCGACCGTCCGCCCGATGTGGTCCCCAAAAACGTGCTGCATGCAGCGCTGATATGTTGCGCCCGCGTTTCTGAGGCCGAAAGGCATCGTGACGTAACAGAACGTCCCGAACGGCGTGATGAACGAAGTCGCGAGCTGGTCGGACTCCTTCATTTTTATTTGGTGATATCCCGAATAGGCATCAAGGAAACGAGTAGTTCACACCCGTTTGTTGAATCAATGATTTGATCTATACGTGGCAAAGGAAAAGGAACTTTTGGACATGCTTTATTGAGGCCGGTGTAGTCTATACACATCCTCCACTTCCCATTTTTCTTTTTTACAAGAACGGGGATTAGCTAGCCACGTAGGGTGGAACACTTCCTTGATGAATCCGGCCTCGAGGAGCTTCCGCGGCTCCGCTCCGATCGCCCGTCGCCACTCCTCGTCGAAGCGGCGCGGCCGGCGCGCACGGCGCGAGCGTTAGGCAGGATATCAAGGGAGTGCTCGGCGACCTCCCTCGGGATGCCTGGCATGTCCGAGGGGCTCCACGCGAAGACGTCGGCGTTGGCGCGGAGGAAGTCGACGAGCACTGCTTCCTATTTAGGATCGAGGGTCGGGCGACCCTCAACGCCTTGCCCTCGGGGGCCGACGGGTCGAGGGGGACCCCTTTGGTTTGCTCGGCGGCCTCGAAGGTGCCGACGTGCTTGGCGGCGGAGCTGAGGTCGTCGTTGACCATCTTCTCCAGTGTGTTCACCAGCGCTTCATCCAGCGCTAGTGCCTCTGCATGTTCCACGCACTCGACGTCGCAGTCGAATGCGTGCTCGATCGACGACCCGACGGTGATGACGCCGTTTGGACCCGGCATCTTCATCTTCAAGTACGTGTAGTTGGGGACCGCCATGAATTTGGCATAGCATGGTCGCCCAAGTATGGCATGGTAGGCCCCTTTGAATCCCACCACCTCGAAGGTGAGGGTTTCCTTGCGGAAATTCTTGGGGGTCCCAAACCGGACCGGCGGATCGATGCGCCTAGGGGTTGAACACCTTTGCCGGGCGCGATGCGCGTGAAACGGCTTCGTGCTTCGGGCCGCGGTGGTCCCGCCCAATCCCCATCGGGCGCAATGTATGCGCGAAGAGGATATTGAGGCTACTGCCTCCGTCCATAAGGACCTTCGAAAACCGGGCATTCCCAATGATGGGATCGACCACCAGCGGGTATTGGCCCGGGTTCGGGATGCGGTTTGGGTGGTCGTCCCGGCTAAAGGTGATGGCATCCTTCGACCAGTTGAGAAAGGCCGGAGGTGCCCTCTCTGCGGCGAGGACTTCGTGCTGCTCCTTCTTGCGTTGCCGGGTCGACATGTCGACGGTGGGTCCCCCAAAGATGAGGAACACATTTTCGACAGCGGGGAAACCACCCGCGTCGCCATCGCCCCCATCCTTTTTGGCCTCTGCCTCCTTCGCGGCGGCACGGCCATAGAACTTCTTGAGCATGTCGCACTGCTCAAGAGTGTGGTTCACGGGGGTCTTGTGGTAGGGGCATGGCTTCTTCATCATGTCGTCAAATACCCCCGGGCCTCGAGGGGCCGGTCGAGGGCCCCGTCGGGGCCGGGTCAACGGCGAGGGCCTCGGCGTTGCCGCCGTTGCGCCCTGCTCGCGCGCCTCGCGGCGCGGCTTCTTCCCCTTCTTGCCCCGCTTGTCGTTGCGGCGCGGCTCTTTGGACCCGCTGCCCTCCGCGGGCGTGTCCTCAGCGCGCTTGCCCTTCTTGCCGTCGAAGATTGCCCCCACGGCCTCCTCTCCGGAGGCGAAGCTGGTGGCGATGTCGAACAGCTCGTTTGAGTTCGTAGGCGGGCTGCGTCCTAGCTCGCGCACAAGGTCCCGGCACGTGGTGCCCTCGAGGAACGCGTGCACGATCTCGGACGTGCCACGCCGGGGGAGCTCGTGCGGCGCTTGGAGAAGCGCCGTATGAAGTCCCGCGGCGGTCGCCGGCTCGCGTACGGGGAGCGCGGATCCCGGGAGTTCCCGGGGCGCACGTATGTGCACCGGAAGTTGCCCACGAAGGTGTGGACTAGATCGTCCCGGTTATGGATGCGGGCGGCGGGTAAGTGCTCGAGCCATGTCCGGGCCGCGTCGCCCGGATGCGGGGGCAAGTTGCGGATGATCACTTCGTCGTTGGTGGCCCCCGCCCGAGGCGACGGGCCGAGGGCGGTAATCGTTGAGCCGGACACGAGGGTCCGTCTCCCCGTTGTATTTGACGATCGTCGAGGGCGACGGAAGCGGCGGGGGGGAACGCCGCCGTGCGGATTTCCCGGCCGAACACACGGGTGCCGGGGGGCTCCGGCGTTGGGGAGCGATCCTCACCGCTGTCGTAGCGTCCACCCCTTCGAGGGTGGTAGCCCCTGGCCGCTCGTGCGTCCGCCTTGCTGGTGCGCCTGGCGTTGATGACGTTGCGGGCGTCTCCATCCAGCGCCCTGCGTGTGTCAAGGAGCCGCTCCTTGGCCGGCGTGCGCCCTTGGTCAGCAGGTTGACCCACGTGCACCGAGGGTTTGCCTCCTGGTGCAGGATCATCACCCCGCGCGTCCCCCTGTTGGCGGATGCGTGAGGCCGAGCTCTCGGCCTGCTGGACGGCCGCTTGCTCAAGGAGGGTCTGCACCTCGCGGTGCATGTCTCGAGCCTCGGGGGTCGAGGGTGCCGGCATGGCGCGTAGCAACGTCGCGGCGGCGATGAGCTTTTGGCTCGCCCGTGGCGGAGTGTCTGTGTTGTCGACGTTGGGAGCGGGGTTGATGCGATCACGGACCTGTCGGCCTAGCTCCCGCGCGCGTTCGCCGCGCGCGGAGGCCTCCCCCGCCATCGAGGCGCGGAGCGGCCGCCGCATCGTCCGTATTCCTCCGCCGGCTTGGCCTCGAGCTCGCGAGCTTGGGCCGGCGTGCGTCGACGTCGGCCCCGGCGGGGAGCGCTTGGCCCCGCGGCCAGGCGCGTGGCGATCCCTGGGGCGGGCGTGACTTCCCCGTCTCCGGCACCCGCCGCACCGGCGGCGTTGGCCGGGTCGTTGGTGATGACGGCGCAACACTCCCGCGTGGGGTCGTAGCTCCCAGTGCTGGAGTCGTCGGAGCAGCCAAACCAGTAGTCCGTGGCGTCGAGGAAGCGCCTGAACGCGACTGGGTCCGGCACACCGGAGAAGTCCCACTCCGCGTACCCATGGCGGTTGGCGGGTGGCATCGTGTCGACGGAGCCCAGGGACGACTCATCTGCTGCTGAGGTGCCGGGATCCCTGGCGACGAAGACGTGGCGGCCAGGTGGAACCCTGCGCATCGTCGTATTGACGTTGGCGTTGTAGGCCGTAGTGGCACCACGCGGCCGATGGGAATGCGTGGTCGGAGACCGCACGCGGTCCCGCGGGGCGGTGGCGGCCGTCGTAACGATGGGCGCACCGCGTTGGGCGGCGGTGCGCTCGGCTTGCCGCCGCTCGGACCGCGCTTGACGCGAGCGTAGCCCGGAGCGACGACGGCGTCGCGGCGTCGATGGGCCCGCGGCATCCGTGCTGCGGGCGCTGCGCCGGTGTCGTGCGTGCGGCGGAGACCGAGCGGACACGGCCTCGCGGCGCGCGCGAAGCTCCTCACGATTGGTGAGGCGCATGAGATAGCCGTTCCCCGTGGCCTGGAAGTTCAAGTCCCCGAAGCGAATCTCGAACCCGGCCGGGAGGGGGTCCGAGCTACCCATGTTGTAGCGGGTACCACGGTACTCAGTGCGAATCACCATGGAGGGAGTTAGCGAAATGACCTTAGGCGCTCGTTTGCCCCACGGTGGGCGCCAACTGTCGGTGCGGAATATGGTCCCGACACTAACCAGTAGATAGCGCCTAGGTCTATCCCTCAATGGTCGATGCTAAGCAACAAATGACACAAGGTTTTATCCTGGTTCCGGCCGGGGGGCCGTACGTCCAGCAGGGGCGTGCTCGTGGCACTATATTGCTTAGCACCGGGGGTGCTTGTAGTGGGGCAAGTACAAGCAAGGCGGGAGAGGAAGCGTGGCTTCCAAGTCCCTGTGAGAGTGGCTGAAGATGTTGTGGAAGAATAAGAGAGTGAGTGCACGGTGCGTTGCGCTCCACTGAACTTGTTCGGTCCGAACTTGTCCCCCCGCGGCTGGGGGCTCGCCTCCCCTTTTATAGGCCAAGGGGGCGGCGAGTTACATGCACGCCGTGCTACCTAGCTACGCGAGGGAGCACGTCGCGCTACGGTGTAGAGTGGGCGGCCGTCCGGATGATCTTCGCTGCGATCCGGCCATGATGGCCTACCCCGTACCCGAACAGTGGCGGTTCGAGGGTAGGAGGGCGGCAGATGATGATGGCGTCCTCTGATAGGCTTCGAGGGAGGTGCGATGATGGGCGGTACGGGGCACGGGGAGCGGGCGAACGGCGTTCCTTCCCAATGCGCTCCGCGGTAGCGGAGTGGTTCTGCGCGTGCCGGGCGTGCGCTGCGGTGCGGGCGTGCGCCCGCACGCGTGGGTACGGCGGCCCGCGCGCGTTACGGTGACCGGGATGGCCGTCCACCGGCCTAGCGCCCCCTACCCTAGCACGTAGGGTCACGGGAAAGTGAAATCGAGGGTGCGCCCGGCCCGCTTTCGAGGGTCGGGCGCGTTAGTCGTACTGTAGTAGGCGCACGGTGTCACGGGACTGACACCGGCCGTACCGCACAGTCCATCCCACAGTGGCGGGGATGGGCTCCTCCCTGGGGAGTTGGTGCGGCGGCACCGGGGCGTGAGCCCCGGGCGCATGATGGCGCCGTCCTGCGGCGTCAGGGCGTTAAATGCCCAAGTACGGGGCCGGCGCACGCGTGCGGGGGCGCCGTGAGCGTGGTGGGCCCCGGCCCGAGGGCGGAGCGGACCCTCGAGCGAGACGAGACCCGCTCGAGGGGGGAGCGAGCCCTCGAGCGGGGCGGGACCGCTCGAGGGAAGGGTTGCCCCTCGAACGGGGCGGACCCCGCTCGAGGAGGGGTGCGCCCTCGAGCGAGACGGAGCCTGCTCGAGGGGTCTTCCAGGCGGGCCGTCTTGGTGGGCCGTCGGAGTCCCGCGGCGTAGGCCATGTCCTGCATGGTTAGTTGCCTGCATGGTTAGGCTTAGCGTGTTTTGACACCGGGATTTAAGTGAGGATTCCCCCGTCGTTTAAGGGGACCCCTAGGGCTGTCCCCGACAAGACCCGTCGGGCATGATATCAAACAAATCTATCCACCGCATGATACAACTTGTTTAAAATCAAACCACCGTCCACAAATAGATCTATCCACCGCATGATACAATCTAAATATGGAAAGCTAAAAGCATACAATATTTAAAGCATAACTTATGAACATGTTTTACTCATGAAAGCATAACCGAATACGGCTGAACAGCCAAATCGGGGTCCATGAAGAAGGAACGAACATTACCAAACAAGATAAATCTATTAGATTGGATTGAAATCTAATCCACCGGATGACTAGCTCCAAAACAACCCAAAAACCTGCATCTACCGCATGATACCCAGCTCTTTCAAGATTTATACAAGATTTGGCAAGCTTGAACCCGCAACATGTGACAACCTAGATCGATTCGGTTTCGGCTATCAGGGAACATGTGATCCACGTGCTATTTAAGCCAAAGTTACAAACTCGATTCGCATAAGGATCATCAAAAGATAAAGCCGATCCAAACCAATCAAGATTGGGCAAAGAAGTGTTACATGAATTTAAACATAAAGTAAAAACTCAAAGCAACACGGGGTAACTTAATGAATCTATTGAATCTTGCCGAAACTCAATAGAGCAGATAACTAGCTTCGAGCTAGATCTTAGCCTACCGCATGGCTCATGATCTAACAAGAAACCCTCTTGAACCAAGCTTGAATCTACCGCATGACACTAAGCATGGTAACAAGACTACTTGCATCAAATCTAAATCCACCGCATGACACTAGACATGATACAAGGTTGCCGGTACTCACGGAGGTCGACGGATCGATGAACCCTCTCGAAGAACTCGACGACACGACAAAGGACTCAAGGGTTTGGCGTAAAGCTGGTTTGTATTGAGAATGTTTCTAATGAAAATACATACATTCAGGGTCTATATTTATACCCTGTCACAGCATGACCTCGAATGGATTTGATACCTAATTTATCTCTAAATGCGATCGCTTATCCATCCATTCGCCCCTTTCCACTCGGGCCAAGTCATCACGCAATCCCGCAAAATCAGCGCAACAGTTCTCTTGCCGAACGGAAGCAAATTGCCGATCGCGGACTCTTTTGCCGAATGCTTTTGAAGAAACCTTCCTTGTTCCGGACGGACTCCTCACCGCGTTGGACCCACAGGTCAGGCCCCTTACCAAATTTTGGTGTTAACACCTTCAGCTATTTATACCCCCTCCACTCACCCATTTGAGGTTGCTGGATTGTGTGGAAGTGCAGAAGAGTGCAAGACACCTACAAGATCATATCTAATCCATCCAAGTGCTTAATTGCTCATCCTTAGACTTGCATATGCTTAGTGTATGTGCTTTGTGCTAGGCTTAGCTTAGAGTTGAGTGAGTGAAAGGTTGTGCCAACCTTGTGAGGTGATTCTTGAGTGAATCAAGTTGTACAAGGTTCGCCGGAAGCCTTGGGGCCGAAGTGGCTCACCGGCAATCATCATCGACTCTCCAGCTTGGTGTGGAGAGGTGAGGACACTTTGTGCGGGGGACGTGGAGACCCCCTTCCTTGGTGGATAAGCTCCTTAGTGGAGGCGGCATCAAGGTGACCAAGGGAGCTTGGCAAGTGCCTAAGGGGCTAGCCTTTGTGGCGAGTCAAGTGGTGTTCTTGGGAGAGACTTGGTGACCGGGAAGCAATACTCTTGTGTGAGTGCTTCAACAACGTGGACTAGGGGTGACTTAGTGCCTACCGATACCACGGGATAAATCGTGTGTCAAGAGTTTGCTTCCTCTCATCCCCTTTATGTTTCCGCATTTACTCTATTGCAATCTTTGCTTGCCTTTACTTTTCTAGAGTAGTATCATGCTAGGATTGGCCATAGGTTGCAAACCTTATTTTGGGATGGGAGTTTCACAATAGAACAACCCTAGTTGCACATCTAGATAGTATGTTCTAGTTTATCTTTGTGTAAAATTAGTGAAGCCTTCGGTTAAGTTTTTAGATTGCTTAATTCACCCCCTCCACCTCTTAGGCTAACGAGCATCCGATTCCTTACACTCATCTAGCTCAACCCTAAGCACATCTAGTTCCTCAACCTTGGAGGCATACTTCTTCATAAGCACAATCAATTCACCAAGAAAAGTGGAACAATCAGTGCGTTCAGGTTCAGTGGTCACAACAGGAGCATACTTAAGAGAATCTATTTGAGCCCTAGCATTATCAAGCAAAGATTCTAGCTCAACCACCTCCTCCTTAGCCTCTCCAAGCAAAGACCTATACTCCCTCTTCTCCGTTTTGGTATTTCTAAGCACATCATCATGGTTGTCAAGCAAGTCATTCAACCTAGCATTCTCCACTATCAAGAAGGATGGATCATTGTTTACCTCTTCCTCGGAGTCGGAGCCCGAGTCATCCTTGTTGCCCTTCTTGCTTGCGGAGCTATGTGCCATGCCGCAAAAGCCTTGGGTAGCGAAGAACAAGCCATTGATGTTCTTGCTTGACCGCTTGCCCTTGTGCCGTTCTCATCTTCATCACTTCAGTCGATGTCACTTGCACCGGCAACCATCGCACACTCCTTATGACCACCACTGTTCCTTGGCCTCTGCTCGGACTAGTTCTTGCCCTTGTAGTCGTCCCTCAAGCGGTTCTTGTAGTCGATCCTCGGACGGTGCTTGTGCTCTGGCTTGACCTCCATGGCTTCCGGGCACTCGGCGATGAAGTGCCCGTGCTTCCTACACCGGTAGCACATGCCCGAGCTCCTCCGATCGTTCTTCCGGTTCGTGTACTTGCGCTCGAACCGCCTGCTCAACAACGCGAGGTCCTCCTCGCCCAGCACGTCGAACACCACATCTAGCATGGACACAAGTCAAGACAAAGAAAAATGTCTCGAAGACATGTTAGCATCAGTCCTTGAACCAGATACGAGAGCCAGACTATGAGGGTTAGTCAGGTTCTCGATCTTTGCACGCACCCCACGGTCCACCTCGGACGACTTGAGCTTGGAAAATAGCTCCTCCACCATGAGGGTCTCATACTTGTTCGACTCAAGAATGGATTCGACCTTCTCACTCCACACGATACGATCTAGAGAATGCAGAAGCTTGATAGCCTTGTCATGGTCATCATACGGGAGAACGACCACATTAGCCCTCATGTTGTTCACAATCACCGTGACCGCTAAAACATGGCATCAATTGACTCACTGGGGAGATGCGTGAAATTCTCGTACTCTCTCCGGTAAGTCGCAAAGAGCCGAGCATGAACCTGAGCATTCTCGGCATGAGTATTCTTCAGCTACTCCCAAATCCTGCACACCAAGTCCTCTGTCTAAACTCGATCGATTTCGGATTCACACAGAGCACAATACAGGTAGTCGACCACCTTGTTGTTGGCGTTGAACATGTCCCTCGATACTGGAGCAAGGAAGTTCACAGGATGAACATAAGTTGTGTTCACCGTGACATCCCAAAGGATCCGACCCTTGCCGCAGAGGAAAGCAGCCATCCGCCTTTTCCACATCTAGTTGTTAGTACCATCAAAGTGTGGAGGACCCGAACCCCGTTCCTGGTATGCCATCAGCTTGGGGACTTGCGCCTATGAAGGATTGATTAGGCAACCAGAGAGGGGGGAGTGAATGGGAGTAGATAAAAATTCTTCACGAAGGTCGAACTCGGCTTATAGAGGACCATGTGTGGTTCGAGGACCGGTGGATGGTCGCTCCCTTGTGTGATGAGTGATTAACAACGTTGTGTGGACTGATTCTTGGCTAAGTATTGCAGGTGCAGGTTGCGGCTTGACTCGTGTTGGTGCAGGTGAAGAACAAGCGCGAAAGGTCATTGCCAGTGAGGCCTCCAGGTGTGGAGAAGACAAGTAGGCTTCGTTCGAGGGACCCGATGGCCAGTGGGGTCAAGTGCAGGCCGCATAGTGGCATGAACAGCAAGATGAAGTCGTGGACGGTTTCTTGGTAGAGCCTCAAAACCAAGGGCGAGCCGGAACTACGTGGGAGCCGAGTCATGAGTGGAGATTGGCGGAGGCTACACCGAGTTCGCGGGGTTTGCAGTGGTTCACCAGAAAACCACTAGGTTACTCAGTTGAGCCACAAAACCGAGGCCGAAGACTCGACGAGGGAGTCCGGCCACCCAGGCCGGTTCAACTACCCAGGAGGGGCGGTCAGACCGCCTGGGGCCTGTCAGATCTCCCGGGCCGGTCTAACCGCCCAGGGGGGCGGTCTGACCGCCCTGGCCGCAGGCGCCGAGATGCTTCGAAGCGGAGGACACGCGTCGGGATCGCAAGGCTTGCGTCGAGGCTAAGCAGGGTACGGTCACCGGGCATCCGTCCGATGAAGAAATTCCGAAGACTTCCAAATCCGCCCTCGAGGGGCTTGTATCCCTAGTTATTAGGTGAGGGTAGTTTAGTCTTTTGGGTGCCTCCATATATACTCATTGAATGGGTGGATGGCAGCCAACTCTGGGAACCCTAGCTCATTTGTTTTTCCGTTTTTGTTCTCCATTTTCCCTAGTTTTTCCTAGGACTAGCTTGAGAGCTTCATGTGAGATCTAGAGAGAGGGATGGATGTTTGGGTGGCAAGCTAGACCTTGTACGAACCTTTCATGGTATGTATAGATGGTTCGGCGTTGTTCCTCAAGGTGGTTTTCCCGTCTCTTTTGTTGTGATTTTCGGAGCTCTTTGTTAGCGGTGTTTTGAGAACGATTTCTTGGGGTTTTTGGTGGGTGTCACGTATGAGGTTCTTGTGCCTCTTTGGCTGGTGACTTTGCCCCCAAATCTCTCTTGAATCGGACTCAATTTGGTGGTTTTTCGAGGTGGGCGAGTTCTTAACCTAGAGAACAGATTTCTTCGATTCCTCTTGATTGTGAGCGTTTCAGGTCGATTCCTTTGAGGTAGAGGTTTCCCAGGAGGTAACCCAGCTAATCCCGAAGTTTCGCTGCAATTCGTGGAGTGATTCGGGAGATCGGGCGCGAGGAAGTTAGGGTTTGACCTGCGAGCTGTTTTTTTGGGAGAGGCGGTCTAACCGCCTGGAGGGGGCGGTCTAACCGCCCTGGGTGTTTCCAGGTCGAAGTTTTGTTTCACCGGATTTTCCTCTGTGAGTTTGTTCGCCTTGATCAGAGGAGCGTCTGGGTGAAATTTCAAGTCGTTCTCGTGTCGTTTGCTAGGTGTTCTTGGTTGGAGTTCGTTGCTGGGTACAGGAGGTTAGACTGCCCCTGGTAGCCGGTCTAACCGCCCCTAGGCCCCTGGGTGGAGTTTTGGTTTTTACCAAGATTTTTTGGTAGCTAGCATGGCCTTGACCAGAGATCTTTGTTGGTGAAACCGTGGTGCGTTTTGGTGCTCGGAAGAGGTGTTTCGGAGGATTTCTTGGTTACCAGGTGAAGGCGGTCTAACCGCCCCCTATACCTGGTCTAACCGCCCCCCTCTGGTTAGCCGGCTTTCGAGTTGTTTCCGTTGTCGTTGGTGCGTGTGTGTTGTGGTTGCTGATAGAGTTTGTTCCTAGGACCAGTAGCACTCCAGTGGCGACGTGGTTTTGGCAAACGGAAGGTAGAAGTGCGGAGCATGTGATTTCGGGGGTCCAACCGAGCTAGTTCATCTTGTCGGAGTTTCAATCTCCCTCGAGAAGAATTTTTATCGGCTCCCATTCACTCCCCCCTCTCTGGTCGCCTAATCGGTCCTTCAAGTGGTATCAGAGCCGGTTCAGGTCTTTGTTGACTCTAATCAGTCTAAGATCCAAGGATGGCGTACCAGGAACGGGGTTCGGGTCCTCCACACTTCGATGACAAGAACTACCAGATGTGGAGCAAGCGGATGGGTGCGTTTCTCCGCAAAAAGGGTCAGATCCTTTGGGATGTCACGGTGGACACAGGCTATGTCGAGCCGATGGACTTCCTCGCTCCAGGATCGAGGGACAGATTCAACGCCAACAATAAGGTGGTCGACTACTTGTTTCGTGCTTTATGTCAGCCTGAGTTCGATCGGGTGCACACCGAGCACTTGGCTTGTAGAATTTGATCGGTGCTGAAGGAGGCTCATGTTGGGAATGCCTAGGTTCAGGCACGGATGTATGCGACCTACCGGAGAGAGTACGAGAACTTCACTCATCTCCCCAGTGAGTCCATCGATGCCTTGTTTCAGAGGTTCACGGTGGTTGTGAACAACATGAGGGCCAATGTGGACGTGCTCCCGTACGATGATCATGATAGAGCTGTCAAGATCTTACACTCTTTGGATCGTACAATTTGGGGCGGAAAGTTCGAGGCCATTGTGGAGTCAGAGAAGTATGACACTTTGACGGTGAACAAGCTGTTCTCGAAGCTCAAGTCGGCTGAGGTGGATAGGGGCATGACTGCCAAGCTCGAGGGTTCGACTGATTCCCATAGTCTCGCCCTAGTTGGTGATTCGAAAGGAAAGGCTAACACTAACCCATCCACCAGGATGTTCTCTTTGTCCTCTTTGATGTCCATGCCAGATGAGGAGTTCGACGTGCTTGGAGAGGACGAGCTGGCGCTTCTGACGAGGCGGTTCGAGAGGCTGCACGAGAACCGGGTGAACATGAGGAGGAACCCGAGGACATGCTTCAAGTGCGGCATGGCTGGACACTATTTCGCCGAGTGTCCGAAGGTGAACTACCACGACATGCACAAGCTCATGGACAAGAGGAAGAAGTCCAAGAAGAAGGATCATGAACATGGGAAGAAGGCTCGGTCTCGAGAGAAGATGAAGAGATCAAGCGACATTGAGTCCGACTCCGAGGACACGTCTTCAAGCTTGAGTGATGAAGATGAAGAGGATGTCAAGAAGAAGAAGAACCTTGGGAAGTATCTCAACGGCCTTTGTGTGACGGGCCTATGCCTCAAGGACAACTTCTGCGGCATGGCTCGCAGTTCGAGCATCAAGAGAAGCCAGAAGGACGCCTCAGACTTGGATTCCGAGGATGAGGTATGTGATGAGCTCTCTTCTTTGCGCAAAGAGAATGAGGAGTTGGTTGACTTGCTTGATAATCGCGATCACATGCTTAGAGAGGCTAAGAAGCTTAGGAAAGATCTTAGATCTTTGCTCGAGGATGCTAGAACTAGAGTGGCTGAGCTAGAAACACAGGTTCTTGATAGCAACCTTGAAATTGATTCGCTTAAGGCTAGCCCTGTTGTTTCTGATGAAAATGATTGTGCTGATTACTCTGCTTTCCTAGTTGACTTGACTGATCTTAGGGAGAAGTATGCCTCCAAGTGTGAGGAACTAGATGTGCTTAGGGTTGAGTTGGCTAAGCTACAATCTAGACCCACTTTGCTTGGTGCTTGCACTTCTTGCCCTGGTTTGCATGAGAAAATTGTTGAGCTTCGTTCTCGCATTGTTTCGCTAGAGGCTGATTTGAAAGTGCCTATTCCTACTTCTTGTTCTACATGTGAGTTGCATGCTATGAAGAATTTGGATCTTGCAAAATGTGTTGGTCGCTTGCAAGATGAGAATGATAAGTTGCGTGAAGCGCTGAGTTGGCTGTCGAGTCAAGAACCTCAGCTTGGTATGATGATTGCTAGCTGTAAGCGCTTTGATGGTTGGGCTTTGGGTTTGGATAAGGTTGGTGAGGGCAGTGGTGAGAGAGAAAGGAAATTTGGGAATGTTTCTGGTCCACCGCAACCCACACCCAAAGACAAGTTTGCATCCAAGCCAAACCAACCAAGAGAAAAACCGAGTGAGAAGGCAAGTGAAAGGACTAGTGAGAAACCAAGTGGGAAGCCTTGTGAGGAGCCTCACCCCAAGCCTAAGCCCAAACCAATCCTTTTTCATTGTGAGTTTTGTGGATAGGATGATCACAAGAGAGAGTTTTGCTATAAGAGAAAGAGAGAGGCGAGAATGGCTAAGGAGTGGGCGAACAAGGATAGGTACAACCCTTCCCATGGTGTACCTAGGCCTCGTGAGCCACTGTCCAGAGGTAAAGCTGTGGTGAGAAGTGTTCCGGCATGGGGAAATGCGAATTCTCGTAGCCGAGGAGCTATTCTGGACAGGGCGGTCAGACCCGCCTGGCTAGGCGGTCAGACCGGCCCTGCCCAGAGGGGGCGGTTAGACCGGCCTGGCTAGGCGGTTCAACCGCCCCCCCAGAATTCTGGGCGGAGTGGTTTTTGAAGTGGTGAGTCGAGAGGTTTCAGTTCTGGAGATAGTGGTTCTGGTGGTTGGTCTGGAAAGTTTGCAGGAGGTCACTTTGCTAGGCATTCTCCCCCACGAGCTCACTACATGCATGGGAGGAGTCTTAGCTTTGAGAAAGAGAGGAGGGATAGTCCACGGGCTTTCTTTCATGGTTTTGGTCCTCCTCCAGGTAGAGAGGGTTGGTTCCCTCATGGTGGCTACCGTAGTGGTGTTCGTGGAGGTAGCTTTGGTAGGAAAGATGGCTTGGTCTGTGCTAACCCCACTTTCGAGCAAATGGCTAGGCACTGGTTTTACAATTTTGGAACTAACCCCAGTGTTGAGTCGTTTGCTCGTTCTCGCTCTTGGTTTTGAGTTGCAGGTGGGAGGCCCGGAGAACATTTGGTTGATATCGGGGGTGGTTCTTCGGCCTCATACCCCGGTGGTGACATGGAGGTACATCACTTTCGGGGATGGTGGACAAGGATGAGTGACTTCTGAAGAAATAATAAAGGTAAGCGAATTTGTGACCTTCAAGAGTGTGGCCTTGGTCAAGTCACTTGGTTCTTTTAGCTCTTTGCCCTATCTCATGTGTGTAAGGTGAGCTTTGTGTGCTCTTTGGCCTTAATGCATGAGTTTAGGGGGAGCTTGTGAGTTTTGTGCTCCTTTGCTCTTTTGCCGGTGGTGTCGAGCCCTTTTTTGCCTCCCCTCGAGGAGCCGGTGGTTGGTGAGTTTTGTGTGGGAGCTCCTTTGTAGCATGTGTATAGTTTCCTTTGTGCATTTCTTGCATTTGGCTTTGCATATGTAACATGATGTATATGCATCCTTGTATCTTAGATTGCATGCATTTTGTATCATATGCATTGGATAGGAAAAGCTTCTCCTATATACATTGTTCAGCATGGGATGCTATATATGTTTTTGTGAGCTTGTTTGGTATGCTATGGTTAGTTTGGCTTAGCTGTTGATGATCTTGTTGAATGATCCATGGTTGATGGCTATATTTTTGAAAAATGTCACATATATGCTCTCTCATGTGTAAACGCCTTTATATGATCTTGACATGTTTTAGTGGTTTAGCTATGCTTAATTTGTGGTTGGATAGCTAGTTTATTGATCATATGGGGCCAAAGGCTCATTTGCCATCATGAATGTTTAGCCCTCTTGCTTTTTCTTATGGAGGGGCATAAGTTCCTTTTTGTCGCAAAGACATTTCATGTACCATTTATAAATCTGACAATGAAATGAAAAATGCTTGGAAAATATGTTCCAATGTCATATGTGCTGAAATTAATTTGCTTTGGGTGCTAAACCGTTGCTTGATGCCTACCAATGAGAAGTCTCATACATAGAAGTAGGCACATGGCTCGGTGGCTTTGACATGACATGAGGTGCTTGTAGGTGTTTGTGATGGTCTTATGATTGGATTGGCTCTCCTAGCATCAAGTTTGTGTGGCTTTGCCATTTTGACATGTTTTGCTCATGTTTAGGTTTTTGCTCATGAGAGGGTAAATTTTCGCAAAATAATTCAAATCCTTTTAGCCTTGTCCAATGGTTGTGAAACTTGGTGATCATGTAGTTAAGGTCATTACGAACCTGTAGAGTATCTAACTTGCTCATTTGGACTTGTATAGCTCCTTGTGATGAATTTTGTATACTTGAGAAGCTATATGTTGTAAAGTTTCGCATTTTGCCTTGATTCATGCATTGTCAACAAGGGGGAGAAGTTTGTGCATGCTTTGGGCACCTGGGAGTGTTTGGAAGGTGTTCCAATTGGTTCGGGCAAATTTTGAGCAGCTTGGTGCAGGTCCGGTCACATGGGGCGGTCTAACCGCCCCTAGGCGGTCAGATGAGTGTAGGCGGTCTAACCGCCTGGGGTAGGCGGTCTAACCGCCCTGGGCAGAGTGAGCAGGTTTTTGCTCTTTGTTGCATTTCCATGTTGCGTTGCTGCATTTGTTCAAGGGGAGTGTGCTTTGGCTCAGAGGGAGCTTGCATATGTGCAGGGGGAGCTCTTTGTGGTGTTCGAGCTTCGCTTTGGTGGTTTGCGCTCTTTGCTTGAGCTTTGCTTTGTCTCGGATGTGCGAGCCGTTGCCCTTGCCTAAGGGGTCCGAGACTTGTCTTCTTCAAGTGATCTTGCTTTTTGCCTTTCTTTGGCTTTCGATCGCTTGTTGAGGTTTCTTTTTATTTGTTCTTTTTCTTTTCCTTTTCTCTTGGGTTACAAATCAAGTGTGTTGTCAATGCACTCATCAAGGGGGAGATTGAGGACCATGTGTGGTTCGAGGACCGGTGGATGGTCGCTTCCTTGTGTGATGAGTGATTGACAACGTTGTGTGGACTGATTCTTGGCTAAGTATTGCAGGTGCAGGTTGCGGCTTGACTGGTGTTGGTGTAGGTGAAGAACAAGCGCGAAAGGTCGTCGCCGGTGAGGCCTCCAGGTGTGGAGAAGACAAGTAGGCTTCGTTCGAGGGACCGGTGGCCGGCGGGGTCAAGTGCGGGCCGCATGGTGGCATGAACAAGCAAGATGAAGTCATGGACGGTTTCTTGGTAGAGCCTCAAAACCAAGGTCGAGCCGGGACTACGTGGGAGCCGAGTCATGAGTGGAGATTGGCGGAGGCTACACCGAGTTCGCGGGGTTTCCGGTGGTTCACCAAAAAACCACTGGGTTCCTTGGTTGATCCACAAAGCCAAGACAGAAGAACCGAAGACGGTGCTGCAGCAATGCTAGACCGGTCTGACCGGTGGGTCTGACCGGTGGGTACCCGGGCTCGACGGGGTGGGGAGCACCGGTCTGACCGGTGTGCGACGACGCAGTCCGGAGACTTCGAAGCGGAGGACACGCGTCGGGATCGCATGGCTTGCGTCGAGGTTACGCAGGGTGCGGTCGCTGGGCATCCGTCCTATGGAGAAAGCTTGAAGACTTCCAAAACTGCCCTTGAGGGGCTTGTATCCCTAGTTATTTGGAAAGGGCATTTTAGACTTTCGGTTGCCTCCATATAACCCATGAGGTGAGAGGATGGCAGCCAACCTCATGGAACCCTAGTTCATTTGCTTTCCTATTTTCCCTTCCTATTTTCTTAGGATTTCCATAGGACTAGCTTGAGATCTTCATGGTGAGATCTTGTGAGAGGGTTGGATGATCGGGCGGCAAGCTAGACCTTGTATGAATCTTTGTGGCATGTATAGATGATTCGGCGTGGTTCCTCAAGGCCTTGTTGCGTTGTTCCCGGTTGTTCTTGGTGGTGATTTTCGGAGCCCTTTCTTGGTGTTTTTCCTGGGTTGTTTTCGAGATCTTTCTCTTGGGGATTTGATGGGGGAAATTTGTGGGAACCCTTCGTGGTTCTTTGGGTTGTGATTCCCCTCCCAAATCCGTGAGTAAAGGGGCTCGATTTTGGGGTTTTCCGAGTTCTAGGGTTAGAGGTGTTCTTGACGGGATTTCTTCGATTCCTCCTTTTTGGACAAGTTTTGGTCAGATTAAACTTGGCTATGGACTCCTCATGAGGTGTTCATATTATTCCCAAAGTCTTGTTCAAACCCGTGGAGCGATTCGGGAGATCGAAGTTTGGATTTGGGGGAGTTGACCCGCGGGTGCTGTTCATCCCGAGTTGCCCAGGCTACACCGGTCTGACCGGTGCTCTTGACCGGTCTGACCGATGCAACTCTTGGTGGGTTTTTGCTCGGGTGAACGTATGGGTGAGTTTGCTGTTGTCCTGTGTTGGGGCTGTTTCGAGTTTGGGTCAGTTTGGAGGTCGGTTGGCCTGTTTGGCGATTTGGGGGCTTTCAGGCTTAGACCGGTCTGACCTGTGTGCTGCACCGGCCTGACCGGTGTGGAGCCACCTAGTGGAAGTCGCCAAGTTTCACCAGCAGGGACCGGTCTAACCAGTGGCGCTCACCGGTCTGACCGGTGTTGGTCTGTGGACTCGAGGTTTGGTGTTCCGCTGCGTTCTCGGGTCGGAAGGTTGTGTGTTGGTTCCTAGGTCTAGTGGCACACTAGTGGCTACGTGGGTTTGGCAAATTTGGGTAGTGAGTCGGAGACGTGTGTTGGAAGCCATGTTCATCTTGTTGGAGTTTCCATCTCCTTCGAGAAGAATTTTTATCGGCTCCCATTCACTCCCCCCCTCTCTGGTTCACCGTATCGGTCCTTCAACAAGCATCACAGATGGACTCTTTATTTAACTCTTGAATGAAAGGAACATTATTTTGTACTAAGGACCTGCTAAACTACGAGAAGGGCTGGATGCCCTAGTTGGCTATGCCACCTAGATGATGACAACTTGGTGGTGCTAAAGGCATGCTTATTCTAGAACGACTTTAAAGGATAGAGACCCCTTTCACACCTGCCTATGAAGAGGGTTTTCTTTGTTTCTAATCCTTGACAAAAAATTGATTCGGATGAAATTCCAGAAAAGCATGACTATCTAAATAAGATTATGAACTGAAACATGATTCTTGTTGGCTTTAGGGACATAAAGAACATTGTTTTGGAGTAAATCACGATCTGGGGTATGAACAAAACTATGACCGGTCTCATCAATTTTCATACCTGCACCGCTCACTATGTGGACTTGATCTAGTCCCTTGTACTTGTCCCTCACTGTGAGCTTCTCGAGCTCCCTTGTGATGTGATTTGTGGCTCCCGAGTCGACATACCAGTTGGTGTCAACGCCGTACAAAGTCGTGGCAGAGGACGCGGACTTCTCATGGACGCCGGTGAAGGAGGTGTTGAACCTCCTATAACAATTCAGGACAGTGTGACCGTCCTTGCCGCAGAACTGACAGGTGATGCGTTTGCCGTTGTTGTGACGTCCACCATTGCCGCGACCATGACCACGATCACCGCCGCGACCACGGCCATTGCCGTGACCACACCCACCATTTCGGTCTCCACGACCGACCATGTTGGCCGATGTGAGATCCCTCGGTGAGCAGATCCATCCTCTGCTCGAAGCTGATGAGCTGTGTAGAGCTCACCCAAGGAGATGGGTTCCACCCGTGCTGCAACTACCAACACAAGGGGACTGAACTCAATGTCCAATCCGGCAAGGATCTAGGACATGAGTTCCTTGTCTTCCAGCTTCTTTCCAATGGACGACATCTCATCTGCTAAGCCCTTCATCTTGGTGAAGAACTCGACGGCCGTGCTCGATCCCTTGCTTGCAGTAGCCAGGGCCATGCAAGTGTTGATCACACGCGCACGAGATTAGGAGGTGTACATCACCTCAATGGTCGACACACCTTTGCGGACGTCTCCAGGGTCGCAACTTGGACGAGCACGTCACGAGACAACGACGACAGGAGGAAGTTCAGGACCTGTTGGTCCTTCACCACCCATGTAGCATGCTTGGGATTGTCAATCTCATCGCCAATGGTGGTACCAGCCTTTGGGATGGTAGTCGGCAGGGCGACGGCGGTGCCGTTCGCGAAGCCCGTCAACTCCACTCCTCGCAGGGCAGACATGATCTACACCTTCCATTCACGAAAGTTGCTGCTGCCGAGCTTCTCCGTCACCGGAAATCCAATCACCCGTGCGGCAGCTGAAGCAGCATAAGAGAATAGGGACATCGTAGATGAGTTTGCGAAGTGGCTCTGATTACCATGTGAAAATGGTTGAATGTGTTTCCTCTCGGCTCCACGATTGCATGTTAATAAAGGCCGGGAAGAGCCCCATGGCGTGGCATATATGATGAGGACATTCCCGCCAATGATACATCCCCGACATCGACATCATCACTACCTCAACATGATTCAATTCCTCTCGCTGGTCCTATTACTCGTGCTCGTGCTCGCCAACTAAATAATCAAGTAAGTTCCCTCCTTAGTTCATATATACTATGTTTAGATTGTGGAGAAACGTGCACTATTGGTTTGCTTAAGAATCATGGAGAAGAGCGACTTGGAAAAGGTTTCGGGTCGGCTGGATTCGGACTGCAGCACAGCACCAATTTCTGACGGACGCCACGGTCGCATACGGAGTCGGATTGGAACCGTGTTGAAGTTAACTTTCATATGGATCCGGACTCATGCCCATATCTGTCCTGAGGTGTCCGCAATCTACAAATTATTGACCGGAGGTCTTTCTATCCAGGGTGCTGCGCCACCGTATTTTGGCCCAATGGGCCGTGTATCAAGTTGGATCCATTAGGGACGCGTCCTAGGGTTGGAGCACGACCGCTGCTCTCTTGTGGTCAACCTCCCCCTTTCATGTACTCCTTAGCCGCTGTCGAGAACACTTGGGTTTTTGTTTAGGTCAAGTTTAGCCTTTGCTACTTGCTTGTAAGCGCGTGTGCTGGTCCAGCCGCCCGTCTTTGAGTCTTCGGAACCCCACATCATTTGAGATTGAGTTTGAGATTGAAACTTTCATTCCCATCTAGTAATTTCAGTACTTGTTCAATACTTGTTCTTGCTAGTTCTCGATTGCTTGCAGGACGAGTGCCCTAGCGGCCGGTGACACGACCCACACGACCGCGGCAGCGGAGGAGGTGTATCGGTTGCAAGGGTGCAGTCTTTGGAAGGCTGTAGTCGGGCCGAGAGCGTCTCCTCGTTATCAATCGACTTATCTTCGCCTCTCATCGAAAGATAGGGCACAAACCCTACTGGATTCGTATCAATATACATCATCTTGTGTTACAAGCAAACTACAAAATCATCTACTTAGGTTAGAAGCCAAGGGAGTTAACGTGATCCCTGAACATGTGATACAAGAACTAACTGCCTAAACAAATCTACACAGCCGTGGATAGACAACTTATCTTAACAAGTATTCTAATTTTTCTTCCAGTAAATCTTCAACTCATTCCTTCCATTATTGAATATCATTTGTAGTGTATTTTCCCTCTCAAAAAAGGTTTCACCCTCACTTCACTGAACTTATTGGAAATGTCTAGGACAGTCAGGGGCGGATCTATGTTGGGGATAGCTAGGGCGACCGCCCCAGCTAAAGTTCGGATTGCACAAGTACCTGCCATTCTTCGGTGAGATTTTGAACTCCGGCAGCACTGCATCAGCGTCAGCGGCGCCCTTTGTTGCTGATTGTGATGGACGAAGGTCGAAGGTAGAAGAACCGACCAACTGATCCTTCAGCCTTTGTTAATTGTTACCTCTTCCGGTCCAATTTCCAGCAGCCCAAAAAAGGCCCATGCGCAACAGCCCAAAGGCCACCCATAGACAGGCAGAGCCCCCACCGCACGAACGCGGGAGCGTGACACACCGCACGCACAACCCTAGGTCCCGCGTCGTGCGGCGGTGGCTTCAAGCAGCGCGAACGAGGCAGCTGCCCGAGGAGGAGGAGGATGGGATTCCGCAAGCTGCTGCTGGGGCTGAGCATGGCCGCGGCAGTTGGGACTCCAGTGTTGGCAGAGGAATCGGAGTGGCTCCGGCTACGTTTCCGGCGGAATCTAGGCTGGTTGGGGGCGGCACCGGTAGGAGTTGGCTACGGCGGAATCAAGGCTAGTTCATCTATTTCTTATTTGTATTTTTTAGAATTCTTATTTCCATTTTTGCATTTTACCATGTATGATGCATTGGTGGCTTGGTGGAAGAACTATCAAATTATTATTCAATTTTTTTGGTAATATGTAAACCCTAAAATTGTGTAATTACAATATATGGATGCATTAATACTATATGAATTGCAATGTGCTTTCAATGTAGTCGATCATTAGAAGTTCGCCGCAACTGGATTTTTTCCTGGCTACGCCACTGACGACACTTATAGGTTATCTGAATTTATATACCTGATTGAGTCAATCAGGAAGACTTGGTACACCCTACATCCATAAATATATGAATTCTAATTCAAATTAATTAGCATGTTTTAAATCCAATTAACTTACCGGTTGTAGTGTTTTGTTTGTCGCAGGAAAAGTTATAAGAACATGTCATGTGGCGTCCATTGTTTTTACTCTTTATTTTATTATTAGGGACAAGCTTGTCCTCACATATGGCGTTCAAAGCCAAAACAACAAAATGCGAATGAGCTTGTTGTCCAGTGGTAGGATGGTCTAGTGGGACGCTACCCACCAGAGTTCAAATCCTAGTGCTCACACCTTTTCCTGGATTTATTCCGGGAATTTCTGACGTTATGCATTAAGTGATAAGTGACATTCCCGTCGACGACAAGGCGTCGGTGGTGACTTCGAGAATCTCCAGATCTGTCAGTGCTCAGTCCTTTGGAGGTGCTCATAGGGGTAGGGTTTTCGTATGTGTATTCATAGGGGTAAGTGTGTGTGCGTGTTGTGAGCGTCTGCGTTGTACTGTGTAATTCTAAAAAAAGCCAAAACAAAATGCCACTACCGCTGTGATGGCTAGTTCTAGACTTTTGGCATTAGGTGCGACCAAGTAAGGAAGCACCAACAAATTCCATCTCACATTAGCAGACATTACGAGGCATATTTTGCGGGCGAAACGCATGATCAATTGCTAAACCACATAGGTATTATCATAATGATAAATTGGGCGCCACAATGTGCGAGCTTGTGAACACGGTAAACAACACATACTCATACAGTTTGATTTGTACATTTGTGTAGGTGATTTGTTTTGAGAAAAAATATTATGGAAGAAGCAGAAATAAAACATGTCTGAATGCACAAGGTATTGCAGACATAGATATCACTTTAAGATCTTATACCTGAGTATTTCAGAATTTCTGACTGTTGACCGTGAATTTTGGTGCTCCAAACATACTCATTACACTTTAGACTGAACTCGATTATGGAACTAACCCACCACTAGGAACGCTAATGATATCACAAGTTCAAGTTTGTAAGTGTATTTGGAAGTGTGGTGTTTTTGCAGGAAAACAAGAACTAAAGGGACAGAGTCGCATCAAGTTCAAAGAAGCAAATGAGGAGTCCCGTTTGTATTCAAGTGCAAGACGAATTCACTTCCAAAGGTGGCAAGGACCAGGTGCTACGCCGAAAATCCCCGAGGACCAAGGCGTAATGATTGGACTTCATGTGAGAAGACCCCCTATCTTAATCGCGAGGGGATGAAGCAAAATGATACAAATGAAGGGGCATAAATCCAAAATGTCAAGATGAGCCACGTTGAGGAAGATGGGCCCGAACCGACCCAGAAAAGGCCCAGGCCGACTGGCCTGGTCGGATCAGCCCAACCCTTTTTTTGTCCCAGTTCGGCCTCCCCTTTGACCTAGCCCCTCCTCGGTCTATTTTAAGCTTAGGTTCCTAGCGGCGGCCATCCATGCACTAGAGCCGCTGAAAGAAGGAGATACACTGAAGCAAGCTGCCGTGAGTCTTTGAAGGTACCTAAGAGATGGCATAGGCCACCCCTAGCCGCCATGGCCTCCTTGCGAGGTTGAGCCATGGTGGAGTTCGGGAGTCACCCCCAACATTCGTCTGGGTATATACGCACACAACAGTGATATCAATCTACTCTTTATTCTAGTTGTCTCGACTTTGGTTGACTTCAATGCATGTTTTCTTCCTCATATGTGATGCATCCATATGTTCATCGTAAGATTAGATCTATTCGTAGTGATTAGTCTACACCTTGCGAATACATTGAGGTAGTGTGTTTTAGCTAATTGGTTGATTACCCTCGTGTGGTGAAAGCATGCGGGAGGGAAAAGTTCTAGTGATGACATGATGTAGAATAGGATCGATGGCGAGTACCATGGGAGTCGTTGCGTGGCCACCAATAAGAGGAGCTACAAGTAAGAGCTCTTGGTGGATGTTTGGGGTAAAGCTTTGGAAACCTTAGGCGTCAACACGCTCTTTGCACCGGTGACCTTGGGAAAGTAGGTCGCTTGCGAGCCGCCTTTTGGAGAGATGTTTCCGTGTACCTTTAGATGAGATACAATCTATCTTTTGATCACCTTTCGACTAGAACTGTACCTAGATATGATAGGCCCTAGCTCCATGGTTATGTTATCTCATCTATGGATGTGGGTGTGATCAACACATAACGCTTCACTCACATTTATAAAGTGTTACCTTTCATATGCAATATATGCTTCATGTTAACTTAAATTTAATAGATTAGACGGAAAATCCTAGGTAGTTTTTTGTCGATCAACTAATCGATAAACCTTGGGGGAGTACTCCGAGGGAAGAGCTACAACTGATGCGTGCACTTATTGAAGGACCGGTTAGGCAACCAAAGAGGGGGGGGGAGTGAATGGGCGCCACTAAAAATTCTTCTCCGAAGAGTCGACCTCGACTATGTCCCAAATTCACAACCAAGGATTCCCACACGAGCTTGCCAAGGTCGCGTAGTCACAACGGACCTACCAACCCTAGGAACAAGTCTCAAACAAATCACAAGCGAGAGCGCAACTCAAGAAGAAAAGGACATAGGCAAACTACAGTGCTCTGGGCAGACGGTCCACGAGGGTTGGGAGGACCCAGTCCGCAAAAAGCTGCCCCGAACCACCAATATGTACCGGCGAAAAATGGACGGTCTGTACCCTACCCGTGGACGGTATGCGGACAATGCGACCTGCGCGGACAGTCTGGCAAGCCCTAGCGGACAGTGTGACAAACACCTCGCAACCAAACCTTTGACTCTTTGCGATCGAAACGTCAAGTGCTCATGAATTGAAGAACACGTGACAAACTTAAGTCCTTGCGGACGGTCCGCCGACCACGTGCGAATGGTCCTCCAGGCGTGGACAGAGCAGCCTGAGCCCGAGTTGCTCAAAGTCAACACCACCTCCCCTTTGCTCGATCTCCCGAATCAACCAGGGATTGCTACCAAATCATAGGAGATGATGAAGCGTCTCTAGGAGATGCTATTCCTACAAATTTGTAGCCTCAAACCCACTGAATCGAGATTCTACCGAGCTCACACAAAAAGCTAGGGTTCCACCCGAAACCCTTCAATCGGAGGCTAAATTCGTAGTTTGAGGGATCAAGATCAAGCACAAAATGCACAAGACATCTATCCATGATCCCGACAAAGAACTCCAATCCAAAAACCTCAGAATCGAAGGAACAAGCCGTGCACGAAAATCCAACGAAAATAGCACGAAAAGACACGAAAATCACTCGAGCCACAAGAAGGAAATTGACGCAACCATGAAAGCTTCCATACACTCGGAGGTCAAATTCTCTACACAATGGTGAAGAAAATCTAAGCCTAAAGAGCAAGGAAATGAGAAACAGTTCAGATGGATGAGTTGCCTTAAACCCTAGAGCTATATATATGAAGTCTCTCTGGGTTGGGCAAATGACCAAGCTACCCCTAGAACTTGAATGAGATACACACCCCTCAGCGGCAATATGGTCAAGTAGAACTCCTCTTCATCGAGCGGCCACGCCTTTGCCACAGTCTGCGTCCTCCCGACGCAAGCCCTGGGATCCCGCTGCGTGTCCCCCAGCATCGAAGCTTCTCGACGTTCCCGGATCCCATCTCCGCTCGTGAAGCCTCCGGTCTTGGTTTTGTGGCTCAACCAAGTAACCCAACAATTTTGTGGTGAACCGCCGCAAACCCCGCGTGCAGAATTCGGTCGTGAGCCGCTACCCTACATCGGCTCCAGTCAATTACTTCGTCTTGCTTTTCTTGCCACCATGGAACCTCCACCGCCAGGACGTGTTCCTCCAAGGACGGCAAGCAGCCCTCAGGTGCCTCATCTACCACCAGCACTACCGCTGTCGAGTTGTCCTCACCCTCCTACATGGTTTCCTTGGCGATAGGAATTGAATTCCTCTCCAACAACGGTATCCATGCGGCCACCAAGAAGTACACCAAGGACGAAAGGCCCAGCGTTAGGAAGTGTTGCGTACCGCGGCGGGGAGTATGTAATCCCTCTGACTGGTACATCATCAGAGCCAAGGAAGACACCACTTTCGACGTTATGACCCATGGCCTTCGACTTCTCCAACACCTCTGGTCCTTCTCGAACTCTATCACTTCTCCACCCAGAAGTTGTGTTGCCAGCGCTAGGTATATCTTAAACTGTTCCACATGCACTGGAAACAATTGATGGCGACGACATGGATACACCATCAGAAAATACGATCTACACACATGTATGGATTACTCTCATTAGAAAATTTTGATTTTTATGCATATCAGTTGATGAGTTGTATGTATGCTTCTTTCCTGCTATGTGTATTGTCATTTTGACATCAATACTGAGTTTGTATGCTTCCAGCCTACTGTTTCTATGTTTCAGAAGTCGACCATATGCATGCTTTTTGGTCATTGCGTATTGATAACAACAGTACTCAATTTGTATGCATTTTGCCTTTTTAGATTGCTTGCATATATTCGCAAAAGGGTTGGAGTTTTGTGCATATTTCTATAATTGATCTTCTAGTATGATTGTTTGTATGCTTCTTATATGATATTTATGGTACTTGAATACACTACTAGTCCAATCTCATGGATATGTGGAATAATATGATCTGGAGCATGGCATGTCTGCTCGATGATGCAATGTGCGTAGTTATATACTATTGTGCACAGTTTGTATGACCGTATGTCCAAAATAATACGACATTGTTGTGGTGCTGGTTAAACTTAGATTATTTGATCTACATAATGTTTATATGGTTAAAGAACTTGTATTTTATGCGTGAACACTTAGGTGTGACACCCTAAAATTCCCTCACTAAAATTCACCTAAGCAACATGTTCATATAGTCTTAAGGATTTAAATTGCATTGCTAATTAAATTGAGCTCTAAAGTAAATTAATTTAATTTAATTAATTTAGAGACAACAAGTGTTTGTGCATCATTATTTGTCTATGCATGGTTTTTGGTTGCTTGTGTGAAGTTTGAAAAGTTTACAAACTTTTGTGAAAAAGTTTGAAAAAGTTTTGAAAGGGTTTGAGTTTAAAAGGTTTGATTTAAAAGAGTTTTAAAAAGAAAAAGAAAAAAAAAGAAAATACCTCACCTCCCTTTCAGCCCGCAGCGGCCCATCGGCCCATCTTCTTTCTCCCGCAGTAGCCCGCCTGCCGCCTCTCTTTTTCTTTTTCCTTGTGTCGCAGACAGGGCAGTCCCACCTGTCGGCACTTCTTCTTCCTCCTCGCCCCCTCCTTTCCTCTGTTGAAGCCGGCGCCGACCGGGACACCGCCTTGCCCCGCGCCTCCTCCGCTTCCCCCTTCAATCTGTGGGCTTCAATCAAGAGCCATAAACCCCGCGGCCGTTTCCCCTCCAAATCCTTTCCGTTTCCCCTTTCCTTTCCTTCTTTATGCACGCAGCGTCGCCGACCATCAATGGCAAGTGCGCCGGTCGCCGTCCCCTTCCCCGCTTCCCCTTCTCCCCTCTCTGTCTGTATAAAAGCCGGGCGTCATCTCCAACCCGTCCCTTTCGAACCTGCTCACACTCTGCACCCCCCATCCTCGCGCATGCGCCGTCGCCCTTTTGGAGCTCCGCCGCCGAGACATTGTCGGTCGCTCGAAGCTCGTCGCAGGTGAAGCTTCCCCTTGCCTTCCTTCTTTCTTCTCCTTTGCACTCTATGCTCATCCGTGCCACCCCTGTACCAGGAATCCATCCCTCGTCACCGGACCGAGCCGCACCCTGCCTTCCATTGTCGGTGTGCCGCCCGAGCTTGCCGCCGTCGCTGATTCTCGTCGCCGTCACTTCTTCCTCGTCCGTGAACACCTTCGGACCGTCTCTGTGTGGTGAGCAACCTCATCCCGCCATCCTTTGTCCTACACGCGCACCGTAGCACCGGCGCCCGCACACCGGCGAGATTCGCGCTGCCCCCTTCTAGTGTGAGCCGTTGAGGTCGCCGGAACCGCCGCTCTTTTTGCACGGTTGTGTTCGCGAGCACTCCAGCAACGTGTAGAACGCATCCTTGCATGTTTTAGCACCCCACAGCATGATCTAGGTCCGCACCGGCGAGTCCTCCTCCGCGCGCCGCCGCACTCCGGCGAGTCCACCGCCACCTCCCACTTACACGCGTCCAGGATCGTGGATCTCTGATCTACGGCGCCAATTAAATCAAGGGGTTACCCCTTCGGCTGGTGCACCGTGGACCCGTGAGCCGGGCTCACGGCGCAGTCCACCACCACCGCAACTGCTGATGACAGATCAACAGCTCTGATCAGCCGGCGCTCAAGTCAAACAGGGTTATAACGGTCAGCGCCTGGCATTTTTGTTTAAAAGCACCTGGACTTTCATGTTTTTACCTGCCGATCCTTCACCTATAAGAATCCTTAGGAACAAGTCCCTGTTTTTATGTTTTAGCCCTTGATTCTTCTAGATTCTTTCACCAGAGGTCCTTTCCATTTCTTTTTACATATGAACCCCTCTGTTTTTATATAAAATTATGTTATAGTCCCTAGTTTCTTTCATATCAGTCATGTAGTCTTAGATGTCTTACAGAAAAGTTTCTATAACTTGTTTTAATCATATATGTCATGTTTTAACTCTGTTTTTAGCGTTTTATATACCGAAATGATCGTCTCAGCGTGGAATCTTTTAGATAGTGTGTTTTCAGCTTTTGTTACTGTTTGGTGTACTGCTTTATTTGTGTGTAGATATCGTGCCTGTTTCGTCTCAGCACCCTGAAGGATTGAAACCGCGAACCAGAGAGGGGGGAGTGAATGGGAGCCGATAAAAAATCTTCTCAAAGGAGATAGAGGCTTCAAGAAGATGAACACGGCTTCTAACACACATCTCCGTCTCACTACCCAAGTTGACCAAGACCACGCAGCCACTGGAGTGCTACTGGCCCTAGGAACCAACAAACAACTTCACAGACCCGAGAACGCAGCGGAACACCAAACTCGAGCCTCATTGACCTACACCAGTCAGGCCGGTGAACACCGCCGGTCAGACCAGTCCTGCTGGTGAAATCTGGAAATTTCCACATAACAGCTCATACACCGGTCAGGCCGGTTTAGCTCACCGGTCAGACCGGTTCAAGCCAGGAATCCCCAAATCTACCAAACAGGCCTACCGAGCTCCAAACCGACCCAAACTCGAAACAGCAACAACACGGGACAACAACGAACTCACCTAAATGTTCACCCTAGCAAAAAACCAACAGGGGTCTGCACTGGTCAGACCGGTGATAGGCATCAGTCAGACCGGTGTGGCCTGGGCTCTCCGGATGAATAGCACCCGCGGGTCCACTCCCCCAAATCCAACTCCCGATCTCCCGAATCACTCCACGGATTTGCGCAAGACTTTAGGGATAGTAGGAACACCTCATGGGAAGTCCATAGCCAAGATTTTGTCCACCAAAACTTGCCAAATCAAAAGGAATCGAAGAAATCCTGCCAAGAATTCCTCTAACCCTAGAACACCAAAACCCCCAAAATCGAGCCCCTTTGCTCACGGATTTGGGAGGGAATCAAAGGGAAAAGAACCACGAAGGGTTCATGCATACATATCTCCGAAAATCACCAAAAAGAACGAATGGGAACAACACATCCAAGCCTTGAGGAACCACGCCGATTCATCTATACATCACAAAGAGGTTCATACAAGGTCTAGCTAGCCGCCCGATCATCCTTCCCTCTCACAAGATCTCACTATGAAGCTCTCAAGCTAGTCCTATAGAAATCATAGGGAAAATAGGAAGGGAAAATAGGAAAACCAAATGAACTAGGGTTCCAAGAGTTGGCTGCCATCCTCTCACCTCTTGGGTTATATGGAGGCAACCAAAAGTCTAAAATACCCTTACTAGCTAATTAGGGATACATGCCCCTCGAGGGCAAAATCGAAAATCTTTCTCATCGCTCCATCGGACGGATGCCCAGCGATCACAAACTTGCTTAGCCTCGACGCAAGCTTTGCGATCCCGATGCGTGTCCTCCGCTTCGAAGTCTCCGGACTACGTCGTCGCACACCGGTCAGACCGGTTCTCCTCAACGGTCAGACCAGTACCCACCGGTCAGACCCACCGGTCAGACCGGTCTGGAGCTGCTACACCTCCGTCTTCGGTTCTTCGGTCTTGGCTTTGTGGATCAACCAAGGAACCAAGTGGTTTTCTGGCGAACCACCGGAAACCCCGCGAACTCGGTGTAGCCTCCGCCAATCGCCACTCATGACTCGGCTCCCACGTAGTCCCAGCTCGACCTTGGTTTTGAGGCTCAACCAAGAAACCGTCTATGACTTCATCTTGCTGTTCATGCCACCATGCGGCCCGCACTTGACTCCGCTGGCCACCTGGTCCCTCGAACCAAGCATACTTGTCTTCTCCACACCTGGAGGCCTCACCGGCGACGACCTTTCACGCTTGTTCTTCACATGCACCAACACCAGTCAAGCCGCAACCTGCAACTGCAATACTTAGCCAAGAGTCAATCCACACAACATTGTCAATCACTCATCACACCAAGAAGCGACCATCCCTAGGACCATGTGCGGTTTCTAGGTTGAGCCTCAAAACCAAGGTCGAGCCGGGACTACGTGGGAGCCGAGTCATGAGTGGAGATTGGCGGAGGCTACACCGAGTTCGCTGGGTTTCCGGTGGTTCACCAGAAAACCACTAGGTTCCTTGGTTGATCCACAAAGCCAAGACTGAAGAACCGAAGACGGTGCTACAGCAGTGCTAGACCGGTCTGACCGGTGGGTACCGGTCTGACCGGTGTGCGACGACGCAGTCCGGAATCTTCGAAGCGGAGGACACGCGTTGGGATCGCAAGGCTTGCGTCGAGGCTAAGCAGGTTGCGGTCGCCGGGCATCCGTCCGATGGAGAAAGCTTGAAGACTTCCAAAACCGCCCTTGAGGGGCTTGTATCCCTAGTTATTAGGAAAGGGTATTTAGACTTTCGGTTGCCTCCATATAACCCATGAGGTGAGAGGATGGCAGCCAAGCTCTTGGCACCCTAGTTCATTTGCTTTCCTATTTTCCCTTCCTATTTTCTTAAGATTTCCATAGGACT
Source organism: Cenchrus americanus (assembly GCA_947561735.1). Taxonomy (NCBI): domain Eukaryota; kingdom Viridiplantae; phylum Streptophyta; class Magnoliopsida; order Poales; family Poaceae; genus Cenchrus; species Cenchrus americanus. Next base: position 132,280,704 of record OX387239.1, read on the forward strand.
AGCTTGAGAGCTTCATGGTGAGATCTTGTCAGAGGGTTGGATGATCGGGCGGCAAGCTAGACCTTGTATGAACCTTTGTGGTATGTATAGATGATTTGGCGTGGTTCCTCAAGGCCTTGTTGTTTTGTTCCCGATTGTTCTTGGTGGTGATTTTCGGAGCCCTCTCTTGGTGTGTTTCTTGCGGTGTTTTCAAGACCTTGCTCTTGGGGTTTTGATGGGGGAAATTTGTGGGAACCCTTCGTGGTTCTTTGTGCTGTGATTCCCCTCCCAAATCCGAGAGTAAAAGGGCTCGATTTTGGGGTTTTCTGAGTTCTAGGGTTAGAGGTGTTCTTGGCGGGATTTCTTTGATTCCTCCTTTTTGGACAAGTTTTGGTGGGATTAAACTTGGCTATGGACTCCTCATGAGGTGTTCCTATTATCCCCAAAGTCTTGTTCAAGTCCGTGGAGCGATTCGGGAGATTGAAGTTTGGATTTGGGGGAGTTGACCCGCGGGTGCTGTTCATCCCGAGCTGCCCAGGCTACACCGGTCTGACCAGTGCTCTTGACCGGTCTGACCGGTGCAACCCTTGGTGGGTTTTTGCTCAGGTGAACGTCTGGGTGAGTTTGTTGTTGTCCTGTGTTGGGACTGTTTCAAGTTTGGGTCAGTTTGGAGGTCGGTTGGCCTGTTTGGTGATTTGGGGCTTTCTGGCTGTGACCGGTCTGACCGGCGTGTCGCACCGGCCTGACCGGTGTAGAGCCACTTAGTGGAAGTCACCAAGTTTCACCTGCAGAAACCGGTCTGACCGGTGGTGCTCACCGGTCTGACCGGTGTTGGTCAGTGGACTCGAGGTTTGGTGTTCCGCTGCGTTCTCAGGTCGGAAGGTTGTGTGTTGGTTCTTAGGTCCAGTGGCACTCCAGTGTCTATGTGGGCTTGGCCAACTTGGGTAGTGAGTCGGAGACGTGTGTTGCAAGCCGTGTTCATCTTGTTGGAGTTTCCATCTCCTTCGAGAAGAATTTTTATCAGCTCCCATTCACTCCCCCCCTCTCTGGTTCACCGTATCGGTTTTTCAAGTGGTATCAGAGCCGGTTCGGGTCTTTATTGACTCTAACTAGTCTAAGATCTAAGGATGGCGTACCAAGAACGGGGTTCGGGTCCTCCACACTTCGATGGCAAGAACTACCAGATGTGGAGTAAGCGGATGGCTGTGTTTCTCAGAGGAAAGGGTCAGATCCTTTGGGATGTCACAGTGGACACAGGCTATGTCCAGCCGATGAACTTCCTTGCTCCAGGATTGAGGGACATGTTCGATGCCAACAATAAGGCGGTCGACTACTTGTTTCGTGCTTTGTGTCAGCCTGAGTTCGATCAGGTGCACACCGAGCACTTGGCTTGTAGAATCTAGTTGGTGTTGAAGGAGGCTCATGTTGGGAATGCCCAGGTTCTGGCTCAGATGTATGGAACCTACCGGAGAGAGTACGAGAACTTCACTCATCTCCCCGGTGAGTCCATCGATGCCTTGTTTCAGAGGTTCATGGTGGTTGTGAACAACATGAGGGCCAATGTGGATGTGCTCCCGTACGATGATCATGATAGAGCTGCCAAGCTCTTACACTCTTTGGATCATACGATTTGGGGCGGAAAGTTCGAGGCCATTGTGGAGTCAGAGAAGTATGACACTCTGACGGTGAACGAGCTGTTCTCGAAGCTCAAGTCGGCTGAGGTGGATAAGGGCATGACTGCCAAGCTCCAGGGCCCGACTGACTCCCATAGTCTTGCCCTCGTTGGTGGCTCGAAAGGAAAGGCTAACACTAACCCATCCACCAGGATGTTCTCTTTGTCCTCTTTGATGTCGATGCCAGATGAGGAGTTCGACGTGCTTGGAGAGGACGAGCTGGCGTTGCTGACGAGGAGGTTCGAGAGGCTGCACAAGAACCGGGTGAAGATGAGGAGGAACACGAGGACATGCTTCTAGTGCGACAAGCCGGGACACTTCGTCGCCGACTGCCCGGAGAAGGTCGAGAACAAGGATGGCTACAAGCACAAGTCGAGGATGGATGGCAAGTACTAGTCGAGGCGTGACCACAAGAGCAAGCACAGGAACAAGCACAAGGATGAGCGATGATTGAGGAAGAAGGAGAGCCGAGGCAACGCCCGAGCGATGGTTGGAGCGAGCGACGTCGACTCCAGTTCCGCGTACTCCACCTCGAGCTCGAGCAGCAGTGAAGATTAAGGTGATCGTCGCAAGAGCAGGAAGTCGTCCAAGAACCTAAGCGGGCTGAGCTGCTTCGCAAGAGATGGCTTCTGCACCATGGCACTGAGCTCTGGCAGCAAGAAGAGCACACAGAGCGACTCGGACTCTGAGTCCGACGACGATGTGTGTGATGAACTTCCCTTCTTGCGCCAGGAGAATGAGAGGCTTGGCTAGTTGCTTGATAACCGTGATGACATGCTTAGAGAGGCCAAGAAAATGAGAAAAGAGCATAGGTCTTCAGTCGAGGATGCTAGGACTAGAGTGGCTGAGCTAGAAACACAGGTTCTAGATAGCAAGCTTGAGATTGATTCCCTTAAGGCTAGCCCTATTGTTTCGGATGAGGTTGATTGTGCTGATTGCTCCATCTTTCTTGCTTTGCTTTGTTCAAGGAGAAGCATGCCTCCAAGTGTGAAGAATTAGATGTGCTTAGTGTTGAAGTGGCCGAGCTTAAATCTAGACCTGCTTTGCTAGGTGCCTGCACTTCTTGCCCTGTTTTGCATGCTAAGATTGATGAGATGCATGTTTACACTACTTCCCTTGAGGCTAAGCTGAAAGAACCAATCCCTACATCTTGCTCTACCTGTGAAATGCATGCTTTGAAGAATTTGGAACTTGCGCATTATGTTGATCGCTTGCAGGATGAGAATGATGAGTTGAGAAAGTTGATGGGTTGGTTGTCTGGTCATGAGCCTCAGTTGAGGATGATGATCGAGGCATTTAAGAGGCAGGATGGTGAGGGACTTGGGGCAAACAAGGTTGGTGAGGGAAGTGGAGAGAAAATTCTAGAGCCACCAAAAACCCACCACAAAAATGATTTCCCTCCTAAACCTAACCATCTTAGGAACCGACTAGACACAACCCCAGCTCCACCTGTCTTTCCTACACCAACAAATGATCTCCAAAAGCCTATCAAGTTTGTCAGCACTTCGGGGAAAGTATTCTTTGGGAAAGAGAGTGAGAAGGCTACTGAGGAGAAACCGGTGGATAAGTCGAGTGGAGAGAAACCAAGTGAGCAGCCCCAACCCAAGCCTAAACCTAAGCTTGTGAGGTTTCATTGTGGCTATTGTGGGAGAGATGGCCATAAGGATGAGTTTTGCTTCAAGAAGAAGCGAGAGGAAAGAATGGCAAAGGAGTGGGCTAACAAGGACAAGTACCACCCTTCCGATGGTGTACTTGAGCCTCGTGTGCAGATGCCCAGGGCCACGGCAAGTGTGAGGACAGTTCGGGCTTGGGGAGAGCGGAAGGCAGTTGGAGGTGCTGCTGCCCAGGCTACACTGATCAGACCGGTGTGGGGCACCAGTCAGACCGGTGCAAGACTGGACAGGCAGCAGTTTGGGTTTCATGCTCGTACAGGTGTGAGGTTGTTTCTGGAGGTCATGGTTCTGGTGGTTGGGCTGGAGAGTTTGCAGGAGGTCAGGTTGCTAGGCATTCTCCCCCTCGAGTTCACTACGGGGATGGGAGGAGTCGTAGCTTTGAGAAGGAGAAGAGGGACGGTTCACGGGCTTTCTTTCGTGGTTTTCGTCCTCCTCCAGGCAGAGAGGGTTGGTTCCCTCAGGGTGGTTACCGTGGTGGTGTTCGTGGAGGTAGCTTTGGTAGGAGAGATGGCTTGGTTTGTGCTAACCCCACTTTCGAGCAAATGGCTCGGCACTGGTTTTGCTCTTTTGGTACTAACCCCAGTGCTGAGTCGTTTGTTCGCTCACGTGCTCGTTTTTGAATTTCAGGTGGGAGACTTGAAGAACATTTGGTTGATTGACTCCGGTTGCTCGAGGCATATGACCGGAGACAGGGGGTGGTTCTCAAGTCACGTCCCGGTGGTGACAAGGAGGTACATCACTTTTGGGGACAATGGGCGTGGGCGTGTGCTTTCAGAAGGTGAGATTAAGGTGAGTGACAAGATCACTCTCAGGCGTGTTGCTCTTGTTCAATCGCTGGGGTACAATCCGCTTTTTGTGTCCCAGCTGTTGGATGAGGGTTTTGAGGTGTTGTTTCGGCTAGGTGGTTCTTCTATTTTGGACTCTCGAGGGGACCTTGTCTGTAAGGTCGTTCCCGAGGGTCAGGTGTTTCGTGCTGATTTTTCTCAGTCTTCGGGTGTGGAGCATTGTTTCTTGGCTGGTTCTTCGAGTGAGTTGTGGAAGTGGCATAAGAAGTTGGCTCACTTGAGCTTTGACCTTTTGTCTCGCTTGAGTAAACTCAATTTGGTCCAAGGATTGCCACGGTTGAGGCTTGAGAAAGAGTTGGTTTGTGCGCCGTGTAGGCATGCCAAGATGGTAGCCTCTTCTCACCTGCCTCTCACTGATGTGATGACTGAGCCTCCATGCGAGCTGCTCCATATGGACCTTGTTGGCCCAGCTCGTGTGCGATCTGCGGGTGGGAAGTGGTATGTCCTTGTTGTGGTGGACGACTACTCTCGGTATGCGTGGGTGTTCTTTCTCGAGGATAAGGAGGAGACGTTTGGTTTTGTTCGAGATCTAGTCTTGAGGTTGAGGAACGAGAGGCACGGAGATGCCATACGAGCAATCTGCAGTGACAATGGCTCGGAATTCAGAAACTCTCGTTTTGAAACCTTTTGCCATATCTTGGGTCTTGAACACCAGTTTTCGAGTCCGTATACACCTCCCCATAATGGTGTTGTGGAAAGGAAGAACACGACCTTGTGCGAGATGGCTCGGACGATGCTTGATGAGCATAGGACTCCGAGAAGGTATTGGGCTGAGGCGGTGAATACCGCGTGCTATGTTTCAAACAGGATCTACCTCAAAGTGCATAAGAAGAAAACATGCTACGAGTTGATGCACGGTCACACACCCAAGGTGAGTCACTTCCATGTCTTTGGTTGCAAATGCTTTATTCTGAAGAAAGGGAAGAAGCTGGATAAGTTTGAGGCTAGGTATGTCGATGGTATTTTCATTGGTTATGCATCTCATTCTAGAGCATATCGTGTGCTCAATCTTGAAACTAACCAAATCGTGGAGACTTGCGAGGTAACCTTCGACGAGACACAGCCACGTAGTCAGCTTGTCTTTGAGTGTGCATGTGATGATGAGCTTGGTGAGGAGATCTTTCTGGAGGAGGAGCATGAACATGGAGACGATGAAGATGGTTGTGTGATGCCCCCGGCTGAACATGTACCCACTACTTCGACTATGGTGGTGGACGGACCCTCTCCTACACCTACGATGACAAATCAAGATCGAGGAGAAGCTGTTGTTGAGGGGGAGGTAGCATCGAGGAGAGAACCTCCCCGGCGAGTACAAGTGGATCACCCAGCATCGAGGATCATCGACGACTTGAATGAACGCACTACATGGTCGAGGGTTCGAGACAATTCTCATTTCGCTCATGCTGCGTTTGTTGCTACTTTTGAGCCCAAAGACATTGGACACGCACTATCTGATCACAATTGGGTTACTTCGATGCATGAGGAGTTGGTGAACTTTGAGAGGAATCAGGTTTGGGAGTTGGTTGACCCTCCTCCAAGGTGTAAGCCGATTGGTACAAAGTGGGTATGGAAGAACAAAGAGGGAGAGAAAGGTGAAGTTGTGAGAAACAAGTCGAGGCTTGTTGCTCAGGGGTTCAGTGAGAAGGAGGGGATCGACTACGAGGAGACCTTTGCTCCCGTAGCCCGTTTGGAGGCGATTAGGATCCTTCTAGCGTTTTCTGTGGCTAAAGGGTTCAAGTTGCACCAAATGGATGTGAAGAGTGCTTTCCTGAATAGTGTGTTGGAGGAAGAAGTGTATGTGAGGCAACCTCCGGGGTTTGAGAGTGAGAAGTCCCCCACCGGGTGTACAAGTTGAGGAAGGCGCTGTATGGGTTGAAGCAGGCGCCTAGAGCTTGGTATGGCAGGTTGAGGGGGTTCTTGTTTGAGAGAGGTTTTGAGATGGGGAAGGTCGATCAGACCTTGTTTCTACTGAGGCAGGGCAGAGATATCCTGATTGTGCAGGTGTACGTGGATGATATTGTCTTTGGTGGCTCGTCTAACTCTCTTGTTGCAAGGTTTGCAGAGGATATGAGCAGGGAATTTGAGATGAGCATGATGGGCGAGTTGCAGTTCTTCCTCGGGCTACAAATCAAGCAATCAAAGGAAGGAACATTTGTGCACCAAGCTAAGTACACCAAGGGCATTGTGCGGAAGTTCAAGATGGAGGATTCTAAGGCTATGACGACGCCGATGAGTATGACTACAGCTCTTGATGCGGACGAGGAAGGTGAACAAGTGGACCAGAAAGAGTTCGGAAGCATGATCGGGTCACTTCTCTACTTGACGGTGACGAGGCCGGACATCCAGTTCTCGGTATGTCTGTGCGCTCGTTTTCAAGCGTCTCCGAGGACTTCGCAATGGCAAGCTGTGAAGCGAATTTTCAGGTACTTGCGTCACACTCCCGACTTCGGCCTTTGGTACTCCGCGTCCTCTTCTTTGCCGCTTCATGGTTTTTCGGATGCGGATTTTGCCAGGTGTCAATTGGATAGGAAGTCCACTTCTGGGACTTGCCAGCTTTTGCGTTCTTCTTTGGTTTCTTGGTCTTCCCGCAAACAGTCGAGTGTTGCTCAATCCACTACCGAGGCCGAGTACGTTGCCGCTGCTAGTTGTTGCTCTCAGCTCCTTTGGATTTCATACACCATGAGTGACTTTGGTGAGGAGTATACCCATGTCCCACTTCAATGTGATAGCACCAGTGCCATAAGTGTTGCAAAGAACCCAGTGCTCCATTCCAAAACTAAGCACATAGAAGTGAGGTATCATTTTTTGAGAGACAACGTAGAGAAAGGAAAGATACCTTTGATCCATGTACCCACACATGACCAACTAGCCGATAATTTCACCAAACCCCTAGGTCAAGCAACTTTCACTCGTTTGCGGGGGGAGCTTGGTGTGTGTTTGATTTCTTAAGTTGGGTGTGTGGGAGCTCCTTTGTAGCATATGTATAGTTTGCTTTGTGCATTTTTTTGCATTTGGCATGGCATATGTAACATGATGTATATGCATCCTTGTATCTTAGATTGCATACATTTTGTATCATATGCATTGGATATGAAAAGCTTCTCCTATATACATTATTCACCATGGAATGCTATATATGTCTTTGTGAGCTTGTTTGGTATGCTATGGTTAGTTTGGCTTAGCTCTTGATGATCTTGATGAATAATCCATCGTTGATGGCTATGTTTTTGAAAAATGGCACATATATGCTCTCTCATGTGTAAATGCCTTTATATGATCTTGACATGTTTTAGTGGCTTTTCTATGCTTAATCTGTGGTTGGATAGCTAGTTTATTGATCATATGGGGCTAAAGGCTCATTTGCCATCATGAGTGTTTAGCCCTCTTGCTTTATCTTATGGTGGGGCATAAGTTCCGTTTTGTCGCAAAGACATTTCATGTACCATTTATAAATCTGAAAATGAAAAGAAAAATACTTGGAAAATGTGCTCTCATGTCATATGTGCTAAATTTAATTTGCTTTGGGTGCTAAACCGTTGCCTGATGCCTACAAGTGAGAAGTCTCATACATAGAAGTAGGCACATGGCTCGGTGGCTTTGACATGACATGAGGTGCTTGTGGGTGTTTGTGATGGTCTTATGATTAGAATGGCTGTCCTAGCATGAATTCTGTGTGGCTTTGCCATTTTGATATGTTTTGATCATGTTTAGGACTTTGCTCATGAGAGGCAAGTTTTTCGCAAAATTGCCCAAATCCATCTTAGCTTCGTCCAATGGTTGTGAAACTTGATAATCATGTAGTTGAGGTCGATACAAAGCTATAAAGTATCTAACTTGCTCATTTGGACATGTGTAGCATCCTTTGTTGAATTTTGTCTATTTGAGAAGCTCTAGGTTGAAAGTTTTGCATTTTTGGCTTGATTCATGCATTGTCAACAAGGGGGAGAAGTTTGAGCTTGAAATGGCTTGCTGGATGCATTTAGAAGGTTTTCAGGTGGTTTTGAGCCATTTCTGGGCTCTGGTGTGCACCGGTCTGAACGGTCGAGGTCACCGGTCTTACCGGTCAGAGTGCTGGCCCTGTGCACATGTTGGGCACCGGTCTGACCGGTGGTGGTGACCGGTCTGACTGGTGTGAGCTGAAGTTGTTGCAGCTGCCCTGTTTTCAAGTGGTTTGCATGCATTTGTCCATGGGGAGGTGCATTGGTTCAGGGGGAGCTTTTTGTGGTTGTTCGAGTTTTGCCTTGGTGGTTTGCTCTCTTTGCTTGAGCTTTGTTTTGTCTCGGATGTGTCGAGCCGTTGCCCTTGCCTAAGGGGTCCGAGACTTGTCTTCTTCAAGTGATCTTTCTCTTTGCTTTTGTGTGGCTTTCTATCGCTTGTTGGAGTTTCTTTTTGTTCGTTTCTTTTCTCTCTTGTTACTTTGTGTGGGTGTTGTCAATGCACTCATCAAGGGGGAGATTGAGGACCATTTGTGGTTCGAGGACCGGTGGATGGTCGCTTCCTTGTGTGATGAGTGATTGAAACCGTTGTGTGGACTGATTCTTGGCTAAGTATTGCAGGTGCAGGTTGCGGCTTGACTGGTGTTGGTGCAGGTGAAGAACAAGCGTGAAAGGTCGTCGCCGGTGAGGCCTCCAGGTGTGGAGAAGACAAGTAGGCTTCGTTCGAGGGACCCGATGGCCAGCGGGGTCATGTGCGGGCCGCATGGGGGCATGAATAGCAAGATGAAGTCGTGGACGGTTTCTTGGTTGAGCCTCAAAACCAAGGTTGAGCCGGGACTACGTGGGAGCCGAGTCATGAGTGGAGGTTGGCGGAGGCTACACCGAGTTCGCGGGGTTTCCGGTGGTTCACCAGAAAACCACTAGGTTCCTTGGTTGACCCACAAAGCCAAGACCGAAGAACCGAAGATGGTGCTGTAGCAGTGCCAGACCGGTCTGACCGGTGGGTCTGACCAGTCTGACAGGTGGGTACCGGTCTAACCTGTGAGGAGCACCGGTCTGACCGGTGTGCGACGACGCATTCCGGAATCTTCGAAGCGGAGGACACACGTCGGGATCGCAAGGCTTGCGTCGAGGCTAAGTAGGTTGCGGTCGTCGGGCATCCGTCCGATGGAGAAAGCTTGAAGACTTCCAAAACCGCCCTTCAGGGGCTTGTATCCCTAGTTATTAGGAAAGGGTATTTTAGACTTTCGGTTGCCTCCATATAACCCATGAGGTGAGAGGATGGCAGACGAGCTCTTGGAACCCTAGTTCATTTGCTTTCCTATTTTCCCTTCCTATTTTCTTAGGATTTCCATAGGACTAGCTTGAAAGCTTCATGATGAGATCTTGTGAGAGGGTTGGATGATCGGGCGACAGTCTAGACCTTGTATGAACCTTTGTGGTATGTATAGATGATTTGGCGTGGTTCCTCAAGGCCTTGTTGTGTTGTTCCTGGTTGTTCTTGGTGGTGATTTTCGGAGCCCTCTCTTGGTGTGTTTCTTGGGGTGTTTTAGGGACCTTGCTCTTGGGGTTTTGATGGAGGAAATTTGTGGGAACCCTTCGTGGTTCTTTGGGCTGTGATTCCCCTCCCAAATCTATGAGTAAAGGGGCTCGATTTTGGGGTTTTCTTAGTTCTAGGGTTAGGGGTTTTCTTGGCGGGATTTCTTTGATTCCTCCTTTTTGAACAAGTTTTGGTGGGATTAAACTTGGCTATGGACTCCTCATGAGGCGTTCCAATTACCCCAAAGTCTTGTTCAAGTCCGTGGAGCGATTCGGGAGATCGAAGTTTGGATTTGGGGGAGTTGACCCGCGGGTGCTGTTCATCCCGAGCTGCCCAGGCTACACCGGTCTGACCGGTGCTCTTGACCGGTCTGACCGGTGCAACCCTTGGTGGGTTTTTGCTCGGGTGAACGTCTGGGTGAGTTTGTTGTTGTCCTGTGTTGGGGCTGTTTCGAGTTTGGGTCAGTTTGGAGGTCGGTTGGCCTGTTTGGTGATTTGGGGCTTTCTGGCTGTGACCGCTGTGAAGGTGTGTCGCACCGGCCTGACCGGTGAGGAGCCACTTAGTGGAGGTCGCCAAGTTTCACTAGCAGGAACCGGTCTGACCGGTGGTACTCACCGGTCTGACCGGTGTTGGTTAGTGGACTCGAGGTTTGGTGTTCCGCTGCGTTCTCGGGTCGGAAGGTTGTGTGTTGGTTCCTAGGTCCGGTGGCACACTAGTGGCTACGTGGGCTTGGCCAACTTGGGTAGTGAGTCGGAGACGTGTGTTGGAAGCTGTGTTCATCTTGTTGGACTTTCCATCTCCTTCGAGAAGAATTTTTATCGGCTCCCATTCACTCCCCCCTCTCTGGTTCGCCGTATCGGTCCTTCACATCCATCGCTTTCAAACCACACATGGTCCTCAATCTCCCCCTTGATGAGTGCATTGACAACATCCACATATAGTAACACGAGAGAAAAGAAAAAGAAAAGAAATGAATAAAAAGAAACTCCAACAAGCGATCGAAAGCCATGGAAAGGCAAAGAGCAGATAACTTGAAGAAGACAAGTCTCGGACCCCTTAGGCAAGGGCAACGGCTCGACACGTCCGAGACAAAACTATGCTCAAGCAAAGAGCGCAAACCGCCAAACCAAAACATGAAAACCACAAAGAGCTCCCCGTGAACCAATGCAACTCCCCTGGACGAATGCATGCAAAACACCACAAGAGACCAGAGTAGTTGTAACAGCTCAGCTTTGACCAGTCAGACCAGTCACCCTCACCGGTCAGACCGGTGGGCAAGATCGCCCAGCACCTGGGAACTACACCGGTCAGACCGGTACCCCTCACCAGTCAGGCCGATGCGTCCTAGGAAATTGCACGAGCTCAAAGATAGCTCGAAACCACTTGGAAACCTTCTAAATGCGTGCAGCAAGCCATTTCAAGCTCAAACTTCTCCCTTTTGTTGACAATGCATGAATAAAGCCAAAAATGCACAAAATTCAACCTAGAGCTTCTCAAATAGACAAAATTCAACATAGGATGCTACACATGTCCAAATGAGCAAGTTAGATACTCTATAGCTTCGTATTGACATCAACTACATGATCACCAAGTTTCACAAGCATTGGAGGAAGCTAAGATGGAATTGAGCAATTTTGCGAAAATTTACCCTCTCATGAGTAAAGTCCTAAACATGAGCAAAACAAGTCAAACTTCTTCCTAGGATGACCATTCTAATCATAAGACCATCACAAACACCCAAAAGCACCTCAAGTCATGTCAAAGCCACCGAGCTATGTGCCTACTTCTATATGAGACTTCTCATTGGTAGGCATCATGCAATGGTTTAGCACCCAAAGCAAATTAAATTTAGCACTTATGACATTGGAACACATTTTCCAAGCAATTTACATTTCATTTTCAGATTCATATTTGGTACATGAAATGTGTTTGCGACAAAAAAGGAACTTATGCCCCTCCACAAGATATAGCATGAGGGCTAAACATTCATGAAGGCAAATGAGCCTTTGGCCCCATATGATCAAAATAAGCCATCCAACCACAAATTAAGCATAGACAAGCCACTAAAACATGTCAAGATCATATAAAAGCATTTACTCACAAGAGAGCATACATATGACATTTTTCAAAAACATAGCCATTAACCATGGATATAAACCAAGATTATCAAGAGCTAAGCCAAACTAACCATATCATACCAAACAAGCTCACAAAGACATAAATATCATTCCATGGTGAACAATGTATATAGGAGAAGCTTTTCCTACAAAATGCATATGAAAAAAATGCATGCAATCTAAGATACAATGATGCCTATACATCATGATACATATGGCATGCAAAATGCAAGAAATGCACAAAGGAAAGCTATACATATGGTACAAAGGAGCTCACACACAGCCAACTCAAGAAATCAAACAAGCACCAAGCCCCCCCGCAAACGAGTGAAAGTTGCTTGATCTAGGGGTTTGGTGAAAATATCGGCTAGTTGGTCATGCGTGGGTACATGGATCAAGGCTATCTTCCCTTTCTCGACGTTGTCTCTCAGAAAATGATACCTCACTTCTATGTTCTTGGTTTTGGAATGGAGCACTGGGTTCTTTGCAACACTTATGGCACTGGTGCTGTCACATTGAAGTGGGACATGGGTATACTCTTCACCAAAATCACTCATGGTGTATGTGATCCAAAGGAGCTGAGAGCAACAACTAGCAGCGGCAACGTACTCTGCCTCGGTAGTGAATTGAGCAACACTCGACTATTTGCGGGAAAACCAAGACACCAAAGAAGATCCCAAAAACTGGCAAGTCCCAGAAGTGGACTTCCTATCCAACCGACACCCGGCAAAATCCGCGTCTGAAAAACCATGAAGCGCTAAAGAAGAAGACACAAAGTACCAACGACCGAAGTCGGGAGTGTGATGCAAGTACCTGAATATGCGCTTGACCGCTTGCCGATGCGAAGTCCTTGGAGACGCTTGAAAATGAGCGCACAGACATACCGAGAACTGGATGTCCGGCCTCGTCGCCGTCAAGTAGAGGAGTGACCCGATCATGCTCTGGTACTCCTTCTGGTCCACGTGTTCACCTTCCTCATCCACATCAAGAGCTGTAGTCGTACTCATAGGCGTCGCCATGGCCTTGGAGTCCTCCATCTTGAACTTCCGCACAATGTCCTTGGTGTACTTAGCTTGATGCACAAATGTTCCTTCCTTTGATTGCTTGATTTGTAACCTGAGGAAGAACTGCAACTCACCCATCATGCTCATCTCAAATTCCCTGCTCATATCATCTGCAAACCTTGCAACAAGAGAGTTAGACGAGCCACCAAAGACAATATCATCCACGTACACCTGTACAATCAGGATATCTCTCCCCTACCTGAGAAGAAACAAGGTCTGATCGACCTTCCCCATCTCGAACCCTCTCTCAATCAGGAACCTCCTCAACCTACCGTACCAAGCTCTAGGCGCCTACTTCAACCCATACAACACCTTCCTCAACTTTTACACCTAGTGGGGGTACTTCTCACTCTCAAACCCCGGTGGTTGCCCAACATACACTTCTTCCTCCAACACACCATTCGAGAAGGCACTCTTCACATCGATTTGGTGCAACTTGAACCCTTTAGCCACGGAAAAGGCTAGAAGGATCCTAATCGCCTCCAAACGAGCTACGGGAGCAAAGGTCTCCTCGTAGTCGATCCCCTCCTTCTGACTATACCCCTGAGCAACAAGTCTTGACTTGTTTCTCACCACTTCACCTTTCTCTCCCTATTTGTTCTTCCATACCCATTTTGTCCCAATCGGCTTACACCCTAGGGGAGGGTCAACCAATTCCCAAACTTGGCTCCTCTCAAAGTTTCTAGCTCTTCATGCATCGAATTAACCCAATTATGATCAGATAGTGTGTGTCCAATGTCTTTGGGCTCAAAGGTGGCAACAAAAGCAGCATGAGCGAAATGAGAATTGTTTCGAACCCTCGACCGTGTAGTACATTCATTCAAGTCGCCGATGATCCTTGAAGCTGGGTGATCCACTTGTACTCTCCGAGGAGGTTCTCGCCTTGATGCTACCTCCCCCTCAACAATAGCTTCTCCTTGATCTTGGTTTGTCATCGTAGGTGTGGGAGAGGGGCCGTCCATCACGGTAGTCAAAGTAGTAGGTACATGCTTAGCCGCGGGCACCACATCGCCATCTTCATCATCTTCAAGTTCACGCTCCTCCTCCTGAAAGATCTCCTCGCCAAGTTCATCATCATTTGCACACTCAAAGACAAGCTGACTACGTGGTTGTGTCTCGTCGAAGGTTACCTCGCAAGTCTCCACGATTTGGTTAGTTTCAAGATTGAGCACACGATATGCTCTAGAGTGAGATGCATAACCAAAGAAAATACCATCTACCGACCTAGCCTCAAACTTGTCCAACTTCTTCGCTTTCTTAAGGATAAAGCACTTGCAACCAAAGATATGGAAGTGACTCACCTTGGGTGTGCGACCGTGCATCAACTTGTAGCAGGTTTTCTTCTTATGCACTCTAAGGTAGATCTTGTCCGAAACATAGCACGCAGTATTCACCGCCTCAGCCCAGAACCTTCTTAGAGTCTTATGCTCATCAAGCAATGTCCGAGACATCTCACACAAGGTTCTGTTTTTCCTTTCCACAACACCATTATGGGGAGGTGTATACGGACTCGAAAACTGGTGTTCAAGACCCAAGTCATGGCAAAAGGTTTCGAAACGAGAGTTTTTGAATTCCGAGCCATTATCACTACGTATAGCTCGTATGACATCTCCGTGCCTCTCGTTCCTCAACCTCAAGACAAGATCTCGAACAAAACCAAACGTCTCCCCTTTCTCCTCAAGAAAGAACACCCACGCATACCGAGAGCAATTGTCCACCACAACAAGGCGTACCACTTCGCACCCGTAGATCGCACACGAGCTGGGCCAACAAGGTCCATATGGAGCAGATCGCATGGACGCTCAGTCACCACATCGGTGAGAGGCGGGTGAGAAGAGGCTACCATCTTGGCATGCCTACACTGCGCACAAACCAACTCTTTCTCAAACCTCAACCGTGGCAATCCTCGGACCAAATTGAGTTTACTTAAGCGAGAAAAAAGTTCAAAGCTCAAGTGACCCAACTTCCTGTGCCACTTCCACAACTCACTCGTAGAACCAGCCAAAAAGCAACACGCCATACACAAAGACTGATAGAAATCCGCTCGGAACACTTGACCCTCGGGAACAGCCATGCAAACTAGGTCCCCTCGAGAATCCAAAATTCGAGAACCACCCGGTCGAAACAACACCTCAAAACCTTCATCCAATAGCTGGGACACAAAAAGAAAATTGTATCCAAGTGATTGAACAAGAGCAACACGCCTGAGAGTGATCTTGTCACTCACTTTAATCTCACCTTTTGACAACACACACCCTCGCCCATTGTCCCCCAAAGGTGATGTACCTCTTTGTCACCATCGCGACGAGACTTGAGAACCACCTCTTGTCTCCGGTCATATGCCTCGAGCAACCGGAGTCAATCAACCAAATGTTCTTCAAGTCTCCCACCTGAAATTCAAAAATGAGCACGTGAGCGAAAAAACGACTCAGCACTGGGGTTAGTACCAAAAGAGTAAAACCAGTGCCGAGCCATTTTCTCAAAAGTGGGGTTAGCACAATCCAAAACATCTTTCCTACCAAAGCTACCTCCACGAACACCATCACAGTAACCACTATGAGGGAACCAACCCTCTTTAACTGGAGGAGGACCAAAACCACGAAAGGAAAACCGTGGACCGTCCCTCCTCTCCAACTCAAAGTTACGACTCCTCCCATCCCCGTATTGAGCACGAGGGGGAGAACGCCTAGCAAACTGACCTGCAAACTCTCCAGACCAAACACCAGAACCACGACCTCCTAAACCAAACCTAGCATTTGTACGAGCATGATACCCAAAGTGTTGTCTGTCCAAACCTGCACCGGTCTGACTGGTGTGGCGCACCGGTCTGACCGGTGTAGCCCGGCCAGCAGCACCTCCTGCAGCCTTTCGCTCACCCCAAGCCGGAACTGTCCTCACACTCACCTTGGCCCTGGGCATTTGCACACGAGGATCAAGTACACCATTGGAAGGGTGATACTTGTCCTTGTTAGCCCACTCCTTTGCCATTCTCTCCTCACGCTTCCTCTTGAAGCAAAACTCACCCTTGTGACCATCTCTCTCCCACAATAGTCACAATGAAACCTCACGAGCTTTGGTTTAGGCTTGGGTTGGGGCTGCTCACTTGGTTTCTCTCCACTCGGCTTCTCAACCGATTTCTCCTCACTAGACTCCTCAACCGGTTTCTCCACACTTGCCTTCTCACTCTCTTTGCCAAAGAACACTTTCCCCAAAAGTGCTCATGAACTTGATTGGCTTTTGGAAATCGATGGTTTGTGGAGGAAACACGGGTGGATCTGGGGTTGTGTCTAGTTGGTTCCTAAGATGGTTAGGTTTAGGGACTAAAGCATTTTTGTGGTAGGTTTTTGGTGGCTCTGGGATATTCTCTCCACTTTCCTCACCAACCTTGTTTGCCCCAAGTCCCTCACCATGCTGCCGCTTGTATGTCTCAATCATTATCCTTAGGCGAGGCTCATGACTAGACAACTAACCCATCAACTTTCTCAACTCATCATTCTCATCCTTCAATCGATCCACATAATGTGCAAGTTCCAGATTCTTCAAAGCATGCAATTCACAGGTAGAACAAGAAGTAGGAATAGGTTCTTTTAGCTTAGCCTCAAGAGAAACAATGTAAGCATGCATTTCATCAATTTTTCCATGCAAAACAGGGTAAGAAGTGCAAGCACCTAGCAAAGCAGGTCTAGACATAAGCTCAGCCACTTCAACCCTAAGCACATCTAGTTCCTCACACTTGGAGGCATACTTTTCCTTAAACATAGCAAGATCAGCAAGGAAAATAGGATAATCAGCACATTCAACTTCATCAGAAACAACAAGCGAAGCCTTAAGAGAGTCAATTTCAAGCTTAGCATCCAAGTTCTGTGTTTCTAACTCAGCCACTCTAGTCCTAACATCATCAAGCGAAGACCTAATCTCTTTCCTCATTTTTTTAGCCTCTCCAAGCATGTCATCACGATTATCAAGCAACAAGCCAAGTCGTTCATTCTCTTGACGCAAGAAGCGAAGTTCATCACGCACCTCGTCGTCGGAGTCAGAGTCCGAGTCGCTCTGATTGCTCTTCTTGCTACCGGAGCTAAGAGCCATGGTGCAGAAGCTGTCTCTAGCAAAGCAGCTAAGCCCGCTCAGGTTTTTGGTCGACTTCCTGCTCTTGCGCCGATCTCCTTCATCTTCACTGCTGCTTGAGCTTGAGGTGGAGTACGCGGAACTGGAGTCGACGTCGCTCGCTCCAACCATCGCTCGGGCCTTGCATCGGCTCTCTTTCTACCTTGATCGTCGCTCGTCCTTGTGCTTGCCCTTGTGCTTGTGCTTGTGGTCGCGCCTTGACCGGTACTTGCCATCCGTCTTTGACTTGTGCTTTTAGCTGTCCTTGTTCTCGATCTTCTCGGGGCAGTCGGTGATGAAGTGTCCCGGCTTGCCGCACTGGAAGCATGTCCTCGTGTTCCTCCTCATGTTCACCCGATTCTCGTGCAACCTCTCGAACCGCCTCGTCAGCAGTGCCAGCTCGTCCTCTCCAAGCACGTCGAACTCCTCATCTGGCACAGACATCAAAGAGGATGAGGAGAACATCCTGGTGGATGGGTTAGTGTTAGCCTTTCCTTTCGAACCACCGATGAGGGCGATACTATGAGAGTCAGTCGGGCCCTCAATCTTGGCTGTCATGCCCCGATCCACCTCAGCTGACTTGAGCTTCGAGAACAGCTCGTTCACCGTCAAGGTGTCATACTTATCATACTCCACAATAGCCTCGAACTTTCCACCCCAAACCGTACCATCCGAGTGTAAGAGCTTGACAGCCCTATCATGATCATCATACGGGAGCACACCCACATTGGCCCTCATGTTGTTTACTACCACCATAAACCTCTAAAACAAGGCATCGATGGACTCACCGGGGAGATGAGTGAAGTTCTCGTACTCTCTTTGGTAAGTCGCACACATCCGAGCCTGAACTTGGGCATTCCCAACATGAGCTTCCTTCAATACTGACTAGATTCTACAAGCCAAGTGCTCGGTGTGCACCCGATCGAATTTAGGTTGACACAAAGCACGAAACAAGTAGTCGACTGCCTTGTTGTTGGCGTCAAACATGTCCCTCGATCCTGGAGTGAGGAAGTTCATCGGCTGGACATAGCCTGTGTCCACCGTGACATCCTAAAGGATCTGACCCTCTCCGCAGAGGAACGCCGCCATCCGCTTACTCCACATCTGGTAGTTTTTGCCATCAAAGTGTGGAGGATCGGAACCCTGTTACTGGTACGCCATCCTTGGATCTTAGACTGGTTAGAGTCAATCAAGACCCGTAACCGGCTCTGATACCACTTGAAGGACCGAAACGGCGAACCAGAGAGGGGGGAGTGAATGGGAGCCGATAAAAATTCTTCTCGAAGGAGATAGAGGCTCCAATAAGATGAACACGGCGTCCAACATACGTCTCTGACTCACTACCCAAGTTGACCAAGACCACGCAGCCACTGAAGTGCTACTGGCCCTAGGAACCAACAAACAACTTCACAGACCCGAGAACGCAGCGGAACACCAAACTCGAGCTTCACTGACCTACACTGGTCAGGCCGGTGAACACCACCGGTCAGACTGGTCCTGCTGGTGAAACATAGAAATTTCCACAGAACAGCTCCGACACCGGTCAGGCCGGTGTAGCTCACCGGTCAGACCGGTTCAAGACAGGAAACCCCAAATCTACCAAACAGGCCTACCGAGCTCCAAACTGACCCAAATTCGAAACAGCAGCAACACGGGAGAACAGCGAACTCACCCAAACGTTCACCCGAGCAAAAACCCAACAGGGGTATGCACCGGTCAGACCGGTGAGAGGCACCGGTCAGACCGGTGTGGCCTGGGCTCTCGGGATGAACATCACCCACGGGTCAACTCCCCCAAATCCAACTCCCTATCTGCCGATTCACTCCACGGATTTGCGCAAGACTTTGGGGGTAGTTGGAACACCACATGGGTAGTCCATAGCCAAGATTTTGTCTACCAAAACTTGCCAAATCAAGAGGAATCGAAGAAATCCCACCAAGAACTCCTCTAACCATGGAACACCAAAAACCCCAAAAAATTGAGCCCCTTTGCTCATAGATTTGGGAGGGGAGTCAAAAAGAAAACAACCACAAAGGGTTCATGCATACATCCCCCACCAAATCCCCAAGTGAAAGGTCTCGAAATCGCTCGAAGAAAATCGCCAAGAAAGGGCTTCGAAAATCACCAAAAAGAACGAACGGTAACAACACATCCAAGCCTTGAGGAACCACGCCGAATCATCTATACATCACAAAGAGGTTTATACAAGGTCTAGCTTGCCGCTCGATCATCCTTCCCTCTCACAAAATCTCACCATGAAGCTCTCAAGCTAGTCCTATAGAAATCCTAGGGAAAATAGGAAGGGAAAACAGGAAAACCAAATGAGCTAGGGTTCCAAGAGTTGGCTGCCATCCTCTCACCTCTTGGATTATTAGGGATACATGCCCCTCGAGGGCGAAATCGGAAATCTTTGTCATCGCTCCATCGGATGGATGCCCAGCGACCGCAAACTTGCTTAGCCTCGACGCAAGCCTTGCGATCCCGACGCGCGTCCTCCACTTCGAAGTCTCCGGACTGTGTCGTTGCACACCGGTCAGACCAGTGCTCCTCATCGGTCAGACCGGTGCCCACTAGTCAGACCGGTCAGACTGATCTGGAGCCGCTGCACCTCCATCTTCGGTTCTTCGGTCTAGGATTTGTGGATCAACCAAGGAACCAAGTGGTTTTCTAATGAACCACCGGAAACCTCGCGAATTCGGTGTAGCCTCCGCCAATCGCCAGTCATGACTCGGGTCCCACGTAGTCCCGGCTCGACCTTGGTTTTGAGGCTCAACCAAGAAACCATCCATGACTTCATCTTGTTGTTCATGCCACCATGTGGCCCGCACTTGATTCTGCTAGATAACGGGTCCCTTGAACCAAGCCTACTTGTCTTCTCCACACCTGGAGGTCTCACCGGAGACGACCTTTCGCACTTGTTCTTCACCTGTACCTGCAATACTTAGCCAAGAATTAGTCCACACAATGTTATCAATCACTCATCACACTAGGAAGCGACCATCCACCAGTCCTCGAACCACACATGGTCCTCACACCCCATTGGAGACGATCATGAAGAGCCTGTCTACGAAGAAGAAGATACTCAGTTTGTTGAGGAAGGCAAGTGGAGTTCCCCCCTCTGCATGTTCTCTTTTTGAACCTATATGATTGCATGTTTACACAAGGTTTACTTTACTTGTTGCTATGCATTAAATTGATGGGAAAACACCTTTTTAAGGACATGACTAGATGTTTCACCCTTTTAACTTGATCAACCCCGTTTAAGAAATGTTTTGGGTAGATAATTGCTTAGTTGCTAAACTTGGGCTGGTTACAATGATTTTATGTTACAGTCTTTTAAGTTTATGAAATGTTGGTTGTGTTTAAAGACAAGGTCAAATAACCTAAACGGAACATGGAGAACCACCCAAGACAACAGTACAACCACAGCCCACATGGCTCTAGCTTAGCCAATTAATTAGGAGAGTGGAGTTATCTGATTGCCTTTTTTCGAGAGGGGCACAGGGGGCCGGGGTTGAAGGGGTATGGCCTAGTTCATTTGGGGTAGCAGCCTTTGCTAAGGTGCTGACCATTAGGGAGGGTTATGGTCCGCTCCGCTGCTGTAACTGTCGCGGGCTGTTGGTTTTTTGCTTTCCTTTGTAAAGGCTTCGTAGTGGACCCCTAGCCACTCACCTCGGTAGTGTTTAAGGGTCTATCTAACCCGAGCAACATGGAGAACACGAGTTGTGGGTAAAGTATACAACCTCTGCAGAGTTAAAATTGATCGATCAGCCGTGCTCACAATCAAGAGCATCTTGGACCCTCACATGATAATCAAACTTAAAGATGGATGTAAATCATGGATCTTGTGGGTTTTGGTTTGAGAAATCTTATAATGCTTAAGTGGGTTGGTATGAACTTGCATCTAGTAACTAGGTGTTGTTAACTAAAATTTGACCAACTTATAAAATGCTAACCGCTGTAAACCTTACCCTATCCTTGGTAGCATTGCATGTTTCCCCCACTTGCTGAGCTCCAACCATAAGAGTGCTCACCTTGCTTACCGCTGTTCAGAGGAGAACAACGGTAAGGAGTACTGGAGCGACTTCGAGGAGTTCTAAGGCATGCGGATCCCCTAGTCATGTGCCTGTGGAAGTTGAAGAAGGAGTTGCTCGTTTAGTTATCGTTTGTTCTCGGACCTTCGTGTCCACCGTCTGAGTGTAATAAATGAATATTGTATCGATTAAACTCTTGTATGTTTGATTATAGTTATGGTATTACACTCTTTTGTCTATCATGTGTGTGTAATTCTGATCCTGGCGCACATATGAGATGCATTCGGTTTTCCTTGTAAAATCGGGTGTGACAAAGTGGTACCAGAGCCGTAATGACTGCAGGTCGCAGCCTTAAGGAATTAAGGATTCATGTTCTGGAAAGCCATGTCATGCTTCAAATTGACTTATTTACGCATAAAAATCTAATTTATTCTTGTTTATCATTAAAACTCTATCGTTTTGATTTATTCTATACTGAGTTCAGTTTTGTTTTGTCAGATGGCCAAAACTTATCAAACTCCCCGCAAGAGCACTGGTGGTCATTTCCCTGCTAGAGAGCTGGCTCCTCATCATCAGCCAGAGGATGTTTTTGAGGAGGACCCCAAAGAGGTGCAGCCAGAGGCTGAAATTGAAGAGGATCCAAAAGAGGTGCAGCCGGAAGCTGAGATTGAAGAAGACCCCGAGGAAGTGCAGCAGGAGGATCCAGTTGAGCAGCCACATTTGTATGATGCTACTGTCCTTGAGGCTGATGCAGATGGTGACATTGTGATTCCACCAGCACCTGAAGCAATAGAAGATGCACCACCTGCGCCAGTTGCCCTGCACCGAATCCTATGGGTGGAGATCCAGATGACTCGGGCGATGACAGTGGTGAGGATGATGAATACAACAACAATGATGGAGAAGATCCTGAGGAGGAAAAGGATGACGATCCTCGCTATTGTGGGGCTGAGTACCACAAGCACACCACTGAAGATGAGAATGGCCAGTTCTGTGTCTTACTACAGGAAGTACTGAGCACTTGGGGTACATTATGAAGGCACTCTATGTCACCAAGCATTTCAGTGAGCCTGGTATGAGAGATTACTACACAAACTGTGTGCCTCGGATTGACACCAATGGGTGGAGGAACTGCTCATCACATCATACCACCGCTCACTTCTCCACTAATGAGGCTGCGGTCAATGATGCAGCTAGGAGGGCTCTCTGGTCGCTTTGCGATGCTTAACGTGATCTTCTGCATGGTTCTGAGTTCCACCACATTCCTCGTCGCGTGAGTGGCTCTGAGGAGACCATAATACCTGCTGGAGGAGATGACCGTATTGACATCCTGGCTTGGGTTACTGCTGCACTAAACGTTGATCTTGAAGGTACTACAGCCGAGCTGGATAGGTACCATGAGGAACTGCAGACTGCTCAGGCTAGGATTGCTTGTCTGGAAGCACAACTTGCTGGTCAGCAGCCACCTCAGGAAGCAATGCCTTACAACACCACAGCCTCTCCTCCACGCAAGAAGCTCTGTTACGGCACACCAGAAGCTACGACCCATCTTGGCTAAGATCTTAGGGTGCCTGCCTTTAGCTTTTTATGTTTTGATAGACCATTCCTGTGAGGACGAATGCTTGTAATAATGGTTGTTGCTTGAACACATGTTTGATTTGGATTTTGCTTGTGTGAGTTGTATGGTGGTGTGATGGCCACGATACAACAAGAAACCATTAAGTTAAATAAATTTAGTTTCGGTCCAAATCTAGTTGTCTTCTATTTTATCCCTCATGCAAGTTTGGAATGATGCAAATCTGTTCTCCCAGTTATTTGACATAGCAGCAATGTTTTAATTTTATCTCGAGCTACAGAGCTCCGATTGATATGAAACCAGTTGGGTTAGTTCAAAACTTTTGAGGATGATGGTTTTTCAAAGATTCAATATTATACAGTATATATTCTGGGAGTTATGCGCAAAGTATTGAGCAAGTCAGAATCTGTAATTTCTGCTGACACAGCTGCACTGTTTGAATTTTATCTCGAGTTGTAGACCTCCAATTGAGGTGATTCCAATGGGAATAGTTTCATAATTTTGCACTTCACAATCTGGTAAAAAAATTTATTATTTTTGGATAATAGTAGCTAGAGTTACACCAGATTCATTGAGATCAACATAATATGTCCTAGTTGCAAGTCCGTGTTGCTTTATCTTTTTGAGTTTATCTTCTTATGCATCAATTCAATACACCTCTCTGAAATATATTTTTCTAACGATCAGATGGTAAACACCAGGTCCGGAGGAGGTCAAGAAGTACCGCCTGTGATCCGTGCTCATATTGCTAATCAACAGAATCAGGCACCACCCCCGCCGGTCAATCAAGCAATGGATCCGGCAATGCAGCAGTTCTTTGAAGCGCAGATGCAGCCGATCTAGAATCTCACCAACACTGTTTAGAACATGCAGGCTCAGCAAAACCAGCCACCACAGCCAGCTCCTCCGCTGCCCAGGGACAGGCACAAGGAATTCATGAGCCACAACCCCCCTACTTATTCTCATTCAACTGATCCGCTGGATGCAGATGATTGGTTGAAGACGATTACAAAGAAGCTGGAGATTGTTCAGTGCACTAACAGGGAGATGGTTTTGTATGCTGCTAGTAGACTTGTTGGACAAACTGGAGATTGGTGGGATGCATATGCAACCGCACATCCCAACAGACACAACATCACTTGGCAGGAGTTCTGGGACAACTTCCATACTTATCACATCCCTTCAGGGGTAATCAAGCATAAGCAGAAGGAGTTCTTGGCACTGAGGCAGGGAAGCATGTCAGTTACTGAGTACCTGGACAAGTTCACTCATCTGTCCCGTTATGCACCAGATGAAGTGAACACTGATCTTAAGAGGCGGGAAAGGTTTCTGGATGGGTTGATTGGGCCTCTCAACTATCAGCTGCAGAGTCACACCTTTCCGGATTTCCAGACACTGTTGAACAAGGAAATTGAACTAGAGAACAAGAGGAAGGAACTGGGCGAGCAGAAACGCAAGTTTCAGTAACACGGGTAGTCAAGCAGAAACACTCATCCTCACTTCAGTTCACAGCAGAGTCCGTCCTAGTACCGTCTTGGTGAACAAGGAGGAAGGTATCCACAGAACTTGCAGCTGTAGCGCTCATTTCAACCACAGTGTTTCAACCCTTAGACACCCCGAGCTCCTACTTCTCAGCAGAGTCATTCCAACAATGGCTCTGGGGCACCTGTCTGGAACACCCCGGTTCATCCCAATGGGTGTTTCAAGTGTGGAGAGCTGGGACACTATGCCAATAACTATCCTAAGAGAGCAGTGCTGACTCCTCAGAGGGATAACAGTCACAAGTCGGGCTAGCCATCTTCACAGCCTCGCACTCCACAAGCTCGTAGCAAGAGAGTAAAGCAAAACTATGTGCGTGGTCGGGTTAATCATGTATCTGTGGAGCAAGCTTAGAATGACTCCGGCATGGTATTGGGTACGTTTCCGTCAACTCTATACCCGCTATAGTATTGTTTGATTCAGGAGCATCACATTCTATCATAACTGATCAATTTGTGACAAAACATAACTTATCTATGAGTTCCATGAAGAATCCACTGATAGTTAGCTCCCCGGGAGGAGAAATGAAAACTGGTTATATATGCCCACAAGTAAAGAATAATATCATGGGAGTAGACTTTCTTGCTAATCTGGTAGTTTTAAGATCATGGGGGATAGATGTCATTCTAGGAATGGATTGGTTAATAAGTTGTGATGGAGTTATTCAGTGTTGAAAGAAGTTAGTATTGTTGACCAGTCCACAAGGAGAGAGAATAGAATATGTGGGTACACCCTCATCCAACAGTGGTACTGTGAATTCAGTAGAAGGCAAGGCCTTGGAGGATATAAGAGTAGTGAGTTAATTTCCTGATGTATTTATAGAACATCTGCCAGGTACGCCACCTAACCGTGACATTGAATTTAGTATTGCACTTATACATGGTACTGCTCCTATATCAAAAAGACCTTATAGAATGGTTTTTAAAGACTTAGCTGAATTAAAGAAACAAATAGAGGAACTACATAGAAAGGGTTTATCTGTCCTAGTTCTTCACCATGGGGAGCCCGCACACTCTTCGTTGATAAGAAGGATGGATCTAGGAGATTGTGTATAGATTATCGATCTCTTAATGAGGTTACTATCCAGAACAAATACCCTTTACCCCGGATTGAGGATTTGTTCGATCAGATGAGGGGAGCAAAAGTTTTCTCTAAGATAGATCTTAGATCAGGTTACCATTAGTTGAAAATCCGAGTGAAGGATATACCAAAGACAGCATTCACATATAGATATGGGTTATATGAGTTCACAGTGATGTCTTTTGGCTTGACCAACTCTCTAGTGTACTTCATGTAATTGATGAACAAGGTATTCATGGAGTATCTTCATAAGTTTGTTGTGGTATTCATTGGTGATATTCTGGTATTCTCTCTGAGTGAGGAAGAACATGAAAACCACTTGAGGCTTGTGTTGCAGAAGCTTCGTGAACATCAGCTGTATGCCAAGTTCAGCAAGTGTGATTTCTTGTTGAAGGAGGTCTCTTTTCTCGGACACATTATCACTGATGGGGGAATTGTAGTGGATCCAAGCAAGGTTCGGGTTGTGTTGAACTGGAGTCCGCCTAAGAATGTACCGGAGATCAGAAGCTTCCTTGGACTTGCAGGATATTATCGTAGATTCATCGAGGGATTGTCTAATATTGTGAGACCCCTTACAACTCTACTTGAGAAGGGTAAGGAGTTTAAGTTGGATGGAAAGTGTCAAGCTAGTTTTGAGGAATTAAAGAAAAGATTGACTACAGCTCCTGTGTTGATAATGCCAGATATACACATAAGGTTCGATGTGTATTTTGATGCTTCTCGGCAAGGATTGGGTTGTGTGTTGATGCGGGAAGCAAAGGTAGTAGCATATGCTTCAAAGCAGCTAAGGAAACATGAGCAGAATTATCCTACACATGATCTTGAGCTAGCAGCAGTTGTTCATGCTTTGAAAATCTGGAGGCATTATATGATTGAGAATAAGTGTCAGATTTTCACCGATCATAAGAGTTTGAAGTACATCTTTACACAGAAGGATCATAATCTAAGGCAATGAAGATGGTTAGAGTTAATCAAGGATTACGTTCTAGATATTCAGTATCATCCTGGTAAAGCAAATGTCGTAGCAGGCGCTTTGAGTCAGAAGAGTCAGACCAACATGCTGATAGGGCAGTTGTTACATCAGGAGTTACGTTGGGAGATGGCACAGCTTAACCTGGGAATAGTTGCTCAGAGTGAAACTTTGACACTAGAAATTGAGTCGACCGTTGAGCAAGATATTAGAAAAGGGCAATTGACTGATGAGAAGATTGCAGAATATAAGAAGCTGATAAAGATGGGTAAATTTCCAGAGTTCAGGGAAGATGAGCAAGGAACTGTGTGGTTCAAGAAAAGAATTTGTGTACCTGAGATCAAGGAGCTGCGAGAAACTATTTTGAAGGAAGCACACGATTCAGCTTACTCTATTCATCCTGGGAGTACTAAGATGTATCAGGATTTGAAACAAAGGTAATGGTGCCATGGGATGAAAAAGGATGCAGCAGCTCATGTAGCTTTGTGTGACACATGTCAAAGAGTGAAAGCTGAGTATCAAAGACCAGCAGGATTGCTTCAACCTTTAAAGATACCGGAGTGGAAGTGGGAAGAGATTGGTATGGATTTCATAGTGGGATTACCTTGTACTTGCGATGGGTATGATTCTATGGGTTATTGTGGATAGATTAACCAAGGTAGCACACTTTATTCCAGTAAAGACGACTTTTACAGGAGTCAAGTTGGTAGAGTTTTATAATTCAAGGATAGTGTGTTTACATGGGGTACCGAAGAAGATAGTGTCAGATCAGGGCACTCAGTTCACTTCACGGTTTTGGTAGAAGTTACATGAATCAATGGATACAAAGCTAAATTTCAGTTCAACATACCATCCTCAGACAAATGGACAGACAGAAAGAACAAATCAGATTCTTGAGGACATGTTGAGAGCTTGTGCATTGAAGAATAGTGGTAGCTGGGATAAGAGTCTTCCTTATGCGGAATTTGCTTATAACAACAGCTATCAGTCCAGTATCAAGATGGCACCATTTGAAGCTTTGTATGGAAGAAAGTGCAGAACACCATTGTTTTGGAACTAGACTAGAGAGAGTCAGCTCTTTGGACTAGACAACATAAGGGAAGCAGAAAGACAAGTTGAGATCATTAGGGAGAATCTCAAAGCTGCAAAGTCACGTTAGAAGAGTTATGCTGGTCCTCGAAGAAGAGAAGTGGCTTGGAAGTTGGTGATTATGCATACCTTAGAGTGTCGCCTATCCGTGGTCTATGAAGGTTCAATGTTAGAGGGAAGTTGTCACCCCGGTTTGTAGGTCCTTTCAAGATTGTAGAAAGAAGAGGAGAGGTAGCCTACCAGTTGGAGTTGCCAGCACAGTTGTCAGGTGTACATGATGTGTTTCATGTATCACAGTTAAAGAAATGTACGAGTGAGGTCAGAATAGAACCAGTACTGCTGGAAGACATTGAGATGGGGAAAGATTTGACTTACAAGGAATATCCTATCAAGATTTTGGATACTTCGGAAAGGGTTACTAGGAGCAAGGTCATCAGGATGTGTAAGGTACAGTGGAGTCATCATACAGAGGAAGAGGCAACCTGGAAAGAGAGGATGAACTCAAGGAAGATTCCTTAGCTTTTCTCTAAATCATCTGAATCTTGAAACGAGATTCTCTTTAAGGGGGTAGGATTTCAGACACCCCAAAATTCCATCACTAAAATTCACCTAAGCAACATGTTGATATAGTCTTAAGGATTTTAATTGCCTTGCTAATTAAATTGAGCTCTAAAGTAAATTAAATTAATTTAATTAATTTAGAGACAACAAGTGTTTGTGCATCATTATTTGGCTATGCATGGTTTTTGGTTGCTTGTGTGAGGTTTGAAAAGTTTACAAAATTTTGTGAAAAAGTTTGAAAAGGTTTTGAATGGTTTTGAGTTTAAAAGGTTTGATTTAAAAGAGTTTGAAAAAGAAAAAGAAAAATAAGAAAAGACCTCACCTCCCTTTCAGCCCGCAGTGGCCCACCTGGCGCCTCTCTTTTTCTTTTTCCTAGTGTCGCTGACAGGGCGGTCCCACCTGTCGGCGCTTCTTCTTCCTCCTGCGCCCCCTCCTATTTTTTGTCCAAGCCGGTGCCGACCGGGACACCGCCTTGCCCGGTGCCTCCTCCGCTTCCCCCATCCATCCGTGGGCTTCAATCAAGAGACGTAAACCTCGCGCCCGTTTCCCCTCCAAATCCTTTCTGTTTCCCCATTCCTTTCCTTCTTTATGCCCGCAGCGCCGCCAGCCATCAATGGGAAGTGTGTCGGCCGCCGTGCCCTTCCTCGCTTCCCCTTCTCCCCTCTCTGTCTGTATAAAAGCTGGGTGTCATCTCCAACCCGTCCCTTTCACACATGCTCACGCTCTGCACCCCCCATCCTTGCGCACGCGCTGTCGCCCTTTTGGAGCTCCGCCGCCGAGACATTGCCGGCCGCTCGAAGCTTGTCGCCAGTAAAGCTTCCCCTCGCCTACCTTCTTGATTCTCCTTTGCGCTCGATGCTCATCCGTGCCTCCCCTATACCAAGAATCCGTCCCTCGTCACCGGACTGAGCCGTGCCCTGCCTTCCACCGTCAGTGCGCCGCCCGAGCTCGCCGTCGTTGCTGATTCTCATCGCCTTCACTTCTTCCTCGCCCGTGAACACCTTCAGATCGTCTCTGTGTAGTGAGCAACCTCATCTCACCATCTTTTGTCCTACATGTGCACCGTAGCACCGACTCCCGCACGTCGGCGAGATCCACGCCGCACCCTTCCGGTGCGGACAATCGAGGTCGCCGAAACCACCACTCTTTTTGCATGGTTGTGTTCGCGAGCACTCCAGCAACGCGTAGAATGCATCCTTGCATGTTTTAGAGCCCGACAACATGATCAAGGGCTGCGCCGGTGAGTCCTCCGCCGCACGCCGCCGCATTCCGGCGAGTCCGCCACCACCTCCCGCTTACACGCATCCAGGACCGTTGGATCTCTGATCTAAGGTGCCAATTAAATCAAGGGGATACCCCTTCGGCTCGTGCACCGTGGACCCGTGAGCCGGGCTCACAGCGCGCTCCACCACCACCGTAGCCGCTGGATCACGGATCAATGGCTCTGATCAGCCGGCGCTAGAGTCAAATAGGGATATAATGGTCAACACCCAACATTTTTGTTTAAGAGCCCATGGACTTCCTTGTTTTCACATGCCGGTACTTCCATCTATGAGAATCCTTACAAACAGGTCCCTGTTTTTATGTTTTAGCCCTTGATTCTTCTAGATTCTTTCACCAGAGGTCCTTTCCATTTCTTTTTACATATGAACCCCTCTGTTTTTTGTAAGATTATGTTTTAGTCCCTGGTTTCTTTCATATCAGTCCTGTAGGCTTAGATTTCTTACAGAAAAGTCCCTGTAACTTGTTTTAATCATATCTTTCATGTTTTAACTCCGTTTTTAGCGTTTTATATATCGAAATGATCGTCTCAACGACTGGCATCTTTTAGACAGTGTGTTTTCAGCTTTTGTTACTGTTTGGTGTACTGTTTTATTTATTGTTTGTTTGTATATGCTTGTGCGTAGATATCGTGCCTGTTTCGTCTGAGCACCCCATTGGAGACGATTAGAGAGCCTGTCTACAAAGAAGAAGATACTCAGTTTGTAGAGAAAGGCAAGTGGATTTCCCCTTTGCATGTTCTCTTTTTGAACCTATATAATTGCAATGTTTACTTTACTTGTTGCTATGCATTAAATTAATGGGGAAACACTGTTTTACGGACATGACTAGATGTTTCACCCCTTTTACCTTGATCAACCATGTTTAAGAAATGTTTTGGGTAGATAATTGCTTAGTTGCTAAACTTGGGCTGGTTACAATGGTTTTTATGTTACAGTCTTCTATGCTTATGAAATGCTGGTTGTGTTTAAAGTCAAGATCAAATAACCTAAATAGAACATGGAGAACCACCCAAGACAACAGTACAACCACAATCCACATGACTCTGGCTTAGCCAATTGATTAGGAGAGTAGAATTATCGAATAGCCTTTTTCCGAGAGGAGCACAGGGGGCCGGAGTTGAAGGGGTATAGCCAGGTTCTTTTGGGGGTAGCAGCCTTTGCTAAGGTGCTGACCATTAGGGAGGGTTATGGTCTGCTCTGCTGCTGTAACTGTCGTGGGCTGTTGGTTTTCTGCTTTCCTTTGTAAAGGCTTTGTAGTGGACCCCTAGCCACTCACCTCGGTAGTGTTTAAGGGTCTAGCTAACTTGGGCAACATGGGGAACACGAGCTGTAGGTAAAGTGTACAACCTCTGCAGAGTTAAAACTGATCGATCAGCCGTGCTCACTGTCAAGAGTGGCTTGGACCCTCGAATGATAATTAAACTTAAAGATGGATGTAAATCATGGATCTTGTTGGTTTTGGTTTCAGATGTCTTATAATGATTAAGTGGGTTGGTATGAACTTACATCTAGTAACTAGATGTTGTTGACTAAAATTTGACCAACTTATAAAATGCTAACCGTTGTGAACCTTAGCCTATCCTTGGTAGCCTTGCATGTTTCCCCCACTTGCTGAGCTCCAACCATAAGAGTGGTCACCCTTCCTTACCGCTGTTTGGAGGAGAACAATGGTGAGGAGTAATATAGAGACTTCGAGGAGTTCTAAGGCATGCGGATCCCCCTGTCATGTGCCTGTGGAAGTTGAAGAAAGAGTTGCTCGTTTAGTTATTGTTTGTTCTCGGACCTTCGTGTCCACCGTCTGAATGTAATAAATGAATATTGTATCGGTTAAACTCTTGTACTTTTGATTACAGTTATGGTATTACACTCTTTTGTCTATCATGTGTGTGTAATTCTAATCCTGGCGCACATATGAGATGCATTCGGTTTTCCTTGTAAACTCGGGTGTGACAATAGGTCACCTGTTTATATGAAAAAAAATGTTTATATTTGTTTTCGGCAACTTAACTATGATGGTTGTGCCGTTTGAAAAATATACAGAATAATGCAAACTGTGTCATAGTATGCTCCATGATGCAATGTGCGTGGTTATGTAATATTGTGCACGGATTGTATCTTTGAAAAACTAAATATATATGGCTTTTTGAGATGTTTGTATCCAGATGTTTGTATGCATGGTTGATTGTTTATATGCACCAGCAACCTAGTTTATATCCAGATGTTTGTATGCATAGTTGACTATTTATGAGTTTTAAGGTACTTCATTATGGAATTTGTGCTATTTTGTATATATGATATTGTACGCAGTTCGTATGACACGTTTCTATGAATCAAAAAACAAGTTTATATGACAGCTGTTATATGCATAATTTCATTTTATATGCATCATTAGAATAGTTTATATGACATATATGTTACATGACGCATGCAGCCTCCAAGCATAGATCCTGATTTGATACCTACCATTGGAATGAATTTCAAAACACCTCAAGAAGCAAAGAAATTTCTTGCTAAGTATAGTGAAAAAGTAGGGTTTGGTGTCAAGCTTTATAGAGAAAGACCTAAGTCTAAATGGGTGAATTGTATAAAAGAAGGTGCATGCAAATTCTACAAGCCTGGTGAAGACCGCAAAAGGAAGAAGATAACAAAGAGAAATATGTGCAAAGCTGCAATACTGTTGAAAAAAGTGAGAGATCAAAGTTGTTCTATTGTGTCATACAGTATTGACTATGTTAATTTGAATCACAACCATGAACTGCTGCAGTCACAATTGAGGACCATGTGTGGTTCCAGGACCGGTGGATGATCGCTTCCTGGTGTGATGAGTGATTGAAAACGTTGTGTGGACTGACTCTTGGCTAAGTATTGCAGGTGCATGTTGTGGCTTGACTAGTGTTGGTGCAGGTAAAGAACAAGCACGAAAGGTCATCGCCGGTGAGGCCTCCAGGTGTGGAGTAGACAAGAAGGCTTGGTTCGAGGGACCCTATGGCCAGCGGGGTCAAGTGCAGGCCGCATGGTGCCAAATATAGCGGGACGAAGTCGTGGACTGTTTCTTGGTTGAGCCTCAAAACCAATGTCGAGCCGAGACTATGTGGGAGCTGAGTCATGAGTGGCGATTGGCGGAGGCTACACTAAGTTCGCGGGGTTTGCAGTGGTTCACCAGAAAACCACTAGGTTGCTCGGTTGAGGCGCAAAACCAAGGCCGAAGACTCGACGAGGTGATGCGGCCACCCAGGCCGATTCAACCACCCTGGAGGGGCGGTCAAAATGCCTAGGCCGGTCTAACCGCCCAGGAGGGGCAGTCAGACTACCTGGCCGGTCTAACCACCTAGGGGGGGGGGGGGGGGCGGTCTGACCGCCCTGGTCGCTGC
Source organism: Cenchrus americanus (assembly GCA_947561735.1). Lineage (NCBI taxonomy): Eukaryota > Viridiplantae > Streptophyta > Magnoliopsida > Poales > Poaceae > Cenchrus > Cenchrus americanus. The sequence continues at coordinate 132,313,137 of OX387239.1, forward strand.
CGCCGAGAAGCTTCGAAGCGGAGGACACGCGTCGGGATCGCAAGGCTTGTGTCGAGGCTAAGGAGGTTGCAGTCGCTGGGCATCCGTCCGATGGAGAAAATCTAAAGACTTCCAAATTCTCCCTTGAGGGGCTTGTATCCCTAGTTATTAAGTAAGAGTAGTTTAGTCTTTTGGGTGCCTCCATATATACTCTTTGAGGGGATGGATGGCAGCCAACTCTTGGAACCATAGTTCATTTGCTTTGCTATTTTCCCTTTCTATTTTCCTTAGGATTGTAGAGGATTAGCTTGAGAGCTTCATGGTGAGATCTTGACAGAGGGTAGGATGATTGGGAGGCAAGCTAGACCTTGTATGAACCTTTATGGTATGTATGGATGATTCGGTGTGGTTCCTCAAGGCTTTTGTTGTCTCTCCCGTTTTCCCTGTTTGGTGATTTTCAGAGCTTTTTCTTGGGTTTTTCGTGGCGGAGTTTTCGAGGCGTTTCTTTGCGGGATTATGTGTGGGAGTCACACAAGAGGACATTTTCCTCTTTTTTTGGTGACATTGCCCCTCCAAACCCGTGGAAAACTATCCGATTTGGTGGTTTTTGTTGGAGCTCGAGTTCTTGAGGTTTGGTCATGAGATTTGCGATTCCCCATGGTTGAGAGTGTTTCGGTGCAATTCCTTTGAGGGAGAGGTCGTCCATGAGGTGACCCAGGCATCCCCAAAGTTTTGCTGCAATCCGTTGGGTGAATCGGGAGATCAGGTGATGAAAAGTTGAGGGTTGACCCGCGGTTCCTGTTTTTCCCGTTCTGTTTGGGGAGGGCGGTCTAAACGCGTAGGGGCCGGGCTCATCTGGAGAAAGTTTTGATTTTGGCCGAGATCTTCTGGTAGCATGTTGGCCTTGACCAGGGGATTCTATGGTTGAAATCTTGGAGCATTTCGAGTCCATTTGCTTAGGTTTTTACTCGGATCTTTGTGCTCAGGGGAGGGAGGTCTAATCGCCCCTGGCGCCTGGTTTAACCACCCTAGACCTTTCCGAAGAAAGATTGATTTTGTCGGATCCTCCTTTGTGAGTTTGTTCGCCTTGATCAGAGGAGCGTTCTGGTGAAATCTTGGCTCGTTTTAGTGCGGTTTGCTAGGAGTTTTTCCTTTAGTTCGTTGCTGGGTACAGGAGGTTAGACCGTCCCTGGTAGCCAGTCTAACCGACCATAGGCCCTTTGGGTGAAGTTTTGATTTTCGCCAAGATTATATGGTAGCTAGCTTGGCCTTGACCAGAGGTTCCAGTGGGTGAAACCATGGAGAGTTTTGGAGCTCGGAAGAGGTGTTTTGGTGGATTTCTTGTCTGCCCAGGAGCAGGAGGCTTAACCGCCCCCTTACCCCGGTTAAACCGCCCCTACTAGCTAGACAGCTTTCGAGTCGTTTCCGCTATCGTGTGTGTAGGAGCTGTGGCTGCAGGTAGTGTTTGTTCCTAGGACCAGTAGCACTCCAGTGGCTATGTGGTGTTGGCAAACGAAAGGTCGTGTGCGGAGCGTGTGATTTTAAGTGTCCGACCGAGCGAGTTCATCTTGTTGGAGTTGCGATCTCCTTCGAGAAGAATTTTTATTGGCTCCCATTCACTCCCCCCTCTCCGGTCGCCTAATCGGTCCTTCGTGGTATCAGAGCCGGTTCAGGTCTTTATTGACTCTAGCCAGTCTAAGATCCAAAGATGGCGTACGAAGAACGAGGTTTGGGTCCTCCACACTTCGATGGGAAGAACTACCAGATGTGGAGTAAGCAGACGACGCCGTTCCTCCGTGGAAAGGTTCAGATCCCTTGGGATGTCACGGTGGACACAGGTTATGTCCAGCTGATGAACTTCCTTGCTCCAGGATAAACGGACATGTTCGACGCCAACAACAAGGCGGTCGACTACTTGTTTCGTGCTCTGTGTCAATCCGAATTCGATCGGGTGCATACCGGGCACTTGGCTTGTAAAATCTTGTCGGTGTTGAAGGAAGCTCATGTTGGGAATGCCCAGGTTCAGGCTCGGATGTATGTGAACTACCGGAGAGAGTACGAGAACTTCACTCATCTCCCCGGTGAGTCCATCGATGCCTTGTTTCAGAGGTTCACGGTGGTTGTGAACAACATGAGGGCCAATGTGGATGTGCTCCCGTATGATGATCATGATAGAGCTGTCAAGCTCTTACACTCTTTGGATCGTACGATTTGGGGTGGAAAGTTCGAGGCCATTGTGGAGTCGGACAGTATGACACTCTGATGGTGAACAAGCTGTTCTCGAAGCTCAAGTCAGCTGAGGTGCATCGGGGTATGACAGCAAAGATTGAGGGCCCGACTGACTCATAGTCTTTCCCTCATTGGTGGCTCGAAAGGAAAATCTAACGCTAACTCATCCACCAAGATGTTCTCTTTGTCCTCTATGATGTCTTTGCCAGATGAGGAGTTCGACGTGCTTGGAGAGGACGAGCTGGCGTTGCTGACCAGGAGGTTCGAGAAGATGCACGAGAACCGGGTGAACTCAAGAAGGAACTTGAGGACGTGCTTCACCTGCGGCAAGACCGGACATTGTTTCGCCGAGTGTCCAAAGGTGAACAACCACGACAAGCACAAGTCCAAGGAAAAAGGAAGAAGATCCAAGAAGGAGCATGAAAATAGGAGGAAGACAGAGACCCGAGAGAAGATCAAGAGATCGAGCGACGCCGACTCCGGCTCTGAGGACTTGTTGACAGTGAAATTCCGTCAACCTAGCCATGATTTTACCTTAGGTGTTGGTATTACTTTTATACCTTATCCATTGGAACTAACCCCCTTGGTATAACAAGTTCATTCGTGCATGTCGATTTTGGAGTTTAGTGTTTATGCAGGGTTTTAGCATTGAAAGCAAGACTTCCGGGATAAGTTCATCAAGCACCTTGTGACAAGACCTTGAAGCCACGTACAAATCATGCAATGAAGCAAAACTTGACTCCAAGAAGCCCAGGGACCAAACCCGAGAAGATGACAAACTTCGAGGACCTACCCAGAAAAGTGTCGAATCTTGCGGGACAAGGAGCTACGTCCAACTCGGAGAGAAACTGACAACAAGGGCCCACATGCAGAAGGGGGAAGGATCTAGAAGACTCAGGAACCGACACCACGCGAAGGAGGCAGGCAACTAGGCCGAGGTTGGCCCGGGCCGGGGCCCAGTCACCTCCCCCTTTAACCTAGCCGCCATTTGGGCTATTTATAGCCCCGAGGCCAAGAGCCATGCATCAATCCATTCGTCATCGGCCACTGAGGAGCAGAGAAGGGAGGGACACCATCTCAGAGAGGAGAGGGTCGAGCTAGTTGACTAGGGTCTCCCTAGCTGACATAGGAACCTTGCAAGGAAGACCACGTCGGAGTTCCCGGAGCTAGAAGCAAGATCAAGGTAGGATCCCAGTGGTGATCTTGTTCATTTATCATGTACTAGTTGATGTATCAAGTTCAATCTGATTTTTAGCGATCAAGTGTTTCTCCGAAGTCTTCGTGTTCGATCGGCTTTTCTTATCTTAGATCTATTCTTGAGATAGATCACATAGGATGTTCTTGTAGCCGTGGTGGCTAGAGGTGCATACCTGACCTTCCGAAAGATCTCGACTTGTCCTCGGTCTCACCCTAGACTAACCCGCACGAATAGGGGTGTGTTGTGACAGAATGGTGGCTCCAAAAGGCGGGTATTTTCGGAGTCGGACGAGAAACCATGGTTTAAAGAGGCTTTTAATGAGATTGAACTTGCTACTTCTTCTTTCGCTCGGAACTTCAAAAAAAGGCTTGATCCGATCTCTCTAGATCGGTTTATCTATCCCCCACTATCTCTTGCTACCTCCGGTCTTTAGTAGCTTAGATTCGTTTTGATGTTCTTTAAGATTAGATGCATAGGTTTCACCTTTCGAAGATCGAAGTTTCTTGGCTTTACTAGATCAACTCTTCTATCACGCATTGTTCCACAAATTCGATACCTTGGGTTGACCACTCGAGGGAAGAAGGGTCCCTTGACTACGACGGGAGACTTGTCCTCTTGCAAGTATACTTGATGTTTAATACGATTATACACCATTAACAAGCCCCTTTTTCTGGCGCCGTTGTCGGGGAACAAGTGATCAAGATTCGATCTTTTATTGCTTTTTGTGTAATTTTCAGTTTTCTTTTAGTTTTTCTTTTTGCATCTACTAAATTTTTATCATCCTCAAAATCAATCTGATCTAGTTTGTCTAACCCTAGTTTTCTTAGATTCATTTTTAGTTTTTCGTTTTTGTATATTTTGTTTATCGCTAACCCTAACAGGAGATGGACGGCTACCTCTCCAACAAACCTGATAATTTTTTGGATGATCCAGAAAAACTTTACAGGCTAAGGAGACGTGAAGCACAACAAGCTAAAAAGCTGGATTTTGTAGATTCAAAGTCGGAAGACTAAGGATCGTTGGGATCTCCGAAGAATTCACCACCTCAAAGTCCTCGGGAGAATCGACTTCCACTGATGGGAGAACAACCACAAGAACACAAGATCGGGGAGCTATGCAGCCCGGACATCATCGTCCTACCAATCTTGAACCTCGCGGAGATCGGAAGTCCGTTCGAGATCAAGACCTCAACAATCCGCATGGTGCAACATTCACCCTTCACAGGTAAAGAGACCCGAACCTTCACCTCCAAGCGTTCATTCAACTATGTCAGACATTCAACATGGACGGGGTGACTCAAGATCAAATGAGGGCAAGGCTATTTCCGTTCTCACTACTCGGGAAGGTTTTGCAACGGTTCCACTCTCAACCGGCGGAGACGGTGCAAGATTGGAATTCATTAATGAGGGCCTTCACAAAGGAATACTACTCACCGGGTAAAACTCAAAGCTTGCGTAATAAGATTGCCACTTTTGCTCAATATCCTACGGAAACTATCTCGAAGGCATTCGAGCGCTTCAATGAGTACACCGGGCGGTTCCACATCACAAATTCCCGAAGGAGGACCTCGTTCAAAAGTTCTACCAAAGACTCACAATGGCATCAAGGACGATCATCGATGCATCGGCGGGAGGATCTATCATCGAGCTTACGCCGACTGAAGCTTTCACTATATTCAAGAAGGTCGCAGATAATGATACGTGGGCGTCGTCCGGAAGCTTACTTCTGTTTCAGCCCACGGGGAACATCGAAGGAGTCTTGCAAGTGGAGAAGGAAGACATTCTCGAAGGCAAGATCGATTCACTTATGCGGAGCTTGGAGAAGATGGAGATAGAAAAGAGAGAGGCTCAAGATGTAAAGGCTTCCAAAGCAAGATCCATATGTGAAGAGTGCGGAGAATATGGCCATGTCCACAAGGATTGTCCGGAGGAAGCCAAGGTGCTCGACTACATGAGGAAGGGAGATTTGCCGAACTTCCACTACGGGCAAGGTAGACCTCAATTTAATGCAAGCTCATCCATTCCAAATTCGGTTCCGCTTTGTATATAATTGGACTTCATGGACGCGCAAGATAAGATCAACAAGGACACCATCACCAAGTTCAAAGCCATAGACATGGTGTTGGAGAACATTGATAGCAAAGTGATGGAGGTCGGAAGCTCCAACCATCAAGTGCTCAACATGATGAAGATGCTCGAAACGCAAGTGGGACAACTTGCCTGTGCCTAACCGCTAATGAATGGAAGCTTCTGAGACAACCTAAAGGTCCTGAATCGACGAAGGCTATTCAAACACATTCGGGAAAGGATGCCGAAGATCCGGAATGTTCCGCGGGAGCGAGAAGGCCTAAACCATCCGCCGAGGTGAAGGAATTTGCTAAGGAGGAAGTTACGAAGATCATCACCGAAGAGCCGGAGTTTGAGATGACGGGAGAAGACACGAAGATACCGCAACTCAAGTCACACTACTTTCGAGGTAAACTTGATAACCACTTTGAGAAGTTTGTGGAGGTTGTGCGTAGACTTAGCGTCAACATGCTGTTATTGGATGCCCTTCAAGTTCCTACATATTCTCGGTACTTCAAAGACAACATTCCAAATAAATATGAGATAGCAACACTCAGGGTAGATCATGTCAAGATGTTCGAGCAATGTAGTGCCGCTATTGCTAATGGACTAGAGAAGTAAAAAGACCCTGGATGCCCGACAATTCCATGTTCCGTTGGTTCGTTCAAGTTTGAGAAGGCGTTATGCAACCTTGGAGCAAGTGTGAGCGTCATGCCAAGAGATGTGTTCGAGAAGTTACGCTGACCATTGGAGCCTACGAGTATGTGCTTGGAGTTGGGTGATAACTCCATTTGCTATCCCTTGGGCATCGCCGAAGATGTGCCCGTGAAGGTCAGACACCACTTCATCCCCGTCGACTTTGTGGTACTCGAGATGGGAGAGAGGGAGAAGCCACCACTCATCCTTGGGAGGCCTTTCCTCAAGACTGTGGGAGCTACCATTGATGTTGGCAAGGGGGAGATCATGTTCGACATTAACAGAGAAATAAGTTCCTTCAAGTTTCGACCACGCCTTGAGGTATGCAATATGATTGAAGTTAAATATGTTCCACCTCATCGTCGCATTGTTAAGGAAGAACCACGGAAGAAGGAAGAGCTGAAGAAGAAGGAAGAGCCGAAGAAGAAGGACGTGAAGAAAATCAAGGAAGTTGTTGCATCCGTCAAGACAAAGGAACAAAAGCCGTCTGTGAAGACCAAAAAGTGACTAAGCCGGAGAATAAGCCCGTGCCCAAGATGGTGCGGAAGTGGATACCCAATATTGCAATGCCCACAAAGAGCGTTGATCCGAAGTAATCAAATGAAGAAGTCTAGCCATGGACTATAAACGAAGCGCTAGGCGGGAGGCAACCCGTTTCGTCAAGTCAAGAATAAGCTACCGGGAGGACAACCCGATTCCAGGTTTTTCGAGTCTTTTCAAGTAATTTAGTTTTGAATTTTACTACGCAAAGACATTAAACTTAGAAGTGGTTGAACAATATTAGAGACATAATTCTTGGTTGAATATTTTGCTTTGATCATAAACCCTTTACATGAACCCTCCTATGTGTTTGTTTGCTTCTTTTCGAGAAACCACAACCAAATAAATTCAGAACCTAACTCAACCATTCATCGCCTTTATGATGTTGTGGTTGACTTGTTTTTCATGCTACAAACACATGAGTAGAGCCACAACTTGTATCTTGATGTTATTTAATTTTCAGCACATGGTAGGACTCGCGTGAACCTAGAAACTAAACTTCTGGTTGGTTTAAAAATCTATATCCTTGGTTTCTCTAAGATTAGAATTTTTCGAAGCCTCTTTTAATTTATTTCATTCAAAATTTCTCTCATTTAGCCAAAATTAGAACCTAAACCTATGCCTCCATGATCAAGCCAGGAAAAATTTGCTCTCAACCAATGAAGGCAAACTATACTGGTGAGACCAATATAAATGTAGTCAGAAAATATTTTCGACTTACATTGGTTTTTAATATTTTAAAAACTTCTCTAAATTTATGCTTGAGCTTTTCCATATCTCTGAAAATAATTTTAATTTTCGGAATTAGAGGAGTGCTAGCCATAAGACATGCTTAAAGGGAGGCAATCTAGTTAAACAAATCATGCATGCACCATAATGCATCATTGGATGCCCTTTCAACAACCTTCATCAAGACAACATGCAAAGGACAAGCATGGGTGGGCAGCAAGCATGATTTTGCAGGAAATTCATGGTGGCATGTGAAGCAAGTGGAGCAAGGGAGCATGGACATGACTCAAAGCAAGAGCATCAAGTGGAAGGACCACTAATGCAAGCAAAGGAGTGGACGAGAGCGTTTGGGCGGTGCAACTAGTGGAGCACACGGGCACAAAGGTCACAAAGGGGAGATGATCGTGCTGGGAGAAGGAACCGAGCCAGGGGTGCCGGAGCTACCCCAGGCCGGTCAGCCCAAGACAGCCGGCCTGCCCTATAAAAGGCACCCCCGGTGCCCGTCTTCTGTAGGCAAGTAGCTCTCTCCTTTCTCTGTTTGTGTGCTCAAGATTTTGTGCCTAGAACCACTGTAGACATAGCCATCCTTCCTGAGCTTGATTGCTCAAACAATTCACACCCTTAATCCACTAAAAGTCCACATTCCGAAGTAATTTTTGAAGTGCCTAGTTACCGGTTGAAACCCGAAATGATACTAGAGAGAAGAGTGCTACAATCATGTAGATGAAAACCACAAGTCTCTTCACCAAGAAGAAGGGATCGTTGTCGTCCAAGCCATCTTCGGCGACGCCTTCGAGGAGGCATTCAGTTTCCGAGTCTCCTCGGAGCATGGAGGAGGACACAGGACCGCCAAGGAGGAACGACACTCTCCTCCTCGGTGGTATGAGAGCTACAAGGAGCTCGTCCATGAGGTTTACCGAACCTCAAGGGTGTACGAATGAGCCGCCCATCCCACCTCATCGATCGTTCTGTTCATCCGCTCCACCTCCATACACTCCGCGGTACTCCACATATGGCTTCATCATCTTGTCGGAGGAGGAGGAGAAGAAACTCTCTCATCTTGAGAAGAGGCTTGTGGCAAATGTCGATTTCGACGATCAAGCTCTCAACTCATTGGGTTTTGGCACGGACATATATTATATGTTGCGGCACCTTGGATGGGTGCAATTCTCCAACGGGGTGTCGGCAAACACCCACAAGGAGTTTCCTTGGAAATTTTGATGACTATGGCGCCTATCCTTGATGAAGGGGTGCCAAGTTTATCATTCCGATTGGAGGGAATTCAACAAGTGGTTCCCTATGAGCATATTAGGGAGCTACTTGGGTTCCAATAGGGAGCTCCGGAGAAAGTTGACGTGTCGGATGGCATGTTGGATGGATTTTGGAATTTAATCTCCGGAGAATCCCACCAACAACGAAATTCCATCCGGAACCCCGTTATCCAAGTATTCCACTCATGGATGTGTAAGAGGATTATGGGGAGGATGAGGGAGACGAAGGTGACCGACACGTAGTTGAATTGGCTCTATTCGACTTTAATTGCCCGGCAACCAATAGACCCCTCATACCTCATGATCAACCGATGGTGTTGCGAGGCAACATCGGGATCGAGAGATATTGGTTCGGGTGCTACCTCTCTATGTTGGCCATCTCTTTAAGGCCGGGAATTATAAGAAATCCCGAATATCTTCTACCCGGGACCCCTCTCCGATTTGAATATTTGAAGCAAGGAAAATATATTAGTGGACATGAGAGAGGAGGCTTTCATGTGGCCAAAGTGAACTTACCCCATCCGGACCCAAGACTTAGGCTCTTCACTCAAGGGAAGGAAGATTGGTTGGAGGAGGGACTCCTTGTCCCGGAAAAGAAGAATAAAAGAGGAAGAATTGTAGAGGGATCCTCCTCCACACAAGAGGGTGGTGCACAACAAAACTATGTGCCACCATTCGGAGGAATCCCTACACCGCCAAGTTATTACGGAGGGCCACCGATGCAAGCATGGGGGAGTAGTGCACCCATGCCCCCACCTAATTATGTGGTGCCCAACGTAACCTTTGCGGAGCCCTACACACAATACCCCCAACCACAACAAAGCATGGCCATAATTGGAGGGTATGCTGCGAGAAACATGGAAAACGTCGCAGCCATCCAATCCAACACGGCTCAATTGGGTGAAGGCAATGCAAATATTACCTATGAGCTTGGGCGTCTTCACCTAGTACTGCCGGATCAATTCGTTGGAGGGGATGTCCAAACCTACTATGAGCAAGGGTACAACTACCAAGATCATCAATACCAACCACCAGCGGAGGATTAGGAAGAAGGAGGTACTTTAGTTTTCTTTTCTTTCCCCTTTTACTATAATTTTCAGCTTGTGCTTGCTTGTGTTTGCGTAGTGTTTTCAGTTTTTATTTAAATTTCAGCAAGTGTGTTAGTTTATTTTCAGCATGTATGTTAGTTTGTTTTCATCATGAATAAAGACACCACCTTGTTTTTATCTTTGGTAAAGTTATGAAATTTATGCCATGAAGATATATGATTACAATTGCCGCTTTGTTTATCTTTGTATTTGTTTTATGCATGAATAAGCTAATGCTCTCTTAAAATACAAATCTGAATTTATCTAAATGCTAGCTTAATCTTTAGAGGAGGTTATGATAAAAATAAAGACCCATAGTGTTTTATGTGCTCTCAAGTTTTAGATGGATTAAAGATGATTTTTATTCCTAAAGGAAATGCTAACCTTTTCATGAATATCACTTGCATGTTGCTCTACCTATCTAGAGCCTTATATATATTTGAGTGCATAAACCTTAGTGTACAAGATTTATTTTTGAGTGAGTTATTGCAAGCCATGATTTTTCTGGCCCGAGACTAAGAAGCTGGTCATTCCGTTTTTGCGTATTTATCTTATTGCTATCCTTTTATCCGTGCATTGTGTATCCCCACATCGGAGATCTCACAAACCTCACTGGATATCCACCCTTAAAACCAAATATCATCTTTTGTGATTACCTCCTTGACCACAACCTATCGTTGAGGATGGATCATCAATTTAAGAAAGATTGCAAGACGGTGCCACGATTGAAGATTTCAAGTATCTCTCCAAAGGAAAACTATTCCCGGTACCTACCTTATCTCTATCACCTCTTTGCCCGAGGACGAGCAACGTCTAAGCATGTGGGAGGAGCTAGGTACAATGCAATTTTAGAGTTCAAAGGGGAGCAAATAAAAAAATTTTGATGAAAAAGAAAGAAAGAAGAAAAAATGAGTATAAAGAAAAAGATAAAAAATGTGTATATGAGAAAGAAGATTAAAAAATATGAGTATGTGTAAAAATAAAATAAAGTGAACTCCCCGGTTCTCTAAAGTGCATTAGGAATTTTAAAGCTTCGAGATTAAAAGATCCATACTTATTCTCCAACCATGTGCAATCCGATAATGAGGACTTCCTTTGTGCCTCGGGATCACTCTTGCCATTTGCACATGTCCACCTATCTCAAGTGTGTGTAGTTTTATCTTCCCCTCCTTGATATAACATTATTTTCCAATGACCTTTTTGATGAGTCTCGGTAAGACCATGAGAAACTTGTCTTGTTTTAACAACATCTCATTTATAATATCTTGATAGGACTAAACTTTCCCAAAAAATCTCCACATAAAGCCTACCACATATATATGTTATGAGAGGGAAAGGAGTAGAATAAATAGGCTTGAGAGACAAGATGAGATGAGAGTTCATGAGCAATATACAAGGTGATTTAAATTTGTGAACTTGGTTTAGCTCTTTTTCATCTCGTTCTTTATTTTAAAATTTCTGAGATCTATTTTGAACATTGGGAGCATGTTAATACTTGTGGGATAAGCTTAAATGATAATCTACCCTCCGTAGGGATGAAGGCTAGTGCATTATGGAACTTTAGTGAATTAAATTTTTGAGAGCATTAGGTTTTCTTATGTATGATCAAGTGCAAGGTTTAAACAATGAAGGGCAATGATGATATCCATCGAAGGCTTACTCGAGGATGAGCAAGGTTTAACCATGGGGGAGATGTTGACGGTGAAATTCCGTCAACCTGGCCATGGGTTTAACTTCGGTGTTGGTGTAACTTTTATACCTTATCCATTGGTACTAACCCCCTTGGTATAACAAGTTAATTCGTGCATGTCAGTTTTGGAGTTTACTGTTTATGTAGGGTTTTAGCAATGAAAGCAAGACTTTTGGGATAAGTTCATCAAGCACCTTGTGACAAGACCTTGAAGCCCCGTACAAGTCATGCAATGAAGCAAAACTTGACTCCAAGAAGCCCAGGGACCAAACCCGAGAAGATGACAAACTTCGAGGACCTACCCGGAAAAGTGTCGAATCTTGCGGGACAAGGAGCTACGTCCAACTCGGAGAGAAACTGACAACAAGGGCCCACATGCAGAAGGGGAAGGATCTCGATGACTCGGGAACCGGCACCACGCGAAGGAGGCAGGCAACTGGGCCGAGATGGGCCCCGAACGGTCGGCCCACGCCGGTCGGCCCAGGCCGACCGGCCGGGCCCATTCAGGGGCCCAGTCACCTCCCACTTTGACCTAGTCGCCATTCGGGCTATTTATAGCCCCGGGGCCAAGAGCCACACATCAATCCATTCATCATCGACCGGCGAGGAGCAGAGAAGGGAGGGACACCATCTCGGAGAGGAGAGGGTTGAGCTAGTTGACTAGGGTCTCCCTAGCTGACGTGGGAACCTTGCAAGGAAGACCACGTGGGAGTTCTCAGAGCTAGAAGCAAGATCAAGGTAGGATCTCGGTGGTGATCTTTTTCATGTATCATGTACTAGTTGATGTATCAAGTTGAATCTGATTTTTGGCGATCAAGTGTTTTTCTGAAGTCTTCGTTTTCGATTGGCTTTTCTTATCTTAGATGTATTCTCAAGATAGATCACATAGGATGTTCTTGTAGCCGTGGTGGCTAGAGGTGCATGTATGACCTTCCAAAAGATCTCGACTTTTCCTCGGACTCACCCTAGACTAACCCGCATGAATAGGGGTGCGTTGTGACAGAACTGTGGCTCCAAAAGGCAGGTATTTTTGGAGTCGGATGGGAAACCATGGTTTAAAGAGGCTTTTAATGAGATTGAACTTTCTACTTCTTCTTTTGCTCGGAACTTCAACAAAAGGCTTGATTAGATCTCTCTAGATCAGTTTATCTATCCCCCTCTATCTCTCACTACCTCCGGTCTTTAGTAGATTAGATTCATTTTGATGTTCTATAAGATTAGATGCATAGGTTTCACCTTTCGAAGATCAATATTTCTTGGCTTTACTAGATCAACTCTTGCATCACGCATTGTTCTAGGGATTCAATACCTTGGGTTCACCACTCGAGGGAAGAAGGGTCCCTTGGCTACGACGGGAGACTTGTCCGCTTGCAAGTCTACTTGAAGTTTAATACGATTATACACTGTCAACAGGATGCGTCATCAAGCTAGAGTGAAGAAGAAGAAGAGGGTGACAAGAAGAAGAAAAAGAAGAAGGACTTCGGCAAGTACTTGAATGGCCTCTGCTGTTCTGCAAGCAAGACTTCGAGGAACAACAACAAGAAGGATGGTCTTTGCGGCATGGCACGCAGCTCCGACAGCAAGAGAAGCTAGAAGAATGCCTCGGACTCATGCTCCGACTCGGAGGATGAGATATATGATGAGCTCTCTTCTTTGCGTAAGGAGAATGAGGAGTTGGTTGACTTGCTTGATAATCGCGATCACATGCTTAGAGAGGCTAAGAAGCTTAGGAAGGAGCTTAGAGCTTTGTTTGAAGATGCTAGGACTAGAGTGGCTGAGCTAGAAACACAGGTTCTTGATGGAAAGCTTGAATTGATTCTCTTAAGGCTAGCCCTGTGGTTTTTGATAAGGTTGATTGTGTTGATTACTCTGTTTTCCTAGCTGATTTGACTACTCTTAGGGAAAAGCACGCCTCCAAGTGTTAGGAACTAGATGTGCTTAGGGTTGAGTTGGCTGAGCTACAATCTAGACCCACTTTGCTTGGTGCATGTACTTCTTGCCCTGGTTTGCATGAAAAAATTGTTGAGCTTCGTTCTCACATTGTTTCGCTTTAGGTTGATTTAAAAGTGCTTATTCCTACTTCTTGTTCTACCTGTGAGTTGCATGCTATGAAGAATTTGGAACTTGCACAATGTGTTAATCATTTGCAGGATGAGAACTGTAAGTTGCGTGAAGTGCTGAGTTGGTTGTCTAGTCAGGAACCTTAGCTAGGTGTGTTGATTGCTAGATATAAGTGCTTTGATGGTTGGGCTTTGGGATCTGATAAGTTTGGTGAGAGCGGTGGTGAGAGAGAAGGGAAATTTGGGAATGTTCCAGTTCCACCACAACCCACACCCAAAGACAAGTTTGCATCCAAGCCAAACCAACCGAGAGAGAAAAACCGAGTGAGAAGGCAAGTTAAAAGCCTAGTGAGAAACCAAGTGGGAAGCCTAGTGAGAGGTCATGTGAAGAGCCTCACCCCAAGCCTAAGCCAAGACCAATCCGTTTTCATTGTGAGTTTTGTGGAGAGGATGGTGACAAGAGAGAGTTTTGCTATAAGAGAAAGAGAGAGACGAGAATGGCTAAGGAGTGGGCGAACAAGGACAGGTACCACCCTTCTCATGGTGTGCGTGAGCCTCGTATGCCACTGCCTAAGGGAAAGGGCTTTGTGTGTAAGGTTCCGGCATGGGGAAATGAGAGATTCCGTAGCCGAGGTGGTGGTTTGGAGAGGGCAGTCAGACTGGCCAGGCATGGAGGTTAGACCGGCCCTGTCTAGGGAAGGGCGGTCAGACCCGCCTGGCTAGGTGGTCAGACCGGCCCTCCCCAGATTTCTAGGCAGTTCGGTTTCCTAGGTCGTGATGCTGTTGGTTTCAGTTCCCTTGGTCATGGTGCAGATGGTAGACACTTTGAGTCTGGTGGTGTTGAGTTTGCTAGACGTTTTCCACCTCGTGATCAATACGAGTTTGGGAGAGGTCGCAGCTTTGAGTCTCGGAGGGGCTACAGACCACGCTTTCCTTTTCGTGGTACTCGTAATCCTCCAGTGAGATGGGAGTGGTTTTCCCATGGTGGTTCCAAGTTTGATAGGCGCGGTAGGATTGATGTTGCTAACCCTACTTTTGAGGAAATGGCCCGGCACTGGTTTGACACCTTTGGTACTAACCCCAGTGTTGAGTCGTTTGCTGGCTCTCGATCTTGGTTTTGAGTTGCAGGTGGGAGGCTCGGAGAACATTTGGTTGATATCGGGGGTGGTTCTCCGGCCTCATACCCCGGTGGTGACATGGAGGTACATCACTTTCGGGGATGGTGGACAAGGATGAGTGACTTCTAAAAAATGATAAAGGTAAGTGAATTTGCGACCTTCAAGTGTGTGGCCTTGGTCAAGCCACTTGGTTCTTTTTGCTCTTTGCCCTATCTCATGTGTGTAAAGTGAGCTTTGTATGCTCTTTGACCTTAATGCATGACCTTCTTGCTCTATCATGTGTACTAAGGGTGAGCTTTGTATGCTCTTTGGCCCTAGTGTATATGTTTAGGGGGAGCTTGTGGGTTTGTGCTTCCTCGCTCTTTTGACCGGTGGTGTCGAGCCCTTTTTGCCTCCCCTCGAAGAGCCGGTCGTTTGTGAGCTTTTTGTGTGGGAGCTCCTTTGTAGCATATGTATAGCTTTTCTTTGTGCATTTCTTGCATTTGGCATGGCATATGTAACATGATGTATAGGCATCCTTGTATCTTAGATTGCATGCATTTTGTATCATATGCATTGGCTAGGAAAAGCTTCTCCTATATATATTGTTCACCACAATGTGCTATATATGATCTTGTGAGCTAGTATTGGCATGCATTGGTTGATGGCTATGTTTTTGAAAAATGTCACATTCATGCTCTCTTCTAAGTAAATGCCTTTATATGATCTTGACATGTTTCAGTGGCTTGGCTATGCTTAATTTGTGGTTGGACACCTTATTTTGATCATATGGGGCCGAAGGCTCATTTGCCATCATGAATGTTTAGCCCCCGTGCTTTATCTTGTGGAGGGGCATAAGTTCCTTTTTGTCACAAAGACATTTCATGTACCAAATATGAATCTGAAAATGAAATGTAAATTGCTTAGAAAATGTGCCCCCATGTCACATGTGCTAAATTTAATTTGCTTTGGGTGCTAAACCATTGCAAGATGCCTACCAATGACAAGTCTCGTATATAGAAGTAGGCACATGGCTTGGTGGCTTTGACATGCATGAGGTGCTTGTAGGTGTTTGTGATGGTCTTATGATTAGAATGGTCATCCTAGCATGAAGTTTGTGTGGCTTTACCATTTTGACATGTTTTGCTCATGTTTAGGACTTTGCTCATGAGAGGGTAAATTTTTGCAAAATTGCTCAATTCCATCTTAGCTTCATCCAATGGTTGTGAAACTTGGTGATCATGTAGTTGATGTCATTACGAAGCTATAGAGTATCTAACATGCTTATTTGGACATGTGTAGCATCTTGTGATGAATTTTGTATGTTTGAGAAGCTCTATGTCGAAACTTTTCACATTTTGCCTTGATTCATGCATTGTCAACATGAGGGAGAAGTTTGTGCATGATTTGGGCACTTGGGAACTAATGAAAGGTGTCCAAAGTGGTTCGGCAGTTTTCGGGGAAATTTTTTGCAGGGCAGTCACATGGGGCAGTCTAACCTCCCCGGGGGCGGTCACATGACCAGGGGCGGTTTAACCAGCCTGTGCAGGTGGTTTAACTGCCCTGTGCTGTGTGAGCTTGGTTTGCTCTTTGTCATGCATTTCCAAGAGACCTTCTTGCATGGATTGGTTCAGTGGGAGCTTGCATATGTGCAGGGGGAGCTCTTGTGTGAGTTTTTGGCTCGTGGCCTTGTGTGCCTTTGGTGCTATTTGCTCTTTGCTTGAGTGTTGACGGTGAAATTCCGTCAACCTAGCCATGAGTTTACCTTCGGTGTTGGCATGAGTTTTATACCTTATCCATTGGTACTAACCCCCGTGGTATAACAAGTTCACGTGTGCATGTCGGTTTTGGAGTTTAATGTTTATGCAGGGATTTAGTGTTGAATGCAAGACTTTCGGGATAAGTTCATCAAGCACCTCATGACAAGATCTTGAAGCCCTGAACAAGTCATGCAATGAAGCAAAATTAACTCCAAGAAGCCGGGAACTTGATCCGAGAAGACGACGGAGACCCGGGGACCCGACCGAAAAGTGCCGAATCTTGCAAGACAAGGAGTTGAGTCCAATTCGGAGAGAAACCGACGACATGGACCTACATGCGAAGGGGGAAACATCCGGGAAGCAAGGGAACCGACCTCGGGCAAAGGAGCCCGTGGGCTGGGCCTAAATGGGCCCAGGCCGGCCGGCCCAGTCCGGTCGGCCCAGGCCCATTTAGGGCCCATATTTGTCCTCCTTTGCCCTAGTCGCCAATCGGGCTATTTATAGTCCCCTGACCGAGAGCCACGGAGAGAAGAAGTCGTATTCCGCCGCTGAGGAGCAGAGAAGCTTGAGGGACACCAACTTGAAGATGAGGGTCGTGCTAGTTGTCTAGGGTTTCCCTGGCCGACGTGGGAACCTTGCATGGAAGACCACGTCGGAGCTCCGGAGCGAGGATCAAGATCGAGGGAGGGCCCCGGTGGTGATCTTGTTCATGTAATCATTCATGGTGAAGTTTGTAAGTGAATCCGATTTCTAGCGATTAAGTGCCTTCTCGATGATTTTGTTTTCTTCTTGGTTTTGCTTCTTCTACGATCTAGTTTGCGGCTAGATTACTTAGGGTGCTCTTGTAGCCGCGGTGGCTAGAGGTGCATACCGGACCGGCCAAGTGATTTCAACTTGTTCTATCGAACTCGCCCTAAGCTCCCCGCATGAATAGGGATACGTTGTGACAGAACGGGGGTCTCGAAAGGCGGATGTTTTCGGAGTCGGATGGGAAGGCCATGATTTAAAGATGCTTTTAATGAGATTCGCTTTGCTATCTTCATCTATCTTGTTTGGAGCTACAACATAAGCATGATCTAGATTCTCTAGATTGGTTATCTCTTGCTTTCTCTTGCTACCTCTTTAGTAGATTAGATTAGATTCGTTTTCTTTATGAGTTAGTAGATTAGATGCAACTTATCTTCATTAGATAGCTTTACCTTGCTTTACTAGATTGAATCCTTGCGTTGCACATTGTTCCACGGATTCGGTACCTTGGGTTCACCACTCGAGGGAAGAAGGGTCCCTTGACTACGACGGGAGACTTGTCCGCTTGCAAGTCACAAACGAACTTTGATACAACTATTAACCGTCAACAAGCCCCTTTTTCTGGCGCCGTTGCCGGGGAACAAGCAATCAAGATCCGATCTAGTATCGCTTATCTTTCATCCTTTCTTTTGATTTTCTTTTGCATCTCTTATGTTTGATCATCCCTAAAAAGAAAAAAAAAGAGTCAATCTAATCTAGTTTTGATTAACCCTAGTTCTTATGTTTAGATTTTTGTTTTATCACTAACCCTAACCGGAGATGGTTGGCTACCTCTCCAAGAAACCCAAACTTTTTTTGTGGATGATCCAGGAAAACTTTACAGGCAAAGGTGACGTGCAACACAAGCTCGAAGGACCATCAAAATCTCCAAGGGAATCACCCCCTCCAAGTCAAGACGCCGGAAGGCCGTTCAAGATCAACGAGGATGGAGAAGATGGAGACGGAGAAAGAAGCTCAACACCTAAAGGCTACCAAGGCAAGATCCACATGCGGGGTGTTCATCGTGATGAAGATGTTAGAGACGCAAGTGGGACAACTTGCCGGACAACCGATTGGTGACAAAGAAGAATATCCGAGACAACTCCAAGGTCCCAAGACGGCGAAAGGCTACTCAAACTCATTCGGGAGAGATGAAGGATCACACTAGAGACCATGAAGATCACGACCGAAGGACCGGAGTTTGAGATGCCGAGCCACAAGGAAGATGTTGCATCCGTCAAGACCAAAGGACAAAGCCAGCCTGTGAAGACCAAAAAAAAATTGACTAAGCAAAGTGGGTACCCAAGATTGCAACGCCCACAAAGAGCGTTGATCCGGAGTAATCAAGTGAAGAAGTCTAGCCATGGACTATAAACGAAGCGCTAGGCGGGAGGCAACCCGTTTCGTCAAGTCAAGAATAAGCTACCGGGAGGACAACCCGATTCCAGGTTTTTCAAGTCTTTTTAAATTTAATTCAGTTCTGAATTTTACTACGCAAAACCTTAGACTTAGAATGGTTGAATAATATTAGAGACATAATTCTTGGTTGAATATTTTGCTTGATCATAAACCCTTTACATGAACCATCCTATGTGATTGTTTGCTTCTTTTTCGAGAAACCACAACCAAAACCAAAAAAATTTCAGAACCTAAATCAATCTTTCACCCTCATTATGGTGCTGAGGTTGACTTGTTTTTCATGCTAAAAACACTCGAGTAAAGCCACGACTTGTATCTAGATGTTATTTAAATTTCAGCATGTGGTAGGACTCGCGTGAACCTAGAAACTTGACTTTTGGTTGGTTTAAAAATTCATATCCTTGGTTTCTCTAAGATTAGAATTTTTCTAAGCCTCACTTAATTTTATTTCATTCAAAATCTCTCTCATCTAATCGAAATTAGGACCTAAACCTATGCCCCCATGATCAAGCCGGGAAAAGCTTGCTCTCAACCAATGAAGGCAAACTATACCGGTGAGACCGAAATCGACGTAATAAAAAAATATTTTCGACTTGCATTTGTTTTTAATGGTTTAAAAACTTCTCTAAAATTATGTTCGAGCTCTTGCATGGCTCTGAAAAATATTTTTAAATTTCGAAATTAGAGGAGTGCTTAGCCTTAAACACACTTAAAGGGAGGCAATCTAGTTAACCTAACCATGCATGCACCATGATACATCACGGGATGCCCCTCCAACATATTTAAACCACATGCAAAGTACAAGCATGGGGGGCAGCCAAGGCTTTGTTTTGTAGGAATATCATGGATGCATGTGAGGCAAGGGAGTATGGAAGTTAATCAAGCGAAAACATCAAGTGGAAGGAGCAATAATGCAAGCGAAGGAGTGGAAGGAACGTTTGGAAGGTGTACGCGATCACGAAGCAACATGCATGCACTAGAGAAGAACCGAGCCAAGAGGAGGAGAGAGGTATCTTTCATCCAACTCTTTGTTCGTGTGCTCTAGTTTGTAGGCCGGAACCACCTTAGACTTAGCCATCCTCCGCGTTTGTTTCGTGCAACAAATCACATCCTTAATCCACTCAAAGTCCAGACTCCAAAATAATATTTGTGTACCTTGTTACCGGGTGAAAACCCCGGATATATATTTGTGAGGGAGAGTGCTGCAATCATGGAAGAAAACTACAAGCCTTTTCACCGAAGAAGAAGGGATCATCGTCGTCTAAGCCATCATCGACAACCTCTTCGAGGAGGCACTCGGTTTCCGAGTTTCCTCGGAGTATGGAGGAGGACACGGCACCGCCGAGGAGGAACCGCACTCTTCTCCTTGGTGGCATGAGGGCCACACAAAACTCGTTTATTAGGTTTACCAAACTTCAATAACATATGGAGGAGCCACCCGTCCAACCTCACCACTTGACACGATCATCCGCTCCACCTCCATATGCTCCGCGGTATTCCGAGGGGTATGTCATCATGACGGAGGAGGAGAAGAAGCTCGCTCGCCTTGGGTAGAGGCTTGTAGCGAACATCGACATCGACGACCAAGCTCTCCACATATTGGGTTTCACACGGGACACCGGTGCAATTCTCTAACGGAGTGTCGGCAAACACCCACAAGGAATTCGCCTAGGAAATTTTCGTGACCATGGCGCATACCCTTGATGAAGGAGTGCTGAGTCTCTCATTCCGTTGGAGGGAGCCCACAAGTGGAGAAGAAGGAAGACACCGTCGGAAGGGTAACCTTGATCAACGATGCTATTTCTAGCACTTTGATGGGGTAATCTCCTTTCATCCATGGGTTGCAATCGATCTTGAGATGTGATCATACTTTGTTGAATTATCTATCTATCATCTTGTGCTGAAAATACTTTAATGCTTAAGGCTAGCAACCATGCCGTAGAGGGAGTAAGGTCTCAATGCTTCCTTGGATCCATTCAACACAATCCCCGATAGATTAGATTGGTTTTCATGATTCGAAATGATTGCATGTTCTAGTATCGTAGACCCATGGGCGAGTGTCTCCTATTTTCAAAAGGGAGCTCGGAACAAGTATGTGCATGAAGGCACATGGGAAGGTTTTTGGAGTATGATCACGGGAAGAGACCATCAACGAAGAAATACTATCCGGAACCCCATCATCCAAGTGTGTCACTTTTGTGCAAGTGGATTTTTGGGGAGAATAAGAGAGACATAGATAACCAACACGGAGTTGAATTAGATTTACTCGCAGCCAATCAACCCTACTCACCTATGATCAACCGGTGGTGTTGTGAGCAACATCGGATTCAGGAGATCGGGTTGTTACCTCTCCATGTTGACTATCTCTTTAAAACCGGGTATTACAAGGAACCCGAATCATCTCCTACCCGGGACTTCCCTAGGAATATATGAAGAAAGGAAAATATAAGAGTGAAGATGAGAGAGGAGGCTTCCGAGTGGCCTAGGTGAATTTGCCCCTTCCGGATTGAAGATTGAGACTTTTCTTGAGGGGAAGAAGATCGGTTAGAGGAAGGACTTCTTGTGCAGGCGAAGAAAAAAATAATAAAAGAAAAGAATTATAGGAGAAGGATCTTCTATGGCCCAAGAAGGAGGTGCACAACAAAATTATGTTCCACCATTCGGAGAAATTCCGGCATCGCCAAATTACTACGGTGGTGTACCAATGCAAGCATGGGGGAGTGGTGCAGCCATACCCCCACCATTTTTTGCGGTGCCCAACGTAGCCTTTGCGGAGCCATATGCACACCTTCCTCAACCACAACAAAATGTGGCCACCATTAGAGGATACGCTGCAAGGATCATGCAAATTATTGCAGCCATCCAAACCAATGCAAACCAAATGGGTGAAGGAAATGCAAACGTCGCTTATGTGCTTGGACACCTTCACCTAGAACCGTCAGACAGTTCATAGGAGGAGTGGTGCATTCCTATTACAAGTAAGGGTACAACAACCAAGGCTATCAACATCAACCACCGGCGGAAGATTAGAGAGAGGAGAAGCTTTAGTTATCTTTCCTTTACCCCCTTTTCTTTAATTTTCAGCTTGTTTGCGCCTATGTTTGCGTAGTATTTTCAGCTTTGCTTTAATTTTCAGTTTTTAGTTTAATTTTCAGTGTGTATCTTAGTGTTTATTTTCATCATGAATAATGTCGCCACCAAGTTTTTACCTTTGGTAAAGTTACAAAGTTTGTGCCATGATGATATATGATTATAATTGCCGCTTTGTTTATCTTTGTAATTGATTTATGCATGTTTAACCTAGTGCTCTCTTAAAAATACAAATCTGAAATTATCTAAATGCTAGCTCAATCTTCAGCGGAGGTTATGATTAAAATAAAGACCCATAGTGTTTTATGTGCTCTCAAGTTATGAATAGATTAAAGATGTCTTTTATGCTCAAAAATATTGCTAACCTTGTCACAAATATCACTTGTGTGTTGCTCAACCTATCCAAAGCCTTATATATATTTGAGTGCATAAACCTTAGTGTACAAGATTTATTTTTGAGTGAGTTATTGCAGGCCATGATTTCTCTGGCCCGAGACTAAGAAGCTGGTCATTCCGTTTTTGCGTATCTATCTTTTTGCTAGCCTTTTATCCGTGCATTGTGTATCCCCGCATCGGAGATTTCACAAACTTCGCCGGATATCGACCCTTAAACCAAATATCATTTTTTTTGTGATTACCTCCTTGACCACAACCTATCGTTGAGAATGGATCATCAATTCAAGGAAGATCGCAAGACGGTGCCAACGTTGAAGATTTCAAGTATCTCTCCAAGGAAAATTATTTTCGGTACCTACCTTATTTTTCGCCTCTTTGCTCGAGGACGAGCAACGTCTAAGCATGGGGGAGGAGGTAGGTACGGTGCAGTTTTAGAGTTAAAAGGGGAATATTTTAAAAAAATGATGATGATGAAAGAAAAAAAATCCAGTGATATTCATGACTATAAAAAATCAAAACTTCGTTGTGAAAGTCATGGACTGAATATATGACAAGAAAAAATGAATGAATGAAAGAAAGAAAAGAATGAGAAATATGAGAAAGAAAAAATATGTGCGTAAAGTAAACTCCCCGGTCCTCTAAGAGTGCATTCAAGGCTTCAAGTTAAAAAGATCCATTCTCATTTTCCAACCATGTGCAATCCGATAACGAGGACTTCCTTTGTGCCTCGGGATCACTCTTTGCCATTTGCACATGTCCACTCATCTAAAAGTGTGTGTATTTTTCTCTTTCCCCTCCTTGATTTAACATTATTTTCCAATGACCTTTTTGACGAGTCTCGGAAGCTTGTCTTGTTTTGACAACACCTCATTTATAAAATCTTGTTAGGACTAAACTTTCCCAAAGCTCCATATAAAGCCTACCACATATATATGAGAGGGAAAGGAGTAGAATATATAGGCTTGAGAGACAAGTGAGATGAGAGTTTATGAGCAATACATGAGATGATTTAAATTTGTGAATTTGGTTTAGCTTTTCTTTATCTCGTTCTTCGTTTCAAAAATTCTGAGATCTATTTAAAACTTTGTGAGCATGTCAATACTTGTGGGATAAGCTTAATAAGAATCTACCCTCCGTAGAGGTGAAGGCTAGTACATTATGGAACTTTAACGAATTAAA
Organism: Cenchrus americanus; assembly: GCA_947561735.1. Lineage (NCBI taxonomy): Eukaryota > Viridiplantae > Streptophyta > Magnoliopsida > Poales > Poaceae > Cenchrus > Cenchrus americanus. Next base: position 132,336,410 of record OX387239.1, read on the forward strand.
CTTTTGAGAGCATTATGTTTTTTTTTTCATGTATGATCAAGTGCAAGGTTTAAACATTGTTTGGCAACGATGATATCCATCGAAGGCTTACTCGAGGACGAGCAAGGTTTAAGCATGGGGGAGATGTTGACGGTGAAATTCCGTCAACCTAGCCATGAGTTTACCTTCGGTGTTGGCATGAGTTTTATACCTTATCCATTGGTACTAACCCCCGTGGTATAACAAGTTCACGTGTGCATGTCGGTTTTGGAGTTTAATGTTTAATGCAGGGATTTAGTGTTGAATGCAAGACTTTCGGGATAAGTTCATCAAGCACCTCATGACAAGATCTTGAAGCCCTGAACAAGTCATGCAATGAAGCAAAATTAACTCCAAGAAGCCGGGGACTTGATCCGAGAAGACGACAGACTCCAGGGACCTGACCAGAAAAGTGCTGAATCTTGCAAGACAAGGAGTTGAGTCCAATTCGGAGAGAAACCGACGACATGGACCTACATGCAGAAGGGGGAAACATCCAGGAAGCAAGGGAACCGACCTCGGGCAAAGGAGCCCGTGGGCTGGGCCTAAATGGGCCCAGGCCGGCCGGCCCAGTCCGGTCGGCCCAGGCCCATTTAGGGCCCATATTTGTCCTCCTTTGCCCTAGTCGCCAATCGGGCTATTTATAGTCCCCTGACCGAGAGCCACGGAGAGAAGAAGTCGTATTCCGCCGCCGAGGAGCAGAGAAGCTTGAGGGACACCAACTTGAAGATGAGGGTCGTGCTAGTTGTCTAGGGTTTCCCCCGGCCGACGTGGGAACCTTGCATGGAAGACCACGTCGGAGCTCGGAGCGAGGATCAAGATCGAGGGAGGGCCCGGTGGTGATCTTGTTCATGTAATCATTCATGGTGAAGTTTGTAAGTGAATCCGATTTCTAGCGATTAAGTGCCTTCTCGATGATTTTGTTTTCTTCTTGGTTTTGCTTCTTCTACGATCTAGTTTGCGGCTAGATTACTTAGGGTGCTCTTGTAGCCGCGGTGGCTAGAGGTGCATACGGACCGGCCAAGTGATTTCAACTTGTTCTATCGAACTCGCCCTAAGCTCCCCGCATGAATAGGGATACGTTGTGACAGAACGGGGGTCTCGAAAGGCGGATGTTTTCGGAGTCGGATGGGAAGGCCACGATTTAAAGATGCTTTTAATGAGATTCGCTTTGCTATCTTCATCTATCTTGTTTGGAGCTACAACATAAGCATGATCTAGATTCTCTAGATTGGTTATCTCTTGCTTTCTCTTGCTACCTCTTTAGTAGATTAGATTAGATTCGTTTTCTTTATGAGTTAGTAGATTAGATGCAACTTATCTTCATTAGATAGCTTTACCTTGCTTTACTAGATTGAATCCTTGCGTTGCACATTGTTCCACGGATTCGATACCTTGGGTTCACCACTCGAGGGAAGAAGGGTCCCTTGACTACGACGGGAGACTTGTCCGCTTGCAAGTCACAAACGAACTTTGATACAACTATTAACCGTCAACATTGAGCATGTTTTGTCTAGGATGTGTCGAGCCGTTGCCCTTGCCTAAGGGGTCCGAGACTTGTTCTTCTTCAAGTGATCTTACTCTTTGCCTTTCTTTGGCTTTCGATCACTTATTGGAGTTTCTTTTAGAAGTTTCTTTTCTTTTGTTTTTCTCTTTGGTAACCAAATCATGTGTGTTGTCAATGCACTCATCAAGGAGGAGATTGAGGACTATGTGTGGTTCCAGGATCGGTGGATGGTCGCTTCCTGGTGTGATGAGTGATTGACAACGTTGTGTGGACTCACTCTTGGCTAAGTATTATAGGTGCAGGTTGTGCGTTGACTGGCATTGGTGCAGGTGAAGAACAAGCGCGAAAGCTCGTCGCTGGTGAGGCCTCCAGGTGTGGAGAAGACAAGTAGGCTTGGTTCGAGGGACCTAGTGGCCGGTGGGGTCAAGTGCAGGCCACATGGTGACAAGAACAGTGGGACGAAGTCGTGGACGGTTTCTTGGTTGAGCCTCAAAACCAAGGTCAAGCCGGGACTACGTGGGAGCGGAGTCATGAGTGGCAATTAGCGGAGGCTACACCAAGTTCGCAGGGTTCGCAGTGGTTCACCAGAAAACCACTGGGTTACTCGGTTGAGCCACAAAACCGAGGCCGAAGACTCAACAAGGTGATGCGGCCACCGAGGCCGGTTCAACTGCCCTGGAGGGGCGGTCAAACTGCCTGGGCCGGTCTAACCACCCAAGAGGGGCGGCCAGACCGCCTGGCCGGTCTAATCGCCCAGGGGGGCGGTCTGACCGCCCTGGTCGCTGCCGCCGAGAAGCTTTGAAGCGGAGGACACGCGTCGGGATCGCAAGGCTTGCGTTGAGGCTAAGCAGGTTGCGGTCGCTGGGCATCTGTCCGATGGAGAAAATCTGAAGACTTCCAAATTCGTCCTTGAGGGGCTTGTATCCCTAGTCATTAAGTAAGGGTAGTCTAATCTTTTGGGTGCCTCCATATATACTCTTTGAGGGGATGGATGGCAGGTAACTCTTGGAACCCTAGTTCATTTGCTTTTCTATTTTCCCTTTCTATTTTCCTTAGGATTTTAGAGGACTAGCTTGAGAGCTTCATGGTGAGATCTTGAGAGAGGGTAGGATGATTGGGAGGCAAGCTAGACCTTGTATGAACCTTCATGGTATGTATGGATGATTCGGTGTGGTTCCTCAAGGCTTTTGTTGTCTCTCCCGTTTTCCCTTATTGGTGATTTTCGGAGCCTTTTCTTGGGTTTTTCGTGGCTGAGTTTTGGAGGCGTTTCTTTGCGGTGTGACGCCCCAGGTTTTTGATTAACCCTAACCGTCGGTCAACCCGGCTGACAGTGGTCAAATCACGGTCAACCTGGGTCCTCACCCCGAAAAACTCACCAACCAACTCTATTGACCCCTTAGGCTAGTGGACATACTTGTGGGGCCAACCCATGGTCAAAGACTTAGTCAAACCCCACTGAGACCCTAGTGTCCATAGCTGTCTGTCGGAACTTTAGCCGCGTTCTCCAAAAATTCACTAAACACTTAAAAATCTACCTTTCGGAAAGTTGTCCACCTTGTTGAGGGACACAACATTCATGTAGATTGGCATTTCAAATTTGGAGTGGAAAGGCATGAAAAACTTGCTCCAAGGTCAGCATCTCCTGTTCATGAACACATGCTGGCATTCAAAGTTGGCAACTCTTGCTTGCAAATTTCTGTTGAGAAAAACCCTATATAGCCTTTTTGAAATGATAGAGGGTAGCTAGATCTACAACTTTAGTATTCAAAGCTTGGACAACTTTTATTCAAATTTTGGGAGTAATTTAATTTCAAAGTAAGACTCAGTTAAACATTTCAAGTCCGGGCGCTTGCATGCCGTGACGTCGCGCGCCCATGCGCTGCACGTCGCCGGCCACGGGACGCCGGCCCTCGGCGTCCACGCCACGTGACTCCCCGGGCGCGCGCGCCGGCCGAGGCGTGCGCTCCCCCACGCACCCGCGCCCCTAGGCTTACGGGAGTCCGCCGGGGCCGCGCGCGGTTGTGTCCGCGCCGCACGGCCGGGCGCGCGCCACGGACCGCCGATTCGACGGCGGCGTCCCCGCCGTACGCACGCCGGCCGAGGAGGCCGGACTACGGCCGCATCTCTGGCGTCAGGGCAACGTCACCGGGGACTCTTCGCCTATAAAAACCGGGCCAACCACACCATCCCCGCCGTCTCCCCACTGTCCGCCGCCGGCCACCATTAGAGCCGCCGCCGAAACCTTTGCTCCGCTCATCCCCGGCGCCGAGCGAGCTGCTCAGCACCTCCCCTAGCAATCACTTGACACCCCCGGCTCGTGCATTGTCCACCCCGAGCCGCACCCTCACCGGAGTCCGCGCCGCCGCGATAACCGCCGCCGGCCGCCGTCGATTCCCCACGCCGGCAGCCCCTCCGCCCCAACCTCGGCCACTAGTCGCTCCTAGGTGAGAATGTGCTCGACTCCACGCCGTTCCCCGGTCAGGAGCGCCGCCGGAGCCGCCGGAATCCCGGCGAGCCTGCCGCCTCCCATGGCCAAGGGCTCAATTGCAAGCCTCGACCTTCTTGCAGGGTGTTTTGTGCAGATTAGGGGTCTATATGTAAGTCTGGGACTATTTCTAGGGACCCGGTTGAAAGATGGATCTTCAATAGGAAACACCTTTTGCAGAAACTTGTAAAATGCGTAGAAAATCGTAGAAAATTCAGACAATTGCAAAACCAATTTTTCTGGATTCGTGGTGAAAAATACTACTACTTTTGTTATACTCAAATGGTCTGATTCTCGATATTTTTAGCACGAAAAATATGAATGTGAAAAATTCTCTGCATCCAAATTTTGGATATGTTATGCATCATGTCATGACTAGCTCCTGTGCCAAAAATTGAAGAAAATTATGAAGTAAATCTTTTTATATAAATTATTTTACATTTATGCAGAACCTGCTTAGATGATTTTTGTAGATAAAAATATTTATGTTTCTGTGCCCAACTTGTGCATGCTGTCTTGTTATGCCAAAACACACCCCTGGTGATTTAATCATGATTTTTAGTTTAACAGAAATATTTATTATTAATTTGGGCATGATTTCCTTTGTAAATTAATAAAGCACGATCCGTAGAACTTCTAGGTGTGCTTGCTGATTCTTTAGGCTTGTTTAGGACCAGAGAACTTGTATGAGAAAGATTGGAGCACTTTGATGCTTATTTATTTTTGTATGCATTTAATTTGATTGCTAGCTAGTCTTTTGTTATTGTCCAAAGTATTTTATTTTTTAGCTTCCATGCTTTGCATGTGAGTCCAGTGGTTCAGTATGGGTGTTATGATGCTTAAGAAACCGTTCTGTAAATTTTTAGTGATTTATTGTTTAATCAAAAGTGTCGGTGCGGAATGTGGTCCCGACACTAACCAGTAATAAGCGCCGAGGTCTATCCCTCAATGGTCGATGCTAAGCAATAGAAGACAGAGTTTATCTTGGTTTCGGCCGGGGGGGGGGGCGTACGTCCAGCAGTGGTGTGCTCAAGGCACTATATTGCTCAGCACCGGGGGTGCCGGTAGTGGGGCTGCTACAAGCAAGGCGGGAGAGGAAGCGTGGCTTCCAAGTCCCTGGCGTAGTGGCTGAAGATGTTGTGGGGAATTGGAGAGCAAGTGCGTGGCGTAGCCTGTCTCGTGTTGTGTTGTGTCGTGTCTGTGTTCCGTCCTCTGTCCCCGTCCCCTGCGGCAGGGGGGTTCGTCCTCCTTTTATAGACCAAGGAGAGAGCGAATCACATGCGTGCCGCGCTATTAGCTATGTGAGGGAGTGTGATGTGCTATGAGGTAGAGTAGGCGGCCGCCCGGACGATCCTTGCAGCGACCCAGCCATCATGGTGTATCTTGTACCCGAACAGTGGCGGCCTCGAGGGTAGAAGGGCAGCGGATGGCTGTGATATCTTCGGACGGGCTCGAGGGAGTTGCTGATGTCGGTCCGCACGAGGCACAGTGGCGGGTAAGGCGGCATCTCATTCCCACACGATCCACAGTGCTAGAGTTGTTGCCACAGCGCCCGGCGTGTGGTTCGTACGTGCGGGGGCGGCAGCCATGCCGTTAACAGTGGCAGGGATGGCGTACCACCGGCCTAGCGCCTCCACCTAACCCTGCAAGATCACAAGAAAGCAAGTCGGGGGTGCGGCCGGCCCCCCTTCGAGGGCTCGGCGCGTTAGCCGTACCAGAGCAGGCGGCGCGGCATCACGGGACTAGCACCGGCCACGCCGCACAGTTCCTCCCACAGTGGCGGGGATGGGCTCCCTCCCGGGGAGTTGGTGCGGCGGCACCGGGCGCGAGCCCCGGACGCGTGATGGCGCCGCCCCTCCGCCGTCGGGGCATTAAATGCCCGCGTACGGGGAGCGGGCGCGCGCGTGCGGAGTGCCCTCGAGCGAGGCGGACCCCGTTCGAGGGCGGAGCAGACCCTCGAGCGAGGCGGAGCCTGTTCGAGGTAAGCGCACCTCCTCGAGCGGGACGGAGTCCGCCCGAGGGAGGCGTGCACCCTCGAGCGAGGCGAAGCCTGCTCGAGGGGATCTTCGAGTGGGCCGCCTTGGTGGACCGTTGGGGCCTCCGCGTCGTGGGCCGTGCCCTGCATGGTTAGGTGAGGTGTATTTGGCTTTGGCTTTGTTGCGGGTTTTAAGTGGGGATTTCCCAGTTGTTTAAGGGGACCCCTAGGGTGTCCCCCGACAAGTAGCCCCCGAGCATCCGTGGGTTTGCCATTGAGGCTCCCGCGGATGCCGTAACCCTGCGATAGGACGTTCTTCCCCCTGGTCTCGCGAACGCTCTCCGTGGGGCCGCGTCAGCGGACCCGCGGGTCTAGCCCCCCGAAGCCCTGCAGGAGAGTGGGTGCTCCTGTAGGGGTTAACCGCGAGCGTTGGCCAGAGGGCATGGTACATGTTTCAACTGGCGTCGGCAATGTCTCAGCCGGCTTCGGTGACGCACGCGCTGCTGGCACTATCTCTGGCGGGTGCAATCCAGAAGGTGTAGCCGTGCGTCAAGCCCCCGAGCCTGGGCCCATTCGAGGCGATCGGGTAGAGCTTTACGACTTGTTTTTTAGTGCGCCCTTGCCGTCCCTCTGCGGGACGGAGGGTGAGGTTTCCACAACCCCCATCGAGCGGGTCGCGGATTGCGGATTCCTCGTTGAGCTGCTAGCGGGTGATTCGAGTGGACGCCCATGCCCCGTTCGATAAGGGTAGGCTGCGTGGTCCAGAGACACGTCCATTGAAGCGCGTGCGTGGGTTTGCTAGGTGGGGCTCGGTCCCGTTTGCTAGGGACCGAGGGCGCGGAAGCTCTCCCTCGGTGGGATCCCCCGGCTAGCTGCCCTCGCTGGCTCTCGAACACGACATATGGGGCACCCTCGAGCTGACGGGCTCGAGGAACGGCTCGAATGCGCGTGCCTTCGTCGTCCCTGACTCCGTGATCTGGGGCGCCTGTTCGAACCCGTCGAGGGTCAGGCTTCGAACCTCTAATCAATAGGGCCGTGCGGGGTGGCGCCTGGGCGGCCCCGTCTTCGCATGTGCGACCATCGAGGGGCCTGGGCGAGCCAGCCCTCGAGGCGCTGATCAGTAAAGATGGTGCCGGGCGGCGACTAAGCGCTCCCGGCCTGGCATCTGTGACCATCGAGGGGCCTGGGCGAGCCAGCCCCCGAGGCGCTGATCAGTAAATACAGCGTGGCATGGGTGCTTGCGGTGCTCGTTTTGTTTCGAACGGGCCCCGAAGTGACCTTCTCACGCCTGTACCCTTTCGAGGGTTGAAATTTTCCCGAGCCAGGAGCCCGTGCCGCTCGAGGGTTCTCCTTACCTTGTGAGGAATCGGGCCATTAAATGCTCCACAGCCGAGGCTGTAATATCGCGTCGCGGGCGTGCTTTTTTAGGTGTTGCAGCCGCGCGCGCGCGTAGTGGGCGGCGTGGGCAGGCGGACGTGACCTCCTGCCACGGTCCCTGCTATTCTTCGCCGTGATGATGGCCTGTTCGCGGTGGCATGGCCGCCGCGGTCGTGGTGGGGCCTTCCCGTCGGCGAGAGAGAAGATTCCCTGCAGTTAATGCGCGCGGGACGTCCGCTCCGGAGAGCACCCCCACGGCATATAAATCTGAGGGGAGGGAAAAGCGGCGGTTTTTTACCTTAGCACTTCGCCATTCTCGCCCCCTGCGCTCTCGCCTTCGTTTTTCTCTTGCCACCGCGGCCCCTCGCCATTAGAGCTCTTCTCCTTCTTCTTGTCCTCCGCTCCCGGATCCCTTGTCCTTTCTCATGGCGCCGCCTCCGCCCCTCACGATCCTCGACCCGTACGCCTGGGAGCGGTCGACGGTGACCCGGCTGGCCCTCGGCGAGCTGGTCTCCGCCGGCCAGTTGGCGGCGAACGAGGAGGGCCGGCCGGCGGAATGGATCGTGCCGCCGGCGGGGGACCACGCGCCCAACCCGCCGGAAGGCTACGTGGTGAGCTTCATCCGCTTCCATAAGCGCGGCTTCACCACGCCGGCGAGCCGCTTCATGCGGGCGCTCTGCCACCGCTACGGCGTGGAGTTACACAACTTCGCGCCGAACGCGATTTCGCAGGCGGCCACGTTCGTGGGCGTCTGCGAGGGGTATCTAGGGATCCCAGTCAATTGGGAGCTCTGGATACACCTCTTCCGCGCGGAGCTCTTCACGCAGCCGACGACGGAGCAGAGGACCCGCCGCGTGGTGCGCGCCGGCGGCATGTCGCTCGCCCTGCGGACGCAGTTCAAGGACGACTACATCCCCTGCACCATGACGACGAACAACGCCGGCTGGGCGCGGGGGTGGTTCTACCTGCGCAACGCCGAGCTCGGCCTCCCCCCCTACACCGGTCTGGTGTTCCGGGAGAAGCCCAACTCCTGGGGCTACGGGGTGTCCACGCCCCAGCATCGGAGGCGGCTGGGCTCGCTCCTGGCCGCCTTGAAGAACCTGGCGATGCGCGGGCTAACCGCGGCGAGCGTCCTCGTCTTCCTCCACCACCGTCAGATCGTGCCTCTGATGGAGAGGCCGCTCTGCATCTTCGAGATGACGGAGGTGGCGGACCCCGTCGCGCTGGCGAGGTCGCAGATGCTTCCGACTCCCCTCGAGCGGGCGTACGCGCTCACGCGGGCGCGGAACGCCGTCGACACCCGGATCTTTGCGCCGGGACCGGTCCCCGGTGGGACCTCGAGATGCTCCCCCACCGGCCCGCCGATGAGTACGGTTCTTGGCCCCGTTTTCGTTCTTGATGTTGCCCCTGGCCCCTGACGCGCCTTTGATGTTCTCGCCTGCGGCCTGGTGAGCTTCAGCGCCGCGAAGTCCGTTCCGCCCACCCCCGACTCCCGCGCGCGCGGTCGGGCGGCGCGGCGCAACGGGAGCGGGAGCGGGCGGCGCGCAAGAGGGAGCACGCGAGGCGGCACCGCGAGCGCCGCGAGTGGCGGAGCGAGGAGCACGGGCGCGCGCGAGCGCAGGGGCTCTCCTATCCGGGGACCGAGGAGTATTCGTCCTCGGAGGGGGACGAGGAGGAAGAAGGCCGGGGGGCGGGGCCCCTCGATAGGTGGGAGCACCGCACCCCGGTCGCCGGAGCCGGCTCCGGCGGCAAGGGCGGCATCGCCCGGGGCGGGCGCAACGGCGCCCGCCGCCCGGCAATCGACAACGGGGGCGGCGCGAGCCCCGGAGGTACGGGCGCGTGCCGCGGAGGCGCGCGCGGCAAGCGCACCCGCGCGCGGGGCGGGGCCGTGCGCGCGGCGGGAGGCTACGGGGAGGCGCGGCGACGGGCGCGTCGGCCGTGCCGGCCTCATCCGCCGAGGCCTCGAGGAAGAGGAAGCGCGCCTTCTCCTCTTCGAGGTAAGGGGCTTGCTCTTCTGCGGGGTCTGGTTTTTTGGCGACCAGGCATTCTGATTTTTTGCTTGTACTTGCGCAGGGTGGTGCCAACCGTGCCTCCCCTCACACCGGCCAAGGTGTTGAGGGCGGACGCGTCCGTTCCCACCCGGCGGCGCTCGTCGAGGGCGCCGCGGGCGGGGGCAAGCACGGCGGCGGCGGGCGAGAGCTCGCGAGGGCGCGGGCGAGGCCTCGAGGCCTCGGCCGGTGGATCGGCCTGCCGCGGCGCAGCCGGTGGTCGCCGAGGAGCGGCGGCGCGCGGTCGCGGCGGGCGTAGCCGCGGCGGCGGGCGTGGTGGAGGTGCGGCCGTGGTGGCGGCCGCGACGGAGGCGCGGTCCGCGGCGGCCGGCCGCGGCGACGGCGAGCGGGCGGCGGTGGGCGAGGAGGGCGGTCGGGCGCCGTGGTCGCGGAGGCGCGGCCGGAAGCGGTGGCCACGGCGCCGCGTCGGCGCCCGCGGCCTACGGAGGCGCAAGTGGAGGCGCCGGCGGAGGCGACGCCGGGGCCGACGCCTGCCAGCGGCTCCCGGGCGGTGGTGGTGGAGGTCCCGGACGACGACTCCCCGCCGCCCGGGTGGGATCAGTGGGTGAGCTTCCCCACGCTCTCCTCAGAGTCCCAGGAGGCGGCCCTCGTGAGGCGACGTGACGGCCACATGGTGGCAGGGGGCCGACGGCACCGCGCCGAGGCCTCATCTTCCCGCGCCGGCCACTCCGCCCACGTAGAGGAGATCGCTGGCGATCCGCCCGCGTTCGCCGACGCGTAGGGGGAGCAGGAGCTGTGGGGGGAGCTCCGCAACCATGGCGCCACGCTGAACCGAGCGTTGAATGAGGTGCTGAGGGTCCATGGCGGCCCCGCGTGGCACGTCTTCCAGGTGGGGCATTGTCGCCTGCCTCTTTCCCTTTCTCTTGTTTCCGCGCGCGATCCTTGCATCATGGTGCTTACGGGTTTTGACTTGTGGGTGACAGGAGCTCGAGCGCCGCGCCCGCGACAAGTACGGCGCCTTCGACCAGGTGAACGCCGAGCTCCACCGGCTCCGGGAGCGGTGCGACGCCTTCAGCACGCTTGCCGACGCCCTCAGGACCTCGGATGGCTGGTTGTCGTACCGGGCCATGGCCCTGCGCGATCAACTCCATGAGAGCGCGAGGCAGGACCCGGCGCGTCCCTCTAGCCTAGAGCGGGTCTGCACAGCCCTCATCGACCGGATGAGGCGCTGCGGCAGGCGCGCTCGGACCTGGAGAAGACGCGCACGCTGGCGACTAACTGGGAGGCGGAGGTGGCCGGCGTCCGCAACGAGAACCGGGGGCTCCGCTCGTCGCTCGAGGGGGCGCGGGCGCGGCGGCGCCGGGCCGAGGGCGGGCGTGCGCGCTCGAGCGAGAGGGCCAAGGAAGCCGACGACTTGAAGGCCGCCCTTGACGCCAAGGTTGCGGCGCTCGCCGCCTCCGAGGGCCGGCACGGGCAGAGCGTACCGCCCGCCAAGGGGCCGAGGGGCGGCTCCGGCGGCAGAGCGAGGAGCCGCCCTTGCCGACGCCGGTCGGCGCCGGGAGCGAGGAGCGCGTCGCTCGCGAGGCGGCGCGGGAGTCTCCGGAGGGCCGAAACGCGGGCTCTCCAAGGTCGAGGGCGAGCGATAGTGCTCGGCATCACGAGCGCGAACCGAGGAGCCGGCCCTCCGGGGAGCAAGGCGAGACCGTCGGGGGCCTCGAGCGGGCGGTCGAGGCCCGGGGCCGCCGCGCCCTCGAGGTGGAGAGGAAGCAAGTCGAAGGTGAGCCGCCGCTTGACTCCCTGTTTTGTTGGTTTTACGTTAGAGAGTTCGCACTCCTTTTTCGATTTCTTTCTCGTCCGGCAATTCCGGGCTTGCGCACGGCCGCCGGGGCACGCGGCCGAGCGGGCCGAGGCGCCGCGGACCTCCTACAACTCCTCCGAGCAGAGCTGCGGGGAGTTGCGCAATGCGGCCCTCGAGACCCGCCGGGTCGTGGAGGAGGGCGAGGCACGGGCGGTAGCTCGTTGGCCGCCCGCCGCGCGCCCTTAGCGGCCACGTCGCCGAGCGCATGCGCCGGGCGCTGCATCTTGGCGTCCAGAAGGCCTTCGGGGTGGTGCGGTCCCACTACGAGGTCGACTTCGAGGCGCTGGCGGAGGGTTACGTCGTTCCCGAGGGTGTCGAGGACGAGGTGGCGATGGAGCGCGTGGACGCGCTGGCCGCCGACGTCGCCGGGACGCTCGCCGAAGCCTTCGAGGAATTCCTCTTCCCGGACGCTGCAGATGCCGCCGCTCCTTCCGCCTGAAAACAGCCGGGCGCTAGGCCCGTTTTTTGTTGATGTATCAGTATGCTGGCCTTGCGGCCCTTGTAAATAGACAAGTTATTTTTGCCATAAACATTTGCCAATGTAAAGTGAAGTCTTTTGTTTATTACGCTTTTTCGTTTCTCCTTCTTCCTGAGTAGATTCTAGTTAGGGGAGTTCGATTTTCGCGGGTGGCCTGCTGGGTTGGAGGCGAGAGAGAAGGGTCGTATCCTCGCGGAGGCGTAGGCTATCTCTGGCTCGCGCGCTCCTTCCGCTAGGCTGCCTGCGCCCTGTTTGAATTGTTGCTCGGGGTCGAAGTAGAAAACAAACTTAGCGCGCGTGAGTTGTTTCGTTTTTGCGCGAAAATGGGACCATTTTGGGGGGATGCCCCCCGTAGTAGCCCCCGAGGGTAACTTGGGTTTCAGGGGAAAGCCGAGTTGCCCTTTTCATTAGACTTACGACATTTACATAGTTGTCACCAACTGGGGCGTTGGTCATGTGATTTTTACAACGAAATACTTGGAAATCCTAGCTAGGGGTAGAAGCGACGTAGCTGTTGGATGTTTCAAGCGTTGGTGAGCTCTTCACCGTCCTCGTTGGCCAGCTTGTACGTGCCGGGATTGAGTACCTTTACCACGACGTAGGGTCCCTCCCATGGAGGCGATAGCTTGTGGCGTCCTCGGTTGTCTTGGCATAGCCTTAGGACCAAATCCCCTTCCCTGAAGTCCCGTCGGTGTATCTTGCGTGCTTGGTAGCGCCTGAGGGACTGCTGATACCTTGCGGAGTGCATCAAGGCTACGAGGCGTGCTTTGTCCAGCTGGTCCAGTGAGTCCTCGCGGGCTCGCTGGTTGGCGTCCTCGTCGTAGCCTCGAACCCTGGGCGATCCGTATTCTAAGTCCGTGGGGAGGACGGCCTCCGCGCCATGGACTAGGAAAAACGGGGTGAACCCAGTGGCTCTGCTCGGGGTGGTCCTTAGGCTCCACACGGCCGCTGGTAACTCTTGGAGCCATTTCCAACCAGATTTGTTTAGCTGGTCGAAAATTCTAGGCTTAAGGCCTTGTAGGATCATGCCGTTGGCGCGCTCTACTTGGCCGTTGGTCTGCGGCTGTGCTACAGCTGCCCAATCCACACGGATGTGGAACTTGTCGCAGAACTCCAAGAATTTCCTGCCCGTGAACTGGGACCCGTTGTCGGTGATAATGGAGTTTGGCACTCCAAAGCGATGGATGATGTCGGTGAAGAACGTCACCGCTTGCTCCGCCCTGAGGTTCGTGATGGGGCGCACCTCCACCCACTTGGAGAACTTGTCGATCGCAACCAACAAGTGGGTGAAGCCCCCGGGCGCCTTCCGCAGGGGCCCAACGATGTCCAGCCCCCACACAGCGAACGGCCATGTTATGGGGATGGTCTGCAGGACATGAGCGGGAAGGTTGGACTTGCGGGCATAAAACTGGCACCCCTCGCAGGTGCGTACGATCTCACTGGCATCCGCGACCGTGATAGGCCAGTAAAAGCCTTGGCGGAAGGCATTGCCAACGAGGGTGCGAGGCGCTGCGTGGTGGCCACAGATCCCCGCGTGGATGTCCCGCAGGAGCTCGCGCCCCTCTGGGATGGGCACGCACCGCTGCAAGATGCCAGAGGCGGCACGCTTGTACAGCTCGCCGTCGACGAGGGCAAAGGACTTGGCCATCCTGGCGATGAATCTGGCCGCGGCCCGGTCCGTGGGGAGTTCGCCTCGGGCCATCCAGGCCACATACTTGTCACGCTAGTCAGCTTTGACGGGGGCTGGCTCGATGTCCATCACATCAGCCCCATAGGCGCCATACCCCTCGAGGAGGGAGAGCACGTACACCTCGTTCGAGGGGTCCTCATCCATGGGTTCCGCACCCGCTGGATTCGAGGGAGCCCCCGAGGGTTCTGCGTGGCTCGAGGGGTGAGGCTCGAGGACGACCGAGGGCTGGGCGATATCGTGGGCAAAAACGTTCGGGGGGACCGTAATCCGCCCGGACGCGATTTTGGCCAGCTCGTCCGCCTCCTCGTTGTACCGGCGGGGTACGTGATTGAGCTCGATGCCGTAAAATTTGTCTTCGAGGGCTCGCATGGCCTTGCAGTAGGCCTCCATCTTATCGTCATGGCAGCTTGCATTCTTCATGACTTGGTCAATCACGAGCTGCGAATCCCCCCGCACGTCGAGGCGCTTGACGCCTAACTCGATGGTGATCTTGAGGCCGCAGAGGAGGGCCTCGTATTCAGCCATGTTGTTTGATGGGGGGAAGTGGAGGCGCACCGCGTACCGCATGTGCTCCCCAAGGGGTGATACAAAGAGCAGGCCCGCGCCCGCCCCTGTTTTCATCACCGAGCCGTCGAAATACAGAGTCCAGCACTCTGCTTGGATCTATGGCGGTGGCAGCTGCGTGTCTGTCCATTCAGCGACGAAATCCGCCAGGATCTGGGACTTGATTGCCTTGCGCGGGGCATAGGCGAGCGTCTCGCCCATCAGCTCCACGGACCACTTGGCGATCCTGCCCGCCGCGTCAGGATTGCGGATGATCTCCCCCAGCGGGAAGGAGGAGACCACCGTGACGGGGTGGGCCTCGAAGTAGTGGCGGATCTTGCGCCGCGCGAGGACCACCGCGTACAGCAGCTTTTGAACTTGGGGGTAGCCCGTCTTGGTATCAGACAAGACCTCGCTGATGTAGTAGACCGACCGCTTGTTGACGGTGTATTTTGGTGCACCTAGCATGTTTATTACACTTTGGTTTGGATTTGATTATGGAACTAACCCGCCACTAGGCACACTAATCATATAACAAGTTCATCTTTGTGCATGCATTTGGAAGTGTTGTGTTTATGTAGGAAAACATGGACATAAAGGATGGATTCGCAACAAGTTCAAAGGAGCATTCATGGAGTCTTGTTCGTGTTCATGAGCTTGTTGAAATCACTTCCAATGGTGGCAAGGACCGAAGTGTTACGAGGAACACCTCCGGGGATTGAAGCGTTAAAGATCAAACTTCATGCAAAGAGAGCCTCCATCTTGATCGCGAGGATAACAGCGTCAAAATCATGCAAGTGGAGGGGGCAAAAGTAGATAAGTGCACGAGGACCCACGGAGCAAAAAGGGGCGACCGAACCGGCCGGACCGGGCTGGGTCGGCCGGCCCGAGCCGGCCGGCCCGGCCCACTTCGGGCACCGGTTCGGTCCCGTCTTCCTTGCCCTCGAAGGATCTTCAACCCTAAAACCCCCGACGCGCCGCCAACACCGAGAACGAGGAGTTATTCGCACCGAAGGCCATCCACAAGCTAGAGAGAGAGGAGGAGGATCTCCGGCGGGAGATCAACCACCTCGAAGGAAGCACCCTCTCGTGGAGAAGAAGGAAGACACGGCGGAAGGGAAACCATGATCAACGGTGCCATGATCAGCACCTTGATGGGGTAATCTTCTCATTCGTCCATGGGTTGTAATCGATCTTGAGATGTAATCGCACTTTGTCGGATTATCTATTTATCATCTTGTGTTGAATATACTTTAATGCTTAAGGTTAGCTACCATGCCGTAAAGGGAGTAGAGCTCCAATGCTTCCTTGGATCCATTCGATACGCCGTGTCCATCAAAGGTCTAGTCATGATTACCTTCGCGTAGTGACAGTACGAGAGGAGGGAAAGGGCGAAACCGTGGTCACATCCCCGATAGATTAGATTGGTTTTTCATGTCTTTAAGCGATTGCATGCTCTAGTATCGTAGACCCGTGGGCGAGTGTCTTCTATCTTGATCGTTTATCATTCTTTCTAGTGTAGTTTAGTGTTTTCTAGTATAATAGTAGTTAGGGTTTTAGTAGCTAGTGTGTCGTTGTTGATCGAACGCTTGTAATCCCCTTGCTCCGCGGATTGACAAGAACCTTGGGAATCCCGTGGTGAAAAAGGTGTGGGGTCCGTACGCTTGCGGATCGTAGAGGGATACGTCTTTTATCCATCAACAAGCCCCTTTTTCTGGCGCCGTTGCCGGGGAGCAAGTTAGTTTACATCGTTTGATTTGCATCTAACTTAGTTTTATATTTTAGTTTATCTTTTATTCGCTATATCTAACATATATTATCCGGAAAAACACTTGTTTCTTTTTTGTTTTTGTTTTTATCTTATTGTCTAGATGGAGTTCGTTAATCAACCCGTGGAAGAACCGGAGAAATCATTAAGGGATTACGCTAGCCCTCGATGTGAAGACATAAAAGTACAAGAGTCGGATTCGAAGCTCGAAGCGACCAAGTATGAAATTAAATCCAAGATCATCAAGATGGTGGCGGAAAACCCATTTGAAGGGATGGTTACGGAGAACCCATATAGACACATAAGGGATTTCACGACAATATGCAACACGGTGCGTCAAGAAGGAGTTCCCGATGAATGGTTCAAATGGAATCTCTTTCCCTACTCACTTGCCGGCAAAGCAAAGACATGGTATTCGGTTGCGTCCTTTGAAGTTGAAGGCAATTGGAACAAGTTGACAAAGAAGTTTTGCGAGAAGTTCTTTCCAATTAGCAAGGTTCAACATCTAAGGAGGCAAGTGATCACTTTCATGCAAGGAGAAGAGGAAGGGATAGACCAAGCCTGGGATAGGTTTAATGAATTGATCGAACAAGGACCAAAACTCGGCTTCACCGGTGACGTACTCTTGCATACATTTTTCTTTTCCCTAACCCCTAGTTGCATGCGACACGTCGAAATGTGTGCAGGTGGGGATCTCATGGAGAAAACACTCACGGAAGCCGCCCAACTTCTACAAAAAGTTAGTAAAGCGGCTACCATGCGAAGAGATTGGGAAACAAGACTTGCGGAAGAGCCGGAATTCAATTCAAGGAAGAAGAAGCTTGCTGATTTTTCTAAAGAGGCAACCCCGGAAGTCACAAAAGAGGAACCAATCATGGAGAAGCTTGAACAAGAACACATCAAGTCAAGAACTACACCAAACGTCGACTTCGCCGCACCAAATAAGAAGAACAAGAGAAACATGTCAAGCGCGAAGCCACTAAGGGAGTTCGAGCCAATGGATTGGGTTCCTATTGATTACGGAGAAGTATTCGACAAGAGAAGACCGTTCCCTAATCAAAAGGGAATGGCAAGAGCATTGGAAGTGGATTTCCCACCGGAAAAGAAAGCTGAAAATTCATACGACCTCGAAACCACCGGTGAGATCTTTGAAAAGCTCTTTGGAGATGACGTGGTGGATCCGGAACATAGTGCCGAGGTGAAGAGAATCATGGGGATCAAGCCCGAAGCATCACCATACGCTCGCCTTGCTGAAATTTACTCGATAGGATCCGAAGAAGAAGAGAAGATGACGCCGCACTTGAGTTGCGAGATCAACGGAGTTCAATGCAAAGCTTTATGCGACATCGGAGCCCAAGTAAGTGTTCTATCTTCTAAAATTTACGATAAAGTTCAATACCACAACCTAGACTTAGCTCCAACATCAACGAAATTAATTATGGGAGATGGTAGAACTATCAAACCTCTAGGTATTGCTTGCAACATGAAAGTAAAAATCTCTAGAAACTATATACCAACCGATTTCTTTGTTATTGATGCTTACCATGGTAATTCTGATCATATAATCTTAGGTATGCCTTTTCTTAAGTTGGTTGATGCCGTGTTAGATGCCGGAAAAGGCAAAGTAACAATGAACCTTAATGGAACAAAGTACACATATAACTTTCTTCGTGCTTCTAAACACCTTTCACCTTTTCCTCCCGAAGATGAAGAAGTAGAAGAGATAGATAGTCTTTGTTTTGTTGAAACCCTTAGAGACCCGCTGCAAAGGGCGATGGAAAATCAAATTAGTAATCAACAAGATGAAGAACTAGAGGAAGCGACAAAAGGCTTAGAGCCGCATGATGGTAGCGTGGAGGAAGAGAAGTTCGAAGACATAGGAGAAATCAAACCCGAGGAGCCACAAGTGCCCGAAGTAGACCTTAAACCTTTGCCCAAGGGATTAAAATATGAATTTTTGGGCCCGGACAAAACTTATCCGGTCATTGTGAGCGACGAGTTGAGCCCCGAAGAAAATGAAGCGTTGCTGATTTTATTAAAAAAACATAGGAAGGTGATTGGATATTCAATTAATGATCTCAAAGGTATTAGCCCAGCCTTTTGCACTCATCGTATACCAATGGAAGACCAATGTAAGCCTGTAGTGGACCATCAAAGGAGGCTAACCCATGCCATGCGAGAGGTAGTAAAGAAAGAGGTTATCAAGTTACTTGATGCCGGAATCATCTACCGGTTCCGCATAGCGAATGGGTGAGCCCGGTACATTGTGTACCGAAGAAAGGAGGTTTGACCGTGGTGAAGAATGAGAAGAACGAATTGATACCGCAAAGAACCGTGACCGGGTGGCGGATGTGTATCGATTATCGTAAGCTTAACAAAGCGACGAAGAAAGATCACTTCCCCCTACCGTTCATAGACGAGATGCTCGAGAGGTTAGCAAACCAAGCTTATTTTTGCTTTCTCGACGGATACTCGGGGTTCATGCAAATTCCCATTCACCCGGAAGATCAACATAAGACAACATTTACGTGTCCTTACGGAACGTTTGCATATAGGAGGATGCCCTTCGGCCTATGCAACGCTCCGGCCTCTTTTCAACGTTGCATGATGGCCGTGTTCTCGAAATTCATCGAAGAAATTGTTGAAGTGTTTATGGATGATTTTTCCGTTTACGGGAAGACGTTCATGGATTGCTTAGCAAACTTAGAAAAGGTCCTTACAAGGTGTGCAGAGGTAGATTTGGTTTTAAATTGGGAAAAGTGCCACTTCATGGTTAAGCAAGGCATAGTGCTCGGACATGTTATATCCGAGAGAGGAATTGAAGTGGACAAGGCTAAGGTAGAGACGGTTGAGCAACTCCCACCTCCTACGGATGTTAAGTCCTTAAGGAGCTTTCTAGGCCATGCCAGATTCTATAGAAGATTTATAAAGGACTTCTCGAAGATCACTAAGCCTTTAACGCACCTTCTTCAAAAGGATGTGGCTTTCGACTTTGATGAGAAGTGTCTAGCGGCATTCCGGACCTTGAAAAATGCGTTGGTGAGTGCTCCCATCATCCAACCTCCGGATTGGAGCCAACCTTTCGAGATCATGTGTGACGCAAGTGACTACGCCGTAGGCGCGGTCTTGGGTCAAAGAAAGGAAGCCCGAGTTCACGCCGTTTACTACGCTAGCAAAACTATTAGTGGGGCACAATTAAATTACGCCACTACGGAAAAAGAGTTGCTAGCGGTGGTATTCGCTTTCGAAAAATTCAGATCTTACATTGTGAACTCGAAAGTCATTGTTTACACCGATCACGCAGCCATCAAGTATCTCTTGGCTAAGAAGGAAGCTAAACCACGTTTGATTCGTTGGATCCTTCTTCTCCAAGAGTTTGATGTTGAAATTCGTGATAAAAAGGGGGTGAAAAATGTTGTGGCCGACCATTTGTCTAGGATGAATCGTGGGCAAGATGATAAAGAGCCCATAGAAGATAAGATGAGAGATGACCACCTCTATAGAGTGCTTGGTAAAGATACTTGGATGATCGACATCATTCGAGCAATTCGAAAGATGCCCCTCGATCATCTTGATAAAAACACTCAAAGGAAGATAATTTCCGAAAGTAAGAAATATTTTTGGGATGCACCATACCTCTTCAAGCTTGGCAATGATGGAGTGATGAGAAGATGTGTGCCAAGAGAAAAGAGGCTTGAGATTCTAAGGAAGTGCCACTCGGCGGAGTACGGTGGACACTATAGCCATTTTCGAACCGAAGCAAAAGTATGGTCGAGCGGATTCTATTGGCCGGAGATGCATGAAGATACTAAAAGATATGTTGCGTCATGCCCCGAATGCCAAAGAACCGGAAACATCTCTCAAAGAAATTCTATGCCTTTGAAATACAACTTGCAAATCGACATATTCGATGTATGGGGCATAGACTTCATGGGGCCTTTTAAAAACTCATTTGGATTCGAGTATATACTTGTTATGGTTGATTATGTATCCAAGTGGGTAGAGGCTATACCATGTCGTAAAGCTTCCACGGAGGAGTCCATCACTATGATCAAGAACGTGATTTTTCCCCGTTTCGGTACACCGAGAATCTTGATAAGTGATGGAGGAACTCATTTCACCGGAAGAACTTCAAAAAGTGCTTGTCCAAGTTGGGAATTGAGCATAGGGTCTCCACGGCCTATCACCCACAAACCAACGGACAAGCGGAGACGTCAAATAGGCAATTAAAAAGCATACTCAACAAGACCATAGAGAAGGGAGGCAAGGATTGGTCAAAGATATTAGACGGAGCTTTATGGGCTTATCGAACGGCGTTTAAAACACCGATAGGTATGACCCCTTATCAATTCGTCTATGGAAAAGCTTGCCACCTTCCGGTTGAGTTGGAACATAAAGCCTATTGGGCGATTAAAGAGATGAACCTTGATCTCGATGCCGCGGTGGTGAAACGAAGAATTCAAATAAGCGAGTCTGGAGGAGTTGAGGTTGAAAGCATATGAAAACGCAAGCATATACAAGGAGAGAATCAAAAGGTGGTATGATAAAAGATTGAAGAAAAAAGAATTCAAAGAAGGAGATAAGGTCCTCCTCTACAATTCGAGGTTTAAAACCTTCGGAAAGGGGAAATTGCAAAGCAAATGGGACGGACCTTATGTTGTGCATTCGGTGTTCTCCAACGGAGCGGTAACCATTATGGATATAAACGGCGATCAATTTGTGGTGAATGGACAGCGGCTTAAAGTTTACTACGAACCCGATGTCGTGCCCCTTCATCATGTTGACGTCTTTACCATGGAGGAAGAGCCCGAACGTCCCGCCTAGGACGAAAAACAAGGTATCAACTTCTGTAAATAATTTTTCTTTTAGCTTTCTGGAGTTTTTCGCGAAGATTTACCGGGCCAACTTTTTCCCATGGGCTAAGGAAGAAAAAAATAGGGCGGTGTGCAAAAAACCGGACCGGCCCGGCCCCCGAGGCAGGGTGGGCCGGCCGGCCGGGGGGGGCCCGACGCCCGATGACCCCGAATTTCGCCCGAATTGCTCCTTTTTGACTTCCTTGTTTGATCGGAAAATTTTAAGGGAAGTGTAAAAAAGGAAAATAAGGTTCCCGGGCTTTTCTCTCGGGACTATATATTTGGCCGAATTGGGAGCTCGAGAATCAAACCTTTCAAGCAATGTGTTGCACCCTTGTAGCGACCATTGAGCCTCCAAAAAGCTTAGAGTTGAAGGTAGAAGCCAAGAAGCCATCGATGGAGGAGGCGATGCGATGCGAGCTCAAGCTACCCGTCAAGAGGACCGCACGTATCCGTTGCGGAGGACGTGTCCCGACCGGAGCTCTTGCATCTCGCAACCCCGTCGAAGGAGAGAAGGTCCCTACACCCGTTCGAAGGTCGGCACGCCTCCAAGGAATCAAGCGCAAGGATTACAAGGAGGTGTCGCCAGAGCCTAAGGATTATGGGGATAGCGACTACTCCGACGATCGTAGCCCGAGCTCGTGGGCGGTGCCGGTAGAGACGATGACGATTGGGATGAGCGGCCCAATGAATGGACTCCCGAAGGCCCCAACGGCAACGGCAACGGCGGTGGCGAAGGCAACGACAATGGAGGTGGCGACGACGGTGGTGACAACGGTGGAGATTATGGCGACGACGACCCCTTCGGATTGCATCCGGTGTGCTGTCGAGTTTGCCGTCAATCCATCGCGGATCTCTACACGTCGGCCGACGAATGTCTCCAAGCCATGGAAGCCATGAAGCAGCGTATGGAGGACTTGGAGCGCGTAGTTGAAGATGACTACAAGTTCCTTAACCGTAACGTGCGCAAACTTTTCGGCATGGTTGGAAACATGAGAGGCAAGTGGTGTAAAACTTGCTTGAAGTACCACTAGATCTAGTTTTCCCCTTAGGATTTTTGTAAGATACGACGAGGACGTCGTATGTTTTAAGTGTGGGGGAGAGCTAGCTCGCTAGCCTTAGCTTTTGAACTTCAAGTTTAGGTTCGGTTTAATCTTCGTGTGAGAGTCTTAGTGTTTTAATGAGTCTTTAGTTTTTGAGTCTGTTTTAAAATTTTTGCAAGTGTCTTAAATTAGTGTTGAGTCAAGAAAATCAAATAAAAAGAGTCTTTATATACATCTTTGTGTTTTATGTATTGTTTATCTTTATTTACTTGTTTGTTTAATCTTCGATTCTTGATATATGAGCACAAGTATGTGGTTTGAAAATCGTTTACCGTGGTGCTTAGTGGAATCGCTACTACTTAAAGTACCCATACCGCACTTCGATCTTGAGCTTCACATGCTAGTTGTGCTATGTTCGATGCTAAAAATTGGAGGATTTCAGTTCTGAAAATTATTTTAAAACCCTTGTAATAAAGGTTAGCAAAACCTCTTTTTCCAAGTTGAGAGTAAGAAAAAAATTCCTATCCAAAGCCAAGTTTATTTTTTTTCGCTCCACAATAAGTGTGATTAGCACGATGAGTTAGGCTAGGACCCTTCTCTCTTGGTGAGTTTTAATTTCGAGCAATGATCATGTCCTTGTGCTTATCTTTTGTTGCTAGCCTCGTCATATATTCGGTAACGTGACTTTCACAACGAAAGTCACGTACATCGCCGAATTCCATACCCAACCCTATACATCTCTTTTGTACATCGTATTCCTTGAACACAACCTATTTTCAAAGTTTCGTCTCGTCTCTAGCATGATTTATTTAAAATTTCAGATTGTATGCATGCGAGGAAAGAGAGAATTGAAAGCTTTGAAAAGTTGTCAAGAGAGAGAAAAATAAAGAGAAAAAGTATGTGTATGGAAAAGAAAGAAAGAAAGAAAGAAAGAAAGAAAAAGAATCATATGTGAATGAAAGAAGAAAAGAAAAAGAGAAAGATGAGTTAGCAATGAAGATATGAGAGGGATGGATCAAGTAAAAGAAAAGAAAAAAAATAAAGTGTAAGGAAGGATGTCACGTTGATTGTGAGACGAAACTTTTACTCTATTTCCAACCATGTGCAATCCGACAACGAGGACATCATTGGTGCCTTGAAGTCACAATTTTCTTTTGCCCTTGCACATGTCCACCATTCTAAATCTTCTCATCCTTGATATCCCTACATATGGTTAATTCTCATGATCATTGGCTTTGAAAGGTAGACAACCATTAGAGGAAGTTCTTAGTTTGACAATACTTGTGTTGATTGCGCTAGCCCTACCTATAGCTCCACTTTTACATGATATATGAGAGATTAATGGGAGGTGAGAGTTTTATAAAATTTGGTTAGGATAGCCACTTCATATGAGTGACTTGAGAGAGCTTGGAGAAAGGTTTTTTGTCTAATACTTGTTGCAGGAATTTTTGTTTTGAAAACCATAAAAACCCTCCGATGGAAGCAAAGGAGTAAGCATAGCTGAAATTGAAGACTTCAAGTGAAAGGTTTGAGTTGTGGGGTGAATCTTGACGTGGTAAAAATTCTAAACGCCCATGTTTATGTTTGATTATCATTACTTTGTGTTTATGTATTAAAGATGAAGGGATTGACTAACTTGTGAAGAAGGATAAGTGGTACACGATTACACACCTTGGACGAAGTTCTTTTACGAGTACTTGCTCGAGGACGAGCAAGAGCTAAGTGTGGGGGAGATGTTGACGGTGTATTTTGGTGCACCTAGCATGTTCATTACACTTTGGGTTGGATTTGATTATGGAACTAACCCGCCACTAGGCACACTAATCATATAACAAGTTCATCTTTGTGCATGCATTTGGAAGTGTTGTGTTTATGTAGGAAAACATGGACATAAAGGATGGATTCACAACAAGTTCAAAGGAGCATTCATGGACTCTTGTTCGTGTTCATGAGCTTGCTGAAATCACTTCCAATGGTGGCAAGGACCGAAGTGTTACGAGGAACACCCCCGGGGATTGAAGCGTTAAAGATCAAACTTCATGCAAAGAGAGCCTCCATCTTGATCGCGAGGATAACAGCGTCAAAATCATGCAAGTGGAGGGGGCAAAGTAGATAAGTGCACGAGGACCCACGGAGCAAAAAGGGGCGACCGAATCGGGCCGAACTGGGCCTGGGCCGGCCGGCCCAGCCCACTTCGGGAACCGGTTCGGTCCCGTCTTCCTTGCCCTCGAAGGATCTTCAACCCTAAAACCCCCGACGCGCCGCCAACACCGAGAAGAGGAGTTATTCGCACTAGAAGGCCATCCACAAGCTAGAGAGAGAGGAGGAGGATCTCCGGCGGGAGATCAACCACCTCGAAGGAAGCACCCTCTCGTGGAGAAGAAGGAAGACACCGGCGGAAGGGAAACCATGATCAACGGTGCCATGATCAGCACCTTGATGGGGTAATCTTCTCATTCGTCCATGGGTTGTAATCGATCTTGAGATGTAATCGCACTTTGTCGGATTATCTATCTATCATCTTGTGTTGAATATACTTTAATGCTTAAGGTTAGCTACCATGCCATAAAGGGAGTAGAGCTCCAATGCTTCCTTGGATCCATTCGATACGCCGTGTCCATCAAAGGTCTAGTCATGATTACATTCGCGTAGTGACAGTACGAGAGGAGGGAAAGGGCGAAACCGTGGTCACATCCCCGATAGATTAGATTGGTTTTTCATGTCTTTAAGCGATTGCATGCTCTAGTATCGTAGACCCGTGGGCGAGTGTCTTCTATCTTGATCGTTTATCATTCTCTCTAGTGTAGTTTAGTGTTTTCTAGTATAATAGTAGTTAGGGTTTTAGTAGCTAGTGTGTCGTTGTTGATCGAACGCTTGTAATCCCCTTGCTCCGCGGATTGACAAGAACCTTGGGAATCCCGTGGTGAAAAAGGTGTGGGGTCCGTACGCTTGCGGATCGTAGAGGGATACGTCTTTTATCCGTCAACACCGCTGGACCGGCAGGGCGTGCCCTTCCTCCGTGCGCTCCACCACGATCACGGCAATGACCACCTGGGTGGTTGCGGCCACGTAGAGCTGCAGGGGTTCGCCGTCCTGCGGCGGCGTGAGGATCGGTGCGTTGGTCAAGGACGCCCTTCAGCTTGTCGAGTGCATCCTGGGCCTCGGCGGTCCAGGAGAAGCGCTCATGCTTCTTGAGGAGGCGATAGAGAGGCAGGCCCTTCTCGCCGAGCCGCGAGATGAAGCGGCTCAAGGCGGCAAGGCACCCCAGCACCTTTTGCACCCCTTTGAGGTCCCGGATCGGGCCCATTCGCTC
This sequence comes from Cenchrus americanus, assembly GCA_947561735.1. Classification (NCBI taxonomy): domain Eukaryota; kingdom Viridiplantae; phylum Streptophyta; class Magnoliopsida; order Poales; family Poaceae; genus Cenchrus; species Cenchrus americanus. The sequence continues at coordinate 132,361,327 of OX387239.1, forward strand.
GAGGGCCGCAATCTTCTTGGGATTGGCCTCGATGCCCCGTTGTGAAATGATGTATCCTAGGAGCATGCCCCGCGGCACTACAAAGACGCATTTTTCGGGGTTTAGTTTGACCCCGTTGGCCCGTAGGCAGTCGAACGCGATGCCACGGTCGTCAACCAGGTCGTCCGCCTTCCTGGTCTTCACGATGATGTCATCCACGTACGCCTCGACCGTTCGTCCGATGTGATCTCCGAAAACGTGTTGCATGCAACGTTGATACGTTGCGCCCGCGTTTCGGAGGCCGAACGGCATCGTGACGTAACAGAACATCCCGAACGGCGTGATGAACGAAGTCGCGAGCTGGTCGGACTCCTTCATCTTTATTTGATGATACCCGGAGTAGGCATCAAGGAAGCAAAGTAGTTCACACCCAGCCGTTGAGTCAACAATTTGATCAATACGCGGCAAAGGAAAAGGAACTTTAGGACATGCTTTATTAAGACTAGTGTAGTCTATACACATCCGCCACTTCCCATTCTTTTTCTTTACAAGCACAGGGTTTGCTAGCCACGTTGGGTGGAACACCTCCTTGATGAACCCGGCCTCGAGAAGCTTCCGCAGCTCCGCTCTGATAGCCCGTCGCCGCTCCTCGTCGAAGCGGCGCAGCCATTGTTGCACGGCGCGGGCGTGAGGCAGGACGTCAAGGGAGTGCTCGGCGACCTCCCTCGGGATGCCTGGCATATCCGAGGGCTCCACGCGAAGATGTCGGCGTTGGCGCGGAGGAAGTCGATGAGCACCAGTTCCTATTTTGGATCGAGGGTGGAGCTAACCCTCAACGCCTTGCCCTCGGGGGCAGCAGGGTCGAGGGGCACCTCCTTGGTCTGCTCCGCGGCCTCGAAGGTGCCGGTGTGCTTGGCGGTGGAGTCGAGGTCCTCGTTGACCATCTTCTCCAAAGTGGTGACCAGCGCTTCGTCCAGCGCCAGTGCTTCCGCGTGCTCCACGCACTCGATGTCGCAGTCGAACGCGTGCTCGATAGACGAGCCCACGGTGATGATGCCGTTTGGCCCTGGCATCTTCATCTTCAAGTAGGTGTAGTTGGGGACCGCCATGAACTTTGCGTAGCAGGGCCGCCCAAGTATGGCGTGGTAGGCGCCCTTGAACCCCACCACCTCGAAGGTGAGCATTTCCTTGCGGAAATTCTTCACAGTGCCGAACCAAACCGGCAGGTCGATCTCCCGAGGGGCTGGACTCGCTTGCCGGGCGCGACGCCATGGAACGGCATCGTGCTGGGCTGCAGCTGGTCCAACCCGATCCCCAACAAGCGCAGCGTATGCGCGTAGAGGATGTTGAGGCTGCTGCCACCGTCCATTAAGACCTTTGAGAACCGCGCATTCCCAATGATCGGGTCGACCACCAGCGGGTACTGGCCCGGGTTGGGGATGCGGTTCGGATGGTCTTCCCTGCTGAAGGTGATGGCGTCCTCCGACCAGTAGAGGAAGGAGGGAGGCGCCTTCTCCACGGCGAGGAACTCGTGCCGCTCCCACTTGCGCTGGCGGGTCGACATGTCGACGGTGGGTCCCCCGAAGATGAGGAACACGTCCTCCACGGCGGGAAGCCGCCGGCGTCGCCATCTCCCCCGTCTTTCTTGGCCTCTGCTTCCTTCGCGGCAGCGCGGCCATAGAACTTCTTGAGCATGTCGCATTGCTCAAGGGTGTGGTTTACTGGGGTCTTGTGGTAAGGACATGGCTTTTTCAGCATGTCATCAAACACCCCCGGACCTCGAGGGGCCGGTCGAGGGCCTCGTCGAGCCGGGTCAACAGCAAGGGCCTCGGCATCATCGCCGTCGCGCCCCTGCTCGCGCGCCTCGCGGCGCGGCTTCTTTCCCTTCTTGCCCCGCTTGTCCTTCCGGTGGGGCTCCCTGGACTTGCTGCCCTCCGCGGGCGCATCGTCCGAGCGCTTGCCCTTCTTGCCGTCGAAGATCGCCCCCACGGCCTCCTCTCCTGAGGCGAAGCTGGTGGCGATGTCGAACAGCTCGTTGGAGTCCGCGGGCGGGCTGCGTCCCAGCTCCCGCACGAGGTCCCGGCACGTGGTGCCCTCGAGGAAGGCGTGCACAATCTCGGATTGCGCCACGCTGGGGAGCTCGGTACAGCGCTTGGAGAAGCGCCGTATGAAGTCCCGCAGCGACTCGCCGGGCTTCTGGGTGCAGGAGCGCAGGTCCCAGGAGTTTCCAGGGCGCACGTACGTGCCCTGGAAGTTACCCACGAACGTGCGGACCAGGTCGTCCCAGTTGTGGATCTGGCTGGCGGGCAGGTGCTCGAGCCATGTCCGGGCTGCGTCGCCGAGGTGCAGGGGCAAGTTGCGGATGATGACCTCGTCGCTGGTGGCCCCGCCCAGCTGGCACGCCAGGCGGTAGTCGTTGAGCCACACGCGAGGGTCTGTCTCCCCGTTGTACTTGACGATGGTCGAGGGCTGGCGGAAGCGTTGGGGGAAGGCCGCCGCGCGGATCTCCCGGCTGAACACACGGGTCCCCGGGGGTTCCGGCGTCGGGGAACGGTCCTCGTCGCTGTCGTAGCGTCCACCCCGTCGAGGGTGGTAGCCTACCGCCGCTCGTGCATCCGCCTTGCTCATGCGCCTGGCGTTGATGACGTTGCGGGCGTCACCGTGCAGCGCCCTGCGCGTGTCAAGGAGCCGCTCCTTGGCTGGCGTGCGTCCTGGGTTGGCGGGTCGCCCCGCCGCTTCACCCGCATAGACCGAGGGTTCGCCCCCCGTGCGGCTCGTCGTCCCGCGCATCCCCCCCGTTGGCGAATGCGTGACGCCGAGCTCTCGGCCGCCGGACGGCCGCTTGCTCGATGAGAGCCTGCACCTCGCGTTGCGGGTTCCGCGCCGCGAGGGGTCGAGGGTGCCGCATAGCCCGCGCGGCGTTGCGGCGGCAATGAGCTTTTGGCTCGCCCGCGGAGGTGCATCTGGGTTGTTGACATTAAAGTCGGCGTTGATGCGGTCGCGGGCCTGTTTGCCCAGCTCCCGCGCGCGTTCGCCGCGCGCGGAGGCTTCTCCTGCCATCGAGGCGCGGAGCAGCCGCACCGTTCGATACTCCTCCGCCAGCTTAGCCTCGAGCTCACGGGCTTGGACTAGCTACGCGTCGGCGTCGGCCCCAGCATGAGTGCTTGGCCCTGCGGCCAGTCGCGGAGCGATCTCTGGGATAGGCGTGACCTCCCCGTCTCCAGCGCCCACAGCGCCGGTGGCGTTCGCTGGGTCGTTGGCGATGACGACACAGCACTCCCGCGCGGGGTCGTAGCTCCCGGTGCTGGAGTCGTCGGAGCAGCCGAACCAGTAGTCCGTAGTGTCAAGGAAACGCCTGAACATGACCGGATCCGGCACGCCGAAGAAGTCCCACTCCACGTACCCGTGGAGGTTGGTGGGTGGCAACGCGTCAAGGGAACCCAGGGATGACTCGTCGCCCGCGGAGGCATCAGGGCCCCTGGCGACGAAGATGTGACGACCAGGGGGAACCCGGCGCATCACCGTGTTGACGTTGGCGTTGTAGGCCGTTGTGGCACCGCGAAGGCCGATGGGGAAGCGCGGCCCGGAGACCGTGCGCTGCCCTGTCGGAGCGGTGGTCGTTGTGCTGACGGGTGCGCCGCGTTGAGAGGCGGCACGTTCGCCTTGCCGCCGCTCGGACCGCGCCCGGCGCGAGCGTTGGCCGGAGCGGCGACGACGTCGTGGCGTTGACGGGCCCCGCGCATCCGCGCCGGCGGGCGTCGCGCGCGCGTGGTAGTGCGCGCAGCGGGGACCGGGGCGGACCCGGCCTGACGCCGCGCACGGAGCTCCTCACGGTTGGTGAGGCGCATCAGGTAGCCGTTCCCCGTGGCCTGAAAGTTCAGGCCCCCAAACCGGATTTCGAACCCGGCGGGGAGGGGGTCCGAGCTGCCCATGCAGTAGCGCATACCGCGGTACTCACTGCGGATCACCATGGAGGGAGTTGATAGATTGACCTTAAGCGCTCAAATTGCCCCACGGTGGGCGCCAACTGTCGGTGCGGAATGTGGTCCCGACACTAACCAGTAATAAGCACCGAGGCCTATCCCTCAATGGTCGATGCTAAGCAATAGAAGACAGAGTTTATCCTGGTTCCGGCCGGGGGGCCGTACGTCCAGCAGTGGTGTGCTCAAGGCACTATATTGCTCAGCACCGGGGATGCCTGTAGTGGGGCTGCTACAAGCAAGGCGGGAGAGGAAGCGTGGCTTCCAAGTCCCTGGCGTAGTGGCTGAAGATGTTGTGGGGAATTGGAGAGCAAGTGCGTGGCGTAGCCTGTCTCGTGTTGTGTTGTGTCGTGTCTGTGTTCCGTCCTTTGTCCCCGTCCCCTGTGACAGGGGGGTTCGTCCTCCTTTTATAGACCAAGGAGAGAGCGAATCACATGCGTGCCGCGCTATTAGCTTTGTGAGGGAGTGTGATGTGCTATGCGGTAGAGTAGGCGGCCGCCCGGACGATCCTTGCAGCGACCCAGCCATCATGGCGTATCTTGTACCCGAACAGTGGCGGCCTCAAGGGTAGAAGGGCAGCGGATGGCTGTGATATCTTCAGACGGGCTCGAGGGAGTTGCTGATGTCGGTCCGCCCGAGGCACAGTGGCGGGTAAGGCGGCGTCTCATTCCCACACGATTCACAGTGCTAGAGTTGTTGCCACAGCGCCCGGCGTGTGGTTCGTACGTGCGGGGACGGCAGCCATGCCGTTAACAGTGGCAGGGATGGCGTCCCACCGGCCTAGCGCCTCCACCTAACCCTGCAAGATCACAAGAAAGCAAGTCGGGGGTGCGGGCGACCCCCCTTCGAGGGCTCGGCGCGTTAGCCGTACCGGAGCAGGCGGCGCGGCGTCAGGGGACCGGCACCGGCCACGCCGCACGGCTCCTCCCACGGCGGGCGGGGATGGGCTCCCCTCCGGGGAGTTGGTGCGGCGCACCGGGCGCGAGCCCCGGATGCGTGATGGCGCCGCCCCGCCGCTGTCAGGGCATTAAATGCCCGCGTACGGGAGCAGGCGCGCACGTGCGGAGTGCTCTCGAGCGAGGCGGACCCCGTTCGAGGGCGGAGCAGACCCTCGAGCGAGGCGGAGCCTGTTCGAGGTAAGCGCACCCCCTCGAGCGGGACGGAGTCTGCCCGAGGGAGGCGTGCACCCTCGAGCGAGGCGAAGCCTGCTCGAGGGGATCTTCGAGTGGGCCACCTTGGTGGACCGTTGGGGCCTCCGCGTCGTGGGCCGTGCCCTGCATGGTTAGGTGAGGCGTATTTGGCTTTGGCTTTGTTGCGGGTTTTAAGTGGGGATTTCCCAGTTGTTTAAGGGGACCCCTAGGGCTGTCCCTGACAAAAAGGTTTAAAAGTCTTTTGTAGATTAAAGATTGATTAAATAAGGAAAGTGCATTCTAATTCTTTTCCCTTTTGGGAAGTGTTTCCTAACTTAATTAAAAGCTAAGAACACACCCTTGCTGATAAGGAATTGTTTTATAAACAAATATCTTTGTACACACCCTTACTAGTGACAGGTAAAGGAATAAACCTTCACATGAAATATCAAGTAGAAAGGGAACATTAATTCAAGTGTGTAATAAAAGAATAAACCCCATATCAATAATAACCTTCATAAAAGGAATTTATTAGTTAATTATTTGTTAAGGTGAATATGACCAACAAGAGTTGGATAAGATAAACAAACTGTCACATCACCTGAACCCTCCATTGCATTTCGTGTGGATCTTCCTGACGGTGACTACTCACTCGTCCCGGAATCCGAGGAAGGAGGAGCAGAAGCTTCGCTGCAGTACGTGGAAGTGCTCGATGACACCGAGGGTGCTCAGGCTGACTTAGCTGACGAAGGCAAGCCCCGGTGCTTCTAACCCAGTTTTCGAATTCATTATTCAATTATCTATGGATGCTTGTGCATTTAAGTTCAGGAGTTGGATGGAACCTTAGATGCATGATCCCAAGGTACCTTTGTCCTTACTAGTATGATAGGTCGATAGCGGCTAAGCTATAGTACCGTTACAAGTCGGGTGATCATGTCACTCGCGAGAATAGGTTCCTAGATAGGAATCATAAGATCTCCTTGAAATGGACTGCTCATGTGGTAAGAGCATGGGATTTGGCTCCAGTCCAATGGCTATTGTGGGTTAAGTGTTTGAACGTACTAAGCACTTGTCAGGAATGGGACCGGTAAGCCAAGTACCTTAATGAGACGGCTAGGGATTTAACTGTCACTACTCTTGGGGTTTGTCTCACGGCTAGCTACTGGTGGTGTATGGTGAGTCCGGGTGCTTTGCGGGGTATCCCGGATAGCCTGCACCAAAGACTATGGCCTTTTATCCCAACCTGAGGATTTTTGGGAACCGTTTGGTGATTGTCCTCGCATGGGGCATTCCACCGTGTGTTTAGGTCTACCTTGCAAGGTTTGAATCAATCGATTGTCGGCCTCTCACCGTTATCTGAGACTACTTACTCCACTAGCCATACGATCCCTAATGATGGAAGTTGATGAATATTATGCTTGATTAATTGTATTGTACAACCTTGTCTGTACTAGATGGCTAATTTAGTAAAGATTAAACCCACTAGAACTCGTGCTAAAATCTTGAAAGTAAGGACATACTCTTTGTTACTTTTTAGCAAAAGCAACTCAGTGGCCAAAAAGCCTTTCATGTCTAGAGTTGGTGAAGTAGATATCACCGACAGGTAAGTCTTGCTGAGTATTAGTATACTCAGCCTTGCTATAATATGTTCATCCAGGTAATGCTTTCGGTGATGTGTGGCTCGGAGAGATCCCACCCGGTTAGGAGCTGGAGTGGGTGGAGGATGACGACTGAGAGCATCATGGATGGCCTCCCGTGGTGTTTCTGCTTCCCATTAGTTTAATTCCGCTGTTTCGAAAAACTCTTAACTACGTCTTTATGTCAAAAACTTCGGTTTGTAATAATTAAACCCTTTGGGGTAAAATTTCGGATGTTATTCATGTTGTATCTCTGGACTCGCCTTTGCGTGAGTTTTAATGCATATATGTCGATCCTTGTTGCTATTTAAGTGATTTACCGGGCGTTAATCCAGCGACTAACGACAGGATGATACTTTATTATCGCTTAATGACCAAAGTGGATTGGTTTAGGCGATAGTACGGTATTTTCCTGGGCGGGTTGTCACAGTTGGCATCAGAGCAATTATATGCACCAGAGATTAATTAATAACCTTAATCACTGGTTTTTGAATAAATTTGCCAAGATTGTCTAATTTTCCAAAACACGTTGGTCCGCTAAGGATAAACTAGACCGAGAGGCCCTAGAGGGAATTTCTGGGTTCTTTCAGGTGGCTTAGTTAACCTATGGTTTACTTTGCTAACTTCCAGCACATTACTTTATGTCAGACTTACTTTCTTGCACAACCAAACTAGATGAGCCACGTGTTTTATGCGTGTGCTGTACCGCATCATGGGAATTGCGAGGGTTGATGGAGTGATCCATTCCACGGATCCCATATTCGCGTCTGTTTATGAGTTGTGTGTCGCCACGTGTTTCATACGTGTGCATTCCGCATATCGATCATGCGAGGCAAGGATACACTCCATTCAAACGGAGGTTGTCCGAGGTTGGACGCTGTCCATGCAGCGGCTTAACGCATGGATACCGTTTCTATAGTGAACGATAATGTATGTGGACGCTTTCGTGACGTGCTGGCACGGAAGGTTCGTTTTCTGCAGGTACATAATAGCGCTTCGTTAGTCGTTAAGCGAGTATCGTATAGATCTCGACTAGATATTATAGGGAGAGACAAATAAAAGCCTTGCCACCGGCACTAACTTCGATTTTGGCTTGATTGCCAGGTGAGGTCGGATAGGACGTCTTGCACGCATGTTAAAAATCGAAATATACTAAATGGACCCAAAGCAGAACTCTATGTGCTCTCTAAGGAAGATTTTGCTAGTGTGTGCTTTTTATAAACTAGAGTACCTCTCATGCTTAGCTATCGTGCTGCCAAAATTTTGAAAAAGCTTGTTCACCTTGTTGTGTACCACATGCTAGGATTTTAATTAAACCAGTATGCTAAACAAAATTGCTCCTTGCCCAGCCTAGCTTTTAGTCACAAAAGTCGATCATAGCTTCTTTCGGCTTGGGTTACCCTTTATAGGCACATCTAGACTTTTGATCATTCCACCTTGTTTCCTTGATCTAGCTCAACCTTTGGAAACCAAAAGTGTGTAAAAGAAACATTGTAGTAGTCGGAAAACCGGTGGAAAAGTTTTTGGGTTCTGGATTTATGGTGATGAAATGTTATTCACAGCTGCCAGAACTTCACCATTTGACATGCCGTTCTCCTGGAGACCTGACATGTGTTACGTTTTTGTACAGATGGTTTTCCCCGTGTTTCACGAGTTCGACGCTGACAGTACGATCCGTACCAACGGGTTGCACTAGGAGGGTTTTCCACGCCTTGCGTGGGAAGCACTCAGCGCTGCTGGCTACGCCACTCCACCGACTTACCAGGTGTCCGAGTTCGAGCATTATGGCATTCCCCGTTGTAGAGTGATTGTCACTATACTGCCACACCCGGACCACGCCGACTGGTTCGACTTGAGTTTTGTCTACTAGGGATTTATTACCCACGAGGCCGTCGAGTCAGCAGCCCTTAGAGTGCTGACGGACTTCTGTGCCCACAACCCCACTGTGGTAGCTCTCTCTCCATTCGGGCTGTTTCCCGCTATGAGTCCTCACGACCCAGCTTGGTTGGACCGTATGGATCACTTACGGGAGTTGTTGATGTTAGCTGAGCCGCTGGATGTCACTTAGACGCTGGCTCGTTGTCTTAACGTTGTCTTCACACTCCAGGGGCTGCGCTATAATACCGCAGTGATTATCGGGTAGCGTTTGGAGGCAGCTAAGCGGGATTGGCAGCAGCTATCAGCAGCCCACCAGCAGCTGAACTTTACCCTTACTCAGATGCAGCAGGAGAATGACAGGCTGCGTGCCAGGAGATTCCAGTTAGAGTTAGAGAGAGGCGACCGCCTGCAGAGGATTGTGGATCTGGAGGCAGAGGTTCACACACTGGAGGAGAATGCCGATGCGTATGAGATTGAGAGGTTGACGCTACTTCAGAACATTGCGGATATGCAGCAGCAGGTGGAGGAGGTCGAGGTGCAGGTGGCAGCCTTGCAGGCTATAGTGGCCTTACAGCCACTACCTCCAGTACCGGCACACCCGGAGGAGCAGCAGGGTCTGTCTGGTCTGGATCAGACGAGCCAGGCGGGACCACCATTACCGACTCCACCAGACTCGCCTGCGGGCAGTGGTGCATCAGTGGGTAACTAGGATGCCAGCGAACGACATCAAAAAGGAATGTGCTCCTAGGTGTCATCTACGGGATGAGTGTAGTAGTCCGCTTAGGAGTATGTTGTCGTGCAATGAGATTGCATTGTAACTCAGTGGTATCATGATGTTTCCAAAATTGAGTATTGTGGTGTCCTTGGACCCTATCCATCTTGTTGTAATAATGAATGCTTAAGCATGTTGTGTTTGAATTGAAATTCGGTTTATTCACCCCAGATGTTGAAATCTTATTGCGTATGATTACCAAAATTTGAGCGAATTGTCGCAATGACCACGCTTGCCAAAACTTGCATTTTACATAAGCATTGGTAAACCAAAGTATTTTTAGGGGTATCAATCGTCCGCCCAACAACCAGGTGCTCTTTCGCACGTCACTTTCGCTGGCACCCGAAAGGGAAGGAGTGCCCCGAGATTGCAAGTTGGCTCGAGTTACTCGAGTGGTCGCATTTCCCAACTATGTCGAAGAACGATTCTATGAATCTATTTGTTGGCTATTTGATACCTTTCTGAAGGACCGATATGGCGAACCAGAGAGGGGGGGAGTGAAAGGGAGCGGATAAAAATTCTTCTCGAAGGAGATGGAAACTCCTACAAGATGAACACGGCTTCCAACACACGTCTCTGACTCACTACCCAAGTTGGCCAAGCCCACATAGCCACTGGAGTGTCACTGGACCTAGGAACCAACACACACCCTTTCGACCCGAGAACGCAGCGGAACACCAAACCTCGAGTCCACTGACCAACACCGGTCAGACCGGTGACCACCACCGGTCAGACCGGTCCCTGCTGGTGAAACTGGGCAACTTTCACTATGTGGCTCCACACCGGTCAGACCGGTGAGACACATCGGTCAGACCGGTCACAGCCCGAAAGCCCCCAAGGCACCAAACAGGCCAACCGACCTCCAAACAGACCCAAACTCGAAATAGCAGCAACACAGGACAACAGCGAACACACCCAGACATTCACCCGAGCAAAAAACCACCGAGGGTTGCACCGGTCAGACCGGTCAAGAGCACCGGTCAGACCGGTGTAGCCTGGGCAGCTCGGGATGAACAGCACCCTCGGGTCAACTCCACCAAATCCAACTATCGATCTCCCGAATCGCTCCACGAACATGAACAAGACTTTGGGGATATTAGGAACACCTCATGAGGAGTCCATAGCCAAGTTTAATCCCACAAAAACTTGTCCAAAAAGGAGGAATTGAAGAAATCCCGCCAAGAGCACCACAAACCCTAGAACTCGGAAAACCTCAAAATCGAGCCCCTTTACTCACGGATTTGGGAGGGGAATCACAGCCCAAAGAACCACGAAGGGTTCCCACAAATTTCCCCCATCAAATCCCCAAGAGAAAGGTCCCGAAAACAACCCAAAGAAATCACCAAGAGAGGGCTCCGAAAATCACCACCAAGAACAACCGGAAACAACACATCCAAACCTTGAGGAACCACGCCGAATCATCTATACATGCAACAAAGATTCATACAAGGTCTAGCTTGCCGCCCGATCATCCAACCCTCTCACAAGATCTCACCATGAAGCTCTCAAGCTAGTCCTATGGAAATCCTAAGGAAAATAGGAAGGGAAAATAGGAAAGAAAATGAACTAGGGTTCCAAGAGTTGGCTGCCATCCTCTCACCTCTTGGGTTATATGGAGGCAACCGAAAGTCTAAAATACCCTTCACTAACAACTAGTGATACAAGCCCCTCAAGGGCGGATTTGGAAGTCTTCATGTCTTCACCATCGGACGGATGCCCGGCGACCGCACCCTGCGTAGCCTCGACGCAAGCCATGCGATCCCGACGCGTGTCCTCCACTTCGAAGACTCCGGACTGTGGCGTCGCACACCGGTCAAACCGGTGCTCCTCACCGGTCAGACCGGTCCCCACCGGTCAGACCGGTCTGGCGCTGCTGCAGCTCCGTCTTCGGTTCTTCAGTGTTGGCTTTGTGGATCAACCAAGGAACCCGGTGGTTTTCTGGTGAACCACCGGAAACCCCGCGAACTCGGTGTAGCCTCCGCCAATCTCCACTCATGACTCGGCTCCCACGTAGCCCCGGCTCGACCTTGGTTTTCAGGCTCTACCAAGGTCTTCATCTTGCTGTTCATGCCACCATGCGGCCCGCACTTGACCCCGCTGGCCACCGGGTCCCTCGAACAAAGCCTACTTGTCTTTTTCACACTTGGAGGCCTCACCGGCGACGACCTTTCGCGCTTATTCTTCACCTGCACCAACACCAGTCAAGCCGCAACCTGCACCTGCAATACTTAGCCAAGAATCAGTCCACACAACGTTGTCAATCACTCATCACACAGGGAAGCGACCATCCACCGGTCCTCGAACCACACACTGTCCTCAATCTCCCCCTTGATGAGTGCATTGACAACACCCACACAAAAGTAACAAGAGAGAAAAGAAAAAGAAAGAAACGAACAAAAAGAAACTCCAACAAGCGATCGAAAGCCAAACAAAGTCAAACAGCAAGATCACTTGAAGAAGACAAGTCTCAGACCCCTTAGGCAAGGGCAACAGCTCGACACATAGACAAACCAAAACTCAAACAAAGAGCGCAAACCACCAAAGCAAAGCTCGAAAAACCACAAAGAGCTCCCCCTGCACACATGCAAGCTCCCCCTGAACCAATGCACCTCCCCCTGGACGAATGCATGCAAACCAATTCGAAAACAAAGCCAACAAGCAAAGAATCTCGACTCACACCGCCGTCGACGGCCATCACCACCGGTCGACCGGTGCACAACGAGCCCGTAAATGGCTCGAAACCACCGAAAACCTTCTAAATGCGTCCAAAGAAGCCATTTCAAGCTCAAACTTCTCCCCCTTGTTGGCAATGAATGAATCAAGCCAAAAATGCAAAATTTTCAACCTAGAGCTTCTCAAATAGACAAAATTCAACAAATAATGCTACACATGTCCAAATGAGCAAGTTAGATACTCTACGGCTTCGTATCGATCTCAACTACATGATCACCAAGTTTCACAACCATTGGACGAAGCTAAGATGGAGTTTGGCAATTTTGCGAAAAACTTGCCTCTCATGAGCAAAGTCCTAAACATGATCAAAGCATATCAAAATGGCAAAGCCACACAAACTTCATGCTAGGACAGCCATTCTAATCATAAGACCATCACAAACACCCACAAGCACCTCATGTCATGTCAAAGCCACCGAGCCATGTGCCTACTTCTATGTATGAGACTTCTCATTGGTAGGCATCATGCAACGGTTTAGCACCCAAAACAAATTAAAATCAGCACAAATGACATGGGAGCATATTTTCCAAGCATTTTTCATTTCATTTTCAGATTGATAAATGGTACATGAAATGTCTTTGCGACAAAAAGGAACTTATGCTCCTCCACAAGATAAATCAAGAGGGCTAAACATTCATGATGGAAAATGAGCCTTTGGCCCCATATGATCAATAAACTAGCTATCCAACCACAAATTAAGCATAACCAAGCCACTAAAACATGTCAAGATCATATAAAGGCATTTACACATGAGAGAGCATACATGTGATAATTTTTCAAAAATATAGCCATCAACCATGGATTATTCATCAAGATCATCAAGAGCTAAGCCAAACTAACCATAGCATACCAAACAAGCTCACAAAGACATATATCTCATTCCATGGTGAACAATGTATATGAGAGAAGCTTTTCCTAACCAATGCATATGATACAAAATGCATGCAATCTAAGATACAAGGATGCCTATACATCATGTTACATATGCCATGCCAAATGCAGGAAATGCACAAAGGAAAGCTATACATATGCTACAAAGGAGCTCCCACACACCCAACTCAAGAAATCAAACACACACCAAGTTCCCCCCGCAAACGAGTGAAAGTTACTTGATCTAGGGGTTTGGTGAAAATATCGGCTAGTTGGTCATGTGTGGGTACATGGATCAAAGCTATCTTTCCTTTCTCTACGTTGTCTCTCAGAAAATGGTACCTCACTTCTATGTGCTTGGATTTGGAATGGAGCACTGGGTTCTTTGCAACGCTTATGGCACTGGTGCTATCACATTGAAGTGGAACATGGGTATACTCCTCACCAAAGTCACTCATGGTGTATGAAATCCAAAGGAGCTGAGAGCAACAACTAGCAAGCGGCAACATACTCGGCCTCGGTAGTGGATTGAGCAACACTCGACCGTTTGCGGGAAGACCAAGACACCAAAGAAGAACCCAAAACTCGGCAAGTCCCAGAAGTGGACTTCCTATCCAACCGACACCCGGCAAAATCCGCGTCTGAAAAACCATGAAGCGCCAAAGAAGAGGACGCGGAGTACCAAAGGCCGAAGTTAGGAGTGTGACGCAAGTACCTGAAAATTCGCTTCACCGCTTGCCGATGCGAAGTCCTTGGAGACGCTTGAAAACGAGCGCACAGACATACCGAGAACCGGATGTCCGGCCTCGTCGCCGTCAAGTAGAGGAGTGACCCGATCATGCTTCGGTACGCCTTCTGGTCCACATGTTCACCTTCCTTGTCCGCATCAAGAGCTGTAGTCGTACTCATCGGCATCGTCATAGCCTTGGAGTCCTCCATCTTGAACTTCCACACAATGTCCTTGGTGCACTTAGCCTGGTGCACAAATGTTCCTTCCTTTGATTGTTTGATTTGTAGCTCGAGGAAGAACTGCAACTCGCCCCATCATGCTCATCTCAAATTCCCTGCTCATATCATCTGCAAACCTTGCAACAAGAGAGTTAGACGAGCCACCAAAGACAATATCATCCATGTACACCTGCACAATCAGGATATCTCTCGCCCGCCTCGAAGCAAAAACAAGGTCTGATCGACCTTCCCCATCTCAAAACCTCTCTCAAACAAGAACCCCCTCAACCTACCATACCAAGCTCTAGGCGCCTGCTTCAACCCATACAGCGCCTTCCTCAACTTGTAGACCCGGTGGGGGTAATTCTCACTCTCAAACCCCGGAGGTTGCCTCACATACACTTCTTCCTCCAACACACCATTCAGAAAAGCACTCTTCACATCCATTTGGTGCAAATTGAACCCTTTAGCCACAGAAAAGGCTAGAAGGATCCTAATCGCCTCCAAACGGGCTACGGGAGCAAAAGTCTCCTCGTAGTCGATCCCCTCCTTCTGACTGAACCCCTGAGCAACAAGCCTCGACTTGTTTCTCACAACCTCACCTTTCTCTCCCTCTTTGTTCTTCCACACCCACTTCGTACCAATCGGCTTACACCCTGGGGGAGGGTCAACCAACTCCCAAACCTGATTCCTCTCAAAGTTCTCCAACTCCTCATGCATTGAATTAACCCAATTGTGATTAGATAGTGCGTGTCCATTTTCTTTGGGCTCAAAAGTAGCAACAAATGCAGCATGAGCAAAATGAGAATTGCTTCGAACCCTCAATCGTGTAGTGCGTTCATTCATGTCACCAATGATCCTCGAAGCTGGGTGATCCACTTGTACTCGCCGGGGAGGTTCTCGCCTCGATGCTACCTCCCCCTCAACATCAGCTTCTCCTCGTTCTTGATTTGTCGTCGTAGGTGTACTAGAGGGTCCGTCCATCACTGTAGTCGAAGTAGTGGGTACATGTTCAGCTGGGGCACCGCACCGCCATCTTCATCGTCTCCATGTCCATGCTCCTCCTCCTGAAAGATCTCCTCGCCAAGCTCATCATCACATGCACACTCAAAGACAAGCTGACTACATGGCTCTGTCTAGTCGAAGGTTACCTCGCAAGTCTCCACGATTTGGTTAGATTCAAGATTGAGCACACGATGTGCTCTAGAGTGAGATGCATAACCAAAGAAAATACCATCGACAGACCTAGCCTCAAACTTATCCAACTTCCTGCCTTTCTTCAGAATGAAACACTTGCAACCAAAGACATGGAAGTGACTCACCTTGGGTGTGCGACCATGCATCAACTCATAGCATGTCTTCTTCTTGTGCACTCTGAGGTAGATTCTGTTCGACACATAGCACGCGGTATTCACCGCCTCAGCCCAATACCTCCTCGGAGTCTTATGCTCATCAAGCATCGTCCGAGCCATCTCACACAAGGTCCTGTTCTTCCTTTCCACAACACCATTCTGGGGAGGCGTATACGGACTCGAAAACTGGTGCTCAAGACCCAAGTCATGGCAAAAGGTTTCAAAACGAGAGTTTCTGAATTCCGAGCCATTATTACTGCGGATAGCTCGTAGGACATCTCCGTGCCTCTCGTTCCTCAACCTCAAGACTAGATCTCGAACAAAACCAAACGTCTCCCCCTTATCCTCGAGAAAGAACACCCACGCATACCGAGAATAGTCATCCACCACAACAAGGACATACCACTTCCCACCCGCAGATCGCACACGAGCTGGGCCAACAAGGTCCATATGGAGCAGCTCGCATGGACGCTCAGTCATCACATCGGTGAGAGGCGGGATGAAAAGAGGCTACCATCTTGGCATGCCTACACGGAGCACAAACCAACTCTTTCTCAAGCCTCAACCGTGGCAATCCTCGGACCAAATTGAGTTTACTCAAGCGAGACAAAAGGTCAAAGCTCAAGTGACCCAACTTCCTATGCCACCTCCACAACTCACTCAGAGAACCAGCCAAGAAACAACGCTCCACACCCGAAGACTGAGAAAAATCAGCACGAAACACTTGACCCTCGGGAACGACCATACAGACAAGGTCTCCTCGAGAGTTCAAAATCCGAGAACCACCTGGCCGAAACAACATCTCAAAGCCCTCATCCAACAACTGGGACACATAAAGCAAATTGTACCCCAGCGATTGAACAAGAGCAACACGCCTGAGAGTGATCTTGTCACTCACTTTGATCTCACCTTCTGAAAGCACACGCCCACGCCCATTGTCCCCAAAGGTGATGTACCTCTTTGTCACCACCGGAACGTGACTTGAGAACCACCCCTGTCTCCGGTCATATGCCTCGAGCAACCAGAGTCAATCAACCAAATGTTCTTCAAGTCTCCCACCTGAAATTCAAAAACGAGCACGTGAGCGAACAAACGACTCAGCACTGGGGTTAGTACCAAAAGAGTAAAACCAGTGCCGAGCCATTTGCTCGAAAGTGGGGTTAGCACCAACCAAAGCATCTCTCCTACCAAAGCTACCTCCACGGTCACCACCACGGTAAACACCCTGAGGGAACCACCCCTCTCTGCCTGGAGGAGGACCAAAACCACGAAAGAAAGCCCGTGGAACGTCCCTCCTCTCCTCCTTTTCAAAGCTACAACTCCTCCCATCCCCGTAGTGAACTCGAGGGGGAGAACGCCTAGCAACCTGACCACCTGCAAACTCTCCAGCCCAACCACCAGAACCACGACCTCTAGAAACAACCCTCGCACCTGTACGAGCATGAAACCCAACCCGCTGCCAGTCCAGGCCTGCACCGGTCTGACCGGTGCCCCACACCGGTCTGACCGGTGTTACCTGGGAAGTAGCACCCCCAACAGAATTCCGCTCTCCCCAGGCCCGAACCGTCCTCACACTCGCCTTGGCCCTAGGCATCTGCACACGAGGCTCAAGTACACCATCGGAAAGGTGGTACTTGTCCTTGTTAGCCCACTCCTTTGCCATTCTCTCCTCTCGCTTCCTCATGAAGCAAAACTCATCCTTATGGCCATCTCTCCCACAATAGCCACAATGGAACCTCACAAGCTTAGGCTTAGGCTTGGGATGTGGCTGCTCACTAGGTTTCTCTCCACTCAACTCCTCCACCGGTTTCCCCTCACTAGCCTTCTCACTTTCTTTCCCAATGAACACTTTCCCCGAAGTGCTCACAAACTTGATAGGCTTTTGTAGATCATTTGTGGGTGTAGGAAACACGGGTGGAGCTGGGGTTGTGTCTAGTCGGTTCCTAAGATGGTTAGGTTTTGGGGGGAAATCATTTTCGTGGTGGGTTTTTGGTGGCTCCGGGATATTCTCTCCACTTCCCTCACCAACCTTGTTTGCCCCAAGTCCCTCACCATCCTGCCTCTTAAATGCCTCGATCATCATCCTCAACTGAGGCTCATGACCAGACAACCAACCCATCAACTTCCTCAGCTCATCATTCTCATCCTGCAAACGATCAACATAATGTGCAAGTTCCAAATTTTTCAATTTAGCGTCAAGAGAACTAGTGTAAACATGCATCTCATCAATCATGGCATGCAAAACAGGGCAAGAAGTGCAAGCACCTAGCAAAGCAGGTCTAGACTTAAGCTCAGCCACTTCAACCCTAAGCACATCTAGGTCCTCACACTTGGAGGCATGCTTCTCCTTAAACAAAGCAAGATCAGCAAGAAATATGGAGCAATCAGCACAATCAATCTCATCCGAAACAACAGGGCTAGCCTTAAGGGAATCAATCTCAAGCTTGCTATCAAGCACCTGTGTCTCTAGCTCAGCCACTCTAGTCCTAGCATCCTCGAGTGAAGCCCTAAGCTCTTTTCTCATTTTCTTGGCCTCTCTAAGCATGTCATCATGGTTATCAAGCAAAGTGCCAAGCCTCTCATTCTCCCGGCGCAAGAAGGGAAGTTCATCACGCACCTCGTCGTCGGAATCGCAGTCCGAGTCGCTCCGTGTGCTCTTCTTGCCGCCGGAGCTCGCCGCCATGGTGCAGAAGCCATCTCTCGCGAAGCAGCTCAGCCCGCTCAGGTTCTTGGACGACTTCTTGTTCTTGCGACGATCACCTTCATCTTCACTGCTGCTCGAGCTCGAGGTGGAGTATGCGGAACTGGAGTCGACGTCGCTCGCTCCAACCATCGCTCGGGACTTGCCTCGGCTCTCCTTCTTCCTCGATCGTTGCTCGTCCTAGTACTTGTTCTTGTGCTTGCTCTTGTGGTCGCGCCTCGACCGGTACTTGCCATCGTTCCTTGGCTTGTGCTTGTAGCTGTCCTTGTTCTCGACCTTCTCCGGGCAGTCGGCGACGAAGTGTCCTGGCTTGCCACACTGGAAGCATGTCCTCGTGTTCCTCCTCATGTTCACTCGGCTCTCGTGCAGCCTCTCGAACCGTCTCGTCAGGAGCGCCAGTTCATCCTCTCCAGGAACATCGAACTCCTCATCTGGCATAGACATCAAAGAGGAAAAAGAGAACATCCTGGTGGATGAGTTAGTGTTAGCCTTTCCTTTTGAACCACCAACGAGGGCAAGACTATGGGAATCAGTCGGTCCCTCGAGCTTGGCAGTCATGCCCCTATCCACCTCAGCTCACTTGAGCTTCGAGAACAGCTCGTTTACCGTCAGAGTGTCATACTTCTCCAACTCCACAATGGCCTCGAACTTTCCGCCCCAAATCGTACGATCTAAAGAGTGTAAGAGCTTGACTGCTCTATCATGATCATTGTACGGGAGAACGTCCACATGGGCCCTCATGTTGTTCACAACCACCGTGAGCCTCCTTCAGCACCGTCCAAATCCTACATTCCAAGTGCTCGGTGTGCACCCGATCGAACTCAGGCTGACACAAAGCACGAAACAAGTAGTCGACCGCCTTGTTGTTGGCGTCGAATCTGTCCCTCGATCCTGGAGCGAGGAAGTCCATCGGCTGGACATAGCCTGTGTCCACCGTGACATCCCAAAGGATCTGACCCTTTCCGCGGAGGAACGCACCCATCCGCTTGCTCCACATCCGGTAGTTCTTGCCATCGAAGTGTGGAGGACCCGAACCCCGTTCTCGGTACGCCATCCTTGGATCTTAGGGCGGTTAGAGTCGCAAAGACCCGAACCGGCTCGATACCACTTGAAGGACCGATACGGCGAACGCAGAGAGGGGGGGAGTGAATGGGAGCCGATAAAAATTCTTCTCGAAGGAGATGGAAACTCCTACAAGATGAACACGGCTTCCAACACACGTCTCCGACTCACTACCCAAGTTGGCCAAGCCCACGTAGCCACTGGAGTGCCACTGGACCTAGGAACCAATACACACACCCTTTCGACCTGAGAACGCAGCGGAACACCAAGCCTCGAGTCCACTGACCAACACCGGTCAGACCGGTGAGCACCACCGGTCAGACCGGTCCCTACTGGTGAAACTAGGCAACTTTCACTAAGTGGCTCCACACCGGTCAGACCGGTGAGACACACCGGTCAGACCGGTCACAGCCCGAAAGCCCCCAAGGCACCAAACAGGCCAACCGACCTCCAAACAGACCCAAACTCGAAACAGCAGCAACACAGGACAACAGCGAACACACCCAGACATTCACCTGAGCAAAAAACCACCGAGGGTTGCACCGGTCAGACCGGTCAAGAGCATCGGTCAGACCGGGGTGTAGCACGGGCGCTCGGGATGAACAGCACCCGCGGGTCAACTCCCCCAAATCCGACTCTCGATCTCCCGAATCGCTCCAAGGACTTGAACATGACTTTGGGGATATTAGGAACACCTCATGAGGAGTCCATAGCCAAGTTTAATCCCACAAAAACTTGTCCAAAAAGGAGGAATCGAAGAAATCCCGCCAAGAGCACCACAAACCCTAGAACTCGGAAAACCTCAAAATCGAGCCCCTTTACTCACGGATTTGGGAGGGGAATCACAGCCCAAAGAACCACGAAAGGTTCCCACAAATTTCCCCCATCAAATCACCAAGAGAAAGGTCCCGAAAACAACCCAAAGAAATCACCAAGAGAGGGCTCCGAAAATCACCACCAAGAACAACCAGAAACAACACATCCAAACCTTGAGGAACCACGCCGAATCATCTATACATGCAACAAAGATTCATACAAGGTCTAGCTTGCCGCCCGATCATCCAACCCTCTCACAAGATCTCACCATGAAGCTCTCAAGCTAGTGCTATGGAAATCCTAAGGAAAATAGGAAGGGAAAATAGGAAAGCAAATGAACTAGGGTTCCAAGAGTTGGCTGCCATCCTCTCACCTCTTGGGTTATATGGAGACAACCGAAAGTCTAAAATACCTTTCTCTAACAACTAGGGATACAAGCCCCTCAAGGGCGGATTTGGAAGTCTTCATGTCTTCACCATCGGAGGGATGCCCGGCGACCGCACCCTGCATAGCCTCGACGCAAGCCATGTGATCCCGACGCGTGTCCTCCGCTTCGAAGTCTCCGGACTGCGTCGTCGCACACCGGTCAGACCGGTGCTCCTCACCGGTCAGACCGGTCCCCACCGGTCAGACCGGTCTGCGCTGCTGCAGCTCCGTCTTCGGTTCTTCGGTCTTGGCTTTGTGGATTAACCAAGGAACCCAGTGGTTTTCTGGTGAACCACCGGAAACCCCGCAAACTCGGTGTAGCCTCCGCCAATCTCCACTCATGACTCGGCTCCCACGTAGTCCCGGCTCGACCTTGGTTTTGAGGCTCTACCCAGAAACCGTCCATGTCTTCATCTTGCTGTTCATGCCACCATGCGGCTCGCACTTGACCCCGCTGGCCACCGGGTCCCTCAAACGAAGCCTACTTGTCTTCTCCACACCTGGAGGCCTCACCGGCGACGACCTTTCGCGCTTGTTCTTCACCTGCACCAACACTATTTAAGCCGCAACCTGCACCTGCAATACTTAGCCAAGAATCAGTCCACACAACGTTGTCAATCACTCATCACACAAGGAAGCGACCACCCTCCGGTCCTCGAACCACACCCTGTCCTCACTTTCGACTGTTGCTGTCATCATCATATGAATGCTAATGAGCTATGGTTATGTATGATCTTACTTGTCATCATTCATGAGTAAGATTTCTGGTTATGTGTCTAATAGAGGCTCGCATTTCAGATGGTGGGAACCATGCGCAGCTCTCCCAACGGGTTCGGAGCAAACGGTAGCGGTGACTTGCCGCCACCATCGCCCATGACGCCGTCAGAGGCCATCATGGCCACCCAAACCGAGGTGCTGCGCCAGATTCTACAGACGCAGCAACAGATCGCTCAGCAGATGAACCGAGGGTCGCCACACGGGGCCAACCACGAGGGGCCTAATCAGGTCACCACGTATGCTCAGTTCATCGGGATGAAGCCACCAACCTTCTCCAATGCGGAAGACCCCTTGGAAGCTAAAGCTTGGATCAAGGCCATCAAGGCGAAGTTCTCTGCCTTTGTGCTGCCTTGCTCTGAGGAGAACAAAGCCAACTTTGCAGCTCTGCAACTGCGAGGAGAAGCTTTAATGTGGTGGGATCATTTCAAGTCAATGCAGCGAGGGCGTGCTGTAACTTGGGATGATTTCAAGCAAGCCTTCAAGAGCCATCACATCCCTAAGGGATTAATGGATAGGAAGATGAGGGAGTTGTTGGCCCTTAGGCAGGGGTCCGATACAGTGTACCGTTATGCCCAGAAGTTTAACAGCTTGTGCCAATATGGTGGGCATTACATAGACACTGATGCGAAGAAGATGGAAAGATTCTGCGATGGGCTAGATGGCAAGTCGTACGAGCGACTGAACCTGCTCGAGCCTGCAAATTTCCATGAGCTTGTGAACAAGGCTATCTCCCAAGAGGATGCCATGAAAAAGGCCCACAGGGACAAGAAGAGGTCGTCTGGTTTTGCTCCGGGCAGCGGAACTAATAAGAAGTTTCGCTTTGTAAAGAAGAATGTTCCAAACCCATCCCAGCAATCTTCAACTGGACGCTGGACGATGAAGCCATCCTAGAGCAAACCCTCAGGGAACTTCCAGTTCCGAAATGCTCAGTAGCAGGCTCCAAAGCCTAATGCACCTCCTCGCAACATTGGTGATCGTCGTTACTTCCACTGTGGTGAACCGGGGCATTACTTCAGTGATTGCCCCAAGCCCAGGCAGATCAAGCCCAACCCCCAGAATCAAGGTACAGGGAACAAGCCTGCCACTCCGGCTAAGAAGCCTATGGTACAAGTACGCCAAGGCAAGATGAACTTCACCACCTTGAGTGACATTCCGGAGGGAGCTTCAGTGCTCACGGGTACATTCTTTATCAACGATACTCCTTTTAAGATTTTATTTGATTCGGGAGCTACCCATAGTTTCATCAGTGCAAAACTATTAGGCAAAATGGGTTTGAAAGGTTCTCATACCAATTCCACTTATAAGATAATTACTCCGGGAGGGCAAATCACCTCTAATATCTGAATCCATGGAGTATGTTTGGGATTAGGTAGTAAAATCTTTCCAACAAACCTTATCGCCATAAGCTTGGCTGGTATAGATGTTATCTTGGGTATAGACTGGATGACCCAACATAAGGTGGTTCTAGATATATCAGATAGGGTTGTAGAGATCAATTCACCTACGGTCGGGCACACTACCTTGTACCTACCTTTCAAGGACGGTACCGATTCTTGTGCCTATGTGACCATTATCTCCCCTCTTGATGAAATTCCAGTAGTGTGTGAGTATCCAGATGTCTTTCCTGATGAGTTGCCTGGTATGCCACCAGACAGAGATCTCGAGTTCGTAATCGAACTCCAACCGGGTACCGCACGCATTTCCAAAAGACCTTATCGTATGCCACCCAAAGAATTAGCCGAACTGAAAAATCAACTCCAGGAGCTGTTAGATAAAGGTTATATTCGCCCGAGCTCTTCTCCTTGGGGTTGTCCCGCTCTTTTCGTCAAAAAGAAAGCTGGTAGCTTGAGACTGTGTGTGGATTACCGACCGCTCAATGCAGTCACCATCAAGAACAAATATCCTCTTCCCCGTATCGATGTTCTTTTTGATCAACTGGCTGGAGTCAGAGTTTTCTCAAAGATCGACCTTCGTTCTGGTTACCATCAAATCAATACTTGACCTTGTGACATTCCTAAAACCGCTTTCTCCACTCGTTATGGTCTTTACGAGTTCTTGGTAATGTCTTTTGGTCTCACAAATGCCCCAGCCTACTTCATGTACCTCATGAACTCCGTGTTTATGACGGAGCTTGACAAATTCGTAGTGGTCTTTATCGATGATATCCTCATCTATTCCAAAAATGAGAACGAACATGCCAAGCACCTCCAAATTGTCCTTCAGCGTTTGCGAGATCATAAGCTTTATGCTAAGTTCTCCAAATGTGAATTCTGGTTGAAGAGTGTGAAATTCGTGGGGCACACCATTTCCCAAGATGGTATCTTCGTAGATCCTAGCAAAGTCCAAGAGGTGATGGATTGGAAACCACCCAAGTCCGTACACCAAATCCGCAGTTTCTTAGGATTGGCGGGATACTACCGTCGATTCATTCCTGACTTCTCTAGAATCGCAAAACCTATGACCGAACTGCTCAAGAAAGGAGTGAAGTTCATGTGGAGCGAAGCATGTGAGAAAGCCTTCCACACCTTGAGGCAACATTTAACCTCAGCCCGAGTGCTAGTGCAGCCAGATAATTCCAAGCCTTTTGAAGTCTTCTGTGATGCATCAGGCACGGGTCTCGGCTGTGTCCTTATGCATCAGTCATTGCCTATGCTTCACGGGCACTTAGACCCCATGAGATCAATTATCCTACCCACGATCTTGAGTTAGCTGCTGTTTTCCACGCTCTCAAGATATTGAGGCACTATCTAATGGTTAATCGTTGTAACATCTTCACTGATCACAAGAGTCTCAAATACATCTTTACCCAGTCAGAGTTGAATATGAGGCAAAGAAGATGGCTTGAGTTGATTAAAGATTATGACCTAGAAGTGTACTACCACCCCGATAAAGCGAATGTTGTTGCGGATGCTCTTAGCCGCAAAGCTCACTGCAACCATCTAGAGTTAGAGCCAGTTAGTGACCCATTATGTGAAGAAATGAGAAGGCTCAACTTAGAAGTGGTACCGCAAGGAAATCTTTATGGCTTAACTGCAAAATCCAATGTTTATGATAGAATTGTCACTGCTCAACGCAATGATGAGGACATACAAACCATCAAACAGAAACTAGCAGAGGAAGATCCCAAGTATACTTGTTTCCAGAAAGATTACCAGGATGTGGTCTGGTTTGGGAAACGCCTTGTGGTTCCTGTCGATCCGGAAATTAAGAAGATCATCCTTGATGAGGCTCATATGTCCAAGTTCTCTATTCATCCCGGCAGTACCAACATGTACCAAGATCTGAAACAGAATTTCTGGTGGTCCAATATGAAGGTTGATATAGCCAAGTATGTAGCCGAGTGCGATACTTGCCACCAGATGAAAGCAAGCCATTTGAAATCGGAAGGTGTACTCCAACCCCTGTCGATACCCATGTGGAAGTGGGATGACATTAGTATGGATTTCATTGTGGGTTTACCCCTGACAGCTAGAAAGAAAGATTCCATTTGGGTAATCGTGGACAGACTCACCTAGACTGCTCACTTCATTGCCGTACATACCACTTATTCAGTACAGCAATATGCAGAGTTGTACATGGACCAAATAGTTCGTTTGCATGGAATTCCGAAGACTATAATCTCTGACAGAGGAACTCAGTTTGTGGCTCGCTTCTGGGAGCAGTTACACGAGTGCTTAGGAACCAAGCTAATTCGCAGTTCCAGTTATCATCCGCAGACCGATGGTCAGACAGAAAGGATAATCAGATTTTGGAAGACAATGCTATGAGCAAGCATCTTACACTTTGACAAGAGTTGGGACAAGTGTTTGTCCTTGGCAGAATTCTCCTACAACAATAGCTATCAAGCTAGTTTGAAGATGGCACCGTTCGATGCTCTGTACGGACGAAGATGCCGCACTCCTCTAAACTAGTCGGAAGCCGGAGAGAGGACACTCTTTGGTCCGGACTTAGTTAAGGATGCCGAAGAAAAGGTACAAGTGATAAAAGAGAATTTGAAGATGGCTCATATGAGACAAAAGAGTTACCATGACAAGGGAACCGCACCCCGACACTTTGATGTGGGAGATTATGTGTATTTGAAGGTGTCCCCCACCAATGTTGTGCAAAGGTTCGGTGTCAAAGGAAAGCTAGCTCTGTGCTACTTTGGACCCAATGAAGTCATAGAAGTATGTGGCCAGTGGCTTATCGTATCCAATTGCCAGAACGGTTTTCCGCAGTCCACAATGTGTTTCATGTAACTCAATTAAAGAAGGGAATGCCTGTGCCAGAGAACGAAGTGATAACAGAAGCAAATGCTTGGATTGAGCCGGATTTCTCGCTCATCGAGAACCCGTTGAGAGTACTAGACCAAAAAGAGCGAAAGACACGAAGACAAACAGTGCGAATGTACAAAATCCAATGGAGTCGTCACACGGAAGAAGAAGCAACATAGGAGACGGAAGACCACCTCAACACTAAGTAGCCGGGCTTCCTGCAATCTCAAAACCGTGAGTTCTCCTACCCATCTTATTGTTCTCAAGTCGAATCTCGGGACAAGATTCCGTTTAAGGGGGTAGGCTGTGACGCCCCAGGTTTTTGATTAACCCTAACCGTCGGTCAACCCGGCTGACAGTGGTCAAATCACGGTTCAACTCGGTCCTCACCTTGAAAAACTCACCAACCAACTCTATTGACCCCTTAGGCTAGTGGACACACTTGTGGGGCCAACCCATGGTCAAAGACTTGGTCAAACCCCACTTAGACCCTAGTGTCCATAGCTGTCTGTCGGAACTTTTGCCGCGTTCTCCAAAAATTCACCTAAACACTTAAAATGCTACCTTTAGGAAAGTTGTCCATCTTGTTGAGGGACACAACTTTCATGTAGATTGGCATTTCAAATTTGGAGTGGAAAGGCATGAAAAACTTTCTCCAAGGCCAGCATCTCCTGTTCATGAACACATGCTGGCATTCAAAGTTGGCAATTGTTTGTTGCAAATTTCTGTTGAGAAAACCCTATATAGCCTTTTTGAAAATGATAGAGGGTAGCTAGATCTACAACTTTCGTATTCAAATCTTGGTCAACTTTTATTCAAATTTTGGGAGTAATTTAATTTCAAAGTAGGACTCAGTGAAACATTTCAAGTCCGGGCGCCTACGCGCCGCGACGTCGCGCGCCCGTGCGCCGCGCGTCGCCGGCCGTGCGCCGCCGGCCCCGGGCGTCCACGCCACGAGGCGCCTCGGGCCGCGCACCGGTTGAGGCGTGCGCTCCCCCACGCGCCCTCGCCCCTAGGCTTACGGGACTCCGCCGGGGCCGTGCACCGTCGTGTCCGCACCGTACGGCCGAGGGCGCGTGCCACGGACCGCCGGTCTGACAGCGGCGTCCCCGCCGTACGCGCACCGGCCGAGGAGGCTAGACTACGGCCGCATCTCCGGCGTCACGCAACATCACCAGGGACTCTTCGCCTATAAAAGCCGGGCCAACCACGCCATCCCGGCCGTCTCCCCACTGTCTACCGCCGGCCACCATTAGAGCCGTCGCCGAAACCTTTGCTCTGCTCATCCCCGGCGCCAAGCGAGCTACTCAGCACCTCCCCTAGCAATAACTTGACACCCCGGCTCGTGCATTGTCCTCCCCGAGCCACACCCTCGCCGGAGTTCGCGCCGCCGCGGCAACCGCTGCCGGCCGCCGCCGATTCCCCACGCCGGCAGCCCCTCCGCCCCAACCTCGGCCACTAGTCGCTCCTAGGTGAGCATGTGCTCGACTCCACGCCGTTCCCCGGCCAAAAGCGTCACCGGAGTCACCGGAATCCCGGCGAGACGGGACTACGTGGGAGCCGAGTCATGAGTGGAGATTGGCGGAGGCTACACCGAGTTCGCGGGGTTTCCGGTGGTTCACCAGAAAACCACTGGGTTCCTTGGTTGATCCACAAAGCCAAGACCGAAGAACCGAAGACGGAGCTGCAGCAGTGCCAGACCGGTCTGACCGGTGGGGACCGGTCTGACCGGTGAGGAGCACCGGTCTGACCGGTGTGCGACGACGCAGTCCGGAGACTTCGAAGCGGAGGACACCCATCGGGATCGCAGGGCTTGCGTCGAGGCTACGCAGGGTGCGGTCGCTGGGCATCCGTCCGATGGTGAAGACATGAAGAATTCCAAATCCGCCCTTGATGCGCTTGTATCCCTAGTTATTAGGAAAGGACATTTTAGACTTTCGGATGCCTCCATATAACCCAAGAGGTGAGAGGATGGCAGCCAACTCTTGGAACCCTAGTTCATTTGCTTTCCTATTTTTTCCCTTCCTATTTTTCTTAGGATTTCCATAGGACTAGCTTGAGAGCTTCATGGTGAGATCTTGTGAGAGGGTTGGATGATCGGGCGGCAAGCTAGACCTTGTATGAACCTTTGTTGCATGTATAGATGATTCGGCGTGGTTCCTCAAGGTTTGGATGTGTTGTTCCCGGTTGTTCTTGGTGGTGATTTTCGGAGCCCTCTCTTGGTGATTTCTTTAGGTTGTTTTCGGGACCTTGCTCTTGGGGATTTGATGGGGGAAATTTGTGGGAACCCTTCGTGGTTCTTTGGGCTGTGATTCCCCTCCCAAATCCGTGAGTAAAGGGGCTCGATTTTGGTGTTTTCCGAGTTTTAGGGTTTGTGGTGCTCTTGGTGGGATTTCTTCGATTCCTCTTTTTTGGACAAGTTTTGGTGGGATTAAACTTGTCTATGAACTCCTCATGAGGTGTTCCTAATATCCCCAAAGTCTTGTTCAAGTCCGTGGAGCGATTCGGGAGATCGAGATTTGGATTTGGGGGAGTTGACCCGCGGGTCTTTGTTCATCCCGAGTCGCCGGAGCTACACCGGTCTGACCGGTGCTCTTGACTGGTCTGACCGGTGCAACCCTCAGTGGATTTTTGCTTGGGTGAATGTCTGGGTGTGTTCGCTGTTGTCCTGCGTTTCAGCTGTTTCGAGTTTGGGTCAGTTTGGAGGTCGGTTGGCCCGTTTGGTGCTTTGGGGGCTTTCAGGCTGTGACTGGTCTGACCGGTGCGTCTCACCAGTCTGACCGTGTGGAGCCACTTAGTAAAAGTTGCCTAGTTTCACCAGTAGGGACCGGTCTGACCGGTGGTGCTCACCAGTCTGACCGGTGTTGGTCTGTAGACTCGAGGTTTGGTGTTCCGCTGCGTTCTCGGGTCGGAAGGTTGTGTGTTGGTTCCTAGGTCCAGTGGCACTCCAGTGGCTACGTGGGCTTGGCCAACTTGGGTAGTGAGTCGGAGACGTGTGTTGGAAGCCGTGTTCATCTTGTTGGAGTTTCCATCTCCTTCGAGAAAAATTTTTATCGGCTCCCATTCACTCCCCCCCCCTCTCTGGTTCGCCGTATCCGTCCTTCAAGTGGTATCAGAGCCGGTTCGGGTCTTTGTTGACTTTAACCAGTCTAAGATCCAAGGATGGCGTACCAGGAACGGTGTTCGGGTCCTCCACACTTCGATGGCAAGAACTACCAGATGTGGAGCAAGCGGATGGGTGCGTTTCTCCGCGGAAAGGGTCAGATCCTTTGGGATGTCACGGTGGACACATGCTATGTCCAGCCGATGGACTTCCTCACTCCAGGATCAAGGGACAGATTCGACGCCAACAATAAGGCGGTCGACTACTTGTTTCGTGCTTTGTGTCAGTCTGAGTTCGATCGGGTGCACACCGAGCACTTGGCTTGTAGAATTTGGACGGTGCTAAAGGAGGCTCATGTTGGGAATGCCCAGGTTCAGGCACGGATGTATGCGACCTACCGGAGAGAGTACGAGAACTTCACTCATCTCCCCGGTGAGTCCATCGATGCCTTGTTTCAGACGTTCACGGTGGTTGTGAACAACAAGAGGGCCAATGTGGACGTGCTCCCGTACGATGATCATGATAGAGCGGTCAAGCTCTTACACTGTTTGGATCGTACGATTTGGGGCGGAAAGTTTGAGGCCATTGTGGAGTCAGAGAAGTATAATACTCTGATGGTGAACGAGCTGTTCTCGAAGCTCAAGTTGGCTGAGGTGGATAGGGGCATGACCGCCAAGCTCGAGGGACCGACTGATTCCCATAGTCTTGCCCTCGTTGGTGGTTCGAAAGGAAAGGCTAACACTAACCCATCCACCAGGATGTTCTCTTTTTCCTCTTTGATGTCTATGCCAGATGAGGAGTTCGACGTGCTTGGAGAGGACGAGCTGGCGCTCCTGACGAGGCGGTTTGAGAGGCTGCACGAGAACCGAGTGAACATGAGGAGGAACACGAGGACATGCTTCCAGTGCGGCAAGCTGGGACACTTCGTCGCCGACTGCCCGGAGAAGGTCGAGAACAAGGATGGCTACAAGCACAAGCCGAGGAACGATGGCAAGTACCGGTCGAGGCGCGACCATAAGAGCAATCACATGAACAAATAGAAGGACGAGCGACGATCGAGGAAGAAGGAGAGCCGAGGCAAGGCCTGAGCGATGGTTGGAGCGAGCGACGTCGACTCCAGTTCCGCGTACTCCACCTCGAGCTCGAGCAGCAGTGAAGATGAAGGTGATCGTCGCAAGAACAAGAAGTCGCCCAAGAAACTAAGCGGGCTGAGCTGCTTCGTGAGAGACGGTTTCTGCACCATGGCGCTGAGCTCCGGCAGCAAGAAGAGCACACAGAGCGACTCAGACCCCGATTCCGACGACGAGGTGCGTGATGAACTTCCCTTCTTGTGCCAGGAGAATGAGAGGCTTGGCACTTTGCTTGATAACCGTGATGACATGCTTAGAGAGGCCAAGAAAATGAGAAAAGAGCTTAGGGCTTCACTCGAGGATGCTAGGACTAGAGTGGGCCGAGCTAGAGACACGGGTGCTTGATAGCAAGCTTGAGATTGATTCCCTTAAGGCTAGCCCTGTTGTTTCGGATGAGGTTGATTGTGCTGATTGCTCTATCTTTCTTGCTGATCTTGCTTTGTTTAAGGAGAAGCATGCCTCCAAGTGTGAGGAACTAGATGTTGAGGACCAGGAGCGTCCCGATGGTCGATGGATGACCGCTCCTCAGTGATGAGTGATTGACAACGGGTGTTGGACTGACTCTTGGCTTAGTGCGCAGGTGTAGGCTGCGTCCTAGTTCGTGTTGTTGCGGGTGAAGAACGGGCGCGAAAGGTCTTCAGCCTTGAGGGGCCTCCGGGAGATGGAGAGACAAGTAGGCTCGGTCCGAGGGACCCGGTGGACGGCGGGACTAGGTGCGAGCCACATGGTGGCGAGACGAGCAAGACGAAGTCATGGACGATCGAGCCGGTGCACGGTGGCGGTCGAGTCAAGAGACTTGGCGGGAGGCCGGGCCGAGCACACGGGGTTTGGTGGTTTGCCCACAAAACCATCGGAGGACGGTTTCCTTGTTTGGGCCTCAAAACCAAGTCCGAAGGCCTAGCACAACAGAGACGGGATCCGGGTGTGTCCGTAAGCTTCGAAGCTGAGGACACGCGGCGTGATCGCATGGCTTGCGTCGGGAGGACGCGGGGTGCGGCGAAGGCGTGGCCGTCCGATGGCAAGACCCACAAACATTACATAAATGCCCCAGCGTGGGTTGTATCGCCAGTAGTTGAGTTAGGGGTAGTCGAGTCATTTCCCACACCGGCGGGACCCGATATATAAGCCATGAGTGTTTGTGGATGGCTCTCTCTCTCCGCGACTTATGTTTTCTTTTTCTCCCCTCCTCTTTCTCATTTTCCGGGACTATTTTCTTCTCTATTTTCTCTAGGCTAGCATGAGAGCTTCATGAGAGATTTGTTGAGAGGGATGGATGCAAGGGCGGCATGCTAGACCTTGTGAATCTTTCCTGGTTTGTATAGAAGATTCGGCGTTGTGATTTTCGTGGCCTTTTGTGCTTGTTTTCGTGCCTTTGCTCTCGGTGTGATTCCGCGGTTTTGAGTGGGTTTCTCCTCGGATTTCTTTGAGGGAAACATGGATAGATGTCTCGTGCATCTTTGTGATTGATCTTGTGCCCTCAAACGCCGGGAAACCATTTCGATTCAAGGTTTTTCGTTCGGTGCTCTAGTTTTTGGTGGTGTTCAAAGGATCCGCGATTCCCGATGATTTAGGGAGTTAGGAGACGAAATTTTTGGGGTATAGCATCCTTGGTTGATGCTTTTCATGTCCCCAAACTCTTGTCTCAACAGCGTCTACCGTTTGGGAGATCCGGTGATGGATTGGGAGTGTTGACTTTCCGGGTTGGGATGTTTTCAGTTCTGTCCGTGCCTGGCGGACGGTCCGCGAGGGTCTGGCGGACGGTCCGCGAGAACAGTGTTCTTCGCGTGTTCTTCGTGTTCTTGCTCGGCTTCGGTTTCGATCCATTTTGGTTTCGAGTTTTGGTTGGAAGTGGTTTCGGACAGTCCGCAGCAGCGGGCGGACGGTCCGCGGGTGCCTGGCGGTCAGTCCGTGTGCTCCCCACGGACGGTCCGTTTTTCGGGGTTCGCTACTGGAGGTTCTGTTGGCTTTAACGGACGGTCCGCGGCCCGGGCCGGACGGTCCGCCGTACCCGTGCGGACAGTCCGCGGTACGTTGGCGGATGGTCCGCGTGGCCCGTGCGGACAGTCCGCCTCTCCTGGCCGGACGGTCCGCTAGAGCCTGGCAGCTTTGCTCTTTGGTTCGATCCTCCCTCCTTCTTTCGTGCTTCCGCATGTGCTTCAAGGAATCGTTCCTAGGAGTTGAGGTTGATCCATAACCTCGTTGTCTTGGCGATTGGTGTGTGATTCGATCCATCGCTTGTGTGTGACCGGGTTTTAACTAGGGTATAGGCCGGGTTCTTTGAGAAGAATTTTTACCGGCTCCTATTCACTCCCCCCTCTCTAGTCGCCATCCAATCCTTCAATTGGTATCAGAGCTTGGTGCCGGATTCTTTGCGACTTTGACAAGTCTCGAATCCTAAGATGGCGTACATTGAGCGGGGCGGTCCGCCGCACTTTGATGGGAAGGGTTACCACAAGTGGGCGGCTCGTCTGATGATCTTTCTTCGTGGCAAGTTGTTGGATTTCATTGTGCTTGACAAGACCTATGCTATTCCGGTCAACATTCATACTCTTATGGTGACCGATGCTGGTGCTAAGGCCAAGTATGAGGCAAATGCAAAAGCCGTTGATCACTTGGTCCGAAGCTTGTGTGATCCTGAGTTTAAGCATGTTCGCCATTTGAATCTTGCTTGGCAAATTTGGGAGAAGTTGTTGGTTGCTCACGGTGGTGATAATAATGTGAAGGCTCGCCTCTTTGTCTCTTACCGGATGCAATATGAGAACTTCACTCAACTTTCCGGTGAGGACATTGATGCGATGTTTCAGAGGTTCACCGCCATCGTGAACAACATGAAGGCTAATGTTGAGGATTTCCCTTACACCGAGCATGATCAAGCTTTAAAGCTCTTGCATGTCTTGGACCCAAATGTTTGGGGTGCTAAGGTTGAGGCCATCAAGGAGTCTGGGCAATATTTGACTATTGAGTTGGATGACCTCTTTTCTAAGCTCAAGTCGGCTGAGGTTGACAGGAAGTTGCAATCCAAGCATGAGGGCTCGACTGACCATAGTCTTACTCTTGTGGGCGGATCAAAGGGCGAATCTAACCCTTCCTGTCGACAGTTTTCCTTGTCTTCTCTTATGTCTATTCCAGATGAGGAGTTTGATGTGCTAGGCGAGGAGGAGCTGGCCTTGCTCTCAAGGAGGTTTGATCGACTACATGAGAGCAGGAGGAATGCAAGGCGAAGCTCGGGGACATGCTACAAGTGTGGCAAGCGTGGACACCTCATCGCCGAGTGCCCGGAAGCGGAGGAGAACAAGTACAAGATGAGCAAGTACAAGGCGCACCCGAGGCGTGAAGACAAGTACTCCTCCAAGGGCAAGCACTTCAGCAAGTCCAAGAGCAAGGACAAGGACAAGCGGCGACCGAGCAAGGGCGGCTACAAGAAGGACAAGGGAAGAGCCATGGTGGCCGGTGCAAGCGACGTCGACTCAAGCTCAAGCGACGCGCAGTCAAGCTCAAGCAGTGAAGATAAAGACGCCGGGAGGCGCAAGGGCAAGAAGAGTGCAAGCCGGAACCACAGTGGATTGAGCTGTGTGGTGCTTGAAGGCTTTTGTGGCATGGCTCATAGCTCGAGCAGCAAGAAGAGCGACAAGGAAGACAGCGACTCCGACTCGGAGGATGAGGTAAATCGTGACCCTGACTCTTTGCTTGCTGAGATCACTAGGTTGAATGGCTTGATTGACAACCGTGATAGTGTGTTGAGAGATGCTAAGAAGATGAGGAAAGATCTTAGGGCTCAACTTGAGAATGCTAGTGAGAAAGTAGGAGAGTTAGAGTCCAAATTGCTTGAATTGAAACTTGAGAATGACTCTTTGAAACTTGCTCCTACTACTCCTAATGATGTTGAGTGTCTTGAGTGTGATGCATGGTTGAATGAGATCAAGTTGCTTAATGAGAAGAATGCTTCCACTTTGGCTAAACTAGATGCCCTTAGGACTGAGTATGATGAGCTTAAGGCTAGACCCACTTTGCTTGGTACTTGTAAATCATGTCCTACTATGCATGCTAAGCTTGTTGATGCTCGTTCTACTATTAGCTTTTTGGAAGCTTCTTTGAAATCTCCTGTTGTCAATGCATGCACTAGCTGTGATGAAGTTACTTTGCGCAATCTTGAACTTACTTCCCGTTTGGATGTCATTTATGAGGAGAATGATTACTTGAGGAAGGTGTTGGGTTGGTTGTCTGGGCAGGAACCTCAATTGAAAATCATGATTGAGGAGTTCAAGAGAGCTGATGGTCGTGGTTTGGGTTTTGAGAAGTTGGGTGAGAAAGTGGGAGAGAACAACGGGGAGAGTGTGTATGAGAAGTGTGTTGAGTCTAACCCCGAGTTTGAGGTGATCGGAGACATCCAAGTCCCACTTCCAAAAGCACCCAAGAACTCTTTCACACCAAAGCCCAACAACCTTTGCAACAAGCTTGACACAACCCAAGATCCATCCAAATTCCCACCTAAGACAAATGACTTCCAGAAACCGGTGAAGTTTGTGAGTGAGAAAGGTGAGAAGCCTCGAGAGAAGCCAGAGCCAAAACCAAAACCCATCCCCTTCAGGTGTGAGTATTGTGGCAAGGAGAGGCATCTAGCAGAGTTTTGCTACAAGAGGAAGAGGCGTGAGAGGCTTTCTAGGGAGCAAGCAAACCAGGACAAGTATCGCTAGTCTCATGGTATTCCTGAGCCTAGAGTGCCACTTCCATGGGGTGTGGGAAGTGTGAAGAGTGTTGGTAGAGTTGGAGCTCAAGGTGGTAGGTTCCCACAGAGAGGTGGTAGTGAGAGGTTTGTTAGGAGAGATGATGGTGTGCGTGCTAGTGAGAGGTTTGGTCGGGCTCGTGGTGGTTTGGCTAGACGTCCCCCTACTCGTCCTCAATACGGGTTTAGGGGAGATGATCGCAGCTTTGGGTTCCAGAGGAACTACGAACCACGTTGTCCCCCTGGTGGTGCTCGTACTCCTTCCATGGGACATGGGAAGTTTGATGGCAAGGGAATGATGTTTTCTAACCCCTCTTTTGAGCAGATGGCTCGACACTGGTTCAACTTTCTGTGTGCTAACCCCAGTGTCGAGTCGCTAGCTCATTCTCGTTCTTGTTTCTGACTACAGGCAGGAGGCTTGGAGAACATTTGGTTGATCGACTCCGGATATTCCCAACACATGACCGGAGATAAGAAGTGGTTCTCCAGCCTCACCCCAGTGAAGGAAAAGATGTACATCACATTTGGAGACAATGGACGAGGAAGGGTGATTTCTGAGGGTGTTGTGCATATGAGTGACAAGGTAACGTTGAAGAGAGTTGCTCTTGTGAAGTCTTTGGGTTTCAATTTGCTTTCAGTTTCTCAGTTGCTTGATGAGGGTTTTGAGGTGCGTTTCAAGTCTGGTGAGTCTCGTTTCTTCGGATTCTCGAGGTGATCTTGTACGTATGATCATCCCCGAGGGTCGATTTTCGGTGGCCGATTTCTCTCGTTCTTTGGGTCCTGCTCGCTGTTTGATGGCTGGTCCTTCTTCTGATTTGTGGAAATGGCATAGGAGGTTGGGTCACTTGAGCTTTGATTTGGTTTCCCGCTTGAGTGGTCTTGACCTTGTCCGAGAATTGCCGAGGTTGAAGCTTGAGAAGGATTTAGTTTGTGCTCCGTGTAGGCATGGCAAGATGGTAGCCACTCCCCATCCACCCCTGACCGATGTCATGACCGAGCGTCCGACAAAGCTGTTGCATATGGACCTTGTTGGGCCAGCTCGAGTTCGCTCGGTGGGTGGGAAGTGGTATGTCCTTGTTGTGGTGGACGATTACTCTCGCTATGCTTGGGTGTTTTTCTTGGAAGACAAGAGTGAGACATTTGGTTTTGTTCGAGATCTGATCGTGAGGTTGAAAAACGAGAGGCATGGGAATGCTATTCGAGCTATCCGCAGTGATAATGGCTCAGAGTTCAAGAACTCTCGTTTTGACACCTTTTGTCGTGATCTAGGTCTTGAACATCAGTATTCGACCCCTTATGTGCCCCTCAAAATGGAGTCGTGGAAAGGAAAAATCAGACTCTTTGTGAGATGGCTAGGACGATGCTCGATGAGAACAGGACTCCTAGGAGGTATTGGGCTGAGGTGGTCAATACGGCTTGTCATGTTTCCAACAGGATTTTATTGCGAGCTTTCAAGAAGAAGACCTGTTATGAGCTTATGCATGGTTGGGCACCCAAGGTGAGTCATTTCCGGGTTTTTGGTTGCAAATGCTTTATTCTTAAGAAGGGAAAACTCAACAAGTTTGAGGCTAGGTCTAGTGATGGGATTTTCTTTAGTTATGCTAATCATTCTAGAGCCTATAGGGTGCTTAACCTTGAGACTAACAAAATCATGGAGACTTGCGAGGTGACCTTTGGCGAGACAATGCCATGTACCTCGCTTGGCTTTGAATGTGCAGGTGATGAGGAGATGCCCGAGGACCTCTTTGAAGAGGAGAAGGATGAAGCTGGAGATGATGATGGAGAGAACCATGCGCCTGAAGCTGAGTGTGTTCCCACTAATTCCCCTATGACCACTACGGAGGGTGGACTGTCTACTTCATGGACAACGACGGTGTGACAAGAGGACCAAGCTAGAGAAGCTGGAGTTGAGGGGGAGGTAGTCTCGAGGCGTGAGGCTCCCCGGCGGATTCAAAAAGTGTATCCCCTATCGAAGATCATTGGGGACATCGACGAACGTACTACACGATCAAGGTCTAGAAATTCCTCTCATTTCGCTCATGCTGCATTTGTTGCCTCCATTGAGCCCAAGGACATTGGACACGCTTTATCTTATGAAAACTGGGTCAATTCTATGCATGAGGAGTTGGAAAACTTTGAGAGGAACCAGGTGTGGGAGTTAGTTGAACCACCTCCAAATTGCCATCCTATAGGAACCAAGTGGGCTTGGAAGAACAAAGAGGGTGAGAATGGGATGGTTGTGAGGAACAAGTCCAGACTTGTTGCTCAGGGATATAGTCAGAAGGAGGGGATCGACTATGAGGAGACCTTTGCTCCTGTGGCCCGTCTTAAGGCAATTCGGATCCTTCTAGCCTTTGCCGTGGCTAAAGGGTTCAAGTTGTTTCAAATGGATGTGAAGAGTGCTTTTCTGAATGGGGTCATAGAGGAGGTGTATGTGAAGCAGCCACCGGGTTTGAGAGTGAGAAGTATCCTCACAGGGTGTACAGGTTGAAAAGGGCTCTGTATGGGTTGAAACAGGCGCCCCGGGCTTGGTATGGGAGATTGAGAGGTTTTCTGGTGAGCAGAGGGTTCGTGATGGGTACTGTGGATAGGACCTTGTTTCTCCTCAAGCATGGGAATGACTTGTTGATTGTGCAGATATACGTGGATGATATTGTCTCTGGTGGCTCGTCACATAACCTTGTTGCCAAGTTTGCAGATGAGATGAGCAGGGAATTCGAGATGAGCATGATGGGCGAGTTGCAGTACTTTCTCGGGTTGCAGATCAAGCAAGTGAAGGATAGGACATTTATACATCAGACCAAGTACACGAAAGACATGCTGAGGAAGTTCCAGATGCAAGACGTGAAGCCTATGTCGACACCCATGTTGAGTACGGCTACTTTGGATGCGGACGAGGACGGAGAACCAGTGGACGAACAGGAGTACAAGAGCATGATCGGCTCCCTCCTCTACTTGACGGCGACGAGGCCAGACATACAGTTCAGTGTGTGTCTGTGCGCTCGTTTTCAGGCTTCGCCGAGGACATCACATCAATAGGCCGTCAAGAGGATTTTCAGGTACCTACAGTCTGCCCCTGTGTTGACGGATAAAACTCGTATCCACCTACGATCCGCAAGCGTACGGACCTACACCTTTTTCACCACGGGATTCCCAAGGTTCTTGTCAATCCGCGGAGCAAGGGGATTACTAGCGCTTAACCAAGTACTAATCTAGTTGACTAAGGAAATCTTTAAAGAGAGTATTAATCTAAAAGTAAAGACAATCTAACCTAAGTTAATCTAAGTTAAGTTGATCAAACAAATCTAGGGTTAAACTAGATGGTAAAGGGGTGAACACAAGAGAGTGAGTAAGAAAGATAAGCGTTCCCTCCCTAGGATCTAGGATAACATGGTATGCATCTACCTACATGAAAGCGGTAAACCAATCTACCGGGCGTTGTGACCACGGTTTCGCCCTTTCCCTCCTCTCGTACTGTCACTACGCGAAGGTATTCGTGACTAGACCTATGATGGACACGGTATGTTGATGGAATCTATGGGAGTAGCGGATATCATACGCCCGAAAAACACGGTGGCCTACCTTAATCATGAAAGCATCATCAACATGAAAACAATATATTGAAACCACGAATCAAGTAGCGATCACATAGCATGTATCCATCTAATCTCAGGGATGAACGGAGACATTACCCCATCATCTTACACGGATTGAAGCACATAGGGGTGATGAAGACTCCGGAGAACGTCGTCGATGAAGATGGCGGCGATGGAGCTTGGGAACACCCCTAGGCCAGCGGCTTGGAGTCCTCCTCTTGCTTCCTTCTTCCGCCGGCGTTGATCCTTGCGACGAGCTCATCTAACTCTCTCCCTCATCTTGTGGTGGCGGTTTTCTGGTGATTGGCGTCGGTAGGATGATTTGTTCGATGGGTAACCATCTTGGGGCGCCTAGGGGGTTGTATTTGTGTCCTTGGGGTGCCATTGGGCGTGATCCACATTGCCTTGCACGAGATCCTCCTTGGGAGAGAAGCAAACTTGGTTTCCATAAAATCAGCCAGATTTTCCTGATTCGCAGTCCTTCTTTGCCAGGGTCATATCTCCCACGTCCGGACTCCAAATAATGCAAATTCGGTGTCCAGGTTGTGTGCCACGAAATTATCTTCAACTTTGGTATTCATTTCTTTCCTTAAAAACGAAGATAAGATCTCCAAATCGGCCTTGGAAGATAATCTGTTCAGATTTCGGACTGACTGCGCAGCAGGGATTTCGGGGGCTATATCTCCTAGCTCCCTTATCCGAATTGGGCCTTCCACATGTCCAAATCGAAGGTATCGTCGATGCCCACAACATTGATAGTCAAACTTTTGGCATTAAAGACCATTTAAGTCTCCGAATCTGTACTGAAAGATCATGCTGTCTTGAGCTGCGAGAATATCTCTCGAGCTGAGTTGATCTCGTTGGTAAACATCCAAGTCCCCGGAGTTTTGCGTGTTGATTCTTCAGTCCTTGGGTTGTTTGGAGTCTTGTTCACTTAGTGTCTTGACTTGTGACGGGCTTCATGATCTTCTCTTGAAGTGCTTGATGAACTTATCCCGAAAGTCTCCTCTTTAGCGTTAATTTCCTGCGTAAACAACAAACTCCAAAATCGACATGCAAGTGTGAACTTGTTACATCATTAGTATGCCTAGTGGCGGGTTAGTTGCAAATCATAATCGAAACCAATGTATAACAAGTACTCTAGGTTGACGGAAATTCACCGTCAACACCCTGGTCTTGGCCTTTGGTATTCTTGCTCCTCGACTCTTTCTCTTCATGGTTTTTCTAATGCAGATTTTGCTGGTTGTCGAGTCGAGAGGAAGTCTACTTCTGGTTCCTGTCAGTTTCTTGGGTCCTCGTTGGTTTCGTGGTCTTCCCGCAAGCAGTCTAGTCTAGCTCAGTCTACCACCGAGGCAGCGTATGTTGCAGCCGCGAGTTGCTGTTCCCAGCTGTTGTGGATTTCATACACTTTGAGAGACTTTGGTGATGAGTGCACCCAGATCCCACTTCTTTGTGATAGCACCAGTGCCATAAGCGTAGCGAAAAATCCAGTGCTTCTCTCCAGAACCAAACACATAGAGGTGAGGTACCATTTCTTGAGAGACAATGTGGAGAAAGGGACCATTGTGTTGAGCCATGTCCCTACCCAAGATCAGCTTGCAGACATTTTCACAAAGCCTCTCGACCAAGCTACATTTGTGCGCTTGTGGGGGGAACTTGGGGTTTGTTGCCCTTTCTAGTTGATTCTTGGGGGATTTCCTTTTTGTATTATATGTATCATATCATGTTTACTTTGATGTATATACATGCTTTGCTTGATGTATAAACCATGGTAGGATAGCCATGTTGTTTTATATCATGTTGCATTTGTATCATATTGCATTTTAGGATGATGAGCTTCTTTTATAAGTCTTATTTGAGTCTCTTTGGCTACTTGTGAGATATTGGTCATGTGTGTGGAGAAATGGCTATGTGAGGCTATGCTCTTGGAATATTTGAGATATATATGTTGTGAGATAGCCCTTTTTGAATCAAATGCTAATCTTGACTAAATTTGATGAAATGTGCTCCACTCATGTGTAATAGTGTATCCATGTCACGCTTTGGTTTAAATGTGCTTTCTATGCATAGATTGTGCTTGGATGTCTTTTTCTTGCTTTTGGGCCAAAGGCCGAATATCATTGTGAATGTTTAGCCTATGTTGCATTCATCGGGGAGCATAAGCTTCTTTTTGCCGCAAAGGCACTTCATGTACCATGAAATGAATTAATCTTGAAAAGAAGTGTGTATGCTTGAAAAATGCTCCATCCATCATGTTTATGCTTAAATTGTCTTATCCTTTACACATGGGTGCAAAACATGTTGCATGATGTTCACCAGTGGAGAAGTCTCCCCGAAGTGGACACATGGCTCATGAGCTTTAACATGACATGCTTTGCTTTATGGGTGTTTGCAATGATCTTTTGTCGAGAATTGGATATCCTTGTATGATCTCTGGTTGATATGCATGTTTTTGGCTCGAATGTGACATGGATAGGCCTTTACATTTGAAGTGAGCCATCTTTTACTATAATTATTCAAATCTGAAAATTTGCTTTATCACATGCCTATATTTCCATATATTAGTTGTGGCAGTGCTTTGACTATGTTATGATCCATATATGTGCTCTTTGTCTCATTTCTAGCCTTTGACACTAAATTTGGCCTATTTGAGAAGCTCATGTAGATGTTTATATGCTTTGTTTTGCATTTCTGCATTTTCACCTTGATTCATACATTGTCAACAAGGGGGAGAAGAGGTGAGCTTAATGAAAATTCAAAAGAGGTGAGCTAAAATTTGGAAGTTTGCATTCACATGTTCAGGGGGAGCTTGCATTTGTTCAGGGGGAGCTTTCTTGCTGTTTTCGGTGTGGAGTTTGTGCTTTGCTCGGCTTGTGACCTTTCTTTGCCTTTCTCTGGTTTTGGTCATGAGTTGCGCTTCTTTGTTTTTTTATTCTTACTTTCTTTCTCTGAATTTCATTTCGCGTTGTGTGTTGTCAATGCACTCATCAAGGGGGAGATTGAGGACCAGGAGCATCCCGATGGTCGATGGATGACCGCTCCTCAGTGATGAGTGATTGACAACGGGTGTTGGACTGACTCTTGGCTCAGTGCGCAGGTGTAGGCTGCGGCCTAGTTCGTGTTGTTGCAGGTGAAGGACGGGTGCGAAAGGTCTTCAGCCTTGAGGGGCCTCCGGGAGATGGAGAGACAAGTAGGCTCGGTTTGAGGGACCCGGTGGACAGCGGGACTAGGTGCGAGCCACATGGTGGCAAGACGAGCAAGATGAAGTCATGGACGATCGAGCCGGTGCACGGTGGCGGTCGAGTCAAGAGGCTTGGCGGGAGGCCGGGCCGAGCACGCGGGTTTTGGTGGTTTGCCCACAAAACCATCGGAGGACGGTTTCTTGATTTGGGCTTCAAAACCAAGTCCGAAGGCCTAACACGACGGAGATGGGATCCGGGCGAGTCGGGAAGCTTCGAAGCGGAGGACACGCGGCGGGATCGCATGGCTTGCGTCGGGAGGACGCGGGGTGCGGCGAAGGCGTGGCCGTCCGATGGCAAGACCCACAAACATTACATAAATGCCCCTGCGTGGGTTGTATCGCCAGTAGTTGAGTTAGGGGTAGTCGAGTCATTTCCCACACCGGTGGGACCCGATATATAAGCCATGAGTGTGTGTGGATGGCTCTCTCTCTCCGCGACTTATGTTTTCATTTTCTTCCCTCCTCTTTCTCATTTTCCGGGACTATTTTCTTCTCTATTTTCTCTAGGCTAGCATGAGAGCTTCATGAGAGATTTGTCGAGAGGGATGGATGCTAGGGCGGCATGCTAGACCTTGTGAATCTTTGCTGGTTTGTATAGAAGATTCGGCGTTATGATTTTCGTGGTCTTTTTGTGCTTGTTTTTGGTGCCTTTGTTCTCGGTGTGATTCCGCAGATTTGAGTGGGTTTCTCCCCGGATTTCTTTGAGGGAAACATGGATGGATGTCTAGTGCATCTTTGTGATTGATCTTGTGCCCTCAAACGCCGGGAAACCACTTCGATTCAAGGTTTTTCATTCGGTGCTCTAGTTTTTGGTGGTGTTTAAAGGATCCGCGATTCACGATGATTTAGGGAGTTAGGAGACAAAATTTTTGGCGTATAGCATCCTTGGTTGATGATTTTCATGTCCCCAAACTCTTGTCTCAACAGCGTCTACCGTTTGGGAGATCTGGTGATGGATTAAGAGTGTTGACTTTCGGGGTCGGGCTGTTTTCAGTTCTGTCCGTGCCTGGCGGACGGTCCGCAAGGGTCTGGCGGACGGTCCGCGAGCAAAGTGTTCTTCGCGTGTTCTTCGTGTTCTTGCTCGGCTTCGCTTTCGATCCGTTTTGGTTTCAAGTTTGGTTGGAAGTGGTTTCGGACAGTCCGCAGCAGCGGGCGGACGGTCCGCGGGTGCCTAGCGGACAGTTCGCATGCTCCCCGCGGACGGTCCGTTTTTCGGGGTTGGCTACTGGAGGTTCTGTTGGCTTTAACGGACAGTCTGCGGCCCAGGCCGGACGGTCCGCCGTACCCGTGCGGACAGTCCGCGGTACGTTGGCGGACGGTCCGCGTGGCTCGTGCGGACAGTCCGCCTCTCCTGGCCGGACGGTCCGCCAGAGCCTGGCAGCTTTGCTCTTTGGTTCGATCCCTCCCTCCTTCGTTCATGCTTTTGCGTGTGCTTCAAGGAATCGTTCCTAGGACCTGAGGTTGATCCATAACCTGGTTGTCTTGGCGATTGGTGTGTGATTCGATCCATCGCTTGTGTGTGACCGGGTTTTGACTAGGGTATAGGCCGGGTTCTTTGAGAAGAATTTTTACCGGCTCCTATTCACTCCCTCCCCTCTCTAGTCGCCATCCGATCCTTCAGATGTGCTTAGGGTTGAAGTGGCTGAGCTTAAGTCTAGACCTGCTTTGCTAGGTGCTTGCACTTCTTGCCCTGTTTTGCGTGCTAAGATTGATGAGATGCATGCTTACACTAGTTCTCTTGAGGCCAAGCTGACAGAACCCATGCCTACATCATGCTCTACCTGTGAAATGCATGCTTTGAAAAATCTGGAACTTGCACATTATGTTGATCGTTTGTAGGATGAGAATGATGACCTGAGGAAGTTGATGGGTTGGTTGTCAGGTCATGAGTCTCAGTTGAGGATGATGATCGAGGCATTTAAGAGGCAGGATGGTCAGGGACTTGGGGCAAACAAGGTTGGTGAGGGAAGTGGAGAGAATATCCTAGAGCCACCAAAAACCCACCATAAAAATGATTTCCCCCCAAAACCTAACCATCTTAGGAACCGACTAGACACAACCGCAGCTCCACCCGTGTTTCCTACACCCACAAATGATCTACAAAAGCCTATCAAGTTTGTGAGCACTTCAGGGAAAGTGTTCTTTGGGAAAGAAAGTGAGAAGGCTAGTGAGGGGAAACCGGTGGAGGAGTTGAGTGGAGAGAAACCTAGTGAGCAGCCACATCCCAAGCCTAAGCCTAAGCTTGTGAGGTTCCATTGTGGCTATTGTGGGAGAGATGGCCATAAGGATGAGTTTTGCTTCAAGAGGAAGCGAGAGGAGAGAATGGCAAAGGAGTGGGCTAACAAGGACAAGTACCACCTTTCTGATGGTGTACTTGAGCCTCGTGTGCGGATGCCCGGGGCCAAGGCGAGTGTGAGGACGAGTTCGGGCTTGGGGAGAGCGGAAGGTCGTTGGAGGCGGCTTGCTCGGCCAGTCACACCGGCCGACCGGTGTGGAGCACCGGTTTGACAGGCAGCGTTTTGGGTTTCGTGCTCGTACAGGAGCGAGGGTTGTTTCTGGAGGTCGTGGTTCTGGTGGTTGGGCTGGAGAGTTTGCAGGTGGTCAGGTTGCTAGGAGTTCTCCCCCTCGAGTTCACTACGGGGATGGGAGGAGTCGTAGCTTTGAGAAGGAGATGAGGGACGTTCCACGGGCTTTCTTTCGTGGTTTTGGTCCTCCTCCAGGCAGAGAGGGATGGTTCCCTCAGGGTGGTTACCGTGGTGGTGTTCGTGGAGGTAGCTTTCGTAGGAGAGATGCTTTGGTTGGTGCTAACCCCACTTTCGAGCAAATGGCTCGGCACTGGTTTTACTCTTTTGGTACTAACCCAGTGCTGAGTCGTTTGTTCACTCACGTGCTCGTTTTTGAATTTCAGGTGGGAGACTTGAAGAACATTTGGTTGATTGACCCCGGTTGCTCGAGGCATGTGACCGGAGACACGGGTGGTTCTCAAGTCTCGTCCCGGTGGTGACAAAGAGGTACATCACTTTTGGGGACAATGGGCGTGGGCATGTGCTTTCAGAAGGTGAGATTAAGGTGAGTGACAAGATCACTCTCAGGCGTGTTGCTCTTGTTCAATCGCTGGGGTACAATCTGCTTTCTGTGTCCCAGTTGTTGGATGAGGGCTTTGAGGTGTTGTTTCGGCCAGGTGGTTCTCGGATTTTGGACTCTCGAGGGGACCTTGTCTGTATGGTCGTTCCTGAGGGTCAGGTGTTTCGTGCTAATTTTTCTCAGTCTTCGGGTGTGGAGCGTTGTTTCTTGGCTGGTTCTTCGAGTGAGTTGTGCAAGTGGCATAGGAAGTTGGGTCACTTGAGCTTTGACCTTTTGTCGCGCTTGAGTAAACTCAATTTGGTCCGAGGATTGCCACGGTTGAGGCTTGAGAAAGAGTTGGTTTGTGCGCTGTGTAGGCATGCCAAGATGGTGGCCTCTTCTCACCCGCCTCTCACCGATGTGATGACTGAGCGTCCATGCGAGCTGCTCCATATGGACCTTGTTGGCCTAGCTCGTGTGCAATCTGCGGGTGGGAAGTGGTATGTCCTTGTTGTGGTGGATGACTATTCTCGGTATGCGTGGGTGTTCTTTCTTCAGGATAAGGGGGAGACGTTTGGTTTTGTTCGAGATCTAGTCTTGAGGTTGAGGAACGAGAGGCACAGAGATGCCATACGAGCAATCCGCAGTGATAATGGCTCGGAATTTAGAAACACTCGTTTTGAAACCTTTTGCCATGACTTGGGTCTTGAGCACCAGTTTT
Source organism: Cenchrus americanus (assembly GCA_947561735.1). Lineage (NCBI taxonomy): Eukaryota > Viridiplantae > Streptophyta > Magnoliopsida > Poales > Poaceae > Cenchrus > Cenchrus americanus. The sequence goes on from OX387239.1 coordinate 132,406,218, forward strand.
CGAGTCCGTATACGCCTCCCCAGAATGGTGTTGTGGAAAGGAAGAACAGGACCTTGTGCGAGATGGCTCGGACGATGCTTGATGAGCATAGGACTCCGAGGAGGTATTGGGCTGAGGCGGTGAATACCGCGTGCTATGTGTCGAACAGGATCTACCTCAGAGTGCACAAGAAGAAAATATGCTATGAGTTGATGCATGGTCGCACACCCAAGGTGAGTCACTTCCATGTCTTTGGTTGCATGTGTTTCATTCTGAAGAAAGGCAGGAAGTTGGATAAGTTTGAGGCTAGGTCTGTCGATGGTATTTTCTTTGGTTATGCATCTCACTCTAGAGCATATCGTGTGCTCAATCTTGAAACTAACCAAATCATGGAGACTTGCGAGGTAACCTTCGACGAGACAGAGCCACGTAGTCAGCTTGTCTTTAAGTGTGCAGGTGATGATGAACTTGGCGAGGAGATCTTTCAGGAGGAGGAGCATGAACATGGAGACGATGAAGATGGCGGTGCAGTGCCCCCGGCTGAACATGTACCCACTACTACGACTATGGTGATGGATGGACCCTCTACTACACCTACGACGACAAATCAAGAATGAGGAGAAGCTGATGTTGAGGGGGAGGTAGCATCGAGGCGAGAACCTCCCCGGCGAGTACAAGTGGATCACCTAGCTTCGAGGATCATCGGCGACATGAATGAACGCACTACACGGTCGAGGGTTCGGAACAATTCTCATTTTGCTCATGCTGCGTTTGTTGCTACTTTTGAGCCCAAAGACATTGGACACGCACTATTTGATCACAATTGGGTTAATTCGATGCATGAGGAGTTGGATAACTTTGAGAGGAATCAGGTTTGGGAGTTGGTTCACCCTCCCCCAGGGTGTAAGCCGATTGGTACAAAGTGGGTGTGGAAGAACAAAGAGGGAGAGAAAGGTGAGGTTGTGAGAAACAAGTCGAGGCTTGTTGCTCAGGGGTTCAGTCAGAAGGAGGGGATCGACTACGAGGAGACCTTTGCTCCCGAAGCCCGTTTGGAGGCGATTAGGATCCTTCTAGCCTTTTCCGTGGCTAAAGGGTTCAAGTTGCACCAGATGGATGTGAAGAGTGCTTTTTTGAATGGTGTGTTGGAGGAATAAGTGTATGTGAGGCAACCTCCAGGGTTTGAGAGTGAGAAGTACCCCCACCGGGTGTACAAGTTGAGGAAGGCGCTGTATGGGTTGAAGCAGGCGCCTAGAGCTTGGTATGATAGGTTGAGGGGGTTCTTGTTTGAGAGAGGTTTTGAGATGGGGAAGGTCGATCAGACCTTGTTTTTGCTGAGGCAGGGCAGAGATATCCTGATTGTGCAGGTGTATGTGGATGATATTGTCTTTGGTGGCCCGTCTAACTCTCTTGTTGCAAGGTTTGCAGAGGATATGTGCAGGGATTTGAGATGAGCATGATGGGCGAGTTGCAGTTCTTCCTCGGGCTACAAATCAAACAATCAAATGAAGGAACATTTGTGCACCAGGCTAAGTACACCAAGGACATTGTGCGGAAGTTCAAGACGGAGGACTCCAAGGCTATGACGATGCCGATGAGTACGACTACAGCTCTTGATGCAGACGAGGAAGGTGAACACGTGGACCAGAAGGAGTACCGGAGCATGATCGGGTCACTCCTCTACTTGACGGCGACGAGGCCGGACATACAGTTCTCAGTGTGTCTGTGCGCTCGTTTTCAAGCGTCTCCGAGGACTTCGCATCGGCAAGCGGTGAAGCGAATTTTCAGGTACTTGTGTCACACTCCCGACTTCGGCCTTTGGTACTCCGCGTCCTCTTCTTTGGCGCTTCATGGTTTTTCAGACGCGGATTTTGCCGGGTGTCGGTTCGATAGGAAGTCCACTTCTGGGACTTGCCAGTTTTGGGGGTCTTCTCTGGTGTCTTGGGTCTTCCGCAAACAATCGAGTGTTGCTCAATCCACTACCGAGGCCGAGTATGTTGCCGCTGCTAGTTGTTGCTCTCAGCTCCTTTGGATTTCATACACCATGAGTGACTTTGGTGAGGAGTATACCCATGTCCCACTTCAATGTGATAGCACTAGTGCCATAAGCGTTGCAAAGAACCCAGTGCTCCATTCCAAAACCAAGCACATAGAAGTGAGGTATCATTTTCTGAGAGACAACATAGAGAAAGGAAAGATAGCTTTGATCCATGTACCCACACATGACCAACTAGCCGATATTTTCACCAAACCCCTAGATCAAGCAACTTTCACTCGTTTGCGGGGGGTACTTGGTGTGTGTTTGATTTCTTTAGTTGGGTGTGTGGGAGCTCCTTTGTAGCATATGTATAGTTTCCTTTGTGCATTTCTTGCATTTGGCATGGCATATGTAATATGATGCATAAGCATCCTTGTATCTTAGATTGCATGCATTTTGTATCATATGCATTGGTTAGGAAAAGCTTCTCTCATATACATTGTTCACCATGGAATGGGATATATGTCCTTGTGAGCTTGTTTGGTATGCTATGGTTAGTTTGGCTTATCTCTTGATGATCTTGATGAATAATTCATGGTTGATGGCTATGTTTTTGAAAAACTGTCACATGTATGCTCTCTCATGTGTAAATGCCTTTATATGATCTTGACATGTTTTAGTGGCTTGGTTATGCTTAATTTGTGGTTGGATAGCTACTTTATTGATCATATGGGGCCAAAGGCTCACTTGCCATCAGGAATGTTTAACCCTCTTGATTTATCTTGTGGAGGAGCATAAGTTCCTTTTTGTCGCAAAGACATTTCATGTTCCATTTATCAATCTGAAAATGAAATGAAAAATGCTTGGCAAATATGCTCTCGTGTCATTTGTGCTGAATTTAATTTGCTTTAGGTGCTAAACTGTTGCATGATGCCTACCAATGAGAAGTCTCATACATAGAAGTAGGCACATGGCTCGGTGGCTTTGACATGGCATGAGGTGCTTGTGGGTGTTTGTGATGGTCTTATGATTAGAATGGCTGTCCTAGCATGAAGTTTGTGTGGCTTTGCCATTTAGATATGCTTTGATCATGTTTAGGACTTTGCTCATGAGAGGCAAGTTTTTCGCAAAATTGCCAAAATCCATCTTAGCTTCATCCAATGGTTGTGCAACTTGGTGATCATGTAGTTGAGATCGATACGAAGACGTAGAGTATCTAACTTGCTCATTTGGACATGTATAGCATTCTTTGCTGAATTTTGTCTATTTGAGAAGCTCTATGTTGAAAATTTTGCATTTTTGGCTTGATTCATGCATTGCCAACAAGGGGGAGAAGTTTGAGCTTGAATGGCTTACTGGACGCATTTAGAAGGTTTTTTGGTGGTTTCGAGCCATTTCTGGGCTCTGTTGTGCTCCGGTCTGACCGGTCGAGGTCACCGGTCTGACCAGTGTGAGTGCTGGTCTTGTGCACATCTTAGGCACCGGTGTGACCGGTGGTGATGACCGATCTGACCGGTGTGAGCTGAAGTTGCTGCAACTGCCCTGTTTTCAGCTGGTTTGCATGCATTCGTCCGGGGGGAGGTGCATTGGTTCAGGGGGAGCTCTTTGTGGTTGTTCGAGCTTTGTTTCGGTGGTTTGCGCTCTTTGCTTGAACTTTGTTTTGTCTCGGATGTGTCGAGCCGTTGCTTCTGCCTAAGGGGTCTGAGACTTGTCTTCTTCGAGTGATCTTGCTCTTTGCCTTTGTTTGGCTTTCGATCGCTTGTTGGAGTTTCTTTTTGTTCGTTTCTTTTTTTCTTTTCTCTCTTGTTACTTTCGTGTGGGTGTTGTCAATGCACTCATCAAGGGGGAGATTGAGGACCATGTGTGGTTTGAGGACCGGTGGATGGTAGCTTCGTTGTGTGATGAGTGATTGACAACGTTGTGTGGACTGATTCTTAGCTAAGTATTGCAGATGCAGGTTGCGGCTTGACTGGTGTTGGTGCAGGTGAAGAACAAGCGCGAAAGGTCGTCGCCCGTGAGGCCTCCAGGTGTGGAGAAGACAAGTAGGCTTCGTTCGAGGGACCCGGTGGCCAGCGGGGTCAATTGCGGGTCGCATGGTGGCATGAACAGCAAGATGAAGTCGTGGATGGTTTCTTGGTTGAGCCTCAAAACCAAGGTCGAGCCGGGACTACGTGGGAGCCGAGTCATGAGTGGAGATTGGTGGAGGCTACACCGAGTTCGCGGGGTTTCCGGTGGTTCACCAGAAAACCACTGGTTCCTTGGTTGATCGACAAAGCCAAGACCGAAGAACCGAAGACGGTGCTGCAGCAGTGCCAGACCGGTCTGACCGGTGAGTCTGACCGGTCTGACCGGTGGGTACCAGTCTGACCGGTGGGGAGCACCGGTCTGACGGTGTGCGACGACGCAGTCCGGAGACTTCGAAGCGGAGGACACGCGTCGGGATCGCATGGCTTGCGTTGAGGCTACGCAGGGTGCGGTTGCCGGGCATCCGTCCGATGGTGAAGACATGAAGACTTCCAAATCCGCCCTTGAGGGGCTTGTATCCCTAGTTATTAGGAAAGGGCATTTTAGACTTTCGGTTGTCTCCATATAACCCAAGAGGTGAGAGGATGGCAGCCAACTCGTGGAACCCTAGTTCATTTGCTTTCCTATTTTTTCCCTTCCTATTTTTCTTAGGATTTCCATAGGACTAGCTTCAGAGCTTCATGGTGAGATCTTGTGGGAGGGTTGGATGATCGGGCGGCAAGCTAGACCTTGTATGAACCTTTGTTGCATGTATAGATGATTCGGCGTGGTTCCTCAAGGTTTGGATGTGTTGTTCCCGGTTGTTCTTGGTGGTAATTTTCGGAGCCCTCTCTTGGTGATTTCTTTGGGTTGTTTTCGGGACCTTACTCTTGGGGATTTGATGGGGGAAATTTGTGGGAACCCTTCATGGTTCTTTGGGCTGTGATTCCCCTCCCAAATCCGTGAGTAAAGGGGCTCGATTTTGGGGTTTTCCGAGTTCTAGGGTGTGTGGTGCTCTTGGCGGGATTTCTTCGATTCCTCCTTTTTGGACAAGTTTTGGTGGGATTAAACTTGGCTATGGACTGCTCATGAGGTGTTCCTAATATCCCCAAAGTCTTGTTCAAGTCCGTGGAGCGATTCGGGAGATCGAGGTTTGGATTTGGGGGAGTTAACCCGCGGGTGTTGTTCATCCCGAGCTGCCCAGGCTACACCGGTCTGACCGGTGCTCTTGACCGGTCTGACCAGTGCAACCCTCGGTGGGTTTTTGCTCGGTTGAACGTCTAGGTGTGTTCGCTGTTGTCCTGTGTTCCAGCTGTTTCGAGTTTGGGTCAGTTTGGAGGTCGGTTGGCCTGTTTGGTGCTTTGGGGGCTTTCAGGTTGTGACCGGTCTGACCGGTGCGTCTCACCGGTCTGACCGGTGTGGAGCCACTTAGTGAAAGTTGCCTAGTTTCACCAGCAGGGACCGGTCTGACCGGTGGTGCTCACCGGTCTGACCGGTGTTGGTCTGTAGAATCGAGGTTTGGTATTCCGCTGCGTTCTCGGGTCAGAAGGTTGTGTGTTGGTTCCTAGGTCCAGTGGCACTCCAGTGGCTACGTGGGCTTGGCCAAATTGGGTAGTGAGTCGGAGACGTGTGTTGGAAGCCGTGTTCATCTTGTTGTTGTTTCCATCTCCTTCGAGAAGAATTTTTATCGGCTCCCATTCACTCCCCCCCCTCTCTGGTTCGCCGTATCGGTCCTTCACTAGGGACCCGGTTGAAAGATGGATCTTCAATAGTAAACACCTTTTGCAGAAAGTTGTAAAATGTGTAGAAAATCGTAGAAAATTCAGAAAATTGCAAAACCAATTTTGCTAGATTCACGGTGAAAAGTACTACAACTTTAGTTATACTCACACATTCTGATTCTGGATAGTTTTAGCATGAAAAATAGGAATCTGAAAAACCTAGATCTGCCACAACTCAGAATCTATAAATTCTCTGCATCCAAATTTTGGATATGTTGTGCATCATGTCATGAGTAGCTCTTGTGCCAAAAATTGCACAAAGTTATGAAGTAAAGCTTTTTATATAAATTGTTTTCTATTTATGCAGAACCTGCTTAGATAATTTTTGTAGCTAAAAATATTTATGTTCATGTGCCCAACTTGTGCATGCTGCCTTGTTATGCCAAAACACACATCTGGTGATTTAATCATGAATTTTGGTTCATCAGAAATATTTATTCTTAATTTGGGCATGATTTCCTTTGTAAATTAATAAAGAAAGATCAGTAGAGCTTCTAGGTGTGCTTGCTGGTTGTTTAGGCTTGTTTAGGACCAAGGAACTTGTATGAGAAAGATTGGAGCATTTTGATGCTTATTTATTTTTGTATGCATTTAATTTGATTGCTAGCTAGTCTTTTGTTATTGTCCAAAGTACTTTATTTTCTATCTTCCAAGCTTTGCATGTGAGTCCAGTGGTTCAGTATGGGTGTTGTGATGCTTAAGAAACCCTTCTGTAAATTTTTAGTGATTTAATGTTTAATCAAAAGGTTTAAAAGTCTTTTGTAGATTAAAGATTGATTAAATAAGGAAAATGCATTTTAATTCTTTTCCCTTTTTGAAAAGTGTTGTCTAACTTATTTACAAGCTAAGAACACACCCTTGCTGATAAGGAATTGTTTTATAAACAAATATCTTTGTACACACCCTTACTAGTGAGAGGTAAAGGAATAAACCTTCACATGAAATATCAAGTAGAAAGGGAACATTAATTCAAGTGTGCAATAAAAGAATAAACCCCATATCAATAATAACCTTCATAAAAGGAATTAATTAGTTAATTATTTGTTAAGGTGAATATGACCAACAAGAGTTGGATAAGATGAACAAACTGTCACATCACCTGAACCCTGCATTGCATTCCGTGTAGATCTTCCTGACGATGACTACTCACTCGTCCCGGAATCCGAGGAAGGAGGAGTAGAAGCTTCGCTGCAGTACGTGGGTGTGCTCGACGACACAGAGGGTGCTCAGGCTGACTTAGCTTACGAAGGCAAGCCCCGGTGCATCTAACCCAGTTTTCGAATTCATTATTCAATTATCTATGGATGCTTGTGCATTTAAGTTCAGGAGTTGGATGGAACCTTAGATGCATGATTCCTAGGTACCTTTGTCCTTACTAGTATGATAGGTCGATAACGGCTAAGCTATAGGACCGTTACAAGTCAGGTGATCATGTCACACGCGAGAATAGGTTCCTAGATAGGAATCATAAGATCTCCTTAAAATGGACTGCTCCTCTGGTAAGAGCATGGGATTTGGACTCCGGTCCAATGGCTATTGTGGGTTAAGTGTTTGAACACACTAAGCACTTGTCGGGAATGGGACTGGTAAGCCTAGTACCTTAATGAGACGGCTAGGGATTTAACTGTCACTACTCTTGGGGTTTGTCTCACGGCTAGCTACCAATGGTGTATGGTGAGTCCGGTTGCTTTGCGGGGTATCCCGGATAGCCTGCACCAAAGACTGTGGCCTTTTATCCCGACCCGAGGATTTTTGGGAACCGTTTGGTGATTGTCCTCGCGTGGGGCATTCTACCGTGTGTTTAGGTCTACCTTGCAAGGTTTGAATCAATCGATTGTCGGCCTCTCACCGTTATCTGAGACTACTTACTCCACTAGCCATACGATCCCTAATGATGGAAGTTGATGAATATTATGCTTGATTAATTGTATTGTACAACCTTGTCTGTACTAGATGGCTAATTTAGTAAAGATTAAACCCACTAGAACTCGTGCTAAAATCTTGAAAGTAAGGACATACTCTTTGTTACTTTTTAGCAAAAGCAACCCAGTGGCCAAAAAGCCTTTCATGTCTAGAGTTGGTGAAGTAGATATCACCGATGGGTAAGTCTTGCTGAGTATTAGTATACTCAACCTTGCTATAATATGTTGATCCAAGTAATGCTTTCGGTGATGTGTGGCCCGGAGAGATCCCGCCCGGCTAGGAGCTGGAGTGGGTGGAGGATGATGACTGAGAGCATCGTGGATGGCCTCCTGTGGTGTTTCCGCTTCCCGTTAGTTTAATTCCGTTGTTTCGAAAAACTCTGAACTACGTCTTTATGTCAAAAACTTCAGTTTGTAATAATTAAACCCTTCGGGGTAAAATTTCGGATGTTATTTATGTTGTATCTCTGGACTCGCTCGACATGAGTTTTAATGCATATATGTCGATCCTTGTTGCTATTTAAGTGATTTACCGGGCGTTAACCCGGCGACTCACAACAGGATGATACTTTATTATCGCTTAATGATCGAAGTGGATTGGATTAGGCGATAGTACGGTATTTTCCTTGGCGGGTTGTCACATGCGGGATTTGGTGTGGGAGTCACACATGAGGTCCTTGTGCCTCTTTTCTTGGTGCGCCTCAAAACCCGTGGAAAACTCTCCGATTTGTTGGTTTTAGTTGGATCTCATGTTCTTGAGGTTTGGTCACGAGATTTGCGATTCCCCATGATTGAGAGCGTTTCGGTGCAATTCCTTTGAGGGAGAGGTCGTCCATGAGGTGACCCAGGCATCCCCAAAGTTTCGCTGCAATCCGTTGGGTGAATGGGGAGATCGGGTGATGCAAAGTTGAGGGTTGACCCATTGTTCCTGTTTTTCCCATTCTGTCTGGGGAGGGCGGTCTAAACGCTTAGGGGGGCGGTCTAACCACCCTGGGCTCATCCAGAGAAAGTTTTGATTTTGGCCGAGATCTTCTGGTAGCATGTTGGCCTTGACCAGGGGATTCTACGGTTGAAATCTTGGAGCGTTTCGAGTCCGTTTGCTTAGGTTTTCACTCGGATCTTTGTGCTCAGGGGAGGGAGCCGCCCCTAGCGCTCGGTCCAACCGCCCTAGGCCTTTCCGAAGAAAGTTTGATTTTGCCGGATCCTTCTCTGTGAGTTTGTTCGCCTTGATCAGAGGAGCATTCTAGTGAAATCTTGGCTCGTTTTAGTGCGGTTTGCTAGGAGTTCTTGCCTTGAGTTCGTTGCTGGGTATAGGACGTTAGACCGCCACTGGTAGCCGGTCTAACCGGCCCTAGGCCCTTTGGGTGAAGTTTCAGTTTTCACCAAGATTCTTTGGTAGCTAGCTTGGCCATGACCAGAGGTTCCAGTGGATGAAACCGTGGAGAGTTTTGGAGCTCGGAAGAGGTGTTTTGGTGGGTTTCTTATCTGCCCAGGAGCATGCGGTTTAACGCCCCCTTACCCCGGTTAAACCGCCCCTGCTGGCCAGACAGCTTCCGAGTCGTTTCCGCTATCATGTGTTTAGGAGTTGTGGCTGCAGGTATTGTTTCTTCCTAGGACCAGTAGCACTCCAGTGGCTACGTGGTTTTTGCAAACGGAAGGTCATGTGCGGAGCGTGTGATTTTGGGTGTCGAACCAAGCGAGTTCATCTTGTTGGAGTTGTGATCTCCTTCGAGAAGAACTTTTATCGGCTCCCATTCACTCCCCCCTCTCTGGTCGCCTAATTGGTCCTTCAACAACCAAAGCAATTCGAGTGCAACAAGCAGCTCAATTCTCAAAAGGTGGAGTTCATAGGAGCTATGCAAGATAGCAGATGTCCTCACCACTGCATTGGTGACATGGTTTCAAACATGTGTGATGGATCGGGAATGCATTCCTATGACGCACAAGAACATAGCAAAACATGTAAGTATATTCTATGACAACTGCAAGAGAAATATATGATTGAACACTGTGATTTTCGATATAATACCAATATATATTGTACTACTTGTTAAACAACACTGTATTGTTGACGGATTGCATGCAAACTTTCCTTTCCTATGGCAAGTGCATCATCTGAATACCATCATTGTGATCTTTACATCATATTTTTCATGTCATATATGCCATATATAAATGACATATATGTCTGACCAATGGGTGTTTCAACATTTTTGTAGAAAAGCAAATATGATGCATGAGAGCAAAGTTGATGACATAAGAAAGTTGCTAGAGTTCTTCACTTACTGCAAGCAACAAAACACACAATTCTTTTATGACTTTCAGTTAGATGGAGACAGAAAAATACTGAGCTTATTTTGGTCACATGAAAGCCAATAAGGTGAATATGCAGACTTTGGGGACACGCTTACATTTGACACAACATACAAGACAAATATGTACAAGAAACCTCTGGCATGTTTGTGGGTGCTAATCATCATATGCGATGCACCATATTTTCATTTGCCTTGCTTGGTGATGAGACTATAGGCATGTTCAAGTGGGTTTTTGATACATTCTTGAAGTGCATGTGTGGTGTTTCTCCAAGATGCATCCTCACAGGTATGTACGTGAAATCCAGTTTGTATTGTACACCATAATGGTTTGTATGACTCTATGTTGAGAATATGTGCTAGTTTGTATGACTCTATGTTGAGAATATGTGCTGGTTTGTATGACTCTATGGTGAGCAGCAATTGTCCTGTAGAACTCCTTTGGATTGTATGATATGTAGCATGTTATCTAAAAATTTAATTTTTTATGTTAATCTAGAATTAGTTATGAAGTATCAATATGAATGATAGGCGAAATGTATGCTTGTGGATTATATGATATGTGTACCTGATATTTAATGTAACAGCTGGCACAATAATCTTGCTTGAAAGAAATTTATATTACTTTTTATGTGATGAACCACACTGGTTTATATGACTGACAGCATTGCCTTCGATAATAAATTTATATATTATGGATACCTGTGTTACATGACTTACACCTAAACTTTATATGCTTTACACACTTATATGATTATGCTCAAACATTTGAGCTTTGCATGCATGTTGACGGTGAATTTCCGTCAACCTAGAGTACTTGTTATACATTGGTTTCGATTATGATTTGCAACTAACCCGCTACTAGGCATACTAATGATGTAACAGGTTCACACTTGCATGTCGATTTTGGAGTTTGTTGTTTACGCAGGAAATTAACGTTAAAGAGAAGACTTTCGGGATAAGTTCATCAAGCACTTCAAGAGAAGATCATGAAGCCCGTCACAAGTCAAGACACGAAGTGAACAAGACTCCAAACAACCCAAGGACTGAAGAATCAACACGCAAAACTCCGGGGACTTGGATGTTTACCAACGAGATCAACTCAGTCCGAGAGATATTCTCGCAGCTCAGGACAGCATGATATTTCGGTACAGATTCGGAGACTTAAAAGGTCTTTAATGGCAAAAGTTTGACTACCAAAGTTGTGGGCCTCGACGATATCTTCGATTTGGACATGTGGAAGACCCAATTTGGATAAGGGAGCTAGGAGATATGGCCCCCGAAATCCCTGCTGCGCAGTCAGTCCGAAATCAGAACAGATTATCTTCCAAGGCCGATTTGGAGATCTTATCTTCGTTTTTAAGGAAAGAAATGAATATCAAAGTTGAAGATAATTTCGTGGCACACTACCTGGACACCGAATTTGCATTATTTGGAGTCCGGACGTGGGAGATAGGGCGCTGGAAAGGAAGGACTGCGAATCAGGAAAATCTGGCTGATTTTATGGAAACCAAGTTTGCTTCTCTCCCAAGGAGGATTTCGTGCAAGGCAAGGTGGAGCACGCCCAAAGGCACCTCAAGGACTTAAATACAACCCCCTAGGTGCCCCAATATGGTGACCCATCGAACAAATCATCCTACCGACGCCAATCACCAGAAAACCGCCGCCGCAAGATGAGGGAGAGAGTTAGATGAGCTCGTCGCAAGGATCAACGCCGGCGGAGAGAAGGAAGCAAGAGGAGGACTCCAAGCCGTTGGCCTAGAGGTGTTCCCAAGCTCCATCGCTGCCATCTTCATCGACGACGTTCTCCGGAGTCTCCATCACCCCTATGTGCTTCAATCCGTGTAAGATGATGGGGTAATGTCTCTGTTCATCCCTAGGATTAGATGGATACATGCTATGTGATCGCTACTCGATTTGTGGTTTCAATCTATTATTTTCATGTTGATGATGCTTTGATGATTAAGGTTAGCTACCGTGTTTTTTGGGCGTATGATATCCTCTACTCCCATAGATTCCATCAACATACCGTGTCCATCATAGGTCTAGTCACGAATACCTTCGCGTAGTGACAGTACGAGAGGAGGGAAAGGGCGAAACCGTGGTCACAACCCCCGGTAGATTGGTTTACCGCTTTCGTGTAGTAGATGCATACCACGTTATCCTAGATCCTAGGGAGGGAACGCTTATCTTTCTTAATCACTCTCTTGTGTTCACCCCTTTATCATATAGTTTAACCCTATATTTGTTTGATCAACTTAACTTAGATTAACTTAGGTTAGATTGTCTTTACTTTTAGATTAATACTCTTTAAAGGTTTCCTTAGTCAACTAGATTAGTACTTGGTTAAACGCTAGTAATCCCCTTGCTCCGCGGATTGACAAGAACCTTGGGAATCCCGTGGTGAAAAAGGTGTAGGTCCGTATGCTTGCGGATCGTAGGTGGATACGAGTTTTATCCGTCAACAAGCCCCTTTTTCTGGCGCCGTTGCCGGGGAGCAAGCCAGTTTGCTACGTTTAATCTAGTATTAATTTTGTTGATTACTAACACCTAACCCTTATTTTCGAAAAAAAAGAAAAAAATCTTTTCTGTTTTTCTTTCTACTTTTCTTGTGCCTAGATGGATTTGTTCACCTCACCATTGGAAGACGAAGAGATGTCGCTAAGGGAGCTAGCAATGCCGTCAATGGAAGACATTGAGATGCAAAAATCAGATTTGACGTTTGCTACAACCCACTATGAAGTGAAGCCTGGAATCATCAAGTTAGTGGCGACAAAACTATTTAGAGGATTGGAGGATGACAACCCATATATACACATTAAGGAATTCACGATGTTATGCAACACGGTGCAACAAAAAGGAGTTCCGGCCGCTTGGTTCAAGTGGAATCTTTTTCCGTTCTCTCTCGAAGATGAAGCACGAAGATGGTACACACTTGCGTCCGTTGAAGCAAAAGGAAATTGGGATGAGCTAGTGAAGAAGTTTCTTTTGAAGTTCTTTCCCATAAGCAAGGTTCAAGACTTAAGGAGGCAAGTGCTCAATTTCAAACAAGGAGAGGATGAAGGAATTGATGAAGCATGGGACCGTTTTAATGAACTACTTGAGCGAGGCCCGAACTTGGGATTTTCCGGTGACTTGATGTTGCATACCTTTTATTTTTCACTAACCCCTAACTCGTCTCGTTTTGTAAGCATGTGTGCAGGCGGTGATATAATGGATAAAACAATTAGTGAGGCCACACAAATCTTACAAAGGATAAGCAATGGACAAAGAACAATACGAGATTGGCAAAGATGTTGTCAAGAGGAGCAAAATGACAAAAGCAAGCCCAAGGTGCTTGCTGAAATTTCTGAAAAAGATGAACCGGAGGTCAAGGAAGATGAACTGACCATACAAGAAATTGAAGATCCACTTCCCAAGGTAAGAGAAGTCATTTCGGATGTTAAAAATGTTGAAACTAACATGAATGTAGGCCGAAGTATGTGGAATGCTAGACCATTGGCGGAATTCAAGCAATCCGGTTGGGTTCAAGTTGATTTCGCCCCACTAATTAACTACCGAAGGAAGGAGGAACGCCGACACGTTGCCAAACTAGTTGAAGATATATTTGATCAAGAGATGAGTGGAGAGTCGATCCAAAAGATGTTTGAAGAAGAAAGAGAAGAAGGAGATGAAGGATGGATCGACCGGTTTGAAAACTCAAAGATTTATGATGAAGGAAGAGAAGAGTACAACCGTGATGAGCCTAGTGACTCAAAGGATAAATGGGAGGAGATAGGACTCAAGCTAGATGATAGCTTGTGTGCCATTGAAGCCTACACACTAGCAAATCAAGACATGGAAGTACTCAAGGATGAAGGAAAGAGTGAATCAACAATGAGCGATCTTGACGACATGTGGTACATGGAAGATAAAGAAAGCAACATACAAGTCTTTGAAGATGAAGATCTGGTTGATAAAGAAGACTTCAAAGAAGAGATGAATGCGTACATAGTTGAAGGATTACATGTTCCACATGATGAGTTGAAGAAATTGCAAGATGGTGATGAAGAGGCAACTGAACTTGTTGAGATCGATTCGCCTTCAACACCGCTTGATGAACCAAATATCACTCTTGTTGAAAAATCTCTAAAGCCAAGGTATGCGCTGAAATCTCAAGATATTGTTGATATTGATGTTGATAAATTCAAATACTCATGCTCAACCAATAGTATGAATGATAGTTTAATGTCTATGCCTTGTTCCAATATTGTTCATGTTGATAGGCTAGATTTTCTTGAGAATGAAAAGGAGGAAACATTTAAGTTTGATCCAATTAATCTCACACCTAAACAACCTTTGCCTAATGATGAGCTAAGTGCTATGCATGAAACATATGCTTCTTTTATTTACACCTTGACTTGTTGCTACAATTCACATGTGGTGTTAATTATGGACGCATATGTTTACAATAAGTTTTGTAAATCTCGATCATGCTTTGCGCTTGGTCAAGCTAATGACCTTAAAGAATCATATGTCGGGGAAGGCCCGATTTTCACTAACCATGTAGACAAGGCTTGAATAATGAAAAAAAAGAAGAAGTCATGCCTGAAAAAGTTGCAAGATAAATCATCAACCTCTCCGAATCCCGCGATGGATGCTGCTGTCTTCATCAATTTGAGGGCTTGTTCAGAGGTGTACAAATGAAGAAAATGAGATATTCAGAAGCTCCATCAAATTACCATTCCAACGCATCAAGAACGAACAAGTTTGAAGACCCGTGCAAGGAGTTATGGAGGAAACATTGAGCGTTGCGTGTTCTGAAATTTCTGGACAGATTTCATCGCCGAAGTAAAACGGACGTAACTCTCTTGTCCGGAGTCCGATTTGAGCAAATAAAGACTCGTTGGAAAGGAAATTTTGTGCACTATGCAATGGAGTAGATCTTGAGTATACTTTCTGTTCTGGACATTAAAAAAATTTTATGGAGTGAAGGCAGCACCAAAGGATGATAGAGAAGGAGATAACGATGAAACAAAAGGATGCTTTGGGCAAGTCTTCTATAAGTGATCAAGCACAACATGGGAAGTAAATTAAAGCTGCATTGGTACCTTTTCTTCTTGCATGAACGGCCATGGCTATGCAACGAAAAGAAGGTATGTGAGAAAGTCCAGCTCTATGACTTTAAATGAAGCGCTTTTCGGGAGGCAACCCGTTTCTTTATGTTTTTATTCCTTTCTTAGAGAGAATAAAGAATGGCACTATCTTATGATGATCAACTTGTGGTTATTAATCTATGTTTAGATTTCCTTTTTAGAACCACCATCATGTTCATGCTCATATTTATTTATTTGCATGCATTGCATTTTGTTGTCCTCGTGATGTTTCTTTGTGTATACATGTTTTGCACATAGTTGGCTTGGTTGTTTTATATACTTAATGATGTATGCTTCATTTTCCATGTTAATACTTCATAAGGCCTTATGAGTATTTTTCTTTTGTGATCTTGTGTAAACGTGGTGTTTAAACATGATTGCGGACCATCATCGTTAAGTTCGATAAACCTAGCTAGCTTTTCATATGTTTTCATGTTGCTTTGGTCAGTTTATAAGCTTTGCAATGCGCTTAATTTTTCTTGTTCTATAAGAGTTATTGATTTATGGATAGACATGGTGTTTTAACCCTAGATATATAAACCTTTATGGCTATGGAGAAATTCAGCAACCTAGTTGTAAACATGGTGTTTAGAACTAGGTGAAAACATTGTCTTGTTTATATGCTTTCCTATCATGTGCATACACACCTTGCACCACGTACACTCATTAGGTTTTTATTCCTCATTAGACTAATTATGCCACAAGTTAAGAATCTTAGGAGACATTGTTGGATTATTGGCAATTCTATCTACTCCCAACTGTCACCTTGGGGGTAGAATGTGCGTTTAAAACGTCTTACAGGCAAGATAAAGACTCTCACTACAAGGAAATTGAAGGATGGCTAAGAAGTGCTTTGTCTTCTTCCATGACTAGCAAAATGCTAAGCATGGGGGAGACCCTGTATCTTCAACACGGAAGTGCAACATGACGTTCTAGAAGATAGAATGATCAAGATCGTTAACATCACCGGATCAATGCGCGAGAAGCTATCGATCTCATCAAAATTCTGCATGGTCTCGAAGGGAAAACACTGGATATTTTTGGATATTTAGAAGCCCCATGAAGTTACGATTCCAACAAATCAAGAATCAAGACAATCGGAGGTTCCTACAAGCGGTTATGCCCGAATCACCGAGTGCAACACGTCCTGAAATCAGTTTTGGACAGCACGCAGCGCTGAAGTAAAACGGACATAGCTCCCTTGTTTGAACTCCGTTTTCGATGAATGACCACACGTTGGAAAGGTAATTTCATAAACTTTTCAATAGAGCTATATTTAGATATATGTTCTGTTCTGGACAGAGGGGGAAATCCATGAAAAAGAGACAGCAAGGAGATGATGAGAACAAGAAAGAGGAGATGGTGATGACAACATTGAAGAGAAGGGTGACCAATGACTCCATTAAGCATACAAGATCAAATTCAGAAGTTTAGGAGCATTAATAAATCAAGACAAAAGCAAAAGCCACATCGATACATGGAGATGTCGGAAGAAGGCAACGAAGAATTACAAAGGATGGTAACATCTCCATGGACCTTCTCTTTTCCAAACACAAATGCTTGTAAGTATGCCTTCAACCTCAACTAGGTGCAACCTTTTGTTTTTCTCTTCAAACAATAACATGGCTACTAGGAGGACAACCTAGGTTTCTTTTTACTTTCAATAGATAAGCATGACCATGTGTTCACCTCGATGTTCTATATTGCCTATACTTACGGAAAGATTATGAAAGTTGTCGCTTTGTTTTACCTACATGAAGTTATACATGTCTTGGCTAATTGCTCTCTATAATATGATCTGAAATTAATTTAAATACCGGCTCTTTTATTTGTGGAGGTGAAATGACTATGCTCTAGACCCACATGCATTTCTTTGCTCTTTGATTTAAGTTTATGGATAGCCGGATAACTTGTTGTTTTTATGAAAACTTAACTTTTATGCTATCTACATATTTGTGATGCTCTTGCAAAGTTCTACCTACCAAAGCCATATACATATATGATTTATGATAACAAAACCCGTAGATTGCAAACATATATTTTGATGAGTTGGATTAGGAATGATTTCTATGGTTCGAGACTAAGAAGCTGGTCATTCCTTTGTGTAACGTTTTCATGCTAGCCTTTTTGTCCAAGCATTGTGGGTTTTCACATCGAAAATTTCACAAACTTCGCTGGGCATCCACCCTAAACCAAAAACATCTTATTGTGATCACCTCCTTGTCCACAACCCAATTTGAGTATGGAGTAAAATTCTCGATGGAGATTCAAATATTCCGCAAGATTATGGAATTTATACTTACTTTAGCAGTCATTTCCCCTCTCTTTTATGCTCGAGGACGAGCATCGTTCAAGCATGGGGGAGGAGTCATTCTCTGACACAAATGCTATGTAACTATTATGTTGCAAAAAGTTTTGAGCAGCAAAAAGAAAAAAAAAGAAAAAAAAGAGAAAAAAATGAAAAAAGAAAAAATTATGATGAGAAGAAAAGAAAAGTAAGAAAAATAGGAAGAATAAAGTGAAAAAAAAGAAAGAGAGAAAAAGAGAAGGAAATAAAATAAAAGTAAAAAAATATAATAAAGATGCTCCTCGGATCTTTTTGCTTCATAAGTTCTCAAGTGCCTTGATGACACATCCATACTCAAATCTTCCAACCATGTGCAATCCGATAACGAGGACTTCACTCGTGCCTCGGGATCATCCATTTGCCACTTGCACATGTCCGCTTATCTAAATGTGTGTGTTTCATCCCTCTCTCTTTCCAACATTTATTTTCCATGGCCTTTTTGACGAGTCTCGGTAATTCCAATAGACATCTCTCTTAATTTGACAATATTTCGGATGTATGTTTTGCTAGGATTGTTTTTAACCTTCCAAGCTCCACATAAGCATTCCACTATCACATATGAGTAGAGTAGGATGAAAATAATCTAGTATAGGCTTGAGTGACTTGATGAGATGAGTGTTCCATGAGCTCTTGCAAGAGATTTTCACTTATGTTGGATATGCATCTTTTTGAAAATCTTCCATGTGACAAGGTAATGGTTTGAAGTTCACTTAAGTTTGAGAGCATTGTGTTAAATGTGGCTTGTTCTTTATTATTAGTCTATCTTCCATAGTGAAAAAGAAGCCGGTCACAACTTGAACTTTAAAATAAATTCTTAAGAGAGAGCAATTCGCCTCGTCATGAATGACTAAGTGCAGTGACAACATTGGAAGGCAACATTGATTTCCCTTTTAAGCAAGGATTACTTACTCGAGGACGAGCAAGGTTTAAGCATGGGGGAGATGTTGACGGTGAATTTCCGTCAACCTAGAGTACTTGTTATACATTGGTTTCGATTATGATTTGCAACTAACCCGCTACTAGGCATACTAATGATGTAACAGGTTCACACTTGCATGTCGATTTTGGAGTTTGTTGTTTACGCAGGAAATTAACGTTAAAGAGGAGACTTTCGGGATAAGTTCATCAAGCACTTCAAGAGAAGATCATGAAGCCCGTCACAAGTCAAGACACAAAGTGAACAAGACTCCAAACAACCCAAGGACTAAAGAATCAACACGCAAAACTCCGGGGACTTGGATGTTTACCAACGAGATCAACTCAGTCCGAGAGATATTCTCGCAGCTCAGGACAGCATGATCTTTCGGTACAGATTCGGAGACTTAAAAGGTCTTTAATGGAAAAAGTTTGACTACCAAAGTTGTGGGCCTCGACGATATCTTCGATTTGGACATGTGGAAGACCCAATTTGGATAAGGGAGCTAGGAGATATGGCCCTCGAAATCCCTGCTGCGCAGTCAGTCCGAAATCAGAACAGATTATCTTCCAAGGCCGATTTGGAGATCTTATCTTCGTTTTTAAGGAAAGAAATGAATATCAAAGTTGAAGATAATTTCGTGGCACACTACCTGGACACCGAATTTGCATTATTTGGAGTCCGGACGTGGGAGATAGGGCGCTGGAAAGGAAGGATCATGCGAATCAGGAAAATCTGGCTGATTTTATGGAAACCAAGTTTGCTTCTCTCCCAAGGAGGATTTCGTGCAAGGCAAGGTGGAGCACGCCCAAAGGCACCTCAAGGACTTAAATACAACCCCCTAGGTGCCCCAATATGGTGACCCATCGAACAAATCATCCTACCGACGCCAATCACCAGAAAACCGCCGCCGCAAGATGAGGGAGAGAGTTAGATGAGCTCGTCGCAAGGATCAACGCCGGTGGAGAGAAGGAAGCAAGAGGAGGACTCCAAGCCGTTGGCCTAGAGGTGTTCCCAAGCTCCATCGCTGCCATCTTCATCGACGACGTTCTCCGGAGTCTCCATCACCCCTATGTGCTTCAATCCGTGTAAGATGATGGGGTAATGTCTCCGTTCATCCCTAGGATTAGATGGATACATGCTATGTGATCGCTACTCGATTTGTGGTTTCAATCTATTATTTTCATGTTGATGATGCTTTGATGATTAAGGTTAGCTACCGTGTTTTTTGGGCGTATGATATCCGCTACTCCCATAGATTCCATCAACATACCATGTCCATCATAGGTCTAGTCATGAATACCTTCGCGTAGTGACAGTACGAGAGGAGGGAAAGGGCGAAACCGTGGTCACAACCCCCGGTAGATTGGTTTACCGCTTTCGTGTAGTAGATGCATACCACGTTATCCTAGATCCTAGGGAGGGAACGCTTATCTTTCTTAATCACTCTCTTGTGTTCACCCCTTTATCATATAGTTTAACCCTATATTTGTTTGATCAACTTAACTTAGATTAACTTAGGTTAGATTGTCTTTACTTTTAGATTAATACTCTTTAAAGGTTTCCTTAGTCAACTAGATTAGTACTTGGTTAAACGCTAGTAATCCCCTTGCTCCGCGGATTGACAAGAACCTTGGGAATCCCGTGGTGAAAAAGGTGTAGGTCCGTACGCTTGCGGATCGTAGGTGGATACGAGTTTTATCCGTCAACAATGCACCATGAAAGATAAAACTAGCATACAAACTTCCGTTACATACTTGCAAATCATTACATCTGCTTGCTAAAAAGAAACTATTATTCACAGACTAAGATGATGCTATGTCAGCGACCGTTAAAGAGGTTTTCCCAATAACCATTCACAAGTTATGCAAGTGGCATATACTGTCAAAGTTCAGTGCACAACTCAATGAACTATACTCTACATATTCCACGAGGGACTTCAAGGGGAAATTCTACTCAGTGATAAACCATCCATTGACAGTCCATGAATTTGAAAATGCATGAAAAGCGTTAATTTTGGATGAATTCAATCTTGGTGAGAATGCTACACTAAAGACCTTGTATGCCATTCGACAAGAGTGGGTGCCGGCTTTTTTCAAGAAAGATTATTGTGGCACTATGGTTTCTACACAACAAGGAGAGAGTGTCAACCATATAGTCAAGAAGTGCCATGTGGATGCAAACACACCGCTACATGAGTTTGCAAAACAAATGATGAAGCTACTGCACAGGAGAAAGATGACCTACAATTGGACATACCTTGAAAGTAGCATACAAATTTTGAGCCACTTGATTTTCTATATTTGATATTTGAATACAAGTGGACATACCTTGACACATGTGGTGATATAAACATGACACATGAACCACATAATTTGAAGATTTGAATACAAGTGTTAGTAGTCATATAAACATGGAATTTTAAAATTGATCAAAGCTTAACACATAATATGTAACATGCCACACATGAGAAGTATAGAAAGCAGTGTTGTCAGTCATATAAAATGGTGATGATCATCGTATAAACATAAAATTTACATTCTATGCACAAGAATTTTCTAATCTATGTCATGGATGTCATTTTCTATGCCCAATGCGGCTGCACATTCAACAAAAGCTCGACGCGTAGGTCTGCACACATAGTCATATAAACATCAAATTTACATTTGTGCACAAGAATATTAAAATATATGCCAAAAGGTATGTGATGGCGTGTCATACAAGCAGTACTACTAGATGTAGAATCCTAATAAACTGCCAGTCGATCTTAGAATCCTACTACCACAATCATAAAATGTTGCGAATGAGGTTTCTATGCTAAAAAAGAAACATACATATGATCCCAAAACAGATTTCTATGAAAATCTGCACAAAACGCATCTTCTAAATTTGTTATACATGCATTTAAAAACCAAATTACAAGCATTCTAGTTTTAATCCTATTAGCACAATCATACAATACTATTTTCACAATGTTCACCATAAGGTTTAAATTTTGATTTTATTTTTAAATTTTCAAAATGATCAGCTTAATATCTAACATGCACATCACATGGTTCTACCGGACCAGACATAAATCATAGAATCCTATTAGCACAATCGTGTAATCATGTAAATGTTGTTTATATGCTAAGAACAAGTATATATATATATATATATAAAACCAAAACATAGGCCCTAACTGATGGAATGATCCATAACAACTTTACAAGTGCAAGATCATGAACCAGCAACCTACCAAATGTGGTTGAATCCTATTAGAACAGTCATACAATCCTGCACGAGGTTTCTACGCTCAAGCAGGAGCATATATACATGATCCCAAAACATATTTCTATGCAAATCAACAAAAACGCATCTTCCAAATTTCTATACATGCATTTACAAAACTAAATCTCTGTATGTAAGAAGGATTTCACATTTCTGCAATTAAATCGAAGGCATAAAATCCTGTTAGCACATTAATTTTTCAAGTACAAAAACTCAGATGCAATTTAAGCTAGCACTACATCTCAATCACGAACATGCAGGCCACGGTGATCTACTCATCCCAGGAATTTGTGTCTCCTCTATAGTAGAAGAAAGATGGGGGATTTCAGGATATCTCTCAATGGCATGCTTTCTCCTGTTCATATATCTCAACCATAATTTCTGATAGAAGGAACAGGGATGGTGGATCATGAACCTCCAATTGGTGGGACTTGAACCGAAGCGAATCGACCAAGGACATCAGGCCATCGCTCTCGCCCTCAGAAACCACCACCTAGCAGGACGCGACCACCATGCACATTGTCTTGTGCCTCCACAGCGAGCCGCTATGCGTTCTATGGCTGGGGGAGCTCCTGCGTCAGCCGTAGGCGGCCTATGGGTCCTAGCAACTACTTATTTGTAACGGCCCTGGCCATCTAGGTGTACTTCTTTCATCAGTAATAAAGTTTGGTTCTATTCAACTTGCTTACTATGCCTTCTAACTAGGCAGATCTTACTGAGTATCACTACTCATCACTTCTCCCACAGCTTGGTACTCCGCGCACTTTGCTGCAAGTGGCGGCTCAGAGTACTTATTTACAACACAAGTAGTGGATGAAATTCATTGATACTTCAAACAAGTCTTTGATTATTTCGTTTGTTTTACATCAACTACTCTAAGCGACCTACACAGGTACATCTAAAGGAGGTTCAGCTTGTCAGCGACTTGTTCTGCGATGGGCGCCATCTCCTCCAGAAGGGTCTTGTACTGCTCGTCGCTACAGTTCGCCGCAAGACCACCGGCCACCACATCCACTGGCGCCTTTGGGAAGTATGGCTTCGTATAGGCAAGCAGTTGGTTCGGTATAGACCTTGCCAAGTGCTTGACATACGTCGCCAGACGTCTGGAGGCTTCTTTCAGCCTGTCTACCAGAGGGGCTATCTTGGGTCCACTCGGATGTGGTACCAACAGCCTCGCTATGGGCAACGTGGCTTCTTCGAGTTCCTTCAGCTGACCTCGAGGCTTCTTGCAATCTTCATTGAGCTTCTCTAGAGATTTATAATAGTTTACAAGGTCACGATCTGAGGCTTCATGGAGGTCCATGTGCTTGATACACTCATGGCGCAACTGAGCGTAGTCATACTCAAGTACCTCTCTCTTGTCGGTCTCGCGGTACACGATGTTCTTGAGGTCCATCTCAGATGCCTTCAGCTGGTCGACCTTTGCCTCAAGATCTGTAGACAACTTGACACAGTGTGAGACTACTCACAAGTTTTACAACCAGTACTCGGTGGTCACAGCAGATGGCATACCTTTGTTCTTCTGGTGCAGAGCTTTGTTCTTCTTGATCAACTCGTCCCTCTTTGCCTGCATCTCCTGTACCTCATTATGTTATTGGGTGAAGGCGCCGTCAAGCTTGGATTGGAGCAGCGTTGAATGCTTCTTCAACTTGTCCAGCTCCTTTTCCAAGGCTTCGGTGTGGCGGATCGTGTCACCATACCCATTCAGAAGATCAGTCTTTTGACGAGATCTCTCCACCAAGCCCTGCGCAAGATACAACAGTTAATCAGTACTCAATATTCAGAATGGCAAGTCAACTCTGGGTAGTCGTAGTGTACCTTGATCCAGTTTTCTATACGCCGCCACGACTCCATGCTCAGAGACACAAAGGCTGGGTCGATGAGATCATCGTCCAACAACTCAAGACCCCCATGGCTCGTGGATCCAGTTTCCGGCATGGGTGCCAAGGGAAGTGGCACATCATCTTCTATCATCACCTCGCGGACGACAACTTAAGTACTCAACTCGGGGTGTGGGTCAACCCGCATTTGTGCACTCGGCTCAGGCACTCCATAGTCCCCGGCCCAGGGGCTGTCACCGTCATCACCTCGGCAACCGGCTCTGTGGCCATCGTTCCCACAACGGCCGTCTCTATGGCTACCGCCTCGGGGATCATCGCTCCCTTGGCTTCTGCTCCTATCAGGATTAACCAAGCAAGTCAATAACGACTACGACTACTCTACATAATAACTACACATGGTACCAAGATGTGTACCTTCAACTAGGGTAGCCTCTTCAAGCATCGACTCCACTCCAGCTTCAGTTTTTGGTGGTGGTGTGAGTTCTTGTACCTCCGCCGAGCGGTCTTCACCATCGATCAAAGTACTAGTTCCCCCCATCCCACGACAAGTTCGTGCATTTCCTACATGGGGAAGTATCCAGTCAACAACAAGAGCTTGAAGACCACACGAGTACTCAAGAAGTCAGGCAACTTACAGACTTGACTGCACTACAGTGATGGTCGGGGCGCCTAATATGCTGGCGATATCCACTATGCTAGACTCACCAATGGCTCCATCCTCGACATCAGGCTCTTCTACTCTCTCCTCCGGCTACCCAACCACTGTGTCCATAGCTGGAGGAGGTCCGTGTACTCCTTCTACCAGCGACCATGACTCTACAGCATCGGTCTGCTCTTGTGCCCCTTCTAGCACAACATCCTTAGTAGTCGAAAGTGGGCTAGTGCTTCCCTCAGCCGTCGCCCCCACGGTCTCCTAGACATCTCCCTGGTCTTGGTCAATAGGATCAGAGGAGGGGATGTCCCTCAACAACACAAGTCACAAAGTAAGTAACAAACTACTCATTGTCATTACTCGACTACTCTAGTTGCAGTACTCACCTCTTGTCTGGTGGTCTCCGACAACTTCAACTTCTTCATGGTGTGTTTGCGCGCCGCGTTGCGGGGCTTCCTGGGCGGCACCGACAAGCTCGCCTCCAGGCTTCATAGCTTCTCGATGACTGGGATGTGAGGCATGCTAGCTCTGCTTAACCTTGAGCGGAGCTGGAACTGCTGCTGCAGCGTTACCTCATCCTCGTCGTTCGAGGTATCCTTAATAACAAGAGCATCATCACCATCACCAACTTCACGGTGCTCCTTCGCCCTGGGTTCTGCCGTCCCTTGCGTCTGTACTACAAGTCGCGGAGGGGAGGGCAGGACGGAGATGTACTTCTTCACATCATCCTACACCACCAAGCAATCATAAGTACGACTACACAAGTTGATTAGTACTCAGGGGCTCTAGCCACGACTACTGACCTGCTTTGGTGGCCACGCCACAGAGTACTCCGGCACTGGGCATCGCGTTTATGGGGGCATATCCTTGAAGATCTTGCCCAGATTCTCAATGATGGCATCGTCTTGAATTTCGAAGCCAAGCATCCAAGAAGAATCTTTGCTGCCTGTGTACTGGTAGCCGAGGGTGTCTCGCGCCATCAGCGGCTGCACCCTTCTCTTCATGAAGCTGAAGGCCACATGCTCGGCCCTCAGTCTATCCTCCCTCAGGGCCTTAATCTTCTTCAGCAGCAGAGGTAGATGAAGAACTTCCTGCATGGTGGGCTCCGTGTTCCACCATGGTGCATGCTTGGTTATCATCCACTAGGCTTCGGCAACTTGGGGTGGTGGTTGCTGATGTAGAACCACTTCGCCTTCCAATCTTGGGTGGAGTTGATCAGCTTGTATGGTAGGTACTGCCCGGCGACGTCCTCGCGCATCTGTATTCTGGCGCCTCTGACTACTCACGGGTTGTCTGTACTCGGCTGCAGCTTCACCCAGAAGAACTTCTAGAACAAGATACAGTGGGGCTTGTTCCCCACAAATTCTTCACAGAAGTGTACAAAGATTGAGTCGTGGAAGATACCATTAGGGTCGAGGCCGAGGTACTCTCTAGTGGTGGTGCGCCATAGATCTATTTCTCTCTCACAGAGGAAACCACTGTTGACCAGGGCAAGGAGGTCCTCCGTCATCAACTTGGCCTTCTTCCACTCATTCGCTGAATTGAGGCGAGGGAAGGAGGATGGCAACGACGACGGCTGGCTGGCATCTCCAGCCTCATCATGACTCCTCTTCTTCGATGCACCGGCCTTCGTGCTCTTTGCCAGCGATGCCATCATCCTCTTGTTCACGGTTGTTTTCACTCGCATTCGCTCGGGGGATTTGTGGGTGGATGGAGCACGGCGGCCGACAAATGTAGATCTAATCCACCTTGCGGCAGCGGCGGTGGCAGAGGAGCAGCGAGGGAACTTATTTCAGGTCTAATCTCAAGGGATGCAACTGCTGGGAGTGAAAAACCCTAAGGGGGCTCACCTGTTATTTATAAGCCATTGGGCGGTTCAGCTGCGAGTGGGCAACCCTGCGCCAGGCGGGTGACTCAGTGGCAGCAGCCTGACCCTTCGTATTCCAGTACTCGATGCTCTCAGTGTCGGGGGCTCGACTACATCCGATGGACTCACTGGGATACATCAATTCAAGATCCCACTCAGAACACATTCTACAGTCAAGATGACCCTTCAATTCGAGAGAAAGTACTCGACTCAAGGCTCGGGGGCTCCATGCCACGTGTCCTTCGGTTTTTTTCTCCAGATTTTTTGGGACAAGATTGGTAGAACTTCAGATTGACCCTCAACTTGAATCTGCGATTCGACCTAAGGCTCGAGGACTACATTCCACATGGAATGCGATTCTCCGAATCGCATTTTCCATATGGTTTCTTATCAAGACCACATGAGTACTACTGAAGACCTTTGAGAGAAGCACTCGAGGACGCTTTGGGACTACTCAAGAAGACTTCAAGACTACACAAAAATCAACTGGAGTACCTTCCAGCCTCGGGACGATTCAAGCATGCTTGAGGACTTTCGGCTTGTGGAACTCGGGGACGCTCAAGGACTACTCACCAAGGCCGTCAGGACTACTCGAAGACATCCTACTCGACTACAAAGTACTCAGGGGCTTGTCGTACGGACATCCCTGGGCCCACTACTCAGGTGGGTACTGGGATCGACTACTACGTGGGCCCCTGGGGCTACTCGACTTGGGTTGAACGGCACCGGATGGCGTGAGGCGCAAGGCATACAGAGGACTAGTACTCGGTTAGGAAGCGAGACATGTCCGGATCCATGTAGAGTACTCCTAGCCGTACATAGTACTCTCCTATCAAACTGTCTTGTAACCCTGCCTCCCGAAGTATATAAGGATAGGTAGGAACCCCTATTCATCTATCTGCATCATCTTGTAAACACACCCAATCATTCCAAGAGCTACACAGCATCCAGAACGTAGGGTATTATGCACCTTGTGGCCCGAACCTGTCTGATTGTGTGCCACGTGTCTCTCCTTCGAGTTCCTGATCTCGACGAGGCCAAAAACATCTACCTCAGGTACTCCCCTTGGTAGGTTGCCGGGTTAAAACACCCACACTTTGCCTTTGAATATTGTTGTTGCATGCTTGGGTGATTGTGGATCTTCTGTTCCCTATGGCAAGAGATTCTACCAAGTCAACTTATTCTTTCGATTGCTAATGGTCTCAACCCTTATCTCCTGTTCTTGAACTTGTTTTAGCAGGCCAAAGGGTCAACATCTATAGTCGCTCCAATTTAGACCAACTCCAAGGTAACAAACTCGACACCTTTGTTTTCAATTGTGAATGATCTAAACCATTACATCTTGTTCATGTACTTGTTTCAGCGGGCAAAAGGGTCAACACCTGAAGTCGCTCCTGTTCAGACCTGCTCCATTGTAACAAACTTAACACCTTCTTTGTTTCCGATTGCGAATGATCTCAACCCTTACCTCTTGTTCTTATACTTGTTTCAGCGGGACAAAGGGTCACATTTGAAGTCGCTCCTATTCAGACCTGCTCCAAGGAATCAATTACAAAGGTTCTAATCTGACATGGGATTCGCTGTTGATAGATGGAAGCTACGAAGTCAATGATGCTTCTTCTCGAACAAATTAAAATAGAGGCAGCCGAGTACTCAAGAATTGTTACCAAATCCTTATGTAGTAGAGTTCATGAAGAGCAAGTTGACACTCCCAATCTGGATTGGGTACAACTTCGACAACGATTTGTTGCTCACGAGAAAGAGTTATGTAGCTTGAAGAAGAAGACTGAAGAATCAGAATCAACCCTGAAAATGCAGTCTGCTGAGATTAAGAGGCTGCAGAAGCTAATCGAAGATAGTGAGGCCCTCCTTCGTCTACTACTTAGTAGTAAACGATGAAGAGGTTGAGATTATTAGATCAAATCTCCACTTTCTCTTGTGATTATGCATTGGAATTAGCTTTGTTATTCAATGTTCTTTGTGATAATGTTATCTTGTAATAATTTATGATATGTGATGAATAATATGGTCGTGCTGGATAGTAAAAATAGTTTGTTATAATGTATAAAGAAATATGTGCTCATTACTATTTTGCCAACTAGATCGGAATTATTAAAAAAAGGATCTGTCGTATGGACCTCCCTAGGCCCACTACCTCGGTGGGTACCAGAACCGACTACTCGGTGGGCCCCTGGGACTACTCGACTTGGGTCACACGGCACCTGATGGCGTGGGGTGCAAGGTCTATGGAGGAGTACTCGGATAGGCAGCTGTGCAGGTCCTGTACCATGTAGAGCACGCCTAGACGTACCCGACTAGTGCTCTCTCCCCAAACCGACTTGTAACCGTACCTCCCGGGCTATATAAGGAGAGGCAGGGACCTTTAGCTCTTTCATACGCATCATCTTGTAAACACACCCAATCAATCCAGAGCTACATGACATACAGGACGTAGGGTATTACGCACCTCGCGGCCCGAACTTTTCGAAATTTTGTGCCACGTGTCTCTTCCTTCGAGTTACCGATCTCGGCGAGGCCACATTCATCTACCTCGGGTACTCCCCTTGGTAGGTTGCCGGTCTAAAACACCGATAGGATCAGAATTGAAATGAAATCCATTAATACCGATGCATGATTACTTAATTGTATATTGTCCTTCAGTGAGTTTAACCCAATTTTAATTGGTCCAAAAGTCAATTGTTTTCAAATTAATGTGACACAGAAGGCCGCAACAATGTGCGCACCTGTTGGACTTGACCCAACCAAAACGGGCCTGACCTAATCACATTTCATCTAAAAAAGCAACAATTGGGGCCAACAAAATCTTTTTCAGGCTATGTGAACAACGCCAGCTTACAGGAACAATTTTGGGCTCAATCCAGCTACACACGGGCCAAATTCGTTTTATGATGCATACGATTTGTCACAATTGGCATGCCACATCGGATGCCACATCAGATTCTGTCCAGCGTGGCAAAGCTGCAGGACCGAACTTATGATGCATTGTATAGATTATTTTCCATGCGTCATTAAACTCATGACGCCACGAAATAAGGTCTCGTCATTAATCGCGGTTTGTACGCTCGATTAATGACAGAGCATTTTTGTAACAACTGGCGTCACTAATCGTGGTTTATGACGAGAAATGGCCTTTTTGCATCACTAGTCAATGTTTTTCTTGTAGCATCCTTTAGATGCCCATCCCTCTCATAATGATCACAATGGAATGGGATTGGCTTTGGGTTCCCTTTGGGTTGTGGATTCTCACTTGGTTTCTCGCCCTTCTTCCCAAAGAACTCATTCACCAAGTCACTCTTGAATTTGATGGGTTTCTAGAAGTTGTTGGTTTGTGGAGGAAACACCATTGGACCTGGGGGTGTGTCTAGTCAGTTCCTAAGTGGGTTTGGCTTAGGTGCAAAGGTGTTTTTGTGAAAGGTTTGTGGTGGAGCTGGGATATCACCAAATGTTTTCCTCTTTCTCACCACTGCACTCCCCAACCTTCTCTGACCCAAGCACTTGCCCATCATAGCACTTGTATGCCTCAATTATCATCCGAAGTTGAGCTCATGACTCGAGAACCAACCCATCATCTTCCTCAACTCATCATTCTCATATTGCAAGCGATCAAAAAAATGCGCAAGTTCAATAATTTTCAAAGCAGTGACTTCAAAACTAGAGCATGGTGTACCAATGGAAGACTTCAAATCAGCCCTAAGGGATTTAATGCAAGCATGAGATTCAACTAACTTAGCATGCAAAACAAGGCATGAAGTACAAGCAAAGCAGTCTAGATCTCAGCTCGTCAAGCTCAACCCTAGCAACATCTAGTTCCTCAACCTTGGAGGCATACTTCTCCCTAAGAACAGTAAGATCACCAAGGAAACAGAGCATTCTGTACATTCAGGTTGATCATCACAATAGGAGCAAACTTCAGAGACTCAACCTGAGCCCTAGAATGAACAAGCAAAGACTCTAGCTCAACCACCTTCTCCTTAGCCTCTCCTAGCAAAGACCTATACTCCCTCTTCTTCTTGTTGGTCTTTCCAAGCACATCATCATGGTTGTCAAGCAATTCATTCAACCTAGCATTCTCCTCTACCAAGAATGCAGGACCATGGTTTACCTCATCCTCGGAGTCAGAGTCCGAGTCATCCTTCTGGCACTTCTTGCTTCTGGAGATGTGTGCCATGCCACAAAATCTTTTGGCGGCGAAGCACTGGCCATGATATTCTTGCTTGACCGCTTTCTCTTGTGCCAGACACCATCTTCTTCTTCCTCACTTGAGCTTGATGAAGAGTAGCTGGAACTTGAGTCAATGTTGCCCGCTCCTATGACCATCGCATGCTCCATCATATTCTTGTGGCATCCACTCTTCCTCAACCTCCGCTCAGACTTGTTCTTGCCCTTGTAGTAGTTCCTCGAGTGGTGCTTGTGCTCGGTCCTCGTACGGTCCTTGTGCTCGCCCTTAGTCTCCATGGCCTCCGGGCACTTGGCGATGAAGTGCTTGTGCTTCCCGCACCTATAGCACATGCCTAATTCCTCCGAGCGTTCTTCTGATTCATGTACATGCGCCCAAACCTCTTGCTCAACAACATGAGATCCTCCTCACCCAGCACATCTAACTCCTCATCTGGCATAGAGACAAGAGCATACAAATAGAACTACCTAGAAGACAGGTTAGCATTAGTTCTCGGTCCAAAAACAAGAGCCAAACTACGAGGGTCAGTCGGGTTCTCGATCTTGCCTCTCACACCATGATCAACCTCGGAGGAATTAAGCTTCAAGAACAACTCATCCATGGTGAGCGTCTCATAGTTGCTAGACTCAAGGATGGCTTCGACCTTTGCGCCCCATACAGTATGGTCAAGCGAATGCAAGAACTTCATGGCTCTGTCATGGTCATCGTATGGCAACACGGTCACATTAGCCCTCATGTTGTTCACAATCACGGTGAAGCGTTAAAACCTGGAGTCAATAGAGTCACCGGGTATATGAGTGAAATTCTCATACACCATATGGTAAGTCGCAAACAAGCGAGCCTTCACTTGATTGTTCCCACCATGAGCTACCTTGAGCCTCTCCCAAATCTTACAAGCCAAATCCTCTGAACACACCCAATCGAATTCAGGTTTGCAATGTGTGCAAAAAAGGTAATCCACCACCTTGTTGTTGGTGTCGTGCATATTGCTAGAGCCTGGGGCATAGAAGTTTATCGGTCGAACATAGGATGTGTTCTTCATCACATCCCAAATTATCTTACCCTTGCCACGAAGAAAAGCAGACATACGTCTGTGCCACATCTGGTAATCATTCCCATCAAAGTGCGGAGGACCTAAAACCCATTCTTGGTATGCCATATTTGGATCTTAGACTGGTTAGAATCACGAAGATCCGTAACTGATTAGGCGACAAGAAAGGGGGGGGTGACTGGGAGCTGATAAAAAATTCTCTAGAGAAATCACAACCAAGGATTCCCACACAATCTTAGCAAGGTCACGTAGTCACAGTGGACCTACCAACCCTAGGGAAAAGTCCAAACAAGTTGCAAAACGGAAGCACAACTCAAGAACCAAAGTACGTATGCAAATCTACTTGTCTAGAACGGACGGTCAGACCACCAGCCACGGACAGTCCGTCAAGGCTGGCGGGCGGTCCGACCTATCATGACAGACGATCCGTATTAAAGGATAGAACCTCCAGTACCTCCCCCGGTCAATACAGATGGTTCATTCCGATCTCATGGATGGTCCGACCATGGCGGACTGTCTGTGACTCACATACGGACAGTCTGTTGAACCTCAAACAAAAATGAAACAAGACCCTAATAGATCAATCCTTGCAACTCAAGAACATGAGATGAACTCGATGAACTGAAGCAGACATGGATGGTCCGTGACACACCCACGGATAGTTTGTTCACCTCGCAGAGCTCGAACCAGAGCACGCATGCGAGGGTCAACCTCCACTTTCAATCAAAAGATCTCCCAAATGGGTGAAGGAATTGAGAAAAGACTTTGGGTGAGGAGAAGCGTCTCTAGGAGGTGCTATACCCAAAACCTTGGAGCCTCAAACCAACTAAATCACCAAGAATCGAGAAGCAACCGAACTCAAGCCATTACCTAGGGTTCCAACCTAAATCCGCGAATCGGAGGCAAAATCTAGAGTTTGAGGGGTCAAGATCAAGCGCAAAGACGCACAAGACATCTATCCATGATCCCCACAAAGAAATCCAAACACAAACGCCTCAGAATAAACAAATCGACCTATGCAAGAAAATCCCACAAAACAGGTCGAAAAAGACACGAAAACCACTCGAGCCAAGAGAAGGAAGTCGACGCAACCATGAATGCTTCCATACAACAAGAGGTCGGATTCTCTACAAAATCATGAAGAAAATCTAGCCTACAGAGCAAAATCTATATGTATGAAGTATCTCCAGGTTGGACAAATGACCACGCTACCCCTAGAACTTAAATGGAGATACATACCCCTCATGGGCACTTTGGTTAAGACTTGGTATTTCTCATCGGGCGGCCATGCTTTCACCATAGTCTCCGTCCTCCCGACCCAAGCCCCGTGATCCTGTCATGTCTTCCCTGACATCGAAGCTTCTCAGCACGCCCGGATCCGAGCTCCGCCCACCGAGCCCCCAATCTTGATTTTGTGGATCAACAAAGTAACCCGGCAGTTTTGTGGTAAACCACCACAAACCCGGCGTGCAGACTTCGGTCGTGAGCTGCTACCCTACACCGGCCATGTCCACTACTTCATCTTGCTTTTCTTGCCACCATGTAGCCTGCACTTGATCCCAT
Organism: Cenchrus americanus; assembly: GCA_947561735.1. Classification (NCBI taxonomy): domain Eukaryota; kingdom Viridiplantae; phylum Streptophyta; class Magnoliopsida; order Poales; family Poaceae; genus Cenchrus; species Cenchrus americanus. The sequence goes on from OX387239.1 coordinate 132,439,031, forward strand.
TAGGCCACCGGGTCCATGGAGCCAAGCCTACTTGTCTCTCCTCTCCTTGGAGGCCCTGCAAGGCTAAGACCTTCTGTGCCTGCTCTTCACCTACACTAATGCATATCAAGCCGCAACTTGCACCTACAATACTCGGTCAATAGTCAGTCCAACATTATGCTGTCAATCACTCATCACACGAGGGAGAGACCATCCACCGGTCCTCGGACACTCCGGTCTGCACAACTCCAATCGATTCCCGACTGTGGAACATACAATACAACCACTAAAGACAGGACGTAGGGTATTAAGCATCCTTGCAACCTGAACGTGGATAAATCCCTGTGTATTTTGTTCACCATCTAGTTCCAGTCTTTGCTGTCCCCTCCACACAATCTACAACCATAGCCTACCCCATGGTGGTCGGCACCATTGTACCGACAGGTTGAGCTTGTCGAGCTAAAATCTATACCTGTTATGCTAGGAGCGTGTACTTCTCCTATTTTGCATAGCAAACTAGCTTTTTTGTGGAAGCATAGCAAACTAGCTGAATCTTGTGCTCGCATTTTTTGCTTGAACTGAATTCAAATCTCCCATTGCTACATCTTGTTCTTCTTGTTAAGTTCATGTTGTGTAAGTTGAAGCTTGCACACTATGTTGATAGATTGGAGGATGAGAATGATGGGTTGCGTAAGTTGATGGGTTGGTTGTCTGGTGATGAGCCACAACTTAACATGATGATAGCTAAGGTAAAGCGCTTGGGGCTGGCAAGAATGGAGAGTGTAGTGGTGAGAGAGATGGGAAAATTGGGGGCATTCCTATTGTATTATAAACTACACCCAAGAACCAATTTTCACCTAAGCAAAATCAGTTCCTAAAGATACTTTACACAACCCAGATTCACCAATGTTTCCTCCCAAGACAAACAACTTCCAAAAACTTGTGAGATTTGTGAGCAATTGGGGAAATGTGTTAGGAGGGGAGAAGGGACAGAAACCAGTCCGCTTCCATTGTGAGGGAGGGAAGCCTTGTGATGAACCACAGTCAAAACTATAGCCTAAACCTTGGTTGTGGTTCCTCACAGTGGGAGGGAAGCCTTGTGAGGAACCACAGTCAAAACTAGTCTGCTTCCATTGTGAGTATTGTGGGAGGGATGGTCATTAGGATGAGTTTTTCTTCAAGAGCAAGCAAGATGATAGAATAGATAAGGAGTGAGCAAACAAGGTGTGAGACATGGGTACCCATGTGTCCCCACCGACCAGGGTCCTAGAGGTCCCTGTCAGGTGGACCTGACCTGCCAGAAGCCCAGTCGACCTGCAAGTGGGTCCGGAGACCTAATCCACGGTTCCGGCGACCTCGGAAGACCTTGGCCGACCTTATCCAGATCGGCGGTGACCTGCTATGCTTGCGGGGAAGTCCCCCCTTAGATCACAGCGGAGGTGCTGCCAGCAGACCCGAGGATCGAGGGATCCCCTCTGTAATCACGGAAGAAGACCTTCCTAATATGTAACCGACCCTGATGAGGGTCCACCGACCTCGAATGGAAACCCTAGCCCGCCGGCCATATAAGGCGGCCTAGAGCTCCATTCGAGGGGGGAGGAGTTTTCCACATAATCCCACCACACTAGACGTAGGGTTTTGTCAGATGGTGAGATCTGGATAGCCCACTGGGGTGTTAATCCCTGTTGTTTAGTTGTTCAACGGGGAAGAGTCTAAGGCTAACAACACGAAGGTCTCACAAGAGTACGGGGGACACAGAGAACACGGTGAGCTTATACTGGTTCGGGCCTCCGGAGAGTAATACCCTACGTTCAGTTGTCGGTGTAGATTGCTTGGGGATTGCATTGATCAGGTTGTACAAAGGGGTCGCCTCACCCGCCTTATATTAGCCAGCGGATGAGGTCAGTTCCCAGAATCCTGGTCGGTTACAACCAGGAGACCTAAGTCTACGTTACACATCTTGCCATATCCCGTCGATCTGCTTTAGGCGAAGTCCACATCTTGTCTTCTGCGCCAAGTCTTGAGGGCGTGATGGATTAGGTCATCTGGGTAATCTTCATGGAAGGTCTTCAGTAGGTTGTGTGGGCCGCCTACTAGGTCAGTTGGGCCCACTGACAGGTCGACAGGTCTTCTAGTAGGCCGGACCCACTTGTCGGGGATGGTCGTGAGCCTGGTCTAGGGGTACCGATGTCTCACAAGCCCCCGAGCGAGGTATAGGCGTAGCGACCTTAGAAAGGTCATGACAAAGTCGTAGAGCTATCGACAGGTCCAATAGCATGCACGTCGATCCAAAAAGAAAAGAGATCAGCTTAGCAGCCGACCTGTTTGTAGTTTTGCCGAACGATGAGAGGTCGAGTGACGACCTATAGGAAGCAGGCTTCCAATAGGTCGAAACGACAAGAAAAAATCAGAGGGCGTCGAAGATGCACGCATAGAGTAGTATCCGAGCATCGTGATGGGCAAGATGGCTGGTATGATGAGCCAAAAAAGAAAAGAAAGTAGGTCGAGTAACGACGTGATGGGAAAGAGGTTTTCCAACAAATCGAAACGACGAGGAAAACAAGAGGGCGTCGAAGATGCACTCGTAGAGTAGTCCCCGAGCATTGAAGCAGGCAGCATGGCTGGTTTGATGCTCAAAAGAGAAGAAAACTAAGTCATGGTCCTGATCGAACGAAGTGTAGAGACACCCAGATCTCCCATGGCGGCAAGGAGTCTGGCGGAGCCGATCTCAAGGAGGCCTTGTAGGCGTGCCGACCTCAAAGAGGCCTCAAATCAACGATGTCTATTATCCGAGGATATCCAACAGGATCTTGAAAATTCCATCGCTTGAAGAGGTTGTCAATCTTGTCGTAGCTGAAGTTGTGATGTCTAAAACCGTTGCTGACGAAACTATGAAAATATGTAAATCTTGAACATATGGAGTGTAGAGACACCCAGATATCCTACATAGCTGCAGGGAGTCTGGTAGGGCCACTCGAGGCATGCCGACCTCAAGAAGGTCTCAAGACAAAAAGCGCCCAAGCACCCAGAGATGCCTGGCAGGGCCATTAGGTGTGCACCCCTCAGGGGAGGCCTTCGTTCTGATGTAAATGCTGGGCATCCAAAGCAGGCTGGCAGGGCTATGAGAGCACACCTACCTCGGAAGGTCTCGCATCCAGGGCGCCCAACTATGTTGGCAGAGCCGTAGACATACCAAGGTATTGCAAGACTTAAGTGTTAAGGCACGCCGACCTCGAGGAGGTCGTTTTGGTGTCTAGATGACCAACATAGCTGCCAGCCATCCAGCGGAGCTGTGATACTAAGGTATTGGCGACCTCAGCAATAGGCACACCGACCACGGGGGCCCAACGAAAATTGTAGATCTCTGTGATGCTTCTAATCTCCATGGTACTTGTAGATCTCCAGGCGCCCAGACGGATCTTGGTAGAGCAGCAAGGCATGCCTACCCGGAAGGTCTTCAATCGAACCTACGACCATTCTGCTTAGGAAACAAAAATATAGGCTGATTGGAATAAGTCCGTTTACGTGTAGAGACGTGGCGAGTGCACCAGGATGCAGAGCCTAGCGGGTGCAAATGAAAGTCATCAGGTCGTAGAAGGGAGGTCGTAAAGTCGTCGTCGAAAAGGGGGCTAAGTTAGGCACGGGGCCACCCGACGCAGGGTTAGGTTTTGTCGTGTAGTGTAGACTGCAGAGTCACAGGTCAACAGTAGTCGGAGATGCTCTTGCCACCCAGAAAATGATAAACTGCCCACCGATCGAGGGGGTTACTATAGCCATGTGACCTCTGCGGCGGGGCTCATACATCATTGATGCACAAATGACAAAGACGTCATGGGTTTGAAGAAAGTTAATGTCGTCGCCTTTAATCATGCACAGGCTTACAGGTCCCATTATCACGTGGTGATAGTGTCTTTACTTCGCCAGCTGCCCGGGGCGCAGCTTGGGCTATAAATAGTTCCTTTGTGACTTAGGGAGGCAAGCTCCGAGCACCACTGAGCCATGGAGCTGCAGAGTAGTAATCCCGCCATGCCATGGGCATGTGTTCGTCCTCCAGATTGTAGGTTCTTGCACTTGTAGATGCTTGGAGCTAGGAGAATTCTCGCGAAATATAGGCAACATCTCCATCCTCTGAGCCTGGCCTTAGCGAGGTACAAGGTAGAGTTTGGAGGTGATGTTGTTCAAGCTGGAGCTTCAGCAGGACGTCTCTGATGAGCACCGGGAGCTCACTAGGGCTTGGTTTTCAACACTGAAGAGCAAGCTCGTGTCTCCATTCCAATAGTTGGAGCCGAGCATGCCTTAGCTTGCGTGTCATCCTGCGGTTGTCTCCCGCAAGGCCGCCATCAAGGTCCTGGTGCTAGGAGAAGTCTCATGACGTGCTCTACTTCGGCAAAGTAGGTCGTGGTGACTGCTCTGGGTGGCCCAAGTTTTGTAGTATGTTTGTCTTGTGTGCCGGGTTCTGGATCCAATGAGGTCGCAGGAGACTTGTGTACCTTCGGATTCTGGATCCAATAAGGTCGTAGGCGGCTATGTACCCTCGTGTGATCCATGTAATGTTCCCTCTCTTCTGTCATGTACTTGGCAAAATGACTTGCCAAAGACCTAAATTATTGTGATGTGGGGGCTTGCAAAAACGTGTTTGCCATCAGGACGACCTGATGTTATCTTCTTGTTTGGCTGACGACCTAAACTCAGATTTAGGTCGCAGCCGTAGTCTTTATTAGTGAAAAATCTGCCTTAATCTTCTCGCGAACTTTTTAGGATAGGGTCATTGGAGCATATTGTACGATGGAAGGAGCCGCAACGGATAGATTCGGTGGACCCCCTATAAATAGGGCTACCCGGGGCGGGGTTGACCCCATTCCCCTTCGTCTTCCTTCCATCGCTGTCGCTTTCCCTGCCGTTGCTTTCTCTATCCCCGCACGTGCCGTAGCGATCTTGCGACCGCCTTGCTCCCGCGCCCACCCATCCAGCTTCAAACTCCGGCCAGGCTCGTGCTAACGCCGCCGCTCCACGCCGTGCTCCTCCAGCGCATGCGCGTCAAAACCTTGTGCTATATTAGATCCAACTCCAACCCTAATGGTGAGATGGCGGCAGAGGCGGCTTATCCCGGACCCGCAGGCAGTGTGGGTCCGGTCGACGATGGCCGAGGCAAAGATCTAGGCGCTGGTGGACCGCGGGCTGCTCCGGCTGAAGGCGGAGGTGGAGTGGAAGGCTACCGCTGGGGAAGAGTTCCCGAGCGAGGTCGTTAAGGAGCAGGTCATCTTCACCTCCTTCTTCGAGCGTGGCTTCAACCTCCCGGTGGGAGACTTCTTCCGCTGCTTGTTGTACTACTACAGGCTGGAGCTGGTACATCTTGTTCCCGACTCCATCACTGTAGTCTCGACCTTCAACCATTTCTGTGAGGCGTATCTGGGGATACCGCCTCACTTCTTGATGTGGAGGTATTCTTTCTACGTGAAGATCACTGGCAAGAGGTCGGGGCCAGTGGGGGCTGTGATGTTCAATTTGAGGTCAGGCCTCAAGGTGGAGTGGATAGACACCGACCACCGTGACAACACCGCTGGGTGGTGGTCGGAGTGGTTCTACATTGTAGATCAGGTTCCTGGTCTTCCATGTCGTAATGGCCATGAGCCAGTGAAGATAAGCGAGTGGGATTTTGGGCTGTCATCCCATGATCTCGAGGACCTCAAGGGTGTCCTGGAGCTTATCAGCGATATGAAGAAACGGGGGGTGATAGGAGCGGCGGCGGCGAGGTCGTTCTGTCGGCGGATGATCCACCTGATCAAGGATCGGGTGCACACGGCGTATGAGTACTGTGGGCAATTGGACCCCACACGCGAGGTCAACCGCAAGGTCTCCAAGGAGGAGGTGGTGGCTAGAGTTTCCCAGATGTATTATGGGAAAGTAAAGGTGAAGAAGTGCCCTAAGGCACACTCGCTGAAGAGGTCGGCTGATCCAGTAAGATCCTGAGATCCATCTTTAGGTCGTTGCGTTTCGCTTGTTAATTTTAAAGGACCGATTAGGCAACCAGAGAGGGGGGGAGTGAATGGGAGCCGATAAAAATTCTTCTCGAAGGAGAGTGAAACTCCGACAAGATGAACTCACTCAGTCAGACCCCCAAAATCACACGCTCCGCACTTCTACCTTCTGTTTGCCAAAACCACGTAGCCACTAGAGTGCTACTGGTCCTAGGAACAAACACTACCAGCAAACTCAACACACAAGCACCCACGACAACGGAAACAACTCGAAAGCCGGCTGATCAGAGGGGGCGGTTAGACCGGGTATAGGTGGCGGTTAGACCGCCTCCACCAGGCTACCAAGAAATCCTCCGAAACACCTCTTCCAAGCACCAAAACGCACCACGGTTTCACCAACAAAGATCTCTGGTCAAGGCCATGCTAGCTACCAGAAAATCTTGGCGAAAACCAAAACTCCACCCAGGGGCCTAGGGGCGGTTAGACCGGCTACCAGGGGCAGTATAACCTCCTGTACCCAGCAACGAACACCAAACAAGAACTCCTAGCAAGCGGCACGAGAACGACCCGAAATTTCACCTAGACACACCTCTGATCAAGGCGAACAAACTCACAGAGAAAAATCCGGCAAAACAAAACTTTGACCTGGAAAGACCAAGGGCGGTTAGACCGCCCCCTCCAAGCGGTTAGACCGCTCCTTCCAGAAAACGAACCCGCAGGTCAAACCTCAACTTCCTCGTGCCTGATATCCCGAATCACTCCACGGATTGTAGCGAAACTTCGGGAATAGCTGGGTTACCTCCTGGGCAACCTCTACCTCAAAGTAATCGACCCGAATCGCTCACAATCAAGAGGAATCGAGGAAATCGCCTCTCTAGGTCAAGAACTCGCCCAACTCGAAAAACCACCAAACCGAGTCCGATTCAAGAGAGATTTGGGGGCAAAGTCACCAGCCAAAGAGGCACAAGATCCTCATACGTGACACCCACCAAAAACCCCAAGAAATCATTCTCAAAACACTGCCAACAAAGAGCTCCAAAAATCACCACAAAGAAGGACGGGAAAAACACTTCACCACCTTGAGGAACAACGCCGAACCATCTATACATACCATGAAGGTTCGTACAAGGTCTAGCTTGCCACCCAAATATCCATCCCTGATAGAGGCGGAGTGCCGGATCTTTCGGTGAGTGGAGATAGCTTCGATCTGGTGGGAGACGACCCTCATGATCCGACTACGACGAGCGAGACTCGAAGCGCCAATGCAATCGCTGAACCAACTCCCGATGGTTACCGACCTTGCCAGCGCAAGATCAGCCTGATCACGAAGATCAATTCCTGTGCGCAATCGAAAAACGAACAAGAATCCGAGGCGAGCAATCTTAATATCACTCGAAAGTGGAGTTCTGAATCACAGAGGACAGCACGTATTTGTGCGTGTTCTGGTGTAGCTAAAGCTAGATGTAAAACAAAACTCAAGTCTGAAAATTAAAGAGGAGTCTATCTAAATAGGAGGCGCAGCTCCTGGCGGATAAGGAAGGGCGTGCGGCCAGGAGGAGGGTGGCGGCGCCCAACCTTAGGCGCCCCAACCCGGGCCGCCTGTTGGGCCATCTTCTATGCTTCTGGACCTTCGTTCTTCAATAGCATGATGTAATTCAATTCCCTTGCACGAGCCCGAGTAATTGGCCCAGGTGGTGCGCCTAGTGGTGTAGATGGCGCCTGAGGTGCTTCCGGTGCTGCTGGTGTAGATGTACATGGTGCTTCTGGTGCTGCAGGTGTAGATGTACGTGTGATGTAGTTCGTGTCCTCATCATCCTCCCCTTCTTGAACTAAAGTCATCCTCGACGGCAACTCGTCATCTTCGCCCGCGTATGGTTTCAAATCTGCAACATTAAAACTAGTGGAAACACCAAACTCCACAGGTAGGTCAAGAACATAAGCATTTTCATTAAATTTGGTTAGCACTTTAAAAGGACCAGCAGCACGAGGCATTAATTTAGAACGGCGCAAAGCAGGAAAACGATCCTTTCGTAAATGCAACCAAACCATATCACCAGGCTCAAAAGTAACAAGTTTTCTACCTTTACTACCAGCAACTTGATACTTAGCATTAGCAACGACAGCAATGTTTTGGTGAGTTTGTTCATGCAGATTAATCATTTGTTCAACATGTGCAACAACATCTATGTGCGGGACGTCCTCGGCATCAAGCGAAAATAAATCAATAGGCGCCGCGGAATGTAACCATACACAATCTGAAAAGGACTCATCTTTGTAGAAGAATGTGTTGCATGATTATAAGCAAACTCAACATGAGGCAAACAATCTTCCCAACGTTTCAAATTTTTATCTAGAACAGCCCTAAGCATGGTTGACAAAGTCCTATTAACCACCTCAGTTTGCCCATCAGTCTGAGGGTGAAAAGTTGTACTAAACAACAATTTAGTTCCCAATTTATTCCAAAGTGATCTCCAAAAATGACTGAGAAACTTAGCATCACGATCAGAGACTATTGTATTTGGAATACCATGCAAACGAATAATCTCTCTAAAGAACAAATCAGCAACACGACTAGCATCATCAGTCTTATGACAAGGTATGAAATGAGCCATTTTGGAGAAATGATCAACAACCACAAAAATGCTATCCCTCCCCTTCTTAGTTCGAGGCAATCCCAAAACAAAATCCATCGAAATATCAAGCCAAGGAGAGGTAGGGACGAGCAAAGGCATATACAAACCATGGTTGCTCAAACGTGACTTAGCTTTCTGACAAGTAGTGCAACGTGCAACAACGCGCTCAACATCTTTGCGCATCCGGGGCCAAAAGAAGTGGGCAGCCAGCACCTCATGCGTCTTGTAAACGCCAAAATGCCCCATGAGACCGCCTCCATGTGCTTCCCGCAACAACAACGAGATGAACCGAACTAGCCGGAACACACGGCTTGTTAGCGCGAAACAGAACCCGTCCCGCGGGTGAAATTTGCCCCAAGGTTTCCCATTAACACAATGAGCGAAAACATCTTTAAAATCAGCGTTGTCCACATATAAATCTTTCACGGTTTGCAAGCCAAAAATTTTAAAATCTAAGCGTGACAAGCATAGTATAACGACGAGACAAAGCATCAGCGATAACATTATCCTTCCCATTCTTGTGTTTTATGATGTAAGGAAAGGACTCAATAAATTCGACCCATTTAGCATGACGACGGTTCAGATTTGTTTGGGTACGAATATGTTTCAAAGCCTCATGATCCGAATGAATTATAAACTCGCGATGCCAGAGATAGTGTTGCCATGTTTGCAAAGTTCGCACTAAAGCATAAAGTTCCTTATCATAAGTTGAGTATTTCAAGCTAGCACCACTTAATTTCTCGCTAACGTAAGCAACTGGTTTACCTTCTTGTAACAAAACAGCACCTAGCCCAATACCACTAGCATCGCATTCAAGCTCAAACACTTTAGTAAAATCAGGCAACTGCAAGAGAGGAGCATGGGTTAACTTATCTTTCAATGTGGTGAACGCTACCTCCTGTGCATCACTCCAAGCAAAAGGAACATCTTTCTTTGTAAGCTCATGTAGAGGTGCCGCAATGGTGCTAAAATCACGGACAAAACGGCGGTAGAAACCTGCAAGACCAAGAAAACTCCGAATCTGGGTAACCGTTGTCGATGTAGGCCACTCCCGAATAGCATCAATCTTGCTGCTGTCCACCTCAATACCCTGTGGAGTAACAACATAACCAAGAAACAAGACACGTTGTGTGCAGAAGATGCATTTTTCAATGTTAGCAAATAAATGGGCAGCCCTCAATGCGTCAAAAACAAAGACGCAAATGTTCTAAATGCTCTGCCATAGACTTGCTGTAAATCAAGATATCGTCAAAATAGACAACGACAAACAATCCTATGAAGGGCCTCAGAACTTCATTCATCAAGTGCATAAAACTGCTGGGAGCATTAGTCAAACCAAACGGCATAACCAACCATTCATATAAGCCAAATTTAGTTTTAAAAGTCGTTTTCCATTCATCTCCCAATTTCATTCTAATCTGATGGTAACCACTACGCAAATCAATCTTAGTAAACAGAATGGCACCACTAAGCTCATCTAGCATATCATCAAGGCGTGGTATAGGGTGGCGATAACGAATTGTTATGTTATTAATAGCACGACAATCTACACACATACGCCATGAACCATCTTTCTTAGGAACAAGTAACACAGGAACCGAGCAAGGACTAAGAGACTCACGAATGTAACCCTTATCAAGTAACGCCTGCACTGCGCTGAATCTCTTTTGTCTCATCCGGGTTTGTACGATACGGGGCGCGGTTTGGAAGTTGGGCATCGGGAATGAGGTCGATACGGTGCTCAATGCCACGAAGCGGTGGGAGACCCGGTGGCAAGTCATTGGGAAAGACATCAAGCATACTCCTGCAAAAGGTTAGCAAGCTGCGGGCGGAATATCCACGGATGGTGCATCATCAAGGGAAGCAAGCACACTAGAGCATACAAGTTCATAGCATGGCAAAGGAGCATCTCGAATATCATCAAAATCAGCACGTGTAGCAAGTAAAACGAGAGCATTCAACTTAATTTCAGATTTATCGAAGTGGAGGGTGATGGTTCTGTTGTTTAGCCATTTTAACAGCTCTAGCAAGATCATCTTTAACAATTTGTTCAGGAGTCATAGGATGTATAATTATTTTTTGACCCTTAAACATGAGAGAATAATGATTCGAACGACCATGATGCAAGCTATCAGTATCATATTGCCAAGGTCTACCAAGTAACAAAGAACATGCTTCCATAGGAACAACATCACAATCAACATAATCAGAGTAAGCACCTATAGAAAAAGGAACACGCACCGAGTGTGATACTCTAATTTTGCCACCATCATTAAGCCATTGAATGTGATATGGGTTTGCATGCTTACGAGTGGGTAATGACAACTTCTCGACCAAGCATAGTACTCGCCAAATTGTTGCGGTACTCGCCGCTTCGTCGATGATGATGCGGATCGACCGCTCCCGCACAACACCCTTCGTATGGAACGAGTGTGTCGCCGATTCTTCTCGGCGGGGGCGACTGTGTACTAAGAACACGCCGCACAACAAGACTCTCGTACCTATCGGCGTCCCCGGATTGACATGTATGTCCGTCTTAGTCGCATTGTCGGTGGCAAGCAAAGTATGTTCAAGTTCTTCGAATCACTAGCCGAAGAGTACTCACCATTGTCACGAATGAGTAATGTGCGTTTGTTCGGACGAGTCCGAGCCACGTGGCCCCGTCCGCTGCAACGAAAACACGTGATATCCCGTGTACGACCCGTGGTGGATGCTGCGCCGTGGATGGAGTGGTGCCCGTGGCGGGGGTGGCTCCCTGCTGCGTAGGCCGGCTTCTCACGTGGTGTAGGTGTGGATGGCGCGGGGAAGAGCGAGTGCTGAAGCGGACGACGAATTTCTACCGCAAAAGTGTTAGAATATGTCCTCGAGCGGCGTCCCTGCACTTCACGCTCAGCTTTGCAAGCAAACTCAAATAATTGGGTCATGTCAACATATTCTTTATAATCAAGGATGTCCTGAATTTCGCGGTTCAAACCACCACGAAAGCGTGCCATTGCAGCGTCGAGTTCCTCCAATATACCACAACGAATCATACCTTTTTGCAACTCCTGGTAATAGTCCTCAACATACTGAGAACCTTGCTGAAATCGCTGCATTTTGTTAAGAAAATCACGAGCATAATATGAAGGCACAAAGCGATGTCGCATAGCAGTTTTTAATTGCTCCCAAGTGGTCGGAACAGCAGTAGGATTTTTATTCTTATACTCACGCCACCACATTAAAGCAAAATCAGTAAACTCACTAATGACAGCCTTAACTTGAGAGGTAGCAGCAATATCATGACATGAAAATTTTTGTTCAACTTCTAACTCCCAATCAAGATATGCAGCAGGATCGTATTTTCCATTAAAGGGTGGAATTTTAAATTTGATTTTAGAGAAGGAGTCGTTACCAGCGGGGCGGCGTGGTACACGGCGGGCTTTGCCGCGGCGGTCAGCATCCTCCTGCTCATCATCACCCACACATCCTTGGGCCACCAAATCAGTTACCACCGTGTTCAATGCATCGAGTCGTGACACCATGGCGTCGAGCGTCGTCTTGGTGGCTGTCGCGCGAGGTCGAGCTGGTCGAACCGCTCGTTGGCCGTAGTAACCGTGGATTCCATTCATTCGTGCATGGTCTGGATGTCGGTGACAAGGCCTTCAATCTCAGTACGCATGTCCTGCAACTCTTTCTTGTTGGTGTCGCCTGACATGGTTAGCGCAAACACAAAAAAAATGACAACAAAAGCAGGTGTGGAACGGCTCACAAGGCGCTCAAACTAGTGCTGATATCAAATTCGTATCCATTCTTACCAGCACACAGGGGCGACCTACAACCAACCGGTGGAACTCACGAAAGATTGGAGGAGCGATTGCCTGGAGAAACAAAATCTGCTCGTCGTAGAAATATGTGGAGTTCTGGGAAGGCTGCACTCAAGTTGAAGGATTAGCACAATCAAACAATAATGCAAAGCCGAATAATAGTGCTAAACACGATCAAACGCTGCTGGTAACAAGTGAAACCAAAAAGGAAGTGAAAAAGATGGAGGGACGCACCTCTTTTCTTTTTTTTTATTTTTTCAAATTTTTTAAACTTTTTTTTCAAGGTGCCCCAAAAAACTGATAACATGAACATAGAGGATCTCAAATAGCAACTCACCACATGCACTTTTTACGAAAGTACAGGGGTATTCCGGTACTCTCTCTCTCTCTCTCAAAAGTATGGCCAAGCTCTGAATATGGTGTGTTGTGGCTTGGTAGTTTTACCGTGGAGAATAGCAGGAAAGGTACGGTATGCCGTGGCAAAAACGGAACCGGACTCCACGGAAAACTCCTTCAACAAGGACGAATCGGTGGCGAATTGTGACAGCGCAAAACTCTTGCACCGAGACGAAGCGGTTCCCGTTTCCCACTTGGACTGTGCGGCGGTCTCTCTTTTCTTTCGGATTCTCTCTCTTTTTTTTCCTTTTCTTTTGGATTGCTTTCCTTTTTGAAACAAAGATGAAACACAAGTAACCAGCAACAATTGAACGAGTAAGCACACAAATTCAACAAAGGCACTTATTGAAAGAATGTGCAAGGCTAAAAGGTGGTTGCTGGGACAAGGATCTAACCTGAAATAATTTTTGTTTTGGTTTTTGTGGACTGTAGGAAATGAAAAACACTCGATAAAACTCACCGATCAACCTGGAAATCTGATACCACTTGATAGAGGCGGAGTGCCCGATCTTTCGGTGAGTGGAGATAGCTTCGATCTGGTGGGAGACGACCCTCACGATCCGACTACGACGAGCGAGACACGAAGCACCAATGCAATCGCTGAACCAACTCCCGATGGTTACCGACTTTGCCAGCGCAAGATCAGCCTGATCACGAAGATCAATTCCTGTGCGCAATCGAAAAACGAACAAGAATCCGAGGCGAGCAATCTTAATATCACTCGAAAGTGGAGTTCTGAATCACAGAGGACAGCACGTATTTGTGCGTGTTCGGTGTAGCTAAAGCTAGATGTAAAACAAAACTCAAGTCCGAAAATTAAAGAGGAGTCTATCTAAATAGGGGCGCGGCTTTGGCGGATAAGGAAGGGCGTGCGGCCAGGAGGAGGGTGGCGGTGCCCAACCCTAGGCACCCCAACCCGGGCCGCCTGTTGGGCCATCTTCTATGCTTCTGGACCTTCGTTTCTTCAATAGCATGATGTAGTTCAATTCCCTTGCACGAGCCCGAGTAATTGGCCCAGGTGGAGGGAATGACGTCTGGGCTGGAGGTGCGCCTAGTGGTGTAGATGGCGCCTGAGGTGCTTCTGGTGCTGCTGGTGTAGATGTACATGGTGCTTCTGGTGCTGCAGGTGTAGATGTACGTGTGATGTAGTTCGTGTCCTCATCAATCCCTCTCTCTAGATATCACATGAAGCTCTCAAGCTAGTCCTAGGAAAAACTAGGGAAAATGGAGAACTAAAATGGAAAAACAAATGAGCTAGGGTTCCAAGAGTTGGCTGCCATCCACCCACTCAATGAGTATATATGGAGGCACCCAAAAGACTAAACTACCCTTACTTAAAACTAGGGATACAAGCCCCTCGAGGGCGAATTTGGAAGTCTTCAGATTTTCTTCATCGGACGGATGCCCGGCGACCGCAACCTGCTTAGCCTCGACGCAAGCCTTGCGATCCCGACGCGTGTCCTCCGCTTCGAAGCATCTCGGCGCCGGCGGCCAGGGCGGTCAGACTGCCCCCCCCCTTGAGGTTTGACCCACGGGTTCATTTTCTGGAAGGGGCGGTCTAACCGCCTGGAGGGGGCGGCTAACCGCCCTGGGCTTTCTAGGTCAAAGTTCTGTTTCGCCGGATTTTCCTCTATGAGTTTGTCCGCCTTGATCAGAGGAGCGTCTGGGTGAAATTTCGGGTCGTTCTCGTGCCGTTTGCTAGGAGTTGTTGTTTGGAGTTTGTTGCTGGGTATAGGAGGTTAGACCGCCCCTGGTAGCCGGTCTAACCGCGCCTAGGCCCTTGGGTGGAGTTTTGGTTTTCGCCAAGATTTTTACGGTAGCCGCATGGCCCTGACCAGAGATCTCTGTTGGTGAAACCGTGGTGGGTTTTGGTGCTCAGAAGAGGTGTTTCGGAGGATTTCTTGGTTGCCTGGTGGAGGCGGTCTAACCGCCCCCTATACCCGGTCTAACTACCCCCTCTGGACAGCCGGCTTTCGAGTTGTTTCCGCTGTCGTGGGTGCGTGTGTGTTGAAGTTGCTGGTAGTGTTTGTTCCTAGGACCAGTAGCACTCCAGTGGCTACGTGGTTTTGGCAAACGGAAGGTAGAAGTGCAGAGCGTGTGATTTTGGGGGTCCGACCGAGCGAGTTCATCTTGTCGGAGTTTCAATCTCCTTCGAGGAGAATTTTTATCGGCTCCCATTCACTCCCCCCCTCTCTGGTCGCCTAATCGGTCCTTCAAGTGGTATCAGAGCATGTTCGGGTCTTTGTTGACTCTAACCAGTCTAAGATCCAAGGATGGCGTACCAGGAATGGGGTTCGGGTCCTCCACACTTCGATGGCAAGAACTACCAGATGTGGAGTAAGCGGATGGGAGCGTTCCTCCGCGGAAAGGGTCTGATCCTTTGGGATGTCACGGTGGACACAGGTTATGTCCAGCCGATGGACTTCCTCGCTCCAGGATCGAGGGACAGGTTCGACGCCAACAACAAGGCGGTCGACTGCTTGTTTCATGCTCTGTGTCAGCCTGAGTTTGATCGGGTGCACACCGAGCACTTGGCTTGTAGAATTTGGACGGTGCTGATGGAGGCTCATGTTGGGAATGCCCAAGTTCAGGCACGGATGTATGCGACCTACCAGAGAGAGTACGAGAACTTCACTCATCTCTCGGTGAGTCCATCGATGCCTTATTTCAGAGGTTCACGGTGGTTGTGAACAACATGAGGGCCAATGTGGACGTGCTCCCGTACGATGATCATGATAGAGCCGTCAAGCTCTTACACTCTTTGGATCGTACAGTATGGGGCGGAAAGTTCGAGTCCATTCTAGAGTCAGAGAAGTATGACACTCTGACGGTGAACGAGCTGTTCTCAAAGCTCAAGTCGGCTGAGGTGGATAGGGGCATGACTGCCAAGCTCGAGGGTCCAACTGATTCCCATAGTCTTTCCCTCGTTGGTGGTTCGAAAAGAAAGGCTAACACCAACCCATCCACCAGGATGTTCTCTTTGTCCTCTTTGATGTCTATGCCAGATGAGGAGTTCAATGTGCTTGGAGAGGACGAGCTAGCGCTCTTGACGAGGCGGTTCAAGAGGCATTCATGACAACCGAGTGAACATGAGGAGGAACACGAGGACATGCTTCCAGTGCGGCAAGCCAGGACACTTTGTCGCCGACTACTCGGAGAAGGTCGAGAACAAGGACAGCTACAAGCACAAGTCGAGGAAGGATGGCAAGTACCAGTCGAGGCGTGACCACAAGAGCAAGTACAAGAACAAGCACAAGGATGAGCGACGATCGATGAAAAAGGAGAGCTGAGGAAAGGCGCGAGCGATGGTTGGAGCGAGCGACGTCGACTCCAGTTCCGCGTACTCCACCTCGAGCTCGAGTAGCAGTGGAGACGAAGGTGATCGTCACAAGAGCAAGAAGCCGTCCAAGAACCTGAGCGGGCTGAGCTGCTTCGCTAGAGACGGCTTCTGCACCATGGCGCTGAGCTCCGGCAGCAAGAAGAGCACACAGAGCGACTCGGACTCAGAGTCCGACGACGAGGTGCTTGATGAGCTTCCCTTCTTGCGCCAGGAGAATGAACGGCTTGGTACTTTGCTTGATAATCGTGATGACATGCTTAGAGAGGCAAAGAAAATGAGAAAAGAGCTTAGGGCCTCACTCGAGGATGCTAGGACTATAGTGGCTGAGCTAGAAACACAGGTGCTTGATAGCAAGCTTGAGATTGATTCCCTTAAGGCTAGTCCTGTTGTTTCTGATGAGGTTGATTGTGCTGATTGCTCCATCTTTCTTGTTGATCTTGCTTTGTTCAAGGAAAAGCAAGCCTCCAAGTGTGAGGAACTAGATGTGCTTAGGGTTGAAGTGGCTGAGCTTAAGTCTAGACCTGCTTGGCTAGGTGCTTGCACTTCTTGCCCTGTTTTGCATGCTAAAATTGATGAGATGCATGCTTACACTAGTTCTCTTGAGGCTAAACTAAAAGAACCCATGCCTACATCATGCTCTACCTGTGAAATGCATGCTTTGAAAAATTTGGAACTTGCACATTATGTTGATCGTTTGCAGGATGAGAATGATGAGTTGAGAAAGTTGATGGGTTGGTTGTCTGGTCATGAGCCTCAGTTGAGAATGATGATCGAGGCATTTAAGAGGCGGGATGGTCACGGACTTGGGGAAAACAAAGTTGGTGAGGGAAGTGGAGAGAATATCCCAGAGCCACCAAAAACCCACCACAAAAATGATTTCCCTCCAAAACCCAACCATCTTTGGAACCGAGTAGACACAACTCCAGCTCCACCCGTGTTTCCAACACCCACAAATGATCTCCAAAAGCCTATCAAGTTTGTGAGCACTTCCGGGAAAGTGTTCTTTGGGAATGAGAGTGAGAAGGCCAGTGAGGAGAAGCCGGTGGAGAAGTTGAGTGGAGAGAAACCAAGTGAGCAGCCCCAATCCAAGCCTAAACCTAAACTTGTGAGGTTCCATTGTGGCTATTGTGGGAAAGAGGGTCACAAGGATGAGTTTTGCTTCCAGAGGAAGCGTGAGGAAATGATGGCAAAGGAGTGGGTCAACAAGGAGAGGTACAACCCTTCCCATGGTGTACCTAAGCCTCGTATGCCACTGCCCAGGGGTAAAGCTGTGGTGAGAAGTGTTCCAGCATGGGGAGATGCGATTTCCCGCAGCCGAGGAGCTGTTCTAGAGAGGGCGGTCAGACCGGCCTGGCTAGGCGGTCAGACTGGCCCTGCCCAGAGGGGGGCGGTTAGACCGGCCTGGCTAGGCTGTTCAACTGGCCCCCCAGAATTCTGGGCGGAGTGGTTTTCAAGGTGGTGAGTCGAGAGGTTTCACATCTGGAGATAATGGTGCTGGTGGTTGGTCTGGAGAGTCAGCAGGTAGTTAGTTTGCTAGGCATTCTCCCCCTCGAGTTCACTACGGGGATGGGAGGAGTCGTAGCTTTGATAAGGAGAGGAGGGACAGTCCACGAGCCTTCTTTCGTGGCTTTGGTCCTCCTCCAGGCAGAGAAGGGTGGTTTCCTCGGAGTGGTTACCGAGGTGCTGTTCGTGGTGGTAGTTTTGGTAGGAAAGATAGTTTGATGTGTGCTAACCCCACTTTCGAGAAAATGGCTCAGCACTGGTTTTACTCTTTTGGTACTAACCCCAGTGCTGAGTCGTTTGTTCGCTAACGTGCTCGTTTTTTAATTTCAGGTGGGAGACTTGAAGAACATTTGGTTGATTGACTCCGGTTGCTCGAGGCATATGACCGGAGACAGGGGGTGGTTCTCAAGTCTCGTCCCGGTGGTGACGAAGAGGTACATCACTTTTGGGGACAATGGGCGTGGGCGTGTGCTTTCAGAAGGTGAGATCAAAGTGAGTGACAAGATCACTCTGAGGAGTGTAGCTGTTGTTCAATCGCTGGGGTGCAATTTGCTTTCTGTGTCCTAGTTGTTGGATGAGGGTTTTGAGGTGTTGTTTCAGCCAGGTGGTTCTCGGATTTTGGACTCTCGAGGGGACCTTGTTGGTATGGTCGTTCCCGAGGGTCAAGTGTTTCTTGCTGATTTTTCTCAGTCTTCGGGTGTGGAGCGTTGTTTCTTGGCTGGTTCTTCGAGCGAGTTGTGGAAGTGGCATAGGAAGTTGGGTCACTTGAGCTTTGACCTTTTGTCTCGCTTGAGTAAACTCAATTTGGTCCGAGGATTGCCACGGTTGAGGCTTGAGAAAGAGTTGGTTTGTGCGCCGTGTAGGCATGCCAAGATGGTAGCCTCTTCTCACCCGCCTCTCATCGATGTGATGACTGAGCGTCCATGCGAGCTGCTCCATATGGACCTTGTTGGCCCAGCTCGTGTGCAATCTGCGGGTGGGAAGTGGTATGTCCTTGTAGTGGTGGACGACTACTCTCGGTATGCGTGAGTGTTCTTTCTCGAGGATAAGGGGGAGACGTTTGGTTTTGTTCGAGATCTAGTCTTGAGGTTGAGGAACAAGAGGCACGGAGATGCCATACGAGCTATCTGCAGTGATAATGGCTCAGAATTCAGAAACTCTCATTTTGAAACCTTTTGCTATGACTTGGGTCTTGAACACCAGTTTTCGAGTCCGTATACGCCTCCCCAGAATGGTGTTGTGGAAAGGAAGAACAGGACCTTGTGAAGGACCGAAACGACGAACCAGAGAGGAGGGGAGTGAATGGGAGCCGATAAAAATTCTATTCAAGAATTCGGTCTATGAACCCAAATTCACTCGTTCCGCAAGCTTCTCTTGCCAAGTTCACGTAGCCACTGGAGTGCTACTGAACCTAGGAGCAAGACCCAACCAACAGCCTCAACACAAACGCAGCGGAACCACACACGCACGGCTGCTGGCAGCCCAAACTTGTCAGGCCGGATTCTGAAACCGGTCAGACTGCTTCTGTTGGACTTAGCCTCACGCAGGCAGGAGAAACCGGTCAGACCGGTTAGGCAAACCGGTCAGACCGATTCTGTCCAGAAACTCCCCAAAGACCCCAAACACCTCAAAAGCCTTTCCACATCTGAACAACCGAAGCCATGGAGCAGCAGAGACTTCCTTGCTCAAAGATCTTTCTCGACAGCCCACAGGGCGAAACCGGTCAGACCGGTTTGGGAAACCGGTCGGGCGGTTTTAGCACGGACGATCGGGAAGAACACGGCCGCGGGTCAACTCCCCCAAAAACAAACCTCAATCTCCCGAATCGCTCCACGGACTTGAACAAGACTTTGGGGATATTAGGAACACCTCATGAGGAGTCCATAGCCAAGTTTAATCCCACCAAAACTCGTCCAAAAGGGAGGAATCAAGGAAATCCCGCCAAGAGCACTTCCAACCCAAGAACTCAAGAAACCCCAAAATCGGGCACCTTTACTCACGAATTTGGGAGGGGAATCACAGCCCAAAGAACCACGAAGGGTTCCCAGAAATTTCCCCCATCAAATCCCCCAAAGAAAGGTCCCGAAAACAACCCAAAGAAATCACCAAGAGAGGGCTCCGAAAATCACCACCAAGAACAACCGGGAAAAACACATCCAAACCTTGAGGAACCACGCCGAATCATCTATACATGAAACAAAGGTTCATACAAGGTCTAGCAAGCCGCCCGATCATCCATCCCTCTCAACAAGATCTCACCATGAAGCTCTCTTGCTAGTCCTATGGAAAATCTAAGGAAAATAGGAAGGAAAAATGGGAAA
Organism: Cenchrus americanus; assembly: GCA_947561735.1. Taxonomy (NCBI): domain Eukaryota; kingdom Viridiplantae; phylum Streptophyta; class Magnoliopsida; order Poales; family Poaceae; genus Cenchrus; species Cenchrus americanus. The sequence goes on from OX387239.1 coordinate 132,458,984, forward strand.
ACAAATGAGCTAGGGTTCCAAGAGTTGGCTACCATCCTCTAACCTCTTGGGTTATATGGAGGCAACCGAATGTCTAAAATGTCCTTCTCTACTAACTAGGGATACAAGCCCCTCAAGGGCGGATTTGGAAGTCTTCATGTCTTCACCATCGGATGGATTCCCAGCGATCGCACCCTGCGTAGCCTCAACGCAGGTCTTGCGATCCCGACGCGTGTCCTCCGCCTCGAAGCTTCCGGCGCCCTGCGACCCCAAACCGGTCAAACCGGTTCTCAAAACCGGTCAGGCCGGTTTTGGCCAGACAGCCACGCCCGGTCTTTGGCCTTGGCTTTGTGGCTCAGCCGAGTAACCCGGTGATTTTCTAGTGAATCACCGCAAACCCCGCGAACTTGATGTAGCCTCCGCCAATCACCACTCATGACTTGGCTCCATGAAGTCCCGGCTCGACCTTGGTTTTCTGGCTCAACCAAGAAACCGTCCACCAACCTCATCTTGCTGTTCTTGCCACCATGCGGCCCGCACTCGACCCCGCTGGCCACCGGGTCCCTCGAACGAAGCCTACTTGTCTTCTCCACACCTGAAGGCCTCACCGGCAATGACCTTTCGCGCTTGTTCTTCACCTGCACCAACACGAGTCAAGCCGCAACCTGCACCTGCAATACTTAGCCAAGAATCAGTCCACACAACGTTCTCAATCACTCATCACACAAGGAAGCGACCATCCACTGGTCCTTGAACCACACATGGTCCTCAATCTCCCCCTTGATGAGTGCATTGACAACACACACATTTGGTAAATAAAGAGAAAAGAAAAACAGAAAAGAAACAAAAAGAAAAAACTCCAACAAGCGATCGAAAGGCAAACAAAGGCAAAGATCAAGATCACTTGAAGAAGACAAGTCTCGGACCCCTTAGGCAAGGGCAACGGCTCGACACATCTGAGACAAAACAAAGCTCAAGCAAAGAGCACAAACCACCAAAGCACACAAGAGCTCCCCTTGCACATATGCATGCTCCCCCTGATCAAGCGCCAACTCTGGGCACAAACCGGTCAGACCGGTTCCCATAACCGGTCAGGCCGGTTCCACCAAAACCGGTCAGACTGGTTTCCAAAGCCGGTCAGACCGATTTCACACAGCAGACCACACCCCAAAAATCCAAAAATGCAAAAGAAATGCACAAAGCTCCCCCTTGACACTTGGGATGGGTTTCAGGGATACAAAGCAACTTTTCTCCACCTTCCTTTCTCCCCCTCGTTGCCAATGCATGAATCAAGGCAAAAATGCAACCTAGAGCTTCTCAAGTATACAAAATTCATCACAAGATGCTACACATGTCCAAATGAGCAAGTTAGATACTCTACAGGTTCATATGGACCTCAACTACATGATCACCAAGTTTCACAACCATTGGACAAGGCTAACAAGGATTTGAGTAATTTTGCGAAAAGTTACTCTCTCACAAGCAAAAACCTAAACATTAGCAAAACATGTCAAAAAGGCAAAGCCACACAAACTTCATGCTAGGACAACCATTCTAATCATAAGACCATCATAAACACCCACAAGCACCTCATGTCATGTCAAAGCCACCGAGCCATGTGCCTACTTCTATGTATGAGACTTCTCATTGGTAGGCATCATGCAACGGTTTAGCACCCAAAGCAAATTAAATTCAGCACATATGACATGGGAGCACATTTCCAAGCATTTTTCATTTCATTTTCAGATTTGTAAATGGTACATGAAATGTCTTTGCGACAAAAAGGAACTTATGCCCCTCCACAAGATAAGGCAAGAGGGCTAAACATTCATGATGGCAAATGAGCCTTTGGCCCCATATGATCAATAAACTAGCTATCCAACCACAAATTGAGCATAGCCAAGCCACTAAAACATGTCAAGATCATATAAAGGCATTTACACAAGAGAGAGCATATATGTGACATTTTTCAAAAGTATAGCCATCAACCATGGATCATTCATCAAGATCATCAAGAGCTAAGACAAACTAACCATAGCATACCAAACAAGCTCACAAAAACATATATAGCAACCCATGGTGAACAATGTATATAGGAGAAGCTTTTCCTATCCAATGTATATGATACAAAATGCATGCAATCTAAGATACAAGGATGCCTATACATCATGTTACATATGCCATGCCAAATGCAAGAAATGCACAAAGGAAACTATACATATGCTATAAAGGAGCTCCCACACACCCAACTCAAGAAATCAAACACACACCAAGTTACCCCCGCAAACGAGTGAAAGTTGCTTGATCTAGGGGTTTGGTGAAAATATCGGCTAGTTGGTCATGTGTGGGTACATGGATCAAAGCTATATTCCCTTTCTCTATGTTGTCTCTCAGGAAATGATACCTCACTTCTATGTGCTTGGTTTTGGAATGAAGCACTGGGTTCTTTTCAACACTTATGGCACCGGTGCTATCACATTGAAGTGGGACATGGGTATACTCCTCACCAAAGTCACTCATGGTGTAGGTGATCCAAAGGAGCTGAGAGCAACAACTAGCAGCGGCAACATACTCGGCCTCGGTCGTGGATTGAGCAACACTCGACTGCTTGCGGGAAGACCAAGACACCAAAGAAGAACCCAAAAACTGGCAAGTCCCAGAAGTGGACTTCCTATCCAACCAACACCCGGCAAAATCCGTGTCTGAAAAACCATGAAGCGCCAAAGAAGAGGACGCAGAGTACCAAAGGCCGAAGTCGGGAGTATGACGCAAGTACCTGAAAATTCGCTTCACCGCTTGCCGATGCGAAGTCCTCCGAGACGCTTGAAAACGAGCGCACAGACACACCAAGAATTGTATGTCCGGCCTCGTCGCCGTCAAGTAGAGGAGTGACCCGATCATGCTTCGGTACTCCTTCTGGTCCACGTGTTCACCTTCCTCGTCTGCATCAAGAGCTGTAGTCGTACTCATCGGCGTCGTCACAGCCTTGGAGTCCTCCATCTTGAACTTCCGCACAATGTCCTTGGTGTACTTAGCCTGGTGCACAAATGTTCCTTCTTTTGATTGTTTGATTTGTAGCCCGAGGAAGAACTGTAACTCACCCATCATGCTCATCTCAAATTCCCTACTCATATCATCTGCAAACCTTGCAACAAGAGAGTTAGACGAGCCACCAAAGACAATATCATCCACGTACACCTGCACAATCAGGATATCTCTGCCCTGCCTCAGCAAAAACAAGGTCTGATCGACCTTACCCATCTCAAAACCTCTCTCAAACAAGAACCCCTCAACCTACCATACCAAGCTCTAGGCGCCTACTTCAACCCATACAGCGCCTTCCTCAACTTGTACACCCAGTGGGGGTACCTCTCACTCTCAAACATACACTTCTTCCTCCAACACACCCTTCAGGAAAGCACTCTTCACATCCATTTGGTGCAACTTGAACCCTTTAGCCACAGAATAGGCTAGAAGGATTCTAATCGCCTCCAAACGGGCTACGGGAGCAAAGGTCTCCTCGTAGTCGATCCCCTCCTTCTGACTGAACCCCTGAACAACAAGCCTCGACTTGTTCCTCACAACCTCACCATTCTCTCCCTCTTTGTTCTTCCACACCCACTTTGTACCAATCGGCTTACACCCTGGGGGAGGGTCAACCAACTCCCACACCTGATTCCTCTCAAAGTTCTCCAACTCCTCATGCATCAAATTAACCCCATTGTGATCAGATAGTGCATGTCCAATGTCTTTGGGCTCAAAAGTAGCAACAAACGCAGCATGAGCGAAATGAGAATTGTTCCGAACCCTCGACCGTGTTGTGCGTTCATTCATGTCGCCGATGATCCTCGAAGCTGGGTGATCCACTTGAACTCGCCGGGGAGGTTCTCGCCTCGATGCTACCTCCCCCTCAACATCAGCTTCTCCTCGTTCTTGATTTGTCGTTGTAGGTGTAGTAGAGGGTCCATCCATCATCGTAGTCGAAGTAGTGGGTACATGTTCAGCCGGGGGTACCGCACCACCATCCTCATCGTCTCCATGTTCATGCTCCTCCTCCTGAAAGATCTCCTGGCCAAGCTCATCATCACCTGCACACTCAAAGACAAGCTGACTACGTGGCTCTGTCTCGTCGAAGGTTACCTCGCAGTCTCCACGATTTGGTTAGTTTCAAGATTGAGCACACGATATGCTCTGGAATGAGATGCATAACCAGAGAAAATGCCATCGACAGACCTAGCCTCAAACTTATCCAACTTCCTGCCTTTCTTCAGAATGAAACACTTGCAACCAAAGACATGGAAGTGACTCACCTTGGGTGTGCGACCATGCATCAACTCATAGCATGTCTTCTTCTTGTGCACTCTGAGGTATATTCTGTTCCACACATAGCACGCGGTATTCACCGCCTCAGCCCAATACCTCCTCGGAGTCCTATGCTCATCAAGCATCGTCCGAGCCATCTCGCACAAGGTCTTGTTCTTCCTTTCAACAACACCATTCTGGGGAGGCGTATACGGACTCGAAAACTAGTGCTCAAGACCCAAGTCATGGCAAAAGTTTTCAAAACGAGAGTTTCTGAATTCCGAGCCATTATCACTGCGAATAGCTCGTATGGCATCTCTGTGCCTCTCGTTCCTCAACCTCAAGACTAGACCTCGAACAAAACCAAACGTCTCCCCCTTATCCTCAAGAAAGAACACCCACGCATACCGAGAATAGTCGTCCACCACAACAAGGACATACCACTTCCCACCCGCAGATCGCACACGAGCTGGGCCAACAAGGTCCATATGGAGAAGCTCGCATGGACGCTCAGTCATCACATCAGTGAGAGGCGGATGAGAAGAGGCTACCATCTTGGCATGCCTACACGGCGCACAAACCAACTCTTTCTCAAGACTCAACCGTGGCAATCCTCGGACCAAATTGAGTTTACTCAAGCGAGACAAAAGGTCAAAGCTCAAGTGACCCAACTTCCTATGCCACTTCCACTACTCACTCGAAGAACCAGCCAAGAAACAACGCTCCACGCCCGAAGACTGAGAAAATTCAGCACGAAACACTTGACCCTCGGGAACGACCATACAGACAAGGTCCCCTCGAGAGTCCAAAATCCGAGAACCACCTGGCTGAAACAACACCTCAAAGCAAATTGTACCCCAGCGATTGAACAAGAGCAACACGCCTCAGAGTGATCTTGGCACTCACTTTGATCTCACCTTCTGAAAGCACACGCCCACGCCCATTGTCCCCAAAAGTGATGTACCTCCTTGTCACCACCGGGACGAGACTTGAGAACCACCCCCTATCTCCGGTCATATGCCTCGAGCAACCGGAGTCAATCAACCAAATGTTCTTCAAGTCTCCCACCTGAAATTCAAAAACGAGCACGTGAGTGAACAAACGACTCGGCACTGGGTTAATACCAAAAGAGTAAAACCAGTGCCGAGCCATTTGCTCAAAAGTGGGGTTAGCACCAACCAAAGCATCTCTCCTACCAAAGCTACCTCCACGAACACCACCACGATAACCACCCTGAGGGAACCACCCCTCTCTGCCTGGAGGAGGACCAAAACCACGAAGGAGAACCCGTGGACCGTCCCTCCTCTCCTTCTCAAAGCTACGACTCCTCCCATCCCCGTAGTGAACTCGAGGGGGAGAACGCCTAGCAACTTGACCACCTGCAAACTCTCCAGCCCAACCACCAGAACCACGACCTCCAGAAACAACCCTCGCACCTGTACGAGCATGGAAACCAAACTTGTCATTCTGCAGACCCCAAACCGGTCTGACCGGTTCCAAAACCGGTCTGACCGGTTTCACTCCTCCAGTAGCACCTCCTGCACTCTTTCGCTCACCCCAAGCCGGAACTATCCTCACACTTGCCTTGGCCCTGGGCATCTGCACACGAGACTTAAGTACACCACTGGAGGGGTAATACTTGTCCCCGTTAGCCCACTCCTTCGCCATTCACTCCTCTCGCTTCCTCTTGAAGCAAAACTCATCTTTATGGCCATCTCTTCCACAATAGCCACAATGGAACCTCACAAGCTTAGTTTTGGGCTTGGATAACTCCTCCACCGATTTCTCCCCACTAGCCTTCTCACTCACTTTTCCAAAGAACACTTTCCCGGTAGTGCTCACAAACTTGATAGGTTTTTGGAGATCATTTGTGGGTGTAGGAAATATGGGTGGAGCTGGGGTTGTGTCTAGTCGGTTCCTAAGATGGTTGGGTTTTGGAGGGAAATCATTTTTGTGGTGGGTTTTTGGTGGCTCTGGGATATTCTCTCCACTTCCCTCACCAGCCTTGTTTGCCCCAAGTCCCTCACCATCTTGCCTCTTAAAGGCCTCGATCATCATACTCAACTGAGGCTCATGACCGGACAACCAACCCATCAACTTCCTCAAGTCATCATTCTCATCCTGCAAACGATCAACATAATGTGCAAGTTCCAAATTTTTCAAAGCATGCATTTCACAGGTAGAGCAAGATGTAGGCATGGGTTCCTTCAATTTAGCCTCAAGAGAACTAGTGTAAGCATGCATCTCATCAATCTTAGCATGCAAAACAGGGTAAGAAGTGCAAGCACCTAGCAAAGCAGGTCTAGACTTAAGCTCAGCCACTTCAACCCTAAGCACATCTAGTTCCTCACACTTGGAGGCATGCTTCTCCTTAAACAAAGCAAGATCAGCAAGAAATATGGAGCAATCAGCACAATCATTCTCATCCGAAATAACAGGGCTAGCCTTAAGGGAATCAATCTCAAGCTTGCTATCAAGCACCTCTGTCTCTAGCTCATCCACTTTAGTCCTAGCATCCTCGAGTGAAGCCCTAAGCTCTTTTCTCATTTCTTGGCCTCTCTAAGCATGTCATCACGGTTATCAAGCAAAGTGCCAAGCCTCTCATTCTCCTGGCGCAAGAAGGGAACTTCATCACGCACCTCGTCGTCGGACTCAGAGTCCGAGTCGCTCTGTGTGCTCTTCTTGCTGCCGGAGCTCAGCGCCATGGTGCAAAAGCCATCTCTCACGAAGCAGCTCAGCCCGCTCAGGTTCTTGGACGACTTCTTGTTCTTGCGATGATCACCTTCGTCTTCACTGCTGCTCGAGCTCGAGGTGGAGTACGCGGAACTGGAGTCGACGTCGCTCGCTCCAACCATCGCTCGGGCCTTGCCTCGGCTCTCCTTCTTCCTCGATCGTCGCTCGTCCTTGTACTTGTTCTTGTGCTTGCTCTTGTGGTCCCGCCTCGACCGGTACTTGCCGTCGGTCCTCGACTTGTGCTTGTAGCTGTCCTTGTTCTCGGCCTTCTCCGGGCAGTCGGCTACGAAGTGTCCCGGCTTGCCGCACTGGAAGCAAGTCCTTGTGTTCCTCCTCATGTTCACGCGGTTCTCGTGCAGCCTCTGGAACCGCCTCGTCAAGAGCGCCAACTCGTCCTCTCCAAGCTCGTCGAACTCTTCATCTGCCATAGACATCAAGGAGGAGAAAGAGAACATCCTGGTGGATGGGTTAGAGTTAGCCTTTCCTTTGGAACCACCAACGAGGGCAAGACTATGGGAATCAGTTGGTCCCTCGAGCTTGGCAGTCATGCCCCTATCCACCTCAGCCGACTTGAGCTTCGAGAACAGCTCGTTCACCGTCAGAGTGTCATACTTCTCCGACTCCACAATGGCCTCGAACTTTCCACCCAAATCGTACGATCCAAAGAGTGTAAGAGCTTGACCGCTCTATCATGATCATCGTACGGGAGCACGTCCACATTGGCCCTCATGTTGTTCACAACCACCGTGAAACTCTGAAACAAGGCATCGATGGACTCACCGGGGAGATGAGTGAAGTTCTCGTACTCTCTCCGGTAGGTCGCATACATCCGTGCCTGAACCTGGGCGTTCCCAACATGAGCCTCCTTCAACACCGTCCAAATCCTACAAGCCAAGTGCTCGGTGTGCACCCGATCGAACTCAGGCTGACACAAAGCACGAAACAAGTAGTCGACCGCCTTATTGTTGGCATCGAATCTGTCCCTCGACCATGGAGTGAGGAAGTCCATCGGCTGGACATAGCCTGTGTCCACCTTGACATCCCAAAGAGTCTGACCCTTTCCACGGAGAAACGCACCCATCCGCTTACTCCACATCTGGTAGTTCTTTCCATCGAAGTGTGGAGGACCTGAACCCCATTCCTGGTACACCATCCTTGGATCTTAGACTGGTTAGAGTCAATAAAGACCCGAACCGGCTTTGATACCACTTGAAGGACCGAAACGGCGAACCAGAGAGGGGGGGAGTGAATGGGAGCCGATAAAAATTCTATTCAAGAATTCGGCCTATGAACCCAAATTCACTCGTGCACCTCCGCAAGCTTCTCTTACCAAGCTCACATAGCCACTGGAGTGCTACTGAACCTAGGAGCAAGACCCAACCAACAGCCTCAACACAAACGCAGCGGAACCACACACGACATGGCTGCTGGCAGCCCAAACCGGTCAGGCCGGATTCTGAAACCGGTCAGATCGCTTCTGTTGGATTTAGCCTCACGCAGGCAGAAGAAATCGGTTAGACCGGTTAGGCAAACTGGTCAGACCGATTCTGTCCAGAAACTCCCCAAAGACCCCAAACACCTCAAAAGCCTTTCCACATCTGAACAACCGAAGCCATGGAGCAGCAGAGACTTCCTTGCTCAAAGATCTTTCTCGACAGCCCACAGGGCGAAATCGGTCAGACCGGTTTGGGAAACCGGTCAGGCCGGTTTTAGCCTGGACAGTCGGGAAGAACACAGCCCGCGGGTCAACTCCCCCAAAAACAAACCTCAATCTCCCGAATCGCTCCACGGACTTGAACAAGACTTTGGGGATATTAGGAACACCTCATGAGGAGTCCATAGCCAAGTTTAATCCCACCAAAACTCGTCCAAAAGGGAGGAATCAAGGAAATCCCGCCAAGAGCACTTCCAACCCAAGAACTCAAGAAACCCCAAAATCGGGCACCTTTACTCACGAATTTGGGAGGGGAATCACAGCCCAAAGAACCACGAAGGGTTCCCAGAAATTTCCCCCATCAAATCCCCCAGAGAAAGGTCCCGAAAACAACCCAAAGAAATCACCAAGAGAGGGCTCCGAAAATCACCACCAAGAACAACCGGGAAAAACACATCCAAACCTTGAGGAACCACGCCGAATCATCTATACATGAAACAAAGGTTCATACAAGGTCTAGCAAGCCGCCCGATCATCCATCCCTCTCAACAAGATCTCACCATGAAGTTCTCTTGCTAGTCCTATGGAAAATCTAAGGAAAATAGGAAGGAAAAATGGGAAAACAAATGAGCTAGGGTTCCAAGAGTTGGCTGCCATCCTCTAACCTCTTGGGTTATATGGAGGCAACCGAATGTCTAAAATGCCCTTCTCTACTAACTAGGGATACAAGCCCCTCAAGGGCGGATTTGGAAGTCTTCATGTCTTCACCATCGGACGGATGCCCAGTGACCGCACCCTGTGTAGCCTCAACGCAAGCCTTGCGATCCCGACGCGTGTCCTCCGCCTCGAAGCTTTCGGCGCCCTGCGACCCCAAACCAGTCAGACCGGTTCTCCAAACCAGTCAGGCCGGTTTTGGCCGGACGATGCCCACGCTGGTCTCTCGGTCTTCGCCTCGCCTTTGTGGCTCACCGAGTAACCCGGTGATTTTCTGGTGAACCACCGCAAACCCCGCGAACTTGATGTAGCCTCCGCTAATCACCACTCATGACTTGGCTCCCATGAAGTCCCGGCTCGACCTTGGTTTTGTGGCTCAACCAAGAAACCGTCCACCGACTTCATCTTGCTGTTCTTGCCACCATGCGGCCCGCACTCGACCCCCCTGGCCACCGGGTCCCTCGAACGAAGCCTACTTGTCTTCTCCACACCTGGAGGCCTCACCAGCAACGACCTTCCGCACTTGTTCTTCACCTGCACCAACACGAGTCAAGCCGCAACCTGCACCTGCAATACTTAGCCAAGAATCAGTCCACACAACGTTGTCAATCACTCATCACACAAGGAAGCAACCATCTACCGGTCCTCGAACCACACATGGTCCTCACCTTGTGCGAGATGGCTCGGACGATGCTTGATGAGCATAGGACTCCGAGGAGGTATTGGGCTGAGGCGGTGAATATTGCGTGCTATGTGTCAAACAGGATCTACCTCAGAGTGCACAAGAAAAAAACATGCTATGAGTTGATGCATGGTCGCACAACCAAGGTGAGTCACTTCCATGTCTTTGGTTGCAAATGCTTTATTCTGAAGAAAGGCAAGAAGCTGGATAAGTTTGAGGCTAGGTCTGTCGATGGTATTTTGTTTGGTTATGCATCTCATTCTAGAGCATATCGTGTGCTCAATCTTGAAACTAACCAAATCGTGGAGACTTGCGAGGTAGCCTTCGACGAGACAGAGCCATGTAGTCAGCTTGTCTTTGAGTGTGTAGGTGATGATGAGCTTTGCGAGGAGATCTTTCAGGAGGAGGAGCATGAACATGGAGATGATGAAGATGGCGGTGTGGTGCCCCCGGCTGAACATGTACCCACTACTTTGACTATGGTGGTGGACGAACCCTCTCCTACACCTTCGATGACAAATCATGAACAAGGAGAAGCTGATGTTGAGGGGGAGGTAGCATAAAGGCGAGAACCTCCCCGGCGAGTACAAGTGGATCACCCAGCTTCGAGGATCATCGGCAACATGAATGAACACACTACACAGTCGAGGGTTCAAAACAATTCTCATTTCGCTCATGCTGCATTTGTTGCTACTTTTGAGCCCAAAGACATTGGACACGCACTATCTGATCACAATTGGGTTAATTTGATGCATGAGGAGTTAGAGAACTTTGAGAGGAATCAGGTTTGGGAGTTGGTTGACCTGTCTCCAGGGTGTAAGCCGATTGGTACAAAGTGGGTGTGGAAGAACAAAGAGGGAGAGAAAGGTGAGGTTGTGAGGAACAAGTCGAGACTTGTTGCTCAGGGGTTCAGTCAGAAGGAGGGGACCGACTACGAGGAGACCTTTGCTCCCGTAGCTCGTTTGGAGGTGATTAGGATCCTTCTAGCTTTTTCTGTGGCTGAAGGGTTCAAGTTGCACCAAATGGATGTGAAGAGTGCTTTTCTGAATGGTGTGTTGGAGGAAGAAGTGTATGTGAGGAAACCTTCGGGGTTTGAGAGTGAGAAGTACCCCCACCGGGTGTACAAGTTGAGGAAGGCGCTGTATGGGTTGAAGCAGGCGCCTAGAGCTTGGTATGGTAGGTTGAGGGGGTTCTTGTTTGAGAGAGGTTTTGAGATGGGGAAGGTCGATCAGGCCTTGTTTTTGCCGAGGGCAAAAGGCGGAGATATCCTGATTGTGCAGGTGTACGTGGATGATATTGTCTTTGGTGGCTCGTCTAACTCTCTTGTTGCAAGGTTTGCAGAGGATATGAGAAGGGAATTTGTGATGAGCATGATGGGTGAGTTGCAGTTCTTCCTCGGGCTACAAATCAAACAATCAAAGGAAGGAACATTTGTGCACCAAGCCAAGTACACCAAGGACATTGTGCGGAAGTTCAAGATGGAGGATTCCAAGGCTATGACGACGTCGATGAGTACGACTACAGCTCTTGATGCGAACGAGGAAGGTGAACATGTGGACCAGAAGGAGTACCGAAGCATGATCGGGTCACTCCTCTACTTGATGTCGACGAGGCCGGACATCCAGTTCTCGGTATGTCTGTGCGCTCGTTTTCAAGCGTCTCCGAGGACTTCGCATCGACAAGCGGTGAAGCGAATTTTCAGGTACTTGCGTCACACTCCCGACTTTGGCCTTTGGTACTTCGCGTCTTCTTGTTTGGCGCTTCATGGTTTTTCAGACGTGGATTTTGCCGGGTGTCGGTTGGATAGGAAGTCCACTTCTGGGACTTGCCAGTTTTTGGGGTCTTCTTTGGTGTCTTGGTCTTCCCGCAAACAGTCGAGTGTTGCACAATCCACTACCGAGGCAGAGTATGTTGCCGCTGCTAGTTGTTGCTCTTAGCTCTTTTGGATTTCATACACCATGAGTTACTTTGGTGAGGAGTATACCCATGTCCCAGTTCAATGTGATAGCACTAGTGCCATAAGTGTTGCAAAGAACCCAGTGCTCCATTCCAAAACCAAGCACATAGAAGTGAGGTATCATTTTCTGAGAGACAATGTAGAGAAAGGAAAGATAGCCTTGATCCATGTACCCACACATGACCAACTAGCTGATATTTTCACCAAACCCCTAGATCAAGCAACTTTCACTCGTTTGCGGGGGGAACTTGGTGTGTGTTTGATTTCTTGAGTTGGGTGTGTGGGAGCTCCTTTGTACCATATGTATAGTATCCTTTGTGCATTTCTTGCATTTGGCATGGCATATGTAACATGATGTATAAGCATCCTTGTATCTTAGTTTGCATGCATTTTGTATCATATGCATTGGATAGGAAAAGCTTCTCCTATATACATTGTTCACCATGGGATGCTATATATGTCTTTGTGAGCTTGTTTGGTATGCTATGGTTAGTTTGGCTTAGCTCTTGATGATCTTGATGAATAATCCATGGTTGATGGCTATGTCTTTTGAAAAATGTCACATATATGCTCTCTCTTGTGTAAATGCCTTTATATGATCTTGACATGTTTTAGTGGCTTTGCTATGCTTAATTTGTGGTTGGATAGCTTGTTTATTGATCATATGGGGCCAAAGGCTCATTTGCCATCATGAATGTTTAGCCCTCTTGCTTTATCTTATGGAGGGGCATAAGTTCCTTTTTGTCGCAAAGATATTTCATGTACCAATTATAAATCTGGAAATGAAATGTAAAATGCTTGGAAAATGTGCTCCCATGTCATATGTGCTGAAATTAATTTGCTTTGGGTGCTAAACCGTTGCATGATGCCTACCAATGAGAAGTCTCAAACATAGAAGTAGGCACATGGCTCGGTGGCTTTGACATGACATGAGGTGCTTGTGGGTGTTTGTGATGGTCTTTTGATTAGAATGGTCGTCCAATCATGAAGTTTGTGTGGCTTTTCCATTTTGATATGTTTTTCTCATGTTTAGGTTTTTGCTTATGAGAGAGTAACTTTTCGCAAAATTACTCAAATTCGTTTTAGCCTTATCCAATGGTTGTGAAACTTGGTGATCATGTAGTTAAGGTCATTACGAACCTGTAGAGTATCTAACTTGCTCATTTGGACTTGTGTAGCCTCTTGTGATGAATTTTGTATATTTAAAAAGCTATATGTTGAAACGTTTCACATTTTGCCTTGATTCATGTATTGTCAACAAGGGGGAGAAGTTTGTGCATGCTTTGGGCACCTGGGAGTGTTTGGAAGGTGTTCCAATTGGTTCGGGCAATTTGTGAGCAGTTTGGTGCAGGGCCGGCCTTTTGGGGCAGTCTAACCGCCTTGTGTAGGCGGTCTAACCGCCCTGGGCTGAGTGAGAAGATTTTTGCTCTTTGCTGCATTCCTATGTTGCATTGCTGCATTTGTTCAGGGGGAGTGTGCTTTGGCTCAGGGGGGCTTGCATATGTGCAGGGGGAGCTCTTTGTAGTGTTCGAGCTTTGGTTCGGTGGTTTGCGCTCTTTGTTTGAGCATGGTTTTGTCTCGGATGTGTCGAGCCGTTGCCCTTGCCTAAGGGGTCCGAGACTTGTCTTCTTCAAGTGATCTTGCTCTTCGCCTTCCTTTGGCTTTCGATCGCTTGTTGAGTTTTCCTTTTATTTGTTTCTTTTCTTTTTCTTTTCTCTCCTGTTACTTCATGTGGGTGTTGTCAATGCACTCATCAAGGGGGAGATTGAGGACCATGTGTGGTTCGAGGACCGGTGGATGGTCGCTTCCTTATGTGATGAGTGATTGACAACGTTGTGTGGACTGATTCTTGGCTAAGTATTGCAGGTGCAGGTTGCGGCTTGACTCGTGTTGGTGCAGGTGAAGAACAAGCGCGAAAGGTCGTTGCCAGTGAGGCCTCCAAGTGTGGAGAAGACAAGTAGGTTTCGTTCGAGGGACCCGGTGGCCAGCGGGGTCAAGTGCGGGCCGCATGGTGGCATGAACAACAAGATGAAGTCGAGGACGGTTTCTTGGTAGAGCCTCAAAACCAAGGTCGAGCCGGGACTACGTGGGAGCCGAGTCATGAGTGGAGATTGGCGGAGGCTACACCGAGTTCGCGGGGTTTGCAGTGGTTCACCAGAAAACCACTGGGTTTCTCAGTTGAGCCACAAAACCAACGCCGAAGACTCGACGAGGAGGTGTGGCCACCCAGGCCGGTTCAACCGCCCAGGAGGGGCGGTCAGACCGCCTGGGGCCGGTCAGATTGCCCAGGCCGGTCTAACCGCCAAGGGGGGCGGTCTAACCACCCTGGTCGCTGGCGCCGAGATGCTTCGAAGCGGAGGACACGCGTCGGGATCGCAAGGCTTGCGTCGAGGCTAAGCAAGTTGCGGTCGCAAGAAAATCTGAAGACTTCCAAATTCTCCCTTGAGGGCATGTATCCCTAGTTATTAAGTAAGGGTAGTTTAGTCTTTTGGGTGCCTCCATATATACTCTTTGAGGGGATGGATGGCAGACAACTCTTGGAACCCTAGCTCATTTGTTTTTCCATTTTCGTTTTCCTTTTTCCCTTGTTCTTCCTAGGACTAGCTTGAGAGCTTCATGTGAGATCTAGAGAGAGGGATGGATGTTTGGGTGGCGAGCTAGACCTTGTACGAACCTTCATGGTATGTATAGATGGTTCGGCGTTGTTCCTCAAGGTTGAGAAGTGTTTTTCCCGTCTCGCTTTGTGTTGTTTTTCGGAGCTCTTTGTTGGCGAAGTTTTGAGGATGATTTCTCGGGGTTTTCGGTGGGTGTCACGTATGAGGATCTTGTGCCTCTTTGGCTTGTGACTTTGCCCCCAAATCTGTCTTGAATCGGACTCAATTTGGTGGGTTTTCGAGTTGGGCGAGTTCTTGACCTAGAGATGAGATTTCTTCGAATCCTCTTGATTGTGAGCGATTCGGGTCGATTCCTTTGAGGTAGAGGTTGCCCAGGAGGTAACCCAGCTAATCCCGAAGTTTCGCTGCAATCCGTGGAGTGATTCGGGAGATCGGGCACGAGGAAGTTGAGGTTTCACCCGCGGGTTCGTTTTCTGGAAGGGGCGGTCTAACCGCCTGGAGGGGGCGGTCTAACCGCCCTGGGCTTTCCAGGTCAAAGTTCTGTTTCGCCGTATTTTCCTCTATGAGTTTGTTCGCCTTGATCAGAGGAGCGTTTGGGTGAAATTTCGGGTCGTTCTCGTGCCGTTTGCTAGGAGTTCTTGTTTGGAGTTCGTTGCTGGGTACAGGAGGTTACACGGCGCCTGGTAGCCGGTCTAACCGCCCCTAGGCCCCTGGGTGGAGTTTTGGTTTTCGCCAAGATTTTCTGGTAGCTAGCATGGCCCTGACCAGAGGTCTCTGTTGGTGAAACCGTGGTGCGTTTTGGTGCTCGGAAGAGGTGTTTCAGAGGATTTCTTGCTTGCCTGGTGGAGGCGGTCTAACTGCCCCCTATACCCGGTCTAACCGCCCCCTTTGGACAGCCGGCTTTCGAGTTGTTTCCGCTGTCGTGGGTGCGTGTGTGTTGAGGTTGCTGGTAGTGTTTATTCCTAGGACTAGTAGCACTCTAGTGGCTATGTTGTTTTGGCAAACAGAAGGTAGAAGTGTGTTGCGTGTGATTTTGGGGGTCCAACCGAGCGAGTTCATCTTGTCGGAGTTTCAATCTCCTTCGAGAAGAATTTTTATCGGCTCCCATTCACTCCCCCCCTCTCTGGTCGCCTAATCGGTCCTTCACATGAGCTTCATATTTGGTGCGCAGCACCTCTCCTTGAGGGAGAGCTGCACCGGGGGAACCTTAGGTCGGACAAGTACAAACCTCCGGCAGGTCGTCTGCTAGAGTTTTATGAGTTTGACTCGTCGGTGGAGGCCGATGAAGATACCGGTGCAGAGGCTGGGGCAGACCCAGACGCTGGCATCGTGAAGTCCTGGCGCAGGACCAGGTCGACGTTTGTAAAGAAGTCGGCTTCAGCCGTTGCTGCTGCTATCTCTGCGGTGATGGCCGCAGAGCAGAAGAAGAAGAGGAAGAGGAAAGCCGCATCCCCTCCGACGATCGTTACTCCATCGATTCCGACACCCCGCTCGCGGGAGGTCGTGTCGGAAGAGGAGGAGGAGAAGGAGAAGGAGAAGGATGAGGCGATCGAGGAGTTGTCGGTCCCTGAGGATCAAACAGCAAAGAGGTCGGAGGGTCCTGCTGCCAAGAGGCAGCGGGAGCTGGTGCAGAAGTCGTCGGAGGATGATCTCCGACGTGGATTGGAGGCGCAACGTAGCGCTGCAGCGGCGCAGGCAAGGATTCCTGCGACGATTAAGCCTTGGGTATTTTGGCCGAATACTCGGCTTCCGGCCGCTACGAGGTAGAATCTTGAGGGTTGGTTCTGTCTTTTACTTACTATCTTTGCTGAGTTATGTCTTCACAAGGTGTTTTGCTATGCAGGCCAGTGACGAGGCCACAAGGAGGGCCAGTTGCCCCATCGTCTCCCTCGCGCACGAGGTCGCCTGAGCCACAGGTCGTGATGGAGGCGCTTGCAGATGACGTGCGCACTGCTACTCCACCACGAGGAGCAGTTGAGCAGGGTGACCTCACCGCCCATGGCCGACGCAAGGGTGGACACTCCCCCACGCGCTGCTGCTGCTGGAGGGGCTTCCGCTAGGGACATCGAGACAACGACCTCCCCAACAATTATTGACGTCAACCCCATCTGTGCAGTTCCTGGTGGGGCTGAAGACCTTGTCAGGGACCAGCCTCAGATCGACCTGGCGGCAGGAGGTCTGGAAGCATCTAGCACACAGGTACCTCCATCTTCATCTTCAAGCCCAATGTTGCCACGGCGATCAAATAGTTGGAATCACACCCCTTGGCAGGAGGATTGGTTTGAGGACAACGAAGACATGCAGGCCTTGCGGACTAGCATCATCACTATCAACAATGCGATGATGGTGGGTGCTTCACGACATGTTGTTGTTACTTAATTGCACATGTTTGAAATGATGTTGACGATCTTGTCGTGCCGTGGCAGTCGCTAGCAGAGACCTACCGAAAGATGCAGCGGCAAAGGAGCCGCGGATTGTCGACCTTGAGCGAGAGCTCAAGGAGGTCTGCGAGGCGGCGGTCGCCAAGAAGAAGAAGCTCGAGGATGAGCACGCCGAGGAGAAGCGCAAAGCCGTGGAGGCTATCGCGCAGTTCAATACCATGGCTACTGGTAGGTTGAATCCTTATCTCTTTTGAGAAGAAGGTCGTTAGCTGTGTGCTAACTGTTGTATCCTGTAGATTTTTCGTAACCGTGAGGAGGAGCTGAAGAACGCTCTGGCGACCTCTATGAGGACCAGGAGCGTCCCAGTGGTCGGTGGATGACCGCTCCTTAGTGATGAGTGATTGACAACGGGTGTTGGACTGACTCTTGGCTTAGTGCGCGAGGTGTGTAGGCCGCGGCCTAGTTCGTGTTGTTGCGGGTGAAGAACGGGGCGCGAAAGGTCTTCGCCCTTGAGGGGCCTCCGGGAGATGGAGAGACAAGTAGGCTCGGTTCGAGGGACCCGGTGGACGACGGGGACCGGGTGCGGGCCACATGGTGGCGACACAAGCAAGACGAAGTCATGGACGGATGAGCCGGTGCACGGTGGCGGTCAAGTCAAGTGGTTTGGCGGGAGGCCGGACCGGCACGCGGGGTTTGGTGGTTTGCCCACAAAACCATCGGCGGACGGTTTCTTGGTTTGGGCCTCAAAACCAAGTCCGAGGGCCCAACACGACGGAGACGGGATCCGGGCGTGTCGGGAAGCTTCGAAGCGGAGGACACGCGGCGGGATCGCATGGCTTGCGTCGGGAGGACGCGGGGGTGCGGCAAAGGCGTGGCCGTCCGATGGCAAGACCCACAAACATTACCAAAATGCCCCTACGTGGGTTGTATCGCCAGTAGTGTAGTTAGGGGTAGTCGAGTCATTTACCACTCCGGCGGGACCTGATATATAAGCCTGGAGTGTGTGTTGATGGCTCTCTCTCTCCGCGACTTAGGGTTTCATTTCCCCCCTCCTCTTTCTCATTTTCGTAGCTATTTTCCTCCCTATTTTCTCTAGGCTAGCATGAGGGCTTCATGAGAGATTTGTTGAGAGGGATGGATGCTAGGGCGGCATGCTAGACCTTGTGAATCTTTCCTGGTTTGTATAGAAGATTCGGGGTTGTTTTTCGTGGCTTTTTGTGCTTGTTTTCGTGCCTTTGTTTCCGGTGTGATTCCGCGGATTTGAGTGGGTTTCTCCCCGGATTTCTTTGAGGGAAACATGGATAGATGTCTTGTGCATCTTTGTGCTTGATCTTGTGCCCTCAAACGCCGGGAAACCACTTCGATTCGTGAGTTTTCGTTCGGTACTCTAGTTTTTGGTGGTGCTCAAAGGATTCGCGATTCCCGGTGATTTAGGGAGTTAGGAGGCAAGATTTTTGGGCTATAGCATCCTTGTGTGTCGCTTTTCAAGTCCCCAAACCCTTGTCTCCATAGCTTCAACCGTTTGGGAAATCCGATGATGATTTGGGGGAGTTGACTTTCGGGGTCGGGCGTTTTTCGCTCGTCCGCACCGGCGGACGATCCGCAGGGGGGTCGCGGACGGTCCGCGTGGGCCGTGTTCGTCCCGTGTTCTTCGCGTTCTTGCTCGTCCTTTGTTTCGATCCGTCGCGATTTCGATTTTTGGTTGGACGGAGTTTCGGACGGTCCGCGGTGTCGGGCGGACGGTCCGCGGGTGCTTGGCGGACGGTCCGCGTGCTCCCCGCGGACGGTCCGTGGGTCGTGTGTGGCTTTGGTTCGTTCTGTGTGATTTAACGGACGGTCCGCGGGAAGGGCCGGACGGTCCGCGACGTCGGCGCGGACGGTCCGCGAGAGCAGGTCGGACAGTCCGCGCGGTCCATCGCGGACGGTCCGCACTGCCCGGCCGGACAGTCCGCCAGGAGCCTGTGCAGTGCTGTTTGCTTCGATTCCTTTCCTCCCTTTCTAGTGCTTCCGCGTGTGCTCCTAGGAATCGTTCCTAAGGCTAGAGGTTGATCCATAACCTCGTGGTCTTGGCGATTGGTGCGTGATTCGATCCATCGCTCGTGTGTGACCGGGATTTGAGTAGGACATAGGCCGGGTTCTTTGGGAAGAATTTTTACCGGCTCCTATTCACCTCCCCCCTCTCTAGTCGCCATCTGATCCTTCAATTGGTATCAGAGCTTGGTGCCGGATTCTTTGCGACTTTGACAAGTCTCGAATCCTACGATGGCGTACGTTGAGCGGGGCGGTCCGCCGCACTTCGATGGCAAGGGTTACCACAAGTGGGCGGCTCGTATGATGATCTTTCTTCGAGGAAAGCTCGTTGGATTTTATTGTGCTTGACAAGACCTATGCTATTCCGGTCAACATCCATACTCTTATGGTGACCGATGCCGATGCCAAGGCCAAGTATGAGGCTAATGCAAAAGCCGTTGATCACTTGTGCGGAGCTTGTGTGATCCAGAGTTTGAGCGTGTTCGCCATTTGAATCTTGCTTGGCAAATTTGGGATAAGTTGTTGGTTGCTCACGGTGGTGATAACCATGTGAAGGCTCGCCTCTTTGTCTCTTACCGGATGCAATATGAGAATTTCACTCCACTTCCCGGTGAGGACATTGATGCGATGTTTCAGAGGTTCACCGCCATCGTGAACAACATGAAGGCAAATGTTGAGGATTTTCCGTATTCCGAGCATGATCGAGCTTTGAAGCTTTTGCATGTTTTGGATCCAAATGTTTGGGGTGCTAAGGTTGAGGCCATCAAGGAGTCCGGGAACTATCCGACTATTGAGTTGGATGACCTCTTTTCTAAGCTCAAGTCGGCTGAGGTTGACGGAAGTTGCTATCCAAGCATGAGGGCTCGACCGACCATAGTCTTGCTCTTGTGGGAGGATCAAAGGGCAAATCTAACCCTTCCCGTCGACGTTTTCTTTGTCCTCTCTTATGTCCATTCCGGATGAGGAGTTTGATGTGGCCGGGCGAGGAGGAGCCGGCCTTGCTCTCAAGAAGGTTTGAACGACTACACGAGAGTCGGAGGAACGCAAGGCGGAGCTCGTGGACGTGCTACAAGTGTGGCAAGCGTGGCCACTTCATCGCCGAGTGCCCGGAAGCGGAGGAGAACAAGTACAAGGTGAACGAGTACAAGGCGCACCCGAGGCGTGAAGACAAGTACTCCTCCAAGGGCAAGCACTTCAACAAGTCCAAGAGCAAGGACAAGGACAAGCGGCGACCGAGCAAGAGCACCTACAAGAAGAACAAGGCAAGAGCGATGGTGGCCGGTGCGAGCGACGTCGACTCAAGCTCAAGCGAGGAGCAACCAAGCTCAAGCAAGCCGAAGATGAAGACGCCGGGAGGCGCAAGGGCAAGAAGAGTGCAAGCCGGAACCTCGCCGGGCCGAGCCGTGTGGCGCTCGAGGGCTTTTGTGGCATGGCCCATAGCTCAAGCAGCAAGAAGAGTGTGAAGGAAGACGCCGACTCCGACTCGGAGGATGAGGTAAACCGTGACCCCGACTCTTTGCTTGCCGAGATTGCTAGGTTGAATGGTTTGCTTGATAACCGTGATAGTGTGCCGAGAGATGCCAAAAAGATGAGGAAAGATCTTAGGGCTCGCCTTGAGAATGCTAGTGAGAAAGTAGGAGAGTTAGAGTCAAAATTGCTTGAATTGAAACTTGAGAATGACTCTTTGAAACTTGCTCCTACTTCTCCTGATGATGTTGAATGCGTTGAATGTGATGCTTGGTTGAATGAGATCAAAATGCTTAATGAGAAGAATGCTTCTATTTTGGCTCAACTAGATGCTCTTAGGACTGAACATGATGAGCTTAAGGCTAGACCTACTTTGCTTGGTGCTTGCAAATCATGTCCTACTATGCATGCTAAGCTTGTCGATGCTCGTTCTACCATTAGTTCTTTGGAAGCATCTTTGAAATCTCCCGTTGTAAATGCATGTTCTAGCCGTGATGAAGTCACTTTGCGTAATCTTGAACTTACTTCCCGTTTGGATGTCATCTATGAGGAGAATGACTATTTGAGGAAGGTGTTGGGTTGGTTGTCCGGGGGAACCTCAATTGAAAATCATGATTGAGGAGTTCAAGAGAGAGCCGATGGTCGTGGTTTGGGGTTTGAGAAGTTGGGTGAGAAAGTGGGAGAGAATAGTGGGGAGAGTGTGTACGAGAAGTGTGTTGAGTCTAACCCGGGTTTGAGGTGATCGGAGAGATTCAAGTCCCACTCCCAAAAGCACCCAAGAACTCTTTCACACCAAAGCCCAACCACCTTTGCAACAAGCTTGACACAACCCAAGATCCACCCAAATTCCCACCTAAGACAAATGATTTCCAGAAACCAGTGAAGTTTGTGGGTGAGAAGGGTGAGAAGCCTAGAGAGAAGCCAGAGCCAAAACCGAAACCCATCCCCTTCAGGTGTGAGTATTGTGGCAAGGAGAGGCATCTTGCAGAGTTTTGCTACAAGAGGAAGAGGGATGAGAGGCTTGCTAGGGAGCAAGCAAACCAGGACAGGTATCGCCAGTCTCGCGGTATTCCTGAGCCTAGAGTGCCACTTCCACGGGGTGTGGGAAGTGTGAGGAGTGTTGGCAGGTTCCCACAGAGAGGTGGTGGTGGTGAGAGGTTTGTCAGGAGAGATGATGGTGTGCGTGCTGGTGAGAGGTTTGGTCGGGCTCGTGGTGGTTTTGCTGGACGTCCTCCTACTCGTCCTCAGTACGGGTTCGGGGGGAGATGATCGCAGCTTTGGGTTCCAGAGGAACTACGGACCACGTTTTCCCCCTCGTGGTGCTCGTACTCCTCCCATGGGACATGGGAAGTTTGGTGGCAAGGGAGTGATGTTTGCTAACCCCTCTTTTGAGCGGATGGCTCGACACCGGTTTAACTTTCTCCGTGCTAACCCCGGTGTCGAGTCGCTAGCTCATTCTCGTTCTTGTTTCGATCGCGGGCAGGAGGCTTGGAGAACATTTGGTTGATCGACTCCGGTGTTCTCGACACATGACCGGGAGATAAGAAGTGGTTCTCCGACCTCACCCCGTTGAAGGAAAAGATGTACATTACATTTGGGGACAATGGACGAGGTAGGGTGCTTTCGGAGGGTGTTGTGCATGTGAGTGACAAGGTAACGTTGAAGAGAGTGGCTCTTGTGAAGTCTTTGGGTTTCAATTTGCTTTCGGTTTCTCGTTGCTTGATGAGGGTTTTGAGGTGCGTTTCAAGTCCGGCGAGTCTCGTTTGCTTGATTCTCGAGGTGATCTTGTCCGTATGATCATCCCCGAGGGTCGATTTTCGTGGCTGATTTCTCTCGCTCTTTGGGTCCTCGCTCGCTGTTTGATGGCTGGTCCGTCTTCTGATTTGTGGAAATGGCATAGGCGGTTGGGACACTTGAGCTTTGATTTGGTTTCCCGCTTGAGTGGTCTTGACCTTGTCCGAGGATTGCCGAAGTTGAAGTTTGAGAAGGATTTGGTTTGTGCTCCTTGTAGGCATGGTAAGATGGTAGCCACTCCCCATCCACCCCTGACCGATGTCATGACCGAGCGTCCGACGTAGCCGTTGCATATGGACCTTGTTGGGCCGGCTCGAGTTCGCTCGGTGGGTGGGAAGTGGTATGTCCTTGTTGTGGTGGACGATTACTCTCGCTATGCCTGGGTGTTCTTCTTGGAGGATAAAAGTGAGACTTTTGGCTTTGTTCGAGATCTGATCGTGAGGTTGAAAAACGAGAGGCATGGGAATGCTATTCGAGCTATCCGCAAGGATAATGGCTCCGAGTTCAAGAACTCTCGTTTTGATGCCTTTTGTCGTGATCTAGGTCTTGAACATCGTATTCGACCCCTTATGTGCCCCCTCAAAATGGAGTCGTGGAAAGGAAAAATCGGACTCTTTGTGAGATGGCTAGGACGATGCTCGATGAGCACGGGACTCCTAGGAGGTTTTGGGCCGAGGCGGTCAATACGGCCTTGTCATGTTTCCAATCGGATTTTATTGAGAGCTTTCAAGAAGAAGACCTCGTTACGAGCTTATGCATGGTCGGGCACCCAAGGTGAGTCACTTCCGAGTTTTTGGCTGCAAGTGCTTTATTTTGAAAAAGGGAAAACTCGACAAGTTTGAGGCTAGGTCTAGTGATGGTATTTTCTTTGGATATGCTAACCACTCTAGAGCCTATAGGGTGCTTAACCTTGAGACTAACAAAATCATGGAGACTTGCGAGGTAACCTTCGACGAGACGATGCCATGTACCTCTCTTGGCTTTGAATGTGCAGGTGATGAAGAGATGGCCGAGGACCTCTTTGAAGAGGAGAAAGATGAAGCTGGAGATGATGATGGGGAGAACCATGCGCCTGAAGCTGAGCATGTACCCACTACTTCCCCTACGACTACTTTGGAGCATGGACCGTCTACTTCATGGACAACGACGGTGCAACAAGAGGACCAAAGCGAGAGAAGCCGAAGTTGAGGGGGAGGTGGTCTCGAGGCGTGAGGCTCCCCGGCCGGATTCAAGAAGTGCATCCCATGTCGAAGATCATTGGAGACATCAATGAACGCACTACACGGTCGAGGTCCGAGAATTCCTCTCATTTTGCTCATGCTCGCTTTTGTTGCTACTTTTGAGCCCAAGGACATTGGACATGCTTTATCCGATGCAAACCGGGTCATTTCTATGCATGAGGAGTTGGAAAATTTTGAGAGGAACCTGTGTGTGGGAGTTAGTTGAACCACCTCCAAATTGCCATCCCATAGGAACCAAGTGGGTTTGGAAGAACAAAGAGGGAGAGAATGGGATGGTTGTGAGGAACAAGTCCGGACTTGTTGCTCGGGGGTTTAGTCGAAGGAGGGGGATCGACTACGAGGAGACCTTTGCTCCCGTGGCCCGTCTTGAGGCAATTCGGATCCTTCTAGCCTTTGCCGTGGCTAAAGGGTTCAAGTTGTTTCGGATGGACGTGAAGAGTGCTTTTCCGAATGGGGTCATAGAGGAGGAGGTGTATGTGAAGCGACCACACGGGTTTGAGAGCGAGTTGTACCCACACAGGGTATACAGGTTGAAAAGGGCTCTGTATGGGTTGAAACAGGCGCCCCGTGCTTGGTATGGGAGATTGAGAGGTTTTCTGTTGAGTAGAGGGTTTGTGATGGGTACCGTAGATAGAACCTTGTTTCTCCTCAAGCATAGGAATGACTTGTTGATTGTGCAGATATACGTGGATGATATTGTCTTTGGTGGCTCGTCACATAACCTTGTTGCCAAGTTTGCAGATGAGATGAGCAGGGAGTTCGAGATGAGCATGATGGGCGAGTTGCAGTATTTTCTCGGCCGCGGATCAAGCAAGTGAAGGACGGTACATTTGTGCACCAGACCAAGTACACGAAAGACATGTTGAGGAAGTTCCAGATGCAAGATGTGAAGCCGATGTCGACTCCCATGGGGAGTACGGCCACTTTGGATGCGGATGAGGATGGAGAACCGGTGGACCGGCGGGAGTACGGGAGCATGATCGGCTCCCTCCTCTACTTGACGGCGACGAGGCCGGACATACGGTTCGGTGTGTGTCTGTGCGCTCGTTTTCAGGCTTCGCCGAGGACGTCACATCGACAAGCCGTCAAGAGGATTTTCGTGTACCTACGGTCGTCCGCCCTCGGTCTTGGCCTTTGGTATTCTTCCTCCTCGACTCGTCTCTTCATGGTTTTTCCGATGCGGATTTTGCCGGTTGTCGAGTCGAGAGGAAGTCTACTTCCGGCACTTGTCGGTTTCTTGGTTCTTCGTTGGTCTCATGGTCTTCCCGCAAGCGGCCTAGTGTAGCTCGGTCTACCACCGAGGCGGAGTATGTTGTCGCCGCGAGTTGTCGTTCCCACCGTTGTGGATTTCCTACACTTTGAGAGACTTTGGTGAGGAGTGCACCCAGATCCCACTTCTTTGTGATAGCACCAGTGCCATAAGCGTAGCCAAAAACCCAGTGCTTCACTCCAGAACCAAACACATAGAGGTGAGGTATCATTTCCTAAGGGACAATGTGGAGAAAGGAACCATCGTTTTGAGCCATGTCCCTACCCAAGATCAGCTAGCCGACATCTTTACAAAGCCTCTCGACCAAGCTACCTTTGTGCGCTTGCGGGGGGAACTTGGGGTTTGTTGCCCTTTCTAGTTGATTCTTGGGGGATTTCCTTTTTGTACCATATGTATCATACCATGTTTACTTTGATGTATATACATGCTTTGCTTGATGTACAAACCATGGTAGGATAGCCATCTTGTCATATATCATGTTGCATTTGTGTCATATTGCATTTTAGGATGATGAGCTTCTTTCATATGCCATATTTGAGTCTCTTTAGCTATTTGTGAGATATTGGTTATATGTGTGGAGAAATGGTGATGTGAGGCTATGCTCTTGGAATATTTGAGATATATGTGTGGTGAGATAGCCCCTTTTGAAATAAATGCTAAACTTGACTAATTTTCGATGAAATTTGCTCCACTCGTGTGTAGTTGTGTATCCATGTCACAGTTTGGTCTAAATGTGCTTTTCATGCTTAGATTGTGCTTGGATGCCTGTTCTTGCATTTGGGCCAAAGGCCGGATATCATTGTGAATGTTTAGCCTATGTTGCATTCATGGGGGAGCATAAGCTTCTTTTTGCCGCAAAGGCACTTCATGTACCATAAAATGAATTAATCTTGAAAAGAAGTGTGTATGCTTGAAAAAAATGCTCCATCCATCATGTCTATGCTTAAAATGTTTTATCTTTCACATATGGGTGCAAAACATGTTGCATGATGTTCACCAGTGGAGAAGTCTCCCCGAAGTGGACACATGGCTCATGAGCTTTGACATGACATGCTTTGCTTTATGGGTGTTTGCCATGATCTTTTGCTGAGAATTTGACATCCTTGTATGATCTTTAAATGGTATGCATGTTTGTGGCTCAAGTGTGACATGGATAGGCCTTTACATGTGAAGCGAGCCTTCTTTTGGTAAAAATGCTTAAATCTGAAAATTTTGCTTTGTCACATGCTTGTATTTTCATATATTACTTGTGGCAATGCTTTGACTATGCTATGATTCATGTGTGTGATCTTTGTCTCATTTTTAGCCTTTGACACTAGATTTGGCCTATTTGAGAAGCTCATGTAGATGTTTATATGCATTGCTTTGCATTTCTGCATTTTCACCTTGATTCATACATTGTCAACAAGGGGGAGAAAAGGTGAGCTTAATGAAAATTCAGACAAAGGTGAGCTGAAATTTGGAAGTGTGCATCCACATGTTCAGGGGGAGGCATTTGTTCAGGGGGAGCTTTCTTGCTGTTTTCGGTGTGGTTTTTGTGCTTTGCTTGGCTTGTGACCTTTCTTCGCCTTTCTTTGGTTTTGGTCATGAGTTGAGTTTCCCTGTTTTTCTTTCTTCTTCTTTTCTTTCTTACTCTGAATTTCATTTCGCGTTGTGTGTTGTCAATGCACTCATCAAGGGGGAGATTGAGGACCAGGAGCGTCCCAGTGGTCGGTGGATGACCGCTCCTTAGTGATGAGTGATTGACAACGGGTGTTGGACTGACTCTTGGCTTAGTGCGCGGGTGTAGGCCGCGGCCTAGTTCGTGTTGTTGCGGGTGAAGAACGGGCGCGAAAGGTCTTCGCCTTGAGGGGCCTCCGGGAGATGGAGAGACAAGTAGGCTCGGTTCGAGGGACCCGGTGGACGAGCGGGATCGGGTGCGGGCCACATGGTGGCGACACAAGCAAGACGAAGTCATGGACGGATGAGCCGGTGCACGGTGGCGGTCAAGTCAAGTGGTTTGGCGGGAGGCCGGACCGGGCACGCGGGGTTTGGTGGTTTGCCCACAAAACCATCGGCGGACGGTTTCTTGGTTTGGGCCTCAAAACCAAGTCCGAGGGCCCAACACGACGGAGACGGGATCCGGCGTGTCGGGAAGCTTCGAAGCGGAGGACACGCGGCGGGATCGCATGGCTTGCGTCGGGAGGACGCGGGGTGCGGCAAAGGCGTGGCCGTCCGATGGCAAGACCCACAAACATTACCAAAATGCCCCTACGTGGGTTGTATCGCCAGTAGTGTAGTTAGGGGTAGTCGAGTCATTTACCACTCCGGCGGGACCTGATATATAAGCCTGGAGTGTGTGTTGATGGCTCTCTCTCTCCGCGACTTAGGGTTTCATTTCCCCCCTCCTCTTTCTCATTTTCGTAGCTATTTTCCTCCCTATTTTCTCTAGGCTAGCATGAGGGCTTCATGAGAGATTTGTTGAGAGGGATGGATGCTAGGGCGGCATGCTAGACCTTGTGAATCTTTCCTGGTTTGTATAGAAGATTCGGGGTTGTTTTTCGTGGCTTTTTGTGCTTGTTTTCGTGCCTTTGTTTCCGGTGTGATTCCGCGGATTTGAGTGGGTTTCTCCCCGGATTTCTTTGAGGGAAACATGGATAGATGTCTTGTGCATCTTTGTGCTTGATCTTGTGCCCTCAAACGCCGGGAAACCACTTCGATTCGTGAGTTTTCGTTCGGTACTCTAGTTTTTGGTGGTGCTCAAAGGATTCGCGATTCCCGGTGATTTAGGGAGTTAGGAGGCAAGATTTTTGGGCTATAGCATCCTTGTGTGTCGCTTTTCAAGTCCCCAAACCCTTGTCTCCATAGCTTCAACCGTTTGGGAAATCCGATGATGATTTGGGGGAGTTGACTTTCGGGGGTCGGGGGGTTTTTCTTTCTGTCCGCACTCGGCGGACGGTCCGCGGGGGGGGTCGCGGACGGTCCGCGTGGGCCGTGTTCGTCCCGTGTTCTTCGCGTTCTTGCTCGTCCTTTGTTTCGATCCGTCGCGATTTCGATTTTTGGTTGGACGGAGTTTCGGACGGTCCGCGGTGTCGGGCGGACGGTCCCCGCGGGTGCTTGGCGGACGGTCCGCGTGCTCCCCGCGGACGGTCCGTGGGTCGTGTGTGGCTTTGGTTCGTTCGTGTGATTTAACGGACGGTCCGCGGGAAGGGCCGGACGGTCCGCGACGTCGGCGCGGACGGGCCCGCGAGAGCGGTCGGACAGTCCGCGCGGTCCATCGCGGACGGTCCGCACTGCCCGGCCGGACAGTCCGCCAGGAGCCTGTGCAGTCTGTTTGCTTCGATTCCTTTCCTCCCTTTCTAGTGCTTCCGCGTGTGCTCCTAGGAATCGTTCCTAAGGCTAGAGGTTGATCCATAACCTCGTGGTCTTGGCGATTGGTGCGTGATTCGATCCATCGCTCGTGTGTGACCGGGATTTGAGTAGGACATAGGCCGGGTTCTTTGTGAAGAATTTTTACCGGCTCCTATTCACTCCCCCCCTCTCTAGTCGCCATCTGATCCTTCACTCTAGGAGCAAGGTTAGGGATTTGGAGTTAAAGGTTCGGGAGATCGAAGCTGGGTGGGCTGGAACTCAAACGGGTGATGAAAGAAGCTACCGACAGTGAGTATGCCATATCTCAAAAGCCGGCTTATGAGACAACAGTTTGTCGGGGCCTGGAAGCCGAGTTTGAAGTTGTTTTGAAGTCATTGAAGAGTGACCAAATCACCATTGCAAGGTATGAGGTGGAGGTGAACGACCTCAAGGGTGCTGCCAACTATGCAATGTCTTGCATACCTGTTCTGGAAGAAGGGGAGCAGCAGCAGTCCATTGTTGATCACTTGGTAGACACTCCTAACATGCTTTTGACTTTGCTGAGGGTGACGGGCTTGGCGGCTGCGACCGATGCGTTGGTGAGAGGTAAGTCTCACTATCCTGGTGTCGACATGGCCAAGATCAAGGGAGGTGCAGACACCACGAAGGACCTCCAAGCCCTGGAGCTTGAAGTTGATGATGTCGCCAATGAGGTGATGGAGAACATCGATTTCGAAGGCGGTGGTGGCGATGGTGGCGACCAGTAGTAGTTAGGAGTTGTACCTCCCCCTCCTCTCATAACTTGTAAATAATGCTTCAAGGATATTTTGGAGAGAACTTTTTAATGAAGTACTTGCCTTTTGCCTGCACGAGCTTTGTTGATCTTGTAGATGACGACGTCTTGTGCTCTTGACTCGCTAACACTACTCACGGAGAGGCTATCTTACCGACCTCCACAGCTCAGCGTGGAGGCTTACGAGAGGTCGACGCGCGGGGGAGGAGTTTAGGGCTCGGGTCTGGCGACCTTTTCGACCAAGCATGCTCGTAGCGGTAGGAGGCTTCATACTCATTAGGGATGGTGCCCTTAAGTCGGGATTACCCCTACATTGGCTTTGATCCAAGCCCCCGAGCATGTCGAGGGGAAGGAATAAGAAAGGCTTGGAACCCCCCAGGTCTTGCAACCCAGACGTTGGCTTTAGCCAAGCCCCCGAGCAAGTCGAGGGGGGGTTTATTGTATGAGGAAGGAGGAGGTAGTGCTTAACTCATAGCAGATGACTGCTTGAAATATTTATTTATTTAATCTAAAAAAAGAAGTGTACAAAAAAGGGAAATACATAGTTTAAATTTGAAAATATTCTACGGATAGAATCGACGTAGATGCTCCACATTCCAGAGGTTGGATACTCCTTGCCCGTCGCCCCACTAGAGTCGATATGTTGACGGGCTGATGACTTCCGTGATGATGAAGGGTCCCTCCCAAGGGGCAGAGAGCTTGTTCATTTCGTCGGTCTTCTGGATGCGTGTCAGGACGAGGTCGCCAACGTTGAAGGAAGTTTCCTTGATGTTGCGATCATGATAGTGACGTAGCTATTGGTCATGATGAGCTTGTCTCATGAAGACAACGAGTCTTTGTTCCTCGAGGCTGTTGAGGTTGATACGACGTGTTTGTTCGGCCTCTCCTTCCTCGTGGAACTGGATTCGCGGACCTCCGTAGGCAACATCGGTGGGCAGAACAACTTCTGATCCGTAGACCAGAAAGAAGGACGAGAAGCCCGTAGCGGAACTGACTTGAGTCCTTCGACCACAGATTACATGTGGCAACTCAGCTAACCACCGGGTGGCGTAGTTAGAGGCGTCGTCGTAGATACGATCCTTGAGAGCTTGGAGCACCATGTCGTTGGCTCTTTTGACCTAGCCGTTGCACCGTGGGTGGGTGTTGACGGTGAAAATCCGTCAACCTAGCCATGAGTTTACCTTCGGTGTTGGCATGAATTTTATACCTTATCCATTGGTACTAACCCCCGTGGTATAACAAGTTCACGTGTGCATGTCGGTTTTGGAGTTTAATGTTTATGCAGGGTTTTAGTGTTGAATGCAAGGCTTTCGGGATAAGTTCATCAAGCACCTCATGACAAGACCTTGAAGCCCCGTACAAGTCATGCAATGAAGCAAACTTAACTCCAAGAAGCCGGGGGACTTGATCCGAGAAGACGACAGACTCCGGGGGACCGACCGATAAAAGTGCCGAATCTTGCAAGACAAGGAGTTGAGTCCAATTCGGAGAGAAACCGACGACATGGACCTACATGCGAGAGGAGGGAAACATCCGAGAAGCAAGGGAACCGACGTGGGGCAAAGGAGCCCACGGGGCGGGCCTAAATGGGCCCAGGCCGGCCGGCCCAGTCCGGTCGGCCCAGGCCCATTTTGGGCCCAAATTCGCTCTCCTTTGCCCTAGCCGCCAATCGGGCTATTTATAGCCCCCTGACCGAGAGCCACGAGGAGAAGATTTCGTCTTCGGCCGCCGAGGAGCAGAGAAGAGAGGGACACCATGTTGGAGAGGAGAGGGTCGAGCTAGTTGACTAGGGTTTCCCTAGCCGACGTGGGAACCTTGCATGGAAGACCACGTCGGAGTTCCCGGAGCTAGAAGCAAGATCAAGGAAGGATCCCGGTGGTGATCTTGTGTATGTATCATTGTTATAGTTGAATTATCAAGTTGAATCTTTTTCTAGCGATCAAGTGTTTCCTCGAAGATTTCGTTTTTCGATCGGCTTTGCTTATTTCAATTCTATTCTCGAGATAGATTACATAGGGTGTTCTTGTAGGCGCGGTGGCTAGAGGTACACGCCGGATCTTCCGAAAGAATCTCGACTTGTCTTTTGACTCGCCCTAAGCTCCCCGCATGAATAGGGATACGTTGTGACAGAACGGGGGTCTCGAAAGGCGGATGTTTTCGGATTTGGACGGGAAACCACGATTTAAAGAGGCTTCTATTAAGATTCGATTTGCTACTTCTTCTCTTGCTTGGAACTTCAACAAAAGGCTTACCCCGATCCCTCTAGATCGGTTTATCTACCCAATCTTACTTTGTTTTCTCCGGTCTTTAGTAGATTAGATTTATCTTTGTTTTGTGCTCTTATCTAGATGCATTAGGGTTTCTCTTTTACCAAAAATTGAAGTTACTTGGCTTTACTAGATCAACTCTTGCGTCACACATTTGTTCCACGGATTCGATACCTTGGGTTCACCACTCGAGGGAAGAAGGGTCCCTTGACTACGACGGGAGACTTGTACGCTTGCGAGTCACAAACGAACTTTGATACAATTATTAACCGTCAACAAGCCCCTTTTTCTGGCGCCGTTGCCGGGGAGCAAGTGATCAAGATTTGGTTTTTTATTGCCTTTTCGTAATTTTCAGTTTTCTTTTTGTCTTTCTTTTTGCATCTACTAAACTTTGATCATCCTCAAATTACATCTAATCTAGTTTGTCCAACCCTAGTTTTCATAGATTTATTTTTCCTTTCTAGTTTTTGCATACTTTGCTTATTGCTAACCCTAACCGGAGATGGTTGGCTACCTCTCCAAGAAACCCAAACTTTTTTGTGGATGATCCAGGAAAACTTTACAGGCAAAGGTGACATGCAACACAAGCTAAAGGGGTGGAAACCCTAGATTCAAAAGTTGAAGTCGAAGGACCGTCGAAATCTCCAAGGGAATCACCACCTCCAAGTCAAGACGCCGGAAGGCCGTTCAAGATCAAGAGGAGGATGGAGAAGATGGAGATGGAGAAAGAAGCTCAACACCTAAAGGCCGCCGAAGCAAGATCCTCATGCAAGGAGTGTGTGGAGTACGACCATGTCCAAGTTCGAGGCTATGAAGAAAATATTGAAGAATTTAGATGGCAAGGTGACGGAGGTCAGAAGCTCTATACGTGAAGTGTTCATCGTGATGAAGATGCTAGACGCAAGGGGGACAACTTGCCGGGCGCCCGATGGGTAACGAAGAAGAATATCCGAGACAACTCCAAAGTCCCAAGACGGCGAAGGCTACTCGAGCTCATTCAGGAGAGATGAAGGATCACACTAGAGACCATGAAGATCACGACCGAAGGACCGGAGTTCGAGATGCCGAGCCACAAGGAAGTTGTTGCATCCGTCAAGACCAAGGGACAAAGCCAGCCTGTGAAGACCAAAAAAATTGACTAAGCCAAAGCGGGTACCCAAGATTGCAACGCCCACAAAGAGCGTTGATCCGAAGTAATCAAGTGAAGAAGTCTAGCCATGGACTATAAACGAAGCGCTAGGCGGGAGGCAACCCGTTTCGTCAAGTCAAGAATAAGCTACGGGAGGACAACCCGATTCCAGGTTTTTCGAGTATTTTTAATAATTTAGTTTTTGAGTTTTATTACGCAAAGACATTAGACTTAGAAGTGGTTGAACAATATTAGAGACATAATTCTTGATTGAATGTTTGCTTTATCATAAACCCTTCGCATGAACCCTCCTATGTGCTTGTTTGATTCTTTTCTTTTCGAGAAACCCTCAACCAAATAATTTCAGAACCTTAGCTCAACCTTTCACCCTCATTATGGTTCTGAGGTTGACTTATTTTTCATGCTAAAACCACACGAGTAGAGCCACGATTTATATTTAAGTGTTAATAAAATTCAGCACGTGGTAGGACTCGCGTGAACCTAGAAATCAAAGCTTTTGGTTGGTTTTAAAAATCTTTATCCTTGGTTTCTCGAGGATTAGAATTTTTCTAAGCCTATTCTAATTTTGTTTTATTCAAAATCTTTCTTATTTAGCCAAAATTAGAACCTAAACCTATGCTTCCACGATCAAGCCGGGAAAAAGTCTGCTCTCAACCGATGAAGGCAAACTATACCGGTGAGACCGAAATCGACGTAAAAAAAATATTTTCGACTTGCATTTGTTTTTAATGGTTTAGAAACTTCTCTAAAATTATGTTCGAGCTCTTGCATGGCTCTGAAAAATATTTTAAATTTCGAATTAGAGGAGTGCTTAACCTTAAACACACCTAAATGGAGGCAATCTAGTAATCATGCATGCACCATTGGATTCCCTTTCATCAACTTTCACCAATTTCACATGCAAAGGACAAGCATGGTAGGCAGCAAGCATCAACTTTGTAGGAATTTCATGGTGGCATGTGAAGCAAGTGGAGCTAGGGAGCATGGACATGACCCAAAACATGAAGCATCAAGTGGAAGGACAAATAAAAGGAGTGTACGAGAGCGTTTGGGCGGTGCAACTCGTGGAGCACGCGGGCAGGAAAGTTGCAGAGGTGAAATGATCGTGCTGGAAGAAAGACGAGGCGGGGAAGAGCACCGAGGCCGGCCTCACCTACATAAGGAGCCCCCCGACTCCCGTTTTCTGCAGGCAAGCTTCCCTCTCCTTCCTTTGTTTGTGTGTTCAAGTTTGTGTGCTCAAAACCTCCGTAGACATAGCCAACCTTCCCAAGCTTGATAGCTCAAAAAAGAAAATCCACATCCTTAATCCACTCAAAGTCCACATCTGAAGCAAAGAGTTTAAGTGCCTAGTTTACCGGTTGCAACCCGGAATTTTAGTTGAAGAAAGAGTGCAGCAACCATGTGGAAGAAGACCACAAGTCTCTTCTCCAAGAAGAAGAGTTCTTCGTCGTCCAAGCCATCATCAACCACATCTTCGAGGAGGCACTCGGTTTCCGAGTCTCCCGGAGCATGGAGACGGATACGGCACCACCGAGGAGGAACGATGCTCTCCTCCTTGGTGGTATGAGGGCTGCAAGAAGCACTTCCATGAGGTTCACCGAACCTCGTGGGCACACGGAGGAGCAGCCCGCGCCACCACGACGATCGACTCGCTCAACCGCACCACCTCCTTACACCCCGACACACTCTTCGTACGGCTTCATCATCTTGTCGACGGAGGAGGAGGAGAGGCTCGCCAATCTTGAGAAGAGGCTTGTGCCGAACGTCGAGTTCGACGACCAAGCACTCTACACCTTGGGTTTTTGCACCGGCATATACTATATGTTGGGGCACCTCGGATGGGTGCAGTTCTCCAACGGAGTAACGGTGGACACCCATTTGGGGGTTCGCCTTGGAAATTTTAATGACTATTGCACCCATCGTTGATGATGATGGGGTGCAAAGCTTGTCATTCCGTTTGGAGGGAGTCCAACAAGAGGTTCCCTACGAGCATGTTAGGGAGCTGCTTGGATTCCACAAGGGAGCTCCGGAGAAAGTTGACGTGCCACCCGGCATGTTAGCGGGATTTTGGAACATGATCTCCGGAGAAGCCCATCAACAACGCAATTGCATCCGCAACCCCATTATCCGGATATTTCACTCTTGGTTTTGCAAGAGGGTATTGGGGAGGATGAAGGAGACAAAGGTGACCGACACGGAGTTGAATTGGCTATACTCGGCTTTAATTGCCAGGCAGCCAATAGACCCCTCTTACCTCATGATCAACCGTTGGTGTTGTGAAGCAACATCGGGGGCGGGTAATATTGGTTCGGGGTGTTACCTCTCCATGTTGGCCTTTTCCTTGCGGCGGGGATCGCAAGAAACCCCGACTACCTTTTGCGTGGTACCTCTCTCGGCATTGAATATTTGCGGCAAGGCAAATACATTAGTGGAGATGAGAGAGGAGGTTATCGGTTGGCCATAGTGAACCTACCCCTTCCAACGAGAGGCTTAGGCTTTTCAATGAAGGGAGAGAAGATTGGTTGGAAGAGGGACTACTTGTCCCTGCAAGGAAGAACAAGAGAGGAAGAATCGTAGAGGAGGGAACATCCTCCGCACAAGCGAGTGGAGCACAACCCAATGTGCAACCGTTCGGCGGGGTCCCTCCTCCGCCAAGTTATTACGGAGGGCCATAAGAGCAAGCATGGGGGGGTGGTGCACCGGTACCCCCCACCAAATTATGTTGTGCCCAACGCTAACTTCGCGGAGTCCTACGCTCATCATCCCCAACCACAACAAAGCATGGCCATTATTGGAGGGTATGCGCAAGAAATGCTCAAAACATCGCAGCCATCCAAGCTAACGCAGCTCAACTCGGTGAAGGCAACGCAAATATCGCCTTTGAACTTGGACGCCTTCACCTTGTGGAGCCAAATCAATTCGTCGGAGGAAGCGTCCAATCGTATTATGAGCAAGGGTATTATTATCAAGATCATCAACATCAACCACCGGCGGAGGACTAGAAGATTTAGGAACTTTAGTTTTCTTTTCTTTTCTTTTTCTCTGTAATTTTCAGCTTTTGCTTATGTGTGTTTGCGTAGTATTTTCTGTTTTTATTTAAATTTCAGCAAGCATGTTTGTTTATTTTCAGTTTGTATTTCAACTTGATGTCACCATTAATAAAGACACCACCTTGATTATATCATTGGAAAAGTTATAAAAATTCGTGCCATGATGATATATGATTAAAATTGCAGCTTTGTTCATCTTTGTAATTGATTTATGCATGTTTAAGCTAGTGCTCTCTTAAAAATACAGATCTGAACTTATTTAAATACTAGCTTAATTTTCAGCGGAGGTTATGATTAAAATAAAGACCCATAGTGTTTTATGTGCTCTCAAGTTATGAATAGATTAAAGATGTCTTTTATGCTCAAAAATATTGCTAACCTTGTCACAAATATCGCTCGTGTGTTGCTCAACCTATCCAGAGCCTTATATATATTTGAGTGCATAAACCTTAGTGTACAATATTTATTTTTGAGTGAGTTATTGCAGGCCATGATTTCTCTGGCCCGAGACTAAGAAGCTGGTCATTCCGTTTTTGCGTATCTATCTTTTTGCTAGCCTTTTATCCGTGCATTGTGTATCCCCGCATCGGTGATCTCACAAACCTCGCCGGATATCCACCCTTAAACCAAATATCATCTTTTGTGATTACCTCCTTGACCACAACCTATCGTTGAGAATGGATCATCAATTCAAGGAAGATCGCAAGACGGTGCCAACATTGAAGATTTCAAGTATCTCTCCAAGGAAAAATATCTCCGGTACCTACCTTATTTTTCGCCTCTTTGCTCGAGGACGAGCAACGTCTAAGCATGGGGGAGGAGGTAGGTACGATGCAATTTTTAGAGTTCAAAGGGGAGCAATTTAAAAAAAAAAGAAGTTCAAAAGAGGAGCAAGCAAATAAAAAAATCAAAACTTCGTTGTGAAAGTCATGGACTGAATATATGAAAAAAAAATGAATGAATGAAAGAAAGAAAAGAATGAGAAATATGAGAAAGAGAAAAAATATATGTGCGTAAAGTGAACTCCCTGGTTCTCTAAGAGTGCATTCAAGGCTTCAAGTTAAAAAGATCCATTCTCATTTTCCAACCATGTGCAATCCGATAACGAGGACTTCCTTTGTGCCTTGGGATCACTCTTTGCCATTTGCACATGTCCACTTATCTAAAAGTGTGTGTATTTTTCTCTTTCCCCTCCTTGATTTAACATTATTTTCTAATGACCTTTTTGACGAGTCTCGGTAAGACCATGAGAAGCTTGTCTTGTTTTGACAACACCTCATTTATAAAATCTTGTTAGGACTAAACTTTCCCAAAGCTCCATATAAAGCTTACCACATATATATGAGAAGTAGAGGAGTAGAATATATAGGCTTGAGAGACAAGTGAGATGAGAGTTTATGAGCAATACACGAGATGATTTAAATTTGTGAATTTGGTTTAGCTTTTCTTTATCTCGTTCTTTATTTCAAAAAAATTCTGAGATCTATTTAAAACTTTGTGAGCATGTTAATACTTGTGGGATAAGCTTAATAAGAATCTACCCTCCGTAGAGATGAAGGCTAGTACATTATGGAACTTTAATGACTTAAAATTTTGAGAGCATTATGTTTTCTCATGTGTAATCAAGTGCAAAGTTTAAACATTGTTTAGCAATGATGATATCCATCGAAGGCTTACTCGAGGACGAGCAAGGTTTAAGCATGGGGGAGATGTTGACGGTGAAAATCCGTCAACCTAGCCATGAGTTTACCTTCGGTGTTGGCATGAGTTTTATACCTTATCCATTGGTACTAACCCCCGTGGTATAACAAGTTCACGTGTGCATGTCGGTTTTGGAGTTTAATGTTTATGCAGGGTTTTAGTGTTGAATGCAAGGCTTTCGGGATAAGTTCATCAAGCACCTCATGACAAGACCTTGAAGCCCCGTACAAGTCATGCAATGAAGCAAACTTAACTCCAAGAAGCCGGGGACTTGATGCGAGAAGACGACGGACTCCGGGGACACGACCGGAAAAGTGCCGAATCTTGCAAGACAAGGAGTTGAGTCCAATTCGGAGAGAAACCGACGACATGGACCTACATGCGGAGAGGGGGAAACATCCAGGAAGCAAGGGAACCGACGTGGGGCAAAGGAGCCCACGGGCTGGGCCTAAATGGGCCCAGGCCGGCCGGCCCAGTCCGGTCGGCCCAGGCCCATTTTGGGCCCAAATTCGCTCTCCTTTGCCCTAGCCGCCAATCATGCTATTTATAGCCCCCTGACCGAGAGCCACGAGGAGAAGATTTCGTCTTCGGCCGCCGAGGAGCAGAGAAGAGAGGGACACCATGTCGGAGAGGAGAGGGTCGAGCTAGTTGACTAGGGTTTCCCTAGCCGACGTGGGAACCTTGCATGGAAGACCACGTCGGAGTTCCCGGAGCTAGAAGCAAGATCAAGGAAGGATCCCGGTGGTGATCTTGTGTATGTATCATTGTCATAGTTGAATTATCAAGTTGAATCTTTTTCTAGCGATCAAGTGTTTCCTCGAAGATTTCGTTTTTCGATCGGCTTTGCTTATTTCAATTCTATTCTCGAGATAGATTACATAGGGTGTTCTTGTAGCCGCGGTGGCTAGAGGTACACGCCAGATCTTCCGAAAGAATCTTGACTTGTCTTTTGACTCGCCCTAAGCTCCCCGCATGAATAGGGATACGTTGTGACAGAACGGGGGTCTCAAAAGGCGGATGTTTTTGGATTTGGACGGGAAACCACGATTTAAAGAGGCTTTTATTAAGATTCGATTTGCTACTTCTTCTCTTGCTTGGAACTTCAACAAAAGGCTTACCTCGATCCCTCTAGATCGGTTTATCTACCCAATCTTACTTTGTTTTCTCCGGTCTTTAGTAGATTAGATTTATCTTTGTTTTGTGCTCTTATCTAGATGCATTAGGGTTTCTCTTTTACCAAAGTTTGAAGTTACTTGGCTTTACTAGATCAACTCTTGCGTCACACATTTGTTCCACGGATTCGATACCTTGGGTTCACCACTCGAGGGAAGAAGGGTCCCTTGACTACGACGGGAGACATGTACGCTTGCGAGTCACAAACGAACTTTGATACAATTATTAACCGTCAACAGTGGGCGACCGAGGAGTAGTAGACGTCGATAAGGTTATCCTGGCAGAAGTCCCAAAAGACCGAGCCAGTGAAGGCTGCACCTAGGTCGGTGATGATCCTATTAGGCACACTGAAGTGATGTTTGATGTCTCTGATGAATTTGACTGCTTCTTTTGACGTTACTTTCGCGACAGGTCGGACTTCAATCCACTTGGTTAATTTGTCTACGGTGAATAGGATATGTTTGTAACCACAAGGAGTGGTACGAATCGGTCCTACAGCGTCGAGACCCCACATAGCGAAGGGCCATGACGGAGGGATGGTGCGCAGGACCTGAGCTGGCAGGTGCTACTGTTTGGCAAAGAACTGGCATCATTTGCACCTCTTAACGAGGTCTTTAGCATCGTCACGGCCGTTGGCCAGTAAAATCTAGATCCGTATGCTTTACCAACCAAGTTGGTGGATGTCGCGTTGCATCCACATTCGCCACTGTGGATCTCAGCTAGGAGTTGAAGACCTTCTGATCGTAGGATACACTTCATTAGGATGCCTATAAAGGAAGCTTTCCTGTATAGGTCGGAACCAATCACGACGTAGTTAGCACTTCGTCGCATGATGCGTTCTCACTCTGCTTTGCCATCGGGGACAAGTTGGTCAAGTACGAAGTCTACGAAGGGTTTGCGCCAATCATCCTCTTTTTCAGACATGAGCACATCACGAGGAGGTGCTGAGTTCTGATCGTTTGAAGGTGGCTCTGGATTATCGGGATCCAAGAGCTTGATTGATGGTTTGCGTAGGTCTTAGACGAATACACCTGCAGGGACTAGAGCTCGTTGAGAGCCTAGTTTGGAAAGCACATCGGCGGTGACGTTGTTGTTCCGTGGGACGTGCTGGAACTCGATCCCTTCGAAGTGTCCTTCGAGCTTACGGATCTCAGCACAGTAAGCATCCATTGTGTCCTTGACGCAGTCCCACTCTTTGTTGACTTGCTCGATGACGACCTTGGAATCGCCAAAAGCCAGTAGTCGCTTGATGCCAAGGGAAACTGCTATTCAGAGCCCATGGATCAGGGCTTCGTATTCTGCACTGTTGTTGGAGGCCTTGTAATGAATCTGCAGGACCTACTTGAGTTGCTCTCCCTAAGGAGAGATAAGCAACACGCCTGCGCCCGCTCCTTCGAGGTTGAGGGCACCGTCGAAGTACATTATCCAGTGTTCAGGCCGCTCCTTGGGAGGGGGCATCTGGATCTCTATCCACTCAGACACAAAGTCTGCGAGGATCTGCGACTTGATCGCTTGCCTAGGCAAAACTCGATTTTGAACTCTCCAAGCTTGATTGACCACTTGATGATGCGGCCGTTGGTGTCGCGGTTGCGGACGATCTCTCCTAAGGGGAACGAAGACGGGACCACGATCTTGTGATCTTGGAAGTAGTGTCGAAGCTTTCTCGACGTGATCAGGAGCACATAGAGCAGCTTCTAAGGTTGTGTGTAACGTGTAATACACAGGTCGTTGGACAGGATAGGTCTGCCCTTCTTCCTCTCGTTCGGCGACGAGGACCGTGCTGACCACATTAGTGGTGGTAGAGATGTAGAGTAGGAGTGTTTCCTTCGGGATTGGAGGTGTCATAACTAGTGGCTTTGTTAAAGATTCTTTGAGTGCCTCGAATGCCTTCTGGGCTTCATCGTCCCATATGAACTTGTCGGCCTTTTTCAATAGCTTGAAGAAGGTAATCCATTTACGCCAAGCTTTCTGATGAAACGACCTAGAGTCGCCATCATGTCGGTGAGCTTCATGACGTCTTTCTCATTGGATGGCTTGGCCATCTTTCGTATAGCATCGACCTTCGCAGGGTTAGCTTTGATGCCTCGGTGCCCGACCATGAAGCCCAGGAGCAATCCGGAGGGGACACCGAAGACACACTTTGTTGGGTTAAGCTTCCACTGGAATTCTCGAAGATTGGCGAAGGTTTCGGTGAGGTCGACAATGAGCTTATCTTCCTTTGTGGTCTTGACGACCGCATCGTCTACATAAGCCTTGACGTTCTTTCTAATTTGAGATGTCAGGCACTTCTGGATTGCCTTCTGGTATGTCGCTCCATCATTTGTCAGGCCAAAGGTCATGACCTTGTAGCAGTAGATGTCGTGGGGTGTTATGAATGCCATTTTGTCTTCGTCATCAGGATGCAGGGCTATCTGGTGATAGCCTGAGTAGCAGTTGAGAAAGCAGAGTAAGATGCTACCAGCCGTGGAGTCCACAACCTGGTCAATACGAGGAAGAGGGAACGGATCTTTCGGGCAGTGTTTGTTAAGGTCAGTGTAATTGATACACATCCTCAATCCACCAGTTTTCTTTGGTACAAGGACCGGATTTGCGAGCCAAACCGAGTTTTGACATTCTCTAATAAAACCTGCAGCTAAGAGCTTACAGACTTCTACTTCTATAGCTTGTTTTCTATCTTTTGCAAATTGTCTGAGCTTTTGGTTGATAGGTAGTGCGGTCTTGTTGACTTCAAGTCGGTGCTCAGCCAGCTCCCTGGGGACGCCAGGCATATCAGATGGACTCCATGCGAAGATGTCGGCGTTGTCCCTGAGGAAGCTGGTGAGTGCGAGTTCCTATTTGGGGTCGAGGTCTGCCCTGATGATGACTTCCTTGGATGCGTTGGGCAGGCCGAGGCAAACCTTCTTGACAGCTGGACTTGTGTCCAAAGCCGTCCTTGTGCGCTTCTACTCTGGTACCTGCAGGGTAGTTTGGTTGACCTTGGCTGCCTGGGCGACCATGACCGTTGCTGCGGCTTTGATTGCTGAATCTTTGGAGAGCTCGACGGTAGCGCTTTCACAACTGTAGGAGACCATGATGTCCCCGAGGATGGAAAGAATTCCATTTGGCGCTGACATCTTCATGATGAGGTAGGTGTGGTGCGGTATAGCCATGAACTTGGCAAGCATAGGTCGTCCGAAGATGGCGTGGTATGATGAGCGGAATTCCGCGACCTCGAACGTCAGGTACTCTTCACGGAAGTTCTCCTCTATGACAAAGGTGACCGGTAGGCATACACGACCTATGGGGTACGCAGCCTTGCCGGGCACGACCCCGTTGAAGGGTTCATCACAAGCGGTCATCTTGTTTAAGTCGAACTCCATCTTGCGCAGCGTCTCTGTGAAGATGATGTTTAGGCTACTGCCTCCGCAAATGAGGGTCTTAGTTAGGAAGGCGCCGACTATGGGGTTGACGACCAGCGGGTAAGTCCCGGGGTCAGGGATATGAACCCAATGATCTTTCCTGGAGAAAGTGATTGGGAATTCGGACCACCGCAGAGGTCGCCGGTTTTCGGTGTTGACGTGCTCGATCTCCCTGACATTTGATCGGCTCTGTCGGTTGCTTCTGATCGCTTGGTGACCTCCAACGATGAAGTTGATCTAACGGTTGGCCTTCTGGAATGCACCATTGGGGTTACCCCCTTTGGGCAGTGGCGGAGGGGTCCGCCCTTTCCAGTTGTTGTCTTCATGATTATAGTCGTCCTGGCGACGTCAGTTATCACGTCGGTCGTTGCGATGATCATTATGGCAATCATCGCGACGATCATTCCTGTGGTCGTCATGCCTGTTGTTATGGTCATCGACCGGTAGTCGTCGCATCTGTCATCACGGTGATAGTCGCGGTGATAATCACATCGATCCCTGTTATCATTGCGAGGATTGGGCCTACGATCATAGTAATCTCGTCGATCAGGTCGACGGTCATGATTGTCGAAGCGTTGACCACCGTTACAGTCGTCGTTGCTCTTGGTCTTCTTGGAGGTAGACGGGACTCCTAGGGCACGCTTTAGCTGTTCGCACTCTCTCATGGTGTGCTTGGCGTCGCGGTGGAACTGGCACTGGTCGTCCATGACCACATTGAAGTCACCATTAAGGAAGGTGGAAGGTCTTGGTGGATCTGCTACATATGCTTCGCCAGATCGCTTGCGTGACCTGGTGCCTCCATCGCTGTGGTCTTCTCCGTTGAAGTCATGCATTACCACATCTTGAGTGTCGACCCGTTTGTCGACGTAGGCCATGAGGTCGCCAATGATATGTGCGTTAGCCTCATGGATCTTCTCGAACAGCTTGATGTTGGTGATTCCCTTCTTATAGTAAGCGATGACGTCGTCGTCTTTGACACCTGCAACGGTGTTGCGGTTCTCGAAATAGCGATTAGTATACTCACGGAGAGTTTCATCATGTCTCATCCGTACTCTGGCGAGGTGGTGAGTATTGCCAGGACAATTGTAGGTTGCCTGGTAGTTGGTCGTGAAGAGGCGAGACAAGGTCGCCCAGGAGGTGATGCACTATGCTGGGTGGTTGTTGAGCCATAGGAGTGGTGTCTTACCCATTACGAGGGGGAAGTATCCCGCCATGTGGTCTTCATTGCCTCCAGAGGCACGTGCCACTATGCTGTACATCTTGAGCCATGTACTTGGGTCAGAGCGTCCGTCGTACTTCTCAATAGCTGGCTTGAAGGCTTTTGGGTATCTGATCGTTCGGAGATGTCGTGAGAAAGCTGGGAATTATTGACCGCTCCCGGGCTTGCAGATGGGGCGTGAGCCGCGGGGATGACGTAGAGGTCGTCGGGAGGGCCATTGTCTTGGTTGTACTGAGCACGTCGCAGGAGTTCCCGATCGTGCATGACCCGGAGTTCTATAGCTTGGATGGGGTTGTTGGCATCAAGGGCGTCAGGGACCTCGTGCTCGCGGTCATAGTTAGCTCGCCGAGCTATCTCAACTTCATCTCTTACGCGGTGACGCTGGCTTCCTTCT
Organism: Cenchrus americanus; assembly: GCA_947561735.1. Classification (NCBI taxonomy): domain Eukaryota; kingdom Viridiplantae; phylum Streptophyta; class Magnoliopsida; order Poales; family Poaceae; genus Cenchrus; species Cenchrus americanus. The sequence goes on from OX387239.1 coordinate 132,502,279, forward strand.
GCATGATTGGCCTGTACTAGAGGAGGTTGAACTCCTGCGTTGTGTCTTGGGTTTGGAGCGGTGTTCCCCTGAACATTGGTAGTATTGGCTGCATTGTTGACGACGTTACCAGCGGCATTGGCCGGAGCGTTTGCTGGAGCATTGGCTGCAGCATTGGCCGGAGCATTTGCTACAGCGTTAGCAGTGGGGTTGACCGGCTGTGCTACTTCGTTTTAACCTCGACCTTTTTCAGCCACCGGGTCGAGGGGACCCTGGCTACGACGTTGTTGGCGAGGACACTCCGATCTGCTTTTGGAGTAGGAACTTGTTGCGGATCTGCTATACCCAGGACCTCTTCCTTCGATCTGAGCAGCTGCAATGTGGACGTTGTCTTGGAGGCATCGGATCATTGGGGAATCTTCGAGGTGATTTAGAGCAGCAAGAGCAGCTCCCAAGTTAGTTTGCGGTGAATTGTAAACTTCGAGTCCGTCACACTCGAAGTCCCTGATGAGGTCTCGTGCACGCAGTCTGTTGGCACGAGGTGGATCATCTTGGCGTCGCTGCTGTGGGGCAGCTGGTGCAGCAGGTGCTTGTTGCCCGGCATTGTCATTGACTTGTCCGACATTAGCATTGACTTCTCCGGCGTTAGCTAGTTGTAGACCTACGCCTGGGGTAGCAACAGCGATCTCTTGGGGCGGTACATCCGCAGAGACGACCAAGATCTGGCGATCTAGGGTCTCAAACTCTTCTCCCGAATAGTTCGGGGAGATCGTTGTGTGAGCAACCTAGAACGCAAGGCGGTCTAGAGATGACTCTTGGTTCAACCGACGGCGATGGTCCGCAGTAAGGGGTCGTCGAAACTTCTTGAGGACACGACACTGGCGTGCGGTGTGTTTGTACTTCTCATGGATAGGGTAGGGTTCATCGAGGTGATTCCTGCGGTTTCCACGATCTTCAGAGTAGAGTCCAGATTCGATCTGGATCTTGCGTTTCATGTAGCTTGATGCTACGTGAGCAGCATTGCGCAAGCCCAGAGGCATGCTAGAGGGTGAAGAGGTCGTGCGAGGGCTTTTGACGTGCCCTCGACATGATCGATCCCGCGCGATCAGGTCACTAGGAGTGGGTATGTAGGTTTTTGTCGACAGATCTGTTTTGATCTGTTGGTTGGTGGTGACCGTGTTGCCTTCGAGGATGAGGTACGCGGCTAGAGTGGTGGATGTCGCCGACATCGAGCCAAAGCAGATGTCGACGGGGTTGGCAAGGATGTCCACCATGCTCTCCGAGAAGATGACGTCGTTGGTCGAAGCCATCCAGTTGCACGAAGAACCTTGACCCCGCCCCTACCTGGCGCGCCAACTGTCAGATGGTGAGATCTGGACAGCCCACGGGGGTGTTAATCCTAGTGGTTTAGTTGTCTGACGGGGAGGAGTCTAAGGCTAAGAAATCGAAGGTCGCACAGGAGTACGCGGGACACAGAGAACATGGCGAGCTTATACTGGTTCGGGCCTCCGGAGAGTAATATCCTACATCCAGTTGTCGGTGTAGATTGCTTGGGGATTGGATTGATCGGGTTGTACAAAGGGGTCGCCTCGTCCGCCTTATATTGGCCAGCGGATGAGGTCGGTTCCTAGACTCCTGGTCCGTTACGACCAGGAGACCTAAGTCTACGTTACACATCTTGCCATATCCCGTCGATCTGCTTTAGGCGATGTCCACCGAGGTCTTGTCTTGTGCGCCAAATCTTGAGGTTGTGATGGATTAGGTCGTCTGGGGAATCTTCATCGAAGATCTTCAGGAGGTCGTGTGAGCCGCCTACTAGGTCGGTTGAGCCCACTGACAGGTCGGCAGGTCTTCTAGTAGGCCAGACCCACTTGTCGGGGACGGCCGTGAGCCTGGTCGGTGGGGATCTAGTGGTATCTATGTCTCATAGGTTTTACACTACGGAGGCCTGAATCAGTCTAAAACCACCGTTCGTTGCCATTCTCGCCGAGTTCTAAGTTCCATCAAAAACTACCGCTTACTCTCTTAGGTCCTGATCCCCCCATTAGTCAACCTACAACCACTTGGGTAGCTGTTGACGGATAAAAGATGTATCCACCTACGATCCACAAGCGTACGGACCTACACCTTTTTCACCACGGGATTCCCAAGGTTCTTGTCAATCCGCGGAGCAAGGGAATTACAAGCGTTTGATCTACCTCTACTCACTAGCTACTCCAACACTAAGGTTAAACTAGAAAACGACTACACTACACTAGAGAGAACGATTAAGTAATAAAGATAGGAGACACTCGCCCATGGGTCTACGATACTCGAACATGCAATCGCTTTAAACATGAAAACCAATCTAATCTATCGGGGGTTGTGACCACGGTTTCGCCCTTTCCCTCCCCCCGTACTGTCACTAAGCGGAGGTATTTGTGACTAGACCTATGATGGACACAACGTATTGAATTGATCCAAGAGAGCATTGGGATCCATACTTCCTTTATGGCACGGTAGCTAACCTTAAGCATCTAAGCACATTCAACACAAGATGATAGATAGATAATTCAATACGGTACGATTACATCTTCAAGACTGATTACCACTCTAGGACAAATAAGGAGATTACCCCATCAAAGTGCTATACATAGCACCGTTGATCATGCTCACCCTTCCGACGGTGTCTTCCTTCTTCTCCACTTGTGGGTGCGTCCTTCTAGATGGTCGATCCCCCTCCGGATATCTCCCTCCTCTCTCTCTAGCTTGTGGATGGCCTCCTAGCGCGAATGGCTCTCTCCCCTTGCGAATGGCGGCGCCTCTAGGACTTTAGGGTTGAAAATCCTTCAGGTGCAAGGAAAGGGGGGCCGAACCGACCCCTGGAGTCGGCCAGGCCGGCCGGCCTAGGCCGACCGTCCCAGGCCCACTTCGGCCCGGTTCGGTTGCCCCTTCTCTCCCGTGGGTCCTGATGCATTTATGCACTTTGCCCCCTCCACTTGCACTATTTTGAAGATGTCATCTTCGCGTCCAAGATGGAGGTTCTCTTTGCATGAAGTCCGGTCTTTTATGCTTCAATCCCCGGGGGTGTGTTCCTACGTAGCACTTCGGTCCTTGCCACCATTGGAAGTGATTTCATCAAGCTCATGAACACGAACAAGACTCCGTAAATGCTCCTTTGAACTTGTTGTGAATCCGTCCTTTATGTCCATGTCTTCCTACATAAACACAACACTTCCAAATGCATGCACATAGATGAACTTGTTATATGATTAGTGTGCCTAGTGGTGGGTTAGTTCCATAAACAAATCCAAACCAAATTGTAATGAACATGTTTGGTGTACCAAAATACAACGCTAGTTGGCGCGCCAGGTAGGGGAGATCAGGAACTCGCTGTGTAGCATGGCGGCCCGATCTGGCATCGATTTCCCGACGGGTATGGCGGACAACCTCGCCGACCCCGTGGAGATCTGCTTCGGTTCCTTCACGGCGACATCGACCACGCTGGCGGCGGCGACCTCACCAGTGGCCTCCGCGAAGGCCCCGACGACCTTGGATGCCGCCCCCAGCTCCGGCAAAAAGTTGAAGACCCACCCGCCCAGACCCTATGATCTCGTCCAGGGGATGGAGCGCGTCATTGACATGATGGAGGAAACCCTCCAGATCTGCGAAAGGGCTCAGTGCTCAACGCAGGACGCGTCGCACCGCAGGACCTTCCCATTCAACCTGCGATCTGCCAGCGACGTCCACGCGTGACAGGTGGCAAGGTCGATCCAAATCCAATCTGGGCAACAGGAACCATGTGACGACCTCAAGGTCGAACCTCGCGCACGTCGTGACCCTCTCCACATACCGTGCATCTACCACAATGGTGCACGGCACACGCTCCGTGGCTGCCGACTGCGGAAAAAGATTGACCAGGAGCGCGACGTCGCGCGCTACGCAAGCTCCCATGTCTCCGGACGGCGCTGAGTTCCAAAGGCTTGGATCCGCATCTCCCCCAACAACCAGAGATCTACCCAGCGGCGCATCTTGGTGGTCTCAGCGAACGACCCACCACGGGCTCCGAGGAAGCGAGTCGGATCCAAGCCAACGCAAATTGTGCCTAGAGGCGGGCGGAGGAGCAGCGCCAAGAGGTACCCCCATGTGCCCGCGACCTGCACCTCAAGTTTGAAGAGGCGGGGCTCCCAACGTTCAACAGCCCCCAAGCCAACTTGGGTGCGGCGTTAGCACGTCTCCACCAAGCTGACCTTTCGCCCGAGGCCGAGGCGGCCATGGCCTACGTCCGGGTCGCCACAGCTCTGGTGGAGGAGAAGAGCACGGCATCCAAGTCGGCTGCATCTACGTCGAGTCAGCACTCGCGCAGCCGATCTAATTGGCCTGCGCATAGCAGGCTCCCCACGATCCAGGAGGAGGTCAACCAACCCGGAGCGAAAGCTATGCTAGCCGTCGACCTACGCGCCAACCTTGACAAAAATCAGCGTGATCGCGACGCCCGCGGCTACATCGACCAACGTCACCGCGAGCGTGAGGAACGGGAACTTCGGCATCACCTCGACTATGACCGTGAGTATGGTCCTCCGGGCAGCGTCCATCGGATCATGGAGCGCGAGAAGCGCGAGCGCCACGACGTCGAGAACTGGCGACGTGCCCAGTACGAGAAAGCCTACAGCCACCCCGAGGGTCCGGTACCCAACCCAGACAGACGGCCTAGATCCCAAATCGTGGCCCTGGCACCGGACGACGATGTGGCTCAGGTCGGCGATAGTGGCAACGACATGGCAATCACCGCCTTCCCTGCGTTGGCACCACGTCTTCGGTCGGTAGCCTACCCCGACAACTTCAAACCCAACATCCAGAAGTACGACGATCGCTCCGACCCCAACATCTGGCTATCGACCTACTACGTCGCGGTCAAAGCGCCGGCGGCAACTTCAACCACATGGTGGCTTACTTCCCGCTAGTGATGGGCGACACACCGTCGCTCTGGCTCAACAACCTCCCGTCGGGCTGCATCACATCGTGGGCCGAACTGTCCCAGGCCTTCACCTCGAACTTCCAGGCGACGTATAATCGCCCTGGCAATGCCTTCAACCTCGGGAGGGTGACCATGAAGCCTGGCGAGCGGCTGCGGGACTACACCAACCGATTCTTCAAGAACCGCAACACCTGTGTCGGCGTTCGGGATGACCAGGTCGTCGATAGCTACAAGAAAGTTCTCAGGGACCGTAAGGTCTTCGAGAAGATTGACGAGTACGACGCCGCGGCGGTCGCGCCGCTCATGGAGGTCGTCAACAAGCTGATCGACACAAAGGAGGCCTTGGTCAACTAGTTTGACCATGATGGCAAGCAAGACGCTGGCAGCTCTGCGGCTGCTGGTGACGTCGGCTCAAAGTTCCGCAAGCGATCTTTAGATGTCCTCGCGACAGACGGGCGCCGACCTTTGACGTTCAACATAGAGGAGTTCAACGCGGTGCTGGATGGCCCCTACACTTTCCATGAAGGGGTTACTCACACAGTTCGTGAGTGCCAGCAGTTCAAGAGGGCGTTCCACGCGCCCGAGGACCCCAAGCGACCTAGAAGCAACGGAGATATGTTATCCTCACGTCGCTATAGCAACAACCGCCGCGATGACTGACGTGGCCGCCAGGACACGACCGGCGACGTGACAACAACCCGCTGGAGGATCGCCGCGAGGAGGGCGACCTACCTCCCCCGCCGGAGACAGGCAACCCCAACGGCCCTTTCCAGCACGCCAAGAGGCCGATCAACATGATCGTCGGTGGCCTGAAGAGCAGCACGAGCAGGAGGAGGTACCGGAAGGACAGCCGCGAGGTCCAGCTCATCCACACCAAACCATCGCAGCCTCTGCGTTGGTCGGAGCAACCCATCACTTTCTCCAGAACCGATCACTGGGTCCACATCCCAGATCTTGGGTCGTACCCAATGGTCGTCGAGCCCAACATCGAGGATGCCCTGCTCGCTCAAACCCTCATTGACGGCGGTAGCGGGCTCAATGTCATCTTCGTCGACACCCTGGAGAATATGGACTTCGACTTCAAGAGGCTCACGGAGTGCGACGAGCCTTTCATTCGCATCGTGCCCGGCAAGGCGGCCTACTCCATGGCTCGGGTCTCCCTCCCGGTCATGTTCAGCACGGAGGAGAACTTCCACACGGAGTACCTCAGCTTCGAGGTCGCTGACTTCAAGTCGTCCTACCATGCCATCCTAGGTCGTCCCATATTGGCCAGGTTCATGGCCGTCCCGCACTACACCTACCTAGTGCTGAAGATGCTAGCTCCCAATGGAGTCCTTACAGTCTACGGTGACCTGCTCATCTCGTTCAAGTGAGACAACACGACCCTGGAGAGCGCCACAATGAACGCCTGCTTCGGTGCCTCCGCTGTCATGGTGGCTAAAGCAAAGAAGGTCGACCAGTCCGACCTGACCGTCCCGGAGCAGAAGCACACCGAGACCACCCTCGATGCCATGCCATCAACGAAGAAGGTCTGCCTCGGCCTTGCCGACCCAACCAAGACGGTGGTCATCGGCGACGACCTCGGGGAGAAATAGGAACTTGCGCTCACCAGTTTCCTCCGAGACAATGCTGACATATTTGTATGGACCCCATCGGATATGCCAGGTGTTCCAAGGGAGCTGGCTGAGCACTCCTTGGATGTAAGCAACACGGCCAAGCCTGTCAAGCAGAAGCTGCGCCGTTTTGCGAAGGATCGCAAGGAGGCCATTAGGGTAGAGGCTTTGAAGCTCTTAGCTGCCAGATTCATTCACGAATGTAAATACCCGGTTGCTCGCCAACCCGGTGCTTGTGCGCAAGAAAATCGACCAATGGAGAATGTGTATCGTCTACACCAACCTCAATCGCCACTACCCTAAAGACCCCTTCCCTCTTCCGTGCATCGACCAGGTCGTCGATTCTACCGCGGGGAGCACCCTGTTGTGCTTCCTCGACTTCTACTTGGGCTATCACCAGATAGCCTTGAAGGTCTCTGACCAGGAAAAGACGGCGTTCATAACGCTGCATGGCATCTCCTGCAACACGGCCATGACCTTTGGCCTCAAGAATGCTGGAGCGACCTACCAGAAGGCCATCCAGAAGTGCTGTTGACGGTTAATAATTGTATCAAAGTTCGTTCGTGACTCGCAAGCGCACAAGTCTCCCGTCGTAGTCAAGGGACCCTTCTTCCCTCGAGTGGTGAACCTAAGGTATCGAATCCGTGGAACAAATGTGTGATGCAAGACTTAATCTATTAAAGCCAAGTAACTTCAATCTTCGATAAAACCCTAATTCATCTAAGTAAAAGACACAAAACGAATCTAATCTACTAAAAACCGGAGAAAACAAAGTAAGATTAGGTAGATAAACCGATCTAGAGGGATCGGGGTAAGCCTTTTGTTGAAGTTCCAAGCAAGAGAAGAAGTAGCAAATCGAATCTTAATAGAAGCCTCTTTAAATCGTGGTTTCCCGTCCAAATCCGAAAACATCCGCCTTTCGAGACCCCCGTTCTGTCACAACGTATCCCTATTCATGCGGGGAGCTTAGGGCGAGTCAAAAGACAAGTCGAGATTCTTTCGGAAGATCCGGCGTGTACCTCTAGCCACCGCGGCTACAAGAACACCCTATGTAATCTATCTCGAGAATAGAATTGGAATAAGCAAAGCCGATCGAAAAACGAAATCTTCGAGGAAACACTTGATCGCTAGGAAAAGATTCAACTTGATAATTCAACTATAACAATGATACATACACAAGATCACCACCGGGATCCTTCCTTGATCTTGCTTCTAGCTCCGGGAAGTCCGACGTGGTCTTCCGTGCAAGGTTCCCACGTCGGCTAGGGAAACCCTAGTCAACTAGCTCGACCCTCTCCTCTCCGAGATGGTGTCCCTCTCTTCTCTCGCTTCTCGGCGGCGAAGACGAAATCTTCCCTGCGTGGCTCTCGGTCGGGGGACTATAAATAGCCCGATTGGCGGCTAGGGCAAAGGAGAGCGTGTTTGGGCCCAAAATGGGCCGGGCCGGCCGACCGGCCGGGCCGGCCCGGGCCCATTTAGGCCCCGGCCCCCCGTGGGCTCCTTTGCCCCACGTCGGTTCCCTTGCTTCCTGGATGTTTCCCCCTTCTGCATGTAGGTCCATGTCGTCGGTTTCTCTCCGAATTGGACTCAACTCCTTGTCTTGCAAGATTCAGCACTTTTCTGGTCAGGTCCCTGGAGTCTGTCGTCTTCTCGGATCAAGTCCCGGCTTCTTGGAGTTAAGTTTGCTTCATTGCATGACTTGTACGGGGCTTCAAGGTCTTGTCATGAGGTGCTTGATGAACTTATCCCGAAAGTCTTGCATTCAACACTAAAACCCTACATAAACATTAAACTCCAAAACCGACATGCACACGTGAACTTGTTATACCACGGGGGTTAGTACCAATGGATAAGGTATAAAACTCATGCCAACACCGAAGGTAAACTCATGGCTAGGTTGACGGATTTTCACCGTCAACATCTCCCCCATGCTTAAACCTTGCTCGTCCTCGAGTAAGCCTTCGATGGATATCACCATTGCCAAACAATGTTTAAACTTTGCACTTGATTACACATGAGAAAACATAATGCTCTCAAAATTTTAATTCATTAAAGTTCCATAATGTACTAGCCTTCATTTCTACGGAGGGTAGATTCTTGTTAAGCTTATCCCACAAGTATTAACATGCTCACAAAGTTTTAAATAGATCTCAGAATTTTTTGAAATGAAGAACGAGATAAAGAAAAGCTAAACCAAATTCACAAATTTAAATCATCTCGTGTATTGCTCATAAACTCTCATCTCACTTGTCTCTCAAGCCTATATATTCTACTCCTTTCCCTCTCATATATATGTGGTAGGCTTTATATGGAGCTTTGGGAAAGTTTAGTCCTAACAAGATTTTATAAACGAGGTGTTGTCAAAACAAGACAAGCTTCTCATGGTCTTACCGAGACTCGTCAAAAAGGTCATTGGAAAATAATGTTAAATCAAGGAGGGCAAAGAGAGAAATACACACACTTTAGATAAGTGGACATGTGCAAATGGCAAAGAGTGATCCCGAGGCACAAAAGAAGTCCTCGTTATCGGATTGCACATGGTTGGAAAATGAGAATGGATCTTTTTAACTTGAAGCCTTGGATGCACTCTTAGAGAACCGGGGAGTTCACTTTACGCACATATATATATATATATATATATATTTTTTTTTTCTTTCTCATATTTCTCATTCTTTTCTTTCTTTCTTTCTTTCTTTCTTTCTTTCTTATATATAAATATGTTTTTTTTCTTTCTTCACCTTGGAAGTCACGTACATCGCCGAATTTTTTTCTTTCATCATTATATATATATATATATATATATATATATATATATATATATATATATATATATATATATTTAAATACTTCCTTTTGAACTCTAAAACTGCACCGTACCTACCTCCTCCCCCATGCTTAGACGTTGCTCGTCCTCGAGCAAAGAGGCGAAAAATAAGGTAGGTACGGAGATATTTTTCCTTGGAGAGATACTTGAAATCTTCAACGTTGGCACCGTCTTGCGATCTTCCTTGAATTGATGATCCATTCTCAACGATAGGTTGTGGTCAAGGAGGTAATCACAAAAGATGATATTTGGTTTAAGGGTGGATATCCGGCGAAGTTTGTGAGATCACCGATGCGGGGATACACAATTCACGGATAAAAGGCTAGCAAAAAGATAGATACGCAAAAATGGAATGACCAGCTTCTTAGTCTCGGGCCAGAGAAATCATGGCCTGCAATAACTCACTCAAAAATAAATCTTGTACACTAAGGTTTATGCACTCAAATATATATAAGGCTCTGGATAGGTTGAGCAACACACAAGCGATATTTGCGACAAGGTTAGCAATATTTTTGAGCATAAAAGACATCTTTAATCTATTCATAACTTGAGAGCACATAAAACACTATGGGTCTTTATTTTAATCATAACCTCCGCTGAAAATTAAGCTAGTATTTAAATAAATTCAGATCTGTATTTTTAAGAGAGCACTAGCTTAAACATGCATAAATCAATTACAAAGATGAACAAAGCTGCAATTTTAATCATATATCATCATGGCACGAATTTTGTAACTTTTCCAATGATATAATCAAGGTGGTGTCTTTATTAATGATGACATCAAGTTGAAATACAATCTGAAAATAAACAAACATGCTTGCTGAAATTTAAATAAAAACAGAAAATACTACGCAAACACACATAAGCAAAAGCTGAAAATTACAGAGAAAAAGAAAAGAAAAGAAAACTAAAGTTCCTAAATCTTCTAGTCCTCCGCCGGTGGTTGATGTTGATAATCTTGATAATAATACCCTTGCTCATAATACGATTGGACGCTTCCTCCGACGAATTGATTTGGCTCCACAAGGTGAAGGCGTCCAAGTTCAAAGGCGATATTTGCGTTGCCTTCACCGAGTTGAGCTGCGTTAGCTTGGATGGCTGCGATGTTTTGAGCATTTCTTGCAGCATACCCTCCAATAATGGCCATGCTTTGTTGTGGTTGGGGATGATGAGCGTAGGATTCCGCGAAGTTAGCGTTGGGCACAACATAATTTTGTGGGGGTACCGGTGCACCACCCCCCCATGCTTGTCCTTGTGACCCTCCGTAATAACTTGGCGGAGGAGGGACCCCGCCGAATGGTTGCACATTGGGTTGTGCTCCACTCGCTTGTGCGGAGGATGTTCCCTCCTCTATGATTCTTCCTCTTTTGTTCTTCCTTGCAGGGACAAGTAATCCCTCTTCCAACCAATCTTCCCTTCCTTCGGTAAAAAGCCTAAGCCTCTCATTCGGAAGGGGTAGGTTCACTATGGCCAACCGATAACCTCCTCTCTCATCTCCACTAATGTATTTGCCTTGCCGCAAATACTCAAAACCGAGAGAGGTACCACGCAAAAGATGAGCGGGGTTTCTTGCGATCCCCGGCCGCAAGGAAAAGGCCAACATGGAGAGGTAACACCCCGAACCAATATTACCTGCCCCCGATGTTGCTTCACAACACCAACGGTTGATCATGAGGTAAGAGGGGTCTATTGGCTGCCTGGCAATTAAAGCCGAGTATAGCCAATTCAACTCCGTGTCGGTCACCTTTGTTTCCTTCATCCTCCCCAATACCCTCTTGCACATCCAAGATTGAAATATCCGGATAATGGGGTTGCGGATGCAATTGCGTTGTTGATGGGCTTCTCCGGAGATCATGTTCCAAAATCCCGCCAACATGCCGGGTGGCACGTCAACTTTCTCCGGAGCTCACTTGTGGAATCCAAGCAGCTCCCTAACGTGCTCGTAGGGAACCACTTGTTGGATTCCCTCCAAACGGAATGACAAGCTTTGCACCCCATCATCATCAATGATGGGTGCAATAGTCATCAAAATTTCCAAGGCGTAACCCAAATGGGTGTCCACCGATATTCCGTTGGAGAACTGCACCCATCCGAGGTGCCCCAACATATAGTATATGTCGGTGCAAAAACCCAAGGTGTAGAGTGCTTGGTCGTCGAACTCGACGTTCGGCACAAGCCTCTTCTCAAGATTGGCGAGCCTCTCCTCCTCCTCCGCCGACAAGATGATGAAGCCGTACGAAGAGTGTGTCGGGGTGTAAGGAGGTGGTGCGGTTGAGCGAGTCGATCGTCGTGGTGGCGCGGGCTGCTCCTCCGTGTGCCCACGAGGTTCGGTGAACCTCATGGAAGTGCTTCTCGCAGCCCTCATACCACCGAGGAGGAGAGCATCGTTCCTCCTCGGTGGTGCCGTATCCGTCTCCATGCTCCGGGGAGACTTGGAAACCGAGTGCCTCCTCGAAGACGTGGTTGATGATGGCTTGGACGACGAAGAACTCTTCTTCTTGGAGAAGAGACTTGTGGTCTTATTCCACATGGTTGCTGCACTCTTTCTTCAACTAAAATTCCGGGTTGCAACCGGTAAACTAGGCACTTAAACTCTTTGCTTCGGATGTGGACTTTGAGTGGATTAAGGATGTGGATTATTTCTTGAGCTATCAAGCTTGGGATGGTTGGCTACGTCTACGGAGGTTTTGAGCACACAAACTTGAACACACAAACAAGGGAAGGAGAGGGAAGTTTGCCTGCAGAAAACGGGAGCCGGGGGGCTCCTTAAGTAGGTCGGGCCGCCGGCCCGGGGCCGGCCGGCCGGGGTCTCCCCGGCTCCTCCCCGCCGCGTCTTTCTCCCGGCGACGATCATTTCGCCTCCGCAACTTTCCCCGCCCGCGTGCTCCACGAGTTGCACCGCCCAAACGCTCTCGTCCACTCCTTTTCTTGAATTATTGGTCCTCCCACTTGATGCTCCATGCTTTGGGTCATGTCCATGCTCCCTAGCTCCACTTGCTTCACATGCCACCATGAAAATCCTGCAAAGTTGATGCTTGCTGCCCACCATGCTTGTCCTTTGCATGTGGAATTGGTGAAAGTTGATAAAAGGGAATCCAATGGTGCATGCATGATTAATTCAAACTAGATTGCCTCCATTTAGGTGTGTTTAAGGTTAAGCACTCCTCTAATTCAAAATTTAAAATATTTTTCAGAGCCATGCAAGAGCTCAAGCATAATTTTAGAGAAGTTTTTAAACCATTAAAAACAAATGTAAGTCGAAAATATTTTTCGACTACGTCGATTTCGGTCTCACCGGTATAGTTTGCTTTCATCGGTTGAGAGCGAACGTTTTCCGGCTTGATCATGGGGGCATAGGTTTAGGTTCTAATTTTGGCTAAATAAGAAAGATTTTGAATAAAACAAAATTAGAATAGGCTTAGAAAAATTCTAATCCTAGAGAAACCAAGGATAAAGATTTTTAAAACCAACCAAAAGCTTTGATTTCTAGGTTTACGCGAGTCCTACCACGTGCTGAATTTTATTAACACTTAAACATAAATCGTGGCTCTACTCGTGTGGTTTTAGCATGAAAAACAAGTCAACCTCAGCACCATAATGAGGGTGAAAGGTTGAGTTAAGGTTCTGAAATTATTTGGTTGAGGTTTCTCGAAAAGAAAAGAATCAAACAAGCACATAGGAGGGTTCATGCAAAGGGTTTATGATAAAGCAAACATTCAATCGAGAATTATGTCTCTAATATTGTTCAACCACTTCTAAGTCTAATGTCTTTGTGTAATAAAACTCAAAAACTAAATTATTAAAAATACTCGAAAAACCTGGAATCGGGTTGTCCTCCCGGTAGCTTATTCTTGACTCGACGAAACGGGTTGCAACCGGTAAACTAGGCACTTAAACTCTTTGCTTCGGATGTGGACTTTGAGTGGATTAAGGATGTGGATTTTTTCTTGAGCTATCAAGCTTGTGATGGTTGGCTACGTCTACGGAGGTTCTGAGCACACAAACTTGAACACACAAACAAGGGAAGGAGAGGGAAGCTTGCCTGCAGAAAACGGGAGCCGGGGGGCTCCTTAAGTAGGTCAGGCCGGCCGGCCTGGGGCGGCCGGCCCGGGGGTCTCCTGGCTCCTCCCCGCCGCGTCTTTCTCCCAGCACGATCATTTCGCCTCTGCAACTTTCCTGCCCGCGTGCTCCACGAGTTGCACCGCCCAAACGCTCTCGTCCACTCCTTTTCTTGAATTATTGTTCCTCCAACTTGATGCTCCATGCTTTGGGTCATGTCCATGCTCCCTAGCTCCACTTGCTTCACATGCCACCATGAAAATCCTGCAAAGTTGATGCTTGCTGCCCACCATGCTTGTCCTTTGCATGTGGAATTGGTGAAAGTTGATAAAAGGGAATCCAATGGTGCATGCATGATTAATTCAAACTAGATTGCCTCCATTTAGGTGTGTTTAAGGTTAAGCACTCCTCTAATTCGAAATCTAAAATATTTTTCAGAGCCTTGCAAGAGCTCAAGCATAATTTTAGAGAAGTTTTTAAACCATTAAAAACAAATGTAAGTCGAAAATATTTTTCGACTACGTCGATTTCGGTCTCACCGGTATAGTTTGCTTTCATCGGTTGAGAGCGAACGTTTTCCGGCTTGATCATGGGGGCATAGGTTTAGGTTCTAATTTTGGCTAAATAAGAAAGATTTTGAATAAAACAAAATTAGAATAGGCTTAGAAAAATTCTAATCCTAGAGAAACCAAGGATAAAGATTTTTAAAACCAACCAAAAGCTTTGATTTCTAGGTTTACGCGAGTCCTACCACGTGCTGAATTTTATTAACACTTAAACATAAATCGTGGCTCTACTCGTGTGGTTTTAGCATGAAAAACAAGTCAACCTTAGCACCATAATGAGGGTGAAAGGTTGAGTTAAGGTTCTGAAATTATTTGGTTGAGGTTTCTCGAAAAGAAAAGAATCAAACAAGCACATAGGAGGGTTCATGCAAAGGGTTTATGATAAAGCAAACATTCAATCGAGAATTATGTCTCTAATATTGTTCAACCACTTCTAAGTCTAATGTCTTTGTGTAATAAAACTCAAAAACTAAATTATTAAAAATACTCGAAAAACCGGAATCGGGTTGTCCTCCCGTAGCTTATTCTTGACTCGACGAAACGGGTTGCCTCCCGCCTAGCGCTTCGTTTATAGTCTATAGCTAGACTTCTTCACTTGATTACTCCGGATCAACGCTCTTTGCGGGCATTGCAATCTTGGGTACCCACTTCCACACCATCTTGGGCGCGGTCTTGTCTTCCGGCTTAGTTGGCTTAGTCATTTTTTTGGTCTTCACAGGCGGCTTCTCTTCCTTTGTCTTGACGGATGCAACACCTTCTTTGATTTTCTTTACGTTCATTTTTTTCGGCTCCTTCTTTTTCAGCCCCTCCGTTTGTCTTGGTTCTCCCTTCACTCCAATCATGTTGCATGCCTCAATCCTTGGACGGAACTTGAAGGAACTCTTTTCTCCGTTGATATCGAACATGATCTCCCCCTTGCCAACATCAATAGTAGCTCCCACGGTCTTGAGGAACGGCCTCCCTAGGATGAGCGGCGGCTTCTCCCTCTCTCCCATCTCGAGCACAACGAAGTCGACGGGGATGAAGTGGTGTCCAATCTTCACGGGTACATCTTCATCAATGCCCAAGGGATAGCGAATGGAGTTGTCTCCCAACTCCAAACATATTCCCGTAGGCTCCATCGGTAGGCGTAGCTTCTCGAACACATCCCTCGGCATGACGCTCACACTAGCTCCAAGGTCGCATAACGCCTTCTCAAAGTTGAAAGAACCAACTGAACATGGAATTGTAGGGCACCCGGGGTCTTTTTGCTTCTCTAGCCCATTAGCAATAGCTGCACTACACTCCTCGGTCATCTTGACATGATCTACCCCGAGTGTTGCTATCTCATATTTATTTGCAAGTATGTCTTTAAAGTAACGAGAATATGTAGGTACTTGTAGGGCATCTAGTAATGGCATGTTGATGCTAAGTCTACGCACAACTTCCACAAACTTCTCAAAGTGGTTGTCAAGTTTACCTCGGAAGTAGCGTGGCTTGAGTTGCGGTATCCTCGTGTCTTCCTCCGGCATCTCGAATTCGGGTTCCTCGGTGACGATCCCCGTAACCTTCTCTTTAGCAACTCCTTCCACCTCGGTGGATGGTTTAAGCTTCCTTGCTCCCGCGGTACGTTCCGGATCTTCGGTCTCCTTCCCCGAACGCGTTTGAATGGCCTTCGCCGATTCGGGACATTTGGGTTGTCCCGGAAGCTTCCCTTCATCATTAGTGAGGCGCCCCGCAAGTTGTCCAACTTGCGTTTCGAGCATCTTCATCATGTTGAGCACTTGATGATTGGAACTTCCGACCTCCGTCACTTTGCTATCGATGTTCTCCAACACCTTGTCTATGGTCTTGAACTTGGTGACGGTGTCCTTGTTGATCTTAGCTTGCTCATCCATGAACTCCTTCAATTGTATACGAAGCGAAACCGCGTTAGGAATAGATGAGCTTGCATTAAATTGAGGCCTACCTTGCCCGTAGCGGAAGTTCGGCAATTCTCCCTTCCTCATGTAGTCGAGCACTTTGGCTTCCTCCGGACAATCATTGCGGACATGGCCATACTCTCCACATTCTTCGCATGTGGACCTTGCTTCGGCGGCCTCCAAGTCTTGAGCCTCTTTCTTTTCCATCTCCATCTTCTCCAACCTCCTCATGAGCGAGTCGATCTTGCCTTCAAGTATGTCCTCCTTCTCCACTTGCAAGACTCCTTTGACATTCCCCATGGGTTGAACCGGATGTAGGCGCCCGGATGACGCCCACGTGTCATTATCCGCGACCTTCTTGAATAGCGTGAAAGCTTCCGTCGGTGTAAGCTCGATGATAGATCCTCCCGCCGATGCATCGATGATCGTCCTTGACGCCATGGTGAGTCCTTGATAGAACTTTTGCACGAGGTCTTCTTTCGGGAACTTGTGATGTGGAACCGCCCGGGTGTACTCGTTGAAGCGCTTGAATGCCTCCGAGATAGTTTCTGTAGGATATTGAACAAAGGTGGCAATCTTATTACGCAAGCTTTGAGTTTTACCGGTGAGTAGTATTCCTTCATGAAAGCCTTCATCAACGTGTTCCAATTTTGCACCGTCTCCGCCGGTTGAGAGTGGAACCATTGCAAAGCCTTCCCGAGTAGTGAGAACGGAAAAAGCCTTGCCCTCATTTGATCTTGAGTCACCCCATCCATGTTGAAAGTCGACATAGTTGAATGAATGCTTGGAGGTGAAGGTTCGGATCCTCTTTGCCGGTGAAGGGTGAATGTTGCACCATGCGGATTGTTGAGGTCTTGATCTCGAACGGTCTTCCGATCTCCTCAAGGTTCAAGATTGGTAGGTCGATGATGTCTGGGGTGCATAGCTCCCCAATCTTGCGTTCTTGCGGTGGTTGGTCACCCATTGGTGGAAGTCGATTCTCCCGCGGACTTTGAGGTGGTGAATTCTTCGGAGATTCCTGCGATCCTTTGTCTTCCGACTCGAATCTACAAAATCCGGCTTTTTAGCTTGATGTGCTTCGCGTCTTCTTAGCACTCGTAAAGTTTTTACGGATCATCCACAAAATTATTGGGTTTGTTGGAGAGGTAGCCGTCCATCTCCGTTAGGGTTAGCAATAAACAAAGTATGCAAAAACTAGAAAGTAAAAACAAATCTATAAAAACTAGAGTTAGACAAACTAGATTAGATGTATTTTGAGGATGATCAAAATTTAGTAGATGCAAAAATAAAAACAAAAAGAAAACTGAAAATTACAAAAAGGCAATAAAAAAATCAAATCTTGATCACTTGTTCCCCGGCAACGGCGCCAGAAAAAGGGGCTTGTTGATGGTTAATAATTGTATCAAAGTTCGTTCGTGACTCGCAAGCGCACAAGTCTCCCGTCGTAGTCAAGGGACCCTTCTTCCCTCGAGTGGTGAACCCAAGGTATCGAATCCGTGGAACAAATGTGTGACGCAAGACTTAATCTATTAAAGCCAAGTAACTTCAATCTTCGATAAAACCCTAATTCATCTAAGTAAAAGACACAAAACGAATCTAATCTACTAAAAACCGGAGAAAACAAAGTAAGATTAGGTAGATAAACCGATCTAGAGGGATCGGGGTAAGCCTTTTGTTGAAGTTCCAAGCAAGAGAAGAAGTAGCAAATCGAATCTTAATAGAAGCCTCTTTAAATCGTGGTTTCCCGTCCAAATCCGAAAACATCCGCCTTTCGAGACCCCCATTCTGTCACAACGTATCCCTATTCATGCGGGGAGCTTAGGGCGAGTCAAAAGACAAGTCGAGATTCTTTCGGAAGATCCGGCGTGTACCTCTAGCCACCGCGGCTACAAGAACACCCTATGTAATCTATCTCGAGAATAGAATTGGAATAAGCAAAGCCGATCGAAAAACGAAATCTTCGAGGAAACACTTGATCGGCGGGAAAAGATTCAACTTGATAATTCAACTATAACAATGATACATACACAAGATCACCACCGGGATCCTTCCTTGATCTTGCTTCTAGCTCGGGAACTCCGACGTGGTCTTCCGTGCAAGGTTCCCACGTCGGCTAGGGAAACCCTAGTCAACTAGCTCGACCCTCTCCTCTCCGAGATGGTGTCCCTCTCTTCTCTGCTTCTCGGCGGCCGAAGACGAAATCTTCCCTGCGTGGCTCTCGGTCAGGGGACTATAAATAGCCCGATTGGCGGCTAGGGCAAAGGAGAGCGTGTTTGGGCCCAAAATGGGCCTGGGCCGACCGGCCGGGCCGGCGGCGGCCCGGGCCCATTTAGGCCCAGCCCGTGGGCTCCTTTGCCCCACGTCGGTTCCCTTGCTTCCCGGATGTTTCCCCTTCTCGCATGTAGGTCCATGTCGTCGGTTTCTCTCCGAATTGGACTCAACTCCTTGTCTTGCAAGATTCGGCACTTTTCCGGTCGGGTCCCCCGGAGTCCGTCGTCTTCTCGGATCAAGTCCCCGGCTTCTTGGAGTTAAGTTTGCTTCATTGCATGACTTGTACGGGGCTTCAAGGTCTTGTCATGAGGTGCTTGATGAACTTATCCCGAAAGTCTTGCATTCAACACTAAAACCCTGCATAAACATTAAACTCCAAAACCGACATGCACACGTGAACTTGTTATACCACGGGGGTTAGTACCAATGGATAAGGTATAAAACTCATGCCAACACCGAAGGTAAACTCATGGCTAGGTTGACGGATTTTCACCGTCAACAAGTGCTTAGAGTCTCAGATCGGCAAGAACATCGAGGCTTACGTCGACGACGTAATCGTCAAGATTACCATCGAAGATAAACTCATCGCCAACCTTGCCGAGACCTTCGTTAACCTCCGGATCTACCGCTGGAAGCTGAACCCGGAGAAGTGCATCTTCGGTGTCCCCTCCGGCAAGCTTCTAGGCTTCATGGTCAGCCACCGCAGCATCGAGGCAAACCCCACCAAGGTTGACGCCATCCACAAGATGAACCGACCTACCGGAAAGAAAGACGTCATGAAGCTTACCGGAATGATGGCAGCCCTAGGTCGCTTTATCAGCAAGCTTGGAGAGAAAGGCCTACCCTTCTTCAAGCTCCTAAAGAAGTCCGACAAGTTCTAGTGGACGGAAGAGGCGGACTTGGCGTTCGAGGAGCTGAAGACCATCCTCACATCGCCTCCGGTCATGGTACCCCTGAAGCCCAAGGAGACCTTGCTGCTCTACATCTCCGCGTCCACCCAGGTGGTCAGCACCGTGCTGGTAGCCGAGCGACTTGAAGAGGGCCACCAGTACCCCATCCAGCGACCTGTCTACTACATTAGCGAGGTCTTATCCAACAGCAAAGTCAGGTACTCGCAACCTCAGAAGTTGTTATACACTATTCTCGTCACGTCGCGCAAGCTGCGACATTACTTCCGGTCGCACAAGATCAAGGTCGTCTCAAGCTTCCCCCTCGGAGAAATCCTACGCACTCGCCACACCGTGGGGCGTATCGTCAAGTGGTCAACCGAGTTGGGTGAATTCGACCTCGATTTATGCCCACGACAGGCCGTCAAGTCCCAGATCCTCGCCAATTTTGTCTCCGAGTGGACGGAGACCTAGCAGCCTTCGCCGGCGGAGAAGCCGGAGCACTGGAAGATGTACTTCTATGGTTCCCTCAACCTCGAAGGTGCAGGCGCAGGCGTCCTCTTCATCTTGCCCCAGCGTGATCACCTGAAGTACGTCCTGTAGATTCACTACAAGGCGTCCAACAACAGCGCCGAGTACGAGGCCCTGATCCATGGGCTGCGCATTGCTGTTTCCCTCGGAATCAAGCGACTCATCACGTACGGCGACTCCAAGGTCGTCATCGATCAAGTTAACAAGGCATGCGACGTCAAGAAGGAGACAATGAACACCTACTGCACCGAGGTGTGCAAGCTCGAGGATCACTTCGAGGGCCTAGAGTTCCACCACGTCTCCCATGACAACAACGTGGCGGCCGACGTGCTCTCCAAGATGGGGTCCAAGGGTGTGTCGTATGGACCTCCCTGGGCCCACTACCTCGGTGGGTACCAGGACCGACTACTCGGTGGGCCCCTGGGACTACCCGGCTTGCGCTACACGGTACCTGAAGGCGTGGAGCACAAGGACTACACAGGAGTAGTACTCGGTTAGGGAGCTGTACATGTTCCGCACTGTATGGAGGACTCCTAGACGTACTCGACTAGTACTCTCTCCCTACTCCGACTTGTAACCCTTCCTCCCGTACTATATAAGGCGAGGCAGGGACCAATCTCTAGGATCACCTCATCAGATCTCATCTCATACAACCCACGGTGCACTATTGCACCATCTTGTAATCGTGTCCAATCAATCCAGAGCTACGCAGCATACAGGACGTAGGGTATTACGCACCTCGTGGCCCGAACCTATCTAAATTGTGTGCCACGTGTCTCTTCCTTCGAGTTACCGATCTCGGCGAGTCACATTCATCTACTTCGGATACTCCCCTTAGTAGGTTGCCGGTCTAAAACACCGACAGCTGGCGCGCCAGGTAGGGGCTCTCACCCGAGATCACATGGCGAACTCGACGGCTCCCGTCTACTTCAAGCTAACCATCGCCTTCAACCGCGGTGACACCTTCGTGTTCGGCGCCTGGGTCTGCACCGCTGACGGCGCGGGTTCCTTCCAGCGCCGCCTCACCGTGCCACCCAACCCGAAGACTGGCCTCGTGACGCTTCCAGAAGTCGTCACAGGCGAACTCGCCGGCAGGGTCGGCGAAATTTCGCTCTTCAACCACCACGGCGACTTCGAGCTCGAGTCCGCTTCCAACTCGAACTTGACGTCGCCATGGGCCATCGCATGCGAGCCGGTGCTCGCCCATCGCGAGCGGTCCCCTCACCTCGCGAGCACTCCGCGCGTTGCGCCCGCATCCTCAGCCGGGCCCGCACGGGGGCTCCCACTTCGCGTCGGGCCGGCAAGGAGCCCGTACCTGAGTGCAGCTCGGACTCCGACGCCACCCCCGATTGCGCTCCAGACTCCAGTCCTCTCTTCGAGTTCTACTCGAACCCGGATTACGAGTTCGACTTCGGGTCGGACCCTGAGAAGCCCGAGTCTGAGCACAACTCCACTGAGCTTCCCTTGTCAGGGCCAGCCTCTGGGCTGGTTATAACATCCACACCGGCCGGGAGATACGTCTACTGGCCACACCGCAAGACCGCTGACCTGATAAGGGGAGACTCACGCTACGTCACCTACATCGACTCGCTACCGTTCCAAGAGGGAACACCCCTAGCTCGGGCTGACTCAACCACACCAACTGAGGTGGCACCCTCTGAGTCTAGCCTTGGCACCCCCGATTGCCAAGTCTTCATGGCTGCCGGCAACACCCCAGGGCCTTCAGGCACGGCTCAGGACAAGTACCTGGAAGACATCTCCTCCGACGAGCTCTCTGCCGATGCTCCACCGAACGAGAACCCTGCAGACAGAGACGCTCAATGTGAGCGTAACCGGAAGCGCGGCGAACGCCGCCGGCGCCTCCGCGACAACTTCCCCGTCCGCAACCTTGCGGAAGCTCTCGAGGCAGTCGAGAGCAGAGTACACACTACCCCTGAGCAATGCCTCATGTTGATCACAGCCATCGCACGCCAGGCTCAGGGCATACGCGCTACAGAGGTCATCGCCAAGCTCGCTGAAGAAGGCTACTTCATGCGGGTCGACAACAGAGTCAACCAACCTCCTCCAGCCAGACCCCGCGACAACGAAGCCACGAGTCGCAGCGCCAACAATGGTCCTAACCGTACTCGAGCTGACCTCCCAGCCGAGCCAAAACGTCGTCGCTCCAACGCCGGCGGACCTTCACAGCGCGACCACAGCAACCGAGAAGTCGTCCCTCACCGCACTCCGGCCGGCGGGGGTGGCAACGATCCCGACGGCAGCGGCAGCGATGGCGGAAGCTCCAATCACGGGGCCAACAGGAGGGCCGGAGGCGGCGGTAGCCGCGGCGGCCGAGGCCACGTTAACAGCCACGCCTCGGCACCTCACGGGGGCGGCTACGACGCCCGCCGAAGATTGAGGAGCTACGGCGGAAGAAGTCGACCACCGCGGCCGAGGGGCGACGGCTTCCCCGCCTTCTCACCTCGACTTCGCAACTTGCTCCTCCCCGACAAATTCAAGCCTGCGGGGATCACCAAGTACGATGCGAGCGAGATCCCATCCGGTGGCTCGGGTGCTATGCCCTCTCCATCGAGAACGGCGGCGGCAACGGCGACACCAAGTGCCTCTACTTCCCCTTCGCACTGGACCAAGCATCACTCACTTGGCTCGAGTCACCGGATAAGCACTCGATCGACAAGTGGGACCACGGGCGAAGGAGCGATTCACAAGCAACTTCTCGGGCGCCATGGGCCGATCGGGTACTCGCATGGACCTGGCCATGATCAAGCAGGAACAAGGCGAGACCCTCTGCAAGTACATGCGCCGCTTTTTCGACAAGCGCGCCACCGTCGTCGACGTCACCGACAAGGAGGTCATCGACCTCTTCCAAGACGGCCTCTACCACCGCCGCACCTTCGAAGACTTCGGTCGACGCCGCCCCAGGTCCATCCCCCACCTTAAGGACATGATCACGTCCTGGGCGGATGAAGAAGACAAGGCCAATGCCAAGTACGACGCCATCCGTGGCAAGACCAAGCAGAACCAGGGTGGCGGCAGCAGCAGTAACGCAAACCAAGGCGGTCGCAACAACAACAACAACTACTACTACTCGGGTCCCAACCGCAAGCGCAAGCCAGACAACACTGTCGCGGCTATCCAGCGCCCTGCGAAAGGGAACTCGAAGAAGAACTCCGGCGGTTTCAAAGACCTGCTGAAGGAGAAGTGCCCGTGGCATCCAAACGGCAACCACACCACCAAACAGTGCTACCAACTCAGGCATGCACTCAAGGATACGCTAGAGCCACCACACCCTCATGACGAAAAGGGCAAGGAGAAGGACGGCGACAACAACGACTTCCAGGAGCCCGACAAGACCATCAACGTCCTCTTCGGTGGATTGCCCAGCAGGCGGGAGCAGAAGGCTACCCGTCGTGAAGTGATGTCCATTGAGCCAGCGGTCCCGACCCCTCTCAGGTGGTCGGAGGTACCCATCACCTTCTCCCGCGCGGATCAATGGACCAGCTTCTCTGAACCAGGACGGTTCCCCCTCGTCCTGAAGCCAGTGGTGGCGGGATCCAAACACAACAAGGTGCTCATCGACGGTGGAA
The DNA here is from genome assembly GCA_947561735.1 of Cenchrus americanus. Lineage (NCBI taxonomy): Eukaryota > Viridiplantae > Streptophyta > Magnoliopsida > Poales > Poaceae > Cenchrus > Cenchrus americanus. The sequence goes on from OX387239.1 coordinate 132,525,454, forward strand.
GCGGGCTCAACGTCCTCTTCACCAAGACCTTGAAGAAAATGAAGCTCGACATCACTCATATGCTCACCAAGAGCAACACGCCCTTCTACGGCATCGTCCCCGGCAACGCGGCTATTCCACTAGGCTCAGTGGTCCTGCCAGTCACCTTCGGGGCATCTCGGGACAACTATCGTACCGAGTACATCAAGTTCGAGGTCGCGGACTTCGAGACCTCCTACCACGCCATCCTCGGCAGACCGGCCATCGCCAAGTTCATGGCGGTGCCCCCACCACACCTACTTGGTACTCAAGATGCCAAGCCCAGTCGGGTACTCTCCCTCCAAGGGGACCTGAAGATCTCCCACGACTGCGACACAGAAGCCGTGGAGATCGCCTCCACAAATCAAGTACCCAACGCGATGATGGAGGTCTACGCTGCGTCGAAGAAGCTTGCCACAAGTGAACTCGACATCCCAGAGAAGTCTGATAGCGCCAACAAGCCTCAGCCACCTGAGGAGGTACTCGTCAAGACGATCGACCTTGGAACGAGCGATCCCAGCAAGACCACCACCATCGGGGCGGGCCTCGACCCCAAATAGGAAGACGCGCTCATCGGCTTCCTTCGGGCTAACCGCGACATCTTCGCGTGGAAGCCGACGAACATGCCGGGAGTGCCCGGGGAGCCGATTGAGCACGCGCCTCAACGTCGATCCTAAGGCCACCCCCAAGCGACAACACCTCCGACGTTTTGCCGACGACAGACGAGACGCCATCAAGAAGGAACTCGCCAAACTACTCGCGGCTGGCTTCATCAGAGAAGTCTTCCATCCTGAGTGGCTCGCCAACCCTGTCCTCGTCCGCAAGAAGAACTCGAACGAGTGTAGGATGTGCCTCGACTACACCGACCTCAACAAGCACTGCCCCAAGGACCCCTTCGGGTTGCCGCGGATTGATCAAGTCATCGACTCCACGGCGGGCTGCGACCTGCTCTGCTTCCTCGACTGCTACTTCGGGTACCACCAGATCGCGATCAAGGAAGAAAACCAGGAGAAGACCGCGTTCATCACCCCGTTTGGCGCGCACTGCTACACGACCATGTCCTTCGGGTTGAAGAACGTCGGCGCTACCTACCAACGAGCTATCCAGGCCTGCTTCAAGAGGCAGCTCAACAAGAACGTCGAGGCCTATGTGGATGACGTGGTCGTCAAGACCAGAAACTCCAGTACCCTCATCGACGACCTTGAAGAGACTTTCGCATTACTGCGCGAGTACCGCTGGAAGCTCAACCCAAACAAGTGCGTTTTCGGCGTACCTTCAGGCAAACTACTTGGCTTCATCATAAGCCAGCGCGGCATCGAAGCCAACCCCGAGAAGATCTCCGCCATCACCAGCATGCAAGCTCCCACGAGCATCAAAGATGTCCAGAAGCTGACAGGGTGCATGGCGGCGCTGAACAGATTCATCTCGAGGCTAGGAGAACGGGGGCTCCCCTTCTTCAAACTACTCAAGCGTCAAGAGAAGTTCATGTGGACTCCAGAGGCGGATCAAGCCCTTGCCCAGCTCAAGGACTTCCTATCGAAGCCACCGATCCTCACGGCTCCTCACAAGGGCGAGCAGCTACTGCTCCACCTCGCTGCGACTACTCACGTGGTCAGTACTGCCATCGTTTTCGAGCGGCAAGAAGACGGCCACGCCTACCCAGTCCAGTGCCCAGTCTATTTCGTCAGTGAGGTTCTATCAGAGTCCAAGGCCCGCTATCAGCCTGTGCAGAAGCTCCTGTATGCACTACTCATCACCTCGCGGAAGCTACGACACTACTTCCAGGAGTACTCGATCTCCGTCGTCACCGACTACACGCTCGGAGACATCCTGCGGAACCAAGATGCTACTGGAAGAATCTCCAAGTGGGCGGTCGAGCTCGGCACCCTCACTATCGACTTCAAGCCACGCACAGCCATCAAGTCGCAGGCACTAGTCGACTTCATGGCAGAGTGGCGGGAGAACCAGCTACCTACTCCCACCGTGCGACCAGAGAATTGGGTGATGTACTTTGACGGCTCACTCAACCTCGAGGGCGCGAGGTGCGGGGGTACTCGATCTCTCCAATGGGCGAACAACTCAAGTACGTCCTGCAGATCTTCTGGAAGGTCTCAAACAACGAAGCCGAGTATGAAGCTCTCCTACACGGGCTCCGCCTCGCGGCTTCATTGGGCATCAAGCGGCTACTAGTCTACGGCGACTCCGCAGTGGTCATCAACCAAGTCAACAAGTCCTGGGACCGCAACAAGAAGAATATGGACGCCTACTGCCTAGAAGTCTGCAAGCTCGAGGACAAGTTCTATGGTCTCGAGTTCCATCACATCGTCCGCGACAACAACGTTGCAGCGGACGTCCTCTCGAAGCTTGGATCCACCCGCGCTCAAGTACCAGCGGGTGTCTTCGTTCACGAGCTTCACGCGCCATCCATCCCGGAGCCATCGCCACCGACCACTGCCCCCGCTCACCCACCAGCTGGGCAGGAGGTCATGATGATCGATGTGGACTGGAGGCAACCCTTCATCGACTACCTCAGCGAGCAGAAGGTGCCCTCCGCCAAGAACTCGGCTGAGCAGCTCGTCCGCCGCGCCAAGTCCTACGTCCTCGTCGGAGACAAGCTTTACAAGCGGGGCGCATCTTCCGGAGTACTCATGAAGTGCGTCCCTCGTGAAGAAGGCAAGGACATCTTGGAGGAGATCCACAAGGGCGTCTGCGGCAACCATGCGTCCTCACGCACGCTGGTCAGTAAGGCCTTCCGGCGAGCTTTCTAGTGGCCCACAGCTCTGGGCGATGCCGAAGAACTCGTCAGAAGGAGCCAAGGATGTCAATACTTCGCCAAGCAGCAACACGTCCCAGCCTACAAGCTAGTCACCATACCGCCAACCTGGCCCTTCGCTTGCTGGGGGCTCGACATGATTGGGCCACTGCCAACTGCGCTAGGAGGATTCAACAGGGTATTGGTGGCTATCGACAAGTTCACCAAGTGGATCGAGGTCAAGCCGGTCACATGCCCCAAGGCTGACAGAGTACTCGACTTCCTAGATGAACTCGTACACCGCTACGGACTACCCCACCGCATCATCACACACCTGGGCTCCAACTTCAACTACCACCAGTTCTGGGAGTACTGCGAGAACAGCGGGATCGACGTCCGATACGTCTCAGTTGCCCATCCACGGGCCAACGAACAAGTCGAGCGCGCCAATGGGATGGTGCTCGACGCTCTCAAAAAGCGGCTACACGACGCTGCTAACTCCAAAGGGGGCAAGTGGATCAAGGAACTACCCAACGCACTCTGGGGGCTACGGACTCAGCCATCCAAGCCAACGGGGCAATCCCCCTACTTCCTGGTCTACGGCTCCGAAGATATCCTCCCTGCCGACGTCATATGGAACTCGCCAGCAGTGGAGCACTACGGCGAAGGCGTCTCAGAAGACAGCAGACGAGTTGACATTGATAGCCTCGAAGAAGCTCGCTGCGCTGCCCTCGTCCAATCAGCAAGGTACCTAGAGGGTATCCGACGCTACCATGATCGCAACGTCAAGGAACGCTCCTTCAACATTGGAGACCTCGTCCTCCGCTGTATCCAGAACACGGAAGGACTGCACAAGCTCAGCTCCCCCTGGGAAGGCCCCTTCACCATCGCAAAGGTGACCGGGCCGGGCTCCTACCGCCTCCAAACACTTGAAGGCAAAGACATCAACAACTTGTGGAACGTCGACCAGCTCTATCGATTCTACGCCTAGTCTACACGACTACTCCGGGGTTCAAGTCTACACGACTACACCAACACCCCCCGCCGTAAGCGGCCTCCGGTCCCGGCTGCGCCTCTCGGGACTTCTCCTCTCCGGGCTCCGGCCCCGTGCGGCTACCTACGGACCACGGGCCGCGACGAGCGTCAAGGACTCTAGCGGCGGTCTGCGAGAGACCACACTCCAAGATCCGGCCGCACGGCTACCTACGGATCTACGATCCGGCCAACACGGCTACCTACGGATCTCTTTGCGCGTAAGCGGCTACCCGCCCTAGCACTACTCGGTACAGCGGCCTCACAGGTCCAAGCGACTACTGCGTAACTACGGCCCCGGCCATCCGGGTGTACTTCTTCGGTAATAAAGTTTGATCGTTCATCAACTTCTTTCTCGTCTACTCCCTACAACGGGACCACTCTTCGAGTACGACTACTCGCATCCACTCCACGATGGGGGCTCCGCACTCTGAGATCGCGACTACGAGTACTCATTGCTGGAAATTTCCTTTCATTGATACTTAAGAAATTCATTACAATTGTTTCTTGTACAACCCTGGCTACTAGCTATCTATTACAGGGCTACTGGAGGTTAAGCTTCTCAGCTACTTGCTCCGCGATGGGAGCCATCTGCTCCAGCAGCTCCGCATACTGCTCCGCAGTGCAGTTAGCGGCTACCCCGCCGGCGACTAGTTCCACTGGGGCCTTCGGGAAGTACGACTTCATGACGGCCAAGACCTGCCTTGGGATCGATCTTGCCATGTGCTTCACATAGGCCGCCAGCCGGCTTGGAGGTTCCTTGAGGCGATCCACCAGTGGAGCAATCTTGGGGCCGCCCGGGTGCGGCACCAGGAGCCTTGCGATCGGCGGTGCGGCTTCTTCAAGCTCCTTCGGTTGGGCCCGCGGTGCCTCGCGGTCTTCATTCAACTTACGCAAGGATTTGTAGCGTTGACGAGATCGCGGTCGGATGCAATCCGGAGCTCCATGTGCTTCTCGCACTCGAAGGCAAGTTCTTTGTAGTCGAGCTCGAGTAGCGGCGGCTTCTTGCTCCCGGTAGAAGAGATTTTTCATGCTCGTCTCCGAAGACTTCAGCTGCTCCACCTGGCCCTCAAGCTCTGCAACACAGCAACAGTACAACGGGTCAGGGACTTCTCGACCTCCAACAACTACCCGCCAAATCCAGCGGCGTACCTTTGTTCTTGTTGCGGAGGCCCTTATTCTTCCGCACCAAGTCGTCGCCCTTCGCCTGCAACTCTTGGACATCGTTGTGGTATTTGGCGAAGGCGGCGTCGAGCTTCGACTGCATGGCAGCCGCGTGCTTCCGCGACTTCACAAGTTGCTCTTCCAGCGCCTCAGCCCGGAGCACCGCGTCACCATAGCCTTGCAGCATATTGGACTTGTCGCGGGACCTCTCCGCAACGTCCTGCATAGACAACTCAAGTTTCACGAGTACTCAACGATAGAGGATTGGCTACTCAGAAGCTACGGCTACTTACCTTCATCCACTGCTCGGCCTGGCAGATCGCCTCCAGGTGCTTCGCCACCGTCGCCGGCTCGACAAGATCGTCCGCGAGCAGCTCTATTCCGCCGCGACTACTCGCGGTGGCCTCCGTCATCGGCGCAGAACGGATGGGCTCTGCATCCTGGATCTCCGAGGAGCGGATAGCCACCTCTAGAGCGACCTCTGGCGACGTGGTGACCCCCTCTCCTCCGGCCGCCACGGCGGCCTCCTCGACGACTTCTTCCATAGGCTCGGGGGCTCCTCCCACAGCCTCCGGGACCTCTGGTGTCGACTTCTGCATCGGCACCCCCGCATGGATGTCACTACCTTCAGCCTCAGCGCCCGTCAAAGAGAAGACAAGTGCATCAGCGACTACGACTACTCCTCGAGGAGCTCCATAGCTTCAGAAGAGTACTCACCTTCGACTACGCTGGCCTCCGGCAGCGGCGTTTCGGTAGCCGGCGGCTTAGGCCCCGCCTGGGAAGTAGGAGCGGACTCCTCAGCGGGCGGCGCGACTTCTTCCGCCACCACTGAGGAGGGTTCATCCCCCTCCCAGGACAAATCCGTGGATTTCCTGCAGAAGCACACACAATTGGTCGTCAATCAACTTCGACTAGTACAACAAGTACCACTCGGGAAGATGCAGTACTTACAAGTTCGACCGGACTATTGTCACAGCCGGGGCACCAAGGATGCTGGCGATATCGACCAGTCCACCCTCAGCGGGTGCCTCCTCCTGCGCCCCTGCGGCTACCACCTCCTCTGCAGCAACGGTGGCCGGCGCAGTGCCCTCTTGGGCTCCCGAAGCCACCACCTCTTCAACGGCGGCGGCTACGGGCTCCGTGCTCCCCTGTGGAGCAGGGGGCTGGCGCTCCAACTGCGCCAAGAGCTCCTCGACAGTGGGGGCTGGACTACGACTTCCGGCTGGCTCCCCCACTGTGTCCCACACGCCTTCGTCGCCCTCCTCGACGGGCTCCGCTGGTGGCACCTCCTGCATACAAGGAAGACTACTCATCAGCAAGGGTACTTGTGTGATGGGTACTCGACTACTCTAGTCAAGACATCTTACCTCCTGAGGCGTGGTCTCTGAGACCTTAAGCTTCTTTGCCACCCGCTTTCGGGCGGGGTTGCGCGGCTTCCGTGGCGGCGCAGCCAGGCTAGCCTTCAGGCTAGTCGGAGGGTCTTGCACCAGAGCCACATGAGGTAAGCCTGGATGGCTAAACCTCGACTGCAATTGAAAGCGGTCCTGCAACGTCTCGTCGTCGTCGTCGTCGTCGGTGGTGTCCTCCATGATAACGGTGTCATCGCCTTCACCGACTTCTCGCCGCTCTTTTGCCTTCCCTTCCTTCGGGATCTCGATCCCGCTCGGGGGCGGCTGCGGCTCGGAGACGAACTTTTTCAAGTCATCCTGTAAGACACGAAGACATCAGCACATCTACTCCAAGTAAGGACTACTCGACTAAGGGGGTACGACTACTCACCTCCTTTGCGGGCGCGCGGCGGAGTACTCCTGGACAGGGCACGCCATGTACGGCGACATATACTTGAAGATCCGCGACAGCCTCTCGATGATGTCGCTGTCGTCCAGCTCGCCTCCGGGCATCCGCGACGTGTCGTCGTCGCCGGTGTACTCGAAGCCTAAGGTGTCTCGAGCCATCAATGGTTGCACCCTCCGCTTCATGAAACTGAAGGCCACGTGCTCGGCCCTCAGTCCCGCTTCTCTGAGCACCTTGATGCGTGCCAGCAGCTCGAGAGGCTGGATCCCCTCCTGCATGGTGGGCTCCATGTTCCACCACTCGCGGTGCCTGGGCTGCCGTCCGCTCGGCTTCGGCAGGCCGGGGTGGTGGTTCGTGATGTAGAACCACCTTGTCTTCCAGTCAGTGTTGGAGTCAACAAGCTTGTACGCCAGGTACTGCTTCGCGGCGTCTTCTCTCAATTGGATGTCGGCTCCTCCGACTACTCTTGGATTGGTGGCACTTGGCTGCGGCTTGACCCTGAAGAACTTCCGGAAAAAGATCCAGTGCGGCTTGATCCCAAGGAAGGCCTCGCAGAAGTGCACGAAGATCGCGGCGTGGAAGATACCGTTGGGGTTCAGATTCAGGTACTTGATTCCATAGTACCCGAGGAGACCCTTGAAGAAATCGCTGGCCGGGAGCGCAAGCCCGCGCTCCACGAACCGCGCGAACATTGGAATCTCATCTTTGGCCTTCTCCATTGGATATGGATCAGCAGTAGCGGCCCTCCACATATCGACCTCTTTCTCCCGGATGAACCCGCTGTTCAGGAGGGCCAACAGATCTTCCGTCTTCACCTTGGATTTCTTCCACTCGCGGCTTGGATCAGCCCGCGGTGGAGACATTGGCGGCGCTACTCCGGTGGCGGCCGCGGCGGCCTCTTCGCGACCCCTCTTCTTCCCGGCGGCCTTTGACGACTTGGACGGTAACGGCTTCATTCTCCAAGTGCAAAGCGTCTTCACGCGCATCCGCTCGGGGGCTACCCTAAAAGCTCTGGGTGGCGGCGCACTTGGATCTACTACGGCGGCAGCGTGCGCTGGGAATAGATCTACTTCAGATGGAAACGAAATGGCTACAACTCGAATGGATGAAAAACCCTAAGGGTTTTGGTTTCTATTTGTAAGTCAAACCGGCTCCGCAACGGCCGGATGGCTAAGTCCACGCGCAGCTGACTCAGCGGCTCAGCGTGACCCTTCGTATTCTACTAGTCGACGCGCCTCACCTCGGGGGCTCGGCTACTTCTACTCGACTACCTGGGAAGCGGCTAGTCTCAAGAGCATCTCAGGACACATTCTTCAAGATGACCCTTCAATTCGAGAGGAAGTACTCGACTCAAGGCTCGGGGGCTCCGTGCGACGTGTCCTTCGGTTTTTTCTCTCCGGATTTTTCGGGATTTTCTTGCCAAGACTTCAAATGGACCCTCAGCCAGAGCCTGCGGCTCAACCTAAGGCTCGGGGGCTACTCCATATGGAGTGCGATTTTGCAATCGCACCTCCATATCAGCTCCGGCTTCAAGACAAGATGTGCATTTTTTGAAGACCTTCGAAGGCAGTGCTCGAGGACGCTTGGGACTACTCGAGAAGACTTCAAGATTGCTCAAAATCAGCTAGAGTACATTCCAGCCTCGGGATGCTTCGACTACTCTTGAGGACTTTTGACTTGTAGCTTTCGGGGACGCTTGAGGACTACTCGTTAAGGCCGTCAAGACTACTTGAAGCTATCCTTCTCGACTACAAAGTACTCGGGGGCTTGTCGTATGGACCTCCCTGGGCCCACTACCTCGGTGGGTACCAGGACCGACTACTCGGTGGGCCCATGGGACTACCCGGCTTGCGCTACACAGTACCTGAAGGCGTGGAGCACAAGGACTACACAGGAGTAGTACTCGGTTAGGGAGCTGTACATGTTCCGCACTGTATGGAGGACTCCTAGACGTACTCGACTAGTACTCTCTCCCTACTCCGACTTGTAACCCTGCCTCCCGAACTATATAAGGCGAGGCAGGGACCGATCTCTAGGATCACCTCATCAGATCTCATCTCATACAACCCACGGCGCACTATTGCGCCATCTTGTAATCGTGTCCAATCAATCCAGAGCTACGCAGCATACAGGACGTAGGGTATTACGCACCTCACGGCCCGAACCTGTCTAAATTGTGTGACACGTGTCTCTTCCTTCAAGTTACCGATCTCGGCGAGTCACATTCATCTACTTCGGATACTCCCCTTAGTAGGTTGCCGGTCTAAAACACCGACAGGGTGCGCTGGTTCCGGCCGGCAAATTCGTTCAAGACCTGCACAAGCCATAGATCAGACTCCTTAGCAACCCCAAGAAGTCGCCCAGTGATGTACTGGGTAGCCCTGACATCCTCATGGCGGAGGCTGAACTCGACTGGTGCCTCGATTTCATCGCCTACATCGTGGAGATGCGCATCCCCGAAGACAAGGTCGAGCGGGAAAAGATCGTCAGTGCTAAAGATCGTCGTCATCGGCACCGAGCTGTACTGGAGGTCAGCCTCTAGTGGCGTACTAAAGAAGTGCATCCTCCGATCTGAATGTCTTGAGCTCCTGCAGGAAATCCACGGTGGGGAATGCGGTAACCACGTAGCTTCCGCAAACCTGGTGGGGAAAGCCTACAGGTCGGGCTTCTACTGGCCTACTTCCATGGCTGACGCTCAAGACCTGGTTCGGCGGTGCAAAGGCTGCCAGTTCTTCGCCAAGTAGCAGCACGTCCGGCTCAAGTTCTGAGGACAATTCCACCGTCCTGGCCCTTTGCCATTTGGGGCCTTGACTCAGGGGACCATTCAAGACGGTCCCTAGCGGCTCCAAGAACATGCTGGTGGCAGTGGACAAATTCACCAAGTGGATCGAGGTCCGCGCCGTTGCTACAGTCACGTCAAAAGAGGCTGCGAAGTTCATCGAAGACATGACCCATCAGTTCGGGGTGCCCAACAGGATCGTCACCGACCTAGGCAAGGCCTTTACAGGGTTAGACTTCTAGGTTTTTTGCCAGGACAGCCTCATTGACGTCTACTACTCCTCGGTGGCTCACCCACGGTGCAACGGCCAGGTCGAGCGAGCCAATGGCATGGTGCTTCAAGCTGTCAAAGACCGCATCTTCGACGACGCTTCGCAGTATGCGACTAGGTGGCATGCAGAGCTGCCTCACATCATCTAGGGCCTCCGAACCTAGGTCAGCTCAGTCATGGGATACTCGCCGTTCTTCCTCGTGTACGGATCAGAGGCGGTCCTCCCAACCGACGTAGCATTCGGTGCCCCGCGCATCCAACACTACGAGGAAGGGACGATCGAGGAAACACGCAAGACCGACCTAGACAACATTGAAGAACATCGCGTAGCCGCGCTGTTGTGGCACACGCAGTACGAGCAGCAGTTGCTGCGTTATCACAACCGCAACGTGCGAGAGGGATCCTTCAACGTGGGAGACCTGGTCCTACGTCGTATCCAGAGCACCAAGGGGATGCACAAGCTATCTGCCCCTTGGGAAGGCCCCTTCATCGTGATGGAAGTCGTCAGCCCATCGATCTACCGCCTCTAGTGGGCCGACGGCCAAGGCATTCCTAACGTCTGGAACATTGAGCACTTACGTCGTTTCTATCCTTAGAAGATCTGTACCAAAATAAAGCTATGTACCCTCATCGCTTGTAATTTAAATATAATAAAGAAAGAGAACCCCTGTTCGGCAACACGTCTGTCGACCTGTGTTTCGATTTCCCTTTTTACTTTATGTTCTTTTCCCTTCACCCCTCGAAGCACTCAGGGGCTTGGTCTAGGTCAGGTCTCAAAACGCTCGGGGTCTTGGCTTCGCCAACCTAAGGGTCTCACGACCTGAAGGGATTTCTGCTCATGTTTACTCTTTCAAGTCCTTACTGTTCAGTTTGCATCTACTTTCGTTATAAACGTTCCTAAGTCTCTAGTTCAAAAGACCTAGCGTCCACAACCCCCCTCCGCATGCCGGTCGTCTCTAAGTCCCCACGCTGGGCCACACAATCGGTAAGCCGTTCCTCCACTGAGTTGGGTGAGCGGAGGGTTTATCTTGCGACCTAGTTACTTTCGACGTGCATACTGAAAGCATCCTGTTGAAACATGCACACATCTCTTAATGGGCAAAAGCTTTTCCATATTGCAAGTTTATTTACACCACTCATCGACCTAACCCACGTCTAAGAAGCTCCTTTCAGTACCACTTCAATCAGTGCCGAAGTCAAACTTCTTGATGACCTCCCCGGCAGCCGCTACGACGTCTTCACGCCTGATGAGGCCCGACTAGTCCACGTCTTCTGAGACCTTCTGCAGGTCAAATGACGGGTCGTGGTGCTTGACGGTGGACAACACCGCGGCCGCTGCAAGGTTGGCAGTGTCTAGGAGCAGGCCCTTGATGCGACCTTCAGCCTCGTCTAGTCGGTCGATCAGTGGCTTGGGTTCGGTGCCTTCCTCTTGGGGGACATAAAGGTCCATGATGTACTAGGTAGCGTCCTTCAGCTCGCCTAGCTCCTTCTCAAGACCTACATTTCAAGACAGCTGAATCAGAGTCGTGACTAGCCGCAACATGCCGGACAACTCTCAAACAACAAGCAGGATGCTAACCTCACTGGGTCTCCGTGGACTTCTCCTTGATGGCTGTCAGCTGGCTCTTAAGTGTGGCCAAATCTTTTTTGAGGGCCTCCTCGATCTGTCAAGCACCTGTAGCGGTTCAAGGTCAAAGAGTCATTACCAAGACTTTACAAAAGAACATGGAGTCGGCCCAGAGCAACGACAAGAGCGCACCCTCTACAACGGCCTGGAGGTCGGAGGCCGCGTCCTTCGCCTTCCGCTCGGTGTCCTCCAGCTTCTGCTTTAGGTCGTCCGCATCCTTGCACACCTAGCGCACAGGGCTTCCTTGACGCACTGGATTTCGCACACGGTTGTGACCTCGGCCTGCAGCTTCGCCTCACGAGCCTCGACAGCCTTTGCGTGCGCGTTCGCCGCCTCCCGCAGCAAACCTATCCGCGCTTGTGCCTACTCAGAAGACACTGCACATGGAGCATTAGAGGTCGTAAAAACCTCACGGTATTCAAGCAACTCAAGCAAGAACCAAAAGAACTCATCTAAAGGTCATCACCAGCAGCACGATCCCGATCGTGCACGCTGCCTCCCTGAACCTCTCCAGGTCTTTGCGGTCACTAATGACCTCCGCCTCCCACGGGGTGCCGGCATAGAGACACCGGTCTTCGTCGTTCACCGCCTCCAAGCCCTCGTCGATGATGCACCCTGGAGGTGGCACCTCCCGCGGGTCAGAGGTGCCGCGGTCACCGCCCACACCCTTGGTGGCGGGAGGCGCGCTAGTCCCGGCCTTCTCCGCCTCGGACATCTCCGTCGCTCCAGCCCCGGCGGCCGCGCTTGTCACGTGGGCTGCTGAAGCTGCCGGTGACTCCGGGACCTTGCTCCCAAATGCCTCCTGGCCCCAAGCATTCTTCCCGTTCCACGACGTAGCTGTAGGGACCCTGCTCATGACAAGACAACCTAAGCAAATGACTAATATACAGCAGAAAAGCAAAGCCACGTCGTGAGCAAGACAACCGACTGACATGGTTGCCGGCCTAAGATTCGGCTTGCAAGGCTTCAGTGGGGCCTTTTTCAACCTCTTGTTCGACCCTGCATCATTCGCAGGGATGGTGCTCGATGTCGAAAGCCCATGCACCCCAGGCATCGGGCGGGGCGTCTCCGCCGCTGGATCCCCAGCGACGGAGTAGTCGTCGCCTTCGGCGACTGCATGTCGCCCTCGTCTTCCTCGACGTTGATGGTCTCGACGTCAGAACTCTACATGGTGGTGTCCGCCGACAACACTGACCTGGTCCACTTCCCCCTTCTCTTCTTTGCCTCCACGACCTGGGTCGCGGCCTGGGAGGCGGTAATCTTCCCCGCGGTCTGCCGCGTACGTCGTGGTGTGGCGACCTTGGATGGACCCCTGCGAGACGTGGCGGGCGCCTCGCTATCGCTCCTGACCGTCAAGTCAGAGACGTACTCCTCGACGGTGGGAGGTGGTGCCGCCTGCACGTCTGCTACGCTGCGGACCTTGAAGCTACGATGATCTTCGTCGCGTAATGGTGCTGGGCACCAGTAAACGCCTTCACGGTGCTGCACAAAAGGCATACAAATATTGCGTCAGAGCAAAGACGTTAACTCAAAGAACTTCAAATCAGACATAAGACTACAGTCGAAGACTCACTGGGTCGGCGGGGCTGTATATCCCAGTGCCTTGGGGCACTCCTTGTTGCGGATCCGCCCACCGAAGATTTTCTTCACGCGGCTATCATCTCCTCCTTGGAGACCTTGCGCTGTGCGACCCGAGTTGGGTTGGAATGCCCCCAATACTCGAAGGCCGGATGGGCCCGGTCCTGGAGAGGTTGGATGAGACAGCGGCAGAAGTTGATGGCCACCGTGGCGCTGGTTAGCCCCTCCGCCTTAAGCTGCTCCAGGTCATCCAGCAAGGGCTTCAGCTCTTGGGTGTCCAGCGTCGCCAGCTGGTTGGTCCATTCTGGGCCCACGACCAGAACTCACCCTGTCCTGGACTTCAACGCCTACGTAGGGTTGTCGAGGTAGAACCACCCCTGCTTCCAGTCAGTGGTGTTGTCAGGGAGCGCCAGGTCGATGTACTCAGACTTCATGTTTCGATGTAACATGAAGCTAACGCTGCCAATGACCACCCCCTTGCCCGTCTTCTTCAGCTCGAAGAAGTGGCGCCAGAGGTGGAAGTGAGGGGTGATGCCGAGGAAGGCCTCGCAGAGGTGGATGAAGGTCGTGATGATCGTGATCGAGTTGGGCGCCAGATACACCAACTCGATCCGGTAGAACTACAGCAGCCCGCGCAGGAAGTCTCCTGCAGTGATGCCGAACCTGCGCTCAATGTGCGCATTGAAGACGACTGTATCGCCGGTGCCCTCGGTCGGGAATGCCTCTCCCTCCGCCGGCCTCCACCCGACTTGCGACTTAGCTCGCAGTAGCCTGCGGTCGACCAGTGACTGAATCTGCTCTTCAGTCACCATCGATGTCTCCCAGATGGTGCTTGGATCAGGGATCGCCAACTTCTTATCTTGCCTTCCTCGAACCCGATGCTCCTGGATCTAAAGGTCACCAACGACTTCACTCGCATGCGAGGGCACGAAGGTGGCGAATCTAGGCTCGGCGGCGCTCTCGCTTTTCTGAGCACAACACGGCAGCAGCAACGCTAGCATTGAGCGGAAATGGAAGCAAGTGGAGGCCCCTGGGCCGCGAGGCGTCCTTATATAATCGGGACCCAGTGTTGCAACGGGCGGGCGGGCCTTGAGCTCTATCCGGCGCAATTTTCGGTGACCCAACGGTCTAGCGCCCTCAACGGAACTTTCGCCCAACGACTCTCTTCGGCCTAACGTCTACTTGGCAGTAACGGCTAGTTCCGTGTGGGAATCTGCGTTTGCCAGCCTTCGCGCGAGGTTTTGACTGACGCGGACTCGTTATGCCCTACTTTAAGCCCCCCTAATGTCAAAATTCAACTTTGCATTCAAGGTCGCTAGCGACCTGCAGACGACCTGCTCCAGGTCGCTCGGACTCCAGCAGTCCCAAGGTCGCCTCGACCTCTTCATACAAGGGTTCACTTCACACCCCTTAGGCCCTGTTGCCTACGTGCCTTCTAGGTCTCTACAACCAACAGTGGCCCCCATATCAATAGCCCCATGCTTAATGGCTCTACTGCCCATTGACAACCTCTGTGGTTCTGTTTATAGCGCTTCGCTGCGACCTTGGTGCCTACCACGTCGATTTCGACCTCTACACCATAGGTTGACGACCCCACGCTGCGTCACTACGCAAGTGGCCGTAGCGACCCAGGTCGTCGTGGGCACTCACGTCGTGTGTTATGACCTTCCTAAGGTCGGTGTAGCGCCACAACAGCGTCGTGACCTTGACCACGCCATTGCTGTCTCGGGCGCTCCAGTCACAGTGATTGGCATAGATGAACGACTATCCATTATTCATACACAATAGCTACAAAGCTACAAAAGATCTTGGCTCAAGGCCAAGTTACAAATACAAACATGTTAAAGGTCTCGATCTACCTTGTGCAAGCGGCGCAACCTAAACTGATGGAGCGCGTCGCAAGCTTTCTTCTAGCTTCAGGACCTCTTTGGGGCTCTCCACCGATGGCAACGTTGTGGCTACCACACAACCACCTCTATTCTAGCCCTAGAAGGTTTTCTTTGGAGTCCCATATTTTGCTAGGGTGCTCCCACAAGATCCCTAATGGAACCATCTCGGCCTTCGACCTCCCCTGGTGCAGCACAACGACCTCCAACACCATATTAGGCCTCTCCTTCCAAGGTATGTAATGGCATGTACTGCCCCATGCTGCACCTGGATTCTTTGCCGGGCGCGATGGAACAGGTCGGTTGAGTTCTCCTAACTTCGCAAGCATTCTTCTAGCTTCAAGTGATGATACCTCAGCTCTACACTCGGGTGGACGTACACAAAGCCAGGGCGAGGCTATAATATCAACTGAAGTTGCCGTGGTGCCTTCTCCGGATTTGGTCAACTGAAGGGCCTTGAAAACCTATTTATAGCCGTCGAGCTCAGCACTGGTGGTCATCCACCGCATCGGTGGCGTGGTGGTCTTATCAGGATACTGTTGGCACGTGGATCACGAGGTCTTTGTTCGCTACTGGCAGTTCTAGCACGTCTGCAGCAGTCCTGATGACGCCTTTTCAGACTTTGTCTTTAGTGGCGGTGGCGGAATCTTCATATAGGGACAGGCTCTACACCTACACAGTACGCCTGTGGGTTGGTAGGTGACAATACCTGAGTTACCCGGTGTTTCTGTGCGGAGATTCTCGTTGCTTTGTCGGTTTCCAAGAGAAGAGCATATGTTTTCTCAACAGAAGGTCATAGGTCACGGATTCTTTCTTGGAGCATCAACCCGACCTTTCAGGTCGCCTTACTGCTCGGGGGCTACACTACGAGTGTGTCTTTGTGACGCCCTCTTTTTCTTCATGTCCCCTCGACCTGCTGGAAGCACGCTTCCGTCACGTCTCCACTCGACCTCCCTTTGGTCAGTGTTTCGACCTTCCTTGGAGGTGCGGTGGCTTCGCCTGACCCTGTTCAGGTCGAGGATTCTTCTGGCAGTCATGGCGCCTTGTCTTCACTTCAAGCCCCTGGATCTACTCTCCAGAGACTTGATGTTCGTCTTCGTCTGTGCGCAGGAGGATTTTCTTCTTTGGATCCCCATGCACCCTACGCGACTTCATCACCGTCACATCTTCTCTCCGCTTCGACGTGACTTCATTTCTGCCTCTTCGCCTACATGTCAATCGGGGGCTTGTGAGACATGGGTACCCATGGGTCCCCACGGTCCAGGGTCCTAGAGATCCCTGTCAGGTGGACCCGACTTGCCAGAAGCCCAGTCGACCTACAAGTGGGTCCGGAGACCTAATCCACGGTTCCGGCGACCTCAGAAGACCTTGGACGACTTTATCCAGATCGCGGGCGACTTGCTATGCTTGCGAGGCAAGTCCCCCCTTAGATCGCGACGGCGACACCGCTAGCAGACCCGAGGATCGCGGGATCCCCTCTGTAATCACAGAAGATGACCTTCCTAATCTGTAACCGACCCCGATGAGGGTCCACCGACTCAAATGGAAACCCTAGCCTGCCGGCCACATAAGGCCGCCTATAGCTCCATTCAATGGGGAGGACTTTTCCACATAATCCCACCACACTAGACGTAGGGTTTTACTCTTCGGAGGCCTGAACCAGTCTAAAACCACCGTGTCCTTGCCATTCTCGCCGAGTTCCGAGTTCCATCAAGAACTACTGCTTACGCTCTAGGTCCTGATCCCCCCATTAGTCAACCTACAACCGCTTAGGTAGCAGCCTTGTGGATCTGCCAAGTCTCACCCCCTGACACAAGGATAGGTACCACCTTTCTCATGGTGTGCCTGAACCTCATATATCACTACTATTGATGGTAATTAAGTGCCTAATTTAGCCGTCAATATACCATGAATTAAGGAGCAAAAGGCATTTCTTACACGTATTTAGTTAGGAATAATGTAGTTCCACTTGTCCTTGGAGATTATTTGATTGCAGGAAAATAAGCATAAACGAAGTGTCAAACTCACCTCGTATGATCCATGCCACATCACCTCAGCCAAGGAGGGGCTGCTACCTAGGATTCCATGCATGCATGGCCATGACATCAATCCACCCCGACGAATCAGAGGACGACACGTGGACGTCACAGGAATTGAAGGGCCCACGGGGACCCAAAATGACTCCAAATCTTACATCCATCAGGATACACTAAAGGACCCACATATCAGCCAACAGGCCAAAGGAGGGGGGCAGCTGGTGCCCTGTCCTATAAATAGAGGAGCTGGGGGTTCATTCTAAGCAACTCATCTTGTATCATGTCTCGCACTTTTAGTTTCCAAGGCTAGGAGGTAGGCTAGAGTAGTTCTACTTCAGGTTCCAAATCCAGTTGGGATCTGCGTATGAGTCCTCTTGTATCTTTATTTCTTTGTATGACCTTGATCTACTTCAGTTATTCAGCTATTTCATAAAAAGTAGTGCTTGCATGCATGGGTGATTTGTTCATGTGTTCCATGTCTGTTCATCATTTAGAGGCTCCTGTTCTTGATGAACAAGGCCTTTCGATCTAGTTGACGGATGACTTATTCATGTTTTCTTTGTTTGTTCATAAGTTAGGCTTGTGTTCTTTGCGAACCCGATCCTTTGATCATGAACACGAATCCATTTGTATGGCTAGGCTGGTTTGATCTTGTTAGATAACATGTTTTATGTTGTATGAAGTTTGAGTTTAGGCCACGGTACTTGATATACGTGGCTAGTTATCTGGTGGCTCCAACCTAGTTCGCAATAGCATGGCCCAGTCAGGGTCTAGTTCACAATGCAAAAATGGTGCTTGGGTTGAGTAGCTGCGTTGCATATGAGCGTGTCCCATGTTTTGTCTTGAGGTAGGTTGCGATAGTGACAGCCGTTGGACTCTTTGTACTCCACCACTTTCGTGTATTGCTGTAGGAGTCTAAAATCTAGCAACTAATTTCGTGCAGCAGCGGTGCAGGAGGCTAGCTCCCTATTTGTGCCTGGGTGCTTAGCTGATATTCATTCAATGCTTATGTGCCTAACTTGTATCTGCAGACTTTATGTGATTAATACATTAGAACCTAGAACTAACTCATATGTTGCATCCTAAGCTGTAGTGTGCCTTCAAGAGATGAGTTCAAGTGTGTTCACACTACCCCATCATTATCATATCTTTCCCCTATATTTGAGAACCTGATTTACTTCCATATATGGTTTATATCCATTGCAATAGTTTTGGTCGTGTTAATCCAAACTTGCCTTCCTTGGATTTGATAGCCTTTGGAATACTCCTTTGGGGAAATGCTACAATGGTATATTCGTGCATTTGCGGATTATTTTTGATCATTAGGATTACCATCGGACATTTCTGGCTTCAATGCTATGAACTCACGAACATAGTAGCGACGTTAAGAAATACCAACAAGCATTTCTGGCACCATTGCTGGGGAAGGCAAAAGATAAACATGACAACACTTTGCATATGTTTATAATCATGATAGGGTAAAGCAATTTTCAATGCAAGCTAACCTTGATTTTCTTCTTTATATTTGGATGATGAAGACAGGTAGTGCATGACTAGTTTCGACTTACTGCCGAATTTCACAAAAGATCATAGGAAAGCTCGAATTCATTTCGACCCTCCTCAGTGTGCACGTTCAGAAGTTGACCCAGCTTCCTCAGTACCATCCACATCAACTCCTATGGCCGAGAAGAGTCTCCACGAGTACTCTGCTCCCTCTACTGACCAGCTGCCGGCAGGCCCCACGATCAACACCGGGAATGGAAACTTCAAGATCAAGAAAGGCTCATTACAATGGCATAGGCTAGCCCATTCTGTGGCAAGCCCAATGAAGACGCAAGCGCCCATTTGTAGCAGTTCCTGGAACTATTGTTGACAGACCTTACAACAAAGATTCGATCATCAAAACCTCGGGTTCGGGAGGAGTATATGGCAAGTTTCATGCACATTTTTAGTACTAATAAAGTTCCACGAGTTGTGTTGTGAATTTCATAGGCAGGTACACATTTTGGGAGAAATTGGAACCAACGTCCACACGGTCTAGGTACAGCCGAACCACCAGGCATGGGCGGCCCTGCCCTGTGGCTCGTGCCTGGTCCAATGCACCTCCTCTCCCGCGAGCACAACTTGGATGAACGAGATCCACCAAGGAAACGTCGGTTTGATCGAATGGAGGAGGTTAGGATCACTTGGATCAATGGGTCCACTTGTCCGGCCGCTCAACCGCCACAACTGTCATTCTAAGGAGATCCTAGGCATCCCTGAGCGAAGGCGATGCATCACACGAAACGGAGGTGGGCTAGACGCATCTAGAGGGTCGGCCGCACCTACCAACCGATGTGCCGTGTGAAACCGACACAAAATACCTAACTACAACCGCCTCAGGAGTAGTGATCAGGGGCGTCCAAGGTGAGAGGTGGTGGATCTCAGGGCCAGCCGCACCTCTTGATCCAGCCGGACCTGCGATATTGGGCCCACACGCTCAACCGACCTCCCTTGCCTATAAAAGGCACCTCAGTCATTGTCCTTCTAGCTCGCTAGATCCTATATAGACTTTAATCTAGATCTCCTTGCGTGTGTCAAGTTATCCCCGAATATCTTTATTTGTTATCCCCCTCTATAGCTCTTTACCAAGTCTTGTCTTTCTCCATTGTTTATTCGATCATCTTTGCCGTGGTGCCTCCCTTGGGAAAATATAAATACAATAACCCGAATACTACCGGGTGAAGTGCTACAACGGTAATCCATGCGCTTGTGGACCTTTCTGTGATCATGTGTTTTACTCCTAATATTCCCTAGCCCTGTTACTAGAGGTGCAAATCTGGTAGCGACGCTAGCGAGTGCCAACAAGCATTCCTGGCGCCGTCGCCGTGTGTGCACAGTTAGTAGTGAGGCTAAGGAGCGTCAACAAGCATTTTTGGCGCCATTCCCGGGGAGGCAATAGGCATAAGATCACTACAAGAAACTATTTAATCTGTGACGCTTTCTCCGCGATGTTTTCAGAAAACGTCACGAATGTGCATTGCAGCCCAAAACACTGCGACGATTTCTTTAATTCGTCGCGATTCTACGACGTATTCTTTTTTTTCGTCACGGATTTGCATCGAAGCCCAAAACACTGTGACGATTTGTTAAATTCGTCGCGATTCTACGACGTATTCCTTTTTTTCGTCACAAACACTGCGACGATTTGTTTAGTTTGTCGCGATTCTACGACGTATTCATATTTTTTCGTCACGGACGTGCATGGATGGATATTGAAGCCCAAACCATCAAGACGATTTGTTAAATTCGTCGCAATACGGCCACAACACCGTGACGTTTTAGCAGATTCGTCGCGATCCGTAAAAAAACAGCCACCTCACCAGCACTTAGGACCCACCCACACTGCCACGGAGGCGCCACCTCACCCAGGCGCCATGTCACCACCACGTGAGCGCCCAGGGCCCACCTCACTGCCACGCAGGCGCCACCTCACCCAGGCACCACCTCACCACCACGTGAGCGCCAAGGGCCCACCACACTGCCACGCAGGCGCCACCTCACACAGGCGCCACGTCACCACCACGCGAGTGCCAGGGGCCCACCTCACTGTCACGCAGGCGTCACCTCACCCAGGCGCCACGTCACCACCACGTGAGCGCCAGGGGCCCACCTCACCGCCACGCAGCGTCACCTCACCCGGGCGCCACGTCACCACCACATGAGCGCCGGGGCCCACCTCACCGCCACGCAGCGCCACCGCACCCGGGCGCCACGTCACCACCACGTGAGCGCCTCGGGCCCACCACACCGCCACGCAGCGCCACCTCACCCGGGCGCCATGTCACCACCACGTGAGCGCCCGGGGCCCACCTCACCGCCACGCAGGCGCCACCTCACCCGGGCACCACCTCACCACCACGTGAGCGCCAAGGGCCCACCACACCGCCACGCGAGCGCCACCTCACCCGGGCGCCACGTCACCACCACGCGAGCGCCGGGGCCCACCTCACCGCCACGCGAGCGTCACCTCACCCGGGCACCACGTCACCACCACATGAGCGCCGGGGCCCACCTCACCGCCACGCGAGCGCCACCGCACCCGGTGCGCCACGTCACCACCACGCGAGCGCCGGGGCCCACCTCACCGCCACGCAGCGCCACCTCACCTGGGCGCCGGTCACCACCACGTGAGCGCCGGGGCCCACCTCATCGCCACGCGAGCGCCACGTCACCACCACGCGAGCGCCGGGGGCCCACCTCATCGCCACGCGAGCGCCACCTCACCTAGGCGCCATGTCACCACCACGTGAGCGCCGGGGGCCCACCTCACCGCCACGCAGCGCCACCTCACCCGGGCGCCACGTCACCACCACGTGAGCGCCCGGGCCCACCACACCGCCACGCGAGCGCCACCTCACCACCACGCGAGCGCCAGGGGCCCACCTCACTGCCACGCAGGTGCCACGTCACCACCACGCGAACGCTAGGGGCCCACCTCACTGCCACGTAGGTGTCACCTCACACAGGCACCACGTCACCACCACGCGAGCACCAGGGGCCCACCACACTGCCAACTCAGCTCTGGCCCAGCGCCGCATGGGCCGCCTACGCTAAGATGGCCCAACGACCGCACGGGGCCGCCGGCGCCGGGGTTGGCCACTAGGCCGCCGCCCGCCAACACCGCATGGGCCGCTAGCCCCACAAAGGCCCGCCCGACGCATGGGCCACAACGCCACATTGGCCCAACCCCTCCGAAATATATCCCGCATACAAAAAAAAGCGTCGGATGGGGGACTCGAACCCACGACCTAGGGGTAGGGAGGAAGATGAGTTACCACCGAGTTACAAGTCAAGTTGTGTTTACTTGCGAGAAGTTTGTTATATATATATATATATATATATATATATATATATATATATATATATATATATATATATATATATATATATATATATATATATATATATTAAAAACATGTTGGTTAGGGTTGCATTTTATATCCGAAATTTACAAATTGAAGAACACCTTAAGGGTTCATCTTTTTCTTTTTAATCCTGAATTAAAAGTTGTGTTTGGTTTTTCTCTTTCATATGAACTCCAAATCTTATGTTTCTTTTTCCCAAATTTTTCTAAAATCACGAACTTTCATTTAGTGATGTTTGTTTCTATGTTAATTGAAATTTGTTGAACTTTTTAGTATGACTTGTTTTCATCTATCGAGTATGTGTGTGTATATATATATACAGAAAAACCAAGTTTTTGCAAGAGAATTGATAATGCAACTTCATATTTGATCAGATTATGCTCAACATAAGTTTGTCTCCAAGTTTGAAGTGCATACAAGTTCAAACTTATAATGAGGTACAGAAATCTCAAAGTTTGACTTTGAGTTTTAGGAAACTGTAGAAGGGATGTATCCTTTTGTGAACAATGAATGATCCTACTTTCTTCAAACCACTTAAATGTTTTATGGCAATATTTTGGGACAAAAACATGATGTTATGCTAATTTGTAGAACAAGGTGACTAGTTGAAATTCGAGTTTTCCCTAAAGTGATAGTGTAAATTCGAGATGTAAGTTTGAATTAATCCTAATAAACTGCTGTCGAAATCAATTTTTCATTTGTTAAAGTTGTAGATCTTGGTAGAGAATGATTTTAGAAAATTTTAGAAAAAAGAATCATCGAATTTGGAGTTAGTATGAGGCAGAAAAACTAGTTACAAGTTTTAGTCAAAGATTAAAAAGAGAAAACACACTTGTTCATCTCAGTTCATAGCAATTGCAGTTTCTGTTTTTAATCTTCGGATAAAACTTTTAAACTGTTTTTCTTCCTCGTACGAACTCCAAATCGGTTGATTCTTTTTCCTAATTTTTTCTAAAATCGAGATGTTTTACTCAGTGCCATTTGTTTGTATCTTAATTACTATTTCTTGGTTGCTTTTCATGCAACATAACTTTTCCAACTAAAAAGAGAATATAAAAAACATGTTTTTTCATAATAATTGCTAATATAACTTAATATTCTCCAATTTTATGGTCAACATGAGATGGTGTCAAAAATTGAGGTGCATACAAGTTTGGTCACGTTATTAGTTGTTCAAATCTCAAAGTTTGTTTTCAATTGTAGGAAACTATGCGAGTCTTGTGTCCTATTTGTGAACATCAATAATTTCACTTTATCAAAACCATATGAATTTTTTATAGGAGCATTATACCCTTAAAATATGGTTTCATGTCAATTTGTAGAATGTTTTGAACAAATTTAAGTATCATTATCATTATTTTACAACAAGGTGACTAGTAGAAGTTCGAGTTTTTCCCACAAGTCAATTGAAGTTTTCGTCAATCTCCTAGATGTGGCCTAGAATGGACCATAGAAGCCTAATTATGATTTTTGTGAAATTTTCCCAATCCTATGGAGAGTACACATAGTTCAAATTGTAATTATTTTCTTATTTCAAATAAATGAAAAAGGAAAAAGAAAAAATTAAGCGGGGGAGAAATGTAATGCGCCCATTTAAGCCTCAAAATGCGTTCCAATCATTTGCATCGTTCATCCGCAAACGGACGGCTAAAATCGTGTTTCTTCGTATAAAAGGACCCCCCGAACCCTATTCCACCGCCTCCCCCCTCCCTCGTCTCCTCCTCCTGTCGCCGCCCGCCGCCCGCTCCCTCTCCATCTCCCTCTCCTCGCCTCTCCCTCCTCGCATCCGCCGCGCACGGACGCGGCCCTACAAACTTCCTCCCTCCTCAGATCGAGCGGCCGCCGCCACCTCTCTTCTCCCGCACCCACCGGCGCTCCGCTCTCATCCTCCCCTCCCTCCTCCCCACTTAGATCCGCTCGCCTTTGCTCCCTCCTCCCCACTCAGATCCGCGTAGCTGCGTAGCACCAAGGGCCGGCCATGGCGGACACGAACCACCAGCAGGGCGTCGCGGTGGCGGTGAGGCCGACGCTGGACGCGCTGGGCCTGGACGCCGACCGCGCGGGCCTCGCCGCCACCGTGGGGGGGGGGGGGGTACGTGCCCGAGGGCGCCGCGGTGCTCCGCTTCGAGGACTTCAACGCGCTCCATTGCGCGCTCGGCGACGCCTTCTTCGGAGCGCTGCCCGACCAGCAGCAGCACTAGCAGGACGACGCCGCGGAGGGCGGCAAGGGCGGGGGCGGCGGCGGCGACGAGGAGGAGGAGATGCGGGAGGGCCATGGCGGAGATTCTGTCGCGCGGCTCGATGCAGTCACAGGCGGGCGGTCCCCGTACAACCGCGTCTTCGAGTTCAACTACTCCATCAATGGCCACGCCTGCCGCATGCTAGTCACCTCCGTCACGGGCCACCTCATGGAGCTCGAATTCGAGGACCGCTTCCTCCCCCACCTCTCTCACCGAGGCGCAGTCGCTCGTGGTCCTCGGCCTCGGTGCCACGGTGGGACCTTCCATGGAGCTCATGGCCGTTCCCAAGAAAAAGGTGTGTTCACTTCTCCCCGTTATACTTTGCGTTCGCGCCTATGTTCCTACTACCAGTTGTGTGATTGTGTCGTCCGTTCGTGGTGATCGTAGCTGGTGATGCTGTATAGCGTGCTGCGTTGTAGGTGTTTGTTGAATTGCCTGTGAGCAGAAATGTGTCATGTCGACCTTTGTGCTAGCAGATTACAGAGGTAGATGGTGTTCCGTGTTTAGGATAATTTACCTGGAGCATTAAGTATCTCAAGTCAAAGGGGTATGATAGTTTGGGCTGATTTCCAAATGTGTGCAAAGATTATTAAGACTAAGTCTATGTTGTGGTGCGAATAACAGACCAAGTAAACTGGTTGTTCTGTATTTGATGGTTTGAGTGTTAAATTCAATGTAGGTTTAACTCAACATGATACTGTTTGGCCATTGTGATAAATCAGGGAAACAGATCAGAGTCAACACCGAACAGTTATTCAGAAATCGTTCTTATTTCAGCTAATTAATCAACTAACAGTGAACAGACAAATTATATTCAATCATGCTGCATGAGAGTATATAGGGTACAAATACTTATTATCATGAAGAACCACAGTTCATTGACCTATGTTAGCTATATTTGACAGTAGGCAAAAAGAAACTAGAGTGAATCTATGCCAATTTTTCAACTCAAGTTCGCTATACTTATTAAGTCATTCTGGGTGGACCCAAAAAAAACATTTATCAGTCTGCATCTATGTCAATTTGCCAACTCATTATCGAATTGTAGTACTAGTAACTCACTGAAAGGCAGACTTTATGTCCACCTACTCTTTTTCCCAATCCCATGATATATGTGATGATCTTAATATGGGATTCACGATTAAGTTGAATCTCAGTGTACCTCAATCTCAGCCAAATGATAATTAGCATCTCAGAGTTTTAACCCACCGCATGGACGTGGATTGGGTGGGTGGAGGGGATCCACCTGATCCCTCCCTGAGATTGCATGCCCCGTGGGTTCAACACACAGACTGCCAAACGTGCAGAAACTTGACAAATATCATTTTTTTTCGTTTGGGATTCATCTTTCTTTTTCTTGTTGTTTTGCTACAAATTCAATGCAGTTATCAACACTGGCACTTCGTGAAGTGATTTGAGATATTACAGTGTCCGTGACGAAATTATAAAACTTATCTCATTCCAACATTTCTTCGCTCACAAATCAGGATTTTATTATTTATTTTCTATATTATTTTCAACTTGGATACAGGGAAGTTAAAACTGAGGAAAGACTGCTGTAAATCTCGGCTCAGTCCATTGTTGGTTATAGGGGCAGCCAGCTAAGAACTAACGACCACATGTGGGGTTGCATGGATACTTGCAGTCGATCTGTTTCACCCCTTTCCTTCTCTCAAAGTACCAAACTCCAACAGCCTCTGCAATCGTCTGCTCCCCAAAAAAAGTAGAAAAAATATGAGGCCATGGGACTTGCTTTGCTACTGCAGTGTACACTCTACAGTTCAGTGATTTTGACCCCACCTTGTTACCAAGCCTTGGGGAGGTCGGCGAATTCCATGAGCCGCTCCATTGAGTTTGACAGTGGGTGAAGCATGAATCGATGAACAGCCCCCACTCCCTTTTACCTTCAGCAGCCTTCAACTCATGGATGAGTTTCCTTCTGAATCCTGCGAAACACGGCCAAAGAAGGAAACATTTGTGTAGTCACAGAAAACAGGATGGGCACCACCGATTTGAAAGCCGAAAACACATAAACAGGATGAGCATTGGCGTGCTAATTTCTATTCATGCGATTTGCAACAGTTATTTCTTACTCTTTGTTAGCCATCGCGATCTGCAATAATTATTTGTTTATGTCAATTCTGTGGCATTAGTTGTTGTGTTTTTTCAGTTATGAATTCCAGCCTTGCACGACCTTTAATTCTCTGTCACTTATGAATCAGTGTGATCATTTCCCCTATTGATTTGCATCCTTTGGATTGAGTTACTCATAGAGATAGAGCCTAATGGAGCATGCCTCAGGATGATCATTTTGATTTTTTGGTTGTCAATGTGTCTGATCACTGATTTTCTAATTTATCTTGATCTTTACTTTTACTTCTACTGCTTACGATTACTTCCTCTTGCGCATCTCATCTGTGCTGTTTTTTTCAGGTAGTGCTGCAACCAAATCGGTTCCTGAGCGACCTGACGAGCATGTACGAGCGAAGCACAGAGAAGGGCTCCGTCTGGGTGACAATGAAGCAATGTGAGTGCTCCTCTCAGTTTACTGGTGCGGTGCTTTGTGTGATTGGAGTGGTTGAGGAGTCCAAGTCTGACCTGATGTGCATATATGTGATATCTTTGGATAGAATCACTGGTTTTGTGCATGCTGTGTAGTGGTGACTAGTGAAAAGTTTGCTAGCTTATTTGACGCTAATTACTGTCCATGCAGTTCCTAGTATTTCAGATTATTAGTTTTGGCTGTACTAAAGTTAATTTGTAGTTACTTCACAGTTTTTATATCATTGTGAATTACTCTGCACTCCTTCAAGGCTTTTAATGTAATGTGTGTGCGTTTTTCCAGTACAAGGCGAACAAGAAGGATCCAACTGCAGATTCTCATGGCGACTGGTGGGAAGGTATAGCATTATTGTAATATTAAGGCTGATCATGACTATTTGTTCAAGTTTCTTATCGTTAACTCTGATTTTCTTTGTGGGGCTCACAGGATCATTTTACTACTAGTTGAATCTGGTGGCCTCTCGCCCTCTCCCTTGGAGAACAAGGTAAATGGGAAGATCTTGTTACTGTTTGGACTATCAAGTTTAATGCTATGCTCTGCTTTTACATATGTTATTCAGTTTACATTTCTGTACCAGTGAATATCCTTTTCAAATGCCATGTAAACATCAGCAGGTGTTAGTTCGTACATAGCTATGTTGACCTGCCCTGTTCATCACATGTTATCTTAGTTCTTTAGATAGAAGAGGAATATATGCTCTTTGTCCATTTACGTTCGGCGGAATGTCCTTGAAGGCGAAACAAGCTTGCTTGCTCCCGCTGTAGTTAATGCATTTCCACACTCCCATATGCTCACATATGCTCGATGATAGATTAATATAAGGGAAAAGAGTGGATAGGAAATCCGAAATGCTTGTGGCTATTCTTCCGTACCTGTTCAAGTTCTATCACATTCCTCCTAGTGTTTATCAATCACTTTCCTCATGATTATTTCTCGCTCTTTGGTGTATTCGTTCCGGTACCCCATGATCATGTTTACTTTCCGAGTTTTGAAACAACTAACTATTTACTACAAAGTATTGCTGAAAAATAGAGATGGGATCCCCTCAAGCTGCTTTCTAATTGGATTCCGGTTTCCTTTATTTCAGGATTTATACAAACTCGCAAGGAATCAGAGAAAAGAGTGGCAGAATAACAAAGAGGAAGGTGTAGTGTTTTAGGAATGGCAGACATCTGAATGAATGTGTTATCCGCCTCAATATCTGATTGTGTTTGCTGGGTTTTTTTCCCCAGAGATTGTATCTGATTTGTCTGTTCATTGAATTTTGGTAAATGTGTTGAAAATATGTACCCCTGAAAAATGGGCTGAAGATGGGCTAATTTTGCTAATTTTATGCTGGAATATAATTCTGAAATGGGCTGTGGTGGGCCAGAATTTGTATCTGCTGGGCTTAAAATTTTTGCCACGTCATCGTCCACGTACGGTGCCACGTCATTGTCCACATAGGATGCCACGCCATCGTCCACGTAGGATGCCACGTCATCGTCCACGTAGGATGCCGCGTCATCATCCACGTAGGATGCCACGTCATCGTCCACGTAGGATGCGATGTCATCGTCCACGTAGGATGCCACGTCATCGTCCACGTAGGATGCCACGTCATCGTCCACGTAGGATGCCATGTCATCGCCCACGTAGGATGCCATGTCATCATCCACGTAGGATGCCACAGCTGCCATGTGTGTAGCAATCCGTGACGATTTTATTTTGTCACGAATAGTGAGCCATGGGTTGGGCTGCATGGGCCTCGGGCTACTCCGTGACGATTCAGATACGTCACAGATCGCGATGTTTATTAAGGGAACGTCGAGAGATTTAATCAATGACGCTCATTCCACCACGAAAATGTAAATCGTCGCGGATGCTGATTTGCGACGAATTTTATTTAATCCGTGACAGAATGGTTACGTCACGGATTAAATAGTTTCTTGTAGTGGATATTGTTTAAACATAGTGGTAGAATTATCAAGGTTCAGTGAACCGCTATTTAAGTGGGTTTACCCTTGCTCTACTCTCATGTACGTAGAGTATTGCATGACCGGTTTCAACCTACCGTCCAATTATAACGACAATCTGGAGTCACTTGTGAGGAGAGTGCGACCCCATCTCCTCATCCCTCAGAAGTTTCTCTCAAATCAACAAACGAACACCGTCGATCCCATAGACAACACCTCGTCAGCACCGATGGCCGAGGGGACGATCTGTGAGTTTTCCGGCCTCTCCAGCACCAATGTCCCTACTGGACCAACCACGATGGTGGGAGACGGAAACTTTGAACTCAAGCCGGTGTTGATCAACATGATGCAAGCAAATCCATTCTCCGGCAAGCCTAATAAAGATGCCAATGCACATCTCCAGCACTTTCTGGAGATTTCTCGCAAAGTTCTTCCCGGTGGGCAAAACCAATGCCCTCCACGCAAGAATTTCGGGTTTCCAGCAGTAGAATGATGAGAGCATCCCGAAAGCATGGGAACACTTCCAGGAGTACATCACTGCGTGCCCGCACCATGGCATGCACTTCTATCATGGGCTCAAGCGTGCTTCCTGTGAGCACTAGATGCAGCCGCTGGAGGAGCCTTCTTCTCGCTACAAGTACCAGCCGCCAAGGAATTGATCGAAAAGATGGTGGCAAATCAAGGTTGGGATGGAGACCGTCTCCAACCCCATACCCACGGTGTACACCAAGTTGATGGAATCAACATGATTGCCGCCAAGATGGACCTCCTCGTGATGAAATTGGAGGCATCGAGCAACATGGAAACCGCCAAGATCGTGGACGCGCACATGACGTGCGAGGTTTGTGGCAATGTGGTACATTTGGGAAATGATTTTCTCAAGACAAGGGAAGAAGCCAGCTTCATCAACAGTGGCAACAACAACAGGTTCCACAACAACAACTTCAACAATCAAGGGTGGAACTCGAGGCCCAACTTCCCGTTCAACAATCAAAATGGAGGTAACTATTCTAATAATTTTAATAATTAGGCTTCTATTAAAGATCTTGTCTTTGGCCAAGCTAGATCAATGAGAATATAAACAAGAAGCTAGCCGCCAATGACAAAGTTCTTGAGAATTTGATTTCCACTATAGAATCTTTCACCACCACTATGACGAATCAGCTAAGCTTTAACAAAATAATAGAAACTCAACTTGCTCACCTTGCTGCTTCTTTACCTTCTTCCGAATTAGGTGGAGTCCCGGAGCAACCCGAGCCTACCCGAGAGAATGTTAGCGTTGTATCCACCAGATGGGGTAAGCCATCTAGGAAGATATATGCACCTAACCATGTAGGGAAACTTATACATCAAATCCAAGACCCATGGGACGAATCAACGATCTTGCACAAGAAAGACAATGGGTATCCTGGCATTACATGCACAATCTACTGCCAAAAGATCAAGAATGCTCTTTGTGACCTTGGAGCGAGCGTAAACCTCATGCCCAAAGCTATGTTTGAGGAGTTAGGATATCCAGCTACATCTCCGACAACGATGACAGTCCAACTTGCCGACTCATCGATCAAATATCCAGAGGGCATAGTAAACAATCTATTGGTGAATGTCAGAGGCTCATATGTCTTTGCGGATTTAGTGGTCCTTGACACACAAGAAGAAATTCCTCTTATTCTCGGGCGGCCATTCCTAAGAGATGTCAATGCAAGGATTGACGTCGGAGACGGAAAGATCCAATTCTGCATAGGGCAAAGGAACATGACATTCAAATTTCAAGCGAAAGAAGAGCAATGTTACCTAGTGCAAGATGAGGAAGCTAGGGGTGGAAAAAGCCACGGCCCCAATACAAAAAAGATAAGGTGACCCCGACCAAGCCCAAGGATGATAGCCTCATTACAACAATGAGGAAGCATTGGTAGCAAGACAAAGCATTTAACGGGCGGCACCAACCAAAGAAGGCGAAGGCAATCAACAAGGCTAAGGGGGGAAAGAAGATGGAAATCAAGAACACCCCCGCTAAAGCCTCACCGACTTCAGTGCCACTGAAGAAAACAAAGAAGGTGTGGCGTGTGAAGATGGTCCGAGTCTTCCACTTAGGGGTCGGACGAGTCCAAGATCAATTGAGAAAATGGAGGAGTCCTGCTCACGGACTCTAAACTACGAGCCCTCACCAAGAGGTAAACCGGTATTTAAACCTTTTATTTCGTTCATCAAGCATATTTAGATTTCAAATTTGTTTTCACCATTGCATAAGTAAGTAAATAAGACAGAGAAAAGCAGTTTTGGAGATTTTTGGTGATACGACCGAACCTAGAGGTACGGCCGTACCTCCCCTCGATAAAATTTTTGTGCAAGATGTTTACAGGAGGGGACACAATTGCTGGGGAAATTATAGTAGGGCCGATTGTACCAAGTGATACGACCTTAACTATGATTTTTCACAAATCCATCAAGTAAACCACTATAGGCTTCCACGTGCTCAACTCATCACCAAAATGAAGACATGCCAACCAAGTAGCCGAAAATTAGCTTGGGGGACCCCAGTTTCAATCAAGGAAGGTATGTCTACCCAAAGCAATTTTCAACATCTTTTTTATCTCTTTTGAATAAAATAAAAACAATAAAAATATTTTCTTCAACCATGTGCAATTGAAATCTTGTTTTTATACCCTCACTTTGAAGTGATGAATGGTTGCTATGTTAAAACTTTGCAAGAACCTAGTGCATATCTTTGTGCTCTGTGTCTTTTTTGAATTTGTTGGTATATTTTTGAGACAAGAGCCTAAAATAAAATTTTGTGGGAAGCAAATGCTTATGACCAAACCTAGGTTGTTCACTAGTATGATATGGTGTGACTATGTTGATCTTGCTCTATCTCATAGTATGGTGAAATCTCAGATGATTTCTTTTTGAAAATAAAACAAGGCAAGTTCCTTAATGGTCATATTACCTACCAAAGCCATATGTCAATATCAAAGCACAAACCTTCTACATATACTTGCTTGTGACCCATTGAGTTTTGCCAAATTATTGTGACCCTTCGTAGAATCTTTTCATGCTTCTATGACCGAGATCACGTACACCCACATATACATGCTAACTCCTACACCAGGAGTTACGCAAAACATGCCATCAATCCACCAAAAAATAAACACTCCAAAGTCCAAAGGGATTTCTCTTCTTGTATTCTTGCAAAAGGAGAGAGGGGTCATTAAAAAAAGTATATGCTCAAGAAGCATAGAAAAAATGTGCTCCAATCAAAGAGCATAAAAAAAAGAGTGAATCATGACCCCCTGCAAAATAAAGACAAGAGGAGAATCACAAAGCAAGGAGTGTTTAAAAAATAAACAAATATATTCCACACACTTGCACATCTGGATCAAGTTGCATGACTAGTTTCTTTTTCGATCCGGTCTTTTGTGATAGAGGCGGAGTGCCCAACCTTTCGGTGAGTGGAGATAGCTTCGATCTGGTGGGAGACGACCCTCACGATCCGACTACAACGAGCGAGACTCGAAGCGCCAATGCAATCGCTGAACCAACTCCCGATGGTTACCGACCTTGCCGGCGCAAGATCAGCCTGATCACGAAGATCAATTCCTGTGCGCAATCGAAGAACGAACAAGAATCCGAGGCGAGCAATCTTAATATCACTCGAAAGTGGAGTTCGAATCACGAGAGGATAGCACGTATTTGTGCGTGTTCGGTGTAGCTAAAGCTAGATGTAAAACAAAACTCAAGTCCGAAAATTAAAGAGGAGTCTATCTAAATAGGGGGCGCAGCTCCTGGCGGATAAGGAAGGGGCGTGCGGCCAGGAGGAGGGTGGCGGCGCCCAACCCTAGGCGCCCCAACCCGGGCCGCCTGTTGGGCCATCTTCTATGCTTCTGGACCTTCGTTCTTCAATAGCATGATGTAGTTCAATTCCCTTGCACGAGCCCAAGTAATTGGCCCAGGTGGAGGGAATGATGTTTGGGCTGGAGGTGCGCCTAGTGGTGTAGATGGCGCCGGAGGTGCTTCCGGTGCTGTTGGTGTAGATGTACGTGGTGCTTCTGGTGCTGCAGGTGTAGATGTACGTGTGATGTAGTTCGTGTCCTCATCGTTTTGGCTCAACAACATCATGTGGCACAAGTGAGTCTCTCTTATCCTACCCAAAGCTCCACATACAAGCCGTAGAGTAGGAAGCTGAGGCTCGCTTAAAGCCTTTGGTGAGGTAACAAACACCACTTGAGCGATCAAGGGAACCTTCTGAGGAACCTTGTCTTTCTTTGCAAAATTTTCAAAAACTCCGAGAAAGGATCCAAAAAAGAAGAGTGAAAGATGCAAAGTGAAAAACCATTCTACTCTTCAACCTCCGAAGGCAAGGTGGAAAGCTACAAGCCCCATGGGTAAAGTAAGGCTAAGCTTCTCTCGTACCAATCTTTTCAAATTAGCAAAAAGAGCATGGAGTTTATGCACAAGTACATGCCGAGTGATAACATCATGCAACTCCGGGTCCACCGAGGCCAAGTTTGGGCTTTGCTTGAGGACGAGCAAACATTTAGCTTAGGCAGTTTTTTGACGGTCCTTACAACAAAGATTCGATCATCAAAACCTTGGGTTCGAGAGGAGTATATGGAAAGTTTCATGCACATTTTGAGTACTAATAAAGTTCCACGAGTTGTGTTGTGAATTTCATAGGTAGGTACACATTTTGCGAGAAATTGGAACCAACGTGCCACACGGACTAGGCACGGCCGGCCCTGCAGGTGCGGCCGCACCTAGGTGCTTTCGGCCCTGCCCCATGGCTCGTGCCTAGTCCAATGCACCTCCTCTCCCGCGAGCACAACTTTTATGAACGAGATCCACCAAGGAAACGTCAGTTTGATCGAATGGAGGAGGTTAAGATCACTTGGATGAATGGGTCCATTTGTCCGGCCGCTCAACCGCCACAACCGTCATTCCAAGGCAATCTTAGGCGTCCCTAAGTGAAGGCAGTGCATCACACGGAATGGAGGTGGGCCGGCTGCAGCTACCAACCGACGTGCCAGGCGAAACCAACACAAGATACTGACCTACAACCGCCTCAGGAGTAGTGATCAGGGGCGTCCAAGGATAGAGGCAGTGGATCACAGTGCTGGTCGCACCACCTGGTCCGGTCGCACCTAGATATTGGGCCCACGTGCTCAACTGACCTCCCTTGCCTATAAAAGGCACCTCACACTCTCTTGAATGGACACACAACGCTGGAGCATCTCATTTCCACTCTTTAATTCACTTAGAGTAGGATTAGTGTAGCTTGGGAGTTAGAGTCGAGTCGAGCTAGTCTTGGAGTTCTAGAGGAGTCTTCTTCAGAGTTCCGGTACTACTCTTGTATCCTTTCTTTGTTTAGACTCAAGTACAATTTAATTTATCTTTCTATCTTACCTTTCGAGTAATTGCATTCAACTTTTACTTTGCTCTAGAAGCTTTATTCTTGGTTGAGACTAAAGTTAGTTTAGCTTTGGTTAGCATAGCTCTCTTGAACCCTATAGTGTTGTGGTCGTTCTTCGCTTGATCTCCGGTGGTTCTTTGGTTCGTCGTGAGCACGATGCTCAGAGCATACCTTAGTTCAATGGAATAGTTGTGGTACCCTGAGGAGGTGACAACTCCGGACGGGCTCTGTAGTCCACCACGTTAGTTCGGGCCGATAGGATTCAGGGCGTCATCGTCCTCCCTTCTCATCCCAGTCTGAGGGCATGACTTTGCATGCCCCTGCAGCACTAGAAGAGCTTGTCGAGTTTGGCTCGCCTTGGTAATCCTTTGCCTTAGTTCTTTGCCTAGAGTTGACAAGAATATATAGATTGTGTTAGGATTCTTTTTCGTCTCGTTGTCCTCCTAGCTCGCTAGATCCTCTCTGGACTTTTATCTAGATCTCCTGACATGTGTCAAGTTATCCCCGAATATCTTTATTCATTATTCCCGCTATAGCTCTTTACTAAGTCTTGTCTTTATCCACCGTTTATTCGATCATCTTTGTCGTAGTGCCACCCTTGGGAATATAAATACGATAACCCGAATACCACCGAGTGAAGTGCTACAACGGTAATCCGTACGCTTGCGAACCTTTCTGTGATCGTGTGTTTTACCCTTGACGTTCCCTAGCATCGTTACCAGAGGTGCGAATCTGGTAGCGACGCTAGAGAGTGCCAACAAGCATTCCTGGTGTCGTCGCCGTGTGTACACGCTTAGTAGTGAGGCTAAGGAGCGTCAACAACTGTGCAGTACCTTCACCATAAGAAGAGTGGAGGAAGATGTTATTCATCTGTGATTGTTTCCATTCTCACTCTTGGGAAAGGCAAATCAGTGGTTCTACACAAATGATGAATATTAATACATGTGCAAAATGCTCCGCGGCATTCCTTGTGAAGTTCTTTTCATTGGGTAAAACCAATGCCCTGCGAGGAAGGATCTCAAGTTTCCAACAAGCACCAAGTGAAACTATTCCAGAAGCTTTGGAAAGGCTTCAAGAGTGCATCTTAGCTTGTCCTCATCATGGGATGGACAACTGGATTATTCTTCAGAACATCTATAATGGGCTGACTTTGACAGCCTAAGGACATGTTGATGTTGCTGCTGTAGCAGCTTTCTTCTTACTTACCAAAACTGATATGACAACACTTCTTGAGAAGATGGTTTCCAAGCAAGGGGAGTGATGATCGACTCCAACCAAGTCAAAGGGGTCCACATACTGTCAAGGAAGCGAATATGCTAACACCAAGATTGACCTATTGATGAAAAGAATGGATGACTTGACCAATGAGAAGGCTACCATGGCTGCCACTACTCAAGCTATGGATTCTCACATGACCTGTGAAGTCTGCGGTAACACTGGGCATTCAGGAAATCACTACCCGGAAACTCAAGAGGGTCTGATGTACACGAATAGCAATTACAACAGTATTCATCCACAAGGAGGTCAAATGTGGAATCAACCACGCCCTTATTATCAAGGAGGTATCAAGATAGTTCTTTCAACTCAAACCAACCTTCCTTGAAAGATCTTGTTTATGGGCAAGCTAAGATCAATGAGAGTTCCAACAAGAAACTTGTTGCCTATGATAAAACTTTGAATAGCCTCAACATTAAAATTGATGGTCTTTCTTCTACTCTTAAGAACCAGCTAAGCTTCTATAAAATGATAGAAACCTAGTTGAGTCAAATAGCTGCTTTGGTTCCCCCAGTTGAAAACGCAAAAATGTTAGTCATGAGAGGGGGGTAAGACCACTCGTGATCCACCTTACCCTAACCAAGCAGGGACCAGCAAGAACAACACAAGGGAGGTGGAGGAATCCAGTGAGGACCCATACGATATATGGGAGCCATTACAAGGAAGAAAAATGCCGAGAGAAGCAAGGGCACCTGAAGGAAGGGCAGAGCAACCTGAGTTCATCGAGACAAATATGTTGTCATTCGCTCAGCGAAATAGGAAGACGACGATGGTTGAACAATTCACTCGCTTTGTTGATATCATCTAGAAGGTCTACATCAACATCCCACTCCTTGAGGAAATGCGGGTACCCACGTACGCAGGTTACCTCAAGGACATCCTTACCAAGAACTGAGCTCTACCCATTTCGGAGGTGATAAAGCTTACAGAAGAATGTAGCACCGCTATACTTAATTGTCTTCCTGAAAATAAGAACGAGCCAGGGTGCCCTACGATCACTTGCATGAACGGGACACAACGATTTGATCATGCTCTCTGCTACCTTTGAGCAAGCATCAGCATTATGCATAAGGTAGTTTTTGATCTACTAAATTATACAGATTTGTCCCCCAACCACTTTGTAGCTGTAGCTCGCCATACTACTGAAGCGGATTTAATCCTACTCCATATATATGGCAAGGAAGGAAGGTTTGAATTCCGTCCTAGAAAGGAACAATGCTACATGATCAAGAACTTGCGAATATATGAGGCCCAATTCATAGAAGCCTATGCTCAAGGACATTACTGGAAGCCTCAACCCTCGCATATTGTCGGTGTTTTAGACCGGCAACCTACTAAGGGGAGTACCCGAAGTAGATGAATGTGGCCTCGCCGAGATCGGTAACTCGAAGGAAGAGACACGTGGCACACAATTTAGACAGGTTCGGGCCGCGAGGTGCGTAATACCCTACGTCCTGTATGCTGCGTAGCTCTGGATTGATTGGGCACGATTGTAAGATGGTGTAATAGTGCGCCGTGGATTGGATGAGATGCTAGAGAAAGGTCCCTGCCTTGCCTTATATAGTTCGGGAGGCAGGGTTACAAGTCGGATTAGGGAGAGAGTACTAGTCGAGTACGCCTAGGAGTCTTCCATACAGTGCAGGACATGTACAGTTTCCTAACCAAGTACTTCTCCTCCGTAGTCCTTGTGCTCCACGCCATCAGGTGCCGTGTAGCGCAAGCCGGGTAGTCCCAGGGGCCCACCGAGTAGTCGGTCCTGGTACCCACCGAGGTAGTGGCCCCAGGGAGGTCCATACGACAAGCCCCCGAGTACTTTGTAGTCGAGAAGGATAGCTCCAAGTAGTCTTGATGGCCTTAATGAGTAGTCCCCAAGCGTCCCCGAGGGCTACAGGTCAAAAGTCCTCAAGAGTAGTCGAAGCATCCCGAGGCTGGAATGTACTCCAGCTGATGTTTGAGCAATCTTGAAGTCTTCTCGAGTAGTCCCAAGCGTCCTCGAGTGCTGCCTTCGAAGGTCTTCAAAAAATGCCCGCCTTGTCTTGAAGCCGAAGCTGATATGGAAGTGCGATTGCAAAATCGCATTCCATATGGAGTAGCCCCCGAGCCTTAGGTTGAGCCGCAGGCTCTGGCTGAGGGTCCATCTGAAGTCTTGCCAAGAAAATCTCGAAAAATCCGGAGAGAAAAAACCGAAGGACACGTGGCACGGAGCCCCCGAGCCTTGAGTCGAGTACTTCCTCTCGAATTGAAGGGTCATCTTGAAGAATGTGTCCCGAGATGCTCCTGAGTATTGTCGCTTCCCAGGTAGTCGAATGGAAGTAGCCGAGCCCCCGAGGTGAAGTGCGTCGACTAGTAGAATACGAAGGGTCACGCGCGGCCGCTGAGTCAGCCGAGCGCGGACTTATCCATCTGGCCGTTGGAGGGCCGGTTTGACTTATAAATAGAAGCCAAAACCCTTAGGGTTTTCACCCATTGCAGCTGTAGTCATTTTGAATAGATCTGGGCCAGATCCACTTCTAGCGCACGCCGCCGCCGCAGTAGATCCAAGCGCGCCGCCACCCAGAGCTTCCAGAGTAGCCCCCGAGCGAATGCGCATGAAGACGCCGTGTACTTGGAGAATGAAGCCTTCACCGTCCAAGTCTACCAAGGCCGCCGGGAAGAAGAGGGGCCATGACGTGGCCGCCGCGGCTGCCACGGGGGCAGCGCCGCCGATGTCTCCACTGCGGCCAGATCCAAGCCGCGAGTGGAAAAAGTCGAAGACGAAGACGGAGGATCTGCTGGCCCTCCTCAACAGCGGGTTCATCCGTGAGAAGGAGATGGATAGTTGGAGGGCCGCCGCCGGGGACCCATACCCCATGGAGAAAAGCGAGGATGAGATTCTGATGTTCGTACGCTTCGCGGAGCGCGGACTCGCACTGCCCGCAAGCGACTTCTTCAAAGGTCTTCTCGGGTACTACGGCGTCGAGTACCTGAACCTCAACCCCAACGGTATTTTCCATACCGCAGTCTTCGTCCATTTCTGTGAGGCGTTCTTGGGGGTAAGTCGCACTGGATCCTGTTCCGGAAATTCTTCCGGATGAAGCCGCAGCCGAGCGCCAGCAACCCGCGAGTAGTTGGACGAGCGGGCATCCAGATGCGAGAAGACACCACCGAGCAGTACCTCACGTACAAGCTCATCGACTCCAACGCCGATTGTAAGGCGAGGTGGTTCTACGTCACGAACCACCACCCCGGCTTGCCGAAGCCGAGCGGGAGGCAGCCCAGGCACCGGGACTGGTGGAACACGGAGCCCATGATGCAGGAGGGGATCCAGCTCCCCGAGCTCTTGGCGCGCATCAAGGAGCTTCGAGAAGCCGGGCTGAGGGCCGAGCACGTGGCCTTCAGCTTTATGAAGCGTAGGGTGCAGCCACTGATGGCCCGCGACACCCTGTGCTTCGAGTACATCGGCGACGATGACACGTCACGGATGCCAGGAGGTGAAGTCGACGACGACGACATCATTGATAGGCTGACGCGCATCTTCAAGGACATGCCACCGTATACAGCGTGCCCGGTTCAAGAGTACTCCGCCGCGCGCCCGCCTAAGGAGGTAAGTAGTCATACCCCCTAGTCGAGTAGTCATTGCTTGTGAGTAGTCGTGCTGATGTCTTGTGTCTTGCAGGATGACTTGAAGAGGTTTGTCTCCGAGCCGCAGCCGCCCCCTCAGGGAATCGAGATTTCGGAGGGAGGATAGACCAAGGCCAAGGAGCAGCGGGAAGTCGGCGAAGGAGATGACACCGTCATCATAGAAGACACGTCCGACGACGACGACGACGACGAGGAGACGCTACAGGACCGCTTCCAGCTGCGGTCGAGGTTCAGCCGTCCCGGCTTGCCTCATGTACCCCTCGTGCAAGATCCGCCGACTAGCCTGGAGGCTAGTCTGGCTGCGCCGCCGTGGAAGCCGCGCAACCCTGCCCGCAAGCGGGTGACGAAGAAACTGAGGGTCTCAGAGACCACGCCTCAAGAGGTAAGATGTCTTCACTAGTGTAGTCGAGTACCTGTCGTACGAGTTCACTTGCTGATGACTGATCTTCCTTGTATGCAGGAGGTGCCGCCAACAGAGCCCGTCGATGAGGGCGACGAAGGCGAGTGGGACACAGTGGGGGAGCCCGCTGGAAGTCGTAGCCCGGCCCCCCCCGCGTTGAAGAACTCATAGCGCGGTTGGAGCGCCGGCCCCTCGCTCATCAAGAGAGCACGGGAACCTGCGCCCCCCGCCGTCGAACGGGTGGCGGCCGCGGGAGCGGGGGAGGGCGCCGCACCGGCCACCGGGTCGCGCAGGAGGAGCGGCGGGCGCGAGAGGCGCAAGACGAGGCGCCCACAGAGGCTGGACTGGTAGACATTGCCAGCATCCTCGGTGCTCCGGCCGTGACGATAGTCTGGTCAAGTCTGTAAGTACTGAGCCTTCCCAACTAGTACTTGGTATAGTAGTCGAGCTTGAATGACAACCGGTTTTGTGTACTTCTGCAGGAAATCAACAGACCTATCCTGGGAGGGAGATGAACCCTCCACGACGGTGGAGGAGGAAGAAGTCGCGCCGCCCGCCGAGGAGTCTACCCCAGCCCCTCAGGCAGAGTCAGAAGCGCCAGCTGCTGGAGCTGCGTTGCCTGAGGCCAGCGTGGTCGAGGGTGAGTACTCTGCTGAGGCTTTAGTCTTTCCCATAGAGTAGTCGCAGTTGCTAATGAACTTGGCGTCTTCTTGTCAGGCGTCGAGGCCAAAGGGAGCGACATCCCTGCAGCGGTGCCCATGCAGAAGTCGACACCACAGGCGCTGAAAGCTGCTGAAGGAGCCCCCGAGCCGATGGAGGAGGTCGCCGAGGAAGCCACCGTGGCGACCGGAGAGGACGAGGCTGCCGTGCCGCCAGAGGCTGCCCTGGAGGTGGTTGTCCGCTCCCCGGAGATCCAGACGCAGAGCCCATCCGCTCTGCGCCGATGACTGAGGCCGCCGCGAGTAGTCGTGGCGGTGTGGAGCTGCTCGCAGACGATCTGGTCGACCCGGCGACGGTGGCCAGGCACCTGGAGGCGGTCCGCCAGGCTGAGCAGTGGATGAAGGTAAGTAGTCTTAACTTCTGAGTAGTCAATCCTCTGTTGTTGAGTACTCGTGTGACATGTGTTGTCTGTGCAGGACGTCGTGGAGAGGTCCCGCGAGAAGTCCAGCATGTTGCAAGGCTTCGGCGACGCGGTGCTCCGGGCTGAGGCACTAGAAGATCAGCTTTTGAAGTCGCGGAAGCACGCGGCCGCCATGCAGTCCAAGCTCGACGCCGCTTTTGCCAAGTATCATAATGACATCCAGGAGTTGCAGGAAAAGGACGACGACTTGGTGCGGAAGAACAAGACACTCCTCAATAAGAACAAAGGTACGCTTCTTGACTTGTTGGGTAGTTGTTGGAGGTCGAGAGGTAGTCTGACCCGCTGCGCCTTATTGTCTTGCAGAGCTTGAGACCCGGGTGGAGCAGTTGAGGACCTCCGAGACAGATATGAAGAACCTCTTCTACCG
The DNA here is from genome assembly GCA_947561735.1 of Cenchrus americanus. Taxonomy (NCBI): domain Eukaryota; kingdom Viridiplantae; phylum Streptophyta; class Magnoliopsida; order Poales; family Poaceae; genus Cenchrus; species Cenchrus americanus. The sequence continues at coordinate 132,566,266 of OX387239.1, forward strand.
GGAGCAGGAGGCCCGCCAAGTACTCGAGCTTGACTATAAGGAACTTTCCTTCGAGTGTGAGAAGCACATGGAGCTTCGGATCGCTTCTGACCGTGATCTCGTCAACTGCTACAAATCGTTGCAGAAGTTTAATGAAGATTGCGAGGCGCTACGGGCCCAGCTGAAGGATCTTGAAGAAGCCACACTGCCGATTGCAAGGCTCTTGGTGCCTCATCCGGGCGGCCCCAAGATCGCACCGCTCGTGGATCGCCTCAGGGAAGCCCCTAGCCGGCTGGTGACTTATATGAAGCATATGGCGAGGTCGATCCTGAAGCAAGTCTTGGCCTTCATGAAGTCTCACTTCCCGAAGGCGCCCGTGGAGGTAGTCGCTGGCGGGGTAGTCGCCAACTGTATAGATGAGCAGTACGCGGAGCTGCTGGAGAAGATGGCGCCCATTGCGGAGCAAGTAGCCGATAAGCTTAATCTCCAGTAGCCCTGTAATAGTTAGCTCGTAGCCAAAGTTGTACAAAAACAATTGTAATGGAATTGCTTAAGTATTAATGAAAGAAAAAATCCATCACTGAGTACTCGTAGTCACGATCTTAGAGTGCGGAGCCCATCGTGGAGGTGATGCGAGTAGTCGTACTCGGCAGTAGTCCCGTCGAGGGAAGTAGACAGTAAAGAAGTTGATAATCGATCAAACTTTATTACTGAAGGGGTACACCTAGATGGCCAGGGCCGTAGTTACAGAGTAGTCGCCTGGACCCGGAGGCCGCTTACAGCTAAGTGGTGCTAGGGTGAGTAGCCGCTTACAGCAGTAGATCCGTAGGTAGCCGTGTAGGCTGGATCTTGGAGTACATGGTCTCTTTAGTAGACCACTGCTAGAGTCCTTTGTCGCTCATCGCAGCCCAGGATCCGTAGGTAGCCGCGCGGGCTGGATCCTGGAGAGGAGTAGTCCGGAGACTGGAGCCAGGACACGGAGGCCGCTTACGGCGGAGGGGTGTTGATGTAGTCGTGTAGACTTGAACCCCGGAGTAGTCGTGTAGACTAGGCGTAGAACCGACAGAGCTGGTCGACGTTCCACGAGTTGTTGATGTCTTCGCCTTCAAGTGTCTGGAGGCGGTAGGAGCCCGGCCCGGTCACCTTTGCCACGGTGAAGGGACCTTCCCAGGGGGAGCTGAGCTTGTGTAGTCCTTTCGTGTTCTGGATACGACAGAGGACGAGATCACAAACGTTGAAGGAACGTTCCTTGACGTTGCGATCGTGGTAGCGTCGGATACCCTCCAGGTACCTTGCTGATTGGACGAGGGCAGCGCAGTGAGCTTCTTCGAGTTTGTCGATGTCAACTCGTCTGCTGTCTTCTGAGACGCCTTCGTCGTAGTGCTCCACTGCTGGCGAGTTCCATATGACGTCGGCAGGGAGGATTGCTTCGGAGCCGTAGACCAGGAAGTAAAGGGATTGCCCCGTTGGCTTGGAGGGCTGAGTCCGTAGCCCCCGGAGTGCGTTGGGTAGTTCCTTGATCCACTTGCCTCCTTTGGAGTTAGCAGCGTCGTGTAGCCGCTTCTTGAGAGCGTCGAGCACCATCCCATTGGCGCGCTCGACTTGTCCGTTGGCCCGAGGATGGGCAACTGAGACGTATCGGACGTCGATCCCCCGCCGTCCTCGCGGTACTCCCGCGAAGCCGGTGGTTGTTGAAGTTGGAGCCCAGATCTGTGATGATGCGGTGGGGTAGTCCGTAGCGATGCACGAGTTCATCCAGGAAGTCGAGTACTCTGTCAGCTTTGGGTCATGTGACCGGCTTGACCTCGATCCACTTGGTGAACTTGTCGATGGCCACCAATACTCTGTTGAAACCACCTGGCGCAGTTGGCAGTGGCCCAATCATGTCGAGCCCCCAGCAGGCAAAGGGCCAGGATGGCGGTATGGTGACTAGTTTGTAGGCTGGGACGTGTTGCTGCTTGGCGAAGTACTGGCATCCTTGGCACCTTCTGACGAGTTCTTCGGCGTCGCCCAAAGCAGTGGGCCAGTAGAAAGCTCGTTGGAAGGCCTTGCTGACCAGCGTGCGGGAGGACGCGTGGTGGCCCCAGACGCCCTTGTGGATCTCCTCCAAGATGTCCTTGCCTTCTTGCCGAGGGACGCACTTCATGAGTACTCCAGAAGATGCGCCCCGCTTGTAAAGCTTGTCTCCGACGAGGACGTAGGACTTGGCACGACGGATGAGCTGCTCGGCCGAGTTCTTGTCTGAGGGAACCTTCTGCTCGCTGAGCTAGTCGATGAAGGGTTGCCTCCAGTCCACGTCGATCATCATGACCTCTTGTCCGGCTGGTGGGTGCGCTGGAACAGTGGTCAGTGACACCGGCTCCGGGATGGATGGCGCGTGAAGCTCGTGGACGAAGACACCCGCTGGTACTTGAGCGCGGGTAGATCCAAGCTTCGAGAGGACGTCCGCTGCAACGTTGTTGTCGCGGACGATGTGGTGGAACTCGAGACCATAGAACTTGTTCTCGAGCTTGCGGACTTGGCAGTAGGCGACCATGTTCTCCTTGTTGCGGTCCCAGGACTTGTTGACTTGGTTGATGACCACTGCGGAGTCGCCGTAGACTAGTAGCCGCTTGATGCCCAGTGAAGCCGCGAGGCGGAACCCATGTAGGAGAGCTTCGTACTCGGCTTCGTTGTTTGAGACCTTCCAGAAGATCTGCAGGACGTACTTGAGTTGTTCGCCCGTTGGAGAGATCGGGAGTACCCCCGCACTCGCGCCCTCGAGGTTGAGTGAGCCGTCAAAGTACATCACCCAATGCTCTGGTCGCACGGTTGGAGTAGGTAGCTGGTTCTCCCGCCACTCCGCCATGAAGTCGACTAGCACCTGCGACTTGATGGCTGTGCATGGCTTGAAGTCGATGGTGAGGGCGCTGAGCTCGACTGCCCACTTGGAGATTCTTCCAGTGGCATCTTGGTTCCACAGGATGTCGCCGAGCGGGTAGTCGGTGACGACAGAGATCGAGTACTCCTGGAAGTAGTGTCGTAGCTTCCGCGAGGTGATGAGTACTGCGTACAGGAGCTTTTGCACGGGCTGATAGCGTGCCTTGGACTCTGATAGGACCTCGCTGACGAAGTAGACTGGGCGCTAGACTAGGTAGGTGTGGCCGTCTTCCTGCCGCTCGACGACGATGGCAGTACTGACCACGTGAGTAGTCGCAGTGAGGTAGAGCAGTAGCTGCTCGCCTTTGCGGGGAGCCGTGAGGACCAGCGGCTTCGATATGAAGTCCTTGAACTGGGCAAGGGCTTGATCCGCCTCTGGAGTCCACACGAACTTCTCTTGGTGCTTGAGTAGTTTGAAAAAGGGGAGCCCCCGTTCTCCAAGCTTCGAGATAAATCTGTTCAGTGCCGCCATGCACCCGGTCAGCTTCTGGACGTCTTTGATGCTCATGGGAGCTTTCATGCTGGTGATGGCGGAGATCTTCTTGGGGTTGGCTTCGATGCCGCATTGGCTGATGATGAAGCCGAGTAGTTTGCCTGAAGGTACGCCGAAGACGCACTTGTTCAAGTTGAGCTTCCAGCGGTACTCGCGCAGAGACGCGAAAGTCTCTCCTGAAGGATCAGATGGCGACTAGAGAGGGGGGAGTGAATAGGAGCCGGTAAAAATTCTTTCCAAAGAACCCGGCCTATATCCTAGTCAAACCCCGGTCACACACGAGCGATGGATCGAATCACACACCAATCGCCAAGACCACGAGGTTATAGATCAACCTCTAGCCTTAGGAACGATTCCTTGAAGCACACGTGGAAGCACAAAAGAAGGAGGGGAGGAATCGAACCAAGAAGCAAAGTGCACAGGCTCTGGCGGACCGTCCGGCCAGGAGGGGCGGACCGTCCGCGCAGCCTCGCGGAGCGTCCGACCCGAAGCCGCGGACCGTCCGCGCCAACCCTGTGATCGTCCGGCCCTACGCCGCGGACCGTCCGTTAAAGCACACAGAACCACCAGAAGCGACCCGAGAAAAACGGACCGTCCGCCAAGGCCGGGCGGACCGTCCGCGCCACCCACGGACCGTCCGCTACTCGAGCTCGGACCGTCCGCAAACTGGCTGCAACAAAAACCAAAAGCCAAACCGGATCAAAAGCAAAGACGTGCAAGAACATGACGAACACGCGACGAACCCTAGCCATGCGGACCGTCCGCCAGGTGCGGACAGAGCAGAAAACGCCCGACCCCGAAAGTCAACTCCCCCAAATCATCATCGGATATCCCAAACGGTTGAAGCTGTGGAGACAAGGGTTTGGGGACTTGAAAAGCGTCACACAAGGATGCTATAGCCCAAAAATCTTGCCTCCTAACTCCCTAAATCACCGGGAATCGCGAATCCTTTGAGCACCACCAAAAGCTAGAGCACCGAACGAAAAACTTCGAATCCAAGTGGTTTCCCGGCGTTTGAGGGCACAAGATCAATCACAAAGATGCACGAGACATCTATCCATGTATCCCTCAAAGAAATCCGGGGAGAAACCCACTCAAATCCGCGAAATCACACCGAGAACAAAGGCACGAAAACAAGCACAAAAAGGCCACGAAAACACAACCCCGAATCTTCTATACAAACCAGGAAAGATTCACAAGGTCTAGCATGCCGCCCTAGCATCCATCCCTCTCAACAAATCTCTCATGAAGCTCTCATGCTAGCCTAGAGAAAATGGAAGAAAAATAGCTACGAAAATGAGAAATGGGAGGAAGGAAATGAAACCCTAAGTCCCGAAGAGAGAGAGCCATCCACACACACTCATGGCTTATATATCAGGTCCCGCCGGAGTGGTAAATGACTCGACTACCCCTAACTTAACAACTGGCGATACAACCCATGTAGGGGCATTTAGGTAATGTTTGTGGGTCTTGCCATCGGACGGCCACGCCTTTGCCGCACCCCGCGTCCTCCCGACGCAAGCCATGCGATCCCGCCGCGTGTCCTCCGCCTCGAAGCTTCCCCGACACGCCGGATCCCGTCTCCGTCGTGTTGGGCCCTCGGACTTGGTTTTCAGGCCCAAACCAAGAAACCGTCCGCCGATGGTTTTGTGGGCAAACCACCAAACCCCGCGTGCTCGGTCCGGCCTCCCGCCAAACCACTTGACTTGACCACCACCGTGCACCGGCTCGCTTGTCCATGACTTCGTCTTGCTTGTGTCACCACCATGTGACCCGCACCCAGTCCCGCTGTCCACCGGGTCCCTCGAACCGAGCCTACTTGTCTCTCCATCTCCCGAAGGCCCCTCAAGGCTGAAGACCTTTCTCGCTCGTTCTTCACCTGCAACAACACGAACTAGGCCGCAGCCTACACCTGCGCACTAAGCCAAGAGTCAGTCCAACACCCGTTGTCAATCACTCATCACTGAGGAGCGGTCATCCATCGACCACTGGGACGCTCCTGGTCCTCAATCTCCCCCTTGATGAGTGCATTGACAACACACAACGCGAAATGAAATTCAGAGAAAAAGAGAAAGGAAGAAGAAAGAAAAACAAAGAAACTCAACTCATGACCAAAACCGAAGAAAGGCGAAGAAAGGTCACAAGCCAAGCAAAGCACAAACTCCACACCGAAAACAGCAAGAAAGCTCCCCCTGAGCAAATGCAAACTTCCAAATTTCAGCTCACCTTTTCTGAATTTTCATTAAGCTCACCTCTTCTCCCCCTTGTTGACAATGTATGAATCAAGGTGAAAATGCAGAAATGCAAAGCAAAGCATATAAACATCTACATGAGCTTCTCAAATAGGCCAAATCTAGTGTCAAAGGCTAAAGATGAGACAAAGATCACACACATGAATCATAGCATAGTCAAAGCATTGCCACAAGTAATATATGAAAGTACAAGCATGTGACAAAGCAAAATTTTCAGATTTGAGCAGTTTTACGGAAAGAAGGCTCGCTTCACATGTAAAAGCCTATCCATGTCACACTTGAGCCACAAACATGTATACCACTCAAAGATCATACAAGGATATCAAATTCTCAGCAAAAGATCATGGCAAACACCCATAAAGCAAAGCATGTCATGTCAAAGCTCATGAGCCATGTGTCCACTTCGGGGAGACTTCTCCACTGGTGAACATCATGCAACATGTTTTGCACCCATATGTGAGAGATAAGACATTTGAAGCATAGACATGATGGATGGAGCATTTTTCAAGCATTATACACTTCTTTTCAAGAGTAAATCATTTCATGGTACATGAAGTGCCTTTGCGGCAAAAAGAAGCTTATGCTCCCCCATGAATGCCACATAGGCTAAACATTCACACTGATATTCGGCCTTTGGCCCAAATGCAAGAACAAGGCATCCAAGCACAATCTAAGCATGAAAAGCACATTTAGACCAAACTGTGACATGGATACACAACTACACGAGTGGAGCATATTTCATCCAAAATTAATCAAGATTAGCATTTATTTCAAAAAGGGCTATCTCACCATACATATATCTCAAATATTTCAAGAGCATAGCCTCACATCACCATTTCTCCACACATATGACCAGAATCTCACAAATAGCCAAAGAAACTCAAATATGGCATATGAAAGAAGCTCATCATCCTAAAATGCAATATGATACAAATGCAACATGATATATGACAAGATGGCTATCCTACCATGGTTTATACATCCAGAAAAGCATGTATATACATCAAAGTAAAGATGGTATGATACATATGATACAGGATAAAATCCCCCAAGAATCAACTAGAAAGGGCAACAAACCCCAAGTTCCCCCCGCAAGCACACAAATGTAGCTTGGTCGAGAGGCTTTGTGAAAATGTCTGCAAGCTGATCTTGGGTAGGGACATGGCTCAACACAATGGTTCCTTTTTCCACATTGTCCCTCAAGAAATGATACCTCACTTCTATGTGTTTGGTTCGGAGTAAAGCACCGGGTTTTTGGCTACGCTTATGGCACCGGTGCTATCACAAAGAAGTGGGATCTGGGTGCACTCCTCACCAAAGTCTCTCAAAGTGTATGAAATCCACAACAGCTGAGAACAACAACTCGCGGCAGCAACATACTCCGCCTCGGTGGTAGACTGAGCTACACTAGACTGCTTGCGGGAAGACCATGAGACCAACAAAGACCCAAGAAACTGGCAAGTACCAGAAGTAGACTTCCTCTCGACTCGACAACCAGCAAAATCGGCATCGGAAAAACCATGAAGAGAAAGAGTCGAGGAGGAAGAATACCAAAGGCCAAGACAAGGGGCAGATTGTAGGTACCTGAAAATCCTCTTGACGGCCTGTCGATGTGATGTCCTCGGCGAAGCCTGAAAACGAGCGCATAGACACACGCTGAACTGTATGTCTGGCCTCGTCGCCGTCAAGTAGAGGAGGGAGCTGATCATGCTCCTGTACTCCCGCTGGTCCACTGGTTCTCCGTCCTCATCCGCATCCAAAGTGGCCGTACTCCCCATGGGAGTCGACATCGGCTTCACATCTTGCATCCGGAACTTCCTCGCATGTCTTTTGTGTACTTGGTCCGGTGCACGAATGTTCCATCCTTCAACGGCTTGATCCGCGCCCCGAGAAAATACTGCAACTCGCCCATCATGCTCATCTCGAACTCCCTGCTCATCTCATCTGCAAACTTGGCAACAAGGTTATGTGACGAGCCACCAAAGACAATATCATCCACGTATATCTGCACAATCAACAAGTCATTTCCATGCTTGAGGAGAAACAAGGTCCTATCCACGGTACCCATCACAAACCCTCTGCTCAACAGAAAACCTCTCAATCTCCCATACCAAGCACGAGGCGCCTGTTTCAACCCATACAGAGCCCTTTTCAACCTGTATGCCCTGTGTGGGTACAGCTTGCTCTCAAACCCAGGTGGCTGCTTCACGTACACCTCCTCCTCTATGACCCCATTCAGAAAAGCACTCTTCACGTCCATCTGAAACAACTTGAACCCTTTAGCCACGGCAAAGGCTAGAAGGATCCGAATTGCCTCGAGACGGGCCACATGAGCAAAGGTCTCCTCATGGTCTATCCCCTCCGTCTGACTAAACCCCTGAGCAACAAGTCTGGACTTGTTTCTCACAACCATCCCATTCTCTCCCTCTTTGTTCTTCCAAACCCACTTGGTTCCTATGGCATGGCAATTTGGAGGTGGTTCGACTAACTCCCACACCTGGTTCCTCTCAAAGTTTTCCAACTCCTCATGCATAGAATTGACCCAGTTTGCATCAGATAAAGCATGTCCAATGTCCTTGGGCTCAAAAGTGGCAACAAAAGCAGCATGAGCAAAATGAGAGGAATTCCTGGACCTTGACCGTGTAGTGCGTTCGTCGATGTTCCCACTGAGCTTCGACAGGGGATGCACTTCTTGAATCCGCCGGGGAGCCTCACGCCTCGAGACTACCTCCCCCTCAACTTCAGCTTCTCTCGCCTGGTCCTCTTGTTGCACCGTCGTTGTCCATGAAGTAGACGGTCCATGCTCCATAGTAGTCGTAGGGGAAGTAGTGGGTACACACTCAGCTTCAGGCACGTGGTTCTCCCCATCATCATCTCCAGCTTCATCCTTCTCCTCTTGAAAGAGGTCCTCGGCCATCTCCTCGTCACCTGCACATTCAAAGCCAAGAGAGGTACATGGCATTGTCTCGTCGAAGGTCACCTCGCAAGTCTCCATGACTTTGTTAGTCTCAAGGTTAAGCACCCTATAGGCTCTAGAGTGGTTAGCATGTCCAAAGAAAATACCATCACTATACCTAGCCTCAAACTTGTCGAGTTTTCCCTTCTTAAGAATAAAGCATTTGTAGCCAAAAACTCGGAAGTGACTCACCTTGGGTGCTCGACCATGCATAAGCTCATAACAGGTCTTCTTTTTGAAAGCTCGCAATAAAATCCTATTGGAAACATGACAAGCTGTATTGACCGCCTCAGCCCAATACCTCCTAGGAGTCCTGTGCTCATCGAGCATCGTCCTAGCCATCTCACAAAGAGTCCGATTTTTCCTTTCCATGACTCCATTTTGAGGGGGCACATAAGGGGTCGAATACTGATGTTCAAGACCTAGATCACGACAAAAGGCATCAAAACGAGAGTTCTTGAACTCAGAGCCATTACCACTGCGGATAGCTCGAATAGCATTCCCATGCCTCTCGTTTTTCAACCTCACGATCAGATCTCGAACAAAACCAAATGTCTCACTCTTATCCTCCAAGAAAAACACCCAGGCATAGCGAGAGTAATCGTCCACCACAACAAGGACATACCACTTCCCACCCACCGAGCGAACTCGAGCCGGCCCAACAAGGTCCATATGCAACGGCTCGTCGGACGCTCGGTCATGACATCGGTCAGGGGTGGATGGGGAGTGGCTACCATCTTACCATGCCTACAAGGAGCACAAACCAAATCCTTCTCAAGCTTCAACCTCGGCAATCCTCGGACAAGGTCAAGACCACTCAAGCGGGAAACCAAATCAAAGCTCAAGTGTCCCAACCGCCTATGCCATTTCCACAAATCGAGGAAGGACCGGCCATCAAACAAGGCGAGCGAGGACCCAAAGAACGAGAGAAATTAGCCCTGAAAATTGACCCTCGGGGATGATCATACAGACAAGATCACCTCGAGAATCAAGCAAACGAGACTCGCCAGACTTGAAACGCACCTCAAAACCCTCATCAAGCAACTGAGAAACCGAAAGCAAATTGAAACCCAAAGACTTCACAAGAGCCACTCTCTTCAACGTTACCTTGTCACTCACATGCACAACACCCTCAGACAGCACCCTTCCTCGTCCATTGTCCCCAAATGTGATGTACATCTTCTCCTTCACTGGGGTGAGGCTGGAGAACCACTTCTTATCTCCGGTCATGTGTCGAGAACACCCGGAGTCGATCAACCAAATGTTCTCCAAGCCTCCTGCCTGTAGTCAGAAACAAGAATGAGAATGAGCTAGCGACTCGACACTGGGGTTAGCACAAAGAAAGTTAAACCAGTGTCGAGCCATCTGCTCAAAAGAGGGGTTAGCAAACATCACTCCCTTGCCACCAAACTTCCCATGTCCCATGGGAGGAGTACGAGCACCACGAGGGGGAAAACGTGGTCCGTAGTTCCTCTGGAACCCAAATCTGCGATCATCTCCCCTGAACCCGTATTGATGACGAGTAGGGGGACGTCCAGCAAAACCACCACGAGCCCGACCAAACCTCTCACCAGCACGCACACCATCATCTCTCCTCTCAAACCTCGCACCACCACCTCTCCGTGGGAACCTGCCAACACTCCTCACACTTCCCACACCCCGTGGAAGTGGCACTCTAGGCTCAGGAATACCATGAGACTGGCGATACCTGTCCTGGTTTGCTTGCTCCCTAGCAAGCTTCTCATCCCTCTTCCTCTTGTAGCAAAACTCTGCAAGGTGCCTTTCCTTGCCACAATACTCACACCTGAAGGGGATGGGTTTTGGTTTTAGCTCTGGCTTCTCACTAGGCTTCACACCCTTCTCACTCACAAACTTCACAGGTTTCTTGAGGTCATTTGTCTTGAGTGGGAATTTGGGTGGATCTTGGGTTGTGTCAAGCTTATTGCAAAGGTGGTTGGGCTTTGGTGTGAAAGAGTTCTTGGGTGCTTTTGGAAGTGAGACTTGAATCTCTCCGATCACCTCAAACTCGGGGTTAGACTCAACACACTTCTCGTACACACTCTTCCCACTATTCTCTCCCACTTTCTCACCCAACTTCTCAAACCCCAAACCACGACCATCAGCTCTCTTGAACTCCTCAATCATGATTTTCAATTGAGGTTCCTGCCCAGACAACCAACCCAACACCTTTCTCAAATAGTCATTCTCCTCATAGATGACATCCAAACGGGAAGTGAGTTCAAGATTACGCAAAGTAACTTCATCACAGCTAGTGCATGCGTTGACAACAGGAGATTTCAAAGATGCTTCCAAAGAACTAATGGTAGAACGGGCATCAACAAGCTTAGCATGCATAGTAGGACATGATTTACAAGCACCAAGCAAAGTGGGTCTAGCCTTAAGCTCATCATATTCAGTCCTAAGAGCATCTAGTTTAGCCAAAGTGGAAGCATTCTTCTCATTAAGCAGCTTGATCTCATTCAACCATGCATCACACTCAAGGCATTCAACATCATCAGGAGTGGTAGGAGCAAGTTTCAAAGAGTCATTCTCAAGTTTTAATTCAAGCAATTTGGACTCTAACTCTCCTATTTTCTCACTAGCATTCTCAAGTTGTGCCCTAAGATCTTTCCTCATCTTTTTGGCATCTCTAAGCACACTATCGCGGTTGTCAAGCAAGCCATTCAACCTAGCAATCTCAGCAAGCAAAGAGTCGGGGTCACGATTTACCTCATCCTCCGAGTCGGATTCGCTGTCTTCCTTCTCGCTCTTCTTGCTGCTTGAGCTATGGGCCATGCCACAAAAACCCTCAAGAGCCATACAGCTCAACCCGCTGAGGTTCCGGCTTGCACTCTTCTTGCCATTGCGCCTCCCGACGTCTTCATCTTCGCTGCTTGAGCTTGACTGCTCCTCGCTTGAGCTTGAGTCGACGTCGCTCGCACCGGCCACCATCGCTCTTGCCTTGTTCTTCTTGTAACCGCTCTTGCTCGGTCGCCGCTTGTCCTTGTCCTTGCTCTTGGACTTGTTGATGTGCTTGCCCTTGGAGGAGTACTTGTCTTCACGCCTCGGGTGCGCCTTGTACTCGTTCACCTTGTACTTGTTCTCCTCCGCTTCGGGCACTCGGCGATGAAGTGGCCTCGCTTGCCACACTTGTAGCACGTCCCTGAGCTCCGCCTTGCATTCCTCCGACTCTCGTGTAGTCGATCAAACCTCCTTGAGAGCAAGGCCGGCTCCTCCTCGCCCGGCACATCAAACTCCTCATCCGGAATGGACATAAGAGAAGACAAGGAAAACGCGTCGACGGGAAGGGTTAGATTTGCCCTTTGATCCGCCCACAAGAGCAAGACTATGGTCGGTCGAGCCCTCATGCTTGGATTGCAACTTCCCGTCAACCTCGGCCGACTTGAGCTTAGAAAAGAGGTCATCCAACTCAATAGTCAAATAATGCCCAGACTCCTTGATGGCCTCAACCTTAGCACCCCAAACATTTGGGTCCAAGACATGCAAGAGCTTCAAAGCCTGATCATGCTCGGTGTAAGGAAAATCCTCAACATTAGCTTCCATGTTGTTCACGATGGCGGTGAACCTCTGAAACATCGCATCAATGTCCTCACTGGAAGAGGAGTGAAGTTCTCATATTGCATCCGGTAAGAGACAAAGAGGCGAGCCTTCACATGGTTATCACCACCGTGAGAAACCAACAACTTCTCCCAAATTTGCCAAGCAAGATTCAAATGGCGAACACGCTCAAACTCTGGATCACACAAGCTTCGGACCAAGTGATCAATGGCTTTTGCATTAGCCTCATACTTGGCCTTAGCACCGGCATCGGTCACCATAAGAGTATGGATGTTGACCGGAATAGCATAGGTCTTGTCAAGCACAATGAAATCCAACAGCTTCCCACGAAGAAAGATCATCATACGAGCCTCCCACTTGTGGTAACCCTTGCCATCGAAGTGCGGCGGACCGCCCCGCTCAACGTACACCATCTTAGGATTCGAGACTTGACAAAGTCGCAAAGAATCCGGCACCAAGCTCTGATACCAATTGAAGGATCAGATGGCGACTAGAGAGGGGGGAGTGAATAGGAGCCGGTAAAAATTCTTTCCAAAGAACCCGGCCTATACCCTAGTCAAACCCCGGTCACACACGAGCGATGGATCGAATCACACACCAATCGCCAAGACCACGAGGTTATGGATCAACCTCTAGCCTTCGGAACAATTCCTTGAAGCACACGCGGAAGCACAAAAGAAGGAGGGGAGGAATCGAACCAAGAAGCAAAGCGCACAGGCTCTGGCGGACCGTCCAGCCAGGAGGGGCGGACCATCCGCGCAGGCCTCGCAGACTGTCCGACCTGAAGCCGCAGACCGTCCGCACCAACCCTGCGGACTGTCCGGCCCTACGCCGCGGACCGTCCGTTAAAGCACACAGAACCACCAGAAGCGACCCGAGAAAAACGGACCGTCCGCCAAGGCCGGGCGGACCGTCCGCGCCACCCACGGACCGTCCGCTACTCGAGCTCGGACCGTCCGCAAACTGGCTGCAACAAAAACCAAAAGCCAAACCGGATCGAAAGCAAAGACGTGCAAGAACATGACGAACACGCGACGAACCCTAGCCATGCGGACCGTCCGCCAGCACCTCGCGGACTGTCCGCCAGGTGCGGACAGAGCAGAAAACGCCCGACCCCGAAAGTCAACTCCCCCAAATCATCATCGGATATCCCAAACGGTTGAAGCTGTGGAGACAAGGGTTTGGGGACTTGAAAAGCGTCACACAAGGATGCTATAGCCCAAAAATCTTGCCTCCTAACTCCCTAAATCACCGGGAATCGCGAATCCTTTGAGCACCACCAAAAGCTAGAGCACCGAACGAAAAACTTCGAATCCAAGTGGTTTCCCGGCGTTTGAGGGCACAAGATCAATCACAAAGATGCACGAGACATCTATCCATGTATCCCTCAAAGAAATTCGGGGAGAAACCCACTCAAATCCGCGAAATCACACCGAGAACAAAGGCACGAAAACAAGCACAAAAAGGCCACGAAAACACAACCCCGAATCTTCTATACAAACCAGGAAAGATTCACAAGGTCTAGCATGCCGCCCTAGCATCCATCCCTCTCAACAAATCTCTCATGAAGCTCTCATGCTAGCCTAGAGAAAATGGAAGAAAAATAGCTACGAAAATGAGAAATGGGAGGGAGGAAATGAAACCCTAAGTCCCGGAGAGAGAGAGCCATCCACACACACTCATGGCTTATATATCAGGTCCCGCCGGAGTGGTAAATCACTCGACTACCCCTAACTTAACTACTGGCGATACAACCCACGTAGGGGCGTTTAGGTAATGTTTGTGGGTCTTGCCATCGGACGGCCACGCCTTTGCCGCACCCCGCGTCCTCCCGACGCAAGCCATGCAATCCCGCCGCGTGTCCTCCGCCTCGAAGCTTCCCGACACGCCCGGATCCCGTCTCCGTCGTGTTGGGCCCTCGGACTTGGTTTTCAGGCCCAAACCAAGAAACCGTCCGCCGATGGTTTTGTGGGCAAACCACCAAACCCCCGCGTGCTCGGTCCGGCCTCCCGCCAAACCACTTGACTTGACCGCCACCGTGCACCGGCTCGCTTGTCCATGACTTCGTCTTGCTTGTGTCGCCACCATGTGACCCGCACCCGGCCCCGCCGTCCACCGGGTCCCTCGAACCGAGCCTACTTGTCTCTCCATCTCCCGGAGGCCCCTCAAGGCTGAAGACCTTTCGCGCCCGTTCTTCACCTGTAACAACACGAACTAGGCCGCAGCCTACACCTGCGCACTAAGCCAAGAGTCAGTCCAACACCCGTTGTCAATCACTCATCACTGAGGAGCGGTCATCCATCGACCACTGGGACGCTCCTGGTCCTCATCTTCAAGGTCGTCGATGAGGGTACTAGAGTTTCTGGTCTTGATGACCACGTCATCCACATAGGCTTCGACGTTCTTGTTGAGTTGCCTCTTGAAGCATGAGTGGATAGCTCGTTGGTAGGTGGCACCGGCGTTCTTCAACCCGAAGGACATGGTCGTGTAGCAGTACGCGCCAAACGGGGTGATGAACGCGGTCTTCTCCTGGTCTTCTTCCTTGATCGCGATCTGATGGTACCAGGAATAGCAGTCGAGGAAGCAGAGCAGGTCGCAGCCCGCCGTGGAGTCGATGACTTGATCAATCCGCGGCAACCCGAAGGGGTCCTTGGGGCAGTGCTTGTTGAGGTCGGTGTAGTTGACACACGTCCTCCACTCGTTCGAGTTCTTCTTGCGGACGAGGACGGGGTTTGCGAGCCACTCAGGATGGAAGACTTCTCTGATGAAGCCAGCCGCGAGTAGTTTGGCGAGTTCCTTCTTGATGGCGTCCCGTCTGTCGTCGGCAAAGCGTCGGAGGTGTTGTCGCTTGGGGGTGGCCTTAGGATCGACGTTGAGGCAGTGCTCGATCAACTCCCTGGGCACTCCTGGCATGTCTGCTGGATTCCACGCGAAGATGTCGCGGTTAGCCCGAAGGAAGTTGATGAGCGCGTCTTCCTATTTGGGGTCAAGGCCGGCCCCGATGGTGGTGGTCTTGTTGGGGTGGTCCTCCTCAGGTGGCTGAGGCTTGTTGGCGCTGTCAGACTTCTCCGGGATGTCGAGTTCACTTGTAGCAAGCTTCTTCGACACAGCGTAGACCTCCATCATAGCGTTGGGTGCTTGATTCGTGGAAGCGATCTCTATGGCTTTTGTGTCGCAGTCGTGGGAGATCTTCAAGTCCCCTTGGAGAGAGAGTACACCCGCTGGGCTTGGCATCTTGAGTACCAAGTAGGTGTAGTGGGGCACTGCCATGAACTTGGCGATGGCCGGTCTGCCGAGGATGGCATGTTAGGAAGTCTCGAAGTCCGCGACCTCGAACTTGATGTACTCGATACGGTAGTTATCCCGGGATTCCCTGAAGGTAACTAGTAGGACCACTAAGCCCAGTGGGATAGCCGCGTTACCGGGGACGATGCCGTAAAAGGGCGTGTTGCTCTTGGTGAGCATGTGGGTGATGTCGAGCTTCATCTTGTTCAAGGTCTTGGTGAAAAGGACGTTGAGCCCGCTTCCACCGTCGATGAGGACCTTGTTGAGCTTGGAGCCCGCGACCACTGGCTTCAGGACGAGGGGGAAGCGTCCTGGTTCGCAGAAGTTGGTCCATTGATCCGCGTGGGAGAAGGTGATGGGTACCTCCGACCACCTGAGGGGGGTCGGGACCGCTGGCTCAATAGACATGACTTCTCGACGCGTAGCCTTCTGCTCCCGCCTGCTGGGTAGTCCGCCGAAGAGGACGTTGACGGTCTTGTCGGGTTCCTGGAAGTCGTTGTTGTCGCCGTCCTTCTTCTTGCCCTTTTTGTCGTGGGGGTGCGGTGGTTCTGGCGTATCCTTGAGTGCATGCCTGAGTTGGTAGCACTGCTCGGTGGTGTGGTTGCCGTTTGGATGCCACGGGCACTTCTCCTTCAGCAAGTCTTTGAAGCCGCCGGGGTTCTTCTTCGAGTTCTCCTTCGCAGGGCGCTGAATAGCCGCGACAGTGTTGTCTGGCTTGCGCTTGCGGTTGGGACCCGAGTAGTTGTTGTTGTTGTTGTTGCGACCACCTTGGTTCATGTTGTTCCCGCTGCCGCCGCCCGCGTTCTGGTTGGTCTTGCCATGGATGGCGTTGTACTTGGCGTTGGCCTTGTCTTCTTCATCCGCCCAGGACGTGATCATGTCCTTGAGGTGGGGGATGGACTTGGGGCGGCGACGACCGAAGTCTTTCAAGGTGCGGCGGTGGTAGAGGCCATCTTGGAAGAGGTCGATGACCTCCTTGTCGGTGACGTCGACCACGGTAGCGCGCTTGTCGTAGAAGCGGCGCATGTACTTGCGGAGGGTCTCGCCTTGTTCCTGCTTGACCATGGCCAGGTCCATGCGAGTACCCGATCGGTCCATGGCGCCGCGAAGTTGCCGGTGAACCGCTCCTTCGGGTCGGTCCCACTTGTCGATTGAGTGCTTGTCCAGCGACTCGAGCCATGTGAGTGGAGCTTGGTCCAGGCAGAAGGGGAAGTAGAGGCACTTGGTGTCATTGTTGCCGCCAGCGTTCTCGATGGAGAGGGCCTAGCACCTTAGCCACTGGATGGGGTCCTACTTTGCGTCGTACTTGGTGATCCCGAAAGGCTTGAACTTGTCGGGGAGGAGCAAGTTGCGAAGTCGAGGTGAGAAGGTGGGGAAGCCGTCGTTGTCGCCTGCAGTGGTCGACTTCTTCCGCCGCAGCTCCTCAATCTTCTGGCGGGCGTCGTAGCCGCCCTGTGAGGCACCGGAGGCGTGGTTGTTCGTGTGGCCTCGGCCGCCGCGACCGCCGCCGCCGCCGCCGGCCCTCCTGTTGGCTCCATGGTTGGAGCTTCCGCCGTCGCTGCCGCCGCCGTCAGGGTCATGGCTGCCGCCACCGGCTGGAGCACGGTGAGGGACGACTTCGCGGTTGCTGTTGCCACCGTGTGGGGGTCCACCGGCGTTGGAGCGAGTGCGGTTGGGCTGAGCAGGAAGCTCAGCTCGAGTACGGTTGGGACCGTTGTTGGCGCTGCGACTCGTGGATTCGTTGTCGCGGTGCCTGGCGGGAGGAGGTTGGTTGACCCTGTTGTCAACCCGCATGAAGTAGGCATCTTCAGCGAGCTTGGCGATGACCTCTCCGGCGCATATGCCCTGACCTTGGCGTGCGATCGCTGTGATCGACATGAGGCATTGCTCGGGGGTAGTGTGTACTCTGCTCTCGACTGCCTCGAGAGCTTCCGCAAGGTTGCGGACGGGAAAGTTGTCGCAGAGGCGTCGGCGACGTTCGCTGCGCTTCCGGTTACGCTCACGTCGAGCGTCTCTGTCCGCGGGGGTCTCGTTCGCTGGAGCATCGGCAGAGAGCTCATCGGAGGAGATGTCTTCAAGGTACTTGTCTTGAGCTGTCCCTGAAGGTCCTGGGGTGTCGCCAGTAGCCATGAAGATTTGGCGATCAGGGGTGCCAAGGCTGGACTCAGAAGGCGCCACCTCAGTTGGTGTGCTCGAGTCAGCCTGGGCTAGGGGTGTTCCCTCCTAGAACAGTAACGAGTCGATGTAGGCGACGTAGCGTGAGTCTCCACTTATCAGGTCAGCAGGCTTGCGGTCTGGCCAGTAGACGAATCTCCCGGCCGGTGTGGATTTTATAACCAGCCCAGAGGCCGGCCCTGACAAGGGATGCTCAGTGGAGTTGTCCTCGGACTCGGGATCCTCAGGGTCCGACCCGAAGTCGAACTCGTATGCGGGGTTCGAGTAGAACTCGGAGACAGGGTTGGAGTCTGAAGCGTGGCCGGGGGCGGTGTCGGAGTCCGAGTTGTACTCGGGTACGGGCTCCTTGCCGGCCCGCGCGAAGAGGGAGCCCCGTGGCCGGCCCGGCTGAGGATGCGGGGGCCACGCGTGGAGCGCTCGCGGAGTGGTGGGACCACATGCGATGGCTGAGCAGCCAGCTCGCATGCGATAGCCCATGGGGACGTCGAGTTCGAGTTGGAAACGGACTCGAGCTCGAAGTCAGCGTGATGGTTGAAGAGCGAAATTTCGCCGAACTTGCCGGCGAGTTCGCCTGTGACAACTTCAGGAAGCGTCATGAAGCCGGTCTTTGGGTTGGGCGACATGGTGAGGCGGCGCTGGAAAGAGCCCGCGCCGTCCGCAAGCGATGCGGCACCCGTGCGCCGAACACGAAGGTGTCGCCGCAGTTGAAGGCGACGGTTGGCTTGAAGTAGACGGGAGTCGTCGAGTTCGCCATGTGATCTCGGGCGAGAGCCCCTACCTGGCGCGCCAGCTGTCGGTGTTTTAGATCGGAAACCTACTAAGGGGAGTACCCGAAGTAGATGAATGTGGCCTCGCCGAGATCGGTAACTTGAAGGAAGAGACACGTGGCACACAATTTAGACAGGTTCGGGCCGCGAGGTGCGTAATACCCTACGTCCTGTATGTTGCGTAGCTCTTGATTGGGCATGATTGCAAGATGGTGTAATGGTGCGCCGTGGATTGGATGAGATGCTAGAGAAAGGTCCCTGCCTCGCCTTATATAGTCCGGGAGGTAGGGTAACAAGTCGGAGTAGGGAGAGAGTACTAGTCGAGTACGCCTAGGAGTCTTTCATACAGTGCAGGACTTGTACAGTTTCCTAACCGAGTACTTCTCCTCCGTAGTCCTTGTGCTCCACGCCATCAGGTGCCGTGTAGTGCAAGCCGGGTAGTCCCAGGGGCCCACCGAGTAGTCGGTCCTGGTACCCACCGAGGTAGTGGGCCCAGGGAGGTCCATACGACACATATGAAACCAACTTTTACACCAAGAAAATGATGGCATACAAAGAGGATGTGGACATCGGTCAATAGGGTGCCATCCTCAAGATCAGGTACCCTCTCATTAAGGTAAGTAACAAGGAGAGAAAGTTGTGCTCCTTGGACTTTGAACAAAGAGCCCTTTGCCCATATAAAAATTCGTAAGTTATCTCTTACTTTTCAATTGAATTTCGAACAATAAAAGAAGCAAGCCACCCTTGCTCCTTTTCTCTGTATTTCTATTCAACTGGTTCAAGACAATGTCTCCCGAGAGCATTGTCTCGAGTTTGAAACTCAAGCCGCCACCACAGCCACATCCTTAGCTTACCACACCTCCTCTGGCTCGTGGACCTTTACCGGGTACATGCCTGGGGTTACACATGGATACGCCCCATCTGGGATCAGCCCAAATACTAGCAGGGTGCAAGTAGCTTGGCTTGGGCTATCGCAGGTAGCAATGAGTGGGCCATGCCCATTGCTACTACCTATGGAGATGCTACATCTTCATCGTCTGGGTTGCATTCGTCATCTCATGGGGTAACCCTCACTCAGCAGATAAGCGAGCTCGACATCCACATCGGTGACGTGGAGGAGACACTACACCAGCAAACAAAGTCCACTCGGGACTGACAATGCTAATCTGGCGAGAGATTGACACCATAGAGCAGACACAACAGTGACAATTGGAGGAGCAGAGGGCCTACTACGCTTGGATGGGATACAATTCCAATCCAACGCAGTGAGCCTGAAGCTATCTTGGGGGGAGGACCCCCACTCTGAAGTAACTTGTATCCTTGTTTTCAGAACCTTGCATGATAAAAAAACATAAAAATTTGCAAAACTAAAAAGACCAAAAGTATTTATTTGCATTCTCAATTAGTTTGTTTTCATATGCGCAGTAAGAATGCTTTCGTTCCCATGTTTCAAATGATGAATAGTTGCTCTGTTTATTCCTCCCATATGCCTTGTTTACAGCTTAACCTCCTATTTGAGTTTTGAGCTTATTGGCTTGCATGATCAAACCTTAGCTTGAAACTTGTGGGTAGAAAAAAGTATGACCTTTGCCTAGGTTATTGTGAGGTGTGATATGGTGTAATTGAGTTGCTATGAGCTTGTGCCAAGTGATATTTTGAAAAATGTTAAAATAATAAGTTCCTCAACGATGAGCAAATTCCTATTCAAGGCCATATGTAGATTCTAGCGTTTGTTTAGGTTCCACATATGTTACCTATTTTTCTCATTGGGTTTTTTCAAATTGTTGTGACCCTTGGCTAGAAACTTGTCATACTCCAACGATCAAGATCACGTACACAACCACCACATGCTAGACTTCTACACCGAAAGTTAGCAACTACCATTTCATTCGCCCACCATCCTTTCCATGAAATAAAACTCCAAGCATTGCTCCATGATTTATCCCTCTCCAACAAAATATTCAAGAAAGACTGTCGGCTATGTGAAAAAGAAAGAAAAGAATACATGATCAATAACATGCATATATAAAAAAAGAAAAAAAGAAAAGAGATATAGCTCAAGTCTCAAAAATTTCAAAGAGGAGAGAGGAAAAAATCGTGCAATAGAGGAGTTCATTCCCCGTCCACCATGTACACACACATGCACATCTTGATCAGGTTGTATCACTTGTTGCTCCCAAAGATCCGGTTTTCGACTCAACAATATATGAGAAACAGGTTTGCCACATGTTTTACCTACCTACAACTCCATATATAAGATCAATAGGAGTAAGTGGTGAAAGA
Source organism: Cenchrus americanus (assembly GCA_947561735.1). Taxonomy (NCBI): domain Eukaryota; kingdom Viridiplantae; phylum Streptophyta; class Magnoliopsida; order Poales; family Poaceae; genus Cenchrus; species Cenchrus americanus. The sequence goes on from OX387239.1 coordinate 132,586,954, forward strand.
AGGCAAATCAATGCCTTGGTAAGGAATCATACACATTGAGCGATCCGAGTGTATAATTCGAGGACCTTTGATTTCTATTTGAAAACCTGCAAAACCTCCGGATTGATAACTGATCAAGGTATACACAATTGGTAACTTCTGTATAACCGTTCTATCTTTCAACCGCCCAAGGCAGGTTAAGCTACATGCCCCATATCGGTCAGGCGAAAGGTAAGATCAATGCCAACTTATTCAAGTCTTGATATAATACCTAGTTGTATGCTTGTTATAAGTTAGGAATACAACATTGTAGCAACTATTATTCAACCAACTCAAGTCCTTAGTGTCTTGTTCGGGACGAGCAAAAGGCTAGCTTGGGGGAGTCATTGACATCAGTTAAGTAGTTAAGAATAATGTAGTTCCACTTGTCCTTGGAGATAATTGGATTGCAGGAAAATAAGCATAAAACAAGTGACAAACTCACCTTCTATGATCCATGCCACGTCACTGTTGACGGTCGATTTTGGTACACCTAGCTATAAGTTTACCGTCAACATTTGCACATATTTGATATTCTAACCAATGGTACTAACCCCCCGGAGGTATCAAGTTCACACTTGCATGTCGATTTTGGAGTTTGTTGTTTACGCAGGAAATTAACGTTAAAGAGGAGACTTTCGGGATAAGTTCACCAAGCACTTTGGGAGAAGATCATGAAGCCCGTCACAAGTCAAGACACGCGATGAACATGACTCCAAATGACCCGAGGACCGAAGCATCAACGTGCAAGTCTTCAGGGACTCAACCAGAAAATAGCGAAGCTTGCATGGCAAGGATTCAAGCCTAAACCGTGACGGAAACGACGTCAAAGGCCCACATGCAAGTGCACACAAATAAGGGATCACGTGAGAAGCAACCGGGGAGCAAATCGGGGCCGAACCGGGCCAAAATGGGCCTGGGCCGGCCGGCCTGGGCCGACCGGCCGAGCCCACTCCGGGCTCGGTTCGCGTCCCCCTTTTGCCCTAGGTGGTTGTCTATAAATTGTCTCTGCCTCCGCCGGCCGCCACATCCATCCTTTCATCAGAGAGCCGCCGAGACGAAGGAGAAGCACCGGGAGGAAGCCGACGGCCGCCGCGAGTCCTCGAGTTGCCTAGGAGATGGCTTAGGCCATGCCCTAGCCACCATGGTTGGCCCTGCGTGGTGAAGCCATGGTGGAGTTCCGGAGCCGCGACTTGAATTCGTCAAGTCGTTTGTACCTTCAACATTCGGTGATGTAACTATATCTTGTCATACTTTGATCTACTACGAGTCATACTTATTCATATGTGTAGCTACCATATGCCTTTAGTAGGACTAGATCGAATCATGGTCATTAGTCTTGTCTTGCGGACACACCGTAGTAGTGCAGGGACCAAGGTTGTTGCTCGGTGATGATTATCCTCGCGTAGTGACAGTACGAGAGGGGAGAAAGAGGCGAGTGAACGTGCATCGGACCACTCCATATCAGGTTACTCCATATCGAGTGTAATCCTTATCATAGTATAGGTTTAGATTGGTTTATCACATTGGTCGGAATAGCAACAAGAAGACGATAGGCTAGGGTTACTTTTTGATGCTTACCTTTATGGCTAGGTGGATGTGATCCATACATCCCTTCGTGTTTGTATGTTATCTTTATGCAATAAACACTTCACATAGGGTTAGACCGGTAGGTTAGATAGAGAACCTTGGTGGCTTGCTTCCGATCCTTGGATTGACAAATCTAGGGAGAACCCTCCTTGGTGAAAAAGGCACCAAGTCACCCGTAGGCTTGCGGTGAACTTGAGCACGGTTTTACACCGTCAACAAGCCCCTTTTTCTGGCGCCGTTGCCGGGGATCGGCAACTCGAACCCTAGGGCGACCTATCTTTCTTTTAACTAACCCTAATTTTTATCATTGCATATACGCTTGCTTTCTTGTTTGTGTCCTTGAAAGTAGGTGGAAAACTAGACACAAAGCGATCGAGAAAAGTTCTCGACATTCGGACTTCAACAAGTCCAACCTTGCTCAACCAAGTTTATCTCTACACATGTTTTGCCCTTTAGTGGTAGGTGCTATCCTTGGTTAGTGGACCAACATCCGCTATTGAGCCCCGACCCAAAGCAAACAAAGATGAACAAGGTATGCCTACATGTGTCAATTAAGTTTTTAGACTAATGTCTTTTGGAGGATTGTTTGTTCAAGCTATAGGTTTCGGAAACAACCATGTCAAGCACGATGGAGAAGGATTCCATTACCATCATGCTCATGTTGGAAATATGCCCTAGAGCCAACTGGATTTGATCCACTAGTGGACTCAGATGGATTTGATCCATTATGGTGTAAAAGTCCTAATGGGCCACAAATGTTGTAAAGCCCATTAGCGTTGGAAGGGGTACACCATCTATTAGTCCCATATTGCTAATGAACGATGGTATGGGGGGTTTTCCTCCCAATAAATATGGACCACACCCCTCCTCAAAAGACACAACTTTCTCAAGTAGCAGCCGCGCTGCCAACGCTCTCTCCTCGTCGCACTCGCGGACCTAACAGTCCGGCGTGCGTCGCTTCCTTCTCCGTACGTGTGGATACCTTGGAGGTGCTACATCTGGAGCACTTGGATCCGACGAGCCGCACGTGCAAGTCAAGAAGGACGTGAGTGTCAGTGTTTTAGACCGGCAACCTACTAAGGGGAGTACCCGAAGTAGATGAATGTGACTCGCCAAGATCGGTAACTCGAAGGAAGAGACACGTGGCACACAATTTAGACAGGTTCGAGCCGCGAGGTGCGTAATACCCTACGTCCTGTATGCTGCGTAGCTCTGGATTGATTGGGCACTATTACAAGATGGTGCAATAGTGCGCCGTGAGTTGTATGAGATGAGATTGGATGCTAGAGATCGGTCCCTGCCTTGCCTTATATAGTTCGGGAGGCAGGGTTACAAGTCGGAGTAGGGAGAGAGTACTAGTCAAGTACGTCTAGGAGTCCTCCATACAGTGCAGAACATGTACAGCTCCCTAACCGAGTACTACTCTTGTGTAGTCCTTGTGCTTCACGCCTTCAGGTGCCGTGTAGCGCAAGCCGGGTAGTCCCAGGGGCCCACCGAGTAGTCGGACCTGGTACCCACCGAGGTAGTGGGCCCAGGGAGGTCCATACGACAAGCCCCCGAGTACTTTGTAGTCGAGAAGGATAGCTTCAAGTAGTCTGGACGGCCCTAACGAGTAGTCCTCAAGCGTCCCCGAGTGCTACAAGTCAAAAGTCCTCAAGAGTAGTCGAAGCATCCCGAGGCTGGAATGTACTCCAGCTGATGTTTGAGCAATCTTGAAGTCTTCTCGAGTAGTCCCAAGCGTCCTCGAGCACTGCCTTCGAAGGTCTTCAAAAACTGCCTGTCTTGTCTTGAAGCCGGAGCTGATATGGAGGTGCGATTTGCAAAATCGCACTCCATATGGAGTAGCCCCCGAGCCTTAGGTTGAGCCGCAGGCTCTGACTCAGGGTCCATCTGAAGTCTTGACAAGAAAATCCCGAAAAATCCAAAGAAAAAACCGAAGGACACGTGGCACGGAGCCCCCGAGCCTTGAGTCGAGTACTTCCTCTCGAATTGAAGGGTCATCTTGAAGAATGTGTCCTGAGATGCTCTTGAGACTAGCCGCTTCCCAAGTAGTCGAGTAGAAGTAGCCGAGCCCCCGAGGTGAGGCACGTCGACTAGTAGAATACGAAGGGTCACGCTGAGCCGCTGAGTCAGCTGCGCGTGAACTTAGCCATCCGGCCGTTGCGGAGCCAGTTTGGCTTATAAATAGAAGCCAAAACCCTTAGGGTTTTTCACCCATTCGAGCTGTAGTCACTCCGTTTCCATCTGAGGTAGATCTACTCCCAGCGCACGCTACCGCCGCAGTAGATCCAAGTGCGCCGCCACCCAAAGCTTTTAGGGTAGCCCCTGAGCAGATGCGCGTGAAGACGCTCTGTTCTTGGAGAATGAGGCCGCCGCGGCCGCCACCAGAGTAGCGCCGCCCATGTCTCCACCGCGGGCTGATCCAAGCCGCGAGTGGAAGAAGTCCAAAGTGAAGACGGAGGATCTGCTGGCCCTCCTGAACAGCGGGTTCATCCGGGAGAAAGAGGTCGACATGTGGAGGGCCACTGCTAGAGATCCGTATCCAATGGAGAAGGCCGATGTTCGCGCGGTTCGTGGAGCGCGGGCTTGCGCTTCCGGCCAGCGATTTCTTCTAGGGTCTCCTCGGGCACTATGGAGTCGAGTACTTGAATCTGAGCCCCAACGACATCTTCCACACTGCGGTCTTCGTGCATTTCTGCGAGGCCTTCCTTGGGATCAAGCCGCACTGGATCCTCTTCCGGAAGTTCTTCCGGTCAAGCCGTTGACCAAGTGCCACCAACCCAAGGGTAGTCGGAGGAGCCGGCATCCAGTTGAGAGAAGACGCCGCGAGCAGATCTCGGCGTATAAGCTTGTCGATTCCAACACTGACTGGAAGACAAGGTGGTTCTACATCACGAACCACCACCCTGGCCTGCCGAAGCCGAGCGGACGGCAGCCCAGGCACCGCGAGTGGTGGAACACGGAGCCCACCATGCAGGAGAGGATCTAGCTTCCCGAGCTGCTGGCACGTATCAAGGTGCTCAGGGAAGCCGGACTGAGGGCCGAGCACGTGGCCTTCAGTTTCATGAAGCGGAGGGTGCAGCCATTGATGGCTCGAGACACCTTGGGCTTCGAGTACACCGGGGACGACGACACGTCGCAGATGCCCGGAGGCGAGCTGGACGACAGCGACATCGTCAAGAGCCTGTCACGGATCTTCAAAGATATGCCGCCGTACACGGCATGCCCTGTCCAGGAGTACTCTGCCGCGCGCCCGCCAAAGGAGGTGAGTAGTCGTACTTCTTAGTCGAGTAGTCATTTCTTGGTGTAGACTGCTGACGTCTTCGTGTCTTGCAGGATGACTTGAAGAAGTTCATCTCCGAGCCGCAGCCGCCCCCGAGTGGGATCGAGATCCCGAATGAGGGGAAGGCCAAGGAGAAAGAGCGGCGAGAAGTCGGTGCAGGCGATGACACCGTCATCGTGGAGGACACCTCCGACGACGATGACGACGACGACGACGAGACGTTGCAGGACCATTTTCAATTGCGGTCGAGGTTTAGCCGCCCAGGCTTACCTCATGTACCTCTGGTGCAAGACCCCCCGACTAGACTGGAGGCTAGCCTGGCTGCGCTGCCACGGAGGCCGCGCAACCCCGCCAGGAAGCCGGTGGCGAAGAAGCTTAAGGTCTCAGAGACCACGCCTCAGAAGGTAAGATGTCTCTACTAGAGTAGTCGAGTACCCCATCATGCGAGTACCGTTGCTGATGAGTAGTCTTCCTTTTATGCAGGAGGTGCCGCCGACGGAGCCCGTCGAAGAGGGCGACGAAGGCGTGTGGGACACGGTGGGGGAGCCAGCTGGAAGTCGTAGTCCAGCCCCCACTGTGGAGGAGCTCTTGGCGCAGCTAGAGCGCCAGCCCCCTGCTCCAAAAGGGAGCACGGGGCCTGCAGCCGCCGCCGTTGAAGAGGTGGTAGCTTCAAGAGCGCAAGAGGGCGCTGCGTCGACCGCCGTTGCAGAGGAGGCGGTAGCCGCAGGGGCGCAGGAGGAGGCGCCCGCCGAGGGTGGACTGGTCGATATCGCCAGCATCCTTGGCGCCCCGGCCGTGACAATAGTCCGGTCGAACTTGTAAGTACTGCATCTTTGCGAGTAGTACTTGTTGTAGTAGTCGAGGTTGACTGATGACCAATTGTGTGTGCTTCTGCAGGAAATCCACGGATCTGTCCTGGGAGGGGGATGAGCCCTCTTCAGTGGTGGCGGAAGAAGTCACGCCGCCCTCCGAGGAGTCCGCTCCCGCTTCCCAGGCGGTGCCCGAGCCGCCGGCTGCCGAAACGCCGCTGCCAGAGGCCAGCGTAGTCGAAGGTGAGTACTCTTCTGAAGCTTATGGAGCTCCTCGCGGAGTAGTCATAGTAGCTGATGCTCTTGTCTTCTTTTTAACAAGCGCTGAGGCTGAAGGCAGTGACATCCCTGCGGGGGTGCCGATGCAGAAGTCGACACCAGAGGCCCCGGAGGCTGCGGGAGGAGCCCCCGAGCCTATGGAAGAAGTTGTCGAGGAGGCCGCCGTGACGGCCGGGGGAGAGGGGGTCACCACGTCACCAGAGGTTGCTCTGGAGGTGGCTATCCGCTCCCCGGAGATCCAGGACGCAGAGCCCATCCGCTCTGCGCCGATGACGGAAGCCACCGCGAGTAGTCGCGGCGGGATAGAGCTGCTCGCAGATGATCTTGTCGATCCTGCGACGGTGGCGAAGCACCTGGAGGCGATCCGCCAGGCCGAGCAGTGGATGAAGGTAAGTAGTCGTAGCTTCGGAGTAGTCAATCCTCTGTTTGTTGAGTACTCGTTTGACTTGAGTTGTCTGTGCAGGACGTTGCGGAGCGGTCCCGCGACAAGTCCAATATGCTGCAAGGCTATGGTGACGCGGTGCTCCGGGCTGAGGCGCTGGAAGAGCAACTTGTGAAGTCGCGGAAGCACGCGGCTGCCATGCAGTCGAAGCTCGACGCCGCCTTCGCCAAATACCACAACGATGTCCAAGAGTTGCAGGCGAAGGGCGACGACTTGGTGCGGAAGAATAAGGGCCTCCGCAACAAGAACAAAGGTATGCCGCTGAACTTGTCGGGTACTTGTTGGAGGTCGAGAAGTCTCTGACCCGCTGTTGTGTTGTTGTATTGCAGAGCTTGAGGGCCAGGTGGAGCAGCTGAAGTCCTCGGAGACGAGCATGAAGAATCTCTTCTACCGAGAGCAAGAAGCCCGCCAGGTACTCGAGCTCGACTACAAAGAACTTGCCTTCGAGTGCGAGAAGCACATGGAGCTCCGGATTGCCTCTGACCGCGATCTCGTCAACTGCTACAAATCCTTGCATAAGTTGAATGAAGAGTGCGAGGCACTGCGGGCCCAGCTGAAGGAGCTCGAGGAAGCCGCACTGCCGATCTCAAGGCTCCTGGTGCCGCACCCGGGCGGCTCCAAGATTGCTCCACTGGTGGATCGCCTCAAGGAAGCTCCAAGCCGGCTGGCGGCCTACGTGAAGCACATGGCGAGGTCGATCCCAAGGCAGGTCTTGGCCTTCATGAAGTCGTATTTCCTGAAGGCCCCAGTGGAGGTAGTCGCCGGCGGGGTAGCCGCCAACCGCACCGATGAGCAAGATGCGGAGCCGCCGGGAGCGGGATGGCTCCCATCGCGGAGCAAGTAGCCGAGAAGCTTAACCTCCAGTAGCCCTGTAATAGATAGCTAGTAGCCAGGGTTGTACATAAAACAATTGTAATGAATTGCTTAAGTATCAATGAAAGAAAGTTTCCAGCAATGAGTACTCGTAGCCGCGACCTCAGAGTGCGGAGCCCCATCGTGGAGTGGATGCAAGTAGTCGTACTCGGCAGTAGTGGTCCCATTGTAGGGAGTAGACAGTAACGAAGTTGATGAACGATCAAACTTTATTACTGAAGAAGTACACCTGGATGGCCAGGGCCGTAGTTACAGAGTAATCGCTTGGACCCAGAGGCCGCTTACAGCTGAGTAGAGCTGGAGCGGGTAGCCGCTTGCAGCAGTAGATCCGTAGGTAGCTGTGTAGGCTGGATCGTAGATCCTTAGGTAGCCGTGCAGGCTGGATCTTGGAGTGTGGTCTCTTAGTAGACCGCTGCTAGAGTCCTTGACGCTCGTCGCAGCCCAGGGTCCGTAGTTAGCCGTGTAGGCTGGAGCCTGGAGAGGAGAAGTTCAGAGACTGGAGCCAGGACCCGGAGGCCGCTTACAGCGGCAGGGTGTTGGTGTAGTCATGTAAACTTGAACCCCGGAGTAGTCGTGTAGACTAGGCGTAGAATCGACAGAGCTGGTCGACGTTCCACGAGTTGCTGACGTATTCGCCTTCAAGTGTTTGGAGGCGATAGGAGCCCGGCCCGGTCACCTTTGCAACGGTGAAGGGACCTTCCCAGGGGGAACTGAGCTTATGTAGTCCTTCCGTGTTCTGGATGCGGCGGAGGACGAGATCACCAATGTTGAAGGAGCGTTCCTTGACGTTGCGATCATGGTAGCGTCGGATACCCTCTAGGTACCTTGCTGACTGGACGAGGGCAGCGCAACGAGCTTCTTCGAGGCTGTCGATGTCAACTCGTCGGCTGTCTTCTGAGACGCCTTCGTCATAGTGCTCCACTGCTGGCGAGTTCCATACGACGTCGGCAGGGAGGATTGCTTCGGAGCCGTAGACCAGGAAGTAGGGGGATTGCCCCGTTGGCTTGGATGGCTGAGTCCGTAGCCCCCAGAGTGCGTTGGGTAGTTCCTTGATCCACTTGCCCCCCTTGGAGTTAGCAGCGTCGTGTAGCCGCTTCTTGAGAGCGTCGAGCACCATCCCATTGGCGCGCTCGACTTTTCCGTTGGCCCGTGGATGGGCAAATGAGACGTATCGGACGTCGATCCCGCTGTTCCCGCAGTAGTCCCAGAACTGGTGGTTGTAGAAGTTGGAGCCCAGGTCTGTGATGATGCGGTGGGGTAGTCCGTAGCGATGTACGAGTTCATCCAGGAAGTCGAGTACTCTGTCAGCCTTGGGGTAGGTGACTGGCTTGACCTCGATCCACTTGGTGAACTTGTCGATAGCCGCCAATACCCTGTTGAATCCTCCTGGCGCAGTTGGCAGTGGGCCAATCATGTCGAGCCCCCAGCAAGCGAAGGGCCAGGTTGGCGGTATGGTGACTAGCTTGTAGGCTGGGACGTGTTGCTGCTTGGCGAAGTATTGACATCCTTGGCACCTCCTGACGAGTTCTTCGGCATCGCCCCGCAGCCGTGGGCCGCAGAAAGCTCGCCGGAAGGCTTTGCTGACCAGCGTGCGTGAGGACGCGTGGTTGCCGCAGACGCCCTTGTGGATCTCTTCCAAGATGTCCTTGCCTTCTTCGCGAGGGACGCACTTCATGAGTACTCCGGAAGATGCGCCCTGCTTGTAAAGCTTGTCTCCGATGAGGACGTAGGACTTGGCGCGGCGGACGAGCTGCTCAGCCGAGTTCTTGTCGGAGGGGACCTTCTGCTCGCTGAGGTAGTCGATGAAGGGTTGCCTCCAGTCTACGTCGATCATCATGACCTCCTGCCCGGTTGGTTGATGGGCTGGGACAGTTGTCGGTGGCGCCGGCTCCGGGATGGATGGCGTGTGAAGCACGTGGACGAAGACGCCCGCTGGTACTTGAGCGCGGGTGGATCCAAGCTTCGAGAGGACATCTGCTGCAACGTTGTTGTCGCGGACGATGTGGTGGAACTCGAGACCATAGAACTTGTTCTCGAGCTTGCGGACTTCTAGGCAGTAGGCGTCCATGTTCTCCTTGTTGCGGTCCCAGGACTTGTTGACTTGGTTGATGACCACTGCGGAGTCGCCGTAGACTAGTAGCCGTTTGATGCCCAATGAAGCCGCGAGGCAGAGCCCATGTAGGAGAGCTTCGTACTCGACTTCGTTGTTTGAGACCTTCCAGAAGATATACAGGACGTACTTGAGTTGTTCGCCCGCTAAAGAGATCAGGAGTACCCCTGCACCTGCGCCCTCGAGGTTGAGTGAGTCGTCAAAGTACATCACCCAATGCTCTGGTCGCACGGTGGGAGTAGGTAGCTGGTTCTCCCGCCACTCTGCCATGAAGTCGACTAGTGCCTGCGACTTGATGGTTGTGCGTGGCTTGAAGTGGATAGTGAGGGCGCCGAGCTCGACCGCCCACTTGGAGATTCTTCTAGTAGCATCTTGGTTCCGCAGGATGTCGCCGAGCGGGTAGTCGGTGATGACGGAGATCGAGTACTGCTGGAAGTAGTGTCGTAGCTTCCGCGAGGTGATGAGTACCGCGTACGCAGCTTCGCACGGGCGATAGCGGGCCTTGGACTCTGATAGAACCTCGCTGACGAAGTAGACTGGGCGCTGGACTGGGTAGGCGTGGCCGTCTTCATGCCGCTCGACAACGATGGCAGTACTGACCACATGAGTAGTCGCAGCTAGGTAGAGCAGTAGCTGCTCGCCCTTGTGAGGAGCCGTGAGGATCGGTGGCTTCGATAGGAAGTCCTTGAGCTGGGCAAGGGCTTGATCCGCCTCTGGAGTCCACACAAACTTCTCTTGATGCTTGAGTAGTTTGAAGAAGGGGAGTCCCCGTTCTCCTAGCCTCGAGATGAATCTGTTCAGCGCCGCCATGCACCCTGTCAGCTTCTGGACATCTTTGATGCTCGTGGGAGCTTGCATGCTGGTGATGGTGGAGATTTTCTCGGGGTTGGCTTCGATGCCGCGCTGGCTAATGATGAAGCCGAGTAGTTTGCCCGAAGGTACGCCGAAGACGCATTTGTTCGGGTTGAGCTTCCAGCGGTACTCGCGCAGTGATGTGAATGTCTCTTTGAGGTCGTCGATGAGGGTACTGGAGTTTCTGGTCTTGACGACCACGTCATCCACGTAGGCCTCGACGTTCTTGTTGAGCTGCCTCTTGAAGCAGGCCTGGATAGCTCGTTGGTAGGTAGCGCTGGCGTTCTTCAACCCGAAGGACATGGTCATGTAGCGGTACGCGCCAAACGGGGTGATGAACGCGGTCTTCTCCTGGTCCTCTTCCTTGATCGCGATCTGGTGGTACCCGGAGTAGCAGTCAAGGAAGCAGAGCAGGTCGCAGCCCGCCGTGGAGTCGATGACTTGATCAATCCGAGGCAACCCGAAGGGGTCCTTGGGGCAGTGCTTGTTGAGGTCGGTGTAGTCGACGCACATCCTCCACTCGTTCGAGTTCTTCTTGCGGACGAGGACGGGGTTGGCGAGCCACTTAGGATGGAAGACTTCTCTGATGAAGCCGGCCGCGAGTAGTTTGGCGAGTTCCTTCTTGTTGGCGTCCCGTCTGTCGTCGGCAAAGCGTCGGAGGTGTTGTCGCTTGGGGGTGGCCTTAGGATCGACGTTGAGGCAGTGCTCAATCAGCTCCCTGGGCACTCCTGGCATGTCCGTCGGCTTCCACGCGAAGATGTCGCGGTTAGCCCGAAGGAAGCCGATGAGCGCGTCTTCCTATTTGGGGTCGAGGCCTCGCCCCGATGGTGGTGGTCTTGTTGGGATCGCTCGTTCCGGGGTCGATCGTCTTGACGAGTACCTCCTCGGGTGGCCGAGGCTTGTTGGCGGCCGTCGTACTTCTGCGGGATGTCGAGTTCACTTGTAGCAAGCTTCTTCGACACAGCGTGGACCTCCATCATCGCGTTGGGTACCTGATTTGTGGAGGCGATCTCCACGGCTTCTGTGTCGCAGTCGTGGGAGATCTTCAGGTCCCCTTGGAGGGAGAGTACACCGGCTGGGCTTGGCATCTTGAGTACCAAGTAGGTGTAGTGGGGCACCGCCATGAACTTGGCGATGGCCGGTCTGCCGAGGATGGCGTGGTAGGAGGTCTCGAAATCCACGACCTCGAACTTGATCTACTCGGTACGATAGTTGTCCCGGGTTGCCCCGAAAGTGACTGGCAGGACCACTGAGCCCAGTGGAATAGCCGCGTTGCCGGGGACGATGCCGTAGAAGGGCACGTTGCTCTTCGTGAGCATATGGGTGATGTCGAGCTTCATTTTCTTCAAGGTCTTGGTGAAGAGGACGTTGAGCCCACTTCCGCCGTCGATGAGCACCTTGTTGAGTTTGGAGCCCGCCACCGTTGGCTTCAGGACGAGGGGAACCGTCCTGGTTCAGAGAAGCTGGTCCATTGATCCGCGCGGGAGAAGGTGATGGGTACCTCCGACCACCTGAGAGGAGTCGGGACCGCTGGCTCAATGGACATCACTTCGCGACGGGTAGCCTTCTGCTCCCGCCTGCTGGGCAATCCGCCGAAGAGGACGTTGACGGTGTTCTCAGGCTCCTGGAAGTCGTTGTTGTCGCTGTCCTTCTTCTTGCCCTTTTGGTCGTGAGGGTGCGGTGGCTGTGGCGTCTCCTTGAGTGCGTGCCTGAGCTGGTAGCACTGCTCGGTGGTGTGGTTGCCGTTTGGATGCCACGGGCACTTCTCCTTCAGCAGGTCCTTGAAACCACCAGAGTTCTTCTTCGAGTTCCCTTTCGCTGGGCGCTGGATAGCCGCGACAGTGTTGTCTGGCTTGCGCTTGCGGTTGGGACCTGAGTAGTAGTAGTAGTAGTAGTTGTTGTTGTTGCGACCGCCCTGGTTCGCGTTGCTGCCGTTGCCGCCGCCCTGGTTCTGCTTGGTGTTGCCACGGATGGCGTCGTACTTGGCATTGGCCTTGTCTTCCTCATCCGCCCAGGACGTGATCATGTCCTTGAGGTGGGGGATGGACCTGGGGCGGCGACGACCGAAGTCTTCGAAGGTGCGGCGGTGGTAGAGGCCGTCATGGAAGAGGTCGATGACCTCCTTGTTGGTGACGTCGACGACGGTAGCGTGCTTGTCGAAAAAGCGGCGCATGTACTTGCGGAGGGTCTCGCCTTGTTCCTACTTGATCATGGCCAGGTCCATACGAGTACCCGATCGGCCCATGGCGCCCGCGAAGTTGCTTGTGAACTGCTCCTTCAGCTGGTCCCACTTGTCGATCGAGTGCTTATCCAGCGACTCGAGCCAAGTGAGTGGTGCTTGGTCCAAGCAGAAGAGGAAGTAGAGGCACTTGGTGTCGCTGTTGCCGCCAGCGTTCTCGATGGAGAGAGCGTAGCACCTGAGCCACTGGATGGGATCCTGCTTCGCATAATACTTGGTGATCCCTAAAGGTTTGAATTTGTCGGGGAGGAGCAAGTTGCGAAGTCAAGGTGAGAAGGCGGGGAAGCCGTCGCCCTCAGCTGTGGTGGTCGACTTCTTCCGCCGTAGCTCTTCGATCTTCTGGCGGGCGTCGTAGCCGCCTTGCGAGGCGCCGGAGGCGTGGCTGTGCGCGTGGCCTCGGCCGCCGCGGCCGCCGCCGCCTCCGGCCCTCTGTTGGCCCCGTGATTGGAGCCGCCGCCGTCGGCTGCCGCCGCCGTCGGCATCATTGCCGCCCCCGCCGGCCGGAGCGTGGTGAGGGACGACTTCTCGGTTGCTGTGGTCGCGCAGTGAAGGTCCGCCGGCGTTGGAGCGACGGCGTTTTGGCTCGGCTGGGAGCTCAGCTCCAGTACGGTTGGGACCGTTGTTGGCGCTGCGACTTGTGGCTTCGTTGTCGCGGGGTCTGGCTGGAGGAGGCTGGTTGACTCTGTCGTCGACCCGCATGAAGTAGGCTTCTTCAGCGAGCTTGGCGTATGCCCTGAGCCTGTCGTGCGATCGCTGTGATTGACATGAGGCACTGATCGGGGGTAGTGTGTACTCTGCTCTCGACCGCCTCGAGAGCTTCCGCAAGGTTGCGGACGGGGAAGTTGTCGAGGAGGCGCCGACGGCGTTCGTTGCGCTTCCGGTTATGTTCACATCGAGCGTCTCTGTCCGTCGGAGTCTCGTTCGGTGGAGCATCAGCAGAGAGCTCGTCGGAGGAGATGTCATCCAGGTACTTGTCCTGAGCGGTGCCTGAAGGCCCAGGGGTGTCGCCAGCAGCCATGAAGACTTGGCAATCGGGGGTGCCAAGGTTGGACTCAGAGGGTGCCACCTCAGTTGGTGTGCTTGAGTCAGCCCGAGCTAGGGGTGTTCCCTCCTGGAACGGTAGCGAGTCGATGTAGGCGACGTAGCGTGAGTCTCCCTTTATCAGGTCAGCGGGCTTGCGGTCCGGCCGCAGACGTATCTTCCGGCCGGTGTGGATGCTATAACCGGCCCCGGAGGCCGGCCCCGACGAGGGGAAGCTCGATGGAGTTGTCCTTGGACTCGGGCTCCTCGTGTCCGACCCGAAGTCGAACTCGTAGTCCGGGTTCGAGTAGAACTCGGAGAGGGGGGTTGGAGTCGGAGCGCGATCGGGGGTGGCGTCGGAGTCCGAGCCGTACTCGGGTGCGGGCTCCTTGCCAGCTCGGCGCGAAGTGGGAGCCCCCGTGCGGGCCCGGCTGAGGATGCGGGAGCCACGCGCGGAGCGCTTACGGGGTGAGGGGACGGCCTGCGATGGCTGAGCAGCCGGCTCCCATGCGATGGCCCATGGCGACGTCGAGTTCGAGTTAGAAGCGGACTCGAGCTCTAAGTCAGCGTGGTGGTTGAAGAGCGAAATTTCGCCGAATTTGCCGGCGAGTTCGCCCGTGACGGCTTCTAGAAGCGTCACGAGGCTAGTCTTCGGGTTGGGCGGCATGGTGAGGCGGCGCTGGAAGGAACCCGCGCCATCTGCGGTGCAGACCCAGACGCCGAACACGAAGGTGCCGCCGCGGTTGAAGGCGACGGTGTGCTTGAAGCAGACGGGAGCCGTCGAGTTCGCCATGTGATCTCGGGCGAGAGCCCCTACCTGGCGCGCCAGCTATCGGTGTTTTAGACCAGCAACCTACAAAGGGGAGTACCCGAAGTAGATGAATGTGACTCGCCGAGATCGGTAACTCGAAGGAAGAGACACGTGGCACAAAATTTAGATAGGTTCGGGCCGCGAGGTGCGTAATACCCTACATCCTGTATGCTGCGTAGCTCTGGATTGATTGGGCACGATTACAAGATGGTGCAATAGTGCGCCGTGAGTTGTAGGAGATGAGATTGGATGCTAGAGATCGGTCCCTGCCTCGCCTTATATAGTCCGGGAGGCAGGGTTACAAGTCGGAGTAGGGAGACAGTACTAGTCGAGTACGTCTAGGAGTCCTCCATACAGTGCAGAACATGTACAGCTCCCTAACCAAGTACTACTCCTGTGTAGTCCTTGTGCTTCACGCCTTCAGGTGCCGTGTAGCGCAAGCCGGGTAGTCCCAGGGGCCCACCGAGTAGTCGGTCCTGGTACCCATCGAGGTAGTGGGCCCAAGGAGGTCCATACGACATTGAGCAACTGCACTGCCTGCTACCCTCGACGCGTTCGTCTACATCGAGACGGTTCCGCTGCATCTGCGCGTCTAGTGGTAATCCCGTGATCTCTGACAGGAGTAGTTCCTGTTTTGCGGGGAAAATTTTGTTTTGCGCTAGCGTAGCCACCCCGTTTTCCTTCAGTGGTACCAGAGCCGTAGCTGCTAAGTTTTTGATTCGGGATGTGTGCATATAGAGATATGCAGATGTAGATCAAAGTTTTAATCGGCTTCGTGTTCTTGACGTGATGGTCGTGTAACGAATTACTCCTACCGGTCGGAATTCCGCCATCGGAGTTAAGTGATACACGTAAACCCAGTCACAATGAGAAGGGGATCAATTGGATTGGTCGAATCGAAGCTAGGTCAAGTGCCAGGCGCATGGGATGCGTGGCGGTGGCAGATTGGATCTCTACCGGCCTGGGAAAAACCAGAAAATATACTGTTCGGTAAAACAGTCATAACTTTTCGTGGTTAACTCGGATGAAGACGTTTTCTATACGAAAATTGATCTACAAAAAATTTTACACATGTGATAAACCAGCATTGCTGGTCTCGGGGAAATTAGTTTTGCCAAATTCGGCTTGCAAGATGGGTTTTCGGGCGTTTTAAGTTTGGATGTCGGAATTGCGATAATCTGTTTTGCAGGTTTTGTAATCGGTATGGCCTATATCTGTATGTGATGCATGTGTGTAATTTTTTCGTGACCTGCGTGTCACGCATAAGGCAATACGGCTGGAGCCACATGTATTGTCAAAATTAATGTAATGGTCTGCGTACCAAATTTGTGATGATCTAATACGCGATTGTGTAACTTTCATTACTAGCACGCGTTAGATAGTTCTTGGAGGACTCATCACATGGAGGATGGCACACACGAGATCATGGAGATGGAGATCAACATGATGTACAGGTCAATGGAGATGGAGATCACCATGCGACAATAGGCCATACCGTGTTACAACTGTGTGAATGTCGTTCTTACCATTCTACTTTTACATGCGACAATGTTATTTTCTTGCGTGTGATGTTACGAGTAGAACGATCCCTTTGGAATTTTAAGTTAACATGCCCTCCCAACACTTGCCACCGTCCCACGTCTCGTACAATTAGTGGTGGGTCTATGAAATTAGGGTGCCACTAGTTTTCATTGACTAGACGGGTTTGTATCGGATATTTACACGCATAAGTGTTGGTTTGCTTATCAAAGTCATCTTAACGGTTAAGGATTTTGGGGCATAAAGGTTGGGAGCCTAGACATAGAGATGTCACCCAACAACAGGAATCATATGTGATATGATTAGTAAGAAGTTGCTTACCGATCTACCTTGTTTACTAGCGGTGACGCAAAAGCTCACTAGTAGACTTGTTAGTTGTGGATTCTGAATCACTAAGTATCAATGTGGGGATATTGATTTTAGTGGGAGTAAATTATTTTATTTTACTCAGTCATGGATATTTTGTCTCAGTATTTTGCATTTATTATTTTGTTGTAGATGGCACCTAGTAAGGAATTTTCTTTGCGTACGATCCTTGAGAAGGAAAAGTTGAATGGAACGAACTATACGGATTGGATCCGTAACCTTAGAATTATTCTCAAGGCTGAGAAAAAGGAAGAGGTTCTAGACACCCCTTTACCCGATGAGCCTGATGAAAATGCAACACTCGTTGTAAAGAACGCTTACAAGAAGGCATGGGATGTCGATCTTGAAGTGGGTTGCCTTATGCTTGCGTGTATGGAACACGACTTGCAAATGCAGTTTGAGTCAGTCCATGTGCACGATATGGTCGTGGCACTCAATGATATGTTCGCCACACAGGCTAGGACTGAAAGGTTCAATGCCTCTAAAGCCTTTGTGGAGTGCAAATTGGCAGAAGGCGCGCCAGTAGGACCACATGTAATCAAAATGGTTGGTTACGTTCAAAGGTTGGAGAAGTTAGGCTTCCCACTGGGCAAGGAGTTGTCCACTGATTTCATTCTCACATCTCTTCCGCCTAGCTATGGGAACTTCATCTCGAACTACCATATGCATGGGACGGAGAAGGGCTTGAATGAACTGTGTGGTATGCTAAAGACAGCAGAGAGTGACATCAAGAAAGGCACTGGCAGCAGTCATGTGATGGCGATCCAAAACAAGCCGACCTTTAAAAGGAAGGGCAAGTCTTGGAAGAAGAAAGGAAAGGCCAAGGATAAGATCCCCATGCCAAACCAGACGCCCAAGGCTAGTCCAGCTGCCAATGCTGAATGTTTTCATTGTAAGGAAATTGGTCATTGGAAAAGAAACTGCAAGTTGTACCTAGCTTCTTTGAAGAACAAGGGAAGCAAGGGTACTTCCACTTCAGGTACACTTCATGTTTATGTTACAGATCATGTTTTACTCGCTAATACTGTCATTAATTCTTGGGTATTTGATACCGGATCGGTTGCTCACATTTGCAATTCGACACAGGGAATGATAAGAAGTAGAAGCGTTGGAAAAGGAGAAGTTGATTTCCGCATGGGCAATAATGCAAGAGTTGCTGCGTTGACCATCGGGACGATGCAACTCCACCTCCCGTCAGGATTTATTATGGAGTTGAATAATTAGTATTTTGTTCCTAGTTTGAGTCGAAACATTTTATCCCCTTCATGTTTGATGAAGGATGGTTATTCATTTGCGAGTGAAAACAATGGTTGTGTGATCTCTAAGGATAATATGTTTGTGGCTTGTGCATCCATTGTGAATGGCTTATTTGTTTTAAATCTTGATGATTCACCTATCTGTAACATAAGTGCTAAAAGGTCTCGACCTAATGATTTATGTCCTACCTACATATGGCATTGTCGTTTGGGTCACATCAGTGAAAAGCGCATGAAGAAGCTCCATAACGATGGACTTTTAACTTCGTTTGATTTTGAATCCTACGAGACATGTGAAGCTTGTTTGCTAGGCAAGATGACCAAGATGCCTTTCTCAGGTTTTCCTGAGAGAGCCTCAGACTTACTGGAACTCATACATACGGATGTGTGCGGACCAATGAGTACGACAGCTAGAGGTGGATACCAATACTTCATAACGTTCACTGATGATTTAAGTAGATATGGTTATGTCTATTTAATGAAGCACAAGTCTGAAACTTTTGAAAAGTTCAAAGAATTTCAGAGTGAAGTAGAAAATCAACGTGGCAAGAAAATCAAGACCTTGCGTTCTGATCGTGGAGGTGAGTATTTGAGCCATGAGTTTAGCAATCATCTAAAGAGTTGCGGAATTGTTCCACAACTTACGCCACCTGGAACACCTCAAAGAAACGGTGTATTCGAGCGACGTAATCGAACCTTGTTGGACATGGTCCGATCAATGATGAGCCAGTCAGACCTACCATTGTCATTTTGGGGTTATGCCTTAGAAACCGCAGCTTTCACTTTAAATAGGGTACCTTCTAAGTCCGTAGTTAAGACACCATATGAGATGTGGACTGGTAAGACTCCTAGTTTGTCTTTTCTGAAAATTTGGGGATGTGAGGTTTATGTGAAGAAACTTCAATCAGATAAATTAAGACCTAAATCGAACAAGTGCATATTTGTGGGATATCCAAAGGAAACCTTGGGATATTATTTCTACAACCGGTCAGAAGGAAAAGTGTTTGTCGCTCGGAACGGCGTTTTCTTAGAGAAAGAGTTTCTTAAAAGAGAAAAATGTAGACAGAAGGTGTATCTTGAAGAAGTTCAAGATGAGCCGGTTGGGCAAGATTTCACAATTGATGCTAATGTAGCTGAACGAGTTGAGATGCCCGTGGCAAGAGAAGCACCACCACAACCACGAAGGTCTGAAAGGGCACGTCGCGCAACTGATAAGCTCAATCTCATGATCGCGGGAGAGCGCGACATATTGTTGTTAGACAATGATGAACCTATGACATATGCGGAAGCAATGATGGACCCGGATTCCGAGAAATGGCAAAGTGCCATGAGATCCGAAATAGATTCCATGGATAACAATCAAGTTTGGAACTTGGTTGACCCGCCAGATGGTGTTAAACCCATAGAGTGCAAATGGATCTATAAGAAGAAGAGGGACATGGATGGAAATGTTCACATCCATAAAGCTCGACTTGTTGCAAAAGGTTTTTGAAAAGTTCAAGGAGTTGAGTACGACGAGACATTCTCACCCGTAGCGATGCTTAAATCTATTCGGATCATTCTAGCTATAGCTGCATATTTCGATTATGAGATATGGCAGATGGATGTCAAAACAGCTTTCCTAAATGGAAATCGGCGAGGATGTGTATATGACACAACCTGAGGGATTTGTTGATCCAACCAATGCTGGAAAGGTGTGCAAACTTCAAAAATCCATTTATGGATTGAAGCAAGCATCTCGGAGTTGGATCCTTCGCTTTGATGAGGTGGTAAAAGGGTTTGGCTTCATTCAGAGTGAAGAAGAGCCTTGTGTTTACAAGAAGGCAAGTGGGAGCTCTGTAGTATTTCTAATCTTATATGTGGATGACATATTACTGATTGGAAATAACATTCCTATGCTTGAGGCCGCTAAGACCTCATTAAAAAATAGTTTTTCAATGAAGGACTTAGGTGAGGCGGCATACATTTTGGGCATCAAAATCTATAGAGATAGATCAAAAAGGCTTATAGGATTAAGCCAAGACACTTACATTGATAAAGTGTTGAAAAGGTTCAACATGGAAGAGGCAAAGAAAGGGTTCTTGCCTATGTCACATGGCATACATCTTAGCAAGACTCAGTGTCCTTCGACAAGCGATGAGCGGGAACGCATGAGTAGAATACCGTATGCTTCGGCCATCGGATCTATTATGTATGCAATGATATGTACATGTCCGGATATTTCGTATGCACACGGTATTACAAGCGGATACCAATCGATCCAGGTGAGGGTCACTGGACAGCGGTTAAAAATGTTTTTAAGTACTTAAGAAAGACTAAAGGCATGTTCCTAGTCTATGGAGGTGAGGAGGAGCTCGTTGTAACGGGTTACACCGATGCTAGTTTCCAAACTGACCAAGACGATTCAATGTCGCAATCAGGATACGTATTTACGATAAATGGTGGAGCCGTGAGTGGAAGAGTTCCAAGCGAGGAGACGAGTGGGCGATTCTACAACGAAGCCGAGTACATCGCGGCTTCGGAAGCTGCAAAGGAGGGTGTTTGGATAAGGAAGTTCCTTTCTGAACTTGGTGTGTTTCCGAGTGTCTCTAGCCCATTGGATCTTTATTGTGACAACAATGGGGCTATTGCGTAAGCAAAGGAGCCAAGGAACCACCAAAAGAAGAAACATGTACTGCGGAAATTTCATCTGATACGAGAGATCGTTAGACGAGGTGATATTAAGATATGCAAAGTACACACGGATTTGAATGTTGCAGATCCTTTGACAAAACCCCTTACACAGCCTAAGCATGAGGCGCACATGAGAGCTATGGGTATTAGATATATTCTAGATTAGCTCAAGTGCAAGTGGAAGAATGTTAGAAATATGTCCTGTAAGAAATTATAGAGATGATTATATTTCATTATATCCATGTCACTTGGTTCTTTTATTGAATATCCATGAAAGGTGACTTGTATTTGATTGGCAATTATGTGAATTGTTTGTGAAACTCTTTTACTTGTATGGCTATTCAAAAGTTGTCCCTAGTATGAGTTAATGACTAGCACATGAATTAGTTGATGACTATGTTTCACAAGTCATGAACATGGAGATGTATAACTAATAATGTGGGCACATGTATGACATGGGGCTGGACTGACCCAATTTGAGACCTTGTTCGCTGTTTACACAACGTATACGCTATGTCCTTAGACTTGAGATTGTCGCATGTACTCAAGATGTGAATTGACCTACTTAGGGGCCATCAACCGCTACTCCGAGAATCGGGTAGTCATAAAGATGACTTTCGGGTTTATCAGGAAGCATGTTGTGAGGCATGGTCAATCAAGATAGAATTTGCCCCTCTACTTGAGAGAGATATCTCTGGGCCCCTCGAGTGATCGGATCAAGAAATGCATGGCCGTGCTGGGTTAAGGGTTAACCCCCTTTTGATGATCCGAATCACAGTGTCGAGAAAGAGAGGTAAACTTGGAGCTAGACCAAATATCGTGAGGGAAAGGGAATAGCATGTATGCATTGTTGTGATGGTTTGTCTGATAAGATCTTTACGTATGCATAGGAGTTGACACGTCTTGCTAGAGGCCGCTATCAACTATTGATCGAGTAGTGTACTCAGGTCAAGTCTATGTGTACGTGAACCTATAGGGTCACACACTTAAGGGGTTGGAAGCCGAATGAGGATGAATATACTTGCATAGTTGACTCTAGTGCAAGTGGGAGACTGTTGGAAATATGCCCTAGAGCCAACTGGATTTGATCCACTAGTGGACTCAGATGGATTTGATCCATTATGGTGTAAAAGTCCTAATGGGCCACAAATGTTGTAAAGCCCATTAGCGTTGGAAGGGGTACACCATCTATTAGTCCCATATTGCTAATGGACGATGGTATGGGGGAGTTTCCTCCCAATAAATATGGACAACACCCCTCCTGAAAAGACACAACTTTCTCAAGTAGCAGCCGCGCTGCCAACGCTCTCTCCTCGTCGCACTCGCGGACCTAACAGTCCGGCGTGCGTCGCTTCCTTCTCCGTACGTGTGGATACCTTGGAGGTGCTACATCTGGAGCACTTGGATCGGACGAGCCGCACGTGCAAGTCAAGAAGGACGTGAGCAACTGCACTGCCTTCTACCCTCGACGCGTTCGTCTACATCGAGACGGTTCCGCTGCATCTGCGCGTCTAGTGGTAATCCCGTGATCTCTGACAGCAGCAGTTCCTGTTTTGCGGGGAAAATTTTGTTTTGCGCTAGCGTAGCCACCCCGTTTTCCTCCAGCTCATGCAGCGATGGTTATGATTTTTGAAGCCAAAGGATGCGTGACATGGTGCCCTAAAACACTTCAAGATGAAGACCACACGCACATCTCCAGATCGATAGACGAAAGGATAATGATGTCATCGCGATGTTTGCATGAGCCTCAGCAGAAAAAAATTAGATATATTTGGATTTTTAGAAGCTGCATGAAGTCTACGCTCCAACGAATCAAGCAGCAAGGCAATCGGAGGTTCCTACAAGCGGATATGGCCGAATCACCGATGGTTGCACATGCTGAAATTCTGGACAGCAAGCAGTGCTGAAGTGAAACAGCCATAGCTCCCTCATTCGGACTCCGATTAAGGCGAATGAGTACCGGTTGGAAAGGTAATTTTATAAATTTTAAATAGAACTATATTTTGGTATATGTTCTATTCTGTATGCACGGGTAAATCCATGAAGAAGAGGCAGCAGCAAGGCGATGACGACAAGATAGAGGAGATGGACACAATGATAATAAATAGAAGATGGGGCAACGGTTCCACAACACGTACATGATGAAATTCAGAAGCTAAGGACTAAAACAAACCCTCCGGAGCAGGGATGAATGAAGACACAAGAGGCACCACTCAACACATGATGATGTTGGAAGCGAACCACGACGGATTTCCTAAAGGCAACATCAAGCTGCATGGCTACTTTGGATTCTCGCACAAGTAACCATGGCTTCACGACAATAAAAAGGTACGTGAGAAAGTCGAGCTCTATGACTTTAAATGAAGCGCTTTGCGGGAGGCAACCCGATCTTTTTATATATCTATATAAACTATGACAAGTATACATTGTGTTCTTATTTGAAAACTTCAAGTAACATCGTACTATTGCTCTAATAAATGTCACAACCCACTTTGTATGCTTTAATATATATATACACACATTGAGTGAGTACTTTGCTACTTGAATTTTGCTAAACTTGTAGACCCCTTTTTTGTGTGCTTATTAGTGTTTGGAGTATTTTTATTTGTGTCTTTAGAGAAAACTATGAAGCATGATCCCTTTTGATTCCAAACTTGTGGCTAGTTAACTTAGGCTAACTTTTGCTTTTGGTTTAGATCACCACCATATCATGTCATATCATTTTGTTCATTCATAATCATGTTGCACTTCATTCCACTTTGTTCTCCACCTTTGCATTATGTTGTTTATTGCATCTCATCTTTTATAACTCTTAAAAAAATCTCGTCTTTACCTAAACCTTCCCATCAAACCACACCTAGAACCTAGGCCAAGAAAGGGAGGGATCGACTTATGTCAAGTCGACAAAGTCTATCTCTATCCCTTTCTAATTAAAGTTTTGACTAGCCTCATCCTAACCCTTAGAAAAAATCCCTCGTACCTTTAGTAATCCTAAAACCATAGGTTTGTTTTTCATCCGAAAATCTAACCCTCGCTTTTCTTCTTTTTTTCAAAACCACCTTAGGTAGAATTTCTTCACCCAACTTATCTTTACAAAATTCTTGTCTTAAGCCAAAATATAGGATACCCATAAGCCTTACCTTAAAACCTTGTTAGCATGTTTTAAGGTCTTTTGATAAAATATTTTATTGCCAAAACTCTACCTCTCATAAAGTGACTTGCTTGACATTATTGAGGAACAACATCGAAAGCCTTTTTCAAACATTGCTAACCCTTTTTACTAACTCCTTTGCATTTTGCATCTACCTCGTTGTCATCAACCCCCTTTGTTCTATCATGCATAGGTTAGCTTGGTTTATTTGTGAAACTTTTTTATGAATGCTTTATCTCCATAATGGTGCTTCGTGCGCACAAGGCATTTTCTTTTGCAATCTTGTGTAAACATGGTGTTTAGACATGATTGGAGTCCACCATCATTCAGTTTTATAAACCTTGCTTTCACATTGCATTGGTTGGTTCATAAATTTTGCAATGCGTCCTACTTCTCTTGCACTTTAAAGAATTATTAATCTTGGGATGAACATGGTATTTTGACCTTGGTTAATAAATCTTTGTAGGAATGGAAAGTATGGCAACCACTTTGTAAGCATGGAGCTTAGAATTTGGTGTAAACATTGTTTCGTTTACATCCCTTCCTTTCATTTGCATTTTCATCTACACGCACGTACACTCATTAAGTTCTTACTTTTCTCTTTACTAGGTGAGCTATGCCACAAGCTAAGATCTTAGGGATGCATTTGGTTTGTTGGCAATTGTTTCTACTCCCATCCATAACCCCCGGGGTAGAATGTGCATTAGATTTGTTTTGTAGGCATGGAGAAGTGTTCCATGAGTTATTGACCAATTGCAATCAAGATCGTTAGTCTTCTACAAGGCTTGAGAGTGGAGTTGATGTTTCCATTAAGATTTGAGCACATGTTCAGAGATGTACAATAGTAGAAAATTTAATATTCAGAAGCTCCTTCAAACCTTCTTTCCAACGCATCAAGAATCATCAATTTTGAAGACCCGTACAATGAGATATGGCAAAACCATTGAGCGATGCGTAGTCTGAAATCAGCCTTGGACAGATTGCATCGCCGAAGTAAATTTGGCACAACTCTCTTGTTCGGAACCCGTTTCATGCATATGATGGCTCGTTGGAAAGATAATTTCATAAACTTCAACATGGAGGGGTGTTTCAGTACATTTTCTGTTCTGGAGGAAAAATAAAAACTGTGGAAGATGAGGCTGCGACAAAGGACGGCATTGAAGTCGGTGATGACGCTATGACGAAGGATTGGAACCATGGCTTGATGATGATAAGAAAAAGTTGAGGGAAAAATGAGCAACAAAGGCAAGGAAGTGAAGACGATTCCCAAACACATGGCGAATTACAAGCAATTCATGTTCTTCCACACTTAGCAACATGCTAAGCATGGGGGAGGATTTGAAGGACGAAAGAGAAAGGCCACATGGAGTACAAGGATCACCTTCAACACAAGATGCTCATCATTCTTTTTCCATTCTAAGCACAATGCTTAGGCATGGGGGAGGCATCGCTGCACTTCATTGCGAGCATCGAAAAGGACGGTAACTCACCCTTAACTTTATCTTTGTTCATCGCCTTTTAAATGCTTGCACATATATGCTTTTAACCATAGACAACCTTTGTATTTATCTCTCTATCAATAACATGGCTACTAGGAGGACAACCTAGGTTAGTTAGTTTTTACTTTTCAATAAATAAATCACCATCTCTTTTGAGCTTACCACGGTGATATTATTTGTATATCTTGATTATGGAAGAATGATGAAAGTTGCCGCCTTGTTTTACTTGCATGATGTTTTATATAACATGACTATTTGCTCTCTATTAAATAGAACTTAAATTGATTAAATACTGGCTCTTTCATTTGTGGAGGTTAAATGATTAATCTTTAGACCCACATACTTTATGTTTCTCTTTGATTTAAGTTTACCGATGACCTATGCCTTGTACTTGTTTTATTTAAAATTGCTATCTACATTTGTGAATCTCTTGCAAGGCTCTACTTACCAAAGCCTATACACATACAAGTACTTTAACGATATAACCTTTAGTTTGCAAACTTATATCTTGATGAGTTGGATTAGGATTGATTTCTGTGGTACGAGACTAAGAAGTTGGTCATTCCTTTGCGTATCTTTTTCATTCTAGTCATTCTTGTCCACGCATTGTGAGTTTCTACATTGGAAATTTCGCAAACTTCGCTGGGCATCCATACTAAACCCAAAACATCTTTTTGTGATTACCTCCTTGACCACAACCCAAAATGAGTGTGGATGATCTTTCAACATACGGAGGGACTCATCAGTAATTATGCGAGTTTCATAAAGGAATACAATGATTTTGTACTTCTCTAGCAACCATAGGTCCCCTCACTTCTATGCTCGAGGACGAGCAATCATTTAAGCATGGGGGAGGACTGCTATAGCAAGTACTATGTTGCTTAAAAGTTTAGAGGGGCATAAAAATGATGAATAAAGAAATAAAAAAGAAGAAAAAGAAAACAATGAAGCAAAGAAAGAAGAAATACATGAAGAAGAAAGAAAAAATAAGAAAAGAAAAAAAAAACAAAAAAAGAGAAAAAATAAAAATGCTCCTCAGTTCGTTTTAGCTTCATTTAAATCTTAGAGAGCTTTGAAGACAAGTCCATACTCAAACTTTTCCAACCATGTGCAATCCGATAACGAAAACTTTATCTGTGTCTCAAGATCACCCATTTGCCACTTGCACATGTCCACCTTTCTAAATGTGTGTGTTCCATCTCTCTCCCATTCCAACATTTATTTTCCATGGCCTTTTTGACTAGTCTCAGTAATTCCAATAGATCTCTCTCTTAGTTTAACAACATTTCAAGTATAATGTTTTGCTAGGATTGTTTTTACCAACCAAGCTCCACATAAGCTTTCCACTTCCATATATGAGTAGAATAGGTTGAGAATAATCTAGTGTAGGCTTGAGTGACTTGACGAGACGAGATGAGTGACTTGACGAGCTTTTGCAAGAGAACCTCACTTATGTTAGATGCGCAACTTTTTAAAAACTCTTCACGATGCAACAAGGTTAAGGTTTCAAGTTTTCATAAGTTCGAGAGCACTTGTTTTATTTTATTGTGGCATGTTCTTTAATGATAGTCTGTCTTCCATAATGAAGTAGCCGGTCAAAACTTGAACCTTAAATGCTAAATACTTGAGAGAGCAATATGTCTTGTTGTGTATAACTAAGTGCAGGGAAGACATTGAAGGGCAACGCTGATTTCCAAATTAAGCAAAGATCTTGGACTTGCTCGAGGATGAGCAAGGTTTAAGCATGGGGGTCTGTTGACGGTCGATTTTGGTACACCTAGCTATAAGTTTACCGTCAACATTTGCACATATTTGATATTCTAACCAATGGTACTAACCCCCCAGAGGTATCAAGTTCACACTTGCATGTCGATTTTGGAGTTTGTTGCTTACGCAGGAAATTAAAGTTAAAGAGGAGACTTTCAGGATAAGTTCACCAAGCACTTTGGGAGAAGATCATGAAGCCCATCACAAGTCAAGACACGCGATGAATATGACTCCAAATGGCCCGAGGACCGAAGCTTCAACGTGCAAGTCTTCAGGGACAACCAGAAAACAGCGAAGCTTGCATGGCAAGGGTTCAAGCCTAAACCGTATAGGAAACAACGTCAAAGGCCCACATGCAAGTGCACACAAATAAGGGATCACTCGAGAAGCAACCGGGGAGCAAACTGGGGTCGAACCGGGCCGAAATGGGCCTGGGCTGGCCGGCCTGGGCCGACCGACCCAGCCCACTCCGGGCTCGGTTCGCGTCCCCCTTTTGCCCTAGGTGCTTGTCTATAAATTGTCTCTGCCTCCGCCGGCCGCCACATCCATCCTTTCATCAGAGAGCCGCCGAGACGAAGGAGAAGCACCAGGAGGAAGCCGACGGCCGCCGCGAGTCCTCGAGTTGCCTAGGAGATGGCTTAGGTCATGCCCTAGCCACCATGGTTGGCCCTGTGTGGTGAAGCCATGGTGGAGTTTCAGAGCCGCGACTTGATTTCCTCAAGTCGTTTGTACCTTCAACATTCGGTGATGTAACTATATCTTGTCATACTTTGATCTACTACGAGTTATACTTATTCATATGTGTAGCTACCATATGCCTTTAGTAGGACTAGATCGAATCATAGTGATTAGTCTTGTCTTGCGGACACACCGTAGTAGTGCACGAACCAAGGTTGTTGCTCGGTGATGATTATCCTCGCATAGTGACAGTACGAGAGGGGAGAAAGCGGCGAGTGAACGTGCATCGGACAACTCCATATCGGGTTACTCCATATCGAGTGTAATCCTTATCATAGTATAGGTTTAGATTGGTTTATCACATTGGCCAGAACGGCAACAAGAAGACGATAGGCAAGGGTTACCTTTTGATGCTTACCTTTATGGCTAGGTGGATGTGATCCATACATCCCTTCGTGTTTGTATGTTATCTTTATGCAATCAACACTTCACATAGGGTTAGACCGGTAGGTTAGATAGAGAACCTTGGTGGTTTGCTTCCGATCCTTGGATTGACAAATATAGGGAGAACCCTCCTTGGTGAAAAAGGCACCAAGTCACTCGTAGGCTTGCGGTGAACTTGGGCACGGTTTTACACCATCAACAATCACCTTAACCAAGGAGGAGCTACCACCTAGGATTCCATGCATGCAAGGCCATGTCATCAATCCAATGGAAGCACACCACGACGAATCAGAGGACGGCACGTGGATGTCACACAGATTGAAGGGCTCAAAGGGATCCAAACCGACTCCATTTCTTACATCCACCGAGGATACACCCAAGGACCCACATATCAGCAAGCAAGGAGGGGGCCAGCTCCATAAGATCAATGGATCGGGTTTGCGAAGAACACAAGCCTCTAACTTATGAACAAATGAAGAGAACATGAATAAATCATCCGTCAACTGGATCAAGACACCTTATTCATCAATAACAAGAGCCTCTAAATGATGAATGGATGAAGAACACATGAACAAATCACCCATGCATGCAAGCACTACTTTATATGAAATAGTTGAATAAATGAAGTAGATCAAAGTCATACAATGAAATAAAGATAGAAGATGACTCATACCCCTATCTCAAGTAGAGTTGGAACCTGAACTAGAACTACTCTAGCCTACCTCCAGGCCATGGAAACCAAAAGTGAGAGAGGGGTTACAAGATGAGTTGCTTAGAAATGAACCCACTTCCCTTCTATTTATAGGCCTAGGCACCGGCGTGAGAGCACCCCAAACACCTTGGGAATCCACTCTAGGACCAATCACCGAGCACCACGTGGAGGGGGGAGATCAGCCGAGCCAAGGTCGGTTCGACCGAACCCACAGTTCGGCCGACCCCTCGTGGGTCGTAGAAGAACACGAATCCATTTGTATGACTAGCCTGGTTTGTTCCTATTAAATTACATGTTTGTATTTTATGATGTTTGAGTTTAAGCTATGGTACTCAGTGTAAGTGGCATGTCATCTAGTGGCTCTGACTTGATTCACAATAGCCTAGGCCGGTTAGGGTCTAGTTAAAAATGCAAGCATGGTGCTTGGGTTGAGTAGCTACTTTGCATATGAGCATGCCCCACGGTTGTATTGAGGGAGGCCGCGGTAGTGACAATCGTTGGACCCTTTGTACTCCTCCATGTTCAAGTATCACTCTAGGAGTCTAGAATCTAGCAGCTGACGTCGTGCGAAAGCGATGCGGGAGGCTATCTTCCTGTTTGTGCCCGGGTGCTGAGCTGATATTTATTCAATGATTATTTGCCTTACTTGTATCTACTGACTTTATGTGTTTAGTACATTATGACCTAGAGCTAACTCGTATGTTGCTTCCTAAGTCGTAGTGTGCCTTTGAAAGATGAGTTCAAGTGTGTTCAGACTACCGCATTATTGCCCCTATATTTGAGAACCTGATGTACTTCTTTGCATGATGTATATTCATTGAAATAGTGTTTCTCTTGTCCATCCAACCATGCCTTCCTTGGATTCGATACCCTTTGGAATTCTACCTTGGGGAAAAGCTACAATGGTATATTTGTGTGTGTTGACGGTGTATTTTAGTACACCAAACATGTTCATTATACTTTGGTTTGGATTTGATTATGGAACTAACCCGCCACTAGGCATACTAATGATATAACAAGTTCATCTTTGTATGTGCATTTGGAAGTGTTATATTTTTGCAAGAAAACATGGACATAAAGGACGAAGTCACAACAAGTTCAAAAGAGCAACTGAGGAGCCTCGTTTGTGTTTTAGAGCTTGATGAAAGCACTCCTAAAGCTGGAAAGGACCGATGTGTTACAAAGGAACTTCCCCGAGGATTGAAGCGTAAAAGACCGAACTTCATGCGAGAAGACCCTCCATCTTGGACACGAGGATGACATCTTCAAAATGATGCAAATGGAGGGGGAAAAGTTCATAATGACAAGAGGACCCATGTGCGTGAAGGGGCGACCAAACCGGGCCGAAATGGGTCTGGGCCGGTCGGCCCAGGCTGGCCGGCCTAGCCCATCCCTGAGGCGGTTCGGTCCCCCGTTTCTTGAGCATGAAGATGAGTCAACACTAAACATGTGGAGGTGCCTCCATTCACAGGGATAGAGCCATTCGCCCGAGAGGCCGTCCACAAGCTAGAGAGAGAGAAAAGAGGGGGGAGATCATTCCCAAGGAGGATCACTAGACTCGAAGGAAGCAACCACAAGTGGAGGAGGACGTCGAGGCCCTGCCAAGACACCCCCGGAGGAGAAGGAATACACCATTGGAAGCATCACCATGATCAACGGTGCTATGCCTAGCACCTTGATGGGGTAATCTTCTCATGTGTCCATGGGTTGTAATCGATCTTGAGATGTAATCGCTACTTTCTATGGTTATCTATCTGTCATCTAGTGTTGAAGAGGCATTATTGTTTAAGGTTAGCTACCATGACGAGTAGGGAGTAAAGATCTCAATGCTCCCTTGGAACCATTCAATACGCCGTGTCCATTGTAGGTCTAGTCATGAATACCTCCGCGTAGTGACAGTACAGGGGAGGGAAAGGGCGAAACCGTGGTCACAACCCCCGATAGATTAGATCGGTTTTCATATCTTAAGCGGTTGCATGTTCAAGTATCGTAGACCCTTGGGCAAGTGTCTTTTATATATCTTGTTGGTTTAATCGTTCTCTCTAGTGTAACGTAGTAGTTCTCTAGATTAACCATAGATTATGTTTTGGGTAAGTTAGTAGTATTGATTAATCAAAATGCTTATAATCCCCTTGCTCCGCAGATTGATAAGAACCTAGGGAATCCCCATGGTGAAAAAGGTGTAGGTCCGTATGCTTGCGGATCATAGGTGGATATGAGTTTTATCCATCAACAAGCCCCTTTTTCTGGTGCCGTTGCTGGGGAGCAAGCCAGTTTAAATCATTTGGTTTTGCATCTAATATTGTTGTAGATTTTGTTTATCATTTATTTGCTAATATCTAACCCCTATTACCTAGAAAACCACTTTGTTTTGTTTTGTTTTGTTTTTATTTTGATTGTCTAGATGGCATTCATCAACCACCCTGCGGAAGAGCCGGAGAAATCGCTAATGGATTACGCTAGTCCTCGATGTGAAGACATAAATGTACAAGAGTCGGATTTGAAGCTCGAAGCGACGAAGTATGAATTAAAAGCTAGGATCATCGAGATGGCGGCAGCAACCCCATTAGAAGGGATGGACACAGAGAACCATATAGACACATAAGGCATTTCACGACGCTATGCAACACAGTGCGTCAAGAAGGAGTTCCCGACGAATGGTTCAAGTGGAACCTCTTTCCCTATTCACTTGCTGGCGAAGCAAAATGTGGTACTCGTTTGCGTCCTTTGAGGTTGAAGGAAATTGGAACAAGTTGACAAAGAAATTTTGCGAGAAGTTTTTTCCAATAAACAAGGTTCAACACATAAGGAGGCAAGTGATCACCTTCACATAAGGAGAAGAGGAAGGGATAGACCAAGCTTTGAATAGATTTAATGAGTTGATTGAACAAGGACCAATACTCGTCTTGTTCAGTGACATACTCTTGCATAAATTTTTCTTTATCGCCTAAAACCCGCCTAGGAAAATACCGTACTATCGCCTAAAACCAATCCACTTTGGTCATTAAGCAATAATAAAGTATCATCCTGTCGTTAGTTGCCGGGTTAACACCCAGTAAATCACTTGGACTTCATACAGAGGATCGAACATATGCATTAAAGCTCACGCGAAGGCGAGTCCAGAGTACAAACACCAATTGAAGTCCAAACTACCCCTAAGGGTTAAACTGTTACAAACCATTATTCAAGTCATGAAGTAGAGGTTCAGAGTTCGAAAATAGCGGAATAAAATAAACTAACATAACGATAAACATCACAGGAGGCCATCCGTGTGTCATCACTTGTCGTCATCCACCCGGTCAACAACACCTGCAACAACAGTTTTAAGTCAAGGCTGAGTATACTAATACTCAGCAAGACTTAACCGTCGGGTGACCACTACATCACCAAACTCTAGACATGAGAGGCTTTATGGCCGGTGGAGTTCTTTTGCCGAAAAGCATCAACAGTACGTCCTTAATTTCATTATTTTAGCACAAGTTCTAGTTGATTACCATTTCTAAGTGTGCCAACTTCAATCAAGAATTGTACAAACAATTAATTCAAGCAATAAACTTCACCGAGTTCCATCATTAAGGGATATCATGGCCAGTTGATTAAGCAGTCTCAGATAACGGTGAGAGGTCGACAATCGATTGATTTAAACCTTGCAAGGTAAACCTAAACACACGGTAGTGTGCTCCCGCGAGGACAACCATCCAGGCAGTACTCAGAAATCCCCGGGTTGGGATCAAAGCTTACAGTCCTGGTTACATGGTTAGCTGGCATACCCCGCGAGGCACCCAGTTTCACACATGCACCCCTTCCCCATTAGCTAATCGGGTAGGTGAATACTCAAAATTAGTAAGGGTAAATTCTCACACCATCCCATTAAGGTACTAGGCTTATCGGTCCCATTCTCGACAAGTGCTTAGTACGTTCAAAAGCTTAGCCCATGAAAGCCACTGGACCGGAGCCCAAATCCCATGCTCTTACCACATGAGCAATCTATTTGTAAAGAATTTATGATTCCAACATAAGAACCTATTCTCGCGAGTGACGAGCATCACTCGACTTGTACCGGTCCTATAGCATAGCAGCTATCGACCTAGCATACTAGTTATAGAGCATAGGTACCTAGGGATCATGCAACTAGGGTTCCAATTCAACTCCTTAAACGTAAATGCACAATCATAGCAAGGACAATTGCATAATTTTAAAAGGTGGGGTTAATGATCCGGGGCTTGCCTTTGCTGGCAAGGTTGGCCTTGGGCCCTTCTGGACTTTGGTCCAGGTCTTGAGCTACGTACACGTGCTGTAGCTCTTCGTTAGCACCTTCGCCTCCTCCTTCTGGCACGAGCGTATAGCTACCGTCGGGATGCTACACGAGGATGCAAATGCAAGATTTACTTGACGATTTAATTAATTACAGACAACAAATGACAACCATGGGGCGTCTGGTTGAACCCATTCAACTAGATAAGAAATACATTCAACATACTCTTCCAAAAAGGAACAATATGCGATTCATTATTATTTATTCTCTTTGATAGTTACTATGTACATATATATGTAAATAGATTAATTTAAAATCCACAAACAACAATGGGTTTGTTTTTATCTTTTTAAAATGATTTACATCCACACATGGGGTTATTAGGGGTGTGGTCGATGATTTTCCCATTTTACTTAATATTAAGCTTTAAATTTTCTTCATAACTTTTATTCATAAAATTAATTAATAAAATTCAGTGGAAGAGTATATTGAGCACAAACACATATGAAAAGCCACTTAACATGCATGCACACCTAGGAGAGCTATGAAATTAATTA
Source organism: Cenchrus americanus (assembly GCA_947561735.1). NCBI lineage: Eukaryota > Viridiplantae > Streptophyta > Magnoliopsida > Poales > Poaceae > Cenchrus > Cenchrus americanus. Next base: position 132,620,177 of record OX387239.1, read on the forward strand.
TATTGAAAATAACAAAAGCTAGCTAATGAAGCAAGACTAATGCATACAAAAATAAATACACTTCAAAATGATTCACACTTTCTCACACAAGATCTATGGTCTAAAACTAAGCTAGGAATGCAACAATACACCTAGATCTACTATAGATCTTGACTTAGGCAATTACAAAGAAAAACAAGCATATTTCAAGAATAAATATTTCTGACAATTATAAAATTACGATTAATTCACCAGAGGTGCTTTTTGGCACAAAAAGACAACATGCAGAAGTTGGGCACAAAAATCTAATTATGTTTAGCTATAAAAAATCATTTGGACAGACTCTACATAAAAAAGAAAACAATTCATATAAAAAGTTTACAACATAACTTTGTGCAATTTTTGGTACAGGAGCTAGGCATAATATAACACACAACATATCAAAAACTTAGCTACAGAGAACTTGTAGATTTTGATATACAATAGATCTAGGTTTTTCATTTTCCTATTTTTCATGCACAAATTATCAGGAACAACTATGGACATGCTTTACAAAAGTTGTAGTGTTTTTCACCAGGAATCCAACAAAATTGAGTTTTCATTTTTCTGATTTTTCTTTGATTGTCTACGGAATTTACATGTTTTAGCAAAACAGAAATACTATTGAAGATTCAGTTTTGCAAGGAGACCCCTGGAAGTTCTTGCAGTCTCATAACCATGCCCTTGCTTTACATTTAAGACCCAGAACGATCAAAAGGGTTGCAATGTGGCCCTTGTACATGGGGAGGTGGCGGGCTCACCAGAATTCGGAGAGGCCGGCAGCGGAGACGGCCGGGGAACGGCGGGTAGGTGACCAGGAGCTCACCTACGACCAGCGTTCACCTTACCGTTGGTAACCGATCCGGCTCGGTAAGGAAAAAGCTCGGTTACCATTCTCTAACCGAACCTAGTAAACCATAGCAAACCGCTCTTTTCGGTTTACTGGTCGGTTTTACCGGTTTACCGGACCGGTTTTGTCGGTTTCGAAAACTGCTCCGGCAGCGGCTTTTTGAACCCTGCATATGACCCTTTTGTGGCCGAAGAAGAGAGAGGGGTGGCTCTGGCGGGCTCGATCGACAGCGCAGTGCGATACTGGCCACTGGAGCATCTGCTCCAGCGAGACCACGGCCCGACCAAGACCACACACGGGCCGATGAGCTCAGGGGATGTGAGGGAAAGGATTTGTAGGCCTATAGGGTTGGTGGTGTCGGCCGGGAGGGGGAGTTCGTCGGGCGACCTTCAGTGGCGGGTGGCGGAGCACCAGGAGGCAGAGACGGTGGGCGCACGTGAGGTGGCTCGACGGCCTTAGATAGGCGACTGCCCGTTTGCTCCGCAACGAAGGGACCGACAGCATCTCGGTCGTGGTACAGCGGCAACCTCGGCAGGCGCGCGCGCACAGGGCGAGGTAGCGGGCGGACAGACGGGTGAAAGCGGTGTGCGGACGGCGGCGAGTGCGGGATCTCCACGTGTCAGAGGGGGACATCCCGAGGGGTGCGGCACACAGACCGAAAGTCACGGCCCTGCCTCGATGAGCGCGTACGGTGGTGTACGGAACGTACGGCGCGCGCACGGGCGCGGGCGACGTCGCGGCGCACGTTCGCGTTCCGGCGCGACTGTTTCAGCTTAGGCTACTTTGACCACGATTTACTCCAAAAATTTGAACTGAAGTGCACCGAGGAGTAAAAAACAAAGTTGTAGATCTCACTACCCTCTACAACTTCTACAAAGGCTCTATGGTCTTTTTCTAAATGGTTTTTCCATAAACTGTTGCCAAACTTTGAATGCCACTCTATTCTGGTGAACAAGAGCTACTGCAGTTGACCAAGTTTTCCACCCTTTTCCACTCAAAATTTGAAATGTATCCAACATTAAAGTTGTGTCCCTCGAAAAACTAGACAACTTTTATTTATGGAGATTTTGCAGTGTTAAGGTGAAATTTGGGGAACGTGGCAAAAGTTCCGGTGGACGTTCAAAGACATTAGGGTTTAGGTAAGGTTTGACTGTGTCTTTGACCAAAGTTTGACCACAAGTGGGTGTTGACTTGATCAAGAGGGTCATTAGGGATTGTTGGCGAGGTTTTCGAGCTGATGGCCCAGGTTGACCTAGGTTGGACTAATGTTAGCAGGTTTGACTCAGCTGAGTCGGTCATTAGTGTTAAAGATGCAAATTAAAAACCTAGGGCGTCACAATCTAACCCCTATTACCTAGAAAACCACTTTGTTTTGTTTTGTTTTTGTTTTTATTTTGATTGTCTAGATGGCGTTCGACAACCACCTCGTGGAAGAGCTGGAGAAATCGCTAAGGGATTACGCTAGTCCTCGATGTGAAGACATAAAGGTACAAGAGTTGGATTTGATGCCGAAAGGACCAAGTATGAAATGAAAGCTAGGATCATCGAGATGGCAGCGGTAACCCCATTTGAAGGGATGGACACAGGGAACCCATATAGACACATAAGACATTTCATGATGCTATGCAACACAGTGCGTCAAGAAGGAGTTCCCGACGAATGGTTCAAGTGGAACCTCTTTCCCTATTCACTTGCCGGCGAAGCAAAGACATGGTACTCGTTTGCGTCCTTTGAGGTTGAAGGCAATTGGAACAAGTTGACAAAGAAATTTTGTGAGAAGTTTCTAATAAGCAAGGTTCAACACATAAGGAGGCAAGTGATCACCTTCACATAAGGAGAAGGGGAAGGGATGGACCAAGCTTGGAATAGATTTAATGAGTTGATTGAACAAGGACCAAGACTCGTCTTCTCCAGTGACGTACTCTTACGTAAATTTTTTTCCCTGACCCCTAGTTGCACGTAACATGTTCAAATGTGTGCTAGTGGGGATCTCGTGGAGAAAACACGCTCACAAAAGCAGCTCAACTTTTACAAAAGATTAGCAAAGCGGCGACCATGTGAAGAGATTGGGAAACAAGACTTTTTGGAGAACTGGAACACATTTCGAGGATGATGACATGCACTGAAATTTACAGAAAGACAACTCTAGAAGACAAGAAAGAGGATCCAATCCCCAAAATTATTGAAGAGGTGAACATCAAGACAAGAACTACCCCAAGCGTTGACTTCACTAAGTCAAATGAAACAAACAAAAGTAGTATCTCAAGCGCGAAGCCACTAAGGGAGTTCGAGCATATGGATTGGGTTCGAATTGATTACAGAGAAGTATTCGACAAGAAAAGATCGTTCCCTAACCAAAAGGGGATGGTGAGAGCATTGGAAGTGGATTTCCCACCGGAAAAGCAAGCGGAGAATTCGTACGATCTTGAAACCACCGGTGAGATCTTTCAAAAGATCTTTAGTGATGATCAAGTTGATCCGGAACAAATAGCAGAGGTGAAAAGAATCATGGGGATCAAGCCCAAAGCATCACCATACGCTCGCCTCACTGAACTTTAAGCAATAGGATCCGACCAAGATGAGAAGATGACACCACACTTGAGTTACGAGATCAACGGAGTTCAATGCAAAGCCTTATGCGACATCCTATCCTCCAAACTTTAGGATAAAGTTCAAGACCACAACCTAGACTTAGCTCCAACTTCAGTAAATTTAATTATGGGAGATTTTAGAACTATTAAACCTCTAGGTATTGCTTGCAACATTAATGTAATCATCTCTCGAAAGTGCATACCAACCGATTTCTTTGTTATAGATGCTTACCATAGTAATCATGATCACATAATCCTAGGTAGGCCTTTTCTTAAGTTGGTTGATGCCGTGTTAGATGCCGGAGAAGGCAAAGTAACAATAAATCTTAATGGAAGAAGTACACATATAGTTTTCTTCACGTTTCTAATCATCCTTCACCTTTTCCTCCCAAAGATGAAGAAGTAGAGGAGGTAGGTAGTCATTTTTTTGTTGAAACCCTTATTGACCCTCTACAAAGAGTGTGTAGAAGTAATCTAATGATCAACAAGACGGGGAACTAGAGGAAGCAACGAATGGATTGGAACCACAAGATGGAAGCATGGAGGAAGGAAAATTCGAAGACATAGGAGACATTAAACTGGAAGAGCCACAAGTGCCCGAGGTGGATCTCAAACCTTTGCCCAAAGGACTGAAGTATGAATTTTTGGGCCTAGACAAGACTTATCCAGTCATCGTGAGTGACGAATTAAGTCCTGCAGAGATTGAGAAGTTGCTGAATTTATTGAAAAGGCATAGGAAGGTGACTGGATATTCAATCAATGATCTCAAAGTTCTTAGCCCAGCCTTTTGCAATCATCATATACCTATGGAAGACCAATGTAAGCCCATAGTGGACCATCAAAGGAGGCTAACTCATGCCATGCGAAAGGTAGTAAAGAAGGAGGTTATCAAGCTACTTGATGCCAGAATCATCTACCTGGTACCGTATAGCGAGTGGGTGAGCCCGGTACATTGTGTGCCGAAGAAAGGAGGTTTACCATGGTGAAGAATGAGAAGAATGAGTTAATACCGCAAAGAACCGTGACCGAATGGTGAATGTGTATCGATGATCAAAAGCTAAATAAAGTAATAAAGAAAGATCACTTCCCCTTACTGTTCATTGACGAGATGCTCGAGAGCTTAGCAAACCACACTTATTTTTTCTCCGATGGGTACTCGGGGTTTATGCAAATTCCTATTCACCCGGATGATAAACACAAGACAATGTTTACTTGCCCTTATGGAACATTTGCATATAGAAGGATGCCCTTCGGTCTATGCAACGCTCCAGCCTCTTTTCAACGTTTCATGTTGGCGGTGTTCTCGGAATTCATCGAAGAAATTGTCAAGGTGTTCATGGATGGTTTTTTTCGTTTACGGGAAAACATTTGTGGATAGCTTGGCAAACTTAGATAAGGTTCTCACGAGGTGTGCGAAAGTGGACTTAATGCTAAATTGGGAAAAGTGCCACTTCATGGTAAAGCAAGGCATAGTGCTCGGACATGATATATCCAAGAGGGGAATTGAAGTGGACAAAGCTAAAGTGGAGACGGTTGAGCAACTCCCACCTCCAACGGATGTTAAGTCCTTGAGGAGCTTTCTAGGCCATGCCAGATTCTATAGAAGATTTATTAAGGACTTCTCAAAGATCACTAAGCCTTTAAGACAACTCCTTCAAAAGTATGTGGCTTTCGACTTTGATGACAAGTGCTTAGCGGCATTCCGGACCTTGACAAGTGCTTTGGTTAGTGCTCCCATTATTCAACCTCTAGATTGGAGCCAACCTTTCGAGATCATGTGCGATGCAAGTGACTATGTCAAAGGGGCAGTTTTAGGTAAAAGAAAGGAAGGCCGAGTTCACGCCGTATACTACGCTAGTAAGACTATTAATGAGGCACAATTAAATTATGCCACTACAAAAAGGAGTTGCTAACGGTGGTGTTTGCCTTTGAAAACTTCAGATATTACATCGTGAACTTGAAGGTCATTGTTTGCACTGATCACGCGGCCATCAAGTATCTCTTGGCTAAGAAGGATGCTAAACCAAGATTGATTCGTTGGATCCTGTCGTATGGACCTCCCTGGGCCAACTACCTCGGTGGGTACCAGGACCGACTACTCGGTGGGCCCCTGGGACTACCCGACTTGCGCTGCACGGCACCTGATGGCGTGAAGCACAAGGACTACAGAAGAGAAGTACTCGGTTAGGAAGCTGTACATGTCCCGCACTATATGGAGGACTCCTAGACATACTCGACTAGTACTCTCTCCCTGAACCGACTTGTAACCCTGCCTCCCGGAGTATATAAGGCGAGGCAGGGACCCCTCTCTCGATCATCTCATCTCACGGAGTAAGATTGCATCATGTTGTAATCGTACCCAATCAATCCAGAGCTACGCAGCATACAGGATGTAGGGTATTACGCACCTCGCGGCCCGAACCTGTCTAAATTGTGTGCCACATGTCTCTTCCTTCGAGTTACCGATCTCGGCGAGGCCACATTCATCTACTTCGGGTACTCCCCTTAGTAGGTTGCTAGTCTAAAACACCGACAGCTGGGGCGCTAGGTAGGGGATCTCGCCTGAGATCACATGGCGAACTCGACGGCTCCCGTCTACATCAAGCCAACCGTCGCCTTCAACCGCGGCGACACCTTCGTCTTCGGCGCTTGGGTCTACACTGCTAACGGCGCTGGATCTTTCCAACGCCACCTCACCATGCCGCCCAACCCGGAGACCGGCTTCGTGACACTTCCCGAAGTAGTCACGGCGAACTTGCCAGCAAGTTCGACGAAATTTCGCTTTTCGACCAACACGCCGACTTCGAGCTCGGATCCGCCTCCAACTCGAACTTGACGTCCCCGTGGGCTATCGTATGTGAGCCGCCTACCCAGCCATCGCATGTGGTTTCCCCACCCCACGAGCGCTCCACGCATGGCCCCCGCAACCTCAGCAGGGCCCGCACGGAGGCTCCCTCTACACGCCGGGCCGGCAAGGAGCCCGTACCCGAGTACAACTCGGACTCCGACACCGCCCCCGGCCACACCTCGGACTCCAACCCCCTCTCCGGCTTCTACTCGGACTCCGCGTACGAGTTCGACTTCGGGTCGGACCCTGAGGATCATGAGTCCGAGGACAACTCCACTGAGCAACCCTTATCAGGGCCGGCTTCTGGGCTGGTTATAACGTCCACACCCGCCGGGAGATTCGTCTACTGGCCAGATCGCAAGCCTGCCGACCTGATAAGTGGGGACTCACGCTACGTCGCCTACCTCGACTCGCTTCCCTTCCAGGAGGGAACACCACTCGCTCGAGCTGAGGAGTACACTCCAACTGAGGTGGCGAGCTCTGACTCCAGTCTTGGCAACCCCGATCGCCAAGTCTTCATGGCTGCCGGCGACACGCTAGGAACTTCGGGGACGGCACAGGACCGGTACCTTGAAGACATCTCCGCAGATGAGCTATCTACTGAAGCACCCACGGATGAGACCGACGCCAACAGGGACGCTCGACGTGAGCGTAACAGAAAGCGGAACGAACGACGCCGGCGTCTCCGAGACAACCTTCCCATCCGCAACCTCACAGAAGCCCTCGAACAAGTCGAGAGCAGGGTACACACCACCTCGGAGCAATGCCTCATGTCAATCACAGCGATCGCACGCCAAGCTCAGGGGATATGTGCTGGAGAAGTCATCGCCAAACTCGCAGAAGACGCTTACTTCATGCGAGTCGACAACAGGGACAACTAGCCTCCCCCCGCCAGGAACCGCGACAACGAAGCTACAAGTCGTAGCACAGACCTCGGCCGTAACCGTACTCGAGCCGAGCTGCCGGCTCAGCCCAACCATACTCGTGCAAACACCGGCGGACCCTCACAAGCTGGCAACAGCGCCGCAGCTGCTGCCGGCGGTCGTGAGATCATCCCCCACCGCGACCCTGGCGGCGGAGGCAGCGACGGCGGAAGCTCCAACCATGGTGCCAACAGAAGGGCCGGTGGAGGAGGCGATCGTGGCGGCCGAGGCCACGCGAACAGTCACGCCTCCGGAGCCTCACAGGGTGGCTACGACGCCCGCCAGAAGATTGAGGAACTACGGTGCAAGAAGGCTTCTACGTCAAGCGACAACGACGGCTTCCCCGCCTTCTCTACGCGACTTCGTAACCTCCTCCTCCCAAAGAAATTCAAGCCTCTGGGAATCACCAAGTATTACGCGAAGCAGGATCCCATCCAGTGGCTCAGATGTTACGCCCTCTCCATCGAGAACACTGGTGGCAACAACGACACCAAGTGCCTCTACTTCTCCATCTGCCTGGACCAAGCCCCGCTCACATGGCTCGAGTCGCTGGACAAGTACTCGATCAACAAGTGGGACCAGTTGAAGGAGCAGTTCACCAGCAACTTCACGGGCGCTATGGGCCGATCGGGTACTTGCATGGACCAAGCTATGGTGAAGCAGGAACAGGGCGAGACCCTCCGCAAGTACATGCGGCGCTTATTCGACAAGCGCGCCACCGTAGTCGATGTCACCGACAAGGAGGTCATCGACCTCTTCCAAGACGGTCTCTACCACCGTCGCACCTTCGAAGACTTCGGTCGACGCCGCCCCAGGTCCATCACTCATCTCAAGGATATGATCACCTCCTGGGCAGATGAAGAAGACAAAGCCAACGCCAAGTACGATGCCATCCGTGGCAAGAGAAAACAGAACACCGGCGGTGGCAGCAGCAACAACGGGAACCAAGGCGGTCGCAACAACAACAACTACTCGGGTCCCAACCGCAAGCGCAAGCCAGACAACACTGTCGCGGCTATCCAGCGCCCTGCGAAGGAGAACTCAAAGAAGACCTCTGGCGGCTTCAAAGACTTGCTAAAAGAGAAGTGTCTGTGGCATCTGGACGGCAACCACACCACCGAGCAGTGCTACCAACTCAGGCGAGCACTCAAGGGCACTCTAGAGCCACCGCACCCTCATGACAGGAAAGGTAAGAAGAAGCACGATGACGGCAATGGCGACTTCTAGGAACCCGACAAGACAGTCAACGTCCTCTTCGGCGGACTACCCAGCAGACGGGAACAAAAGGCTACCTGTCGAGAAGTCATGAGCATTGAACCAGCGGTTCCGACCCCTCTCAGGTGGTCGGAGGTACCCATTACCTTCTCCTGCGCGGATCAATGGACTAGCTTCTCCGAACCAGGGCGGTTCTCTCTCGTCTTGAAGCCGGTGGTCGCGGGCTCCAGGCTCAACAAGGTCCTCATCGACGGTGGAAGCGGGCTCAACGTCCTTTTCACCAAGACCTTGAAGAAGATGAAGCTCGACATCACCCATATGCTCACCAAGAGTACCTCGCCCTTCTACGGCATCGTCCCCGGGAACGCGGCTATACCACTGGGCTCAGTGGTCCTGCCAGTTACCTTTGGGGAATCTCGGGACAACTATCGTACCGAGTACGTCAAGTTCGAAGTCGCGGACTTCGAGACGTCCTACCATGCCATCCTCGGCAGACCGGCTATTGCCAAGTTCATGGCGGTACCCCACTACACCTACTTGGTACTCAAGATGCCAAGTCCAGCAGGTGTACTCTCACTACAAGGGGACTTGAAGATCTCGCACGACTGCGACACGGAAGCTGTGGAGATTGCCTCCACAAATCAAGTACCCAATGCAATGATGGAGATCTACGCTGCGTCGAAGAAGCTTGCCCCAAGTGAACTCGACATCTCAGAGAAGTCGGACAAAGCTAACAAGCCTCAGCCAGCTAAGGAGGTTCTGGTCAAAACAATTGACCTCGGGACAGGCGACAGCAGTAAGACTACTACCATCGGGGCGGGTCTCGACCCCAAATAGGAAGACGCGCTCATCAACTTCCTCCGGGCTAACCGCGACATCTTCGCGTGGAAGCCAGCGGACATGCCAGGGGTGCCCAGAGAGTTGATCGAGCATTCCCTCAATGTCGATCCTAAAGCTACCCCGAAGTGACAACACCTCCGCCGCTTCGCCGATGACAGACGGGACGCCATCAAGAAGGAACTCGCCAAACTACTCGCGGCTGGCTTCATCAAAGAAGTCTTCCATCCTGAGTGGCTCGGCAACCCCGTCCTCGTCCACAAGAAGAACTCGAACGAGTGGAGGATGTGCGTCGACTACACCGACCTCAACAAGCACTGCCCCAAGGACCCCTTCGGTTGCCGCGGATTGACCAAGTCATCGACTCCACGGCGGGCCGCGACCTGCTCTGCATCCTCGACTGCTACTCCGGGTACCACCAGATCGTGATCAAGGAAGAAGACCAGGAGAAGATCACGTTCATCACCCCGTTTGGCGTGTACTGCTACTCGACCATGTCCTTCGGGTTGAAGAACGCCGGCGCTACATACCAACGAGCTATCCAGGCCTGCTTCAAGAGGCAACTCAACAAGAACGCCGAAGCATACGTGGATTACGTGGTCGTCAAGACAAGATACTCTAGCACCCTCATCGACGATCTGGAAGAGACTTTCGCATCCCTGCGCGAGTACCGCTGGAAGCTCAACCCGAACAAGTGCGTCTTCGGCGTACCTTCGGGCAAACTACTCGGCTTCATCATCAGCCACCGTGGCATCGAAGCTAATCCCGAGAAGATCTCCGCCATCACGACGTCCAGAAGCTGACCGGGTGCATGGCGGCCTTGAACAGATTTATCTCGAAGCTTGGAGAACGGGGGCTCCCCTTCTTCAAACTACTCAAGCACCAAGAGAAGTTCGTGTGGACTCCAGAGGCGGACCAAGCCCTTGCCCAGCTCAAGGACTTCCTATCAAAGCCACCAGTCCTCACGGCTCCTCGCAAAGGCGAGTAGCTACTGCTCTACCTCGCTGCGACTACTCACGTGGTCAGTACTACCATCATCGTCGAGCGGCAGGAAGACAGCCACGCTTACCCAGTCCAGTGACCAGTCTACTTCGTCAGCGAGGTCTTGTCAGAATCCAAGGCACGCTACCAGCCAGTACAGAAGCTTCTGTACGCAGTGCTCATCACCTCGCGGAAGCTACGACACTACTTCCAGGAGTACTCGATCTCTGTCGTCACCCACTACCCGCTCGACGACATCCTGCGGAACCAAGACGCTACTGGAAGAATCTCCAAGTGGGCAGTCGAACTCGGCGCCCTCAACATCGACTTCAAGCCACGCACAGCCGTCAAGTCGCATGCACTAGTCGACTTCATGGCGGAGTGGCAGGAGAACCAGCTACCTACTCCAATCGACCGCTCAGAGCACTGGGTGATCTACTTCGACGGCTCACTCAACCTCGAGGGTGCAGGTGCGGGAGTACTCTTGATCTTTCCAACGGGCAAACAACTCAAGTACGTCCTGCAGATCTTCTAGAAGGTCTCAAACAACGAAGCCGAGTATGAAGCTCTGCTACACGGGCTCCGTCTCGCGGCTTCACTTGGCATCAAGCGGCTACTAGTCTACGGCGACTCCGCAGTGGTCATCAACCAAGTCGACAAGTCCTTGGACCGCAACAAGGAGAACATGGACGCCTACTGCCTAGAAGTCTGTAAGCTCGAGAACAAGTTCTATGGTCTCGAGTTCCACCACATCGTCCGCGACAACAACGTTGCAGCGGACGTCCTGTCGAAGCTTGGTTCCACTCGCGCTCAAGTACCAGTGGGTGTCTTCGTCCACGAGCTTCACACGCCATCCATCCAGGAGCCGGCGCCATCGACCACTATCCCAGCGCATCCCCCGGCTGGCCAGGAGGTCATGATGATCGACGTGGACTGGAGGCAACCCTTCATCGACTACCTTAGCGAGCAGAAGGTTCCCTCGGACAAGAACTTGGCCGAGCAGCTCATCCGCCACGCCAAGTCCTATGTCCTCGTCGGAGACAAGCTCTACAGGAGGGGCGCATCTTCAGGAGTACTCATGAAGTGCATTCCCAGACAAGAAGGCAAGGACATCTTGCAGGAGATCCACAAAGGCGTCTGCGGCAACCACACGTCCTCTCGCACGCTGGTCAGCAAGGCCTTCCGACGAGCTTTCTATTGGCCCACAGCTCTGGGCGACGCCGAAGAACTCGTCAGAAGGTGCCAAGGGTGCCAATACTTCGCCAAGCAACAACACGTCCCAGCCTACAAGCTAGTCACCATACCGCCAACCTGGCCTTTCGCCTGCTGGGGGCTCGACAATGTTGGGCCACTACCAACTGCGCCAGGTGGATTCAACAGAGTACTAGTGGCCATCGACAAGTTCACCAAGTGGATCGAGGTCAAGCCGGTCACATGCCCCAAGGCTGACAGAGTACTCGACTTCCTGGATGAACTCGTACATCGATACAGACTACCCAATCGCATCATCACATACTTGGGCTCCAACTTCAACAACCACCAGTTCTGGGAGTACTGCGAGAACAGCGGGATCGACGTCTGATATATCTTAGTTGCCCATCCCCGGGCCAACGGACATGTCGAGCGCGCCAACGGGATGGTGCTCGACACTCTCAAGAAGCGGCTACATGATGCTGCTAACTCCAAAGGAGGCAAGTGGATCAAGGAACTACCCAATGCTCTCTTAGGGCTACGTACTCAGCCCTCCAAGCCAACGGGGCAATCTCCATACTTCCTGGTCTACGGCTCCGAAGTAATCCTCCCTGCTGATGTCATGTGGGACTCACCAGCAGTGGAGCACTATGACGAAGGCGTCTCCGAAGACAGCAGACGAGTTGATATCGACGGACTCGAAGAAGCTCGCTGCGCCGCCCTCGTCCAATCAGCAAGGTAACTAGAGGGTATCTGATGCTATCATGATCGCAACGTCAAGGAACGCTCCTTCAACATTGGTGATCTTGTCCTCCGTCGCATCCATAACACGGAAGGACTACACAAGCTCAGCTCGCCCTGGGAAGGTCCCTTCACAGTTGCAAAGGTGACCGGACCGGGCTCCTACCGCCTCCACACACTTGAAGGTGAAGACGTCAACAACTTGTGGAACGTCGACCAACTCTGTCGGTTCTACGCTTAGTCTACATGACTACCCTGGGGGCTCAAGTCTACATGACTACACCAAGACCCCTTCGATGTAAGCGGCCTCCGGGTCCAGGCACCAGTCTCCGGACTACTCCTCTCCAGGATCCAGCCCATGCGGCTACTTACAGATCCTGGGCTGCGACGAGTGACAAAGGACTCTAGCAGCGGTCTACTGAGAGACCATATACTCCTAGATCCAGCCTACACGGCTACTTATGGATCTACTGTTGTAAGCGGTTGCACGCCCTAGCACTACTTAGTTGTAGGCGCCTCCGGGTCCTGGCGACTACTCTGTAACAACGGCCCTGGCCAGCCAGGTGTACTTCTTCAGTAATAAAGTTTGATTATCCATCAACTACTTTACTGTCTTCTTCCCTCAACGGGACTACTAGCGAGTACGACTACTTGCGACGACTCCAGGATGGGACTCCGCACTCACAGATTGCGATAACGAGTACTCATTCATGGAAGTTTTCTTCATTCATACTTAAACAATTTCATTACAATTGTTTATGTACAACCACTGCTACGAGCTAACTATTACAGGACTACTGGAGATTGAGTTTCTCGGCGACTTGTTCAGCAATGGGCGCCATCTGCTCCAGCAGCTCCGCGTACTGCTCGTCGGTGCAGTTGGCGGCTAGCCCGCCGGCGACTACGTCCACAGGAGCTTTTGGGAAGTACGACTTCATGAAGGCCAGCACCTGGTTCGGGATCGACTTCGCCAAGTGCTTCACGTAGGTCGCCAGGTGCTTGGGGGCTTCCTTCAGCCGGTCCACCAGTGGTGCTATCTTCGGACCGCCAGGGTGAGGCACTAGCAGCCTCGCGATGGGGAGCACGGCTTCCTCGAGTTCCTTGAGCTGAGCCCACAGCTTCTCGCAGACCTCATTCAGCTTCTGCAAGGATTTGTAGCAGTTGACGAGGTCACGATCTGATGCAATAGGGAGCTCCATTTGCTTGTCGCACTCGTAAGCAAGCTCCTTATAATCGTACTCCAGTACCTGGCGGGCCTCTTGCTCCCAGTAGAAGAGGTTCTTCAGATCAGTTTCCAAAGCCTTCAGCTGGTCTACTCGAGTCTCAAGCTCTGCAATCAACAAGGCACAGCGGGTCAGACTACTTCCTGGTACTTCCCATAAGTCCTCAACAAGACAGTGGTGTACCTTTGTTCTTGTTGCGGAGAGACTTGTTCTTCCGCACCAGATCGTCGCTCTTCACCTGCATCTCTTGGATGTCATTATGGTACTTGGCGAAGGCGGCGTCTAGATTCGACTGCATCACTGCAGTGTGCTTCCGGGACTTCACGAGCTGCTCTTCCAAGGCTTCCGCCCGGAGTACTGTGTCGCCGAACCCTTGAAGCATGTCGGACTTCTGACGGGACCTCTTCGCGACGTCCTGCAACAGACAACAAATATCAACGGGGTACTCAACACTAAAGGATTGACTACTCAAAGGTGTCGACTACTCAGCTTCATCCATCGCTCGGCCTGGCGCACTGCCTCCAGGTGACGAGACACCGTCGCTAGGTCGACCAGATCGTCAATCAGCAGCTCGGCCCCACTACGACTACTCGTTCCAGCCTGGGTCATTGGCGCCGAGCGGATTGGCTGAACATTGGGATCTCGTCCGGATTCTTCTCCATGGGGTACGGATCCCCTGCCGCGGCTCTCCACATGTCCACCTCCTTCTCCCGCAGGAACCCACTGTTGAGAAGGGCCAGCAGGTCTTCGGTCTTGGCCTTGGACTTTTTCCACTCGCGGTTTGGATCTGGCCGCGGCGAAGACACCGGCGGCGATGTCCCCGCAGCAGATCCGGCGGCCTCTTCACGGGCCCTCTTCTTCCCACCGGCGGCCTTCGCGGTCTTCGACGGTGAAGGCTTCATTCTCCAGGTGCACGGTGTCTTCACGTGCATTCGCTCGGGGGCAACAGTGGTGGCTTTTTGCGGCGGCGCACTCGGATCTACGCTCTATTCAATAGCGGCGGTGCGCACTAGTGGTGATTCCTAGCTAGATCTGCTAGGAATGGCTGCACCTGCGTAGGGTGAAAAACCCTAAGGGTTTTGGCTTCTATTTATAAGTCAACTCGGCCCCTCTAACGGCCGGATGGATAAGTCTGCGCTCGGCTGACTCAGCGGCGGCGCGTGACCTTTCAACTTCTACTAGTCGACGCGCCTCACCTCGGGGGCTCGGCTACTCCTACTCGACTTCCTGGGGAGCAACAAGACTCAAGAGCATCTCAGGACACATTCTACAAGATGACCCTTCAATTCGAGAGGAAGTACTCGACTCAAGGCTCGGGGGCTCCGTGCCACGCGTCCTTCGGTTTTTTCTCCGGATTTTTCGGAATATTCCTGCCAAAACTTCAGATGGACCCATAGCCAGAGTCTACAACTCAACCTAAGGCTCGGGGGCTACTCCATATGGAGTGCGATTTTGCAATCGCACTTCCATATCAGTTTTAGCTTGAAGACAACATGGGCATTGTTGAAGACCTTCAAGGGCAGCACTCGAGGATGCTTGGGACTACTCAAGAAGACTTCAGGATTGCTCAAATGTCAGCTGGAGTACATTCCAGCCTCGGGATGCTTCGACTACACTTGAGGACTTTTGACTTGTAGTGCTCGGGGACGCTTGAGGACTACTCGTTAAGGCCGTCAAGACTAATTGAAGCTATCCTTCTCGACTACAAAGTACTCCGGGGCTTGTTGTATGGACCTCCCTGGGCCCACTACCTCGGTGGGTACCAGGACCGACTACTCGGTGGGCCCCTGGGACTATCCGACTTGCGCTGCACGGCACCTGATGGCGTGAAACACAAGGACTACAGAGGAGAAGTACTCGGTTAGGAAGCTGTACATGTCTCGCATTGTATGGAGGACTCCTAGACGTACTCGACTAGTACTCTCTCCCTGAACCGACTTGTAACCCTGCCTCCCAGACTATATAAGGCGAGGCAGGTACCCCTCTCTCCATCATCTCGTCTCACGGTGTAAGATTGCATCAGCTTGTAATCGTACCCAATCAATCCAGAGCTACGCAGCATACAGGACGTAGGGTATTACGCACCTCGCGGCCCAAACCTGTCTAAATTGTGTGCCACGTGTCTCTTCCTTCGAGTTACCGATCTCGGCGAGGCCACATTCATCTACTTCGGGTACTCCCCTTAGTAGGTTGTCGGTCTAAAACACCGACAGATCCTTCTTCTCCAAGAGTTCGATGTTGAAATTCATGATAAAAAGGGGGTGGAGAATGTTGTGGTCGATCATTTTTCTAGGATGAATCATGGACAAGAAGATAAAGATCCCACAAAGGACAAGATGAGAGATGACCACCTCTACTGAATACTCGACAAAGATACCTGGATGATCGATATCATTCGAGCAATCCGGAGAATGCCACTCGATCACTTAGATAGAAACACTCAAAGGAGGATAGTCTACGAAAGCCGAAAATATTTTGAGAAAGTGCCACTCGGCAGAGTACGGTGGACACTATAGCCATTTTCGGACCCAAGCAAAAGTGTGGTCCAACGGATTCTTTTGGCCGGAGATGCATGAATATAATAAAAGATATGTTGCATCATGCCCTAAATTCCAAAGAACCGGAAATATTTTTCAAAGGAATGCCATGCCCTTGAAATATAATCTACAAATCGATTTATTCGATGTTTGGGGAATAGAATTCATGGGGCCCTTCAAAAACTCTCATGGATTTGAGCATATCCTAGTAATGGTTGATTATCTGTCCAAGTGGGTAGAGGCCATGCCATGTCGTAAAGCTTCCACTTAGGAATCCATTGCAAGGATCAAGAGCGTGATTATCCCTCGCTTTCGTATGCCGAGAATTTTGATAAGCGATGGAGGAACTCACTTCACCGGGAAGAACTTGAAGAAGTGCTTTTCAAAGCTGGGGATTGAACATAGAGTCTCTACGGCTTATCATCCACAAACCAACAGACAAGTGGAAACATCGAATAGGCAATCAAAGAGCATCCTTAATAAAACTACAGAGAAGGGAGGCTAGGATTGGTCAAATAAGTTAGATGGAGCTTTGTGGGCATATAACGACGTTCAAGACACTGATAGGTATGACCCCTTATCAATTTGTTTATGGCAAAGATGTCACCTTCTGGTTGAGTTAGAACATAAAGCGTTTTGGGCAATTAAAGAGATGAACCTCGATCTAGACGTTGCAGTGGTAAAACGGAGAATCCAAATAATCTTGCTAGAGGAGATGAGGTTAAAAGCTTATGAAAATACGAGCATATACAAAGAGAGAATTAAAAGGTGGTATGATAAAATATAGAAGAAGGAATTCAAAGGAGATAAGGTCCTCCTATACAATTCGAGGTTTAAAACCTTCGGAAAGGGGAAATTGCAAAGCAAGTGGAATGGACCTTACATTGTTCATTCGGTGCTCTCCAATGGAGAGTTAATCATCATGGATGTGAAAGATGATCAATTCATGGTGAATAGTCAATGGCTTAGGGTTTATTACGAACATGATGTACGACTTCATCATATTGATGTTTTCATCATAGAGGATGAGCCCGAACGTCAAGCCTAGGACGTAAAACAAGGTGAGCATTTTGTAAATAGCTTTTCTTTTATTTTTCTAAAGTTTCTCGTGAAGTTATAACAGGCCATCCTTTTCACATGGGCTAGAAATTCAAAAATAGTGGGGCACACGAAAAACCGGACCGAACCAGCCTGCGAACCAGGGCAGGCCGACCGGCCCGGTCAGATCGTCCCAGGAGGCCTGGGTGGTGGTTAGCCCCCAGTTTCCTCTGGGACGCGCGTCATCGACTTCCTCATTTGGTCAGAAACTTTTAGTAAGTCAAGAAAAGGAAAAAATGGATTCTAGGGCATTCCTTTCTGACTATTTGAAGGGACGAGGTTGGAGCTCGGGAATCCATCCCAATTTGCATCCTTTTGCACCCAAGCGCACGAGCCATGACGTCACCGAGGAGCGTGGAGATCAAGCTAGGCATGGAGAAGCCATTGAATCCGGAGGAAGTGAAGCGATGTGATCTTAAGCCACCAAAGGAGATAAAGAGGACCGCCCGCGTCCATTGTGGAGGTTGTGTCCCGACCGGGCCAATCGCATCTCGCCACCACATCAAGGAGGAGAGGTTCTCTACTCCCGTCCGTAGGTCGAAGTGCATCTGAGGCATGAAGAGGAAAGACTACAAGGAGATGTCGCCCGAGCCAAAAGATTATGGGGGGAGTGACTACTCCGACGACCATAGCCTGAGCTCATAGGTGGCCACCGGAAGGGAGGACAACAACCTCTTCTATTGAGAAGACTCCCGATGGTCCTAACGACGGAAGAGATCCTGATGACAATGACGACGGCAACGACACTGGTGATGTCGACCCTTTCGGGATGCATCCGCTATGTTGTGCAGCTTGCCGTCACTCCATCTCGGAGCTCTACACATTGGTCGATGAATGTTTCCAGGCTATGGAGGCGATGAGGCAGCGTATGGAGGACTTGGAATGCGAAATGTGCAAAAGTTGTTTGGCATGGTGGGCAACATGAAGAACAAGTGGTGCAAGAGCTGTGGATAGTTCCACTAGGAAATAGAGTCCCCCCCTTAGGTTTTTTGTAAGATACGCCGAGGACATCATATGGTTTTAGCGTGAAGGAGAGCTAGCTAGCAAGATCCTTTTGCTTTAAAGATTAGTTCGGTTTGTTTTAGATTTCGCGAGAGTTTGAGAGTCTTAAAGTTTTAGGTGTGCTTTTTAATTTTTCAAAGTTTAAAGTGTCTTAAATTTAGTGTTCGAGTCAAGAAAATCAAATAAAAGTGTCCTTTAAATTTTTGTCTCTTGCAATGCTTTTCTTCCTTTACTTGTACGTTTGTCTTTTATTTTTGATATATAAGCATAAGCGATTGGTTTGAAACATTTACCGTTGTGCTTAGTGGAGTTTTTACCTTTAAAAGTACCCACATCATGCTTTGATCTAGAACTTCAATTTGGTTGTGCTAAGTTTAATGCTAAAATTGGAGGACTTTAATTCTGAAAATTATTGAAAAACCTTTGTAATAAAGGTTAGCAAATTCTTTTTTCCAAGTTGAGAGTTTAAGAAAAATCCTATACAAAGCCAATTTAATTCACTCCACCATAATTGCGGTTAGCATAATGAGTTGGGCTAGGATCCTTCTCTCTCGGGAGTTTTAATTTCGAGCAATGATCATGTCCTTGTGTTTATCTTTTATTGCTAGCCTCGTCATGCATTCGGTAACGAGACTCCAACATAGGAAGTCCCGTGCTTCGCCGAATTCCATACCCAAATCATAATATCTCTTTTGTGCATCGTATTCCTTGAACACAACCTATGTTCAAAGTTTCATATCATCTCTAGCATGGTTTTTTATTTTAAATTCAGATTGTGTTTATGTAAGATGAGATGAGTAAAGATCTTTGAAAAAGAGGGAAAGGTGTCAAAAGAGATAGAGAGGTAAAGAAAAATATGTGTATGGAAAAGAAAAGAAAAAAAGAAAGAAAACAAAGAAGAAAAATAAAAAGAAGAAAATAAAAAGAAGAAAAAGAAAGAAAGAGGAAAGATGAGGACCATGTGTGGTTCGAGGACCGGTGGATGGTCGCTTCCTTGTGTGATGAGTGATTGACAACGTTGTGTGGACTGATTCTTGGCTAAGTATTGCAGGTGCAGGTTGCGGCTTGACTCGTGTTGGTGCAGGTGAAGAACAAGCGCGAAAGGTCGTCGCCGGTGAGGCCTCCAGGTGTGGAGAAGACAAGTAGGCTTTGTTCGAGGGACCCGGTGGCCGGCGGGGGTCAAGTGCGGGCCGCATGGTGGCATGAACAAGCAAGATGAAGTCGTGGACGGTTTCTTGGTTGAGACTCAAAACCAAGGTCGAGCCGGGACTACGTGGGAGCCAAGTCATGAGTGGAGATTGGCGGAGGCTACACCGAGTTCGCGGGGTTTCCGGTGGTTCACCGCGAAAACCACCGGGTTCCTTGGTTGATCCACAAAGCCAAGACCGGAGAACCGAAGACGGAGGTGCAGGCGGCACCGGACCGGTCCGACCGGTGGGTCCGACCGTCCGGCCGGTGGGGACCGGTCGCCGGTGAGGAGCACCGGTCGACCGGTGTGCGACGACGCGGTCCGGAATCTTCGAAGCGGAGGACATGCGTCGGGATCGCATGGCTTGCGTCGAGGCTACGCGAGGTGCGGTCGCGGGCATCCGTCCGATGGTGAAGGCATCAAGAATTCCAAATCCGCCCTTGAGGGGCTTGTATCCCTAGTTAGTAGAGAGGGGCATTTTAGACATTCGGTTGCCGCCTATATAACCCAAGAGGTGAGAGGTTGGCAGCCAACTCTTGGAACCCTAGCTCATTTGTTTTCCTATTTTCCACCTATTTTCCTTAGGTTTTCTCTAGGACTAGCAAGAGAGCTTCACGGTGAGATCTTGTAGAGAGGGATGGATGATCGGGCGGCTTGCTAGACCTTGTACGAACCTTTGTCTCATGTATAGATGATTCGACGTGGTTCCTCAAGGTTTGGATGTGTTTTCCCCGGTTGTTCTTGGTGGTGATTTTCGGAGCCCTCTCTTCGTGATTTCTTTGGGGTGTTTTCGGGGCTTTTCTCTTGGGGATTTGATGGGGGAAATTTGTGGGAACCCTTCGTGGTTCTTTGGGCTGTGATTCCCCTCCCAAATCCGTGAGAAAAAGTGCTCGATTTTGGGGTTTCTTGAGTTCTTGGGTTGGAAGTGCTTTCGGCGGGATTTCTTCGATTCCTCCTTTTTGGACGAGATTTGGTGGGATTAAACTTGGCTATGAACTCCTCATGAGGTGTTCATGATATCCCCAAAGTCTTGTTCAAGTCCGTGGAGCGATTCGGGAGATCGAGATTTGGATTTGGGGGAGTTGACCGCGGGTGCTTGTTCATCCCGAGCTACCCGAGCCACACCGGTCCGACCGGGTGCTCCCGACCGGTCCGACCGGTGCAAGCCCTTGTGGGATTTTGCTCGGGTGAACGTCTTGGTGTGTTCGTTGTTGTCCCGTGGTGCTTTGCCGTTTCGAGTTCGGGTCCGTTTGGTGGTCGGTTGGCTCGTTTGGTGCCTTGGGGAGCTTTCGGCTGCCATCGGTCTGACCGGTGTGTCTCACCGGTCTGACCGGTGTAGAGCCACTTAGTGGAAGTTGCTCAGGTTCACTAGCAGGGACCGGTCTGACCGGTGCTGCTCACCGGTCTGATCGGTGTGGGTCTGTAGACTCGAGGTTTGGTTTTTCCGCTGCGTTTCTCGGGTCGGAAGGTTGCGTGTTGGTTCCTAGGTCCAGTGGCACTCCAGTGGCTACGTGGGCTTGACCAACTTGGGTAGTGAGTCGGAGACGTGTGTTGGAAGCCGTGTTCGTCTTGTTGGAGTTTTCATCTCCTTCGAGAAGAATTTTTATCGGCTCCCATTCACTCCCCCCCTCTCTGGTTCGCCGTATCGGTCCTTCAAGTGGTATCAGAGCCGGTTCGGGTCTTTGTTGACTCTAACCGTCTAAGATCCAAGGATGGCGTACCGAGAACGGGGTTCGGGTCCTCCACACTTCGATGGCAAGAACTACCGGATGTGGAGCAAGCGGATGGGTGCGTTCCTCCGCGGAAAGGGTCGGTTTGCTTTGGGATGTCACGGTGGACACAGGGCTATGTCCACCGATGGATTTCCTTGCTCCGGGGTCGAGGGACGGATTCGACGCCAACAATAAGGCGGTCGACTACTTGTTTCGTGCTTTGTGTCGGCCCGAGTTCGATCGGGTGCACACCGAGCACTTGGCTTGTAGGATTTGGGCGGTGTTGAAGGAGGCTCATGTTGGGAATGCCCGGGTTCGGGCACGGTTGTATGCGACCTACGGAGAGAGTACGAGAACTTCACTCATCTCCCTAGGTGAGTCCATCGATGCCTTGTTTCGAGAGGTTCACGGTGGTGGTGAACAACATGAGGGCCAATGTGGACGTGCTCCCGTACGAGGATCATGATAGAGCGGTCAAGCTCTTACACTCTTTGGATCGTACGATATGGGGCGGAAAGTTCGAGGCCATAGTCGAGTCGGAGAGGTATGATACTCGACGGTGAACGAGTCGTTCTCGAAGCTCAAGTCGGCTGAGGTGGATAGGGGCATGACTGCCAAGCTCGAGGGACCGACTGATTCCCATAGTCTTGCCCTCGTTGGTGGTTCCAAAGGAAAGACTAACTCTAACCATCCACCAGGATGTTCTCGTTTTCCTCTTTGATGTCTATGCCAGATGAGGAGTTTGATGACCTTGGAGAGGACGAGCTGGCGCTGTTGACGAGGCGGTTCGAGAAGCTGCACGAGAACCGCGTGAACATGAGGAGGAACACGAGGACTTGCTTCCGATGCGGCAAGCCGGGACACTTCGTCGCCGACCGCCCGGAGAAGGCCGAGAACAAGGACGGCCTACAAGCACAAGCCGAGGAAGAACGACGACAAGTACCGTTCGAGGCGCGACCACAAGAGCAAGCACAAGAACAAGTACAAGGACGAGCGACGATCGAGGAAGAAGGAGGGCCGAGGCAAGGCCCGAGCGATGGTTGGAGCGAGCGACGTCGACTCCGGTTCCGCGTACTCCACCTCGAGCTCGAGCGGCGGCCGACGACGAGGGAGATCGCCGCAAGAACAAGAGGTCGTCCAAGAACCCGAGCGGGCCGAGGCCGCCGCGAGAGACGGTTTTCGCACCATGGCGTTGAGCTCCGGCGAAGCAAGAAGAGCACACGGAGCGACTCGGACTGCGAGTCCGACGACGAGGTGCGTGATGAGCTTCCCTTCTTGCGCCGGGAGAATGAGAGGCTTGGCTCTCTCGCTTGATAATCGTGATGACATGCTTAGAGAGGCCAAGAAAATGAGGAAAGAGCTTAGGGCTTCACTCGAGGATGCTAGGACTAGAGTGGGCCGAGCTAGAGACACGGGTGCTTGATAGCAAGCTTGAGATTGATTCGCTTAAGGCTAGCCCTGTTGTCTCCGATGAGAATGATTGTGCCGATTGCTCCATATTCCTTGCCGATCTTGCTTTGTTTAAGGAGAAGCATGCCTCCAAGTGTGAGGAACTAGATGTGCTTAGGGTTGAAGTGGGCGAGCTTAAGTCTAGACTCGCTTTGCTAGGTGCTTGCACTTCTTGCCCCGTTTTGCATGCTAAGATTGATGAGATGCATGCTTACACTAGTTCGCTCGAGGCTAAATTGAAGGAACCCATGCCTACATCTTGCTCTACCCGTGAAATGCATGCATTGAAAAATTTGGAGCTTGCACATTATGTTGATCGTTTGCGGGATGAGAATGATGATTTGAGGAAGTTGATGGGTTGGTTGTCCGGTCACGAGCCTCAGTTGAGGATGATGATCGAGGCCTTTAAGAGGCAAGATGGTGAGGGGCTTGGGGCAAACAAGGTTGGTGAGGGAAGTGGGGAGAATATCCCGGAGCCACCAAAAACCCACCACAAAAATGAATTCCCACCAAAACCTAATCATCTAAGGAACCGACTAGACACAACCCCAGCTCCACCCGTGTTTCCTACACCCACAAATGATCTACAAAAGCCTATCAAGTTTGTGAGCACTTCGGGGAAAGTGTTCTTTGGGAAGGAGAGTGAGAAGGCTAGTGGTGAGAAACCGGTGGAGGGTTTGAGTGGAGAGAAACCGAGTGAGCAGCCACATCCCAAGCCAAAGCCTAAGCTTGTGAGGTTCCATTGTGGCTATTGTGGGAGAGATGGCCATAAGGAGGAGTTTTGCTTCAAGAGGAAGCGGGAGGAGAGAATGGAGAAGGAGTGGGCTAACAAGGACAAGTACCACCCTTCCGATGGTGTACTTGAGCCTCGTATGCAGATGCCCAGGGGCAAGGCAATTGTGCGGACAGTTCGGGCTTGGGGAGAGAAGAAGGTTGCAGGTGGTGCTGCTGCCCAGACCACACCGGTCAAACCGGTGTGGAGCACCGGTCAGACCGGTGCAGGCCTGGGCAGACAGATGTTCGGGTTTCGAGCGCGTACAGGTGCGAGGGTTGTTTCTGGTGGTCGTGGTTCTGGTGGTTGGGCTGGAAAGGGTGCAGGTGGTCAGTTTGCTAGGCGTTCTCCTCCTCGTGCGCAATACGGGGATTGGAGGAGTCGAGGTGTTGAGCTGGAGAGGAAGGACGTTCCACGTGCTTTCTTGCGTGGATTTGGTCCTCCTCCAGGCAGAGAGGGGTGGTTCCCTCAGGGTGGTTACCGTGGTGGTGTTCGTGGAGGTAGTTTTGGTAGGAGAGATGCTTTGGTTGGTGCTAACCCCACTTTCGAGCAAATGGCTCGGCCTTGGTTTTCCTCCTTTAGTACTAACCCCTTGGTCTTGAGTCGTTTGTTCGCTCACGTGCCTATTTTTGATTTTCAGGTGGGAGACTTGAAGAACATTTGGTTGATTGACTCCGGTTGCTCGAGGCATATGACCGGAGACAGGGGGGTGGTTCTCAAGTCTCGTCCCGGTGGTGACGAAGAGGTACATCACCTTTGGGGACAATGGGCGTGGGCGTGTGCTTTCAGAAGGTGAGATAAAAGTGAGTGACAAGATCACTCTGAGGCGTGTTGCTCTTGTTCAATCGCTGGGGTACAATTTGCTTTCCGTGTCCCGGTTGTTGGATGAGGGCTTTGAGGTGTTGTTTCGGCCGGGTGGTTCTTGGATTGTGGACTCTCGAGGGGACCTTGTCCGTATGGTCGTTCCCGAGGGTCAGGTGTTTCGTGCTGATTTTTCTCAGTCTTCGGGTGTGGAGCGTTGTTTCTTGGTGGTTCTTCGAGTGAGTTGTGGAAGTGGCATAGGAAGTTGGGCCACTTGAGCTTTGACCTTTTGTCTCGCTTGAGTAAACTCAATTTGGTCCGAGGATTGCCACGGTTGAGGCTTGAGAAAGAGTTGGTTTGTGCTCCGTGTAGGCATGCCAAGATGGTGGCCTCTTCTCCCCCGCCTCTCACCGATGTGATGACTGAGCGTCCATGCGAGCTGCTCCATATGGACCTTGTTGGCCCAGCTCGTGTGCGATCTGCGGGTGGGAAGTGGTATGTCCTTGTTGTGGTGGACGACTATTCTCGGTATGCGTGGGTGTTCTTTCTGGAGGATAAGGGGGAGACGTTCGGTTTTGTTCGAGATCTAGTCTTGAGGTTGAGGAACGAGAGGCACGGAGATGCCATACGAGCTATCCGCAGTGATAATGGCACGGAATTCAGGAACTCTCGTTTTGAAACCTTTTGTCATGACTTGGGTCTTGAGCACCAGTTTTCGAGTCCGTATACGCCTCCCCGAATGGTGTTGTGGAAAGGAAGAACGGGACCTTGTGCGAGATGGCTCGGACGATGCTTGATGAGCATAGGACTCCGAGGAGGTATTGGGGCGAGGCGGTGAATACCGCATGCTATGTGTCGAACGAGGATATACCTCGAGTGCACAAGAAGAAGACATGCTATGAGTTGATGCATGGTCGCACACCCAAGGTGAGTCACTTCCATGTCTTTGGTTGCAAGTGTTTCATTCGAAGAAAGGCCAGGAAATTGGATAAGTTTGAGGCTAGGTCTGTCGATGGCATTTTCTTTGGTTATGCATCTCATTCTAGAGCATATCGTGTGCTCAATCTTGAAACTAACCAAATCGTGGAGACTTGCGAGGTAACCTTCGACGAGACGAGAGCCACGTAGTCGGCTTGTCTTTGAGTGTGCGAGTGATGATGAGCTTGGCGAGGAGATTTTTCGAGGAGGAGGAGCATGAACATGGTGATGATGAAGATGGCGGTGTGGTGCCCCCGGCTGAACAGGTACCCACTACTTCGACTACGATGATGGATGGACCCTCTGCTACACCTACGACGACAAATCAAGAACGAGGAGAAGCTGATGCTGAGGGGGAGGTAGCTTCGAGGCGAAAACCTCCCCGGCGAGTTCAAGTGGATCACCCAGCTTCGAGGATCATCGGCGACATGAATGAACGCACTACACGGTCGAGGGTTCGAAACAATTCCCATTTCGCTCATGTTGCATTTGTTGCTTCTTTCGAGCCCAAAGACATTGGACACGCACTATCTGATCACAATTGGGTTAACTCGATGCATGAGGAGTTGGAGAACTTTGAGAGGAATCAGGTGTGGGAGTTGGTTGACCCTCCCCCAGGGTGTAAGCCGATTGGTACCAAGTGGGTGTGGAAAAACAAAGAGGGAGAGAAGGGTGAGGTTGTGAGGAACAAGTCGAGACTTGTTGCCCAGGGGTTCAGTCAGAAGGAGGGGATCGACTACGAGGAGACTTTTGCTCCCGTAGCCCGTTTGGAGGCGATTAGGATCCTTCTAGCCTTTTACGTGGCTAAAGGGTTCAAGTTGCACCAAATGGATGTGAAGAGTGCTTTTCGAATGGAGTGTTGGAGGAAGAAGTGTATGTGAGACGACCTCGGGGGTTTGAGAGTGAGAAGTACCCCCATCGGGTGTACAAGTTGAGGAAGGCGGCGTATGGGTTGAAGCGAGGCACCTAGAGCTTGGTATGGCGGGTTGAGGGGGTTCTTGTTTGAGAGAGGTTTTGAGATGGGGAAGGTCGATCGGACCTTGTTTTTGCTGAGGCGGGCGAGAGATATCCCGATTGTGCGGGTGTACGTGGATGATATTGTCTTTGGTGGCTCGTCTAACTCTCTTGTTGCGAGGTTTGCGGATGATATGAGCGAGGGAGTTTGAGATGAGCATGATGGGTGAGTTGCGGTTCTTCCTCGGGCTACAAATCAAGCAATCAAAGGAAGGAACATTTGTGCACCGAGGCTAAGTACACCAAGGACATTGTGAGGAAGTTCAAGATGGAGGACTCCAAGGCTATGACGACGCCGATGAGTACGACTACGGCTCTTGATGCGGACGAGGAAGGTGAACACGTGGACCGGAAGGAGTACCGAGCATGATCGGGTCACTCCTCTACTTGACGGCGACGAGGCCGGACATACGATTCTCGGTGTGTCCGTGCGCTCGTTTTCAAGCGTCTCCGAGGACTTCGCATCGGCAAGCGGTGAAGAGAATTTTCGGTACTTGCGTCACACTCCCGACTTCGGCCTTTGGTACTCCGCGTCCTCCTCTTTGGCGCTTCATGGTTTCTCGGACGCGGATTTTGCCGGTGTCGGTTGGATAGGAAGTCCACTTCGGGGACTTGCCGGCTTTTTGGGTTCTTCGTTGGTGTCTTGGTCTTCCCGCAAGCGAGTCAAGTGTTGCTCAATCCACGACCGAGGCCGAGTATGTTGCCGCTGCTAGTTGTTGCTCTCAGCTCCTTTGGATCACCTACACCATGAGTGACTTTGGTGAGGAGTATACCCATGTCCCACTTCAATGTGATAGCACCAGTGCCATAAGCGTTGCAAAGAACCCAGTGCTCCATTCCAAAACCAAGCACATTGAAGTGAGGTACCATTTTCTGAGAGACAATGTTGAGAAAGGAAAGATAGCTTTGATCCATGTACCCACACATGACCAACTAGCCGATATTTTCACCAAACCCCTAGATCAAGCAACTTTCACTCGTTTGCGGGGGGAACTTGGTGTGTGTTTGATTTCTTGAGTTGGGTGTGTGGGAGCTTTCTTTTGCCGGTGGTGTCGAGCCCGTTGTGCCTCCCCTCGAGGAGCCGGTTTGTAGCATATGTATAGCTTTCTTTTGTGCACTTCTTGCATTTGGCATGGCATATGTAACATGATGTATAAGCATCCTTGTATCTTAGATTGCATGCATTTTGTATCATATGCATTGGTTAGGAAAAGCTTCTCTCATATGCATTGTTCACCATGGAATGAGATATATGTCTTTGTGAGCTTGTTTGGTATGCTACGGTTAGTTTGGCTTAGCTCTTGATGATCTTGATGAATAATCCATGGTTGATAGCTATGCTTTTGAAAAATGTCACATGTATGCTCTCTCATGTGTAAATGCCTTTACATGCTCTTGACATGTTTTTGTGGCCTTGCTATGCTTAATTTGTGGTTGGATAGCTAGTTTATTGATCATATGGGGCCAAAGGCTCATTTGCCATCATGAATGTTTAGCCCTCTTGACTTATCTTGTGGAGGAGCATAAGTTCCTTTTTGTCGCAAAGACATTTCATGTACCATTTACAAATCTGAAAATGAAATGAAAAATGCTTGGAAATGTGCTCCCATGTCATATGTGCTGAATTTAATTTGCTTTGGGTGCTAAACCGTTGCATGATGCCTACCAATGAGAAGTCTCATACATAGAAGTAGGCACATGGCTCGGTGGCTTTGACATGACATGAGGTGCTTGTGGGTGTTTGTGATGGTCTTATGGTTAGAATAGCTGTCCTAGCATGAAGTTTGTGTGGCTTTGCCATTTTGATATGCTTTGATCATGTTTAGGACTTTGCTCATGAGAGGCAAGTTTTTCGCAAAATTGCCAAAATCCATCTTAGCTTCGTCCTATGGTTGTGAAACTTGGTGATCATGTAGTTGAGATCGATACGAAGCCGTAGAGTACCTAACTTGCTCATTTGGACATGTGTAGCATCCTTTGTTGAATTTTGTATATTTGAGAAGCTCTATGTTGAAAGTTTTGCATTTTTGGCTTGATTCATGCATTGCCAACAAGGGGGAGAAGTTTGAGCTTGAAATGGCTTGCTGGACGTGTTTAGAAGGTTTTCAGGTGGTTTCGAGCCATTTTCGGGCTCTGTTGTGCACCGGTCTGACCGGTCGGGGTCACCGGTCCGACCGGTGTGAGTCTTGGTTCGTACACATGTTGCACACCGGTCTGACCGGTGGTGTTGACCGGTCTGACCGGTCAGGGCTGGTTTGTTGCAGCTGCCCTGTTTCAAGTGGTGTCTTGCATGCTTTCGTCCAGGGGGAGTTGCATTGGTTCAGGGGGAGCTTGCATGTGTGCAGGGGGAGTTCTTTGTGGTTGTTCGAGCTTTGTTTTGGTGGTTTGTGCTCTTTGCTTGAGCTTTGCTTTGTCTCGGATGTGTCGAGCCGTTGCCCTTGCCTAAGGGGTCCGAGACTTGTTTCCTTCAAGTGATCTTGCTCTTTGCCTTTGTTTGGCTTTCGATCGCTTGTTGGAGTTTCTTTTTGTTTGTTTCTTTTATTTTCTTTTCTCTCTTGTTACTTTCGTGTGGGTGTTGTCAATGCACTCATCAAGGGGGAGATTGAGGACCATGTGTGGTTCGAGGACCGGTGGATGGTCGCTTCCTTGTGTGATGAGTGATTGACAACGTTGTGTGGACTGATTCTTGGCTAAGTATTGCAGGTGCAGGTTGCGGCTTGACTCGTGTTGGTGCAGGTGAAGAACAAGCGCGAAAGGTCGTCGCCGGTGAGGCCTCCGGGTGTGGAGAAGACAAGTAGGCTTTGTTCGAGGGACCGGTGGCCGGCGGGGTCAAGTGCGGGCCGCATGGTGGCATGAACAACAAGATGAAGTCGTGGACGGTTTCTTGGTTGAGCCTCAAAACCAAGGTCGAGCCGGGACTACGTGGGAGCCAAGTCATGAGTGGAGATTGGCGGAGGCTACACCGAGTTCGCGGGGTTTCCGGTGGTTCACCGAGAAAACCACCGGGTTCCTTGGTTGATCCACAAAGCCAAGACCGGAGAACCGAAGACGGAGGTGCGGCGGCACCGGAGCCGGCCCCGACCGGGTGGGTCGACCGGTCCCGGCCGGTGGGGACCGGTCGGCGGTGAGGAGCACCGGTCGACCGTGTGCGACGACGCGGTCCGGAATCTTCGAAGCGGAGGACACGCGTCGGGATCGCATGGCTTGCGTCGAGGCTACGCGAGGTGCGGTCGCCGGGCATCCGTCCGATGGTGAAGGCATCAAGAATTCCAAATCCGCCCTTGAGGGGCTTGTATCCCTAGTTAGTAGAGAGGGGCATTTTAGACATTCGGTTGCCGCCTATATAACCCAAGAGGTGAGAGGTTGGCAGCCAACTCTTGGAACCCTAGCTCATTTGTTTTCCTATTTTCCACCTATTTTCCTTAGGTTTTCTCTAGGACTAGCAAGAGAGCTTCACGGTGAGATCTTGTAGAGAGGGATGGATGATCGGGCGGCTTGCTAGACCTTGTACGAACCTTTGTCTCATGTATAGATGATTCGGCGTGGTTCCTCAAGGTTTGGATGTGTTTTCCCCGGTTGTTCTTGGTGGTGATTTTCGGAGCCCTCTCTTCGTGATTTCTTTGGGGTGTTTTCGGGGCTTTTCTCTTGGGGATTTGATGGGGGAAATTTGTGGGAACCCTTCGTGGTTCTTTGGGCCGTGATTCCCCTCCCAAATCCGTGAGAAAAAGTGCTCGATTTTGGGGTTTCTTGAGTTCTTGGGTTGGAAGTGCTTTCGGCGGGATTTCTTCGATTCCTCCTTTTTGGACGAGATTTGGTGGGATTAAACTTGGCTATGAACTCCTCATGAGGTGTTCATGATATCCCCAAAGTCTTGTTCAAGTCCGTGGAGCGATTCGGGAGATCGAGATTTGGATTTGGGGGAGTTGACCCGCGGGTGCTGTTCATCCCGAGCTACCCAGGCCACACCGGTCTGACCCGTGCTCCTGACCGGTCTGACCGGTGCAAGCCCTTGTGGGATTTTGCTCGGGTGAACGTCTTGGTGTGTTCGTTGTTGTCCCGTGGTGCTGCTGTTTCGAGTTCGGGTCCGTTTGGTGGTCGGTTGGCCTGTTTGGTGCCTTGGGAGCTTTCAGGCTGCCATCGGTCTGACCGGTGTGTCTCACCGGTCTGACCGGTGTAGAGCCACTTAGTGGAAGTTGCTCAGGTTCACTAGCAAGGACCGGTCCGGCCGGTGCTTGCCACCGTCCGACCGGTGTGGGTGCCGTAGACTCGAGGTTTGGTTTTTCCGTTGCGTTTCTCGGGTCGGAAGGTTGCGTGTTGGTTCCTAGGTCCAGTGGCACTCCAGTGGCTACGTGGGCTTGACCAACTTGGGTAGTGAGTCGGAGACGTGTGTTGGAAGCCGTGTTCGTCTTGTTGGAGTTTTCATCTCCTTCGAGAAGAATTTTTATCGGCTCCCATTCACTCCCCCCCTCTCTGGTTCGCCGTATCGGTCCTTCAAAAGACAAGAAAGATGTGAAGAGGGATGAATCAAGTGAAGGATAAATAAAGTGTAAGGAAGAATGACAAGTTGTTGTTAAGAGACGAAACTTCCATTCTTTTCCAACCATGTGCAATCCGACAACGAGGGCGTCATCGGTGCCTCATAGTCTTATTTTCTTTTGCCCTTGCACATGTCCACCATTCTATATATTCTTATCCTTGATATCCCTACATTATGGTTTAATCTCATGATCATTGGTTTTGAAAGGTAAACAACCACTAGAGGAAGTTGTTAGTTTGCCAATGCTTGTGTTGATTGACTAGCTATACTTATAACTCCACTTTACATGATATATCAGAGACTTATGGGAGGTGAGAGTTTATAAATTGTTCAGGATAGCCACTTCATATGAGCGACATGTGGGAACTTTGAGCAGGGTTTTTTGTCTAATACTTGTTGCAAGAATTTTATTTTTGAAAAAATCATTAAAACCCTCCAATGGAAGCAAAGAAGTAAGCATGGCTAGAATTGAAGACCTCGAGTGAAAGGTATGAGTTGTGGGGTAAATCTTGATTTGGTAAAAATTCTAAATGCCCATGTTTATGTATGATGATCATTGCTTTATGTTTATTACATTAAAAATAAAGTATTAACTAACTTGTGAAGAAAGGATTAGCGGAGCACGATTTCAACACCTTGGACAAAAGTTCTTTTACGAGTACTTGCTCGAGGACATGCATGATCTAAGTGTGGGGGAGATGTTGATGGTGTATTTTGGGACACCAAATATGCTCATTACACTTTTGTTTGGATCTCATTATGGAACTGACCCGCCACTAGGCACACTAATGATATAATAAGTTCATCTTTGTATGTGTATTTGGAAGTGTTACGTTTTTGCAGGAAAACATGGACATAAAGGACGTAGTCACAACAAGTTCAAAGGAGTAATTGAGGAGTCCCGTTCATGTTTGAGAGCTTCATGAAATCACACCTAAAGGTGGCAAGGACCGAAGTGTTACAAAGGAACTTCCCCGAGGATTGAAGCGTAAAAGACCGAACTTCATGCGAGAAGACCCTCCATCTTGGACACGAGGATGACATCGTCAAAATGGTGCAAATAGAGGGGGCAAAGTGCATAATGACAAGAGGACCCACGTGCGCAAAGGGGCGACCAAACCGGGCTGAAATGGGCCTGGGCCGGTCGGCCGAGGCTGGCCGGCCTGGCCCATCCCTGAGGCAGTTTAGTCTCCCGTTTCTTGAGCGTGAAGATGAGTCAACCCTAAACACGTGGAGGTGCCGCCATTCGTAGGGAGAGAGCCATTCGCCAGAGAGGCCTTCCACAAGCTAGAGAGAAAGGGGGACCATTCCCAAGGATGATCACTCGACTCGATGGAAGCAACCACAAGTGGAGGAGGACGTCGAGGCCCTGCCAAGACACTCCGGTGGAGAAGGAAGACACCATCGGAAGCGTCACCATGATCGGCGGTGCTATGCCTAGCACCTTGATGGGGTAATCTTCTCATTTGTTCATGGGTTGTAATCGATCTTGAGATGTAATCGCTACATTGTATGGTTATCTATCTATTATCTAGTGTTGAAGAGGCTTTATTATTTAAGGTTAGCTACCATGCCGTGTAGGGAGTAAGGATCTTAATGTTCCATTGGAACCATTCAATACACCATGTCCATCATAGGTCTAGTCACGAATACCTCCGCGTAGTGATAGTATCGGGGGAGGGAGAGGGCGAAAACGTGGTCACAACCCCCGATAGATTAGATCAGTTTTCTTATCTTAAGCGGTTGCATGTTCAAGTATCGTAGACCCTTGGGCAAGTGTCTTTTATATATCTTATTGGTTTAATCATTCTCTCTAGTGTAGTGCAATAGTTCTCTAGATTAACCGTAGATTAGGGTTTGGGTAAGTTAGTAGCAGTGCTAGATTAAAATGCTTGTATTCTCCGTGCTCTGCGGATTGATAAGAACCTAGGGAATCCCCGTGGTGAAAAAGGTGTAGGTCTGTGCGCTTGCGAATCGTAGGTGGACACAAGTTTTATCCGTGAAAAGTGTGCTTGTGGATTCTTTATGATCATTAAGATTACCATCGGACATTTCTGGATTCATTGCTAGGAACTCACTAACTTAGCAGCAATGTTAAGAAATGCCAATAACTACCCAGGGGAAAGGCCATTGTGTGTACGGTTCCAACTTGGGAGATAGGAGTGCTTCGAGTGGAAACAAGCTCGCTGGCCAGAGGTCACCAGTAAGACCGGTCAGGGTGACCGGTCATACCGGTGCATGACAGAGAGCTACATGTCGAACTGGAATTTCCTTCAAGCGTATAAGAAAAAGACCTGCTATGATCTTATGCAAGGGTGCACTCCTAATGTGAGTCATTTCCATGTTTTCGGTTACAAGTGTTTCATTACCAAGAAGGACAAGAATTTGGATAAGTTTGAGGCTAGGTCAGTTGATGGTATTTTCTTTGGTCATGCTACTCCTTCTAGAGCATTTCATGTGCTCAGCCTTGGAACTAACCAAATTGTGGAGACTTGCGAGGTGACCTTCAACGAGACACAACCACCTAGCTCTTTGGTCTTGGATTGTGCAGAAGATGATGAATTTGGCGAGGAGATTTTTGAAGAGGAGGTGCCGGATCAATGATATGTTGAAGATGGTGGTGATGCACCCACAGTTGATAGAGTGTCTACTACTTCCACTACGACGACTACGATCTAGTGCGCTCCTTCTCCTACGCCTATGACGATGTGTCGAGATGAAGTGTGAGTTGTTCCTGAGGGGGAGGTGGCCTCCAGGTGAGAGGATCCCCGACGTGTACAAGTGGATCATCCTGCTTCTAGGATTATAGGTGACATCAATGAAGGCACTACACAGTCGAGGTCTAAGAAAATCTCTCACTTCGCACATTATGCTTTTGTTGCATCCTTCGAGCCCAAGGACATTAGACACACACTCTCTGATTCTAATTGGGTGAATGCCATGCATGAGAAGTTGTTGAACTTTGAGAGAAACCAAGTTTGGGAGTTGGTAGAGCCTCCACCTAATTGTAAGCCTAAAAGTACCAAGTGTGTGTGGAGGAACATAGAGTGAAAAATGGAGAGGTTATGAGAACCAAGTCGAGGTTGGAAGCTTAGGGGTATAGCCAGAAAGAGGAGATAGATTACGAGGAGATATTTGCTCCAGTGGGTCGTTTGGAGGTGATTAGGATCCTTCTAGCATTTTCAGTTGCTAAAGGATTCAAATTGTACCCAATGGTTGTGACGAGTGCCTTCCTGAACGGGGTGTTTTGAGGAAGAAGTGTATGTGAGGCAACCTCCGGGCTTTGAGAGTGTGATGTACCCCCAATGAGCGTATAAGCTGAGCAAAGCATTGTATGGTTTGAAGCAGGCACCCAGAGCTTGGTATGGTAGGTTGAGTGGTCCTGTTTGGGAAAGGCTTTGAGATGGGGAAGGTAGAACAGACCTTGTTTCTCCTCTGACAGGGTGATGCTATACTATTACCTAGAAAACCACTTTGTTTTGTTTTGTTTTGTTTTTGTTTTTATTTTGATTGTCTAGATGGCGTTCGTCAACCACCTCGTGGAAGAGCTGGAGAAATCGCTAAGGGATTACGCTAGTCCTCAATGTGAAGACATAAAGGTAGAAAAGTCGGATTTGAAGCTCGAAATGACCAAGTATGAAATCAAATCTAGGATCATCGAGATGCGGCGGTAACCCCATTTGAAGGGATGGACACAGAGAACCCATATAGACACATAAGGCATTTCACGACGCTATGCAACACAGTGCGTCAAGAAGGAGTTCCCGACGAATGGTTCAAGTGGAACCTCTTTCCCTATTCACTTGCCGGCAAAGCAAAGATGTGGTACTCGTTTGCGTCCTTTGAGGTTGAAGGCAATTGGAACAAGTTGACAAAAAAATTTTGTGAGAAGTTTTTTCCAATAAGCAAGGTTCAACACATAAGGAGGCAAGTGATCACCTTCACACAAGGGGAACAGGAAGGGATAGTCCAAGCTTGGAATAGATGTAATGAGTTGATTGAACAAGGATCAAGACTCGTCTTCTCCAGTGACGTACTCTTACATAAATTTTCCTTTTCCCTGACCCCTAGTTGCATGGAACATGTCCAAATGTGTGCTGGTGGGGATCTCATGGATAAAACACACTCACGGAAGTAGCTCAGCTTTTACAAAAGATTAGCAAAGCGACGACCATGCAAAGAGATTGGGAAACAAGACTTTTGGGAGAGCTAGAACACAATTCGAGGATGAAGACATGCATTCAAATTTACAATAAGGCAACTCCGGAAGACAAGAAAGAGGATCCAATACAGGAAAATCTTGAAGAAGTGCACATCAAGACAAGAACTACCCCAAACGTTGACTTCGCTAAGTCAAATGAAACAAACAAAAGAAGTATGTCAAGCGCGAAGCCACTAAGGGAGTTCAAGCATATGGATTGGGTTCGAATTGATTACGGATAAGTATTCGACAAGAGAAGACCACTATTTATCCAAAAGGGGATTGTGAGAGCATGGAAGCGGATTTCCCATCAGAAAAGCAAGCGGAGAATTCGTACGATCTTGAAACCATCGGTGAGATCTTTCAAAAGCTCTTTAGTGATTATGAAGTTGATCTGGAACACATAGCCCAGGTGAAAAGAATCATGGGGATCAAGCCCAAAGCATCGCCATACGCTCGCCTCGCCGAACTTTAAGCAATAGGATCCGACCAAGGGGAGAAGATGACATGACACTTGAGTTGCGAGATCAACGGAGTTCAATGCAAAGCCTTATGTGACATCGGAGCCCAAGTAAGTGTCCTATCCTCCAAAATTTATAATAAAGTTTAAGACTACAACCTAGACTTAGCTCCAACTTCAATAAAGTTAATTATGGGAGATGGTAGAACTATTAAACCTCTAGGTATTTCTTGCAACATTAATGTAATCATCCCTGGAAAGTGCATACCAACTGATTTCTTTGTTATAGATGCATACCATAGTAATCATGATCACAAAATCCTAGGTAGGCCTTTTCTTAAGTTGGTTGATGCCGTGTTGGATGCCGGAGAAGGCAAAGTAACAATAAATCTTAATGGGAAGAAGTACACATATAGTTTTCTTCACGTTTCTAATCATCCTTCATATTTTACTCCCAGAGATGAAGTGGAGGAGGTAGGTAGTCATTTTTTTGTTGAAACCCTTATTGACCCTCTACAACGAGTGATGGAGAATCGATCTAATGATCAACAAGACAGGGAACTAGAGGAAGCAACGAAGGGATTAGAACCACAAGATGGAAGCATGGAGGAAGGAAAATTCGAAGATATAGGAGCCATTAAACCCGAAGAGCCACAAGTGCCCGAGGTGGATCTCAAACCTTTGCCCAAAGGATTAAAGTATGAATTTTTGGGCCTAGACAAGAGTTATTCAGTCATCGTGAGCGTCGAATTAAGTCCTCGAGAAAATGAGAAGTTGCTGAATTTATTGAAAAGGCATAAAAGGTGATTGGATATTCAATCAATGATCTCAAAGGACTTAGCCCAGCCTTTTGCAATCATCGTATACCTATGGAAGACCAATGTAAGCCATAGTGGACCATCAAAGGAGGCTAACTCATGACATGTGAGAGGTAGTAAAGAAGGAGGTTATTAAGCTACTTGATGCTGGAATCATCTATTCGGTACCACATAGCGAGTGGGTGAGCCCGGCACATTGTGTGTCGAAGAAAGGAGGTTTAACCGTAGTGAAGAATTAGAGGAATGAGTTAATACCGCAAAGAACCGTGACCGAATGATGAATGTGTATCGATTATCAAAAGCTAAATAAAGCAACAAAGAAAGATCACTTCCCCTTAATGTTCATTGACGAGATGCTCGAGAGATTAGCAAACCACGCTTATTTTTGCTTCGATGGGTACTCGGGGTTTATGCAAATTCCTATTCACCCGGATGATAAACACAAGCCAATGTTTACTTGCCCTTATGGAACGTTTGCATATAGAAGGATGCCCTTCGGTCTATGCAACATGCTGGCCTCTTTTCAACGTTGCATGATGGCGGTGTTCTCGGAATTCATCAAAGAAATTGTCAAGGTGTTCATGGATGATTTTTTCGTTTACGGTAAAACATTCGTGGATTGCTTGGCAAATTTAGATAAGGTTCTCACGAGGTGTGCGAAAGTGGACTTAGTGCTAAATTGGGAAAAGTGTCACTTCATGGTAAAGCAAGGCATAGTGCTCGGACATGTTATATCTGAGAGGGGAATTGAAGTGAACAAAGCTAAAGTGGAGACGGTTGAGCAACTCCCACCTCCAATGGATGTGAAGTCCTTGAGGAGTTTTCTAGGCCATGCCAAATTCTATAGAAGATTTATTAAGGACTTCTCAAAGATCACTAAGCCTTTAACACAACTCCTACAAAAGTATGTGGCTTTTGACTTTGATGAGAAGTGCTTAGCGGCATTCCGGACCTTGAAAAGTGCTTTGATTAGTGCTCCCATTATTCAACCTCCGGGTTGGAGCCAACCTTTCGAGATCATGTGTGATGCAAGTGACTATGTCGTAGGGGTAGTTTTAAGTAAAAAAAGGAAGGCCGAGTTCACGCCGTATACTACGCTAGTAAGACTATTAATGAGGCGCAGTTGAATTATGCCACTACAGAAAAGGAGTTGCTAGCGGTGGTGTTTGCCTTTGAAAAATTCAGATATTACATCATGATCTTGAAGGTCATTGTTTACACTGGTCACACGGCCATCAAGTATCTCTTGTCTAAGAAGGATGCTAAACCAAGATTGATTCGTTGGATCCTTATTCTCCAAGAGTTCGATGTTGAAATTCATGATAAGAAGGGGGTGGAAAATGTTGTGGTCGATCATTTTTCTAGGATGAATTGTGGACAAGATGATAAAGATCCCATAGAGGACAAGATGAGAGATGACCACCTCTACTGAATACTCGACAAAGGTACCTGGATGATCGATATCATTCGAGCAATCCGGAGAATGCCTCTCGATCACTTAGATATAAACACTCAAAGGAGGATAGTCTACGAAAGCCGAAAATATTTTGAGAAAGTGCCACTCGGCAGAGTACGGTGGACACTACAACCATTTTCGGACCCAAGCAAAAGTGTGGTCCAGCGGATGCTTTTTGCCGGAGATGCATGAATATACTAAAAGATATGTTGCATCATGCCCTGAATGCCAAAGAACAGGAAACATTTCTCAAAGGAATGCCATGCCTTTGAAATATAATCTACAAATCGATTTATTCGATGTTTGGGGAATAGACTTCATGGGGCCCTTCAGAAACTCTCATGGATTTGAGCATATCCTAGTAATGGTTGATTATGTGTCCAAGTGGGTAGAGGCCATGCCATGTCGTAAAGCTTCCACCGAGGAATCCATTGCAAGGATGAAGAGCGTGATTTTCCCTCACTTCGGTACCCCGAGAATTTTGATAAGCGATGGAGGAACTCACTTCACTGGGAAGAACTTGAAGAAGTGCTTTTCCAAGTTGGGGATTAAACATAGAGTCTCTACGGCTTATCATCCACAAACTAACGGACAAGTGGAAACATCGAATAGGCAATCGAAGAGCATCCTTAATAAAACTATAGAGAAGGGAGGCTAGGATGGGTCAAAGAAGTTAGATGGAGCTTTGTGGTCATATTGAACGACTTCAAGACACCGATAGGTATGACCCCTTATCAATTTGTTTATGGAAAAGATGTCACCTTCCATTGAGTTAGAACATAAAGCCTTTCATGTAATTAAAGAGATGAACCTCGATCTAGACGTTGCGGTGGTAAAACGGAGAATCCAAATAAGCGAGCTAGAAGAGATGAGGTTAAAAGCTTACGAAAATGCGAGCATATACAAAGAGAGAATTAAAACGTGGTATGATTAAATATTGAAGGACCGATACGGCGAATTAGAGAGAAAGGGGAGTGAATGGGAGTGAGGACCATGTGTGGTTCGAGGACCGGTGGATGGTCGCTTCCTTGTGTGATGAGTGATTGACAACGTTGTGTGGACTGATTCTTGGCTAAGTATTGCAGGTGCAGGTTGCGGCTTGACTCGTGTTGGTGCAGGTGAAGAACAAGCGCGAAAGGTCGTCGCCGGTGAGGCCTCCAGGTGTGGAGAAGACAAGTAGGCTTTGTTCGAGGGACCCGGTGGCCGGCGGGGGTCAAGTGCGGGCCGCATGGTGGCATGAACGGCAAGATGAAGTCGTGGACGGTTTCTTGGTTGAGCCTCAAAACCAAGGTCGAGCCGGGACTACGTGGGAGCCAAGTCATGAGTGGAGATTGGCGGAGGCTACACCGAGTTCGCGGGGTTTCCGGTGGTTCACCGAGAAAACCACCGGGTTCCTTGGTTGATCCACAAAGCCAAGAGCGGAGAACCGAAGACGGAGGTGCGGCGGCACGGGGGACCGGTCCCCGACCGGTGGGTGCGGCCGGTCCGACCGGTGGGGACCGGTCGACCGGTGAGGAGCACCGGTCGGCCGTGTGCGGCGACGCGGTCCGGAATCTTCGAAGCGGAGGACACGCGTCGGGATCGCATGGCTTGCGTCGAGGCTACGCAGGGTGCGGTCGCCGGGCATCCGTCCGATGGTGAAGACATCAAGAATTCCAAATCCGCCCTTGAGGGGCTTGTATCCCTAGTTGTTAGATAAGGGCATTTTAGACATTCGGTTGCTGCCTATATAACCCAAGAGGTGAGAGGTTGGCAGCCAACTCTTGGAACCCTAGCTCATTAGTTTTCCTATTTTCCACCTATTTTCTCTAGGTTTTCCTTAGGACTAGCAAGAGAGCTTCACGGAGAGATCTTGTAGAGAGGGATGGATGATCGGGCGGCTTGCTAGACCTTGTACGAACCTTTGTTTCATGTATAGA
This sequence comes from Cenchrus americanus, assembly GCA_947561735.1. Taxonomy (NCBI): domain Eukaryota; kingdom Viridiplantae; phylum Streptophyta; class Magnoliopsida; order Poales; family Poaceae; genus Cenchrus; species Cenchrus americanus. The sequence continues at coordinate 132,659,538 of OX387239.1, forward strand.
TGATTCGGCGTGGTTCCTCAAGGTTTGGATGTGTTTTCCCCGGTTGTTCTTGGTGGTGATTTTCGGAGCCCTCTCTCGGTGATTTCTTTGGGTTGTTTTCGGGGCCTTTCTCTTGGGGATTTGATGGGGGAAATTTGTGGGAACCCTTCGTGGTTCTTTGGGCTGTGATTCCCCTCCCAAATCCGTGAGTAAAGGTGCTCGATTTTGGGGGTTTCTTGAGTTCTTGGGTTGGAGGTGCTCTCGGCGGTATTTCTTCGATTCCTCCTTTTTGGACGAGTTTTTGTGGGATTAAACTTGGCTATGAACTCCTCATGAGGTGTTCTTGATATCCCCAAAGTCTTGTTCAAGTCCGTGGAGCGATTCGGGAGATCGAGATTTGGTTTTGGGGGAGTTGACCCGCGGGTCTTGTTCATCCCGAGCTGCCCAGGCCACACCGGTCTGACCGGTGCTCTTGACCGGCTCGACCGGTGCAAGCCCTTGTGGGTTTTCGCTCGGGTGAACGTCTTGGTGTGTTCTTTGTTGTCCCGTGGTCTTCTTGTTTCGAGTTTGGGTCCGTTTGGTGGTCGGTTGGCCTGTTTGGTGCCTTGAGGGCTTTACGTGCCATCGGTCGACCGGTGTGTCTCACCGGTGCTCGACCGGTGAAGAGCCACTTAGTGAAAGTTGCTCGGTTCACCGGCGGGGACCGGTCGGCCGGTGGTGCTCACCGGTCCGGCCGGTGTGGGTCTGTAGACTCGGGGTTTGTTGTTCCGTTGCGTTCTCGAGTCGGAAGGCTGTGTGTGTTGGTTCCTAGGTCCAGTGGCACTCCAGTGGCTACGTGGGCTTGGCCAACTTGGGTAGTGAGTCGGAGACGTGTGTTGGAAGCCGTGTTCGTCTTGTTGGAGTTTTCATCTCCTTCGAGAAGAATTTTTATCGGCTCCCATTCACTCCCCCCTCTCTGGTTCGCCGTATCGGTCCTTCAGGGAGCCGATAAAAAATCTTCTCGAAGGAGATGGAAACTCCAACATGATGAACACGGCTTCCAACACACGTCTCCGACTCACTACCCAAGTTGGCCAAGTCTACGTAGCCACTGGAGTGCTACTGAACCTAGGAACCAACACACAACCTTCCGACCCGAGAACGCAACAGAACACAAACCCTCGAGTCCACCGACCAACACCGGTCAGACCGGTGAGCACCACCGGTCAGACCGGTCCCTGCTGGTGAAACTTGGCGACTTCCACAGAGTGGCTCCACACCAGTCAGGCTGGTGAGACACACCGATCAGACCGGTCACAGCTAGAAAGCCCCAAAGCAACAAAGAGGCCAACCGAGCTCCAAACCGACCCAAACTCGAAACAGCTGCAACACAGGACACCAACGAACACACCCAGACGTTCACCTGAGCAAAAACCCACCAAGGGTTGCACCAGTCAGACTGGTCAAGAGCACCGGTCAGACCAGTGTGGCCTAGGCAGCTCGAGATGAACAGCACCCGCGGGTCAACTCCCCCAAATCCAAACTTCGATCTCCCGAATCGCTCCACAGACTTGAACAAGACTTTGGGGATAGAAGGAACACCTCATGAGGAGTCCATAGACAAGTTTAATTCCACCAAAACTTGTCCAAAAAGGAGGAATCGATGAAATCCCGCCATGAGCACCACTAACCCTAGAACTCGGAAAACCCCAAAATCGAGCCCCTTTACTCACGGATTTGGGAGGGGAATCACAGCCCAAAGAACCACGAAGGGTTCCCACAAATTTCCCCCATGAAATCCCCAAGAGCAAGGTCCCGAAAACAACCCAAAGAAATCACCAAGAGAAGGCTCCGAAAATCACCACCAAGAACAACCGGGAACAACACATCCAAACCTTGAGGAACCACGCCGAATCATCTATACATGCCACAAAGGTTCATACAAGGTCTAGCTTGCTGCCCGATCATCCAACCCTCTCAACAAGATCTCACCATGAAGCTCTCAAGCTAGTCTTATAAAAATCCTAAGAAAATAGGAAGGGAAAATACGAAAGCAAATGAACTAGGGTTCCAAGAGCATGGCTGCCATCCTCTCACCTCATGGGTTATATAGAGGCAACCGAAAGTCTAAAGTACCCTTTCCTAATAACTAGGGACACAAGCCCCTCAAGGGTGGTTTTGGAAGTCTTCAAGTTTTCTCCATCGGACGGATGCCCGACGACTGCAACCTGCTTAGCCTCAACGCAAGCCTTGCGATCCCGACGCGTGTCCTCCGCTTCGAAGATTCCGGACTGCATCGTCGCACACCGGCCGACCGGTCCGGCACCTTCTTTGCAAAGATCGTGTTCGGTTCTTCGGTCTTGGCTTTGTGGATCAACCAAGGAACCCAGTGGTTTTGTGGTGAACCACCGGAAACCCCGCGAACTCGGTGTAGCCTCCGCCAATCTCCACTCATGACTCGGTTCCCACGTAGTCCCGGCTCGACCTTGGTTTTGAGGCTCTACCAAGAAACCGTCATGACTTCATCTTGGCGTTCATGCCACCATGCGGCCCACACTTGACCCCGCTGGCCACCGGGTCCCTCGAACGAAGCCTACTTGTCTTCTCCACACCTGGAGGCCTCACCGGCGACGACCTTTCACGCTTGTTCTTCACCTGCACCAACACCAGTCAAGCTAAACCTGCACCTGCAATACTGAGCCAAGAATCAGTCCACACAACATTGTCAATCACTCATCACACAAGGAAGCGACCATCCACCGGTCGTCGAAGCACACATGGTCCTCAATCTCCCCCTTGATGAGTGCATTGACAGCACCCACACAAAGTAACAAGAGAGAAAAGAAAACAAAAAGAAACGAACAAAAAGAAACTCCAATAAGCGATCCAAAGCCAAACAAAGGCAAAGAACAAGATCACTTAAAGAAGACAAGTCTCGGACCCCTTAGGCAAGGGCAACGGCTCGACACATCCGAGACAAAACAAAGCTCAAGCTAAGAGCGCAAACCACCGAAACAAAGCTCAGAAAACCACAAAGAGCTCCCCCTACACACATGCAAGCTCCCCCTGAACCAATGCACCTCCCCCTGGACGAATGCATGCAAACCACTTGAAATCAGGGCAGTTGCAACTACTTCAGCTCACACCGGTCAGACCCGGTCACCACCACCGGTCAGACCGGTGCCCAACATGTGCACAGGACCAGCACTCTGACCGGTCAGATCGGTGACCTCGACCGGTCAGACCGGTGCACACCAGAGCCCAGAAATGGCTCGAAACCACCTTAAACCTTCTAAATGCATCCAGCAAGCCATTTCAAGCTCCAACTTCTCCCCCTTGTGGGCAATGCATGAATCAAGCCAAAAATGCAAAACTTTCAACCTAGAGCTTCTCAAATAGACAAAATTCAACAAAGGATGCTACACATGTCCAAATGAGCAAGTTAGATACTCTATAGCTTCGTATCGACCTCAACTACATGATTATCAAGTTTCACAACCATTGGACGAAGCTAAGATGGATTTGGGCAATTTTGCGAAAAACTTGCCTCTCATGAACAAAGACCTAAACATGATCAAAGCATATCAAAATGGCAAAGCCACACAAACTTCATGCTAGGACAGCCATTCTAATCATAAGACCATCACAAACACCCACAAGCACCTCATGTCATGTCAAAGACACCGAGCCATGTGCCTACTTCTATGTATGAGACTTCTCATTGGTAGGCATCATGCAATGGTTTAGCACCCAGAGCAAATTAAATTCAGCACATATGACATGGGAGCACATTTTTCAAGCATTTTACATTTCATTTTCAGATTCATAAATGGTACATGAAATGTCTTTGCGACGAAAAGGAACTTAGGCCCCTCCACAAGATTAAGCAAGAGGGCTAAACATTCATGATGGCAAATGAGCCTTTGGCCCCATATGATCAATAAACTAGCTATCCAATCACAAATTAAGCATAGCCAAGCCACTAAAACATGTCAAGATCATATAAAAGCATTTACACATGAGAGAGTTTCAAAACATAGCCATCAACCATGGATTATTAAACAAGATCATTAAGAGCTAAGCCAAACTAACCATAGCATACCAAACAAGCTCACAAAGACATATATCTCATTCCATGGTGAACAATGTATATGAGAGAAGCTTTTTCTAACCAATGCATATGATACAAAATGCATGCAATCTAAGATACAAGGATGCCTATACATCATGTTACATTTGCCATGACAAATGCAAGAAATGCACAAAGGAAACGATACATATGCTACAAAGGAGCTCCCACACACCCAACTCAAGAAATCAAACACACACCAAACTCCCCCCGCAAAACAATGAAAGTTGCTTGATCTAGGGGTTTGGTGAAAATATCGGCTAGTTGGTCATGTGTGGGTACATAGATCAAAGCTATCTTCCCTTTCTCTACGTTGTCTCTCAGAAAATGATAACTCACTTCTATGTGCTTGGTTTTGAAATGGTGAACTGGGTTCTTTGCAACGCTTATGGCACTGGTGCTGTCACATTGAAGTGGGACATGGGTATACTCTTCACCAAAGTCACTCATGGTGTATGAAATCCAAAGGAGCTGAGAGCAACAACTAGCAGTGGCAACGTACTCGGCCTCGGTAGTGGATTGAGCAACACTCGACTTTTTGCGGGAAGACCAAGACACAAAAGAAGAACCCAAAAACTGGCAAGTCCCAGAAGTGGACTTCCTATCCAACCGACACCCGGCAAAATCCGCATCCGAAAAGCCATGAAGCGCCAAAGAAGAGGACGTGGAGTACCAAAGGCCGAAGTCGGGAGTGTGACGCAAGTACCTGAAAAGTCACTTCACTACTTGCCGATGCGAAGTCCTCGGAGACGCTTGAAAACGAGCGCACAGACATACCGAGAACTGGATGTCTGGCCTCATCGCTGTCAAGTAGAGGAGTGACTCGATCATGCTTCGGTACTCCTTCTGGTCCACGTGTTCACCTTCCTCATCTGCATCAAGGGATGTAGTCGTACTCATCGGCGTCGTCATAGCCTTGGAATCCTCCATCTTGAACTTCCGCACAATGTCCTTGGTGTACTTAGCTTGGTGAACAAATGTTCCTTCCTTTGATTGCTTGATTTGTAGCCCGAGGAAGAACTGCAACTCGCCCATCATGCTCATCTCAAATTCCCTGCTCATATCCTTTGCAAACCTTGCAACAAGAGAGTTAGACGAGCCACCAAAGACAATATCATTCATGTACACCTGCACAATCAGGATATCTCTGCCCTGCCTCAGTAGAAACAAGGTCTGATCGACCTTCCCATCTCAAAACCTCTTTCGAACAAGAACCCCCTCAACCTACCATACCAAGCTCTAGGCGCCTGCTTCAACCCATACAACGCCTTCCTCAACTTGTACACCCGGTGGGGGTACTTCTCACTCTCAAACCCCGGTGGTTGCCTCAAATACACTTATTCCTCCAACACACCATTTAGGAAAGCACTCTTCACATCCATTTGGTGCAACTTGAATCTTTGAGCCACGGAAAAGGCTAGAAGGATCCTTATTGCCTCCAAACAGGCTATGAGAGCAAAGGTCTCCTCGTAGTCGATCCCCTTCTTCTGACTGAACCCCTGAGCAACAAGCCTCGACTTGTTTCTCACAACTTCACCTTTCTCTCCCTCTTTGTTCTTCCACACCCACTTTGTACCAATCGGCTTACACCATGGAGGAGGGTCAACCAACTCCCAAACTTGATTCCTCTCAAAGTTCTCCTACTCCTCATAAATCAAATTAACCCAATTGTAATCAGACAGTGCGTGTCCAATGTCTTTGGGCTCAAAAGTAGCAACAAATGCAGCATGAGCGAAATGAGAATTGTTCCGAACCCTCGACTGTGTAGTGTGTTCATTCATGTCGCCGATGATTCTCGAAGCTGGGTGATCCACTTGTACTCGCCGGGGAGGTTCTCGCCTCGATGCTACCTCCCCCTCAACAACAGCTTCTCCTTGATCTTGATTTGTCGTCGTAGGTATAGGAGAGGGTCTGTCCACCACCGTAGTCGAAGTAGTGGGTACTTGTTCAGCCGGGGGCACCACACCGCCATCTTCATCATCCCCAAGTTCATGCTCCTCCTCCTGAAAGATCTCCTCGCCAAGCTCATCATCACCTGCACACTCAAAGACAAGCTGACTACGTGGCTGTGTCTCGTCGAAGGTTACCTCGCAAGTCTCCACGATTTGGTTAGTTTCAAGATTGAGCACACGATATGCTCTAGAATGAGATGCAAAACCAAAGAAAATACCATCGACAGACCTAGCATTTGCAACCAAAAACATGGAAGTGACTCACCTTGGGTGTGCGATCGTGCATCAACTCGTAGCATGTTTTCTTCTTATTCACTCTGAGGTTGATCCTGTTCGACACATAGCACGCGGTATTCATCGCCTCAGCCCAATACCTTCTCGGAGTCCTATGCTCATCAAACATCGTCCGAGCCATCTCGCACAAGGCGCTATTCTTCCTATCCACAACACCATTCTGGGGAGGCGTATACGGACTCGGAAACTGGTGTTCAAGACCCAAGTCATGGCAAAAGGTTTCAAAACGAGAGTTTCTGAATTCTGAGCCATTGTCGCTGCGGATTGCTCGTATGGCATCTTCGTGCCTCTCATTCCTCAACCTCAAGACTAGATCTCGAACAAAACCAAACGTCTCTCCCTTATCCACGAGAAAGAACACCCACGCATACCGAGAATAGTCGTCCACCACAACAAGGACATACCACTTCCCACCCGCAGATCGCACACAAGCTGGGCCAACAAGGTCCATATGGAGCAGCTCGCATGGACGCTCAGTCATCGCATCGGTGAGAGGCGAGTGAGAAGAGGCTACCATCTTGGCATGCCTGCACGGCGCAAAAACCAACTCTTTCTCAAGCCTCAACCGTGGCAATCCTCGGACCGAATTGAGTTTACTCAAGCAAGACAAAAGGTCAAAGCTCAAATGACCCAACTTCCTATGCCACTTCCACAACTCACTCGAAGAACCAGCCAAGAAACAACGCTCCACACCCGAAGACTGAGAAAAATCAGCACGAAACACTTGACCCTCGGGAACGACCATACAAACAAGGTCCCCTCAAGAGTCCAAAATCCGAGAACCACTAGGCCGAAACAACACCTCAAACCCCTCATCCAACAACTGGGACACAGAAAGCAGATTGTACCCCAGCGATTGAACAAGAGCAACAGGCCTGAGAGTGATCTTGTCACTCACCTTAATCTCACCTTCTGAAAGCACACGCCCATGCCCATTGTCCCCAAAAGTGATGTACCTCCTTGTCACCACCGGGACGAGACTTGAGAACCACCCCCTGTCTCCGGTCATATGCCTCGAGCAACTGGAGTCAATCAACCAAATATTCTTCAAGTCTTCCACCTGAAATTGAAAAACAAGCACGTGAGCGAACAAACGACTCAGCACTGGGGTTAGTACCAAAAGAGCAAAACCTGTGCCGAGCCATTTGCTCGAAAGTGGGGTTAGCACAAACCAAACCATCTCTCCTACCAAAGGTACCTCCACGAACACCACCACGGTAACCACCCTGAGGGAACCAACCCTCTCTGCCTGGAGGAGGACCAAAACCACGAAAGAAAGCCCGTGGACCATCGCTCCTCTCCTTCTTAAAGCTACGACTCCTCCCCTCCCCGTAGTGAACTCGAGGGGGAGAATGTCTAGCCACCTGACCTCCTGCAAACTCTCCAGCCCAGTCACCAGAACCACGACCTCCAGAAACAACCCTCGCACCTGTACGAGCACGAAACCCAAGCCGCCGCCCGTCCGAGGCCGCACCGTCCGACCGTGTAGCACCGGGTAGCAACACCTTCAACAGCCTTCCGCTCTCCCCAAGCCCGAACTGTCCTCACACTCGTCTTGGCCCTGGGCACACGAGGCTCAAGTACACCATCGGAAGGGTGGTACTTGTCCTTGTTAGCCCACTCCTTCGCCATTCTCTCCTCTCGCTTCCTATTGAAGCAAAACTCATCCTTATGGCCATCTCTCCCACTATAGCCACAATGGAACCTCACAAACTTAGGCTTAGGCTTGGGCTGTGGCTGCTCACTTGGTTTCTCTCCACTCAACTTCTCCACCGATTTCTCCTCACTAGCATTCTCACTTTCTTTCCCAAAGAACACTTTCCCCGAAGTGCTCACAAACTTGATAGGCTTTTGGAGATCATTTGTTGGTATAGGAAACACAGGTAGAGCTGGGGTTGTGTCTAGTCGGTTCCTAAGATGGTTAGGTTTAGGAGGGAAATCATTTTTGTGGTGGGTTTTTGGTGGCTCTGCGATATTCTCTCCACTTCCCTCACCAACCTTGTTTGCCCCAAGTCCCTCACCATCCTGCCTCTTAAATGCCTTGATCATCATCCTCAACTGAGGCGCATGACCAGACAACCAACCCATCAACTTTCTCAGCTCATCATTCTCATCCTGCAAGCGATCAACATAATGCGCACGTTCCAAATTCTTCAAAGCATGCATTTCACAGGTAGAGCAAGATGTAGGAATTGGTTCTTTTAGCTTAGCCTCAAGGGAAGCAGTGTAGCATGCATCTCATCAATCTTAGCATGCAAAATAGGGCAAGAAGTACAAGCACCTAGCAAAGCAGGTCCAGATTTAAGCTCAACCACTTCAACCCTAAGCACATCTAGTTCCTCACACTTGGAGGCATGCTTCTCCTTAAACAAAGCAAGATCAGCAAAAAAGATGGAGCAATCAGCACAATCAACCTCATCCGAAACAACAGGGCTAGTCTTAAGGGAATCAATCTCAAGCTTCTAGCTCAGCCACTCTAGTCCTAGCATCCTCGAGTGAAGCCCTAAGCTCTTTTCTCATTTTTTTGGCCTCTCTAAGCATGTCATCACGGTTATCAAGCAACGAGCCAAGCGTCTCATTCTCCTGGCGCAAGAAGGGAAGTTCATCACACACCTCGTCGTCGGAATCAGAGTCCGAGTCGCTATGTGTGCTCTTCTTGCTGCCAGAGCTCAGCGCCATGGTGCAGAAGCCGTCTATAGCGAAGCAGCTCAGCCCGCTCAGGTTCTTGGACAACTTTCTGCTCTTGTGACGATCACCTTCGTCTTCACTGCTGCTCGAGCTCGAGGTGGAGTACGCGGAACTGGAGTCGACGTCGCTTGCTCCAACCATCGCTCGGACCTTGCCTCGTCTCTCCTTCTTCCTCGATCATCGCTCGTCCTTGTGCTTGTTCTTGTGCTTGCTCTTGTGGTCGCGCCTCGACCGGTACTTGCCATCCATCCTCGACTTGTGCTTGTAGCTATCCTTGTTCTCGACCTTCTCCGGGCAGTCGGCGACGAAGTGTCCCGGCTTGTCGCACTGGAAGCATGTCCTCGTGATCCTCCTCATGTTCACCCGGTTCTCGTGCAGCCTCTCGAACCTCCTCGTCAGCAACGCCAGCTCGTCCTCTCCAAGCACATCGAACTCCTCATCTGGCATAGACATCAAAGAGGACAAAGAGAACATCCTGGTGGATGGGTTAGTGTTAGCCTTTCCTTTCGAACCACCAACGAGGGCAAGACTATGGGAATCAGTCGGACCCTCAAGCTTGGCAGTCATGCCCCTATCCACCTCAGCCGACTTGAGCTTCGAGAACAGCTCGTTCACCGTCAGAGTGTCATACTTGTCCGACTCCACAATGCCCTCGAACTTTCTGCCCCAGATCGTACGATCCAAATAGTGTAAGAGCTTGACAGCTCTATCATGATCATTGTACGGGAGCACGTCCACATTGGCCCTCATGTTGTTCACAACCACCGTGAACCTCTGAAACAAGGCATCGATGGACTCACTGGGGAGATGAGTGAAGTTCTCGTACTCTCTCCAATAGGTCGCATACATCCGTGCCTGAACCTTGGCATTCCCAACATGAGCCTCCTTCAACACCAACCAGATTCCACAAGCCAAGTGCTCGGTGTGCACCCGATCGAACTCAGGCTGACACAAAGCATGAAACAAGTAGTCGACCGCCTTATTGTTGGTGTCGAACATGTCCCTCGATCCTGGAGCAAGGAAGTTCATCGGCTGGACATAACCTGTGTCCACCATGACATCCCAAAGGATCTGACCCTTTCCTCGGAGAAACCCAGCCATCCGCTTACTCCACATCTGGTAGTTCTTGCATCGAAGTGTGGAGGACCCGAACCCCGTTCCTGGTATGCCATCCTTAGATCTTAGATTGGTTAGAGTCAATAAAGACCCGAACCGGCTCTGATACCACTTGAAGGACCGATACGGCGAACCAGAGAGGGGGGGGGGACTGAATGGGAGCCGATAAAAATTCTTCTCGAAGGAGATGGAAACTCCAACAAGATGAACACAGCTTCCAACACACATCTTCGACTCACTACCCAAGTTGGCCAAGTCCATGTAGCCACTAGAGTGCTACTAAACCTAGGAACCAACACACAACCTTCCGACCCAATAACGCAGCAGAACACTAAACCTCGAGTCCACTAACCAACACCGGTCAGACTGGTGAGCACCACCGGTCAGACCAGTCCCTGCTGGTGAAACTTGGCGACTTCCACAGAATGGCTCCACACCGGTCAGGCTGGTGAGACACACCGGTCAGACCGGTCACAGCAATAAAGCCCTAAAGCACCAAACAGGCCAACCGAGCTCCAAACCGACCCAAACTCGAAACAGCTGCAACACAGGACACCAGCGAACACACCCAGACGTTCACCCGAGCAAAAACCCACCAAGGGTTGCACCAGTCAGACCGGTCAAGAGCACCGGTCAGACCGGTGTAGCCTGGGCAGCTCGGGATGAACAGCACCCGCGGGTCAACTCCCCCAAATCCAAACTTCGATCTCCCGAATCGCTCCACGGACTTGAACAAGACTTTGGGGATAGAAGGAACACCTCATGAGGAGTCCATAGCCAAGTTTAATCCAACCAAAACTTGTCCATAAAGGAGGAATCGAAGAAATCCCGCCAAGAGCACCACTAACCCTAGAACTCAGAAAACCGCAAAATCGAGCCCCTTTACTCACGGATTTGGGAGGGGAATCACAGCCCAAAGAACCACGAAGGGTTCCCACAAATTTCCCCCATCAAATCCCCAAGAGCAAGGCCCCGAAAACAACCCAAAGAAATCACCAAGAGAAGGCTCCGAAAATCACCACCAAGAACAACCAGGACAACACATCCAAACCTTGAGGAACCACGCCGAATCATCTATACATGCCACAAAGGTTCATACAAGGTCTAGCTTGCCGCCCGATCACCCAACCCTCTCAACAAGATCTCACCATGAAGCTCTCAAGCTAGTCCTATAGAAATCCTAAGAAAATAGGAAGGGAAAATAGAAAAGCCAATGAACTAGGGTTCCAAGAGCTTGGTTGCCATCCTCTCACCTCATGGGTTATATGGAGGCAACCGAAAGTCTAACATACCCTTTCCTAACAACTAGGGATACAAGCCCCTCAAGGGTGGTTTTGGAAGTCTTCAAGTTTTCTCCATCGGATGGATGCCCGGCGACCGCAACCTGCTTAGCCTCGACGCAAGCCTTGTGATCCCAACGCGTGTCCTCCGCTTCAAAGATTCCGGACTACGTCGTCGCACACCGGTCAGACCGGTGCTCCTCACTGGTCAGACCGATACCCATCGGTCAGACCCACCGGTCATACCGGTCTGGCACTGCTGCAGCACCGTCTTCGGTTGTTCGGTCTTGGCTTTGTGGATCAACCAAGGAACCCAGTGGTTTTCTGGTGAACCACCGGAAACCCTGCGAACTCGGTGTAGCCTCCACCAATCTCCACTTATGACTTAGCTCTCACGTAGTCCCGTCTCGACCTTGGTTTTGAGGCTCTACCAAGAAACCGTCCATGACTTCATCTTGCTGTTCATGCCACCATGCGGCCCGCACTTGACCCCGCTGGCCACCGGGTCCCTCGAACGAAGCCTACTTGTCTTCTCCACACCTGGAGGCCTCACCGACGACGACCTTTCACGCTTGTTCTTCACCTGCATCAACACCAGTCAAGCCGCAACCTGCACATGCAATAGTTAGGCAAGAATCAGTCCACACAACGTTGTCAATCACTCATCACACAAGGAAGCGACCATCCACTGATCCTCGAACCACACATGGTCCTCAAATATATAAGAAGGAATTCAAAGAAGGAGATAAGGTCCTCCTCTACAATTCGAGGTTTAAAATCTGCAGAAAGGGAAAATTGCAAAGCAAGTGGGATGGACCTTACATTGTTCATTCGGTGCTTTCCAATGGAACGGTAATCATCATGGATGTGAAAGGTGATCAATTCATGGTGAATAGTCAACGGCTTAAGGTTTATTACGAACATGATGTTGTACCCCTTCATCATATTGATGTTTTCAAGATAGAGGATGAGCCCGAGCGTCAAGCCTAGGACGTAAAACAAGGTGAGCATTTTGTAAATAGCTTTTCTTTTATTTTTGTAAAGTTTCTCGCGAAGTTTTACCAGGCCATCCTTTTCACATGGGCTAGAAATTCAAAAATAGTGGGGCACGTGGAAAACCGGACCGAACCGGCCTGCGAACCAGGGCAGGCCGACCGGCCCGGTCAGATCGTCCCAGGAGGCCTGAGTGGTGGTTCGCCCCCAGTTTCCTCTGGGACGTGCGTCTTCGACTTCGTTGTTTGGCCAGAAACTTTTAGGGAAGTCAAGAAAAGGAAAACAATGGATTCTAGGGCATTCCTTTCTGGACTATTTAAAGGGGTGAGGTTGGAGCTCGGGAATACATCCCAATCCGCATCCTTTGCACCCAAGCGTACCAGCCATGACGTCACCGAGGAGCGTGGAGATCAAGCTAGGTGTGGAGAAGCCATTGAATCAAAGAAGCGAAGCGATGCGATCTTAAGCCATCAAAGGAGATAAAGAGGACCACCCGCGTCCATTGTGGAGGGTGTGTCCGGACCGGGCCAATCGCATCTCGCCACCACATCAAGGAGGAGAGGTTCTCTACTCCCGTCCGTAGGTCGAAGTGCATCTGAGGCATGAAGAGGAAAGACTACAAGGATGTGTCGCCCGAGCCAAAACATTACGGGGGGAGTGACTACTCCGACGACCATAGCCTGAGCTCATGGGCGGCCGCCGAAAGGGGACAACAACATCTTCTATTCAGAAGACTCTCGAAGGTCCTAACGACGGCGGAGATCCCGATGACGGCAACGACGACGACGACCCTGGTGATGTCGACCCTTTCGGGATGCATCCGCTATGTTGTGCGGCTTGCTGTCACTCCATCTCGGAGCTCTACGCATTGGTCGATGAATGTTTCTAGGCTATGGAGGCAATGAGGAAGCGTATGGAGGACTTGGAATGAGTGGTCGAAGACGACTACAAAGTCCTAAATCGAAACGTGCGGAAGTTGTTCTGCATGGTGGGAAAGTTCCTCTAGGAAATAGAGTCCCCCCTTAGGTTTTTTGTAAGATACGACGAGGATGTCGTATGGTTTTAACGTGAGGGAGAGCTAGCTATCTAGATTCTTTTGCTTTAAAGATTAGTTCGGTTTGGTTTAGATTTCACGAGAGTTTGAGAGTCTTAAAGTTTTAGGTGTGCTAATTAATTTTTCAACATTTAAAGTGTCTTAAATTTAGTGTTCGAGTCAAGAAAATCAAATAAAAAGTGTCCTTTAAATTTTTGTCTCTTGCAATGCTTTTCTTCCTTTACTTGTACATTTGTATTATATTTTTGATATATAAGCATAAGTGATTGGTTTGAAATGTTTACCGTGGTGTTTGGTGGAGTTTTTACCTTTAAGAGTACCCACATCATGCTTGATCTAAAACTTCATTTTGGTTGTGCTAAGTGTAATGCTAAAATTGGAGGAATTTAATTCTGAAAATTATTGAAAAACCTATATAAGAACGGCTAGCAAATTCCTTTTTTCCAAGTTGAGAGTTTAAGAAAAATCCTATACAACGCCAATTTAATTCAGTCCAACATAAGTGCGGTTAGCATAATGAGTTGGGTTAGGATCCTTCTCTCTTGGGAGTTTTAATTTCGAGCAATGGTCATGTCCTTGTGTTTATCTTTTGTTGCTAGCCTCGTCATGAATTCGGTAACGAGACTCTCACATAGAAAGTCTCGTGCATCGCCGAATTCCATACCCAAACCATAATATCTCTTTTGTGCATCATATTCCTTGAACACAACCTATGTTCGAAGTTTCATCTCGTCTCTAGCATGGTTTTTTATTTTCAATTCAGATTGTGTTTATGTAAGATGAGATGAGTAAAGAGATTTGAAAGAGAGGGAAAGGTGTCAAAAGAGAGAGAGAGGTAAAGAAAAATATGTGTATGGAAAAGAAAAGAAAAAAGAAAGAAAAAAGAAAAAAAGAAAAAGAAAGAAAGAGGAAAGACAAAAAAGATGTGAAGAGGGATGAATCAAGTGAATGATAAATAAAGTGTAAGGAAGAATGACATGTTGTTAAGAGACGAAACTTCCATTCTTTTCCAACCATGTGCAATCCGACAACGAGGGCGTCATCGGTGCCTCATAGTCTTATTTTCTTTTGCCCTTGCATATGTCCACCATTCTATATCTTCTTATCCTTAATATCCCTACATTATGGTTTTATCTCATGATCATCGGCTTTGAAAGGTAAACAACCACTAGAGGAAGTTCTTAGCTTGACAATACTTATGTTGATTGACTAGCCATACTTATAGCTCCACTTTACATGATATATCAGAGACTTATGGGAGGTGAGAGTTTATAAATTGTTTAGGATAGCCACTTCATATGAGTGACATGTGAGAACTTTGAGAAGGGTTTTTGTCTAATACTTGTTGCAAGATTTTATTTTTTAAAAAAATCATTAAAACCCTCCAATGGAAGCAAAGAAGTAAGCATGGCTAGAATTGAAGACCTCGTGTGAAAGGTATGAGTTATGGGGTAAATCTTGATTTGGTAAAAATTCTAAATGCCCATGTTTATGTACGATGATCATTGCTTTATGTTTATTATATTAAAAATAAAGGATTGACTAAATTCTGAAGAAAGGATTAGCGGAGCACGATTTCAACACCTTGGACAAAAGTTCTTTTACGAGTACTTGCTCGAGGACAAGCACGATCTAAGCGTGGGGGAGATGTTGACGGTGTATTTTGGCACACCAAATATGTTCCTTACACTTTGGTTTGGATTTTATTATGGAATTGACCCGCCACTAGGCACAATAATGATATAACAAGTTCATCTTTGTATGTGTATTTGGAAGTGTTACGTTTTTGCAGGAAAACATGGACATAAAGAACGGAGTCATAACAAGTTCAAAGGAGTAATTGAGGAGTCTCGTTCATGTTTGAGAGCTTCATGAAATCACACCCAAAGGTGGCAAGGACCGAAGTGTTACAAAGGGACATCCCAAAGGATTGAAGCGTAAAAGACCAAACTTCAAGCGAGAAGACCCTCCATCATAGACATGAGAATGACATCGTCAAAAATGGTGCAAATGGAGGGGGCAAAGTGCATAATGACAGGAGGACCCATGTGCGCAAAGAGGCGACCGAACCGGGCTGAAATGGGCCTGGGTCGGTCGGCCCAGGCTGGCCAACCTGGCCCATCCCCGAGGCAGTTCGGTCTCCCGTTTCTTGAGTGTGAGGATGAGTCAACCCTAAACATGTGGAGGCGCTGCCATTCGCGGGGAGAGAGCCATTCGCCCGAGAGGTCGTCCACAAGCTAGAGAGAGAGGGGGACCATTCCCAAGGATGATCACTCAACTCGAAGGAAGCAACCACAAGTGGAGGAGGACGTCGAGGCCCTGCCAACACACCCAGAGGAGAAGGAAGAAGGAAGACACCGTCGGAAGCGTCACCATGATCAACGGTGCTATGCCTAGCACCTTGGTGGGGTAATCTTCTCATTTGATCATGGGTTGTAATGAACCTTGAGATGTAATCGCTACTTTGTATGGTTATCTATCTATTATCAAGTGTTGGAGAGGCTTTATTGTTTAAGGTTAGCTACCATGCCGTGTAGGGAGTAAAGATGAAAATGCTCCATTGGAACCATTCAATACGTCGTGTCCATCATAGGTCTAGTCACGAATACCTTCACGTAGTGACAGTAGGGGGGGGGGGGAGGTCGAAACCGTGGTCACAACCCCCGATAGATTAGATCGGTTTTCTTATTTTAAGCGGTTGCATGTTCAAGTATCGTAGACCCTTGGGCAAGTGTCTTTTATTTATCTTATTGGTTTAATCGTTCTCTCTAGTGTGGTGCAGTAGTTCTATAGATTATCCGGAGATTAGGGTTTGGGTAAGTTAGTAGTAGTGCTAGATCAAAATGCTTGTAATCCCCGTGCTCCGCAGATTGATAAGAACCTTGGGAATCCTTGTGGTGAAAAAGGTGTAGGTCTGTGCGCTTGCGGATCGTAGGTGGATACGAGTTTTATCCGTGAATAGTGTGCTTGTGGATTCTTTATGAT
This sequence comes from Cenchrus americanus, assembly GCA_947561735.1. Lineage (NCBI taxonomy): Eukaryota > Viridiplantae > Streptophyta > Magnoliopsida > Poales > Poaceae > Cenchrus > Cenchrus americanus. The sequence continues at coordinate 132,675,987 of OX387239.1, forward strand.
CATTAAGATTACCATCAGATATTTCTGGCTTCGTTTCTATGAACTCACTAACTTAGCAGCAATGTTAAGAAATGCTAACAACTACCCAGGGGAAAGACCATTGTGCGTACGGTTCCAACTTGGGAGATAGGAGTGCTTCGAGTGGAAGCAAGCTCGCTGGCCAGAGGTTGCCAGTAAGACCGGTCAGGGTGACCGGTCATACCGGTGCACGACAGAGAGCTACGTGTCGACCGGAATTTCCTTCGAGTGTATAAGAAAAAGTCCTGCTATGATCTTATGCATGGGCGCACTCCCAAGGTGAGTCATTTCCATGATTTTGGTTTCAAGTGTTTCATTATCAAGAAGGACAAGAATTTGGATAAGTTTGAGGCTAGGTCAGTTGATGGTATTTTCTTTGGTCATGCTACTCCTTTTAGAGCATTTCATGTGCTCAACCTTCGAACTAACCAAATTGTGGAGACTTGCGAGGTGACCTTCAACGAGACACAACCACCTAGATCTTTGCTCTTTGATTGTGCAGGAGATGATGAATTTGGTGAGGAGATTTTTGAAGAAGAAGTGTAGGATCAATGATATGATGAAGATGGTGGTGACGCACCCACAGTTGATCGAGTATCTACTACTTCCACTACGAAGACTACGATCTAGTGCGGTCCTTCTCCTACACCTATGACGATGTTTCGAGATGAAGTGGGAGTTGTTCCTGAGCGGGAGGTGGCCTCTAGGTGAGAGGATCCCCAGCATGTACAAGTGGATCATCCCCCTTCGAGGATCATAGGTGACATCAATGAACGCACTACGTAGTCGAGGTCTTAGAAAATCTCTTACTTCGCACATTATGCTTTTGTTGCATCCTTCGAGCCCAAGGACATTGGACACACACTCTCTGATTCTAATTTGGTGAATGCCATGCATGAGGAGTTGTCGAACTTTGAGAGAAACCAAATTTGGGAGTTGGTAGAGCCTCCACCTAATTGTAAGCCTAAAAGTACCAAGTGTGTGTGGAGGAACATAGAGGGAAAAAATGGAGAGGTTATGAGAACCTAGTCGAGGTTGGAAGCTCAGGGGTATAGGCAGAAAGAGGAGATAGATTATGAGGAGATATTTGCTCCAGTGGGCCGTTTGGAGGTGATTAGGATCCTTCTAGCATTTTCAGTTGCTAAAGGATTCAAATTGTACCAAATGGTTGTGACGAGTGCCTTCCCGAACGGGGTGTTTGAGGAAGAAGTGTATGTGAGGCAACCTCCAGGCTTTGAGAGTGTGATGTACCCCCAATGAGTGTATAAGCTGAGGAAAGCATTGTATGGTTTGAAGTAGGCACCCAGAGCTTGGTATGGTAGGTTGAGGGGTCCTGCTTGGGAAAGGCTTTGAGATGGGGAAGGTAGAACAGACCTTGTTTCTTTTCTAGCAGGGTGATGCTATCCTAATTGTTCAGGTGTATGTTGATGATGTAATCTTTGGTGGCTTGTCCCACTCTTTGTCTACGAATGTTTGCACATGACATGAGCAAGGAATTTGAGATGAGCATGATGGGTGAGTTGCAGTTCTTCCTTGGCCTTCAGATCAAGAAGTCTAAGGAAGCGACCTTTGTGCATCAAGCCAAGTACCCCAAGGACATTGTGAGGAAATTCAAGATGGAGGACTCCAAGGACTTGACGTCACCAATGAGTACGACAACGACACTTGATGTAGATGAGGAAGGTGAACACGTGGACCAAAAGGCGTACCGAAGCATGATAGGCTCCCTTCTGTACAAGATGGTAACAAAGTTGGACATACAATTCAGTGTGTGTCTGCATACTCATCTTCTAGCTCCCCCAAGGACGTCGCATCGACAAGCCGTCAAGAGGATCTTCAAGTATTTGCAATACACTCCCGATTTCGGTCTTTGATACTCTGCGTCTTCTTCTTTGGCTCTTCATGGTTTTTCGGACATGGACTTTTCCCGGTGTCATTTCGATCAGAAGTCCACTCCTAGGACTTGCCAATTATTTGGATCATCTTTGGTTTCTTGGTCTTCCTGCAAGAAGTCGAGTGTAGCCCAATCCACTACAGAGGACGAGTACATAGCTGCTACTAGTTGTTGCTCTCAGATCCTTTGGATCACATATACCATGAGTGACTTTGGTGAGGAGTAAACTCATGTACCCCTCCTATGTGACAACACAAGTGCCATAAGTGTAGTGAAAAACACCATCCTACACTAAAAAACTAAGAACATAGAGGTGAGATATCATTTCCTAATAGATAATGTCGAGAAAGAGAAAATCACTTTGATCCATGTGCCCACCAAAAACTAGCTAGCGGATATTTCCATCAAGCTCCTTGATTAAGCAATTGTCACTCGTTTGTTTCGTTTCTTGAGTTTTTGGTGGGAGCTCTTTTGTAGCATATGTATGGCTTTCCAGTTGTACATTTTGCATTGCATATGTATCTTGATGTATAGGCATCTTTGTATCTTAGGTGTGCATTGCATTTGTAATCACGAGTAGAGTGAGGACGTTTGTTACGCCCCTTTAGTCCCAATTTAAGTTCGGAGTTGTGACTAAAGGGCTTGCGTTGATGTGGCCAGTAATGCCAAGAGTGCTGACCCCCTTTAGTTCCGGTTGGTAACACCAACATAGACCAAAGGCCCCCCTTTAGTTTTAGGTTCGTGTTACGAACCATGACAAAAGGGTCACCGCCTTTAGTCTAGGTTGGTGTTATGAATTGAGACTAAAAGGGGGCCTTTTGTCACGGTTCATAGCACCAACCCTGAATAAAGGGCGGTGACCCTTTTGTCATGGTTCATAACACGAACCTACACTAAAGGGGGCCTTTAGTCTGGGTTGGTGTTACGACCATGACAAAAGGGTCTCCCACAAGTTAGTATAAGAGTAATACATCCTCTACTCAGTTACTCAGTAAAATGTTCTAAGTAGGTAAGATGGTAAGGAAGCTACGCGCGAGGCTAGAGATCACGAATTCAAATCCACGCACTGCGCACGCATATATTTCACCTGAAAAACACATGACTTGTGAATTGCGGTGTGTCCGTGTGTGGGCACCTCCCAGGTATTGTTCAAATAATTTTTGCTGCTGGCATGCCCCTGAAGGACCGATTAGGCGACCAGAGAGGGGGGAGTGAATGGAAGCCGATAAAAATTCTTCTCCAAATAGAGAATTCGGCCTAGGCCCCAAATTCACCACCAAGGATTCCCACATGAGGTTTCCAAGGTCACGTAATCACAACGGACCTTCCAACCCTAGGAACAAACCCCAAACGATCCCGAAGCGAAAGTGAAACTCAAGAAGCAAAGAACTTAGCAGCTCTGCGCAACACCAGGCGGACCGTCCCCAAGCACCGGGCGGACCGTCCGCGAGGCCTAGGAGGACTATTCGCGGGGCTGGGGCGGACTGTCCGAAAACAACCCCGAACCTCCAATACTGCACCCTAACTAACGGACCGTCCGTGGAGATACCTCGAACCATCCGCGACCTAAACACCCCCACGTGGACTGTCCGCGGACCCCAGGCGGACCGTCCGCCAAACACCCTGCAACTGAAGACAGCTAGAAAAACGGAACGAAATAAAGACACTCAAGAACAAGCGACGAACACGAAGAACACAAAGCCAGCCGGCTCCACGCGGACCGTCCGCGGCCTACAGGCGGACTGTCCGCCAGGCACGAATAGAACAACCCGAACTCCAAACCACGAAGTCAACCTCTCCTACCCATCCAAGGATCTCCCAAACGGCTTGAGCTCTTGAGGAAAGATTTGGGGGAGGTGTGAAGCATCCCTAGGGGATGCTATGCCCCAAAACTTGGGTCCTCAAACAAACTAAATCGTCAGGAATCGAATCGCCACCGAGCTCAACCAAGAACGTAGGTTCCAACCGAAATCCTTCAATTGGAGGCCGAATTCGGAGTTTGGGGGATCAAGATCAAGCACAAAGATGCACGGGGCAACTATCCATGATTCCCACCAACAAATCCGAACCAAAACACCCCAGAATTGAAGGAACAAACCGCACACGAAAAACTGACGAAAATAGCTCGAAAAAGACACAAAAATCCAACGAGCTACAAGCGGAGAATCAACGCAACCATGAAAGCATCCATTCACTCGGAGGTTAGATTCTTTAGAAACGGAGGAAAAATATAACCCTATGGAGCAAGGAAAATGAGAAGTAGTCCGGATGGACGGTTTGCATGGAAACCCTAGTGCTAATATATATGAGTCCCCTCCGGGCCAGGAAAAAGACCACACTACCCCTATACTTAAGTTGTGATACAAACCCCTTAGGGGCAAATAGGTCATGTAGCACTCCTCTTCATCGCACAGCCACGCCGTCGCCGCAGACCGCGTCCTCCCGACGCAAGCCCTGCGATCCCGCCACACGTCCGCCGGCATCGAAGCTTCTCGGCGTGCCCAGATCCCGTCTCCGTCCGCTGAGCCTCTGGTGAATCACCGCAAACCCCGTGTGCAGACTCTGGTTGTGAGCCGCTACCCTACACCGGCTCTGAGTGACGACTTTGTCTTGGATTTCTTGCGACCATGCGGCCCGCACTTGACCCCGCTAGCCACCAGGTCCCTCGAGTCAGGCCTACTTGTCTCTCCATTCCTCGGAAGCCCCGCAAGGCATAGATCTTAAGCACCCACTCTTCACTTGCACCAACGCAGATCAAGCTGCAACCTGCACCTGCAATACTCGGCTAAGAGTCAGTCCACACCACGTTGTCAATCACTCATCACACAAGGAAGCGACCATCCACCAGTCCTCGAACCACACATGGTCCTCAATCTCCCCCTTGATGAGTGCATTGACAACACACACAAGTAACCAATTCAGAGAAAAGAGAAAAAAGAAACGAAAAAAACTCAAGCAAGTGATCAAAAGCCAACCAAAAACCAAAAAAAGATCACTTGAGTGAGAAAGATCTTGGTCCCCTAAGACAAGAGCAACGACTCGACACAACCGAGATAAAATGCTCCAAAATTGCCGACTCCTCAAGGTGAGGCAAAAGGCCTCGACACCATCGGCAAAAGAGCACAACTAAAATTCAGGTGAAAAAGAGCTCCCAAATGCATGAATGCAAGCTCCCCCTGAACAAATGCATTTCTCCCAATTTTTTCTTTCCTTGATGCAAAACTCCCCCTAGAAGCATGAATTGGGTACTTTCCTCCCCCTTGTTGGTAATGCATTAATCAAGTCTACAAGTGCAAGCATGTGCTTCTCAAAATACAAAGAGCACTACAACATGCTAAAATTGAGACATAGACAAGGAAGATAGCCACAATTTGAGCACAAGCATCACCAACAAGATAGAAAGGGACATACAAGCAAGTGACATAGCCATGATTAAGATGAAGCATTTTCACAAAGAAAATTCCCTCTCATGAGCATATGACCTAATCATGAGCAAAAGGAGCACATACAACATATAACTCACAAACATCATGCAAGGTCATAAATTCTCATCACAAGGTCATCACAAACACCTACAAGCTATCTCATGTCATGTCAAAGGCACCGAGCCATGTGTCCACTTCTACATATGAGACTTCTCATTGGTGAACATCATGCAATAGTTTAGCACCCAAGATACCGAATTTAAAGCATTTATGACATGGAAGCACATTTTTCAAGCATAGGCATTTCACATACCATTTTCATGATTTACAAGTTAGGCATGGTACATGAAGTGCCTTTGCGGCAAAAAGAAGCTTAGGCTTCTCCACAAGGTAACATGTAGGCTAAATATTCATGATGATAGATGGATCTTTGATCCCAAATGAAAAGAACATGGTTTCAAGAACAAATTAAGCAAGATATAGCCATAAGCACCCAAATAGAACATGAAAGGCATTCTACTCACAAGAGAGGATTATATAGCATATTTATAAAAAGAAGCCATCCACAAGCATATATATCCCAAAGCTACCAAGAGCAGAGCATCACAAGCAAAGTCATAACCTCATCTCTAGCATATCATGGTGAGAAAAGCATATGAGAGAAGCACATCTCTATGGCATATGTTGCAATTGCAATCTATGAAACAAAGATACAAACATGATACGATACAAAAATGAAAATGCAACATGCATATGTACATCAACCCTCCCAACCGAAGCTCAAAAGGAAAAACAACTCTGAGCTCCCCTCGCAAATGAGCAAATGTAGCTTGGTCCAAAGGCTTGGTTAGGATATCGACAAGCTGCTTTTCTGTAGGTACATGGATGAGGTCGATGTTTCCCTTCTCAACATTATCTCTCAGAAAGTGGTACCTCACTTCTATGTGTATGGTTCTGAAGTGAAGCACGGGGTTTTTGGCAACACTAATGGCACTCGTTCTATCACACATGAGAGGTACATGGGAACACTCCTCACCAAAGTCACTCAGCGTGTATGTGATCCAAAGCAGCTGTGAGCAACAACTAGCGGCACCAACATATTCGGCTTATGTGGTAGACTGAGCTACACTAGACTGTTTGCGAGAAGACCAAGAAACAAGTGAGGAACCCAAAAACTGGCAAGTACCACTACAAGAAATACTTTGATCTATGACGAAATTCCCATGACATTTTTTGATTTCGTCACAGATCACACTGCATCCATGATGAATAGTTAGATTTCGTCACAGATTTGTAGCGCTGGATATGAAGCCCGATATTAAGTCCAAACACTATGACATTGTGTCAATTTCGTCACAGATTTCGTCACAGATCACACAGCATCCATGACAACAGTCAGATTTCATCATAGATTAGCAGCATATTGCATCCATGACAACAGGAAGATTTCGTCATAGATTAGCAGTGTTGGATATGAAGCCTGATATGAAGTCCAAAAACTATGACGTTGCGCAGATTTCGTCAATATTCGACTCACATTGCATTTCACTATTTCCTCATGATTAATAAATAAAAAAACTTCATTAGAGAAATCATGGGAAAAAGGAACGATGTATGGAAAAAATAGAGAAAGACAAAAATGAAATTCATTAGAGAAATCATGGGAAAAAAGGAACGATGTATGGAAAAAAATACAGATATACAAAATGAAAAAAAATTGTAGAGACAAGGATTCAAACCTTGTACCACGGGTACAATCTAAAGGCACCCTTACCACTTGACTGCACATCAAGTTCTGTTATTCACATGCGTTTAATTGTTTTCTTTCTTCATGCGGCCAAGGAAGCCATGTCAGCCGCCCGCGCCATGTTTCCGCCCTGTCAGCAGGTGACCTCGCGTCAAGGAAGAAATTAGCAAAAATATGTGCCCAAAGGGATTCGAACCGGGCACCTCACATCTCAGGTCTGGAAGCGTTCACCACTGTGCCACAAGTTTAGTTGTGTTTGAATCGTGAAAATTTTCCATATATCCTTTCTATCGAAATAGAAACTTCACCCTGCCTGCCTCATCCCCGCCGCTAGCCATTCATCCGCATCGGCCCATTGCTGCGGCGGCGCATCCCGCCTCGCCGCCGGCGCCGTGGCGGGGGCATCCCGCATCTGCTCCATTGCCGCGGTGAGAGCCACCCCCGCCTCCGGCGCCATTAATTGCTCCACTCCATTGCCGCGCAGGTCTGTTGCTCCATTGCTGCGCAGCCATCCCGCATCTGCTACCTTACTGTGAAGCTCTGGCGCTACCCACGCCTCCAGCTGCGTGTGTCCGGCGCCCTACCCGGCGGGCCATCCTGAAGCTCCAGCGCCACGGCCTTTGCTGCCTGAGACACCCCTTCTCCCTCACCTAAACATCAGTTTGCAGTTGAAGGTACTCGATCTGTATCACTTTTGTTTGCTTGTTGAATGTAGGTTTTGAATCTGTGTAGAGTTGTTGATTTGTGTTTCTTGTGCATTGCTTGATAAGATGGATCGAAGTTGAGTGCGTGGCAATGTATTTACCTCAGTTTACATAGATGGTGTCAAAGAATTTATGAGCTTTGTTAAAGGGGAATTCAGGGATAATGTTGAAATTATGTGCCCATGCAGTAGATGTCTCAATTAGAAGTACCAAAGCCAAGCTCTTGTGAACAAACACATGCTGATGAATGGGATGGACAATAGCTATACTAGATGGATTCATCATGGGGAGGATTTGAATGTGGAAATTGTTGAGCATGTTCCTGCTGTTGTGCATGATAGTGATGATGGGATAGGTGTGGCAGAGGATGACAATAATGATGTTGATCCTTGGGAAGCATTGTTTGGAGAACTACAGACTGGAGCAGAAGAAGAAAGAGAGGTTGAAGATAATCAGGATGGTGATACAAGACCTCAGGAGCAAGATTCATTTTTGAAAATAGCCATGAGAGATGCAAAGCGTATGCTTTATCCCGTATGTACCAAATTCTCTAGGTTCTCTTTTGTGGTGATGCTCCTTCATATGAAGGCATTATACAGGATAAGCAACTCTGCTTTTGTTGTAATGTTGAAGCTATTAGTTGATGCATTTCCAGAACACAATACACTCCCAAAATCCTATAGTGAAGCAAAGAGTATGCTAAAGGAATTAGGTCTTGGGTATGAATCCATACATGTGTGCTACAACAATTGTGTGTTGTTCAGAGGAAAGGAATATGGCAAGCTTGACAATTGCCCTGTTTGCAAGCTCTCTAGATAGAAAGACCCAGAAAGGAAGAAGATCCCACAGAAAGTGTTGCGGCATTTTCCTTTGGCACCTAGGATCAAAAGGTTGTTTGCAACAAAAGAATCATCAAAAGAAGCACATTGGCACAAGAAGAAGTGGCAGTCTAGTGAGAAAGAAATGAGCCACCCAGCTGATGGTAAGGCCTGGAGTGATTTTGATGAAGAATATCCTGATTTTGCAAAAGATGCCAGAAATATTAGACTTGGACTTGCTACTGATGGGTTCAATCCCTTTTCAGAAAAGAACTCAAAATACAGCATGTGGCTTGTGTTTGTTATCCCATACAACCTTCCACCTTGGGCATGCATGCGAGAGTCAAACATCATGATGGCTCTGCTTATTCCAGGTCCTACATGTCCTGGGAAGGACTTTGATGTATTTCTAGAGCCTTTAATAGAAGATTTACTAGACCATTGGATGGGTGTGCTCACTATTGATGCACGTACTGACAAACCATTTAACCTTCGTGCTGCACTCTTGTGGTGCATCCATGATTACCCAGCTTTGAGCACTCTTTCTGGGCGTACCATAAAAGGATATTTTGCCTGTATTCATTGTGACAAGCACCCTCTTTCATATCGCCTGAGGAGCAAAATTGGGTATTTCGGGCACTACCGCTTCCTTCCAAAAGGACACCGTTTGCGGAGAAACAATGAGTATGCTGGACTATTTGAGAGCAATGAGGCACCAGGTAAATTCACTACAGAGGAGTTGTTGGTTGATTTGGAAAAAAGTAAAAGATGTTAGACCTAGGAAGAAACAAGAATGTGGCAAAAGGAAGCGTTCAGACTTCGAAGGGGGTCATGTGCGAATTTGGAGTCGGAGGGGTGGCTTGTGGAAGTTACCGTATTGGTCAAAGTTGAAGCTGAGACATAATCTTCATGTCATGCATATTGAGAAAAACATATGTGAGTATTTGATTGGGACAATTCTAAACATAGCTGGGAAGACAAAGGATACAACTAAAGCGATGCTAGATCTAAAAATTTTGTAAACTGTAACATAATCATTGTAGGGTGTGTGGAAGGTTGATAAAAAGTTTTCATAACATTTCAACAAATTTGAATATTAATTGTTCACAAACTAGATAGTTCTTCCACAATGTTCTAGAAAACTCAACTCAAACTTCAAGATTTAAACACCTTGTGACATGTCCGAACTCGTATACACTTCAAATTCGAACACCACCTCATGTTTGAAGTGTATCCTTTGAAGTACAAAATATCAACTTACATTAGCAATTGGTATGGAAAACACATGTTTCTTTAATTCTCTATTTAGTTAGAAGAAAACATGTCATATGAAACAAATGAATAAATGGCAATTAACATACATAAAAATAGTTCCGAGTTAAAGATTGCAATTTTAGAAAAAATATGAAAAAAACCTGCCAATTTGGAGCTATTACAGGGGAGAAATACCAATTACAAATTTGAAGTATGAATTAAAAAGAGAAAAAAAGAAACATTCATGAGGAGCATCACGAACATGTATGAGCTGCGGCGTGCACATATGACATATATGTTCCTGTCACCGACGTGTCGACCCCACTCACACCTCTTACTCCACTCACTGCAATCTGTGTGACACACATGTCACCGACGCGTGGACCCCTCTGAGGTGGACCCCGTTCGTTATAATCTAAAACCTCACCTACCTGTGGCGGTAGGCGAAACCGAGACCCGCCCATTTGAAACTACCCCCACACTGAAATGACTGTAATACCCATGGGTCGCATTCCCCTTGCTCCTAGTTTGGGGGTATCCTAGTAATTTTGCATACAAACGCAAATATCCCCGGTCGCATTTCATTTCGTTTCCTCAGCATCGCATTCCCCCCTCCCCGAAACCCTAGGCCACCGCCGCCGGGGCTGACGTGCGTCTCCGCTGACGGCCCCTGCCTCCACATTCCTGCCTTCGATGGCATCTCCGCCGCCTCCACATCCCTGCCGACGGCCCTCGCTAGCTTCTCAACCGACGGCCCCCGACGGATTCAACAAATTCTCCACCAACACGCCATCGCCTCATCAGGGGTCTCTCCTCAACCCCGGCGGATTCGCTGTTCTTCCTATCCTTCCTATATGTTATCTGATTCATTCTCCACTTGCTGCTGCTCACAGGTCGGCACCTGCACTAGCGCCGTTTTAGGACCAACTCGTCGGCGGGCGACTTCCACCGTCCCAACAACATAAACCCAAAGACAGGACCAAGCGACCTCCACCGTCGCAGCATCAGAAAGCACAAGAAAGGATGAAGGTGAGACCGAAGAAGGGACATGAATTTCAAATGCTAGGTTTGTGATTGGATTCATCTCCACTTCCCCCTATCTGCTTCCCCCGAGCTGCCTCTCAGATTTTTTGGTGTGTCGAGATTAAGGTGCTAGTTGCTAGGTCATAGAGCCTTGATTTCTTGTAGTAGCTGCTACATGTTTACTTGAATATGTTATAGGTTCTTGCACATGAGCTCTAGAACATGTTTTTTGTGCCTGTTGTTCCTGTTTGTCAACATGCTCATCTGATACCTATTGGTGTATCTTGTGGTAGAGATATATGCACTAAATTTAGGCACTATTTGAAATTGAAATTGGAATCCCTATTAATAGAGTATTATATAACAGTGATGCTTGATTCCGTGGTAGATAGCTGTTGTTGTATGGCATTTAGGCACTTTGTGGCTAGATCAGTGAAGTGCTAAATAGAAGTTTATGACATGTGCTGTCCATGTTTAATATTTCCTACTGATTTTAATTTAGTGGTTTACTGCTCATTTGTGAGTTGTTCTTGTACCTAGGTTAGTGCCTTTGCGGTCTGGGCATATTCTGTTTAGTTGAATGGTCTGATTCCATCATGTATCTGTTTAGTTGAATGGTGTCATTCCCTCATGTACCTGGGATTCACGGGATATCTCTGAAAGATGAACTTGTTAATGATTTTGTTGCTAGCATTCCCGTAGAATAGCATTTCTTAACCTACTAGGCTGTACTCTAGATTCTAGCTTCCAGTATTTCTTTATAGTATCATGTGATTTTGTGCTCATCTAGTCCTGTTGTGGTGTGTTAGTAACAAACTCCTGTGCTATTTTACTCGTATGTATGACTGGATCTCTACTGTGAAGCTATTGGCGAGAAATAATGTTTAAAGAAAGATTAAAAATTTTTGGTACAGATTTATACCATTTGTGTCCTGATTTCAACATATGGACCCATGCTGAATCTTAGAAGTTTTGTCCTTATCTCTTGTGAAATTGTCTGAAACATGAGGTGGATGCCCTTTTGATGTATTACTCATCTGTTATTGCTTTTGTTGCATTTTTGTTCATGTTTGTCTACCCTGCTTGGAACTCATGTCTGTTCTCTAGTTTTTCTGTTGAGGGCATCCACTTATTATTACATTCACTGTTTTTATCCAACAAAATGAAAAAGCTGAGGCCAATACTATGTTCTTTTAGCCTATGATGATACATTTGTTTGCCAATTAATTGATGAACTTCAACTTGTGAGGGACTAGAGCTGTGAAACATCAACTTGTTCTGTTTCTCATGTATGTAATCAAACCGTGGGATTCATCCATTCCCAGTCAATTTTATCAAGCCTGGGATGGATGTGTCCCACGGTTCCATTACTGCCATGATCTTATTTTTCAAACACATGATACCTTATGCTCCAAGTTGAGGTTTAGATGATATTGCAAACTAATCTGAGGCCAATATTCTGTGTTCTTCCTTTCCTCCTCTCTTGCTTATGATGATGATCAGATGTATACTACCTCTCATGGCACTCATCAAAACGTGTGACACATCTATGCCCATGTTTTTCAAATACTGGGCTGGATGTGTCTCACGCTTCCATGGTTGCCATGAACCATTTGTGACTGCTTTTAATATCAAATCATCTGAGGCCAATTTGTTGACTGAATTCAACATATGGACCCATCCTGAATCTTAGAAGTTTTGTCCTTATCTTATTTGAAATTGTCTAAAATAAATATTCATTTTTGACCTCCAGAACTGTTCATTTTCCATACTGTATGTTTCAAATAAATGTTTCATTTGCTTCACTTGAATTGTTCTAATGCCACATTTTTTCCTTTTTCTCTTAGAACGTCCACTAGAAGAATATGAACAGGTGCGCTACCTGCAGTGCATGCAGAACAGTGCACGGCTTAAGGAGGTTGGACTTGCTATGCCAACCTTCTATCCAAACAATACTGGCAAAACCAAGACTAAGCCACATCGTCAAAGTAATGAAGACTCTGGATCTGAGTATGATCATTCCCATGATGATGATTGTGAAGAAAATTTCATTGTTGATGACAATGCTAAGGTGCTTATTCTGCAATCTTTTAAGGCTTAAATTTGTTGTTGTTCTTCTAGATTAAATATTATCTATGGTTCCATTCTGGCAGGTATCTAAGGAGAAGACTTGCAAAGGAAGAAACGCACAAAGTTTGGGCGACACTCTTCCTTCAGTGAGATTTCAGTCTCACAAGAGGGTTTTTGCAGAACATCCACCAATTGATAGAGCAACAAGGTTGAGGAAAAGCTTTGCTCAGCCTGCTGCAATTCCGACACCACCATCCAATGATGGCAATCAAGCTACTGTCGAAGGCTAGTTCTATTACCATGTTACCTACTAGTAATCTTGTTGACTATATGATGACTGCATGCTAACTTGTTTACGTTTTTTAGATTTCGGTCTTGACCAACTTGATGAGAACAGCCACACAAATAGTGGAGGTGATGCCATGGGTGATGGACCTGATGAGTGCATTACTCATCCTAGTGGCCACAACCAGATGACCACCGAAGGTCAGAGTTTTTACATTTATTTTGCCATATTGTGCATTGCCTCGTTTGTTTGGTGGATGCATTCTTATTGCGTGCAATTTTTAGATGGTTCTACCCATCATGATGACAACGTCATGGGTGATGACAACATCATGGGTGATGACAACGTCACGAGTGATGGACCTTGTTGCATCACTCATGCTTGTGGCCACAACCGGCTGACCAAACAAGGTGAGAGTTTGTTTGGTTGATGAATGCAACTGGTTTCTTTGATTCAATTGTCTTGCATCAATTTCTCCTTAAGCTTATGATCTTCAATGTGCATTTGCATTTAGGAAAGGAGCGAAGGGAAAGAGGAGTAAACATGGGTCATGGTCTCCACAGGATGACTCGAGCTCGGCATGCCAAAATGCCATTTGTCATCACTGAAGGGAATATAAGGCCCTTGCTGCCTCTGATTGCTGCAAAGTATGCAACAGAGTGTAACATTGCTGTGAGGAACCATATCCCTATTCTCAAGTACTGGAAGGAGTATGAGGATCAGCCATCAATAGTGGACTAATTTCTTACAATCCTTTGTGTAAGTACCTTTCCGTCTCTTATCTAGGTGTTTTCACCAAATTCTGTGGAAGTCACCTCCGCACTAGTCTAGAAATTCAATAGTTGGTTCCTGGAGTCATATTATGTGTTCTGGTGATATCTGTTGTATGCATATGGTGATATTCTGTTGTGTGCATATGGTGATATTCTGGTGATATCTTTTATGTCTTTTGGGATTTATAGATGTGTTGTGCTGAGACTGGTGATTTTGATGCTATTTTCTTATGTCCACACTCCACAGTTTTTTGCATGCAAAGAACTTCCATTAACTAAAAGGCTCAGCAGCGTCGCTGGCCACAAGTGTAGCTTTAATCCCCTAAGTGCAGGCTGCTACTTCTACTTACACTTGTTTTTGCATCTCAATAGGCAAAATTTGAAATCAACACAAGTGATCCAATAGTTAAAAAAGGTTGTAAGGAGATTATGAAGTCTGCAGTTCTCCAACAAAGATACAAGTTGAATCATGAGTTTTTCGATCCTTGTCCTCTACACTTGGTTAGAAAAACTTCTTCTGTCATATAAACAAGTAATGAATAGTGGATGGCTCTTGTGGAGTCATGGAAAACTTCCAAGAAGATGGTAATTTTCCTAAAACCAACTGCTTTGCCTTGTACATGCTTATTTTGCAAGTGGCTTACATGTATTTTGATTGATGTAGAGTGCATGCCAATCAAATAAAGAAAATCGATGAAATGACAAGTTCCATCAAACTACTGGTTCTTGTAGTTATCCGGTTGCTGTAGAAAATCTGGTAATATATAAATGTCGACTTGTTGTTCGTACAAATATCAGTTCATGCTCAACAGTAAGAATGTCGACTTGTTGTTTATTCAGTTTTTTCATATAGTGCTCCATATAAATGATGTTTCAGGCAGATGAGTTTAAGGATAAAGAAGCTGATGCTTTTGAGCTGTTCAAATTATGGCACTATAGCAAGAAAAAGAAATGATACATGCCTGCTATACAGTCGGCCATTGTAAGTCACCTTGCTAATGGAGCTTCTCTATTAGCTATGCTTATTTTCAACATCTCATGATCAAAAACCATGTTTCCTGCTTGTTTGCTTACTAGGCTGATATGGAAAGCCAGCTGACTGCACCAACGCAAGGTGAACCACCCAACAAGTCTGCAACTGAAGTTGTGTCTAATGTGTTGCATAAAAACACAAAGACTTGTCACTTCCTTCAGAATGTGGGCATTAAGATTGTGCCGCACCGTAGGCGTGGTTTGTCTACTGTTGAAGCTGAACTAGAAGTGGAGAGGAGCAAGAACGCTGCGTTGGAGGCCAAAATAAATGATCTTTCAACTCATGTGCAACTAAGTCAGTCGAAGCAAGCTGAGTTGGAGGCAAAACTGCACTTATTGCGGAGTCAAGCCAACTAAGCAACTAAAGATGGTATGGAACCTTCTTGGTTCAAACTTTGCAGGAGCCAAACTGTGCAGCGCGGCTTTGGCCCTATTTTTTGCTGATATTCTGGATAGTCCAGCGGTTTTGCAGAAATGTTAGTGATATTCTAGTATATGAGGCAATATAGGATCTGAAGTTTTGATGTCATGCTGGACATAAACATGCTGGGGTCCTGGTGATATATGTTCTGGTCAATACTGTTGATCTGTTAAATATACGGTGATTTGGGCTGATATGTTGATTTCGTGATCTTTGTTATAGTTGTTGTGTTGGGCTGCAATGTATCTGGGCTCTGGACTGCTATGTATCTAGGCTGCAATGTATCTGGGTTGTAATGTATCTGGAATGTGGGCTGCAATGTATCTGGGCTGCAAATCGAAGTGGTTACATGCTGTGACATCATCTGCCACGTCAGCACCACATGGCATCCACGTCAGCGTCACACGACACCCACCTCAGCGCCACGTGGCACCCACGTCAGCTCCACGTGGCATCCGCGTCATCGCCACGTCAGCACCACATGGCATCCACGTCAGCGTCACACGACACCCACGTCAGCGCCACGTGGCACCCACGTCAGCTCCACGTGGCATCCGCGTCATCGCCACGTCATCGCCATGTGGCGTCCACGTCATCGCAACGGGACAGCCACGTCGACGCCACATGGCAGCCACGTCAGCACCGCATGGCAGGCACGTCAGCGCCGCGTGGCAGGCACGTCAGCGCCGCATGGCAGCCACGTCAGTGCAGCGTGGCAGCCACGTCACCGTCGCGTGGCATCCACGTCATCACCACGTGGCAGCCACGTCATCGCCACGTGGCATCCATGTCATCGCCAAGTGGCAGCCACGTCAGCAACCAACTCATCTCTTTAAGTGACGTGTCAAGTCAATCCATGACGATCACTTTCGTTAGAGATTTTGGGCTTCGAGCTGGGTTCAATGCGCTTCACACCAATCTATGACGACTTGAGAAAATCATGGATCATACTAATCTATGACAAAAATGTTAGTTCGTCACGGTGCCTAATCTGTGACGCTCAATACATGACGTTTTGAAATTTCGTCATAGATGTCGTTTTATGATGAAATTGTGATGATTCGTGACGAAAATATACCATCATGGACCGCAGGATGTTTTGTAGTGTACCCGAAGTCGATTTCCGATCGAATCGACACCCCGCAAAGTCAGCATCCGGAAAAACCAAGAAGCGAAAGGGAAGAGGACGCTGAGTACCAAAGACCGAGCTCAGGAGTGTGTCAAAGATACCTGAAGAGCCGCTTGACAGCCTGCCGATGTGAAGTCCTCAACAACACCTGAAAACGAGCACACAGACACATAGAAAACTGGATGTCCGGCCTCATCACCGTCAAGTACAAGAGGGAGTCGATCATGCTCTAGTACTCCTTCTGGTCCATGGGCTCTCCATCCTCATCCATGCGAAGCGCTGTAATCGTAATCATCAGTGTCGACAGGGACTTCGAGTCATCCATCTTGAACTTCTTGATGATGTCCTTCGTGTACTTGGCTAGATGCACAAAGGTTCCCTCCTTCGCCTACTTGATCTGAAGCCCGAGAAAGAACTGCAATTCTCCCATCATAGACATCTCGAATTCTTTGCTCGTATCCTCTGCAAATCTCGCAACCAAAGAGTGAGACGAGCCGCCAAAGACAATATCATCCACGTACACCTCAACAATTAGGATATCATCACCCTGCCTGAGGATAAAAAGAGTCTTATGAACCTTGCCATCTCAAACCCCTTGCTGAACAAGAACCCCCTCAAACGGCCATACCAAGTACGGGGATCATGTTTTAGCCTATACAATGCCTTTCTCAGACTATACACCCTGTGGGGAAACTCAGCACTCTCAAAGCCCGGTGGTTGCTTCACATAAACTTTCTCCTCTAGAAAACCATTCAAAAAGGCACTCTTCACATCCATTTGATAGAATTTGAACCCTTTAGCCACTGAAAAGGCTAGAAGGATCCTAATTGCCTCCAAACGGGCTACAGGAGCAAATGTCTCCTCATAGTCTATCTCCTCCTTCTAACCATAGCCCTAAGCAACCAACCTCGACTTGTTCCTCACCACCTCACCATTTTTCTCCCTCTTTGTTTTTCCACACCCATTTTGTCCCAGTAGGTTTGCAATTTGGTGCTGGGTCCACTAACTCCCACACTTGGTTTCTCTCAAAATTCTCTAACTCCTCATGCATGGCATTCACCCAATTAGGATCAGATAGAGCGTGTCCAATGTCTTTCAGCTCAAAGGTAGCAACAAAAGCTGAATGAGCAAGGTGAGAAGCATTTCTGGACCTTGACCATGTCGTATGCTCATTGATGTCACCGATGATTCTTGAAGGTGGATGATCAACTTGAATGTGCCTCAATGCCTCTCGCCTAGAGACAACCTCCCCCTCAGCAGCTGCTTCCACTTGATCTTGCTAGATCGTAGGCGGTGTAGAGGGTACATGCGTGGTTGGAGCTTTACCATCATCACCATCATCCTCTCCAGCATCATCCTCCTCGTCCTCAAAGATCTTCTGCCAACTTCATCAGCACCTGCACACTCAAAGACAGACGAATTGCATGGTTATGTCTCACGAAGGTCACCTCGCAAGTCTCCATAACTAGGTTAGTATCATGGTTCAGCACACGAAATGCTCTAGAATGACTAGCATAACCCAAGAAAATCCCATCAGAAGACCTCGACTCAAACTTATCAAGCCTACCCTTCTTGAGAGTAAAGCACCGACAACCAAAGGCCCTGAAATGGCTCACTCTAGGTGTCTGCCCGTGCATGAGCTCATAGCATGTCTTGTTCAAGAAGGCCCTCAGAAAAATCCGGTTCCCAACATGACAAGCAGTATTCACCGCCTCAGCCCAATATCTCCTCAAAGTCCTATGCTCATCAAGCATCGTCCGAGTCATCTCACAAAGGGAACAATTTTTCCTCTCAACCACAGCATTCTGACAAGCCACATAGGTAGAAAAAAATTGATGTTCGAGACCCAAATCACGAGAAAGGTTTCGAAACGAGAGTTTTTAAAATCACTGCATTGTTGCTACGAATAGCTCGAACAACATCTCCATGTCTCTCGTTCTTCAACCTCGAGATTAGATCCCTCACAAAACCAAATGTCTCCCCTTGTCAACCAAAAAGAAGACCCAAGCATAGGGAGAATAGTCATCCACGATCACAAGGACATACCATTTCCCACCCGCCGAGCACACACGAGTCGGACCAACCATGTCCATATGGAATAGCTCGCATGGCCTCTCTGTCATAACGGATGTCAGAGGCGGATGAGATGCGACGACCATCTTGCCATGCCTACACGGAGCACATACCAAATCCTTCTGATATTTCAACTTTGGCAATCCTCGTACTAATCCTAGCGCACTCAAGAGTGACAACAAGTCAAAATTCAAGTGGCCTAGTCTCCTATGCCATTTCGAAATCTCCGCCGAAACACCAACAACCAAACAACGAGAAGAGCCAACACACTGAGAAAAATCGACTCTGAAAATTTGACCCTCGGCGACAATCGTACACACAAGATCACCTCGAGAATCCAAAACACGAGAACAACCCGTTTTGAAACAGACTTCAAAACCCTCATCACGAAGTTGGGAGACAGAGAGAAGATTGTACCCCAAAGACTTGACAAGAGAAAGACGCCTAAGAGTCACAGACTCACTCACCTTCACCGTGCCCACTGAAAGCACTCTACCTTTCCCATTATCCCCAAAAGTGATGTACTCTTTGGTCATCACCGGGGTGAGGCTGGAGAACCACATTCGATCGCCGGTCATGCGTCGAGACCAACCGGAGTCGATCAACCAAAATCCCTCCATGCCTCCCACCTGCAAAATGAAACATAAGAGCGAGAGTGAGCAATAGACTCAGCACTGGGGTTAGTACAAAACAAATCAAACCAGTGCCTCACCATTTGCTCAAACGTGGGGTTAGCAAAATCCATCCTATAACTCTTAGGTGGAACACCCACACGTCTCCTTGGAGGACTAAGCGTACCACGAAGGGGAGACCGTGGCCCGTAGCTCCTCTGGGACATAAAGCTGCGATCGTTCCCCCCACACTCTTATTGGCCATGAGCAAAGGAATGTCCAGCAAACTCACCACGCCCAAACCCAACACACCTACCACCTTCTCTATGTGGTGGCTCACCTCGAGGCACAAACTCACGGCTCTCACGAGGGTAAATGGTATGCACCATACCCTCACCTCTCGACAGCAATCTAGGCTCAGGCACACCACGAGAAGGGCGGTACCTGTCCTTGTTGGCCAACTCTCTAGCCAACCTCTCCTCACGCTTCCTCCTGAAGCAAAATTCAGCAACGTGCCCATCCCTCCCACAATGCTCACAGTGGAAAGGTTTCGGTTTTGGCTTTGGTTTTGGGTTCCCTTTGGGCTCCGGTTTCTCCTCCCTCGGTTTCTCTCCCTTCTTCCTAAAGAACTCATTCTCCAAGACACTCTTGAACTTGATGGGTTTTTGGAAGTTGTTGGTTTGTGGAGGAAACATGGGTGGAGCTGGAGTTGTGTCTAGTCGGTTCCTAAGATGATTTAGTTTAGGAACAAAGGCATTTTTGGATCTTAGACTAGTTACAATCACAAAGATCCATAACCGACTCTGATACCAATTGAAGGACCGATTAGGCAACCAGAGAGGGGGGGAGTGAATGGGAGCCGATAAAAATTCTTCTCCAAAGAGAGAACTTGGCCTAAGCCCCAAATTCACAACCAAGGATTCCCACACGAGTTTGCCAAGGTCACGTAGTCACAATGGACCTACCAACCCTAGGAACAAACCCCAAACGATCCCGAAGCGAAAGTGAAACTCAAGAAGCAAAGAACTTAGCAGCTCTGCGTAGCACCAGACGGACCGTCCGCAAGCACCGGCGGACCGTCCGCGAGGCCTAGGCGGACTTTCTTCGGGGCTGCGGCGGACTGTCCGAAACAACCCCGAACCTCCAGTACTGCACCCTAAATAACGAACCGTCTGTGGAGATTCCTCGGACCATTTGCGACCAACACACCCCACGCAGACTGTCGCGGACCCCAGACGGACCATCCGCCAAACACCCTGCAACTGAAAACGGCTGGAAAAACGGATTGAATTCAAGACGCTCATGAACAAGCGACGAACACGAAGAACACAAAGCTAGTCGGCTCCATGCGGACCGTCGGCAGCCTATGGGCGGACTGTCTGCCTAGCACGAACAGAACTGCCCAAACTCCAAACCACAAAGTCAACCTCTCCTACCCATCCAAGGATCTCCCAAACGGCTTGAGCTCTTGAGGAGAGGTTTGGGGGAGGTGTGAAGCGTCCCTATGGGATTCTATGCCCCAAAACTTGGGTCCTCAAACGAACTAAATCATTGAAAATTGAATCACCATCGAGCTCAACCAAAAACCTAGGTTCCAACCGACATCCTTCATTCGGAGGCTGAATTCGGAGTTTGGGGGATCAAGGTCAAGCACAAAGATGCACGAGACAACTATCCATGATTCCCACCAACAAATCCGAACCCAAACACCTCAGAATCGAAGGAACAAGCCGCGCACGAAAAACTGACGAAAATAGCTTGAAAAAGACACGATAGTCCAACGAGCTACAAGCGGAGAATCAACGCAACCATGAAAGCTTCCGTTAACTCGGAGGTCAGATTCTTTACAAACGGAGGAAGACTCTAACCCTATGAAGCAAGGAAAATGAGAAGAAGTCTAGACAGATGGTTTGCCTCGAAACCATAGAGCTAACCTTTTGGTGGTTCTGTTGGCAAATACGGATGGTCCGTCATTGACCCCCGGACGGTCCGACCGATAGCTGCGGACAGTGCATCCTATCCTGACGGACGGTCGGTCCCGGGCGTTGCAAATCAGCCTAAGTCCATAACTCCTTAGTTGTGCTTCCGCTTTGAGTTGTGTTGAGGCTTGTTCCTAGGTTGGTTGGTCCGTTGTGACACATGACCTTGGCAAGTTCATTTGGGTACCCTTGCTTGTGATTTTTGGGCATAGTCGAGTTCATCTCTCCGGAGAATATTTTATCAGCTCCCATTCACTCCCCCTCTCTAGTCGCCTAATCGGTCCTTCGATTGATATCAGAGCCGGTTACGAATATTTGTGATCTAACCAATCTAAGATCCAAGGATGGCATACCAAGAACGGGGTTGGGGTCCTCCACACATTGATGGTAAGGATTACCAGATGTGGCAGCATCGTAGGTCTACTTTTCTTTGGGGCAAAGGACAGATCATTTGGGATGTGACGGAAACACCTCCATCAAAGGATGTAGTCTTGTTTTAGAAAATAAAATGCTCAAGATTGGAAATTCATAAGCTAGGGTTCCCACACGAGGAACTGAACTTGTAGTTCATTTGTGTATGTATGCAATGAACTGAAAGTATTAACCATATACGCAATAATGTATTGAATTTTTAAACCATTTGTGCAAATCAGTGATGAATCGAAGTGGCACGGCTGGTACTAATTAAAATATGAGAAACACAGCAGACATCCTAGCATCCATAACTATATTATAGTGCTTTTGTAACCAAAATTTAACCAATATCCCATATAGTTCACATGTGCTTTACAAACATAGGTCAAGTGTTATGTAATTAAGCTGCAAGCTTGGAGGTGTGCAGCTAGAAGGTGTTTACGTCCATCAAGATTCAATTCATCACAATCTTAATTGATTAAGGTAGTAACCAACAACTAGTTATTGTTTTTCCAAGAATGCTACATGTAAATATGACAGGCTTTGTGCCTCTTAAGTCTAGAAAAGAAGCACATTTTCAAGCATAGGCATCTCACATACCATTGTTATGATTTACAAGTTAAGCATGGTACATGAAGTGCCTTTGCGGCAAAAAGAAGCTTAGGCTTGTCCACAAGGTAGCATATAGGCTAAACATTCATGATGATAGATGGATCTTTGATCCCAAATGAAAAGAACATGGTTCCAAGCACAAATTAAGCAAGATATAGCCATAAGCACCCAATTTGAACATGAGAGGCATTCTACTCACAAGAGAGGTTCATATAGCATTTTTACAAAAAAGAAGCCATCCACAAGCATATAAATCCCAAAGCTACCAAGAGCATAGCTATACATCTCATGAGCATCACAAGCAAAGTCATAACTTCATATCTAGCACATCATGGTGAGCAAAGCATATGAGAGAAGCACATCTCTATGACATATGTTACGAATGCAGTCTATAATACAAAGATGCAAACATGATATGATACATAAATGAAAATGCAACATGCATATGTACATCAACCCTCCCAACCGAACTCGAAAAGGAAAAACAACTCCAAGCTCTCCTCGCAGACGAGCAAATGTAGCTTGGTCCAAAGGCTTGGTTAGGATATCGACAAGCTGCTTTTCTGTTGGTACATTGATGAGGTCTATGTTTCCCTTCTCAACATTGTCTCTCAGGAAAGTGGTACCTCACTTCAATGTGTTTGGTTCTGGAGTGAAGCACGGGGTTTTGGCAACACTAATGGCACTCGTGCTATCACACATGAGAGGTACATGGGAACACTCCTCACCAAGGTCACTAAGCATGTATGTGATCCAAAACAACTGTGAGCAACAACTAGCGGCAGCAACATATTCGACTTTTGTGGTAGACTGAGCTACACTAGACTTTTTGTGAGAAGACCAAGAATCAAGAGAGATCCCAAGAACTAGCAAGTACCCAAAGTCGATTTCCAATCGACTCGACACCCCACAAAGGCGGCATTCGGAAAACCATGAAGCGAAAGGGAAGAGGACGTTGAGTACCAAAGATCGGGATCAGGAGTGTATCGAATATACATGAAGATCCGCTTGACGGCCTGCCGATGTGAAGTCCTCGACGATGCCTGAAAACGAGCGCACAGACACAGAGAAAACTTGATGTCCTGCCTCGTCGCCATCAAGTACAAGAGGGCGTAGGGGATGGACCATCCTGCACCGTAGTCGTCGTAGTGGAAGTAGAGGATACATGCATGGCTGGAGCTTCACCATCATCACCATCTTCCTCTCCAACATCATCCTCCTCGTCCTCACAGATCTTCTTGCCAAGTTCATCGTCACATGCATAGACGAAGTGCATGGTTGTGTCTCGTCAAAGGTAACCTCGCAAGTCTCCATGACTAGGTTAGTATCAAGGTTGAGCACACGAAATGCTCGAGAATGACTTCCCATCAGAGGACCTCAACTCAAACTTATCAAGCCTACCCTTCTTGAGAATAAAGCACCGACAACAAAAAGCCCTGAAATGGCTCACTCTAGGTGCTCGCCCGTGCATGAGCTCATATCACGTTTTGTTCACGAAGGCTCTCAAGAAAATTCCGGTTCCCAACATGGCAAGCGGTTTCACCGCCTCCGCCCAATATCTTCTCGGAGTCCTATGCTCATCGAGCATCGTCCGAGCCATCTCACAAAGGGAATGATTTTTCCTCTCAACCACACCATTTTGACAAGCCACATAGGGAGAAGAAAACTGACGTTCGAGACCCAAATCACGACAAATTGTTTCGAAACGATAGTTTTTAAACTCACTGCCATTGTCACTACGATTAGCTCGAACAACATCTCCATTCCTCTCATTCTTCAACATCAAGATTAGATCCCGAACAAAACCAAATGTCTCCCCCTTGTCAGCTAAGAAGAAGACCCAAGCATAGCGAGAATAGTCGTCCACGATCACAAGGACATACCATTTCCCACCTGCCGAGCACACACGAGCTGGACCAACCAAGTCCATATGGAACAACTCGCATGGCCTATCTGTCATAACGGATGTCAGAGGCGGATGAGAGGCGGCGACCATCTTACCATGCCTACACGGAGCACATACTAAATCCTTTTGTTATTTCAACTTTGGCAATCCTGAGACTAATCCTAGTCCACTCAAGTGTGACAACAAGTCAAAACTCAAGTGACCCAGCCTCCTATGCCATTTCGAAAGCTCCACTGAAACACCAGTAAACAAGCAACGAGAAAAGCCAATGCACTGAGAAAAATTGGCTCTGAATATCTGACCCTCGGGGACGATCGTGCACACGAGATCACCCTGAGAATCCAAAACACGAGAACAATCCATTTCGAAACAGACTTCAAAACCCTCATCAAGAAGTTGGGAAATAGAGAGAAGATTATACTCCAAAGACTTGACAAGAGAAACATGCTGAAGAGTCACAGACTCGCTCACCTTCACCGTGCCCACTGAAAGCACTCTACCTTTCCCATTATCCCCAAAAGTGATGTACTCCTTAGTTATCACCGGGGTGAGGCTGGAGAACCACCTTCGATCTCTGGTCATGTGTGAGAGCAACTAGAGTCGATCAACCAAAATCCCTTCATGCCTCCCACACTACTAGATTTTCCCCCTAATGCAACGCAGAAAATGTGTTGCAATATGCCATATTTGGTTGCAATAGACACAATTGCAACCAAATTATTCCGTGGGCCATGGGATGCGAAAGGTCGCGTTGCATTAGGGTATTGCGACGTTGTCCATCTAGTGGTTGCCAAAGTTTTTTTGTTACAACGTAACGCAACGTTGCAATTAGGTTTTTTTACAACGCTTGTTCTGGTTGCAAAGTGTACTATTGCGACACATCTGTGGTGTTGCCAAAGGTGCAATTGCAACGTTTCTGTTTCGTTGCAAGTTATAGTATTGCTACGCACTGAGTTTGGTTGCTATTGGTTGAACCTCGTCTATTACCACAAAAGTAATTTGGTTGCAATATGTAGTATTGTCTGATGCCACGAAATTGGTTAGTTGCTATAGGTGGTCTCCTCTATTGCCACAAAAGTTGATTTCGATGTGATAGGTAGCATTGTCTGATGCCACGATATTGGTTACGTTGCTTTAGGTGGTATCCTCTATTGCCACGTAATTTGATTGGTTGTAATATGTGGTCCTCTATTATTGCTTCGAAATTTGGTTGGTTGCCATAAGTTAGTCTTTATTACAACGTTTCTATTAGGGTTGCTACAAGTGCACTATCTATTGCCACGCTCATTTTGTGTTGCTACAAGTTGAACTTCTTATTACCACGTTCCTATTAAGGGTTGCTACAAGTACACCATACTATTGCCACGTTCCTTTTGTGTCGCTACAAGTTGAATTTCTTATTACCACGTTCGTATTAGGGGTGCTACAAGTGCACCTTACTATTGCCACGCTACTTTTTGGCAACGAAAAACACTGGTTGTGATATCATGATTTATCATTTGCAACATATGGTGTATTCTGCCACATTAATTAACATTAATTAACCAACAGCAGATAAATATAACAATGCATCTATAGTTAATTAACCAACATTGAACCATCCAATGAGTTAATTACATGACTCATGAAGTACTTAAATACTGAAAAGTTTGGCACAGGACATTGTTTCAACACATAGTAGACAAATTTGCTAGGACATGAAGAACTTGTTCTGCCAATTGTGACTTGGAGATGATCCCAACACTTGATCGGCAAAGGGGGATTCAATGCAAGGAGGTCGCATCACCTGTAAAGAATCAACAAAATTTTTAAGCTAGCATCAATTAATCTCTAATATTGGAATTTGTGAAACAACAACATATAGCAAACCAAAGATTGATTGTGATTCATAAAAATAGCATAATGACATCAAATAATTACCACAACCATAAACACACTTTGACAACTGAAACATGAATTACATTCACAAAGAAGAGTTGTTGAAAAAAGCTTCACCTCATGTCTTTTTGGTGCTTTGCCGTCTCCTTTGTGCAACTTGTACCGTAGTCGTTGAGAAGAAATTTGTCTAACGGTGGATTGTGTTTCGGGATTGTTAACACCACCTTTAGTGCTTCCGGTTTTGCGAAATACTTGTTTTCGAACTTCTTCGCATTCCTTCTCCTATGAACCAATCATTTGGAAGGACAAGATTAGGCGTAATTTCATCGAAGAATCGATGATATGTACTAGTAAAAAGTTGTGAATTCGAGAACAACCCGAGTACACGAGAGCACATTCCCGGAGTCCGGTTGTACATTCCCGCATGTAGGAAGTGATGGTTCCGCCGCCACGTTGTTTGCGGATTCGGCGACAAGGTTGTTTCTGTCGGGTGATTGATGCAACCGCCGCCACGTCGGCGATTCGGTGACATTGTTTCTTGGGCTTGGTTGCACGGATATTGGCCGGTCAACCTACGAAAGGATACAAACATTCATATATAGAACGCAAGGAAAGAAACCCATTCATGCAAATAGCTTGACCAAGCACTGTGGAACTTGTGATCGTCCATTTGATGCTTGCGGCATTGATAGGAACTCTTGCCTAAGTCGTTGTAGATCTGCTCGCCTTCTCTTTTCACTTTCTTCAAGTTGGCGTGCATGTTCTCTCCTTTTCGCTTCCCTTTCTTCTTCCCATCCCGACATTTTTTCTTGTAGCCGCCCAAATGCGTCCATGAGCTCGACGTGTTCCTCATGCCGTAGCTCTTCCCTACGAATTTGTTCCTCGCGCTCCGAATTGAGCTAGTTTGCCTTCTAGTTGGGTTTTTTGCCAGGTACCCATTTCCATGCAACTTGGTTGATTTGCACTTCGTGACTTCTTTGTAGGCTTTTTGGAACATCTCGTTTTTTTCCTTTTGGGAAACAAAGTTGTTGTCCGCATTTGATTCCGCCTCAGCAATAACGCTGCTTGCGGTGTCCTAACATTTGCAAGGCACAGGTGGAGGAGTTAGTTGAACAAGAGCTTTGTTGCATTCTATAGTTGCATAAGCCTATGTATAGTAATGTATGTACTAATTCATTGAGAACTCACATAGACATTTTTAGATTGTTCGTCTGTCCAAGACCCCTGGTTAGTGTGAGTTATCCACCAAAGTTCCATATCATCGGGCTCTTCACCAGTTTCTGGGTCTCTCTGTTATGCCAAGAAAATAACAAATTCATGTTCTTCATCCTGCAAGACAGATTGGAGATGTGCTTCTCCAGTTATTACCTTCTCATAGCTGCGCTGAGAATAAGGCTTAGTGCCTGACAAATGTCTTGTCATTTGTTGGCATCGAATCACATAATTTTGTGTGCTCCTTTCCTATACAAAGTAAAGTTATGAACAAAAATCTTAAAGACTCAGACATCGCCATTTGAATGAAAAATGTAGTGGTCAGAAATCGTAATTAACAATGTGGAACAAACATTGAATTTACCAGTACTAAAATACTTCAACAGATAGTGTCATTCAACAATATCTAATTCTGTAGGCTTATGTAACATTCTCTGGTGGTAGCTGTTGTATGTCTTGGCTGTAGCACTGAAAGTTGAACGCCATCCTTTCTAACGCTCCCTAGCAATAGCCCATATCTTTTCCCTTGATTCAGCATTATCCTCCATGTCCCACTTTTCCTGTTATATAATCACAATAGCATTCAAACATTGTGTGAGTTGATATGTTAGTTTTTATTTGAATTGTACTGAAAAGCAAAGTCCATTATTACCGATACATCAGTTTCTATTGCATTTCTGACTTCTTCCCTAACATTTTTCCATGATTTCACTCCAATGATAGGAGCCCTTTTCCTTGTATACAGGACCACTTCATCAACGAATGAGCGGTAGTTATCACCTACCGGTCCTCCATGTTTAGAGAATTGAATGTCTAACTGCTGCTTGCCCACCTTGATTCTCTTGGCAATTACCGTCAATGCTCTTACGGGACCGCGTCCTCTTTTCTTAACTTTTTGTGAGCCTATTCCATGCGAACAACATGCATGTGATAATACCCAAAAAATAATTGTATGCACAGACAGGTAGTTTCTATGGAACACATGTTACCAGATCCTTGCTCCTGTTGTTTCCAACGCCGAGCATGAGATGGAGGCTGCACTGCAGGTGTTGGGTTCATTTCATTCCTGTGCTGCAAAATGAAGGTGGGGTCTTCAAGTAGTCTGGTAATTTGCTTGCAAATTAGGAGAGGGATATTACCGATGTCTTCAAGTAGTACTGCGACATTCAGGTATTCTCTGTATGTATCGATTGTGTCATCCCTGAAAATGTCTTTTAGTTCTGAAATATAATCCATAATTAATTTCATTCATGTGACTGAACATGCAAATTCAGGAGTATAAGTACACAAATATTTGGCTGAAGCATATCTTACCCAAGGCTTTCTTCTCTTGATGCAAATCAGCTAGCCAAAGTTTGTATTCATCTAAGTCACGTTCTTCTACTTCTTCTTCATCATCAGCATGTATGTAAGCACTTTTGGATTTCAAAGGTGTTATGGCCATGGTATGGTTTATAGGTATTGGCTCTCTGGAGATAACTAATCTGATCACCATCTCCTCCTCGTGAATCGTTTCATTCTTTCTACGTCGACGTCGTAGTCGATCTCGTGAGTGTTGCTTCCGCAAAGAGAGTCAGGAATTCTAGTCTTGTAGTAAACAATGTCCCTCATCCTATACCCCAATTTTTGTTTCAGGTTGTTTATGGTTTGTAGGGTGATTTGTGAACCACGAGGGTGACAAGTGTGTGTTGTATCTGGCTCCCCATCTATACCCTTCTCAATCATATATACGGTCCAAGACTGATCATCTAATGATCTGCGCATTCATTTCTATGTCATATCAATAACATGTGAAGAAATTTTGTGTGCAAATCACGTGATCAAATGCATGAAATCTAGGGTACCAGTGCGTGCACAGATGCATGAGATGTTGGAAGCAGTACGAACGAGGGGAAAGATCGAACCACGATACAGCGTACCTGGCCTCGGTCGTCTCGTCGTGAGATGAAGGTAAAACATCAGGGTCTGCATCTATGTCCACGTCGACGCGTGCTTCATCGTCGCCCGAAGGTGATGATGACCCAAAGAGCGCCCCCGTCGCCCTAGGCCTGGGGGCCATGGTGGCGGTAGGTTCACCAATCGCCGCACCAGGGGTTGTGAACATTCTAGGTAGCATGGCCGACGACAGGTGTGCGGCCGCGCTTCGAGGACGTAGGGGTCACCCTTGCCGGCTCCCTCGACGACGGCATCCTCGTGTACGCGCGGCGAGAAGCAGCTTGGCGGCGGCGGCGGTAGTCGTATCGTCTACCCGGCCCCTAACTGACCGAGTTGTAGATTTGTTTTGCGAGGGGATTCAGGAGGGAAAGTAAAGACGCGCGACGTTTTACTCTTGTAACCCGGCGTGGTGGCCCCAGTCATGGTTGCGCAGTAGTTTGGGCGAAAGTTAAATAATTCGGATGGGAAAAAACTGGCGCCACATTCCAAATCGCTGGCTACCCATTTTTTCTGAACGGTTGGCGTATTTGAGGAATGCGTTTTGGTGTGGCCAGCTGACGGGTGGGTCCCACAAAGTTTACTTCTTGTTTATTGGTTACACATTTTTTGATGTGGTCAGAGTAAATTTACGAATGTCATATTTGTATAAACTTTAGTAGACTACCATAAACCCTTTATCAAATTTGTACCAGAGTAAAATGCATCACAGAAATATGTGTAACAAACATAAAGATCGGGTAGCAATGGGTAAGATTTATGACAACTGAGTTTACACAGGCTAGCTACCCGAGTCACGTTGACACCACACCAACTAAAGATCATCAAAAACATGCTCTACAAGGACACAATTGTAAAGACACATACATAGTCGAAAGACACAACTTGAGAGACATGCTTTGTGTTTATTAGTTGGATTTCTTCAAAGATGTGACTGAAATGACGCCAGAGCCTCTCTGCAAGGTCCCTCGTCAGTGGCAGATAAATTTCCTAAAAAAGAAGAAAGCATTAAACGAACTGTCAGAACAAATGATAACTGAAATCCTGTGCACTGAAACAATGTTTAGCAATCAGCTGAACTTGTAAAACACAAGAAAGAACGCAAACATGTAAACTGAAATCCAAAATGTCTTTCAGGGTGCTCTGAACCCGTGGGAGGCCACCGTTGATCCAGCGGACGTTCGAGATCGCAGCGGCTGGGAGTGGGACGAATGGCGCCCCGCCGTCGTCCGTCCACGACTTTTGGAGAAGCAGGGACCGCCCCCAACTATGATGCACAAGGTTGAATTCTTCAAGGAGCGGTACCCGAGCATCAAGACCACCGTCACTTGCGACGCGGGAGTAGTGGCGGAGTACATCAACGAAATCAAAGGTAGCCCACCTCCAGAACGTTTGCTCGTTGGATTGGACATCGAGTGGATTGAGCTTCGCAGTGGCGGGTACAAGCTCGCATTGTTGCAATTGTGTGTCGGTTCGCGCTGCCTTATTTACCAGGTGCACCATGCCGGCTACAAGCTTCCTCATGTCCTGAGCAAGTTTCTCAGCGAGGAAGGCCACATCTTTGTCAGAGCGCATATCACCAACGATGTTGAACGCCTACAGGAGGACTGCGGCGTCAAGATTTCTAATTGGAAAGACCTTCAACTGATTGTTTCTGACGTTGATGACAAGTATAGCCATCTGTACCGAAATGGTTACAGGTCTTCACTAGAGAAGATTGGAAATCGAGTACTGGAGCTACCTCTGTACAAGGACAGAAATGTGAACCACAGGCTTTGGGGTTTGAGGGTGTTGCACGAATGGCAGGTGAAATACGCCTCCAAGGATGCATTTCTGTCTTTTGAGATTGCTAATCAGCTTGAGATCAAGCATGGTTACCGATTTCTGCCAGATGCTAATTTGTAGAATCATGTAACTAATGTACTAACCAAAAGTAGCAAGTAGAATTTCTTGGTTTTCGGAACAAGTATCTGTGTACATATTAGTAGTAATTCAGTGATGGATTGAAACTAAGAGGCCTTGTTTATTTGGGCAATTTTGGCAGATAATTTCCATATTACTCTAATTATTAGTTGATTTACTAAAGATTAATTTTTATCATTTGTGAGTCAATTTTTTATTTTCTATATCAACATATTAAAAGGAATAGCACATATGCAAATTATCAATGTGCCCTTTTGTTAGAAAAGGATTGCAGTCCGAGATTGGGCCGACCCATTTGTCCTTATTACTTTCCGGTGTGTGGGAAGCGCTGCACAGCAGCACATCAGCATAATCTTTAGTGCCACACCGCTACCTCAAGCGGGCGCACCACAACTTAAAAGGCGAGGCGTGCTTGCCATCCCGAACTCCTCCGAACACCGCTTCCTCTCTACTAACCTCCGGGCTTGTTGGGGCTGGCCGGCCCATCGGGCTCCCGCTCGCTGGGCTTCACGCTCGCCGGTAGAGCCTGTTGGTGACCTGGCCTGTCGTACAGCCCCCTATTTTTGTTTGTCATACCAATTTTTAGATTCATATTTTAAATATTATGATTTATGCAAAAGTCTTCCAGAAGTAGTAAATAATGGCAACATAGAAGTCATGACTACGGTCGAGTAAGTATCAATTGAAAAACTCATCATCTTGGGCATCTTGAACTCCCTATTTTTGTTTGTCATACCAATTTCTAGATTCATATTTTAAATATTAAGATTTATGCAAAAGTCTTCCAGAAGTAGTAAATAATGGCAACATAGAAGTCATGACTACGGTCGAGTAAGTATCAATTGAAAAACTCATCATCTTGGGCATCTTGAACTATTGGTGCAACAATTCCATCATCAATGTACGTGTCATCTGCATCATGTTCATCATCAACATCAAATACTTCATCGTCTGGTTCGTCAACCGCCTCGGCCCGAACCTGATTAATAACTGAGACATCACCGGTTGTGCCTTCCTTGTCCGATCTAGACCAATTTGTCAAACCCTGGTGTTCACCGAGCAAATTAATACCTTCGATACCCACAGCAAGTGAGTCCTCGAGATCTAATTCAGGCATGGCAAACAAGTTCCTTGGTTTCATTAAAATAACACTGCTCCAGCCAGGTTTGTTCACCGCATTCACATAAAACACCGTTTCGCTCGTGTTGCCGAATATAGGGTTCATTGCTAAACTTGTGTCGAGTAGTATCGATGTCAATGACCCCATATTTATCTTTACCGTATCCTTTGCCTCCGTTGGTACTTGTGACAAGAGGCACATCAAACTTGATCCGCCACACCGGAACGAATAACTTCTTTTTGTCTAGGGAATTCAAAGTGAGATCATTCTTTTAATCACCCCATACCAATTTGTGCCTTCTGCCTCACCCTTGACAAGCACACCACTGTTTTGTGTCACAAGGGTTCTCTCGATGTTAACGGTACGAAACATCCAATTGTTGATATGACATCTATTCAATGTACAAGGTCGGGGATCCGGTCCTTGAGCAAGTGCAAACAAATCTGAACTTACTTCCCCTCTAGCATGTAAACCTGTGATCTTGCTTTCAAACCATCTTACGAGTTGAGCCTCATGTCGCTTATCAAGATTTCTGGATCCATGTGCCCTCAGTTCTTCCAAATGCTCGCTGCACACAAAAGAATATTACCGTTAGTTTGATATTTAAAATTAAAAGCAATAATGATGTTGAGTAGTGCATCTTACTCGACATATGGTCTAGCTTCATCACAGTTGCAAATTATGTAGTGCCTCATCTTTCGAAACTCATTTGGTGGTATTTCTTCAACCGTCTGTCCTCTCCTCTTGTAATCCATTTTTGAAAAAATGCTCAAACCAGATGGTGGCTCATTAATAGTAACCATTTCATGTCGATCAACACGATTGTCTTTGGTGTCCACGTCCAAGAATCTTGAGCAGAATGTAAGGCACTCCTCGAGTATGTATCCCTCAGCAATTGAACCTTCAGGGTGAGCCTTGTTCCTCACATATCCTTTCACAGTGCGTAGGTACCGTTCCACCGGGTACATCCATCCGTAACACACTCGGCCCCCCAAGTTTAGCTTCTTCAGCTAGATGAACAGGCAAATGGATCATGATATCAAAAAATGCAGGTGGGAATATCATCTCAAGTCGAAAAACAGCCTCCCTAATTGAACAGCTAAGCCTGTCCAATTCTGATTCCACCAACTCCTTTGAACATAGTGCATCGAAGAAATTACTAAGCTGAATCAATCCAATGACAACATCTTCTGTCAAAATCCTACACACCACTAAGGGTAAAAGTTTCTGTAGAATTAGATGGTAGTCATGCGTTTTCAAGCCTGACACCTTACGTGACCTTACATCAACACATCTTCTTATATTCGAGGAAACCCCATCAGGCATCTTCACTCCATATAGAAATTCACACAAACTTTCCCTGGCATCCTTATCTAACTCGTACAAGGCTGCTGGAAAGGTATACTTATCATCTTTAATCACAGGGTGCTGATCTGGTCGTATCCGTAGATGCTCCATGTCAAACTGAGCATTCTCCTCGTCCTTACATTTGCCATCCAACTTAAGCAGAGTGCCTAGTATGCTCTCGCATATATTTTTCTCAATCTGCATCACGTCCAAATTATGCCTGACGAGCAAAGAAGACCAGTAAGGGAGCTCAAAAAAATACTCTTCTTCCTCCAGTTGTGCCATCTGTTGTCTTCGTCACGCTTCCTTTTTTTGATAACAATGTCTTTCCAAATTCTACTTGTTCAAAAGTAGAATACTCGCTCAAGTACCGTGCACCGGATAGTGGTTACGGTACCTCCTCGGTTTCGACCTTGTTGTTGAAGCCGACCGCATTGTTGCGCCATGGATGGTCGGGGGCCAAAAAACGTCGATGTGCCATGTAGCAAGTGCTTCCGCCCATGTTTCAACCACAAATACTCGGTATGTTTGTGGCGGTATGGACATGCAAACTTTCCTTTAGTGCTCCAACCGGACAACACAAAGATAGGTCGGGAAGTCATTAATTGTCCAAAGAAGTATAGCACGCAATCTAAAATTCTTCTTAGTCCCTGCATCTCTTGTTTTAGCACCATTATTCCAAAGCTCCTTGAGCTCTAGTATCAGGGGCCTCAAATATACATCAATATCCATTCCAGGAGATTTTGGACCAGGAATCAACATTGACAAAATCCAGTTAGATTGTTTCTGACACATCCATGGAGGCAAATTGTAAGGAACCAGGATGACAGGCCAAATGGAATACGTAAGACTTTACATGCCAAAGGGATTGAACCCATCAGAAGCAAGACCCAGCCTAACGTTACGACCTCCTCCTTCTGAAAACCATTTAAACTCTGAATCCACATGCTTCCATGCCTTTGAGTCAGCAGGGTGACGCATTTTCCCATCATTCACCAATTCATTCTTGTGCCACTGCATATCCTTTGACATTTGCTTTGACATATACATTCTTTGAAGTCGAGGAATAAGAGGAAAGTAGCGTAGGATCTTAACTGGTAACCGCTTCTTAACAGATGTAGCACCCACTGCACTGCAATTATTATCAAGGGTTTTATCTACAACTTTCCACCTTGACTCCTTACAAATGGGACATGTTTCCAGATTTGTGTATTTATCAAAAAATAACACACAATCATTTTGGCATACGTGTATCTTGACATAGTCTAAGCCCAGGTCTCGAATCACCCTTTGCACTTTACCCAAGGAGTCAGGAATACAATGCCAGTCAGGGAGAACCTTTCAAAGAGCTTAAGTATGGCCTCCAATGACGCGTTACTTAAGCCATACATGCACTTTATCTGAAAAAGCTCCACAATAAAAGAAACCTTCGTTGCATTTTTGCATCTTGGATACAATTCCTTCTTTGCCTGCTCTAATAGTTTCAAAAAGATCTCTGCCTGTTTATCTGCCTCTTCCTCATCTGTGGTTTGTCCATGAGGTATAGTGCCATTGATAATGTTTCTAATCAGAGTATTGGTGGCAGCAGGGTTATCATCCAAACCATCTTCTTCATCGTCTTCTACAAATAAATGTGATGTATCATCAGCTGTAGGTACTGCATCATGATTATTGAGATCAGTAGTAACATCTTGATTCGCAGGACCCTGAGATGAAGTATTAGTTTGGTCTTGAATGTTACCGGCATCGATGAAACAATCAGCAAACCCTCTATTGAGTAAATGAATTTGAATGGGACGCACGGTGGAATGTCTGATCATGCATTGACACAAATTACATGGACACACAATAGATCCACCTCGCGCTGATGAGGCCGTAAATTTTTGCAAAAAAATTCGAAAATTGTTCTGCCAATCCGCTGAGTGTCGAGGCAAGCGCATCCAACTTCGATCTTCGTCTGATGCCATTAGTTAATCTGCATTGTTCATGTTTCAATCGACCTTGATCACGATATATATACCAATATGCATATATATGCAGCGAACGATTGAATATATATACGAGATCAAGACATCGGTACGTACCGGCCGTGGCCGTAGCGCCGCTCAGATATCCGCAACAAGAATCACGTGGAGATCGCCGTGGAGATCGATCCCCAAGAGGCCCTCGTGGAGATCTCCGCAACAAGAACCAGGTTGTCGAAGACAGAATTTTGGAATGGTCCAGATCGGAAGAGCCCCTATCTGATCGTGGCAATACATACACGATAGACAAAATTTTAGTACAACCAAGGAATACCTCGTTTCAATAATTCTGAGCTTGTACGTAGTATGACCTTTCTCAGGGTTTTCAACATATGCGTAATTCATTATTTTTCTTTTCTGATCGGCTACTATAGAGGCTAACAATAATACACAAAATTCAGGAGTTCTAGTGAAGAGCCTCCAAATTGTTGATCACAATGCTTTGTGAATATACACATGAATAGCATAAACAATAGCATGTCGCAATTCTGAAAACAGACAGATGGTTAGTCCAAATATGCATGACAGGACCCAACAAATTTCAATTTGTGTCACTCATAAGTTCAAATATTTTGCAAGGGCTCATCCAGATCCAAACAAATAGACATACGAAGATGCATATATAAAGGTTCAAAGTTATTACTTAGATGTTGGCATACTTAGATGTTGCCACATACACATCCATTCTTAGACCATTCACCAAAGACATCGCATAACATTCACCTAGGACCGGTTATGTTACGTACTAAGCTAGATTACTACTACTTGTGATTGACTTTATCCCGAAGCTTGCGGATCTTTTTCGCCATCACTTCTAACTTGTCGACAACGTCTCCATGAATTCCTTCAGGGTCATCTCCATGTCTTCCTGCGTTCCAGCAATGTCGACGCTTAGGTTCTCAATCTGCTCCCGCAAATCATCATAGCGCTCCTTTAGCTGTTGAACCATTTGGCGCAAGGGCATTTGCTATGGCAGACAAGAAACACAAGTTACTAACATGAAATGTGTTACAACAGCTGTGGCCAATGCAGCAAAATAGTCAAAAAATGCACCTTTCTTTTCGATGATCCCGAAGCTTTCGATGGAGACGGTTTCTTGCTATTGTCCTCGCTCATCATCCGAGTCTGGAATGATGATCCTCACCGATTAGCGTTGTTCACTAGCTCCGACCAAACAAAACAATTTGTTGCTTTTCGCTTTAAAACGACCAATTCAATCTCTTGACTCATAATGTATACCAATTTACTCGTGATCCCCCGACTACACGCCGAGAAAAGGCCTAACCTACTAAATGGGACAGCCTGCGTTCATTTGGCTGGCTTTGTTTTCAGGATTGTGATCAAATGTACACAGGTCAGATTCACAGCAAAAGATAGCAAGAAATCAAGCCAATTATCATTATCATTATCTGGTATGGGGTGAGATGGATCCACACAAAAACACGATTATCATTATCTAGTATGAAATTTTGATTACTATGAACTACTAAAATTTTTCTAATTGCAAAAGGAGTCACACGATTCCTGGAAAATCAAAGAGGGTAGGGCAGTGTACCTCACTTCTCTTCTGGAACGCTTGCATCCGACTAGAGCCTGCTTACCCTTACCGGATGGATCGACTTGGCGATGCGGGCCGTCAGACGACGACGATGAGGTGGCGGTGTCGTCCGTACCGCAGGACGACGGGGGTTGGGGTGCCGCCGACCATACCGGAGGACGACGAGGTAGGTGGTGTGGAACACTTGAACCGCCCGCGTGCATCGCGCTTCGCGTGGTGGAGTAGTGGCACCTCCGTACGCCGCCGCCGCCGCCCGAAAACCCTCGGTGCGGCCCCCGCCGTCCGCTGTCGGCGCTCTCCAAGATCCCCTCGATGCGGCCCCGCCTGCCGTGGTGGCTGCTCGCTCGGCGTGTTACGCGCGCCGCGGCCCCTTCGTCCGCGCCCCCGCCACCGGTCCGGGAAGGCTCGATGCGGCCACTCCGGCCCGGCCGTCGCCGCTTGCCGCGGGGAAACCGCGATGCGGGGCATCTCGATGTGGACGCGACGGACAGAGCCGACGAGGGGGATGGTTGGGAGCAAAAGTGTATGGGGGGTGGGGGAGCTGAAAGTTATAGACGATTTGGGCCGGCATATCCTTGTTTTTATTACTCTCATCGGCCCATTTGACATTTTCACATCCTAGTCTCCAGTACCTTTAGTGCCACCCCGTAAACTGAGAAGGGGGTATCCCAGCTTAAAAGGAGAGGCGTGCCTGCGTTTTCGAACTCCGTATTACCATCATCAACTAATGCTTGCTACTTGCCCTATGGGGCTTAATGGGATGGCCGGTCCACTCGGGCTCCCGCTCGCTGGGCTTTACGCTCGCCGGTTGAGCCTATTGTGGTCTGGCTTAGCCCGCATCCCCATAGCACACAATTTTTTCATCTAAACAAATCTTCTCTTTTTTTCATGGTACATATAGTCTATACCATATTGTTAAAATTCAGATTTTTCATAATAAAATTTATTTATTAAATCGCGTTTTAAATTTCGCTACAACCCCATAGCAGATTTTTTCATCAAAACAAATTTTGTGGCAATACGCACACAATATTCCTCCTTGAGGCTAGAAACGAAGCAGTACCCTTCCTTGTATTGCAACAACGCGAAGAGATATTTGCAACACAAATAAGACGTTGCGTAAGGCCGTTCAAACGCAACCAACCCTAGTATGGTAGCCATAGCAAGGTTATATTGCAACACCCGAATTTCTAGTGCAACGCAGAAATAGGGTAGCAATATTTCCTACCAAATGCAACACAATTCTGAATAATGGGTGCATTAGCGCCAACTTGTTGCAACATCGCAAAGATATATTTGCAACCAAAATTCTACGTTGCGACATACTTGTTCAAACGCAACTTTCTGTTGCAACGTAAGGAATGCTAATGCAACACAAAATTGGGGTGGCATTATTTCCAACCAAATGCAACGGAAATCCTAAAAATGGGTGCATTAGCGTCAACATGTTGCAACCAAACAAATAAATAATGCAACTCAAATTTTGTGTTGCAATAGACACACAAATTGCAACCAAATCACTGTTTCGGTGCAATAGTACCCCCGTATTGCAAACGAAATAGTGGTGTTGCCTAAGGGATTTGTTGCAATAGGGGGGAAACCTTGTAGTGCCACCTGCAAAATCAAAAATGAGGGCGAGAGTGAGCAAAAGACTTATTACTGGGGTTAGTACAAAACGAATCAAACCAGTGCCTCGCCATTTGCTTAAACGTGGGGTTAGCAAAATCCATCCTATCACTCCTAGGTGGAACACCCACATGTCCCCTTGGAGGACTACGCATTCCACGAAAGGGAGACCGTGGCTCGTAGCTCCTCTGGGGCTGCGATCGTTCACCCCATACTCGCATTGGCCACGAGCAAAGGAACGTCTAGCAAACTCACCACGCCCAAAACCAACACACCACCACCTTATCTATGTGGTGGCTCACCTCGAGGCACAAACTCACACCTCTTTCGAGGATAATG
The DNA here is from genome assembly GCA_947561735.1 of Cenchrus americanus. Lineage (NCBI taxonomy): Eukaryota > Viridiplantae > Streptophyta > Magnoliopsida > Poales > Poaceae > Cenchrus > Cenchrus americanus. The sequence continues at coordinate 132,715,135 of OX387239.1, forward strand.
GTACGCACCATACCCTCGCCTCTTAGAACCAACCTAGGCTCAGGCACACCACAAGAAGGGCGGTACCTGTACTTGTTGTCCAGCTCTCTAGACTACCTCTCCTCACGCTTCCTCCTAAAGCAAAACTCAGAAAGGTGCCCATCCCTCCCACAATGCTCACATTGGACGGGTTTTAGTTTTGGCTTTGGTTTTGGTTTTGGGCTCTTTTTGCACTCTGGCTTCTCCCCACTCGGTTTCTCTCCCTTCTTCACAATGAACTCATTCCCCAAGTCACTCTTGAACTTGATGGGTTTCTGGAAGTTGTCAGTTTGTGGAGGAAACACGGGTGGACCTGGGGTTGTGTCTAGTAGCTTCCTAAGCGGATTTGGCTTGGGAGCATAGGCATTCTTGTGGTAGGTTTTTGGTGGTTTTGGGATGTCACTGATCTTTCCCTCATTCTCACCACTTCCCTCACCCACCTTGTCTGACCCAAGCGCCTGCCCATCATAGTGCTTGTATGCCTCGATCGTCATCCTCAACTGAGGCTCATGACCAGACAACCAATCCATCATCTTTCACAACTCATCATTCTCATCCTGCAAGCAATCAACATAGTGTGCATGCTCCATATTCTTCACAACATTTATATGACAAGTAGAATAATGAAGGACCAGATTGGCGACCAGAGAGGGGGGAGTGAATGGGAGCTGATAAAAATTCTTCTTCAAAGAACTCGGCCTATGTCCCAATGGCAACTCCAAAGGTCACACACTAACACCAATCGCCAAGACAACGTAGTTATGGATCAACTCCAAAACCAAGGAATGATTCCTCGAAGCACACACGGAAGCAATAGAAGAGAAGCAAAGGAACGGACCAAACTTGGCAAGTTTCTGTGTACAGATCAGACTGCCTGCCTAGATGTCGCAGACTGTACGCTAGGGAGGGGGCGGACTGTCCGGAAGACAGGTGCGAACTGTCCTCAGTACAAAAAATGCCTCAAGCCGAAAAACACCGCTTCTATCTAAACGGTCTGCAAAATGGTCTGCGACCCCTTGCGGACTGTTTGCCAGCCGCAGACTGTCCGCCAAACACACGCGGACGGTTTGAGGGTAAACTGCGCAAAAAAATCGCGAACTCGCAAGAACACCTCCCCAAAGTCGTCACCGGATCTCCCAAACGGCTGAAGCTCTCGAGGCAAGATTTGGGGGAGATGATATGCTTCACTAAGTGATGCTATGCCCCAAAACTCTTAGCCTCTCACTCCCTAGAACGACGAGAATCACGGATCACACGAAATCAGCCACGAACAAAGAACTCCACCCAAAGACCATCGAATCAAGGAGGTTTCCTGGCATTTGAGGGGACAACGTCATCCACAAAGAGGCACAAGGCACTCACCCTAATCCCCTCAAATAAATCTGGAGAAAAACCCTCTCCAATCCGTGGAATCAACCAAAGAACGAAAACACCAAAATGGCACCAAAAAGACCCACGGAAATCAGAACTCCGAATCTTCTATACAACAAAGAAAGATTCGTACAAGGTCTAGCTTGCCTCCTCAACATCCATCCCTCTCTCAAGATCTCACCATGAAGCTCTCAGGCTAGTCCTATGTAAATCCCAGGGGAAATAGGAAGGGAAAATAGGAAAACCAAATGAGTTAGGGTTCCAAGAGATGGCTGCCATCCTCTCTCCTCTAAGTATATATGGAGACATCCGAAAGAGAAAACTACCCCTATTACATAATACTAGGATACACACCCCTGAGGGGCACTTTGGGAATTCTCATCATAGCACCATCGGACGGATGCCTGGCGACCGCACCTCGCTTAGCCTCGACGCAAGCCTTGTGATCCCGACGTGTGTCCTCTTCGAAGCGTCTCGGCGCGCCTAGATCCCATATCCGCCTGTCGAGCCTCTGTTCTTGGTTTTGTGGCTCAACCATGTAACCCGACGGTTTTGTGGTGAACCGTCGCAAACCCCGCTTGTAGACTCCAGTCGTGAGCCGCTACCCTGCACCGGCTCTTGTCCACGACTTCGTCGTGCCTTTCTTGCCACCATGGGGCCCACACTTGACCTCGCTGGCCACTGGGTCCCTCGAGCCAAGCCTACTTGTCTCTCCACTCCTCGGAGGCCCCACAAGGCATAGACCTTTCACACTCGCTCCTCACCTGCACCAATGCAAATCAAGCCGCAACCCGCACCTGCAATACCGGGCCAAGAGTCAGTCCACATCACATTGTCAATCACTCGTCACAGCCAAGAGCGACCATGCACCGGTCCTCGGATGCTCCGGTCCTCAGTCTCTCCCTTGATGGGTGCATTTACAACACACACACAAGTAACCAATTCAGAGAAAAGAGAAAACGAAAAGAAACGAACAAAAAACTCAAACAAGTGATCAAAAGCCAAGAAAAGATCACTTGAGAGAGAAAAATCTCAGTCCCCTAAGGCATGGGCAACGGCTCAACACAACTGAGATAAAATTCTCCAAAATTGACGACTCCTCACGGTGAGGCAAAAGGGCTCGACACCATTGGCAAAAGAGCACAACTAAAATTCAGGCGAAAAAGAGCTCCCAAATGCATGAATGCAAGCTCCCCCAAAACAAATGCATTTCTCCCAATTTTTCTTCCCCTGATGCAAAACTCCCCCTGGAAACATGAATTGGGTACTTTCCTCCTCCTTGTTGGTAATGCATGAATCAAGTCTACAAATGCAAGCATGTGCTTCTCAAATATACAAAGAGCACTACAACATGCTAAAATTGAGACATAGACAAGCAAGATAGCCACAATTTGAGCACGAGCATCACCAACAAGATAGAAAGGGACATACAAGCAAGTGACATAGCCATGAGCAAAGTGAGGCATTTTTCACAAAATTTTACCTCTCATGAGCATAGGACCTAAACATGATCAAACTAAGTACAAACAACATATAACTCACAAACTTCATGCAAGGAGACAAATTCTCAACACAATGTCATCACAAACAGCTACAAGCTATCTCATGTCATGTCAAAGCCACCGAGTCATGTGTCCACTTCTAGATATGAGACTTATCATTAGTGAACATCATGCAATGGTTTAGCATCCAAGATAAGCAATTTAAAGCATGTATGACATAAAAGCACATTTTTCAAGCATAGGCACCTCACATACCATTTTCATGATTTAAAAGTTAAGCATGGTACATGAAGTGCCTTTGCGATAAAAGAAGCTTAGGCTTCTCCGAAAGGTAGCATGTAGACTAAACATTCATGATGATAAATGAATCTTTGATCCCAAATGCAAAGAATATGGTTCCAAGCACAAATTAAGCATTATATAGCCATAAGCACCCAATGTGAACATGCGAGGCATTCTACACATAAGAGAGGATCATATAGCATTTTTACAAAAAGAAGCCATCCACAAGTATATATATTCCAAAGCTACCAAGTGCATAGCTATACATCTCATGAGCATCACAAGCAAAGTCATAACCTCATATGTAGCATATCATGGTGATCAAAGCATATGAGAGAATCACATCTCTATGGCATATGATACAAATGCAGTCTATGATACAAAGATGCAAACATGATATGATACATAAATGAGAATGTAACGTGCATATGTACATCAACCCTCCCAACCAAGGCTCAAAAAGGAAAAACAACTCCAAGCTCTCCTCGCAAGAGAGCAAATGTAGCTTGGTCCAAGGGCTTGGTTAGGATATCGGCAAGCTGCTTTTCTGTTGGTACATGGATGAGGTCTATGTTTCCTTTCTCAACATTGTCTCTCAGGAAGTGGTACCTCACTTATATGTGTTTGGTTCTGGAGTGGAGCACGGGGTTATTGGCAGCACTAATGGCACTTGTACTATCACACATGAGATGTACATGGGAACACTCCTCACCAAAGTCACTCAGCGTGTATGTGATCCAAAGCAGCTGTGAGCAACAACTAGCGGCAGCAACATATTCAGCTTCTGTGGCAGATTGAGCTACACTAGACTATTTGCGAGAAGACCAAGAAATGAGCGAAGATCCCAAAAACTGGCAAGTATCCGAAGTCGATTTCCTATCGACACCACGCAAAAGTCGGCATCCGAAAACCAAGAAGCGAATTCTTTCCCTCCTTCGCCTACTTGATTTGAAGCCCGAGAAAGAACTGCAATTCTCCCATCATAGACATCTCGAATTCTTTGCTCATATCTTCTACAAGCCTTGCAACCAAAGAGTGAGACGAGCCGCCAAAGACAACATCATCCATGTACACCTAAACAATTAGGATATCATCACCCTGCCAGAGGAGAAAAAGAGTCATATCAACCTTGCCCATCTCAAAACCCTTGCTGAACAAGAACCCCCACAAGCAGCCATACCAAGCATGGGGAGCTTGTTTCAGCCCATACAACGCCTTTCTCAGCCTATACACCCTGTGGGAAAACTCAGCACTCACAAAGCCCGGTGGTTGCTGAGGACCATGTGTGGTTCGAGGACCGGTGGATGGTCGCTTCTTTGTGTGATGAGTGATTGACAACGTTGTGTGGACTGACTCTTGGCTAAGTATTGTCGGTGCAGGTTGCGGCTTGACTCGTGTTGGTGCAGGTGAAGAACAAGCGCGAAAGGTCGTTGCCGGTGAGGCCTCCTGGTGTGGAGAAGACAAGTAGGATTTGTTCGAGGGACCCGGTGGCTAGTGGGGTCAAGTGCGGGCCGCATGGTGGCATGAACAGCAAGATGAAATCATGGACGGTTTCTTGGTAGAGCCTCAAAACCAAGGTCGAGCCAGGACTACGTGGGAGCCGAGTCATGAGTGGAGATTGGCGGAGGCTACACCGAGTTCGCGGGGTTTGCGGTGGTTCACCGTGAAAACCACCGGGTTACTCGGTTGAGCCACAAAACCGAGGCCGAAGACTCGACGAGGAGGTGCGGCCACCCGGGCCGGTTCAACCGCCTAGGAGGGGCGGTCGGACCGCCCGGGGCCGGTCGGATTGCCGGGCCGGTCCTAACCGCCCGGGGGGGCGGTCTGACCGCCCTGGTCGCCGGCGCCGAGATGCTTCGAAGCGGAGAACACGCGTCGGGATCGCAAGGCTTGCGTCGAGGCTAAGCAGGTTGTGGCCGCCGGGCATCCGTCCGATGAAGAAAATCTGAAGACTTCCAAATTCGCCCTTGAGGGGCTTGTATCCCTAGTGTTAAGTAAGGGTAGTTTAGTCTTTTGGGTGCCTCCATATATACACATTGAGTGGATGGATGGCTGCCAACTCTTGGAACCCTAGCTCATTTGTTTTTCCATTTTCATTCTCCATTTTCCCTAGTTTTTTCCTAGGACTAGCTTGAGAGTTTCATGTGAGATCTAGAGAGAGGAATGGATGTTTGGGTGGCAAGCTAGACCTTGTACGAACCTTCATGGTATGTATAGATGGTTCGGCGTTGTTCCTCAAGGTGGTTTTCCCGTCCTTCTTTGTGTTGATTTTCAGAGCTCTTTGTTGGCGGTGTTTTGAGGACGATTTCTTAGGGTCTTTGGTCGGTGTCACGTATGAGGATCTTGTGCCTCTTTGGCTGGTGACTTTGCCCCCAAATCTCTCTTGAATCAGACTCGATTTGGTTGTTTTTTCGTGTTGGGCGAGTTCTTCACCTAGAGAAGCGATTTCTTCGATTCCTCTTGATTGTGAGCGTTTCGGGTCGATTCCTTTGAGGTAGAGGTTGCCCAGGAGGTAACCCAGCTAATCCTGAAGTTTCGCTGCAATCCGTAGAGTGATTCGGGAGATCGGGCACGAGGAAGTTAGGGTTTGACTCGCAGGCTGTTTTTCTGGGAGAGGCGGTCTAACTGCTGGAGGGGGCGGTCTAACCGCCCTGGGCTTTTCCAGGTCAAAGTTTTGCTTCGCCGGATTTTCCTCTGTGTGTTTGTTCGCCTTGATCAGATGAGCGTCTGGGTGAAATTTGGGGTCGTTCTCGTGTAGTTTCCTAGGTGTTCTTGTTTGGAGTTCGTTGCTGGCTACAGGAGGTTAGACCGCCCCTGGTAGCCGGTCTAACCGCCCCTAGACCCCTGGGTGGAGTTTTGGTTTTCACCAAGATTTTCTGATAGTTAGCATGGCCTTGACCAGAGATCTTTGTTGGTGAAACCGTGGTGCATTTTGGTGCTCGGAAGAGGTGTTTCGGAGGATTTCTTAGCTGCCTGGTGGAGGCGGTCTAACCGCCCCCTATACCCGTCTAACCGCCCCCTCTGGACAGTCGGCTTTCGAGTTGTTTCCGCTGTCATGGGGTGCGTGGGTGTTGAGGTTGCTGGTAGTGTTTGTTCCTAGGACCAGTAGCACTCCAGTGGCTACGTGGTTTTGGCAAATGGAAGGTAGAAGTGCGGAGCGTGATATTTTGGGGGTCCGACCGAGCTAGTTCATCTTGTCGGAGTTTCAATCTCTTTCGAGAAGAATTTTTATCGGCTCCCATTCACTCCCCCGCCCCTCTATGGTCGCCTAATCGGTCCTTCAAGTGGTATCAGAGCCGGTTCGGGTCTTTGTTGACTCTAACCAGTCTAAGATCCAAGGATGGCGGACCAGGGGTTCGGGTCCTCCACACTTCAATGGCAAGAACTACCAGATGTGGAGCAAGCGGATGGGTGCGTTCCTCCGCAGAAAGGGTCAGATCCTTTGGGATGTCACGGTGTACATAGGCTATGTCCAGCCGATGGACTTCCTCGCTCCAGGATCGAGGGACAGATTCGCTCATGTTGGGAATGCCCAGGTTCAGGCACGGATGTATGCGACCTACCGGAGAGAGTACGAGAACTTCACTCATCTCCCCGGTGAGTCCATCGATGCCTTGTTTCAGAGGTTCACGGTGGTTGTGAACAACATGAGGGCCAATGTGGACGTGCTCCCATACGATGAGCATGATAGAGCTATCAAGCTCTTACACTCTTTGGATCGTACGATTTGGGGCGGAAAGTTCGAGGCCATTGTGGAGTCGGAGAAGTATGACACTCTGACGGTGAACAAGCTGTTCTCGAAGCTCAAGTCGGCTGAGGTGGATAGGGGCATGACTGCCAAGCTCAAGGGTCCGACTAATTCCCATAGTCCTGCCCTCGTTGGTGGTTCGAAAGAAAAGGCTAACACTAACCCATCCACCAGGATGTTCTCTTTGTCCTCTTTGATGTCCGTGCTAGATGAGGAGTTCAACGTGCTTGGAGAGGACGAGCTGGCGCTTCTGATGAGGCGGTTCGAGAGGCTGCACGAGAACCGAGTGAACATGAGGAGGAATACGAGGACATGCTTCAAGTGCGGCAAGGCTGGACACTATTTTGCCGAGTGTCCGAAGGTGAACAGTGACGACAAGCACAAGTCCAATGACAAGAGGAAAAAGTCCGAGAAGAAGGATCATGGACATGAGAAGAAGACGTGGTCTCGAGAGAAGATGAAGAGATCGAGCGACATTGAGTCCGATTCCGAGGAGACGTATTCAAGCTCGAGTGATGAAGATGAAGAGGATGACAAGAAGAAGAAGAAGAAGAAGAAGAACCACGGCAAGTATCTCAACATCCTCTGTGTGACGGGCCTGAGCCTCAAGGACGACTTCTGCGGCATGGCTCGCAGTTCGAGCAGCAAGAGAAGCCAGAAGGACGCCTCGGACTTGGATTCCGAGGATGAGGTATGTGATGAGCTCTCTTCTTTGCGCAAGGAGAATGAGGAGTTGGTTGACTTGCTTGATAATCGCGATCACATTCTTAGAGAGGCTAAGAAGCTTAGGAAGGAGCTTAGATCTTTGCTTGAGGATGCTAGGACTAGAATGGCTAAGCTAGAAACACAGGTTCTTGATTGCAAGTTTGAAATTGATTCGCTTAAGGCTAGCCCTGTTGTTTCTGATGAAAATGATTGTGCTGATTGCTCTGCTTTCCTAGCTGACTTGACTGATCTTAGGAGAAGTATGCCTCCAAGTGTGAGGAACTAGATGTGCTTAGGGTTGAGTTGGCTGAGCTACAATCTAGACCCTCTTTGCTTTGTGCTTGCACTTCTTGCCCTGGTTTGCATGAGAAAATTGTTGAGCTTCGTTCTCGGATTGTTTCACTAGAGGCAGATTTGAAAGTGCCTATTCCTGCTTCTTGTTCTACATGTGAGTTGCATGCTATGATGAATTTGGATCTTGCAAAATGTGTTGGTCGCTTGCAAGATGAGAATGATAAGTTGCGTGAAGCGCTGAGTTGGTTGTCGAGTCAAGAACCTCAGCTTGGTATGATGATTGCTAGCTGTAAGCACTTTGATGGTTGGACTTTGGGTTTGGATAAGATTGGTGAGGGTAGTGGTGAGAGAGAATGGAAATTTGGGAAAGTTTCAGTTCCACCACAACTCACACCCAAAGACAAGCTTGCATCCATGCCAAACCAACCAAGAGAAAAACCGAGTGAGAAGGAAAGTGAAAAGCCTAGTGAGAAACCAAGTGAGAAGCCTTGTGAAGAGCCTCACCCCAAGCCTAAGCCCAAACCAATCCTTTTCCATTGTGAGTTTTGTGGAAAGGATGGTCACAAGAGAGAGTTTTGCTCTAAGAGAAAGAGAGAGGCGAGAATGGCTAAGGAATGGGCGAACAAGGATAGGTACAACCCTTCCTATGGTGTACCTAGGCCTCGTATGCCACTGCCCAAGGGTAAAGTTGTGGTGAGAAGTGTTCCGGCATGGGGAGATGCGAATTCCCGCAGCCGAGGAGCTGTTCTGGAGAGGGCGGTCAGACCGGCCTGGCTAGGCGGTCAGACCGGCCCTGCCCAGAGGGGGGCGGTTAGACCGGCCTGGCTAGGCGGTTCAACCGCCCCCCCCCCCCAGAATTCTAGGCGGAGTGGTTTTCGAGGTGGTGAGTCGAGAGGTTTCAGTTCTGGAGGTGGTGTTGCTGGTGGTTGGTCTGGAGAGTCAGTAGGTGGTCAGTTTGCTAGGCATTCTCCCCCTCGAGTTCACTACGGGGATGGGAGGAGTCGTAGCTTTGAGAAGGAGAGGAGGGACGGTCCACGGGTTGTCAATCGTGGCTTTGGTCCTCCTCCAGGAGCAAGGGTTGGTTTCCTCGGAGTGGTTACCGAGGTGGTGTTCGTGGTGGTAGTTTTGGTAGGAATGATGGCTTGATGTGTGCTAACCTCACTTTCGAGCAAATGGCTCGGCACTGGTTTTACTCTTTTGGTACTAACCCCAGTGCTGAGTCGTTTGTTCGCTCACGTGCTCGATTTTGAATTTCAGGTGCGAGACTTGAAGAACATTTGGTTGATTAACTCCGGTTGCTCGAGGCATAGTGAAGGACCGAATTGGCGACCAGAGAGGGGGGGAGTGAATGGGAGCCGATAAAAATTCTTTCTCGAAAGAACTCGGCCTATATCCCAATCGCAACTCCGAGAGTCAGACACGAACAAGCGGAAGCACACACAACCCTCTCTCGATACCTTAGGAACAAGGCTTGAAAGGCTAGGAAGCAAAGCAGAAGCAAGCACGAAAGAACTTGAGCAACAACTAAGAAGGCTGAGACCTACCGTTCAACCGGCACAAGTGGCCGGGTCACCCCGAGCCCTACGAGAGCCGCACCGGGTCACCCGGCACAAGTGACCGGGTCAACCTACCCCCTTCGGGTCACCCGGCACGGTGGCCGGATCACCCGGATGACCCCCGGAAAAGCGCCCGCGAAATCGCCCCCAAACTTTAGATCAAAGGATCTCCCAAACCACTTGGAGTCTTGAGACGAAATTTTGGGGAGATGATGAACACCCCAAGGAGAGGTTATGCCCCAAAAATTATGGTCTCAAACTCCCTACAACTCCCGGAATCGCAAATCCTTGCCAAGAACACAATGACCTAGGGTTCATCCAAAAGTCAACGAATCGAAGGCCAAATCCGGCGTTTGAGGGGTCAAGATCATCCACAAAGAGGCACAAGGCACTCACCCATGATCCCCTCAAAGAAATCCGGAGAGAAACGCCTTCAAATCGACGAATCGAGCGACGAACGAAAATCCTCCAAAAATACCTCCGAAAATCGCGGAAAAGAAAAACGCCCGGAGCAAAGGATTTGGCACAAGATTGAGAAGGATGAATTCACTATGAATATCTTGTCCAATCGATTACAAGCCACTCCTAGAATCAAAATCTAAGATGGCAAAAAGCTCCAATCAAAGAGCCACTCTCTCCTCTCTCCCTCTCTCCCAAAGCACTCCAAAATGAAAGAGTACAACCACCTACTAGCCCAAGAGGTGGCTGAAAATTCAGCCCCCTCCTCCTATATATAGGCCCTCCGGAAAAGACCGAAGTGCCACTACACTAGGAGTACAACACAAGCCCTCACAGGGGCGTTTTGGTCAACACATGAAGTTCACCATCGGACGGCCGCGCATCCATCAGGCCTTCACGTCCTCCCGACGCAAGCACCTAGATCATGCCGCGTGTCACCCGCCTCGAAGCTTCCCGACGCACCCGGATACCGTCTCCGTCACGCCAGGCCCTCGGGCTCGGTTTTGAGGCCCAAACCGAGAAACCCTCCTCCGATGGTTTTGTGGCCAAACCACCAAACCCCGCGTACACGGCCCGGCCTCACCACGCCAAGCGTCGAGCTCGCCAAGCCTTTCACCTCCGGCGCCCGGACGGTCTACTCAGTCTTGCCTCGTTCCTTGACTTGGCCACCACCAATGCACCGGCTCCATGTCCACGACTTCTTCTTGCTCTTCTTGCACCATGCGGCTCGCACTTGATCCCGTCGGCCACCGGTCCCTCGAACCAAGCCTACTTGTCTCTCCACTCCTCGGAGGCCCCGCAAGGCTAAGACCTTTCGCGCCTATTCTTCACCTGCACCAACGCAAACCAAGCCGCAACCAACACCCGCAATACTAGGCCAAGAGTCGGTCCACACAACGTTGTCAACCACTCCTCACGAGTGCATTGACAACACACCACATAAACAATAAGGTAAATACACAAAATAAAACACACACAACACAACTCAACACTACACACACAAAGCTTCAAACCATCCGGTCAATCACTCATCACACACGAACCAAGGTACTTCTCAACTTGGTTCCTCAATCTCCCCCTTGATGAGTGCATTGACAAAAGAAGGTCAAAAAGCAAATAAGAACTCATTCAAGCGCCACAAAGCCTATAAAAAGCAAACAAAAGGCCACTTGAAGTGAGAAGGGATAAAAGCATGCTCCGACAAATTTCTCTCGAAACCAAAGCAAGCACAAGGGCTAAGTGCAAACGAAGAGACACACTACCAACATGCAATCCCTAAAAGCCATCAAACCAAAATGCTCAACACAAAGTGCCATAAAACTCTTACCAAAACACTTGTGAACCGCTCATCACCATCAAATCAAGGTTATAAAAGCATGCTCCGACAAATTTCTCTCGAAACCAAAGCAAGCACAAGGGCTAAGTGCAAACGAAGAGACACACTACCAACATGCAATCCCTAAAAGCCATCAAACCAAAATGCTCAACACAAAGTGCCATAAAACTCTTACCAAAACACTTGTCAACCGCTCATCACCATCAAATCAAGGTTCATATCAACTTGATTTTCCAAATTTCTCCCCCTTGAGGAGCGGATTGACAACAAGTGAGCACAAAGAAAAGGTTTGAGAGGGCAAAGACCGAACACCTCATCCAAGTGAAAGAAAACCACACAAGAGCAAAGAACAAGGTCACTTGGCATGAGAGAAACCACAAAGGCCAACTCAATGTCTCGGTCCCCAAAGACATGGGCAACGGCTCGACACAACCGAGACAAGAATGCATGATCCCTCAAGAAGAGGCACAAAGGGCTCAACACCGATCATGGACAAGCGAAATCACACGATCCCTCAAGAAGAGGCACAAAGGGCTCAACACCAATCATGTGATAATCGAAAACATACGTCAACCGCCGGCTCCTCAAGAAGAGGCAAAGGGGCTCAACACCACCGCACAAGAGCACAAAAATCACAAGCTCCCCCTAAACACATGAACTAGGACCAAAGAGCATACAAAGCTCACCCTAAACTCATGAGATAGAGAAAAGAGCACACCAAGCTCACAAGCTCCCCCTAAACACATGCACTAGGGACGAAGAGCATACAAAGCTCACCCTAAACACACGTGATAGAGTGAAAAGCAACCACCAAATCACAACTCAGGCAAACAAAGGAGACTCACCAAAGCTCCCCCTACACAAATGCAAGCCCCCCCTGAACATGTGGAGCAAGCTCCCAAATTTTAAATGCAGTTTTCTGAATTTTTCATTAAGCTCACCTCTTCTCCCCCTTGTTGACAATGTATGAAGCAAGATGAAAATGCAGAAATGCAAAACAAAGCATATAAACATCTACATGAGCTTCTCAAATAGGCCAAACTTAGTGACAAAGGCTAGAAATGAGACAAAAAGCACATATATGGATCATAACAAAGTCAAAGCATTGCCACAAGTAATATATGGAAATATAGGCATGTGACAAAGCAAATTTTCAGATTTGAGTAATTATATCGAGAAGATGGCTCACTTCAAATGTAAAAGCCTATCCATGTCACACTTGAGCCACAAACATGCATACCATTCAAAGATCATACAAGGATATCAAATTCTCAAAGCAAAAGATCATGGCAAACACCCATAAAGCAAAGCATGTCATGTCAAAGCTCATGAGCCATGTGTCCACTTCGGGGAGACTTCTCCACTGGTGAACATCATGCAACATGTTTAGCACCCATATGTGAAAGATAATACATTTTAAGCATAAACATGATGGATGGAGCATTTTTCAAGCATGCACACTTCTTTTCAAGATTAATTCATTTCATGGTACATGAAGTGCCTTTGCGGCAAAAAGAAGCTTATGCTCCTCCATGAATGCAACATAGGCTAAACATTCACAATGATATTGACCTTTGGCCCAAATGCAAGAAAGAGACATCCAAGCACAATCTAAGCATGAAAGGCACATTTAGACCAAAAAGTGACATGGATATACTACTACACATGAGTGGAGCACATTTCATCAAATTTAGTCAAGATTAGCATTTGATTCAAAAAGGCTATCTCACAACACATATATCTCAAATATTCCAAGAGCATAGCCTCACATAGCTATTTCTCCACACACATGACCAATATCTCACAAGTAGCCAAAGAAACTCAAATGAGGCATATGGAAGAAGCTCATCATCCTAAAATGCAATATGATACAAATGCAACACAGGTAGATATGTACATCAAAAGGAACATGATATATGACAGATGCGAGACACAAATGTCAAACCTACCAAAGTCTATACATCATGATATATGATACAAATGCAATGCGAATGCATAGGGAGACAAGGAACTTGACTTAACACCAATAAAGCTCACGAGGGAACACACCAACCAAGAATCGCTCCAAGCGAGAGAAGAGCCACCAAAGGTCCCAATTGAGTACCATAGAAAAAGTACCAATTGCAAAACCGCAAAGATCCCAATTGAATACCATAGAAGGAATATCAATTGGAGGATCACAAAGACCGCCCAAAAAGCCACAACCCTTCTTGGAATCAAATTCCCTATCAAAAGAAGCCAAGCTCCCCCTCAACCAAGGGCAACTAACAAAGCAAAAGCTAGGAAAAGGAAGAGCAAGGAAAAACTCTAAAACCAACCGAAAAGAGGAACAACAACACAACTGGAAGACAAGGCAAGCCCAAAACTCCAAGGAAAGCTCACAACATGCTACACAATGCATTGATAATATCAATTAACATAAATAGAGCATTGTAACATGATTCCACAAATATGAATAAGCATGGGCAAGCAAGTATGTCAACAAGGTACAACACTAAACCAAAATGATACCAAAGAGTAACATGCCAAACAATATACAAGAACTAAACAAAGGCATGATACAAGATCACATGGATCATCCACCAACATATATTACAAAGCTAGCATGACAAGATATACATGGGGGACAAACATGCTAACAGAAAGGTACCATCGAGCTAGACAAACATGATATGAATGAACAACATGACATATCCGAGCAATCAACCATAAAGCATGACATGATGTTCATAAATAACATCCACCATAAAATCATACAAAGATAGCAATATAGATATTCAAGATCACAAAGCTATCATGAACAAGGTGGCTAGCCTACCATGGTTTTCACACAAGCAAGACACAAGTATATACAAGAGAGTACAAGGGGAAAAGAAAACTCACTATACATGTGTACAAAGGCTTTCAAGAGCCATCCAAAACGGTGTGGAGAACCATCATGTCTCCATTGAGCTCATGTTCTCCAACCGCGTCTCCATACCTACACACAAGGAGACAAGAAAGACCGAGCCTTGGATCCCAAAGGGTTAGCAAGCACGTACTTGGGAATCCAAGATTTGGTCACACGGGTAAGTGGTGCACACAAACTATCATGTGGGTTAGCATGATGCAAATGCCGGTTGGAATGAAAAGTCTTTCGAACACCCTTGGAACCATGCCTCAAAGAAGTCGCTCGCGAGGAAAGTCGAGTGCTACCACAAGCAAAAAGGCAAAGATCCTTCGGGGTCGTAGGAGAAGAACCAACACAAGCACCACGGGAAGCATGTTGCGGACCAACACAAGAAACACTAGAAGCATGTCCACGAGCATGGGCTAACTCACTAGAAAGAGTGTCATAAAACCCGTACACAAATCGTGCCTTCTTAGGCTCACAAGTGTTCATGCCATGAGAAGGGCTATGAACAACCAAAGGCCTAGGGGCACCTCCTCGTCGTATTCTCCTTGCCCGGCGGTAGCAAAAGCTCTCTTGATGCCCATCCTTCCCACAGTGAGAGCAATGGTACAAAGGCCTATCGAGAGGCACGGTCTGAGTAGATGAATTACCATTCTCTTGTAAGTGGGAAGTCCCTTGGGACTTAGAGCATGAAGCATCAACCCCAACATCCAACTTGGTGCCCACATTAGAATCGTACGTGCCATGAGACAAAGCTACGTGGCTTCTTAAAAGCTTTAGCACGCACACGTCGCTCGTGCTTGACACGGCGAAAGCAAAACTCAACGGTATGCCCATCCTTCTTGCAAAAGGTGCATTGGAACCTCGGCTTGGGAGTATGAGTTCCAAATATGTGGGAGGCACCCTTTCCATTCAAATCACCTTGGGCAACACCGGAAGAAGCAACAAGCTTAGGAGTAGCTATGGGAGAGCTATCCAAAGCACTAGCACACTTACTAGCATCCAAAGACTCACACTCAAGAGAAGAAGTCGACTCCGGTTTAGAAGAAGCAAATTTAGAAGCATCACCATCGGAGTGACAAGAGAAGTGAGAATCCAAACCCTTGGCACAAAGACTCTTGCACTTTGTGCGCAAAACCTCATTTTGAGACTTGAGGCGCTCACAAGTACCACATGTCATATTTCTCAAATTATTGATTTCTTCTTCAATGCATTTAGCATATGTGGTACGCAAGAGTTCATTTTCTTTCTCAAGGTTGGCACTCATCTCATCATGCTCAACCAACTTAGAGCTCATATCCTCGCGCATCTTTTTCAAAGCCAAAACTTCACTTTCCAAATCAATGCATGAGGTGCAAACGAAATCACATGAACAAGCAACATCATTTACATCTCGCAAAGCACTATCATCATTGCAAGAAGTATGGCAAGCATCCTCAACCAAAGCAACAAAGAGCACTTGCTACAAGGCATGGATTTTATATCACAAATTTCAGCCCTAGCATGCTCAAGATCATCTACACATGTGGTGTGAGTCAATTTTAATTCATTAATTTCAGCATGCAAAGACTCACAAGAAACACATGGTAAAGAAGCACTTGTCTCTAACAAAGCAATCTTACTCCTAGCCATATCAAGCTCATCATTCAAAACACCACAAGATTTGCAAGGCATAGAAGCATTGGATTTCAACAAGTCAATTTCAGATTGCAAGTTAGCAAGAGATGATCTCAATTCATCATTCTCAAAATCAAGATTGTCGCATGCTCTTCTAAAAGCTTCAACATGCATTTTGCGCCAACTAACTTCATATTTTAATTTCTCATTTTCAGCACACAAGGCATCGCAAGATTTGCAAGGCAAAGAAGCTTTGAAATTTAACACCTTGATTTCGGATTTCAAGCATGCAATAGAAGCAATCAAAGCATCATTTTCAGCATGCATGGTGTTACAAGAAGTGCAAGAATTCAAAGCACGAGACCTCCAATGAGCCATACCACATTTCAACCTAGTAAGAGAGCATTTAATCTTCTCATTCTTCCTACGCAAGGCATCGCACAAATCTATGTTTCTCCTATGCAAGTCTCCACAATCACGCTCACAAACATCCAACCTATTGCATAGGATCAAGATAGCTTTGGCAAGTGTACCTTGGTTCATGCCTCCTAGCTTGTGGTAGAGCTTGCCTTTCTTGATGTCACCATCTCGATAGTCCTCGATGAGAGATATCATCTCCTCCACTTCAGCTTCCGCCTCAACCTCCATACTCCTCCCTGCTCAAAGAACCACAAGGAGAAGAACTTGGTGCCATAAACAAAGTACCGGTTAGGATTAGCCGAAACCAAGCTCAAGGAACAAGCAACGATGCAAAGAAAGCACTCAAAAAGCCTCAATTCTCTAACAACTACTGACGAGTTCAATAGCAAAGGATCTTATCTTTTTCCCAAAATTTTACCACCGAACAAGGAGCACCAAAGATAGAGGCACAAAAAATTTCAGCTCAAGATAAGGTGAAATGAAGCCTAGAGAAAATCCAGAAAAAACCGCAAGAGACATAAATGAGGATTTTTCAATTATCTTCTTGATTTTTTCTGAATTTTTGAAGACCCCAAAATGATCTTCAATTACCTACAAATGGAGTCAAGAAACTGCTGTAAAAATGTGAGCCAAAACGGAGCACCGAGCGAAAAGTTATGCCCGTTTTCGAAGGTATCTCAAGTTATGGTTTTCCAAGGACACAACTCCAAATCGTCGGACTCAAAGCGTGCAAACCAAGGTAGCAAGCAAAAGCACCTCTTTCCTCTAGTCACCCAATGGATTCAAGACTTGTTAGAGCCAAAAGAATCCACAACCGGCTCTGATACCAATTGAAGGACCGAATTGGCGACCAGAGAGGGGGGGAGTGAATGGGAGCCGATAAAAATTCTTTCTCGAAAGAACTCGGCCTATATCCCAATCGCAACTCCGAGAG
Organism: Cenchrus americanus; assembly: GCA_947561735.1. Taxonomy (NCBI): domain Eukaryota; kingdom Viridiplantae; phylum Streptophyta; class Magnoliopsida; order Poales; family Poaceae; genus Cenchrus; species Cenchrus americanus. The sequence goes on from OX387239.1 coordinate 132,732,270, forward strand.
TCAGACACGAACAAGCGGAAGCACACACAACCCTCTCTCGATACCTTAGGAACAAGGCTTGAAAGGCTAGGAAGCAAAGCAGAAGCAAGCACGAAAGAACTTGAGCAACAACTAAGAAGGCCGAGACCTACGGGTCAACCAAGACAAGTGGCCGGGTCACCCCCGAGCCCTACAGAGCCGCACGGTCACCCGGCACAAGTGACCGGGTCAACCTACCCCCTTCGGGTCACCGGCACAGTGACCGGATCACCGGGACGACCCGTAAAACCGCCCCGCGAAATCGCCCCAAACTTTAGATCAAAGGATCTCCCAAACCACTTGGAGTCTTGAGACGAAATTTTGGGGAGATGATGAACACCCCAAGGAGAGGTTATGCCCCAAAAATTATGGTCTCAAACTCCCTACAACTCCCGGAATCGCAAATCCTTGCCAAGAACACAATGACCTAGGGTTCATCCAAAAGTCAACAAATCGAAGGCCAAATCCGGCGTTTGAGGGGTCAAGATCATCCACAAAGAGGCACAAGGCACTCACCCATGATCCCCTCAAAGAAATCCGGAGAGAAACGCCTTCAAATCGACGAATCGAGCGAGGAACGAAAATCCTCCAAAAATACCTCCGAAAATCGCGGGAAAAAGAAAAACGCCCGGAGCAAAGGATTTGGCACAAGATTGAGAAGGATGAATTCACTATGAATATCTTGTCCAATCGATTACAAGCCACTCCTAGAATCAAAATCTAAGATGGCAAAAAGCTCCAATCAAAGAGCCACTCTCTCCTCTCTCCCTCTCTCCCAAAGCACTCCAAAATGAAAGAGTACAACCACCTACTAGCCCAAGAGGTGGCTGAAAATTCAGCCCCCTCCTCCTATATATAGGCCCTCCGAAAAGACCGAAGTGCCACTACACTAGGAGTACAACACAAGCCCTCACAGGGGCGTTTTGGTCAACACATGAAGTTCACCATCGGACGGCCGCGCATCCATCAGGCCTTCACGTCCTCCCGACGCAAGCACCTAGATCATGCCGCGTGTCACCCGCCTCGAAGCTTCCCGACGCACCCGGATACCGTCTCCGTCACGCCGGTGCCCTCGGGCTCGGTTTTGAGGCCCAAACCGAGAAACCCTCCTCCGATGGTTTTGTGGCCAAACCACCAAACCCCGCGTACACGGCCCGGCCTCACCACGCCAAGCGTCGAGCTCGCCAAGCCTTTCACCTCCGGCGCCGGACGGTCTACTCAGTCTTGCCTCGTTCCTTGACTTGGCCACCACCAATGCACCGGCTCCATGTCCACGACTTCTTCTTGCTCTTCTTGCACCATGCGGCTCGCACTTGATCCCGTCGGCCACCGGTCCCTCGAACCAAGCCTACTTGTCTCTCCACTCCTCGGAGGCCCCGCAAGGCTAAGACCTTTCGCGCCTATTCTTCACCTGCACCAACGCAAACCAAGCCGCAACCAACACCGCAATACTAGGCCAAGAGTCGGTCCACACAACGTTGTCAACCACTCCTCACGAGTGCATTGACAACACACCACATAAACAATAAGGTAAATACACAAAATAAAACACACACAACACAACTCAACACTACACACACAAAGCTTCAAACCATCCGGTCAATCACTCATCACACACGAACCAAGGTACTTCTCAACTTGGTTCCTCACATAGGACCGGAGACAGGGGGTGGTTCTCAAGTCTCGTCCCGGTGGTGACGAAGAGGTACATCACTTTTGGGGACAATAGGCATGGGCGTGTGCTTTCAGAAGGTGAGATTAAGGTGAGTGACAAAGATCGCTCTGAGGCGCGTTGCTCTTGTTCAATCGCTGGGGTACAATTTGCTTTTTGTGTCCCAGTTGTTGGATGAGGGTTTTGAGGTGTTGTTTCGGCCCGGTGGTTCTCGGACTTTGGACTCTCGAGGGGACCTTGTTTGTATGGTCGTTCCCGAGGGTCAGGTGTTTCATGCTGATTTTCTCAGTCTTCGGGTGTGGAGCGTTGTTTCTTGGCTGGTTCTTCGAGTGAGTTGTCGAAGTGGCATAGGAAGTTGGGTCACTTGAGCTTTGACCTTTTGTCTCGCTTGAGTAAACTCAATTTGGTCTGAGGATTGCCACGGTTGAGGCTTGAGAAAGAGTTGGTTTGTGCCCCGTGTAGGCATGCCAAGATGATAGCCTCTTCTCGCCCGCCTCTAACCGATGTGATGACTGAGCGTCCATGCGAGTTGCTCCATATGGACCTTGTTGGCTCAGCTCGTGTGTGATCTGCGGGTGGGAAGTGGTATGTCCTTGTTGTGGTGGACGACTATTCTCGGTATGCGTGGGTGTTCTTTCTCGAGGATAAGGGGGAGACGTTTGGTTTTGTTCGAGATCTAGTCTTGAGGTTGAGGAACGAGAGGCACGGAGATGCCATACGAGCTATCCGCAGTGATAATGGCTCGGAATTCAGAAACTCTCGTTTTGAAACTTTTTGCCATGACTTGGGTCTTGAGCACCAGTTTTCGAGTCCGTATACGCCTCCCCAGAATGGTGTTGTGGAAAGGAAGAACAGGACCTTGTGCGAGATGGCTCGGACGATGCTTGATGAGCATAGGACTCCTAGGAGGTATTGGGCTGAGGCGGTGAATACCGCGTTCTATGTGTCAAATAGGATCTACCTCAGAGTGCACAAGAAGAAAACATGCTATGAGTTGATGCATGGTCGCACACCCAAGGTGAGTCACTTCCATGTCTTTGGTTGCTAGTGTTTCATTCCGAAGAAAGGCATGAAGTTGGATAAGTTTGAGGCTAGGTCTGTTGATGGCATTTTCTTTGGTTATGCATCTCATTCTAGAGCATATCGTGTGCTCAATCTTGAAACTAACCAAATCATGGAGACTTGCGAGGTAACCTTCGACGAGACAGATGATAGAGCTGAAGTGCCCGATCTTTCGGTGAGTGGATGATAACTCTCGATTTGAGCGGAAGTCGACCCTTACGATCCGACTACGACGAGCGAACCCGAAGCGCCAATGCAATCGCTGAACCAACTCCCTGTGGTTACTGACCTTGTTGCACCAAGATCACAACTTCCTGTACGCAATCGAAGAACGAACAAGAAAAAGAGGCGAGCAATCTTATTATCACTCGAAGGTGGAGTTCTGAATCACGAGGACAGCACGTATTTGTGCGTGTCGTGTTCGTAGCTAAAGCTAACTTGTAAATCAAAACTCAAACCATAATGTGGCTGCGGCTACTGAATATATGAGCTAGGAGGACGTCCTCCTAGGGTTGTGGGCGACCAGGAGTCGGCCACAACATGGGCTTAAGGCCCGACACGATACACGGCCGGTTGGACCAAAATAAGGTGACGCAGCACCTTAGACAGAAAAACAGTCCGACTCAAAACGACGATTGCGGCCGCCTCGGTAAAGATATGACAGTGATTCCGGGCCCATCTGAAAGTAGACTTGATAAGCTTTCCATAAAGTACTTGATCGCCCAAAACGGAGTCCGGATGAAACCGTGGTGACCTTCACAAGTTGACGTTCGTGCGCAGTCCGAGTCCAGCCACATATCCTTCATTCTTTAGCACCATGACGTAGTTCAACTCTCTTGCACGAGCCCGAGTGATTGGCCCTGACGGTGGTGCCTGCAGTGAAGGTGCTGCTGGTGTAGATGTACTGGTGATGTCCTCATCATCCTCCCCTTCTTGAACTGAAGTCGTCCTTGACGGCAACTCCTCATCCTCGCCCGCATATGGTTTCAAATCTGCAACATTGAAAGTAGTGGAAACACCAAACTCCGCAGGCAGGTCAAGAACATAAGCATTATCATTAATCATGGTTAGCACTTTAAAAGGACCAGCAGCACGAGGCATTAATTTAGAATGACGCAAAGTAGGAAAACGATCCTTCCTCAAATGCAACCAAACCATATCACCGGGTTCAAAAGTAACATGTTTTCTTCCTTTACTACCAGCAACTTGATACTTAGCATTAGTAGCAGCAACGGTTTGTTGTGTTTGTTCATGTAGGTTTATCATATGGTCAACATGTTCAACGGCATCAATATGTGGGGTGTCCACAGCATCAAGCAAAAATAAATCAATAGGCGCCCGAGGAATATAACCATAAACAATCTGAAACGGGCACATCTTTGTAGAAGAATGTGTTGCGTGATTATAAGCAAACTCAGCATGAGGCAAACAATCTTCCCAATGGCTCAGATTTTTATCCAAAACAGCCCTAAGCATGGTTGACAAAGTTATATTGACCACTTCAGTTTGTCCATCAGTTTGTGGGTGACAAGTTGTGCTAAACAGCAATTTAGTGCCTAATTTGTTCCAAAGAGATCTCCAAAAGTGACTTAGAAACTTAGCATCACGATCAGACACAATTGTTTTAGGAACACCAAGTAAACGAATAATCTCCCGAAAGAACAATTCAGCAACATTACTAGCATCATCAGTTTTATGACAAGGAATGAAATGAGCCATCTTAGAGAATCTATCAACAACCACAAAAATACTATCCCTCCTCTTCTTAGTTCTAGGCAATCCCAAAACAAAGTCCATAGAAATATCAAGCCAAGGTAAAGTAGGGACAGGCAAAGGCATATACAAACCATGGTTGTTCAAACGTGACTTAGCTTTCTGACAAGTAGTGCATCGTGCAACAAGACGCTCAACATCACGACGCATCCGGGGCCAAAAGAAGTGAGCAGCCAGCACCTCATGTGTCTTGTAGACTCCAAAGTAGCCCATGAGACCACCTCCATGCGCTTCCTGTAACAACAAAAGACGAACCGAGCTTGCTGGAACACACAGCTTGTTAGCGCGAAACAGGAACCCATCCTGCATATGAAATTTGCCCCAAGGTTTGCCATGCACACAATGTGTAATAGCATCATTAAAATCAGCATTGTTGACATATTGATCTTTCATAGCATGGAAACCAAAGATCTGAAAATCTAATTGGGATAGCATAGTATATCGACGAGATAAAGCATCAGCAATGACATTTTCCTTCCCATTCTTGTGTTTAATGATGTAAGGAAAAGACTCAATAAATTCTACCCAATTAGCATGACGACGGTTCAGATTAGTTTGGGTGTGAATATGTTTTAAAGCCTCATGATCAGAATGGATTATAAACTCACGATGCCACAGATAGTGCTGCCAAGTTTGTAAAGTACGCACTAAAGCATAAAGTTCTTTATCATAAGTAGAATATCGCAGACTAGCACCGCTTCATTTTTCACTAAAGTAAGCAACTGGTTTTCCTTTTTGCAACAAAACAGCACCAAGCCCAACACCACTAGCATCACATTCAAGCTCAAACACTTTATTAAAGTCAGGCAATTGCAAAAGGGGAGCATGTGTTAACTTATCTTTCAAAGTAGTGAACGCGACCTCCTGCAAATCACCCCAATCAAAAGGAACACCTTTCTTTGTAAGCTCGTGTAAAGGTGCTGCAATGGAGCTAAAATCACGCACGAATCTGCGATAGAAACCCGCAAGCCCAAGAAAACTCCGAATCACGCGTAACCGTCGTTGGAGTAGGCCACTCCCGGATGGCATCAATCTTGCTGCTATCCACCTCGATGCCCTGTGGAGTCACAACATAACCAAGAAACGGGACACGTTGTGTGCAAAAGATGCATTTTTCCATGTTAGCAAATAAATGAGCAGCACGCAACGCATCAAAAACAGCACACAAATGTTCTAAATGCTCTTCCATAGACTTGCTGTAAATAAGGATATCATCAAAATAGACAACAATGAACAATCCTATGAAGGGCCTAAGAACTTCATTCATCAAACGCATAAAAGTGCTTGGAGCATTTGTCAAACCAAACGGCATAACCAACCATTCATATAAACCAAATTTCGTTGTAAAAGCCGTTTTCCATTCATCACCTAATTTCATTCGAATCTGGTGGTAACCACTACGCAAATCAATCTTAGTAAAATAAATGGCACCACTAAGCTCATCTAGCATATTATCAAGACGTGATATAGGATATCGATAACGAATGGTGATATTATTAATAGCACGACAGTCGACACACATACGCCATGAACCATCTTTCTTTGGAACAAGTAATACAGGAACCGAGCAAGGGCTAAGGGACTCACGAATGTAACCTTTATCAAGCAACGCCTGTACCTGGCGCTGGATCTCCTTTGTCTCCTCTGGATTTGTACGATATGGTGCATGGTTCGGAAGCTGGGTGCCGGGGATGAGATTGATCTGGTGCTCAATGCCACGAAGTGGTAGAAGGCCCGGCGGCAAGTCTTTGGGAAAAACATCAGTGTATTCCTGCAAAAGGTTAGACAAAATAGGAGGAATATCCAAAGACGGTGCATCATCATGTGAAACGAGCATATTCGTGCATACATGTGCATAGCAGGGCAAATGATCAGTGTATATATCATCCAAATCAGCACGTGTAGCAAGTAAAACAGGAGCATTCAACTTGATTTCAGTAGGAACAGATGGCGGTGGCGATGGTGCAAGTTGTTTAGCAGTTTTAGTAGCGCGAACAAGGTCATCTTTAACAATCTGTTCAGGTGTCATAGGATGTATGATTATCTTTTGACCTTTAAACATGAGAGAATAATGATTCGAACGACCATGATGCAAGCTATTAGTATCAAATTGCCAAGGTCTACCAAGTAACAAAGAACATGCTTCCATAGGAATAACATCACAATCAACAAAATCAGAGTAAGCACCTATGGAAAAAGGAACACGCACCGACCGTGTCACTTTAATCTTGCCACCATCATTAAGCCACTGAATATGATATGGATGTGGATGTGTGTGAGTGGGTAGCGACAACTTCTCGACCAAGCACCGTGCTCGCCAAGTTGTTGCAACTACCACTATCAATGATGATACGAATCGAACGCTCCCCGCACAACACCTTTGGTATGAAAAAGAGTATGGCGCCGATTCGTCTCCGGCGGGGCGACCTGCGTACTAAGAACACGCTGCGCAACAAGACTCTCAAACTTATCCGCATCGCTGGGACTAGCATGAACCGCATCATGATCTGCATGGTTAGTGGCATTCATAGTATGTGAAGGTTCATCAGAATCACTAGCGGAAGAGTACTCACCATCGTCACATATGATCAAGGCACGCTTGTTGGGGTAGTCCCTAATCATGTGCCCAAAACCTTGACAATGAAAACACCGAATGTCCCGTGTACGTCCTGGGGAGGGAACAACGCTTGTAGCTGGGTTCGCTGCAGGTTTGGTGGCTTTCTCGCGCGGTGTAGTGCTAGGTGGAGATGGCGCAGAGGTGGAAGGTGGGGCTGAACTGGACGTCGAGTTTCTTCCTGCAAAATTGTTAGTATATGTCTTCGAACGGCGTCCCTGCACTTCACGTTCAGCTTTGCAAGCATATGCAAATAATGTAGTCATATCATTATACTCCTTATAATCTAGTATATCCTGAATTTCCCTGTTCAAACCACCATGAAAACGTGCCATAGCAGCATTATCCTCCTCAAACAACCCACAACAAATCATACCTTTTTGCAACTCTTGGTAATACTCCTCAACGGAGCGGTGACCTTGCTGAAAACGCTGCATGGTATTAAGCAAATCACGGGCAAAATAAGAAGGCACATATCGATGTCGCATAGCAGCCTTCAATTGAGCCCAAGTAGATGGAATATTAGTAGGACGTGTTAGCTTATACTCACGCCACCAAATTAAAGCAAAATCAGTAAACTCACTAATAGCAGCCTTAACTTGAGACGTTGCAGGAATATCATGGCAAGAAAATTTTTGTTCTACTTCTAACTCCCAATCAAGATATGCAGCCGGGTCATATTTGCCATTAAAAGATGGAATTTTAAACTTAATCTTAGCAAATGAATCATTAGCGGGAGGACGTACCACACGGAGGGGGCGTCGGCGGCCGCCATCATCCTCCGTGTCACCGCCATAACCCTGTCGTTGATCGGTAATTTGTGTACCCATGGCATCGAGGCGTGCGGTGATGTCCTTCGTCCCTCGAGGCGTGCGGTGATGGTGTCAAGCGCGAGCCTTGTAGCTGTCTGAGCGAGGTCGTTCTGATCAAAATGCTCATAAATCGTCTTGATGTCCTTGGTAAGATCGTCCACTCGTGACTCCATGGCTTGCATGTCCTGCTTGTCGTCGTCACCTGACATGGTTAGAGCAAATACAAACACAAATCCTACGACAACAAAGGTGTAGTGTGGGTGGAAGCTCACAAAGATGCTACGATCAAGTTCTTATCCGTTCTTACCGAACAACAGGGGTGAGCAAAGACAACAAGTAGCACCTGTGAGAGATTGGAGGAGCGATTGCCTGGAGAAACAAGGTGAACCTGTCGTAGAAATATGTGGAGTTCTGGGTAAGCTGCACTCAGTACAAGGGTTAGCACAATCAAACAATAATGCAAAGTTGAATAATAGTGCCAAACACGTAACTATGTTGCTGGAAACTGAGTGCAAAGATGGCAAGGAGATGTTGGAAAAACTTCCGGGCATCGGTACGCCGTCTTAACGACGTTTTTTTGACAAGTTATGAACTTACCGATCGCCCTCCTGTTTTCGTCGTTAAGAACACAAAGTTCATAACTTGTCAAAAAAACAGGAGGGCGGCGGTGAAAACACAAAGTGACCAGCAACAATCGACGCGAAAGCACGCAAATTCAACAATGCAAATATTGAAAGAAAGTGCAGGGCAAAGAAAGTTTCTGGGACAAAGATCTAACCTGTGAATTTTTTTTTGGTTTTTGTGGACTATAGGTAATGGAAAACACACGATAAAACTCACCAATCAACCTGGTAATCTGATACCACTTGATAGAGCTGAAGTGCCCGATCTTTCGGTGAGTGGATGATAACTCTCGATTTGAGCGGAAGTCGACCCTCACGATCCGACTACGACGAGCGAACCCGAAGCGCCAATGCAATCGCTGAACCAACTCCCTGTGGTTACTGACCTTGTTGCACCAAGATCACAACTTCCTGTACGCAATCGAAGAATGAACAAGAAAAAGAGGCGAGCAATCTTATTATCACTCGAAGGTGGAGTTCGAATCACGAGGACGGCACGTATTTGTGCGTGTCGTGTTCGTAGCTAAAGCTAACTTGTAAATCAAAACTCAAACCCTAATGTGGCGGCGGCTACTGAATATATGAGCTAGGAGGACGTCCTCCTAGGGTTGTGGGCGACCAGGAGTCGGCCACAACATGGGCTTAAGGCCCGACACGATACACGGCCCGTTGGACGAAAATAAGGTGACGCAGCACCTTAGACAGAAAAACAGTCCGACTCAAAACGACGATTGCGGCCGCCTCCATAAAGATATGACAGTGATTCCGGACCCATCTGAAAGTAGACTTGATAAGCTTTCCATAAAGTACTTGATCGCCCAAAACGGAGTCCGGATGAAACCGTGGTGACCTTCACAAGTTGACGTTCGTGCGCAGTCCAAATCCAGCCACATATCCTTCATTCTTTAGCACCATGATGTAGTTCAACTCTCTTGCACGAGCCCGAGTGATTGGACCTGAAGGTGGTGCCTGGAGTGAAGGTGCTGCTGGTGTAGATGTACTAGTGATGTCCTCATCAACAGAGCCACGTAGTCAGCTTGTCTTTGAGTGTGCAGGAGATGATGAGCTTGGCGAGGAGATCTTTCAGGAGGGGGAGCATGAACATGGAGACGATGAAGATGGCGGTGCGGTGCCCCCGGCTGAACATGTACCCACTACTTCGACTACGGTGATGGACGGACCCTCTCCTACACCTACGACGACAAATCAAGAACAAGGAGAAGCTGATGTTGAGGGGGAGGTAGCATCGAGGCGAGAACCTACCCGGCGAGTACAAGTGGATCACCCAGCCTCGAGGATCATCGGCGACATGAATGAACGCACTACACGGTCGAGGGTTCGAAACATTTCTCATTTTGCTCATGCTGCATTTGTTGCTACTTTTGAGCTCAAAGACATTGGACACGCACTATCTGATCACAATTGGGTTAATTCGATGCATGAGGAGTTGGAGAACTTTGAGAGGAATCAGGTTTGGAGTTGGTTGACCCTCCCGCAGGGTGTAAGCTGATTGGTACAAGATGGGTGTGGAAGAACAAAAAGGGAGAGAAAGGTGAAGTTGTGAGGAATAAGTCGAGACTTGTTGCTCAGGGGTTCAGTCAGAAAGAGGGGATTGACTACGAGGAGACATTTGCTCCCGTAGCCCGTATGGAGGCGATTAGGATCCTTCTAGCCTTTTTCGTGGCTAAAGGGTTCAAGTTGCACCAAATGGATGTGAAGAGTGCTTTTCTGAATGGTGTGTTGGAGGAAGAAGTGTATGTGAGGCAACCTCCGGGGTTTGAGAGTGAGAAGTACCCCCACCGGGTGTACAAGTTGAGGAAGGCGATGTATGGGTTGAAGCAGGCGCCTAGAGCTTGGTATGGTAGGTTGAGGGGGTTCTTGTTTGAGAGAGGTTTTGCGATGGGGAAGGTCGATCAGACGTTGTTTTTGCTAAGGCAGGGCAGAGATATCCTGATTGTGCAGGTATACATGGATGATATTGTCTTTGGTGGCTCATCTAACTCTCTTGTTGCAAGGTTTGCAGAGTATATGAGCAGGGAATTTGAGATGAGCATGATGGGTGAGTTGCAGTTCTTCCTCGGGCTACAAATCAAACAATCAAAGGAAGGAACATTTGTGCACCAAGCTAAGTACACCAAGGACATTGTGCGGAAGTTCAAGATGGAGGATTCCAAGGCTATGACGACACCGATGAGTACGACTACGACTCTTGATGCGAACGAGGAAGGTGAACACGTGGACCAGAAGGAGTACTAAGCATGATTGGGTCGCTCCTCTACTTGACGGCGACGAGGCCGGACATACAGTTCTCGGTCTGTCTATGCGCTCGTTTTCAAGCGTCTCCAAGGACTTCGCTCGACAAGCGATGAAGCGAATTTTCAGGTACTTGCGTCACACTCCCGACTTCAGCCTTTGGTACTCCGCGTCCTCTTCTTTGGCGCTTCATGGTTTTTCAGACGTGGATTTTGCCGGGTGTCGGTTGGATAGGAAGTCCACTTTTGGGACTTGCCAGTTTTTGAGTTCTTCTTTGGTGTCTTGGTCTTCCCGCAAACAATCGAGTGTTACTCAATCCACTACCGAGGCAGAGTATATTGCCGCTCCTAGCTGTTGCTCTCAGCTCCTTTGGATTTCATACACCATGAGTGACTTTGGTGAGGAGTATACCCATGTCCCACTTCAATGTGATAGCACCAGTGCCATAAGCGTTGCAAAGAACCCAGTGCTCCATTCCAAAACCAAGCACATAGAAGTGAGGTACCATTTTCTGAGAGACAACATGGAGAAAGGAAAGATAGCTTTGATCCATGTACCCACACATGACCAACTAGCCGATATTTTCACCAAACCCCTAGATCAAGCAACTTTCACTCGTTTGCGGGAGAACTTGGTGTGTGTTTGATTTCTTGAGTTGGGTGTGTGGGAGCTCCTTTGTAGCATATGTATAGTTTCCTTTGTGCATTTCTTGCATTTGGCATGGCATATGTAACATGATGTATAGGCATCCTTGTATCTTAGATTGTATGCATTTTGTATCATATGCATTGGATAGGAAAAGCTTCTCCTATATACATTGTTCACTATGAGATGCTATATATGTTTTGTGAGCTTGTTTGGTATGTTATGGTTAGTTTGGCTTAGCTCTTGATGATCTTGATGAATGGTCCATGGTTGATGGCTATGTTTTTTTTTGAAAATGTCACATATATGCTCTCTCATGTGTAAATGCTACGATCTTGACATGTTTTGGTGGCTTTGTTATGCTTAATTTGTGGTTGAATAACTAGTTTATTGATCATATGGGGCCAAAGGCTCATTTGCCATCATGAATGTTTAGCCCTCTTGCTTCATCTTATGGAAGGGCATATGTCGGTGTTTTAGACCGGCAACCTACTAAGGGGAGTACCCGAAGTAGATGAACGTGGCCTCACCGAGATCGGTAACTCGAAGGAAGAGACACGCGACACACAATTTAGACAGGTTCGGGCCGCGAGGTGCGTAATACCCTACGTCCTGTATGTTGCGTAGCTCTGGTTTGATTGGGCACGATTACAGGATGGTGTAATTGTGCGCCGTGAGATGAGATTGCATGAGATGCTAGAGAAAGGTCCCTGCCTCGCCTTATATAGTCCGGGAGGCAGGGTTACAAGTCGGAGTAGGGAGAGAGTACTAGTCGACTACGTCTAGGAGTCTTCCATACAGTGCGGGACATGTACAGCTTCCTAACCGAGTACTTCTCCTCCGTAGTCCTTATGCTCCATGCCATCAGGTGCCGTGTAGCGCGAGCCGGGTAGTCCCAGGGGCCCACCGAGTAGTCAGTCCTGGTACCCACCGAGGTAGTGGGCCTAGGGAGGTCCATACGACAAGCCCCTGAGTACTTTGTAGTCGAGAAAGATAGCTTCAAGTAATCTTGACGGCCTCAACGAGTAGTCCTCAAGCGTCCCCAAGTACTACAAGTCAAAAGTCCTCAAGAGTAGTCGAAGCATCCCGAGGCTGGAATGTACTCCAGCTGATTTTTGAGCAATCCTGAAGTCTTCTCGAGTAGTCCCAAGCGTCCTCGAGTGCTGCCCTCGAAGGTCTTCAAAAATGCCCGCCTTGTCTTGAAGCCGAAGCTGATATGGAAGTGCGATTGCAAAATCGCACTCCATATGGAGTAGCCCCCGAGCCTTAGGTTGAGCCGTAGGCTCTGGCTGAGGGTCCATCTGAAGTCTTGGCAAGAATATCCCGAAAAATCCAGAGAGAAAAAACCGAAGGACACGTGGCACGGAGCCCCCGAGCCTTGAGTCGAGTACTTCCTCTCGAATTGAAGGGTCATCTTGTAGAATGTGTCCTGAGATGCTCCTGAGTCTTGTCGCTTCCCAGGTAGTCGAGTAGAAGTAGCCGAGCCCCCGAGCTGAGGCGCGTCGACTAGTAGAATACGAAGGGTCACGCGCGGCCGCTGAGTCAGCCGAGCGCGAACTTATCCATCTGGCCGTTGGAGGGCCGTTTTGACTTATAAATAGAAGCGAAAACCCTTACGGTTTTCCACCCATCGCTGCTGTAGCCATTTTGAATAGATCTTGGCCAGATTCACTTCCAGCACACGCTGCCGCCGCTATAGATCCAAGCGCGCCGCCACCCAGAGCTGCCAGAGTAGCCCCCGAGCGAATGCGCGTGAAGACGTCGTGCACTTGGAGAATGAAGCCTTCACCGTCCAAGTCTGCGAAGACCGTCGGGAAGAAGAGGGGTCGCGAAGAGGCCGCCATGGCTGCCGCGTGGGCAGCACCAATGATGTCTCCACCGCGGCCAGATCTGAGCCGCGAGTGGAAAAAGTCAAAGACGAAGACCGAAGATCTGCTGGCTCTCCTCAACAGCGGATTCATCCGTGAAAAGGAGATGGACAGTTGGAGGGCCGCCGCCGGGGACCCGTACCCCATGGAGAAGAGCGAGGACGAGATTCCGATGTTCGTGCGCTTCGCGGAGCGCGGACTCGCACTGCCGGCAAGCGACTTCTTCAAAGGCCTTCTGGGGTACTACGGCGTCGAGTACGTCAATCTCAACCCCAACGGTATATTCCATACCGCTGTCTTCATTCACTTCTGTGAGGCGTTTCTGGAGATCAATCCCCACTGGATCCTGTTCCGGAAGTTCTTCCGGGTGAAGCCACAGCCGAGCGCCAGCAACCTGCGAGTAGTTGGAGGAGCGAGCATCCAAATGCGGGAGGACGCTGCCGAGCAGTACCTCTCGTATAAGCTCATCGACTCCAACCAGGATTGGAAGGCGAAGTGGTTCTACGTCACGAACCACCACCCCGGGTTGCCGAAGCCGAGCGTGAAGCAGCCCAGACACCGCGCCTGGTGGAACACGGAGCCCACGATGCAGGAGGGGATCCAGCTCCCCGAGCTGTTGGCGCGCATCAAGGTGTTGAGAGAAGCCGGGCTGAGGGCCGAGCACGTGGCCTTCAGCTTTATGAAGCGCAGGGTGCAGCCACTGATGGCCCGCGACACCCTGGGCTTCGAGTACGCCGGCGACGACGACACGTCGCGGATGCCTGGAGGCGAGGTCGACGACGACGACATCGTCGATAGGCTGACACGCATCTTCAAGGACATGACACCGTACACGGTGTGCCTAGTCATAGAGTACTCCGCCGCGCGCCCGCCAAAGGAGGTAAGTAGCCGTACCCCCTAGTCGAGTAGTCATTGCTTGTGAGTAGTCGCGCTGATGTCTTGTGTCTTGCAGGACGGCTTGAAGAAGTTCGTCTCCGAGCCGTAGCCGCCCCCTCAGGAAGTCGAGATCCCGGAGGAGGGAAAGACCAAGGCCAAGGAGCGGCGGGAGGTCGGCGAAGGAGATGACACCGTCATCGTGGAGGACACGTCCGACGAGGACGACGACAAGGAGACACTACAGGACCGCTTCCAGCTGTGGTCGAGGTTCAGCCGTCCCGGCCTACCCCATGTGCCCCTCGTACAGGATCCGTCGCCTAGCCTGGAGGCTAGTCTGGCTGCGCCGCCACGGAAGCCGTGCAACCCCGCCCGCAAGCGGGTAATGAAGAAGCTGAAGGTCTCTAAGACCACGCCTCAAGAGGTAAGTCGTCTTGAGTAGAGTAGCCGAGTACCCGTCTATTGTGTTCATTTGCTGATGACCAAGCTTACTTTGCTTGCAGGAGGTGCCGCCGACGGAGCAAGCTGATCAGGGTGACGAAGGCGAGTGGGACACAGTGGGGGAGCCAGCTGGGAGTCGTAGCCCAGCCCCCACTGTTGAAGAGTTATTTGCGCAACTGGAGCGCCAGCCCCCTGCCCCTCAAGGGAGCACGGAGCCCGTAGCCGCTGCTACTGAAGAGGTGGTGGCCGCAGGAGCGCAGGAGGGCGCTGCACCGGCTACCGTCGCTGCGGAAGAGGCAGTGACCGCCGAGGCGCAAGAGGAAACGCCCGCCGAGGGTAGACTGGTAGACATTGCCAGCATCCTCGGTGCCCCGACCGTGACGATAGTTCGGTCAAGCCTGTAAGTGCTGAGCCTTCCCGAGTAGTACTTGGTGTAGTAGTCGAGCTTGATTGACAACCAATTGTGTACTTCTGCAGGAAATCACCGCCCGCTGTCCTGGGAGGGAGATGAGCCCTCTACGACGGTGGCGGATGAAGAAGTCGCGCCGCCCGCCAAGGAGTCCACTCCTACCCCTCAGGCGAAGTCCGAAGCGCCAGCTGCTGGAGCTGCGTTGCCCGAGGCCAGCGTGGTCGAAGGTAAGTACTCTGCCGAGGCTTTAGTATTCCCCATAGAGTAGTCGTAGTTGCTAATGAACTTGACGTCTTCTTGACAGGCGCCGAGGCCGAAGGGAGCGACATCCCTGCAGCGGTGCCCATGCAGAAGTTGACACCACAGGTGCCGGAGGCTGCTGAGGGAGCCCCCGAGCCGATGGAGGAGGTCGCCGAGGAAGCCGCCGCGGCGACCGGAGGAGAGGAGGCCACCGTGCCGCCAGAGGTTGCTCTGGAGGTGGTTGTCCGCTCCCCGGAGATCCAGGACGCAGAGCCCATCCGCTCCGCGCCGATGACTGAAGCCGCCGCGAGTAGTCGTGGCGGGGTGGAGTTGCTAGCAGACGACCTGGTCGACCCGGCGACGGTGGCCAGGCACTTGGAGGAGGTCCGCCAAGCTGAACAATGGATGAAGGTGAGTAGTCTTAACTTCTGAGTAGTCAATCCTTTGTTGTTGAGTACTCGTGTGACATGTGTTGTCTGTGCAGGACGTCGTGGAGAGGTCCCGCGAGAAGTCCAACATGCTGCAAGGCTTCGGCGACACGGTGCTCCGGGCTGAAGCGCTTGAAGATTAACTCTTGAAGTCGAGGAAGCACGCGGCCGCCATGCAATCCAAGCTCGACGCCGCCTTTGCCAAATATCACAATGACATCCAGGATATGGAGCCAAAGAGCGACGACTTGGTGCGGAAGAACAAGACACTCCGCAACAAGAACAAAGGTACACCGCTTGACTTGTTGGGTAGTTGTTGGAGGTCAAGTGGTATTCTAACCCGCTGCGCCTTGTTGTTTTGCAGAGCTTGAGACCTGGGTGGAGCAGTTGAGGATCTCAGAGACAGATATGAAGAACCTCTTCTACCGGGAGCAGGAGGCCCGCCAGGTACTCGAGCTTGACTATAAGGAACTTGCCTTCGAGTGCGACAAGCACATGGAGCTTCGGATTGCTTCTGATCGTGATCTCGTCAACTGCTACAAATCATTGCAGAAGCTGAACGAAGATTGCGAGGCGCTGCGGGCCCAGCTGAAGGAACTTGAAGAAGCCGCGCTTCCGATCGCAAGGCTCTTGGTGCCTCATCCTGGCGGCCCCAAGATCGCGCCGCTCGTGGATCGCCTCAGAGAAGCCCCCAGCCGGGGCGACTTATGTGAAGCATCTGGCGAGGTCGATCCCGAAGCAAGCGCTGGCCTTCATCAAGTCTTACTTCCCGAAGGCGCCCGTGGAAGTAGTCGCTGGCGGGGTAGCCGCCAACCGTACATGATGAGCAAGACGCGGAGCCGCCGGGAGCGATGGCACCCATTGCGGAGCAGGTTGCCGAGAAGCTTAACCTCCAGTAGCCCTGTAATAGTTAGCTCACAGTAGTATGTGTACAAAAACATTTGCAATGTAATTGTTCAAGTGTTAATGAAAGAAAAGTTCTATCAATGAGTACTCGTAGTCGCGATCTTAGAGTGCGGAGCCCCATCGTGGAGTTGGTGCGAGTAGTCGTACTCGGCAGTAGTCCCGTTGAGGGAAGTAGACAGTAAAGAAGTTGATGATCGATCAAACTTTATTACTGAAGAAGTACACCTGGATGGCCAGGGCCGTAGTTACAGATTAGTCGCCTGGACCCGGAGGCCGCTTACAGCTAAGTGGTGCTAGGGCGAGTAGCCGCTTACAACAGTAGATCCGTAAGTAGCCGTGTAGGCTGGATCTTGGAGTACGTGGCCTCTTAGTAGACCGCTGCTAGAGTCCTTTGTCGCTCATCGCAGCCCAGGATCCGTAGGTAGCCGCGCGGGCTACATCCTGGAGAGGAGTAGTTTGGAGACTGGAGCCAGGACCCGGAGGCCGCTTACGGCAGAGGGGTGTTGATGTAGTCATGTAGACTTGAACCCCGGAGTAGTCGTGTAGACTAGGCGTAGAACCGACAGAGCTGGTCGACGGTCCACGAGTTGTTGATGTCTCGTCCTTCAAGTGTCTGGATGCGGTAGGAACCCGGCCCAGTCACCTTTGCCATGGTGAA
This sequence comes from Cenchrus americanus, assembly GCA_947561735.1. Classification (NCBI taxonomy): domain Eukaryota; kingdom Viridiplantae; phylum Streptophyta; class Magnoliopsida; order Poales; family Poaceae; genus Cenchrus; species Cenchrus americanus. The sequence continues at coordinate 132,749,565 of OX387239.1, forward strand.
GGGGCCTTCCCAAGGGGAGCTGAGCTTGTGTAGTCCTTCTGTGTTCTGGATACGACGGATGATGAGATCGCCAACGTTGAAGGAGCATTCCTTGACGTTGCGATCGTGGTAGCGTCGGATACCCTCCAGGTACCTTGCTGATTGGACGAGGGCAGCGCAGCGAGCTTCTTTGAGGCTGTCGATGTCAACTCGTCTGCTGTCTTCAGAGACGCCTTCGTCGTAATGCTCCACTGCTGGTGAGTTCCATATGACATTGGCAGGGAGGATTGCTTCTGAGCCGTAGACCAGGAAGTAAGGGGATTGCCCCATTGGCTTGGAGGGCTGAGTACGTAGCCCCCAGAGTGCGCTGGGTAGTTCCTTGATCCACTTGCCTCCTTTGGAGTTAGCAGCATCGTGTAGCCGCTTCTTGAGAGCGTCGAGCACCATCCCATTGGCATGCTCGACTTGTTCGTTGGCCCGAGGATGGGCAACTGAGACGTATCAGATGTCGATCCCGCTGTTCTCGCAGTACTCCCAGAACTGGTGGTTGTTGAAGTTGGAGCCCAGATCTGTGATGATACGGCGGGGTAGTCCGTAGAAATGCACGAGTTCATCCAGGAAGTCGAGTACTCTGTCAGCCTTGGGGCATGTGACCGGCTTGACCTCGATCCACTTGGTGAACTTGTCGATGGCCACCGATACTCTGTTGAAACCACCTGGCGTAGTTGGCAGTGGCCCAATCATGTTGAGCCCCCAGCAGGCGAAGGACCAGGTTGGCGGTATGGTGACTAGCTTGTAGGCTGGGACGTGTTCTTTCGCTTGGCGAAGCACCGGCATCCTTGGCACCTTCGACGAGTTCTTCGGCGTCGCCCCGTGGCCGTGGGCCGCAGAAAGCTCGCCGGAAGGCCTTGCTGACCAGCGTGCGTGAAGACGCGTGGTTGCCGCAGACGCCTTTGTGGATCTCCTCCAAGATGTCCTTGCCTTCATGCCGAGGGACACACTTCATGAGTACTTCGGAAGATGCGCCCCGCTAGTAAAGCTTGTCTCCGACGAGGACGTAGGACTTGGCGCGGCGGATGAGCTGCTCAGCCGAGTTCTTGTCCGAGGGAACCTTCTGCACGCTGAGGTGGTCGATGAAGGGTTGCCTCCAGTCCACGTCGATCATCATGACCTCCTGTCCAGCTGGTGGGTGCGCTGGGACAGTCGTCGGTGGCGCCGGCTCCGGGATGGATGGCGCGTGAAGCTCGTGAACGAAGACACCCGCTGGTACGTGAGCGCGAGTAGATCCGAGCTTTGACAGGATGTCCGCTGCAACGTTGTTGTCGCGGACGATGTGGTGTAACTCGAGACCGTAGAACTTGTTCTCGAGCTTGCGGACTTCTAGGCAGTAGGCGTCCATGTTCTCCTTGTTGCGGTCCCAGGACTTGTTGACTTGGTTGATGACCACTGCGGAGTCGCCGTAGACTAGTAGCCGCTTGATGCCCAGTGAAGCCGCGAGGCGGAGCCCGTGTAGGAGAGCTTCGTACTCGGCTTCGTTGTTTGAGACCTTCCAGAAGATCTGCAGGACGTACTTGAGTTGTTCACCCGTTGGAGAGATCAGGAGTACCCCTGCACTGCGCACTCGAGGTTGAGTGAGCCATCGAAGTACATCACCCAATGCTCTGGTCGCACGGTTGGAGTAGGTAGCTGGTTCTCCCGCCACTCCGCCATGAAGCCAACTAGCGCCTGCGAATTGATGGTTGTGTGTGGCTTGAAGTCGATGGTGAGGGCGCCGAGCTCGACTGCCCACTTGGAGATTCTTCCAGTAGCATCTTGGTTCCGCAGGATGTCGCCGAGCGGGTAGTTGGTGACGACGGAGATCGAGTACTCCTGGAAGTAGTGTCGCAGCTTCCGCGAGGTGATGAGTACTGTGTACAGGAGCTTCTGTACAGGCTGATAGCGTGCCTTGGACTCTGATAGGACCTCGCTGACGAAGTAGACTGGGCGCTGGACTGGGTAGGCGTGGCCGTCTTCTTGCCGCTCGACGATGATGGCAGTACTGACCACGTGAGTAGTCGCATCGAGGTAGAGCAGTAGCTGCTCTCCCTTGCGAGGAGCCGTGAGGACCGGCGGCTTCGATAGGAAAGTCCTTGAGCTGGGCAAGGGCTTGATCCACCTTTGGAGTCCACACGAACTTCTCTTGGTGCTTGAGTAGTTTGAAGAAGGGGAGCCCCCGTTCTCCAAGCTTCGAGATAAATCTGTTCAGTGCCGCCATGGACCTGGTTAGCTTCTGGACGTCTTTAATGCATGTGGGAGCTTTCATGCTGGTGATGGTGGAGATCTTCTCGGGGTTGGCATCGATGCCGCGCTGGCTGATAATGAAGCCGAGTAGTTTGCCCGAGGGTACACCGAAGACGCACTTGTTCGGGTTGAGCTTCCAGCGGTACTCGCGCAGAGATGCGAAAGTCTCTTCAAGGTCGTCGATGAGGGTACTGGAGTTTCTGGTCTTGACGACCACGTCATCCACGTAGGCTTCGATTGTTGAGTTGCTTCTTGAAGCAGGCCTGGATAGCTCGTTGGTAGGTGGCGCCGGCGTTCTTCAACCCGAAGGACATGGTCGTGTAGCAGTACGCGCCAAACGGGGTGATGAACGCGGTCTTCTCCTGGTCTTCTTCCTTGATCGCGATCTGGTGGTACCCGGAGTAGCAGTCGAGGAAGCAGAGCAGGTCGCAGCCCACCGTGGAGTCGATGACTTGATCAATCCGCGGCAACCCGAAGGGGTCCTTGGGGCAGTGCTTGTTGAGGTCGGTGTAGTCGACGCACATCCTCCACTCGTTCGAGTTCTTCTTGCGGACGAGGACTGGGTTGGCGAGTCCTCAAGATGGAAGACTTCTCTGATGAAGCCAGCCACCAGTAGTTTGGCAAGTTCCTTCTTGATGGCGTCCCGTCTGTCGTCAGCAAAGCGTCGGAGGTGTTGTCGCTTGGGGGTGGCCTTAGGATCGAAGTTGAGGTAGTGCTCGATCAACTCCCTGGGCACTCCTGGCATGTCCGCTGGCTTCCACGTGAAGATGTCGCGGTTAGCCCGGAGGAAGTTGATGAGCACGTCTTCCTATTTGGGGTCGAGGCCGGCCCCGATGGTGGTGGTCTTGCTGGGGTCGCCTGTTCCGAGGTCGATCGTCTTGACAAGAACCTCCTCAGGTGGCTGAGGCTTGTTGGCGCTGTCAGACTTCTCCGGGATGTCAAGTTCGCTTGTAGCAAGCTTCTTCGACGCAGCGTACACCTCCATCATCACGTTGGGTACTTGATTCGTAGAGGCGATCTCCACGGCTTCTGTGTCGCAGTCGTGGGAGATCTTCAAGTCCCCTTGGAGAGAGAGTACACCCGCTGGGCTTGGCATCTTGAGTACCAAGTAGGTGTAGTGGGGCACCGCCATGAATTTGGCGATGGCCGGTCTGCCGAGGATGGCATGGTAGGAAGTCTCGAAGTCCGCGACCTCGAACTTGATGTACTCGGTACGGTAGTTGTCCCGAGATTCCCCGAAGGTAACTGGCAGGACCACCGAGCCCAGTGGGATAGCCGCGTTACCGGGGACGATGCCGTAGAAGGGCGTGTTGCTCTTGGTGAGCATGTGGGTGATGTCGAGCTTCATCTTCTTCAAGGTCTTGGTGAAAAGGACGTTGAGCCCGCTTCCACCGTCGATGAGGACCTTGTTGATCTTGGAGCCCGCGACCACTGGCTTCAGGACGAGGGGGAACCGTCCTGGTTCGGAGAAGCTGGTCCATTGATCCGCGCAGGAGAAGGTAATGGGTACCTCCGACCACCTGAGTGGGGTCGGGACCGCTGGTTCGATGCTCATAACTTCTCGACGGGTAGCCTTTTGCTCCCGCCTGCTGGGTAGTCCGCCGAAGAGGACGTTGACGGTCTTGTCGGGTTCCTGGAAGTCGTTGGTGTCTCCGTCGTTCTTCTTCTTGCCCTTTTTATCGTGAGGGTGTGGTGGCTCTGGAGTACCCTTGAGTGCATGCTTGAGCTGGTAGCACTGCTCGGTGGTGTGGTTGCCGTTCAGATGCCACGGGCACTTCTCCTTTAGCAAGTCTTTGAAGCCGCCGGAGTTCTTCTTCGGGTTCTCCTTTGCAGGACGCTGGATAGCCGCGACAGTGTTGTCTGGCTTGCGCTTGTGGTTGGGACCCAAGTAGTTGTTGCTGTTGTTATTGCGACCGCCTTGGTTCCCATTGTTGACGCTGCCGCCACCCGCGTTCTGCTTGTTCTTGCCACGGATGGTGTTGTACTTGGCGTTGGCCTTATCTTCTTCATCCGCCCAGGACGTGATCATGTCCTTAAGGTGGGGGATGGACTTGGGGCAGCGACGTCCGAAGTCTTCAAAGGTGCGGCGGTGGTAGAGGCCGTCTTGGAAGAGGTCGATGACCTCCTTGTCGGTGACGTCGACTACGGTAGCGCGCTTGTCGAAGAAGCGGCGCATGTACTTGCGTAGGGTCTCGCCTTGTTCCTGCTTGACCATAGCCAGGTCCATGCGAGTACCCGATCGGCCCATGGCGCCCGCGAAGTTGCTGGTGAACTGCTCCTTCAGCTGGTCCCACTTGTCGATCGAGTGCTTGTCCAGCGACTCGAGCCATGTGAGTGGAGCTTGGTCCAGGCAGAAGGGGAAGTAGAGGCACTTGTTGTCGTTGATGCCGCCGGCATTCTCGATGGAGAGGGCGTAGCACCTGAGCCACTGGATGGGGTCCTGCTTCGCGTCGTACTTGGTGATCCCCAAAGGCTTGAACTTGTTGGGGAGGAGCAAGTTGCGAAGTCGAGGTGAGAAGGCGGGGAAGCCGTCGTTGTCGCCTGCAGTGGTCGACTTCTTCCGCCGCAGCTCCTCAATCTTCTAGCGGGCGTCGTAGCCGCCCTGTGAGGCACCAGAGGCGTGGTTGTTCGCGTGGCCACGGCCGCCGCGACTGCCGCCGCCGCCGGCCCTCCTGTCGGCTCCATGGTTGGAGCATCCGCCGTCGCCGCCGCCGCCGTCGGGGGTCGCGGCCGCCGCCGCCGGCGGGGAGCGCGGTGAGGGACGACGTCGCGGTTGCTGTTGCCACCTTGTGGAGGTCCGCCGGCGTTCGAGCGAGTGCGGTTGGGCTGAGCGGGAAGCTCAGCTCGAGTATGGTTGGGACCGTTGTTGGCGCTGCGACTTGTAGCTTCGTTGTCGTGGTGCCTAGCGGGAGGAGGCTGGTTGACCCTGTTGTCGACCCGCATGAAGTAAGCGTCTTCAGCGAGCTTGGTGATGACCTCTCCGGCGCGTATGCCCTGAGCCTGACGTGCGATCGCTGTGATCGACATGAGGCATTGCTCAGGGGTGGTGTGTACTCTGCTCTCGACCGCCTTGAGAGCTTCCGCGAGGTTGCGGATGGGAAGGTTGTCTCGGAGGCACCGGCGCCGTTCGCTGCGCTTCATGTTGCGCTCGCGTCGAGCGTCTCTGTCGGCGGGAGTCTCGTTTGCCGGAGCATCGGCAGACAGCTCGTCGGAGGAGATGTCTTCAAGGTACCTGTCCTGAGCCGTCCCTGAAGGTCCTGGGGTGTCGCCGGTAGCCATGAGGACTTGGCGATCAGGGGTGCCAAGGCTGGACTCAGAAACCGCCACCTCAGTTGGGGTGTTCGAGTCAGCTCGGGCAAGTGGTGTTCCCTCCTGGAATGGTAGTGAGTCGATGTAGGCGACATAGCGTGAGTCTCCGCTTATCAGGTCAGCAGGCTTGCGGTCTGGACAGTAGACGAATCTCCCGGCCGGTGTGGATGTTATAACCAGCCCAGAGGCCGGCCCTGACAAGGGATGCTCAGTGGAGTTGTCTTCGGACTCAGGCTCCTCTGGGTCCGACCCAAAGTCGAACTCATATGCGCAATTCGAGTAGAACTCGGAGAGGGGGTTGGAGTCCGAAGCGTGGCCGGGGGCGGTGTCGGAGTCCGAGTTGTACTCGAGTACGGGCTCCTTGCCGGCCCGGCGCGAAGAGGGAGCCTCCGTGCCGGCCCGGCTGAGGATGCAGGGGCCACGCGCGGAGGGCTCACGGGGTGGTGGGACCACATGCGATGGCTGAGCAGCCGGCTCGCATGCAACGGCCCATGGAGACATCGAGTTCGAGTTGGAAGCCGACTCAATCTCGAAGTCTGCGTGGTGGTTGAAGAGCGAAATTTCGCCGAACTTGCCGGTGAGTTCGCCTGTGACAACTTCTGGAAGCGTCACGAAGCCGGTCTTCGGGTTGGGCGGCATGGTGAGGCGGCGCTAGAAGGATCCCGCGCCGTCAGCAGTGCAGACCCAGGCGCCGAACACGAAGGTGTCGTCGCGGTTGAAGGCGACGGTTGGCTTGAAGTAGACAGGAGCCGTCGAGTTCGCCATGTGATTTCGGGCGAGATCCCCTACCTGGCGCGCCAGCTGTCGGTGTTTTAGACCGGCAACCTACTAAGGGGAGTACCTGAAGTAGATGAATGTGGCCTCGCCGAGATCGGTAACTCGAAGGAAGAGACACGCGACACACAATTTAGACTGGTTCGGACCGCGAGGTGCGTAATACCCTACGTCCTGTATGCTGCGTAGCTCTGGATTGATTGGGCACGATTACAGGATGGCGTAATTGTGCGCCGTGAGATGAGATTGCATGAGATGCTAGAGAAAGGTCCCTACCTCGCCTTATATAGTCCGGGAGGCAGGGTTACAAGTCGGAGTAGGGAGAGAGTACTAGTCGAGTACGTCTAGGAGTCTTCCATACAGTGCCGGACATGTACAGCTTCCTAACCGAGTACTTCTCCTCCGTAGTCCTTGTGCTCCACGCCATCAGGTGCCGTGTAGCGCGAGCCGGGTAGTCCTAGGAGCCCACCGAGTAGTCGATCCTGGTACCCACCGAGGTAGTGGGCCTAGGGAGGTCCATACGACAACATAAGTTCCTTTTTGTCGCAAAGACATTTCATGTACCAATTATGAATCTGAAAATGAAATGAAAAATTCTTGGAAAATATGCTCCCATGTCATTTGTGCTGAAATTATTTCGCTTTTGGTGCTAAACCGTTGCATGATGCCTACCAATGAGAAGTCTCATACATATAAGTAGGCACATGGCTCGGTGGCTTTGACATGACATGAGGTGCTTGTGGGTGTTTGTGATGGTCTTATGATTAGAATGGCTGTCCTAGCATGAAGTTTGTATGGCTTTGCCATTTCGATATGTTTTGCTCATGTTTAGGTTTTTGCTTATGAGAGAGTAACTTTTCGCAAAATTACTCAAATCCTTTTTAGCCTTGTCCAATGGTTGTGAAACTTGGTGATCACGTAGTTAAGGTCATTACGAATCTGTAAAGTATCTAACTTGCTCATTTGGACTTGTGTAGCCTCTTGTGATGAATTTTGTATATTTGAGAAGCTATATGTTGAAACTTTTCACATTTTGCCTTGATTCATGCATTGTCAACAAGGGGGAGAAGTTTGTGCATGCTTTGGGCACCTGGGAGTGTTTGGAAGGTGTTCAAATTGGTTCGGGCAATATTTGAGTAGTTTGGTGCAGGGCCGGTCACATGGGGCGGTCTAACCGCCCCCAGGCGGTCAGATGTGTGGTAGGCGGTCTAACCGCCTGGGGTAGGCGGTCTAACCGCCCTGGGCAGAGTGAGCAGTTTTTGCTCTTTGTTGCATTCCCGTATTGCATTGTTGCATTTGTTCAGTGGGAGTGTGCTTTGGCTCAGGGGGAGCTTGCATATGTGCAGGAGGAGCTCTTTGTGGTGTTCGAGCCTTGGTTCAGTGCTTTGCGCTCTTTGTTTGAGCATGGTTTTGTCTTGGATGTGTCGTGTCGTTGCCCTTGCCTAAGGGGTCCGAGACTTGTTCTCTTCAAGTGATCTTGCTCTTCGCCTTTCTTTGGCTTTCGATCGCTTGTTGAGTTTTCTTGTTTATTTGTTTCTTTTCTTTTTCTTTTCTCTTGTGTTACTTCATGTGGGTGTTGTCAATGCACTCATCAAGGGGGAGATTGAGGACCATGTGTGGTTCGAGGACCGGTGGATGGTCGCTTCTTTGTGTGATGAGTGATTGACAACGTTGTGTGGACTAATTCTTGGCTAAGTATTGCAGGTGCAGGTTGCGGCTTGACTCGTGTTGGTGCAGGTGGAAAACAAATGCGAAAGGTCGTTGCCGGTGAGGCCTTCAGGTGTGGAGAAGACAAGTAGGCTTCGTTGAGGGTCCCAGTTGCCAGCAATGTCATGTGCGTGCCGCATGGTGGCAAGAACAGCAAGATGAAGTCATGGACGGTTTCTTGGTTGAGCCACTGAGGACCATGTGTGGTTCGAGGACCGGTGGATGGTCTCTTCCTTGTGTGATGAGTGATTGACAACGTTGTGTGGACTGATTCTTGGCTAAGTAATGCAGGTGCAGGTTGCGGCTTGACTAGTGTTGGTGCAGGTGAGAACAAGCACGAAAGGTCGTCGCCGGTGAGGCCTCCAGGTGTGGAGAAGACAAGTAGGCTTCGTTCGAGGGACACGGTGGCCAGCGGGGTCAAGTGCGGGCCGCATGATGGCATGAACAGCAAGATGAAGTCATGGACGGTTTCTTGGTTGAGCCTCAAAACCAAGGTCGAGCCGGGATTGCGTGGGAGCCGAGTCATGAGTGGAGATTGGCGGAGGCTACACCGAGTTCGCGTGGTTTCCGGTGGTTCACCAAAAAACCACTGGGTTCCTTGGTTGATCCACAAAGCCAAGATCGAAGAACCGAAGACGGTGCTGCAGCAGTGCCAGACCGGTCTGACCAGTGGGGAGCACCGGTGTGACCGGTGTGCGACGACGCAGTCCGGAGACTTCGAAGCGGAGGACACGCGTCGGGATCGCATAGCTTGCGTCGAGGCTACGCAGGATGCGGCCGCCGGGCATCCGTCCGATGGTGAAGACATGAAGACTTCCAAATCCGCCCTTGAGGGGCTTGTATCCCTAGTTATTAGGAAAAGGCATTTTAGACTTTCGGTTGCCTCCATATAACCCAAGAGGTGAGAGGATGGCAGCCAACTCTTGAAACCCTAGTTCATTTGCTTTCCTATTTTCCCTTCCTATTTTCCTTAGGATTTCTATAGGACTAGCTTGAGAGCTTCATGGTGAGATCTTGTGAGAGGGTTGGATGATTGGGCGGCAAGCTAGACCTTGTATGAACCTTTGTTGCATGTATAGATGATTTGGTGTGGTTCCTCAAGGTTTGGATGTGTTGTTCCCGGTTGTTCTTGCTGGTGATTTTCGGAGCCCTCTCTTGGTGATTTTTTGGGTTTTTTTTGAGACATTTCTCTTGGAGATTTGATGGCGGAAATTTATGGGAACCCTTCGTGGTTCTTTGGGCTGTGATTCCCCTCCCAAATCCGTGAGTAAAGGGGCTCGATTTTGAGGTTTTCCGAGTTCTAGGGTTTGTGGTGTTCTTGGCGGGATTTCTTCGATTCCTCCTTTTTGGACAAGTTTTGGTGGGATTAAACTTGGCTATGGACACCTCATGAGGTGTTCCTAATATCCCCAAAGTCCTGTTCAAGTCCGTGGAGCGATTCGGGAGATCGAGGTTTGGTTTTGGGGGAGTTGACCCGCGGGTGCTGTTCATCCCGAGTCGCCGGAGCTACACCGGTCCGACCGGTGCTCTTGACTGGTCTGACCAGTGCAACCCTCGGTGGGTTTTTGCTCGGGTGAACGTCTGGGTGTGTTCGCTGTTGTCCTGTTTTGCTGCTGTTTCGAGTTTGGGTCAGTTTGGTGGTCGGTTGGCCTGTTTGGTGATTTGGGGGCTTTCAGGCTTGGACCGGTCTGACCGGTGTGTTACACTGGCCTGACCGGTGTGAAGTCACTTAGTGGAAGTTGCCAACTCTCACCACCAGCAGGGACCGGTCTGACCGGTGGTGCTCAACGGTCTGACTGGTGTTGGTCTGTAGACTCGAGGTTTGGTGTTCCGCTGCGTTCTCGGGTCGGAAGGTTGTGTGTTGGTTCCTAGGTCCAGTGGCACTCCAGTGGCTGTGTGGGCTTGGCCAATTTGGGTAGTGAGTCGGAGACGTGTGTTGGAAGCCATGTTCATCTTGTTGGAGTTTTCATCTCCTTCGAGAAGAATTTTTATCGGCTCCCATTCACTCCCCCCTCTCTAGTTCGCCATATGGGTCCTTCAAGTGGTATCAGAGCCAGTTCGGGTCTTTGTTGACTCTAACCAGTCTAAGATCCAAGGATGGCGTACCAGGAACGGGGTTCGGGTCCTCCACACTTCGATGGCAAGAACTACCAGATGTGGAGTAGGCGGATGGGTGCGTTCCTCCGCGGAAAGGGTCAGATCCTTTGGGATGTCGTGGTGGACACAGGCTATGTCCAGCCGATGGACTTCCTCGCTCCAGGATCGAGGGACAGATTCGACGCCAACAACAAGGCGGCCGACTACTTGTTTCGTGCTCTGTGTCAGCCTGAGTTCAATCGGGTCCACACCGAGCACTTGGCATGTAGGATTTGGACGGTGCTGAAGGAGGCTCATGTGGGAATGCCAGGTTCAGGCACGGATGTATGCGACCTATCGGAGAGAGTACGAGAACTTCACTCATCTCCCTGGTGAGTCCATCGATGCCTTATTTCAGAGGTTCACGGTGGTTGTGAATAACATGAGGGCCAATGTGGATGTGCTCCCGTACGATGATCATGATATAGCGGTCAAGCTCTTACACTCTTTGGATCGTACGGTTTGGGGTGGAAATTTCGAGGCCATTGTGGAGTTAGAGAAGTATGATACTCTGATGGTGAACAAGCTGTTCTCGAAGCTCAAGTCGGTTGAGGTGCATAGGGGCATGACCGCCAAGCTCGAGGGACCGACTGATTCCCATAGTCTTGCCCTCGTTGGTGGTTCGAAAGGAAAGGATAACACTAACCCATCCACCAGGATGTTCTCTTTTTCCTCTTTGATGTCTATGCCAGATGAGGAGTTCGACGTGCTTGGAGAGGACGAGCTGGCGCTCCTGACGAGGCGGTTCGAGAGGCTGCACGAGAACCGAGTCAACATGAGGAGGAACACGAGGACATGCTTCTAGTGCGGCAAGCCAGGACACTTCGTCGCCGACTGCCCGGAGAAGGTCGAGAACAAGGACAGCTACAAGCACAAGCCGAGGAACGATGGCAAGTACCGGTCGAGGCGCGACCACAAGAGCAAGCACAAGAACAAGTACAAGGACGAGCGACGATCGAGGAAGAAGGAGAGCCGAGGCAAGGCCCGAGCGATGGTTGGAGCGAGCGATGTCGACTCCAGTTCCGCGTACTCCACCTCGAGCTCGAGTAGCAGTGAAGATGAAGGTGATCATCGTAAAAACAAGAAGTCGTCCAAGAACCTGAGCGGGCTGAGCTGCTTCGCGAGAGACGGCTTCTGCACCATGGCGCTGAGCTCCGGCAGCAAGAAGAGCACACAGAGCGACTCGGACTCCGATTCCGACGACGAGGTGCGTGATGAACTTCCCTTCTTGCGCTAGGAGAATGAGAGGCTTGACACTTTGCTTGATAACCGTGATGACATGCTTAGAGAGGCCAAGAAAATGAGAAAAGAGCTTAGGGCTTCACTCGAGGATGCTAGGACTAGAGTGGCTGAGCTAGAGACACAGGTGCTTGATAGCAAGCTTGAGATTGATTCCCTTAAGGCTAGCCCTGTTGTTTCGGATGAGGTTGATTGTGCTGATTGCTCCATTTTCCTTGCTAATCTTGCTTTGTTTAAGGAGAAGCATGCCTCCAAGTGTGAGGAACTAGATGTGCTTAGGGTTGAAGTGGCTGAGCTTAAGTCTAGACCTGCTTTGCTAGGTGCTTGCACTTCTTGCCCTGTTTTGCATGCTAAGACTGATGAGATGCATGCTTACACTAGTTCTCTTGAGGCTAAATTGAAGGAACCCATGGCTACATCATGTTCTATCTGTGAAATGCATGCTTTGAAAAATTTGGAACTTGCACATTATGTTGATCGTTTGCAGGATGAGAATGATGAGCTGAGAAAGTTGATGGGTTGGTTGTCTGGTCATGAGCCTCAGTTGGGGATGGTGATCGAGGCATTTAAGAGGCAGGATGGTGAGGGACTTGGGGCAAACAAGGTTGGTGAGGGAAGTGGAGAGAATATCCCAGAGCCACCAAAAACCAACCACAAAAATGATTTCCCCCCAAAACCTAACCATCTTAGGAACCGACTAGACACAACCACAGCTCCACCCGTGTTTCCTACACCCACAAATGACCTACAAAAGCCTATCAAGTTTGTGAGCACTTCCGGGAAAGTGTTCTTTGGGAAACAAAGTGAGAAGGCTAGTGAGGGGAAACCGGTGGAGAAGTTGAGTGGAGAGAAACCAAGTGAGCAGCCACAGCCCAAGCCTAAACCTAAGCTTGTGAGGTTCCATTGTGGCTATTGTGTGCGAGATGGACATAAGGATGAGTTTTGCTTCAAGAGGAAGCGAGAGGAGAGAATGGCAAAGGAGTGGGCTAACAAGGACAAGTACCACCTTTCCGATGGTGTACTTGAGCCTCGTGTGCAGATGCCCAGGTCCAAGGCGAAGGTGAGGACGGTTCGGGCTTCGGGAGAGCGGAAGGCTGTTGGAGGTGTTACTGCCCAGGTCACACCGGTCAGACCGGTGTGGAGCACCGGTCAGACCGGTGCAGGCCTGGACAGGCAGCATTTTGGGTTTCGTGCTCGTACAGGTGCGAGGGTTGTTTCTGGAGGTCGTGGTTCTGGTGGTTGGGCTGGAGAGTTTGCAGGTGGTCAGGTTGCTAGGCGTTCTCCCCCTCGAGTTCACTACGGGGATGCGAGGAGTCGTAGCTTTGAGAAGGAGAGGAGGGACGGTCCACGGGTTCTCTTTCGTGGTTTTGGTCCTCCTCCGGGCGAGAGAGGGGTGGTTCCCTCAGGGTGGTTACCGTGGTGGTGTTCGTGGAGGTAGCTTTGGTAGGAGAGATGCTTTGGTTGGTGCTAACCCCACTTTCGAGCAAATGGCTCGGCACTGGTTTTACTCTTTTGGTACTAACCCCAGTGCTTAGTCGTTTGTTCGCTCATGTGCTCGTTTTTGAATTTCAGGTGGGAGACTTGAAGAACATTTGGTTGATTGACTCCGGTTGCTCGAGGCATATGACCGGAGACAGGGGGTGGTTCTCAAGTCTCGTCCCGGTGGTGACAAAGAGGTACATCACCTTTGGGCACAATGGGCGTGGGCGTGTGCTTTCAGAAGGTTAGATCAGAGTGAGTGACAAGATCACTCTCAGGCGTGTTGCTCTTGTTCAATCGCTGGGGTACAATTTGATTTCTGTGTCCCAGTTGTTGGATGAGGGCTTTGAGGTGTTGTTTCGGCCAGGTGGTTCTCGGATTTTGGACTCTCGAGGGGACCTTGTCTGTATGGTCGTTCCCGAGGGTCAGGTGTTTCGTACTGATTTTTCCCAGTCTTCGGGTGTGGAGCGTTGTTTCTTGGCTAGTTCTTCGAGTGAGTTGTGGAAGTGGCATAGGAAGTTGGTTCACTTGAGCTTTGACCTTTTGTCGCGCGTGAGTAAACTCAATTTGGTCCGAGGATTGCCATGGTTGAGGCTTGAGAAAGAGTTGTTTTGTGCGCCGTGTAGGCATGCCAAGATGGTAGCCTCTTCTCACCCGCCTCTCACCGATGTGATGACTGAGCGTCCATGCGAGCTGCTCCATATAGACCTTGTTGGCCCAGCTCATGTGCGATCTGCGGGTGGGAAGTGGTATGTCCTTGTTGTGGTGGACGACTATTCTCGGTATGCGTGGGTGTTCTTTTTCGAGGATAAGGGGGAGACATTTGGTTTTGTTCGAGATCTAGTCTTGAGGTTGAGGAACGAGAGACACGGAGATGTCATACGAGCAATCCGCAGTGATAATGGCTCGGAATTCAGAAACTCTCGTTTTGAAACCTTTTGCCATGACTTGGGTCTTGAGCACCAGTTTTCGAGTCCGTATACGCCTCCCCATAATGGTGTTGTGGAAAGGAAGAACAGGACCTTGTGCGAGATGACTCGGACGATGCTTGATGAGCATAGGACTCTGAGGAGGTATTGGGCTGAGGCGGTGAATACCGCGTGCTATGTATTGAAGGATCAGATGGCGACTAGAGAGGGGGGGAGTGAATAGGAGCCGGTAAAAATTCTTCCCTAAGAACCCGGCCTATGTCCTACTCAAACCCTGGTCACACACGAGCGATGGATCGAATCACGCACCAATCGCCAAGACCACGAGGTTATGGATCAACCTCTAGCCTTAGGAACGATTCCTAGAAGCACGCGCGGAAGCACTAGAAAGGGAGGAAAGGAATCGAAACAAACAGCACTGCACAGGCTCCTGGCGGACTGTCCGGCCTGGCAGTGCGGACCGTCCGCGATGGACCGCGCGGGGATCGTCCGACCTGCTCTCGCGGACCGTCCGCGCGCCGACGTCGCGGACCGTCCGGCCCTTCCCCGCGGACCGTCCGTTAAATCACACGAACGAACCAAAGCCACACACGACCCACGGACGCGTCCGCGGGGGAGCACGCGGACCGTCCGCCAAGCACCCGCGGACCGTCCGCCCGACACCGCGGACCGTCCGAAACTCTGTCCAACCAAAAACCGAAACCGCGACGGATCGAAACAAAGGACGAGCAAGAACGCGAAGAACACGGGACGAACACGGCCCACGCGGACCGTCCGCGACCCCCCGCGGGATCGTCCGCCGGTGCGGACGAGCGGAGAAACGGCCCGACCCCGAAAGTCAACTCCCCCAAATCATCATCGGATTTCCCAAACGGTTGAAGCTATGGAGACAAGGGTTTGGGGACTTGAAAAGCGACACACAAGGAAGCTATAGCCCAAAAATCTTGCCTCCTAACTCCCTAAATCACCGGGAATCGCGAATCCTTTGAGCACCACCAAAAACTAGAGCACCGAACGAAAACTCACGAATCGAAGTGGTTTCCCGGCGTTTGAGGACACAAGATCAAGCACAAAGATGCACAAGACATCTATCCATGTTTTCCTCAAAGAAATCCGGGAAGAAACTCACTCAAATCCGCGGAATCACACCGAGAACAAAGGCACGAAAAACAACCCCGAATCTTCTATACAAACCAGGAAAGATTCACAAGGTCTAGCATGCCGCCCTAGCATCCATCCCTCTCAACAAATCTCTCATGAAGCTCTCATGCTAGCCTAGAGAAAATAGGAAGAAAAAAGGCTACGAAAATGAGAAAGAGGAGAGAGCAAATGAAACCCTAAGTCACCGAGAGCAAGAGCCATCAACACACACTCCAGGCTTATATATCAGGTCCCGCCGGAGTGGTAAATGACTCGACTACCCCTAACTACACTACTGGCGATACAACCCACGTAGGGGCATTTTGGTAATGTTTGTGGGTCTTGCCATCGGACGGCCACGCCTTTGCCGCACCCCGCGTCCTCCCGACGCAAGCCATGCGATCCCGCCGCGTGTCCTCCGCTTCGAAGCTTCCCGACACGCCGGATCCCGTCTCCGTCGTGTTGGGCCCTCGGACTTGGTTTTGAGGCCCAAACCAAGAAACCGTCCGCCGATGGTTTTGTGGGCAAACCACCAAACCCCGCGTGCCCGGTCCGGCCTCCCGCCAAACCACTTGACTTGACCGCCACCGTGCACCGGCTCATCGTCCATGACTTCGTCTTGCTTGTGTCGCCACCATGTGGCCCGCACCCCGGTCCCGCCGTCCACCGGGTCCCTCGAACCGAGCCTACTTGTCTCTCCATCTCCCGGAGGCCCCTCAAGGCCGAAGACCTTTCGCGCCCGTTCTTCACCTCGCAACAACACGAACTAGGCCGCGGCCTACACTGCGCACTAAGCCAAGAGTCGGTCCAACACCCGTTGTCAATCACTCATCACTAAGGAGCGGTCATCCACCGACCACTGGGACGCTCCTGGTCCTCAATCTCCCCCTTGATGAGTGCATTGACAACACACAACGCGAAATGAAATTCAGAGTGAAAGAGAAAGAAAGAAGAAAGAAAAACAGGGAAACTCAACTCATGACCAAAACCAAAGAAAGGCGAAGAAAGGTCACAAGCCAAGCAAAGCACAAAAACCACACCGAAAACAGCAAGAAAGCTCCCCCTGAACAAATGCCTCCCCAGCAAGAAAGCTCCCCCTGAACAAATGCCTCCCCCTGAACATGTGGATGCACACTTCCAAATTTCAGCTCACCTTTTTCTGAATTTTCATTAAGCTCACCTTTTCTCCCCCTTGTTGACAATGTATGAATCAAGGTGAAAATGCAGAAATGCAAAGCAATGCATATAAACATCTACATGAGCTTCTCAAATAGGCCAAATCTAGTGTCAAAGGCTAAAAATGAGACAAAGATCACACACATGAATCATAGCATAGTCAAAGCATTGCCACAAGTAATATATGAAAATACAAGCATGTGACAAAGCAAAATTTTCGGATTTAAGCATTTTTACCAAAAGAAGGCTCGCTTCACATGTAAAGGCCTATCCATGTCACACTTGAGCCACAAACATGCATACCATTTAAAGATCATACAAGGATGTCAAATTCTCGGCAAAAGATCATGGCAAACACCCATAAAGCAAAGCATGTCATGTCAAAGCTCATGAGCCATGTGTCCACTTCGGGGAGACTTCTCCACTGGTGAACATCATGCAACATGTTTTGCACCCATATGTGAAAGATAAGACATTTTAAGCATAGACATGATGGATGGAGCATTTTTCAAGCATTTGACACTTCTTTTCAAGATTAAATTATTTCATGGTACATGAAGTGCCTTTGCGGCAAAAAGAAGCTTATGCTCCCCCATGAATGCAACATAGGCTAAACATTTACAATGATATCCGGCCTTTGGCCCAAATGCAAGAACAAGGCATCCAAGCACAATCTAAGCATGAAAAGCACATTTAGACCAAACTGTGACATGGATACACAACTACACACGAGTGGAGCATATTTCATCGAAAATTAGTCAAGTTTAGCATTTATTTCAAAAGGGGCTATCTCACCACACATATATCTCAAATATTCCAAGAGCATAGCCTCACATCACCATTTCTCCACACATATAACCAATATCTCACAAATAGCCAAAGAGACTCAAATATGGCATATGAAAGAAGCTCATCATCCTAAAATGCAATATGACACAAATGCAACATGATATATGACAAGATGGCTATCCTACCATGGTTTATACATTAAGCAAAGCATGTATATACATCAAAGTAAACATGGTATGATACATATGGTACAAAAAAGGAAATCCCCCAAGAATCAACTAGAAAGGGCAACAAACCCCAAGTTCCCCCCGCAAGCGCACAAAGGTAGCTTGGTCGAGAGGCTTTGTAAAGATGTCGGCTAGCTGATCTTGGGTAGGGACATGGCTCAAAACGATGGTTCCTTTCTCCACATTGTCCCTCAGGAAATGATACCTCACCTCTATGTGTTTGGTTCGGGAGTGAAGCACCGGGTTTTTGGCTACGCTTATGGCACCGGTGCTATCACAAAGAAGTGGGATGCGGGTGCACTCCTCACCAAAGTCTCTCAAAGTGTATGAAATCCACGGCGGTACTCGGGAACAACAACTCGCGGCAGCAACATACTCCGCCTGCGTGGTAGGACCGAGCTACACTAGGCGCTTGCGGGAAGACCATGAGACCAACGAAGAACCAAGAAACCGACAAGTGCCGAAGTAGACTTCCTCTCGACTCGACAACCCAGCAAAATCCGCATCGGAAAAACCATGAAGAGACAGAGTCGAGGAGGAAGAATACCAAAGGCCAAGACCGAGGGCGGATCGTAGGTACCGAAAATCCTCTTGACGGCTGTCGATGTGACGTCCTCGGCGAAGCCTCGAAAACGAGCGCACGGACACACACGCGAACCGTATGTCCGGCCTCGTCGCGCGTCAAGTAGAGGAGGGAGCCGATCATGCTCCTGTACTCCCGCCGGTCCACCGGTTCTCCATCCTCATCCGCATCCAAAGTGGCCGTACTCCCCATGGGAGTCGACATCGGCTTCACATCTTGCATCCGGAACTTCCTCGCATGTCTTTCGTGTACTTGGTCTGGTGCACAAATGTACCGTCCTTCACTTGCTTGATCTGCAGCCCGAGAAAATACTGCAACTCGCCGATCATGCTCATCTCGAACTCCCTGCTCATCTCATCTGCAAACTTGGCAACAAGGTTATGTGACGAGCCACCAAAGACAATATCATCCACGTATATCTGAACAATCAACAAGTCATTTCCATGCTTGAGGAGAAACAAGGTTCTATCTACGGTACCCATCACAAACCCTCTACTCAACAGAAAACCTCTCAATCTCCCATACCAAGCACGGGGCGCCTGTTTCAACCCATACAGAGCCCTTTTCAACCTGTATACCCTGTGTGGGTACAACTCGCTCTCAAACCCAGGTGGCTGCTTCACATACACCTCCTCCTCTATGACCCCATTCGGAAAAGCACTCTTCACGTCCATCCGAAACAACTTGAACCCTTTAGCCACGGCAAAGGCTAGAAGGATCCGAATTGCCTCAAGACGGGCCACGGGAGCAAAGGTCTCCTCGTAGTCGATCCCCTCCTTCGACTAAACCCCACGAGCAACAAGTCCGGACTTGTTCCTCACAACCATCCCATTCTCTCCCTCTTTGTTCTTCCAAACCCACTTGGTTCCTATGGGATGGCAATTTGGAGGTGGTTCAACTAACTCCCACACTTGGTTCCTCTCAAAATTTTCCAACTCCTCATGCATAGAATTGACCCAGTTTGCATCAGATAAAGCATGTCCAATGTCCTTGGGCTCAAAAGTAGCAACAAAAGCAGCATGAGCAAAATGAGAGGAATTCCTGGACCTCGACCGTGTAGTGCGTTCATTGATGTCTCCAATGATCTTCGACATGGGATGCACTTCTTGAATCCGCCGGGGAGCCTCACGCCTCGAGACCACCTCCCCCTCAACTTCAGCTTCTCTCTTTGGTCCTCTTGTTGCACCGTCGTTGTCCATGAAGTAGACGGTCCATGCTCCAAAGTAGTCGTAGGGGAAGTAGTGGGTACATGCTCAGCTTCAGGCGCATGGTTCTCCCCATCATCATCTCCAGCTTCATCTTTCTCCTCTTCAAAGAGGTCCTCGGCCATCTCTTCATCACCTGCACGTTCAAAGCCAAGAGAGGTACATGGCATTGTCTCGTCGAAGGTTACCTCGCAAGTCTCCATGATTTTGTTAGTCTCAAGGTTAAGCACCCTATAGGCTCTAGAGTGGTTAGCATATCCAAAGAAAATACCATCACTAGACCTAGCCTCAAACTTGTCGAGTTTTCCCTTCTTCAAAATAAAGCACTTGCGGCCAAAAACTCGGAAGTGACTCACCTTGGGTGCCCGACCATGCATAAGCTCGTAACGGGTCTTCTTCTTGAAAGCTCTCAATAAAATCCGATTGGAAACATGACAAGCTGTATTGACCGCCTCGGCCCAAAACCTCCTAGGAGTCCCGTGCTCATCGAGCATCGTCCTAGCCATCTCACAAAGAGTCCGATTTTTCCTTTCCACGACTCCATTTTGAGGGGGCACATAAGGGGTCGAATACCGATGTTCAAGACCTAGATCACGACAAAAGGCATCAAAACGAGAGTTCTTGAACTCGAGCCATTATCACTTGCGGATAGCTCGAATAGCATTCCCATGCCTCTCGTTTTTCAACCTCACGATCGGATCTCGAACAAAGCCAAAAGTCTCACTCTTATCCTCCAAGAAGAACACCCGGGCATAGCGAGAGTAATCGTCCACCACAACAAGGACATACCACTTCCCACCCACCGAGCGAACTCGAGCCGGCCCAACAAGGTCCATATGCAACGGCTCCGTCGGACGCTCGGTCATGACATCGGTCAGGGGTGGATGGGGAGTGGCTACCATCTTACCATGCCTACAAGGAGCACAAACCAAATCCTTCTCAAACTTCAACTTCGGCAATCCTCGGACAAGGTCAAGACCACTCAAGCGGGAAACCAAATCAAAGCTCAAGTGTCCCAACCGCCTATGCCATTTCCACAAATCGGAAGAAGGACCGGCCATCAAACGGCGAGCGAGGACCCAAAGAACGAGAGAAATCAGCCACGAAAATCGACCCTCGGGGATGATCATACAAACAAGATCACCTCGAGAATCAAGCAAACGAGACTCGCCGGACTTGAAACGCACCTCAAAACCTTCATCAAGCAACTGAGAAACCGAAAGCAAATTAAAACCCAAAGACTTCACAAGAGCCACTCTCTTCAACGTTACCTTGTCACTCACATGCACAACACCCTCTGAAAGCACCCTACCTCGTCCATTGTCCCCAAATGTGATGTACTGCTTTTCCTTCACTGGGGTGAGGCTGGAGAACCACTTCTTATCTCCGGTCATGTGTCGAGAACACCCGGAGTCGATCAACCAAATGTTCTCCAAGCCTCCTGCCCTGCAAATCGGGAAACAAGAACGAGAATGAGCTAGCGACTCGACACTGGGGTTAGCACAGAGAAAGTTAAACCGGTGTCGAGCCATCGCGCTCAAAAGAGGGGTTAGCAAACATCACTCCCTTGCCACCAAACTTCCCATGTCCCATGGGAGGAGTACGAGCACCACGAGGGGGAAAACGTGGTCCGTAGTTCCTCTGGAACCCAAAGCTGCGATCATCCCCCCTAATCCCGTACTGAGGACGAGTAGGAGGACGTCCAGCCAAACCACCACGAGCCCGACCAAACCTCTCACCAGAGCGCACACCATCATCTCTCCTGACAAACCTCTCACCACCACCACCTCTGCGTGGGACACCTCGCCAACACTCCTCACACTTCCCACACCCCGTGGAAGTGGCACTCTAGGCTCAGGAATACCGCGAGGCTGGCGATACCTGTCCTGGTTTGCTTGCTCCCTAGCAAGCCTCTCATCCCTCTTCCTCTTGTAGCAAAACTCGCAAGATGCCTCTCCTTGCCACAATACTCACACCCGAAGGGGATGGGTTTTGGTTTTGGCTCTGGCTTCTCTCTAGGCTTCTCACCCTTCTCACCCACAAACTTCACTGGTTTCTGGAAATCATTTGTCTTAGGTGGGAATTTGGGTGGATCTTGGGTTGTGTCAAGCTTGTTGCAAAGGTGGTTGGGTTTTGGTGTGAAAGAGTTCTTGGGTGCTTTTGGGAGTGGGACTTGGATCTCTCCGATCACCTCAAACCTGGGGTTAGACTCCACACACTTCTCGTACACACTCTCCCCACTGTTCTCTCCCACTTTCTCACCCAACTTCTCAAACCCCAAACCACGACCATCAGCCTCTCTTGAACTCCTCAATCATGATTTTCAAGCGAGGTTCCTGCCCAGACAACCAACCCAACACCTTCCTCAAATAATCATTTTCCTCATAAATGACATCCAAACGGGAAGTAAGTTCAAGATTACGCAAAGTGACTTCATCACGGCTAGAACATGCATTTGCAACGGGGAGATTTCAAAGATGCTTCCAAAGAGCTAATAGTAGAACGAGCATCGACAAGCTTAGCATGCATAGTAGGACATGACTTGCAAGCACCAAGCAAAGTAGGTCTAGCCTTAAGCTCATCATGTTCAGTCCTAAGAGCATCTAGTTGAGCCAAAATAGAAGCATTCTTCTCATTAAGCAGTTTGATCTCATTCAACCAAGCATCACATTCAACACATTCAACATCATCAGGAGAAGTAGGAGCAAGTTTCAAAGAGTCATTCTCAAGTTTCAATTCAAGCAATTTTGACTCTAACTCTCCTACTTTCTCACTAGCATTCTCAAGCTGAGCCCTAAGATCTTTCCTCATCTTTTTGGCATCTCTCAGCACACTATCGCGGTTATCAAGCAAACCATTCAACCTAGCAATCTCAGCAAGCAAAGAGTCGGGGTCACGGTTTACCTCATCCTCCGAGTCGGAGTCGCTGTCTTCCTTCTCACTCTTCTTCGTTGCTCGAGCTATGAGCCATGCCACAAAAGCCCTCGAGCGCCACACAGCTCAGCCCGCCGAGGTTCCGCTTGCACTCTTCTTGCCACCGCGCCTCCCGGCGTCTTCATCTTCGCCGCTTGAGCTTGCTTGCTCCTCGCTTGAGCTTGAGTCGACGTCGCTCGCACCGGCCACCATCGCTCTTGCCTTGTTCTTCTTGTAGGTGCTCTTGCTCGGTCGCCGCTTGTCCTTGTCCTTGCTCTTGGACTTGTTGAAGTGCTTGCCCTTGGAGGAGTACTTGTCTTCACGCCTCGGGTGCGCCTTGTACTCGTTCACCTTGTACTTGTTCTCCTCCGCTTCGGGCACTCGGCGATGAAGTGGCCACGCTTGCCACACTTGTAGCACGTCCCCGAGCTCCGCCTTGCGTTCCTCCGACTCTCGTGTAGTCGTTCAAACCTTCTTGAGAGCAAGGCCGGCTCCTCCTCGCCCAGCACATCAAACTCCTCATCCGGAATGGACATAAGAGAGGACAAAGAAAAGCGTCGACGGGAAGGGTTAGATTTGCCCTTTGATCCTCCCACAAGAGCAAGACTATGGTCAGTCGAGCCCTCATGCTTGGATAGCAACTTCCTGTCAACCTCGGCCGACTTGAGCTTAGAAAAGAGGTCATCCAACTCAATAGTCAAATAGTTTCCTGACTCCTTGATGGCCTCAACCTTAGCACCCCAAACATTTGGATCCAAGACATGCAAGAGCTTCAAAGCCCGATCATGCTCGGAATACGGAAAATCCTCAACATTTGCCTTCATGTTGTTCACGATGGCGGTGAACCTGCGAAACATCGCATCAATGTCCTCACCGGGAAGTGGAGTGAAATTCTCATATTGCATCCAGGTAAGAGACAAAGAGGCGAGCCTTCACATGGTTATCACCACCGTGAGCAACCAACAACTTATCCCAAATTTGCCAAGCAAGATTCAAATGGCGAACACGCTCAAACTCTGGATCACACAAGCTTCGGCACAAGTGATCAACGGCTTTTGCATTAGCCTCATACTTGGCCTTGGCATCGGCATCGGTCACCATAAGAGTATGGATGTTGACCGGAATGGCATAGGTCTTGTCAAGCACAATAAAATCCAACAGCTTTCCTCGAAGAAAAATCATCATACGAGCCGCCCACTTGTGGTAACCCTTGCCATCGAAGTGCGGCGGACCGCCCCGCTCAACGTACGCCATCTTAGGATTCGAGACTTGTCAAAGTCGCAAAGAATCCGGCACCAAGCTCTGATACCAATTGAAGGATCAGATGGCGACTAGAGAGGGGGGGAGTGAATAGGAGCCGGTAAAAATTCTTCCCTAAGAACCCGGCCTATGTCCTACTCAAACCCTGGTCACACACGAGCGATGGATCGAATCACGCACCAATCGCCAAGACCACGAGGTTATGGATCAACCTCTAGCCTTAGGAACGATTCCTAGAAGCACACGCGGAAGCACTAGAAAGGGAGGAAAGGAATCGAAACAAACAGCACTGCACAGGCTCCTGGCGGACTGTCCGGCCGGCAGGTGCGGACCGTCCGCGATGGACCGCGCGGACCGTCCGACCCGCTCTCGCGGACCGTCCGCGCCGACGTCGCGGACCGTCCGGCCCTTCCCGCGGACCGTCCGTTAAATCACACAGAACGAACCAAAGCCACACACGACCCACGGACCGTCCGCGGGGAGCACGCGGACCGTCCGCCAAGCACCCCGCGGACCGTCCGCCCGACACCGCGGACCGTCCGAAACTCCGTCCAACCAAAAACCGAAACCGCGACGGATCGAAACAAAGGACGAGCAAGAACGCGAAGAACACGGGACGAACACGGCCCACGCGGACCGTCCGCGACCCCCCCCCGCGGACCGTCCGCCGAGTGCGGACAGAGCGAAAGCGACCGACCCCGAAAGTCAACTCCCCCAAATCATCATCGGATTTCCCAAACGGTTGAAGCTATGGAGACAAGGGTTTGGGGACTTGAAAAGCGACACACAAGGAAGCTATAGCCCAAAAATCTTGCCTCCTAACTCCCTAAATCACCGGGAATCGCGAATCCTTTGAGCACCACCAAAAACTAGAGCACCGAACGAAAACTCACGAATCGAAGTGGTTTCCCGGCGTTTGAGGACACAAGATCAAGCACAAAGATGCACAAGACATCTATCCATGTTTTCCTCAAAGAAATCCGGGAAGAAACTCACTCAAATCCGCGGAATCACACCGAGAACAAAGGCACGAAAAACAACCCCGAATCTTCTATACAAACCAGGAAAGATTCACAAGGTCTAGCATGCCGCCCTAGCATCCATCCCTCTCAACAAATCTCTCATGAAGCTCTCATGCTAGCCTAGAGAAAATAGGAAGAAAAAAGGCTACGAAAATGAGAAAGAGGAGAGAGCAAATGAAACCCTAAGTCACCGAGAGCAAGAGCCATCAACACACACTCCAGGCTTATATATCGGGTCCCGCCGGAGTGGTAAATGACTCGACTACCCCTAACTACACTACGGCGATACAACCCACGTAGGGGCATTTTGGTAATGTTTGTGGGTCTTGCCATCGGACGGCCACGCCTTTGCCGCACCCCCGCGTCCTCCCGACGCAAGCCATGCGATCCCGCCGCGTGTCCTCCGCTTCGAAGCTTCCCGACACGCCCGGATCCCGTCTCCGTCGTGTTGGGCCCTCGGACTTGGTTTTGAGGCCCAAACCAAGAAACCGTCCGCCGATGGTTTTGTGGGCAAACCACCAAACCCCGCGTGCCCGGTCCGGCCTCCCGCCAAACCACTTGACTTGACCGCCACCGTGCACCGGCTCATCTGTCCATGACTTCGTCTTGCTTGTGTCGCCACCATGTGGCCCGCACCCAGTCCCGCTGTCCACCGGGTCCCTCGAACCGAGCCTACTTGTCTCTCCATCTCCGGAGGCCCCTCAAGGCTGAAGACCTTTCGCGCCCGTTCTTCACCTGCAACAACACGAACTAGGCCGCAGCCTACACCTGCGCACTAAGCCAAGAGTCAGTCCAACACCCGTTGTCAATCACTCATCACTAAGGAGCGGTCATCCACCGACCACTGGGACGCTCCTGGTCCTCATGTGTCAAATAGGATCTACCTCAGAGTGCACAAGAAGAAAACATGCTATGAGTTGATGCATGGTCGCACACCCAAGGTGAGTCACTTGCATGTCTTTGGTTGCAAGTGTTTCATTCTGAAGAAAGGCAGGAAGTTGGATAAGTTTGAGGCTAGGTCTGTCGATGGTATTTTCTTTGGTTATGCATCTCATTCTAGAGCATATCGTGTGCTCAATCTTGAAACTAACCAAATCGTGGAGACTTGCGAGGTAACCTTCGACAAGACAGAGCCATGTAGTCAGCTTGTCTTTGAGTGTGCAGGTGATGATGAGCTTGGCGAGGAGATCTTTCAGGAGGAGGAGCATGAACATGGAGACGATGAAGATGGCGGTGCGGTGCCCCTGGCTGAACATGTACCCACTACTTCGACTACGGTGATGGACGGACCCTCTACTACACCTACGACGACAAATCAAGAACGAGGAGAAGCAGATGTTGAGGAGGAGGTAGCA
This sequence comes from Cenchrus americanus, assembly GCA_947561735.1. NCBI lineage: Eukaryota > Viridiplantae > Streptophyta > Magnoliopsida > Poales > Poaceae > Cenchrus > Cenchrus americanus. The sequence continues at coordinate 132,775,067 of OX387239.1, forward strand.
TCGAGGCGAGAACCTCCCCAGCGAGTACAAGTGGATCACCCAACTTCGAGGATCATCGGCGACATGGATGAATGCACTACACGGTCGAGGGTTCAAAACAATTCTCATTTTGCTCATGCTGCATTTGTTGCTACTTTTGAGACCAAAGCCATTGGACACGCACTATCTGATCACAATTTGGTTAATTCGATGCATGAGGAGTTGGAGAACTTTGAGAGGAATCAGGTTTGGGAGTTGGTTGACCCTCCCCCAGGGTGTAAGCCGATTGGTACAAAGTGGGTGTGGAAGAACAAAGAGGGAGAGAAAGGTGAGGTTGTGAGGAACAAGTCGAGGCTTGTTGCTCAAGGGTTCAGTCAGAAGGAGGGGATTGACTACGAGGAGACCTTTGCTCCCGTAGCCCGTTTGGAGGCGATTAGGATCCTTCTAGCCTTTTCCGTGGCTAATGGGTTCAAGTTGCACCAAATGGATGTGAATAGTGCTTTTCTGAATGGTGTGTTGGAGGAAGAAGTGTATGTGAGGCAACCTCCGGGGTTTGAGAGTGAGAAGTACCCCCACCGGGTGTACAAGTTGAGGAAGGCGTTGTATGTGTTGAAGCAGGCGCCTAGAGCTTGGTATGGCAGGTTGAGGGGGTTCTTGTTTGCGAGAGGTTTTGAGATGAGGAAGGTCGATCAGACCTTGTTTTTTCTGAGGTAGGGCAGAGATATCCTGATTGTGAAGGTGTACGTGGATGATATTGTCTTTGGTGGCTCGTCTAACTCTCTTGTTGCAAGGTTTGCAGATGATATGAGCAGGGAATTTGGGATGAACATGATGGGCGAGTTGCAGTTCTTCCTCGGGCTACAAATCAAACAATCAAAGGAAGGAACATTTGTGCACCAGGCTAAGTACACCAAGGACATTGTGTGGAAGTTCAAGATGGAGGACTCCAAGGCTATGACGACGCCGATGAGTACGACTACAGCTCTTGACGCGGACGAGGAAGGTGAACACGTGGACCAGAAGGAGTACCGGAGCATGATCGGGTCACTCCTCTACTTGACGGCGACGAGGCCGGACATACAGTTCTCGGTGTGTCTGTGCGCTCGTTTTCAAGCGTCTCCGAGGACTTCGCATCGACAAGCGGTGAAGCGAATTTTCAGGTACTTGCGTCACACTCCCGACTTCGGCCTTTGGTACTTTGCGTCCTCTTCTTTGGCGCTTCATGGCTTTTCAGACGGATTTTCCCGGGTGTCGGTTTGATAGGAAGTCCACTTCTAGGACTTGCCAGTTTTTGGGGTCTTCTCTGGTGTCTTGGTCTTCCCGCAAACAATCGAGTGTTGCTCAATCCACTACTGAGGCAGAGTATGTTGCCGCTGCTAGTTGTTGCTCTCAGCTCCTTTGGATTTCATACACCATGAGTGACTTTGGTGAGGAGTATACCCATGTCCCACTTCAATGTGATAGCACCAGTGCCATAAGCGTTGCAAAGAACCCAGTGCTCCATTCCAAAACCAAGCACATAGAAGTGAGGTACCATTTTCAGAGAGACAACGTAGAGAAAGGAAAGATAGCTTTGATCCATGTACCCACACATGACCAACTAGCCGATATTTTCACCAAACCCCTAGATCAAACAACTTTCACTCGTTTGCGGGGTGAACTTGGTGTGTGTTTGATTTCTTGAGTTGAGTGTGTGGGAGCTCTCTTTGTAACATATGTATAGCTTTCCTTTGTGCATTTCTTGCATTTGGCATGGCATATGTAACATGATGTATAGGCATCTTTGTATCTTAGATTGCATGCATTTCGTATCATATGCATTGGTTAGGAAAAGCTTCTCTCATATACTTTGTTCACCATGGAATGAGATATATGTCTTTGTGAGCTTGATTGGTATGCTATGGTTAGTTTGGCTTAGCTCTTGATGATCTTGATGAATAATCCATGGTTGATAGCTATGTTTTTGAAAATGTCACATGTATGCTCTCTCATGTGTAAATGCCTTTATATGCTCTTGACATGTTTTAGTGGCTTGGTTATGCTTAATTTGTGGTTGGATAGCTAGTTTATGCCATCATGAATGTTTAGCCCTCTTGCTTCATCTTGTGGAGGTGCATAAGTTCCTTTTTGTCGCAAATACATTTCATGTACCAATTATGAATCTGAAAATGAAATGTAAAACGCTTGGAAAATGTGCTCCCATGTCATATGTGCTGAATTTAATTTGCTTTGGGTGCTAATCCGTTGCATGATGCCTACCAATGAGAATTCTCATACATAGAAGTAGGCACATGGCTCGGTGGCTTTGACATGACATGAGGTGCTTGTGGGTGTTTGTGATGGTCTTATGATTAGAATGGATGTTCTAGCATGAAGTTTGTGTGGCTTTCGATTTTGATATGCTTTGATCATGTTTTGGACTTTGCTCATGAGAGGCAAGTTTTTCGCAAAATTGCCAAAATCCATCTTAGCTTCGTCCAGTGGTTGTGAAACTTGGTGATCATGTAGTTGAGATCGATACGAAGCCGTAGAGTATCTAACTTGCTCATTTGGACATGTGTAGCATTCTTTGTTAAATTTTGTCTATTTGAGAAGCTCTAGGTTGAAAATTTTGCATTTTTTGCTTGATTCATGCATTGCCAACAAGGGGGAGAAGTTTGAGCTTGAAATGGCTTGCTGGACGCATTTAGAAGGTTTTTAGGTGGTTTCGAGCCATTTTTGGGCTCTGTTGTGCACCGGTCTGACCGGTGTGAGTGCTGATCCTGTGCACATCTTAGGCACCGGTCTGACCGGTGGTGATGACCGGTCTGACCAGTGTGAGCTGAAGTTGCTGCAGCTGCCCTGTTTTCAGCTGGTTTGCATGCATTCGTCCAGGGGGGGTGCATTGGTTCAGGGGGAGCTTGCATGTGTGCAGGGGGAGCTCTTTGTGGTTTTTCGAGCTTTTTTCGGTGGTTTGCGCTCTTTGCTTGAGCTTTGCTTTGTCTCGGATGTGTCGAGCCGTTGCCCTTGCCTAAGGGGTCCGAGACTTGTCTTCTTCAAGTGATCTTGCTCTTTGCCTCTGTTTGGCTTTCGATCGCTTGTTGGAGTTTCTTTTTTTTTCATTTCATTTCTTTTTCTTTTCTCTCTTGTTACTGTCGTGTGGGTGTTGTCAATGCACTCATCAAGGGGGAGATTGAGGACCATGTGTGGTTCGAGGACCGGTGGATGGTCGCTTCCTTGTGTGATGAGTGATTGACAACATTGTGTGGACTGATTCTTAGCTAAGTATTACAGGTGCAGGTTGCGGCTTGACTGGTGTTGGTGCAGGTGAAGAACAAGCGTGAAAGGTCGTCGCCGGTGAGGCCTCCAGGTGTGGAGAAGACAAGTAGGCTTCGTTCGAGGGACCCGGTGGCCAGCGGGGTCAAGTGCGGGCCGCATGATGGCATGAACAACAAGATGAAGTCATGGACAGTTTCTTGGTTGAGCCTCAAAACCAAGGTCGAGCCGGGACTACGTGGGAGCCGGGTCATGAGTGGAGATTGGCGGAGGCTACACCGAGTTCGCGGGGTTTCCGGTGGTTCACCAGAAAACCACTGGGTTCCTTAGTTGATCCACAAAGCCAAGACCGAAGAACCGAAGACGGTGCTGCAGCAGTGCCAGACCGGTCTGACCGGTGGGCAGCACCGGTCTGACTGGTGTGCGATGACGCAGTCCGGAGACTTCGAAGCGGAGGACACGCGTCGGGATCGCATAGCTTTCGTCGAGGCTACGCAGGGTGCGGTCGCCGGGCATCCGTCCGATGGTGAAGACATGAAGACTTCCAAATCCGCCCTTGAGGGGCTTGTATCCCTAGTTATTAGGAAAGGGCATTTTAGACTTTCGGTTGCCTCCACATAACCCAAGAGGTGAGAGGATGGTAGCCAACTCTTGAAACCCTAGTTCATTTGCTTTCCTATTTTCCCTTCCTATTTTCCTTAGGATTTCTATAGGACTAGCTTGAGAGCTTCATGGTGAGATCTTGTGAGAGGGTTGGATGATTGGGCGGCAAGCTAGACCTTGTATGAACCTTTGTTGCATGTATAGATGATTCGGCGTGGTTCCTCAAGGTTTGGATGTGTTGTTCCCGGTTGTTCTTGGTGGTGATTTTCGGAGCCCTCTCTTGGTGATTTCTTTGGGTTGTTTTCGAGACCTTTCTCTTGGGGATTTGATGGGGGAAATTTGTGGGAACCCTTCGTGGTTCATTGGGCTGTGATTCCCCTCCTAAATCCGTGAGTAAAGGGGATCGATTTTGAGGTTTTCCGAGTTCTAGGGTTTGTGGCGTTCTTGGCGGGATTTCTTCGATTCCTCCTTTTTGGACAAGTTTTGGTGCGATTAAACTTGGCTATGGACTCCTCATGAGGTGTTCCTAATATCCCCAAAGTCTTGTTCACGTCCGTGGAGCGATTCGGGAGATCGAGGTTTGGTTTTGGGGGAGTTGACCCGCGGGTGCTGTTCATCCCGAGCTGCCCAGAGCTACACCGGTCTGACCGGTGCTCTTGACCGGTCTGACCGGTGCAACCCTCAGTGGGTTTTTGCTCGGGTGAACGTCTGGGTGTGTTTGCTGTTGTCCTGTGTTGCTGCTGTTTCGAGTTTGGGTCAGTTTGGTGGTTGGTTGGCCTATTTGGTGATTTGGGGGCTTTCAGGCTTGGACCGGTTTGACCGGTGTGTTACACCGGCCTGACCGGTGTGTAGCCACTTAGTGGAAGTTGCCAACTCTCACCAGCAGGGACCGGTCTGACCGGTGGTGCTCACCGGTCTGACCGGTGTTGGTCTGTAGACTCGAGGTTTGGTGTTCTGCTGCGTTCTCGGGTCGGAAGGTTGTGTGTTGGTTCCTAGGTCCAGTGGCAGTCCAGTGGCTGCGTGGGCTTGGCCAATTTGGGTAGTGAGTCGGAGACGTGTGTTGGAAGCCGTGTTCATCTTGTTGGAGTTTTCATCTCCTTCGAGAAGAATTTTTATCGGCTCCCATTCACTCCCCCCCTCGAAGGAGATGGAAAGTCCAACAAGATGACCACGGCTTCCAACACACGTCTCCGACTCACTACCCAAGTTGGCCAAGCCCACGTAGCCACTGGAGTGCCACTGGACCTAGGAACCAACACACACACCCTTCCAACCCGAGAACGCAGCGGAACACTGAACCTCGAGTCCACTGACCAACACCGGTTAGACAGGTGAGCACCACCAATCAGACCGGTCCCTGCTGGTGAAACTGGGCAACTTTCACTAAGTGACTCCACACCGGTCAGACCAGTGAGGCGCACCGGTCAGACCGGTCACAGCCTGAAAGCCCCCAAAGCACCAAAGAGGCCAACCGACCTCCAAACTGACCCAAACTCGAAACAGCTGCAACACAGGACAATCGAGAACACGCCCAGACATTCACCCGAGCAAAAACCCACTGAGGGTTGCACCGGTCAGACCGGTCAAGAGCACCGGTTAGACCGGTGTACCTGGGCAGCTCGGAATGAACAGCACCCGCGGGTCAACTCCCACAAAACCAAAACTCGATCTCCCGAATCGCTCCGCTGACTTGAACAAGACTTTGGGGATATTAGGAACACCTCATGAGGAGTCCATAGCCAAGTTTAATCCCACCAAAACTCGTCCAAAAAGGAGGAATCGAAGAAATCCCGCTGAGTACACCTCAAACCCTAGAACCCGGAAAAAACCAAAATCGAGCTCCTTTACTCACGGATTTGGGAGGGGAATCACAGCCCAATGAACCACGAAAGGTTCCCACAAATTTCCCCCATCAAATCCCCAAGAGAAAGGTCCCGAAAACAACCCAAAGAAATCACCAAGAGAGGGCTCCGAAAATCACCACCAAGAACACCCGGGAACAACACATCCAAACCTTGACGAACCACGCCGAATCATCTATACATGCAACAAAGGTTATTACAAGGTCTAACTTGCCGCCCGATCATCCAACCCTCTCACAAGATCTCACCATGAAGCTCTCATAAGCTAGTCCTATGGAAATCCTAAGAAAATAGGAAGGGAAAAATAGGAAAGCAAATGAACTAGGGTTCCAAGGCTTGGCTGCCATCCTCTCACCACTTGGGTTATATGGAGGCAACCGAAAGTCTAAAATGCCATTTCCTAATAACTAGGGATACAAGCCCCTCAAGGGCGGATTTGGAAGTCTTAATGTCTTCTCCATAAGATGGATGCCCGGCGACCGCACCCTGCGTAGCCTCGACGCAAGCCATGCGATCCCGACGCGTGTCCTCCGCTTCGAAGTCTCCGGACTGCGCCGTCGCACACCGGTCAGACCGGTGCTCCCCACCGGTCAGACCCACTGGTCAGACCAGTCTGGCGCTGGTGCAGCTCCGTCTTCGGTTCTTCAGTCTTTGCTTTGTGGATCAACCAAGGAACCCAGTGGTTTTCTGGTGAACCACCGGAAACCCCGCGAACTCGGTGTAGCCTCCGCCAATCTCCACTCATGACTCGGCTCCCACGTAGTCCCGGCTCGACCTTAGTTTTGAGGCTCAACCAAGAAACCATTCCTGACTTCATCTTGCTGTTCATGCCACCATGCGGCCCGCACTTGACCCCGCTGGCCACCAGGTCCCTCAAACGAAGCCTACTTGTCTTCTCCACACCTGGAGGCCTCATCGGTGACGACCTTTCATGCTTGTTCTTCACTCATTTCAAGCATCAAGCAAGCCATTTCAAGCGCAAACTTCTCCCCCTTGTTGGCAATGCATGAATCAAGCCAAAAATGCAAAATTTTCAACCTAGAGCTTCTCAGATAGACAAATTTCAACATAGGATGCTACAAATGTCCAAATAAGCAAGTCAGACATTCTATAGCTTCGTATCAACATCAACTAGAAGATCACCAAGTTTCACAACCATTGGACGAAGCTAAGAAAAATTTGGGCAATTTTGCGAAAAACTTGCCTCTCATGAGCAAAGTCCTAAACAAGATCAAAACATATCAAAATGGCAAAGCCACACAAACTTCATGCTAGGACAACCATTCTAATCACAAGACCATCACAAACACCCACAAGCACCTCATGTCATGTCAAAGCCACCGAGCCATGTGCCTACTTCTATGTATGAGACTTCTCATTGGTAGGCATCATGCAACGGTTTAGCACCCAAAGTAAATTATTCAGCACATATGACATGGGAGCATGTTTTCCATGCATTTTTCATTTCATTTTCAGATTTGTAAATGGCACATGAAATGTCTTTGCGACAAAAAGGAACTTATGTCCCTCCACAAGATGAAGCAAGAGGGCTAAACATTCATAATGGCAAATGAGCCTTTGGCCCCATATGATCAAGATTCTTGTTTACAAATGTCGGCCTAGGTACAGTGCCATCACCAATATCTACCTCCTCAAGAGGATCAGCTGACGTAAACCCTTGTCCCAGCTTGCCCAAATCATCAAGATCCTCAATGGCTTCACATGTATCGGTCTTATGCGCCCGATAATGATCAATTCTCTGCTGCAACCACGCTTTTGTTGAAGTCATTGACTCACATGAAGTGATTTAGCTGATTCTCAAACAACTTTATGACAGCAGTAATGAAACCAGTGTTGGAACAACTTACAAACTCATAATCAGATAAATCTAAACTAGATAGACACTTTACATCATCATGTATACCTATTGATTGACTATTGGCTACAGCTACACAAGTAGAATTATCACCATGTACTACTTCTACTTCATCATCTACCCTTTGTATCAACATTTGGTGTAAAGTAGAAGGAACACATTTATTTGCATGAATCCAATCACGACCAAGGATAAGACTGAAGTTATCTTGTGTCTCAGCGACGAAGAAGGCCGTAGCGAGTGTCTTGCTTCCAATAGTGAGCTCCATGGAAATCACGCCTTTAGCTCCCATTGGCTCGCCTCCTCCAACCCCACTGACGGTCATGTTGGTCTTGATCAACTCCTCATCTGAACCTCCAAGCTTCTTGAACAAAGAATACAACATCAAGGTGACAATCGCACCTCCATCCACTAGCATCCGAGAGATAGGCTTCCCATTAATATGATCCTTCATATACAAAGCTTTTAGATGATTATCAGTGTCTTTGGGCTTCTGAAATATAGCATCCTTGGGCCCAAAGTCAAGTTGAGCTAAGTCTTCCTCCGTAGGCACCGAACCATCAACAAACAAATGAACCACATTGATCTCAGATTCATCCGCTCTGGAGAAGATCTGTAGTCCACATTCTGTCCGTCGTCCTCTAGAGTATGGATAGATGAAACCTTGTTATCACAAACCATGGGGATCGAAGAAGCAAAACCGGGCGGGGTTTCTGAAGACCCCGGTCTGACCGCATGGTCACCCAGTCTAACCGCCTCTGGTGGTTGGACCGCCCCTCTGGCAGTGTAACCACCCTTGTCTGGGTAGCTGTCTTGACTCTCCATTCTTTCCCCTGTGGCACCATGGGCCTGTAGTTGTTGAAATCTTTGTCCCTCTTCTTTTCTAGCTCCTTCTCCCTTTTCTCACGTAGCCTCAACCGCTGAAGCTTCCGTCTTTGAGTACGAGTAGAACCGGGAGGGCACCATCTTGGCAAAAAGCACTCCGGAAGAGACTTGCTTCCGCTGGCCTCATGGTCATCAGTAACAGATCCCTTTTGATTTGGTGTCACAACCTGATTGTTTGGCACAACCGGCCTTTTGCCACTTTCCTCAATGGGAACGTTCATTGTCCCAATCTGAATAATATCAAGGCTAATAGTTATTTCTGGGTCAATGTCCATCTCATGAATTTCCTCCTCTTTGATCTTGGGCTTGTACACCTTTTTTTTGGAGGAAACCTTTCTTTCTGGACAGGGTGGTCTGACCGCCTGTAGGGGGCAGTCTAACCGAGTCAGCCAGATGACCCTGGCCGGTTTGTCGTGGAGCCCAGCGATCCTATGTATGTCTCGAGATTTGATCCAGCACTGATCTCCTTGGTCCTCCCCATCCAGGATGGAAAGATTGATGATACGGCACCCACATTACTCCATTTTCATCATAGATAGGACGAAGTGGAGGAGCCCAATCTGGAGTAAAGTCTTGCCTCTGAGATGATTGACCTCTAAACCTAATGGCTGCCCTGGGAGACAATGCTGGTCTCTCTTGATTTGGAGGTGACCTCATCGTTTTTTTACCGACCGATCACTTGTAACGACCTTTTGTTTAGAATATTTGTCAAATAGCACATCAAACGTGACCTTTGCCTTTGGAATGCTCCCCTGACTCTTGGTCACGTTAAGCTTCCAGTTTCCTATCTCAGGCCGCTTCGGAATAAGCATCTTTGGGTGACCATGTGCAGGGGCAGTCTGACCGCCCTGTACCCCCGGTCTAACCGCCCTGCCCAAGACAGGCTCGGTTGTGTGCTGACCAAATGGCATGGAGGATCCTTGCCCCCCATGTCCAGAAGCTTTGACAGTAATCTTGAAAGTTTCTCTGCCATCAGGGGTCTTTTCATATGCCACTTCTCTTGTCAACTCTTTTCCCCTTAAATCGGGCTTAGCTTCCCCGACCATCACATTCTTGCCCTTAGTAGCTTCGGCTTGATGCGGCTGAACCAAAACCTTGGGCTGCTGTAACTTCATAGTGTTGATGGGAAAAGTTTGTGTCAACAGCAAAAATTGGTACAGGAAAGGGACTGACTTTGTGGGACGAGTTTGGTAAGGAAGTGCCATTCGGCAGGAAATTCTCCTCAAAGGATTCGGTAAAGAAACTTGCGGTCGGTAGTATGCCATCATTCGGCAGAAGGGCTGTTTGCGCTTGAAAAAGGAAGCTTTCGGGAATACGTGATGACGTGGCCCGGACATAAGGAAGGGACGAATTGATGACGGGTGCGAGATGGACATTGACGCCGGGACATTCATTTGGGTAATAAATGTTGTACTCGTAGTCGACCAGGAGTCGTGTTAGGACAAGGGTATAAATATAAACCCTTGGTGTCTGTAATAGGGATCAAACAATTTCACAACAAAACCGGCCCTATGCCAACCTTCGAGTCCTTTAGTCGAGTCGTCGAGTTCTTCGAGAGGAGCCATCGATCCGTCGACCTCCGTAAGTACCGACAACCTTGTATCATATCTAGTATCATGCGGTGGATTTAGATCGTGATGCAAGTAGTCTTGTAACCATGCTTAGTATCATGTCGTGGATTTAAGCTTGGTTCAAGAGGGTTTCTTGTTAGATCATGAGCCATGCAGTAGGCTAAGATCTTGCTTGGAGCTAGTTATCGGCTCTATTAGATTTGGCAAGATCTAATGGATTCATTAAGTTACCGTGTGTTGCTTTGAATTTTTGCTTTATGTTTAATTCATGTAATACTGTTATTGCCCAATTTAGATTGATTAGATTCGGCTTTATCTTGTTTACGATCCATATGATGCGCGTTCAAATTTTCAACTCGATGTGGTGCATGGATCACGTGCTCTTAAATAGCCGAACTCAAATCAATCTAGATTGTCACGTGTTGCGGGTTCAAGCTTATCGATCTTGCTTAGATCTTGACAGAACCGAGTATCATGAGGTAGATGCAGTTTTTGGATTGTCTCAGAGCTAGTCATCCGGTGGATTAGATTTTGATTCAATCTGATAGATTTATCATCCTTGGCAATGTTTGTTCCTTGTTCACGGAACCCGATTCGGTTGTACAGCCGTATTCGGCAATTTTACCACGAGTGAACGTGTTCATAAGTTTGTTTTAAATAATGTATGCTTTTAGCCTTCCATGTTTAGATTGTATCATGCGGTGGATTGATCTAATCTTGGTTGGTGGTGTGGTTTCAAACAAGTCATATCATGTGGTGGATTAACTTGTTTGGTGTCATGCATGACGGGTTTTGAAAGTACCTAGACATGCAGTAGACTAGTGCTTTTGGCCTATGCATGCTTTGTTTACTTTAAATTTATAATCATTCTTTCACCTTACTTATCTTATTTTATCATCGAAAATCGGTCATGATCACATGCGAGCAATGTTGTTTAAACAAAGATCGATCCCTCATCATGCTTACGTCATGCATTCGGTTATATCCTGGTTTCACGTTTTAGAGCTCCCAAATGATATTCAAACTGCTGACAGATAGCTTGTTGTAGCTATATGTCTTTCTACTTGGCGTTCTAGCCGTAAATACGGAACTGTCTGGTATCACCCGACAAGTTCCAAGTTTTTATCTAACTGCTTTTCATCCTTTGTCAGTTTCAGGAAAATTGACTGGCACGCTTCGGGTTCAACACGTGTGTTAAGCCAGCTTTGTTCGGCTTGTTGTGTGCATGGCGTGAGGTGCTGATTTTACATCAACACACTTTTGATGATGATATAAAAGTGGTCCATGCAGATGATTCAGTAAGCGTGGCTAATGTGGAACCAACCTTCTGGGAGTATCAAGGTACAGATTGTTTCTCGGGCAAGGACTGGGGTGAAGGTCCTGTTGAATCAGTCAGCAGTGATCAACAGCCGATTCAAGCAGTCGGCTCTTATAGCAATGTTTAATGGATAACCCAATTGATGGAACTGATGGAAAGTTAGGACGTGGATTCATGTCGGCTGACAAATTCGATGAAATTGATATTGGAGATGGTGATAAGTCAAGGCCGACATTTATCAGTGCTAACTTGGATTCAAGTTTCAGAAAAGAGTTGATCAGGCTACTGAAAGAATACAAAGATTCCTTCGCTTGGGATTATTCGGAGATACCTGGTTTGGATCGTTCCATTGTTGAGCATCGGTTGCCAATCAAGCCTGGTTTTAAACCTTTACAAGCAACCTCCCCGAAAGATCTACAAGGATGAAGTATTGGCCGACGTGAAAAAAGAAATTGAGAGATTGATTGAAGCAAATTTCATTCGGCCATGCAGATATGCGGAGTGGATCTCTAACATTGTCCCTGTTTACATGAAAAACGGGAAAATGAGGGTTTGCATAGACTTTTTGAGTGGATTGTTATGACATTTGGGTTGAAAAATGCCGGTGCAACTTATCAAAGAGCCATGAGTTATATTTTTCATGAGTTGATCGGAAAAATTGTAGAGATATACATTGATGATGTTGTGAACAAGTTTTTGGATCATGAATCACACTTGAATGATGTGAGGAAAACTCTAGAGTGCACCCAAAAGCATGGGCTTAAGATGAACCCGAACAAGTGTGTCTTTGGGGTTTCAGCTGGAGAGTACTTGGGATTTTTGGTGCATGAGGGAGTAATAGAAGTTGGCAAGAAAAGAATGAAACTATTGATGAAGTTGTTCCTCCAACCAATCTCAAAGAATTGCAATCATTGCTGCGCAAGATCAATTTTGTGAGAAGATTTATTTCAAATTTATCACAAAAGGTGTTACCTTTCTCTCTGTTGTTGAGGCTCAAGAAGGATCAGAAGTTTGTATGGGGTGACGAACAACAAAAGGCTTTTGATGAGATCAAAAAATACATGAAGGAACCACCAGTGTTGGTGCCTCCACAGTTGAACAAGCCTTTCAAGTTGTACATGGCGGCCGATACCCAAACCATTGGATCGGCCCTTATACAAGAAATTGAGGGAAAGGAACGAGTAGTTGCGTACCTGAGCCGAAAATTGCTTGATCCCGAGACAAGATATTTGGCTACGGAGAAGCTTTGCCTGTGTGTTTATTACTAATGTACAAAGTTTCGGCACTATTTGTTGAATGCCAAATGCATTGTATATTCAATGTTTGATGTGATTAACCACATGTTATCTATGCCAATTTTGAATGGAAGGATTGGCAAGTGGGTTTTAGCTTTGTCTGAGTTTGAGTTGAGGTTTGAATCGGCAAAAGCTGTTAAAGTTCAGATTATTGCTGATTTCATTACTGAACATCGTGATCCGTCGATTGATTTACTTGAAATTACTCCTTGGGCTTTGTTCTTTGACGGATTCTCATGTGGCAAAGGTGGTGGAGTAGGAATTTTATTAATTTCACCAGGAGGTGAGATGTTTGAATTTGCTATCCCTATTCAACCTACTGTCACAAATAATCAAGTTGAATATGAAGCATTGCTTAGAGGGCTTCAATATTTGAAGGAGGCAAAGACTATTTCAGTTGAAATTTATGGTGATTCAGAGCTGGTTATAAGATAATTGAATGGCCAATTGAGGACCATGTGTGGTTCGATGACCGGTGGATGGTCTCTTCCTTGTGTGATGAGTGATTGACAACGTTGTGTGGACTGATTCTTGGCTAAGTATTGCAGGTGCAGGTTGCGGCTTGACTGGTGTTGGTGCAGGTGAAGAACAAGCGCGAAAGGTCGTCACCAGTGAGGCCTCCAGGTGCGCAGAAGACAAGTAGGCTTCGTTCGAGGGACCGGTGGCCAGCAGGGTCAACTTCGGGCCACATGGTGGCATGAACAGCAAGATGAAGTCGTGGACGGTTTCTTGGTAGAGCCTCAAAACAAAGGTCGAGCCGGGACTACGTGTGAGCCGAGTCATGAGTGGAGATTGGCGGAGGCTACACCGAGTTTGCGGGGTTACCGGTGGTTCACCAGAAAACCACTGGGTTCCTTGGTTGATCCACAAAGCCAAGATCGAAGAACCGAAGGCGGTGCTGCAGCAGTGCCAGACCGGTCTGACCGGTGTGCAACGACACAGTCCGGAATCTTCAAGGCGGAGGACACGCGTTGGGATCGCAAGGCTTGCGTCGAGGCTAAGCAGGTTGCGGTCGTCAGGCATCCATCCGATGGAGAAAGCTTCAAGTCTTCCAAAACCGCCCTTGAGGGGCTTGTATCCATAGTTGTTAGGAAAGGGTATTTTAGACTTTTGGTTGCCTCCATATAACCCAAGAGGTGAGAGGATGGAAGCCAAGCCTTGGAACCCTAGCTCATTTGCTTTCCTATTTTCCCTTCCTATTTTCTTAGGATTTCGATAGGACTAGCTTGAGAGCTTCATGGTGCGATCTTGTGAGAGGGTTGGATGATCGGGCAGAAAGCTAGACCTTATAAGAACCTTTGTTGCATGTATAGATGATTCGGCATGGTTCGTCAAGGTTTGGATGTGTTGTTCCCGGTTGCTCTTGCAGGTGATTTTCGGAGCTCTCTCTTGGTGATTTCTTTGGGTTGTTTTCGGGACCTTGTTCTTAGGGATTTGATGGGGGAAATTTGTGGGAACCCTTCGTGGTTCTTTGGGCTGTGATTCTCCTCCCAAATCCGTGAGTAAAGGGGCTCGATTTGGAGTTTTCTGAGTTCTAGGGTTAGAGCTGTTTTTGTCGGGATTTCTTCGATTCCTCCTTTTGGACAAGTTTTGGTGGGATTAAACTTGGCTATGGACTCCTCATGAGGTGCTCCTATTATATCCAAAGTCTTGTTCAAGTCCGTGGAGCGATTCAGGAGATCGAGATTTGGATTTGGGGGAGTTGACCCGCGGGTGCTGTTCATCCCGAGCTGCCCAGGCTACACCGGTCTGACCAGTGCTCTCGACCGGTCTGACCGGTGCAACCATCGGTGGGTTTCTGCTCGGGTGAACATCTGGGTGTGTTCGCTGTTGTCCTGTGTTGGGGCTGTTTCGAGTTTGGATCAGTTTGGAGGTCGGTTGGCCTGTTTGGTGCCTTGGAGGCTTTCAGGCTGTGACCGGTCTAACCGGTGTGTCTCACCGGTCTGACCGGTGTGGAGCCACTTAGTGGAAGTTGCCTAGTTTCACCAGCAGGGACCGGTCTGACCGGTGGTGCTCACCGGTCTGACCGGTGTCGGTCAGTGGACTCGAGGTTTGGTGTTCCGCTGCGTTCTCGGGTCGGAAGGTTGTGTGTTGGTTCCTAGGTTCAGTAGCACTCTAGTGGCTACGTGGACTTGGACAATTTGGGTAGTGAGTCAGAGACGTGTGTTGGAAGCCGTGTTCATCTTGTTGGAGTTTCCATCTCCTTCGAGAAGAATTTTTATCGGCTCCCATTCACTCCTCCATCTCTGGTTCGCCGTATCGGTCCTTCAAGTGGTATCAGAGCAGGTTCGGGTATTTATTGACTCTAACCAGTCTAAGATCCAAGGATGGCGTACCAGGAATGGGGTTCGGGTCCTCCACACTTCGATGGCAAGAACTACCAGATGTGGAGTAAGCGGATGGCGGCGTTCCTCCGCGGAAATGGTCAAATCCTTTGGGATGTCACGGTGGACACAGGCTATGTCCAGCCGATGAACTTCCTTACTCCGGGATCGAGGGACATGTTCGACGCCAACAATAAGGCGGTCGACTACTTGTTTCGTGCTTTGTGTCAGCCTGAGTTCGATCGGGTGCACACCGAGCACTTGGCTTGTAGAATATGGTTGGTGTTGAAGGAGGCTCATGTTGGGAATTCCCATGTTCAGGCGTGGATGTATGCGACCTATCGGAGAGAGTACGAGAACTTCACTCATCTCCCCGGTGAGTCCATTGATGCCTCGTTTCAGAGGTTCACGGTGGTTGTGAACAACATGAGGGCCAATGTGGACGTGCTCCCGTACGATGATCATGATAGAGTTATCAAGCTCTTGCACTCTTTGGATAGTATGATTTGGGGCGGAAAGTTCGAGGCCATTGTCGAGTCAGAGAAGTATGACACTCTGACGGTGAACGAGCTGTTCTCGAAGCTCAAGTCGGCTGAGGTGGATAGGGGCATGACAGCCAAGCTCGAGGGTCCGACTGACTCTCGTAGTCTTACCCTCATTGGTGGTTCGAAAGGAAAGGCTAACACTAACCCATCCACCAGGATCTTCTCTTTGTCCTCTTTGATGTCTATGCCAGATGAGGAGTTTGACGTGCTTGGAGAGGACGAGCTGGCGCTCCTGACAAGGCGGTTCGAGAGGCTGCACGAGAACCGTGTGAACATGAGGAGGAACACGAGGACATGCTTCAAGTGTGGCAAGGCTGGGCTCTATTTCGCTGAGTGTCCGAAAGTGAACAGCAACGACAAGCACAAGTCCAATGACAAGAGCAAGAAGTCCGAGAAGAAGGATCATGGACATGAGAAGGAGATGCGGTCTCGAGAGAAGATGAAGAGATCGAGCGACATTGAGTCCGATTCCGAGGAGACGTATTCAAGCTCGAGTGATGAAGACGAAGAGGATGACAAGAAGAAGAAGAAGAAGAAGAAGAAGAAGAAGAAGAAGAAGAAGAAGAAGAAGAAGAAGAAGAAGAAGAAGAAGAAGAAGAAGAAGAAGAAGAAGAAGAAGAAGAAGAAGAAGAAGAAGAAGAAGAAGAAGAAGAAGAAGAAGAAGAAGATGAAGAAGATCATCGACAAGTATCTCAACAGCCTTTGCGTGACGGGCCTAAGCCTCAAGGACGACTTCTGCGGCATGGCTCACAGTTCGAGCAGCAAGAGAAGCCAGAAGGACGCCTCAGACTTGGATTCCGAGGATGAGGTATGTGATGAGCTCTCTTCTTTGCGCTAGGAGAATGAGGAGTTGGTTGACTTGCTTGATAATCGCGATCACATGCTTAGAGAGGCTAAGAAGCTTAGGAAAGATCTTAGATCTTTGCTCGAGGATGCTAGGACTAGAGTGGCTGAGCTAGAAACTCAGGTTCTTGATAGCAAGCTTGGAATTGATTCTCTTAAGGCTAGCCCTGTTGTCTCTGATGAGAATGATTGTGCGGATTGCTCTGCTTTCCTAGCTGACTTGACTGATCTTAGGGAGAAGTATGCCTCCAAGTGTGAGGAACTAGACGTGCTTAGGGTGAGTTGGCTGAGCTACAATCTAGACCCACTTTGTTTTGTGCTTGCACTTCTTGCCCTGGTTTGCATGAGAAAATTGTTGAGCTTCGTTCTCGCATTGTTTCGCTTGAGGCTGATTTGAAAGTGCCTATTCCTACTTCTTGTTCTACATGTGAGTTGCATGCTATGAAAAATTTAGATCTTGCAAAATGTGTTGGTCGCTTGCAAGATGAGAATGATAAGTTGCGTGAAGCGCTGAGTTGGTTGTCGAGTCAAGAACCTCAGCTTGGTATGATGATTGCTAGCTGTAAGCGCTTTGATGGTTGGACTTTGGGATTGGATAAGGTTGGTGAGGGCAGTGGTGAGAGAGAAGGGAAATTTGGGAATGTTTCAGTTCCACCACAACCCACACCCAAAGACAAGTTTGCATCCAAGCCAAACCACCAAGAGAAAAACTGAGTGAGAAGGCAAGTGAAAACCCTAGTGAGAAACCAAGTGAGAAGCCTTGTGAAGAGCCTCATCCCAAGCCTAAGCCCAGATCAATCCGTTTCCATTGTGAGTTTTCTGGAAAGGATGGTCACAAGAGAGCGTTTTGCTTCAAGAGGAAACATGAGGAGAGAATGGCGAAGGAGTGGGCTAACAAGGACAAGTACCACCCTTCCGATAGTGTACTTGAGCCTCGTGTGCAGTTGCCCAGGGCCAAGGCGAGTGTGAGGACAGTTCGGGCTTGGGGAGAGCGAAAGGCTGTTGGAGGTCTTTCTTGCCCGGGCTACACCGGTCGGACGGTGAGGGCACCCGCCGGTCGGACCGTGCGGGCACGGACGAGTAGCGTTTGGGTTTCGTGCTCGTATAGGTGCGAGGTTTGGTTCTAGAGTTCGTGGTTCTGGTGGTTGGGCTGGAGAGTTTGCAGGAGGTCAGTTTGCTAGGCATTCTCCCCCTCGAGCTCAGTACGGGGATGGGAGGAGTCTTAGCTTTGAGAAGGAGAGGAGGGACAGCCCACGTGCTTTTTTTCGTGGTTTTGGTCCTCCTCCAGGTAGAGAGGGTTGGTTCCCTCATGGTGGTTACCGTAGTGGTGTTCGTGGAGGTAGCTTTGGTAGGAAAGATGGTTTGGTTTGTGCTAACCCCACTTTCGAGCAAATGGCTAGTCACTGGTTTTACACATTTGGAACTAACCCCAGTGTTGAGTCATTTGCTCGCTCTCGCTCTTGGTTTTGAGTTGCAGGTGGATGGCCTGGAGAACATTTGGTTGATATCGGGGGTGGTTCTTCGGCTTCATATCCCGGTGGTGACATGTAGGTGCATCACTTTCGGGGATGGTGGACAAGGATGAGTGAATTGTGAAGAAATGATAAAGGTGAGTGTATTTGTGACCTTCAAGTGTGTGGCCTTGGTCAAGCCACTTGGTTTCTTTTGCTCTTTGCCCTATCTCATGTGTGTAAGGTGAGCTTTGTATACTCTTTGGCCTTAATGCATGAGTTTAGGGGGAGCTTGTGAGTTTTGTGCTCCTTTGCTCTTTTTCCGGTGGTGTCGAGCCCTTTTTTGCCTCCCCTCGAGGAGCCGGTCGTTTGTGAGCTTTATGTGTGGGAGCTCCTTTGTAGCATATGTATAGCTTTCCTTTGTGCATTTCTTGCATTTGGCATGACATATGTACCATGATTTATAGGCATCCTTGTATCTTAGATTGCATGCATTTTGTATCATATGCATTGGATAGGAAAAGCTTCTCCTATATACATTGTTCACCATGGAATGCTATTTATGTCTTTGTGAGGTTGTTTGGTATGCTATGGTTAGTTTGGCTTAGCTCTTGATGATCTTGATGAATAATCCATGGTTGATGGCTATGTTTTTTGAAAAATGTCACATGTATGCTCTCTCATGTGTAAATGCCTTTATATTATCTTGACATCTTTTAGTGGCTTTGCTATGCTTAATTTGTGGTTGGATAGCTAGCTTATTGATCATATGGGGCCAAAGGCTCATTTGCCATCATGAATGTTTAGCCCTCTTGCTTTATCTTGTGGATGGGCATAAGTTCCTTTTTGTCGCAAAGACATTTCATGTACCAATTATGAATCTGAAAATGAAATGTAAAATGCTTGGAAAATGTGCTCCCATGTCATATGTGCTAAATTTATTTTGCTTTGGGTGCTATACCGTTGCATGATGCCTACCAACGAGAAGTCTCATACATAGAAGTAGGCACATGGCTCGGTGGCTTTGACATGACATGAGGTGCTTGTGGGTGTTTGTGATGGTCTTATGATTAGAATGGCTGTCCTAGCATGAAACTTGTGTGGATTTTCCATTTTGATATGCTTTGATCATGTTTAGGACTTTGCCCATGAGAGGCAAGTTTTTCGCAAAATTGTCCAAATCCATCTTAGCTTCGTCCAATGGTTGTGAAACTTGGTGATCTTGTAGTTGATGTCGATACGAAGCTATAGAGTATCCAACTTGCTTATTTGGACATGTGTAGCATCCCTTGTTGAATTTTGTCGATTTGAGAAGCTCTAGGTTGAAAGTTTTGCATTTTTGGCTTGATTCATGCATTGCCAACGAGAGGGAGAAGTCTGAGCTTGAAATGTCTTGCTGGATGCATTTAGAAGGTTTTCAGGTGGTTTTGAGCCATTTCTGGGCTCTGGTGTGCACCGGTCTGACCGTTCGAGGTCACCGGTCTGACCAGTCAGAGTGCTGGTCCTGTGCACATGTTGGGCACCGGTCTGACCGGTGGTGGTGACCGGTCTGACTGGTGTGAGCTGAAGTTGTTGCAGATGCCCTGTTTTTCAAGTGGTTTGCATGCATTCGTCCAGGGGGGTGCATTGGTTCCGGGGGAGCTTGCATGTGTGCAGGGGGAGCTCTTTGTGATTTTTCGTGCTTTGTTTTGGTGGTTTGCGCTCTTTGCTTGAGTTTTGTTTTGTTTCGGATGTGTCGAGCCGTTGCCCTTGCCTAAGGGGTCCGAGACTTATCTTCTTCAAGTGATCTTGCTCTTTGCCTTTATTTTGCTTTCGATCGCTTGTTGGAGTTTATTTTTGTTCGTTTCTTTTTCTTTTTTCTCTTGTTACTTTGTGTGGGTGTTGTCAATGCACTCATCAAGGGGGAGATTGAGGACCATGTGTGGTTCGAGGACCGGTGGATGGTCGCTTCCTTGTGTGATGAGTGATTGACAACGTTGTGTGGGGCGATTCTTGGCTAAGTATTGCGGATGCGAGGTTGCGGCTTGAGCGGGTGTTGGTGCAGGTGAAGAACAAGCGCGAAAGGTCGTCGTCGGTGAGGCCTCCAGGTGTGGAGAAGACAAGTAGGCTTTGTTTGAGGGACCCGTGGCCAGCGGGGTCAAGTGCAGGCCACATGGTGGCATGAATAGCAAGATGAAGTCGTGGATGTTTCTTGGTAGAGCCTCAAAACCAAGGTCGAACCGGGACTACGTGGGAGCCGAGTCATGAGTGGAGATTGGCGGAGGCTACACCGAGTTCGCGGGGTTTCGGTGGTTCACGGGGGAAAACCCTTTGGGTTCCTTGGTTGATCCACAAAGCCAAGATCGAAGAACCGAAGACGGTGCTGCTGCAGTGCCAGACCGGTCTGACCGGTTGGTACCAGTCTGATCGGTGAGGAGCACCGGTCTGACCGGTGTGCGACGACGCAGTCCGGAATCTTCGAAGCGGAGGACACGCGTCGGGATCGCAAGGATAGCGTCGAGGCTAAGCAGGTTGCGGTCGCCGGTCATCCGTCCGATGGAGAAAGCTTCAAGTCTTCCAAAACCGCCCTTGAGGGGCTTGTTTCCGTAGTTGTTAGAAAAGGGTATTTTAGACTTTCGGTTGCCTCCATATAACTCAAGAGGTGAGAGGATGTCAGCCAAGCCTTGGTACCCTAGTTCATTTGCTTTCCTATCTTCCCTTCCTATTTTCTTAGGATTTCGATAGGACTAGCTTGAGAGCTTCATGGTGAGATCTTGTGAGAGGGTTGGATGATCGGGCGGCAAGCTAGACCTTGTAAGAACCTTTGTTCCATGTATAGATGATTCGGCATGGTTCGTCAAGGTTTGGATGTGTTGTTCCCGGTTGTTCTTGGAGGTGATTTTCGGAGCTCTCTCTTGGTGATTTCTTTGGGTTGTTTACGGGACCTTGTTCTTGGGGATTTGATGGGGGAAATTTGTGGAAACCCTTCGTGGTTCTTTGGGCTGTGATTCCCCTCCCAAATCCGTGAGTAAAGGGGCTCGACTTTGGAGTTTTCCGAGTTATAGGGTTAGAGGTGTTTTTGGCGGGATTTCTTCGATTCCTCCTTTTTGGACAAGTTTTGGTGGGATTAAACTTGGCTATGGACTCCTCATGAGGTGCTTCTATTATTCCAAAAGTCTTGTTCAAGTCCGTGGAGCGATTCGGGAGATCGAGATTTGGATTTGGGGGAGTTGACCCGTGGGTGCTATTCATCCCAAGCTTCCCAAGCTACACCGGTCTGACCTGCTCTCGGCCGGTCTGACCGGTGCAACCCTCTATGGGTTTCTGCTCGAGTGAACGTCTGGGTGTGTTCGTTGTTGTCCTGTGTTGGGGCTGTTTTGAGTTTGGGTCAGTTTTGGAGGTCGGTTGGCCTGTTTGGTGCCTTGGGGGCTTTCAGGCTGTGACCGGTCTAACCGGTGTGTCTCACCGGTCTGACCGGTGTGGAGCCACTTAGTGGAAGTTGCCCAGTTTCACCAGCAGGGACCGGTCTGACCGGTGGCACCGGTCTGACCGGTGTTGGTCAGTGGACTCGAGGTTTGGTGTTCCGCTGTGTTCTCGGGTCGGAAGGTTGTGTGTTGGTTCCTAGGTTCAGTAGCACTCCAGTGGCCACGTGGACTTGGCAAATTTGGGTAGTGAGTCGGAGACGTGTGTTGGAAGCCGTGTTCATCTTGTTGGAGTTTCCATCTCCTTCGAGAAGAATTTTTATCGGCTCCCATTCACTCCCCCACCCTCTCTGGTTCGCCGTATTGGTCCTTCACCAATATGAATGTAGAAATGATATCCTGAGGAATTACTACGAGACGTGCAAGGAAAGCTTGAAAGGTTTTCAGTTAGTGATTTTACAACATATTCCTAGGGAACATAATGAAGAGGCAAACAGGTTGGCTCAAAGTGCTTCGGGTTATGGAGAAAACCAAGAAGTGTTTGCTAGTGATGTGTGTGCTTTCGGGAGTGATTTAGCAGAAGATGATTGGAGGAAAGAAATTGTTGATTATCTGGAAAATCCATCTCGAAAGGTCTCTAGGAAGCTCAGGTATAAAGCTATAAAGTCTGTTCTTCTTGATGGGGTTTGTTTTACAAATCATTAGATGGGGTGTTACTGCAATGCCTAGGTCAAGAAGAAGCAAAGAAAATGATGAGCGAAGTGCACGATGGGCTGTGTGGAGCACATCAATCGGCTTACTGAATGAAATGGGTTATCAGGCACACTGGGTGTGATTGGCCGACGATGCTAGAGGATTGCTTTAAGTATTACAAAGGGTGTCAAGATTGTCAGAAGTTTGGGAATATCCAAAGAGTTCCAGCATCAGCTTTGAACCCTTCAAACCATGGCCATTTAGAGGATGGGGTATAGACTTGATTGGCCAAATAAATCCTCCATCTAGCAAGGGGCATAAGTTTGTGCTTTTGGCGACAGATTATTTCACTAAATGGGTTGAGGCAATTCCATTAAAGAAAGTAACATCAGAAAACATGGTTGAATTTGTTAAAGAGCGCATCATCTACAGATTTCGAATTCCTCAAACAATTACAACTAATCAAGGAACTCATTTACATCTTCAGAGTTCAGAGAATTTGCTGAAAGCATGGGGATCAAATTGTTGAATTATTCTCCTTATTACGCCCAAGCTAATGGTCAGGCAGAGGCTTCTAACAGGATCATGATCAAGATTAAAGAAGATGGATCAAAAGCCAAGAAGGCGGCATTCGGTACTCAATGAGGCCTTGTGGGCTTACCGAATGGCCCCTCATGGAGCTACAAAAACATCTCCTTATGACCTGGTTTATGGGCATCATGCTGTTTTGCCATGGGAAATGCGATCAGATTCAAGGAGAGTGGTTTTGCAAAAAGATT
Organism: Cenchrus americanus; assembly: GCA_947561735.1. Lineage (NCBI taxonomy): Eukaryota > Viridiplantae > Streptophyta > Magnoliopsida > Poales > Poaceae > Cenchrus > Cenchrus americanus. The sequence goes on from OX387239.1 coordinate 132,797,747, forward strand.
TAAGTTCCAAAGATTACAGTGGCTTAATGATGGACGAGTTAGAGGATCTGCATATGATTCGTCTTAGGGCCTTGGAGAACATTGAGAGGAACAAGATGCAAGTTGCTAAATATTACAACAAGAAAGTAAAGGTCAAGCAATTTGCAGAGGGAAATTTGGTTTGGAAAGCATTACTGTCGATTGGGACTAAGTACAGTACGTTCGGCAAATGGTCCCCGAATTGGGAAGGTCCTTTTCGGGTAGTTAGATGTACGCATGGAAATGCATATATCTTGAAAACTTTACTAGGAGAAGAGTTTGCTGCTGCTATAAATAGAAGATACTTGAAGAAATATTATCCTAGTATTGAAATCGATCGTTGATTACAAGCATCGGGATTACAAACATTAGAAATATAGAAACAGCCGGCGTTCGGGAAAGAAGCCGCCTTCAGAACAAAAATCCTAACAGAGGAGATGGCCAATACTGAAGTGTATTGCTCTTAGCACAAAAAAGTTCTACATTACAAACGTTTCTTGCAGGTTCTTTATGTGGCAACCCAGCCACCTAAGATTACAAGAGGGAGCCTGTGGGAAGCAGAAGGCCTGGAGAAAGAAGCGAAAGCATGCTTCATTTCTTTGATTCTGCGTTTTTCCTCTCCAGCTCTTTTCTCTTCAACTGTTCCAGGACGACTGTGACAGCAACGTAGAAGCTTCGGGGATTGCCATGACTTGCAGCTTCCATCAGGCTATCCCAGGAGGCCTTCAAGTTGTTGTACCTGTCAGAAACATCTAAAGGAAGGGAACAGTTTGTTGAATGTGAGATCTGAAAGTTAAGCGTGAGAATCAGATGAAAATGAAGATCTTACCCCCTACCAACGCCTCCAAGCTCATGCAGTGTTCACGTTCGGCACTGTAGCGGGTGGTGATGTCCCGCAGGTTGTGTTTTAGATGCCGAATGTGGCGGCGCAGTTGGTGGTTGGTCTTCTGTTCCGGTGTGGCGTTTTCTTCTTCAACAGAGGAATCAGAGAGGATGTACTTGGGAACCTCTTCAGTTCCAAAGATCTCCTCTAGAAGCAAGTCGGGGTTGAAATCAAACGAAGGTAAATCATGAGATCGCAGTCGAGAGCAAGGGAAAAGATTGAAAAGGAAAACTTACTCTCGGATTGTTCGCTTCTTTGATGGAGTGCTGCTCTAAACTGGCTTTTCCCCTTGTCCGCCATGGCCTTGGGGGTTTTTCCTCTGGAGAAGCAGGGGGAGAAGACATGAGGTGATGGAAGTGTATGTGAGTGGATTTGCAGAGCACCAAGGAGGCTATTTTATTAGCTGTGAGAGTGGATTGGGAGTGATGACTGGCTGGCGTACATTAATGGGAATACCAAACGACAAGGTTTTCTCCCCGAATGCGAAGGGTTTTTCATTGAACAGTGTTCATGGTTCCCGAATGAGGATTTTCTGCGGATTCTACGCAAAGGGACAAGAGTTTGTGTGTGTTCGGCTAGGATAAAGTTCCCAAATGCGTTTGAAACAGTAAGGTTCGCATAACAAATCAAAGAAAATCATCACAACACAAGTACAAGAGATCTTCTGGCTGGTGTGCATCAAGTAGGTGGTCTGATGAAGCATGTGGTATACACTTTCTAGGAGGTACTTTCCAAGAGGAATGAGATTGCCAATAGCCAAGTCTTCAGCCATTACAATACGGTTTAGGGTTGGCTCATTGGTTTTGTCGCAGAAGATGAATCTGCATAGCCACATGTTCACAAAGGCCCTGTACTCAACTTCAGACAAAGGGCCATTAGACATATGTTTTTGGATATACATCTTCTATCCGACTCGTGTTTTCACTCCTTTTTGACTGGAGGAGCCTTTGTATTAGTGGGGATACACGGATCCTGTGATGTCAAGGCTGGTTATCATATATACATCGGCCAAAGTGGGAGACATTGGTCCATGACCAAAAAGAAAAGCATGACACCGAATAAAATCAGGACCTCACGTCAAGCACACAACAAGCCGAACAAAGCTGGCTTAACACACGTGTCGAACCCGAAGCGTGCGAGTCAATTTTCCTGAAACTGACAAAGATGAAAAGCAGTTAGATAAAAACTTGGAACTTGCCGGGTGATACCAGACAGTTCCGTATTTACAGCTAGAAAGCCAAGTAGAAAGACATATAGCTACAACAAGCTATCTGTCAGCAGTTTGAATATCATTCGGGAGCTCTAAAACATGAAACCAGGATATAACCGAATGCATGATGTAAGCATGATGAGGGATTGATCTTTGTTTAAACAACATTGCTCACATGCATAGGCCAAAAGCATGCATAGGCCAAAAGCACTAGTCTACCGCATGTCTAGGTACTTTCAAAACCCGTCAAGCATGACACCAAACAAGTTAATCCACTGGATGATACGACTTGTTTGAAACCACACCACCAACCAAGATTAGATCAATTCACCGCATGATACAATCTAAACATGGAAGGCTAAAAGCATACGTTATTTAAAACAAACTTATGAACACGTTTCACTCGTGGTAGAATTGCCAAATACGGCTGTACAGCCGAATCGGGTCCCGTGGAGAAGGAACAAACATTGCCAAGGATGATAAATCTATCAGATTGAATCGAAATCTAATCCACCGGGTGACTGGCTCTGAGACAATCCAAAAACCTACATCTACCGCGTGATACTCGGTTCTGTTTTTACCAAACGACATTAGACAGCTCATGCATGGTGACATCCATGACATCATGAATATAAGGCATCTTGATCAGCTAGATTGTCCCACCAGGCGTGCCAAAAAGTGTGTTGACGTAAAATCAGCACTCACGCCAAGCACACAACAAGCCGAACAAAGCTGGCTTAACACACGTGTCGAACCCGAAGCGTGCCAGTCAATTTTCCTGAAACTGACAAACGATGAAAAGCAGTTAGATAAAAACTTGGAACTTGCCGGGTGATACCTGACATTTCCGTATTTACGGCTAGAAAGCCAAGTAGAAAGACATATAGCTACAACAAGCTATCTGTCAGCAGTTTGAATATCATTCGGGAGCTCTAAAACATGATACCAGGATATAACCGAATGCATGACGTAAGCATGATGAGGGATCGATCTTTCTTTAAACAACATTGCTCGCATGTGATCATGATCGATTTTCGATGATAAAATAAGATAAGTAAGGTGAAAGCATGATTATAAAATTAAAGTAAACAAAGCATGCATAGGCCAAAAGCACTAGTCTACCGCATGTCTAGGTACTTTCAAAACCCGTCAAGCATGACACCGCATGATACGACTTGTTTGAAACCACACCATCAACCAAGATTAGATCAATACACCGCACGATACAATCTAAACATGGAAGGCTAAAAGCATACATTATTTAAAACAAACCTATGAACATGTTTCACTCGTGGTAGAATTGCCGAATACGGTTGTACAACGGAATCGGGTTCCGTGGAGAAGGAACAAACATTGCCAAGGATGATAAATCTATCACATTGAATCGAAATCTAATCCACCGGATGACTAGCTCTGAGACAATCCAAAAACCTGCATCTACCGCATGATACTCGATTCTGTCAAGATCTAAGCAAGATCGACAAGCTTGAACCCGCAACACGTGACAATATAGATTGATTTGAGTTCAGCTATTTAAGAGCACGTGATCCATGCACCACATTGAGTTGAAAATTTGAACACGCATCATATGGATCGTAAACAAGATAAAGTCGAATCTAATCAGTCTAAATTGGGCAATAAGAGTATTACATGAATTAAACATAAAGCAAAAATTCAAAGCAACACATGGTAACTTAATGAATCTATTAGATCTTGCCAAATCTAATAGAGCCGACAACTAGCTCCAAGCTAGATCTTAGCCTACCGCATGGCTCATGATCGAACAAGAAACCCTCTTGAACCAAGCTTAAATCCACCGCATGATACTAAGCATGGTTACAAGACTACTTGCATCACGATCTAAACCCACCGCATGATACTAGATATGATACAAGGTTGCCGGTACTTACGGAGGTCGACGGATCGATGGCTCCTCTCGAAGAACTCGACGACTCGACTAAAGGACTCGAAGGTTGGCACAGGGCCGGTTTTGTTGTGAAATTGTTCGATCCCTATTACAGACACCAAGGGTTTATATTTATACCCTTTTCCTAACACGACTCCTAGTACAACATTTATTACCCAAATTAATGTCCCGGCGTCAATGTCCATCTCACACCCGTCATCAATTTGTCCCTTCCTTATGTCCAGGCCACATCATCACGTATTCCCGAAAGCTTCCTTTTTCAAGCGCAAACAGCCCTTCTGCCGAATCATGGCGTACTACCGACCACAAGTTTCTTTACCGAATCCTTTGAGGAGAATTTCCTGCCGAATGGCGCTTCCTTACCAAACTCGGCCCACAAGTCAGTCCCTTTCCTGTACCAATTTTTGGTGTTAACAGGTTGCTTATCCACTTGCATTTCATGAAGCATCAAACGACCTTCATTAATGACCGATTGAATCTGACGACGAAACACATTACAATCGTTAGTGGCATGAGAATAAGAATTTTGAAACTTACAATATGCACGTCGTTTGATTTCATCAAGTGGAGGCATAGTATGAGAAATTTTAATGTTTCCAACCTTAAGTAATTCATCAAATATACGATCACATTTAGAAACATCAAAAGTAAATTTCAATTCTTATTGCCGACCTTTAGTAACCGGCTTAAGAGATGCGCAAGAACTAGCTTTAGACTTTGAAGGCCACACAAATTCAGCAACATACACTTCATTCTCGTCGTCTGAACTATCAGAATCATATTCAACAATATGCACATTAGACCAACGAGGTTTAGAGTGTTCTTTTTGTTTATTCAGTTTTAATTGTTGTGCCATACCTCTAACAAGTACATTAGCAAGCGTATGAAATTCCACACCTTCTAATCTATCTCTAATAGTAGGCCTTAAAGCTCTAGCAACAAGATCAGCAAGGTTAGAATCAGTAAGAGACAAATTAAAACAACGGTTTTTAACTTCTTTAAAGCGCTTAAGGTAATCAGAAACCGATTCCTCTTTATTTAGTTTAACCGATGTTAAATCTGTCAATTTTAGTTGGTTGCTCCCACTAAAGAAGTGATCATGAAACTTTAGCTCTAGTTGATCCCAAGAATCAATTGAGTTGGCAGCTAACGAAGAGAACCAAGCAAAAGCGGTATCAGTCAAAGACAATGAAAACAAGCGAACTTTTAAAGAATTATAAGTACCAGCTTCACCTAGTTGAGCAGTATATTGGCTAATGTGTTCCCAGGTTGTACGGTTATCATCACCACTAAATTTAACAAAATTAGGCATACGCCAACCACGGGGAAAAGCCACATAATCAAAATCTGCCCTATATGGTTTTTGATACAATCTAGTATTACCCATATCAACACTGAGTTTATTTTTCATCATGTTAGCTATCTCTTCCTTAAATTGAGCCAATTCATTCCTAGCAGCTAACTGAGATTGCATTGCAGCAGTTCTTAAGTTTTTCACAGGGGGTTGATTAGGATATTGTATGCGAGTCGGTAAACACATCATTAGGTACACCATAAGATGGAGCAACATTAGGAATAGGTGGTGATGTGTGAGCTACTGTGCTATACATTGGTGAAACAGTACCATAAGCATTATGTTGATTCTGGACCAATGTACTAGGCACAACCGACAAAGGCAACGGCTGATCCGGAGTCATAACCATCTGGCCAGACTGGGCGGTTAGACCGGCCTGGGGGGCGGTCTAACCGCGGTCGGCTTAGGCAATGGTGATTGCTCTGGATAAAACCCCATCGGCATACCATACAGAGGAACTTCAGGTGAAGCTTCTTGTGCTGCTGATGTGGTTGCATGCAGAACCCCTTGTTAATCTACTTGAGGGATACCATCATTAGATATATTAATAACACGTTTACCCTCTACTTTTTCAAGGCCAGTAACAACACTAGCAACCAAACTACTCTGATCATTAAACGCACGTCCAATAGCAGATAATTGCGTAGCTAGATCAGAAGGGGGTGTTTGACTTACAGTGGGTATTACCTCAACCTTGTCTTTGTTAAGATTGATCGCCGGCAACTCGAAATCTTGCTTGAGTGTTACCTTGCCTGAACGATCCTTCTTGGCGGCCGAAAGAAATTGCTGCTTGATGTACTCTTGCAGCTCTGTATACTTCCTCTGGTCTTCTTCACTGAGTTCTTCGATGTTCACCATGATCATGTTCTTCTTGTCGATGTCACACTGTAATCCCATGCAAAGATCGAAAGATCGGTTGTAAAACCAGATCTAATCCCTAGCAGAGTCGCCAAAAGTGTGTTGACACTTTTTCCGGTCGAACACATGAATGCGCTAGATCGCATGGTTATCGAAAATCAACTCGCCGAAACTCCCAGCACGGGTCGGTCTAACCGCCTGGGGGCGGTCTAACCGCCTTGGACAGGAGAGACGCCGAAAACCTAGATTCGCTGCTCCGGGAGGGACCCTGTCGGGAACAGTGCGCCTAGGGTTGTCCTGAGATTGGTAGGCCACTCAAAACTCCCTCAACCGCTGTGGAGACGTAGGAGGAGAGCAAAGGAGATTGGAAAAGCTAGGGTTTGGAGAAAATAAGGTAAAACTTGATAATGACGATTGGATGATAGCTCTCAATCAGCCACGACCCTTTATATTTATAGGGTGGGAGGTCTTGCCCTACAAACAGCAAGTTACAACTCGGAATCAAGCCAAACTCCTAACTCTACACGAAATTGGGGCACCTCGGTTAGACCGCCTGGCCCCTTTGCACAAGACCGGCTACAGGGCACCCGGACAGACCGCCCTAGGACCCGGTCTAACCTGCCTGCACAACCTGAATCAGTTTCTGCCAATTTTGGGTGTCAATAGCGTGTGTCCTAGTTTAGGCCTTAGGGTCATGTTAGACTTTAGGCTTGCCTCCATATAACCCAAGAGGTGAGAGGATGGCAGCCAACTCTTCTAACCCTAGCTCATTTCATTTTGCTATTTTCCTCTTCCTATTTTCCTTAGGATTACTAGGACTAGCTTGAGAGCTTCATGGTGAGATCTTGTGAGAGGGAAGGATGATCAGGCGGAAGCTAGACATTGTATGAACCCTTCATGGTATGTATAAATGATTCGGCGTGGTTCCTCAAGGCCTAGTTGTGTTCCTCCCGTTTTTCCTTTTTGGTGATTTTCGGGGTCTTTTCTTAGGATTTCCGTTGGGAAGTTTTGGGGGTGTTTCTTTGAGGGATTCTTGTTGGATGTCACATATGAGGACCTTGTGCCTTTTTGCTTGGTCATCTTGATCCAACAAACCCTCCGAAATGGCTTCGATTTTGATGTTTTCGGTGGTTTCCATGGGAAGGTGTTCTTGAGGGTTGACTTCTGATTCCTCTTAATTGAGTAGATTTTGGGGATCGAGCTTTTAGCAAAAGGTAGCCCATGAGGTGCCCCAGCTATCCCCAAAGTCTCACTTTGATCCGTGGAACGAATCGGGAGATCGATCGCTTGCAGTTTTGAGTTTTTCCCGCATGCTGTGTTCTTCCCGACTGCCCAGGCCAAAACCGGCCTGACCGGTTTCCCAAACCGGTCTGACCAGTTTCGCCCTATGGGCTGCTGAGAAGGGTTTTCGAGCAAGGGAGTCTCTGTTAAGCTATGACTTCTTTTGTTCAAAGGTGGAAAGGCTCTTCTGGTATGTTGCTCCAGCGTTTTTCAGACCAAATCATGACCTTGTAACAGTAGATGCTGTGGGGCGTTATGAACGCTGTTTTGTCTTCATCGTCAGGATGCAGGGTATCTAGTGATATCCCGAGTAGCAGTCGAGGAGCAGAGTAGGACGCTACCAGCCGTGGAGTCCACGACTTGGTCAATACAAGGAAGAAGGAACGGATCCTTCGGGCAGTGCTTGTTAAGGTCGGTGTAATCGATACACATCCTTAATCCATCAGTTTTTCTTTGGTACAAGAACCGAGCTTGCGATCCAAACTGGGTGTTGACATTGTCTATTAAAACCTGCAGCTAAGAGCTTACAGACTTCTACTTCTATAGCTTGTTTTCTATCTTTTGCAAATCGCCAGAGCTTTTGCTTGATAGGTCGAGCGGTCTTGTTGACTTCAAGTTTTTGCTCAGCCAGCTCCCTGGGGACACCAGGCATATCGGATGGACTCCATGCGAAGATGTCGGCGTTGTCCCTGAGGAAGCTGGTGAGCGAGAGTTCCTATTTGGAGTCAAGGTCGGCCCCGATGACAACTTCCTTGCCTGCGTCGGGCAGGCCGAGGCAAACCTTCTTGACAGCTGGACTTGGGTCCAAAGCCGTGCTTGTACACTTCTGCTCTGGTAACTGCAAGGTAGTTTGGTCGATCTTGGCTGCCTGGGCAACCATGACCGTTGTTGCGGCTTTGATCGCTGAATCTTTGGAGAGCTCGACGGTGGCACTTTCACAATTGTAGGAGACCATGATGTCCCCGAGGATGGAAAGAAGTCTGTTTGGTGCTGGCATCTTCATGATGAGGTAGGTGTGGTGCGGTATAGCCATGAACTTGGCAAGCATAGGTCGACCAAAGATGGCGTGGTATGATGAGCGGAAATCTGCGACCTCGAATGTCAGGTACTCTGTACGGAAGTTCTCCTCTGTGCCGAAGGTGACCGGCAGGCATACACGACCTATGGGGTACACAGCTTTGCCGGACACAACCCCATAGAAGGGTTCATCACAAGGGGTCATCTTGCTAAAGTCGAACTCCATCTTGCGTAGCGTCTCTGTGAAGATGATGTTTAGGCTGCTGCCCCCGTCGGTGAGGGTCTTAGGCAGGAAGGCCCCGTTGACTATGGGGTTGACGACCAGCGGGTAAGTCCCGGGGTCAGGGATGTGGACCCAATGATCTTTCCTAGAGAATGTGATTGGGAATTCAGACCACCGCAGAGGTCGCGGGTTTTCGGTGTTGACGTGTCCAATCTCCTTGGCATTTGATCGGGTCTGTCGGTTGCTTTTGATCGCTTGGCGATCTCCAACGATGAAGTTGATCTCATGATTGGCCTTCTGGAATGCACCATTGGGGTTGCCCCCTTTGGGCGGTGGCGTAGGTGTCCGCTCTTTCCGGTTGCTGTCTTCGTGATTATAGTCGTCCTGGCGACGTCAGTTATCACATCGGTCGTTGTGACGATCATCATGGCGATCATCGCAACAATCACTCCTGCGGTCGTCACGCCTGTCGTTGCGGTCATCACGACGGTAGTCGTCGTGTCTGTCATCGCGACGGTAGTCGTCGCGTCTGTCATCGCGGCGGTAGTCGCGGCGATAATCACGTTGATCCCTAATAGCGTTGCGAGGATAGGGCCTACGATCTCGGTAATCTCGTCGATCATGTCGACTGTCACGATTGTCGAAGAGTTGTCCACCATTACGGTCGTCGTTGCTCTTAGTCTTCTTGGAGGTAGACGGGACTCCAAGGGCGCGCTTTAGCTGCTTGCACTCTCTCATGGTGTGCTTGGTGTCGCGGTGGAACTGGCACTGGTCGTCCATGACCATATTGAAGTCACCTTGAAGGAAGGTGGAGGGTCTTGGTGGATCTGCTACATAGGCTTCACCAGATCGTTTGCGCGACCTGGTGCCTCCGCCGTCGTGGTCTTCTCCATTGAAGTCATGCATTACCGCATGTTGAGTGTCGACCAGTTTGTCGACGTAAGCCATGAGGTCGCCAAATGGTGTGTGCATCAGCCTCATGGATCTTCTCGAACAGCTTGATGTTGGTGACTCCCTTCTTGTAGTAAGCGATGACGTCTTCGTCTTTGACACCCGCAAGGGTGTTGCGGTTCTCGAAGTAGCAGTTACTGTACTCACGGAGAGTTTCATCACGCCTTATTCGTACTCTTGCGAGGTGGTGAGTATTACCAGGACAATTGTAGATTGCCTGGTAGTTGGTCGTGAAGAGGCGAGACAGAGTCGCCCAAGAGGTGAAGCACTCTACTGGGAGGTTGTCGAGCCACAGGAGTGGCACCTTGCCCATCACGAGGGGGAAGTATCCCGCCATGTGGTCTTCATTGCCGCCGGAGGCACGTGCTGCAATGTTGTACATCTTGAGCCATATACTTAGGTCAGAGCGACCGTCATACTTCACAATAGCTGGCTTGAAGTCTTTTGGGTATTTGATCGTACGGAGACGTCGTGAGAAAAATGAGAAATTGTTGACTACTCCTAGGCTTGCAGATGGGGCGTGATCCGCGGGGATGACGTAGAGGTCGTCGGGAGGGCCATTGTCTTGGTCGTACTGAGCACGTCGCAGTAGTTCTTGGTCGTGCATGATCCGGAGTTCTTTAGCTTGGATGGGGTTGTTGGTATCAAGGGCGTCAGGGACCCCATGCTCGCGGTTGTTGTTAGCACGTCAAGCTATCTCGACTTCATCTCTTACGCGGTGGCGCTGGCTTCCCTCTGCACGATTGGCCTGGACCAGAGGAGTCTGAGCTCCTGCGTTGTGTCTTGGGTTTGGCGAGGCATTCCCCTGAACATTGGCAGCGTTGGCTGCAGTGTTGACGGTGTTATCAGTGGCATTGACCGGAGCGTTTGCTGGAGCGTTGGCTGTAGCGTTGGCTGGAGCATTTGCTGTAGCATTGGCTGGAGCGTTTGCTGCGGCATTAGCAGCTGGGTTGACCGGCTGTGCTACTTTATTTTCGCCCCGGCCTTCTTCAGCCACCGGGTAGAGGGGACCCTGGCTACGACATCGTTGGCGAGGACGCTCCGATCTGCTTCTGCTTCTGGAGTAGGAACTTGTTGCGGATCTGCTGTATCTAGGACCTCTTTCTTCGATTTGAGCAGCTGCAATGCGGACGTTGGCTTGGAGGCGTCGGATCATTTGGGAATCTTCGAGGTGATATAGAGTGGCAAGAGTGGCTCCCAAGTTGGTTTGCGGTGAGTTGTAAACTTCGAGTCCGTCGTGCTCGAAGTCCCTGAGGAGGTCTCGCGCACGCAGTCTGTTGACATGAGGTGCATCATCTTGGCATCGCTGCTGTGGGGCAACTGGTGCCACAAGTGCTTGTTGTCCGGTGTTGGCGTTGACTTGTCGGGCATTGGCATTGACCTGTCCGGCATTAGCATTGACCTGTCCGGCGTTGGCATTGACCTGTCCGGTGTTAGCCGCTTGTAGGCCTGCACCTGAGGCAGCGGCAACAATCTCTTGTTGTCGTCGGACAGCTCTGGCAGCGTTAGCATTTTCATGTTCTTGACGCTGCTCGTCTGTTTCTCCATCTTGTGGCGGTACATCCGCAGAGACGACCAAGATCTGGCGATCTAGGGTCTCAAACTCTTCTCCCGGATAGTTCGGGGAGATCGTTGTGTGGGCGAACTGGAACGCAAGGCGGTCCGGGGATGACTCCAGGTTCAACCAGCGACGGTGTGCCGCAGTAAGGGGTCAACGAAACTTTTTGAGGACACGACACTGGCGTGCAGTGTGTTTGGACTTCTCGTGGACAAGGCAGGGTTCGTCGACGTGATTCCTGTGGCTTCCACGATTTTGAGAGTTGAGTCCAGATTCGATCTAGATCTTGCATTTCATGTAGCGTGATGCTACGTGGTAGTGTTGCGCAAGCCCAGAGGCATGCTAGAGGGCGAAGAGGTCATGTGAGGGCGTTTGACGCGCTCACAGACTTTGATTGTCTCAGAGAGCATGCCCTTGACACGATCAATCCCGGCGGTCAGGTCACTAGGAGTGGGTGGGTGGGTCTTCTTCGACAGATCTGTTGGTTGGTGGTGACCATGTTACCTTCCATGATGAGGCAGGCGGCTGGAGCGATGGACGTCGCCGGCATCGAGCCAAAGCAGATGTCGACGGGGTTGGCGAGGAAGTCCGCCATGCTCTCCTGGAAGATGACGTCGTTGGTCGAAGCCATCGAGTTGCACGAAGAACATTGACTCTTCCCCTACCTGGAGCGCCAACTGTCAGATGGTGAGGTCTGAACAGCCCACGGGGGTGTTAATACCTGTGGTTTATTTGTTCGGCGGGGAGGAGTCTAACGCTAAGAACTCGAAGGTTGCACACGAGTACGTGGAACACAGAGAACACGGTGAGTTTATACTGGTTCGGGCCTCCAGAGAGTAAAACCCTACGTCCAGTTCTTCGTTTTGTATTGTTGAGGATTGCGGGATTGGTTGAGGTTACACAAGGGATCACCTCGTCCGCCATATATTGGCCAGCGGATGAGGTCGGTTCCAAGACTCCTGGTCGGTTACGACCAGGAGACCTAAGTCTACATTACACATCTTGCCATATCCCGTCGATCTGCTTTGGGCGAAGTCCACCGATTCTTGTCTTGTACGCCAAGTCTCGAGGTCGTGTTGGATTAGGTCGTCTGGGGAATCTTCTGGAAGGTCTTCAAGAGGTCGTGTGGGCCGCCAACCAGGTCGGTTGGGCCCACTAACAGGTCGGCAGGTCTTGTAGTAGGCTGGACCCACTTGTCAGGGACGGCCGTGAGCCTGGTCTGTGGGGACCCAGGGGTACCCATGTCTCACAGGTTGATCCACAAAGCCAAGACCGAAGAACAGAAAATGGAGCTGTAGCAACATCAGACCGGTCTGACCGTTTGGTCTGACTAGTGGGTACCAGTCTATCTGGTGAGGAGCGTCGGTCTGAGCGGTGTGCGACGACGTAGTCAGGAGACTTCGAAGCGGAGGACACGCATCGGGATCGCAAGGCTTGCGTTGAGGCTAAGAAATTTTGCGGTCGCTGGGCATCCGTCCGATGGAGCGATGACAAAGATTTCTGAATTCACCCTCGAGGGGCATGTATCCTTGGTTAGCTAGTAAGGGCATTTTAGACTTTCGGTTGCCTCCATATAACCCAAGCGGTGAGAGGATGGCAGCTATCTCTTGAAATCCTAGCTCATTTTGTTTTGCTATTTCCCTCTTCCTTTTTTCTGTTGGAATTTCTAGGACTAGCTTGAGAGCTTCATGGTGAGATCTTGTGAGAGGGAAGGGTGATCGGGCGGAAGCTAGACCTTGTATCAACCTTCATGGTATGTATAGATGATTCGGTGTGGTTCCTCAAGTCTTGTTTGAGTTCTTCCCGGTTTTCCTTTTTAGTGATTTTTGGAGCCTTTTATTGGCGATTATCTTGAGGCGGTTTTGAGACCTTTCTCTTTGGGATTTGGTGGGGAATATATCATGATCCCTTTGTGGTTTTTTCCCTTTGATTCCCCTCCAAATTCCATGAGTAAAGGGGCTCAATTTTGGTTTTTCGTTGTCCTAGGGTTAGTGGTGTTCTTGGCGGAAATCCTTCGATTCCTCTTGATTCAACGAGTTTTGGTGGACCATAACTTGGCTATGGAGTGCCCATGAGGTGTTTCTACTATCCCCAAAGTCTTGTGTGAATCCGTGGAGCAAATCGGGAGATCGGGAGTTGGATTTGGGGTAGTTGATCTGCAGGTGTTGTTCATCCCAAGCTGCCCAGGCATGACCGGTCTGACCGGTGCTCTTTATCGGTCTGACGGTGTAAGACTTTGTGGGATTTGCCTCAGGTGATTTGCCTGGTCTGTGTGCCTTTTGGTTGTGTTGTTGCTGGTCAGTTCTTGGCCGGTTTGGAGTTGTTTCGCTAGGTTTTGAGAAGGGTTCCTCTTCCTTGCAGGTTGTGTTTTGGAGGTGTTTTTGTTCTAGGGCCTAGAGGAGTCACTGAGGCTTCCTGTAACGTTTGTTGTGCGACTGCTGTAGCCACCGGCCTGACCAGCTCTGTCCACCAGTCGGACCGGTGTCACCGGTCTGACCGGCACAAGCCATCGGTGTGACCGGTGTTGCACAGGCAGCAAGTCGTGCAAATTTCCGTTGTGTGTGTTGGTGAGTTTTGGTTTGGAAGATTGTGTGTTGGCTCCTAGGAATAGTAGCACTCCAGTGGCTACGTGGTCTTGGCCAACTTGGGTAGTTGAGTCGGAGACGTGCATTGGAAGCCGTGTTCATCTTGTTGGAGTCTCTATCTCCTTCAAGAAGAATTTTTATCGGCTCCATTCACTGCCCCCTCTCTGGTTCGCCGTTTCGGTCCTTCATCTATCCTCTCTACTTCTTGCTGCCTTCGGTTTTCGTAGATTAGATTCGTTTTCATGATGTTCTCTAGATTAGATGCATAAGATTCCCCTTTGAAGATCAAAGTTCTCTGCTTTATTAGATTGATTCTTGCATCACACATTTGTTCCACGGATTCGATACCTTGGGTTCACACTTGAGGGAAGAAGGGTCCCTTGACTACGACGGAGGACTTGTCCGCTTGCAAGTCCAATTAAAGTTTAATACGAATATACACCGTCAACATCCTCTGTAGTGAATTTACCTGGTGCCTCATTTCTCTCAAATAGTCCAGCATACTCATTGTTCTCCGCAAACGGTGTCCTTTTGGAAGGAAACGGTAGTGCTGTTGACGGTGTATTTTGGTGCACCTAGCATGTTCATTACACTTTGGTTTGGATTTGATTATGGAACTAACCCGCCACTAGGCACACTAATCATATAACAAGTTCATCTTTGTGCATGCATTTGGAAGTGTTGTGTTTATGTAAGAAAACATGGACATAAAGGACAGATTCGCAACAAGTTCAAAGGAGCATTTACGGAGTCTCGTTCGTGTTCATGAGCTTGATGAAATCACTTCCAATGGTGGCGAGGACCGAAGTGCTACGAGGAACACCCCCGGGGATTGAAGCGCAAAAGATCGAATTTCATGCGAAGAGAACCTCCATCTTGGACGCGAGGATAACATCATCAAAATCGTGCAAGTGGAGGGGGCAAAGTACATAAGTGCATGAGGACCCACAGAGCAAAAGGGGCGACCGAACCGGGCCGAATTGGGCCTGGCCGATCGGCCCAGGCCGGCCGGCCCAGCCCACTCCGGTGGCCGGTTCGGTCCCGTTTTCCTTGCCCTCGAAGGATCTTCAACCCTAAAAGCCCCGAGGCGCCGCCAACACCGAGACGGGAGTCATTCGCACCAGAAGGCCATCCACAAGGTAGAGAGAGAGGAGGAGGATCTCCGGCGGGAGATCAACCACCTCGAAGGAAGCACCCTCTCGTGGAGAAGAAGGAAGACACCGGCGGAAGGGAAACCATGATCAACGGTGCCATGATCAGCACCTTGATGGGGTAATCTTCTCATTCGTCCATGGGTTGTAATCGATCTTGAGATGTAATCGCACTTTGTCGGATTATCTATCTATCATCTTGTGTTGAATATACTTTAATGCTTAAGGTTAGCTACCATGCCGTAAAGGGAGTAGAGCTCCGATGCTTCCTTGGATCCATTCAATACGCAGTGTCCATCAAAGGTCTAGTCATGAATACCTTCGCGTAGTGATAGTACGAGAGGAGGGAAAGGGCGAAACCGTGGTCACAACCGATAGATTAGATTGGTTTTCATGTCTTTAAGCGATTGCATGCTCTAGTATCGTAGACCCGTGGGCGAGTGCCTTCTACCTTGATCGTTTATCATTCTCTCTAGTGCAATTTAGTTGTTTTCTAGTATAATAATAGTTAGGGTTTTAGTAGCTAGTGTGTCGTTGTAGATTGAACGCTTGTAATCCCCTTGCTCCGCGGATTGACAACAACCTTGGGAATCCCGTGGTGAAAAGGTGTGGGATCCGTACGCTTGCGGATCGTAGAGGGATACGTCTTTTATCCGTCAACAAGCCCCTTTTTCTGGCGCCGTTGCCGGGGAGCAAGTTAGTTTACATCGTTTGATTTGCATCTAACTTAGTTTTATATTTTAGTTTATCTTTTATTTGCTTTATCTAACATATACTATCTAGAAAAACACTTGTTTTGTTTTTGTTTTTATCTTATTGTCTAGATGGCGTTCGTTAATCAACCCGTGGAAGAACCGGAGAAATCATTAAGGGATTACGCTAGCCCTCGATGTGAAGACATAAAAGTACAAGAGTCGGATTCGAAGCTTGAAGCGACCAAGTATGAGATTAAATCTAAGATCATCGAGATGGTGGCGGCAAACCCATTTGAAGGGATGGTTACGGAGAACCCATATAGACACATAAGGGATTTCACGACAATATGCAACACGGTGCGTCAAGAAGGAGTGCCCGATGAATGGTTCAAATGGAATCTCTTTCCCTACTCACTTGCCGGCAAAGCAAAGACATGATATTCGGTTGCGTCCTTTGAAGTTGAAGGCAATTGGAACAAGTTAACAAAGAAGTTTTGCGAGAAGTTCTTTCCAATTAGCAAGGTTCAACATCTAAGGAGGCAAGTGATCACTTTCATGCAAGGAGAAGAGGAAGGGATAGACCAAGCCTGGGATAGGTTTAATGGATTGATCGAACAAGGACCAAAACTCGGATTCACCGGTGACGTACTCTTGCATACATTTTTCTTTTCCCTAACCCCTAGTTGCATGCAACACGTAGAAATGTGTGCAGGTGGGGATCTCATGGAAAAACACTCACAGAAGCCGCCCAACTTCTACAAAAAGTTAGTAAAGCGGCTGCCATGCGAAGAGATTGGGAAACAAGACTTGCGGAAGAGCCGGAATACAATTCAAGGAAGAAGAAGCTTGCTGATTTTTCTGAAGAGGCAACCCCGGAAGTCACAAAAGAGGAGCCAATCATGGAGAAGCTTGAACAAGAACACATCAAGTCAAGAACTACACCAAGCGTCGACTTCGCCACACCAAATGAGACGAACAAGAGAAGCATGTCAAGCGCGAAGACACTAAGGGAGTTCGAACCAATGGATTGGGTTCCTATCGATTACGGAGAAGTATTCGACAAGAGAAGACTGTTCCCCAATCAAAAGGGAATGGCGAGAGCATTGGAAGTGGATTTCCCACCGGAGAAGAAAGCTGAAAATTCATACGACCTTGAAACCACCGGTGAGATTTTTCAAAAGCTCTTTGGAGATGACGTGGTGGATCCGGAACATATTGCCGAGGTGAAGAGAATCATGGGGATCAAGCCCGAAGCATCACCATACGCTCGCCTCGCTGAAATTTACGCGATAGGATCCGAAGAAGAAGAGAAGATGACACCACACTTGAGTTGCGAGATTAACAGAGTTCAATGCAAGGCTTTATGCGACATCAGAGCCCACGTAAGTGTTCTATCTTCTAAAATTTACGATAAAGTTCAAGACCACAACCTAGACTTATCTCCAACATCAACGAAATTAATTATGGGAGATGGTAGAACTATCAAACCTCTAGGTATTGCTTGCAACATGAAAGTAAAAATCTCTAGAAACTATATACCAACCGATTTCTTTGTTATTGATGCTTACCATAGTAATCATGATCACATAATCTTAGGTAGGCCTTTTCTTAAGTTGGTTGATGCCGTGTTAGATGCGGAGAAGGCAAAGTAACAATGAACCTTAATGGAACAAAGTACACATATAACTTTCTTCGTGCTTCTAAACACCTTACACCTTTTCCTCCCGAAGATGAAGAAGTAGAAGAGATAGATAGTCTTTGTTTTGTTGAAACCCTTAGAGACCCGCTGCAAAGAGCGATGGAAAATCAAATTAGTAATCAACAAGATGAAGAACTAGAGGAAGCGACAAAAGGCTTAGAGCCGCATGATGGTAGTGTGGAGGAAGAGAAATTCGAAGACATAGGAGAAATCAAACCCGAGGAGCCACAAGTGCCCGAGGTAGACCTTAAACCTTTGCCCAAAGGATTAAAGTATGAATTTTTGGGCCCAGACAAAACTTATCCAGTCATTGTGAGCAACGAGTTGAGTCCCGAAGAAAATGAAGCGTTGCTGATTTTATTAAAAAAACATAGGAAGGTGATTGGATATTCGATTAATGATCTCAAAGGTATTAGCCCAGCCTTTTGCACTCATCGTATACCAATGGAAGACCAATGTAAGCCTGTAGTGGACCACCAAAGGAGGCTAACCCATGCCATGCGAGAGGTAGTAAAGAAAGAGGTTATCAAGTTACTTGATGCCGGAATCATCTACCCGGTTCCGCATAGCGAATGGGTGAGCCCGGTACATTGTGTACCGAAAAAAGGAGGTTTAACCGTGGTAAAGAATGAGAAGAACGAATTGATACCGCAAAGAACCATGACCGGGTGGCGGATGTGTATCGATTATCGTAAGCTTAACTAAGCGACGAAGAAAGACCACTTCCCCCTACCGATCATAGACGAGATGCTCGAGAGGTTAGCAAACCACGCTTATTTTTGCTTTCTCGATGGATACTCGGGGTTCATGCAAATTCCCATTCACCCGGAAGATCAACATAAGACAACGTTTACGTGCCCTTACGGAACATTTGCATATAGGAGGATGCCCTTCGGCCTATGCAACGCTCCGGCCTCTTTTCAACGTTGCATGATGGCCGTATTTTCGGAATTCATCGAAGAAATTGTTGAAGTGTTTATGGATGAATTTTCTGTTTACGGGAAGATGTTCATGGATTGTTTAGCAAACATAGAAAAGGTCCTCACGAGGTGTGCGGAGGTAGACTTGGTGTTAAATTGGGAAAAGTGCCACTTCATGGTTAAGCAAGGCATAGTGCTCGGACATGTTATATCCGAGAGAGGAATTGAAGTGGACAAGGCTAAGGTAGAGACGGTTGAGCAACTCCCACCTCCTACGGATGTTAAGTCCTTAAGGAGCTTTCTAGGCCATGCTGGATTCTATAGAAGATTTATAAAGGACTTCTCAAAGATCACGAAGCCTTTAACACATCTCCTTCAAAAGGATGTGGCTTTCGACTTTGACGAGAAGTGTCTAGAGGCATTCCGGACCTTGAAAAATGCATTGGTGAGTGCTCCCATCATCCAACCTCCGGATTGGAGCCAACCTTTCGAGATCATGTGTGACGCAAGTGACTACGCCGTAGGCGCGGTTTTGGGTCAAAGAAAGGAAGGTCGAGTTCACACCGTTTACTATGCTAGCAAAACTCTTAGTGGAGCACAATTAAATTATGCCACTACGGAAAAGGAGTTGCTAGCGGTGGTATTCGCTTTCGAAAAATTCAGATCTTACATCGTGAACTCGAAGGTCATTGTTTACACTGATCACGTAGTCATCAAGTATCTCTTGGCTAAGAAGGAAGCTAAACCATGTTTGATTTGTTGGATCCTTCTTCTCCAAGAGTTTGATGTTGAAATTTGTGATAAAAAGGGGGTGGAAAATGTTGTGGCCGATCATTTGTCTAGGATGAATCGTGGACAAGATGATAAAGAGCCCATAGAAGATAAGATGAGAGATGACCACCTCTATAGAGTGCTTGATAAAGATACTTGGATGATCGACATCATTCGAGCAATTCGAAAGATGCCCCTCGATCATCTAGATAAAAACACTCAAAAGAAGATAATCTCCGAAAGTAAAAAATATTTTTGGGATGCACCATACCTCTTCAAGCTTGGCAATGATGGAGTGATGAGAAGATGTGTGCCAAGAGAAGAGAGGGTTGAGATTCTAAGGAAGTGCCACTCGGCGGAGTACGGTGGGCACTATAGCCATTTTCGAACCCAAGCAAAGGTATGGTCAAGCGGATTCTATTGGCCGGAGATGCATGAAGATACTAAAAGATATGTTGCATCATGCCCCGAATGCCAAAGAACCGGAAACATCTCTCAAAGAAATTCTATGCCTTTGAAATACAACTTACAAATCGACATATTCGATGTATGGGGCATAGACTTCATGGGGCCTTTTAAAAACTCATTTGGATTCGAGTACATCCTAGTCATGGTTGATTATGTATCCAAGTGGGTAGAGGCTATACCATGTCGTAAAGCTTCCACGGAAGAGTCCATTACTATGATCAAGAACGTGATTTTTCCCCGTTTCAGTACACCGAGAATCTTGATAAGTGATGGAGGAACTCATTTCACCGGGAAGAATTTCAAAAAGTGCTTGTCCAAGTTGGGAATTGAGCATAGGGTCTCTACGGCCTATCACCCACAAACCAACGGACAAGCGGAGACGTCAAATAGGCAATTAAAAAGCATACTCAACAAGACTATAGAGAAGGGAGGCAAGGATTGGTCAAAGAAATTAGACGGAGCCTTATGGGATTATCGAACGGCGTTTAAAACACCGATAGGTATGACCCCTTATCCATTCGTCTATGGAAAAGCTTGCCACCTTCCGGTTGAGTTGGAACATAAAGCCTATTGGGCAATTAAAGAGATGAACCTTGATCTCGATGCCGCGGTGGTGAAACGAAGAATTCAAATAAGCGAGCTAGAGGAGTTGAGGTTGAAAGCATATGAAAACGCAAGCATATACAAGGAGAGAATCAAATGGTGGTATGATAAAAGATTAAAGAAAAAAGAATTTAAACAAGGAGATAAGGTCCTCCTCTACAATTCGAGGTTTAAAACCTTCGGAAAGGGGAAATTGCAAAGCAAATGGGACGGACCTTATGTTGTGCATTCGGTGTTCTCCAACGGAGCGGTAACCATTATGGATATAAACGGCGATCAATTTGTGGTGAATGGACAACGGCTTAAGGTTTACTTCGAACCCGATGTCGTGCCTCTTCACCATGTTGACGTCTTCACCATGGAGGAAGAGCCCGAACGTCCCGCCTAGGACGAAAAACAAGGCATGAATTTCTGTAAATAGTTTTTCTTTTAGTTTTCTGGAGTTTTTCACGAAGATTTACTGGGCCAACTTTTCCCCATGGGCTAAGGAAGAAAAAATAGGGCGGTGTGCAAAAACCGACCGGCCGGCCGGCCCCGAGGCGGGGGTGGGCCGGGCTGGCCCCGAGCGGACCGGCCCCAGAGGGTCCCGGCGACCGATGAAGCCGAATTTCGCTCGAATTGCTCCTTTTTGACTTCCTTGTTTGGTCAGAAAATTTTAAGGGAAGTGTAAAAAAGGAAAATAAGGTTCCCAGGGCTTTTCTCTCAGGACTATTTATTTGGCTGAATTGGGAGCTCGAGGATCAAACCTTTCAAGCAATACTTTGCACCCTTGTAGCAGCCATTGTGCCCCCAAGGAGCTTAGAGTTGAAGCTAGAAGCCAAGAAGCCATCGATGGAGGAGGCGATGCGATGCGAGCTCAAGCTACCCGTCAAGAGGACCGCACGCATCCGTTGCGGAGGGCGTGTCCCGACCGGAGCTCTTGCATCTCGCAACCCCGTCGAAGGAGAGAAGGTCCATGCACCCGTTCGAAGGTCGGCACGCATCCAAGGCATCAAACGCAAAGACTACAAGGAGGTGTCGCCAGAGCCTAAGGATTATGGGGGTAGCGACTACTCCGACGATTGTAGCCCGAGCTCGTGGGCGGCCGCCGGAAGAGATGATGATGATAGGGATGAGAAGCCCAAGGAAAGGACTCCCGAAGGCCCCATCGGCGACGGCAACGATGGCAACGAAGGCGACGACAATGGAGGTGGCAACGACGGTGGAGATAATGGCGACGACGACCCCTTCAGATTGCATCCGATGTGTTGTCGAGCTTGCCGTCAATCCATCGCGGATCTCTACACGTCGGCCGACGAATGTCTCCAAGCCATGGAAACGATGAAGCAGCGTATGGAGGACTTGGAGCGCGTAGTTGAATACGACTACAAGTTCCTAAACCGTAACGTGCGCAAACTTTTCGGCATGGTTGGAAACATGAGAGGCAAGTGGTGCAATACTTGCTTGAAGTACCACTAGATCTTGTTTTCCCCTTAGGATTTTTGTAAGATACGACGAGAACGTCGTATGTTTTAAGCATGGGAGAGAGCTAGCTCGCTAGCCTTAGCTTTTGAACTTCAAGTTTAGGTTCGGTTTAATCTTCGTGTGTGAATCTTAGTGTTTTAATGAGTCTTTAGTGTTTGAGTGTGTTTTAAAATTTTTGCAAGTGTCTTAAATTAGTGTTGAGTCAAAGAAAACCAAATAAAAAGAGTCTTTATTTATATCTTTGTGTTTTATGTATTGCTTATCTTTATTTACTTGTTTGTGCAATCTTCGATTCTTGATATATGAACATAAGTATGTGGTTTGAAAAACGTTTACCGTGGTGCTTAGTGGAATTGCTACTAAAAGTACCCATACCGCACTTCGATCTTGAGCTTCACATGTTAGTTGTGCTATGTTCAATGCTAAAAGTTGGAGGATTTCAGTTCTGAAAATTATATTAAAACCCTTGTAATAAAGGTTAGCAAAACCTCTTTTTCCAAGTTGAGAGTAGGAAAAAAATTCCTATCCAAAGCCATGTTTATTTTTTTAGCTCCACCATAAGTGTGATTAGCACGATGAGTTAGGCTAGGACCCTTCTCTCTTGGTGAGTTTTAATTTCGAGCAATGATCATGTTCTTGTGCTTATCTTTTGTTGCTAGCCTCGTCATATATTCGGTTACGTGACCTTCACAACGGAAGTCAGGTTCATCGCCGAATTCCATACCCAACCCTATACATCTCTTTTGTACATCGTATTCCTTGAACACAACCTATTTTCAAAAGTTTTGTCTGGTCTCTAGCATGATTTATTTAACATTTCAGATTGTATGGATGCAAGGAAAGAGAGAATTGAAAGCTTTGAAAAGTTGTCAAGAGAGAGAAAAATAAAGAGAAAAAGTATGAGTATGGAAAAAAAGAAAGAAAGAAAGAAAGAAAGAAAAAAAATTATATGTGAATGAAAGAAGAAAAAGAAAAAGAGAAAGATGAGGTAGCAATAAAGATATGAGAGGGATGGATCAAGTGAAAGAAAAGAAAAATAATAAAGTGTAAGGAAGGATGTCACGTTGTTAAGAGACGAAACTTTTACTCTATTTCCAACCATGTGCAATCTGACAACGAGGACATCATTGGTGCCTTGTAGTCACAATTTCCTTTTTCCCTTGCACATGTCCACCATTCTAAATATTCTCATCCTTGATATCCCCACATATGGTTGATTCTCATGATCATTGGCTTTGAAAGGTAGTCAACCATTAGAGGAAGTTCTTGGTTTGACAATACTTGTGTTGTTGCGCTAGCCCAACCTATAGCTCCACTTTACATGATATATGAGAGATTAATGGGAGGTGAGTGTTTTATAAAATTTGGTTAGGATAGTCACATCATATGAGTGACTTGTGAGAGCTTGGAGAAAGGTTTTTGTCTAATACTTGTCGCAGGAATTTTTGTTTTGAAAATCGTAAAAACCCTCCGATAGAAGCAAAGAAGTATGCATGGCTGAAATTGAAGACTTCGAGTGAAGAGTTTGAGTTGTGGGGTAAAACTTGACATGGTAAAAATTCTAAACGCCCATGTTTATGTTTGATTATCATTACTTTGTGTTTATGTATTAAAGATGAAGGGATTGACTAACTTGTGAAGAAGGATAAGTGGTATATGATTACAACACCTTGGACGAAGTTCTTTTACGAGTACTTGCTCGAGGACGAGCAAGAGCTAAGCGTGGGGGAGATGTTGACGGTGTATTTTGGTGCACCTAGCATGTTCATTACACTTTGGTTTGGATTTGATTATGGAACTAACCCGCCACTAGGCACACTAATCATATAACAAGTTCATCTTTGTGCATGCATTTGGAAGTGTTGTGTTTATGTAGGAAAACATGGACACAAAGGACGGATTCGCAACAAGTTCAAAGGAGCATTTATGGAGTCTCGTTCGTGTTCATGAGCTTGATGAAATCACTTCCAATGGTGGCGAGGACCGAAGTGCTACGAGGAACACCCCCGGGGATTGAAGCGTAAAAGATCGAATTTCATGCGAAGAGAACCTCCATCTTGGACGCGAGGATAACATCATCAAAATCGTGCAAGTGGAGGGGGCAAAGTACATAAGTGCATGAGGACCCACGGAGCAAAAGGGGCGACCGAACCGGGCCGAGGTGGGCTCGGGTCGGTCGGCCCGGCCGGCCGGCCCAGCCCACTCCGGTGGCCGGTTCGGTCCCGTTTTCCTTGCCCTCGAAGGATCTTCAACCCTAAAAGCCCCGAGGCGCCGCCAACACCGAGAGGGGAGTCATTCGCACCAGAAGGCCATCCACAAGTTAGAGAGAGAGGAGGAGGATCTCCGGCGGGAGATCAACCACCTTGAAGGAAGCACCCTCTCGTGGAGAAGAAGGAAGACACCGGCGGAAGGGAAACCATGATCAACGGTGCCATGATCAGCACCTTGATGGGGTAATCTTCTCATTCGTCCATGGGTTGTAATCGATCTTGAGATGTAATCGCACTTTGTCGGATTATCTTTCTATCATCTTGTGTTGAATATAATTTAATGCTTAAGGTTAGCTACCATGCCGTAAAGGGAGTAGAGCTCCGATGCTTCCTTGGATCCATTCAATACGCCGTGTCCATCAAAGGTCTAGTCATGAATACCTTCGCATAGTGACAGTACGAGAGGAGGTAAAGGGCGAAACCGTGGTCACAACCCTGATAGATTAGATTGGTTTTCATGTCTTTAAGCGATTGCATGCTCTAGTATCGTAGACCCGTGGGCGAGTGTCTTCTACCTTGATCGTTTATCATTCTCTCTAGTGCAATTTAGTTGTTTTCTAGTATAATAATAGTTAGGGTTTTAGTAGCTAGTGTGTCGTTGTAGATTGAACGCTTGTAATCCCCTTGCTCCGCGGATTGACAAGAACCTTGGGAATCCCGTGGTGAAAAAGGTGTGGGGTCCGTACGCTTGCGGATCGTAGAGGGATACGTCTTTTATCCGTCAACAAGTGCCCAAAATACCCAATTTCGCTCCTTAGGCGATATGAAAGAGGGTGCTTGTCACAATGAATACATGCAATATATCCTTTTGTGGTACACCCAGAAAGACTGCTCAAAGTTGGGTAATTATGGATGCACCACAAGACCGCAGAACAAAGGTTAAATGGTTTGCAAGTACGTGCATCAATAGTCACACCCTTCCAAGGTCTAGCAAATCTTCTATAAGAGGCTCTAAAAATACATCAAAGTCCCTCCCAGGACATGTAGGACCTGGAATAAGCAGATAATCATGAAGTTTGACTCTCCCGTGCATGACCAAAGTGGAAGGTTGTATGGGATAAGAAACACAGGCCACATGTTGTATTTCGAGTTCTTTTCTGAAAAGGGATTAAACCCATCAGTAGCAAGTCTAAGTCTAATATTTCTGGCATCTTTCACAAACTCGTGATATTCTTCATCAATATCTCTCTAGGCCTTACCATCAGCTGGGTGGCTCATTTCTGTCTCACAGGGTTGTCGCTTCTTCTTGCGCCACTGTGCTTCTTCTAATGATTCATTTGTTGCAAACAACATTTTCAGCCTAGGTGCCAAAGGAAAATACCACAACACTTTCTGTGGGATCTTCTTCCTTTCTGGGTCTTTCCATCTAGAGAGCTTGCAAACAGGAAAATTGTCAAGCTTGCCATATTCCTTTCCTCTAAACAACACAAAATTGTTGTAGCACACATGTATGGATTCATACCCAAGACCTAATTCCATTAGCATACTCTTTGCTTCACTATAGGATTTTGGGATTGTATTGTGTCCTTGAAATGCATCAACCAATTTATTACAGTAAAAGCATAATTTCTTATCCTGTATAATGCCTTCATATGAAGGAGCTTCACCACAAAAGAGAATCTAGAGAATTTGGTACATCCGGGATAAAGCATATGCTTTGCCTCTATCATGGCTATTTTCAACAATGACTCTTGCTCCTAAGGTCTTGTATGACCATCTTGATTATCTTCAACCTCTCTTTCTTCTTATGCTCTAGTCTGTAGTTCTCCAAACATTGCTTCCCAAGGATCAACATCATTGTTGTCATCCTCTGTCACACCTATCCCATCATCACTGTCATGCATACCAGCAGAACATGCTCAGCAATATCCACATTCAAATCCTCTCCATGATGAATCCATCTAGTATGGCTACTGTCCATCCCATTCATCAGCATGTGTTTGTTCACAAGAGCCTAGCTTTGGTACTTCTGACTGAGGCATCTACTGTGTTTACGTTTCTTAGCCTCACTACTAGGGTTGCACTCACGGTGACGGCACCAGGAATGCCTGTTGGCACTTGCTAGCGTCGTATCGGGTTTATACCCCTAGTAATGAAGCTAGGAACGTCTTTGGTAAAACAGATGTCACAGAAAGGTCTGCAAGCGCACGGATTACCGTTCTGGAACTTCACACAGTAGTATTCGGGTTATCGTATTTATATTTTCCCAAGGGAAGCACTACGGCAAAGGTGATCGGATAAATGGTGGAGAGTAACAATACTCGGTAAAGAGCTATAGCGGGGGTAACGAATAAAGATATTCGGGGATAACTTGACACACACAAGGAGATCTTGATAAAGGGTTAGAGGGGACCTAGTGAGATGGGAGGACAACGACATGAGAAAGGATCCTAACACAATCTATCTATTCTTATAAACTCTGGGTAAAGAACTAAGGTAAAGGATAACCAAGGCAAGCTAAACTCGACAAGCTCTTCTAGTGTTGCAGGGGCATGCCAAGCCGCGCTCTTGGACAGGGATGAGAAGGGAGAACGACGACGCGTTGAATCCTACCAGCCCAAACTAACGTGGTGGACTACTAAGCCCGTCCGGAGCTGTCACCTCCCTAGGGTACCACAACTATTCCATTGAACGGGACACCAATTTAAGACTAAGGTAAACTGTGAGCCCACGCTCACAACGAACCAAAGAACCTTTCCCCGGATATCACGAAGGAAGGTCTCTCTCCACTGCTAAGCACAAACGTACTCTAGAAGATCAAGCGAATAATGACCACAACACTATAGGGTTCAAGAGAGCCACGCTAACCAAGATTAAACTAACTTTAGTCTAAACCAAGAATAAGTCTTCTAGAGCAAAGTAAAAGCTGAATGTAATTTACTCAAAAGGTAAGATAGAAAGATAACTTGAACTGTACTTGAGTCTAAACAAAGAAAGGATACAAGAATAGTATCGGAACCCTGAAGAAGACTCCTCTGGAACCCCGAGACTAGCTCGACTCAACTCTAACTCCCAAACTACACTACTCCAACTCTATGGGAACAAAAGAGAGAAATGAAGATGCTCCTGCATTGTGTGTCCATTCCAGCGAGTGTGAGGTCCCTTTTATAGGAAAGGGAGGTCAGTAGAGTGCAGGGGAGGAAAACCCTAGGTGTGGCTGTATCTCAAGGCATGGTCAGCCCTAGGATGTGCCACTTCTCACCTTGGACGCTCCTGATCACTGCTCATGAGGCGGTTGTAGGTCGGCTCCTTGGGTCAGTTTCGCCTGTCACGCCAAGTGATAAGTGCGGTCGGCTCTACCCCGTGCCATGCGATGCAATGACCGGGTTCGGGGATGCCTAGGATCGCCTTTGGGTGATGGTTGTGGTGGCTGAGCAATCAGATAAGAGGACAATTGATCCAAGTGATCCGAGCCTTTACCCTTTGATCAAACTGATGTTTCTTCTATGAACCACATTCATCCAAGTTGTGCTCGAGGGGGTAGGCGTGCAACTGGGTAGGGTCGGCCGCACCTGTAGGTGACTGGACCAGGTTGTTCGACCGTGCCTGGCACATGTGGTGAGTTGGTCCCAAATTCTCCCAAAATTTGTACCTTCCTATGAAATTCACAACACAACTCGTGGAACTTTATTAGTACTAAAAATGTGCATGAAACTTGTCATATAGTCTTTTCGAACCAAGGTTCTGATGGTCAAAATTTTGTACTCCCCCAAGCTAAACGTTTTTCTCATCCTTGAGCAAAGCTTAGACTTAGCCTTAGTGGATCAGGAGTTGCATGATGTTACCACTCTACAAGTACCTATTCACAAGTTCATGCTCTACTTGCTATTTGAAAAGATTGGTACGAGAGAAACTTAGCCTTATGTTACCTATGGGGCTTGTAACTTTCCACCTTGCCTTCAAAGGTTCAAGAGTATAATGATTTTTGACTTTGCATCACTCGCTCTTCTCTTTTCTGGATCCTATGTCGGAGTTTTGAAATTTTTGCAAAGAAAGACAAGGTTCCTCAGATGGTTCCCTCGATCTCTCAAGTGGTATTTGTACCTCACCAAAGGCTTTTGTATGAGCCTCAACTTCCTACTCTATGGCTTGTATGTGGAGCTTTGGGTAGGATAAGCATGAGACTTACTTGTGCCACATGATGTTGTTGAGCCAAAGACCGGATCCAAGAAGAAACTAGTCATGTAACTTGATCGAGATGTGCAAGTGTGTGGAACATTTTTGTTTGTTTTTCTATGTACTCCTTGGTTGAGATTCTCCTCTTGCTTTTATTTTGGAGGGGGCATGTTTCATCATTTTTTCTATGCTTTTTGATTGGAGCACATATATTTTTTCTATGCTTTTTGAGCATATACTTTTCTTTTCTTTCTTTCTTTTTTCAATGACCTCTCTCGCCTTTTGCAAGAATAGAAGGAGATAAATCTCTTTGGAACTTCAGAGCATTTATTTTTGGTGGGTGAATGGCATGTTTTGCATAAATCCCGGTGTGGAAGTTAGCTTGTATATGTGGGTGTCTGTGATCTCGATCATGGGAGCATGAAAAGATTCTACTAAGGGTCACAACAATTTGGCAAAACTCAAGGGGTCACAAGCAAGCATACGTAGAAGGTTTATACTTTGATATCGACATATGGCTTTGGTAGGTGATATGACCATTGAGGAACTTGTCTTGTTTTATTTTCTCAAAAGAAATCATCCAAGATTTTCACGATAGAATTATATAGAGCAAGATCAACATTGTCTCACCATATCATATGTGACGCCCCAGGTTTCTAATTAACGTCATTAGTGCTAATGACCCGATCAGCCGAGTCAAACCTGCCGGCGATGGTCAAACCTAGGTCAACCTGGGTCATCACCCTGAAAACCTCGCCAATGAACCCTATTGAACCCCTTGGCCAAGTCTACACACACCCGTGGTCAAACCTCGGTCAAAGACACGGTCAAAACCGGCTTAACTGTTGACGTCAGCGAATGTCGTCCGGAACTTTTGCCGCGTTCTCCAAATTTCACCTAAACAGTTCAAAATCTACCTTTATGAAAGTTGTCCATCTTGTTGATGGACACAACTTTCAAGTAGATTGGCATTCCAAATTTTGGGTGGAAATTGGTGAAAAACTCGATCGACTGACAGTACCTCCTGTTTTCCAAAACAGAGCGGCATTCAAAGTTGGCACGACGTTCCTGCAAAATCCGTCGAGAAAAACACTAGACGACATTTATGGAAGTTGTAGAGGGTAGTTAGATCTACAACTTTCCTGTTGACCATATTGTGCACTTCAGTTAAAAATTTTGGAGAAAATTGCTGTCGAACCAGGGTAAACCGCAGCAGGCGAAGCCAGAACGCGACGTCGCGCGGCGCTCTCGCACTCCCGCGCGCGCGCGTCGTGTCCCTGCCACCTCGGCTTCGGGCCTCGCCGCTCCTTCCGAGGCGCGCCTTCCCTAGGCCGTGGACCCTTCCCCATGCCCCGCGCATGCCGAGGTGCCTTGTGCCCCGCGCCGCCCGTGCAAACCGCGCTCGACCGGCGGTCCGTCGGGCCGCGTCTTTCGGCGCGCCGGCCGTGGACGGAGCCGCCGTACGCATGGGTTCACGTGGCCGAGGACGCCTTACCGCGAGGCCTGGCCTCCCCCTGCGCTCGTTGCCTATAAGGTCGTCGCCTCCCCGCTTCGGCTTCGAGGCCGACGCGCGTCCGCCACGGCCGCCAGGGAGCTCGCCGCGGGCGCAGCCTCCTCCGCCATTCCCAGCGCCACCCAAAGGACCTCAGAGCCTCCTATAAGCTGCACCGCAGCTCACCGCCCCCCAACAGCCACTACCAGAGGTCCCCATCGCCGGTATTACCAGCCGCGGCGGCCGGCACCACTGGCCGCCGGCGCGCTCCCCTAACCGACCATTCCTTGCCGCCTTTCAACCCACAAACCGAACCCTAAGGACCCATAGATCACTCCCTTGCCCTCCCTGGCCGGACTCCGGTGGCGCATCGCCGGAATTTCGCCGGATCTCCGCTGGCCGGCCGCCCAGGGACCACATTGCAAAGCCCAACTTCTTTTCGAGGGTCTTTCTGCAAAGGGTAACTCAAATAGTATTTGTGATGTGGCTGATTCTTGTAAATTGCGTATAAAATCGTAGAAAATTTAGAAAAATGCAAAACCAATTTTGTTGGATTCTTGGTGAAATATCCTACAACTTTTGTTATTCTTGTCTGAGCTAATTCGTCACAGTTTTTGCATGAAAAATACCAATGTGAAAAACCCAGATCTGCAATATCTCAAAATCTATAAATTTTCTGTAGCTAAATTTTGGATATGTTGTGTGTTAGGTCATGTCTAGCTCCTATGCCCAAAATTGCACAAAGCTATGATGTAAATCGTTTTATAAAACTTTTTTTTCATTTCTGCCAGATCTGCATAAAGGATTTTTCTAGCTAAAAATAATAAGGTTTTTGCAACCAACCTTTGCACACTGTCTTTTTATGCCAAAACACACCTCTGGTGAATTAATCACAATTTTATAATTAGCAAAAATAGTTATTCTTGATTTATTCTTGTTTTTCTTTAAAAATGCCTAACTCAAGTTTCATAATAATTCTAGGTGTATATGCTGCATCTCCCGAATGGTAGCTGTATGCGTGTGTCGGAAGGAGGAGACGGAGGAGCTGACGGAGACATGCACCACGTCGTTGTAGAGCAAGACCTGAACCAAAGTCCAGAAGGGCCCAAGGCCAACCTTGCCAACGAAGGCAAGCCTCGGATCATTAACCCTGTTTTTGAAATTTGTGTAATTATCGTTGCTATGATTGTGCATTTACGTTTCAGGAGTTGAATGAAACCCTAGATGCATGATCCCTAGGTACCTATGCTCTATCACTAGTATGCTAGGTCGATAGCTACTATGCTATAGGACCCGGTAGAAGTCGAGTGATGTTCGTCACTCGCGAGAATAGGTTCTTATGTTGGAATCATAAGATCTTTATAAATGGATTGCTCATGTGGTAAGAGCATGGGATTTGGGCTCCGGTCCAGTGGCTTTCATGGGCTAAGCTTTTGAACGTACTAAACATATGCCGGGAATGGGACCGGTAAGCCTAGTACCTGATTGATGCGGTAAGGGAACCTTTCCCTACTAAACCTGGGGCACTTGTGTCCCCCTGCTTGCAACCGTGTGGTACCTGCGTGAGTCTGGACGTTCGTGTGGGAGTGATCCAGTAATCCTTGTACCGAGGAATGTAGGTTCCGCTCCCAAGCTGAAGATCGACGGAAACGGCCTGGGAAAGTTGTTCTTACGGGGGCAGCCTACCGTGTGTTTAGATCTACCTTGCAAGGTTTAAATCAATCGATTGTTGGCCTCTCACCGTTATCCGAGACTGCTTAATCAACTGGCCATGATATCCCATATTGATGGAACTCAAGGAATATTGTTGTATGAATTAATTGCTTGCCCAATTCTTGATTGAATTAGATGGCACATTTAGAAACGGTAATCAACTAGAACTTGTGCTAAAAGGTTGAAAGTAAGGATCTACTCTTAGTAGCTGTTCAGCAAAAGAAACTCCACCGGCCAAAACCCTTTCATGTCTTGAGTTTGGTGATATAGTTATCACCCGACGGTTAAGTCTTGCTGAGTATTAGTATACTCAGCCTTGCTTTAAAATTGTTGTTGCAGGTGTTGTTGATCATATGGGTAACGACAAGTGATGACATCACGGATGGCCCCCTGTGATGTTCACCTTTGCGCTAGTTTAATTTATTTCCGCTGTTTTCCGAACTCTGAATCTGTATTCCATGTCATGAACAATTGTTCGTAATAAATTATCTTAACTCGTGTTGTACTCTGGACTCGCCTTCGCGTGAGTTTTAATGCATATGTCGATCCTCTGTTTGAATTCCAAGTGATTTACCGGGCGTTAACCCGGCAACTAACGACAGAATGATACTTTACTATTGCTTAATGGCCAAAGTGGATCGGTCTTAGGCGATAGTACGGTATTTTCCTGGGTGGGTTGTCACAGCTGGTATCAGAGAGATTATATGCTCCAGGGTTTAATTAACAACCTTAATCGCCTGATTTTTGAATAAAATTGCCAAGATTGTTTGATTTTGCAAAAACGTTGGATCGTTAAGGATGGAAATAGACCGAGAGGCCCTAGAGAGAATTTTTTGGGTTCTTTCAGGTGGCTTATTAATCTATGGTTTATTTTGCTAACTTCCAGCACATTTTACTTTATGTCAGACTTACTTTCTTGCACAACCAGACTAGATGAGCCACGTGTTTTATACGTGTGCTGTACCGCATCACGGGAATTGTGAGGGTTGATGGAGTGATCCATTCCACGGATCCCATCTTCGCGTCTGTGTATGAGTTGTGTGTCGCCACGTGTTTCATACGTGTGCATTCCGCATGTCGCTCATGCAAGGCAAGGATACACTCCATTCAAACGGAGGATGTCCGAGGTTGGATGCTGTCCATGCAGCGGCTTAACGCATGGATGCCGTTTCTATAGTGAACGGTAATGTATGTGGACGCTTTCATGAGTGCTGGCATGAAAGGTTCGTTGTGCTCTGTGATCTTCGGTAGGTACTTTAACCACGTTCGTAAGTCGCTAAGCAAGTACCGATAGTCTCGACTAGTTATTATAGGGAGAGACGTAATTGTTGCCTTACCACCGGCACTAACTCCGATTTTTGGTTTAATTGCTTGGTGAGGACGAATAGGTCGTTCTTGCATCATGATAAAAACCTGTTGAATAATGAACGGATCACAGGTGTTGTTTTCCTTGAGTAATAATCTCATAACAACAATAACAACCTTTAAACAGAATCTAAAGTGTTGTTGGACCGTCTAGTCGACCCTGTTGTCGTGACCTCTTCTCAGACCTTTCTGCAGAGTTTCCGTAGGGGTGATCAATACCGAGTGCCCATATCTATCCAAATCCTTGTCGAGAAATCTTCTCACGATCATAGGATTTCCAATCTCTAGCTTTGCTCAAATAGTAAACCAAGGTCTTGCCGTCTTTCCGGAACACGTCACTCTGAATCTTGCACCTTTGCGCCTTGTTCCTGACTCACCTAGCTTAACCCTTAACTACCAAGTTTGGTCTCATGAACCTACAAAGTTGCCGGAAAAATTGGAACATTTCAAAAACTTTGGTTTCGGAATATTGGAAATTGTCATCTCGTTGCAGTGCAACTGTCTCGAGTCTAGCTATTCCATCAATTTGAGATTTCGTCATACATGTTCTACTTGTTGAACAAGCTTACGAATGTGTAACTTATGAAAACTCAAATTTTTCAGATGGTGGGCTCGACACGCAGCACTCCGAATGGTTTCGGTGATTCTAGTGGCCGCAACCAGCCGCCACCACCGCCAGACCCGACAATAGTGGCTACTCAAACCGAGATGATGCGCCAAATTCTTCTATACCTGCAGCAGCAATCCCAGCAGCAGCAGCCCCATGGGAATCAGATTAATGCCCAAGGTCAAGTAACCGAGTACAAGCACTTTCTGGATATGAATCCTCCGCAGTTCAATGGGACGGAAGAACCCTTGGATGCTGATGCCTGGATTCGGGCCATTGAAGCTATGTTTGCGGTGTTTACCTTGCCATGTTCAGAAGGACGCAAGGCTAAATTTGTGGCATTGCAGCTTCGTGGTTCTGCTTTAATGTGGTGGGAACACTACACATCCATGCAACAGCCTGAGTATGAAATCACTTGGGAAGAATTCAAAAAGGCTTTCAGAGACCATCACCTTCCTAAAGCACTTACCGATAGGAAAATGAGAGAGTTATTGGCTCTCAAGCAAGGGTCAGACACGGTGTACCAATACGCGAAGAAGTTTAATAACCTCTGCCAGTATGGAGGATATCATGTGGATACCGACATGAAGAAGATGGAGCTTTTTCGTGAAGGTCTGAATAGTAAACTTGCTGAATGGCTGAACCTGGTAAGGTTTGACAGCTACCCCATGCTGGTGAATAAAGCTATCTCCCAGGAAGATGCAATGAAGAGGGCCCAAGCCAAGAGGAAAAGAAAGGCTGACTCCATGCCTAATAATGCAAAGCATTACAAGATACGCATCATGCGGAAGACTTTCCCAGACTTCCAGCAGGCTTCCCGGTCGGAAGGGTTTGTGGCTAAGTTGTCCCAGGATCGGACTCAAGAAAATCCTCACCTTCCCAACACTCAACAGCCGACTCCCAAGCCTATTGTACCTAGTCCTAATGGCAACAATGAGCGTTGTTGTTTCAAGTGTGGTGAACCAGGACATTTCGCTAGGTCATGCCTGCAGCCGTGCCAGACCAACCAGCGGCACAAGCTAACTCAGCCTAATCGGAAACAAGTTTCCAAACCCATCAACAAGGGCAAGAGAAGATTGCTCAAGCCAGGAAGGGCAGACTCAGCTTCACTTCTGTGGGCGATATTCCAGAAGGAGCACCAGTAATGATGGGCACGTTTGCTATTCGAGGCAAACCCATCCGTGTGTTGTTTGATTCTGGCGCTACCCATAGTTTCATGAATGCAAAGACGCTGAGCAAAGTAGGACTGAACTCCTGTAACACCAATGACGCATTTACAATTAAAACAGCGGGAGGGAACATCTCTTCCGAGTTGGTGACCAGGGGAGTACTCTTGGAATTAGGAAGCAAAACAATTGACACGGACCTTATCATTTTGGGGTTAGAAGGTATGGATGTCATTCTAGGAATGGACTGGATGAACCGACATAAGGTAGTACTGGATATTTCAGAGAGAGTGGTAGAGATCAACTCACCTATTGTTGGAGCCACGACTCTATACCTACCTTTCAAAGATGATGTGAATCCTCATTCTTATGTGGCAATCACTTCTCAGCTGGAAGAAATTCCAGTGGTTCGAGAGTTTGCGGATGTCTTTCCCGATGAATTGTCGGGTATGCCACCCGACCGAGATGTTGAGTTTGTCATCGAACTTCAACCGGGGACAACACCCATCTCCAAGAGACCTTACCGCATGCCACCCAAGGAATTAGCAGAATTGAAGACCCAACTTCAAGAGTTGCTAGATAAGGGTTATATTCGCCCAAGTTATTCGCCTTGGGGTTGCCCAGCTTTATTTGTGAAGAAGAAAGATGGTAGCTTGAGGTTGTGTGTGGACTACCGACCTCTCAATGCGGTAACAATCAAGAATAAATACCCATTACCCCGCATCGATGTTCTTTTCGATCAGTTGTCTGGAGCCAAAGTTTTCTCCAAGATTGATCTTCAGTCAAGGTACCATCAAATAAAGATCAGGCCATGTGATATTCCCAAGACAGCTTTCTCCACCTGATACGGTCTTTATGAGTATTTGGTAATGTCCTTTGGTCTTACCAATGCACTTGCTTACTTCATGTATCTCATAAATTCTGTGTTCATGATGGAGCTGGAAAAGTTTGTAGTGGTATTCATTGATGACATCTTAATCTATTCCAAAAATGAAGAAGAACATGCAAAACATCTCCGAATTGTTTTGCAACGTTTGCGAGATCACAAGCTTTATGCAAAGTTCTCCAAATGTGAATTTTGGTTGGATAGTGTGAAATTTTTGGGGCACACTATTTCCAAGGAAGGCATATCTGTGGATCCAAGCAAAGTACAAGAGGTTATGGATTGGAAACCACCCAAGACCGTACATCAAATCCGTAGTTTTCTGGGTTTAGCAGGCTATTATCGTCGTTTCATTCCGGATTTTTCCAGGATCGCTAAACCTATGACTGAAATATTAAAGAAGGGAGTCAAGTTTGTGTGGAGCGAAGATTGTGAAAAAGCTTTCCACACACTGAGGCAACATCTCACTACAGCTCCAGTGCTAGTGCAGCCGGATAATTCTAAACCATTTGAAGTATTTTGTGATGCTTCGGGCACTGGTCTCGGTTGTGTTCTTATGCAAGAAAATCGGGTCATTGCCTATGCCTCATGATCGCTTCGACCCCATGAAGTGAATTACCCGACCCATGATCTTGAGTTAGCAGCGGTTGTTCATGCTCTCAAGATTTGGAGGCATTATCTTATGGGAAACCGTTGTAATATCTTCACCGATCACAAGAGTCTTAAGTATATCTTCACCCAATCAGAATTGAATATGAGGCAGAGAAGATGGTTGGAATTTATAAAAGACTACGATCTAGAAGTACACTATCATCCCGGAAAAGCCAATGTTGTTGCAGATGCGCTTAGCCGAAAGGTTCACTGCAACTGCTTAACCGTGGAGTCGTATAGTGAGACTTTGTGTGAAGACTTGAGGAAGCTCTGATTGGAAATTGTGGAGCATGGAAATTTGAATGCTATCTCAGCTGAGTCTAATCTATATGACATAATTGTTTTGGCTCAACTCAATGATGAAGGCGTCCAGCTAATAAAATAGAAATTAGCGGAAGAAGACCCCAAATATAGTTGTTTCCGTAAGGATGCAAAAGATGTGGTGTGGTTTGAGCAACGTCTCGTAGTTCTTGTTGATTCGGAACTCCGAAAGGAAATTTTCGACGAAGCTCATCTTTTCAAATTCTCTATTCACCCCGGAAGCACCAAAATGTATCAAGATTTGAAGAAAAACTTTTGGTGGTCAAACATGAAGGTAGACATAGCTAAATATGTGGCAGAGTGTGATAC
Source organism: Cenchrus americanus (assembly GCA_947561735.1). Taxonomy (NCBI): domain Eukaryota; kingdom Viridiplantae; phylum Streptophyta; class Magnoliopsida; order Poales; family Poaceae; genus Cenchrus; species Cenchrus americanus. Next base: position 132,834,276 of record OX387239.1, read on the forward strand.
TTGTCATCGAGTCAAAGCCAGCCATTTGAAATCAGCCGGTGTACTTCAACCATTGACTATACCTTTGTGGAAGTGGGAGGACATCAGTATGGATTTCATTGTGGGTTTACCCCTAACTGCCAGAAAGAAGGATTCCATCTGGGTTATAGTGGACCGATTCACCAAGACTGCTCATTTCATCGCAGTGCACACCACTTACTCCGTCCAAGATTATGCAGAACTCTATATCGATCAAATTGTGCGTCTGCATGGGATTCCCAAGACCATTGTTTCTGATCGAGGTACTCAATTTGTGGCTCGTTTTTGGGAACAATTGCATGAATCCTTGGGAACCAAATTGATTCGTAGTTCAAGTTATCATCCTCAGACCGATGGTCAGACCGAGCGAGTCAGTCAAATTGTGGAAGACATGATGAGAGCAAGCATCATGCATTTTGATAAGAGTTGGGACAAGTGTCTATCTTTGGCAGAATTCTCCTATAACAATAGTTATCAAGCTAGTTTGAAGATGGCACCATTTGAAGCTCTGTATGGACGAAGATGCCGAACTCCTTTGAATTGGTCAGAAGCCGGAGAGCGAACGCTCTTTGGTCCCGATTTAGTTAAAGACGCAGAAGAGAAGGTGGAAGTGATCAGAGAAAACTTGAAGTTGGCTCAAATGAGACAAAAGAGTTACCATGACAAAGGGACAGCACCCCGACACTATGAAGTGGGTGATTACGTATACCTCAAGGTTTCACCGACCAAAGGTGTACAAAGATTTGGCGTCAAAGGGAAGTTAGCCCCACGCTATATCAGCCCATACGAGATCATTGAGATATGTGGACCAGTCGCTTATCGTATCTGACTTCTGGGTCGATTTGCGGTTGTGCACAATGTGTTTCATGTGATACAATTGAAGAAAGGTGTGAAGGTACCCGAGACAGAAGTGATCACGGAAGCAAACGCTTGGATTGAGCCAGACTTTTCAATGGTCGAGCACCCGCTGAGAGTGCTAGATCAAAAAGAAAGACAAACTAGGAGACATACCGTGAAGATGTACAAGATACAATGGAGTCACCATACTGAAGAAGAAGCTACGTGGGAGACCGAGCACTTCCTCAACACCAAGTATCCGGGTTTTCTTCAATCGCGAAATGGTAAGAACCTTACCCCTATCTTTGTCTTTAATTTTCGAATCTCGGGGCGAGACTCCTTTTAAGGGGGGTAGGCTGTGACACCCCAGGTTTCTAATTAACGTCATTAGTGCTAATGACCAGATCAGCCGAGTCAAACCTGCCGACGATGGTCAAACCTAGGTCAACCTGGGTCATCACCCCGAAAACCTCGCTAATGAACCCTATTGAACCCCTTGACCAAGTCTACACATACCCGTGGTCAAACCTCGGTCAAAGACACGGTCAAAACCGGCTTAACCACTGACGTCAGCGAATGTCGTCCGGAACTTTTGCCGCGTTCTCCAAATTTCTCCTAAACACTTCAAAATCTACCTTAATGAAAGTTGTCCATCTTGTTGAGGGACACAACTTTCATGTAGACTGGCATTTCAAATTTTGGGTGGAAATTGGTGAAAAACTCGATCGACTGACAGTATCTCATGTTTTCCAAAACAGAGCGGCATTCAAAGTTGGCACGACGTTCCTGCAAAATCCGTCGAGAAAAACACTAGACGGCCGTTATGGAAGTTGTAGGGGGTAGTTAGATCTACAACTTTCCTGTTTACCATATTGTGCACTTCAGTTCAAAATTTTGGAGAAAATTGTTGTCGAACCAGGGTAAACCGCAGCAGGCGAAGCCGGAACGCGACGTCGCGCGGCGCTCTCGCGCTCCGCGCGCGTGCGCGTGTCCTGCCACCTCGGCCACGGGCCTCGCCGCTCCTTCCCGAGGCACGCCTCCCCTAGTCCGTCGACCCTCCCCATGCCGCGCGCATGCCGAGGTGCCTTGTGCCCCGCGCCGCCGTGCAAACCGCGCTCGACCGGCGGTCCGTCGGCCGTGTCCGTCCGGCGCGCGCGGCCCCGGACGAGCCGCCGTACGCACGGGTTCACGTGGCCGAGGACGCCTTCTGCGAGGCCCGGCCTCCCCCCCGTGCTCGTTGCCTATAAGGTCGTCGCCTCCCTCGCTCCGGCACGAGGCCGACGCCGTCCGCCACGGCCGCCGGGGGAGCTCGCCGGCGGGCGCGGCCTCCTCCGCCATTCCCGGCGCCACCCAAAGGACCTCGAGCCTCCTATAAGGCGCACCGCGGCTCGCCGCCCCCCAACAGCCACGCCGAGAGGTCCCCATCGCCGGTATTACCGGCCGCGGCGGCCGGCGCCCCGCGCCGGCGCGCGCTCCCCCAGCCGGCCATTCCTTGCCCCCTTTCAACCCACAAACCGAACCCTAAGGACCCCTAGATCATTCCCTTGCCCTCCCCGGCCGGACTCCGGTGGCGCATTGCCGGAATTTCGCCGGATTTCCGCTGGCCGGCCGCCCAGGGACCACATTGCAAAGCCCAACTTCTTTTCGAGGGCCTTACTGCGAAAGGGTAACTCCAATAGTATTTGTGTTTTGGCTGATTATTGTAAATTGCGTATAAAATCATAGAAAAATCAAAAAAATGCAAAACCAATTTTTTTTGGATTCGTGGTGAAATATCCTATAACTTTTGTTATTCTTTCTTGAGCTAATTCGTGTTAGTTTTTGCATGAAAAATACCAATGTGAAAAACCTAGATCTGCAATATCTCAAAATCTATAAATCTTCTGTAGCTAAATTTTGGATATGTTGTGTGTTATGTCATGTCTAGCTCCTATGCCCAAAATTGCGCAAAGTTATGATGTAAATCTTTTTATAAAAATGTTTTTCCATTTCTGCCAGATTTGCATAAATGATTTTTCTAGCTAAAACAATTAAGGTTTTTGCAACCAACCTTTGCACACTGTCGATTTGTGCCAAAACACACCTCTAGTGAAGTAATCACAATTTTATAATTATCAGAAATAGTTATTCTTGATTTATGCTTGTTTTTCTTTAAAATGCCTAACTCAGGTTTCATAATAATTCTAGGTGTATATGTTGCATCCCTAGGCTAGTTTTGAACCATATAACATGTGTGAGAAATTTTGGATGATTTTGTTGAGTATTTATTTTTGTGTGCATTTACCTTGTCCTTCTAGCTAGCTTTTGTCTTTTTCAAAATTAATTAATTTCTAGCTATCCAAAGCACGCATGTGTGTACAGTGGCTTGTTATAGGTGTTTAGTGGTTAAAACACCCTTCCACTGAATTTTATTAATTAATTCCATGAATAAAAGTTATGTAAGTCATTAAGGGCTTAATAGTCATTAAATGGGAAAAATCACCAAACCCATCCTTGGTAACTTGTGTGTGGTTGTAAATTGATTTAAAAGGTTAAATGGACCCACCCACTACTGTTTGTGAATTTAAATTAAATTATTTACATATATGTGTACACAGTCGCCATCAAAAAGAATATCTAATAAAAAGCTGCATATTGTTCCTTTTGGAAGAGTTTGCTAAATGTATTTCTTATCTAGGTGAATGTGTCCAACTAATGCACCCTATGGTTGTCATTTATTGTTGTGATTAAATAAATTAAAATCGTCAATTAAATCTTGCATTTGCATCCTCGTGTAGATCTCCCGAACGGTAGCTGTACGCGTGTGCCGGAAGGAGGAGACGGAGGAGCTGACGGAGACGTGCACCATGTCGTTGTAGAGCAAGACCTGGACCAAAGTCCAGAAGGGCCCAAGGCCAACCATGTCATCGAAGGCAAGCCCCGGATCATTAAACCTGATTTTGAAATTTGTGTAATTATCGTTGCTATGATTGTGCATTTACGTTTCAGGAGTTGAATGAAACCCTAGATGCATGATCCCTAGGTACCAATGCTCTATCACTAGTATGCTATAGGACCCGGTAGAAGTCGAGTGATGTTCGTCACTCGCGAGAATAGGTTCTTATGTTGGAATCATAAGATCTTTATAAATGGATTGCTCATGTGGTAAGAGCATGGGATTTGGGCTCCGGTCCAGTGGCTTTCGTGGGCTAAGCTTTTGAACATACTAAACATATGTCGGGAATGGGACCGGTAAGCCTAGTACCCGATTGACGCGGTAAGGGAACCTTTCCCTACTAAACCTGGGGCACTTGTGTCCCCCTGCTTGCAACAGTGTGGTGCCTGCGTGAGTCTGGACGTTCGTGTGGGAGCGATCTAGTAATCCTTGTACCAAGGAATGTAGGTTCCGCTCCCGAGCTGAAGATCGACGGAAACGGCCTGGGAAAGTTTTCCTTACGGGGGCAGCCTACCGTGTGTTTAGATCTACCTTGCAACGTTTAAATCAATCGATTGTCGGCATCTCACCGTTATCCGAGACTACTTAATCAACTGGCCATGATATCCCATATCAATGGAACTCGAGGAATATTGTTGTATGAATTAATTGCTTGCCCAATTCTTGATTGAATTAGATGGCACATTTAGAAATGGTAATCAACTAGAACTTGTGCTAAAAGGTTGAAAGTAAGGATCTACTCTTAGTAGCTGTTCATCAAAAGAAACTCCACCGGCCAAAAGCCTTTCATGTCTAGAGTTTGGTGATGTAGTTATCACCCGACGGTTAAGTCTTGCTGAGTATTAGTATACTCAGCCTTGCTTTAAAATTGTTGTTGCAGGTATTGTTGATCAGATGGGTAACGAAAAGTGATGACATCACGGATGGCCCCCTGTGATGTTCACCGTTGCGCTAATTTAATTTATTTTCGCTGTTTTCCGAACTCTGAATCTGTATTCCATGTCATGAACAATGGTTTGTAATAAAATATGTTAACTCGTGTTGTACTCTGGACTCACCTTCGTGAGTTTTAATGCATATGTCGATCCTCTGTTTGAATTCCAAGTGATTTACCGGGCGTTAACCCGGCAACTAACGACAGAATGATACTTTATTATTGCTTAATGGTCAAAGTGGATCGGTCTTAGGCGATAGTACGGTATTTTCCTGGGCGGGTTGTTACATCATACTAGTCAACACCCTAGGTTTGGTCTTAAGCATTTGCTTCCCACAAAGTTTTATTTCAGGCCCTTGTCTCAAAATATACCAACAAATTCAAATGCTCATAGAGCACGAAGCTGTACACTAGGTTCCTGCAAAGTTTTAACAAAGAAACTATTCATCATTTCCAAAGTGAGGGTATAGACAAGATTTCAAGTCCACATGGCTGAAGCAAATATTTTTGTTGTCTTTCTTTTATTCAAATGTGATAAACAAGATGTTGAAAGTTGGTTTGGATGGACATACCTTCCTTGATTGAAAATGGGGCCTCCCCCAAGCTAATGTTTGGCTACCTGGTTAGTATGTCTTCATTTCGGTGATGAGTTGAGCACTTTGAAGCTTGTAGTGGTTGCCTTGGTGCATTCGTGGAAGATCATACTCCCCGGGTACCCATACGAGGAAGGATGAAGACGGACTCCTACTAGAATTCCCATGTAATCCTATTAGGACTCGTTCCGTGTAATCCTACTAGGACTCCTGCCTTGTAACCGACTAGGAACCCGCCCCCTAGACTATATAAAGGAGGGGGTACCTAGCTGGGCACCTGATCTCAACCCAACAGCAAGCGCAGGGCGCCATACTTGATCCCCCAAACAGGACGTAGGGTTCGCCACCTTGGCGGCCCGAACCTGTATAAATCTTGTGTCCCGTGTCCTTGTGCATACCTTCGAGTTCTCGGTCTCCCGATCAAGATCCTCATCGCATAGTCTACTACCTCGGGTACCCCCTTGGTAGGTTTGCCGGTCTAAAACACCGACAGCTGGCGCGCCAGGTAGGGGTGATCATAACCACCGGGCGAATTCGAAGGACCCTCGTCAACAAGATCAATCTACTCGTCGACTCGCCGAGATCCATTGAAGCAAGTCGCCTTGCTCCTATCAAAGTGGAATCAATTTTCCTACGCCGCGCGTCCGGGTGCCTCGGCACATCGCGTGGCTCATCACCTGGCTCATCGTCAACTACTTCACCTACGCCGCGCGTCCGGTTGCTTCGGCACGTCGTGCGGCTTGTCGCGTGACTCATCGTCGACAACTTCGCCTATGTCGCGCGTCCGGGTGCCTCGGCACGGCGCGCGGCTCGTCATGCGGCTCGACATTGACTACTTCGCCTCACGCAGGCTCGTCGTCGACTACTTCGCCTACGCCACGCGTTCGGGTGCCTCGGCACGTCGCGCGGCTCGTCGTCGACTACTTCACCTACGCCGCGCGTCCGGTTGCTTCGGCACGTCGCGCGGCTTGTCGCGTGACTCATCGTCGACTACTTCGCCTCGCGCAGGCTCGTCGTCGACTACTTCGCCTCGTGCAGGCTCATCGTCGACTACTTCGACTCGCGCAGGCTTGTCGTCGACTACTTCAACTACGCCGCGTGTCCGGGTGCTTTGGCACATCGCGCGGCTCGTCACGCGGCTCGTGATGCCGCTTGTCATTGACTACTTCACCTACACCGCGTGTCCGGGTGCCTCGGCACGTCGCGCGGCTCGTCACGCGGCTCGTCGTCAACTACTTCAACTATGTCGCGCGTCCCAGTGCCTCGGCACATCGCGTGGCTCGTGACGTCGCTCGTCGTCAACTTTGCCTACGCCGCGCGTCTGGGTGCCTCAGCACGTCGCGCAGCTCGTCGTGTGGCTCGTCGTCGACTACTCCGCCTCGCGCCGCTCGTCGTCGACTACTTCGCCCACGCCGCACGTCTGGGTGCCTCGGCACATCGCGCGGCTCGTCACGCGGCTCGTCGTCGACTACTCCGTGCGCCGCGACTTCGTCTTGCGGCCACACTGGCTCTACTTCAGCCACGCCGTGCGTCGCGACTACTTGTCTCACGGCAACACTGGCTCTACTTGGAGTACGTCGCGCGCCGCCGCGACGTCGTCTTCCAGTCGCATCGCGACGATCATTGATCTCGACTAGTTTTCCAAATTAGTCGAGAACGACAGTCATGCCCCCGACAACTAATTGGAATAAACTCTGACTAGTCAATTTCAGCAACAACCGTCGCGGCTCCATTGCAGACGGCCATGACTTCATCAACAGTCTGCCCAGGCAGCAACAGCTAAGTCATTTATTTAAATGATTACTGTTTTCTTTTCTTGGCTTGTTCTCCTCATCATGTAGGACTACTTGTCGACTACTCATTTGTGTACACTTCTTGGTGGGTTTTCACGGGAGCTACACTCTGCTTACTACTCTTGGGTATATCAATCAAGTCACCACGAGCCTACTTCATCAACTCGGGGGCTATCCCAAGGAGGCAGCTTCTAAAGTCCGCCCCATGCGGCAACTTAAAGCCGACTCCGGTCGCACCTTCGCCTGTTCCGGCAGCATACTACGTGTGTAAGTTTCGATGGAACCTAGCTGTAAGTGGTCCTCGCGTCCTGGCAACGATGGTCCCTAGATGCACGTGGTCTTCACGCTCTGTACCTTGGGTCTGAAATCTATGCCCATGTACACAAGTAGACTACGGTCGCAACCTTCAAGTCCACTATGGTGGCAACCGTACATTGGGTCTGAAATCCATGGCCCAAGTACACAAGTCGACTTCGGTTGCACCTTTAAGCCCGCTCTTGCGACAATCGTACCTTGGGTCTGAAATCCATGGCTCAGGTACTTAAGCCCACTCCAGTGGCACAAGTCGACGCTAACAGTCGCACCCAAACCCACTCCGGTGGCACAAGCCGACTTTGGTCGCAATCTTAAGCCCACTTCGGCGACAAAACTATTCGTTTTCTCTAATTATTTATTCGCTTTGGCTTTCCGGAAAGTACTTTTCGTTTTTTGCATCTTAAGTCCACCCCGCGTGGCACAAAGTCGACTACTGTAGTCGCATCTTAAAGTCCGCTCCGCGTGACTAAAGTCGCATATCAAAGTTCACTCTGTGTGGCAACGAAAGTCAACTTCGGTTTTCAAGTCGCGTCTCAAAGTCCGCCCTGTGCGGCAACTAAAGTTGACTTCGGTTTTTAAGTCGCATCTCAAAGTCCACTCCGCGCGGCACAAAGTCGACTTCGGTTTTCAAGTCGCATTCTAAAGTCCGCTCTGCCGGCATCTAAAGTCGATTTCGGTCGCATCTAAAGTCTGCTCTGACGGCACGACTACTTCTCAAGCTCCACGGCTCGATGCTAAATTACTACTCGGAATCTGTCCAGCTCGGGGGCTGCATTCAAAATACTACTCGAGGATAACTTCAGCATGCTTCGCTCGCTCTCAAGCTCGGGGGCTCCGCACCAACAACTACTCGACGTGGCTCATGTGACTCTCTTATCTAGGAGGCTACACGCTGCAAGAGTACTCAAATGATGGTTTTCGCGAACACTGAAGACCCTTGGATCGATTACCTAATCATTTCAAGGCTCGGGGGCTGCTATGCTACACCCATCATCCAATATTTTCAAGACGGAAGATTCGGAATCATGATTGACCCTCAGCTAGAGTCTACGACTCAACCTAAGGCTTGGGGGCTACTCCATATGGAGTGCGATTTTGCAACCGCACTTCCATATAATCTCGACTTCAAGACAGATGAGCTAGACCACCTTCCAGCCTCGTGGCAGTTCAAGTACTATTGAAGACTTCTCCAAGCAGTACTCGAGGAGGCTCAAGAACTACTCGAAGAGGCTTCAAGACTACTCGGACTACTACTCTCGACTACAACGTGCACAGGGGCTTGTCGGGCATATTCCCCGGGTACCCATACGAGGAAGGATGAAGGACTCCGACTAGAATTCCAGTGTAATCCTATTAGGACTTGTTCTGTGTAATCCTACTAGGACTCTGGCCTTGTAACCGACTAGGAACCCTCCCCCTGGACTATATAAAGGAGGGCCGGGTACCTAGTCGGGCACCTGATCTCAACCCAACACCAAGCGCTGGCCGCCATACTTGATCCCCCAAACAGGACGTAGGGTTCGCCACCTTGGCGGCCTGAACCTGTATAAATCTTGTGTCCCATATCCTTGCGCATACCTTCGAGTTCTCGGTCTCCCGATCACGATCCTCACCGCACAATCTACTACCTCAGGTACCCCTTTGGTAGGTTTGCCAGTCTAAAACACCGACACAGTTATACCATTAGGTTTGGCCGGCCCTACTCCATTTGCTCCAAGTACTTGTGGCCCCTCCTGTAAACATCCGACACAAAAATTTTGTCGAGGGTGGTACGATTGTACCTCTAGGTTCGGCCGTATCACCAAAAATCTACAAAACTATTTTTCTAAGTCTTGTTTACTTACTAATGCAATGGTGAAGTCAAATTTAAAATTTAAATATGCTTGATGCACGAAATAAAATGTTGGAAGGAAATATGAGATAAATACCGGTTTACCCCATGGTTAGGGCTCGTAGTTTAGAGTCCATAAGCGGGACTCCTCCATTTGCTCAATTGATCTTGGGTTCGTCCGGTCCCGGAGTGGAAGACTCAAATGATGCTCCCTTCACACGCCACACCCTCCTTATTTTCTTCGGTGGCGTTGAAGTTGGTGAGGCTTTAGCGGTGGTGTTTTTGGTTTCTGTCTTCTTTTTCCCCTTAGCCTTGTTGGTTTCCTTCAGCTTGTTTGGCAGATAGCACCCTTTGAATGATTTGTCTTGTTCCCAATGCTTCCTCATCGGGGTGATGAATCTATCCACCTTGGGTTTGGTTGGGGCCACCTTAACTTTCTTGTATTGGGGTCGTGGCTTCCTCCACTCCCTAGATTCCTCATCTTGCACTAGGTAACATTGCTCCTCTTTTACTTGAAAGTTGAATGTCATGTTCCTTAGCCCTATGCGGAATTGAATCTTTTCAACTCCGACATCAATCCTCGCATTGACATCTCTTAGGAATGATCGCTCGAGAATAAGCGGGATTTCTCCATCATCTTATGTGTCGAGGACCATGAAATCTGCATACACATAGGAGCCTTTGATTCACCAAGAGATTTTCCACTATGCCCTTTGGATATTTAATCGATGAGTCAGCAAGATGGATTGTCATCATTGTCAGAGAGAGAGCAGGATACCGTAACTCCTCAAACATGGCCTTGGACATGAGGTTCACACTCGCACCAAGGTCACAAAGAGCATTTTAGACCTTTTGACGGTAGATCATGCATGTGATAGTCGGATATCCCTTTTCTTTCCTGTGCAAGACTACTGATTCCTCCCATGGGTCTTGGATTTGGTGTATGAGCTTCCCTACATGGTTAGTTGCATACACTCTCCTAGATGGCTTACCCATCTGGTGGATACAACACTAACATTCTCTCGGGTAGGCTCGGGTTGCCCCGGGATTCCACCCGACTCGGAAGAAGGTAAAGAAGCAGCAAGCTGAGTAAATGGAGTTTCTATCATTTTATTAAAGCTTAGCTGATTCTTCATAGCAGTAGTGAAGGATTCTATAGTGGAAGTCAACTTTTCAAGAACTTTATCATTGGCAGCTAGCTTTTTGTTTAAATTTTCATTAATTCTAGCTTGGCCAAAGACTAGATCTCTAATGGAAGGCTGATTATTGAAATTATTAGAATAATTACCTCCATTTTGATTGTTGAACAAGAAGTTGGGCCTCAAGTTCCACCCTTGATTGTTGTAGTTGTTGCTACGGAAACCATTGTTGTTTCCATTGGTGATGAAACTAGCTTCTTCCCGTATGTCAGGACAATCATTTCCTGAGTAACCCATATTACCCCAAACCTCGCATGTCATGTGAGTGTCCATGATCTTGGCGGTCTCCATGTTGCTCAGTGCCTCCAATTTATTCATGAGGAGGTCCATCATGGCGGCGAGCATGTCGATTCCATCGACTTGGTGTACACCGCGGGTACGGGGTTGGAGACGATCTCCATCCCAACCTTGATTTGCCACCACCTTCTCGATCAATTCCTTGGCGGCGGGTACTTATAGAGAGAAGAAGGCTCCTCCAGTGGCTGCATCTAGGTGTTCACGGGTGACACTCTTGAGCCCATGGTAGAAGGTTTGAATTAAAAACCACCCCTACATGCCATGGTGTGGGCACGCTGTGATGAAGTCTTGGAGATGTTCCCATGCTTCTGGGATACTCTCATCATTCTGCCGCTGGAAGCCCGAAATTCTAGCACAGAGGGCATTGGTTTCGCCCACCAGGAAGAACTTTGCGAGAAATGCCTTAGAGCACTTATCCCATGTGTTGATGACATCTCGCTTTGCATAAAACCATTGCTTCGCCTTCCCAAGTAATGAGAATGGGAATAGGCGAAGAAGAATTGCATCGTCTATCACTCCACGGATAGTGAAAGTCCTACACACACCTAGGAAATGCTGGAGATGTGCATTGGCATCTTCATTTGGCTTGCCGCAGAACGGACTGGCTTACACCATGTTGATCAACACTAGTTTGAGTTCAAAGTTTCCTTCTCGCACCATCACATTTGGTCCGATAGGGACATTGGTGTTGGAGGGAGCAGAAAACTCACGAATCGTCCTCTCGGCCATCGGTGCTGACGAGGTGCTGTCTACGGGATCGACGGTGTTCATCTCTTGACTCGAGAGAAACTTCTAAGTAATGTGTTGGTGTTTTAGACCGGCAACCTACCAAGGGGAGTACCCAAGGTAGATGAATGTGGCCTCGCCGAGATTGGTAACTTGAAGGAGAGACACGTGGCACACAACTTAGAGAGGTTCGAGCCGCGAGGTGCGTAATACCCAACATCATGTATGCTGTGTAGCTCTAGATTTGTTGGGTGTGTCTACAAAATGATGTGGATGATGAGAGAAGGGTCCCTGCCTCTCCTTATATACTCTGGGAGGTAGGGTTACAAGTCGGTTTGAGGAGAGAGTACCAGTCGTGTACGACTAGGAGTACTTTACATGGATCCGGACATGTGTAGCTTCCTAACCGAGTACTATCCCTTTGTAGTCCTTGTGCTCCACGCCAGCAGGTGCCGTGCAGCCCAAGTTGAGTAGTCCTAGGGGCCCACCGAGTAGTCGGTCCTAGTACCCACCTGAGTAGTGGGCATAGGGATGTCCATACGACAAGCCCCCGAGTACTTTCTAGTCGAGCAGGATGTCTTCGAGTAGTCTTGATGGCCTTGGAGAGTAGTCCTTGAGCGTCCCCGAGTTCCACAAGCCCAAAGTCCTCAAGAATGATTGAATTATCCCGAGGCTAGAAGGCACTCCAGCTGATCTTTAAGTAGTCTTAAAGTCTTCTCGAGTAGTCCCCAAGCGTCCCCGAGTGCTTCTCTCGAAGGTCTCCAATCACTACTAGGAGTCAAACCTTGGCCAACGCCTATATATGGTTGCAATATGGCTGTTTTGGTTACATTTGACATCAGTTGCATCGAAGTCTTGTGGTCGACAGATGGTTGAAATTGAAACGGTGCAATATCCTGACGCAACCATAAGATGTTATGTTGCAAAAGAGTTTGCTAATGCAATGACCAAAAGAAACCCTATTACAACCAATAGTTGGTTGCTAGAAAAAATATTGCAACGCAAAAAAAGCCTAATGCAACCAATACTAGGTTGTAATAAAAAATATGGCAACAAATCAAAAAGGAAATGCAACCAATTTTTGGTTGTAAGATTAAATATTGCAACGATTACATTGGTTGACTCAGGTTATATTGCGACCAAACACTAGGATGCAATATTTCATGATTGCCATGACCAAATGTGTTGCAATAGAAAAGTATTGCCACTCCAAAACTACGTAGGCATATGGTCTTATTACCATGAAATGTGATCCATTGCATTACAATGCTTTTGTAACAAATCAGATATGGTGGCAATAGATGGTATGTTAGTGCAATGAACTAGTCTTCGAGGTAATATACATATGTTGCAACGAATTTGTGTTGGTGGTAATAGAGGTCCGATGCAACAAACAATGGTTTGTGGCAATAGATGATATGATAATGCAACGCACAAAGTTCGTTGTAATAATGCATATTGCAACCAAATCAATGGTTGCCTATTATTCTAATTTGAACAGTAGCTTACAAATCAATTTCACAGCATGCACATCACATTTAATAACGGATATATTCATTATTTAAAATTATCTCAAACCAAAGTAACAGATAATGACAAGAATTCTTCTTAAAAGAAAATTACCACAAATAACAAAACAAAGACACCATACTTAACTAAGTCCACAACATTGTTTAGCATATAATAAATGGATCCAAAAATTAGTTCGCTGGTTGCTCCATCACCCATCAGCTTCACCATCATAAATAAGCATCTTTGTTACTTGTCATTCTTGTTGGCCGCCCATCAACAGTAAGCCATGGAAGCTTTATATAATTGTTGTGGCTGTCCGAGCACTACAAGAAAAACATTGTCAAAATATTTTATTAATATTTAAAAGTATTCACGGATACACCTCGTCAATACATAAACACAATTCAATGTAAAGACTAAGTCAAACTATGCTTCTCATCATGATGCATCAGCTTTCCATCCACACATTCTTATGACTGTTTTGCATCCTAAGCTTTCAATACCTGTGCAAACAGAACAAACTAATTAAGACAAAACATTACAGAAAATGCATCAAAACATTAAGGTGTCTATCTTTAAAAAAGAATAATCCTATAAGCTACGAAAATATAGCACTATAACTCTCATCATATCAAGGAGTAATGAGCTGGGAATACTAAGCATTGTGTTTCCAGTAGAACATTAGAAGCCTAGTTTCAGACATAAAGGCAGCCATGATAATAAATAAGTTAATATAAGAGGAATTTGTGCACTACCTGACAACTAGCAAGTTGGAATAGCAGCTACTCTATGAGGTCATCTTTTCCTAATCTCCCTGCTCTGCTCTCAACCTGAAAACTACAAAGATATCACAAAGATGAAGCTTAGTAAGCAACATAATCTCCTCTGCAGTAAAAGCAACCAATCACAACATAATTGCTTGAGGGAGAAGAGCTGCAGTTAACTATTCAAGCTTGGGCTTCAGGTAATTTTGCAAACACAAGTTACTGAAAATTTATGTACTCATGCAAACATAACAAGATGTGTCATATTTTCAAGTGTTCAGATCAACATAACAAAATGTATGAAGGGATTTACATTGTAGAAAAGGCTTAGACACATCCTGCATCAAGAATGGGATGAAGAAACTTGCTTTTGGATCCTTAATGGAGTAATCCTGCTATCATAAGGAAATATTAGAGAATTAGCCTTATCAATAGCACTCTGTTACAGTGACTAATTCAGAAGTTGAATATAGCAACATACTCTTTTTATATGGTGGTTCATTCAGTTAAAAAATATAAACACATTTTGGCACAACTTTGCATCCCGACTAGCACTAATAAGCACTCATTTTACTAAGCATGCAAGGATAATTAATTAAGCAACAGTGAAACCGAGGACTAAAGTCTGAAAATATAGATTCATATAATTTTCACATAAATTGTCTTAAGAGCATCTATACGGCAAATGTATTACTCTGATAGGGAATTGAGTATTGCTTGCTGAACAACCACATCATATGATGATTAAGAAATGTTTTCTGAACAATGGAAATGTACTGGGAAAAATTGCATATGATGAAGTTTCAAATGCAGGCTTCACAGCCATGTAAATGTTACAATACAAGAAGTGTTAGAATAAAAGACTTAATTCAGAGCACATGATACATATTAGTTGACAGATCCCACTGGAATGCACATAGAGAAATATCATAAAATCAGGTGACTCCCTTAAATTTTACATACAAACCAGGGTGCTGACCACCAAATATGAAATTAGCATATATTAGAGTTCAGAGAAAAGACATGCTGAGTCTCAAGCAGTGTATTTACATTTTTGTTTTGGCGATTAATTTAAACAACCATGAAAGGAGGTATACCACTATGAAATGAATTTCTTTCCCACAGATACAAGCAAAAGATTGCTGTGAAGATGCTATCCCAAGATGTGGCCACAAATTTCATTAACCTATCACCAGCATAGCAGCTACATAATTATTTTATTATTTCCAAATCATTCCTCTAAGCAACACAAATGAAATAATAAGAATCAAAGTTATCTGAGAGAATTAAAAACCACCAACATTCACTAATTTTGCTGGATGTTAGCATCTGGCAATGAAAGTAGCACTTGCAAACTATACCAATATACAATCCAGAGCAGAGGTTGAAATAAAGGGGGTTTATAAGCACAATGGTATGTGAGTAGCAAGCAAATTCACAGATCCTGTCAGTGGGCAAGGAAAATTGCTTCTGCGGGTGCTCAAGAAAAAAATTGCTTCCATAAGATCATAATGGTGTTGCCTTTGCAATTTGTAGCATGGTAACAACAACATTGCTACGGTCAGAGTTCCAAGAACCATGCTAAAAAATGTGCGGTGGGGTGTGGTTAATCAGAAGTGTAGTTACGAACAAAACAAACAAAGAAATAAATATCATCAACTAAGTAACAAACTATTTAATTAGGTGTTGTGGTGTGTAGTTAATCTGAAGTGTAGTTATGACTAAAATCAACAAAAAGAGTTAACAAGCGAACAGATCTCACCAACTATCAAACAAAACATCAAAACTCTGATACACCAATTCAGTCACCACCTAACACTTACAGATGCAAGAATGTAGAACTCAAACTTAGAGGTGTCAAGCTACTGCGGTGGGTTTTGTCCAGGCTGCTGCGAACCTTGCGGCAGAGGCAGCATCCCTGGCCTGGGCTGTCAGAACGGCGGTGGAGGCATTCCTGGAGGAGGTGGCCCCGGCATCTCGGGCCTCATCTGTGGCGACCCCATCGGGGGCGGTCCCCTCATGAACTGTTGAGGTGCCCAGGGAACGGACCAGGCGGCGCACCAGGCGGGTGTTGGAACTGCAGCGGCATCTGCGACGGCATTCCAGGCCGCATAGGCGGAGGTGGCATCCCCTGTGGTGGGCGCACGACCTGCGGGTACCCCATCTGGCCTGCGGACATGTTGGGCCTCGACGGCCGCGAGATCTGGGGCTGCATCATGCCGGGGGTGGGCCCACCAACTCCCCCCGAACAGGGCCGGCGAGGCTTGGAGCGGCCTGGAGCAGCGGGACGGTGGGCACCCCGCATCCGGCGGCGCGGGCGGCACCCGAGCCGGCGAGGGCTCCCCCGGCGGCGGCGGCCTTGGCGCGAGACTCATCGGGCGGCAGCGGGCCCTCGACGGCCATGGAGACGACCTCCTCGCCGCGGAGGAGGAGGAAGCCGAGCGTGCGGCGCTCCTCGCAGTCGCCGGTGGTCTTGGAGGACTTGGAGGGTGGAAGGCGGCGGAACTCCTCGCAGTCGCCGAGGACGAGGTTCATGTGGAACTTACCCACGAGCTGGCGCCCGTCCTGGATCGTCACCCGCATGCGGTAGTTGATGAACTGGAGAATCTTGGAGCCCTTCGGGTTCGACATGGCGTCGTCGCCAGGGGGAGGGCGACCGACGGCGGGTAGGGTTGGGGTTTCGGCGAGAGGGGTGGTGGGTGCGGCGGCGGGGATGAATATGAAAGGTTTTCGAGGGGGTTTCTCCGTTTGAGACTTGGAGTTGGGTCGGTCTCGACGAGAACGGGTGGGTAGTCGTGGGCTGGTGGGCCCCTCTTCGAGAATAACGTCGGCCTTGTCGGCTTTTGTCAATTTCTCAAGTATTATAGTAGAGTACTTGTAGTAATAAAGATGAACTTATAAAAAAGAAATGATCTATATTTCGTTTTCAAAAATATTATCAAAAGTATAAATTACACATACCATGTAAGACTTGTTTTTTGGAATTTTAAAAACTGTAGTGTAGTTTGTCGTACTGCAGCTGGACCAAAACGCCAAATTTTTGTCATACCTTGGCCATGCAAATTGCCGAGTAGAGTCAACAGAAACCATGGGAAAACAAAACGGCCAATTCAGACATGTATGAAGATAGTTGATTGTAATGATTGTTTTGGATTTTGGATTTATACAGCAAATTACTTCTAAACTATGCATCCCATTGAATCCTTGTAAAATATAATCTACTACCTCCATTATTAAATACTAGCGAAGTGCCCGTGCGTTGCCATGTGCATTGAACACTAAATGATTGTATCTTCTCGTACACTTAAATTAAATGAAACATTTCTTCCATCGCAAATACATAGTTTAATTTTTGAAATTCACAATTAATAATAAGAATAATGAAAGTAACCATATGTTTAGTATGTAGGTTAGGTATTGTGCTACAGTGATAAGCATGTTACCTTTCTCCAAAAGAATAATCCACTATTTGCAATGACTTACATATCTTAATTTTCGTAATTCATAATAATTAACAATAAGATCAATGATAGTGAATGTATGAACAGTAAGATGATTTGAAAGCGGTCGAACTCACATTTGAATACGCCTGCACCCACCGGCCTCGCGCTCGCTCCCCAGCGACGGTAATATGGCTCATCCTCCACACCCGTCTCACCCACGACGGCGGCCCTGGATCCTTCCCAATGGCACCGAGTCTGAGATCCACCTATGGAGGCCGCGGACCACCCACAACCCACAACGGCGACCCCTGCTCCACCCCTTCCGCGTCATCGAGCTCCGCAGATCTTGCGGCCGAATCTTGCACTTGACGGCCTCACCACACATGCGCTCATCAGCGGCAGCGATAAGGACGGCGTCGCCCTCCAGACCTTCACCCTACTCTGCCTCGCGTGGCACTGCTGCTGCCGCCGCCGCGCCGTGGGGAGGGAGGGAGGAAGCTGGGCGTGGCTGGTGGAACCTCACCCCCGCCAACTCCCGCCGTCATCTTAGGCTCACTCCGCGCCAGACCTCCGGTCGCACAGGTAGCAGGAGGAACCAGAGGGCGAAGAGAGAGAACAACGCGATGCACATGACGGGCCCCGCTAGCGTGTGGAATTTTGTGTAATGGCTCTCGCTACATCCAACGACATGCGCCTCTCTCACCTCGTTCCTCACTCCTACGTGGCATGCTTGTAGCATGCTACTACAAAATTAACATGCTCTAAGCTATAACCATTTCTTATTTGCATTAGAAACTAATTAATTAAAGTCCACATGTGCAACGACATGTGCAACGGATTAAGGGAAGGGGGTTGGGACGACACCACCACATTTAATAGATTGGTATAGATACAAATATGCTATGTTATATAGCCTTGCAAATTTCACCCGAATTAAAATAATTTTATTATTAGTCTATATTTAGTAATCCATCGATGAATAGAAGAATCTTGTAAACATGGACCCAGGCAACTTGTGTGTTCTGAACGGATGAGCAAAGACCAAACCACCAAGCGGTCCACAGACGCCACGAGTCTGGACCGTGACGAACAACACTGCCGCCTGCTGCCGGCAGCCGCGAAAGCCACCTCCGACTCCAAAATCCAAATCTTCCTCTCGTCCTCTTCGCACACCCAAGATCCTCTCCTCCTCGCCTGTAGCGACCGGACAAGCGGAAACCCACAAAACGCGGCAGGAAACGCGTCTGTCAGGCTCGGATTTCCCTACCAGATCCCGACTCGGTGGCGGCCCCCGCCCTCGCCGGGGATCTCGGATCTCTCGCCGACCCACCGGCGTGCCACGTCCCATGCCCGAGTCGATGAAGAATCAGCTGACGCAGTGATGACTTCCGCCCCCGCCCCCGCCCCTGCTGCCAGGTATTGCCCTTGAGTGCTTCATCGAGGTCGCCGTCGCCGGTGTTCAGGTGGAGGGTGCGAGGTTCGGGCGACATTTCAGAGTGGATGTGCGACGGATTAATGGGGTGAACAACGTCACCGTATTTTATATATTCGTATAGATTAAATATATTTCATATATTTAAGGACGGAGGGAGTACTTAACAAGACAAAATTTGATCAGATTTTGAAGATCATGAATAATACACCAAACATGTTATACTCCACTAGAACCCCACTTGAAACATCTGTTTTCCTCAAAAAATCTGATGGAATCCTTCAAATTAAAAAACCAGGGGCACATATGTTCCAAGTGAATGAATGCGAATACGATGCCTAGAGCAGGAGTGCGGCCGCTACCACCGTCGTAGCGGCGACACCCCCGTTAGGAGCGGGCAGCGACAAGGAGGGGGTGCGAGCTCAACACCCGGAAGGATGGTGACGTTGAACTTCATGCCCAGGACAGAGTCCGCGCCACCCCGCTGAAGAACCACCGCTGCTTCGACGCGTTGAGAGTGACCCTGTCGACGTCGGAGGCCCAGATGCCGAGGCTGTTGGCCTCGCTGCACGCCGCGAAGCCTGCCGCCCTCGCTTCCACCACCGAGTGCTGGCCCTTGGTGTACTTGAACATTGAACAACGCACAGGCAGCACAAGGGATATATAGAGAGATCGAGACTGAAGCTGCTGGAAATTGATGATGGTTAATCGTTTTAACGTAGACGTCGTACCCAGCGTATGAATTTGACGGTGGCTAAGTGTTGCCTCTATCAATTGATCACGCTTGCTTGCAGGAGCCAGCGAACCTTCAGACCAAAGAAGAACACACCATCCAGGAGCATTATGTGCATCTGATCTGTTTATGTAATTCTTTCTTAGAATTATGTTACTGTTAATTGGAATTCAGTCTTTGCTAATTGCATTCAAGCGGCTTCGTAGTAATTGTAATATAGCTATGAGATTGTGCAGTGTGGACTGAGAAAGGCACAAACTCTTAGTGATTGAAAAACCCAAAGCCATTTCCGAAAGTGACGCCAAGATGCTGCAGGCCAAGTCAAGTCAATTTTGGTTGTAGTTGTCACTTTGCCTGATAGTATAAATAGTAAAATACAAAAAATTTTCACAACTAAAGTTGTAGTTGTAGCGAACATGGCCTCATATGCCATTAGTTCGAGTTTGATTTTGGTGATTCATGACAACATGATCATGGGGACTAACCATATTATTTTAGCATGTCTTCGTAGACACTTCTAGGTCCTAACGATGCAAGAAAACCACATGTCAAAATGAGGAAATCAAGGGTCAAAACCGAGCAAGAAAGGAAAAGAAAAGACACCGTCGGATGAACTGACGGTACCTTTGCAGCAAGCGTCGGTGCAATCGTCGGACGAGTTAGTACACATGTGAAACCCTAGGAACTGTCGGATGAACCGACGGTCCACTTTTTAGTAGCGTCGGACGAGTTGCAGAAGAAGAGCAGCGAAGACATTAGCACCGGATGATCCGACGGTCTGAGTGGGGACACTGTTGGTATATCCGGCGCTCAGTTTGAATCAAGACAGAGGCGCGCCAAGACGAAGCCTTCAGCACCGGATGATCCGACGCCTTGGTCAAGATGAAGCGTCAGTATATCTGACGGTCGCGTGGAAGCTAACAAAGGCGACTTGGACGCGAGGTCTTCAGCATCGGATAAACCGACGCACCGTCGATGCATAGCGTCGGAGCAGTTGTGTCAGAGAAGTCATGTGCGGTGAAGGCAACGACTAGTAGAACCGGATGAACTGACGCCCAGAAAAAGATAGCGTCGGATCATCCGTTGGTACTACTTTCAGCAGCTTTTAGCCAATGGCTAGTTTGATGCCTTGGGCTATTTATACCTCCTCCACCCGCCCATTTGAGGTGGCTGGATTGTGTGGAAGTGCAGAGGAGTTCAAGACACATTGAAGATCATATCCAATCCATCCAAGTGCTTATTTGCTCATCCTTAGACTTGCATATGCTTTGTGTATGTGCCTAGTGCTAGGCTTAGCTTAGAGCTGAGTGAGTGCAAGGTTGTGCCAACCTTGTGAGGTGATTCTTGAGTGAATCAAGGTGTACAAGGTTCGCCGGAAGCCTTGGGGCCTAAGTGGCTCACCGGCAATCGTCATCGACCCTCCGGCTTGGTGTGGAGCGGCGAGGACACTTTGTGCGGGGGACGTGGAGACCCCCTTCCTTGGTGGAGATGGTCCTTAGTGGAGGCGACATCAAGGTGACCAAGGGAGCTTGGCAAGTGCCTAAGTGGCTAGCCTTTGTGGCGAGTCAACTGGTGCTCTGGGGAGAGACTTGGTGACCGGGAAGCAATACTCTTGTGTGAGTGCTTCAACGTGGACTAGGGGTGGCTTAGTGCCTACCGATACCACAGGATAAATCGCGTGTGAAGAGTTTGCTTCCTCTCATCCCCTTTACATTTCCACATTTACTCTTTTGCAATCTTTGCTTGCCTTTACTTTCCTAGAGTAGTATCATGCTAGGAATGGCTATAGGTTGCAAACCTTGTCTTGGGATGGGGCTTCACATTAGAACAACCCTAGTTGCACATCTAGATAGTATGTTATAGTTTATCTTTGTATAAAATTAGTGAAGCCATAGGTTAAGGTTTTAAGTTGCCTAATTCACCCCCTCCCCCTCTTAGGCTAATGTATCAGAGCCGGGACTCACTTCCTTCACAAGGAAACGCCAATTCGATTGGTAAATTTTGAAAACCGGCTCATTGGAACGGTTAGGCTTCACCGCCTAGTGAGTTGCTCTATAGAGGAATGAAAGGGGTGGATACCTTAGGTTTGGCTTCACATTTCGATGGCACGGGCTATCCTCAGTGGAAGGTACTCATGGAGGCCTATCTCCAAGCAAAGGACCTTGATGTTTGGAGAGTCACCGACGAGGGCATAAAAAATGGTACTAAGAGGGAAAAGCAATTTGATGTGATTGCTAAAGTATCATTTTGTCCTCACTAGATGTAGGCGTTTTCAATAGAGTTTTTACTTGTGAAAATGCTCATGAGCTATGGAAAACCATCAAGGAGCAAAATGAGGGTTCAAAAGAAGTTGCTAATTGAGGACCAGGAGCATCCCGGTGGTTGATGGATGACCGCTCCTCAGTGATGAGTGATTGACAACGGGTGTTGGACTGACTATTGGCTCAGCGCGCAGGTGTAGGCTGCGGCCTAGTTCGTGTTGTTGCAGGTGAAGAACGGGCGCGAAAGGTCTTCAGCCCTGAGGGGCCTCCAGGAGATGAAGAGAGAAGTAGGCTCGGTTCGAGGGACCCGGTGGACTGCGGGACTAGGTGCGGGCCACATGGTGGCGAGACGAGCAAGACGAAGTCGTGGAAGATCGAGCCGGTGCACAGTGGTGGTCGAGTCAAGAGACTTGGCGGGACGCCGGGCCGAGCACGCGGGGTTTGGTGGTTTGCCAACGAAACCATCGGTGGACGGTTTCTTGGTTTGGGCCTCAAAACCAAGTCCGAAGGCCCAACATGACGAAGACGGGATCAGGGTGTGTCGGGAAGCTTCGAAGCGAGGACACGCGGCTGGATCGCATGGCTTGCGTCGGGAGGACGCGAGGTGCGGCAAAGGCGTGGCCGTCCGATGGCAAGACCCACAAACATTACATAAATGCCCCTACATGGGTTATATCGCCAGTAGTTGAGTTAGGGGTAGTCGAGTCATTTACCACACCGGCGGGACCCGATATATAAGCCATGAGTGTGAGTGGATGGATTCGGCTCTCCGCGATTTAGGGTTTCATTTCTTCCCTCCCATTTCTCATTTTCCCGTGACATTTTCTTCTCCATTTCTTGTCTAGGCTAGCTTGAGAGCTTCATAAGAGATTTGTTGAGAGGGATGGATGCTAGGGCGGCAAGCTAGACCTTGTGAATCTTTCCTGGTTTGTATAGAAGATTCGGCGTTGTGTTTCCCGTGGTCTTTTTCGTGCTTGTTTTTGGTGCTTTTGTTCTTGGTGTGATTCCGTGGATTTGAGTGGGTTTCTCCCCAGATTTCTTTGAGGGAAACATGGATGGATGTCTTGTGCATCTTTGTGATTGATCTTGTGCCCTCAAACGCCGGGAAACCACTTCGATTCAAGGATTTTTGGTCGGAGCTCTAGTTTTTGGTGGTGTTCAAAAGATCCGCGATTCCCGGTGATTTAGGGAGTTAGGAGGCAAAATTTTTGGGGTATAACATCCTTGGTTGACGCATATCATGTCCCAAAACTCTTGTCTCAACAGCTTCTACCGGTTGGGAGATCCGGTGATGAGTTGGGGGAGTTGACCTTCGGGGTCGAGCAATTTTTGCCTCTGTCCGTGAGGCGCGGACGGTCTGCGAGCTTGTGGCGGACGGTCCACGGCTAGGGCTGTTCTTCGTGTGTTCGTCGTGTTCTTACTCGTCTTCGTTTTCGATCCGTTTCGTTTTCGGGTTATGGTTGGACAAGGTTTCGGACAGTTCGCAGCAGAGGCGCGGACAGTCCGCGGGCAGGCGGACAGTTCGCGACCACCCCACGGATAGTCCGTTTTCCAGGGGTCGCTACTGGAGGTTCTGTTGGCTTTTTCGAATAGTCCGCGGCTCAGGCCGGACAGTCCGCCGTACGCGTGCGGACAGTCCGCCGGACTTGGCCGGACAGTCCGCGTGGCCTGTGCGGACAATCCGCCCCTCCTGGCCGAACAGTCCGTCAGTGGCTGGCAGCTTTGCTCCTAGGTTCGATTCCTCCCTCCCTTCTTTCGTGCTTCCGCGTGTGTTTCAAGGAATCGTTCCTAAGACTTGAGGTTGATCCATAACCTTGTTGTTTGGCTTTTGGTGTGTGATTCGATCCATCGCTCGTGTGTGACCGGGAATTGTCTAGGTATAGGCCGGGTTCTTTGAAAAGAATTTTTACCGGCTCCTATTCACTCCCCCCTCTCTAGTCGCCATCGATCCTTCAATTGGTATCAGAGCTTGGTGCCGGATTCGTGGTGACTTTGACAAGTCTTGAATCCTAAGATGACGTACGTTGAGCGAGGCGGTCCGCCGCACTTCGATGGGAAGGGTTACCACAAGTGGGCGGCCCGAATGATGATCTTTCTTCGTGGCAAGTTGTTGGATTTCATTGTGCTTGACAAGACCTATGCTATTCCGGCGGAGATCCACACTCTTATGGTGACCGATGCCAGTGCTAAGGCCAAGTATGAGGCAAATGCAAAAGTCGTTGATCACTTGGTCCGAAGCTTGTGTGATCCTGAGTTTGAGCGTGTTCGCCATTTGAATCTTGCCTGGAAAATTTGGGAGAAGTTGTTGGTTGCTCACGGTGGTGATAACCATGTGAAGGCTCGCCTCTTTGTTTCTTACCGGATGCAATATGAGAACTTTACTCAACTTCCTGGTGAGGACATTGATGTGATGTTTCAGAGGTTCACCGCCATCGTGAACAACATGAAGGCCAATGTTGAGGATTTCCTTTACACCGAGCATGATCAAGCTTTGAAGCTTTTACATATCTTGGACCCAAATGTTTGGGGTGCTAAGGTTGAGGCCATCAAAGAGTCCAGACAATACTTGACCATTGAGTTGGATGATCTCTATTATAAGCTCAAGTCGGCTGAGGTTGACAGGAAGTTGCAATCCAAGCATGAGGGCTCGACTGATCATAGTCTTGCTCTTGTGGGTGGATCAAAGGGCAAAGCTAACACTAACTCTTTCTGTCGACAGTTTTCCTTGTCTTCTCTCATGTCTATTCCAGATTAAGAGTTTGATGTGCTGGGGGAGGAGGAACTAGCCTTGCTCTCAAGGAGATTTGATCGACTACATGAGAACCGGAGGAATGCAAGGCGAAGCTCGGGTACATGCTACAAGTGTGGCAAGCGTGGAAACTTCATCGTCGAATGCCCGGAAGTGGAGGAGAACAAGTACAAGATGAGCGAGTACAAGGCGCACCCGAGGCGTGAAGACAAGTACTCCTCCAAGGGCAAGCACTACAGCAAGTCCAAGAGCAAGGACAAGGACAAGCGGCGATCGAGCAAGGGCGGCTACAAGAAGGACAAGGCAAGAGCCATGGTGGCCAGTGCAAGCGACGTCGGCTCAAGCTCAAGCGACGCGGATTCAAGCTCAAGCAGTGAGGATGAAGACGTGGGGAGGCGCAAGGGCAAGAAGAATGCAAGCCGGAACCTCAGTGGTTTGAGCTGTGTGGCACTTGGAGGCTTTTGTGGCATGGCCCATAGCTCAAGCAGCAAGAAGGACGAGAAGGAAGACACCAACTCCGACTCAGAGGATGAGGTAAACCGTGACCCCGACGCTTTGCTTGCTGAGATCACTAGGTTGAATGGCTTGATTGACAACCGTGATAGTGTGTTGAGGGATGCTAAGAAGATGAGGAAAGATCTTAGGGCTCAACTTGAGAATGCTAGTGAGAAAGTAGGAGAGTTAGAGTCTAAATTTCTTGAATTGAAACTTGAGAATGACTCCTTGAAACTTACTCCTACCATTTTTGATTGTTGAATGTCCTGAATGTGATGCATGGTTGAATGAAATCAAATTGCTTAATGAGAAGAATGCTTCCACTTTGGCTAAACTAGATGCTCTTAGGACTGAGTATGTTGAGATTAAGGCTAGACCCACTTTGCTTGGTGCTTGTAAATCATGTCCTACTATGCATGCTAAGCTTGTTGATGATCGTTCCACCATTAGCACTTTGGAAGCTTCTTCGAAATCTCCTGTTGTCAATGCATTGTGACAACCCGCCCAGGAAAATACCGTACTATCGCCTAAGACCGATCCACTTTGGTCGTTAAGCCATAGTAAAGTATCGTCCTGTCGTTGGTTGCCGGGTTAACGCCCGGTAAATCACTTGTACATCGAACAGAGGATCGATACATGCATTAAACTCACGCGAAGGCGAGTCCAGAGTACAACGTGAATTAAACATTTGATTACAAACCATTGTTCGTGGCATAAGATAAAGATTCAGAGTTCGAAAATACAGCGGAATAATTTAAACTAGCGGAACGGTGAACATCACAGGAGGCCGTCCGTGATGTCATCACTTGTCGTCACCCTTCTGATCAAGCACACCTGCAACAACATTTTTAAAGCAAGGCTGAGTATACTAATACTCAGCAAGACTTAACCGTCGGGTGATAGCTACATCACCAACCTCTAGACATGAAAGGCTTTTGGCTGGTGGAGTTTCTTTTGCTGGAAAGCCACTAAGAGTGGATCCTTACTTTCAATCTTTTAGCACAAGTTCTAGTTGATTAGCAGTTCTAAGTGTGCCAACTAATTCAACCAAAAATTGGACAAGCAATTAGTTCATCCAACATATTCTCCAGTTACATCATTATGGGATATCATGGCCAGTAGAATAAGCAGTCTCGGATAACGGTGAGAGGCCGACAATCGATTGATTTAAACCTTGCAAGGTAGACCCAAACACACGGTCGGCTGCCCCCGCGAGGACAACTCCCCAGGCCGTCCCCATAAATCTTCGGGTTG
Organism: Cenchrus americanus; assembly: GCA_947561735.1. Lineage (NCBI taxonomy): Eukaryota > Viridiplantae > Streptophyta > Magnoliopsida > Poales > Poaceae > Cenchrus > Cenchrus americanus. The sequence goes on from OX387239.1 coordinate 132,860,397, forward strand.
GGATCGAATCTTACAGTCCCTGGTGCAGGCTATCCGGCATACCCCGTGAGGTACCCGGAGTCACCATACACCACCCTTTCCGGTAGCTAGCCGGTAAGGAGATTACTCGAGAGTAGTAACGGTAGGATCCCGTGCTGCCTCATTAAGGTACTAGGCTTACCGGTCCCATTCCCGGCATATGCTTGGTACGTTCAAAAGCTTAGCCCACATGCCCACTGGACCGGAGCCCAATCCCATGCTCTTACCACATGAGCGATCCATTTAAGGATATCTTATGATTCCTATCTAGGAACCTATTCTCGCGAGTGACGAGCATCACTCGACTTCAATCGGTCCTATAGCATGGCAGCTATCGACCTAGCATACTAGTGATAGAGCATAGGTACCTAAGGATCATGCATCTAGGGTTTCAATTCAATTCCTGAAACGTAAGTGCACAATCATAGCAAACATAATTGCATAATTTTAAAAGGTGGGGTTAATGATCCGGGCTTGCCTTTGCTGGCAAGGTTGGCCTTGGGCCCTTCTGGACTGGGTCCAGGTCTTGAGCTACGTTCACGCACGACAGCTCTTTGTCGGCACCTTCGTCTCCTCCTTCTGGCACAAGCGTACGTCTATCGGCGGAAAGATCTACACGAAGATGCAAATGCCAGATTTATTCGACGGTTTATACTTTAATCACTCGCAAACCATTTTGACAATCAAGGGTTGTATTTGTTGGGCACATTCACCTAGATAAGAATTCATTCAACATACTCTTCCATAAAGGAATAATATGCAATTCTTTATTAATTATTCTTTTTGATGGTGACTGTGTACATATGTATGTAAATAATTTAATTTAATTTCATTAACAGTAGTGGGTAGGTACATTTAACCTTTCTAACATGACTTGCAACCACACTCAAGTTACATGGGTGGTTGGGTGATTTTTCTTTATTGCATATTTTAATAAAGGTTTCTTTATACTTGTCATTTCATGTGAAAACTTTTTAATCATTTTCCTTTCACAAGTAAAGATATAAATAATATTTTCATCCTTGATTTAATTTCTTATCAGCATCTAGAATTAATTATCTTTTAATTTAATTAGATAATAATTTCAAAAAGGAAAAGAATTAAATAAGGGCTTTTCTTTATTTAATTTCCTTTTTAATAGAAAAAGGGCTTTTAAGCCTTTTATTAACAATTAAACCAAAAATTACATGAGTGTTTCTTAAGCCTACTAGCATCTATACTGGTCCATTGGACCCACATGTAAGTATTGGAGGCTAGGAAATTAATTATTATGGGAAATAACAAAGGTTATCTAGTGATTCGATTTAAATGCATATAAAACTAATTAAGCATCCAAATGACCTATAATTTCTTGTGCATGCTCTCTGGTCCTAAACAAGCTTAGAAAACCAACATGTTCACATGGATCCTCTACTGAACTTGTTTTACTAATTTACCAAGGAAAACATGCATAAATCAAGAATAATTATTTCTGTTAATCCAAAATTCCTGATTAATTCACAAGATGTGCATTTTGGTATTATAAGACAGTGTGCACAAGTTGGGGCCAAAAACATAAATATATTTAACATGAAAAATCATTTATCCAGATCTAACAGAAATGGAAAAACATTTTTAGAAAAAGATTTACATTATAACTTTGTGCCATTTTTGGCATAGAAGCTACTCATGACCTAACACACAACATATCCAAAAATTAGCTACAGAGGAGTTATGGTTTTTGAGTTATTGCAGATCTAGGGTTTTCACATTTTTATTTTTCATGCAACAACAAAAAGGAATTAACTCAGGCTAGAATAACAAAAGTTGTAGTATAAATCACCATGGATCCAACAAAATTGGTTTCACATTTGTCTGCATTTTCCGTGATTTTCTACACAATTTACAAGGTTCAGCAATTTGGATCAACTATTTGAGTTACCTTTTCACGAAAAGGACCCTGGAAAGAATCGAAGTCTTGCAATGCGGCCCCTATGGCGGCCGGCCGGCGCGGGTTTCACAATTCCGGCGAGGCCGGCGGCCTTGGCCGGGCGGGAGCAGGCCGGGGAGCGTCTAGGGGTGTTCTAGGGTTGGTTTGGGCACGGGTTTGGGCGGGGAGGTGCGGCGGCGGTGGCGGGCGCGGCCGGCCGGCGGCGGCCGCCGCGGGAGCGGCTGCTCCCGGCGCGGCGAGGCGCCCGGCGGGGGGCTCGGCTAGGCCCGGTGGATGTCCTAGGGGGTGGAGAATACGCCGCGTGCCGGGCTTTGCGGCGGAGGGCGGGGGAGAAGGGAGCTCGCCGGCGCGCGTCCCCGGAGACGTCGGCGTGCGGAGGCGGCGACCGTCCCGCACGCGCGTGGGGGGAAAGGGGCAACCTTATAGGCGTTTGCGCGGGCGGGGCAGCACGCACGGACGGCGCGGGCAGGTCGGGGCGGCGGCGAGTACGGCGGCGGGCGGGGGGCCGTACCACGGCGGGCGGGGGGGTACGGCGGCGCGTGGTTCCCGTGGCGTTCCCGCCGTTCGAGGCATCGGGAGGCGTGCCACGGCCTTGGGAAGGCGCGGCCGCCCCTCGGGAACACGCGTGGGCGGGCTCGGACGCCGAGGGGGCGCGGCGGCCCGTGGCGGGCGCGCGCGCGCGCGCGCGGCGCGGCTGGCCGTCGCGGCGTCGCGGCGTGGCCGCGCTCTGGCGCCTGTGCATTTCGGACTGCCCTGGTTCAAGCGCGTTTTTCTCCCAAAAATTGAATAAAAGTGCACAAGGCAATGAATAGAAAAGTTGTAGATCCAACTACCCTCTACAACTTTCAAAAAGGTCATATGGTGTTTTTCTCAACCGATTTTGCAGGAACGTCGTGCCAACTTTGAATGTCGACACGTTCTGGAAAACAGGGAAACCTGTCTTGCAAGGGGTTTTTCACAATTTTCCACCCAAAATTTGAAATGCCAATCTACATGAAAGTTGTGTCCCTCAACAAGATCTACAACTTTCATAAAGGTAGATTTTGAAGTGTTTAGGTGAATTTTGGGGAACGCGGCAAAAGTTCCGGACGACATTCGCTGACGTCAACGGTTAAGCGGGGTTTGACCGTGCCTTTGACCAAGGGTTGACTACGGTCGTTTGTAGGCTTGGCCAAGGGGTTCATTGGGGTTCATTGGCGAGGTTTTCGGGTGATGACCCAGGTTGACCTAGGTTTGACCGGGGTTTGACTGGGTTTGACCGGGCTGATCCGGTCATTAGCGTTAATGACGGTAATTAAAAACCTGGGGCGTCACAGTCTACCCCCTTAAGGGGAATCTCGTCCCGAGATTCGAAATTACAAGGGGAGGTGAAGAATGATTCTGGATAGAAGCGTTAGCTACGAAATTCAGTTGGCTTTGCTCCACTTGCGGGCTTGGCTTGTTGTTGTTGATAGCAGATCCGGGGTTCTGCTTCTGCTGCTGGGGCTTCTGCTGTCTGGGTTTCGGGCACTTATTGACAAAATGCCCGGGCTGTCTACAATTGTAGCACACCCGAGGAGGAAGATCTTTGGGTGTGGAGATCGGTTGCTGGGCCTTCTGGATGCGGCAGAGCCTTCTTTTCTCCTTCTTCTTTGCCCTCTTCGTGGTTCGCGAAAGTGTTTCATTAGCAGGGAGTAGAGTGGCACTACTAGGGTTACAGCTTCGTTTGCCCTTACGCGGACAAGTCTCCGTGCAGGTAATTTCCCACTCACTTACGTCTATCTCCGGTAATCCTCGTTTGCGGCCTTGATCGACCTTCTCTTCGGCTCTAAGATCCATTGGTAGTCGAGAAGGTGGTAATATTGAGTCGGAGGCTTGGGGTTGGTCTTGACTAACATACTCCTCTAATAAATTGAACAAACGGGCTTGTTCGACCATAGAGGCAGATAAGGACTGAGAGAGACTGTCTGCCAAACTATTCTGATATGGTTTCCCATAACGTCCTTGGATGATATCGTACACTACCTGGTTCAGTACTGAATTCTGCCCTTCTAGCAGCTGAGTGGCGCCGACAATGGCGTTTATGTCCCTCTGGGTGGGTACTTCTGGTGAACAGGGTTTGGAAGGTTGAAGCTTCGATTGCATCGGTGGCATTTGTTGTAGCTGTTGAGCCATTTGTTGTTGGGTCTGCAAGAGCTGACACAACACTTCGGTATGTGCTGCTATGAAAGCTTCGGTCAATATCGTGGGTGGCGGTTGCGTACGATCGCCACTACCTGATGCTTCAAAATCATTGGGGTTATTCCATGCCGGTCGGAGCATCTGAAATTTGAGTCCCTAATTAGCGCATGATTGGAATCTCACCCAAGCTTATAATTCGGACATATTGTACGAGACTCGTTCACGGTAAGCAATGCAAACCGGACATCCAAAATATCAACTGATAAATCTTGGTCCACACACATTCCATGATTTGGAATGCAGATGGAACAAAAAGTACAAGGTGTGTCCTCTTACTACCTCATCGCCGTTCATGAGGAAGCGGACGATGAATGTGCACATGCACAGCTAATAGTAGACACAATCCTCCTACTATACAGAGGTACATTCCTAACAATGTCCAGCGAAACGACTCGAGCTCTTCCGAAGACGGAGTCATGGGTGGCAGCTTGGATTGATTTCTGCTTTCAGTCTGCTCTGAGCTTCTCCTCAACGTTGGAAACGAAGACGGAGAACAGTTTGCTCGGGAAGATCGAAGTAGTTGGGAGAGGTACTCTAGTGGCAAGTAGCCAGGCTAGCTAGAAGAAGAACAAGAACAGTGATACTGCCGAGCTCTGATGGAAATGGAGCTTTCGTATCGGCGGTTCTTTGGTAACAGGTTCCATTTTATAGCCGATACGGGGTCAGAATCGGCAGTTGACCCAGTTGGTTATCTGGTGTACTCAACACGGAGCTCAACAAGGTCAGCTCACGCGATCACGGCGTCGTGAGTACGGTTGCGGAAATCGATGGTAAAGCGACGTCATGGCGTCGTATGGTCGTGATACTGATGACGATGGGCTCAACGGTCTAAATAATCGACCGTGATGGGGAGCAAAATGAGAAAATCTCGGTGTACTATGCTTCACGCTTGTGATAGCAACACTGAGGAGCGTAGCAAAAAGTTTCGATCGATCCTGGGCATGCTTCCCTGCTGATTTGAGAGTTGGAAGGTTAAGAGCACGGACCAAGAACGAATACACGATGGATGACTTCTCCAAGTTGACTATTCAAGAACCTTGACTGCTCGAGAAAAGTTTCTACTCTGGTGTTTTCCACTTGGCTAGCGGAAAAAGGAATCGATGCTGCAAGATCGTCAAGATTCACGGCAAGGGACCAATTGGTCAAGGATTCCCAATAGGCCATTTACAAGGAAAGGAAGGCTAACGACAGAGTTCCACAAGCTCCTGTACGAAAGATGACTTCAAGTGGGAACTTCAAGGAATAATCTTGCTCACACCTTTACTTATTTCGCAAATTTCGAGGTTTTGACAGCTCGTTATTTTGAAAGCGTAACACTTTTCAAATTTGACGCGATGCATATGCTTGTGCAGTATGTGCTCATGATGCACGTTAGAATGACTCAGTTACCCATATGCATTGATGATTGGAAATGCGATCAATAGTAGGGAGGGGATCTGTGTGACGAGTTGCTATCTCACAACCAAGATACCTAGCGCGCTCCTAGTGGCAGTCGTGTGGCTGCAGCACACACGGTACCCTAGGTTCCGTCGCGGCACCTTTGACTATGAGGTAACGACATCACCAAACAAGAGAGGTAGGGTAAGGGTACAGAGTTTCATGGGGATGCACGTTAGTATACCCATGCTTCCCAAATGCACATGCTATGCAACGCATGCTCAAAGCCACGTTTTAATTCAAATCACAAGGTTTGAGCAAGACCGAAAAGAACAAGTTCAGGATTGAGGAATCGATTGGATTTTTGGCTGGCACAGAATTCATGGAGTACGGATCTTGATTGATCACAACTGGGCATAAATAATGCCTTACGAACATCATTGCTGAAAAGGATGTTTAATCAAGGCAGTACATCGATTGAGAGTTTTCAGGATTACCAACAACATTTAGGATTACAAAGCAGACTAGCTGCAATGACAAGGTTCCTAGTTCGACCGACAGCGATAGCTGACCAAAAGTGGTCAGGGTACACTAGGATTCCTCACAACACTGAATTCTGACGACTCAGAACTTTTATTCCCAAAACCAACTTCCGAGGGTGGGATCTTCCATTCTGAAAGTCTATGGTGACTCAGGTCCAGACTCAATTCCAGATTCACCCTGGATATCTTCAACCTCTTCTTCTTGCGCTGGTCCCGGGATGACAGGTTCTGGGGGTGGAACGGCTAGAACTTCCAGTTGATTTTCTAATTCAAGCATATATTGATCGTTATGCTGCAACAAGAAATACTGCTCATGGATGATCTCGGTTAACTCTTGTATCTTTGCCTTGTCCTTGCGTCTTTCCTTCCTGAGAGTAGCAATCATGGCTCGGGCTTCCTTCAATGTTTGAGTTGAACACTCTACTTCCTTAACTTTGTATCTATAGATTTAGTGCCTATAGAATACGCTTTCTCCCACCATTTGCAGATAGGTATCGTACATAGCTTCTGAGAAGCGGACTGAGGTGACAAGAGCAGGACTATAGTGAGAGTTGCTCTGGGCTGGAAGGATAGTTTCTCGTTCACCACCCGGTGCAATGTGTCGCTCGGGTACCGGAATGACTTTAGCTGCAGAGTTGGCTATCTCGGTCGGGTGCTTCCCACAGAAAGTGGTGAGTGCTTCAAGAGCAGCCTTCTGCACCGTGTCGGACAAGTTTCTTCCGTGTGCCGTACATTCCCACTCATCCCAAGCAGGTTTGGTCGGGCACGTCGTAATCTTCACCTTCACTTCACAACGAATGAGTTGAACTGGGGTCATGATCTCACGTGTCGAGTACTCTGGATAAGTGGTGTACCCAAAGTCCTTCAGGGTGTCCCACAAAAGTGCAGGGAAACCACCCTCCTCGAGGAAGTCCACGAGAGTCCATGATTCCACATCAGCTGACGTAGAGCCAGCGTTGTCCATCTGGACATAACGACAAAAGTGAGAATCAGGCGGTGCGAGTGTACATAAGTAACTCGATCCACGAATACGGGTAAGTTTTAAGGTATGGGGTAACCATGCATACTTAAATGCCATCGTATGCCGAGCTCGAACGAGCAGGCATACCAACGATACATGGTCTGGCAATCGGGATCGAACATCCTACTCAAAACAGGGTTCATCGCTTCCCCAATTGGCGTAGCAACTTAGCAAGGTGATGAAACTTAAGTTGGGTACTCAAGGTTGAGCTAAGGAACTAGAAAAGTGCTGAACCAAGCAAGGTTCAAAGGTTCTAGGGAATGTCAAGACAGGGTTGGCTGCCAAGCATAACTTGCGGCAGACCAAGGTATGATCATGAACTTTGATGAGGGGAAACTGGATTAGATTGAAGCAACCTAGGTTAAGATCATCTAGACGAAAGGTTCTTGGACAAGAGCAGCACGTTAAGTAATACTTTTATTAAATTTAAGTAGGACAACACATTTACACCTAAAGAGGCTAAACAAAACAAGGCATGCTATCACTATTTACTTCAGAGAGCACAGAAACAGACATGAGTTCAGTTTAGGTTCCTTCTCGATTTTGAACATGACGCAAGACGTCCTATTCGTCCTCACAAGGCAATCAAGCCAAAAATCGGAGTTAGTGTCGGTGGCATGGCACATACGCATATCTCCCTATAATATCTAGTCGAGATCTAGTCGTTGCGGACTTAGCGACTTACGAACGAAGTTAGTGTACCTGTAGAAGATCACAGAACACAACGAACCTTTCATGCCAGCACTCATGAAAGCGTCCACATTCATTACCGTTCACTATAGGAACGCCATCCATGCGTTAAGCCGCTGCATGGACAGCATCCAACCTCGGACATTCTCCGTTTGAATGGAGGATATCCTTGCCTCGCATGAGCGACATGCGGAATGCTCACGTATGAAACACGTGGCAAGACACAACTCATAACCGGACGCGAAGATGGGATCCGTGGAATGGATCACTCCATCAACCCTCGCAATTCCCGTGAAGCGGAACAGCACACGTATAAAACACGTGGCTCCTAGTTTGGTTGTGCGAGAAAGTAAGTCTGACATAAAGTAATGTGCTGGAAGTTAGCAAAATAGACCATAGATTAATAAGCCACCTGAAAGAAACCAAAAATTTCCCTCTAGGGCCTCTCGGTCTAGTTTATCCTTAACGGACCAACGCATTTTGTAAACACAACCAATCTTGACAAGTTTTATTCGAAAATCATGTGATTAAGGTTGTTAATTAGGCTCTGGTGCATGCAATCGCTTCCGATACCGAGATTGTGACAACCCGCCCGGAAAATACCGTACTATCGCCTAAGACCGATCCACTTTGGTCGTTAAGCCATAGTAAAGTATCGTCCTGTCGTTGGTTGCCGGGTTAACGCCCGGTAAATCACTTGTACATCGAACAGAGGATCGATACATGCATTAAACTCACGCAAAGGCGAGTCCAGAGTACAACGTGAATTAAACATTTGATTACAAACCATTGTTCATGGCATAAGATAAAGATTCAGAGTTCGAAAATACAGCGGAATAATTTGAACTAGCGGAACGGTGAACATCACAGGAGGCCGTCCGTGATGTCATCACTTGTCGTCACCCTTCTGATCAAGCACACCTGCAACAACATTTTTAAAGCAAGGCTGAGTATACTAATACTCAGCAAGACTTAACCGTCGGGTGATAGCTACATCACCAACCTCTAGACATGAAAGGCTTTTGGCTGGTGGAGTTTCTTTTGCTGGAAAGCCACTAAGAGTGGATCCTTACTTTCAATCTTTTAGCACAAGTTCTAGTTGATTAGCAGTTCTAAGTGTGCCAACTAATTCAACCAAAAATTGGACAAGCAATTAGTTCATCCAACATATTCTCGAGTTACATCATTATGGGATATCATGGCCAGTAGAATAAGCAGTCTCGGATAACGGTGAGAGGCCGACAATCGATTGATTTAAACCTTGCAAGGTAGACCCAAACACACGGTCGGCTGCCCCCGCGAGGACAACTCCCCACGCCGTCCCCATAAATCTTCGGGTTGGGATCGAATCTTACAGTCCCTGGTGCAGGCTATCCGGCATACCCCGCGAGGTACCCGGAGTCACCATACACCACCCTTTCCGGTAGCTAGCCGGTAAGGAGATTACTCGAGAGTAGTAACGGTAGGATCCCATGCTGCCTCATTAAGGTACTAGGCTTACCGGTCCCATTCCCGGCATATGCTTGGTACATTCAAAAGCTTAGCCCACATGCCCACTGGACCGGAGCCCAATCCCATGCTCTTACCACATGAGCGATCCATTTAAGGATATCTTATGATTCCTATCTAGGAACCTATTCTCGCGAGTGACGAGCATCACTCGACTTCTATCGGTCCTATAGCATGGCAGCTATCGACCTAGCATACTAGTGATAGAGCATAGGTACCTAAGGATCATGCATCTAGGGTTTCAATTCAATTCCTGAAACGTAAGTGCACAATCATAGCAAACATAATTGCATAATTTTAAAAGGCGGGGTTAATGATCCGGGGCTTGCCTTTCTTCGGCAAGGTTGGCCTTGGGCCCTTACGGGATCGGGTCCGGGTCTTGAGCTACGTTCACGCACGACAGCTCTTTGTCGGCACCTTCGTCTCCTCCTTCTGCCACGAGCGTACGTCTATCGGCGGAAAGATCTACACGAAGATGCAAATGCCAGATTTATTCGACGGTTTATACTTTAGTCACTCGCAAACCATTTTGACAATCAAGGGTTGTATTTGTTGGGCACATTCACCTAGATAAGAATTCATTCAGCATACTCTTCCATAAAGGAATAATATGCAATTCTTTATTAATTATTCTTTTTGATGGTGACTGTGTACATATGTATGTAAATAATTTAATTTAATTTCATTAACAGTAGTGGGTAGGTACATTTAACCTTTCTAACATGATTTGCAACCACACTCAAGTTACATGGGTGGTTGGGTGATTTTTCTTTATTGCATATTTTAATAAAGGTTTCTTTATACTTGTCATTTCATGTGAAAACTTTTTAATCATTTTCCTTTCACAAGTAAAGATATAAATAATATTTTCATCCTTGATTTAATTTCTTATCAGCATCTAGAATTAAATATCTTTTAATTTAATTAGATAATAATTTCAAAAAGGAAAAGAATTAAATAAGGGCTTTTCTTTATTTAATTTCCTTTTTAATAGAAAAAGGGCTTTTAAGCCTTTTATTAACAATTAAATTACCAAAAATTACATGAGTGTTTCTTAGGCTTACTAGCATCTATACTGGTCCATTGGACCCACATGTAAGTATTGGAGGCTAGGAAATTAATTATTATGGGAAATAACAAAGGTTATCTAGTGATTCGATTTAAATGCATATAAAACTAATTAGGCATCCAAATGACCCAGAATTTCTTGTGCATGCTCTCTGGTCCTAAACAAGCTTAGAAAACCAACATGTTCACATGGATCCTCTACTGAACTTGTTTTACTAATTTACCAAGGAAAACATGCATAAATCAATAATAATTATTTCTGTTAATCCAAAATTCCTGATTAATTCAGAAGATGTGAATTTTTGTATTATAAGACAGTGTGCACAAGTTGGGGCCAAAAACATAAATATATTTAACATGAAAAATCATTTATCCAGATCTGACAGAAATGGAAAAACATTTTTAGAAAAAAGATTTACATTATAACTTTGTGCAATTTTCGGCATAGGAGCTCCTCATGACCTAACACACAACATATCCAAAAATTAGCGACAGAGGAGTTATGGTTTTTGAGTTATTGCAGATCTAGGGTTTTCACATTTGTATTTTTCATGCAAAAAGAAAAAGGAATTAGCTCAGGCTAGAATAACAAAAGTTGTAGTATAAATCACCCTGGATCCAACAAAATTGGTTTCACATTTTTCTGAATTTTCCGTGATTTTCTACGCAATTTACAAGGTTCAGCAATTTGGATCAACTATTTGAGTTACCTTTTCACGAAAAGGACCCTGGAAAGAATCGAAGTCTTGCAATGCGGCCCCTATGGCGGCCGGCCGGCGCGGGTTTCGCAATTCCGGCGAGGCCGGCGGCCTTGGCCGGGCGGGAGCAGGCCGGGGAGCGTCTAGGGGGTGTTCTAGGGTTGGTTTGGGCACGGGTTTGGGCGGGAGGTGCGGCGGCGGTGGCGGCCGCGCGGCCGCCGGCGGCGGCCGCCGCGGGAGCGGCTGCTCCGGCGCAGCGAGGCGCCGGGCCGGGGGCTCGGCTAGGCCCGGTGGATGTCCTAGGGGGTGGAGAATACGCCTGCGTGCTCGGGCTTTGCGGCGGAGGGTGGGGAGAAGGGGAGCTCGCGGCGCGCGTCCCCGGAGACGTCGGCGTGCGGCGGCGGCCGTCCCCGGACGCGCGGGGGAAGGGGGGGGGCGGCCTTATAGGCGTTTGCGCGGGCGGGGGCGGCACGCACGGACGGCGCGGGCGGGTCGGGCGGCGGCGGGTACGGCGGCGGGCGGGGCCGTACCACGGCGGGCGGGGGGGGTACGGCGGCGCGTGGTTCCCATGGCGTTCCCGCCGTTCGAGGCATCGGGAGGCGTGCCACGGCCTTGGGAAGGCGCGGCCTGCCTCGGGAACACGCGTGGGCGGGCTCGGACGCCGAGGCGGTGGCGGCCCGTGGCGGGCGCGCGCGCGCGCGCTGGCCGGCGCGGCGTCGCGGCGTGGCCGCGCTCTGACGCCTGTGCATTTCGGACTGCCCTGGTTCAAGCGCGTTTTTCTCCCAAAATTTGAGTAAAAGTGCACAAGGCAATGAATAGGAAAGTTGTAGATCTAACTACCCTCTACAACTTTCAAAAAGGCCATATGGTGTTTTTCTCAACGGATTTTGCAGGAACGTCGTGCCAACTTTGAATGTCGACACGTTCTGGAAAACATGGAAACCTGTCTTGCAAGGGGTTTTTCACAATTTTCCACCCAAAATTTGAAATGCCAATCTACATGAAAGTTCTGTCCCTCAACAAGATCTACAACTTTCATAAAGGTAGATTTTGAAGTGTTTGGGTGAATTTTGGGGAACGCGGCAAAAGTTCCGGACGACATTCGCTGACGTCAACGGTTAAGCGGGGTTTGACCGTGCTTTTGACCAAGGGTTGACTACGGTCGTTTGTAGGCTTGGCCAAGGGGTTCATTGGGGTTCATTGGCGAGGTTTTCGGGTGATGACCCAGGTTGACCTAGGTTTGACCGGGGTTTGACTGGGTTTGACCGGGCTGATCCGGTCATTAGCGTTAATGACGGTAATTAAAAACCTGGGGCGTCACATGCATGCACTAGTTGTGATGAAGTTACTTTGTGCAATCTTGAACTTACTTCCCGTTTGGATGTCATCTATGAGGAGAATGATTATTTGAGGAAGGTGTTGGGTTGGTTGTCTGGGCAGTAACCTCAATTGAAAATCATGATTGAGGAGTTCAAGAGAGCGGATGGTCGTGGTTTGGGTTTTGAGAAGTTGGGTGAGAAAGTGGGAGAAAACAATAGGGAGAGTGTGTATGAGAAGTGTGTTGAGTCCACCCCCGAGTTTGAGGTGATCGGAGACATCCAAATTCCACTTCCAAAAGCACCCAAGAACTCTTTCACACCAAAGCCCAACCACCTTTGTAACAAGCTTGACACAACCCAAGATCCACCCAAATTCCCACCTAAAGCCAATGACTTCCAGAAACCGGTGAAGTTTGTGAGTGAGAAGGGTGTGAAGCCTAGAGAGAAGCTAGAGTCAAAACCAAAACCCATCCCCTTCAGGTGTGAGTATTGTGGCAAGGAGAGGCATCTAGTAGAGTTTTGCTACAAGAGGAAGAGAGATGAAAGGCTTGCTAGGGAGCAAGCAAACCAGGACAGGTATAGCCAGTCTCATGGTATTCCTGAGCCTAGAGTGCCACTTCCACGGGGTGTGGGAAGTGTGAGGAATGTTGGTAGAGTTGGAGCTCAGGGTGGAAGGTTCCCACAGAGAGGTGGTGGTGAGAGGTTTGATAGGAGAGATGATGGTGTGCGTGCTGGTGAGAAGTTTGGTCGGGCTCGTGGTGGTTTTGCTGGACGCCCCCCTACTCGTCCTCAATACGAATCTAGGGGAGATGATCACAGCTTTGGGTTCCAGAGGAACTACGGACCACGTTTTCCCCTCGTGGTGCTCGTACTCCTTCCATGGGACATGGGAAATTTGGTGGCAAGGGAATGATGTTTGCTAACCCCTCATTTGAGCAGATGGCTCGACACTGGTTTAACTTTTTTTGTGCTAACCCTAGTGTCGAGTCGTTGGCTCATTCTCGTTCTTGTTTCTGACTACAGGCAGGAGGCTTCGAGAACATTTGGTTGATCGACTCCGGATGTTCCCGGCACATGACTGGAGATAATAAGTGGTTCTCCAGCCTCACCCCAGTGAAGGAAAAGATGTACATCACGTTTGGGGACAACGGACGAGGAAGGGTGATTTCTGAGGGTGTAGTGCATGTGAGTGACAAGGTAACGTTGAAGAGGGTTGCTCTTGTGAAGTCTTTGGGTTTCAATTTGGTTTCGGTTTCTCAGTTGCTTGATGAGGGCTTTGAGGTGCGTTTCAAGTCTGGTGAGTCTCGTTTGCTGGATTCTCGAGGTGATCTTGTTTGTATGACCATCCCCGAGGGTCAGATTTTCAGGGTTGATTTCTCTCGTTCTTTGGGTCCTGCTTGTTGTTGGATGGCTAGTCCTTCTTGTGATTTGTGGAAATGGCATAGGCGGTTGGGTCACTTGAGCTTTGATATGGTTTCCCGCTTGAGTGGTCTTAACATTGTCTGAGGATTGCCGAAGTTGAAGTTTGAGAAGGATTTGGTCTGTGCTCCGTGTGGGCATGGCAAGATGGTAGCCACTCCCCATCCACCCCTGACCGATGTCGTGACCGAGCGTCCGACAGAGCTGTTGCATATGGACCTTGTTGGGCCAGCTCGAGTTCGCTCGGTGGGTGGGAAGTGGTATGTCCTTGTTGTGGTGGACGATTACTCTCGCTATGCCTGGGTGTTTTTCTTGGAGGACAAAAGTGAGACATTTGGTTTTGTTCCAGATATGATCGTGAGGTTGAAGAACGAGAGGCATGGGAATGCCATTCGAGCTATCCGCAGTGATAATGGCTCAGAGTTCAAGAACTCTCGTTTTGAGGCCTTCTGTCATGATCTAGGTCTTGAGCATCAGTATTCGACCCCTTTTGTGCCCCCTCAAAATGGAGTCGTGGAAAGGAAAAATCAGACTCTTTGTGAGATGGCTAGGACGATGCTCGATGAGCACAGGACTCCTAGGAGGTATTGGGCTGAGGCGGTCAATACGGCCTATCATGTCTCCAACAGGATTTTATTGTGAGGTTTCAAGAGGAAGACCTGTTATGAGCTTATGCATGGTCGGGCACCCAAGGTGAGTCATTTCCGAGTCTTTGGATGCAAGTGCTTTATTCTTAAGAAGGGAAAACTCAACAAGTTTGAGGCTAGGTCTAGTGATGGGATTTTCATTAGATATGCTAAACATTCTAGAGCCTATAGAGTGCTCAATCTTGAGACTAACAAAATCATGGAGACTTGCGAGGTAACCTTCGACGAGACAATGCCATGTACCTCTCTTGGCTTTGAATGTGCAGGTGATGAGGAGATGGCTGAGGACCTCTTTGAAGAGGAGAAGGATGAAGTGGAGATGATGATGGAGAGAACCATGCGTCTGAAGCTGAGTGTGTTCCCACTACTTCCCCTACGACCACTACGGATGGTGAACCATCTACTTCATGGACAACGACGGTGCGACAAGTGGACCAGGCAAGAGAAGCTGAAGTTGAGGGGGAGGTAGTCTCAAAGCGTGAGGCTCCCCGGTGAATTCAAGAAGTGCATGCCCTATCGAAGATCATCGGGGACATCGACGAACGTACCACACGGTCAAGGTCCAGAAATTCCTCTCATTTCTCTCATGCTGCATTTGTTGCCACCTTTGAGCCCAAGGACATTGGACACGCTTTATCTGATACAAACTGGGTCAATTCCATGCATGAGGAGTTGGAAAATTTTGAGAGGAACCAGGTGTGGGAGTTAGTTGAACCACCTCGAAATTGCCATCCTATAGGAACCAAATGGGTTTGGAAGAACAAAGAGGGTGAGAATGGGATGGTTGTGAGGAACAAGTCCAGACTTGTGGCTCAGGGATATAGTCAGAAGGAGGGGATCGACTATGAGGAGACATTTGCTCCTATGGCCCATCTTGAGGCAATTCGGATCCTTCTAGCCTTTGCCGTGGCTAAAGGGTTCAAGTTGTATCAGATGGATGTGAAGAGTGCTTTCCTGAATGGGGTCATAGAGGAGGAGGTGTATGTGAAGCAGCCACCGGGGTTCGAGAGTGAGAAGTACCCACACAGGGTGTACAGGTTGAAAAGGGCTCTGTATGGGTTGAAACAGGCGCCCCGGGCTTGGTATGGGAGATTGAGAGGTTTTCTGTTGAGCAGAGGGTTCGTGATGGGTACCGTGGATAAGACCTTGTTTCTCCTCAAGCATGGAAATGACTTGTTGGTTGTGCAGATATACGTGGATGATATTGTATTTGGTGGCTCATCACATAACCTTGTTGCCAAGTTTGCAGATGAGATAAGCAGGGAATTCAAGATGAGCATGATGGGCGAGCTGCAGTACTTTCTGGGGTTACAGATCAAGCAAGTGAAGGACGGAACATTCGTGCATCAGACCAAGTACACGAAAGACATGCTGAGGAAGTTCTAGATGCAAGACGTGAAGCCTATGTCGACACCCATGGGGAGTACGACTACTTTGGATGCGGACGAGGACGGAGAACCAGTGGACCAGCGAGAGTACCGGAGCATGATCGGCTCCCTCCTCTACCTGACGGCGACGAGGCCAGACATACAGTTCAGTGTGTGTCTGTGCGCTCGTTTTCAGGCCTCGTTGAGGACATCACATCGACAGGCCGTCAAGAGGATCTTCAGGTACCTACAGTCTGCCCCTGGTCTTGGCATTTGGTATTGGTCCTCCTCGACTCTTTCACTTCATGGTTTTTCTGATGCGGATTTCGCTGGTTGTCGAGTCAAGAGGAAGTCTACTTCTGGTTCTTGCCAGTTTCTTGGTTCCTCGTTGGTTTCGTGGTCTTCCCGCAAGCAGTCTAGTGTAGCTCAGTCTACCACCGAGGCGGAGTATGTTGCAGCCGCGAGTTGTTGTTCCCAGCTGTTGTGGATCTCATACACTTTGAGAGACTTTGGTGAGTGCACCCAGATCCCACTTCTTTGCGATAGCACCAGTGCCATAAGCGTAGCGAAAAACCTAGTACTTCATTCTAGAACCAAACACATAGAAGTGAGGTACCATTTCTTGAGAGACAATGTGGAGAAAGGGACCATTGTGTTGAGTCATGTCCCTACCCAAGATCAGCTTGCAGACATCTTTACAAAGCCTCTCGACCAAGCTACATTTGTGCCCTTGCGAGGGGAACTTAGGGTTTCTTTCCCTTTCTAGTTGATTCTTGGGGGATTTCTTGTTGTACCATATGTATCATACCATGCTTCCTTTGATGGATATACATGTTTTTGCTTGATGTATAAACCATGGTAGGATAGCCATCTTGTTACATATCGTGTTGCATTTGTATCATATTGCATTTTAGGATGATGAGCTTCTTTCATATGCCTTATCTGAGTTTCTTTGGCTAATTGTGAGATATTGGTCATGTGTGTGGAGAAATGGCTATGTGAGGCTATGCTATTGGAATATTCGAGATATATGTGTTGTGAGATAGCCTTTTTGAGATATATTTGATGAAATGTGCTCCAAGTAGTGTATTCATGTCACTTTTTGGTCTAAATGTGTCTTTCATGCTTAGATTGTGCTTCGATGTCTCTTTCTTGCATTTGGGCCAAAGGCCGATATCATTGTGAATGTTTAGCCTATGTTGCATTCATGGAGGAGTTGAAGCTTCTTTTTGCCGCAAAGGCACTTCATGTACCATGAAATGAATTAATCTTGAAAAGAAGTGTGTATGCATGAAAAATGCTCCATCCATCATGTTTATGCTTAAAATGTCTTATCTTTCACACATGGGTGCAAAACATGTTGCATGATGTTCACCAGTGGAGAAGTCTCCCCGAAGTGGACACATGGCTCATGAGCTTTAACATGACATGCTTTGCTTTATGGGTGTTTGCAATGATCTTTTGTTGAGAATTTGATATCCTTGTATGATCTCTTGATGATATGCATGTTTTGGCTAGAATATGACATGGATAGGCCTTTAAACTTGAAGTGAGCCATCTTTTGATAAAACAGCTCAAATCAGAAAATTTGCTTTGTCACATGCTGAGGACCATGTGTGGTTCGAGGACCGGTGGATGGTCGCTTCCTTGTGTGATGAGTGATTGACAACGTTGTGTGGACTGATTCTTGGCTAAGTATTGCAGGTGTAGGTTACGGCTTGACTGGTGTTGGTGCAGGTGAAGAACAAGCGCGAAAGGTCGTCGCCGGTGAGGCCTCCAGGTGTGGAGAAGACAAGTAGGCTTCGTTCGAGGGACCCGGTGGCCAGCGGGGTCAAGTGCGGGCCGCATGGTGGCATGAACAGCAAGATGAAGTCATGGACGGTTTCTTGGTTGAGCCTCAAAACCAAGGTCGAGCCGGGATTATGTGGGAGCCAAGTCATGAGTGAAGATTGGCGGAGGCTACACCGAGTTCGCGGGGTTTCCGGTGGTTCACCAGAAAACCACTGGGTTCCTTGGTTGATCCACAAAGCCAAGACTGAAGAACCGAAGACGGTGCTGCAGCAGTGCCAGACCGGCCTGACCGGTGGGTACCGGTCTGACCGGTGGGGAGCATCGGTCTGACCGGTGTGCGACGACGCGGTCCGGAGACTTCGAAGCAGAGGACACGCGTCGGGATCGCATGGCTTGCGTCGAGGCTACGCAGGGTGCGATCGCCGGGCATCCGTCCGATGGTGAAGATATGAAGACTTCCAAATTCGCCCTTGAGGGGCTTGTATCCCTAGTTATTAGGAAAGGGCATTTTAGACATTCGGTTGCCTCCATATAACCCAAGAGGTGAGAGAATGGCAGCCAACTCTTGGAACCCTAGCTCATTTGTTTTCCCATTTTCCTTCCTATTTTCCTTAGGTTTTCCATAGGACTAGCAAGAGATCTTCATGGAGAGATCTTGTTGAGAGGGATTAATGATCGGGCGGCTTGCTAGACCTTGTATGAACCTTTGTTTCATGTATAGATGATTCGGCGTGGTTCCTCAAGGTTTGGATGTGTTTTCCCCGGTTGTTCTTGGTGGTGATTTTCGGAGCCCTCTCTTGGTGATTTCGTTGGGTTGTTTTCGGGACCTTTCTCTTGGGAATTTGATGGGGGAAATTTGTGGGAACCCTTCGTGGTTCTTTGGGCTGTGATTCCCCTCCCAAATCCGTGAGTAAAGGTGCTCGATTTTGGGGTTTCTTGAGTTCTTGGGTTGGAAGTGCTCTTGGCTGGATTTCCTTAATTCCTCCTTTTTGGACGAGTTTTGGTGGGATTAAACTTGGCTATAGACTCCTCATGAGGTGTTTCTAATATCCCCAAAGTCTTGTTCAAGTCCGTGGAGCGATTCGGGAGATCGAGGTTTGGTTTTGGGGGAGTTGACCCGCGGGTGTTGTTCATCCGGAGCTGCCCAGGCTACACCGATCTGACCGGTGCTCTTGACTGGTCTGACCGGTGCAACCCTCGGTGGGATTTTGCTCGGGTGAAAGTCTTGGTGTGTTCGCTGTTGTCCCGTGGTGCCTGTGCCGTTTCGAGTTTGGGTCGGTTGGTGGTCGGTTGGCCTGTTTGGTGCCTTGGGGGCTTTCGGTCGTGATCGGTCTGACCGGTGTGTCTCACTGGTCTGACCGGTGTAGAGCCACTTAGTGAAAGTTGCTCAGTTTCACCAGTAGGGACCGGTCTGACCGGTGGTGCTCATCGGTCTGACCGGTGTGGTATGTAGACTCGAGGTTTGGTGTTCCGCTGCGTTCTCAGGTCGGAAGGTTGTGTGTTGGTTCCTAGGTCCAGTGGCACTCCAGTGGCTACGTGGGCTTGGCCAACTTGGGTAGTGAGTCGGAGACGTGTGTTGGAAGCCGTGTTCATCTTGTTGGAGTTTCCATCTCCTTCGAGAAGAATTTTTATCGGCTCCCATTCACTCCCCCCCCCCTCTCGCCGTATCGGTCCTTCAAGTGGTATTAGAGCCGGTTCGGGTCTGTTGACTCTAACCAGTCTAAGATCCAAGGATGGCGTACCAGGAACGGGGTTCTGGTCCTCCACACTTCGATGGCAAGAACTACCAGATGTGAAGCAAGCGGATGGGTGCGTTCCTCCGTGGAAAGGGTCAGATCCTTTGGGATGTCACGGTGGACACAGGATATGTCCAGCCGATGGACTTTCTCGCTCTAGGATCGAGGGACAGATTCGACGCCAACAATAAGGCGGTCGACTACTTGTTTCGTGCTTTGTGTCAGCCTGAGTTCGATCGGGTGCACACCGAGGACTTGGCTTGTAGGATTTGGGCGGTGTTGAAGGAGGCTCATGTTGGGAATGCCCAGGTTCAGGCACGGATGTATGCGACCTACCGGAGAGAGTACGAGAACTTCACTCATCTCCCCGGTGAGTCCATCGATGCCTTGTTTCAGAGGTTCACGGTGGTTGTGAACAACATGAGGGCCAATGTGGACGTGCTCCCATACGATGATCATGATAGAGCGGTCAAGCTCTTACACTCTTTGGATCGTACGATTTGGGGCGGAAAGTTCGAGGCTATTGTGGAGTTGGAGAAGTATGACACTCTGACGGTGAACGAGCAGTTCTCGAAGCTCAAGTCGGCTGAGGTGGATAGGGGCATGACTGCCAAGCTCGAGGGACCGACTGATTCCTATAGTCTTGCCCTCGTTGGTGGTTCGAAAGGAAAGCCTAACTCTAACCCATCCACCAAGATGTTCTCTTTCTCCTCTTTGATGTCTATGCCAGATGAGGAGTTCAACGAGCTTGAAGAGGACGAGCTGGCGCTCCTGACGAGGCGGTTCGAGAGGCTGCACGAGAACCGCGTGAACATGAGGAGGAACACGAGAACATGCTTCCAGTGCGGCAAGCCGGGACACTTCGTCGCCGACTGCCCGGAGAAGGCCGAGAACAAGGACGGCTACAAGCACAAGCCGAGGATGGACGGCAAGTACCGTTCGAGGCGCGACCACAAGAGCAAGCACAAGAACAAGTACAAGGACGAGCGACGATCGAGGAAGGAGAGCCGAGGCAAGGCTCGAGCGATGGTTGCAGCGAGCGACGTCGACTCCAGTTCCGCGTACTCCACCTCGAGCTCGAGCAGCAGTGAAGATGAAGGTGATAGTCACAAGAACAAGAAGTCATCCAAGAACCTGAGCGGGCTGAGCTGCTTCGTGAGAGACGGCTTCTGCACCATGGCGCTGAGCTCCGACAGCAAGAAGAGCACACAGAGCGACTCGGACTCTGAGTCCGGCGACCAGGTGCATGATGAACTTCCCTTCTTGCGCCAGGAGAATGAGAGGCTAGGCTCTTTGCTTGATAACCGTGATGACATGCTTAGAGAGGCCAAGAAAATGAGAAAAGAGCTTAGGGCCTCACTTGAGGATGCTAGGACTAGAGTGGCTGAGCTAGAGACACAGGTGCTTGATAGCAAGCTTAAGATTGATTCCCTTAAGGCTAGCCCTGTTGTTTCGGATGAGGTTGATTGTGCTGATTGCTCCATATTCCTTGCTGATATTGCTTTGTTTAAGGAGAAGCATGCCTCCAAGTGTGAGGAACTAGATGTGCTTAGGGTTGAAGTGGCTGAGCTTAAGTCTAGACCTACTTTGCTAGGTGCTTGCACTTCTTGCCCTATTTTGCATGCTAAGATTGATGAGATGCATGCTTACACTAGTTCTCTTGAGGCTAAATTGAAGGAACCCATGCCTACATCATGCTCTACCTGTGAAATGCATGCTTTGAAAAATTTGGAACTTGCACATTATGTTGATCGTTTGCAGGATGAGAATGATGACTTGAGGAAGTTGATGGGTTGGTTGTCTGGTCATGAGCCTCAGTTGAGGATGATGATCGAGGCGTTTAAGAGGCAGGATGGTGAGGGACTTGGGGCAAACAAGGTTGGTGAGGGAAGTGGAGAGAATATCACAGAGCCACCAAAAACCCACCACAAAAATGATTTCCCCCCAAAACCTAACCATCTTAGGAACCGACTAGATACAACCCCAGCTCCACCCGTGTTTCCTACACCCACAAATGACCTACAAAAGCCTATCACGTTTGTGAGCACTTCGGGGAAAGTGTTGTTTGGGAAAGAAAGTGAGAAGGCTAGTGAGGGGAAACTGGTGGAGGAGTTGAGTGGAGAGAAACCTAGTGAGCAGCCACATCCCAAGCCTAAGCCTAAGCTTGTGAGGTTCCATTGTGGCTATTGTGGGAGAGATGGCCATAAGGAGGAGTTTTGCTTCAAGAGGAAGCGTGAGGAGAGAATGGCAAAGGAGTGGGCTAACAAGGACAAGTACCACCCTTCCGATGGTGTACTTGAGCCTTGTGTGCAGATGCCCAGGGCCAAGGCGAATGTGAGGACAGTTCGGGCTTGGGGAGAGCGGAAGGCTGTTGGAGGTGCTGCTGTCCAGGTCACACCGGTCAGACCGGTGTGGGGCACCGGTCAGACTAGTGCAGGCCTGGACAGGCAGCGTTTTGGGTTTCGTGCTCGTACAGGTGCGAGAGTTGTTTCTGGAGGTCGTGGTTCTGGTGGTTGGGCTGGAGAGTTTGCAGGTGGTCAGGTTGCTAGGCGTTCTCCCCCTTGAGTTCACTACGGGGATGGGAGGAGTCGTAGCTTTGAGAAGGAGAGGAGGGACGTTCCACGGGTTCTCTTTCGTGGTTTTGGTCCTCCTCCAGGCAGAGAGGGGTGGTTCCCTCAGGGTGGTTACCGTGGTGGTGTTCGTGGAGGTAGCTTTGGTAGGAGAGATGCTTTGGTTGGTGCTAACCCCACTTTCGAGCAAATGGCTCGGCACTGGTTTTACTCTTTTGGTACTAACCCCATCGTTGAGTTGTTTGTTCGCTCACGTGCTCGTTTCTTAATTTCAGGTGGGAGACTTGAAGAACATTTGGTTGATTGACTCCGGTTGCTCGAGGCATATGACCGGAGACGGGGGGTGGTTCTCAAGTCTCGTCCCGTGGTGACGAAGAGGTACATCACCTTTGGGGACAATGGGCGTGGGCGTGTGCTTTCGTAAGGTGAGATCAAAGTGAGTGACAAGATCACTCCGAGGCGTGTTGCTCTTGTTCAATCGCCGGGGTACAATTTGCTTTCGTGTCCCGGTTGTTGGATGAGGGCTTTGAGGTGTTGTTTCGGCCAGGTGGTTCTCGGATTTTGGACTCTCGAGGGGACCTTGTCTGTATGGTCGTTCCCGAGGGTCAGGTGTTTCGTGCTGATTTTTCTCAGTCTTCGGGTGTGGAGCGTTGTTTCTTGGCTGGTTCTTCAAGTGAGTTGTGGAGGTGGCATAGGAAGTTGGGTCACTTGAGCTTTGACCTTTTGTCTCACTTGAGTAAACTCAATTTGGTCCGAGGATTGCCACGGTTGAGGCTTGAGAAAGAGTTGGTTTGTGCGCCATGTAGGCATGCCAAGATGGTCGCCTCTTCTCACCCGCCTCTCACCGATGTGATGACTGAGCGTCCATGCGAGCTGCTCCATATGGACCTTGTTGGCCCGGCTCGTGTGCGATGCGCGGTGGGAAGTGGTATGTCCTTGTTGTGGTGGACGACTATTCTCGGTATGCGTGGGTGTTCTTTCTCGAGGATAAGGGGGAGACGTTTGGTTTTGTTCGAGATCTAGTCTTGAGGTTGAGGAACGAGAGGCACGGAGATGCCATACGAGCTATCCGCAGTGATAATGCCTCGGAATTCAGAAACTCCCGTTTTGAAACCTTTTGCCATGACTTGGGTCTTGAGCACCAGTTTTCGAGTCCGTATACGCCTCCCCAGAATGGTGTTGTGGAAAGGAAGAACAAGACCTTGTGCGAGATGGCTCGGACGATGCTTGATGAGCATAGGACTCCGAGGAGGTATTGGGCCGAGGCGGTGAATACCGCGTGCTATGTGTCGAACGAGATATACCTCGAGTGCACAAGAAGAAGACATGCTATGAGTTGATGCATGGTCGCACACCCAAGGTGAGTCACTTCCATGTCTTTGGTTGCATGTGTTTCATTCTGAAGAAAGGCAGGAAGTTGGATAAGTTTGAGGCTAGGTCTGTCGATGGCATTTTCTTTGGTTATGCATCTCATTCTAGAGCATATCGTGTGCTCAATCTTGAAACTAACCAAATCGTGGAGACTTGTGAGGTAACCTTCGATGAGACAGAGCCACGTAGTCAGCTTGTCTTTGAGTGTGCAGGTGATGATGAGCTTGGCGAGGAGATGTTTCAAGAGGAGGAGCATGAACATGGAGACGATGAAGATGGTGGTGCGGTGCCCCCGACTGAACATGTACCAACTACTTCGACTACGATGATGGACGGACCCTCTACTACACCTACGATGATAAATCAAGTACGAGGAGAAGCTGATGTTGAGGGGGAGGTAGCATCGAGGCCAGAACCTCCCCGGCGACTACAAGTGGATCACCCAGCTTCGAGAATCATCGGCGACATGAATGAACGCACTACACGGTCGAGGGTTCGGAACAACTCTCATTTCGCTCATGCTGCATTTGTTGCTACTTTTGAGCCCAAAGACATTGGACACACACTATCTGATCACAATTGGGTGAATTCCATGCATGAGGAGTTGGAGAACTTTGAGAGGAATCAGGTTTGGGAGTTGGTTGACCCTCCCCCAGGGTGTAAGCCGATTGGTACAAAGTGGGTGTGGAAAAACAAAGAGGGCGAGAAAGGTGAGGTTGTGAGGAACAAGTCGAGACTTGTTGCTCAGGGGTTCAGTCAGAAGGAGGGGATCGACTACGAGGAGACCTTTGCTCTCGTAGCCCGTTTGGAGGCGATTAGGATCCTTCTAGCCTTTTCCATGGCTAAAGGGTTCAAGTTGCACCAAATGGATGTGAAGAGTGCTTTTCTGAATGGAGTGTTGGAGGAAGAAGTGTATGTGAGGCAGCCTCCGGGGTTTGAGAGTGAGAAGTACCCCCATCGGGTGTACAAGTTGAGGAAGGCGCTGTATGGGTTTAAGCAGGCGCCTAGAGCTTGGTATGGTAGGTTGAGGGGGTTCTTATTTGAGAGAGGTTTTGAGATGGGGAAGGTCGATCAGACCTTGTTTTTGCCGAGGCGGGGGCGTAGAGATATCCCCGATTGTGCGGGTGTACGTGGATGATATTGTCTTTGGTGGCTCGTCTAACTCTCTTGTTGCAAGGTTTGCAGATGATATGAGCAGGGAATTTGAGATGAGCATGATGGGCGAGTTGCAGTTCTTCCTCGGGCTACAAATCAAGCAATCAAAGGAAGGAACATTTGTGCACCAAGCTAAGTACACCAAGGACATTGTGCGGAAGTTCAAGATGGAGGACTCCAAGGCTATGACGACGCCGATGAGTACGACTACAGCTCTTGATGCGGATGAGGAAGGTGAACACGTGGACCACCGCCTCGCGGCTTCACTGGGCATCAAGCGGCTACTAGTCTACGGCGACTCCGCAGTGGTCATCAACCAAGTCAACAAGTCCTGGGACTGCAACAAGGAGAACATAGACGCCTACTGCCTAGAAGTCCACAAGATCGAGAACAAGTTCTATGGTCTCGAGTTCCACCACGTCGTCCACGACAACAACGTTGCAGCGGACGTCCTGTCGAAGCTTGGTTCTACTCGTGCTCAAGTACCAGCGGGTGTCTTCGTCCACGAGCTTCACGCGCCATTCATCCCGGAGTCGGCGCCACCGACCACTATCCCAGCGCATTCCCCGGCTAGCCAGGAGGTCATGATGATCGACGTGGACTGGAGGCAACCCTTCATCGACTACCTCAGCGAGCAGAAGGTTCCCTCGGACAAGAACTTGGCAGAGCAACTCATCCGCCGCGCCAAGTCCTACGTCCTCGTCAGAGACAAGCTCTACAGGCGGGGCGCATCTTCCGGAGTTCTCATGAAGTGCGTCCCCAGACAAGAAGGCAAGGACATCTTGGAGGAGATCCACAAAGGCGTCTGCGGCAACCACGCGTCCTCTCGCACGCTAGTCAGCAAGGCCTTCCGACGAGCTTTCTATTGGCCCACAGCTCTAGGCGACGCCCAAGAACTCGTCAGGAAGTATCAAGGGTGCCAATACTTCGCCAAGAAGCAACACGTCCCAGCCAACAAGTTAGTCACCATACTGCCAACCTGGCCTTTCGCCTGCTTGGAGCTCGACATGATTGGGCCACTACCAACTGCGCCAGGTGGATTCAACAGAGTATTGGTGGCCATCGACAAGTTCACCAAGTGGATCGAGGTCAAGCCGGTCACATGCCCCAAGGCTGATAGAGTACTCGACTTCCTGGATGAACTAGTACATCGCTACAGACTACCCCATCGCATCATCACAGACCTGGGCTCCAACTTCAACAACCACCAGTTCTGGGAGTACTGCGAGAACAGCGGGATCGACGTCCAATATGTCTCAGTCGCCCATCCTAGGGCCAACAGACAAGTCGAGTGCGCCAACGGGATGGTGCTCGACGCTCTCAAGAAGCGGCTACACGACGCTGCTAACTCCAAAGGAGGCAAGTGGATCAAGGAACTACCCAATGCACTCTGGGGGCTACGTACTCAGCCCTCCAAGCCAACGGGGCAGTCTCCATACTTATTGGTCTACAGCTCCGAAGCAATCCTCCCAGCTGATGTCATGTGGGATTCACCAGCAGTGGAGCACTACGACGAAGGCGTCTCTGAAGACAGCAGACGAGTTGACATCGACAAACTCGAAGAAGCTTGTTGCGCCGCCCTCGTCTAATAAGCAAGGTACCTGGAGGGTATCCGACGCTACCACGATCGCAACGTCAAGGAACGCTCCTTCAACGTTGGTGATCTCGTCCTCCATCGCATCCAGAACACGGAAGGACTACACAAGCTCAGCTCGCCCTAGGAAGGTCCCTTCACAGGTTGCAAAGGTGACCGGGACCGGCTCCTACCGCCTCCAGACACTTGAAGGCGAAGACGTCAACAACTCATGGAACGTCGACCAACTCTGGCGGTTCTACGCCTAGTCTACATGACTACCCTGGGGGCTCAAGTCTACACGACTACATCAAGACCCCTTCGCTGTAAGCGGCCTCCGGGTCCAGGCACCAGTCTCTGGACTACTCCTTTGCTGTAAGCGGCCTCCGGGTCCAGACACTAGTCTCCGGACTACTACTCTCCAGAATCCAGCCTGTGCGGCTACCTACAGATCCTGGGCTGCGACGAACGATAAAGGACTCTAGCAGCGGTCTACTAAGAGACCATGTACTCCTAGATCTAGCCTACATGGCTACTTACGGATCTACTGCTGTAAGCGGCTACACGCCCTAGCACTACTTAGCCGTAGGCGGCCTCCGGGTCCTGGCGACTACCCTGTAACAACGGCCCTGGCCATCCAGGTGTACTTCTTCAGTAATAAAGTTTGATTACCCATCAACTACTTTACTGTCTTCCTCCCTCAACGGGACTACTGGCGAGTATGACTACTCGCGACAACTCCATGATGTGACTCCGCACTCAAAGATCGTGATAACAAGTACTCATTCATGGAAGTTTTTCTTCATTCATACTTAAACAATTTCGTTACAATTGTTTTCGTACAACTACTACTACGAGCTAACTGTTACAGGACTACTGGAGATTAAGTTTCTCGGCAACTTGTTCTGCAATAGGCGCCATCTGCTCCAGCAGCTCCGCGTACTGCTCGTCAGTGCAGTTGGCGGCTAGCCCGCCGGCGACTACATCTACGGGAGCTTTTGGGAAGTACGACTTCATGAAGGCCAACACCTGGTTTGGGATCGACTTCGCCAAGTGCTTCACGTAGGTCGCCAGGCGGCTGGGGGCTTCCTTCAACCGGTCCACTAGTGGTGCTATCTTCGGACCGCCAGGGTGAGGCACCAGCAGCCTCGCGATGGGGAGCGCGGCTTCCTCGAGCTCCTTGAGCTGGGCCCGCAGCTTCTCGCAGTCCTCGTTCAGCTTCTGCAAGGATTTGTAGCAGTTGACGAGGTCACAATCTGATGCAATACGGAGCTCCATGTGCTTGTCGCACTCGTAAGCAAGCTCCTTATAATCATACTCCAGTACCTGGTGGGCCTCTTTCTCCCTGTAGAAGAGGTTCTTCATATCAGTCTCCGAAGCCTTCAGCTGATCTACTCGAGTCTCCAGCTCTGCAATCAACAAGGCACAGCGGGTCAGACTACTTAAAGGTACTTCCAACAATTACTCAACAAGACAATGGCGTACCTTTGTTCTTGTTGCGGAGAGACTTGTTCTTCCACCGGATTGTCGCTCTTCACCTGCATCTCTTGGACATCATTGTGGTACTTGGCGAAGGTGGTGTCTAGCTTTGATTGCATGGCGGCGGCGTGCTTCCGGGACTTCACGAGTTGCTCCTCCAATGTCTCGGCCTGGAGCACCGCGTTGCCGTATCCTTGAAGCATCTCGGACTTCTGGCGGGACCTCTCCGCGACATCCTGCACAGACAACACATGTGACATGGGTACTCAACACTAAAGGATTGACTACTCAAGGGTGTCGACTACTCACCTTCATCCATTGCTCGGCCTGGCGCACCGCCTCCAGGTGCCGAGCTACCGTCGCCGGGTCGACAAGTTCATCCGCCAACAACTCGATCCCGCCACAACTACTCGTCGCGGTTTTGGTCATTGGCGCCGAGCGGATTGGCTCCGCGTCCTGGATCTCTGGCGAGCGGACGACCACCTCCCGAGCGGATTCTGGCAACGCGTCGTCGCCCTCTCCTCCAGTCGTCGCGGAGGCTTCTCCGGCGGCCACCTCCATCGGCTCGGGGGCTTCTCCGGCAGCCTCCTGAGTCCCTGGTGCCACGTCCTCAACGGGCACCGCCGATGGGATATCGCTTCCCTCGGCCTCAGCACCTGTCGACAAGAGGACAAGTCTATCAGTCAAACCTGGCGACTACGACTACTCTTATGGGCTAATCGCACCTGAGAGAGTACTCACCTTCAACGACGCTGGCTTCAGGCAACGTAGCCTCAGCGGCCGGCGCCTCGGGCTATGCCTGAGGGGCGGGAGCGAACTCCTCAGCAGGCGGCGCGGCTTCTTCTTCCGCCACCTCTGCAGTGGGTTCATCCCCCTCCCAGGACAAGTCCGTCGATTTCCTGCAGAGTACACAAGCCGGTTGTCAATCAAGTACGACTACCACAACCAAGTACTACTCAGGAAGGATCAATACTTACAAGCTCGACCGGACCACCGTCACGGTTGGGGCGCCGAGGATACTAGCGATGTCGACTAGTCCCGCCTCGGCAGGCGCCTCCTCTTGCGCCTCTGTGACCGCTGCCTCTTCAGTAGCAGCAGCGGCGGGTTCTGTGCTCCCCTGAGTAATAGGGGGCTGGCGCTCCATCTGCGCCAAAAGCTCTTCTACGGTGGGGGCTGGGCTACGACTACCCCCAGCTGGCTCCCCCACCATGTCCCAGTCGCCTTCGTCGCCCTGCTCAACGGGCTCGGAAGGTGGCATCTCCTGTAAGCAAGGAAACTTCATCGTCAACACATGGACTCGAGACATCAGTACTCGACTA
Source organism: Cenchrus americanus (assembly GCA_947561735.1). NCBI lineage: Eukaryota > Viridiplantae > Streptophyta > Magnoliopsida > Poales > Poaceae > Cenchrus > Cenchrus americanus. The sequence continues at coordinate 132,889,216 of OX387239.1, forward strand.
CCTTCTTCAAGACGGCTTACCTCTCGGGATGTGGTCTCCGTGACCTTCAACTTCTTGGCCACGCGCTTGCGGGCCTCATTGCGCTGCTTCCTCGGCGGTGCGGGCAGACTAGCCTCTAGGCTAGCCGGTGGATCCGGAACAAGAGGGGTATGAGGCAAGCCAAGACGGCTGAACCTCGACCACAGCTGGAAGCGGTCCTGCAGCGTCTCCTCGTCGTCGTCCTCCTCGGACGTGTCTTCAACGACAACTGTGTCGTCTCTCTCGCCAACTTCGCGCCGCTCCTTGGCTTTGGCTTTCCCTTCCTCCGGGACCTCGACCAACTGAGGAGGCGATGCTGGCTCGGAGACGAACTTCGCCAAGTCATCCTGCAAGAAGCACAGCTCGTCAGTGCGACTACTCTTATGTAATGAGTACTCGACAACGGATGCGGCTACTAACCTCTTTTGGTGGGCGCGCGGCGGAGTACTCCGGTACTGGGCACGGCGTGTACGCCGGCATATCTTTGAAGATCCGGGCCAGCCTATCAACAATGTCGCCATCGTCGACTTCATCTCCAGGCATCCGCGACGTGTCGTCGTCGCCGGTGTACTCGTACCCCAGGGTGTCGCGGGCCATCAGCGGCTGCACCCTTCGCTTCATGAAGCTGAAGGCCACATGTTCGGCCCTCAGCCTGGCTTCCCTCAGCGCCTTGAGCCTCGCCAACAACTCGGGCAACTGGAGTCCTTGCATCGTCGGCTCCGAGTTACACCATGGCCTGTGCTTGGGCTACTTCCCGCTGGGCTTCGGCAGCTCCAGTTGGTGGTTCGTGACGTAGAACCACTTGGCCTTCCAGTCCTGATTGGAATCTATCAACTTGTAGGAGAGGTACTGCTCTACCGCGTCCTCCCTCATCAGGATCCCCGCTCCTCCAACTACTCGGGGATTGCTGGCGCTGGGTTGAGGCTTCACCCGGAAGAACTTCTGGAACAAGATCCAATGGGGCTTGATCCCCAGGAAGGCTTCGCAAAAATGTACAAAGACGGCGGTGTGGAAGATACCATTGGGGTTGAGGTTGAGGTACTCGATGCCGTAGTACCCCAGCAGCCCCTTGAAGAAGTCGCTCGCCGGGAGAGACAGTTCGCGCTCCGCGAACCGCGCGAACATCGAGATTTCGTCTGGATTTGTCTCCATGGGGTACGGATCCCCTGCGGCGGCTCTCCACATATCCACCTCCTTCTCCCGCAGGAACCCACTGTTGAGAAGGGCCAGCAGGTCTTCGGTTTTCGCCTTGGATTTCTTCCACTCGCGATTCGGATCTGGCCGAGGCGGAGACACCGGCGGCGTCCCCGCAGCAGATCCGGCGGCCTCTTCACGGGCCCTCTTCTTCCCGCTGGCGGTCTTCGTGGTCTTCGACGGTGACGGCTTCATCCTCCAAGAGCACGGTGTCTTCACGCGCACTCGCTCAGGGGCTACTGTGGTGGCTTCCTAACGGTGTTGCACTTGGATCTACGCTCTACTCAATGGCGGCGGTGCGCACCAGTGGTGATTCCTGGCTAGATCTGCTAGGAATGGATGTATTTGCGTTGGGTGAAAAACCCTAAGGGCTTTAGCTTCTATTTATAAGTCAACGCGGCTCCTCAACGGCCGGATGGATAAGTCTGCACTCGGCTGACTCAGCGGCGGCGCGTGACCTTTCAACTTCTACTAGTCGACGCGCCTCACCTCGGGGGCTCGGCTACTCCAACTTGACTTCCTGGGAAGCGGCAAGACTCAAGAGCATCTCAGGACACATTCTACAAGATGACCCTTCAATTCGAGAGGAAGTACTCAACTCAAGGCTCGGGGGCTCCGTGCCACGTGTCCTTCGGTTTTTTCTCCAGATTTTTCAGGATATTTTTGCCAAAACTTCAGATGGACCCTCAGCCAGAGTCTACAACTCAACCTAAGGCTCAGGGGCTACTCCATATGGAGTGCGATTTTGCAATCGCACTTCCATATCAGTTTCGGCTTCAAGACAACACGGGCATTGTTGAAGACCTTCAAGGGCAGCGCTCGAGGACATTTGGGACTACTCGAGAAGACTTCAGGATTGCTCAAACATCAACTGGAGTACATTCCAGCCTCGAGATGCTTCGACTACTCTTGAGGACTTTTGACTTGTAGTACTCGGGGATGCTTGAGGACTACTCGTTAAGGCCGTCAAGACTACTTGAAGCTATCCTTCTCGACTACAAAGTACTCGGGGGCTTGTCGTATGGACCTCCCTGGGCCCACTACCTCGATGGGTACCAGGACCGACTACTCAGTGGGCCCCTGGGACTACCCGACTTGCGCTGCACGGCACCTGATGGCGTGAAGCACAAGGACTACAGAGGAGAAGTACTCGGTTGGGAAGCTGTACATGTCCCGCACTGTATAGAGGACTCCTAGACGTACTCGACTAGTACTCTCTCCCTGAACCGACTTGTAACCCTGCCTCCCAGACTATATAAGGCGAGGCAGGGACCCCTCTCTCTATCATCTCATCTCATGGCGTAAGATTGCATCATCTTGTAATCGTACCCAATCAATCCTGAGCTACGCAGCATACATGACGTAGGGTATTACACACCTCGCGGCCCGAACCTGTCTAAATTGTATGCCACGTGTCTCTTCCTTCGAGTTACCAATCTCGGCGAGGCCACATTCATCTACTTCGGGTACTCCCCTTAGTAGGTTGCCGGTCTAAAACGCCGACAAGGAGCACGGTAGCGGTCGTGCGGGCGTAGGGAACACACTGGTCCCAAAAAGAGACCACCTCGTACAGCGGCGGTGTAACGTAGCCCACTTCACTGAGGGTCTCCCACAAAATGCGGGGAAAACCCTCCCAGTGAAGGGCATCGATACGAATAGTGCCGTCCGCGTCGATCTCGTAGATCGGTGGCTGCGCCATCTGTACCAAAAATTAGGAACTACACGTTAGATATCAATCGACATCAACGAGCAAAAGGGAAAATTCTGGTAGGTATGAACGAAAATTCATAACATAAAAACCAGGGCCCCAAAAATTCCCAAATTTTCACAGAAACTCAAAGGCATGATTGTGCACACTTTTGGTATTCAAAGGTATATCTAGATTTGATTGGAACATGCTCGAAAAATTTCATTAGCAGGAGGGTGCTGCTCTGAAAAACAGCAGAACAGAGGCTCACTAAACTGAGCGTAACTCTCGGCAGAAAATTCCTAAAATCCTGAAAAATTTACAGTAGATGCTCAACTTGATAAGAAACAACTTTTCTAAAGGATGCCTAATCAGATTCCTTACAGATTTGGCTACAAAAATTGAGAAATGACAAAGACAGAATCTGCCAGAAATTTTCGAAGCTCGAAAGAGAGGAAAACCTTATCTAAGATCAACCAATTTACTTAGAAAAATTATTCAAGCAACCGGGGACCAATTTTAAGTTCAACAAGATTTTAATTATGCATGCACATGTCTTAAACGACCTCACACACATGGATCCCAAAGACGTAGTTAGTGCTGGAGGAAAGCTTATAGTCGGCTCCCTATAATAACTAGTCGGAGCTACTCGATTCACACTTAACGACTTACGAATGTTGTTAGTGTACTTGCAGAAAACGAACCTTTCATGCCAGCACGCCACGAAAGCGTGCACATACATTACCGTTCACTTATAGAAACGGTATCCATGCGTCAAGCCGCTGCATGGACAGCGTCCAACCTCGGACACCCTCCGCTTGAATGGAGTGTATCCTTGCCTCGCATGATCGACATGCGGAATGCACACGTATGAGACACGTGGCGACATCACAACTCTTATCTAGACGCGAAGATGGGATCCGTGGAAGGGATCACTCCATCAACCCTCGCAACTCCCGTGATGCGGAACAGCACACGTATTAAACACGTGGCCCATCTAGTTGGGTTGTGCAATAAAGTAAGTCTGCCATAAAGCAAGGTGCTGGAAGTTAGCAAAATAAACCATAGATTCTTATGCCACCTTAAAGAACCCAAAATGCCCTCTAGGGCCTCTCGATCTAGATCATTCCTTAACGATCCAACGGATTTCAAAATCCAATCAATCTTGGCAAGTTTTATTGTAAATCATGTGATTAGTATTAATCTAATCACTCTGGTGCATACGGATGCTCTGATATCAACTGTGGCAACCCCACCCGAGATAATTCCGTACTATCGCCTAAACCACTCCATTTGGTCATTAAGCGATAATAAGGAAGTATCCCGTTGAGTGTTGCCGGGTCCGGTAAATCACTTGACATCACAGAGAGGATCGAACGTATGCATTAAAACTCCCATGAAGGAGAGTCCAGAGTGCCTTACAAATTAACCATCACATCCCTGTAGAGTCCATTATTATAAACATAGTTCTTGGACACGAAAGTAAATGGTTCAGAGTTTATTGAAAACAGCGAAAGATAACTAAACGGTATGATCACATCATAGGAGGCCTGTCCATGATGCAATCATTCTTCGTCATCCACCCATTCCAGCTCCCAGCCGGGTGGAAGTTCTCCGGGCCACACATCACATGCATTACCTGGAAACAACATTTATAAAGCAAGGCTGAGTATACTAATACTCAGCAAGACTTACCCGTCTAAAAGAAAGACTTTACCTCTAATCATGCATGGCTTTTGGCTAGTGGGTTTGTTTGCCAAAAAGCTGCTAAGTAGTAAATCCTTACTTTCAATATTTTAGCTCATGTTCTAGTAGAAGTAATGATTACTAGATAAGCAACTGTTGCAACCAAAGTTGTACAAGCAATTAATCAAAGTAGTAATCTTCACGAAGTTCCATCATAAAAGGATTTCATGGCCAGTCGGATAAGTAGTCTCAGATGACGGTGAGAGGCCGACAATCGATTGATTCATAACCTTGCAAGGTGGACCTAACCACACGGGAGGTGTCCTCACCAAGAGTTCACCAACCAGGCAGTTCCCGTCATTCCTCGGTTTGGGGATAATAGCTCACAGTCAAGTACAAGGTTTATCTGGGCTACGCCACCAAGGTCACCCAGCCTCACCCATGCACTCGGGTGGCGAGCCCGGGGTCGCAACCCTAAGAGTAGTGATAGTAAAACCTCGTACCGCCTCATTTAGGTACTAGGCTTATCGTACCCATTTCCGACAAGTGTTTAGTACTTTCAAGCACTTAACCAACGAAGCCATTGGACCGGAGCCCAAATCCCATGCCCTTACCACATGAGCAATCCATTTAACCAATCAGGTGACTCCAAAAAGGAGATCCTATTCTTGCGAGTGACGAACATCACTCGACTTGTACCGGATCCTTAAAGCATAGCAACTAGCGACCTAACATGCTAGTAAAAGATCATGGTACTTAAGGATCATGCAACTAGGGTTTCATTTCAACTCCTGAATGTAAATGCACATACAATAACAATAAGTAATTTCAGAAGTGTAAAGAAACAAATAGGATAATGAATAAATCGGGGCTTGCCTTCGTCAGCACAAGCAGACACACACACTTCCGGACTTTGGTCTGGGTCTTGCTCTACAGTCACGCAGTGCACGTCTCCTCCTGCTCCCTCGTCCTCGTCAGCCGGCACAAGCATATAGCTACCGTCGGGGACTTCTACACGGGGAATGCAATGCAGTGATTAGGAGGGTGATTAATTTAATTTAATTAATAAACAGCAGCAAACAGCCACTAGCAGCTTAGGGTTGGTCATATTCACCTTAATAAAAGTATTTAAACATTTTTCCTTTTAAAAGATAATCAAAAGGCTTATTTAGTCTTCTCTTTAAGGTGTTTGGGTGCACATCTATAAAAGAATATTTAATTTAAATACAAACAGCAAGGAAAAGTCATTTTTATGCCACAATTTACTTTCCTAACTCATTTATTTGACTTATGCACAAAAGGAGGTATTTTCCTATTTTTCCTTCACTAGATTAATCTAATTTGCAACCTTTTAATCAATTAAACACATCACAAACTTGCCCAACAGTGCCCACTGGCCCTAATGACCAGGAACACTCCCTTGGACAGCAAGCAACTAGTTTTTGCACCACTGAATTTAAATGCACAAAATAAATGCATTTCTAGCTAGCATATAAGGGATTAATGCATAGAAAAATAAATATAACAGAAATGAACCCAAACTTTCTCCTACACAAGCTTTGGTCCAAAACAATCCCAAGGAACCAATAAACACACCTATAGCCCTCATGGATCTTGCTACACATATTTATGATTAAAAATAAGCATAAATGAGGAAATAATATTTCTAGCAGAGATAAAATCATGGTAAATTCACCAAGGATGCATTTTGATATAACATGACAATATCCAGAAGTTGGGCTCAAAAATAGTTATATTTTTAGCTACAAAAATCATCTAGACAGATTTATCAATATCAGAAGATAATTTATATAGAAAGATCCCTTCAGTAACTTTGTGCAAATTTTGGCACAGAACCTAAACAGGCTAGTTCCCACAACATATCCAAATCCAGCTCAAGATCTTGTGTGGATTTTGAAGAATCACAAATCTAGGTATTTTACATTTCTATTTTTCAAGCAATAACTGTAGCTCAAAAGTATATATATATATATTTTGAGAAAGTTGTAGTTCTTGTTACACTGAGCACAACAAAATTGAGTTTCTATTTTTGGATTTTGCTACAATTTTTAATCGATTTTACAAGTTTCAGCCATAACACACAAACGGGGTAGAATCTTTATACACTTAGGACCCTAGAACTTTTGAAAGTCCTACAATCAGGCCCTTGTCCCCCCCCCCCCTTGTGGACCCGACGGCGATGGTGAGCTCGCCGGCGGCGAGGTGGGGCACGGCCAGGCAAACATGCGACGGGGAACTGCGATGGGGCTCACCCGTGATCGACCGGTGGCGGTGGATCGGCCGGGGAGGCCGCCGGTGAGCGGCGGCGGCGGCGCGGCCGCGGGAACTCAAACGGCGGTGAAGACGAGAGGGCCGGGCTCAACCACGTGCTGCATGGGAGGCTTCCATGCGGCCTAGGAAGATGCTAGGTAGGCGCCCGGGCTCGGAGGATCGGCGGAGGGGCGAGCTCGGCGGCGGCGGTCGGCGGTGGCCGCGGGAACTCGGGCTCCGGCGATCGTGCGGCTCGGCTTGATCAACAAGTGACTCGGGGAGCTTTTGTGGTGCACAAGGAAGGGCTCAAGAGCTTGCGGGGGTGAGGGGTGTCGACCGGAGGGAGGTTCGCAGGGGCGGCGCCAATGGCGGAACGGCGGGGCTCGGGGCGGGTGCGCGTGCGCGCAAGGAGCGGCCGGGGCGGGTTTTTATGGGCGCGGGAGGTCGGTTAGGGTCCGGGGGAGGTCACGACGACGACTCGCGCATGCTTGGAGAGGTCGCGGGATGGCCGACGACGTGCGCCGCTCCGGCGGCCAATGGTGTGCCACGGGCGGTGCGCCGTCCGGTGGATCTACGCCACCGGGCGCGGCCCACTTGCCACGGACGGCACGAGTGTGCTCCCGCCCGGCGCAGCGCGGTGACCAACGGTCACTCCGACGCCTCGGTGTGCGCGCCCGACGCGGGTACGGCGCGTACGGCGGGTTGCCGACGTGGCCGCGCACGACGTCGCGGCGGGGCGCGTCTCAGTCGTTCCCGGGCGTTTATTCAAGGAATCGAGCCGGAACATCGTGCCAAGTTGGCCAATTCTCGGCGTCGATAAACAGTAAACCAACAACTTGATTTGCCATTTCCACTACCCTACTCTCCAAATCAGCAATGCCACTCAACAGAAAAGTTGTGTGCCTTGAAATTCTGCACCTTTTTCCCTTTGGGTGATTTTGAAGTGTTTAGGGAAAATTTGGAGAACGTGCACAAATTCTACACTAGCACTTGGGGGGTCAAAGGGTCATTAGGGTTTTTGAGTTAGGGTTTTGACCATGGGTCAACCTAGGACTCTTCAAGGGTGGTTAAGGAGGTGTTAAGAGGGTCATTAGCACAAAACACCACTGAGCAAAAACACAGGGTGTTACAGCCTACCCCCCTTAACGGGAATCTCGTCCTGAGGTTCGAAATCAAGAGTACGTGAAAGAAGATTCACTCACGAGTTTGATTTGGAAGGAAGTCGGGGTACTTCCTATTTAGGAATTGCTCGGTCTCCCATGTAGCTTCTACTTCGGTGTGGTGACTCCGTTGTATCTTGTACATCTTCACCTTTTGTCTCCTAGTTTGTCTTTCCTTATGATCCAATACCCTCATTGGATACTCTGCTAGGGATAGATCCGGTTCTATTTCTGCATTGGTCTCTTTAATTATTTGTGCCTCTGGGATTTGCTCACACTTCTTCAATTGCGAGACGTGGAACACGTAGTGCACTATAGACAATCGGTCAGGAAGTCGAATACGGTAGGCAACCGTACCAAACTTCTCAGTGACTACATAAGGACCAATATATCGTGGAGCCAATTCCCCTATTACCCCAAAGCGTTGTACGCCTTTGGTAGGAGATACCTTTAGGTATACATAATTACCAACTTCAAACTCTCGGGGAGCTTTAGCTTTGTCATGGTAACTCTTTTGCCTCATGTGAGCTGCTATCAGATTTTCTCTGATCACACTCACTTTCTCTTCGGCTTCTTGTACTAACTTAGGACCAAACAAGGTTCGCTCACCCGCTTGTGACCAGTTCAAAGGGGTATGACACCTTCTTCCATACAAGGCTAGTTCCAACAACATATCCAAATCCAGCTCAAGATCTTGTGTGGATTTTGAAGAATCACAAATCTAGGTATTTTACATTTCTATTTTTCAAGCAATAACTGTAGCTCAAAAGTATATATATATTTTGAGAAAGTTGTAGTTCTTGTTACACTGAGCACAACAAAATTGAGTTTCTATTTTTGGATTTTGCTACAATTTTTAATCGATTTTACAAGTTTCAGCCGTAACACACAAAAGGGGTAGAATCTTTATACGCTTAGGACCCTAGAACTTTTGAAAGTCCTACAATCAGGCCCTTGTCCCCCCTTGTGGAACCGACGGCGATGGCGAGCTCGCCGGCGGCAAGGTGGGGCACGGCCTGGGAAACATGCGATGGGGAATTGCGATTAGGCTCACCCGTGATCGACTGGTGGCGGTGGATCGGCCGGGGTGGTCGCCGGTGAACGGCAGCGGCGGAGCGGCGGCGCGGCTGCGGGAACTCAAACGGCGGTGAAGACAGGGGCTGGGCTCAACCACATGCTGCATGGGAAGCTTCCATTTTTCCTAGGAAGATGCTAGGTAGGCGCCTGGGCTCAGAGAATCGGCAGAGGGGCGAGCTCGGCGGCGGCGGTCTGGCAGTGGCCGAAGGAACTCGGGCTCCGGCGATCGTGCGGCTCGGCTTGATCAACAAGCAACTCGGGGGAGCTTTTCTGGTGCACAAAGAAGGGCTCAAGAGCTTGCGGGGGCGAGGGCGTCGACTGGAGGGAGGTTCGCACCGGGCGGCGCCAATGGCGGAACGGTGGGGCTCGGGGCTGGTGCGTGTGCGCTCAAGGAGCGGCCGGGGGCGGGTTTTTATGGGCGCAGGAGGTCGGTTAGGGTCCAGGGAGGTCACGATGACGACTCGCGCACGCTTGGAGAGGTCGCGGTATGGCCGGCGACGTGCGCCGCCCGGCGGCCAATGGCACGCCACGGGCGGTGCGCGGGCGGTGGATCTACAAAACCCGGCGCGGCCCGCTTGCCACGGACGGCACGGGTGTGCTCCCCGCCGGCGCGCGCGCGGTGACCAACCGTCACTCCGACACCTCGGCATGCGTGCCCGACGCGGGCACGGCGCATACGGCGGGTTGCCGACGTGGCCGCGCACGACGTCGCGGCGGGGCGCGTCTCAGTCGTTCCCGGGTGTTTATTCAAGGAATCGAGCCGGAACATCGTGCCAAGTTGGCCAATTCTCAGCGCCGATAAACAGTAAACCAACAACTTGATTTGCCATTTCCACTACCCTACTCTCAAAATCAGCAATGCCACTCAACAACAAAGTTGTGTGCCTTGAAATTCTGCACCTTTTTCCCTTTGGGTGATTTTGAAGTGTTTAGGGAAAATTTGGAGAACGTGCACAAATTCTACACTAGCACTTGGGGGTCAAAGGGTCATTAGGGTTTTTGAGTTAGGGTTTTGACCATGGGTCAACCTAGGACTCTTCAAGGGTGGTTAAGGAGGTGTTAAGAGGGTCATTAGCACAAAACACCACTGAGCAAAAACACGGGGTGTTACAGCCTACCCCCTTAACGGGAATCTCGTCCTGAGGTTCGAAATCAAGAGTACGTGAAAGAAGATTCACTCACGAGTTTGATTTGGAAGGAAGTCGGGGTACTTCCTATTTAGGAATTGCTCGGTCTCCCATGTAGCTTCTTCTTCGGTGTGGTGACTCCGTTGTATCTTGTACATCTTCACCTTTTGTCTCCTAGTTTGTCTTTCCTTATGATCCAATACCCTCATTGGATACTCTGCTAGGGATAGATCCGGTTCTATTTCTGCATTGGTCTCTCTAATTATTTGTGCCTCTGGGATTTGCTCACACTTCTTCAATTGCGAGACGTGGAACACGTAGTGCACTATAGACAATCGGTCAGGAAGTCGAATACAGTAGGCAACCGTACCAAACTTCTCAGTGACTACATAAGGACCAATATAGCGTGGAGCCAATTCCCCTATTACCCCAAAGCGTTGTACGCCTTTGGTAGGAGATACCTTTAGGTATACATAATTACCAACTTCAAACTCTCGGGGAGCTTTAGCTTTGTCATGGTAACTCTTTTGCCTCATGTGAGCTGCTCTCAGATTTTCTCTGATCACACTCACTTTCTCTTCGGCTTCTTGTACTAACTTAGGACCAAACAAGGTTCGCTCACCCGCTTGTGACCAATTCAAAGGGGTACGACACCTTCTTCCATACAAGGCTTGAAATGGGGCCATCTTCAAACTAGCTTGATAACTATTGTTATAAACAAACTCTGCTAGGGCTAGGCATTTGTCCCAAGATTTGTCAAAATGAATGACGCAAGCTCGCAACATATCTTCTTCTATTTGATTTACTCTTTCCGTCTGACCATCAGTCTGAGGGTGATAGCTGGAGCTATGGATTAGCTTGGTACCCAAAGATTCTTGTACTTGAGCCCAACAGCGAGCGATAAACTGAGTACCACGATCTGACCGGATAGTCTTTGGAACATCGTGTAAGCGCACCACAAGATCAATGTAGATTTTCGCGTAGCGCTCAGCTGAATAGGTAGTGTGAAAGGGGATAAAGTGAGCGGTCTTGGTATGCCGGTCTACTATTACCCAAATGGAATCATGCTTTCGGGGCGTGAGAGGTAACCCGGCAATGAAATCCATGCTGATATCGTCCCACTTGCATACAAGAATGGACAATGGTTGCATCTGACCTGCGGTCTTTAGGTGACTAGCCTTGACTCTCTGGCACGTATCACAACTAGACACATACTCGGCTATTTCACCATTCATATTTGACCACCAAAAGTTTTCCCTGAGATTTCAGGACATTTTGGTACTTCCCGGGTGAATGGTGAACTTAGAGAGATGGGCCTCATCTAAAATTTCCTTCTTTAGGTCTTGATCCTGAGGTACCACTAGTCTTTGTCCGAACCAAACAACTCCCTTGTCGTCCCTCTGGAAACAATCATACTTGGGGTCTCCTTCTTCCAAATTCTGCTTCATTTTCAGAACCTCTTCATTAATGAGTTGAGCTATAGCAATTCTCTCATGGAGAGGAGATTCGATCGAGACAGCATGAAGCCTGCCATGCTCGACCACTTCCAAGCTAAGCTTCCTCATTTCTTCACATAAAGTTTCATTCTTCGGCTCTAACGTCACATAGTTGCAATGCTTGCGGCTAAGCGCATCTGCAACCACGTTAGCCTTGCCGGGATGATAATGGACTTCCAAATCATAATCCTTGATTAATTCCAACCATCTTCTTTGTCTCATATTTAAATCAGATTGAGTGAAAATATACTTGAGACTCTTGTCGTCGGTGTAGATATTGCAGTGATTGCCCATCAAGTAGTGCCGCCAAAGTTTTAAGGCATGCACGACTGCTGCTAGCTCGAGATCATGAGTAGGATAATTCTTCTCATGACGTTGAAGTGCCTGTGAGTCATAGGCAATGACTCGGTTTTCTTACATAAGCACGCAACAAAGACCAGTGCCTGAAGCATCACAAAACACCTCAAACGGTTTCGACAGATCCGGTTGAGTCAATACAGGTGCTGAGGTTAAGTGTTTTGTCAAGGTATGGAAAGCTTGGTCACACTCCTCACTCCACACAAACTTGACACCCTTCTACAATAACTCAGTCATGGGTTTAGCTATTCTAGAGAAATCCAGAATAAACCGACGATAATAGCCTGCTAGACCCAGAAAACTACGGATTTGATGTACCGACTTGGGTGGCCTCCAATCCATGACCTCCTGCACTTTGCTAGGATCCACGGAGATACCCTCGTTGGAAATAGTGTGACCCAAAAACTTCACACTATCCAGCCAGAACTCACATTTAGAAAATTTGGCATAGAGTTTGTGATCTCTCAATCACTGCAAGACAATACAAAGATGCTTTGCATGCTCGGCTTTCCTCTTGGAATAAATGAGAATATCATCGATGAAGACCACTACGAACTTGTCCAGTTCATTCATGAAGACTGAGCTCATAAGGTACATGAAATAGGCAGGTGTGTTGGTGAGACCAAAAGACATCACTAGGAATTCATAAAGTCCGTATCGAGTGACCACTATGAACTTGTCCAGTTCATTCATGAAGACTGAGTTCATAAGGTACATGAAATAGGCAGGTGCGTTGGTGAGACCAAAAGACATCACTAGGAATTCATAAAGTCCATATCGGGTGGAAAAGGCTGTCTTTGGAATGTCACTTGCTCGAATCTTGATCTGGTGGTAGCCTGATCGAAGATCGATTTTGGAAAAGACCTTGGCACTAGCCAATTGATCAAATAGAACATCAATGCGGGGCAACGGATATTTATTCTTAATTTTCACCGCATTGAGTGGACGATAGTCAACACACATCCACAAACTACCATATTTCTTTTTCACAAAAAGAGCGGGGCTTCCCCAAGAAGAACTTGGGCGGATATACCCCTTATCAAGCAATTCTTGCAATTGAACTTTCAACTCAACTAGCTCTTTGGGTGGGCATTCGGTAAGGCCTTTTAGATATAGGTGCGGTGCCTGGCTGAAGTTCTATGACAAATTCGATGTCCCTGACTGGTGGCATACCAGGCAAGTCGTCGGGAAAGACGTCTGGATACTCGCACACTACTGGAATATCTTCTAGTTGGATGTTTACGGCAGCATAGGAACAAGGATTTGTGCCTTCTACCTTGGGTAGGTACAAGATGGTATGACCACTGGTAGGGGAATGGATTTCTATCATTCTAGTGGCAAAGTCCAAGACAACTTGATGTTGGGTCAACCAATTCATTCCTAGAATCACATCTAGACCTCCCAATCCCAAAAGAATCAGGTTGGTTAATAAAGTTTTCCTGCCAAGTTGCAACGGGACAGCTTTGGTTATAGTATTGGAGAAGATTCTTCCTCCCGCCGTGGCTACGACGAAAGAATCTTTGGTATGACAAGAGTGTAATCCCAACTTGCTCAATAGACTTTCACTAATGAAACTATGGGTTGCTCCAGAATCAAATAAAATTCGAACGGGGTGATCACGGATAGAGAATGTACCCGTCAGCACTGCTGCTCCCTCTGGAACGTCAGCTAAGGTAGTGAAGTTGAGTTTACCCTGCTTGACTTGCACCATGGGCTTCTTGCCTTGGTTCCCCTGACGGAAGCCTTTGCTTTCGCCCTGCTTGTTCTGTCGGGGCTTAGGGCACTCGTTGATGTAATGCCCAGGCTGCCCACAATTATAACAGCGACGATCCTTGATAGCACTGTTGTTATTGTTGTTGGCTGGGGGTGCACTAGGCTTGTATGGCTGCTGTTGTGCCTTACGGAACTGGAAGTTCCCCGCTGGCTTGTTCTGAGACGGGGTCACCCTCCAGTGTCCAGTTGAAGATGACTGGGGAGGACCCTGAGTACCTTTCTTGATAAAGCGGAATTTCTTGCCCGACCCACCAGTAGTGGTGAATCCAGCCTGCCTCTTTCTATCCTTCTGGGCTTTGGACATGGCATCCTCTTGAGAAATGGCCTTGTTCACAAGGTCCTGATAACTGTTAGACTCATAAAGATTAAGCCTCTCATAGAGATCCCCTTGTAGCCCATCACGGAAACGCTCTATCTTCTTGGCATCGTTGTCAACATGATGCCCACCATACTGACACAGGGCGTTGAATTTCTTAGCATACTCATACACCGTGTCAGAGCCTTGCCTTAGAGCAAGTAACTCCTTCATCTTTCTATCCACGAGACCTTTAGGAATGTGATGTTCCTTGAAGGCCTGTTTGAATTCAGCCCACATGATTTGATGTCTGGCAGGAATCATGGTCTTGAAGTTCTCGCACCATATCAGCGCTGCACCCCGGAGTTGTAGGGCAGCGAAGCTGTCCTTATGCTCCTCGGAGCAAGGCAAGGTGAACACAGAGAACATGACCTCAGTGGCCCTGATCCATGCATCGGCAGCCAGTGGCTCCTTGGCCTCTTCGAAAGTTGGGGGCTTCATGGCATATAAATGCTCATACTTGGTGACTCGAGGCTAGCCGTCGATGTTCTCCCCACGGGGATTATTCTGCAGCTGTTGAGCAAGTTGCTGCTGCATTTGCAAGAGCTGCCGCATCACCTCAGTTTGGGTGAGCATAAGCTGCTCTTGAATGGTCATGTTGGGAGGAGGAGGCGGAGCGTCACTCCCACTTGCACCAAAACCATTGGGAGAAGTACGAGTTTGTCCCACCATCTGAAATCCATGAGATTTTCATTAGTTACATATTCACATGCTTGTTTACATCATCCACAAGAAGAATATGCAAAACGAAAACTCATAGCATCAATTTGGTGAAAACCGGACAGCACAGCTGAGTTACTAGAAAATTCATAACTCTCTGCCCGTAACGGCAAAAACTCCCATTTTTGGTCAGCAAGTGCAAAATTTCATGATCTCCAACATTGGTATTCAACCCGAGGTCCAATTCCAACGTTAACATGCCCGAAAAATTCCAACACCGAGGTTCTGCATAGCTGTTTTTGCTGTAGGCCGAACTGCACAATTTTCGCTATAATTCCCGGTATGCTTATGCAATGGTGGTGAATTTTTGTGAGCATAATCTCCACAACATAACACACAAGATTAGTATTCAGCACAAGGCGAAACTTTGATCACAACAACCCTAAATTATTCATTTAAACATGACAACATGAGAGGTCCATCTGAGCATTACATGGTGCGGAGTCTGTGGACCGCTTACAAACTTATGTACAACAAAAGGTCATCAATTATACTCCCTGAGCAGCCTCTACCCTTACACAAAAGCTAGCTGAGGAGGCTAAACTAAGAGTACATGATTTCCCTCCAAAAGACAACTGCTAAAACCACTAATAGCCCGCAGCGGAGCCAGCGCTAGTGTCCGGAGAGTCGGGTGGGGGACCACCAACACTATCCTCGCTCAAGCCCGAAACTCCCTGTAGCTCGTCTGGAGCGGCAGGTGCGGCTGGTGGTGTGATCGGCGGCTGCTGCCCCTGCTGGGCCATCGCCTGCCACACCTCTACCACTATCTCCATCTCAGCTACCTGGTTCTGCATCTCAACCACGTTCTGCACCAAGGCAAAATGCTAGGCTTCAGTGTGAGCTAGCTGCACCTGAGTCATCTCAAGAGCGTGATCTCGGGCGAACAGCTGCTCCGTGAGCTCGGCACGCTCCTGGTGCCACTGAAGACGCTCATCCTGAAGCGTAACAATCTCCTGCTGGAGGTGAGCAACGGTCTGTCGAGTCGTACTGAAGGTCGAGGGTGAGGATATCCCTCATCGCTGTGGAGCCCATCAGCACAACTGAGAGCATACCCTGAGTGGAAAGACGAAACACCTGCATGTTGTACACCGCCTCCAAGAACCTCAGAAGCTGGCACACAACAACCCCTCGAGGGTCTGCCGTGAGCAACATGTTGGTGAGCGAGAGACGCTCTCGCCAAGCAGGGTCGAGTGGGTCCATGGCCGGGAACAAACCCAGCGCGGTGAGCATCACCTCGTCCGGGTGCTTCTCGCAGAAGGTGTGAAGTATCTGCATGGCCGCGGACTCAACTGACTCGACACCGCGGTGAGCAAAGAACATCAAGCTCAAGTCTGCCCACTCCGGGTGCTCGGGGTGGGGGAGCACGGTAGCAGTCGTGCGGGCGTAGGGAACACCCTGGTCCCAAAAAGTGACCACCTCGTACAGCGGCGGCGTAACGTAACCCACTTCACTCAGGGTCTCCCACAAAATGCGGGGAAAACCCTCCCAGTGAAGGGCATCAGTATGAATAGTACCGTTTGCGTCGATCTCGTAGATCGGTGGCTGCGCCATCTGTACCAAAAATTAGGAACTACACGTTAGATATCAATCGACATCAACGAGCAAAAGGGTACATTCTGGTAGGTATGAACAAAAATTCATAACATAAAAACTAGGGCCCCAAAAATTCCCAAATTTTAACAGAAACTCAAAGACATGATTGTGCACACTTTTGGTATTCAAAGGTAGATCTAGATTGAATTGGAACATGCTCGAAAAATTTCATTAGCAGGAGGGTGCTGCTCTGAAAAACAGCAGAACAGAGGCTCACTAAACTGAGCGTAACTCTCTGCAGAAAATTCCTAAAATCCTAAAACATTCACAGTAGATGCTCAACTTGATAAGAAACAACTTTCCTAAAGGATTCCTAGTCAGATTCCTTACAGATTTGGCTACAAAAATTGAGAAATGACAGAGATAGAATCTGCCAGAAATTTTCGAAGCTCGAAAGAGAGGAAAACCTTATCTATGATCAACCAATTTACTTAGAAAAATTAGTCAAGCAACTGGGGACCAATTTTAAGTTCAACAAGATTTTAATTATGCATGCACACGTCTTAAACGACCTCACACACATGGATCCAAAAGACGTAGTTAGTGCCGGTGGCAAGCTTATAGTCAACTCTCCCTATAATAACTAGTCGTAGCTACTAGATTCGCACTTAACGACTTACGAATGTTGTTAGTGTACCTGCAGAAAATGAACCTTTTGTGCCAGCACGTCACGAAAGCATCCACATACATTACCGTTCACTTATAGAAACGGTATCCATGTGTCAAGCCGTTGCATGGACAACGTCCCACCTCGGACACCCTCCGCTTGAATGGAGTGTATCATTGCCTCGCATGATAGACATGCGGAATGCACACGTATGAGACACGAGGCGACACCACAACTCATATCTAGACCGAAGATGGGATCCGTGGAAGGGATCACTCCATCAACCCTCGCAACTCCCGTGATGTGGAACAACACACGTATTAAACACGTGGCCCATCTAGTTTGGTTGCGCAATAAAGTAAGTCTGGCATAAAGTAAGGTGCTGGAACTGAGCAAAATATACCATAGATTTTTATGCCACCTTAAAGAACCCAAAATTCCCTCTAGGGCCTTCTCGATCTAGATCATTCCTTAACGATCCAACGGATTTCAAAATCCAATCAATCTTGGCAAGTTTTATTGTAAATCATGTGATTAGTATTAATCTAATCACTCTGGTGCATACGGATGCTCTGATACCAACTGTGACAACCCCACCCGAGATAATTCCGTACTATTGCCTAAACCACTCCATTTGGTAATTAAGCGATAATAAGGAAGTATCTGAGGACCATGTGTGGTTCGAGGACCGGTGGATGGTCGCTTCCTTGTGTGATGAGTGATTGACAACGTTGTGTGGACTGATTCTTGGCTAAGTATTGCAGGTGCAGGTTGCGGCTTGACTCGTGTTGGTGCAGGTGAAGAACAAGCGCGAAAGGTCGTCGCCGGTGAGGCCTCCAGGTGTGGAGAAGACAAGTAGGCTTCGTTCGAGGGACCCGGTGGCCGCCGGGGTCAAGTGCGGGCCGCATGGTGGCATGAACAAGCAAGATGAAGTCGTGGACGGTTTCTTGGTTGAGCCTCAAAACCAAGGTCGAGCCGAGACTACGTGGGAGCCAAGTCATGAGTGGAGATTGGCGGAGGCTACACCGAGTTCGCGGGGTTTCCGGTGGTTCACCGTAAAACCACCGGGTTCCTTGGTTGATCCACAAAGCCAAGACCGGAGAACCGAAGACGGAGGTGCAAGCGGCACCGCACCGGTCCGACCGGTGGGTCCGACCGGCCCGACGCGTGGGGACCGGTCCGACCGGTGAGGAGCACCGGTCCGACCGGTGTGCGATGACACGGACCGAATCTTCGAAGCGGAGGACACGCGTCGGGATCGCATGGCTTGCGTCGAGGCTACGCAGGTGCGGTCGCCGGCATCCGTCCGATGGTGAAGACATCAAGAATTCCAAATCCGCCCTTGAGGGGCTTGTATCCCTAGTTAGTAGAGAGGGGCATTTTAGACATTCGGTTGCCGCCTATATAACCCAAGAGGTGAGAGGATGGCAGCCAACTCTTGGAACCCTAGCTCATTAGTTTTCCTATTTTCCACCTATTTTCTCTAGGTTTTCATTAGGACTAGCAAGAGAGCTTCACGGAGAGATCTTGTAGAGAGGGATGGATGATCGGGCGGCTTGCTAGACCTTGTACGAACCTTTGTTTCATGTATAGATGATTCGGCGTGGTTCCTCAAGGTTTGGATGTGTTTTCCCGGTTGTTCTTGGTGGTGATTTTCGGAGCCCTCTCTCGGTGATTTCTTTGGGTTGTTTTCGGGGCCTTTCTCTTGGGGATTTGATGGGGGAAATTTGTGGGAACCCTTCGTGGTTCTTTGGGCTGTGATTCCCCTCCCAAATCCGTGAGTAAAGGTGCTCGCTTTTGGGGGTTTCTTGAGTTCTTGGGTTGGAAGTGCTTTCGGCGGGATTTCTTCGATTCCTCCTTTTTTGGACGAGATTTGGTGGGATTAAACTTGGCTATGGACTCCTCATGAGGTGTTCCTGATATCCCCAAAGTCTTGTTCAAGTCCGTGGAGCGATTCGGGAGATCGAGATTTGGATTTGGGGGAGTTGACCCGCGGGTGCTGTTCATCCCGAGCTACCCAGGCCACACCGGTCTGACCGGTGCTCTTGACCGGTCTGACCGGTGCAAGCCTCTGTGGGATTTTGCTCGGGTGAACATCTTGGTGTGTTCGTAGTTGTTCCGTGGTGCTGCTGTTTCGAGTTTGGGTCTGTTTGGTGTCTTGGGGGCTTTCGGTGCCACCGTCTCGACCGGTGTGTCTCACCGGTCTAACCGGTGTAGAGCCACTTAGTGAAAGTTGCTCGAGTTCACTCGCGGGGACCGGCTCGACCGGTGGTGCTCACCGGTCTGACCGGTGTGGGTCTGTAGACTCGAGGTTTGTTTTTCCGCTGCGTTTCTCGGGTCGGAAGATTGCGTGTTGGTTCCTAGGTCCAGTGGCACTCCAGTGGCTACGTGGGCTTGACCAACCTTGGTAGTGAGTCGGAGACGTGTGTTGGAAGTCGCGTTCGTCTTGTTGGAGTTTTCATCTCCTTCGAGAAGAATTTTTATCGGCTCCCATTCACTCCCCCCCCCCTCTCTGGTTCGCCGTATCGGTCCTTCAAGTGGTATCGAGCCGGTTCGGGTCTTTGTTGACTCTAACCGCCTAAGATCCAAGGATGGCGTACCGAGAACGGGGTTCGGGTCCTCCACACTTCGATGGCAAGAACTACCGGATGTGGAGCAAGCGGATGGGTGCGTTCCTCCGCGGAAAGGGTCGCTGTTTTGGGATGTCACGGTGGACACAGGCTATGTCCAGCCGATGGATTTCCTTGCTCCAGGGTCGAGGGACAGATTCGACGCCAACAATAAGGCGGTCGACTACTTGTTTCGTGCTTTGTGTCAGCCTGAGTTCGATCGGGTGCACACCGAGCACTTGGCTTGTAGGATTTGGGCGGTGTTGAAGGAGGCTCATGTTGGGAACGCCCAGGTTCAGGCACGGTTGTATGCGACCTACCGGAGAGAGTACGAGAACTTCACTCATCTCCCCGGTGAGTCCATCGATGCCTTGTTTCAGAGGTTCACGGTGGTGGTGAACAACATGAGGGCCAATGTGGACGTGCTCCCGTACGATGATCATGATAGAGCGGTCAAGCTCTTACACTCTTTGGATCATACGATATGGGGCGGAAAGTTCGAGGCCATAGTCGAGTCGGAGCGGTATGATACTCTGACGGTGAACGAGCTGTTCTCGAAGCTCAAGTCGGCTGAGGTGGATAGGGGCATGATTTGCCAAGCTTGAGGGACCGACCGATTCTCATAGTCTTGCCCTCGTTGGTGGTTCCAAAGGAAAGACTAACTCTAACCCATCCACCGAGATGTTCTCGTTTTCCTCTTTGATGTCTATGCCGATGAGGAGTTTGATGACCTTGGAGAGGATGAGCCGGCGCCGTTGACGAGGCGGTTCGAGAGGCCGCACGAGAACCGCGTGAACATGAGGAGGAACACGAGGACTTGCTTCCGTGCGGCAAGCCGGGACACTTCGTCGCCGACCGCCCGTGAGAAGGCCGAGAACAAGGACAACTACAAGCACAAGCCGAGGAAGAACGACGACAAGTACCGTTCGAGGCGCGACCACAAGAGCAAGCACAAGAACAAGTACAAGGACGAGCGACGATCGAGGAAGAAGGAGGGCCGAGGCAAGGCCCGAGCGATGGTTGGAGCGAGCGACGTCGACCCGGTTCCGCGTACTCCACCTCGAGCTCGAGCAAGCGGCGACGACGAGGGAGATCGCCGCAAGAACAAGAGGTCGTCCAAGAACCCGAGCGGGCCGAGCCGTTTCGCGAGAGACGGCTTCTCGCACCATGGCGTTGAGCTCCGGCGAAGAAGAAGAGCACACGGAGCGACTCGGACTCGAGTCCGACGACGAGGTGCGTGATGAGCTTCCCTTCTTGCGCCGGGAGAATGAGAGACTTGGCTCTTTGCTTGATAACCGTGATGACATGCTTAGAGAGGCCAAGAAAATGAGGAAAGAGCTTAGGGCTTCACTCGAGGATGCTAGGACTAGAGTGGCCGAGCTAGAGACACAAAGTGCTTGATAGCAAGCTTGAGATTGATTCGCTTAAGGCTAGCCCGAGCTTGTTTCGATGAGAATGATTGTGCCGATTGCTCCATATTCCTTGCCGATCTTGCCTTGTTTAAGGAGAAGCATGCCTCCAAGTGTGAGGAACTAGATGTGCTTAGGGTTGAAGTGGCCGAGCTTAAGTCTAGACTCGCTTTGCTAGGTGCTTGCACTTCTTGCCCCGTTTTGCATGCTAAGATTGATGAGATGCATGCTTACACTAGTTCGCTCGAGGCTAAATTGAAGGAACCCATGCCTACATCTTGCTCTACCCGTGAAATGCATGCATTTAAAAACTTGGAGCTTGCACATTATGTTGATCGTTTGCGAGATGAGAATGATGATTTGAGGAAGTTGATGGGTTGGTTGTCCTGGGCCACGAGCCTCGGTTGAGGATGATGATCGAGGCCTTTAAGAGGCAAGATGGTGAGGGGCTTGGAGCAAACAAGGTTGGTGAGGGAAGTGGAGAAAATATCCCGAGCCACCAAAAACCCACCACAAAAATGATTTCCCTCCAAAACCTAACCATCTAAGGAATCGACTAGACACAACCCCAGCCCTCCACCCGTGTTTCCTACACCCACAAATGACCTACAAAAGCCTATCAAGTTTGTGAGCACTTCGGGGAAAGTGTTCTTTGGGAAGGAGAGTGAGAAGGCTAGTGGTGAGAAACCGGTGGAGGGTTTGAGTGGAGAGAAACCGAGTGAACAGCCACATCCCAAGCCAAAGTCTAAGCTTGTGAGGTTCCATTGTGGCTATTGTGGGAGAGATGGCCATAAGGAGGAGTTTTGCTTCAAGAGGAAGCGAGAGGAGAGAATGGCAAAGGAGTGGGCTAACAAGGACAGGTACCACCCTTCCGATGGTGTACTTGAGCCTCGTATGCAGATGCCCAGGGGCAAGGCAATTGTGCAGACAGTTCGGGCTTGGGGAGAGAAGAAGGCTGCAGGTGGTGCTGCTGCCTGTGCCACACCGGGCCGATCGGGTGGGGCACCGGCCGGACCGGCAGTGCGGGACAGACAGACACTGCTCGGGTTTCGAGCGCGTACAGGTGCGAGGGTTGTTTCTGGTGGTCGTGGTTCTGGTGGTTGGGCTGGAAAGGGTGCAGGTGGTCAGTTTGCTGGGCGTTCTCCACCTCGTGCTCAGTACGGGGATTGGAGGAGTCGTGGCGGTGTGTTGGAAAGGAAGGACGTGCCACGGGCTTTCTTGCGTGGTTTTGGTCCTCCTCCAGGCAGAGAGGGGTGGTTCCCTCAGGGTGGTTACCGTGGTGGTGTTCGTGGAGGTAGTTTTGGTAGGAGAGATGCTTTGGTTGGTGCTAACCCCACTTTCGAGCAAATGGCTCGGCACTGGTTTTCCTCCTTTGGTTCTAACCCCAGTGCTGAGTCGTTTGTTCGCTCACGTGCCTATTTTTGATGTGCAGGTGGGAGACTTGAAGAACATTTGGTTGATTGACTCCGGTTGCTCGAGGCATATGACCGGGAGACAGGGGGGTGGTTCTCAAGTCTCGTCCCGTGGTGACGAAGAGGTACATCACCTTTGGGGACAATGGGCGTGGGCGTGTGCTTTCGAAGGTGAGATAAAAGTGAGTGACAAGATTACTTCCGAGGCGTGTTGCTCTTGTTCAATCGCCGGGGTACAATTTGCTTTCGTGTCCCGGCTTGTTGGATGAGGGTTTTGAGGTGTTGTTTCGGCCGGTGGTTCTCGGATTGTGGACTCTCGAGGGGACCTTGTCCGTATGGTCGTTCCCGAGGGTCGGTGTTTCGTGCTGATTTTTCTCAGTCTTCGGGTGTGGAGCGTTGTTTCTTGGCTGGTTCTTCGAGTGAGTTGTGGAAGTGGCATAGGAAATTGGGTCACTTGAGCTTTGACCTTTTGTCACGCTTGAGTAAACTCAATTTGGTTCGAGGATTGCCACGGTTGAGGCTTGAGAAAGAGTTGGTTTGTGCTCCGTGTAGGCATGCCAAGATGGTGGCCTCTTCTCACCCGCCTCTCACCGATGTGATGACTGAGCGTCCATGCGAGCTGCTCCATATGGACCTTGTTGGCCCGGCCTCGTGTGCGATCTGCGGGTGGGAAGTGGTATGTCCTTGTTGTGGTGGACGACTATTCTCGGTATGCGTGGGTGTTCTTTCTCGAGGAAAAGGGGGAGACGTTTGGTTTTGTTCGAGATCTAGTCTTGAGGTTGAGGAACGAGAGGCACGAAGATGCCATACGAGCTATCCGCAGTGATAATGGCTCGGAATTCGAGAACTCTCGTTTTGAAACCTTTTGTCATGACTTGGGTCTTGAGCACCGCGTTTTCGAGTCCGTATACGCCTCCCCGAATGGTGTTGTGGAAAGGAAGAACAGACCTTGTGCGAGATGGCTCGGACGATGCTTGATGAGCATAGGACTCCGAGGAGGTATTGGGCCGAGGCGGTGAATACCGCATGCTATGTGTCGAACAGATATACCTCGAGTGCACAAGAAGAAGACATGCTATGAGTTGATGCATGGTCGCACACCCAAGGTGAGTCACTTCCATGTCTTTGGTTGCAAGTGTTTCATTTCGAAGAAAGGCAAGAAGTTGGATAAGTTTGAGGCTAGGTCCGTCGATGGCATTTTCTTTGGTTATGCATCTCATTCTAGAGCATATCGTGTGCTCAATCTTGAAACTAACCAAATCGTGGAGACTTGCGAGGTAACCTTCGACGAGACAGAGCCACGTAGTCGCCTTGTCTTTGAGTGTGCAGGTGATGATGAGCTTGGCGAGGAGATCTTTCGGAGAGGAGGAGCATGAACATGGAGATGATGAGGATGGCGGTGCGGTGCCCCCCGCCGAACATGTACCCACTACTTCGACTACGATGATGGATGGACCCTCTGCTACACCTACGACGACAAATCAAGAACGAGGAGAAGCTGATGTTGAGGGGGAGGTAGCTTCGAGGCGAGAACCTCCCCGGCGAGTTCAAGTAGATCACCCAGATTCGAGGATCATCGGCGACATGAATGAACGCACTACACGGCCGAGGGTTCGAAACAATTTCCATTTTTCTCATGCTGCATTTGTTGCTTCTTTCGAGCCCAAAGACATTGGACACGCACTATCTGATCACAATTGGGTTAACTCGATGCATGAGGAGTTGGAGAACTTTGAGAGGAATCAGGTGTGGGAGTTGGTTGACCCTCCCCCAGGGTGTAAGCCGATTGGTACCAAGTGGGTGTGGAAAAACAAAGAGGGAGAGAAGGGTGAGGTTGTGAGGAACAAGTCGAGACTTGTTGCCCGGGGGGTTCGGTCGAAGGAGGGGATCGACTACGAGGAGACCTTTGCTCCCGTAGCCCGTTTGGAGGCGATTAGGATTCTTCTAGCCTTTTCTCGTGGCTAAAGGGTTCAAATTGCACCAAATGGATGTGAAGAGTGCTTTTCCGAATAGAGTGTTGGAGGAAGAAGTGTATGTGAGGCGACCTCCGGGGTTTGAGAGTGAGAAGTACCCCCACCGGGTGTACAAGTTGAGGAAGGCGCCGTATGGGTTGAAGCGAGGCGCCAGAGCTTGGTATGGCGAGTGTTGAGGGGGTTCTTGTTTGAGAGAGGCTTTGAGATGGGGAAGGTCGATCGGACCTTGTTTTTGCCGAGGCGGGGGCGGAGATATCCCGATTGTGCAGTGTACGTGGATGATATTGTCTTTGGTGGCTCGTCTAACTCTCTTGTTGCGAGGTTTGCGATGATGATATGAGCAGGGAGTTTGAGATGAGCATGATGGGCGAGTTGCGTTCTTCCTCGGGCTACAAATCAAGCAATCAAAGGAAGGAACATTTGTGCACCAAGCTAAGTACACCAAGGACATTGTGAGGAAGTTCAAGATGGAGGACTCCAAGGCTATGACGACGCCGATGAGTACGACTACAGCTCTTGATGCGGACGAGGAAGGTGAACACGTGGACCAGAAGGAGTACCGGAGCATGATCGGGTCACTCCTCTACTTGACGGCGACGAGGCCGGACATACAATTCTCGGTGTGTCTGTGCGCTCGTTTTCAAGCGTCTCCGAGGACTTCGCATCGGCAAGCAGTGAAGAGAATTTTCAGGTACTTGCGTCACACTCCCGACTTTGGCCTTTGGTACTCCGCGTCCTCTTCTTTGGCGCTTCATGGTTTTTCAGACGCGGATTTTGCTGGGTGTCGGTTGGATAGGAAGTCCACTTCTGGGACTTGCCAGTTTTTGGGTTCTTCATTGGTGTCTTGGTCTTCCCGCAAGCGGCCGAGTGTTGCTCAATCCACGACCGAGGCCGAGTATGTTGCCGCCGCTAGCCGTTGCTCTCGGCTCCTTTGGATCACCTACACCATGAGTGACTTTGGTGAGGAGTATACCCATGTCCCACTTCAATGTGATAGCACCAGTGCCATAAGCGTTGCAAAGAACCCAGTGCTCCATTCCAAAACAAAACACATAGAAGTGAGGTATCATTTTCTGAGAGACAACGTAGAGAAAGGGAAGATAGCTTTGATCCATGTACCCACACATGACCAACTAGCCGATATTTTCACCAAACCCCTAGATCAAGCAACTTTCACTCGTTTGCGGGGGGAACTTGGTGTGTGTTTGATTTCTTGAGTTGGGTGTGTGGGAGCTCTCTTTTGCCGATGGTGTCGAGCCCGTTTTGCCTCCCCACGAGGAGCCGGTTTGTAGCATATGTATAGCTTTCCTTTGTGCATTTCTTGCATGGCATATGTAACATGATGTATAGGCATCCTTGTATCTTAGATTGCATGCATTTTGTATCATATGCATTGGTTAGGAAAAGCTTCTCTCATATACATTGTTCACCATGGAATGAGATATATGTCCTTGTGAGCTTGTTTGGTATGCTACGGTTAGTTTGGCTTAGCTCTTGATGATCTTGATGAATAATCCATGGTTGATAGCTATGCTTTTGAAAAATGTCACATGTATGCTCTCTCATGTGTAAATGCCTTTACATGCTCTTGACATGTTTTTGTGGCCTTGCTATGCTTAATTTGTGGTTGGATAGCTAGTTTATTGATCATATGGGGCCAAAGGCTCATTTGCCATCATGAATGTTTAGCCTTCTTGATTTATCTTGTGGAGGAGCATAAGTTCCTTTTTGTCACAAAGACATTTCATGTACCATTTACAAATCTGAAAATGAAATGAAAAATGCTTGGAAAATATGCTCCCATGTCATATGTGCTGAATTTAATTTGCTTTGGGTGCTAAACCGTTGCATGATGCCTACCAATGAGAAGTCTCATACATAGAAGTAGGCACATGGCTCGGTGGCTTTGACATGACATGAGGTGCTTGTGGGTGTTTGTGATGGTCTTATGATTAGAATGGCCGTCCTAGCATGAAGTTTGTGTGGCTTTGCCATTTTGATATGCTTTGATCATGTTTAGGACTTTGCTCATGAGAGGCAAGTTTTTCGCAAAATTGCCAAAATCCATCTTAGCTTCGTCCAATGGTTGTGAAACTTGGTGATCATGTAGTTGAGATCGATACGAAGCCGTAGAGTATCTAACTTGCTCATTTGGACATGTGTAGCACTCTTTGTTGAATTTTGTATATTTGAGAAGCTCTAGGTTGAAAGTTTTGCATTTTTGGCTTGATTCATGCATTGCCAACAAGGGGGAGAAGTTTGAGCTTGAAATGGCTTGCTGGACGTGTTTAGAAGGTTTTCGGGTGGTTTCGAGCCATTTCGGGCTCGTTGTGCACCGGTCGACCTGGCCGTGGTCACCGGTCTGACCGGTGTGAGTGCTGGTTCTGTACACATGTTGCACACCGGTCTGACCGGTGGTGTTGACCGGTCTGACCGGTCAGGGCTGGTTTGTTGCAGCTGCCCTGTTTCAAGTGGTATCTTGCATGCATTCGTCCAGGGGGAGTTGCATTGGTTCAGGGGGAGCTCTTTGTGAGTTTTCGAGCTTTGTTTCGGTGGGTTGTGCTCTTTGCTTGAGCTTTTCTTTGTCTCGGATGTGTCGAGCCGTTGCCCTTGCCTAAGGGGTCCGAGACTTGTCCTCTTCAAGTGATCTTGCTTTTTGCCTTTGTGTGGCTTTCGATCGCTTGTTGGAGTTTCTTTTTGTTCGTTTCTTTTCTTTTTCATTTCTCTCTTGTTACTTTCATGTGGGTGTTGTCAATGCACTCATCAAGGGGGAGATTGAGGACCATGTGTGGTTCGAGGACCGGTGGATGGTCGCTTCCTTGTGTGATGAGTGATTGACAACGTTGTGTGGACTGATTCTTGGCTAAGTATTGCAGGTGCAGGTTGCGGCTTGACTCGTGTTGGTGCGGTGTGAAGAACAAGCGCGAAAGGTCGTCGCCGGTGAGGCCTCCAGGTGTGGAGAAGACAAGTAGGCTTCGTTCGAGGGACCCGGTGGCCAGCGGGGTCAAGTGCGGGCCGCATGGTGGCATGAACAGCAAGATGAAGTCGTGGACGATTTCTTGGTTGAGCCTCAAAACCAAGGTCGAGCCGGGACTACGTGGGAGCCAAGTCATGAGTGGAGATTGGCGGAGGCTACACCGAGTTCGCGGGGTTTCCGGTGGTTCACCAGAAAACCACCGGGTTCCTTGGTTGATCCACAAAGCCAAGACCGGAGAACCGAAGACGGAGGTGCAAGCGGCACCGGACCGGTCCGACCGTGGGTCCGACCGGTCCGCGACCGGTGGGGGACCGGTCCGACCGGTGAGGAGCACCGGTCCGACCGGCCGCGACGACGCGGTCCGGAATCTTCGAAGCGGAGGACACGCGTCGGGATCGCATGGCTTGCGTCGAGGCTACGCAGGTGCGGTCGCCGGCATCCGTCCGATGGTGAAGACATCAAGAATTCCAAATCCGCCCTTGAGGGGCTTGTATCCCTAGTTAGTAGAGAGGGGCATTTTAGACATTCGGTTGCCGCCTATATAACCCAAGAGGTGAGAGGATGGCAGCCAACTCTTGGAACCCTAGCTCATTAGTTTTCCTATTTTCCACCTATTTTCTCTAGGTTTTCCTTAGGACTAGCAAGAGAGCTTCACGGAGAGATCTTGTAGAGAGGGATGGATGATCGGGCGGCTTGCTAGACCTTGTACGAACCTTTGTTTCATGTATAGATGATTCGGCGTGGTTCCTCAAGGTTTGGATGTGTTTTCCCCGGTTGTTCTTGGTGGTGATTTTCGGAGCCCTCTCTCGATGATTTCTTTGGGTTGTTTTCGGGGCCTTTCTTTTGGGGATTTGATGGGGGAAATTTGTGGGAACCCTTCGTGGTTCTTTGGGCTGTGATTCCCCTCCCAAATCCGTGAGTAAAGGTGCTCGATTTTGGGGGTTTCTTGAGTTCTTGGGTTGGAAGTGCTTTCGGCGGGATTTCTTCGATTCCTCCTTTTTTGGACGAGATTTGGTGGGATTAAACTTGGCTATGGACTCCTCATGAGGTGTTCCTGATATCCCCAAAGTCTTGTTCAAGTCCGTGGAGCGATTCGGGAGATCGAGATTTGGATTTGGGGGAGTTGACCGCGGGTCTTGTTCATCCCGAGTCGCCCGGTGCCACACCGGTCTGACCGGTGCTCTTGACCGGTCTGACCGGTGCAAGCCTTTGTGGGATTTTGCTCGGGTGAACGTCTTGGTGTGTTCGTAGTTGTTCCGTGGTGCTGCTGTTTCGAGTTTGGGTCTGTTTGGTGTCTTGGGGGCTTTCAGGCTGCCACCGGTCTGACCGGTGTGTCTCACCGGTCTAACCGGTGTAGAGCCACTTAGTGAAAGTTGCTCAGGTTCACCTGCAGGGACCGGTCTGACCGGTGGTGCTCACCGGTCGACCGGTGTGGGTCTGTAGACTCGAGGTTTGTTTTTCCGCTGCGTTTCTCGGGTCGGAAGATTGCGTGTTGGTTCCTAGGTCCAGTGGCACTCCAGTGGCTACGTGGGCTTGACCAACCTTGGTAGTGAGTCGGAGACGTGTGTTGGAAGCCGCGTTCGTCTTGTTGGAGTTTTCATCTCCTTCGAGAAGAATTTTTATCGGCTCCCATTCACTCCCCCCCCCTCTCTGGTTCGCCGTATCGGTCCTTCAGTATCCCGTTGAGTGTTGCCTGGTCAACGCCCGGTAAATCACTTGACATCACAGAGAGGATCGAACGTACGCATTAAAACTCCCACGAAGGAGAATCCAGAGTGCCTTACAAATTAACCATTACATCCCCGTAGGGTCCATTATTACAAACATAGTTCTTGGACACGAAAGTAAATGGTTCAGAGTTTATTGAAAACAGCGGAAGATAACTAAACGGTATGATCACATCATAGGAGGCTTGTCCATGATGCAATCATTCTTCGTCATCCACCCATTCCAGCTCCCAGCCGGGTGGAAGTTCTCCGGGCCACACATAACATGCATTACCTGGAAACAACATTTATAAAGCAAGGCTGAGTATACTAATACTCAGCAAGACTTACCCATCTAAAAGAAAGACTTTACCTCTAATCATGCATGGCTTTTGGCTAGTGGGTTTGTTTGCCAAAAAGCTGCTAAGTAGTGAATCCTTGCTTTCAATATTTTAGCTCATGTTCTAGTAGAAGTAATCATTACTATATAAGCAACTGTTGCAACCAAAGTTGTACGAACAATTAATCAAAGTAGTAATCTTCACAAAGTTCCATCATAAAGGGATATCATGGCTAGTCGGTTAAGTAGTCTCAGATGACGGTGAGAGGCCGACAATCGATTGATTCATAACCTTGCAAGGTGGACCTAAACACACGGGAGGTGTCCTCACCAAGAGTTCACCAACCAGGCAGTTCCCATCATTCCTCGGTTTGGGGATAATAGCTCACATTCAAGTACAAGGTTTATCTGGGCTACGCCACCAAGGTCACCCAGCCTCACGCATGCACTCGGGTGGCGAGCCCGGGGTCGCAACCCTAAGAGTAGTGATAGTAAAACCTCGTACCGCCTGATTTAGGTACTAGGCTTATCGTACCCATTTCCGACAAGTGTTCAGTACTTTCAAACACTTAACCAACAAAGCCATTGGACCGGAGCCCAAATCCCATGCTCTTACCACATGAGCAATCCATTTAACCAATCAGGTGATTCCAAAAAGGAGATCCTATTCTCGCGAGTGACGAACATCACTCGACTTGTACAGGATCCTTAAAGCATAGCAACTAGCGACCTAACATGCTAGTAAAAGATCATGGTACTTAAGGATCATGCAACTAGGGTTTCATTTCAACTCCTGAACGTAAATGCACATACAATAACAATAAGTAATTTCAGAAGTGTAAAGAAACGTATAGGTTAACGAATAAATCGGGGCTTGCCTTCGTTAGCACAAGCAGACACACACATTTCCGGACTTTGGTCCGGGTCTTGCTCTACTATCACGTAGTGCACGTCTCCTCCTGCTCCCTCGTCCTCGTCAGCCGGTGTGACGCCCCAGGTTTTTAATTACCGTCATTAACGCTAATGACCGGATTAGCCGGTCAAATGGTCAACTGAGGTCAAACCTAGGTCAACCTGGGCCCTCACCCCGGAAAACTCACTAACACACCCTAGTGACCCTAAAAGAATAGTAAACACACTTGTGGGGCCAACCCATGGTCAAAGGTTGGGTCAAACCCCTTGCCACCCCAGTGTCCACAGGTGTCTGCCGGAACTTTTGCCGCGTTCTCCAAAATTCACCTAAACACATAAAATTCTACCTTTAGGAAAGTTGTAGGTCTTGTTGAGGGGCACAACTTTCATGTAGATTGGCATTTCAAATTTGGAGAGGAAAATCTTGAAAAACCCCTTGCAAGGCAGAAAACAATGTTGGTCAAAACAGGCTGACATTCAAAGTTGGCATTCAAATAATTTCAAATCCAGGCAGAAAAACCCTATATAGCCTTTGTAGAAAATGTTGCTGGTACCTAGATCTACAACTTTGGTATTCATCACTTGGTCCAGTTCTGTTTGAAAATTTTGAGAAAAATCGTGTTGAACAGAGCAACAGCAACACATTTAGGCCAGAGCGCGCCGCACCGCGACGTCGCGCGCGCCGTGCGCCGCCGTCGCCGCCGGCCGCGCGCCGCCGGCCCCGGCGTCCGCGCCCACGCCTCCCAAGGCCGCGCCCTCACCGATGCGCTCCATCCCGAGGTCCCGCACGCCCCAACGCGTCCCCCCCCCCGAGGCACGCCGAGTCCGCACGGCGCCGCCGCCGCGCGTACGCGCGCGCGCCACGGACCGGCGGTCCGTCGGCGACGCCGCCAACGTACGCGCGCGCATCGAGCCGCCGTGGCACGGCCGCATCTTGCGCCGTAACCCTTCGTCACCGGTGCTCGCGCACCTACTTAAACCCCCCCCCCCCCCCCTCGCGCCCTCCGCGCGCCACCCCCCGAGCTCCACCCCCGCCATGCCCGCCGCCGCCTGCTAGCCCCCCTCCGCTCGCGTTCGCCGCCGTCCGGCCGCCCCGCTAGCATCTCTAGCTCCCGGTGCAGCTAGCGCACTTGCCAAGTGCCCCAGCACCGCGCCTCCTTGCCACCCTTCCCCGAGCCGCCGTGGGTGCCGCCGCCGGCCGCCGCCGTGCGCCCTCGTCGGAGCTCGCCCCGACCCCGCCACCACCGCCCATCGACCCGTGGTGAGGCCAATTGCACCCCTGTGCCACGTGTTGTCCTGGCCCGGCCCCACATCGCCGCCGGCGAGCCCTCCCGCCGCCGCGAGGGCACGGTTGTAAAATCCAGGGAATTAGTTGTGAAGAAACCTAACTAGCTTTTCTTGTAGTTTGGTCCAGTGACTTGAACAATCCCTAGAAATTCACAGAAAAATCAGAAAAATCTCAAACTAATTTTGTAGGGTTCAAGATGATAAACCCCACCTCTTTTGTTATATACTCATGGCTAGATTCTAAATAGTTTTAGCAGGAAAAATACAAATGTGTTAAGCCTGGATCTGTCATAACATGAAATCTATAACTCCTCTGTAGCCAAATTTTGGATATGTTGTGTGTTAGGATATGACTAGATGCTGTGCCAAGAATTGCAAAAAGTTATGTAGTAGATCTTGCTAGATAAATTCTTTTCCATTCCTGCAGTAACTGCTTTGATGATTTTTCCTGTTAAATATATTTGTGTTCTTGAGCCCAACTTGTGCAAACTGTCTTGTAATGCCAAAATACACATCTTGTGAATTAACCATGAATTTTGGATTAACAGAAATAATTATTCTTGATTTAAGCATGTATTCCTTTGTAAATTAATGAACCAAGTTTAGTAGAGTTTCCATGTGAATGTGCTGGTCCTTTAGGCTTGTTTAGGACCAGAGAGCATGCATGGGAAAACTAGGATCATTTCGATGCTTATTTATTTTTATATGCATTTAAATGGAATCACTAGCTAGCTTTGTTATTTTCCATAATATTTAATTTCATAGCATCCAACACTTACATGTGGGTCCAATGGACCGGGATAGGTGCTAGTAGGCTTAAGAAACACTCATTTAATTTTTGGTAATTTAATTGATTAATAAAAAGCTTAAATGCCCTTTTAATATTAAAGGGAAATTAAATAAAGAAAAATCCCTAATTAATTCTTTTTCCTTTTTGAGAAGTATTATTTAATATAATTACAAGATAATTAATTATCATCACTGATAAGAAATGAATTCATAAATAAAAATATTAATTACACCTTTGTTGGTGAAGATAAAAAGAATTAAAGCTTTCACATGAAATAATAAGCTTAATAAAAACCTTTATTCAAATGTGGAATAAAAAGAGTAACCCATGTACAACCAATAACCTTCCTAAAAGAGAAACCTTAGATAGATGCTTGTTATGGTGAATATGACCAACTAGAGTTGGATAAGACAACAAACTGTCACATCACCTAAAGTGCATTGCATTCCATGTAGATCTTCCGGACGGAGATTACTCCCTTGTCCCGGAAACCGAGGAAGGAGGAGCGGAAGGTTCTCTGCAGTACGTGGAAGTACTCGACACCGAGGGTGCCCAAGCTAACCTAACGGACGAAGGCAAGCTTCGGTGCATCTAACCTAGTTTTTAAAATTCTTTATTCAATTATCTATGAATGATTGTGCATTTACGTTCAGGAGTTGAATGAAACCCTAGATGCATGATCCATAGGTACCTTTGTCCTTACTAGTATGATAGGTCGATAGCTGCTAAGCTATAGGACCGTTACAAGTCGGGTGATGACCTCACTCGCGAGAATAGGTTCCTAGATAGGAATCACAATGTATCCTTAAATGGATTGCTCACGTGGTAAGAGCATGGGATCTGGGCTCCGGTCCAGTGGTTATGTGGGTTAAGTTTTTGAATCTACTAAGCACATGTCGGGTATGGGACCGGTAAGCCTAGTACCTTAATGAGACGGCTAGGGATGGAACTGTCACTACTCTTGGGATTCGCTCTCACGGCTCGCCACCGGTGGTGTATGGTGACTCCGGGTATCTCGCGGGGTATGCCGGATAGCCTGCACCAAAGACTGTGGCCTTTCATCCCGACCCGGGGATTTTTGGGGACGGCCTGGGAAAGTTGTCTTCACGGGGGCAGCCTACCGTGTGTTTGGGTCTACCTTGCAAGGTTTAAATCAATCGATTGTCGGCCTCTCACCGTTATCCGAGACTACTTACTCCACTAGTCATGTGATCCCTAATGATGGAAGTTGATGAAGATGATGCTTGATTAATTGTATTGTACAACTTTGTTTGTACTAGTTGGCTAATGTAGTAAAGATTAAACCTACTAGAACATGTGCTAAAATCTTGAAAGTAAGGACCTACTCTTTGTTACTTTTTAGCAAAAGCAACCCAGTAGCCAAAAAGCCTTTCATGGTCTAGATTTGGTGAAGTAGATATCATCGACGGGTAAGTCTTGCTGAGTATTAGTATACTCAGCCTTGCTATAATGTGTTGATCCAGGTAATGCCTTCAGTGATGTGTGGCCCGGAGAGATCCCGCCCGGCTGGGAGCTGGAGTGGGTGGAGGACGACTACTGAAAGCATCATGGATGGCCTCCCGTGTTGACTTGGCTTCCGCTAGTTTATTTCCGCTGCTTTTCGAAAACTCTGAACTATTTCGTCATGACAAAAACTATGGTTTGTAATAATTAAACCCTCTTCGGGGTACGAATCTGGATATTAATGTTGTTGTATCTCTGGACTCGCCTTCGAGTGAGTTTTAATGCATATATTCGATCCTTGTTGCTTTTCAAGTGATTTACCGGGCGTTAACCCGGCAACTAACGACAGGATGATACTTTATTATCGCTTAATGACCAAAGTCGATCGGTCTTAGGCAGTAGTACGGTATTTTCCTAGGCGGGTTGTCACAGCCGGCACAAGCGTATAGCTACCGTCGTGGACTTCTTCACGGGGAATGCAATGTAGTGATTAGGAGGGTGATTAATTTAATTTAATTAACAAACAGCAGCAAACAACCACTAGGAGCTTAGGGTTGGTCATATTCACCTTAAGAAAAGTATTTAAACATTTTTCCTTTTAAAAGATAATCAAAAGGCTTATTTAGTCTTCTCTTTAAGGTGCTTGAGTGCACATCTATACAAGAATATTTAGTTTAAATACAAACAGCAAGGAAAAGTCACTTTTATGCCACAATTTACTTTCCTAACTCATTTATTTGACTTATGCACAAGAGGAGGTATTTTCCTATTTTTCCTTCACTAGATTAATCTAGTTTGCAACCTTTTGATCAATTAAACACATCACAAACTTGCCCAACAGTGCCCACTAGCCCTAATGACTAGGAACACTCCCTTGGACAGCAAGCAACTAGTTTTTGCACCACTGAATTAAAATGCACAAAATAAAGGCATTTCTAGCTAGCATATAAGGGATTAATGCATACAAAAATAAATATAATAGAAATGAACCCAAACTTTCTCCTACACAAGCTTTGGTCCAAAATAAGCCCAAGGAACCAATAAACACACCTATAGCCCTCATGGATCTTGCTACACGTATTTACGATTAAAAACAAGCATAAATGAGGAAATAATATTTCAGAGATAAAATCATGGTAAATTCAACAAGAATGCATTTTGATATAGCATGATAATATCCAGAAGTTGCTCTCAAAAATAATTATATTTTAGCTACAAAAATCATCTAGGCTGATTTATCAATATCACAAGATAAGTTATACAGAAAGATCCCTTCAGTAACGTTGTGCAAATTTTGGCACAGAACCTAAACAGGCTAGTTCCCACTACATATCCAAAATCTAGGTCAATATCTTGTGTGGATTTTGCAAAATCACAAATCTAGGTATTTTACATTTCTATTTTTCAAGCAAAAACTATAGCTCAAAAGTATATACATATTTGGAGAACGTTGTAGCTCTTGTTACACTGAGCACAACAAAATTGAGTTTGTTATTTTTGGATTTTTCTACAATTTTTAATCAATTTTACAAGTGTCACCCACAACACACAAAAGGGGTAGAATCTTTATACACTTAGGACCCTAGAACTTTTGAAAGTCTCACAATCAGGCCCTTGTCCCCCCTGGACCCGACGGCGATGGCGAGCTCACCGGCGGCGAGGTGGGGCACGGCCAGGCAAACATGCGACGGGGAACTGCGATTGGGCTCACCCGTGATCGACTGGTGGCGGTGGATCGGCCGGGGAGGTCGCCGGTGAGCGGCGGCGGCGGAGCAGCGGCGGCGCGGCTGCAGGAACTCAAATGGCGGTGAAGACAGGGGCTGGGCTCAACCACGTGCAGCATGGGAAGCTTCCATGTGGCCTAGGGAAGATGCTAGGTAGGCACCTGGGCTCGGAGGATCGGCGGAGGGGCGAGCTCGGCGGCGGCCGCCGCGGGAACTCGGGCTTCGGCGATCGTGCGGCTCGGCTTGATCAACAAGCAACTCGGGGAGCTTTTGTGGTGCACAAGGAAGGGCTCAAGAGCTTGCGGGGGTGAGGGCGTCGACTGGAGGGAGGTTCGCACTGGGTGGCGCCAATGGCAGAATGGCGGGGTTCGGGGCGGGTGCGCGTGCGCACGAGGAGCAGCCGGGGGCTGGTTTTTATGGGTACAGGAGGTCGGTTAGGGTCCAGGGAGGTCACGACGATGACTCGCGCACGCTTGGAGAGGTCGCGGGATGGCCGGCGATGTGCGCCGCTACGGCGGCCAATGGCGCGCCACGGGCGGTGCGCCGGCCGGGTGGATCTACGCCACACCGGCGTGGCCCACTTGCCACGGACGGCACGGGTGTGCTCCCTCCGGCGCGGCGCGGTGACCAACGATCATTCGGCACCTCGGCGTGCGCGCCCGATGCGGGTACGGCGCGTACGGCGGGTTGCCGACGTGGTCGGGGCGCGTCTCGGGCGTTCCCAGGCATTTTCAGTTTGCTGAAGCAGTTTTCAAATTAGTTTTTCTCTGAATTTTCACACTAAAGTGCATCTTACAATCTACAACAAAGTTGAAGATCACACATCCCTCCACAACTTTCACAAAGGTTGGTAGGGGTTTTATTCAAGGAATCGAGCAGGAACATCATGCCAAGTTGGCCAAATTCTCGGCGCCGATAAACAGTAAACCAAAACCTTGATTTTCCATTTCCACTACCCTACTCTCCAAATCAGCAATGCCACTCAACAACAAAGTTGTGTGCCTTGAAATTCTGCACCGTTTTCCCTTTGGGTGATTTTGAAGTGTTTAGGGAAAATTTGGAGAACGTGCACAAAGTCTACACTAGCACTAGGGGGTCAAAGGGACATTAGGGTTTTTTAGTTAGGGTTTTGACCATGGGTCAACCTAGGACTCTTCAAGGGTGGTTAAGGAGGTGTTAAGAGGGTCATTAGCACAAAACACCACTGAGCGAAAACACAGGGTGTTACAGCCACTATTTTCTTTCGAATGAAACGTGCTTCCCTAAAATAATAGAGCCCATAAAACAACACCTAAAAATCATAAAAATACGAACCATTCGTCTTTGGACATTTGGTATTTGAATAAAATATCAACAGTCACACTTGTGTGCCCAAGATTCTTACAATCCGTTTTTACATCCCATGTTAATGATGTAATAATTCTACTAACATCTAGTGTGCTCTAAAAAATCTACAAATTGACTTGCCAACATAATTTGGGTACCTAGACTTGTCTTCAAAATTTCAAATGGTTTCGATGAAGGAATTATATACTTGTGTACAAATATCTACATCTCTCACATAGTTTCCTAGAATGTTCCTTGAACATTGACGTTTTCCACACTTTGCAACATGTTCAAACTCATATGCATTTGAAAACATAACAAAACCTTGTGTTCACCTTAAGCTAACAAAATGTAAGGTCGTGTAAAACAAATATTATTTGTATTTTGTACTTACAAAGAACAAAATAAGGCATATAAACATCACTCAACAAACAGAATGTACATTGAATAATGAAATTTAATGAATATATGGTGATTTTAGAAAAAATAGAAAAAATATCAAATTTGGACTAATAACGACAAAGAAATACTTGTTACAACATTTGATTGTAGATTAAAAGGAGAAATGGGAACTGTTCTTCATTTGAATAGAACTGGCCCCCACAGTCACTTGAATAGAACAAAGGAGGAAGCAGAGGGCACCGTCGCCCGCTACCGTCACCGTCGTGCCCGCTTTGGCGGTTTTGACACCCAAGAGGGCATCCCAAGCCTCGTCGGTGGCAAATGAGACCACCGCAACCTTCGATTTGACTCACAAACGTGACAAATCAAATATTATCTATCAAAAACTAATTAAAAACCGACATCCCGATAATATCAAATCTGCGTTTAGTAATATCTAATAATGTACATTCAAGATAGATAATGTTCATTGATGATTGCGCCTACATCCCGATGGTTATCCTGCTGACAGCGTACTCCACGACGGGGCGGAAGCTACACGTCCAGAGGTCGAACTCATGATGGTGTTGACGGTGAAAATCCGTCAACCTAGCCATGAGTTTACCTTCGGTGTTGGCATGAGTTTTATACCTTATCCATTGGTACTAACCCCCGTGGTATAACAAGTTCACGTGTGCATGTCGGTTTTGGAGTTTAATGTTTATGCAGGGTTTTAGTGTTGAATGCAAGACTTTCGGGATAAGTTCATCAAGCACCTCATGACAAGACCTTGAAGCCCCGTACAAGTCATGCAATGAAGCAAACTTAACTCCAAGAAGCCGGGGACTTGATCCGAGAAGACAACAGACTCCAGGGACCTGACCAGAAAAGTGCTGAATCTTGCAAGACAAGGAGTTGAGTCCAATTCGGAGAGAAACCGATGACATGGACCTACATGCAGAAGGGGGAAACATCCGAGAAGCAAGGGAACCGACGTGGGGCAAAGGAGCCCACGGGGCCGGGCCTAAATGGGCCCAGGCCGGCCGGCCCAGTCCGGTCGGCCCAGGCCCATTTTGGGCCCAAACACGCTCTCCTTTGCCCTAGCCGCCAATCGGGCTATTTATAGTCCCCTGACCGAGAGCCACGGGAGGAAGATTTCGTCTTCGGCCGCTGAGAAGCAGAGAAGAGAGGGACACCATCTCGGAGAGGAGAGGGTCGAGCTAGTTGACTAGGGTTTCCCTAGCCGACGTGGGAACCTTGCATGGAAGACCACGTCGGAGTTCCCGGAGCTAGAAGCAAGATCAAGGAAGGATCCCGGTGGTGATCTTGTGTATGTATCATTGTCATAGTTGAATTATCAAGTTGAATCTTTTCTTAGCGATCAAGTGTTTCCTCGAAGATTTCGTTTTTCGATCGGCTTTGCTTATTCCAATTCTATTCGCGCGATAGATTACATAGGGTGTTCTTGTAGCCGCGGTGGCTAGAGGTACACGCGGATCTTCCGAAAGAATC
Source organism: Cenchrus americanus (assembly GCA_947561735.1). Classification (NCBI taxonomy): domain Eukaryota; kingdom Viridiplantae; phylum Streptophyta; class Magnoliopsida; order Poales; family Poaceae; genus Cenchrus; species Cenchrus americanus. Next base: position 132,928,159 of record OX387239.1, read on the forward strand.
TCGACTTGTCTTTTGACTCGCCCTAAGCTCCCCGCATGAATAGGGATACGTTGTGACGAACGGGGGTCTCGAAAGGCGGATGTTTTCGGATTTGGACGGGAAACCACGATTTAAAGAGGCTTCTATTAAGATTCGATTTGCTACTTCTTCTCTTGCTTGGAACTTCAACAAAAGGCTTACCCCGATCCCTCTAGATCGGTTTATCTACCCAATCTTACTTTGTTTTCTCCGGTCTTTAGTAGATTAGATTTATCTTTGTTTTGTGCTCTTATCTAGATGCATTAGGGTTTCTCTTTTACCAAAGATTGAAGTTATTTGGCTTTACTAGATCAACTCTTGCGTCACACATTTGTTCCACGGATTCGATACCTTGGGTTCACCACTCGAGGGAAGAAGGGTCCCTTGACTACGACGGGAGACTTGTCCGCTTGCAAGTCACAAACGAACTTTGATATAATTATTAACCGTCAATAGACGGATGCGACAAACGGCACTGCAGTAGTGGATGATCTCTTTGGTATCCGGCCCGTAGCGCCTACATCCCGCTTCCCAAATGCAGATGTGGGGATTCTGGACGGGCAGTAATGCAATGTCATCTTTGTCGCCATCATCAAGCCAGTACCACCACGCAATGTTGTCGAGATCCTGCTTGACGAGGTAGCGCAGTCGCCGCAGGTTGGGGTTCTTCCACCGGTCGTCAGGGGGCGACAGGCCTCCGCTGATTTCCTGGAGCAGTGTCATGGCTTCGGGGTCCGCCAGGTTGCAACGGTACTTCAGCATCGCTAAGAAGTACTTGGCACCGGAGTCTTTAGCAGCGGCATCTCCGATGAGCTTCAGACCCTTATCGGGGTTCCGCCACCTCATCAACCTCTCCATCCCCTCGAAGCACGATGCCTCTGAATGATTGGCCTCATGGAAGCGTCGCTCAAAGCACGACCTGACGTAGCGATTCCTTCACGCATCACGAAGATCACACAGCGACACACGCAGTAGTACCTCATCGGAGTTGCAGATGCGCCGGAAGGTGCTGCAGATTTTATTGCGAAGGTTCAGAAAATGGAAAACAGGCTCATCCTTGATGAATTGGATGATGATCTTGGTGAGAAGTTCATCTAGCAGCAGCAACAACAAGCACACCACAGGCATCATCAAGGAGAAGGGGAGGAAATAGCACAGCGATAGGGTTTGGAATTTGAATGGCGACGAGGGTTGAAGTTGGCTACGACGAGGGATGAAGTTGGTGGCAACGAGGGATGAAGTTGAAGAGGGATGAAGTGGCGACGAGGATTGAAGTTGAAGGAGGCGACGTGGGTTGAAGGTTGAAGATGGCGCCTCGGCCATGTCGTAATAAAACAATAAATGGGAATTGAGAAGGTGCCACAGTTTGGCTGCTGCCGTTGACAAGTTGGCCCGACATCATTGCCCCGCCCCTTCTCCTTCCCGTGTAAGTGAAAGGCGACGTGTGGCTTCGCGCCTGAGATGGAGCCCGATGCGCAATCAAGTGGCACGTACTGGCAGTAATGGAGTAGTGGGTGAGAGCAGAGGCGCCTGACGGGTCCGCGTCTTGTCAATAAAACTCGATCACCCAGTCGCCCTCCCCTGCTTTCCCCTGCTTCTTCCATAAGCTTATCATCTTTTTCTTCACTTCTTCTTCCTGCTCGCGATTCACCACTACAAGTCTTCGGTCACCGAGAGAAGGAGGAGATGGCGTCGAGGAGCCCACCGCCGTCGAAGCGGGGACGAAGGGAGGATGACGACGACGAAAGCTGTCGTCAGAAGAAGTTGGAGAAAAGGAAGGAGCCGGCGGCCAAGGACACCGACGAGGAACCACTCTCTGACGACACTAAGTTCGCCGTCGAGCTGCTCAGGAGCGCCTTCAGAAAGGTTGAAGGTGTTGGCGAGGCCTTCGACATCAAGGCGAACATGATGTGTACAAGGACCCGAGCCTGAAGGGTCTCGCCTTCAGGATCCACGGGTTGGCTGAGAAGATCGAGAACCTCTCCGTAGTCAAGTGGGCTGCCCACCGCCACTTCTTCTTCGACAACTGTGGCACCGACGGCGACGACGGCAGCCACGGTGATGATGGCAGCCACGGTGGTGACGACAGCGGGACTCTGACTAATTGATAGACTCCTCTACCAATTAGTAACAATAATGTCTTTATGTGCTTTTGTGTCTTCGTCCGGTTCTTGGACATGAACTGCTTAGTTTGTCTGTCGATCATGAACTTCTTAGTTAATTAGTTTGGTTGTTAGATTTTGCATGTCATGAACTCAATCTAATATACGCGATCCAACCACGTTGTGATGAACTGTGTTCTATTGTGATGAACTAGAGATCTGTTGTGATGAATTAGATCTTATTAGAGTAGTCATTGCCGATGCAGGTTAGCCTGCTAACGCTGACGCGTGGGCCAGTGTCATTGGCGATGATGGTTAGTGAACCCTCATCGCATTTGTTGGCAGTTGGGTCTGGGCGGGCAGGCAACATTTATCTTTTTTATATTGGCTGCTGACGCTGATGCGTGGGCCTGTCACAATTTTTTAGAATGAAACTTGCTTCCCTGAATTATTAGAGCCTATAAAACAACACCTAAAAAATCATAAAAATATGATCAATTTGTATTTGGACATTCAGTCTTTGAATAAAATATCAACAATCACACTTGTGTGCCCAAAGTTCATATATTTCATTTTTACACCCCATGGTAATTATATAATAATTCTAATAACATCAAATTTGCTCTAAAAAATTTACAAATTGACTTGGCAACATAATTTGGGTACCTAAACTTGTCTTCGAAATTTCAAGTGGTATCGATGAAGTAATAATATACTTGTGTACAAATGTCTTCATCTCTCACATAGTTTCCTAAAATGTTTGCTTGAACATTGAAGTTTTCAACACTTTGCAACATGTTCGAACCCATATGCATTTGAAAACTTAACAAAACCTTGTGTTCACCTTAAGCTTATGAAATGTAAGGTTCCATCACTAATGGTTGTGTAAAACAAATATTATTTGTATGTTGTACTTACAAAGAACAAAATAAGGCATATAAACATCACTCAACAAACGGAATGTACACTAAACAATGAAATTGATAAATAAATGGTGATTTTAGAAAAATTTAGAAAAAAAGTATCCAATTTGGAGTAATTACGACCAAGAAATACTTGTTACAACATTTGATTGTAGATTAAAAGGAGAAATGGGAACTGTTCTTCATTTCAATAGAACTGGGCCCCACAGTCATTACCGATGCGGGGCTGATAACCCGCGTCGGATTTACTGCTCTTCCAAAATTTTACACAGATAATTCAAGCATCATAAAAAAGCTAATCTACTACTGATTTCCTATTCCAATACTCTGTGCGAACTTCACCATTTCGCAGCGCAGCCTACAGTCTTCGCTGCAAAACAGAGAAATTTGAAGCCATCCTTTTTCCACGCCGCAGCCGCAGCCGGTGCCTGCGCACGGCTGATCGCCGCGCACCTGTGACGGAAGCGGCATCGGTTCACCCCAAATGCGCTAAGTCGAGTAGTGGAGCGCACGCACGGCCTTCTCGCGCAAAGGCAGACACCCCTCGTTGCTCAGCCATCTCGACGTCGTACTGCCGTCGCCCGCGACCCGCCTCATGTACCCCTTCGCGGTGTCATCGGCGGTAGCACCGCCATTGTCTCTGTAGAGCAAGATGGCGTATAGATAGGCCGCCACATCGAGCCCACCCTCGGCGGCGCGCCGGAGATCATTGTATCCCTTGTGTTCGATGAAGAAGGCTTTGATTCCGGAGAGGAAACAAGCCTCCGGATTTCCGAGGCCGCTCAGCATAGCAAGGAATGCTTTGTAAGCAGTGGGGTTCCACACCCAAGAAATCTCATCTCGTATCCCCTCTATCGACAAACGTCGACAGACGTCGCCGTGGCCGCACACGCGGCGCATGGTCGAGCAAGTACCGCGTAGCCTGCGGAGGTCAGCCAAGGGCCGCTCCTAGGTTGCATCGACACGCGCTGCAATCTCAATGCGGAGGTCTTGAGGGAGGCCCAGGAGTAGCGATGATGGCTGGTGCTGTGTGCTTCTTCCCAGCATGCTATCCATCTCCGGCCGGGAATGGTGACGATGAGGAGTATGCAGTTGCTGTTTTTCATGGGTAGAGACAAAGGGGCATGGGATCTAATTGTTTTGGAAGGAGAAGATACAGGAGATTTGTTTCCAAACACGGTTTAAGTATGCAATGGAGACAACGTTTCGTTACTCCGCGTATCATTTAATTCTACATTGGAATCACTATCTCTGCAGCAGTGCTCTCAGCCATTGACCTTCTTGGGAACCCCTTCCCGTTTCATGTGCTCTTGATCTTATCCCTTCCTCTCCTTTTTTGGAGCAAACTGACACCAAAACTAATACTTTGGAGCCAACACCCCCAAAAAAACTATCACCTCCAAGAAGTGGTAATTGGTGTTAGTTTGGTGGACCCCACCCCTTTTCTTTCTCTCCCTCTCCTTCTTCAGATGTTTGGAAAAGTTAATTCAAATGCTAACTAACACCTCCATCCAAACATGCAAGATGTTAGTTTTTTATGTGTTAATTTGGAGGTGTTAAAAACTACCACTAACAGTAACACTAACATCTACCATCCAAACATAGCCAAGATTATGTAGAGCGGTATGCGCCATCTGGTGGAGACGATGTTTGGTGGATTCCGCGTATCATTTAATTCTACATTGGAATCACTACCTCTGCAGCTCTGCTCTCAGCCATTGACTAGCAACAGTTTCGCCATTGACCGTCTTGGGAACCTTCCTGGCCGTTCATGTGCTCTTGATCTTATCCCTTCCTTGTTTTTTCTATAAAAAGGCATCGATGCCTATGGGTCCTCCTCACTTCAAGTTGCTTCCTTCTTCTCTAGTAGATCTATATCTAGCTATATGGTTCCTTCTTCTGATACAATAAAGCGAGTCACTTTTTCCTTCTTCTCTAGATCTAGATCTAGCTAGTATATGGTTCCTTCTTATGATACAATAAAGCGAGTCACTTGCTTCCTTCTTCTCTAGATCTAGATCTAGAGAAGAGCAAAGAATAGATCTTGTAGGGCGCAAGCTTTTGCTTTTCTCTCTTCTTCCTCCTCCTCGATCTCTCAGTTGCAAGAAGAATTCTTGTGATAGGGGGTGATTGGGTTGCTCATTCCTCGAACACAGCTGCCAGAAGAATCCTTGTGACATACCCCTTGCTCGCAGCCATGTCTGGGGAAGGTAGCCCAGAACCTCCTGGCATCAGGATGAACAATTTCATCCTGTGTCCAATGATCATTGTTTTCACGATGAACAATCCTTCATCTTGTGTCCAATGATCATTATTTTTCCTATGCTTTCTCCCTCCACTCGCGGAATGAAAGTGCAGGTTCAGAAAGCTTTGTGGTCTCATTGCAAGCCAGGAATCAGTTCTCTAAGCCACCAACAGAGATGGAGCTTATTCAATGACCACGTGCAGCAAGATCGACGACCTGCAAGAAAGATCGACGACCTGTGAGGAAGATTAATGTGTGTGCGTGATTTTGCATATCTCGTCATGAAGATATGGCCGCATTGTAACCTTTTTCTGATGTATCAATGATGATTGTAATCTGTGTGTGTGTGATTTTGCATATCGCGTCATGAAGATATTGCCGCATTGTAAACTTGTTCTGATGTATCAATGATGACTGTAATCTGTGTGTGTGTGATTTTGCATCTCAAGAGACATGCTTTCGTGATTATCTTTGTGCAGTATAATTTTTTGTATGATTTACCTACTCACTTGCAAAGCTTGAAGAACAAGCCGACGGGGGCTGGCTAAGAGCAACTCCAACAGTTTGGCAAATCAACTTGTTTCTCTCAGGGTTCCTGATGTAAGTTAGATCTGGATTTGGCAAGTGAAATTATGCCAGATTGTTGGAGATGAACTCTTTTTTTACTTGGCATATCTTTTTAGAAGTTGGCAAAGCACAAGATTTGCCAAGTAAAATTTGGCAAACTCTTGGATGTAATCTGTTCATGATTTCGCAATCTTGCCCATAACAAAGGTGACACTAGTTCGTTAGTCCTTGTCTCTTGCCCGTAACAATGGTGACGCGGGTTTGTTAATCCTCGTCTCTTGCCCATTACTGAACTAAAGCAAAATATATAAACAGAATATATATAGTATCTTTGGCAGAATATATTACAAGCAGGATTCAAATGCCACCACATCCCATATATTACAAAAAGGATTGAAATTCCACCAATACATCTCATCCTTTATATTACAAAACGGATTCCATTTCCACCAATAGACACATCCTCCGGCATTACAAAAAGGATTCAGCAGAAATCAGTCTTGCTTTTTTCCTTGATTTCTGTATATGGATTTTTTCACTATGGTCGCTTCGCAAGTACGGTGTTTTGTTAGTTCCCAAGAGTTGGGGCTTGTATGAAGTGTCAAAGGATGGAATTTCGTCAAATTGGTTGTATTCCTCCTCCTCAACAACATTTTCAATCCCCACAATCCTTTTTTTCCAGGCATAACCACGGACCAGTTCTTTTTTGCGAGGTCAGGTACATAGAACACTTGCTCAACATGCGTCTCCAGTATGAAATTATCGGTAACGGACTTTATAGCCCGTTACCAATACGGCAACGATCAGTAACGAACTTAAGCAGCTCGTTACTGATAGGGCATTGATCGGTAACGGACTTTACAAGCCCGTTACCGATAGGTTTGACATTTGTAACGGGCTCTTTGACATCCGTTACAAAGAATTTATGTAACGAGCGTTTAAGAAACCTGTTCCAGAAATCCACATTGGTAACGGGCGTTATGGAGGCCATCCCCGGGGTCGTCCTGGCGCGCTTATAGGTAACAGGCGCCAAACAACAACCGTTACAGATGTGGTGGATGTAACGGGTGTTAAGGGACCGTTACAAATGTTGTGTGACCTATTTGAGGTATTCACGTAGTGCAGGCTCGTTCGAGGAGCCGGCCCTCTAGGGACCACGGGGCGACGGGGGGCCCTGCTAATGGTGATTCTGCCCCCGGGAGGGGCCAATCGAGGGGGCGATCCTGGTCTGCCCCCGAGCGTGCGCCCGAGGTGTTGGTGATGCGGGAGAATGGCTGCGTGATGTCGTAGCGCCCAGCGCATCATGCCGAGGCCTCGACGTCCCACACCGCGCCGCCCGCGCCCGACGTCGCTGTCTCTCATCCAGAGCAGGGGTTGTGCCGTCACGGCGCATCGCTGCCCATTCCGACGAGGCCCAGACCGAGCAGGCACTATGACAATAATTTCGTGACCACAACGTCTCGATCAACAACGCTCTGACCGAGGCATTGCGGATCCACGAGGGCCCTTCGATACGGCTCTTTGAGGTACACTACAAGAAACTATTTAATCTGTGACGTAACCATTCTGTCGCGGATTAAATAAAATTCGTCACAAATCAGCATCCGCGACGATTTACATTTTCGTGGTGGAATGAGCATCATTGATTAAATATCTCGATGTTCCCTTAATAAACGTCGCGATCCGTGACGTATCTGAATCGTCAAGGAGCAGCCCGAGGCCCATGCAGCCCAACCCATGGCTCACTATCCGTGACAAAATAAAATCGTCACGGATTGCTACACACATGGCAGCTGTGGCATCCTACGTGGATGATGACGTGGCATCCTACATGGGTGATGACATGGCATCCTACATGGACGATGACATGACATCCTACGTGGACAATGGCGTGGCATCCTACGTGGACGATGACGTGGCATCCTACGTGGACAATGACATGGCATCCTACGTGGACGATGATGTCGCATCCTACGTGGATGATGGCATGGCATCCTATGTGGACAATGACATGGCACCATACGTGGAAAATGACGTGGCAAAAATTTTAAGCCTAGCAGATACAAATCCTGGCCCACCACAGCCCATTTCAGAATTATATTCCAGCATAAATTAGCAAAATTAGCCCATCTTCAGCCCATTTTCAGAGGGTACATTTTTCCAACACATTTACCAAAACTCAATGAACAGACAAATCAGATACAATCAGATACAATCTCTGGGCAAAAAAAACCAAGCAAACACAATCAGATATTGAGGCAGATAACACATGCTTTCAGATGTCTACCATTCCTAAAACACTACACCTTCCTCTTTGTTATTTTGCCACTCTTTTCTATGATTCCTTGCGAGTTCGTATAAATCCTGAAATAAAGGAAACCGGAATCCAATTAGAAAAGACAATCAAATATAGGATAACTCAACTTTGAATTTTCTGGCAAGGTATACATATATAAAAGGAAACCAAACTAAAACTGGAGTTCTAGATAAAGCGTGCATTGTACAATGAAAGTATCACTACAAGCAAACAATTGGCATCATAAATCAACAGAATAGGAATGACGCAAAAAGAAGCTTGTTGTGCTAATTTAGCCTATAGTAGAGCATATGAGAGCAATATCTGAGACAACACATGAAATCTGCACTTGGGAACATGCTCTACCGACAAACCACATCCATTGATCAATGATCATATGCATGAGCATCAGAAGTTCAGAACAACGTAACTTTGTTGACGGCATACTCGAGCTGCTACTGGAGGTCGTGGATCTCGTCGAGGGTGAGGGAGGGGAGGTCATCACCGTTGTACCTCCTGATGCCTGTCTCCAGCCTGTCCATCTCGTTCTTTATCTGTGTTGTGTCCACAAATATTTGATGCACAAACTCACAGATTGGTCATACAACGTGTATATACAATTCATCAGTTAAATTTACTAGAGTAGTTTCAATTTGTTTGGTTAATTTAACTGCTAGCATCAAGATGGATCTGGAATATCAGAGTTCGCATAGAATATGAAAGATCTTGAATTCACATATAGGCAACTTAAAAGACAAGATAACAAGGAAATTAGAGTAAACATTCTAGTCTGATGTGTCAGTACTTATATGATTTACATGGTAATATATATATTCTCATTACATTCACAGTAACAAGCGACAAAGACTGACCACACATAGACAATATCAAATCACAGGAAATGAAATGGAATGGAATACACAAGACAAAACTTCAGTAGAGAAGAAATGAAATGGAATACACAAGACAAACTTCAATAGCTATACTTCAGTCTACAGGTCCAATTTTATTTTCAGCCTTTCAGAGCAGGAGAGAATTACAGGTTTGTATCTGCATTTTCTACAGTACTTACAATGCATGACAATTCCGTGCAAAATCAATTCTACAGGCTTATAAGTGCATTTACACAAGCAAAAAAATGGAAAGCTCAGCACACACATGGTATAGCCTCCAAGATCATGCAAATTGCACCTAGAACAAACAAAAGGCAACAAACTAGTGCAGAAAGGTAGATGCATTCAAAGTAGCAAACAGAATTCTAACCAGGGCAAATTCACTGCAATTCCGTAACCTTTGTGATTGGCCTGCAGTAAAAACAAAGAGAGACAATTTGTATAAGCAATCTTCAATTGTAGAACCACTTTTTTTAATCAACAATCATAGCAGAAGCAACATAAGTACTATCGCTATGGAGGCTGTGTATCAGAATTAAATTCAGTTGGTGAGACCTGAGGATATACAGCTAGATTTACTGGCACAAAAATTTCAGTACGAACTCTAAGAATCAATGGCGCTTGAACAAGAAGCTAGGCACCATGTGAAAATCCTATCGAATGAAGCATTACTAGATTTCTTTCAACGTTCTAACTTTGATGTGGCTAAATTGCATCAGTTAACATTTCAATTTAACATGGAGTGACAATATAAACCATCAAGCAGGGGCTCCACTCGCATGTGCTACTAGTTGTGTAATCCAAGAGTAATCAATACAAGCAGGGGCACATTCACTAGAAAAATAAGAATGTTACACAGGTGAAGCGAAGTACAAGTAGGGGCATGCATTTATACAGTACGTCGGGCTATGATTAGCTTAGAGAAGGAACCGAGTTGGTGGGTGTGGGTGGTACTCGGATGAACTCGCCAAGAATTTCCAGTCAACAGGCTATGCACGCACGCATAAGCAGGTCGAAATGCAGCATGAGCATCCGAAGCAAGCCAAATCTGATCTCGAATTACTCCGAGGCGATTAATTGCTCTAGCCAAAATGCAAAAAAAAAGAATACGAAAAGCAGAGACAAACAAGCACGATGCAGACAGCTGAATTCGGATGCGAGAAAACAGAGCAGGCAGAGAATGCGGGCGGGTGGGCAGGATCGATCACTCATGAGCAGTGCGCGGACGAGCGCGACATCCCCATTGCCGGCGGAGAGGAAGAGCGGCGAGACATCGGCGCGGATCTCCTCATGCATGGCCCTCGCCATGGCGGCGACACCCTCCCGCGGCTTCGCCTCCGCGACGCGCCGCGCCCTGAGCCACACCACCCCGGCGTAGTTCACGTCCGGCTATCTGGCATTTGAAGGAACTGCAAAAAGGAAAGTCTTAATAAAGTTCAGAAGCCAAGAAAGTTGTCAATCTTATAAACAAACAATACTGTAACATCGTTTAGGAATACATGGTAACTCATGGATGTCTGTACAGAACTGATCCCAAGAAAAAACAGGACCCATCCAATCCACCAATCATTTTATCTCAATCACTAAGCATATTATGTTGCTAAACGAAGTGTCAAACACCCCCAGAACAGCAAAAATGGATGCATGCCATTCCTGCATGGGAACATGCCCGGATGTCCCATTACCCTTCCTATGTTCTTCCCAAAACATCTGATACTACAATTTGATGATTTAAGGAAGCAATGAATGCCAATCCATTCCGCAGGAGATGCACGCATGCAAATAAATGGTTAAACAAAGGATTATCAAATACAAAATGAATCAAGCAATATATCATGTAAACTTGAGGACAAGGCGGCAAGCAGATGCACAAGGGATCTACAATAGTCATGTTTGGCCTCCAAACCCATGCTCACACAAGTTCAGCGTAACTGACATCACCACAAGAGACAAGAGACAGTTAAATGCCGAAGAGAGCAGAGCTCACTCACCAACTTGATGACCCGGCAGAACCCGACGTTCCCTGGCTGCGATGATTCCGATTCGATGATTGGGGAAAAAACAACAACAGAGCGAAAGAGAACAGAGGATTAAAATTAGCTAGCAGGTGACTGAATTGTGCATGCGGGTGGATGCAGAGTGGGGATTGGGCGCCGAACCTGGACGTTGTTGCCTTCCTCCAGGTCGGAGAGCACCCTCGATGACGTTTCCTGCACGCACCAGCGCACGCAATCAGAAACCGAATTCGAATTAGGAGAAGCCGCAGCCGTGAGGCACGGAGAGATAAGCGAGGAGAGGTGTGTGGTGCGCCCACCCCGTTGCCGAGGAGCGAGACGCAGTTGGGCTTGGGCGCCGTCTTGATGCGCATGTTCTTCCCCATCGCCGCCGCCGCCGCCCGCCTCTCGCCTCAGTCCGCGCGTGGAAGTGAGGCGAGGCAGCCAATGAGGGAATGGGGTTGGGGAGAGGGAGAGGGGGAGGGGGAGTGAGGCGAGCCGCGAGAGGGAGACGAGAACGAGTCGGACGAGAGGGCCTCCTTTTGTTGTTGCGTAGCGCCCGTACCGTGCCGCGCCGCGGGGTGGTTGGCTGCAGAGGGGAGGTGGTCGCGGTGCCGCTCCTCGATGCACGCAAATCGATGTGCAGAGGAGGGGAGGCGGCAGATCAGGGAGGGAGGAAGGTGGGGAGAGGTGGGGAGGAGGGAGGGAGGTGGCAGAAAGGAGAGAGGGAGGCGGCGAGGCAGGGAGGCGGCGGAGGAGGAAGGCTGCGCCTAGTGGAGAAGTGGAGGAGGGGGATTAGGGTTAGTGGAGTCAATATATATAAACATCACGATGAATGTCGACCGTCCGATCGCGAGATCGACAGCTCCCAGCGACCGAGGTGTTGGTGGGCTAAAGTGAAAGTGGGCCACTTTAAGGTGGGCCTGTGTGGCATAACGTTTTCCTTTTTCTTTTTCTTTTATTGCACCATTGTGAAGTAACACATACAAATATTGATCTTATATAAACTAATATATTTTGTATATCTAATAGATTATATAAATGTAGACTGGTAAAAATTTCAATATAACTCTAACTATTTTACCATTTTTACTAATTTAAATGAATTTCTGTGAATTTATCGAAAATATTGGTCAAAAATGGTCCACAAATGAATTTGAAGTATATTTATCTCAAAAATGGTTAAAAAAATTTAAAAATTGGCATGGAAACATATTTTTGTCTCACAAGTACATGATAAAAAATCTAAATGATTTTTACAAAGTGGCACAATACATTGTCCACAAATGGACACAAGTTTCACATAGTTTCCCACAATTGAAAACAAACTTTGAGATTTGAACAACTAATAACGTGACCAAACTTGTATGCACCTCAATTTTTGACACCATCTCATGTTGACTATAACATTAGAGAATATTAAGTTATATTAGCAATTATTATAAAAAACAAGTTTTTTATATTCTTTTTTTAGTTGGAAAAGATGTGTTGTATGAAAAGCAATCAAGAAATAGTAATTAAGATACAGACAAATGACACCGAGTAAAACATCTCGATTTTGGAAAAAATTATGAAAAAGAATCAACCGATTTGGGGTTCGTATGAGGAAGAAAACAGTTTACAAGTTTTATCCGAAGATTAAAAATAGAAATTACACTTGCTATGAACTGAGATGAACAAGTGTGCTTTCTCTTTTTAATCTTTGACTAAAACTTGTAACTAGTTTTTCTGCCTCATACTAACTCCAAATTGGATGATTCTTTTTTCTAAAATTTTCTAAAATCATGCTCTACCAAGATCTACAACTTTAACTAATGAAAAAAAATGATTTCGACAACAGTTTATTAGGGATAATTCAAACTTACATCTCGAATTTACACTATCATAATTCAAATAATATCATAAAATGCTCTAATGGTTCTACGAATTGACGTGGTAACATAATTTGGGTCCATTATAACCACATCTAGGAGATTGACGAAAGCTTTAATTCACTTTAGGGAAAACTCGAATTTCAACTAGTCACCTTGTTATGAAATAATGATAATAATACTTCAATTTGCTCAAAACGTTCTACAAATTGACATGGAACCATATTTTAAGTATATAATGCTGCTATAAAAAATTCAGATGGTTTTAATAAAGTGAGATTATAGATTTTCACAAATAGTAACATCTCTCACACAGTTTCTTATACCTATACACGAACCTTTGAAGTTTGAACACCTCGTAATATTGTCAAAGTCGTATGCAGCTCAAATTTTGTCATAGTCTTATTTTAGACTTAGTATGATAAAATATGAAGTTACACTACTACTTGTTGTGCAAAAAGTTTTTTTGTATTTTTTAAACACCTAACTAACACACCCTTTCAAAAAAAACTCAAAATCTAGTGGTCTTAAATACCACAAATCCATTTTTCACATGTACTAGGCAACAAATAAGTTGTAATCTAGGAGTTTCAAAATTTTTAGAATATATTTGCTATTTTCTATTATTTAATTGAATTTCTGTATGCTTATCGAAAGTAATTCGAAGCTGACCTATGTGTACCACCAATAAGACTGCCAAAATTTCACAAAAATCATATTGAGGATTCTATGTTCCATTCTATGCCATATTCTGGAGATTGATGACAAAATCAATTTGAGTAATGAAGAACATTCAAACTTTTATCTCAAAAGTACAACATAATAATTACAATAATATCTAAATTTGGTCAAAAAATTCTACAAATTGGCATAACATCATATTTTTGTCCCAAAATATTGCCATAAAACATTTAAGTGGTTTCAAGAAAGTAGGATCATTCATTGTTCACAAAAGGATACATCCCTTCTATAGTTTCCTAAAACTGAAAGTCAAACTTTGAGATTTCTGTACCTCATTATAAGTTTGAACTTGTATGCACTTCAAACTTGGAGACAAACTTATGATGAGCATAATATGATCAGATATGAAGTTGCATTATATATTCTCTTGCAAAAACATGGTTTTTCTGTATATATATATCTGATGCAAACTTCATATTTATATATAAATATATATATATATATATATTCATATATATATATATATATATATATACTTCTGCAAGTAAACACAACTTGACTTGTAACTCAGTGGAAACTCATCTTCCTCACAACGTTCTAGGCTTGAATATCCATCAGAGCACATCCGTGACGAAAAATAGGAATACATCGCAGTGTTCAGGGCTTGAATATCCATCAGGTCACATCCGTGACGAAAAACAGGAATACGTCGTAGAATCGCGACGAATTTAACAAATCATCGCAGTGTTTTGGGCTTCAATGCACATCCGTGACGAAAAATAGGAATACGTCATAGAATCGCGACAAATTTAACAAATTGTCACAGTGTTCTGGGCTGCAATGCACATTCTTGATGTTTTCTGAAAACGTCACGGAGAATGTGTCACAGATTAAATTGTTTCTTGTAGTGGTAGGTGTCCTACTCGAGGCTTGTTCCTCGTCTTTTTCGCATTCAAGTGTTCCCTGATCTGATTTTCCTCCATGTCCCCAACCGCTGTTTGCAGGAGCTAGAGGGCCAGGCTCGAGCGAGATACGACCGCCTCACCCGGTTTAGCTCGGAGCTCGATTGGTACCGGGGGTAGTACGATGCCCTCGACGCCCTTGTGGAGGCCCTGCGGACAGACAACGACTGGTTGGAGTACCGGCTGAGGGCCGTGCAGGATGCACTCTTGGATCAGTGTGCCCAGACCGCAGAGGGCGCCTCTACGGTCGACCGGGTGAAGGCCGCGCTCCTGGAGAGGGATGAGGCACTGGCAGTGGCAAATGGCAATCTGCAGAAGGCACACGCCGCCCTAGCTGAGGTGCAGACTGCAGCGGCGGAGAAAGAGACGGCCCTCAGCGCGGCGCAGACTTAGCTTCAGTAGGACCGCACCACCCTCGAGGGGGCATGGTCTTGGCAGGCCCAGGTTGAGGAGAAAGCCAAGGAGGCCGAGAGGCTAGGGGCTGACCTAGCGGAGAAGGTCACTTTGCTCGCTGCGATGGAGGAGCAGCTCCACCAGGAGCAGAGCGCGCGTCAGCAGGCAGAGAGCCGGCTCCAGCAGGAGCAATCCACCCTCAAGGAGGCTCAGGCTGCCCTCAACCACGAGCGCTCGGCCCAGGAGGAGGCGCAGGGCCAACTCCAGTGGGAGCACTCCGCGCTGGAGGAGGCGCGGGCCACGCTCAAGCTCCGGGACTCGGAGATCACACAACTCACCGGGGTCCAGGGGGGCGTGTCCTATGACGAGCTGCGGTAGGTTGGCAAGGAGAAGGATGCCGCCATCCTCGAGCTACAACAGGTAGCCGCGACTGCGCGTGCCGCCCTTGAGATGGAGAAGAAGCAGGTCGGGGTGAGTTGTTCTTCCCGCTTTTCACTTGTTGGCTGAAGTCATCGGGATCCGCTCCCAACTTAATTCACGCTTTCGCTTTTAGGCCTGCGGACGACTCTTGGGACGTCGGCGACCCAAGCCCAGGCGATCCAGACAGCCTGAAACTCCTCTCAGTAGGAGTTGGAGGACCTGCGGGATGCGGCACTCGAGGCGTGCCAAAGCATGGAAGAGGGCGACGCGCAAGCCGGGAGCTCCATGGCGAGCTGCCTCTGTGCCTTGGGCGGTCACGTCACTTCTCGTATGCGTAGTGCGCTCCTCCTAGGGATCCAGACGACCCTCGGCGTGGTGGTGTCGCACTACCGGGTCAACCTCGAAGCGTTGTCCACAGGCTAAATCATCCCCGACGGTCTCGGTGACGCTGGTGCTGAGGTCAAGATGAACCGCATGGACACGCTTGATGCTCCTGCCGCTGACCTCCTCGCGGACGACTTCATGGAGATTTTGTTCCCAGACGCTCCTCCGGCCGGTCCCCTCGAGCCCTAAGAGTAGTTGGGCATTCAGGACCTTTAAGTTTTTGTTAGAACTTGGGCGACACGGCTCGTGTAATAAATACAGCTTATTTGGAATGTTTGTAAGTTTTAATGTTGTTTCATTTCAATGGTTGCATTGTTCCGTGATAGAGGCGAAGTACCCGATCTTTCGGTGAGTGGAGATAACTTCAATCTAGTGGAAGGCGACCCTCACGATCCAACTACGACGAGCGAGACTCGAAGCGCCAATGCAATTGCTGAACCAACTCCCGATGATTACCGACCTTGCTGGTGCAAGATCAGCCTGATCAGGAAGAACTATTCCTGTGCGCAATCGAAGAACGAACAAGAATCTGAGCTGAGCAATCTTAATATCACTCGAAGGTGGAGTTCTGAATCACAGAGGATAGCACGTATTTATGTGTGTTCTGGTGTAGCTAAAGCTAGATGCAAAACAAAACTTGAGTTGTAAAAGATACAGGACTTTGACTAATAAAGGGGGCGCAGCCCCTAGGGGAGGGGCGACCAGCAAAGGGGGCGCCGCCCCTAATGTCGTGGGTGCGGAGGTGCAACCCTAGGCGCCCTCTTGGGCTAGTCCTAGGCACCCACGCACAAGGCCTCCTGTTGGGCCAGCCTTCAGTCTTTTAGGCCTTCATTATTCAGCATCATGATGAAGTTGAACTCTCTTGCACGGGCCCAAGTAATTGATCCAGAAGGTGGTGCCGAAGATGGTGCTGCCGGTGCTGGAGTAGGAGAAGGTGCTGCTGGTGTAGATGTACTCGTGGTGTCCTCATCATTCCGTATTTTCCCTTTGCTTGCGCAAATTTTAGCTGGAAGGTTCGTCATCACGAGTAGCTTATAGGCAAAGTGGTGAGGGGGAAGGGCCGTATCCTACTAGAGGCGTGGGCTATCACCGACTCACCTGTCTTCGCCCTTTGGCCGCTCGCGTCCTGCATGAATTCGCTCGAAGTGCAGGTCTAGACATACTTGCACTTTTGCATTAAAGCTTTTTTGCGAAAAATGGGACCACTTTTATGGGGGAGTACCCCCGCAGTAGCCCCCGAGGAGGACTTGATTTTCGGGGAGAAAGCTAAGTCACCCTTGACTTTATTCAAAGTAAAATTTACATTTGTACAACCGACTGGGGCGTCAGATATGCGCAAAAGACTTGGAAATCCTTTCTAAGGGTAGAAGCGATGTAGTTGTTGGATGTTCCAAGCGTTGGTGAGTTTCTCACCATCCTTGTTTGCTAGCTTGTACGTGCCAGGCTTGAGCACTTTAACGACGATGTAGGGCCCCTTCCATGGTGGTGAAAGCTTGTGGCGGCCTCGATCGTCTTGGCATAGCCTTAGGACTAGGTTGCCCTCGTCGATGTCTCGGCGCCGGATCTTTTGGGCTTGGTACTGCCTTATAGCCTGCTGGTATCTTGCCGAATGCATCATGGCCACGTTGCGGGCTTCGTCTAATTGATCCAGCGAGTCCTCGCGGGCTCGCTGGTTGGTGTTTTCATCGTATCCTTTGACTGTAGGTGACGTGTATTCCAAATTTGTGGGGAGAACAGCCTCCGCAGCATAAACTAGGAAGAACGACGTGAATCCCGTGGCTCTACTTGGAGTGGTCCTGAGGCTCCAGATGACCAACGACAACTCCTGAAGCCATTTCTGGCCAAACTTGTTCAGTCCGTCAAAAATCCTGGGCTTAAGGCCTTGTAGAATCATGCCGTTGGCACGTTCCACTTGGCTGTTAGTTTGCGGATGTGTGTCAGCTGCCCAGTCCACGCGGATATGGCGGTCATCACAAAATTCCAGGAATTTTTTGCCGGTAAATTGGGAGCCATTATCGGTGATGATGGAGTTCGGCACTCCAAACTGGTGGACGATGTCCGTAAAGGACACGGCCTGCTCTGCCTTGAGGTTCGTGATTGGGCGCGCCTCGATCCACTTGGAGAATTTGTCCACGGTGACAAGCAGGTGGTGTAGCCCCCAAGCGCCTTTCGCAAGGGCCCGACGATGTCCAACCCCACACGGTGAACGGCCTTGTAATGGGTATGGTCTGTAGGGCATGAGCCGGGAGATTGGTCTTGCGGGCGTAAAATTAGCACCCTTCACAGGTGCGCACAACCTCATTGGCGTCAGCGACCGCGGTGGGCCAATAGAAGCCCTGGTGGAACGCATTGCCCACAAGGGTGCACAGCGCCGCGTGGTTACCACACACGCCCGCATGAATGTCCCGAATGAGCTCGCGACCATGGGGGACGGGATGCACCGCTGCAAGATGCCAGACGCGGTGCGCTTGTACAGCTTGTTGTCAATTATAGTGAGCAATTTAATTTGGCCATCCTGGCGACGTGCCTTGCGTCAGACCGATCCGAGTGGAGTTCCCCTCGATTAATCCAGGTGAGGTACTTGGCTCGCCAATCCTCCGCATGGGGGACCGGCTCTATCTCCATGGCCTCAACTTCGTCCACGCCATACCCCTCGAGCAAGGAGAGCACGAACGCCTCGTTCGAGGGGTCCTCGTCCATGGGTTCCGCACCCACTGGGTTCGAGGGAGCCCCCGAGGGTTCCTCCTGATTCGAGGGTGCTGGTCCGAGGTCGACGGATGGCTTTGCGATGTCTCGCGCGAAAACGTTCGGGGGAACGGTGATTCGCCCTGACACGATCTTCGCGAGTTCGTCCGCATCCTCGTTGTACTTGCAGGGGACGTGATTGAGCTCAATGCCGTAGAATTTATCCTCGTGGGCGCGTACGGCGTTGCAGTATGCTTCCATTGTCTCGTCGTGACAGCTCGCATTCTTCATGACTTGGTCAATCACGAGCTACGAGTCTCCCCTGACTTCGAGGCGCTTGATGCCGGTTTCGACAGCGATTCGGAGGTCGCAGAGGAGGGCCTCGTACTCTGCCATATTGTTGGACGCGGGGAAGTGCAAGCGCACTACGTATCTCATGTGCTCCCCGAGGGGTGAGATGAAGAGCAGGCCGACGCCTGCACTAGTTTTCATCACCGACCCATCAAAGTAAAGGGTCCAGCACTCAGCCTGAATCTGCAACGGGGGCAGCTACATGTCCGTCCACTCGACGATGAAATCCGCGAGGATCTGGGACTTGATTGCCTTGCGTGGAGCGTAGGTGAGCGTTTTGCCCATGAGCTCTACAAACCATTTAGTGATCCTGCCCGCGGCATCCGGGTTGCGGCTAATCTCCCCCAACGAGAACAAGGAGACTACCGTAACTAGGTGGGCCTTGAAGTAGTGCCGCAGCTTACACCGCGCGAGCACCACCGCGTAGAGTAGCTTTTGGATCTAAGGATATCGTGCCTTGGTTTCAATATAGGCATCAAGGAAACACAAGAATTCGCACCCCACAGAAGAATCTATGATTTGATCGATCCGTGGCAAAGGAAAAGAAACTTTGGGGCATGTTTTATTCAAACCGGTGTAATCAACACACATCCTCCACTTCCCATTCTTTTTCTTAACTAATACAAGATTGGCTATCCATGTAGGGTGGAAAACTTCCTTGATGAATCCGGCCTCAAGGAGGTTCTGCAGCTCCACTCCCATTGCCCGGCACTGCTCTTCGTCGAAGCATCGCAGCCGTTGTTGCACGGCTCGGCAGTGAGGTAGGATGTCAAGAGAGTGCTCAGTGACCTCCCTCGGGTTTCCTGGCATGTCCCAGGGGCTCCACGCGAAGATGTCGGCATTGGTGCGGAGGAAGTCGACGAGCACCACTTCCTATTTCGAGTCAAGGGTGGAACTGACCCTCAACGTCTTGCCCTCAGGGGCAGCAGGGTCGAGGGGCACCTCCTTCGTTTGCTCGGCAACCTCGAAGCTGCCCGCGTGCTTGGTAGAGGAGTCGAGGCCCTTGTTGGCTAACTTCTCCAGATCCGCAACAAGCATCTCATCAAGTGCTAGGGCCTCAGCGTGCTCTACGCACTCGATGTCGCAGTCGAATGCGTGCTCGATCGACGAGCCCACAGTGATGATGCCCTTCGGCCCCGTCATCTTCATCTTGAGGTAGGTGTAGTTCGGTACCGCCATGAACTTGTCATAGCACGGACGCCCAAGGATGGCATGGTATGCGCCCCTGAACCCCACCACCTCGACGGTGAGGGTTTCCTTGCGGAAATTGTCCGTGTGCCAAACCAGACTGGCAGATCGATTTGCCTGAGGGGCTGGACACGCTTTCTCGGCGCGACGCCATGAAATGGCGTCGTGCTGGGCCGCAACTGGTCCAACCCGATCCCCATCAGCCGCAGGTTGTGCGCGTATAGGATGTTGAGGTTGCTGCCTCCGTTCATCAGCACCTTAGAGAACCGCGAGTTGCCGATGACTGGATCGACGACCAGCGGCTACTAGCCCGGGTTGCGGATGCGGTTTGGGTGATCCTCGCGGCTAAAGGTGATGGTGTCCTCCGACCAGTCGAGGAAGGAGGGAGGAGCCTTCTCCGTAGCGAGGACCTCGTGCCGCTCCCGCTTGCGCTGGCTGTTGGACATGTCCACGGTTGCCCTCCCGAAGATGAGGAAGACGTTCTCCACCGCTGGAAAGCCGCCGGCGCCCCCGTCTCCACCATCCTTCTTAGCCTCGCCCTCCTTCGCGGTGGCGCGGCTATAGTACTTCTTGAGCATGTCGCACTGCACAAGGGTGTGGTTGACTGGGGTCTTGTGGTACGGGCATGGCTTCTTCAACATGTCGTCGAACACGTCGGGGCCTTGAGGAGCCGCTCGAGGGCCCTTACGGTCCAGGTCGACTGCGAGGGCCTCGTCCTCGTCGTCGTGGCGCCCCCGCGCGCGCGCGTCACTGTGGGGATTCTTGCCTTTCTTGCCCCGCTTGTGTTTCTACTGGGGTTCTTTGAACTTGCTGCCCTCCGCGGGCGTGTTGTCCACGCGCTTGCCCTTCTTGTCGTCGAAGATGGCCCCCACTGCCTCCTCGCCGGAAGCAAAGCTCGTGGCGATGTCGAACAGCTTGTTGGAGTCGACCAGCGGGCTCCGCCCGAGCTCGCGCACAAGGTCCCGACAGGTCCTGCCCTCGAGGAAGGCGTGCGCGATCTCGGACTGAGCCACACTCGGGAGCTTGGTGCAGCGCTTGGAGAAGCGTCGTATGAAGTCCCAAAGCAATTCGTCGGGCTTCTGTGTGCACGCCCGTAGGTCCAGGAGTTCCCAGGATGCACGTATGTGCCCTGTAAGTTCCCCACAAATGTGCGGACCAAGTCGTCCTAGTTGTGGATCTGGTTGGGTGGTAGGTGCTCAAGCCACATTTGGGCTGAGTCCGCAAGTTGCAGCAGCAGATTGCGGATGATCACTTCGTCAGTGGTGGCGCCACCCAGCTGGCAGGCTAGGCGGTAGTCGTTGATCCACACACGAGGGTCCATCTCATGTACTTATCGATTGAGGAGGACTGGCGGAAGCACTGGGGAAAGCTTGCTATGTGGATCTCCCGGCTGAACACACGGGTTACCGGGGGTTCCGGTGTCGGTGAGCAATCCTCATGGCTGTCGTAGCGACCGCCCCGCCGAGGGTGGTAGCCCGCCGCCGCTCTTGCTTCTGCGTCGCCCTTCCAGCTGGCGTTTATGATGTTACAAGCGTCGCCATCCTGGGCTTGCCCGCACGTGTCAAGGATCCGCTCCCTGACCGGCGTTCTGCACTGGTTGGCTGGTTGCCCCACCACGTCGCCCGCGTGGACGGACACCTCTTGGCCTTGAGCGTCGTCGTCGTCCTGCACACTGCCCTACTGGCATATGCGGGATGCCAAGCTTTCGGCCTGTTGCACGGCCGCCTGCTTGATGAGAGCCTGCACCTCGCGGTGCAGGTTACGCGCCTAGGGTGTCGAGGGCGCGGGCATGGCTCGGAGCAGCGTCGCCGCTGCAATGAGCTTTTCGAGTCACGCGCGGCGGCGTGTTTGGGTCGTCGACATTGAAGTCGGCATTGATGCGTTCGCGAACCTACTTGCCCAGCTTGCACACACGTTCACCGCGCGCCGAGGCTTCTCCAGCAATGGAGGCGCGCAGCAGTCGCACCACGCGGTACTCTTCCGCGAGCTTAGCCTCGAGCTCGCGCGCTTGATCCAGCTGCGCGTTATTGCCAATGCCTTCCGTCAGTGAGGTGGGAGGTGCGCTTGGCCCCGGGTTTCAAGGTGCGCTCGGCCCCTGGTTTTGGGGAGCGCCTCTGTCGCCGGCCCCTTTCCCGTTCGCGCCGTCGGCCTGGTCATCGACAACAACCACAAAGCACTCACGTACTGGGTCGTAGCTTCCGGCGCTGGAGTCGTCGGAGTAGCCGAACCAATAGTCTGTGGCGTCGAGGAACCGCTGGAACATCACTAGGTCCGGCACACCAGAGAAGTCCCACTCAGCATACCCGTGTGAGGTTGCGGGAGGCAGCTCGCTAGCAGAGCCGTGATACGACTCGTAGTTGGTGCTGGCGATGAGATTCCGGACCGCCGGCAGGTGGTGGCCTGAAAGATCCTAGTACGCTGCCACGTCGGTGCTGGCGGATGAAGCGTACGTTGCTGTGGCATTGTGCATCCCGTAGGGGAGCTGCGGCCCTGCGGCCACGCGCTCCCCCGTGGGTGTCATCGTATCGTCAGTGGGCGCGTCGCCCCGTGTTGTGGTGCGCGCGGCCCGACGCAGCTCCATTTGCGCCTGGTGCGAGCGCTGGCCTAAGCGCCGTCAGTGTCGAGGTGCTGAAGTGCCCACAACATCCTCCTGGGCGAGTACCAAAGCATCAGTAGCAAACATGGTGGGCATTGGGCCCCGCCCGATTGACCGCCACGGATGGAGCTCGTCGTGGTTGGTGATGCGCATGAGGTAGTCGTTCCCCGTGGCCTGAAAGTTCAGGCTCCTGAACCGGATTTCGAATCTGGCTGGGAGGGGGTCCGAGCTACCCATGGAGTACCTCTGGGACTTGTACTCGATGCAGATCACTAAAGAGATGACTGGTGGGAAACTGATCTTCAGCGAAGTTCCCCTACCTGACGCGCGAACTGTCGGTGTGGAAAGTAGTCCCGACACTAACTAGTAAGAGCGCTGAGATCTATCTCTCGATGGCCGGTGCTAAGCAACACAATGACACTGGTTTATCTTGGTTCCGGTCGTGGGCCGTACGTCCAGCAGGGGTGCGCTCGGGGCACTGAATTGCGTTGCACTGTGGTGCTTGCAGAGGGGAGCTACAAGCAAGGCGGGAGAGGAGGGGAAGCCTCCAGGTCCCTGAGGTTTGATTGAGGTGAAGTGCCAATATCGTGGATGTGGGCGGAAACATGCAAGTTTGCAGTTATACGTTGTCCCCCCGCGGTCGTGGGACCGCCTCCTCCTTTTTATAGGCCAAGGGGAGGTGGTTTAAAGTCATGTCACACAGCTCTAAGTGCTACATATGGCGGCATGGCATACAGTGTCGCGGAGTTGATGGTTGTCCTGGCGAATCTTACTCCCTGCGGGCATCATGGCGAGTCCTATACCCATCAAGGAGAGGCTTTGAGGGTAGCAGCGTGGGAGCTTCTTGTTTGGTCGCCGTCCGTACGCCGACTCGAGGGCTCAGCTGACGGAAGACCGAAGGATGCACAGCAGCGGGCGTGGCGGTGTCTCATCGTCCCGGGCTTCCACAGTGCCTGGGACGGTGCTGCAGCGCCTGGGATGGTGACACAATGGTGGGGATGGCCGCACAGGGCCAGAAGTGATGGAGGAGACGTGCTCTGTTGGTCTGATATCACAACACTGTGCTGCGCGGGCGTGGGGTAGATGTTCGTACCTCTTTCAAGGGTTCCACCGTCCTCTTTCAAAGGGTGCGACGTGGAGGCAGTACGGGAGTGGGCGGCACAGTGTCACGGAGTTGACACCGGTCTTCCCGCACGGCTCCCGCACAGTGCCAGGGATGGCCGCACAGGGCGGGTTAGTGGAACAGCTGAAAGTGCATCTAGGCCCCTAAATGGATTTTGGTGAATTGAATGACAAGGCGATTAAAGGACTAATGAATTTGTCTAAGATTGTAATCAGGTCTTATTTATATATTCATGAGCAACCATTGAAGTATTTAATTGTGAATGAATATTATGGCTCACATTGACAAAGAAAAGTATATGTACTTCATGTGTTTATTGGAAGAGAACATAAAAATGAGTGTACACACTGTGGTTTTAATTTGGAAGCATGCACATCCGTTGTCAATCAAGATCAAGCATTTGAAGCGGGATTTTCAAATGAAGGTTAATTGTGTATGAAGCAAAGTGGAACTCAAAGTGGATTGGATAAGTGATGAAGAGATCAACCGAGATGTCTAGGGTGAGGGACTAAGCAATCTTTGGGGCTGTAGCTAAGCCGCCATTAGTGTTTTGCTAAGGTGAAGTTCTAGCATCCGTGGGGTTTTCAAGTATCATATTCAAACCTTAACCGAGTGAAGCATTGCAAGTCATCAACTTGTTAAGATTGGCAATATGGAGTGACTTATGGATCCAAGTGTGCATTCCTATGCTATATGGAAAGATTCTAAGTCACTAGCTCAAGTATGGACGTGCTCAAGTCAAAGGCTATGCTGAAAGCCCTCAAGTGGCTATTGATCAAGTATGGCAAGATTGAAAGTGTTCAAGCTCAGAGATCAACAAAGTGTTTTTCATTCTTTCTTGAGTATAGGTATGCCGTACTATCAAGAGGGATGCAACTTAGCGAGTTGACCAAGTCAAAGTGCTCTTTAGTTGACCTAAGTAAGATCTAGCCTTAGAGTGTGCTAACAAACCCTCCTAACCTAACCTGAGTCATTTCATCTTGGTGGTGAAGTGCTAGTCTCTTAGAAAAGGCTTTTGGGGTATCTCGGCCTGACCGGTCTGACCGGTCAGAGGCACCGATCTGACCGGTGCTGCTAGCCCAACGGCTATTTTTTCAAACATTGGTATGACCGGTGTAAGGCACCGGTCTGACCGGTGCCGCCCGAGGACCAACGGATAGTTTCTCTTTTGAGAGGTATAAATACCCCAAGCCTTCTTTTGAGAGGACCAACGGATAGTTTCTCTTTTAGGGTTGCTATTTCTAGTGAGTTTGCTGAGGTCCCAAGCCATTCCTAACTAGCTCCAAGCCTTTGTGGCTCTCTCCAACCCTCTCTTTGTGAGATTTGTGGATTCAAGCCATAATATTTGTGTTGGGTTGAGAAAGTGAGCTTAAGAGTGACCTAGTGAGCTAACAAGAGCATTTCCATAGCTTGAGCACTTTGTTTTCGCGTCTAAAGCTTTGAAGCGTTTGTTACTCTTGGAGGTTTGCCTCTTAGACGGCAAGGTGTCGCTGGCTAGCTCCCAAGGTTGTGGTGAGCAGCGGGAAGTTTGTAAGGGCTGCGATCTTGCCTCTTCGTGGAAAAGATCCCCTTAGTGGAAAGGAGGAGACTGGTTGAAAGAGACCCGGCTTGTTGTGGGAATTGTCCCTTACAAGCTCCTCAACAGAGACGTAGCCATTCCTTAGTGGGTGGTGAACTTCTGGAAACAAATCCTTGCTTATCCGTGTGGTTTGACTCTCTAAGTTGTTTTTCTAACATATTTGATTTGCTTCCGCTTCGATCTACTTGGGTGTGCTACTTGTGTGTGCAGGACTCATTACCTTGCTTGTGATCATCTACAAAGGCCACACACCTGTCAAGTCAAGTGCTTGACCGGTCTGACCGGTCACAGCCACCGGTCTGATCGGTGGAGCACTGTCAGCTCAAGTGTGAGGGGAGAAAGAGTTTAATTTGGTCTTCACGCCAATTCACCCCCCCCCCTCTAGGCGACATTAAGGTCCTTTCAATTGGTATCAGAGCTTGGTGCTCCGATTCGAGCTTAACCGCTTGGAGTTCTTCAATGTCGACAACTTGTGAGGTACCGTTTGAGCCTCTAGCTCTAGATGGCTAAAAATATTCTTCTTGGTACTCTAATGTTCTCATTGCACTTAAGGTTTTGGGTCCTACCGTTGAGCGCATTATGGTTGCGAGTATCCTTCCAAAGGATTAGGCATGTGTCTCGCCAATGGACTGGGAGAAGAAGCAACTCAATGCCGTTATTACTAATCTTTTGTATAGTTGTGTATGTAGAGAACAAAAGTATCTTATCCTAAAAAGCAAGAAGATTTGTGAAGATGCTCATCTCATTTGGAAATTACTAGTTGAATTGGTAAACACCAAATGGGATGAAATTGAGAGCGATGATGAAGATGAGACAGTGGATATGTGCCTTACAACCTCTACAACGTCCACTAATCATCAAGCATCAAACCCCGAGCAAGAAGAAGATCAAAGAAGCGAACACACCGTCCCTCTGCAGGGACTGGTCAGACCGGTGACACCCATCGGTCAGACCGGTGCTAGCAGGGGCACTCCAACTTGCTTGATGGCCAAGAAGGAAAAGAAGAGCAAGAAGAAGAGACAAGCCAAGGGAGCTAAGGGCCAGAAGATTGAAACATCAAGCTCTCTATCAAGAGAACTTGAACTTCTCAAATCCGAGCTTGCATACTTGGTTTGTAAGTATGAAATTTTGGCTAACAAATATGATCATGACATCAAATCCTTTGCGTGTAGAGAATAGAAGAAGAAGCCAATGATGATCTAGAAGCCAAACTAGCAAAACTCACTAGTGAGCATATGGTACTACAAGCTAATCACAACGAACTTGAACATTCCTATGAGAAGCTTGTCGATTCTTATGGAACACTAGAGAGAGCCCATGAGGTTGTGCTTTCATCGGTAAAATCAATACAACCTCTATCTCACACATGCACATGCTCACAAGTTCAAGTTAACTTATCTTGCGCTAATGATTGTTTGTCTTAAGAAAGCCAATCTAGCATTGAGCATGTACCTGAAGAATCTTGTGATGACCTCATTGCTAAAGAAAACGATCAACTCAAGCAAGAGGTTGAAAAGCTTCAAAAGGACTTGTATGTGTTGAAGGAGAAGTACAAAGTGCAACCTTCTCAAGATAACCGTGAAGACATGGTGAAGAAGCTTGAGAAGGGATCAACCGCCACTAGATCAACTCCCCAACAACATACAATGATCCACAAGAACAAGATTCAAGAAAAGAGCAAGGTTGGGCAAATCAAATCCCAATATCGCCAAATCAAGCACAAGACACAAGAGTCACTCTCCAAGAAGCCTAGAAGCTCCAACAAGGGGAGGGTGTGCTACAAGTGCAGAGAGAAGGGACACTTTTCCGACTCGTGCCCAAATGCAACAGTGGGCAGTGGCACTAACCGTGACCGGTCAGACCGGTGCATGACACCGGTCAGACCGGTGTCGTCCAGGGCAGGACCACCTCAAGCAAACCAGGCAAGGAAGACCCCTTCTCCAAGAACAAGGCTCAGAGGCAAGCATGGAAAATAAATTATGAGGAATGGTGTGATCAACAGAACAAAAGCCGCATTTGCTATGAATGCCATCAAAAGGGTCACATGGGCAAAGATTGTCCAAATGGTAACATTCCAAAATCAAACCTTGTCCATTATGATTTCCATAAACTTAGGAATGATAAGAATGGAACTTGTGCTATGAGGGAGATTAGTTCACCTCATTGTAGCATGAGAGCTATTTGGGTTCCTAAGCACCTTGTGACTAACCCAATAGGACGCAACAAGTGTTGGGTACCAGGAAATGCTTGCTGAGCTTGCAGGTTGAAAGAGATGCATTGATCACATGGTTGGAAGATTTGGAAATCAAGATGGATTCAATTGGCCATGTGAAGAGCAAATTCATATAAATCTTGAAATCAATATCATCTCGGTAACTAGTACACTTTGATTGAGGCTAAGTCGCTCTTGGTCCTCGGTGAACACTCATGTGACGCTTTTCTTGTATAAGCGAAACATGAGGTAGTGACTTTGACAATTTTATGAAAATTTACTCTCTCATGCCATTCGATGCTTTTAATGGCTCTCTAGTAGAGCATTGCCCTATCCATGTTGCAGGATTTAAATTAGTGACATATTCACGAATTCAAGGAACAAGGAAAATCACCAAAAAGGTGTAAACTGGTGGTCATCGGTCTGACCGGTGATAGGCACCGGTCTGACTGGTGCCAACCCAGTAAGAGCACTTGGGTGGGTGACCCGGCACGTGTGCCCGGGTGACCTGGTACGCCTCTGTATGCTGGAGGGTGACCCGACCCCTATGGTCGGGTGACCCGGAGTTGACCCAACTTTCAAGAAAAAGGGTGATTTGGCGTCAAAGGTTATGAGGGACTCAACACATTTCAATTAATAAATCATTTATGTGTTGTGACCAAGTTTGGAATGAGCATCACCAAGTTCTTAATTGAGTAAAGTGCCTTGTTTGAGAAATCCAAAATATCTCTAGCACTATTTGAGGGGGAGCTCATTGCAACACTTGAGTCACTTGTGGGACTCACAATTTCTTCTAGTGATCTTGTAGCCTCACTCTTTTGTGCATCCCAAAGCGAGCTCTTGATAAGCATATCTTCCAAAAGGAACAAGTAAGAGCTACCAACGATCAAAATTTAAATATATGCAAAAATGAAATGGTCTTAAGGCAAAGGTATGTTT
Source organism: Cenchrus americanus (assembly GCA_947561735.1). Lineage (NCBI taxonomy): Eukaryota > Viridiplantae > Streptophyta > Magnoliopsida > Poales > Poaceae > Cenchrus > Cenchrus americanus. Next base: position 132,956,581 of record OX387239.1, read on the forward strand.
TCATGAATCACATTGAAATACCGTAATGCATCTAGGCCATACTACCATGCTAGTGTGCCATCCTTAGCATGTAATTGCTTCAAGTGAATTTCTTGTGCGCCCCTCTAGATATTTGGTTGATACCTTTATTTCCACTCATCTTCGTCTTTCGAGGATGAAGTTATGAGCCAAATATGCTTGTTAAGCCATTCATTTGAAGTGGATGCATGCACTTTGTGACATAGGATAGACTTTTCGAAAAATCAACTAGCATGTGTAGGAAGTGTGCTTATTTTGAAAAATATTTGGTTCTTGGTCTTTGTGACCCAATCAACTTAATTGTGACTATAGTTCCCTTTGTTTGATTGATGGCTAGTCACAATTAAGAAGATTTTCTCAAGTCCCTAAAATCTATCTTTATTTATCTCTCTCTCTTGGAAGAATCAAAATTTATCAATGAAATTGGATTATCCTCTATTCCTTCAAGAACTTGGCAATTTTTGGATCAATATCAACTCTCTATCTCATATCCAAAACATCTAAAACGGTTGGGATGGGAATCTCCCATTTGTGGCTCAAAGTCATTTTCTCAGGGGAGCACCGGTCTGACCGGTGCGCATCACCAGTCTGACCGGTGGTACCCTTGAAATCGCACAATCTTTCTTCTGTGACCTAAGTGGATGCAAAGTGTCTCATAAAATACCAGAAGAAGTTTTCAGAGGAGTTTACACAAAATTGGAATGAAGGATCGGAACTTCTGAGGCTAGGTTGGTTCTACCGATAAGGCTTCTCTGTTGAATTTATCAAAATCGACGGTACTACCGAGGACGTGTCGGAAAAACTGCTAGGGGCTCACTGGCCCGACCAAGGGCAGTCACCAGTCTGACAGGTGCCCATCACCGGTCTGACCGGTGGAGCCCGACTTCAACCTGTGGGTCAACAGTGAAAAGAATCAACTCTTTTACCTCCTTCCTTCTCTCTCCTCTCTTATTCACCAGCACTCACCCCTTCCAAACCGCAAGTCACCCCTCCTCTCCTCCCTTCTTCCACCTCCCTTTCCACCATGGAGATTTGAAGATTCAACCAAGCAAAAGGCTAAAGATTGGAAGCAAAAGGATCCTCCAAGGCCCCTCTTCACATTCCCCTTCAAGTTCTTTGGATTCAACTCAAGTTCTTCTCTCCAAAGGTATTCAAATCTTTTTTTTGCCCGATCTCCTTACATGGTGCAAAGATTTAAATTTCCTATGGTAGAACATCTTCTGAGATCACCTAGAAGACATACCTATAGATCTATAAGGTTTCGTTGGACACATTGTGAGAACCCAAGATTTAGGGTCGGACGGCCTTCACCGGTCTAACCGGTGGCTGTCACCGGTCTGACCGGTGGCGCCTGTCCAGCCCCAAATGTTGTTTTCGTCATGTTTTTCAACACATATCTATATTAGGTTGTCTCATGTTCATCTAGACCAAATCTTAGATTCAAAGCTGCACAGATTGATTGTGGGAGCAATTGGCTTTGTTCTGGGTGGCACCGGTCTGACGGGTGCCCCTCACCGGTCTGACCGGTGTGGCCCAGAACGGACCCAATTGTTCTGAACTTTTGAGAATCATTTCTATATCAATTCAATCTTTTTCCTAAAGTCTTATACACTCTTGTCATCCTTCTTGTGACTCAGGACATCAGCTATGGTACGGGAAAAAGAGGGTGCTAAGAAAAGAAGAGAAGAGGTGCACTCTCGCCGAGGGGCTATCCCCGGTGACTTTGGGGAAGGGGGCAACACCGTCAATGTCAGCAGCAAAAGGTTGAGACGTTGCTCAACTCAAGAAAGTACAGAGGATCCCGACCTAGGAGGTGACACCGGTACTAGCAGTGATGACAATGTTGAGGATGAAATCTTTCTGGGTTAGTATGAGCTAAGGAGGCACCAGGAGGCTTGGTATGATGATGATGACACCGACGAGGCTGAGGATGAGGATGAGGACGATGAGGAAGAGGATGTGGATGCAATAGATGAGGATGATGATGACCAGGGTAGATTGAAGATCATGCCACCCACTTATATCTACCCTGACAGGCAGGTTAAGTACCACGGGGCAGGCATGACCAAGGCCCTAAAGAAGTTGAGAGATAAGAACCCTTATGAGGAGGCTAGGACCGCGTCAGATCCAAGGTTTTGGGCTAAGTTTCAGCAGGATCACTATGCCACAGTGATCATCAAAAATCCCAAAATCACTCATAAGGCACAATATGTGGATTGGGAGCACATGGCTAGAAAGAATGACCCAATATTTAATGAAGTCATAAGCAACTGTGAGAGACAAAGGGTCAAGAAACTTATGGGGTTCTGACATGATTGGAACAAAGAGATTATGGCCCAGTTTTATGCCATAGTGCACTTTGGATACATTGATACTGAGAGGGCTATGACTTGGATGACAAATGGTCAGAAATACTCCATCACCTTCCATAGGTTCTTGAGGTGTTTTGGGATCATGGTAGGGGACAAAGACTTAAGGAAGCTCCATGATGAAGGAGAGCTCAACAAGGATGCATTGCACCTTATGTACCCAAGAGGTGAGCATGCCAACTATGGGAGGGTGAATAATCTCTATACCTACTATGCTGCAATCAATACGCTCCTTAGGGTGTCTATTACACATAGAGATGGAAACCCCTCTGAGATCACAAAGTTTCAGAAAAACTTGATGGTTGCTTTGAGGCCGGGAGCTCCGGAAATTAGTGTTGGGGATTTTATTTGGCAAGAAATCAAGCATCTATCTGAGGACCCTGAAAAGATTTGCAGCTATAGCCCATATATCATGTATATGATTGAAAAGGTTGCAAAGACGGAGTTTCCAAAAAATGTGACACACAAGCCCTTGAAGCTCAATCCTAGCAAAAATCCTCGACTTCCATCTCCTAGGATTGAGCAAGCACCTGAACATGAGGAAGGAATTTTTGAGGAGGGCACAGCTCAGCTAGATCAGCCACAAGCGGGGGCTCGGGGCATCCTTCGGTCCGATCGGTCTCGAGCACCGTCCGACCGGTGGGGAGGCTGGGAGCATGGCAGGCCTCGTAGGTCCACCTCTCCTTTATGAAAATTCCTCAACTTCATATTTGGGATGTGTAGGAGACAGCATGACATCCAAGTTGAGCAACAAAGGTCTAGAAGGGCGAATAAGCAAATGAGGGACACGATGAAATTAATGCACAATGCTCAAGGGTTTCAACCACCTTGCTCTCCACCATCTCCCGAGTCTCCATAGGTTGAGATACCATCCTTTGAGGATAGGATGAGAGGATGGGCCAACACCGACATGCTTAACCAATATGGGCCCATGTTCTTTGAGTCCGAGCATGGGCAAGGGTCTTCTTCGTCGGTTCCTCCTCCACCTCCACCATTTGCACCTCCTCCTCCTCCAGATGTGGCAGGTTCATCTCACTTCATGGAAGAAGAGCAAGCGCCCCCACCTCCTCCACCTCCCGAGCAAGGACAAGATTGGGGCGCTCGCTTCTCCGTCGAGATCTTTGGCTACAATCCATACTACTACGGTAAAAACAACACACCCATAGCTCATCCGTCTCAAATCACTATCTCGGATTCTATTTATCTAAACTCTCCTTTGCACTGGATTCTTGACAATTCTCAAATAGGAGGGAGCTCTCACCATGGAGATGGATCTCAGGGACAGTGATCGGCAGCTGCTTCTCCTCCAAGCCTTTCTTGGATGCTTGATGACAAAGGGGGAGAAGATTCAAGATTAAAGACACAAATCTGTGATGTCTGGGCTGCTGTCTGTGTTGCACCGGTCTGACCGGTGCCTGTTGGCTGTTGAGAGAAGCCATGTAATAAGTTTAGAACTTTATCTTAGTGGACTTGACAACATTTGTGTTAGTGCTACTGTGTTTGAACCTTATTGTATTAATTAAGCGACTCTATTGCTAGATTGTGATGCATGAAATTATTGGTGTTTGTTTGTGTTGGCTAAATGGAGAAAAGTGACGTAAACCAGCTTGCAACCCTGGCCTGATCACCTTGGACCAAATAGCATGCACTCCTGTTGCTTTGTGCGCTGACTGGACCTGACCGATCTGACCGGTCAGTGGCACCAGTCTGACCGGTCAGTGGCACCGGTCTGACCGGTGCCGCCCAGTTGTGTGTTGGCTGGACCAGACCGGTCTGACCGGTCAGTGGCACCGGTCTGACCGGTGCTGCCTAGTCAGTGCCTCTTTGCTTTGTGCATATCTAGTCATACGCATCACGGTTTTTACTTTGTCACTCACACATGTTGCACTCCACTGATTCTAAGATATAATGGGAGCTCACACGCGTTTTCTTCCAAATTTATGCTATTGGCATTTAAGGCCAAATTTTTTAAATTCAAACTCAAAGCACAAATTAACTGGGAGCTCTAGCTATATCTAAGAATCTAAAATGCGCTTTAACAGTTTATTTGTAAGCTTTAATCGAGTTGTCATCAATCACCAAAAAGGGGGATATTGAAAGTGCATCTAGGCCCCTAAGAAGATTTTGGTGAATTGATTGACAAGACGATTAAAGGACTAATGAATTTGTCTAAGATTGTGAGCAGGTTTTATTTATATATTCATGAGCAACCATTGAAGTATTTAATTGTGAATGAATATTATGGCTCACATTGACAAAGAAAAGTATATGTACTTCATGTGTTTATTGGAAGAGAACATAAAAATGAGTGTACACACTGTGGTTTTAATTTGGAAGCATGCACATCCGTTGTCAATCAAGATCAAACATTTGAAGCGGGATTTTCAAATGAAGGTTAATTGTGTATGAAGCAAAGTGGAACTTAAAGTGGATTGGATAAGTGATGAAGAGATCATCCGAGATGTCTAGGGTGAGGGACTAAGCAATCTTTGGGGCTGTAGCTAAGCCGCCATTGAGGACCATGTGTGGTTCGAGGACCGGTAGATGGTCGCTTCCTTGTGTGATGAGTGATTGACAACGTTGTGTGGACTGATTCTTGGCTAAGTATTGCAGGTGCAGGTTGTGGCTTGACTGGTGTTGGTGCAGGTGAAGAACAAGCGCGAAAGGTCGTAACCGGTGAGGCCTCCAGGTGTGGAGAAGAGAGGCTTCGTTCGAGGGACCCGGTGGCCAGCGGGGTCAAGCGCGGGCCGCATGGTGGCATGAACAGCAAGATGAAGTCATGGACGGTTTCTTGGTTGAGCCTCAAAATCAAGGTCGAGCCGGGACTACGTGGGAGCCGAGTCATGAGTGGAGATAGGCGGAGGCTACACCAAGTTTGCGGGGTTTCCGGTGGTTCGCCAGAAAACCACTGTGTTCCTTGGTTGATCCACAAAGCCAAGACCGAAGAACCGAAGACGGTCTTTGCCGCAAGGTGCGGACCGGTCTGACCGGTGGGTCTGACCGGTCTGACCAGTGGGGAGCACCGGTCTGACCGGTGTGCGACGACGCAGTCCGGAGACTTCGAAGCGGAGGACACGCGTCGGGATTGCATGGCTTGCGTCGAGGCTACGCAGGGTGCAGTCGCCAGGCATCCGTCTGATGGAGAAGACATGAAGATTTCCAAATCCGCCCTTGAGGGGCTTGTATCCCTAGTTATTAGGAAAGGGCATTTTAGACTTTCGGTTGCCTCCATATAACCCAAGAGGTGAGAGGATGGCAGCCAACTCTTGGAACCCTAGCTCATTTGTTTTTCCATTTTCCTTCCTATTTTCCTTAGGTTTTCGATAGGACTAGCAAGAGAGCTTCATGGAGAGATCTTGTTGAGAGGGATGGATGATCGGGCGGCTTGCTAGACCTTGTATGAACCTTTGTTTCATGTATAGATGATTCGGCGTGGTTCCTCAAGGTTTGGATGTGTTTTCCCCGGTTGTTCTTGGTGGTGATTTTCGGAGTCCTCTCTTGCTGATTTCTTTGGGTTGTTTTCGGGACCTTTCTCTTGGGGATTTGATGGGAGAAATTTGTGGGAACCCTTCGTGGTTCTTTGGGCTGTGATTCCCCTCCCAAATCTGTGAGTAAAGGTGCTCGATTTTGGGGTTTCTTGAGTTCTTGGGTTGGAAGTGCTCTTGGCGGGATTTCCTTGATTCCTCCTTTTTGGACGAGTTTTGGTGGGATTAATCTTGGCTATGGACTCCTCATGAGGTGTTCCTAATATCCCCAAAGTCTTGTTCAAGTCCGTGGAGCAATTCGGGAGATCGAGGTTTGGATTTGGGGGAGTTGACCCGCGGGTGCTGTTCATCCCGAGTAGCCCAGGCTACACCGGTCTGACCGGTGCTCTTGACCGGTCTGACCGGTGCAACCCTCAGTGGGTTTCTGCTCGGGTGAACGTCTGGGTGTGTTCGCTGTTGTCTTGTGTTGTTGCTGTTTCGAGTTTGGGTCAATTTGGTGGTCGGTTGGCCTGTTTGGTGCTTTGGGGGTTTTCAGGCTGGGATCGGTCTGACCGGTGTGTCTCACCGGTCTGACCAGTGTGGAGCCACTTAGTGAAAGTTGCTCAGTTCCACCAGCAGGGACCGGTCTGACCGGTGGTGCTCACCGGTCTGACCGGTGTGGGTCTGTAGACTCGAGGTTTGGTGTTCCGCTGCGTTCTCGGGTCGGAAAGTTGTGTGTTGGTTCCTAGGTCCAGTGGCACTCCAGTGGCTACGTGGGCTTGACCAACTTGGGTAGTGAGTCGGAGACGTGTGTTGGAAGCCGTGTTCATCTTGTTGGAGTTTCCATCTCCTTCGAGAAGAATTTTTATCAGCTCCCATTCACTCCCCCCCTCTCTAGTTCGCCGTATCGGTCCTTCAGCCATTAGTGTTTTGCTAAGGTGAAGTTCTAGCATCCGTGGGGTCTTCAAGTATCATATTCAAACCATAACCAAGGGAAGCATTACAAGTCATCAACTAGTTAAGATTGGCAATATGGAGTGACTTATGGATCCAAGTGTGCATTCCTATGCTATATGGAAAGATTCTAAGTCACTAGCTCAAGTATGGACGTGCTCAAGTCAAAGGCTATGTTGAAAGCCCTCAAGTGGATATTGATCAAGTATGGCAAGATTGAAAGTGTTCAAGCCCAAGAGATCAAGAAAGTGTTTTTCATTCTTTCTTGAGTATAGGTATGCTGTACTATCAAGAGGGATGCAACTTAGCGAGTTGACCAAGTCAAAGTGCTCTTTAGTTGACCTAAGTGAGATCTAGCAATAGAGTGTGCTAACAAACCCTCCTAACCTAACCTGAGTCATTTCATCTTGGTGGTGAAGTGCTAGTCTCTTAGAAAAGGTTTTTAGGGTATGTCGGGCCTGACCAGTCTGACCGGACAGAGGCACCGGTCTGACCGGTGCCGCTAGCCCAACGGCTCATTTTTCAAACACCGGTCAGACCGGTGTGAGGCACCGGTCTGACCGGTGCCGCCCGAGAACCAACGGCTAGTTTCTCTTTTGAGAGGTATAAATACCCCAAGCCTTCTTCAAGTGAGGGTTGTTGTTTCTAGTGAGTTTGCTGAGGTCCCATGCCATTCCTAACTAGCTCAAAGCCTTTGTGGCTCTCTCCAACCCTCTCTTTGTGAGATTTGTGGATTCAAGCCATAATCTTTGTGTTGGGTTGAGAAAGTGAGCTTAAGAGTGACCTAGTGACAAACAAGAGCATTTCCATAGCTTGAGCACTTTGGTTTTGCGTCTAGAAGCTTTGAAGCATTTGTTACTCTTGGAGGTTTGCCTCCTAGATGGTTAGGCGTCGCCGGCTAGCTCCCAAGGTTGTGGTGAGCAGCGAGAAGTTTGTAAGGGCTGCGATCTTGTCTCTACGTGGAAAATATCCCCTTAGTGGAAAGGAGGAAAGTGGTTGAAAGAGACCCGGCTAGTTGTGGGAATTGTCCCTTACAAGCTCCTCAACGGAGACGTAGCTATTCCTTAGTGGGTGGTGAACTTCGGGAAACAAATCCTTTCTTCTCCGTGTGGTTTGACTCTCTAATTTGTTTTTCTAGCATATTTGATTTGCTTCTGCTTTGATCAACTTGGGTGTGCTACTTGTGTGTGTAGGGCTCATTACCTTGCTTGTGATCATCTACAAATGCCACACACCAAGTTCGGTTTGTGCTAGAAGTCAAGAGGTGCTTGAAGTCATTTTTGCAGGTGCTTTGTGCTACACCGGTCTGACTGCTGAGGTGCACCGGTCTGACCGGTGTCACCTGTGAAGTCCAGTGCTTGACCGATCTGCCCGGTCATAGCCACTGGTCTGACCGGTGGAGCACTGTCAGCTCAAGTGTTAGGGGACAAAGAGTTTAATTTGTTCATCACGCCTATTCACCCCGCCCCCCACTCTAGGAGACATTAAGGTCCTTTCAACAGCGCTGTGATATGATTCCCAGGTGGTGTCAGAGGGCCGGCGTGGCAGGGATTCACCTTTGACCCGAGCACCCGTGGTGCGCTAGAGCACTTAATGCTCTGGTCGGGAGAGTAGGTGCGGTGTCGTGAACCTGGGGCGGCCTCGAGCGAGGTGGAGAATCACCCGAGCGGGCGTCAGGCCCTCGAGTGAGGCGGAGATTCGCTCGAGGGGGCATTAGGCCCTCGAGCGAGGCGGAGAATCGCCCGAGGAGGCGCTAGGCCCTCAAGTGAGGCGGAGTTTACGCGGCGTGGCGCCCGGTCCACGAGCGAGGCGGAAACTCGCCCGAGGGGTACCGTGGCCGATCGTTTGGTGGGCTGTTGTGTCTTCTTTGGGCCGTGGGACTTTCCACTTTGGGCCGCGACCATACGGAGCGTGTTTTTGGGGTTCGTGGCGTGTTCGGTTGGATTTTATTATTTTTCGAAAAGGGGGCTTTCCTCGGTTATTAGGTGACCCTTATGGTTGTCCCCGACAAGCTTGGTGATGGAACTCGGGCGGCGGCGACCGAAGTCTTCGAAGGTGCGACGGTGGTAGAGTCTGTCTTGGAAGAGGTCGATGACCTCCTTGTCGGTGATGTCGACTACGGTCGCGTGCTTGTCGAAGAAGCACCGCATGTATTGGCGTAGCGTCTCGCCTTGTTCTTGCTTGACCATTGCCAAGTCCATGCGGGTACCCGAGCGCCCCATGGCGCCCACAAAGTTGCTGGTGAACTGAGCCTTCAGCTGGTCCCACTCGTCGATCAAGTTCTTTTCAAGTGACTCTAACCATGTGAGTGGAGCTTGATCCAAGCAGAAGGGGAAAAGATGCACTTGGCATCATTATTACCACCAGTGTTTTCAATGGCCAGAGCATAGCACCTGAGCCACTGGACTGGATCTTGCTTCGCGTCATACTTGGAGATCCCGAGAGGTTTGAATTTCTCAGGAAGAAGCGGGCTGTGAAGTCTTCCAGAGTAGGCGGGGAAATCGTCGTTGTCGCTTGCTTCAGCAGCCTTTTTCCAGCGGATCTCGTCGATCGTGTGGCGAGCGTCATAGCCGCCATGTGCGCTGCTGGTGATGTGGCTGTTCGTGTGGCCTCGGCCTCCGTGATCGCCGCTGCCACTAGCTCTTCTGCCGGCGCCGTGGGATGAGCTTCCGTCGTTGCTACCGCTGCCACCGCCGCCGCCACGACTACCGCTAGCGCCGTCGCGACTACCATCAACGCCGCCTTGGCTGTTGCTGCCTTGCGAGGGTCCTCCAGCTGTGGCCCTAGAATGGTTGGGATGTGGCTGGTGTTCTGTGCGGACACGGTTGCCTCCATCGTCCGCTGGGCTGCGACTAGTGGCTTCGTGGTTCCTGACTTCATGAGGTATGACGGGGGGTACTTGGGAAACCCTGTTGTCCACCCGCATGAAGTAGGCACCTTCATTGAGCCTGGCGATGACTTCGTCCCTGCGAATCCCTTGGGCCTGTTGTGCTATCGTGGTGACAGACATGAGGCACTGCTCAGGAGTAGTGTGTACCTGACTGGCAACTTGATCCAGAACCTTGTTGAGGTTCCGGATAGGGAGAGCCTCTCAGAGACGTGTACGTCGTTCATTCTGCTTTCTTTTGTGGTCACATCGAGCGTTCTTGTCGTCGGTGGTCTCATCGGGAGGTGCGTTGGCGGACACCTCATCCTCTAAGATGTCATCAAGGTACTGGTCGGGTCGACTCTCCGAAGTCCCGACGTCGCCGGCTGCCATGAAGACTTCACGGTCGGGAGTGCAGAGGCTGGAATCAGTAGTCGCCACCTCGGTGGGAGTGTGCTCCTCATTTGGAGCCAACGGGGTCCCCTCCTGGAAGGGGAGTGTGTCGAGGTAGGCGACGCAGCATGAGTTGTTATCCGTCAGGTCTGCGGTCTTGCGATCGGGCCAGTAGACGAATGTTCTAGCAGGGGTAGATGTAATGACCAAGCCGGTAGCAGGACCTGACAGCGGCCCCTTAGTCGTGTTGATCTCGGACTCGGGCTTGATTGGGTCCAACCCGAAGTCGAACTCATATGAAGAGTCTGAGTAGTAGCCAAATGCGAGGTTGGAGTTCGAGGAGTACTCGAAGGCGATCTCCTTGCCAGCCTGGCATGCCTCGAGAGCTTCCGCATGGGCCCTGCTAGAGTTGTTGAGGCCATATGGGAAGTGCTCGTGTGGTGGGATCGCCTCACACGATGGATCAGAATTCGGCTCACATGCGATGACCCATGGGGACATCAAGTTCGAGTTGGAGGCGGATCTAGACTCGAAGTCGACGACTTGGTTGTAGAGCGAAGTTTCACCGAATTTTTCGGTGAGCGTGCGCGTGACAACTTCAGGAAGCAACACGAGCCCAGTCTCTAGGTTCGGGGTCATGGTGAGATGGCGCTATAAAGAGCCAACGCCGTTAGCAATGCAAACCCAAGAACCGAAGACGAAGGTGTCGCCGCGGTTGAGAGCGGCGGTTGGCTTGATGGTGATGGAAGCCGTCGAGATTGCCATGAGATCTTTGGCAAAATCCTCTACATGGCGCGCCAGCTGTCGGTGTTTTAGACCGGCAACCTACAAAGGGGAGTACACGAGGTAGGTGAATGTGGCCTCACTGAGATCAGTAACTCGAAGGAGAGACACGTGGCACACAATTTAGACAGGTTCGGACCACGAGGTGCATAATACCCTACATCTTGTATGCTGCGTAGCTTTGGATTGATTGGGTGTGTTTACAAGATGATGCGGATGATAAGAGAGGGGTCCCTGCCTTGCCTTATATACTCTGGGAGGTAGGGTTACAAGTCGGTTAGAGGACAGAGTACTAGTCGTGTACGGCTAGGAGTACTTTACATGGATTCGTACATGTGTAGCTTCCGAACCAAGTAATATCCCTCTGTAGTCCTTGCGCTCCACGCCAGTAGGTGTCGTGCAGCCCAAGATGAGTAGTCCTAGGGGCCCACCGAGTAGTCGGTCCTGGTACCCACCTGAGTAGTGGGCCCAGGGATGTCCATACGACAGAATGAGGAGACGAGGTCGCACTCTCCTCACAAGTGACTCCGGATTGTCGTGAAAGTTGGACGGTAGGTCGAAGCCGGTCATGCACTACTCTGCATACACGAGAGTAGAGCAAGGATAAACCCGCTTAAATAGCATTTCACCGAACCTAGATAACTCTACCACTAAGTTTAAATGATATCTTATGCCTACTATTTCCCCGATAACGGCACTAGAAATGCTTGTTGATATTCCTTAGCCTCACTACTAGGTTTGCACTCACGGTGACAGTGCCAGAAATGTTTGTTGGAACTTGCTAGCGTCGCTATAGGGTTTATACCCCTAGTAATGGAGCTAGGAACGTCTTTGGTAAAACACACTTCACAGAAAGGTCCGCAAGCGCACGAATTACCGTTGTAGCACCTCACCCGGTGGTATTCGGGATATCGTATTTATATTTTCCCAAGGGAAGCACTACGGCAAAGATGATCGGATAAATGGTGGAGAGTAACAAGACTCGGTAAAGAGCTATAGCGGGGGTAATGAATAAAGATATTCGGGGATAACTTGAAACACACAAGGAGATCTTGATAAAGGGTTAGAGAGGACCTAGTGAGCTGGGAGGACAACGAAACGAGGAAGGATCCTAACACAATATATTTATTCTTGTCAACTCTAGGTAAAGAACTAAGTCAAATGAAAACCTAGGCAAGCTAAACTCGACAAGCTCTTCTAGTGCCACAGGGGCATGCCAAGCCGTGCTCTCAGATTGGGATGAGAAAAGAGAACGACGACGTGCTGAATCATACCAGCCCAAACTAACATGGTGGACTACTAAGCCCATCCGGAGCTATCACCTCACTAGGGTACCACAACTATTTCGTTGAACGGGACACCAATCTAAGACTAAGGCAAGCTCTGAGCACCACGCTCACAACGAACCAAAGAACCTTTCCCTGGATATCACGAAGGAAGGTCTCTCTCCGCTACTAAGCATAAACGTACTCGGTAGAAGATCAAGCGAAGAACGACCACGACACTATAGGGTTCAAGAGACGCTAACCAAGATTAAACTAACTTTAATCTAAACCAAGAATAAAGCTTTTAGAGCAAAGTAAAAGCTGATTGTAATTGACTCAAAAGGTAAGATAGAAAGATAACTTGAATTTTACTTTAGTCTAAACAAAGAAAGGATACGAGAGTAGTACCAGAACCATGAAGAAGACTCCTCCGAAACCCCGAGACTAGCTCGACTCAACTCTAACTCCCAAACTACACTACTCCTACTCTAAGTGAACAAAAGAGAGAAATGGAGATGCTCCTGCGTTGTGTGTCCATTCCAGCAAGTGTGAGGTCCCTTTTATAGGCAAGGGAGGTCGGTCGAGCACAGGGGAGGAAAACCCTAGGTGTGGCTGTATCTCAAGGCACGGCTGGCCCTAGGATGTGACGCATCTCACCTTGGATGCTCCTGATCACTGCTCCTGAGGTGGTTGTAGGTCGGCTCCGTGGGTCGGTTTCGCCCAGCACGCCAAGTGATAGGTGCGGCCGGCCCAATAGGTGCGGCCGGCCCTACCCCGTGCCGTGTGATGCACCGACCATGTTAGGTGACACCTAGGATCGCCTTTGGATGACAGTTGTGGCAGTTGAGCAATCGGATAAGTGGACCCATTGATCCAAGTGATCCTAGCCTCCACCCTTTGATCAAACTGATGTTTCTTCAGTGGATCGCATTCGTCCAAGTTGTACTCGAGGGAGTAGGGGCATTCGGGACCAGAGGCGTGCAACCGGGCAGGTCCCTGCAGGGTCGGCCACACCTACAGGTTCGACTGGACCAGGTGGTTCGACCGTGCCTGGCACATGTGGCGTGTTGGTCCCAAATTCTCCCAAAATGTGTACCTACCTATGAAATTCACAACACAACTCATGGAACTTTGTTAGTACTAAAAATGTGCATGAAACTTGTCATATACTCCTCTCGAATTCGAGGTTTTGACGGTTTGATGTTCAAATTTTTGTTGTAAGGACCGTCAACATACTGCATGGGCACAGAGTTTCACATTATCCCTTAATTTCCCTTTAACAAAGCTCATAAATTGTTTGACACCATCCATGTAAATTGAGGTAAATACATTACCATGCACCCAACTTCGATCCATCTAATCAAGCAATGCAGAAAAAACACAAATCAACAACTCGAAAATGAAGCCAAGAAAATGATACAATACAGTACCTTGAACTGCAAGCCGGTGTTCACGTGAGGAAGAAGGATGCCTCGGGCAGCAATGGCCGTGGCGCTGGACACGCGCAGCTATGGTCGCGCCGGAGCCAGGGGTAGTGCTAGAGCTTCAGGACGGCGCTCCAAAGACGCGTAGCAATTGGGTTGTGCCGAGGCGGGGGTCGAGCCGGAGCTTCAGGATGGCACCAAAGGCGGATGTGGCTGCCGTCACAGCAATGGAGGCAGATGCGGGATGCCCCACCACGGTGCCTGCGGCGAGGCGGGATGTGCCACCGCAGCAATGGAGGCTAATGAAGATGGATTGCTAGTGGCGAGGATGAGGCAGGTAGGGTGTTAAGTTTTGTATTTCGATGTGAAGTGATATATGGAAACTTTTCACAGTACAATCACAAACCAACATGTGGTGTAGTGGTGAATGGTAGCAGACGTGATGCGCTAGGTCCCGGGTTCGAATCCCTTCGGGCGCGGTTTATTACTGAATTTTTTGACTTGCTGACAGGGCAGACACGCGGGCGGTGATGAGGCGGACACGTGGCACGGGTGGCTAACGTGGCTTCATTGGCCGAATGAAAAAATGAGTACAAAAGAATTAAATGCATGGAAACAACAGAGATCGGTATGTAGTCGGGTGGTAAAGGTGTCTTTAGCTTGTTCATGTGGTACTTGGAACAAATCCGTGTCTGTTGACGGTGAAAATCCGTCAACCTAGCCATGAGTTTACCTTCGGTGTTGGCATGACTTTTGTATCTTATCCATTGGTACTAACGCCCGTGGTATAACAAGTTCACTTGTGCATGTCGGTTTTGGAGTTAAGTGTTTACGCAGGGTTTTAACGTTGAAAGCAAGACTTCCGGGATAAGTTCATTAAGCACCTCATGACAAGACCTTCAAGCCCGATACAAGTCAAGCAATGAAGTGAACATGACTCCAAGAGCCCAAGGACCAAGCCCAAGAAGATGATAAACTCCGAGGACCGAACTAGAAAAGTGTTGAATCTTGCAAGACAAGGTGTTGAGTCCAATTCGGAGAGAAACCGATGTCAAGGGCCCACATGCAAAAGGGGAGAGGATCTAGAAGACGCGGGAAGCAACACCGGGCGAAGGAGGACACGAACTGGGCCGAAATGGGCCTAGGCCGGTCGGCCCAGCCTTTTTCGGGGCCCAGTCGACCCCCCCTTTGACCTAGTTGCATCTCTGGCTATTTATAACCCCCTGACCGAGAGCAACGCATCAATCAATTCGTCATCAGCCGCCGAGGAGCAGAGAAGCTTGAGGGACACCATCTTGGAGATGAGGGTCGTGCTAGTTGTCTAGGGTCTCCCTAGCCGACGTTGGAACCTTGCATGGAAGACCACGTCGGAGCTCCGAAGCGAGAATCAAGATCGAGGTAGGGCCCCGGTGGTGATCTTGTTCATGTAATTATTCATGGTGAAGTTTGTAAGTGAATCCGATTTCTAGCGATCAAGTGCCTTCTCGATGATTTTGTTTTCTTCTTGGTTTTGCTTCTTCTACGATCTAGTCTATAGCTAGATTACATAGGGTGCTCTTGTAGCCGCGGTGGCTAGAGGTGCATACCGGACCGGCCAAGTGTTTTCAACTTGTTCCTATTGAACTCGCCCTAGACTACCTGCATGAGTAGGGATACGTTGTGACAGAACGGGGGTTCCGAAAGGCGGCCGTTTTCGGAGTCGAATGGAAGGCCACGATTTAAAGATGCTTTTAATGAGATTCGCTTTTCTATCATCATCTATCTTGTTTGGAGCTACAACATAAGCATGATCTAGATTCTCTAGATCGGTTATCTCTTGCTTTCTCTTGCTACCTCTTTAGTAGATTAGATTAGATTCGTTTTCTTTATGAGTTAGTAGATTAGATGCAACTTGTCTTCATAAGATAGCTTACCTTGCTTTACTAGATTGAATCCTTGCGTTGCACATTGTTCCACTGATTTGATACCTTGGGTTCACCACTCGAGGGAAGAAGGGTCCCTTGACTACGACGGGAGACTTGCCCGCTTGCAAGTCTAAACGAACTTTGATACAACTATTAACCGTCAACAAGCCCCTTTTTCTGGCGCCGTTGCCGGGGAACAAGCAATCAAGATCCGATCTAGTATCGCTTATTTTTTTCAGTTTTCCTTTTAATTTTCTTTTGCATCTCTTAAGTTTGATCATCCTCAAAAGAAAAAAATCTATCTAATCTAGTTTTGATCAGCCCTAATTTTTCTTTTGTTAGATTTTTATTTTTGCTAACCCTAACCGGAGATGGTTGGCTACCTCTCCAAGAAACCCAAACTTTTTTGTGGATGATCCAGGAAAACTTTACAGGCAAAGGTGACGTGCAACACAAGCTAAAGGGTTGGAAACCCTAGATTCAAAAGTCAAACTCGAAGGACCATCAAAATCTCCAAGGGAATCACCACCTCCAAGTCAATATGCCGGAAGGCCTTCAAATCAAGAGGAGGATGGAGAGGATGGAGATAGAGAAAGAAGCTCAACACCTAAAGGCTGCCAAGGCAAGATCCACATGCGAGGATTTAAGTGCTCATCGTGATGAAGATGCTAGAGACGCAAGTGGGACAACTTGTCGGGCGCCCGATGGGTAACAAAGAAGAATATCCGAGACAACTCCAAGGTCCCAAGACGGCGAAGGCTACTCAAACTCATTCGGGAGAGATGAAGGATCACACTAGAGACCATGAAGATCACGACCGAAGGACCGGAGTTCGAGATGTCGAGCCACAAGGAAGTTGTTGCATCCGTCAAGACCAAAGGACAAAGCCAGCCTGTGAAGACCAAAAAAAATGACTAAGCCAAAGTGGGTACCCAAGATTGCAACGCCCGCAAAGAGCGTTGATCCGAAGTAATCAAGTGAAGAAGTCTAGCCATGGACTATAAACGAAGCGCTAGGCGGGAGGCAACCCGTTTCGTCGAGTCAAGAATAAGCTACCGGGAGGACAACCCGATTCCAGGTTTTTCGAGTCTTTTTAATAATTTAGTTTTTGAATTTTACTACGCAAAACATTAGACTTAGAATGGTTGAACAATATTAGAGACACAATTTTTGGTTGAATATTTTGCTTGATCATAAACCCTTTACATGAACCATCCTATGTGATTGTTTGCTTCTTTTTCGAGAAACCACAACCAAAAAAATTCAGAACCTATCTCAACCTTTCATCCTCTCTATGATGTTGTGGTTGACTTGTTTTTCATGCTAAAAACACATGAGTAGAGCCACGACTTGTACCTAGGTGTTAATTAAATTTCAGCACGTGGTATGACTCGCGTGAACCTAGAAACTAAACTTTTGGTTGGTTTAAAAATCCTTATCCTTGGTTTCTCTAAAGATTAGAATTTTTCTAAGCCTCACTTAATTTATTTCATTCAAAGTCTATCTCATCTAATCAAAATTAGAACCTAAACCTATGCCCCCATGATCAAGCCGGGAAAAGTTTGCTCTCAACCAATGAAAGCAAACTATACCGGTGAGACCGATATCAACGTAGTCGGAAAATATTTTCGACTTACATTTATTTTTAATGATTTAAAAACTTCTCTAAATTTATTCTTGAGCTCTTGCATGGCTCTGAAAAATATTTTTAAATTTCGAAATTAGAGGGGTGCTTAACCTTAAACACACTAAAAGGGAGGCAATCTAGTTTGAATTAATCATGCATGCACCAAGTCCACCAAGTCCACATGCAAGGGACAAGCATGGTGGGCAGCAAGCATAAACTTTGCAGGAATTCCATGGTGGCATGTGAAGCAAGTGGAGTAAGGGAGCATGGACGTGACTCAAGGCATGAAGCATCAAGTGGAAGGACCAATGAGTGGACGAGAGCGTTTGGGCGGTGCAACTCGTGGAGCACGCGGGCAGGAAAGTTGTAGAGGCGAAATGATCGTGCTGGAAGAAAGCCGAGGCGGGGAGGAGCACCAGGCCCAAGCCGGCCGGCCTCCCCTACTTAAGGAGCCCCCCGGCTCCCGTTTTCTACAGGCAAGCTTCCCTCTCCTTCCTCAGTTTGTGTGTTCAAGTTTGTGTGCCCAGAACCTCCGTAGACATAGCCAACCTTCCCAAGCTTGATAGCTCAAAAAAAATCCACACCCTTAATCCACTCCAAGTCCAGACTCCAAAATAATATTTGTGTACCTTGTTACCGGGTGAAAACCCCGGATATATATTGGTGAGGGAGAGTGCTGCAATCATGGAAGAAAACTACAAGCCTTTTTCACCGAAGAAGAAGGGATCATCGTTGTCTAAGACAACCTCTTCGAGGAGGCGCTCGGTTTCCGAGTATCCTTGGAGTATGGAGGAGGACACGGCACCGCCGAGGAGGAACAACACTCTTCTCCTCGGTGGCATGAGGGCTACACGAAACTCGTTTATGAGGTTCACCAAACTTCAAGGACATATGGAGGAGCCGCCCGTCCAATCTCACCGCTCGACACGATCATCCGCTCCACCTCCACACACTCTGTGGTATTCCAATGGGTTTATCATCATGACGGGGGAGGAGGAGAAGAAGCTCACTCACATTAAGTAGAGGCTTGTAGAGAACGTCGACTTCGACGACCAAGCTCTCCACATGTTGGGTTTTCATACGGGACACCGGTGCAATTCTCTAACGGAGTGTCGGCAAACACCCACAAGGAATTCGCCTAGGAAATTTTCATGACCATGGCGCATACCCTTGATGAAGGAGTGTTGAGTCTCTCATTCCATTTGGAGGGAGCCCACAAGTGGAGAAGGAAGACACCGTCGGAAGGGTAACCTTGATCAACGATGCTATTTCTAGCACCTTGATGGGGTAATCTCCTTTCATCCATGGGTTGCAATCGATCTTGAGATGTAATCACACTTTGTTGGATTATCTATCTATTATATTACACCGTGACCATCATAGGTCTAGTCATGAATACCTTCGCGTAGTGAGAGTACGAGAGGAGGGAAAGGGCAAAACCGTGGTCACAACCCCCGATAGATTAGATTGGTTTTCATGTTCAAAACGATTGCATGTTCTAGTATCGTAGACCCATGGGCGAGTGTCTCCTATTTTCAAAAGGGAGCTCTGAAACAAGTGGATGTGCATGAAGGCACATGGGAAGGTTTTTGGAGTATGATCACGGGAGGAGACCATCAATGAAGAAATACTATCCGGAACCCCATCATCCAAGTGTGTCACTTTTGTGCAAGTGGATTTTTGGGAGGACGAGAGAGACAAAGATAACCAACACGGAGTTGAATTGGCTTTACTCGGCTTTTTCCAAGAAGCCAATCAACCCCACTCACCTATGATCAACCGGTGGTGTTGTTAAGCAACATCGAGTTCGGGAGATATTGGTTCGGGGTGTTGCCTCTCCATATTGGCTATCTCTTTAAAACTGGGTATTACAAGGAACCCGAATCATCTCCTACCCGGGACTTCCCTAGGAATATATGAAGGAAGGAAAATATATAAGTGAAGATGAGAGAGGAGGCTTCAAAGTGGCCAAAGTAAATTTGCCCCTATCGGATGGAAGATTAAGACTTTGGTTAGAGGAAGGACTTCTTGTGCCGGCGAAGAAAAATAAAAGGGGAGGATTATAGGAGAAGGATCTTCCATGGCCCAAGAAGGAGGTGCACAACAAAATTTTGGAGAAATTCCGGCGCCGCTAAGTTACTACGGTGGTGTACCAATGCAAGCATGGGGGAGTGGTGCAGCCATACCCCCACCAAATTTTGTGGTGCCCAACGTAGCCTTTGCGGAGCCATATGCACACCTTCCTCAACCGCAACAAAATGTGGCCACCATTGGAGGATACGCTGCAAGAAACATTCAAATTATTGCAGCCATCCAAACCAATGCAAACTAAATGGGTGAAGGAGATGCAAACATCGCTTATGAGCTTTGACACCTTCACCTAGCACCGTCGGACAACTCATAGGAGGAGTGGTGCATTCCTATTACAAGTAAGGGTACAACAACCAAGACTATCAATATCAACCACCGGCGGAAGATTAGAGAGAGGAGGAGCTTTAGTTATCTTTCCTTTACCCCCTTTTCTTTAATTTTCAGCTTGGATGTGCCTATGTATGCGTAGTATTTTCAGCTTTACTTTAATTTTTAGTTTTTAGTTTAATTTTCAGCGTGTGTGTTAGTTTTTATTTTCATCATGAATAATGTCACCACCAAGTTTTTACCATTAGTAAAGTTACAAAGTTTGTGCCATGATGATATATGATTATAATTGCCGCTTTGTTTATTTTTGTAATTGATTTATGCATGTTTAACCTAGTGCTCTTTTAAAATACAAATCTGAAATTATCTAAATGCTAGCTTAATCTTTAGTGGAGGTTATGATAAAAATAAAGACCCATAGTGTTTTATGTGCTCTCAAGTTTTAGATGGATTAAAGATGATTTATTTTTGTTCTTAAATGTAAAGCTAACCTTGTCATAAATACCACTTGCGTGTTGCTCTACCTATCCAGAGCCATATAAATATTTGAGTGCAAAAATTTAGTATACAAGATTTATTTTTGTGTGAGTTACTTCAGGCCTTGATTTCTCTGGCCCGAGACTAAGAAGCTGGTCATTCTGTTTTTGCGTATCTATCTTTTTGCTAGCCTTTTATCCGTGCATTGTGTATCCCCACATCGGAGATCTCACAAACCTCGCCGGATATCCACCCTTAAAACCAAATATCATCTTTTGTGTTTACCTCCTTGACCACAACCTATCATTGAGAATGGATCGTCAATTCAAGGAAGATCGCAAGACGGTGCCAACATTGAAGAATTCAAGTATCTCTCCAAGGAAAAATATTTCCGGTACCTACCTTATTTATCGCCTCTTTGCTCGAAGACGAGCAACGTCTAAGCATGGGGGAGGAGGTAGGTACGATGCAATTTTTGGAGTTCAAAGGGGAGTATTTTTAAAAAAAAGAGAGAAGAGAAAGAAAGTTCAAAGGCGATGTACGGGACTTCCAAGGTGAAAGTCTCACAAAAAAAAATGAATGAATGAAAAAGAATGAAAGAAAGAAAGAAAGAAAAGAAGGAGAAATATGAAAAAGAGAAAAATATGAGTATGTGCAAAAATAAAATGAACTCCCCAGTTCTCTAAAGTGCATTAGGAAATTCAAGGCTTCAAGTTTAAAAGATCCATTCTCATTGTCCAACCATGTGCAATCCGATAACGAGGACTTCATTTGTGCCTCGAGATCACTTTTGCTATTTGCACATGTCCACTCATCTCAAGTGTGTGTATTTTTCTCTTTCCCCTCCTTGATATAACATCATTTTCCAATGACCTTTTTGATGAGTCTCGATAAGACCATGAGAAGCTTGTCTTGTTTTGACAACATCTCATTTATAAAATCTTGGTAGGACTAAACTTTCCCAAAAAGCTCCATATAAAGCCTACCACATAAATAAATGCTATGAGAGGGAAAGGAGTAGAATAAATAGGCTTGAGAGACAAGATGAGATGAGAGTTCATGAGCATGCAAGGTGGTTTAAATTTGTGAACTTGGTTTAGCCCTTTTTCATCTTGTTCTTTATTTCAAAATTCCTGAGATCCATTTGAATTTTTGGAGCATGTTAATACTTGTGGGATAAGCTTAATTAAATATCTACCCTCCGTAGGGATGAAGGCTAGTACATTATGGAACTTTAACGAATTAAACTTTTGAGAGCATTATGTTTTTTTCAAGTATGATCAAGTGCAAGGTTTAAACAATGAAGGGCAACGATGATATCCATCGAAGGCTTACTCGAGGACGAGCAAGGTTTAAGCATTGGGGAGATGTTGACGGTGAAAATCCGTCAACCAAGCCATGAGTTTACCTTCGGTGTTGGCATGACTTTTGTATCTTATCCATTGGTACTAACCCCCGTGGTATAACAAGTTCACTTGTGCATGTCGGTTTTGGAGTTAAGTGTTTACACAGGGTTTTAACGTTGAAAGAAAGACTTCAGGGATAAGCTCATTAAGCACCTCATGACAAGACCTTGAAGCCCGATACAAGTCAAGCAATGAAGTGAACATGACTCCAAGAGCCCAAGGACCAAGCCCGAGAAGATGATACACTCCGAGGACCGAACCAGAAAAGTGCTTAATCTTGCAAGACAAGGAGTTGAGTCCAATTCGGAGAGAAACCGACGTCAAGGGCCCACATGCAAAAGGGGAGAGGATCTAGAAGACGTGGGAAGCAACACCGGGCGAAGGAGGACACGAACTGGGCTGAAACGGGCCCAGGCTGGTCGAGCCAGGCCGGTCGGCCCAGCCTGTTTCGAGGCCCAGTCGCCCCCCCCCCCCCTTTTTGACCTAGTTGCATCTCTGGCTATTTATAGCCCCCTGACCAAGAGCCACGTATCAATCAATTCGTCATCCGCCACCGAGGAGCAGAGAAGCTTGAGGGACACCATCTCGGAGATGAGGGTCGTGCTAGTTGTCTAGGGTCTCCCTGGCTGACGTGGGAACCTTGCATGGAAGACCACGTCGGAGCTCCGGAGTGAGGATCAAGATCGAGGTAGGGCCCCGGTGGTGATCTTGTTCATGTAATCATTCATGGTGAAGTTTCTAAGTGAATCCGATTTCTAGCGATCAAGTGCCTTCTCAATGATTTTGTTGTCTTCTTGGTTTTGCTTCTTCTACGATCTAGTCTATAGCTAGATTACATAGGGTGCTCTTGTAGTCGCGGTGGCTAGAGGTGCATACCGGACCGGCCAAGTGTTTTCAACTTGTTCCTATCGAACTCGCCCTAGACTACCCGCATGAGTAGGGATACGTTGTGACAGAACGAGGGTTCCGAAAGGCAGGCATTTTCGGAGTCGGATGGAAGGCCACGATTTAAAGATGCTTTTAATGAGATTCGCTTTTCTATCATCATCTATCTTGTTTGGAGCTACAACATAAGCATGATCTAGATTCTCTAGATCGGTTATCTCTTGCTTTCTCTTGCTACCTCTTTAGTAGATTAGATTAGATTCGTTTTCTTTATGAGTTAGTAGATTAGATGCAACTTGTCTTCATAAGATAGCTTACCTTGCTTTACTAGATTGAATCCTTGCGTTGCACATTGTTCTACGGATTCGATACCTTGGGTTCACCACTCGAGCGAAGAAGGGTCCCTTGACTACGACGGGAGACTTGTCCGCTTGCAAGTCTAAACGAACTTTGATACAACTATTAACCGTCAACAGTGTCTCCACAATTTTTTTTCATTTTTTTATTTCTCTATTTTTTCCATACATAATTCTTTTTTCCCATGATTTCTCTAGTGATGTTTTTTTATTTATTAATGATCATCTCTAATTCTTTTAATTTATTAATCATGAGGAAATGGCGAAATGCAATGTGGGTTGAATTATGACGAAATTGGCGCAATGTCATAGTGTTTGGACTTCATATCAGGTTTCATATCCAACACTGCTAATTTATGACGAAATCTTCCTATTGTCATCGATGCAGTGTGATCAATGACAAAATTGACACAACGTCATATTGTTTGGACTTCATATCGGGCTTCATATCCAGCACTGCCAATCTATGACGAAATCTAATTGTTTGTCATGGATGTAGTGTGATCTGTGACGAAATCAGAAAACATCATGGGAATTTCTTCAAGGATCAAAGGATTTCTTGTAGTGTAAAGGCACTAAGCATGGCGTCATTGATCATGGTGATGCTTTCGAAGGTGTCTTCCTTCAACTCTGAGGGCGCCGTGGCACGGCCTCAATGTCCTCCTCCGCTTGTGGTCGCCTCCTTGGACTCGATGCATCTCTCTCGCGTATGATCTCTTCCCCTTCTAACCTCTCTCTCTTGTGGACGACCTCTCAAATGTATGGCTCTATCTTTTCCGAATGGCGGTGCCCACAATGACTTAGGGCTGAAGCATCTTCACACTCAAGAAATGGGGGGGGCGAACCGACGTCGAAATGGGGTGGGTCGGCCGGCCTGGGCCGACCGACCCAGGTCCACTTCGGCTCTGTTCAGTCACCCCTTCCTCCAAATGAGTCCTCTCATCAATTTGGACTAGAACCCCTTTAATTGCATCATTTTGGTGATGTCATCTCCGCACTCAAGATAGGGGGTCTTCTCACATGAAGTCCCACCTTTACGCTTTAGTCCTTGAGAATGCTCTGTTGTAACAATTTGGTCCTTGCCATCTTTAGGAGTGATTTCACCTTGCACTTGAACACGAACGGGACTCCTCATTTACTCCTCTGAACTCATTGTGACTCCGTCCCTTAAGTCCATGTTTTCCTGCAAAAACACAACACTTTCAAATGCACACACAAAGTTGAACTTGTCATATCATTAGTGTGCCTAGTGGTGGGTTAGTTCCGTAATCAAGCTCAAACCAAAGTGTAATGAATATGTTTGGGGTACCAAAATTCACTGTCAATAGCAATGTCCTCCTCCGAGAGAAAACATCCATCCATAGACATGTGAACCACATTGAGATCCAAATTCATGTGCTT
The DNA here is from genome assembly GCA_947561735.1 of Cenchrus americanus. Classification (NCBI taxonomy): domain Eukaryota; kingdom Viridiplantae; phylum Streptophyta; class Magnoliopsida; order Poales; family Poaceae; genus Cenchrus; species Cenchrus americanus. The sequence continues at coordinate 132,980,591 of OX387239.1, forward strand.
GGGAAAGATCTGTAATCAGCAAGCTCCTCATCGCCTTCTGTACAGGTGCTGATGTGGGCTTCTCATCACAAACCATAGGAACTAAGGAAAAAATTGGGTGGCGTCTCTGGGTTACCGTCTGATCGACACTAGCCACTGGTATGACTGACTCCTCCACTGGTTTGACCAGTTCTGGCTAGGAGTTGGTCTTCACTCTCCACTCTTTCCTCGAGGTACCTTGGGCCTATACTAGTTGAACACCTCGTCTATGCTTCTCTAGCTCCTTCTCCTTCTTGTCTTGAAACTTCAGGTGTTGAAGCTTCTTCCTTTGTGTGCGAGTTAGTCTAAGAGGACACCACCTAGGTAAGAAGTATTTGGAGCTGGAACCACTTCCACTGGCCTCATGGTCATTAGCAGCAGTAGATGCTCTTGTAGTCAGCGTCACAACCTTATTGTTTGGAACAATCAATCTTTTGCTACTATCTCCAATAGGAACATCCATTTACCCAATTTGAATGATATCTTGACTTGTTGTCCTCTCTGGGTTGACATCCATGTTCTACACCTCCTCCTTGTGTTTTGGCTTATAGACTTGCTTCGCGAGAGGCAGTATAGCCTGTCTAGATCCACCGGTGTGACCATTGCTAGGGATCGGTCCGGTCTGATGACCCTAACTAGAATGGCGAGGAGCCAATTTTTCTTGGATAGGCTTGGAGATCCTGCTTGTAGCTGATCTTGGTCCTCCCCATCCAGGATGAAAGGCTTGTTGATATCGCACCCACTTAACTCCATTGTCATCATAAATTGGGCATAGCAGATTTGAACTTGATGGTACCAAAGACGGAGTAAAGTCTTGGCCTTGCTAAAACGATTCACTGTTGTATCTTGTGCAGCCCTTGGAGGTGAAAGCAACCCTCCTTGGTGTGTAGGTGACCTCATCCTTTTTTTTAATGGACGATCACTTATAATGGCCTTTTGCTTGGAATAATTGTCAAACATCATGTCAAAAGTGACATTTGTCTTAGGACCGCTCCCCTGATTTTTTTCTACATTAAGTTTCCAGTTTCAAATCTCCGGACAGCTCGGCTTGATCATCCTCGGATAGCCTAGGGGCGCACCGACCTTACAGGTCACCCCCACCGGCCTGGCCGGTCTTGCCTGATCAGGCTCACACGGTCGTTGATCGGCGGGTGCGGACGACCCTTGCCCCCCATGTCCAGAGGCTCTCACACTAACCTTGAAAGTCTCTTTACCACCAGGAGTCTTTTCATATGTAACCCTTCGAACTAGCTCTTTTCCTCTCAAATTAGGCTTAGCTTCCCCGGCCACCAAATTCTTGCCCTTAGTTGCTTCAGCTTGATGCGACTGAACAAATACCTTGGGCTGCTATAAATCGATAATGTTGATAAGAAAAGGAGTCTTATCCACTTGCATCTCATGAAACGTCAAATAACCTTTGTTTATGGCCGATTGAACTTGTCGATGAAAGACACTAGAATCATTAATGGCATGAGAAAAAGAATTATGAAACTTGCATTATGCACGCTTTTTCAACTCGTCATGTGCAGGTATAGTATGAATCAATTTAATGTTTCTAGATTTAAGTAATTCATCAAAGATGTGATCACACTTGGAAACATCAAAAGTAAATTTAATTTCTTCTTGCTGACCTTTACTAGCCACCTTAAGTGATGAGCAAGAATAAGATTTTTCCTTGAGAGGGCCAATTAAATTCAGCGGCATAAACTTCTTTGTCACTATCGCTCGAACTATCGGAATCATAATCAATAAGATGCACATGTGAACGACATGACTTAAAACTATCATTTTCTTTATCCATTCGATATTCAACAACTAAAGCTCTTACTTGAAGTTGTGCAACTAAAAGGACATGTGAGACCTCTATTTTATCTCTAATAGATGACCTTAAACCCTTTAGAGAATGTCTGCAAGGTCCATATCAATAATTGAATAATTAGGGCAACGGTTTTTAGTTTGTTTAAACCTTTTAATATAGACAGAGACAGTCTCATCTTTCCCTTGTCTAACTGATGTTAAATCTGTCAATTTTAGTTGGAAGCTCCCACTATAAAAATGGTCTTGAAATTTATGTTCTAACAGATCCCAAGATATAATAGAACCGGGAGCAAGCGAAGAAAACCAAGCAAAAGCGGTGCTAGTTAAAGATAAAGAAAACAAGCGCACTTTAAGAGCATTATAACCACATGTTCACCTAGTTGAGCCCTGTATTGACTAATGTGCTCCCATGTGGTTCGGTCATCATCACCACTAAATTTAGTCAAATCAGGCACACTCCAACCTTGTGGGAGAGAAAAATTATCAAACTCAGAATCATATGGTTTTTGATACAAACTTGTATTACCAATATCAACACCAAGTTTAGTTTTTACCACATTAGCCAAATACTCCTTAAATTTACTAAATTCTGCCCAATTAGGATTATTTCGCTATTGTGGCCCTGGATTCACCAAATTCATCATATTTATATAGGGGGCTATCTTAGCTTGAGCTAGCCTATAACTTTAAATACATCATCCAAGATTATGGTTTTGGGGATGATGTATTTACTGTCGTACTATAATGCGGTCTAGTGTTACTAATTGTATTGGAAAAACTACTGAACTTGGCACGACAGAAAGTGGTAAAGGCTGTTCAGGCACCATCTCCAACACATTGGTCTGACCAGTCTGACCGGTACACTGCAACGGTCCAACCGATGTGGCCATATTTGGCCTTGTCGATTGAAACTACAGGTTTTGACCAAAGGTTTTCTTTGGTGGCATGTCATATGTATAATTTGCGTTATTAGTAATAGGCAAAGGAGGTAAGCTAGGATAAACCCCATGAGGATAAATTTTAGGAGCACTACTACTAGTTTCATCATTATTATAAGCAATGTTCCTATATTTTTCAAGATCTTTTAAATGTTCTAAACGAGCAATATAGGAAGTAAGAAATATGTCATTATCCACCGTAGATTTCTAAGCAGATGAAGTAGGAGGAGGTTTGCTTATAGTGGGAATTACCTTAACCTTCTTGTCGTTTAGCTTGATCGCCGGCTGCTCGAACTCTTCCAATCTTTCCACCTTGCCTAAATGATTCTTCTTGACACCAGCTAGAAATTGTACCTTCATGTACTCTAGAAGCGCTTGGTACTTCTATTGTTCCTCCGGAGTGAGGTCTTCCATCGACATGGTGATGATGTTGTTCATGTCGAGGTCGCACTGAGATCCCATCTGGCTAGGGATAGATTGAACGATCTTTGAAACCAGATCTTTCTTCTCCAGCGGAGTCGCCAAAATATGTTGACACTTTTTTGGTCAACATACACGAGCACTAGACCTTGTTCATGTCGAGGTCGCACTGAGATCCCATCTGGCTAGGGATAGATTGAACGATCTTTGAAACCAGATCTTTCTTCTCCAGCGGAGTCGCCAAAATATGTTGACACTTTTTTGGTCAACATACACGAGCACTAGACCGCACAGTAATCAAAATGCTGAACTCATCGAGCTCCTGCCTGGACCGGTCTGACCAGTGTACGCAGAGGCACCACATAAAACCTACAAACACCACCTCGAGAGAGATCCTGCCAGAGATGGTGCGCCTAGGGTTGCTCTAAGGTTGGCATGCCACTCAGAACATAGTTTAACATCATCAAAACGAATGGACTATTATGAGTATTGAACATAGACTAGTTAGAAGAATAATAACATGAATGGACTAGAAAATGCGAGATGAATACATTAAGCATAATTAACCCATCATTAGAGATTGGTTACTATAGCATGTCGTTGTCTAATCATGACATAATTAGGCTCATTAGATTCATCTCAAAAATTAAGGAAGTGGTGGAATGGCTGTCGGGGACAGCCCTAGGGGTCCCCTTTAACAACTGGGAAATCCCCACTTAAAACCCGCAATAAAGCCAAAGCCAAACACGCCTCGCCTAACCATGCAGGGCACGGCCCACGCCGCGGAGGCCCCAACGGCCCACCAAGGCGGCCCACTCGAAGGTCCCCTCGAGCAGGCTTCGCCTCGCTCGAGGATGCGCGCCTCCCTCGGGCGGACTCCGTCCCGTTCGAGGGGGGTACGCTTACCTCGAGCGAGCTCCGCCTCGCTCGAGGGTCCGCTCCGCCCGGAACGGGGTCCGCCTCGCTCGAGGGCGCTCCGCACGCGCGCGCCCGCTCCCGTACACGGGCATTTAATGCCCCGACAACGGCGAGGTGGCGCCATCATGCGCCCGGGGCTCGCGCCCGGTGCCGCCGCACCAACTCCCCGGGGGGGGAGCCCATCCCCGCCACCGTGGGAGGACCGTGCGGCGTGGCCGGTGCCGTCCCGTGACGCCGCGCCGCCTGCTCCGGTACGGCCAACGCGCCGAGCCCTCGAAGGGGGGCCGGCCGCACCCTCGATTTGCTTTCTTGTGATCTTGCAGGGTTAGGTGGAGGCGCTAGGCCGGTGGGACGCCATCCCTGCCACTGTTAACGGCATGGCTGCTGCCCCCGCGCGTACGGGCACACGCCGGGCGCTGTGGCAACAACGCCAGCGCTGTGGAGCGTGCGGGAACGGGATGCCACCTTACCTGCCACTGTGCCTCGTACGGAACGACGTCAGCAACTCCTTCAAGCCCATCAAAAGACATCACGGTCGTCTGCTGCCCTTCTACCCTCGAAGCCATCACTGTTCGGGTACAAGACACGCCATGATGGCCGGATCGCTGCAAGGATCGTCCGGGCGGCCGCCTACTCTACAGCATAGCACGTCACACTCCCTCGCGTACCTAAATAGCGCGGCATGCATGTGATTCGCTCTCTCCTTGGTCTATAAAAGGAGGACGAACCCCCCTGCCGCAGGGGACGGACGGACGGAGAGACAAGACAGAAAACACAACACAACACGAGACAGGTCGCACCACGCTCTTGCTCTCCAGCCACTACTCCAGGGACTTGGGAGCCACGCTCCCTCTCCCGCCTTGCTTGTAGCAGCCCCCACTACGAGCACCCCCGTGCCGAGCAATATAGTGCCTTGAGCACACCACTGCTGGACGTACGGCCCCTCGGCCGGAACCAGGATAAACTCTGTGTCTCTTATTGCTTAGCATCGACCATTGAGGGATAGACCTTGGCACTTATTACTGGTCAGTGTCGGGACCACATTCCGCACCGACAGTTGGCGCCCACCGTGGGGCAATCGAGCGCCTAAGGTCAATCCACCGTCAACTCCCTCCATGGTGATCCGCACTGAGTACCGCGATACGCGTTACTGCATGGGCAGCTCGGACCCCCTCCCCGCCGGGTTCGAAATCCGGTTCGGGGGCCTAAACTTTCAGGCCACGGGGAACGGCTACTCGATGCGCCTCACCAACCGTGAGGAGCTCCGTGCGCGGCGCCGGGCCGGGTCCGCTCCGGTCCCCGCGCGCGCGCACCACCACGGCGCGCACGCCCGCCGGCGCGGACACCGCGGGCCCGTCGACGCCGCGACGCCATCGCCGCTCCGGCCAGCGTTCGCGCCAGGCACGGTCCGAGCGACGGCAGGCCGAGCGCACCGCCTCTCAACGCGGCGCGCCTGTCACCACGGCAACCGCCACCCCAGCGGGACAGCGCACGGTCTCCGGACCGCGCTTTCCCATTGGTCTGCGTGGTGCCGCGGCGGCCTACAACGTCAACGTCAACACCACGATGCGCCGGGTTCCCCCTGGCCGTCACGTCTTCGTCGCCAGGGACCCCGGCGCCTCCGCGGGCGATGAGTCGTCACTAGGCTCCCTTGACGCGTTGCCACCCGCCAACCTCCACGGGTACGCGGAGTGGGACTTCTCCGGCGTGCCGGACCCGGTCATGTTCAGACGCTTCCTTGACGCTACGGACTACTAGTTCGGCTGCTCCGACGACTCCAGCACCGGGAGTTACGACCCCGCGCGGGAGGCTTTGCGTCGTCATCGCCAACAACCGGCCAACGCCACCGGCGCGGTAGGCGCCGGGCGACGGGGAGGTCACGCCCCGCCCCGGGGATCGCTCCGCGCCCGGCCGCGGGGCCAAGCACCCCCGCCGGGGCCGACGTCGACGTACGGCCTAGCCCAAGCTCGCGAGCTCGAGGCCAAGCTGGCGGAGGAATATCGAACGGTGCGGCTGCTCCGTGCCTCGATGGCTGGGGAAGCCTCCGCGCGCGGCGAACGCGCACGGGAGCTGGGTAAACAGGCCCGCGACTGCATCAACGCCGACTTTAACGTCGACAACCCGGACGCGCCTCCGCGGGCAAGTCAGAAGCTTATTGCCGCCGCGACGCTGCTGCGGGCTATGCCGGCGCCCTCGACCCCTGAGGCGCGGAACCTGCAACGCGAGGTGCAGACTCTCATCGAGCAAGCGGCCGTCCAGCAGGCGAAAAGCTCAGCCTCACGTATCCGCCAACAGGGGGATGTGCGAGGAGGCGGGGCTGCACAGGGGGCGAACCCTCGGTCCACGCAGGTGAAGCTGCGGGGCGTCCCGCCAACTCGGGACGCGCGCCGGCCAAGGAGCGGCTAATTGACACGCGCAGGGCGCTGGACGGTGACGCCCGCAACATCATCAATGCCCGGTGCACGAGCAAGGCGGATGCACGAGCGGCGGTAGGCTACCACCCTCGACGGGGTGGACGCTACGACAGCGATGAAGACCGCTCCCCGACGCCTGAGCCCCCAGGGACCCGCGTGTTCAGCCGGGAGATCCGCGCGGCGGCCTTCCCTCAACGCTTCCGCCAACCCTCGACCATCGTCAAGTACAACGGGGAGACGGATCCCCGCGTATGGCTCAACGACTACCGCCTGGCGTGCCAGCTGGGCGGGGCCACCAGCGATGAGGTCATCATCCGCAACCTGCCCTTACACCTCGGCGATTCAGCCCGGACGTGGCTCGAGCACCTGCCCGTCGGCCAGATCCACGACTGGGACGATCTGGTCCGCACGTTCGTGGGTAACTTCCAGGGCACGTACGTGCGCCTCGGAAATTCCTGGGACCTACGCTCCTGCACCCAGAAGCCCGGCGAGTCGCTGCGGGACTTCATACGGCGCTTCTCCAAGCGTTGTACAGAGCTCCCCAGCGTGGCGCAATCCGAGATTGTGCACGCCTTCCTCGAGGGCACCACGTGCCGGGACCTCGTGCGAGAGCTGGGACGCAGCCCGCCCGCGGACTCCAACGAGCTGTTCGACATCGCCACCAGCTTCGCCTCAGGAGAGGAGGCCGTGGGGGCGATCTTTGACAGCAAGAAGGGCAAGCGCTCGGGCGATGCGCCCGCAGAGGGCAGCAAGTCCAAGGAGCCCCACCGGAAGGACAAGAGGGGCAAGAAAGGAAAGAAGCCGCGCCGCGAGGCGCACGAGCAGGAGCGCGACGGCGATGATGTCGAGGCTCTTGCTGTTGACCCGGCTCGACGGGGCCCTCGACTGGCCCCTCGAGGTCCGTGGGTGTTTTATGACATGCTGAAAAAGCCATGTCCTTACCACAAGACCCAGTGAACCATACCCTCGAGCAATGCGACATGCTCAAGAAGTTCTATGGCCGCGCCGCTGCGAGGGAAGCGGAGGCCAAGAAAGACGGAGGAGATGGCGACGTCGGCGGCTTCCCCGCCGTGGAGAACGTGTTCCTCATCTTCGGGGGACCCACCGTCGACATGTAGACCCGCCAGCGCAAGCGGGAGCGGCACGAGGTCCTCGCCGCGGAGAAGGCGCCTCCCTCCTTCCTCAACTGGTCGGAGGACGCCATCACTTTCAGCCGGGAAGACCATCCGAACCGCATCCCCAACCCGGGCCAGTACCCGCTGGTGGTCGACCCAATCATTGGGAACGCGCGGTTCTCAAAAGTCTTGATGGACGGAGGCAGCAGCCTCAACATCCTCTATGTGCATACGCTGCGCTTGCTGGGGATCGGGTTGGACCAGCTGCAGCCCAGCACGACGCCGTTCCATGGCGTCGCGCCCGGCAAGCGAGTCCAGCCCCTCGGGCAGATCGACCTGCCGGTTTGGTTCGGCGCTGCGAAGAATTTCCGCAAGGAAACGCTCACCTTCGAGGTGGTGGGGTTCAAGGGCGCCTATCACGCCATACTTGGGCGGCCCTGTTACGCCAAGTTCATGGCGGTCCCCAACTACACCTACTTGAAGATGAAGATGCCGGGACCGAACGGCATCATCACCGTGGGCTCGTCCATCGAGCACGCGTTCGACTGCGATGTCGAGTGCGTAGAGCACGCGGAAGCGCTGGCGCTGGATGAAGCGCTGGTAACCACTTTGGAGAAGATGGTCAACGAGGACCTCGACTCCGCCTCCAAGCACGCCGGTAACTTCGAGGCCGCGGAGCAGACGAAAGAGATGCCCCTCGACCCCGCGGTCCCCGAGGGCAAGGCGTTGAGGGTCAGCTCCACCCTCGATCCCAAATAGGAAGTGGTGCTCGTCGACTTCCTCCGCGCCAACGCCGACATCTTCGCGTGGAGCCCCTCGGATATGCCAGGCATCCCGAGGGAGGTCGCCGAGCACTCCCTTGACATCCTGCCTCATGCCCGCGCCGTGCAACAACGGCTCCGCCGCTTCGACGAGGAGCGGCGACGGCTATCGGAGCGGAGCTGCGGAAGCTTCTCGAGGCCGGGTTCATCAAGGAGGTGTTCCACCCAACGTGGCTAGCAAACCCTGTACTTGTAAAGAAAAAGAACGGGAAGTGGCGGATGTGTATAGACTACACTAGTCTTAATAAAGCATGTCCTAAAGTTCCTTTTCCTTTGCCACGTATTGATCAAATTATTGACTCAACGGCTGGGTGTGAGCTGCTCTGCTTCCTTGATGCCTACTCCGGGTATCATCAAATGAAGATGAAGGAGTCCGACCAGCTCGCGACTTCGTTCATCACGCCGTTCGGGATGTTCTGTTATGTCACGATGTCGTTCGGCCTCCGAAACGCGGGTGCAACGTATCAGCGTTGCATGCAACACGTTTTCGGAGATCACATCGGACGGACGGTCGAGGCGTACGTGGACGACATCGTCGTGAAGACCAGGAAGGTGGACGACCTGGTCGGCGATCTCAGCATCGCGTTTGGCTGCCTACGGGCCAACGGGGTCAAGCTAAACCCCGAAAAATGTGTCTTCGGAGTGCCGCGAGGCATGCTCCTGGGATACATCGTCTCCCAACGGGGCATCGAGGCCAATCCCGAGAAGGTCGCGGCCCTCGAGCGAATGGGCCCGATCCGGGATCTCAAAGGGGTGCAAAAGGTGGTGGGGTGCCTTGCCGCCTTGAGCCGCTTTATCTCGCGGCTCGGCGAGAAGGGCCTGCCCCTCTATCGCCTTCTCAAAAAGCACGAGCGCTTCTCCTGGACTGCCGAGGCCCAGGATGCGCTCGATAAGCTAAAGGCGCCCTTGACCCACGCCCCAATCCTCACGCTTCCGCAGGACGGTGAACCCCTGCAGCTCTACGTGGCCGCAACCACCCAGGTGGTCAGCGCCGTATTCGTGGTGGAGCGCACGGAGGAAGGGCACACCCTACCGGTCCAGCGGCCGGTCTACTACATCAGCGAGGTCTTGTCTGACACCAAGACGCGCTACCCTCAAGTCCAAAAGTTGCTGTATGCGGTGGTCCTCGCGCGGCGCAAGCTTCGCCACTACTTCGAGGCCCACCCCGTCATGGTGGTCTCCTCCTTCCCGCTAGGGGAGATCATCCGCAATCCTGACGCGGCGAGCAGGATCGCCAAGTGGTCCGTGGAGTTGATGGGCGAGACGCTCGCCTATGCCCCGCGCAAGGCCATCAAGTCCCAGATCCTGGCGGATTTCGTCGCTGAGTGGACAGATACGCAGCTGCCACCGCCACAGATCCAAGCAGAGTGCTGGACTCTGTATTTCGACATCTCGGTGACGAAAACAGGGGCGGGCGCGGGTCTGCTCTTCGTGTCGCCGCTCGGGGAGCACATGCGGTACACGGTGCGCCTCCACTTCCCCGCGTCGAACAATATGGCTGAGTACGAGGCCCTCCTTTGCGGCCTCAAGATCGCCATTGAGTTAGGCGTCAAGCACCTCGACGTGCGGGGGGATTCGCAACTCGTGATTGACCAAGTCATGAAGAACGCGAGCTGCCATGATGATAAGATGGAGGCCTACTGCAAGGTCGTGCGAGCCCTCGAAGACAAATTTTACGGCATCGAGCTCAATCACGTGCCCCGCCGGTACAACGAGGAGGCGGACGAGCTGGCCAAGATCGCGTCCGGGCGGATCACCGTCCCCCCGAACGTTTTTGCCCGCGATATCGCTCAGCCCTCGGTCGTCCTCGAGCCTCACCCCTCAAGCCACGCGGAACCCTCGGGGGCTCCCTTGGGTCCAGCGGGTGCGGAACCCATGGACGAGGACCCCTCGAACAAGGCGTACGCGCTCTCCCTCCTCGAGGGGTATGGCTCCTACGAGGCCGACGTGATGGACATCGAGCCAACCCCTGTCAAGGCTGACTGGCGCGACAAGTATATCGCCTGGATGGCCCGAGGGGAGCTCCCCTCAGACCGGGCCACGGCCAGGCGCATCGCCAGGATGGCCAAGTCCTCTGCGCTCGTCGATGGCGAGCTGTACAAGTGCGCCACCTCCGGCATCTTGCAGCGGTGTCTGCCCAACCCCGAGGGGCGCGAGCTCCTGCGGGACATCCACGCTGAGATCTGTGGCCATCACGCGGCGCCTCGTACCCTCGTTGGCAATGCTTTCCGCCAAGGCTTTTACTGGCCTACCGCGGTCGCGGACGCCAGCGAGATTGTACGCACCTGCGAAGGGTGCCAGTTCTACGCCCGCAAGTCCAACCTTCCCGCTCATGTCCTGCAGACCATCCCCATAACATGGACGTTCGCCGTGTGGGGGCTGGACATCGTCGGGCCCCTGCAGAAGGCGCCCGGGGGCTTCACCCACTTGTTGGTCGCGATCGACAAGTTCTCCAAGTGGGTGGAGGTGCGCCCCATTACGAATCTCAGGGCGGAGCAAGCGGTGACGTTCTTCACCGACATCATCCATCGCTTTGGAGTGCCAAACTCCATTATCACCGACAACGGGTCCCAGTTCACGGGCGGGGAAATTCTTTGAGTTCGCGACAAATTCCACATCCGTGTGGATTGGGCGATTGTGGCACACCCGAGACCAACGGCCAAGTAGAGCGTGCCAACGGCATGATCCTACAAGGCCTTAAGCCTAGAATTTTCGACCGGCTAAACAAATGCGGTCGGAAATGGCTCCAAGAGTTACCGGCGGTCGTGTGGAGCCTAAGGACCACCCCGAGCGAGCCACCGGGTTCACCCCGTTTTTCCTAGTCCATGGCGCGAGAGGCCGTCCTCCCCACGGACTTAGAATACGGGTCGCCCGGGGTTCGAGGCTACGACGAGGGTACCAACCCGGGCCGAGCCCGCGAGGACTCACTTGACCAGCTAGACGAAGCACGCCTCGTGGCCTTGATGCACTCCGCAAGGTACCAGCAGTCCCTCAGGCTCTACCAAGCACGCAAGATACGCCGACGGGACTTCAGCGAAGGGGATTTGGTCCTAAGGCTACGCCAAGACAACCGAGGACGCCACAAGCTATCGCCTCCATGGGAGGGACCCTACGTCATGGTGAAGGTACTCAAGCCCGGCACGTACAAGCTGGCCAACGAGGACGGTGAAGAGCTCACCAACGCTTGGAACATCCAACAGCTACGTCGCTTCTACCCCTAGCTAGGATTTCCAAGTATTTTGTTGTAAAAATCACATGACCAACGCCCCAGTTGGTGACAACTATGTAAACGTCATAAGTCTCATGAAAAGGGCAACTCGGCTTTCCCCTGAAACCCAAGTTACCCTCAGGGGCTACTGCGGGGGGCATCCCCCCAAAATGGTCCCATTTTCGCGCAAAAACGAAACAACTCACGCGCGCTAAGTTTGTTTTCTACTTCGGCCTCGAGCAAAAATTCGAACAGGGCGCAGGTAGCCTAGCGGAAGGAGCGCGCGAGCCAGAGATAGCCTACGCCTCCGCGAGGATATGGCCCTTCTCTCTCGCCTCCAACCCAAGAGGCCACCCGCGAAAATCGAACTCCCCTAACTAGAATCTACTCAGGAAGAAGGAGAAACAAAAAAGCGTAATAAGCAGAAGACTTCACTTCACATTGGCAAATGTTTATGGCAAAAATAATTTGTTTATTTACAAGGGCCGCACGGCCAGCATACAGATACATTAACAAAAACGGGCCTAGCGCTCGGCTGTCTTCAGGCGGGAGGAGCGGCGGCGTCAGCAGCGTCCGGGAAGAGGAACTCCTCAAAGGCTTCGGCAAGTGTCCCGGCGGTGTTGGCGGCGAACGCGTCCACGCGCTCCATCGCCACCTCGTCCTCGACGCCCTCGGGGACGACGTAGCCCTCCGCCAGTGCTTCGAAGTCGACCTCGTAGTGGGACTGCACCACCCCGAGGGCCTTCTGCACGCCAAGATGTAGCGCCCGGCGCATGCGCCCGGTGACGTGGCCGCCGAGGGCGCGCAGGCGGCTGGCTAGCGAGCTACCGGCCTGTGCCTCGCCCTCCTCTACGGCCCGGCAGGTCTCGAGGGCTGCATTGCGCAACTCCTGCAGCTCCTGCTCGGAGGAGTTGTAGGAGGTCTGCAGTGCCTCGGCCCGCTCAGCCGCGTGCCCCAGCGCGGTGCGCAAGCCTGAAGTTGTCCGGCGAAGAAGAAGTCAGAAAGGGGTGTAAACCCCCAAAGAGAAACCCAACAAAACAGGAGTCAGATAGCGGCTCACCTTCGACTTGCTTCCTCTCCACCTCGAGGGCGCGGCGCTCGGCCTCGACCGCCCGCTCAAGGCCCTTGAGGGTCTCGCCTTGCACCTGGAGGGCCATCTCCTGGCTCGCGCTCGTGATGCTGAGCACCATCAGCTCGCCCTCGAGCTTGGAGAACTCGGTGTTCCGGCCCTCCAGCGACTTCTGCGCCGCCTCGCAAGCAACGCGCTCCTGCTCCAGCGCCGACCGGGCGTCGGCAAGGGCGGCTCGCTCTCGCCGGAGCCGCCCCTCGGCCCCCGGCGGGCGGTGCGCTCCCGCGTGCCGGTCCTCGGAGACGGCGAGCGCCGCGACCTTGGCGTCAAGGGCGGCCTTCAAGTCGTCGGCCTCTTTGGCCCTTTGCTCGAGGCGCGCGCTTGCTCTTCGGCCCCGGCGGCGCGCGCCGCGCCCCCTCGAGCGACGAGCGGAGCCCCCGGTTCTCGTTGCGGACGCCGGCCACCTCCGCCTCCCAGTTGGCCGCCAGCGTGCGCATCTTCTCCAGGTCCGAGCGCGCCTGCCGCAGCGCCTCATCCCAGTCGATGAGGGCTGTGCAGACCCGCTCGAGGCTAGAGGGACGTGCCGGGTCCTGCCTCGCACTCTCATGGAGTTGATCGCGCAGGGCCATGGCCCGATACGACAACCAGCTGTCCGGGGTCCCGAGGGCATCGACGAGCGCGTCGAAGGCGTCGCACCGCTCCCGGAGCTGGTGGAGCTCGGCGTTCACCTGGTCGAAGGCGCCGTACTTGTCGCGGGCGCGGCGCTCGAGCTCCTGTCACCCACAAGCCAAGACCCGTGAGCACCATGCCACAAGGATAAGCGCGCAGAAACAAGGAAAAAGGGAAGCAAACAACGGCACCCCACCTGGAAAACACGCCACGCGGGGCCGCTGTGGATCCTCAGCACCTCGTGCAACGCCCGGTCAAGCGCGGCGCCATGGATGCGGAGCTCCCCCCATAGCTCCTGCTCCCCCTGGGCGTCGGCGAACGCGAGCGCGTCGCCAGCGATCCCCTCCATCTGGGCGGAGTGGCCGGCGCGGGAAGACGAGGCCCCCGCGCCATGCCCCCGGTCCCCTGCCACCATGTGGCCGTCGCGTCGCCTCACGAGGGCCCCCTCCTGGGACTCTGGGGAGAGCGTGGGGAAGCTCGCCCACTGACCCCACCCGGGCGGTGGGGAGTCGTCGTCTGGGATCTCCACCACCACCGCCGGGAGGCCGGCAGGCGCCGGCCCCTGCGTCGCTTCCGCCGGCGCCTCCACTTGCGCCTCCGTAGCCGCGGGCGCCCGACGCGGCGCCGCGGCCACCGCTTCGGCCGTGCCTCCGCGACCACGGGCGCCCGACCGCCCTCCGCCGGCCGGCCGCCGCCGCCGCGGACCGCGCGGCTCCATCGCGGCGCCCACCGCGGGCCGCATCTCCACCACCGGCCGCCGCCGCGGCCGCGTTTCCGCCACGACCGGCGCCCGCCGCTCCTCGACGACACACCGGTTGTGCCGCGGCGGAGGCCGATCCGCCGGCCGAGGCCTCGAGGCCTCGCCCGCGCCTGCGCGAGCTCTCGCCCGCCGCCGCCGCCGTGCTCGCCCCGCCCGCGGCGCCCTCGACGAGCGCCGCCGGGTGGGAACGGACCCGTCCGCCCTCAACACCTTGGCCGGTGCGAGGGGAGGCACGGTTGGCACCACCCTGCACAAGTACGAACAAAAAATCAGAACGCCTGGTCGCCAAAAAACCAAACCCCGCAGAAGAGCAAGCCCCTTACCTCGAAGAGGAGAAGGCGCGCTTCCTCTTCCTCGAGGCCTCAGTGGATGAGGCCGGCGCGGCCGACGCGCCCGTCGTCGCGCCTCCCCCGACGTCTCCCGCCGCACGCGCGGGCCCCACCCCCGCGCGAAGGTGCGCCCGCCGCGCGCGCGCTCCCGTCGTCGGCCCCGCCGGCGGCGGGCGCCGGCCGCGCCCCGCCCCGGGCGATGCCGCCCCTTGCCGCCGGGGCCGGCTCCGGCGACGGGGGTGCGGGCTCCCACCTATCGGAGGGGCCCCGCCCCCGCCTTCTTCCTCCTCGTCCTCCTCCGAGGACGAATACTCCTCGGTCCCCGGGAGAGGAGAGCCCCTCGCCGCTCGCGCGGCGGTGCTCCTCGCTCCGCCGCTCGCGGCGCTCGCGGTGCCACCTCGCGTGCTCCCTCTTGCGCGCGCGCCCGCTCCTGCTCCCATTGCTGCGCCGCCCGACCGAGCGCGCGGGAGTCAGGGGTGGGCGGAACGGACTTCGCGGCACTCAGGCTCACCAGCTGCAGGTGAGAACGTCAAAAGCACGTCAGGAGCCAGGGGCAACATCAAGAACGAAAAAAGGGCCAAGAATCATACTCACCAGCGGGCCGGTGGGGAGCATCTCGAGGTCCCACGGGGACCGGTCTTGGCGCAGCATCCGGGTGTCGACAGCGCTCCGCGCCCGTGTGAGCGCATACCCCCACTCGAGGGGGGTCGGGAGCATCCGCGACCTCGCCAGCGCGACGGGGTCCGCCTCCTCCGTCATCTCGAAGATGCAGGGCGGCCTCTCCATCAGAGGCACGATCCGCCGGTGGTGGAGGAAGGCGAGGACGCCTGCCACGGTCAGCCCGCGCGTCGCCAGGTTCTTCAGGGCGGCCAGGAGCGAGTCCAGTCGCCTCCGATGCTGGACCGTGAACACCCCGTGGCCCCAGGAGTTGGGCCTCTCCCGGAGCACCAGACCGGTGTAGGGGGGAGGCCGGGCTCGGTGTTGCGAAGGTAGAACCACCCCCACTCCCAGCCGGCGTTGTTGGTCGTCATGGTACAAGGGATGTAGTCGTCCTTGTACTGCGTCCGCAGGGAGAGCGACATGCCGCCAGCGCGCACCGCACGGCGGGTCCTCTGCTCCGTCGTCGGCTGCGTGAACAGCTCCGTGCGGAAGAGGTGTACCCAGAGATCCCAGTTCACTGGGATCCCCAGGTACCCTTCGCAGACGCCCACGAACGTGGCCGCCTGCGAAATCGCATTCGGCGCAAAGTTGTGCAGCTCCACTCCGTAGAGGTGGCAGAGCGCCCGCATAAAGCGGCTCGCCGGCGCTGCGAAGCCGCGTTCGTGGAAGCGGATGAAGCTCACCACGTAGCCTTCCGGCGGGTTGGGCGCGTGGTCCCCGCCGGCGGCACGATCCACTCCGCCGACCGGCCCTCCTCGTTCGCCGCCAGCTGGCCGGCGGAAACCAGGTCGTTGAGGGCCAGCCGGTTCACCGACGACCGCTCCCATGCATACGGGTCGAGGATCGTGAGGGGCGGAAGCGGCGCCATGATAAAAAGACAAGGGATCCGAGAACGGAGGACGGGAGGAAGAAGAAGAGCTCTAATGACGAAGGGGCGCGGTGGCAAGAGCAAAACGAAGGCGAGAGCGCAGGGGGCAAGAATGGCGGAACGCTAAGGTAAAAAACCGCCGTTTTCCCTCCCCTCAGATTTATAAGCCGTGGGCGTGCTCTCCGGGGCGGACGTCCCGCGCGCATTAACTGCAGGGAATCCTTTTTCTCGGCCGACGGGCGGGCCCCACCACGACCGCGGCGGCCACGCCACCGCGAACAAGCCATCATCACGGCGAAGAATAGCGAGGGGCGTGGCGGGGGCGGTCACGTCCGCCTGCCCACGCCGCCCACTACGCGCGCGGCCGCGGCGCCTAAAAAGGCGCGCCCGCGACGCGAAATCACAGCCTCGGCTATGGAGCATTTAATGGCCCGGTTTCTTACAAAGTAAGGAGAACCCTCGAGCGGCACGGGCTCCCGGCTCGGGAAAATTTCAACCCTCGAAAGGGTACAGGTGTGAGAAGGTCGCCTCGGGGCCCGGTTGAAACAAAACAGGCACCGCAAAGCACCCATGCCGCGCTGTATTACTGATCAGCGCCTCGAGGGCTGGCTCGCCCAGGCCCCTCGATAGTCGCAGATGCCAGGCCGGGAGCGCTTAGCTGCCGCACCGCACCATTTTTACTGATCAGCGCCTCGAGGGCTGGCTCGCCCAGGCCCCTCGATGGTCGCAGATGCCAGGCCCGGAGCGCTTAGCCGCCGCCCCGCACCATTTTTACTGATCAGCGCCTCGAGGGCCGGCTCGCCCGTGCCCCTCGATGGTCGCGGATGCCAGGCCGGGAGCGCTTAGCCGCCGCCCCGCACCATTTTTACCGTCGGCGCCTCGAGGGCTGGCTCGCCCAGGCCCCTCGATGGTCGCAGATGCCAGGCCGGGAGCGCTTAGCCGCCGCCCCGCACCATTTTTACTGATCAGCGCCTCGAGGGCTGGCTCGCCCAGGCCCCTCGATGGTCGCAGATGCCAGGCCGGGAGCGCTTAGCCGCCGCCCCGCACCATTTTTACTGATCAGCGCCTCGAGGGCTGGCTCGCCCAGGCCCCTCGATGGTCGCAGATGCCAGGCCGGGAGCGCTTAGCCGCCACCCCGCACCATTTTTACTGATCAGCGCCTCGAGGGCTGGCTCGCCCAGGCCCCTCGATGGTCGCAGATGCCAGGCCGGGAGCGCTTAGCCGCCGCCCCGCACCATTTTTACTGATCAGCGCCTCGAGGGCTGGCTCGCCCAGGCCCCTCGATGGTCGCAGATGCAAAGACGGGGCCGCCCAGGCGCCACCCCGCACGGCCCTACTGATCAGAGGTTCGAAGCCTGACCCTCGACGGGTTCGAACAGGTGCCCCAGATCACCAGAGTCAGGGACGACGAGGGCACGCGCATTCGAGCCGTTCCTCGAGCCCGCCGGCTCGAGGGTGCCCCACATGTCATGTTCGAGAGCTAGCGAGGGCAGCTAGCCGGGGGATCCCACCGAGGGAGAGCTTCCGCGCCCTCGGTCCCTAGCGAACGGGACCGAGCCCCACCTAGCAAACCCACGCAAGCGTTTCAATGGACGTGTCTCTAGACCACGCAGCCTACCCTTATCGAACGGGGCATGGGCGTCCACTCGAACCACCCACTAACAGCTCAATGAGGAATCCGCAATCCGCGACCCGACCGATGGGGGTTGCGGAAACCTCACCCTCCGTCCCGCGGAGGGATGGCGAGGGCACGATAAAAAACAAGTCGTAAAGCTCTACCCGATCGCCTTGAACGGGCCCAGGCTCGGGGGCTTGACGCACGGCTACACCCCCTGGCTTGCACCCACCGGGGATAGTGCCAGCAGCCGCGTGCGTCACCGAAGCCGGCTGAGACATTGCCGACGCCGGTTGAAACATGTACCACGCCCTCTGTCCAAGTCTCGCGGTCAACCCCTACAGGAGCGCCCATGCTCCTGCAGGGCTTCGGGGGCTAGACCCGCGGGTCCGCTGACGCGGCCCCACGGAAAGCGTTCGCAAGACCAGGAGGGAAGAATGTCCTATCGGTAGGCTCCAGCATCTACGGGAGCCTCAATAGCAAACCCGCAGATGCTCGGGGGCTACTGTCGGGGACAGCCCTAGGGGTCCCCTTTAACAACTGGGAAATCCCCACTTAAAACCCGCAATAAAGCCAAAGCCAAACACGCCTCGCCTAACCATGCAGGGCACGGCCCACGCCGCGGAGGCCCCAACGACCCACCAAGGCGGCCCACTCGAAGATCCCCTCGAGCAGGCTTCGCCTCGCTCGAGGATGCGCGCCTCCCTCGGGCGGACTCCGTCCCGTTCGAGGGGGTACGCTTACCTCGAGCAGGCTCCGCCTCGCTCGAGGGTCCGCTCCGCCCTCGAACGGGGTCCGCCTTGCTCGAGGGCGCTCCGCACGCGCGCGCCCGCTCCCGTACACCGGGCATTTAATGCCCTGACAACGGCGAGGCGACGCCATCATGCGCCCGGGGCTCGCGCCCGGTGCCGCCGCACCAACTCCCCGGGGGGGGGAGCCCATCCCCGCCACCGTGGGAGGAACTGTGCGGCGTGGCCGGTGCCAGTCCCGTGACGCCGCGCCGCCGCTGCCGGTACGGCCAACGCGCCGAGCCCTCGAAGGGGGGCCGGCCGCACCCTCGACTTGCTTTCTTGTGATCTTGCAGGGTTAGGTGGAGGCGCTAGGCCGGTGGGACGCCATCCCTGCCACTGTTAACGGCATGGCCGCTGCCCCCGCGCGTACGGGCACACGCCGGGCGCTGTGGCAACAACGCCAGCGCTGTGGAGCGTGCGGGAACGGGATGCCACCTTACCTACCACTGTGCCTCGTACGGAACGACGTCAGCAACTCCTTCAAGCCCGTCAAAAGACATCACAGCCGTCCGCTGCCCTTCTACCCTCGAAGCCACCACTGTTCGGGTACAAGACACGCCATGATGGCCGGATCGCTGCAAGGATCGTCCGGGCGGCCGCCTACTCTACAGCATAGCACGTCACGCTCCCTCGCGTAGCTAAATAGCGCGGCATGCATGTGATTCGCTCTCTCCTTGGTCTATAAAAGGAGGACGAACCCCCCTGCCGCAGGGGATGGACGGATGGAGAGACAAGACAGAAAACACAACACAACACGAGACAGGTCGCACCACGCTCTTGCTCTCCAGCCACTACACCAGGGACTTGGGAGCCACGCTCCCTCTCCCGCCTTGCTTGTAGCAGCCCCACTACAGGCACCCCCGGTGCTGAGCAATATAGTGCCTTGAGCACACCACTGCTGGACGTACGGCCCCTCGGCCGGAACCAGGATAAACTCTGTGTCTCTTATTGCTTAGCATCGACCATTGAGGGATAGACCTTGGCGCTTATTACTGGTTAGTGTCGGGACCACATTCCGCACCGACATTATCATTGATCCACATTTAATACTCATAATTAGTGTTCAGAGATTGATGTTACAGGTAGTTTGTGAAATTTTGAGGAATAAATAGGGTTGCCATGCCCGGTGTGTGGTCTGACTACTAAGTGGCATCAGATCATGCTCAATCTGGGATTACATGTGAAGACTGGTAAAACTACTTCGACCATATGATTGATCTGATCCACAAACTGTTTCAAGGGTTTGTTTGGAAAATAGAGGAATGAAGTTGATGGAAGAGGGTCGAAGGGGATTTCAAGATATTTTGACTTACAGTGGAAATTGCTCCACTCCAATACCTTCCATTCCCCTCCAATCCACTAATTCTCAAACAAACCCATGGAATGTTCATGCCTCTGTGAAAGAGCAAAAACGCTCTACCTTAATTTTTTGTTTGGTTCGAAGAATCCAAGGTTATCAATCCATCGATCAGCAATAAACTATTTACTTTCCAAAAATTTTACCAACTACCCGTCACATCAGTCTTCGGAGACTAATGATGGGTATTAAATGTGAATTAATGAAAAAACACATTCCACAACCCCTACCATGATTTTCAAGATGATCCTAATGAGCCTAATTATGTCATGATTAGACGATGTTGTGCTACGGTAACCAACCTCTAATGACAGATTAATTATACTTAATGGATTCATCTCGTGATTTCCAGTCCATTCGTGTTATAAGTTTTGTAATTAGTATACATTTAATACTCTTAATAGACCATGAAAAGGAACTGCAAACATTTCACCGAACTAAACATGGTACAAGTTTCATCTAATATAACAAATCCATTCTAACATGAAGCATAGATTGCACATGAAGAGGGTAACCTTGATGTAGAGATGAATCATGAGAACAGGTAGATCGCATCCATATATATGTATATAATATAACACCACCAAGGGTAGAAAGAGCATACCATCTTCTGGTTGTAGTCCTAGCTAATAAGCAAATACATCATGAATCTCGTTGAAAACAATCTTTAAACTGCTATTTTTAGTGACCCTTCAAGAAATCCCCACCTTACACGGATGAAGACCCCGAATGGATTTGAATATCTGAAAATGTGAATTATAGATCATATGCAGGTAGAGATGGCTCTACGCTAGTGATTCATCTTGCATGAGCTGTTACGGGTATGTTGTAATGTAAGATTGTGATCTGATGCTTGCTGATGTAGAGTGAATCTTTAGATGAACAATTGTTGTTGTAAATTACACTTCACACATTTATGTGTGATTGGAACTTTCATAATTCATCATTGGAGATGCGGATTGACAAAATGCATCACCAATCACTAGTGATGTGGATTGATGAAATGTGTCACCAATGAGTCATTAGTGTCATGGTTTGTCAATTTGTGTCTCCAATTAGGGTCATGGGAGACGCGGAAAATTCACCTTACTAATGTGATTCACATCGATGATGAAAATTTGGTGACATGAGTCTTTTTGTCTCCAATGAGAGTTGAGCCACGTCTCCAATGTTGAATTCTAGTATAGCATGTTGGCTACACAGACAATGCGAGAAGGTGATTGAGCTGCGGAGGACCACATGCATGCACAAGGACTCGGCAGTAGAGATGGAATCATGCATGAGATACTGCAGTGGGTTGAGGGGTGGAGGCTCTGATGCGGCCGATGGACATGCATGTAATGCAAGGGGAGCATGGACAAGTGGCGATGGAAAGGGAGATCCTAACTGAAAGTGCATCTAGCCCCTACGTGGATTTTGGTAAATTGTATGACAAAGCGATTAAAGGACTAATATGTTTTCTTAAGATTGAGAGTATGCTTTAATTGTAACATTCGTGATGTAATTATGTTTCGTATTAATGAATGATTGTTATATGGCTCACGTCAATGAAAGCAAGCAAGTGTGTGATCTCATGTTGCAAGTATTGATCTATGTCAAGCTAAAATGAAGGTAAATGTTGGGGATATATTTCAAACTTGATTACAATTCTCCATTCCATATGATAGCTTGGTTTCAATTGAAAGGGATCATATAAATGGAAAATGGTAATTTTCACTATAGGACTTTGTAAAGCTTCATATGGATATTATAAATGAACATGAAGATATTTCCAAGATGATGGTCCTATAATTGGAACCTTGCAAGATATGTGTAATCTATGTCAATCAAGAACAAGCATTTGAGTAATGCTCAAATGGGAATTCAATGTTGATGAAACAAAGCTAAACTTAATGTGGCTAGGGTGAGTGATGAAGAGACCAACCAAGATGACTAGAGCGAGGTACTAAGCAAGCTTTGGCCTAGTGTGGCTACCATGGGTAATTTGCTAAGGTGAAGTATATGGTATCTGTGGGGTTTTGAAAAATCAAATCCAAGACTTTCCGAGGAAAACAATGCAACACATCAATATGTTGTGATTGATAAAATGGAGTGACATAAGGATTCAAGTTTACATTCATATAGTTGTTTAAAGAATCTTAAGTCATTAGCTCAAGTGTAGAAGTGCTCGAGAAAATAGGAATGTTGAAGCCCTCAAGTGGATATTGTTCAAGTATAATAGGATTACAGATATACAAGCTCAAGGGGTTGATATGGTATTTACTTTTATTCTTGAGTGTATAAATGTTGTACTGTTAAGAGGAATGCAACATTAGCTAAAAAGCAACATCAAAAGTTATATTAGAAAACCTATGTGAGAAATAGCCTTGACACTATTTGCAAATAGCCTCAACTAACCTAACTTGGGCCATTTCATCCATATGATGGAATGTTGGAGTGATTGCAAGGTTGTGGGGCTAACTCTACCTAGGGTGGGTCTAACCAGCCTTGGAGCTAGCGACTATTTTTTCAAACAAGCCGATCTGACCGGCTTGGGTGGATGCGGAGGTCTAATTGGCCTAGCTAATTTTCTACTGGCTAGTTTTCTTGGAGTGGAGTATTTACACTCCAGAACCTCTACATTGGAGAGGTGTTGTTCCTAGTGATACTATTATGCTTCTAAGCCATCCTTTCACAAGCCAAAGTCTTTGTGGCCCTCCTCGACCTCTCTTTGTAAGATTTATGTGATTCAAGTCATATCCTTGAGTTGGGTTGAGTGAAGTAACTTTGTGTGAGCATTTTGAGCACTTTGATTCATGTCAAGAAAGCAATGGAAGCATTTACTCTTGGAGGTTTGCCTCGTAGATGGCTAGGCATTGCCGACTACCTCCCAAGATGTGGTGAGCAGCGGTAAGTTTGTGAGAGTTGTGATCTTACCTCTTCATGGAAAAGATCGTCTTAGAGGGGTGAGGAAAGTGGTTGAAAGAGATTAGTCTTGTTGACATGGAGTTGGAAAATACTTGTATGACAAACAAAGCTCCTCAACGGTAGGATTCACACGGTGGTGAATCTGAACTTCGGAGAAACAAACCCTTGTGTCTCATTGTGGTTTGCCTCGCTAATTGCTTTTTAGCATATTTACTTTATTTCCACTTATGTACTTGGGTGTGCTTATCTTTGTATGCAGAGATCATTACCCTGCTTGTGATCATCTACTGAAGCCCCTCAACAAGTTTGGTTCGTGCTAGATGTCAAGAGGAGCTTGAGTTGGTTTTGAGATGTTAACTAAGCAACATGGGTCTAACCGGAGCTAGGGGCGGTCTGACCGACCTCATCTGTGTTGTGCAATTGGGCTAGTCTGTCTAGCTGGTCTAACTGGTTGTGCTTGGCAGTTCAAGTTTTAGGAGGGAAAGTTTAATTTGGTCTGAGGGTCAGAGCGTCCGAGGACCGGTGCATGGCCGCTCCCTAATGTGATGAGTGATTGACGATATGGTGTGGACTGACTCTTGGCCGAGTTTTGCAGGTGCGGGTTGCGGTTTGATTTGCGTTGGTGCAGGTGAAGAGCAGGCGCGAAAGGTCTTAGCCTTTCTTGGTCTCTAAGGAGTGGAAAGACAAGTAGGCTCGGCCTGATGGACGCGGTGGCCGAATGGGATCAAGTTCAAGCCGCATGGTGGCAAGAAAAGCAAGATGAAGTCGTGGACAGGAGCCGGTGCAGGCTAGCAGCTCACGACCGAAGTCTAGATGCAGGGTTTGCGGCGGTTCACCACAAAACCATCGGCTTACTTGGTTGAGCCACAAAACCAAGACCAGATGCTCGATGGGCGGAGACGAGATCAGGACGCGCTGATAAGCTTCGATGTCGGGGGACACACGGCGGGAGGACGGGGACTGCGGCAAAGGTGTGACCGCCCGATGAAGATATCTAAGTCTTGACCATATTGCCATGAGGGGTGTGTATCTGTTAACACCAAAAATTGGTATAGGGAAGAGACTGACCTATGGGCCGAGTTTGGTAGGAGAACACCATTCGGCAAGAGGTTTTCCTCAAAGCATTTGATAAAGACGCCTGCGGTCGGGAGTACGTCATCATTCGGTAGAAGAGCTGTTTCACACTTGGAAGAGGGGGCATTCGGGAATGCGTGATGACGTCGCTTGAACATAAAGAAAGGACGAATTGATGACGGTGCGAGACGGACATTGACGCCGGGGCATTAATTTTAGGCAATAAATGTTGTAATCATGGTCGATTAGGAGTCGTGTTAGAACAAGGGTATAAATATGAACCCTTAGTGTTTGTAATAGGTATCGAACAATTTCACAACAAACCGGCCCTGTGCCATCTTTCGAGTCCTTTTAGTCGAGTCGTCGAGTTCTTCGAGAGGAGTCATCGATCCGTCGACCTCCGTAACTACCGGCAACCTTGTATCATGTCTAGTATCATGCGGTAGATTAAGACTGTGATGCAAGTAGTCTTGTTACCATGCTTAGTATCATGCGGTGGATTTAAGCTTGGTTCAAGAGGACTTTCTTGTTGGATCATGAGCCATGCGGTAGGCTAAGATCTAGCTTGGAGCTAGTTATCGGCTCTATTAGGTTTGGCAAGATCTAATAGATTCATTAAGTTACCATGTGTTGCTTTGAATTTTTCTCTTATGTGTAATTCATGTAACACTCTTATTGCCCAATTTAGATTGACTAGATTCGGCTCTATCTTATTTGTGATCCACGTGTTGCATGCTTAAATCTTTAACTCGACGTAGTGCATGGGTCACGTGCTTTCTAATAGCCGAATTCGAATCAATCTAGATTGTCACGTGTTGCGGGTTCAAGCTTGTTAATCTAGCATAGTTTGTTCCTTCTCCACGGAACCCGAATCGGCTGTACAGCTGTATTCGGCAATTCTATCACGAGTGAAACATGTTCACAAGTTTGTTTTAAATAATGTATGCTTTTAGCCTTCCATGTTTAGATTGTATCATGCGGTGGATTGATCTATTCTTGGTTGGTGGTGTGATTTCAAACAAGTTGTATCATGCGGTGGATTAACTTGTTTGGTGTCACGCTCGACGGGTTTGAAAGTACCTAGACATGCAGTAGACTAGTGCTTTTGGTCTATGCATGCATGTTTACTGCAAATTTATGAGTATGCTTTGCCTTTATTTATTTTATTACAATTTATCCTTGATAATCGGTCACGGACACGTGCCGCAGTGTTATCTAAATAAAGACCGATTTTTCATCATGCTTACATCATGCATTCGGCTATACCCTGTTTACATGTTTTATTAGTTCCCGAATGATGTTCAGATTGCCGACAGATAGCTTGTTGTAGCTATATGTCGTTTTGATTGGCTTCGTAGCCGTAAATACGGAACTGTCTGGTACCACCCGGCAAGTTCCAGGTTTTATCTAACTGTTTTCATCCTTTGTCAGTTTCAGGGAAAATTGACTGGCACACTTCGGATTCGGCCACGTGTGTTAAGCCAGCTTTTTCGGCTTGCTGCGTGCTTGCCGTGAGGTGCTGATTTTACATCAACAATATCTTTCTTTATGTTCTAGGGGTAGCTTGGTCATTTGCCCAACCCGGAGAGACTTCATATATATAGCTCTAGGATTCCAGGGTAACTCATCCATTTGGACTGCTTCCTCATTTCCATGCTCTTTAGGCTAGATTTTCTTCATGATTGTGTAGAGAATCTAACCTCTGGTTGTATGGAAGCATTCATGGTTGCGTTGATTTTCTACTCTTGTCTCATGTGATTTTTGTGTCTTTTTGAGTCTTTTTGTGGGATTTTTGTGCGTGGCTTTGTTCTTCGATTTTGAGGCTTTTGTGTTCGATTTTGTTTGTGGAGATTGTGGATAGATGTATTGTGCATCTTTGTGTTTGATCTTGACCCCTCAAACGCCGGATTTGGCCTTCAATTAGAGAATTTCGGTTGGAACCCTAGCTTTTGTTCTTGAGTTGAGTAGAATCTCAATTTCTTTAGTCTCAGTGGATTTGAGGCTCCAAATTCGTAGGTATAGCATCTCCTAGAGGTGCTTCATCTTCTCCTATGATTTGGTAGCAATCCCTTGGTTGATTAGAGAGATCGGGAAAAGGGAAGGGTGGTTTGACTTTGGGAAGGTCGGGCTCGAGCAACTTTGTTCGCACCTGGTGGATAGTCCGCCTGGTAGGCGCGAACAGTCTGTGCGGCCCGTTGTTCGTCCGGTCCTTTGCTTGTTCATGCGAGCTCGTGGTTCGATCCATTAAGACTTTTGTTTTCAGTTGGAGGGAGTTTGGCGGACAGTCTGTGGGTGTAGTACGGACAGTCCATGCATTATGGATGGTCTGCGGGGTAGGAGGTGGACGGTTTGTTTTTCGCGGTGTCGCTGGAGGTTAGGGATCCTATTTCAGACGGTTCGACCTATGCTTGCAGATAGTCCGCCTAGGTCCCGCGGACGGTCCGCCTAGTCACTGTGGACAGTCAACCCAGTGCATTGTAGATTGCCTAAGTCCTTTGCTTCTTGTGTTGTGCTTCCGCTTTGGGTTGAGTTGGGACTTGTTCCTAGGGTTGGTAGGTCTGTTGTGACCATGTGACCTTGACAAGTTCATGTGGGAATCCTTGATTGTGACTTTGGGGCATAGTTGAGTTCATCTCTTCGAAGAATAATTTTCATCGACTCCTACTCACTCCCCCCCTCGGATCGCCTAATCAGTGCTTCAATTGGTATCAGAGCCGGTTACAGATCTTCGTGATTCTATCCTGTCTAAGTCCAAAGATGGCATACTAAGAACGGGGGTCGAGTCCTCCGCACTTTAATGGTATGGATTACCAAATGTGGTAGAGATGTATGTCTGCTTTTCTTCGTGGCAAAGGACAGATCATTTGGGATGTGACACAGAACACCTCCTATGTCCACCCCATCAGCTTCCTTGCTCCAGGCTCTCGATATATGCATGAGACCAACAACAAGGCCACTGATTATCTCTTCTGTGCCCTTTGCAAACCGGAATTTGATAGGGTTCAAGCAGAGGACTTGGCGTGCAAGATTTGGGAGAAGCTCAAGGTAGCTCATGGTGGGAACAATCAGGTGAAGGCTCGCTTGTTCGCGACCTACCGGATGGAGTATGAGAATTTCACTCATATGTCCGGTGAGTCCATTGACTCCATGTTTCAGCGCTTCATTGTGATTGTGACCAATATGAGTGCCAATGTGACTGTGCTGCCATACGATGACCATGACAGAGTTGTGAAGCTCTTGCATTCTCTGGATTGTGCCATGTGGGGGTGCCAAGGTCGAGGCCATTCTATAGTCAGACCACTATGAGACGCTCATCGTGGATGAGTTGTTCTGCAAGATGAAGTCCTCTGAGGTTGATCATGGTGTGAGAGGCAAGATCGAGAACCCAACTTACCCTCATAGTTTGGCTCTCGTTTCTGGACCGAGAACTAACGCTAACCTGTCCTCTAGGTTGTTCTCTTTGTCTTCTCTTGTTTCTATGTTAGATGAGGATTTTGACGTGCTAGGCAAGGACGATCTCGTGTTGCTGAGCAAGTAGTTCGAGCGCATGTACACAAACCGAAAAAATGCTCGGAGGAACTCGGGCATGTTCTACCGGTGCGGGAAGAAGAATCACTTCATCGATGAGTGCCTGGAGTCCATGGAGATCAAGGCCGAGCACAAGCACCATCCGAGGACTGACCACAAGCACCGCTTAAGGAATGACTACAAAGGAAAGAACAAGTCCGAGCGGAGGCCGAGGAAGAGTGGCGGACACAAGAAGAAGATTGAACGTGTGATGGTCGCCGGAGCGAGCGACACTGACTCGAGTTCCTACTACACTTCATCAAGCTCAAGCGATGAAGAAGAAGAAGAAGAGGTGGACCGACACAAGAGCAAGCAGTCCAGCAAGAACATCAACAGCCTGTGCTTCACTGCTGATGGCTTTTGCGGCATGGCACACAGCTCAGGGAGCAAGAAGAGCCAGAAGGATGACTCGAACTCTGGCTCCTAGGATGAGGTAAAAAATGATCCTGCTTTCTTGGTACTGGAGAATCCTAGGTTGAATGAATTGCTTGACAACCGTGATGATATGTTTAGAAAGACCAACAAGGAGAAGAGGGCGTATATGTCTTTGCTGGGAGAGGCTAAGGAGAAGGTGATTGAGCTAGAATCATTGCTTGTTGATGCTAGGGCTCAAGTTGAATTTTGGAAGCCTGCTCCTATTGTGACTGATGAACCTGAATGCACTGAATGCCCTATTTTCCTTGGTGATTTGATTGTCCTTAGGGATAAGTCTGCCTCCAAGGTTGAGGAACTAGATGTGCTTAGGGTTGATCTTGAGGAGATGAAATCTAGACCCTCTTTGCTAGGTGCTTATACCTCTTGTCCTATTTTGCATGCGAAGTTCAATGAATCGCATGCTTATGCTAGATCTCTTGAGGCTGCTTTCAAAAATCTTGTAGCTACTTCTTGTTCTACTTGTGAGTTGCATGCTGTTGAGCATCTAGAACTTGCACATTATGTTGATCGCTTGCAGGATGATAATGGTGAGTTGAGAAAAATGATGGGTTGGTTGTTAGATCATGAACCTGAGCTTAGGATGATGATAGAGGCATACAAGTGCTATGATGGTCAGGCACTTGGGTCGGATAAGATTGGAGAGGGTAGTGGTGAGAAGGAGGAGAAGATTGGTGATATCCCAGCTCCACCAAAAATCTTCCACAAAACACCTTTGCTCCTAAGCCAAACCCACTTAGGAACCGACTACACACAACCCCAAATCCACTAGTGTTTCCTCCATAATCCAACAACTTCCATAAACCCATCAAGTTCAAGAGTGACTTGGGGAATGAGTTCTTTGGAAGGTAGAGAAACCAAGTGAGGAGAAGCCACAACCCAAAGAGAATCCAAAGTCAAAGCCAAAACCAATCCAATTCCATTATGACCATTGTGGGAGGGATGGGCACCTCACTGAGTTTTTCTTCAGGAGGAGGACAGAGAGAGGTTTTCTAGGGAGATGGTAAAAAGGACTAGTACCGCCCTTCTCGTGATGTGCCTGAGCCTCGTGTTGTGCCTAGGGGTTAGTGTATGATGTGTGCCATCCTTACTCGGGAGAGGCGTGAGTTTCCTACATAGGGTGTGCCTCCTCATAGAAATAGTGGTAGTCGTGTCGGGTTTCAGCATGGTGAGTTTGTTGGGCATTCCTTCACTCATGGCCAATACGAGTATGGGGGGAACGATCATAGCTTTAGGTCTCAGAGGAGTTACGGACAACGGTCTCCACCTCGTGGTACTTGTAGTCCTCACAGGAGACGTGTGGGTGTTCTACCTAGGAGTGATAGGAAGGATTTTGCTAACCCCAGTTTTGAGCAAATGGCACGACACAAGTTTGACTCATTTTACACTAACCCCAGTGTTGAGTTGTTTGCTCACTCTCGCTCTCATTTTTTATTTTGCGGGTGGGAGGCATGGAGAGGTTAAGGTTGATCAACTCCGGTTGCTCTCAACACATGACTGTGACAACCCCATCCGAGATAATTCTGTACTATCGCCTAACCCACTCCATTTGGTCATTAAACGATAATAAAGAATCATCCCGTTGAGCGTTGCCTGTTAAAAGCCCGGTAAATCACTTGAAAACACAGAGAGTATCGAACGTATGCATTAAAACTCCCGAGAAGGAGAGTCTAGAGTGCATTACACAACTTAAATACAAATTCACCCTTAGGGGTTTAATTACTACAAACAATGGTTCTTGACATGACAAGTAAAGGTTCAGAGTTTTAAAACAGCGGAAATACTAATAGAGATACGATAAGACATCACAGGAGGCCATCCGTGTTTCTATCACTCGGCGTCCTCCACCCATTCCAGCTCCTAGTCGGGTGGAATCTCTCTAGGCCAAACAACTTCACCTGGAAACAACAATTAAAGCAAAGCTGGGTATACTAATACTCAGCAAGACTTACCCGACAAAAGTTACCTCTAGACATGTAAGGCTTTTGGCTGTTGGGTTTGTTTTTCCAAAAAAACAACTAGGATCATGGTTCCTTATTTTCAATACTTTAGCTCAGATTCTAGTAAGTTAAGCATTACTACAATGAGCAACTAATGCTATCAAGAATTGTACAATACAATTAATTCACGCAGAAGAATTCACATAGTTCCATCATTAAGAGATATCATGGCCAGTTGAATAAGGAGTCTCAGATAACGGTGAGAGGCCGACAATCGATTGATTACAAACCTTGCAAGGTAGACCTAAACACACGGAGCAGTGCCCCAACAGAGCCGACACCAACCAAACGGTTCCCAAAAATCCTCGGCTTGGGATAATAGCTTACAGTTCCGGGTACAAGGCTATTTGGCGTGCTTCCACCTAGTACATCCAACCTCACACATGTACCCTCCTCCCGGTTGTGGGCTGGGCAGGAGACAGCTCAAGATTAGTAATAGTAAAATTTCATATCATCTCATTAAAGTACTAGGCTTACCGGTCCCATTCCCGACAAGTGCTTAGTACATTCAAAAGCTTAGCCCACGAAAGCCACTAGACCAGAGCCCAAATCCCATGCTCTTACCACATGAGCAATTCATTTATAGATCTTATGATTCCAACATAAGAACCTATTCTCACGAGTGACGAGCAT
Source organism: Cenchrus americanus (assembly GCA_947561735.1). Lineage (NCBI taxonomy): Eukaryota > Viridiplantae > Streptophyta > Magnoliopsida > Poales > Poaceae > Cenchrus > Cenchrus americanus. The sequence continues at coordinate 133,010,992 of OX387239.1, forward strand.
CACTCGACTTTTACTGGGTCCTTAGAGCATAGCATCTAACGACCTAGCATACTAGTAAAAGAACATAGGCACCTAGAGATCATGCAATTAGGGTTTCATTCAACTCCTGAAACATAAATGCACAAGCATAACAAGGATAGTTGCATAATTTAAATCAACATGGGTTAATGATAAACTGGGGCTTGCCTTCATTGGCAAGGTTGGCCTTTGGCCCTTCTGGACTTTGGTCCAGGTCTTGCTCTACAGCGACGTAGTGCACGTCCCTGTCAGCTCCTTCGTCACCTCCTTCTGGCACGAGCGTATAGCTACTGTAGGAAGATCTACACGTGGATGCAAATGCAAGATTTAATTGGCGATTTGATTTAACTAATTACAAAACAACACATGACAACCATGGGTGCATGGTTGACCACATTCACCTAGATAATAATACATTGAGCATACTCTTCCAATAAAGGAACAATGTGTGATGCTTTATTATCTAATCTTTTTAATAGTGACTGTGTACAAATTTATGTAATTAAGTTAATTTAATTTCACAACAGCAAGGGGTTGGTTATACCCTCTTTAGCAAAATTTCACAGCACATCCATAGGGTCTTTAGGTGTGTAGTGGGGGTTTTCCAATTTAACTTCACTATTAAACTTTGGCTTCTCCATTTTTAATCAACAAAACTAATTATAAAACACCATGGGTGGTGTTCACTTAGCTCATTATTTCTAACACAAGCCATTGATTACACATACATACTTGGTTAAGCTACAAAAATAAATATGCCAAATAATACATTTCTATTCACCACAAACAAGATAAATGCATATAAAAATAAATAAGGACTTCTGGACCCAAACTTTCTCTCATTGTTTCTCTGGTCCAAAACAAGGCTAGGCAACCAACATATACATCTAGGGCTATTATATAACTTGAGATATGCAATTACTTATAAAACTAAGCATAAATCAAGAATAAATATTTATAGCAGAGATAAAATCATGGTAAATTCTCCAGAGGTGCAATTCATCATAAAAAGACAATAGCCAGAAGTTGGGCACAAAAATAAATTTATTTTAAGCTATAAAATTCATCTAGGCAGATTCATCATAAATACAAGATAATTCATATAAAAAGATTTACTCCGCAACTTTCTGCAAATTTTTGTGTGGTGACTAATCATGGCATGAGGCAAAACATATCCAAAAATGAACTCATGAAAACATGTAGATTTTGCAGTACAACAGATCTAGGTAAAAAGGATTTCACTTTTTCATGCAAAAACTATAATTCAAAAGTATATACATCCTTTACCAAAGTTGTAGTTCCCTTCACAATGAAACTAACAAAATTGGTTTCACAATTTTCTGAGTTTTCTGTGAATTTCTACGCATTTTACAAGATGCAGGCAAAACACAAGTAAAAGAAAGAATCTATTTACACATAGGTCCTCGAAAAGTTTAAGCACTTTACAGATCTACCCTCAGGCACACAATCCTTCACAAATGTGCCCTCCGGCGGCGGGCAAGCTTGCCGCCGGTGAGGTTGGACTAGGGAGAGGCAACAAACGGCACACCCGTGCGATTGAGCTCACCTCGGGCCTAATGGTGGTGAATTTGGGGTTAGTGATGCCTCCGACGAGCACCGACAGTGGCGCGGTGGCAGTGCACCCACGACTGCTCAAAATTCAGCGGAATTAGGGATGGAGCTAGGAAAGGCATGACAGTGGAAGCTTCAGTGGGTGCTCGAGGTGGGATTCAGAGGTTCGCCTATCACCGGAAGGGAGCGGGCAGAGGAGCTCACCGTGGCGGCATCAATGGTGGCGCGGCAGCTCTGGTGTTCGCGCGGGAAGGGAGCTCGGCAGGGCTCTTATAGGCAAGCATTCCATGGGGAAGGGGTCAAGAATGTCGCTGCACAGTAGGTCGTGGCATGGGGCACGGCATGGCCGGTGGGGCTGTGGCGATGTGCAGTGGGCGGCAGCCCAATGGCAGTGCGCGCGTGCGGCCAGCTGGCGCGTTGGAGAGCGCCGCGTGGCACCGACCAAGCCTTGCTCGCATCATGCACAGAGAAGGCTCGGCGTGGTGCTCGATCCACTAGACCCTGGGCGGTCTCGGCGTGCGGTACGGCGAGGTACTACGGCGTGGGTAGACGTGCCGTCGGTGACGTCGCAGGTGTCGGCGCGTTCCGATGCAACCAAGTTCAATGTAACCCTGTTTGACCACCAAAAACTTGAGATTTCTGAACTAAAGTGACCCAAGGTGATTATATGAAAGTTGTAGATCACTTAACCCTCTACAACTTATAGAAAGGTTGTATGGTGTTTTTCTGAACCATTTTTGCATAAACTGCATGCCAACTTTGTTGTTTTCTGGGCGCCGATGAATAGTGCCTACAAGCGTTGACCAAGCTTTTTCACCCAATTCCACTTCCAAATTCAAATGACACTCAACATGAAAGTTGTGTCCCTCGGCAAACTGCACAACTTTTATATAGGGAGAATTTGAAGTGTTTAGGTGAAATTTGGAGAACATGGCAAAAGTTCTCGGGTGACTAGTAGGGTCAAAGGGTTTAAGTGGGTCTTTGACTAGGGTTTTGAACAAGCTTGACCAAAGTTGACCAAGGTGGGCATTAGGGGTTGTTGGTGGTGTTTTCGAGGTGATGGCCCGGGTTGACCCTTGTTTGACCAAAGTCAACTGGTTTGACCTGATCATTAGGGTTAATGAACCCAGATGAAAACCTGGGGCGTCACAATGACCAGACATTGGAGGTGGTTATCCGACCTCACACCGGTGGTGTCCAAGGAGTACACCACTTTTGAGGACAATGTGAAAGGTAGTGATATTGATCGGTCCCGATCTTCACGACGTGAGAGCAAATCACAAAGATAACAAGCTAAAAACCCAGCCATGGTAACTACCTGCAAGTAGCCGAGATAAGTAGTGCCACCTGACAGTAAAACTCGAAGCCAACCACCGTCTCTATACGGCAACCTAAATCGAGGACTGCCCAACAACACTCTCAAGAAACCAGTCCACACAACCTGGAATCGAATGGACCAGGAGCACAAACTGGGATCTGATGAAGCGACGGTGTATACAACCTCACAAACAATATGCAACATAAGGGGTAGATGAGGATCCCTCCATAAACTCACACGCTATGGTGGAGAAGAAGATGTCATGTGGCTGTGCTAAAAATTCTCAAATCAATATTATTTCATATGGTGGAGTACATGGGGTATATATACTAGAAACATCCCTCCTAGTTGGGTGTGAAAGGTCATTTCAGTGGAGAATTCCAAAAGTCTTCTGCAATTTTCGTGCAGCCACAAAACAGTCTGTGCAACTTCCACTACTTGGGCCATAACTCCTTGCTCGGAAGTCGAAAAGACCAACGGATTCTTGTGTTGGAATCTTAACTTGATGGAGCTTTCAACGATGTACATCATGCACCAATAATCCTAGAAGAATCGTACAGACTTGCACGAGAATTTGAAACTTATGCAGCGTAACTCATGGCCTTGTGTACGTAACCTGTGTTAGCTTGGACAAGAACTGATGGAGTACTTATTTATGCCCATATATCCGTATCATCCTTCATTTTTTTCGAAAATGAGTCGTCCACGACTCATTCCAGGCGTTGTATAGGAGGAAAAGATAACAAACTCGACGCAAAAATAAACATTACAACCGCGAGACTAAGACATATAGATAAGTACAAAGTCAACTCAAAAGATCGACAACACTCCAAGCAATGTTAACCCAATCAAATAGCCTATAGCACCTGAAGAAAAGGAACCAGAGTTCAAAACTCTCAGCCAATCCTACCCTCTGACTGCTTAATCAAATCTCCACTAATCTAAACGGTCGATCCAAAGAATCAAATTTGCAATAATACAAATTGGCAACAAACTCTCACCATGTCAACCTGATAACTGATACCATATGATACGGATAGGTCTCGATCTTCATGACGTGAGAGCAAATCACCAAAAGAACTAGCTGAAAACACAGCCATGGTAACTAGCTGCAAGCAGCCAAGATAAGTAGTGCCACCTAACAGTAAAACTCGAAGCCAACTGTCACACCTGGTTTTAGTAAAACAAACCAAGTGCATACCTATATGCATGTCAGGATCAAGTTTCATGCATATAGTGGACAAAAGTGAATAACAGTAACAGTGTCACGTAAAGAACATAAACAAACTTACGAATCTATCAGAGTTATACAGCTCAATCCTGGAAACGGAGGCGCCAACTCCACAAGCAATCGACTGGGGGCTATGTACGCCTAGCATCATCATGTTCAACAGTTTCACACCTTGCTTCTGAGCAGCAGTAAGCAAGGATGAGTACAATTATGGCTGGTACTTAGCAAGGCCACAAGAAATAACCAGAAAGCGATTTAAAGTCCATCTTTAAGTTTATTAATCATGTGAGTGTCCATGCCGCTCTTGACCGTGAGCACGGCTAATTTATTAGTTTTACACTCTGCAGAGTTTGTACATCTTTACCCAAACGTCGCGTAAAAGTCCCGAAGAACTTTAGACCCAACCATGCGGTGCTAGCTAGGCACCATACCACACTACCGAGGTGTGATTGCATAGGGACGCTACGAGGCCTTTACAAAGATTCCCTAGCACGGGCTGCTCGCTAGGTTACCTGATCAGTGCAGAACATAAATCTCCCTAGCGGGTACCGTGTCTTAGCAAAGCCCAACTCCCTGCTAGAGCAGGTCTATACACCATCTCCCGTCAGCCCCCAACCCCTTTCAGGTAAAGCATACCACAATACTAAAGTTTCTAATTAATTGGCCAAGACAGAGCCATATGTCTTGTGGTAGTACGGTTGTCCTGGGTGGTCGCTCCATGTTCCGATTAATGCAAAAGTATTGTTGTAAATAAGCATAGGTAGAAGGAGGTTAGGGACACTTGCCTTTCTCCAACGAAAAGCTACTCTTACTGCTCTCTCTTCATATTTTGCTTCCTTGGAACTCTTCATCTTCAAAGCAACGAACCATGATCCTTCTTCTACTCGAAGCAAACATCGGGCACAACATACAAAGCAACAAGTATAACTAAGAACAATGCACCAAACATAGAACAACTTTAAAAGAGCGCACTAAAGGATAGGCTCGATTCTATGTTTACACAAACGCAAGGAACACTGAAACGAACTAAGGTCGATGCTATTGAAAGATTATTATCAAACCACAAGAGCCTACGTGCTTCATATGTTTTAGTTACAAAATCATGTGGCAAGAATATTTCAGAGCAGGTTATGTTTAATTAAGAAAACACGGTAAACTTAACCATATTTTATTAGCAGATATTTAAGTATAAGTTATGCCAAATTAACAATTATTTTTGAAAGACTAAGCACGTGCAAGAATCTAATCGAATAACTTTATATTGTGTGTTCAACTGAACATATTAAAATTTGAAAAGGCATTTATATTATCATTAAGCAAATTAACTTTATTATAAAACCAGTTGTATAACACTAAGCATGTTTTATTTATCAAAGCGGGTTACAATTAAGAATTAACCAATTATATTATGATTAAAGAAAACCGAAATAGAACCTAATCACTTTTATTTGGGAAAGAAATGTAATAAGAATTAGTCAAGATTAACATGCAATTTTAGTATTAAAACAAGTAACAGGTGATACACATGCTAACGCACAAGGTTAAGGTGAAACGAACTATACAACGGCACAAACGAACTTTCAAGCGCACAAGAAACCTTAAGGTAGGCTTAGGAGAATTAGTCTACGAAGAGAACTAGACTGAAGGAACAACACTAGACAAAGGTAAGTTGAACTGATATTGATAGAGAAAAGATAACAAGATTGACTCTAAAGGAAGATAGTTGTGAAAGACTAGAGACAAGGACATAACTGATTCACCAAGGAGAACTAGGAAAAGGATTACTAACTAGGAAACAAAGATAACTGAGATGTAGCTGATAACGTCTAACGACTGATTTGCATTTATGAGAGAACAAGATTATGAGCTAGATTCATTTTAATTAACAAAACAAATGCAAAGGATATTAAGGAAATATCCTGAGTTGAAGTTAAAGCAAATTAAATTTTATTTGCAAAGATCGGGTATATAACCTAGTCAAGTTTTATTTATAAATGATTATATGTAAATTACGCCAATTAAATATTAATTTAGATAAATAAACAACTAGGTGAAAGTCTAAGCGTAGAACTTTATGATTTGTATAGAACTAAGCATGTTGTAATTAGAAACACATTTGTGTTGATATTAATAAAGTTAACATTCCTTTATAAAGGCTGGTGTAAAGCCTATTAAACTTTTAATTAGAAAAGATAATTAATATTAAGCAGATTAACATTTGGTTTATGAAAAACCGAGATGTGGCACACTAATCATCTTTCATTAATAAAAATCATGTGAAGTGAATATTAATCAAATTAACCTTAATATGAAAAACAGTGTACACCACTATATTTCTTTTATTTAGAAAAGACATGTTTAACTAAGCATTAATCAAAATTAATATTAAATAATTTTTTCAGAAAACAAACATAATGAAAACTCACCACTAACGTGTGTTTTACATAATTATGAATCTAACACAACTTGAATGGATAAAAACGGGGCTAAAACAAAGAATCTATGGAGAAAACAAGATGGTAGGGACCTATTCGTGATTAACCATAGATTTGGAGGGCTAGCAGAAAAGATTCTCGAGACACATCAAATAGTGCTCGCGAATAGATCTAAAACTAGGGTTAGATCTGAAAAAGACTCAGGTGGGGTTTATGTGTGAAAGGTGGGATTTCCGTAGGGTGTTTTCTGTAGATTTACCAAGACACGAGATTGGATCTAAAGATTACATGATCCTCTAGGGGTCTAAGCGTAAAATTGCCATCTTATCTTCTTCCTTCAGATGCAGGAAGCCACCCACGAACGCACGGACAGGGGGCTCCTGGGTGTTGGCCTTACCGGCGATTGACGCATTGAGGGGCTCGGCCGGGCAGGAAACTGAGAGACGAGGTAGAGGGGATCGGGTAGGGCGGCTCACAGGCGGAGTCCCGTCGCGGTGAAGGAGACGCCGGTCATGGTGACTGCGAAACAGGGAGGAAAAGAGAGATGGGGATTCTATGGGGATAACATCCAAACATACACGGGAATGGCAAAACGGAAAGGAAACGACGAGACGAACGCGATGGTGTGCTCACCTTCGGCCAAGGATGAACGATGGCGACGGAAGAGCTCGCCGGAGTTGGAGAGGAGTCGCCGGCGTTTGGAAAAAATCGCCGGAGTTGGGGAAGCTGACGGAGTCGACGTCGGATTCGCGTGACCGACCCCATCACGGTGTAGAGCTCGACAAGGGGAACTCCAAGGTGGTGTCCGTTTGCATCGGAACTGCACGGTTTCGCCGGAAAAGCTCGCCGGGAGTTCGTCGGAATTTAGTAGATGCAAAAGTTCGGCGAGGGTTTGTGGGAGCTAGGGTTATCGAAACGGAACGAGGTTGGCGGCGTTGGAAAGAGGACGCCATGGAGATCGCCGGCAACTATTTATTGGCCGAGATTGAGTCCGGTTTTATTTTCCCTTTTTTCTAATTTCAGAAATTAATTTCGGATTAAAAATAATTTCAGGAAATCCTGAAATCATAATTAAACCACGAAAAATACTCTAAAAGCTCAGAAAATTTTGGGAAAATTACTAGAGATGATTTGGAACATGAGGAATCCAAATAAAATATTTGGAGCTCGAGAAAAGATTTTAGAGCATTCCAATAAATATAAATAGCTCGAGAAAAGTGAGAATAAATTCCAAAAAAAGCTGGAAAATTCTCAGGAGGATTTGATCAGCACCTAAACGTATTTTAAAAGCCTTTTGCATGCAACAAACACCAAGATGCACCAGCATGAATGCAACACTCAATCGAACCAATTTATTTAATTCTGAAAATCCAACAATGATTTTTTCCTATACTAGATTTCCTGTAAACAAAATAAATGTCGAGAAATTTTTAAAATTATAAGAAAAGTATTGTCTAATTATTCTTTCTATTCTCATCTTGAAATTGGGAAATTTCAGGGTGTGACACCAACCACAGTCTCTATACAACAACCTAAATCGAGGACTGCCCAACAACATTCTCAAGAAACCAGTCCACACAACCTGGAATTGAATGGACCGGGAGCACAAACTAGGTTCCGATGAAGCGACGGTGTATGCAACCTCACAAACAATATGCAACATAAGGGGTAGATGAGGATCCCTCCATAAACTCACACGCTATGGTGGAGAAGAAGATGTCATGTGCCTGTGCTAAAAATTCTCAAATCAATATTATTTCATATGGTGTAGTACGTGGGGTATATATACTAGAAACATCCCTCCTAGTTGGGTGTGAAAGGTCATCTCGGTGGAGAATTCCAAAAGTCTTCTGCAGTTTTCACGCAGTCACAAAACAGTTTGTGCAACTTACACTACTTGGGCCATAACTCCTTACTCAGAAGTCGAAAAGACGAACGGTTTCTTGCCTTGGAATCTTGACTTGATGGAGATTCCAACAATGTACAACATGCACCACTAATCCTAGAAGGATCATAAAGACTTGCACGAGAAGTTGAAACATATGCAACATAACTCATGGCCTTCCGGACGTAACATGCGTTAGCTTGGACAAGAACTGATGGAGTACTTATTTATGCCCATATATCCGTATCATTATCCCTTTTTCCGAAAATGAGTTGTCCTCGACTCATGCCAGTCATTGTAGTGGAGGAAAAGATAACAAACTCGACGCTAAAATAAAAATTACAACCACGAGACTAAGATATATAGATAGGTACAAACACAACTCAAAAGATCGACAACACTCCAAGAAATGTTAACCCAATCAAACAGACGATAGCACCTGAAGAGAGGGAACCAAAGTTCAAAACTCTCAGCCAATCCTACCCTCTGACTACTAAAATCAGTTCTCCACTAATCTGAACCGGTCAATCCAAATAAACAAACTAGCAATAATACAAATTGGCAACAAACTCTCACCATGTCAACCTGATACCATATGATACGAATAGGTCCCAATCTTCATGACGTGAGAGCAAATCACCAAGATAACTAGCTGAAAACACAGCCATGGTAACTAGCTACAAGCAGCTAAGATAAGTAGTGCCACCTGACAGTAAAACTCGATCCAACCACAGTCTCTATATGACAACCTGAATCGAGCACTGCCCAACAACACTCTCAAGAAACCAGCCCACACAACCTGGAATCGAATGGACCAGGAGCACAAACTCTGTGCCGGTGAAGCAGCGATGTATACAACCTCACAAAGAAGATGCAACACAAGGGGTAGATGTGGATCCCTCCATAAACTCACACGCTATGGTGGAGAAGAAGATGCCATGTGGCTGTGCTAAAAAAATCTCAAATCAATATTATTTCATATGGTGGAGTACATGGGGTATATATACTAGGAACATCCCTCCTAGTTGGGTGTGAAAGGTCATCTCGGTGGAGAATTCCAAAAGTCTTCTGCAATTTTTGCGTAGCCACAAAACAGTCTGTGCAACTTCCACTACATGGGCCATAACTCCTTGCTCGGAACTCGAAAAGACGAACGGTTTCTTGCGTTGGAATCTTGACTTGATGGAGCTTCCAACGATGTACATTATGCACCACTAATCCTAGAAGAATTGTACATACTTGCATGAGAATTTGAAACTTATGCTGCGTACCTCGTGGCCTTGTGTACGTAACCTGTGTTAGCTTGGACAAGAACTGATGAGTACTTATTTATGCCCATATATCCGTATAATCCTCCATTTTTTCGAAAATGAGTCGTTCTCGACTCATGCCAGGCGTTGTAGAGGAGGAAAAGATAACAAACTCGACGCAAAAATAAACATTACAACCACAAGACTAGGATATATAGATAGGTACAAACTCAACTCAAAAGATCGACAACACTCCAAGCAATGTTAACCCAATCAAACAGTCGATAGCACCCGAAGAGAGGGAACTAAAGGTCAAAACTCTCAACCAATGCTACCCTCTGACTGCTAAATCAGATCTCCACTAATCTGAACCGGCCGATCCAAAGAATCAAACTTGCAATAATACAAATTGAACTGATACCATATGATACGGATAGGTCCCGATCTTCATGATGTGAGAGCAAATCACCAAGATAACTAGCTGAAAACATATCCATGGTAACTAGCTGCAAGCAGCCAAGATAAGTAGTGACACTTGAAGGACCGATTAGGCAACCAGAGAGGGGGGAGTGAATGGGAGCCGATAAAAATTCTTCCCGAAGGATGAACTCAACCTATGTCCCAAATTCACAACCAATAGTTCCCACACGAGTTTGCCAAGGTCACGTAGTCACAACGGACCTACCAACCCTAGGAACAAACCCCAAACAATCCCAAAGTGAAAGCGAAACACAAGAAGCAAAGGACTTAGATGATTTGTGAAGTCCCAGGCAGACAGTCCGCGGTGACCGGGCGGACGGTCCAAGTGGGGGTGGCGGACGGTCCGCGGGTCAGGTGCGGATAGTCCGAAAATGGAAACCAAACCTCCAGAACCGCACCCAGAAAAATAGACAGTCTGTGCCCTATCCTCGAACGGTCCGTGAGCAAATCGTGTCTTGCGGACAGTCCGCGACCTTAAGGCGGACAGTCCACAAAACCTCTCTCGGCCAAAAACAGCTGCCAAAGTGGATCGAAACGAAAGAACTCAAGAACACACAAAGAACATGATGAACAACCGGCTGAAAAGCTCCTCGTGGACAATTTGTCTACCTCCCGCGGACGGTCCGCCAGGCACGGGAACAGCAACCCGAGCCTGAAACCGCAAGCACCCAAGCACCTATCCGCCCATGGATTTCCCAAACGGCTTGAGCTCTTGAGGAAAGATTTGGGGAGGATGTGAAGCTTCCCTAGGGGATTCTATGCCCCAAAACTTGAGTACTCAAACAAACTAAATCGCCGGGAATCAAATCGCAACCGAGCTCTACCAAAAGCTAGGGTTCCAACCGAAATCCTTCAACCGGAGGCTGAATTCGGAGTTTGAGGGGTCATGATCAAGCACAAAGATGCACGAGGCAACTATCCATGATCCCCACCAACAAATCCGAACCCAAACACCTCAGAATCGAAGGAACAAGGCGTGCACGAAAATCCAACGAAAATAACTCGATAAAGACACAAAAATCACACGAGCTACAAGAGGGAAATCGACGCAACTATGAAAGCTTCCATTCACTCGGAGGTCAGATTCTTTACAAACGAGTGAAAAATCTAAACCTATGGAGCAACGAAAATGAGAAGCAGCCCGGAAGGATGGTTTGCCGAGAAACCCTAGAGTTAATATTTATGAGTCCCTCCGGGCCGGGCAAAAGACCAAGCTACCCCTAGCACTTACGTTGTGATACAAACCCCTCAGGGGCAAATAGGTCATATAGCACTCCTCTTCATTGCACGACCACACCGTCGCCGCAGTCTGCGTCCTCCCGACACAAGCCCTGTGATCCCTGTGACAGAACCGCCCAAAATAATTCCGTATTATCGCCTAAGCCGGTCCACGTGGCCATTAAGCAATAATAAAGAATTATTAAGTCGCTTCCGCCGGTAAAGCCCGTAAATCACATACAACAGGATCGCTGATATGCGCTAAGCCCACATGAAGGCGGGACCAGAGTACAACATTACATTACATAAAAGGTTCACAAGTTCAACATTATTACAAACCAAGTTTTTTGTACATAAAAGTAAACGTGAACAGAGTTTAAAACAGCGGAAATAAAACTAGCGCATGATACACACGGGAGGCCATCCATGCATATCACTCCTCATCATCGTTCTCCCATTCAAGCTCCCAACCATCCGGGATAGAACCGGGCCGGATGGGATTACCTGAAAACCACAATTAAGCAAGGCTGAGTACTAATACTCAGCAAGACTTACCCGACAAAAATAAAGCACGACTAGACATGCAAGGCTTTTTGGCTTGTGGGTTTGTTTTGCCAAAAGCAACTAAAAGTGGATCCTTATTTTCAAGTTTTAGCTCATATTCTAGTATGTTAATCAGTCTAGGTGAGCACCTGTACTAAACAAGCATGTTGTGCAAACAATATTAAACAAGTAGCAATATTAATCCAAAATGTTCCATAAATAAACATGGGGTAGCCAGTGGTCAAGCCGACTCAGATAACGGCGAGTGACCGACGATCGATCGATTTATATCCTTTCAAGGTAAACCCAAGATACACGAAAGAAGTAGACCCCAAGAATTCAAATAAAAGCAAATGCAGGGTCTACCCCGACCAGGCGGTTCCCAACATCCCACAGTTTGGGATCAGACGCTACAAACTCTGGTACACGGTTATCCGGAGGGTCTAACCCGACCAGTCCGGACTCACACACTATACCACGGGTAGCTAGCCCGGAGACACATCTCAAGCGGGTAGCTAGAAAGATCCCGCCCTGGTTCAGAAGGTACTAGGCTTACCGGTCCCATTCCCGGCAAGTACTTGGTACATTCAATAGCTTAGGACCAGCACCATGCTACTCGGTCGAGACCGAACCCATTGCTCTTACCACATGAGCGAGTCAATTTAACCAACTTATGATTCCAACATAAGCATCTTATATCTCGCGAGCAATGAGTCATTACTCGACTTCTACCGTGATCCTAGAGCATGGCACTAGTTTTCCTAACATACTAGTAAAAGAGCATATGAGTCCTAAGGATCATGCATCTAGGTTTCAAAGCAACTCCTGAAACTTAAATGCACAAAGTAAAGCAATAAAGTACTGAAAAGTAAAGGACATGATTTTAATTTAAAACATGGGTTAGATGAAACCGGTGCTTGCCTTCCTCAGACTCAGTTCCTAAACAAGCCTTTGGCTCTTCTGGACTTTGGTCCAGGTCTTGCTGCACGCTAACTTGATTCAACTCCCCGCTGGCTGCTCCCTCCTCCTCCTGGGTAAGCGTGTAAGTCCCGTCGGGAAGATCTACACGTTTATATGCACATGCATTAATTAAAGTTAATATTGATGGTGATTGTGTGCACATCTAAGTAACTTAAGTTACCCAACTTCACCAAACAGAAAGGGGGTGTGTTTAATTTAACAAAAACAGAAACAAACATGATTTTACAATTTAGCACATTTTAATTTCCATTTCTTTCTTTAATTATTTACAACAAGCTTTTCTACCATAAATCCAAATTAAAACAAAAGCACTTCCAAAGAGCCTAATATTTTGCACACAGCAACATATGCTTAGTTTAAGATCTCACACCAAAATTTGGCCTAAGATCATTTATAAATTAATTTATGCGAAAAAGACAAATTTCAGCCTAGTAAATCAACATTAATTCATATAAAAATATTTAATAAACTTTTTGATCTCAACTTTCTCCTACAGGTCAAGTATGCCAAAAATGAGTTTCTGACCAAGGCATGGTTGCAAATTCAATTTATTTTTCAGATTTTGAATTTAAGCTCCTACACAAGATTAAATCCAAAACACCTAGTAAACAATTCCCTAAATTCACATCCATCACACCAGGGGTACTAATCATCAAGTCAAATCCCTGGGGTGCACTTGTGCTCAAAGAAAAGTTAATTAAAGGTGCTATAAAAAGCATCAAACTTATTCTAGCATAAAGCTTAAACAAATCATAACTGCAAAAATATACATCAAAACCATGCAAACTTTTGCCACAGATCTAGACATGATATAAAGAGCAACATAACCAAAATTTAAGTTCATAGCATGTGTATATTTTAAATCACACTAAAAACACTCCAAACTGAGTTTGAATTTTTAATTCAAAAACTGTGCAGAAAAACCCTATACATGTTTTCTAGAAAAGGTAGATTTCTTCACCACGAACCCAACAAAATTGGTTTTGCATTTTTATGATTTTTCTACGATTTTTAATGATTTTTCGAAGGTACTGCTGTAACCCTAAATGTAACCTTTACAACCGGGTCCCTGGTACTTTTCAGAAACGACCCTAGAAAGAATTTAATCACCGCAATGTGGTCCTTGTGACCTACCCTCACCGGCGACGACCAAATTGGCGGCCGGCGGCGGCCGGACCTGGACGGTGCGCGGTCCCTGGGCCTGCCCCAGTCCTAACCCGCGCGGGAGGGGGCCTCGGCCGGCCGGCAGCGGCGGGCGGTGGCGGCGGCGGCGGCGCGGCGCGGTGCGCCCGCCGCGGCTCGCCGCCGGGCGCCGGCGGTGGCCACGCGCGGCGTTGGAGGCTGCGGTTGGACTCGGTGGAGGAGTAGGAGAGGTAGGGCGGCCTTGGTTTGACACGAGACGCGGTTCGGCGGCGGCGACGTATGTGGCGCCGGCGGTCGGTGTCCGTGGCGGCGGGACGGAAACGGAGAGGAAAAGGGGTGCGGCTTGGCTCTAGCTGGCAAGTAAAATGGCACGACGAGGTCGAGGCGAGCTGTAGGCGCGCGTGCGGGCCGGGCAAGTGGCCACCGGGCGAGCGCCGCATGCGCCCGCGCGTGCTCGCGGCACGGCGCGCGCGCGCGCGCGTGGCCGGCCGTGGGGTGCATGGGCGCGGCGCACGGGCCCAAGGGCGAGGCGGAGGGCCCACGGAGGTGCATGTCCACCGCGGAGACGCCGAGCGTCCGTACGCCGCGGAGGAATCGGCGGGTGACGCGTGGCGGCGCGGGAACGGCGCGGCGCTCCCGGAGCGCGAGACGACGTCGGTCTCCGTCGTTTTTCTATTTCACTTACCTGTTTTCGAAATTGCGAAACTCCAAAAATCGTCAACTAAGTTGAAAATCTCCCAAAAGCAAAGTTGTAGAGGAGCTATAGATCTACAACTTTCCCAAAGGGCGACATATGTTTTGATCAATGGTTTGCCCAGGAACGTCGACCGAAGTTGCAGATTTTCCACGGCTCGGTTCATCGTTCACGGCGCGATAAACTCGATTTTTGGCCAATTTGCGCTCAAAATTGGAATGTCCACCAATTACGAAAAATGTGTTCCCGGAAATAACGAACAACTTTCGTATTGGCCGATTTTGAACTTCTATAGTGAAATTTGGAGAACGCGCAAGAAAACCATTTCAGCCTTTAAAGTAGATCTAGGGTTTGACCGTGATTAGAGATTTTGACCGAGGTCTTTTGTGCAAAAGTGTGCCCAATCACGTCAAACATGCTTAGAAGTTAATTAACCCTAATTAACTCATATAATTAATGTCATTAGCGCAAACCAAACATCCAGGATGTTACAGCCTACCCCCTTAAAAGAAATCTCGTCCCGAGATTTAGGATTTAAAAGATGGAAGTAGGTGGAAAGAACTTACTTTGCCTTGAGTCAAGAAAACCCGGATAATTCTCATTGAGATAGTGTTCAGTTTCCCATGTAGCTTCTTCTACGGTATGATGACTCCATTGGATTTTATACATCTTTACAGATTGCCTTCGAGTTTTTCTTTCTTTTACATCAAGAATTCTCAAAGGATGTTCCACAACAGAGAGATCCGGTTCAATCCAAAAATTAGCTTCTTCAATCACTTCTCTAGCCGGTTCACGTGCACATTTCCTCAATTGTGATACATGAAACACATTGTGCACGGCAGAGAATCGTTCGGGTAGCTGAACACGGTATGCCACTGGCCCACAGACTTGAATGATCTCATAAGGGCCAATGTAGCGAGGAGGTAGCTTCCCTTTCACACTAAATCTTTGGACACCCTTGGTTGGCGAAACTTTTAAGTACACAAAGTCACCAACTTTGTATTCTCTAGGTGCCTTTCCCTTGTCATAATGACTCTTTTGTCTTTCTTGTGCAATTCTCAAGTTTTCCTTGATTACCCTTACTTTTGCTTCGGCATCCTCAACCAAGGCTGGACCAAAGAATTTCCTCTCCCCGGTCTGTGACCAGTTCAAGGGAGTACGACATCTCCGTCCATAAAGAGCCTCAAAAGGTGCCATTTTCAAGCTGGCTTGATAACTATTATTGTAAGAAAATTCAGCCAGGGCGAGACACTTGTCCCAACTCTTATCAAAATGAATCACGCATGCTCGCAACATGTCCTCTAGAATCCGGTTTACCCTTTCGGTTTGACCATCGGTCCGAGGACGATAAGCCGAACCGCGTATGATTTTCGTGCCAAGTGACTTATGTAATTGTTCCCAAAAACGTGCCACAAAGAGAGATCCCCTATCGGAAATGATGGTTTTAGGAACACCATGCAAGCGAACAATGTGCTCAATATAAAGACTTGCATAATCTTTGGCATCATATGTAGTGCGGATCGGAATAAAGTGAGTCGTTTTTGTCAATCGTCAACGATAACCCGAGATGGAATCATGTTTCCTAGATGTGAGTGGCAATCCGGACACAAAGTCCATACTTATGTCATCCCACTTCCATGAAGGTATGGGTAGGGGTTGAAGAGTACCGGAAGGTTTCAAATGATTTGCTTTAATTCTTTGACAAGTATCACATTCCGACACGTATTTGGCAATGTCCACCTTCATATTGGACCACCAAAAATTCTCCTTTAAATCTTGATACATTTTACTACTCCCCGGATGGATAGAGAATTTAGAGAGATGACCCTCATCAAAGATTTCCTTTTTCAACTCCCAATTATACGGGACAACAAGGCGTTGCCCAAACCAGATTATATCTTTCTCATCCTTCGGAAGCAATTATGTTTAGGATCCTTTTCTTGCAATTTTTGTTTAATTAAGAGAATACCCTCATCTTGAAGTTGAGCCTTAACAATTCTATCAAATAGGTTAGACTCGCGAAAGAGCATTTAGGCTTCCTTGTTCAACAATTTCCAAGTTTAGCCTTCTCAAATCCTCACATAGAGTGTCACTGTAAGGTTCCATTGATAGGCAATTGCAGTGAGCCTTGCGGCTTAGAGCACCTGCAACTACATTCGCCTTTCCAGGATGGTAATGGACCTCAAGATCATAATCTTTGATTAATTCTAACCATCTTCTTTTCCTCAAATTTAAATCAGACTGAGTGAAAATGTACTTGAGACTTTTGTGGTCAGTAAAGATATTGCAGCGGGTCCCCATAAGGTAATGCCGCCATATTTTTAATGCATGAACAACCGCTGCTAGCTCTAAGTCATGTGTGGGATAATTCTTTTCATGAGGGCGAAGCGCTCGTGAGGCATAGGCAATAACCCGATTTTCTTGCATAAGAACACAGCCAAGACCCGTGCCTGAAGCATCACAATAAACTTCATACGGCTTTGAATTGTCCGGTTGCGCTAGCACTGGGGCTGAAGTTAAATGTTCTCTTAATTTTTGGAAAGCTTTATCACAAGCCTCACTCCACACAAATTTTACTCCTTTCTTTAGCAACTCAGTCATAGGCTTAGCAATTCTAGAGAAATCCGGAATAAAACGGCGATAATAACCAGTCAAGCCTAGAAAGCTGCGGGTTTGATGAGCTGATTTAGGAGGTTGCCAATCCATAACCTCTTGCACTTTGCTTGGATCGACAGATATGCCTTCGCCGGAAATAGTGTGCCCCGAAATTTAACACTATCCGGCCAAAACTCACACTTGGAGAATTTAGCATAGAGTTTATGTTCTCGCAAGCGTTGTAGGACAATGCGAAGATGTTCCGCATGTTCTTCCGCATTCTTGGAATAAATAAGGATGTCGTCAATGAAAACCACGACGAATTTATCCAACTCCGTCATAAACACGGAATTCATAAGGTACATGAAGTAGGTCGGTGCATTTGTAAGACCGAAAGACATAACCAAGAATTCATATAGGCCATAGCGAGTAGAGAAAGCTTGTCTTGGGAATATCACTAGGCCGAATTTTAATTTGGTGATAACCGGACCTAAGATCGATCTTTGAGAAGACCTTAGCTCCGACCAAGCGGTCAAATAGCACGTCAATGCGGGGCAACGGGTATTTGTTTTTGATAGTCACCGCATTGAGAGGTCGGTAGTCCACACACAACCTCAGGCTACCATCTTTCTTTTTCACAAAGAGGGCAGGACAGCCCCAAGGAGAAGAGCTGGGGCGGATATAGCCCTTATCAAGCAACTCTTGAAGTTGTTTCTTTAATTCAGCCAGTTCCTTGGGTGGCATTCTATAGGATCGCTTAGAAATAGGAGCGGTACCAGGCTGTAGCTCAATGACAAACTCAACATCTCTGTCTGGTGGCAAGCCAGACAATTCATCAGGAAAGACATCCATGTACTCACATACTACTGGAATGTCCTCAAGTTGAGTAGTTATGGCTGCATACACACATGAGCCTTTATGGCCGGTTGGGGGAAGGTACAGAATTGAGTTTCCGATCAAAGGTGAGTTGATTTCTAACATTCTTTCAGAAATATCCAGGACAACTTTGTGTTGAGTCATCTAATTCATGCCTAAGATAACATCTACCCCTTCTAGGTACATAGTGACCAGATTAGTTGGAAAAGTTTTGCTACCTATCTCAAGTGGTACGCTTAAGGCTACTTGATTTGAAGCAACCTTTCCACCCGGTGTGGCAATCATATAGGCCTGCTTAGTATGACACCACTTCAAGTCCAAATTTCTCACGGTTTTCACATTAATAAAGCTATGAGTAGCACCAGAATTGAATAATATAATAACTGGACGACCACGGATAGAAAATGTACCCGTCAAGACTGGTGCTCCCTCTGGTAGATCAACCACTGTGGTGAAGTTTAAACGGCCTTGCTTCACTTGCACAGTCTGTTTCTTTCCTTGATTTCCAGCCTTAGAGCCTTGCCCCTGACTTTGCTGATGTTGCTGTCGAGGGCGTGTGCACTTGTTAGCATAGTGCCCCAGCTGTCCGCAGTTATAGCAACGGCGATCATCATTGATGCGGGCAGGTGGGGGTGCACTAGGCCTAGAAGCGGTCTGCTGAGTGTTGCGATAGCCAAAGCTGCCAGACGGCTTAGACTGAGATTGCCTCATCACCCGGGCGTCCGACCGAAGATGGGCGGGGGCACCCTGCACATTCTTCTTCACAAATTTAAATTTCTTGCCTTGGCCACTGCCTGAAGCTTGATTGAACTTCCTCTTCCTATCCTGTTGAGCCCTCTTCATGGTGTCCTCCTGGGAGATGGCCAAATTCACTAGCTCAGGATAGCTATCAGTTTTGATTAAGTTCAACCTCTCATAGAGCTCTCCATCAAGCCCTTCACGGAAGCGCTCCATCTTTTTCTTATCAGTATCAACATGATAGTCCCCATACGCGCGAGAGACTATTAAACTTTGAGCATACTGATAGACTGAGTCAGAGCCTTGTTTGAGATTCATTAGCTCTCTCATCTTCCTATCAACAAGACCCTTGGGAATATGATGCTCTTTAAATGCTTTCTTGAATTCTGCCCAAGTAATCTGGTGACCCTGTGGCTGCATGGACTTGAAATGCTCCCACCGGATTAAAGCTTCACCCCTCGATTCTTTGAGCAGCGAAGCTCGCCTTATGTTCTTCGAGCAAGGGCCGTGTGAAGATGGAAAACATGGCCTCTAGGGCCCTGATAAAAGCATCAGCCTCTAGGGGCTCCTCTGCCTTGGTGAAGAGGGGTGGCCTCATTGCCCTGAATTTTTCATAGGACATGACTGCATTAGGCCCCTCCTGAACATGGCCTTGATTGTGCATAGGTTGCTGCAATCTTTGAGCAATCTGCTGCTGAGTTTGAAGTATTTGGCGTAACACTTCGGTCTGCGCAGCAATAAACGCTTCTGCGGGTGTCATGGGTGGAGGTGGGGGAAGAGGAGCATCCCCACTGCCTCCCGCACCCCGAGAGTTATTCTGTGTGTTATCCGACATCTGAAAAGTTGAACTTTCATTAGATACATATTCAAAGCTTGCTTAAAAGAATACAAGAAGAATATGCATACGAAAATTCAAACTTATAGAAAATTTCAGAATTCAGACAGCATCACAGTTCTGAGTATATAATTCATAACTCTCTGTACAGAAGTCCAAAATTCATAAATTTTGGTCAGCATGTGTAGAATTTTATAAGCTTCAACTTTGGTATTCAACTCCAGATCAGATTCATCTTTTAAAGGGGTCGAAAAATTCAGTTTTCAAGGTTCTGTCTAGCAGGTTGGACAGCAGCCAGGAACTTACTAAAAATTCGATATTTCTTAAACTACACATGCAAAAATGCTGAATTTTGGTGAGCATGACCATTATAAAATTTCACACAACTTTGGTAGTCATTGCAAAATCCAGAAATGACCATAAATTTCTCCATTTCATTTCTTAGGCAGATTGCTGCCGGGAAGGTGTTTTTCCACCATAATTACAGATTACAAAATTTGGTGGATCACCATTACATAGGGGTCACTATGTAGCTTCTAGCTACACAAAAGAATACTCTAAGTCAGCCTAGCACCAAAATCCAACCAAAAGGGCTAACAAGAGTACATGCCAAGTTTTCCTACTACACAACTAGGATCTAGGTCCTATGTACAAACTATGGAGAGTT
The DNA here is from genome assembly GCA_947561735.1 of Cenchrus americanus. Taxonomy (NCBI): domain Eukaryota; kingdom Viridiplantae; phylum Streptophyta; class Magnoliopsida; order Poales; family Poaceae; genus Cenchrus; species Cenchrus americanus. The sequence continues at coordinate 133,031,471 of OX387239.1, forward strand.
TCCCCGCGACATGTAAGAATAGAGCACCAAGCTCCTCTAATCGAGTCCGGGAACGTCCTGAACCTCCTCTGGGTCCAGCTGCATCTCCATCTGCTCATCATCAACAATAGCCGGTGGGTGGTGCACCTGCTGGAGCATAAGGACAACACCCTCCAAAGCCTGTACATCGAGCTCGAGGTCCCCAACCTCGCTCCCGCAAATCCTGGATGTGCTCAAGGTGCACAAGCCTCTCGGCATCCCTGTCAACCGGTTGAACCCGCGAGCTCGCCGCCCGGCCCGCAAGTCCGAGTCTGCTGCAGGTGGTCACCTCGCTCAAACGAAAGCGGGTGTGCTCGCTCCCGGAGCCGCTGTATCCGATCCCGAAGGTCGGCAATAACCCGCACGGCACTCGGGTGTACTTAACATCTTGCTCGGTGTAAAGGCCGACAACCCAGGAGATGTACCAAGTAGCTCCAGTGAGACGACTAGCCAAGTCATCTGCGATAACCCGACGAAGGTCCTGTAGAGCGTACAAGGCCCTCAAGCACGTGCCCAAAGTCTCTACTGTGTCGTAGGGTGGCACAGTCTCGAGAAGTGTGGCTATATTAGCCATCCTGGCTAGCCACAACGGATCGTTGGGGTCCAAGGCTAAAGCCAACCCCAACGGTGTCTGAAGCATCTCCTGCGGTCTGTGGGTGGAAAGAGCGTGGAGCACCATCAAGGCTGCCGACTCCACTGCCTCGACAGCGCGGAAACAGAGGAGCTCCATGCTCAAGTCTGCCCACTCGGGGTGGCCCGGGTGGGGGAGCACGATCACTCGAACTGCAGCTCGGTACGCCCCACTCCTCGTACTCCACCCCCTCGTAGAAGGGAGGGGTGGTGTAGCCGACAGCACACAAGGCTCTCCACGCAATGCGTGTGAAGCCCTCCCACTGCAAACCAGTGGTGTCAAACGTGCCATCAGCGCCCATCGCAACAAACCCTGGGGCAGCCATCTGTAAAATAATTACAAACACATGTTAGAACCCAAAAATATGAGTTTAACATGCAACATGGCAAAACTGGCAGTTCTGAACAAAAATTCATAACTGAAAAACCAGTGCCCCAAAAATTCCAAATTTTTGTGAGCAACTCGACAATGTTATAACTCACATTTTTGGTATTCAAAGGTCGAACAAATTCTGATTGGAAAAGGGTGAAAAAGGTTCATTTTCAGAGTGCTGTTGCCCAGAAATTTCAGCAAGACAGCACTTCACTAAAAGGATCATATCTCTAAGAATAAGAACCCTATGACCATGAAATTTTGACAGCACAAAGTAGGCTATATAAGAAACATTTTTGGTATAGATTCTCAGGTCAAATTCTGTTTGGAACTATAAGTAAAGATTCGAGTTTTCAGCCTAACTCAGAATTTTGACAGCATTTCAGTAAGACCTAGGCTAGTCATTTTTATCCTAACTTCAGTTTTAAACCTCCTAAAAACATGAGAATTTCAGGGAGCAAACTTAACTAGGTGATGAACAATTTCCCTAAAGAACACCTAGCCAGAAATTTTCTAGATAATCCTTAGGAAGATTTGGACAACAGCTAGTTAAATTTTGCTTAATCACACATCAAAGCATCAAGCTAGCATGATTGGTCCTTAAGAAACACAATTTAATTAAAGATCGAAAGACACATGATTTAAGTTCATTTTTGGTTCAATAGATTTTACATGATGCAAAAAGTGTCCTAAACTTCCTCACAAGCTTTTAAGCTTAAAAACGAAGTTAGTGCCGGTGGCAGGGCATATATAAACGTCCCTCCCTATAATAACTAGTCGGAAGCTATTCGTTTCTTAATTACCGTACCTAACAACCGTGGTTAGTGTACCTGCAGAAAATCACAGATATTCAAGACCTTTTGTGCCAGCACTCACAAAAGCGTCCACATTCATTACCGTTCACCTATAGAAACGGTATCCATGCGTAAAGCCGCTGCATGGACAGCGTCCTATTTAAGACTCTGACGCGACGTGAGTGCCCATTGGAATAGGCCTCACTCATCCCTCACGGACTTTCCCGTGGTATCATCACGTATGGCAAAACGTGACGAGACTCAGACGCGACGTGGCACCCATTGGAATAGGTCCCACTAGTCCCTCACAGGACTTCCCTGTGGTACCACCACGTATGGCAAAACGTGATGAACTAGTATGGTTGTGCATGAAAGTAAGTTTTGACAGAATAAATGTCTTTGGAAGTCGGACTAAATACACCATAGAATACTAGCCACCTGAAAGAACCCAAAAATTCCCTCTAGGGCCTCTCGGACTAGATTAAACCTTAACGTCCTATTCTTTTAGCAAGATTATTAATCTTGGCAAATTTTATTCCAAAAACAAGTTTGTTAAGGTATTTTAATTACTCTGGTGCATATCATCGCTCTGGTACTAGTTGTGACAGAACCACCCAAAATAATTCCGTATTATCGCCTAAGCCGGTCCACGTGGCCATTAAGCAATAATAAAGAGTTATTAAGTCGCTTCCGCCGGGTAAAGCCCGGTAAATCACATACAACAGGATCGCTGATATGCGCTAAGCCCACACGAAGGCGGGACTAGAGTACAACATTACATTACATAAAAGGTTCACAAGTTCAACATTATTACAAACCAAGTTTTTTGTACATAAAAGTAAACGTGAACAGAGTTTAAAACAGCGGAAATAAAACTAGCGCATGATACACACGGGAGGCCATCCATGCATATCACTCCTCATCATCGTTCTCCCATTCAAGCTCCCAACCATCTGGGATAGAACCAGGCCAGATGGGATTACCTGAAAACCACAATTAAGCAAGGCTGAGTACTAATACTCAGCAAGACTTACCCGACAAAAATAAAGCACGACTAGACATGCAAGGCTTTTTGGCTTGTGGGTTTGTTTTGCCAAAAGCGACTAAGAGTGGATCCTTATTTTCAAGTTTTAGCTCATATTCTAGTATGTTAATCAGTCTAGGTGAGCACCTGTACTAAACAAGCATGTTGTGCAAACAATATTAAACAAGTAGCAATATTAATCCAAAATGTTCCATAAATAAACATGGGGTAGCCAGTGGTCAAGCCGACTCAGATAACGGCGAGTGACCGGCGATCGATCGATTTATATCCTTGCAAGGTAAACCCAAGATACACGGAAGAAGTAGACCCCAAGAATTCAAATAAAAGCAAATGCGGGGGTCTACCCCGACCGAGCGGTTCCCAACATCCCACGGTTTGGGATCGACGCTACAAACTCGGTACATGGTTATCCGGAGGGTCTAACCCGACCGTCCGGACTCACACACTATACCACGGGTAGCTAGCCGGAGACACATCCCAAGCGGGTAGCTAGAAAGATCCCGCCCCGGTTCAGAAGGTACTAGGCTTACCGGTCCCATTCCCGGCAAGTACTTGGTACGTTCAATAGCTTAGGACCAGCACCATGCTACTCGGTCGAGACCGAACCCATTGCTCTTACCACATGAGCGAGTCAATTTAACCAACTTATGATTCCAACATAAGCATCTTATATCTCGCGAGCAATGAGTCATTACTCGACTTCTACCGTGATCCTAGAGCATGGCACTAGCGTTCCTAACATACTAGTAAAAGAGCATAGGAGTCCTAAGGATCATGCATCTAGGTTTCAAAGCAACTCCTGAAACTTGAATGCACAAAGTAAAGCAATAAAGTACTGAAAAGTAAAGGACATGAGTTTAATTTAAAACATGGGTTAGATGAAACCGGTGCTTGCCTTCCTCAGACTCGGTTCCTAAACAAGCCTTTGGATCTTCTGGACTTTGGTCCAGGTCTTGCTGCACGCTAACTTGATTCAACTCCCCGCTGGCTGCTCCCTCCTCCTCCTGGGTAAGCGTGTAAGTCCCGTCGGGAAGATCTACACGTTTATATGCACATGCATTAATTAAAGTTAATATTGATGGTGATTGTGTGCACATCTAAGTAATTTAAGTTACCCAACTTCACCAAACAGAAAGGGGGTGTGTTTAATTTAACAAAAACAGAAACAAACATGATTTTACAATTTAGCACATTTTAATTTCCATTTCTTTCTTTAATTATTTACAACAAGCTTTTCTACCATAAATCCAAATTAAAACAAAAACACTTCCAAAGAGCCTAATATTTTGCACACAGCAACATATGCTTAGTTTAAGATCTCACACCAAAATTTGGCCTAAGATCATTTATAAATTAATTTATGCGAAAAAGACAAATTTCAGCCTAGTAAATCAACATTAATTCATATAAAAAGATTTAATAAACTTTTTGATCTCAACTTTCTCCTACAGGTCAAGTATGCCAAAAATGAGTTTCTGACCAAGGCATGGTTGCAAATTCAATTTATTTTTCAGATTTTGAATTTAAGCTCCTACACAAGATTAAATCCAAAACACCTAGTAAACAATTCCCTAAATTCACATCCATCACACTAGGGGTACTAATCATCAAGTCAAATCCCTGGGGTGCACTTGTGCTCAAAGAAAAGTTAATTAAAGGTACTACAAAAAGCATCAAACTTATTCTAGCATAAAGCTTAAACAAATCATAACTGCAAATATATACATCAAAACCATGCACACTATTGCCACAGATCTAGACATGATATAAAGAGCAACATAACCAAAATTCAAGTTCATAGCATGTGTATATTTTAAATCACACTAAAAACACTCCAAACTAAGTTTGAATTTTTAATTCAAAAACTGTGCAGAAAAACCCTATACATGTTTTCTAGAAAAGGTTGATTTCTTCACCACGAACCCAACAAAATTGGTTTTGCATTTTTATGATTTTTCTACGATTTTTAATGATTTTTCGAAGGTACTGCTGTAACCCTAAATGTAACCTTTACAACCGGGTCCCTGGTACTTTTCAGAAACGACCCTAGAAAGAATTTAATCACCGCAATGTGGTCCTTGTGACCTACCCTCACCGGCGACGGCCAAATTGGCGGCCGGCGGCGGCCGGACTCGGACGGTGCGCGGTCCCCGGGCCTCGCCCCGGCCCCAACCCGCGCGGGAGGGGGCCTCCCGGCGGCCGGCGGCGGGCGGCGGCGGCGGCGGCGCGGTGCGCCGCCGCGGCTCGCCGCCGGGCGCCGGCGGTGGCCACGCGCGGCGTTGGAGGCTGCGGTTGGACTCGGTGGAGGAGTAGGAGAGGTAGGGCAGCCTTGGTTTGACACGAGACGCAATTCGGCGGCGGCGACGTATGTGGCGCCCGGCGGTCAGCGTCTGTGGCCGGCGGACGGAAACGGAGAGGAAAAGGGGTGCGGCTTGGCTCTAGCTGGCAAGTAAAATGGCACGACGAGGTCGAGGCGAGCTGTAGGCGCGCGTGCGGGCCGGGCAAGCGGCCACCGGCGAGCGCCGCATGCGCCCGCGCGTCGTGCCGCGCACGGCGCGCGCGCGCGCGTGGCCGGCCGTGGGGTGCATGGGCGCGGCGCACGGGCCCAAGGGCGAGGCGGAGGGCCCACGGAGGTGCATGTCCACCGCGGAGACGCCGAAGCGTCCGTACGCCGGAGGAATCGGCGGGTGACGCGTGGCCGGCATGGGAACGGCGCGGCGCTCTAGAGCGCGAGACGACGTCGGTCTGCTGTTTTTCTATTTCACTTACCTGTTTTCGAAATTGCGAAACTCCAAAAATCGTCAACTAAGTTGAAAATCTCCCAAAAGCAAAGTTGTAGAGGAGCTATAGATCTACAACTTTCCCAAAGGGTGACATATGTTTTGATCAATGGTTTGCCCAGGAACGCCGACCGAAGTTGCAGATTTTCCACGGCTCAGTTTACTGTTCACAGCGCAGTAAACTCGATTTTTGGCCAATTTGCGCTCAAAATTGGAATGTCCGCCAATTACGAAAAATGTGTTCTCGGAAATAACGAACAACTTTCGTATTGGCCGATTTTGAACTTCTATAGTGAAATTTGGAGAACGCGCAAGAAAACCATTTCAGCCTTTAAAGTAGATCTAGGGTTTGACCGTGATTAGAGATTTTGACCGAGGTCTTTTGTGCAAAAGTGTGCCCAATCACGTCAAACATGCTTAGAAGTTAATTAACCCTAATTAACTCATATAATTAATGTCATTAGCGCAAACAAAACATCCAGGATGTTACAATCCCGCCACGCGTCCGCCGACATCGAAGCTTCTCGGCGCACCCGGATCCCGTCTCCACCCGTCGAGCCTCCAGTCTTGGTTTTGTGGCTCAACAAAGTAACCTGACAGTTTTTTGGTGAACCACCGCAAACCCCGCGTGCAGACTCCGGTCGTGAGCCGCTACCCTGCACCGGCTCCTGTCCACGACTTCGTCTTGCTTTTCTTGCTACCATGCGGGCCCCCGCTGGCCACCGGGTCCCTCAAGCCGAGCCTACTTGTCTCTCTACTCCTCAGGGGCCCCGCAAGGCATAGACCTTTCGTGCCCGCTCTTCACCTGCACCAACACAAATCAAGCCGCAACCTGCACCTGCAATACTCGGACAAGAGTCAGTCCACACCACGTTGTCAATCACTCATCACAGCCAGGAGCGACCATCCACCGGTCCTCGGACGCTCCGGTCCTCACCACCTAACAGTAAAACTTGAAGCCAACCACCGTCTCTATACGACAACCTGAATCGACGACTGCCCAACAACACTCTCAAGAAACCAGCCCACACAACTTGGAATCGAATGGACCAGGAGCACAAACTGCGTGTCGATGAAGCGGCGGTGTCTACAACCTCATAAAGAAGATGCAACACAAGGGGTAGATGAGGATCCCTCCATAAACTCACACGCTATGGTGGAGAAGAAGATGCCATGTGGTTGTGCTAAAAATTCCCAAATCAATATTATTCCATATGATGGAGTACATGGGGTACATATACTACGAACATCCCTCCTAGTTGGGTGTGAAAGGTCATCTCAGTAGAGAATTCCAAAAGTCTTCTGCAGTTTTCGCGCATCCACAAAACAGTCTGTGCAATTTCCACTACTTGGGCCATAACTCCTTGCTCGGAACTCGAAAAGATGAATGGTTTCTTGCATTGGAATCTTGACTTGATGGAGCTTCCAACGATGTACATCATGCACTACTAATCTTAAAAGAATCGTACAGACTTGCATGAGAAGTTGAAACATATGTAGCATAACTCATGGTCTTGCGTACGTAACCTTCTTTAGCTTGGACAAGAATTGATGGTGTACTTATTTATGCCCACATATCTGTATCATCCTCTCTTTTTTTGAAAATGAGTTGTCCTCGACTCATGCCAGTCGTTGTAGAGGAGGAAAAGGTAACAAACTCGACGTAAAAATTAAAATTACAACCACGAGACTAAGATATAGATAGGTACAAACTCAACTCAAAAGATCAACAACACTCCAAGCAATGTTAACCCAATCAAACAGTCGATAGCACCTGAAGAGAGGGAACTAAAGGTCAAAACTTTCAGCCAATCCTACCCTCTGACTGCTAAAATCACATCTCCACTAATCTGAACCGGTCGATCCAAAGATACAAATTGGCAACAAACTCTCACTGTGTCAACCTGATAATTGATACCATATGATATGGATCAGTCCGATCTTCACGACGTGAGAGCAAATCACCAAGATAACTAGCTTAAAACACAAGCAGAAGCTATTGTTGAGGGGGAGGTCATCTCTAGGCGAGAGGCAGCGAGGCAAGTTCAAGTTGATCATCCCCCCTCAAGAATCATCGTCGACATCAATGAATGAACCACACGGTCAAGGTCTCAAAGAATTTCTCACTTTTCTCATTCAACTTTTGTTGCTACTTTCGAGCCCAAATACATTAGACACACACTCTCTGATCCTAATTGGTTGAACGCAATGCATGAGAAGTTAAAGAACTTTGAGAGAAACCAAGTTTGGGAGTTAGTAGAGCCACCACCACATTGCAAACCTATCGTGACAAAGTGGGTGTGGAAGAACAAAGAGGGAGATAATGGTGAAGTGGTGAGAAATAAGTCAAGGTTGGTTGCTCAGGGTTATAGCCAGAAAGAGGGGATAGACTATGAGGAGACATTTTCTCCTGTAGCCCGTCTGGAGATGATTAGGATACTTCTAGCCTTATCTGTGGCTAAATAAAATTGTACCAAATTGATGTGAAGAGTACCTTCTTGAATCGGTTTTTAGAGGAAGAGGTTTATGTGAGGCAACCACCGGGCTTTGAGAGTGTTCAGTTCTGACGAGTGTATAAGCAGAGGAAGGCTTTGTATGGGATTGAACAAGCTCCCCAGGCATGGTATGGCATGTTGAGGGGGTTCTTGTTCAGCAAGGGGTTTCAGATGGGCAAAGTATATAAGACTTTATTTCTCCTCAGGCAGGGTGATGATATTCTATTTTTTAGGTTATGTGGATGATATTGTCTTTGGCAGCTCGTCTCATTCTTTGGTTGCGAGGTTTGCAGAGGACATGAGCAAACAATTTGAGATGTCTATGATGGGGGAATTGCAGTTCTTTCACGCGCTTCAGATCAAGCGGGTCCAGGAGGGAACATTTGTACATTGTGCCAAGAACACGAAGGACATCCTCAAAAAGTTCAAGGTGGACGACTCCAAGCCCCTATCGACACCGATGAGTACGACTACAGCGCTGGACGCGGACGAAGACAGAGAGCCCGTGGACTAGAAGGAGTACCGGAGCATGATCGGCTCCTACCTGTACCTTACCGCGATGAGGCCGGACATACAATTCTCTATGTCTATGCGCTCGTTTTCAGGCGTCACCGAGGACATTGCATCGGTAGGCCATCCAACAGATTTTCAGGTATCTTAGATATACTCATGAGCTTGGGCTTTGGTACTCGGCGTCCTCTTCTCTCTCTCTCTCTCTCTCTCTCTCTCTCTTCTTAGTTTTTTGGATGCCGACTTTGCGGGTTGTCATGTCGATAGGAAATCAACTTTGGGTACTTGTCAGTTTTTGGGTTCCTCTTTGGTTTCCTGGTCCTCTCGCAAATAGTCAAGTGTAGCTCAGTCTACCACAAAGGCCGAGTATGTAGTTGTTGCTAGTTGTGGTTCCTAGCTACTTTGGATCACCTATACTTTGAGTGACTTTGGTGAGGAGTGCACCCATGTTCCTCTCATGTGTGATAGCATGAGGGCCATTAGTGTTGCAAAAAATCCAGTGCTACACTCCAGAACTAAACATATAGAGGTGAGATACCACTTTTTGAGAGACAATGTGGTGAAGGGAAACATAAACTTGAATCATGTGCCAACCCAGAAACAGCTTGCAAAGCTACCTTTTCTCGTTTGCAGGGTGAGCTTGGTGTGGATTTTCCTTTTTGAGCTTGGATTGGGGATCTCATGTACATATGCATCTTGCATTTACATTTTTGTAACATATCATGTCTAGCATCTTTGTATCATAGACTACATTTGTATCATTTCTATAGAGGATGTCCTTCTCTCATATACTTTGATCACTGTGATATGTTGGATGTGAGTTTATGATCATGCCTATGATCTCTTGTGATGTATGGCTATTCTCTTGGTAGCTTTTGTGATGTATATGCATGTGAAATGGCTAGTTTTTGTAAAAATGTTTAGTTGTGCCTCTCTTGCGAGTAGAATGCCTTTAATGCTCATTTTGTACTCAAATGTCTATATCTTGCTTAATTTGTGTTTGGGAATCATGCTCTTTTCATTTGGGGTCAAAGACCCGTTGTCATCATCAATGTTTAGCCTGCATGTTACCTTGTGGAGGAGCCTAAACTTCTTTTTTCCACAAAGGCACTTCATGTACCATGCTTAATTTTAAATCTTATAATTGGTATCTTGAAATGTCTATGTATGAAATATATGCTTATATGTCATATGTGCTTTAAATTCCTTATCTTTGGGTGCTAAACCGTTGCATGACGTCTACCATTAAGAAGTCTCATGTTTATAAGTAGACACATGGCTCGGTTGCTTTGACATGACATGAGATAGCTTGTAGGTGTTTATGGTGATCTTGTGATGAGAACTTGTGACCTTGCATGAAGTTTGTGTTTCATATGTTGTTTGTGCTCATTTTGACCATGTTGAGGTCCTATGCTCATGAGAGGGACGTTTTGTTGGAAAATGCTTAATTTTGATCATGGCTATGTCACATGCTTATATGTTGCTCTGTATCTTGTTGGCACTGCTTGTACTGAATATGTGGCTATATTGCTTGTTCTATGTCTCATTTATAGCATGTTGTAGTGCTCTTTGCCTATGCGAGAAGCACATACTTGCATTTGTAGACTTGATTCATGCATTACCAACAAGGGGGAGAAAAAATACCCAATTCATCAAGGGGGCGAGATAAATGTATGTAGGGGACAATTTCCTACATTTTGCACGCATTTGTTCAGGGGGGCTTGCATTCATGCATGGGGAGCTATTTGTTGCCTGATTTATGCTTTATGCTTTGCTCTTTTGCCGATGGTGTCGAGTCCTTTTGCATGTCCTTGAGGAGTCTTCAATTTTGGAGCCTTTTGTCTCGGTTGTGTTGAGTTGTTGCCCTTGCCTTAGGGGACCGAGACTTGTGCTCTCAAGTGATCTTGTTTTGACTTTTGATCACTTATTTGTGATTTTTGTTTGTTTTTTCTTTTTCTCGGAATTGGTTACTATGTGTGTTGTCAATGCACTCATCAAGGGGGAGATTTAGGACCGGAGCACCCGAGGACCGGTGGATGGTCGCTCCCTAGTGTGATGAGTGATTAACAACGTGGTGTGGACTGACTCTTGGCCGAGTATTGCAAATGCAGGTTGTGGCTTGATTTGCGTTGGTGCAGGTGAAGAGTGGGTGTGAAGGTCTTAGCCTTGTGGGACCTCCGAGGAGTGGAGCGACAAGTAGGCTCGGCTCGATGGACCCGGTGGCCGAACAGGATCAAGTGCGGGCGGCAATGGTGGCAAGAAAAGCAAGACGAAGTCATGGACAGGAGCCGGTGCAAGGTAGCAGCTCACGTCCACAGTCTACACGCGGGGTTTGTGACGGTTCACCACAAAATCGTCGGGTTACTTGGTTGAGCCACAAAACCAAGACCAGAGGCTCGGCAGGCAGAGACGGGATCCGTACGCGCCGAGAAGCTTCGATGCCAGGGGACACGCGGTGGGATTGCGGGGCTTGCGTCAGGAGGACGCGGACTGCGGCAAAAGTGTGACCGCCTGATGAAGACAACCAAGTCTTAACCATATTACCCCTGAGTGGTGTGTATTGTCTTTTAGGTTCTACAGGTAGTTTGGTCATTTGCCCAACCCGGAGAGACTTCATATATTGCTCTAGGGTTCCAAGGCAACTTATACATCCAGACAGATTCTTCATGATTTGTAGAGAATCTGACCTTTGATTGTATATAAGCATTCATGGGCATCGATTTCCTTCTCTTGGCTTTAGTGATTTTTGTGTTTGGTTTTGTTTGTGGGGATCATGAATAGATGTTTTGTGCATCTTTGTGCTTGACCTTGACCCATCAAAATCAGATTTGGCCTTCAATTTGTTCTTGAGCTTGGTAGAATCTCGATTTCTCTCATCTCAGTGAATTTAAGGCTCCAAATTCATAGGTTTAGCATCTCTTAGAGGCACTTCATCTTCTCCTATGATTTGGTAGCAATCCCTTGGTTGATTTGAGAGATCGGGCTAAAGGAAGGCATGCTTGACTTTGTGAAGGTCGGGCTCAAGCAGCTCTGTCCGCACCTAGCAGACAGTCCTCCTGGTAGGTGCGGATACTCCACGCAGCCCGCTGTTCGTGGTTCGATCCGTTGAGTCTTTTGTTTTCGGTTGGAGGGAGTTTGGCAGACAGACCGTGGATGTAGTACGGACAGTCCGTGCGTTAGCGGAGGACGGTCCGTTTTTTGCAGTGTGTCACTAAAGGTTCGGGAGCCTATTTTAGATGGTCCACCCTGTGCTTGCGGACAGTCCGCCTAGGTTCCGCGGACGGTTCGCCTGGTCACTACGGACAGTCCGCCTAGTACACTGCAGATTGCCAAAGTCCTTTGCTTTTTTGTGTTGTGCTTCCGCTTTGGGTTGAGTTGGGACTTGTTCCTAGGGTTGGTAGGTCCGTTGTGACCATGTGGCCTTGACAAGTTTGTGTGGGAATCCATGGTTGTGACATTGGTTCATAGTCGAGTTCATCTCTTCAGAGAAAATTTTTATCGGCTCCCGTTCACTCCCCCTGTGGTCGCCTAATCGGTCATTTATGGTCATCTCATCTATTCGCCTTCCTCTGGATGACATCAATATCCTTTCAGTAGCTACCACAGCTTCAACCTTCGTATAACCCTACTTCGTATAACCCTATGTTAAATTTTGCACCATCAAATTGCAATAAATGAAACCATCAGTTACGACTAGTAGATGGTTCAAGTTGCAATCGGTCTACTTTTCGAGTTGCAAATATTGGACACCCACATGAAAGGTGGAGGCTCCGACTGGCCGGTGGACATGCATGTAATGCAAATGGAGCATGGTCCATGGACAAGCGGCCATGGCGATTGAGATCCTGGCTACAATGGCTTCAACCTTCAGACCTCGTTTAGTCTATACTATAAGAGTTGAGTAAATTGAAAACAATTTTCACCCGAAGGAAAACGTACCCACCTCTCACAAAAGACCCACAGGCTAGACCCACCCAAAATGGAACGACGAAAGACGAAATGACGAAGAAATCGCAAAATAAAAAATGTTTCTCCCCAAAACACCATTTTTTCTCACCCACCCCATCCATACCCGCCCACCGTACCCACCCAATCCCGCCCACTAATCACGCTGGGACTCAAATTTCTTTGAGTAAAGTGCACCAGCGGTCCCTAAACTATCAGTGGTGTGTCATCTCGGTCCCTAAAACTCTCAAATTGACCATTCAGGTACTCAAATTTGTTTGGGTTGTGTCATCTCGGTCCCAAAACTTGCAGATCACATGTTTAGATCATCAAACTTGTTCCATTGTGTCATCTCGGTCCCTAAACTTAGTTTTGAATCTCATCTAATTCATATTTTTTTCATACAAACTCGAATGAAGACAAACTTTGTATCAAAATTGTAGTCCTTGAAGTGATCTACAACTTTGTAGTTGAACTTTTTAATTAAAATTGTTTAAGGTCCCAACATTTAATTTCAAATTTCAAAATATTTAAAACATACAACAATATTTTGGGGCCCTCAACAGTAAATTCAAAAACATTTCACCTACAAAGTTGTTGACCACATTGAGGGTTACAATTTTGATATAAATTTCGTCTATATTTGAATTCGTATGAAAAATATGAATTACTTTTTGATATAAAGTTTATAGATCGCTATGTTTTAGTTTAGATGAGACTCAAAATCAAGTTTGGGGATCAAGGTGATACAACTGAACAACTTCAAGGATCTAAATGAGTAACTTACAAGTTTAGAGATCGGGATGACACAACTCAACAAATTTCAGGACCTAAACGGTCAATTTGAAAATTTAGGGACCAGGATGACACACCTATAATAGTTTATGGACCAACCGTGCACTTTAATCAATTTCTTTCCTTCTCCGGTTCTCCCCATCCGCCGCTCACCCTCCCCCACGCTCCACCGTCAACCACGCCTCTCCCCCGATTTCTTTCCTTCTGCCGGTCATTTTCCCCGGTACATCCACCTCACCGCGCCGAGATCTCACCCGCGTCACCTCCCTCCGCGGGCCATCCCCAACCCGGCGACAGCGGCCACCTCTCTCTCCAGCGAGCACGGACCGGCCTCCCTCCTCTCTCTCTCCCTGCGCCGTCGGCGGGCAGGCGAGGCGCGGCACGGCGGCACGCCCCTTCTCCGCCTCCTCCCACCGCGGCACCCCTCTAGGAGTCGGATCCGCCCTCACGACGGCGGCGGGAGAGAAGGAGAGGAGACGGCGTCGAGTAGCGGTGGAGGCCGGCCGGTCAGAGGAGCATCAATCTGCGCAGTCAGAGATGGAGTTTCTCTGCTCCATCAGCGGGAACTCCTCTACTCTCTCCTCACGGCCCTCCTCCCGGCGGCCATGGCTCCACCACAATGAGCAGGGTCGCTGCGGCGGGCAGCTCGAGGGCGAGGCGGCCTCTCTTCCTCGCACCGAGGTGAAGGAGCCTCGATCTACTCTCACCACTTGAGTTGTTGCATGGTATTAAACTATTGACTAGATGCTTATTAATCTTCTTTCACAATATAGCCTTTTTCAGAGGGTATTGATTATTTGATTTTTTATTAAGTCCTCATAGATCCAAGATGTGTAGATGCATTAACAAAATGGAGGTGGCAAATGCTGGGCAGCCCGCCCCTTGCCAGAAGGAGACCATTCAGAATGGTCTGCCAGCGACCAAGAAGTTGAAGAAGAATGGCTGCAGCATCCTGACCAGTGTACCAGGTATCCATGCTCGTCTGAAATCTATATATATGCAAGTACAAGATGGTTCGAACACGACATCCAATTTTTAAAATATACACTATGCTTTGATGTTTCATTCAGCTATGCATATTGAGCCTATTCCATTTCACTGTATGGGCGGCCTCTTGATGTCTCTTATTTTCCAACTCCTTGATGTGGAAATAATGTGCATTTTTTATTCAAAAGTTTTTTTTTCTTTGATGATGAGTTTATAAATAGCTATAATAAATTTGTTGATGTTGTCTCCTACAAGGTTTTTTATAGAAAAGATGTCTTCTGCATGGGTCTTCAGTGGTTCATTAAAGTTATAGTAGTACTAATCTTAGTCGTGGTCTTAGGTTTAATGTCACATGGTCTTTCAAATAAGCTTCTTTAATTGTTATAAACAGACATTTGTTAGGGCTCTTGAAATTTCCAATATCTGATACCTTGAATGTAGTCATCTGATTCATGTTCTTTTGGTTCACTGTCAGTTTTTTGAATTGAAAGACGATAAGAAATTTTAGATTCATAACCTTTTTGTGTGTCAGCCACAAGTTTGCTAGAATGGTTTGTTCATACAGCAACTATGATTGAGAAAATTCTCTTGCACCTCAATTACCTTTGTCTTGTGTATATTGTAACCCATGTGACCGCCAAGGCGCCAAGGGGTTTGTGCTGACAGATGTTATATATTCATGTATGAGTCTGTATTTTTCCTAGCAACGGAAGCACAACAGTAGGGAAGTTCCTGAACGAGGTTTGACATGTTCTGGGTAGCAACATGGTCTTTTGTTGTGGATGTGGTTGCATAAACGAAAATAAAGGAGCAGAGGGATTTGGCAAGGGAGTTCACTTATAAAATCAGTGTGATCTTCGTGCAGGTATTGATTTCTACATGAATTATGTCAAATTTTTATGAAAATAACACTATTTTTCTCGTGTTTCGTATTGATTTCTACATGAATTCTGCCAAAGTTTTATGAAAATCACTTCTTCTCGTGTTTCATGAATTTCTTTCTATGCTCCTAGAGTACAACAGAAAATAAATTAATTTTCAGAGGCCAAAGCATCTTCAGTCATTCTCTTTAATTTGGTTCATTAGTTGTCACTAAAACCTGTGGTCATGATCTTAGAAACAAACCTTTTGGCCCTATTGCATCGATTCCCTAAATTTTCTATAGTGAGAATGCTGCAAGTTGTATTGTATACACATCACTGGGAAGGGTGATGTGTGGAGCACAATATCCTCTTAGTGCTATGTTTAAGGGATGGTAACACTATGCATCCAATTTATTCTCACCCAATTTGCATTCTTGTTCAAGTCTATCGAGATAAAGCCATTTGGTGAAAATCTTTTTAATTTTGTTGAAATCTATTTAACCGTAGTAATATTTGTGTCTGTTTGCCTATATTGGTGAAAAATAGTTTGTTATTTGTGCAAAGTAGAACACTAATAACTGGTGGAGAAAAACAAGGAAAAATGCTCTTATCTTAACCCAATGATGTTTGATATTTTTTCCTTTTTTGTACCATGGGAGATGTTGTTTCATGAATTTCTTTCTATGCTCCTAGAGTACAACAGAAAATAAATTAATTTTCAGAGGCCAAAGCATCTTCAGTCATTCTCTTTAATTTGGTTCATTAGTTGTCACTAAAACCTGTGGTCATGATCTCAGAAACAAACCTTTTGGCCTTATTGCATCGATTCCCTAAATTTTCTATAGTGAGAATGCTGCAAGTTGTATTGTATGCACATCACTGGGAAGGGTGATGTGTGGAGCACAATATCCTCTTAGTGCTATGTTTAAGGGATGGTAACACTATGCATCCAATTTATTCTCACCCAATTTGCATTCTTGTTCCTGAAGTCTATCGAGATAAAGCCATTTGGTGAAAATCTTTTTAATTTTCTTGAAATCTATTTAACCGTAGTAATATTTGTGTCTGTTTGCCTATATTGTTGAAAAATAGTTTGTTATTTGTGCAAACTGGTGGAGAAAAACAAGGAAAAATGCTCTTATCTTAACCCAATGATGTTTGATGTTTTTTCTTTTTTGTACCGTGGGAGATGTTATTGCAGTTATTGAGTTATTATTTCACTGCATTGCTCTCTCGTTGCTGACATTATTTTGGTAAAATTTATCACATAGCTAACCTCAATATTTGAACACATAAATCATTTCTGTCAGAGTAATTTCTTTCAAGATACTGCATTGATCCTATACTATTTTTTGTCCATTAGGTCTTTGAGATTAGTTTCCAGAGGCAGACAAGACCATTGGGTTATACTTTTAATTTTATTATTTCCCCCCTCAACTACTGTGGGAGCTTTAGTTTCCAGAGGCAGACAAGACCATTTGGTTATACTTTTAATTTTATTATTTCCCCCCTCAACTACTGTGGGAGCTAGACTAGCAAAGAAGCTGAAGGGGGAAGGCTTCAGTGGGCAAGAGCAGAAGCAGCTCTAGAAGGGATGCTATGAGGCACCATCAGCGCCTTGCAAAGGCTAGCAAATCCTGTTACTCTTAAGTGAAGTGAATTGTAAAACATGATTTGGTTGGCATCTCCTTTGGACGTTGTGACGTGTGACTTGAGGGTATATAAAGTGATATTTGCTAGAAGTAAGGCATAACCTGATGGGTTGAAATCTGTTGTGTATGACCCAGAGAGAAGGCTCCAAATGATAAAGACATTCGCTAGTCATTTCCTTTATAAAATTGTTCAACTTTTGATTGGTATAAAATGGTGATTTACTTTGTGTAATCTAAGAGGAACTCCAAGAGTCTCTCTAAATATCACTAGCTAAATTACTGATTTGGATAGTATGTAAAATGAAATAGCAAGTAAAAAGTTGATGAAATCCAACAGACTAGCTAAAATCAACTCTTCATATGCTCCACTGCTAGTGGGTCCCGCCTGCCATACTCATGTACAAGGGGATAGCTAGCGGGATTGGCTAGCCAAAAATTGGTAGCGAAGCCCCCGGGTTAGCTAGTGGAGGATAGCTAGGACAAGTTTAGCTAATCTGTTGGATTGAGTTTTTGGACAAATTTTGTATTTTTTAGCTAGTTAAGCCAAGATAGCTGGTCTTTTGGAGTTGCTCTAAGATCATATCCAATGGCTAAAGCATAATGGATAGTTATCCATTAAAATTGCGAACATATAAAAAAATACTCAACTGCAAACTGTGAACATATGCAAACTTTGAATTGTCGAGCCATTCTCGATAGTATGTTCAACGTTGGAGGTGTTGCCAGGGCACGTGCTTTTTGCAAAATATTTGTTTAAATAATATAGTAGTTTTTTTAAAGAAAGTGTAGCAAGCTAAATGTAGGTTTTTTGAAGAAAGTGTAGCGGGCTGAATGGATGTATATTAGGTTCTCATTATTAAAAATACCAATTTATTTCATTTTCATGGTAGGAAAAGTCAATCGTAGTTAAAGTTCAGGGTAACTCCTAAATGCCTATTTATTACTTCAGATTGATTAAAGTTTAAGGCACCATAATGTTTTCCTTTTGTTTTTTTAATGTTGCAAGGCATATTTTTCTACTTATGTTATGATGATGCTTCTGTACTATAGATGCTATCACATACTCCCTCTATTGCAAAATACTTGTCACCATTGACTTTTTTCTGCAACTTTGATCATTCATCTATTCAAAAAAATTGTGCAAGTACAATATATTTTGTTTGTTATATATGTTTTGATGTTGTACGCATTTTAAGCTTGACTTATCGTTTTGCATGTTTGTGATAATTTTTGAATAAGATGAATGATCAAAGTTGCAACAAAAAGTCAACAACGACAAGTATTTTGAAACGGAGGGAATACTAGACTTTGATTGCCACATAGAAGAATATATTTTTTATCTTTGAAAATATTTATTTTAAAAAAAATATAGTGTGTTCCATCTTGTTTTTTAAGGAACCCAAGGGGAATCCCAGTTCCCTTCCTGATTATATTTATATTTATGCTTAAAGGAACGGAGAGTCAAGCAATAGTCTCATAAAACATAAAAGGAAATAAAAAACTAAGCATAATTGCTACAAAGAGTCTAGCCATGATTGCATCATAACTTGAAATCGTGATTTTGCTATAAGAATAACTAGAGTGAATTCTCTTTTAAACCGGTGAGTGACATCAATTATATTGGGTGCAATTCCTTTGAAGATTCAATCATTTTTGGACATCCCAATGCTCCAACTCATGAGAATGATAATATCCATGAACCATAAATTAAATGTATTTGTGCTTTGCATATAGAGTGAGTTCCACATTTATGTTGAGTGACAATTGATATAGATCATAAGTTAGTGTTCCTACATTTATTATCATGCGATTCAGATGTGAATAAAATTACAAACATATTATATCTACATAAACATATTGTAGACACTGCTTTTAACATCACGTGCGTGCCGCACGTGCCCTTCCACTACTTGGAAGAAAAAATTAGGAGAAATTTTTGGACTCTCTTTTCAAGGCCTATTAGAAGCATTAAATACAGATTAATTACAAAAATAATTAAATAGACGGATGAAAATCCAAAGACGAACTCATTAAGCCTAATTAATTTGTAATTAGAGATTATTTACTCTAGCACGATGTTATCTAATCATGATATAATTAAGTTTGTTAGGGCACGTACAACCGGTCTATACGACGCATCTGTAACCACTGACGGACCGCGCGTCGCCTCCGGAGTCACACCTCCGTCCCGTTCTCAGAGGCGGAGCCGACGCACTGTAGAGCACGTCATCTCGCATCGCCGCGGTGCACCGGATCCCGTGTGGTTCCTCCGCCTCCTCCTTCCTCCTCCAAAAGCTCATCCGCCTGCGCCGCCGCCCGCGTACCGTGCTACAGCCCAGCGCAGGCGAGAGCGAACTCCAGAGAAGAGATAAGGGAGAAGAGAGAGGGGGAGTTCGTCCTCCCTCGCGCCACCTATCCATGGAGGGGGAGCTCGCCACCAGCCTGGCGCTGCAGATCCCGTGGGGAGCTCACCCACCAGCTTGCTGCACTGCTCCTCGGCGGGGGAGGTCGCAAACCCGTGTGCCCGGAGCTCGAATCGGTGGCACCAGAGCTCGATTTGTCTGCGGCGACAAAACTTGATTCGGTGGCGTCGAGGCTCGATTAAGCTACGGCAAGGTCGGATTCAGTGGTGGTGGTTTTGATTTGGGATGCAGACCTCGAATTCGTGCTTGTCTCCCTAGTATCGTGATTCAGTGGTGATGGTTTTGATTAGTTCCTGTGTTAGATTTAGTTTCAGGCTCAGAGCTTTAGTTTGAGACTTTGAGCCATTTGCGTCCTCTGGTAATGTGATTGCATACTGTTTAATAGCAGCTCATGTTTTAGCTTTCTTTGAAACTTCTGCTAGGCATTTCATGGGAGAAATTTGCTATTGTGATACAACTATCGTCGTGGTTTCACTATTTTGACAATCCAAACGTTGCCTTCACTATTATAGGACACCAAACGTGGGCAACTTGCTATTTTGACACAATTCGCACTTGTAACACCTCATGTACCTGTATTTGCACCGTATAGGACCTAAATGCCCCTCTGCTTCTTTCTACCGCCGGCTCCGTATACTCCTGCAACGCCTCGACTCCTGCCGCGTATAGGACCCGCGCCGTCGTTTCGTTTTCTCGCGTCGCGAGTTTCGGATCGCCGCCGCCATGGATGGCTCCTTCGACTCCGACGGGACAACCCCCCCATGGCGCGGCGAGATCGCAGGAACGGCGGCCCACCATGCCGGCGCTAAGGGCTGCTCACGGCGGGTGCCCTAGGCATGGTTACGCTGGGCGCCGCCATGGACGTGGACAGGTGTCCCTCGACGGCGAGCTCCTCCGACGGCGCACCCCTCGCACGGTGCGCCGAGAGTCCAGGCACGGCGGCCCTCCAAACCGGCGCCCAAGGGCTGGCCACGCCGGGTGCCCTAGGCATGGCCGGCTCCCAAGGTCTGCCGACGTCGGATGCCCTAGGGCTGGCCACGCTGGGCGCCGCCATGGACAGGGAACGCCATGGTGATCCTCCGACGGCGGCCGGTCATCTCGCGGACGCTCCTGCGTTGGGCACGGCGCCGCTCGAACCCGACGACCAAGGTCTGCACACGCCTGGTGCCCTCGATGCCGTTGAGCCCCCTACTGATGCAAGTGCAGAAGCTTGGGCAAGAGAGTTGCTGCCCACTGTTCCTCATCCGGCAATACATTACAACCTTCCTGTCCTTCATGTGCAAAGGTATTGACGCGAATTATTTCTGTTGTTCATTAACCCGATGATATGCTTGCTTATACTAATACATAATAATCAGTACTATAGTTTAGGCTGGTACTAATACATAATATTGATTTCACTTGTTACAAGGTTCTTCCCATAGAAGAAACCAGTTCGTTTGCTTGACATGCCACCTTGTGTGTGTCCATAGTAATAATTATATAATCTGCTGGCTTCATTTTTTATAAATTTGCCATCTAAGTGACTGATTAGTAACTGTGATTTTACATGAATATATTTTAGTAGTGTTGTTGATGATGATTGTACTCCTTAGCGAGTAAATTGAAAGTTTTGATGCTGCTGATTGCCACTGCTAGTCTGCTTCTTTTCTTTCGAGCCTTTTACCTTGCTGTCAGGAGGTAGTTCAAAGAGTGTTGATGTTGAATAAGTTTCAGAGTCTATTGTATGAAACTGTGCTGATATGCAATATTCACATGCTGCCTTATTTTATTCGTAATATTGATTTCACTTGTTGATAGGCCTCAAGTAGATGATGTGGAAAATATGGAAACAATAGATTGGAGTAGCATTAAGATAGTAGAGACACATGATGACGAAGGTCGTATTGATCTTATAAGTGAGAGTAAGATATATGAGCTTTTAGGCTTAACAGATGAGGTCACAACAAATGTACCTACACCAGCATTTGATTTCCGAATGGATGAAGTAGAGGGGAATGACAAAATTATTTGAAGTCTTAAGTGTAAATACTATTTACTTTAGATTTGATCAAACCTGAGGAAGTTTGACCGGCACGGATCCCACAGTTGCATTCTTTCGTGGACGGAGGGAGAACGTATGAGTTCTTTACCTGTGCTGAAAATTGTTGACTGGAGGCACCATTTTAGAAGCTTCAGACCTCTCACTTTATCTGTCAACCAACTGCAGCAACACTTAGCCCTCTTCGGACTCCAGTTTAAAAAAGGGTTAAACTCCTCTCCCTTAACCAAGAATATCTGTCACATTTGGTATAGATGGATTACAATCCATTTTATCAATTTGGGGGCATTGGCCACATGAAAATTTCTCCAGAAATCCTTTCTGAAAACAGCTATATGAAACTGTACTTGACTTTACCATTTGGAGCTCTTGTTTCAGACTTAACACCACTGTGGTCTCTTTTTGCTCTAAACTGAAAATATGAAAGCCTCCTCATTTTGAATAAACTATTCCTGTCAAATGCTTTCCGAAGTATGTACATTCATTTCTATCATTAGTTGCCCATGGTTTACTTGAAAATTGCTCCAGTAAAACATTTCCAAAACTGTTTGGTGACATCAGTTTCAGACTTGGAAACAATCTGAAAATTCAGATTGTGCACAGTAATTTCTAGTCTTCTTCTTTTGATTTTTTATTTGAGATACTTTTAATCAAGTTTGACTCAATTCTCACATGTACAAAGTTTTAAATGCTTTCCAAGTATGTACAATCAAATAACCACACAATGGTACACACAAATAGATTTGTAGTTGATCTTAAACTACATGCAAAGCATTAAACAGGTGTGCCGTCTTTATATTTGTCTGGATGTTAAGTTCGAGGTTCTACAGACAACTCGCCGTCTGTGGGCTGTACATGCTCTTAATCTCACGAATTAAGGTGGGGTTATAAAATGAGTTTTGTCATTAACCCACGTTTGATACTCATAATTAGTGTCCGAAGATTGATGTGATGAATTAGACCACAGTGCAATAAATAAAACCATCAGCTACAACTAGTCAATTGTCGTTCGATTTGCAATCAGTCCTACTCCGAGTTGCAAATATTGTACACCAATATACTTCCCTCCACATACTTCTCTGGTTGTATTAAATTGAAATATTCCTAACTTGAAAAGTAACTAAACAACACTATTTGGAACTCGGAGTGCAGATTTGCAACTCAAATGATCGACCAGTTGCAACAAGGTTGCATTTATTGCACTACTGAGAAATGGGTGCCATACAGCATAAGATGCTAGTTATATGAAAAATGTCCAGAAAAGTTGCACGCTTTCGATCTAATGATCTACAATAAAAGTTTTCAGGATTCTACCAAACAGTTTGCACTACATATATTTACTCCCTCCGGTTCGTTGAATTAAGTCATCCTGCGCACAGCCGTGATTGCAAAAATCAAGTCAAATTAAGTCATCCCGCGCACAGCCGTGATTGCAAAAATCAAGTCGTCATGCGCTGGGGCACAGGGTTTGGACGTCCATGCCCCTAATTAATTGCGACGAGGAGCAAAAAAAAGTGCGGCCTCGCGGATCGAACCCAAGACCTCACACCTCAGAAAGACCCGCGCTAAGACTGTCCGCACCGGGGCCTCTAAGACTGTCCGCACTGGCGACCTGGATAGGGCCGGCAAAGCAACCTCCAGGTCGATTTTGCCGTTTCTGTGGCTGCACCGGGGGGCGCTAAACGCGCCGGAACGGTGGCGTTCGGTTGCGACGACGCCATCCCTGGCGTCCTTGCCGGGAACGCGACGGCACCCTCGCGCGGGCCCCATCATGCCCCAACTACCGCTCGCGCCATCCCCAAGCACCACGGGAGAGAGCAGGGGCGGGCGCCGCCGCCGCCTCCGAGGGTGCCTCCGCGTCGAGCTCGGCTCCTGCGCGCCAACCCAACCGCCGGCGAGGCACGCAGGGAGGTCCCCCCCGGGGTTTATTCCCCTGCTGCTCGATCCGGGCACTTGAGGTGTCGGCGATGAAGACGAGGATGCGGGCTGCCGAAGCTCGGAGGTGTGCGGCGTCGACTCCTGCCGCCGGTGCCTCCTCCTCCTCGTCGTCCACCTCGCGCGCGCCCACCACCGCTTCCCGCCCCTGCGTCGAGGAGGGAGAGCACCTGGATGCCGGATTTCCCGTTGGCGTGGGGGAGGTGGAGCGCTCTGGGCCAGAAAGGGAGAAGGGGCCCCCGCCGCGCCGGGGAGCGCCTCCTCGTCTCGCTCGTCGAAGCCGCGCCACCGGATCCAGTCCCGCGCCGCCGACGAAGGGAGAAGAGGAGGGGGCAGATGCGCCGGTGGATCTCTGCTTGTTCTCTCTGCCGCGAGCTGTGGAGTGGGTGGCAGGGGCGGGTAGGGCGGGGGCGGCGCCGTCTCTGTGGAGATGCCCTGCTCCGCCGGCGTGTTGGGGAGGAGGGAGAAAGGGGAGAAAGAGAGTGGAGGGGGCCGCGGGGTAGGTGGGGAAGGGGAGAGAGTGGAGGGAGGGAGAGGGAAAAGAGGAGTATGGCATGTGGGACCCGCAACTGGTGGTTGGTATTGAGTTTGAGATATAGAGGTTGACGGGTGCAGAGAAAACGATACTGAACTGAAAAACATTGATGACCAGGCAGGAATATTCTTTTTAGAGGTTGGATTTGAAGTTCCACCAGTGCGGACAGTCTAAAGCGCCGGTAAAGCGAACTGGAGTTCGTTTTTGGTGTTTTCTTTGCTGCACCGGGGGACGCCAAAATGGACGGAATGATTCCGTTCGCCCGCGGCGACGCCAAATGCAGTGTCGTCTCGTTCGGCCTGGACACGCCCCCGTGGCTGGGGCCCACGCGCTCGCGCGCCATCCCAACCACCCGTCGAGGCGGGGAGGCATGCCGCCGCGTGCACGAGCTTCGCCGCCGCCGAGCGGGGGCACCCCCGGCGTGATTCCGTCCGCCACCGCCGAGCTCCACCCCGCGCGGCTCCCCTGCTCCACCTCCCCTGCGCCGGTGGAGGAGCCGAGGGAGGAGCGTGCCAGGAAGCTCCCGCGGCTCGTCAGAGAGAAACAGGGGAGGGAGAGAGGGGAAAGCCGGAAAAGGGGAGATCCCCTACCTCGCCGCCGCGGGCATCCACCACCACCACCATGCTGTGCCCCCGACGACCCCGGCAGCCACCCGTCGCCGCACCCGATCCGCCCGCCGTGCGCCCCGAGATCCGCCGTCGGTGCCGTGAGTAGTGGGAGAGAGAACGGATGGGGAAGGGGAGGGGGCGGGGTGGGTCTCGGGGGGAAATTGATGGGGAGTATGACGCATGGGACCCACACGTGGTGGTTGGTGTGGAGTATGAGTTATAGAGGTTGACGGATGCAGAAAAACTGGAACTGAACTGGAAATTTTGGATGACTAGGCGGGAATATTCCTTTTAGGGGATGAGTTTGGAGGTCGACGGGTGCGGACAGTCTAACAAATTGAACTGCGTTCATATTCATGCCAAGACTGGACCTGCATTCTATTTAATAAGGGCAAACAGGGAAAACTTCACCCTAATTAATCACTCTTTGTATTTACAATTGTTTTAAACGACTTGATTTAACAAACCAGAGGGAATACCTCCATTGTCCATACTTAAGGGTAGGATGTAATTGATTCCCTCCATTGTCCATACTTAAGGGTAGGATGTAATTGGACCGTTCCCTACTGCAATGATTCGCTTACATATGTCCCTCAAAAAACAGATTAGCGTACATAGGGAAAACAAACAGTAAGGGCAATGTTAGCCAAAGTTTAGAATCCCAGAAGAAACCACTGCACATGCGCACACCCTTTAACTGCGCAATAAAATGGCAGCACAGATTGCTTTGAAAAAATGGCAGCACAGCACGGTAAAAACTGCAACATGTAGCTCAATAGCGGAACATAACGGAAGCAGGATACCAGCAAAGAACTACTATTATCCATTTTTGTACTGCTGATTTATTAAATTAAATACACCCTACATCATTACTAGTCTAGTAAGAGTTCTTTTTCAATGGATTTTACTGCCTGATTGACAGCGCTTCAGTTAAAATTAGTTATCCCGACTAGTACAACTTTACTCTAGTATCAATAGGCCTTCGACAAATGGGACAATCTGTAACTTGTGGTCCACATTCCGAACAAGTCTGTACCAAGGGAAAGGAAAATCCAGTTAAACCATGTAAGAAAATTATGCATGAAGGAGAACACCTGTCCAGTGTGTTGTTGTAGGTTTCACCTGGTGGCCACAACCAAATGCCATATCCCTGGGTTTGGAAAGGCAAACTGGGCACATCTACAGATAGTAAGACCAAGAATTTGTAATCAGATATTAATTAAATCACAGTAAGTCTACGCACACTATAATTGAAGATGAAAATTTACATGGTCCCTTATTTATGACTCATTATATTACTATAACATGTGAGCCCTTAAGGAAATGGTTCAATTCTAGTGGCATAGGAGAAATTTATCCAAGAATGAAATCATAGGAAGTACATACGCGACAGAAGAGTTACATGTCCCTTATATTTGTATACAACAAGTAAAATAATGTACTTCGTATAAAATAAAACCACATATAAATTATAGAGCAATAAAACATAGCAAATACATAAGTGCAGCAAGAGTTGTGTGATTCCAAGATTTCGTGTGGAAAGTAAAAGTAAGTGTAAAATAAAACCAAGGACCATTAGGAGGATAGTGTTTGGGGAATGAATTGCTTTGTCTACTCCTCCAACCCTAGAAGGGTGGATATATAGTTAGCTATACATGGGCCTCTATGGGCCACTCACACATATATACACTAACACCCCCCGCAGTCTAGACTCTGGACTACCGACGCAGCGGTGTACAAGACTGCCAACAAAGAAAGAAACTCACACACAAGCCCCCCCCCCCCCCCCCCCCCCCCGAGCAGCCACAACTAGCCACTGGCTAGTCATGAACAAAGTGCAAGTTAATCTCCACATGCTTCATCCGCTGGTGATGAACCGGGTTGGTGGAGAGGTACACGGCGCGGACGTTGTCACAGTAGACGAGCGTGCTCTTGGCGAGCGGGCTGCGAACCTCAGCCAAGAGCTGTCGGAGCCAGGACGCCTCAGCCACGCCATTAGCAACAGCTCGGTACTCCGCCTCAGCACTCGAGCGAGAGATCCAGCTGTCGCTTGGACGACCAGGAGATCAGGTTGTCGTCGAGGAAGACGACGTAACCTGAGGTAGAGCGGCGTGTATCCGGGCACCCCGCCCAGTCAGCGTCAGTGTAGACGACCAGCACAGCAGACGGAGACCGGTGGAGGACCAAGCCGAAGTCAACAGTGCCTTGGACATAGCGAAGAAGGCGCTTCAGCGCAGCAAGGTGTGACTCCCGTGGATCATGCATATGGAGGCAGATCTGCTGGACAGCGTAGGTGAGATCAGGCTTGGTGAAAGTGAGGTACTGTAAGGCTCCAGCAAGACTCCTATAAGCAGTAGGATAAGCCACAAGATCACCCAGAGTAGCAGACAGCTTCGCCTGAGTGTCAACAAGAGTGGAGCAAGGTTTGCAATCAGTCATCCCGGCACGCTCCAGGATATACTGACGCTGGTGAAGGAGAAGACCAGCCTGACGGGGCTCAACTGTCACGCCCACGAAGTGGTGGCTCAGACCCTTCATGGCAAACTCCTGCTGAAGGGAGGAGATAAAATTACGAATGACATAGTTCGTGGTCCAAATCATGCGCTTTGCCTTGCCGTTCTGTGGGGAAGTATACAGACAAGACATACGCAATTGAAGTCTGAAAACCTCGGGAGAGAGAAGGAGCGAGAGGTGGAGTTATCGAACTCACGACCGTTGTTGCACTGGACGGCCTTAACGGTGAGGCCGAACTGAGTGGACATCCAGGCAAAGAAGTGAAGAAGGGTCGGGAAGGTGTCAGACTTGGCACACAAAGGGAAGGTCCAGGAGTAGTGAGAAAAATCATCAATGATCACCAGATAATACTTATAGCCAGAAATGCTGAGTACAAGAGAAGTCCACAAATCACAGTGGATAAGATCAAAAGCATGCGAAGAAGAAGAAAAAGGAAGCCGAACATGACGACCAAGCTGGCATGCCTGACAGAAGTGCTCAGCAGTAGTCCTAGTACAAGAGACATCTCCACTACGACTAATCTGAGCCAAAACATCTCGACTAGGATGACCGAAGCGACAGTGCCAGGTGGTGGAAGACGGTGTCGCGGCGAGAGCAGCTGACGAGGAGGACGAAGGGGAAGTAGAGCCAGGAAGCCGAAGGGTGTAAGACTATCCACACTCGTTCTCCTCCATATTCTCCTTGAAAACATAAAATTCTTGCCTCGTCATCGAGATCCTCTCCATCATATTCACTTCTCCCGCATTCATCTTCCTTTATCTCTCTCCTTCATCCCAACAACCCGGTCCCACTCCAATTTTTTATCCCCACCCCACCCACTCCCACCACCACACGCGGACACGCCTACCCCCGCCCTCTCCTCTGCTCTCCTCGCCGCCCCCATCCATGCCCCCAACGGCGCACGGTCGGCGGCTCACCCCGCTCGCCGCGCGCCTCCCCTACTCACCTCTCC
Organism: Cenchrus americanus; assembly: GCA_947561735.1. Lineage (NCBI taxonomy): Eukaryota > Viridiplantae > Streptophyta > Magnoliopsida > Poales > Poaceae > Cenchrus > Cenchrus americanus. The sequence continues at coordinate 133,059,366 of OX387239.1, forward strand.
CCGCGCTCACGTGCCGCCGCATCCATGCCCTCCGCCGCGCGCGCGCATCCAAGCCGCAGTCCCCGCTCCGCCTCCCTAGTCCCGTGCGGCGACGAGGTGCGGGGGCGCGAAGCCGAGCCGGGAGCGGCACCGCGCATCCAAGGTGCGGAGGACGGCGGCGCCCGTGGAGGAGCGGATGGGGCGGCGGGCCCGCCGGATCCAGAGTGGAGGCAAGGTGAGGAGGTCCCCGCGGCACCGGGCATGGACCCGCGGCGGCGCGGTGCTCCAGCCTCCTTCCCCGGCGGCGGCGGCACGAGCGCGCGCATCGAGCTTCATCATCGTCGGCGGTGCATCAAGCCCGCGTCGGCGAGGCACAAGGGCACGCGAATCGACGACCGGAGAAGCAGGGGAAGGGCGCCCGACCGGCCTCCCTCGGTCCGGCCCGGCCCGAGCAACAGTCCCGGCGGCGCGGGCTCCGGGACGACGACGACGACCTCTCCCTCTCCGTCCGCCGGCGTCCGTCCCTCCCACCCCGGCCATCCCCTTCTCCCTCCCCCTTCCTACTCACGGCTCGTGAGGAACAGCGGAGGTCGCGAGGACAGGGTGGGCCCCGCGCCAGGCGCCACGTCCGCGATGGCGGAGCCTCTAGATTCCTCTGATCCAGAGAATTCCGGGGCCGACGACATTCCCCCGGCCTCCTGCAGGACCCCCGCTGCAGGCTGTTTTACGCCATCCAACGACGGGAAACGGATGGCGGGGGATATCCTGTCCCCCGCTGTGGGTAGTCCAAAGGGGCCCGGTGCTATCACATCGGAGGAGTGGACGCCCAGTAGCCAAATCCTTCACAGAAAGACTAGAAGTGTCACTCCACAGAACAAGAATTGTCAGCTGTAAATTGACGAATAGAAAGGAGATTGTGGACCATCTGAGGAGCAACAAGGACATCAGAGAGACTCCATGAGCAGAACCCACAGAAGTGACCGGAAGACATGAACCATCACCGACCATGATGGAAGGACAAGAGGGGTGAGGAGGTCGGATAGAAGAAAGGATACCCGCATCTGGAGTGGTGTGGTAAGAAGCACCCGAGTCGGCGATCCACTCGGTGCCAACGGGCGGTGTCAGCCCCACAGTGGTGAAAGACTGCGCCAAGGTAGCCTGATCCCACCCCGGCCATGACAAGCTGGGTGGAGGAGGTGGGGTCCAGGTCGACGCGTAGAAGGCAGTACTCGCGACCATGTCTGTTGACTGGTGCGGGGGACGAGGCCCCCCTCCCTGACCCTGGTGGGGCCACATGGTGATACGCCCTGACCACGTGTTTGAGAAGGTCAGCCAGGGCGCACCTCCGGGAAGAGGAGCGAGAGGAGGGGTCAGAGCCTGAGTGGGCGTCCCACAACCCCCACAGTCCCCACCACCGCGTCCTCGGCGGCCCCCACGACCCCCCCAACCCCGCTCGGCCCGGGGGGAGGAGCACCAAGGAGATAGGCAGGCGGCGAGGCGGAGGACGGTGGTGGGGCAGCGACAAGTGCGCGAGAGGTGGAGGAAGAAGACGTAGTTGAGGCAGGTGTGTGGAGGCCCCGGGTGAGCTCCTCCAGGGTGAGGGCATCATGGACCTGCATGAAGGTGGGTGTCGGCTGCTGGTGTGTGAGCAGCGTCCGCACGATCTCGTAGCTGCTGGGAAGACCCAGCAGAACGTTGAGGACCAAGATGTGCTCCAGGATCGTGAACCCGAGGTCGCGAAGCGCATCAGCAGTGCTCTTCATCTTCCGGCAGTAGTCACCCTGCTCGAGCGTGCAAAGCTGGGCGTCGAGCTGGAGGGCGCGTGTCTGCGCGTTCTCGAGAAACTGAGTCTTGAGGGCAAGCCATATCACGCGCGCGGTGGGATCCGAAGTCCGCACGATGTCCTAGAGATCCAAGGAGATGGTCCTAGAGATCCAGGACATGGCGATGCTGTCGCGGCGTCGCCATGCTGGTCGCGAGCCCAGGCAGGAGTGTCGGAGAGGACGTGGTCGTCGAGGGCGTAGCGGCGGAGCGCGAGGAGAACCTAGTCCCTCCATCGAGCGTAGGAGGTGGAGTTGGAGTCGAGGAGGACGGTGACCAAGTTCTTGACGTGCGGGACCCTGGCGACCTAAAGGTGGAGGTAGGCAACCATGGGGTTGTCCGTGCCACTCAAGAGTCCAGCACTCAGCATGGGCAAAGCAGTAAGCGAAGGCTGCTGAGAAGAGGTGACGCGCTCCCCCGCATAGGCGTGGAGGAAGCGTTCCGCCTCGGCGACCTGGCGAGCCAGTGTGTCGGCCGCAGAGCGCTCGTGCTCCCAAGCGAGGGCAGCCACACGCATGCGCTCCTCGGCGGAGGCAGCCTCGGCCTTGGCAGCCTCAAGAGTCGCAGACGGGGCACTGTCAGCACCGGCGACGGTGGAGGGATGCGGCGACATGCCTCGGAGGAAGGCGGTGGCGGAGAACGGAGCGGTCGCATGGGGCATGCTCAGTCCGCTGAGAGGAGAGCGCCTCGGGAAGAGGGTGAGGTCGGTGCTGCCGGAAGAAGGACCACCAATGGAAGTAGAGACAGCACGAGTCCCCATTGCGCCAGTGGGCACAGGCTGTCTAGCAGAGCCAATAGGTGCACCACCAGAGCCTGCGGCCATGGCGCCCGTAGCAGTGGGGGTTGTGCGCGAGGTCAACCCCATGATGCGGAGAGTAGTGGTCACAGTAGTAGGTCCTTAAGCAACGATTGCAGCTACTGTGGTCAGGGACAAGCCATGGGCGGCGGCAGCGAGCTGGGCGGCCTCCTCACCCTGGGAGGGTAGCAGCGGCGCGCGGGAGGCAGAGAAGCCCCTTGCGACGGCCCGCTCGCCGCGCGCGGGGACGGTGCACGCGGCGGCCTCCTCGCCCGGGGAGGGCGGCCGGCCGCGCGCGAGAGGCGCAGAAGCCCCCCAACGGCGGCCGGCCGCGCGCGTGTGGACCGCGCACGCGCCGGGAGCCGCGCCCGGGCGGCAGCGCCGGCACGCGGAGGGCGGAGAGAGGGGCCCGTACACGGCCGCCGCGTTGCGCGCGGAGGGAATCCGCGGCCATGGCGGCCCCATCCGCGGCCGGAGCGGCGCGGCCGGGGGATCCTACGGCCCCGCGGGAGGTGGCGGCCACCGCATCCGCGTCCGTGGCTACCGCATCGAGGCCGAGCGCCGCCGGATCGAGGCCGGGCGCCAGCGAATGGAGGGAAGAATCAAGGGGCGGAGGCGGGAGATGGGGCAGGGAGCCCAGTGTCGAGTCGACGGCGGCGGCGCCAGAGGCCAGAACACCGGTGGAGAAGAGAGGGGGAAGGGAGGAGAGGAAAGGAGGTGGAGGTGGCTGCCGGCCATCCATGGCAACGGCGGTGCACAGTAGACAGGAGAGAGGAAGGAGGTTGGAAACCCTAAACTGCTGATACCATGTTTGGGGAATGAATTCCTTGTCTATTCCTCCAACCCTAGAAGGGTGGGTATATAGTTAGCTATACATGGGTCTCTGTAGAGAATGAGTGGCAAGAAAAGCTCGACTGTATTACTGCTCAATGGTGTTACATATACAGGAGGGCCTGTGGCCGATCGTGGGCAACTGCCCAGCTACAAACTAGGAGTACAAGCAGGGCATGAAGACCCGGGAAACAGTTATCTAATGTCCCGATCGTGAGGACCTAGTCCAGGCGTTCTACACTCCCCCGCAGTTGCAGCATCGTTGGAGCGAATGCATAAACTGTGTTTGAATTCTTCAAACAAGGCAGCGGGGAGACCTTTTGTCATGATGTCTGCATACTGCTGCGCACTGGGCACCTGAATGATTCGCAATTCCCCAAGGGCAACCTTCTCACGGACAAAATGGATGTCGAGTTCAACGTGCTTAGTTCGCCGGTGATGCACTGGGTTCTCCGAGAGATATACAGCGGAGATGTTGTCACAGTAGATAATGGTGGCCTTGGGCACGTCGACGAGGAGCTCAGCCAGCAGGTTCCGAAGCCAACAGGACTCAGCTGCAGCGTGGGCGACACCACGGTACTCAGCTTCTGCACTTGAACGCGACACTGTCGTTTGTCGTTTGGAGGACCAGGACACCAGCGTATTACCGAGGAACACAGTATCCTGAGGTCGAACGACGAGTATCAGGGCAACCCGCCCAATCGGCGTCGGAGTAAGCGATCAGCTGATGCGTCGTTGATGCTGAGATGGAGATGCCATGGTCGACGGTGCCGCGGAGGTAGCGTAGAATACGCTTGATCAGGTTCCAGTGCACATCGCGAGGGGCGTGCATGTAGAGGCATGCTTGATTGACAGCGTAGGCCACATCCGGCCGAGTGAGCGTCAAATACTGCAAGGCGCCGGCAATGCTGCGGTAGAACGAGGCGTCGGAGGCCGCGAGGAGCTTGCCGTCGAGGAGGGAGACTTTTGGCTTCGTGTCTGCCGGAGTAGAGGCGGGGTTGCAGTTCTTCATACCGGCGCGTTGACGTCCTCAGTGTACTGCGACTATTGGAGGAAGAACCCATCGTTGGTTCGTGTCACTTGCACGCCTAGGAAGAAGTGGAGGTCGCCAAGGTCCTTGATGGCGAACTCGTTGCTGAGTTGGTCGACGATGTGGCGAAGGAGCTGCTGTGATGACGCCGTGAGGATGATGTCGTCCACGTACACGACGAGATACGCCGTGGTGCCGTCGCGGTGGAACACGAACAACGATGCATCGGAGCCGGTGGCGCGGAAGCCAAGGTGAAGCAGGTACGTATGCAGTCGATCAAACCAGGCCCGCGGTGCTTGGCGGAGACCATACAGGGACTTGGCGAGGAGGCAGACGTGATCTGGGTGCTCGGGGTCAATGAATCCAGCGGGTTGACGACAGTAGACGCGCTCGGTGAGGTCGCCGTGCAAGAACGCGTTCTTGACATCAAGTTGGTGGACGGGCCATTGACGAGATGCCGCCAAGTGTAGAACGGAGCGGATCGTCGCCGGCTTGACAACTGGTGAGAACGTCTGATGGAAGTCCACACCAGCTTGCTGAGTGTTTCCCCGAACAACCCAACGGGCCTTGCGTCGTTCCAGAGACCCGTCGGGACGGAGCTTGTTCTTCCAGAGCCATTTCCCCGTGATGACGTTGACACCGGGTGGATGCGGAACCAAAGTCCATGTGCCATTGCCTAGCAGTGCGTCGTACTCATCCTGCATGGCCTGGCGCCATGCCGGATCACGAAGAGCATCACGAACAGTGGTGGGCGGCACCGAGGGCGTGGATGGGGCGGTAGCAGGAGATGGATTTGCTGTGGAAAGGTTGGCGTATCGTAGGTTTGGGCGCACGATGCCAGTGCGCGCACGGGTGGCCATGTGGTGGCGAACGGCAGCCGCGGCGTCAAGTTGTGGGGAATGTGGCTGGCGCGACAGATGTGTGCGAGTGTGGCGCAAGTGTGGCAAGCGATTCCGTAGGACCCGTGGATGGTGCTGGCGCGGGAGCTTGGGTGCGCGGAGCAGTAGAACGCGGCGTGCATGCAGGGAGCAACTCCTGGAGCGTCGGGGATGCCGCGGCGCGTGGTGTGGACGACGGGGACCGAACCTGCGCAAAGGGGAACACGGTTTCGTCGAAGTAAACATGGCGTGAGGTGAGCGGTGAGTGACGGGATCATAGCACCTATAGCCACGCTGTTCAGCAGGGTACCCAAGGAAGATGCATGCAACTGAACGCGGAGCAAGTTTATGCGGCGCTGTAGCGGCGGTGTTCGGGTAACAGCGACAGCCAAAGACCCGCAGGTGCTCATACGACGGTGGAATGCCAAAGAGGAGCTCATATGGTGTGATTGTTGCGGCGGCGGCACGGACGACGGTTTAGAAGGTACGTCGCCATGGCGAGGGCGTCTGGCCAGAAGGACAGTGGCACCGAGGCGTGGAATAGAACAGCGCGGAGGCTGTCATTCAGCGTGCGGAGGATGCGCTCAGCACGTCCGTTCTGCTGAGATGTGTATGGGCAGGTTAGACGAAACACAATGCCATTGGTGGCGAAGAACGCACGCATGGCAGAGTTATCGAACTCTCTCCCATTGTCGGTCTGAAAACACTGAATATTGCAGCCAAACTGAGCACGAACAAATGTATGGAAGGAAATGATAGTTGGAACAACATCAGATTTGTGTCGTAGAGGAAAAGTCCATGCAAAATGGGAGTAATCATCTAGTATAACCAAGTAAAATTGAAAACCAGAATTGCTCGGTATTGGTGATGTCCACAAATCGCAATGCAACAACTGGAAGGGAAACGAACTGATGTTGTTGGACTCACTGAATGGCAAACGCACATGCTTGCCTAGGCGACATGCATGGCATGTGTGTCTGTCAGATTTGCTACAGGAGTAACCAAAGGAATGCAAAATTTGATGAAGAGAAGCCTCGCCAGGATGTCCAAGCCGTGAGTGCCAAAGCTCGGTGTCGAGGGAGACATGCAGATTATTATGACGACCCGGAGCAGAAGGAGCTGAACCCGGCGTGCGCAGAGGGTAGAGATCACCCGTGGAGTCACAGCGGAGAAGAACCGTCTTCGTGCGAAGATCCTTGATGGAAAAACCAAGGGGGTCAAATTCAACCGAAACGGAATTGTCACGAGTAAGGGCGCGGACAGAGACTAAGTTCTTGATCAAACTGGGAGAAATAAGAACATTCCGTAGTTGAATAGAAGAAGAGGGGGTGGCGATGGAAGCATGACCTGTCGCATGAACCGGGAGCGGCGCCCCGTTGCCGACGATTATATGAGATGCAGAAGAAGGGGAAGAGAGAGTGGATAGGATACCGGGGTGGGACGCCATGTGAGATGTGGCGCCGGTGTCGAGGAACCAATCCCCGTCGCCGCCGTATTGCGCCTGAGCCGGTGCGCCGTGGAGAGCATGGAGGAGTGCGGCCGGTGGTTGGGGCGAGTTGGAGATGAAGGGGTTGGTGGTGGAGACGCCGAGGCTCGAGTCCGAAGACGCCGTCATGGCCTGCGGTGGGGCGGCGCCAGGTCGTGGGCCGAGCACGCCGGTGGTCGGTGGGCGCCACCGCCGCAGGGGCCACGCCCGGACCACTCCCGTCCGGGGATTGTACGAGTGGCCCCATTGCGGCGCACTCGGTGCTGGCGGCGCGTTCGGCCGGGGCGCGGCGTTGTTGCCGGAACGAGCACGCCCAACAGACTTCTTCCCGCGGGGCCGGCGACCCCCACTGGCAGATCCAGCAGGAGGAGTGTTGGACGCGGTGTTGGAGGCGTTGTTGTTGGCGGTTCCGGCGGCTAGGAGCGCGGTGGCGGCCTCCATCTTGCGCGTGTGGCGCTTGCGGCGTTCCTCCTGAAGAAGGTAGGAGCGCGTGAAGAGGAAGGAGGGAGGGGGGTCGCGACCGCTGAGATACGTGATGGCCGAGCTGAAGTCGGCGTTGAGGCCGCGGAGGACGTTGACGACAAGTGCCTGATCCGTGACGGCGGCGCCGACGTCGTAGAGCGTGTCAGCGAGACGCTTCATCTGGCCGGTGTACTCGGTGATCGACATGTCTCCCTGGTAGAGACTATGGAACTCCTGCTACGCGAACACGACGCGCTGCAGGCCGTTGTCGAGGAAGAGCCCAAGGATGCCGGACCAGACGGAGAAGGCCGCTTGCTGGGGATGATACACCGCGTCCATGATGTCTTTGGACACGGTCGTATAGAGCCAGGACGCGACACAGGCATCGATCTGCAACCACTCCGGTTCATCCTGCATCAGGATGGCGTCGATGGTGCCATCGATGTGATTAAGGAGCCCGAATTTCTTGAAGGTGAGATCGAAGTAGGTGCGCCACTGACGGAAATTAGAGGCGTCCATGTCAAGCACCACAGGGACATGCGCCTGAATGTTAATCTTGACAATGGCGGAGGCCGGCAGGGGCTCGGGAGGAGGGGCGGTGAAGGGGTTGCCGGAGCTAGAGCTGGTGGAAGACATTGGAACAGAGGCAGCGGAAGAGAAGAATGGATCGTGAAGTCTCTTGATACCATGTAGAGAATGAGTGGCAGGAAAAGCTCGACTGTATTACTGCTCAATGGTGTTACATATACAGGAGGGCCTGTGGCCGATCGTGGGCAACTGCCCAGCTACAAACTAGGAGTACAAGCAGGGCCTGAAGACCCGGGAAGCAGTTATCTAATGTCCCGATCGTGAGGACCTAGTCCAGGCGTTCTACAGTCTCTATGGGTTTTACACAGACCATATGTTCCACCCACACATATATACACTAACAGATAGCACCTTGTCGTAAAGTTGATGTAAGATTGATAGGTTAACATTTCCAAAGGTGAGCAAGCAATTAGAAACATTTTACTTTATCATCAGTGGCTGAACATTAAATTTTACTTTAGTTGAATAAACAACAGTCCCAACTCATAAATACTCATAAATTTAGTCAAAACTGACTCACTAACCGGACAAACATATTGATTTGCACTAAGTTCCTCCTGTTTAGGCTGCACTCCACTGTAACCTTATAGAGTCAAATTCTTCATTATTCAACAAAAATCATTCATCAAATTAATTATTCTAGTTTCCATAAAACTAGTTGGAAAATTCAAACACTACGGAAGCACTTTTGTCATGTTGTTAAGAATGCCATTTTTATCAATTACCAAAAGTATTCTACAAAGTAGAAGGATAGAAGAAATTGTCATACTTGGGATTCTGGAACTCTAGTTTCGACAGCTGGTGGGGATGTCACTGATGCTGTGATAGTTGAATCTACAGTTGGCTCCTCTCTAGGACGTGAAGGCACGCTTCGATAGCTATTTGCCCGAGATGGAGCTGCTCTTGAAACAGTGCTATAACTTGCAAAGGGTGGAGGAAGTGGAACCCGCTCAGGCGATTTTGCAAGTCGACGTCTGGTTAGAAAAACAAAGATAAAAAGAATGGATTTCGTCAACAAGGACCAAGCAACAAATATGTATAAGTAAATGGTCTTGCTTTCTTTTCTCCATACCCTAAAAGTCCAAGCTCTAATGTTGCCTTGTACTGCAATGGAATTTCCATGAGTGCTGAAAGGGCAAACTCTGTTTCCTTTTTGTTTTGACTTATCTTTTTTGACATGATCGCAGTGAAGTTCACAAACTACGAGACAAGTGTCAAAATTACTATTAGTTATTTTTCTTAATAAGCCCCCAAAAATGCTCCTGCAGTTCTTGCACATACCTGGAAATTGTCAAAAGACCTAGCCGGTATATTGTCGTCAAATTCCTTCATCATGTCCCATGGACCATCTCCAACTCCAACCAGAATTATAGACAAGGGAAATTCACTATAACAAAAGGAAGAAACAGATATGATGTTATGTGGGGCCGCGTATACTCCAGGCGCGCCAAGGGAGCCAACAAAACCGACGTCGTCAAATAGAGTCCAAATTATCTTTTAGTTAGTTTGATTAGTTATCTCTCGAAGTAGTTATCTAAGTTTGGTAGTTAGTTGAGTTGGATTTGGTTTGTTAGCAAGACGTGGAGATTGATTGCATCTAGGGAACGGCAGGTCTATATAAACCTGGCCAGTGTATTGATCAAGAGGCAAGCAAGAATATTATCTCCTAAAACCTCTTTCTCTATCTCTCCCAGTTATCTCTTCCCGTCACCATAGATTCAAGGCAACGAGGTGAACAACCTCGGCCATCTACCGGGCGCTATCACCTCCGAAGCCTAGGACCTGCGCCTACGCCACCTCCGTTACCTCCTCACCGTACACCACGCCATAACACCTTGGTATCAGGATCAGGCCTTCCTGTGCCCGAAACCCCCACCATGGCTTACGCAGATAAGCTCCAGGCGGCGCTCGACGCGCTAACCTCTGGACTGAAGGAACTCAAGACCTCGGTGTCCTCCGTGGTGGATAAGACCGAGAAGAACGCTCAGGCAATCCAACGGCTCGAGGCACGGCCGTCCAACCCCTGGGAACCGAGCGGCTCCAGGACGTCCGGAAGCGGCGGCCAATTCAACAATCGTCCTCCCAAACTTGGCAAGCTCGATTTTCCCAAGTACTCTGGGAAAGACGACCCCTTCCATTCTTGAGCATATGTGAAGCGTACTTCGTTCTAGCACGCATCATGGAGGAAAAGGTGCTGTTGGCAGCCCTTCATCTGGAGGACACCGCACAACTGTGGTACATGCGCATCCATAAGGAGGAAGGCGCACCATCCTGGCGCCGTTTCTCCGAGCTGCTCAACACACGTTTCGGGCCGCCGCTGCGCTCTCACCCTCTGGGCGAACTCACCACTTGCCGGCGTACGGGAGCGGTCACGGAGTACCAAGATCGCTTCCTCGAGCTCCTGGCACGCGCTGGCACGCTCACGGAGAACCAGCAGGTCCAACTGTTCACCGTCGGCCTCGGCGAACCTCTCAGCCTCGACGTCCAGCTGCAGAACCCTCAGACGCTAGAGACTGCCATGAGCTTAGCCCGCGCGTATGAGCGCCGCGAGCTTGCCATCCAGGCTGCTAAACGTCCACGCCGCGGGATATTACCGACGCCGCCAGCACCAGCGCCACGATCCAGATCGCCGCCGCAGCTGGGCTCGTCCTCGTCAACACCAGCGCCGCCGACTGTGAACGTGGCGGGCCGGACTATCAAGCACTTGTCGCCTGAGGAGATGGACGCACGTCGTCGCGATGGATTGTGCTTCAACTGCAACGAAAAATATGTGCGTGGCCACAATAAGGTGTGCGCGCATCTGTTCTTCCTGGAGCTTCAAGACGGTTACGAGGACGAGACGCTGGAGCCGGACGCTGACGACAAGGAGGAGCCTAAGATCTCACTGCACGCGATCGCGGGGGTGTCCACGAGCGAGACGATGCAAGTCAGCGTGCTCATTGGCGGAGCAACGCTGCGCGCCCACCTCGATTCTGGCTCAACGCACAACTTCATCTCCGAGGAAGCCGCCGCGCGTACCAGCCTCCGCTACCAGCTCCGCACTGACATGCGCGTCACCGTTGCCAACGGCGAGCGAGTTCCGTGCTTAGGTGTGTTCCGGAACGCGACGTTCATGATCAACGGGGAGCAATTCTCGGGCAACTTCTTCGTGCTGCCTCTGGCTGGTTATGATGTGGTGTTCGGCAGGCGCTGGCTCGCATCGTTGGGGCCCATATTATGGGACTTCGGTCGCCTCACCATGTTCTTCTGGAGTGGGGACCACCAGGTCCAGTGGTGCGGCATGGTAGGGCCGGAAGCCCACGGCTCCACACGTGCTCCGGGCGCGATCTTCTGGAGGAGCTCCTAGCCGCGTTCGCGGCCGTTTTCGCCGAGCCACACGGCTTGCCCCCCCCCCTCCCGAGCCCGTGACCATGACCATCGCATTCATCTGTTGTCGGGCTCCGCTCCAGTTGTCGTGCGGCCGTACCGTTACCCGTCCGCCCACAAAGACGAGCTGGAACGTCAATGTCGCGCCATGGAGGAGCAGGGCCTCGTTCGACGGAGCTCCTCGGCGTTCTCATCACCGGTGCTCTTGGTGCGCAAGGCGGATGTCACTTGGCGTTTTTGCGTGGACTATAGAGCTCTCAACGCGCTGACGGTCAAAGACTCGTTCCCGATTCCTGTCGTGGATGAGCTGCTGGATGAGCTTCACGGGGCAAAATTCTTCACCAAGCTGGATTTAAGGTCCCGTTATCATCAGGTTCGCATGCACCCGGAGGATGTCGCCAAGACTGCGTTCCGGACTCATGAGGGACTCTATGAATTTTTGGTGATGCCGTTTGGGCTCTGCAACGCGCCAGCGACTTTCCAAGCGCTCATGAATTAAGTGTTGGGATCGTTCCTCCGCCGGTTTGTCCTCGTGTTTTTTGATGACATTCTTTTTATAGTGCTTCTTGGTCGGAACACCTCCGGCACGTCTGGGTCGTCCTCACCTTGTTGCAGGATCATTGCCCCTTCGTCAAGCGCTCTAAGTGCTCGTTTGGGGAGACATCCGTGGCATATTTGAGCCATGTGATCTCGACCGATGGAGTGGCCATGGATAGCTCGAAAGTCCAAGCTGTGCTCGACTGGCCGCGGCCTCGTTCGGTGCGTGCCCTCCGCAGGTTCTTGGGTCTCGCGGGCTACTATCGCAAGTTCGTCGCCGAATACGGGACCATCGCGGCGCCTCTGATGGCTCTTTTGAAGAAGGACGCGTTCACTTGGTCGGACGACGCAGAGTTGGCGTTCACGGCCCCGAAGACCGCCCTCACGTCATCGCCTGCCCTCGCGCTTCTGGATTTCTCCAAGCTCTTCATTGTGGAATGCGACGCGTCCACTCATGGGTTTGGTGCAGTTTTGCTCCAGGACCATCCCGTCGCGTTCTTCAGTCGTGCGGTGGCGCCACGCCATCGGTCATTGGCAGCTTACGAGCGGGAGTTGATTGGTCTTGTTCAAGCTATTAAGCACTGGCGGCCATATTTGTGGGGACGTCGGTTTCTGGTGCGGACCGACCACTGTAGCCTCAAATTTTTGTTGGACCAGCGGCTCCTAACAATTCCTCAGCATCATTGGGTGGGCAAGTTGCTCGGGTTTGATTTCTCGGTGGAATACAAGCCTGGTCGTGCCAACACGGTGGCGGATGCTCTTTCGCGACGTGACGCTGACGCCGCGGACACGACTCTACTAGCACTTTCGGCACCGCACTTCGACGTTCTGGACAGGCTCAAGCATGCCAATGCGTCCGAGCCGGCTTGGGTGGCACTGGCCGACGAGATCCAATCTAGGGCGCGCACCAGTCCGTGGGCCTTGGTAGACGGAATGGTAACGTTCAACGGTCGCCTTTACATTGCGCCGACCTCACCGCTACTGCAAGAATTGGTCGTCGCGATTCATGAGGATGGACATGAAGGTGTACAGCGTACCCTACATTGCTTGAGACGCGACTTTCATGCTCCTAATTTGCGGACCGTGGTTCAGGAGTTGGTCCGTGCTTGTCGGGTATGTCAGCAGAATAAGACGGAGCATTTGCATCCGGCCGGCCTTCTACTTCCATTGCCGGTGCCAGTGTCCGTGTGGGCAGACATTGCCATGGATTTTATTGAGGGCATGCCTAAGGTTGGTGGGAAGACACTAATCTTGACGGTGGTAGATCGCTTCTCGAAGTATGCACACTTCCTTCCATTGGCGCATCCTTATACTGTCGAGTCCGTGGCTCGGGTATTCTTCGCGGAAATTGTTCGTTTGCACGGTGTTCCTCAGTCCATTGTGTCTGCTCGTGATCCAGTGTTTACATCGGCATTTTGGCGAGCTTTGATGGCGGCTACTGGCTCCAAGTTACAGATGTCCACTGCGTTTCATCCTCAATCAGATGGGCAGTCTGAAGCAGCCAATAAGGTGATTACTATGTATTTGCGGTGCTTCACAGGTGATCGTCCTAAGCAGTGGATACGTTGGCTTCCCTGGGCAGAATACATCTATAACACTGCTTATCAAGTGTCCACTAAGACTACTCCGTTCAGCATTGTGTATGGCAGGGAGCCTCCATCTCTGCGCTCTTATGAACCAGGGGAAACTCGAGTCCAGGCGGTGGCCAAGGCCATGGAGGACCGGGACGAGCTGCTGGCTGATGTTCGGTATCGTGTGGAACAAGCTCAGGTGGTGGCCAAACGAAATTATGATCAGAAGCATCGGGCCATTACATTTGCTCCAAGAGAGTGGGTGTGGCTTCGTGTTCGTCATCGCACGCCATTGTCATTGCCTACAGTGACGACGGGGGAACTAAAGCCACGTTACTATGGACCATACCAGATTTCGGAGCTTGTTAATCCGGTGGCTGCACGTCTCGTTTTGCCAGCTGGTGCTAAGATCCATAACGTGTTCCATGTTGGTCTGTTGAAGAAGTTTGTGGGCGTTCCTCCAGACGTACCGCCGTCCTTGCCGCCTATGCACAACGGTGCAGCTCTGCCAGTGCCTGAACGAGCAGTGCGCATGCGCCTTGCTCGGGGAGTTCGTCAGGTATTGGTGCAGTGGGCCGATGCTCCGCCGTCGGCAGCTACTTGGGAGGACGTGGACGCTTTTGTTCAGCACTATCCTTCGTTTCAGCTCGCGGACGAGCTGCTCATCGAGGGGGGGAGAGATGTTATGTGGGGCCGCGTATACTCCAGGCGCGCCAAGGGAGCCAACAAAACCGACGTCGTCAAATAGAGTCCAAATTATCTTTTAGTTAGTTTGATTAGTTATCTCTCGAAGTAGTTATCTCTAGAAGTTTGGTAGTTAGTTGAGTTGGATTTGGTTTGTTAGCAAGACGTGGAGATTGATTGCATCTAGGGAACGGCAGGTCTATATAAACCTGGCCGGTGTATTGATCAAGAGGCAAGCAAGAATATTATCTCCTAAAACCTCTATCTCTATCTCTCCCAGTTATCTCTTCCCGTCACCATAGATTCAAGGCAACGAGGTGAACAGCCTCGGCCATCTACCGGGCGCTATCACCTCCGAAGCCTAGGACCTGAGCCTAGGCCACTTCCGTTACCTCACCGTACACCACGCCATAACATATGAGGTGTTGAAGCAATGCTATTTGATGAGTGTTGTGGTATATAAAATACTGCTCCTTCCATTCCAAATAGTAGGTTGTTTTCACATTTCAAGGTTCATAATTTTTGTTATGCATCTAGATATATACTTATGTGTTAGTGTATATATGTGTGCGTGGCCCATGGCCTGTGTACAGCCCATAGTGGCCCATGTATAGCTAACTCTATTTACCCACCCTCTCTAGGGTTGGAGGAATACATAGTGAATTATTCCCCAAACATGGTATCAGCTAGGTCTTCTTCCTCCTCCCACCTTCCCTGAGCAGCTGCAGCTGCCGGCCTCCCCACCGGTGCTCTTCTCCGCCATGGCCGGCTGGCCACCTCCTCCTCTCTCCTCCTTCCTCCCCCTCTCCTATGCCTCTGTCGTGGCCCGCAGGTCTGACACTCGCGCGGTCGGCATGCCTGTGCCCCCTGCACCTGCCTTCACGGTCGATTCGGCGCTGCAGGCCCTCGATTCGCGCCCCTCCATCGTCGATTCGGCCGCCACCCGGGTCCGTGCTCGCGACCCGGCGTGGCGACGCCGCGACTGCATCGTCATGTCCTGGATCTCTGGGACCATCTCCTTAGATCTCCAGGACATCGTGCGCACTCCGGATCCCACCGCGCGCGTGATGTGGCTTTCCTCGAGCCTCAGTTTCTCGAGAATGCTCAGACACGTGCCCTCCAGCTTGACGCCGAGCTTCGCACGCTCGAACAGGGTGACCTGTCCGTGAGCGACTACTGCCGCAAGATGAAGAGCACGGCTGATGGGCTTCGCGACCTCGGCTTCACGGTCCCGGAGCACATCCTGGTCCTCAACGTTCTGCGGGGCCTTCCCAGCAGCTACGAGGCCGTGCGGACCCTCCTCACGCACCAACAGCCGCCACCCACCTTCTTGCAGGTCCGTGATGCCCTTACCCTGGAGGAGCTCACCCGGGGCCACCACACACCTGCCTCGACCTCTACTCCTCGCGCACTCGTCGCTGCCCCACCACCTTCTTCCGCCTCGCCGCCGGCCTCTCTCCTTGGTCCTCCTCCCCTTGGGCCGAGCGGGGGTGGAGGGGGCCGTGGGGGGCGCCGAGGATGTCGTGGACGCAGTGGTGGAGGTCGTGGGGGTCGTGGGACACCCACCCAGGCTCCGACCCTCCCTCTCGCTCCTCCCGGAGGTGCGCCCTGGCCGACCGTCTCCCACCCGTGGTCAGGGCGTATCTCCATATGGCCCTACCAGGGTCAGGGAGGGGGCCTCGTCCTCAGCACCAGCCGGCGGCCATGGTCACGAGTGCTGCCTCCTACGCGCCGACCGGGACTCCAGCTCCTCTGCCCAGCTCGTCGTGGCCGGGGGGTGGGATCAGGCTGCCCTGGCACAGTCCTTCAGCACTGTGGGGCTGACACCACCCGTCGGCACCGAGTGGATAGCCGACTCGGGTGCCTCTTACCACACTACTACTGATGCGGGTATCCTTTCTTCTGTCCGACCTCCTCACCCCTCTTGTCCTTCCTCCATCATGGTCGGTGATGGATCCTGTCTTCCGGTCACTTCTCTGGGTTCTGCTCCTGGTCCTTTTCGTCTCTCTGTTGTCCTTGTTGCTCCTCAGATGGTTCATATTCTTTCTATTCGTCAATTTACAGCTGACAATTCTTGTTTTGTGGAGTTTGACACTTCTGGTCTTTTTGTGAAGGATTTGGCTACCGGGCGTCCACTTCTCCGATGTGACAGCACCGGGCCCCTTTACACCCTTCAGCTTCCTGTCTCCGCTGCCTTCACTTCACCTTCGTCTTCTTCGTCAGCTACTCTTGACGTGACACCGTCTTCCACCACTTGGCACCGCCGCCTCGGTCATCCTGGTCGAGATGTTTTGGCTCAGATTAGTCGTAGTGGAGATATCTCTTGTACTAGGACTACTGCTGAGCACCTCTGTCAGGCATGCCAGCTTGGTCGTCATGTTCGTCTTCCTTTTTCTTCTTCTTCGCATGCTGCGCATGTTTTTGATCTTATCCACTGTGATGTGTGGACTTCTCCTGTACTCAGCATTTCTGGTTATAAGTATTATCTGGTGATCATTGATGATTTCTCTCACTACTCCTGGACCTTCCCTTTGCATGCTAAGTCTGACACCTTCCCCACCCTTCTTCACTTCTTTGCCTGGGTGTCCACTCAGTTCGGCCTCACCATTAAGGTCGTCCAGTGCGACAACGGGCGTGAGTTCGATAACTCCACCTCTCGCTCCTTCTTCCTCACCCGCGGTGTCCAGCTCCGTATGTCTTGTCCGTATACTTCGCCACAGAACGGCAAGGCAGAGCGCATGATTCGGACTACAAACGATGTCATGCGCACTCTTCTGATCCAGGCCTCCCTTCCCCCGCGCTTCTAGGCAGAGAGTCTTCACACCGCCACCTACCTTCTCAACCGCCTTCCTTCCATCGCTTCTCCCGCTCCGACTCCTCACCATGCTCTCTTCGGTACCCCTCCCACTTACACCCACCTTTGTGTCTTCGGGTGCGCTTGCTACCCGAACCTTGCTGCCACTGCTCCTCATAAGCTCGCACCTCGCTCCACCCGTTGTGTGTTCCTTGGTTACTCCCCTGACCATAAGGGGTACCGCTGCTACGATCTCACCTCTCTTCGGGTTCTTATATCCCGACATGTTGTGTTTGATGAGTCGGACTTCCCCTTTTCCTCCTCCACACCCACTCCGGATCCTGACATTGAGTCCATGTTTTCTGACCCGGTGGTACAGCCGCCTGTTTCTATTTTTCCTTTTCCAGCAGGTTCTTCTGGTACACCACCGGCTCTGGCTCCTTCGGTGGCGCCTGAGCCTCCTCTTGCACCACCCGCGGTTCCGGTGCCATTCGTCGCACCTGACATGGGCTTGGTGCCTTCGGCCACGCCACGCGTGGCCCCGGTGTCACCGGTGCCCCTCGCCGCACCACCCGCGGCCCCCGTGCCCCTCGCCGCACCACCCGCGCCCCGGTGCCCACGGCGCCCCTCGCCGAGCCACACGCGGCTCCGGCGCCTCCACCCGCGCCACGCGCGGCCCCACCACCACCTGCACGCTACGCCGAGCCTGTGTGGGTGTTCCAGCGCCGTCCGGTGCCTCCACCGCCGCCACCTTCTCCGGCTCCTCCACCAGCGGTGCCTGTAGACTATGTGCCTCCTTTGCGCCATGTCTACGGGCGCCGCTCCACGGCTCCGCCTCCACCACCGTCACCGGGACCGTCTCCGACTCCTCCACCGGCGCCCACACCGCATCCGCCACCGCCACCGCCACCTTCCCCATTGCGCTCTCGGGTGGAGCCGGCCGTGTACCACCCGCCGGTCATCCATCGGGATCCTCGTCACACCCATCCCATGGTGACCCGGCAGGTGGCCGGGGTTCTTCGGCCGCAGGCCCTCTACGCCACCGAGGGGGAGCCGCGGCTTTCTCCGATCCCGACGTCGGTTCGTGAGGCTCTGGCAGATGCGAACTGGCGTCGCGCGATGGAAGAGGAGTATGGAGCACTTCTTGCCAACCAGACTTGGGACCTTGTGCCACGGTTGCAATGTGTTGACCGGCAAGTGGATTTGGACAATCAAGCGACGTGTTGATGGTACTCTGGAGCGCTACAAGGCGCGTTGGGTCCTTCGGGGGTTCACTCAGCGTCCCGGTGTGGACAATGACGAGACTTTCAGTCCAGTGGTGAAGCCTGCTACAGTGCGCACGGTTCTCTCTTTGGCTCTCTCTCTCTCGGTCTTGGCCCGTGCACCAGCTCGATGTCAAGAATGCATTTCATGACACTCTGACCGAGACCGTCTACTGCAGCCAGCCAGCGGGGTTTGTGGACTCCAGTTGTTCGGATATGGTCTGCCGGTTGAACAAGTTCTATATGGTTTGAAGCAGGCTCCTCGGGCATGGTACTCTCGATTTGCCACCTTCCTGCTGACCCTGCGGTTTGTTGAGGCCAAGTCAGATACTTCGCTGTTCATATATCACTATGCTGATGGGGATGCCTACCTCCTCTACGTTGATGACATTGTTCTGACTGCCTCCAGTCCACAGCTGCTTCAGCGGATTATCACCTCACTTCAGCAGGAGTTTGCCATGAAGGATCTGGGTCAGCTTCACCACTTCTTGGGCGTGACAGTTGAGCCCCGTCAGACTGGTCTTCTCCTTCACCAGCGCCAGTATGCCCTGGATATCCTGGAGCGTGCCGGGATGACTGATTGCAAGCCTTGCTCCACTCCTGTTGACACTCAGGCGAAGCTGTCTGCTACTCTGGGTGATCCTGTGGTTGATCCTACTGCTTATAGGAGTCTTGCTGGAGCCTTACAGTACCTCACCTTCACCAGGCCGGATCTCACCTACGTTGTCCAGCAGATCTGCCTCCATATGCATGATCCACGGGAGTCACACCTTGCTGCGCTAAAGCGCCTCCTTCGTTACGTCCGAGGCACTGTTGACTTTGGCTTGGTCCTCCACCGGTCTCCGTCTGCTGAGCTGGTCGTCTACACTGACGCTGACTGGACGGGGTGCCCGGACACACGGCGCTCTACCTCAGGTTATGCCGTCTTCCTCGGCGGCAACCTGATCTCCTGGTCGTCCAAGCGACAGTCGGTTGTTTCTCGCTCGAGTGCTGAGGCGGAGTACCGGGCTGTTGCTAACGGCGTGGCTGAGGCGTCCTGGCTGAGCTTCACAGCCCGCTCGCCAAGAGCACGCTCGTCTACTGCGACAACGTCAGCGCCGTGTACCTCTCGACCAACCCGGTTCAGCATCAGCGAACGGAGCATGTGGAGATTGACTTGCACTTCGTTCGTGACCGAGTGGCTATTGGCGATGTTCGGGTTCTCCATGTCCCGACCACCTCCCAGTTCGCTGACATCTTCACCAAGGGTCTTCCTTCCTCGACCTTCTCGGAGTTCCGGTCCAGCCTCAACGTAGCTAGTGGCTAGTTGTGGCTACGGGGGGGGGGGGGGGGGGGCTTGTCTGTGAGTTTCTTTCTTTGTTGTCCAGTCTTGTACACCGCCGCGCCGTAATCCGGGCTATCGCGGGGGGGGGGGGGGGTGTTAGTGTTTATATGTGTGAGTGGCCCATGGCCTGTGTCAAGCCCATAGTGGCCCATGTATAGCTAACTCTATTTACCCACCCTCTCTAGGGTTGGAGGAATACATAGGGAATTATTCCCCAAATATTATGTCTTGATATATACTAACAACTATGAATCTAGATTCACCAAACCACCTACACTTTGGAAAGGAGGGAGTATATATCATAAATTCATCACTTCTTCAATGCATGACATGCAGCTTCAGCTCATTCAAGAAATAAATCATAAACAACTGTATAACTGGTAACCACTACAAGTCCTACCCCCATTTCTCTTAACATGCAAGCATTCCACATAATAACTCACTATACACCATGTCATCATCCACCAAACCATCTATTTATGTCTTTAACAGATTTTCTATGGCTAATAGCAAATATTTGTGAGTAGCACACCACAAAATTCCCAACGTTGAAATACATGTCAGATCAATCATTTTAGAAAGATTCACTCTCAACAAAATAACATGATTTCATATATAATGTTGTTTATAAATGAATGTTGCCATGCAATCACTTTGGTGCTTCTACTTTACATTTTGCCTTAAAATTTGTTTAAAAAATTCCGCAGCAACGTTCGGGGTATCACCTAGTACAGTATAAATTTATCATCTTTTTTTGTGCTGTGAGTGCAAAGGAAGAATACCCTAATCTTTATAAACCTCGGAATTTAATATATAAGCGCCATTCTTGTGGCATTCTGACTACTCCCTCCGTACCAAAATAAATGCAATTGTAGGGCCACGCATGCTAATCAACGCGGGTGCGAAATTACCAAAATACCCCCCCCCATCCTTATCCTCTCCACCAGCTTCCTCCTTCCTCCACCGCTGGCACCTTCCGCCGCGGGGGTACCACCTCCACTCCCCTGCGCCTCCTGGCCCCCGCGGCCCCGCACGGGCGCCTCGCCTCCACGGGACCCGCGCCGCCGGCCGGCCGAACACACGCGCGGGGGTCCGCGCCGCCCGATGTCGAGCCCCCGCGACGGGCGGATGCGCGCCGCCACGCCCGCAAAGATCCACCGCGAGCCACCACTGGCGGTGTCCTTGCCGCACCGGATCTGGAGGAGGTGGCGACGACGGCACAGGAGGAGGCTAGGGAGTGAGCCCTCATCGTCGAGGTAGCTGTTGAGTAGGTGCGGGAGGAAGTTGTGGGGAAGGAGAGAGGGGCGACGCGGAGAGAGAGGAGGTGGTCAAACCGTTGCGCCATGGACACCCCGCGAGCAGAGAGGCGGAGGAAGCTGCCGCCGAACCAGATGCACCCGCTACTAGAAGCCGGGCCCGAGGAGGAGGCCAACGGAATGGAAGGCGTCGCGACCGCGCCTTGGCGTCATCCCCAGAGACAGCGAGGCATGCCAGAGAGGGAGGCTGCATGCGGCCCGTGCTGGCGCAGTTAGCGGCGAGCCGGCGCAGGGAGGAGGTTGCCAGCGCTGTACCTCGTACAGGACTGCCGGTCGCCACTTGCGCCGGTTGCCGCGCTTGATCACCGTCTCACTTATTGGCACGGCTGTGCCTGCTCCCCCGACGGGCGGGCGCACGATCTTCGCCGCGGACGGCCGGCTAACGGCCGGGTGTGGGGGCGGAGCTGAACACGAGGACGGGCGGCGTGCGGGAGAGAGAAAGGGGTTTGTGTGGTGGTGGGAAGGATGAAATGAATGGTAGAGAACGTGTCCACGTATCCAGGTGGCACTGCGGGTCGGTCATCTGGTTCTCTTGGTGTGCGTTTATTTTGGGAAAAAATTCAAACGCTAGAAGTGCACATATTATGGGACAGAGGGAGTACACCAACTTGGTATAATTCTAAAACAACATTGCATTTTGATCAAGCAAGTTGGTGTAGGCTAGACATGAAACCCATTAACCTATAGCCAGCTTTCATATATTTTTTACATCCTATTAGTGACTCCAAGAAATGTTGACTAACACCACTAAAAAGTTTGGTATTGCCCTACAACAACAATGCTTTTTAATCAAGCTGTAGGCTAGAGATGATATCAATTAATCCATAGTCAAATTTCATATATATTTTACATCCTTTTCACGACTCCAATAAATGTTGACTAACGCCATAAAAAGGTGATTAAATCCTTAAGAAAATTTACTGCTGTTCCTTGGAAGTCAAGGGCATTTTACCATCATAACCTATAGACATCGCCAGAGTTAGATGCTCCAGGACTAAGAAATCACAATAATATGTTAATTTAATTATAAACACATCCATGTAAATATATGTATTCTGTAATCTTCTCATTCACATGACAAATGAAGCATTACCTTATGCATTCCAGTCTTCTGTTCTCAAGCATTACCAAAACATAAAACCCAGGTACATAGCTCAATGACAAAGATTATTTCATTACCTGGCTTGTACAATAGCATCAACTGTCATTTGCTCCTGGGTACTTAACTGACCAAATTCGGTATCAACACTTCGTGTGACCTGTACAATTATACCTTCAGACACTGACATAGAAAAAGAAAATTTTGTATCTTTTTTCCTTGTTCACAACAAGGCAAGAATTTGAATATAAATAGTAGTGAAAAAGGGGAGTGGACCAGGGTCTACCTGCCCATCAGCTATAATTACTAAAACATGGTATTGGCCACCACTTTGCTCCACAATGGTTGTGGCCATTTCAATTATTGGGGCGAATGATGTGGGACCTTGAAAATGCCAAAAATTGCATGTTGGAGAGTCAGTCCTAATTACAGAAGAGCCCAAATTTGATGTGAGAAGTAATCCAAGTAATATAATAAATAAAGGCTGTGAGGGCCCCAAGGGACTACACACAACCGTTCCCATATTTCAACTTATATCCATGAAATTACCAGTAAAAATTTCCAGATAATAAGAACTAATGTAATTTTTATACCAGAAAGGCGAAGGTGAGGAACAATTTCCCTGTATCGAGCTAAAGCTTCCTGAAAACCATTGCATGGTCTTTCATCAGGATAGAAAGCAAATACATCTTGGTCATGCGTAGATGCTGCATTGTTGAAACCAGAACTATTAGACGTGTATAATTCCGCCGTATCCTAGTAAAAGTAGCAGCACATTACCATCTCCAAAACCATAACATGGAATTAAATTATCCTCATCAAAAGATGATAAGGTCTGGCCAATGATGGATATTGCATGTTCATAAGGATTTGGGGTTTCACCAATATGATGCAGGCTCATGCCATTGAAGGAATTCTTTCCTGCAAATGAAAATAGTTGATATCAAGATTCAAGAACAAATGTTTTCTTTCTTTGCAGATGAGTTCACACAAACTACCTGTCCATTCATTACTCTTTGTGAAGTCAATTCCTATGATTAAATTGGAAGACTCAAGACCAGCTTGTGCTAATGCTTCAATAACCTGCATTTTTAGTCCAACATGTTAGCTTGAGCCATAGAGAATTTTTCTCGAATACACAGGAGAACAGCGTATCATTGTATTAATAGAAGAAAAGGAGTCATATAGGACTCCACCAGTACACACATGCAACACAAACTCACACACAACACGCCCCAGATTAAGAAAAGACTAAATCACCGGCTACATCTTAGGATGACCCAGGACCCTAGACCTGAACAACCTAGCCAGCTTCTCTGATAGAGAGAAAAGCCAGACCTTTGGCCGCAGCCAAACTCCACAAATGAGATTCCTCTCTGTCCAGGTTCAAAACTGCAGCAGCACTGGGGGAGACCCATCAAAGACAACTATTCCGGTGCTTCCAGATACACCTTTACGTTCCTCTCCTGAAACGCTAGCTCCCACACTCTCCCACCAATCATCGAAGGAAGATTCAGCGGCTACCGGGGCGATATGAGAAAGACCCACTTGATTGAAGAGGTAGTACCAGAATTGTCCTGTAACCACTGATACGGCGAGGCCGTCCGAAGACACACAGAGGAGAGCAGAGGGGCTGAGAAGAGGAACGGAGGCAGTATCTGGGTGGTGGGCTGTTGTCGCCGGCGACCAGAATGCCACCATGGAAGAACAGCTCCACCCGAACAGGGGAGCTTTATTCCTTCGATACCTGGTACAAACTACTATCCTCTCTTTATAGATTACAGGGCCATCAAGTTAGCTAACAACCGACTAACAAATCTTATCTGTGAGATAATTTGCTGAAGCTCCATCTTTTATCCTCTCCCTGTGTAGTAACAAGCAGGGTAGGCAAGGCAGGGCAGCAGAAGGAGCACATCAGGGCCTGCTCTGTTCGGCGCTTGTAGAGAGGGAGGGGGATTTGGGAAAGATTGATATATTGCTTGATTGAAAGTAGTTACAATTCCTTTATATTTATAGGCCAATCCTGGCCCCCTTTTGCAACACTCTAAACCGAATCTGACTAATCTCTAAACCAATCTCTAAACCAACTTATCTCTAACAATCCAACCAATTATAGAATCCTAACTAACTAACCACTATTCCTTAGGCGCCGGCTGGGACTAATCTTGATTGAGTATATGTGTATATATGCGAGTGTGGCCCATATGGCCATGGAGTGCCACAGAGAAGGTGCGCCTCGTCGCACGCGGCTTGGTTCAGCACTAGGGGATTGACTTTGAGAAGATGTTCGCGTCGTAGCGCGTCATAGCGCGCATGGAGTCCGTTCAGCTACTGTTGTCGCTTGGCACTTGCAGCGGCGAATAGCTGGGACATCCACCACCTCGACGTCAAGTCGGCCTTCCTCAACGGCGATCTGGCGGAGACAGTCGTCATCAAACAGGCTCTGGGCTTCGTCATTCCCGAAGCAGAGCACAAGGTATTGCGGCTGCGCAAGGCTCCGTATGGGTTGCGATAGGCGCCAAAGAGCATAGAATACTAAGCTCGATGCAACACTTCGCGTGCACGGGTTCGTGCACTGCGAACAGAGCATGCAATCTACATACGGCGGTGGGGGAAGTTCGAGCTCATCGTTGGCGTGTACGTCGACGACCTGGACGTGACGAGGACACGTGCGGCGGACATCATCGGCTTCAAGAGGGAGATGGCCGATCGATTCTGCATGAGCGACCCAGGTGTACTCTCCTACTACCTAGGGGACACAGGGGAGTGTCGAGATGCGGCTGGGCTAGAGGTCCTACGCGGAGAAGCTGGTGGAGCGTGCAAGCATTGCGGGATGCAAGTCGTGCGCTACACCGATGGAGGAGCGACTAAAGCTGTCACAACACAACATGACGAAGAAGGTGGAGGCAACGATGTATCGGAGCATCGTCAGCGGGCTGCGCTACCTCACCCACACCCGGTCGGACATCGCGTATGCAGTCGGGTATGTCAGCCGCTTCATGGAAGATCCACGCGAGGATCACTAGACGGCGGTGAAGAGGCTGTTGCGCTACATCAAGGGCATGGCGGAGTAGGGAATTGTCTTCCCCGGGTCCGGTGTCAAGGAGGTGCCACGACCGGTAGTCTACAACAATGCAGATATGGCGGTGGGCATTGATGGGCGGCGGAGCACATCTGGGGTGCTCGTCTTCCTCGAGCCGGCCCCAATTTCGTGGCAATCGCTGAAGCGAAGATCGTGGCGCTCTCGACGTGCTAAGCAGAGTACGCTGCGGCGGCCACGGGCACGTGCCAGGCGGCCTGGCTGCGCCGGCTGATAGAGGAGATCATCGGAGAGGAACAAGCTACTCCTCCAGCACTGATGGTAAACAACTAGCCCACCATCGCGCTTGCAAAGAATCCAGTGCTCCACAACTGAAGCAAGCACATCGACGTGAAGTTCCACTTTCTGCGGACTTGCGTTGATGAAGGCAAGATTGCTATCGAGTTCGTCAAGACAGGGCGGAAGCTCGCCGACATCCTCACCAAGTCCCTCAGGTGACTTCGGTTTACTGAGCTGAGGAAGACGATCGGCATGGTGGACATCAGAGCATAGATCAGCAGCAGAATTAGAGCAAGAATTGCGAGATAATTTGCTGCAGCTCCATCTTTTCTCCTCTCCCTGATTTCCTGGGCATGCTCAAGAGACATGGCTCATGTATGTAGTACTGGGCAAATAGTGCCATGTATGGCAGTAATACTTGTAGTATGCAGGAGCAGTGCCAAGTAATGGCTTAAGTACTCCATCTAGGTGTATGAATAGTGGTAGTACTAGTGTACCTTAGGAGTAAGGAGTTGGTAGACAACTTGTTTATATGTATTCCTGCTGGATGCAAAGGAAAGGCAGTTCATTTTGCCCACATATCAGAGTCTGCAGCAGCAAGGAGAGCTGTTGTGTGTGTACGTGCGCGCTTGTGTGCTCCTCTTCTTCTTCCTTAGCCAAATTCTAGGTGTTGGCAACCGTGGATGGAGCCGTGGATGGAGGTGGCGCAAACCCCAGGACTACACAGACGCTCACCGTTGGCAACCGTGACCCTTAGGTCCGGGCGCGTCGTGATGTTGAGGCCGAGGCGGCACACGACGTCGTCGTAGATGAACGTATGGGTCGAGCTAGAGTCGACCAAAGTGTTGAGCTCAACGACACTGATCTTGACGTAGAGGCAGATGGTGTCCCTAGGTGCGACACCAGTCAGCACATGCAAGATGCGGAGGTCTTCATCCGTGATAGAGTCTGCGTCCTCCACAGAGTCATTGGTCGTGATGCAGAACACGCCACCGCGCGCGGTGCACTTGTGGTCGCGGGAAAACTTCTCCGAGCAGACGTAGCATTGGCCATTCGCGCGCTTCTCTGCAATTTCTTCCGGTGTCAAGCGTCGGACGCGGGAATGAGGTTGTTGCTTGTTCGGCTTCAGTGGTGGAGCAGACGAGGCCGAAAGAGCCGCCTGGGAGTGCTGGTGCGGCGCAGGGAATGTCGACAAGGAGTGGATAGCGCGCGCGGCCTCGGCGGAACACCGCTCTTATGCCCGGGCGAGGCTCACGGCCATCTGGAGATTTGCCGGCTTCTGCATCTCGACATTGGAGGGGAGAGGTTGACCCAACCCAGCAGTGAAGAAATCGATCTAGTGCTGCCGCAACAGGTGATCGCAATGACACACAAGGGCTAGGAACTGGCGCTGGTACTCATCCACCAAGCTCGTGCGCTGCAGCTCATTGATTTCGGCGAGCGTGTTGGATTGGATGGGCAGGCCGAAACGCAAGTTGGCATACTCAGCATATCACGGCCAGGAAATGATGCCCAAGTCGTGCTCAAGCTGGAAGAACCAATGCGTCGCGGCACCGTCCAGATGCAGAGGCCATCCAAACCTGTCTTCCTCCAGCGTACGATAGCCATGGAAGAATTTGTCGCATTTGTTGAGCAAAGGTAGGGGATTGGACTCGCCATCATAGAAAGGGAAGATCAACTTGGGTCCGCGTGGCCCGCCGAAGCCGCAGGCGTAGTCGTCGTCACGACCCCCGCCACCAAAACTGCACCCGCCCCCGCCCCGCCACCACCGCCGCGGGGATGCTCTGCATTGGGTGGAATGGTTTCGAGGTCGCCTGGGGCTTCACCCACTTGCAATTTCTCCGTGCGGGCGATGCGTCGATCGTGGGAGTCTAGGAAGGTATTCATGGTGGCCACCTGCCCCGTGAGGCGATCAACCACAGACATGAGGTGATCGAGCTTCCGGGAATTCGTCATCGGAGGAGGATCGTCGTTGGGGCCGGCCATGGACGGCGTTGCCTCGACGCTGGTCTCTGGTACCAAATTTATACGTTGAGGCCGTCAGAAGACACGCAGAGGAGAGCAGAGGGCTGAGAAGAGGAACAGAAGCAGTATCTGGGCGGTGGGCTATTGTCGCCGGCGGCCAGAATGCCACCATCAAAGAACAGCTCCACCCGAACAAGGGAGGCTTTATTCCTTCGATACCTGGTACAAACTACTAGCCTCTCTTTATAGATTAGAGGGCCATCACTTAGCTAATAACCAACTAACAAATCTTATCTATCTCAACTAAATCTCTGTCCCCTAAACTAATCTCTTCCGGCCAAGGATACTTAGCCACTTTTATTAGTTGTAGACTCTATCTGTTTATTTCTGCGCCTAAATGTGTGCCCATAGCAAGAGTCCACAACAACCAAACACCGAATCAGCAGATGCTGGGTGTTTTCATCTTCCTGGTCACACAAAGGGCACTTACCTGGATGCGGGAGACCACGTCTTTCCAGCCGATCAGCCGTCCAACATCTTTTATGCACAACTAACCACATAAAGAAGCGGCATTTAGGTGGAGCCCAAGATTTCCAGATCCTTTCAATAGGCCGAATGTAGACAGCACCCTGGAATAGGGCGTCATAAGCTGATTTTGCTGTGTACTGTCTAGAATTAGTGAGACGCACGCAAATATGCTTGTCTGGTACCCCACTTGTAGTTCTACCTCTGAAATCATATCCCAAAGTAACAAATATTCCACCAGAGCTTTCAAAAAAATTGAGCCTCGAATATCTTCAGCCCATTTGTCATTGATAAGCGCTTCCAGGACAGTACACCTCCCGATAGCTCTCTTAGATACCAAGGCATACAGACGTGGTGCAATATCCTGGACGTTCTTCCCAGCCAGCCATCTATCCTTCCGAAAAACGGTATTGGCTCCATCACCAATTTCAGCAATCACTGTCATAGAGATCAGACAATCCATTTCCCTGGTAATGTGCGGGGGCAGATTAGCCCAGGGTTTATTTGGTTCAGATTTCCTTAGCCATGGCTATCTTATTCTTAGGGCCAGACCAAGGGATTTAGGTCTGAAATCCCCAACCCGCCAAGCTCCCGAGACCGGCAAACCTTGGGTCAAGCAATTAGACAGTGTCCTCCAATTTCTTCCTTCCTCTCCAAATAAATCCTCTTCAAAAACCGGTCCGGCCCTCTCGTGTCGTCCCCGCGAGGGCGACCGAGGGGTTGCCAACCCTAGCGCCGCCGGCCCTCTCCTTCGCCGCCTCCCCGCCGCGCCGTCGCCCCGAGCGGGCCGCCGGGAGCACGTGCGGCCCGCGGGGAAGGCAGCGGCGGGGTGTTCTTCCCCTTTTCTCCGATGGTTGGGGCGCACGCGGCCGCCTCAGCCTCTTTGGAGCTCCTTCGCCGGCGATGGGAGTCTGTCCGGCGGCAAAAGCCACCAGATCTGGCGGCACCCCGGTCGGATCTGATGGCGGCGCGACGGGGGCGCGTGGTGGTGCATGGGGGGGGCCGCCGGCGGAGCAGGGCGGAGGCGGCGGATGGTGTGGATGGCGCAGGGGAGGTGGCCGTGGTTGGTCGGGGCCGGTTGTGGCCGTGGCTTGTCAGGGCCCGGTTCTGGCCGTGGCTAGCCTAGCTGCTGCTGACCGTGGTTGTGGCTGGTGCCGGCGCAAGGTGGCGGGTGCTGTGACAGGTCGGTACTCTTCTCCTCCTCGTCGATGCTCCGGTTCGGCGCCACCGTGGTGGTGGGGGTCGAGGGCTGGTTGGTACTTGTCGGTGGTGCCGTGGTTGTACCTCGGGCGGTGTCGGGCTTCTTCCGGCGGGGGCGATGCGAATGTGACGAGGACCGACCTCTGCCTTGGTTGAGAGCGTGTTGCAGGTATGTGTTGAGCCGGGCGAAAGCCTCTACCGACGCTCTGTCGGTGGCAATGGTGGCGGCGCCCTTAGGCATCACTTTCCCCGTTGGGATCACCATTGAGTGCCAGCATACCCTTGCAGTACGGGGCTTTCAGGGTGAAAACTTTGTCCTTTGATGGACGTGCGACGACGACGCCATCGGCGTCGTACCCTTCTTGGAGGCGTCGCATCTAGAGTCCTGACTTGGCCAGGCAGTGGTGGTGGCCAGTGTCGCTTGTGCGTGGCGGTAGATGAGGTGCACTTGGTCCGTGTTGGTAGGAAGGTGCAGAGGGCCCGTGGGTTATCGAGGACTTGGGTTGTTGCGCATGGTGCGGTGGTCTCCGGCGACGGCAGGGTGGAGGCGTTGCTCCCTTAGCGGCTTCAGATATCCGAGTCCTTGGCAGAGGAGTGTGAGGCAGTGGAAGAGGCGAGGCCCCCTCGTAGAGTGGCAGGGGTCAGTGGTTTTCTTCGACGCTACGACATGAGTTTTATGCTGAAGCCTCACTGGGACAGGGGGTTCACCGATCGTGTGTCTGTGCGGCTCGAGGAGTTCGAGTTGTTGCTCAAGATTGCAGCGGGCCGCGGCTTTCGGCGTGGCACAACATTGGTGACGACGGCGTAGTTCACGAGTGGCTTCTTTTGACTCCTCTCCCAGTTTGTGGTGGTGGTGTAATGTTTTGTTGTGTGCGTAGTTAGCGTGCATTGTTAGCATGGTGGTGTTCTCTTCGACGCGTTATGTAAATTGCTTCTTCTCCTTATAGGATATGGCAGTGCTCCTGCCTTTTTATTTAAAAAAAAATCCTCTTCTAATCTTGTCGATAGCTTTGATTGCCAGGTTGGTAATTCTGTTGCCATGGCCATAGACTAACATTGCTGTTAAGACATGCTTAACCTGAACCACCCTTCCTGCTCGTGTCATCAACTCCGCTTTCCAACCTGTCAGCTGATATGCTATCCTGAAAATAATGGGTTGGAGCTGCTCTTTTGTAAGCTTTCAAATAGAGAGTGGCAGCCCACGGTATTTGCACAGGAAGTCCAATATCTCACACGGCAGCAGGCTTGAGCTATAGAGAATGACAGAGCTATGCAAAAGTGAAAGTGTGTTCAAGATGACTCTATGCACAGCTGCACATCACTTATGAATACAGTGTTGTAAATGGATGACATAGTAGAACATATTGAGTTGCATGCACCAACCAGTTCAACCCAAAAGCTTAAGCTAATAGGGAAAGGTGGGCAATTCACTTATACTCCAACACTCCTTTCACGTGCAGGCTCCCCCAGGCCGCATACGTGGAATATTGGAGTGGGCTGTAATTATTTTAATTAACGCGCCCGCTAGGATTCGAACTCGAGACCTCTGGCTCTGGTACCATATTGAGTTGCATGCACCAACCAGTTCAACCCAAAAGCTTAAGCTGATAGGGAGAGGTGGGCAATTCACTTATACTCCAACAGAACACATGGGCATGGACTAGGCCAGTTACGTTGCACATATATATGGTCTCCAAAACACATGGACTAGGCCCGTTAGCTTTCTTAGAGGCCTTCCTGATGTTTTTTTTTTCCTTTTTGCGTGCTATGGTGCCCTTTGGACTCTTGTCCATGTATAGTTCTTTTCCTTTCCTGTTTTAATATAATTTACCACATTGGGGGTCTCCCCTGCTGTACAGTTCAAATAACTCTGACTACAGATTTCTGTTGTGATTATTCTATGAAACATAGCAAAACTATACAACTCTGAAACTACTTTTTGAGACCAATTTACTCATTATTTTCCAGCTATTCAAACTTGACACACGAGAGCAACTTGCAATGAAGTTTTCAGATTGGGCAGACGCAACCAACCGGATATTGTAATATTAGTGACTAACAGGAGTGTAAATATTCCCCTGTTATTGCCACCCCGTTTCTGCGCTTACCAAAATACATTGCTACAATGTCATGTTGGCTAATCTTACCACCTTGAATTCAACACCTTTAGTAAAAAAGTACCCTTGTGGGCTGGGCTTTTGTACCTAACGTACCCCTCTCTTGTTGCTGTAGTATAGCATTCAGGGGCTAGAATCTTCTCTCATCTCCAGTGCTGACCGTAACGAAGAAAGTAGCACTACAATCCAATTGCTCTAAAATGGTGCACACCTAATGCAAAATCATTAAGTCTTTCACAATGTCTAAGTCAATCATGTCTACGGTTCATAAACCACATGAGATCGTCTTATAAGCTCAATACCTGTGAAAATATCCATTGAAACTTTTGCGTACTGTAGTATGTTCAAATACAAGCACCACCAGAATTTTTTAATACAAATACTTTTTCTAAATAGCCATATCCTAATATAGCATGTCCTGCTTCAAATTTCCTCTTAACTTCAACCCATTCCACTCTTTGTGTAATCAGTCAGTGTAAATGCTACAGACGTGGATTGTGTCAAGTGTCAACTGTCAACTATCTTATCAAATAAGGTATCACTGAAATAATCAGAATCATCCTCCAGAGTTCACCAAAAAAAGTCTTTATCATCAGTTAAACAGTAAAGAGAACACCTATGTCAGATTCTACGACCCACTTCAAAACTGGAGCTTCCTTCCAATATCAACGAATTAAGTTTGAAATCCATGTTCATTTGAAGCATCATATAGTTTTTCAGTTGAAATTAGCCAAACATTCGAATTCTAATCCCTTGTATATAAACATTTGAGCCATAGGAAACATAGCACATGCATATACCTCATCTAAGGAGCGGTACTGGTCAACAATCTTGGAATACTTCCACTCCAGCCTCGGCCGCTTGCCCCCAACTGCGGCCACCCTCGCTGGCACCGCCCGCGTCTCCCTCAGCGGAGGGGCTGACACGGAATGCGCATGAGCTGCCCCCAGCGGCGGACGCGAGTAGGCACTCGAGGACACCACTACGTCCTCGGCCGGCAGCGGCGCGCTCGCCCGCCGCCGGAAGCTCGAGGACGAGGAGGACTCATCCGCCACGGGAGCTGAGGGAGAGTACGACGGCGGCAGCGGGTCCCACAGCTGCTGCAGCGGCGCCGAGGCCGGCTCGTAGGTGTCGCGGTGCGGCGAGGCTGGCGGTGACCTGCGCCGCGCTACCGCCGCCGCCGGCGGCTCTTGATGCGGGTCCTCCTGCTGCTTGGCTGGTCCAGCGAGGAGGCTGCCGACGATCCGGGTGGCCGTCTGCAGGACCAGGAAGAGCACCCACAGCAGGAAGGTGCCGATCTTGCCGACCACCGCCTAGCGATTCTCCGACAGGAAGCAAAACCCACGCGCAATCAGAATCAAATAAAAATATTCCGCCCGTAAGAACTGAAAAATCAAAGCTCAGCTCATCGCAGCTCAGCTCCCAAGAGAGTGAGAACCAGTCGGGGCCCAGCTTCCAAGAAAGGAGCCGTGTCTTGGCGCGTCGTGTTGGGGAATGAATAGGGGAGCCAAGCGCCTAGCTAATGCTCACCAAGAAGCCGCTCATGCCGAGGAGGAAGAAGAGGAGGGCCGCCGTTAGCTCAGATTGGGGGCGACTGACCGCCGAGTTGGGGAATTTGGGAATGAGGTCCGCGGCGGTGGTGGCGGTGCCGGGCTCGGACGCGTTGTAGACCATCCACACTTGCTTCAAAACCTCCTTAAAAAACAAAACAGAATATTTTTTTTTTCTCGTCATCAAAATTCTCTCCTTCGCATCTACTCTTCCCGCATCCATCTTCCCTCGTATTTCTCTTTCGTCTCAACCAACAAATAGTGGGCCCCGCTCGTCAACCTCTCTCTATACTGCCCCGGCCCTACCTTCCTCTATTCCTCCCCGGTACAGATGTTCTTAGAGTGATCGACTTATTATTAGACGAAGGGGCGGAGGAAGAGGAACAAGACTCAAATCTGTGAGCCAGTGAATGGTAGCGAGTGACGGTTGTTGCTTTCGGGTGTAGGGTGCAACTACTTTTGTCAGGGCACTCCAACGAAGCAAATTCGAAATTCAACATGCCATCGTGATCCTCGCTTCATTTAACCCTAAGTTCACGAGTCTTTCAAAGTTTAACTCTGAGCATGCGAAGTTCTTTGATGGGGAGTTTTTTACTCTATTTCATGATTTACTTATTGTTTTCTTTTTTCCATCTCAAACCCAAGTGAAGGGACGGTTCTACCCCTATCTTATCTCTTTGTCTAGCTGGAGGAACATCACGAGGCGCATTCTCCTCTCTCTTCGCTTCATTTACTTTTCCCTCAGAGCCGCCACCACAACTAGGGTTTGAGCCGCCGCCGATTGCTAGAGTCGATTCGGGTGCGCGAAACTGCCTGAACGGACTCCATGATCCCCTTTGATTCCCCTCCCCGGTAAGCTTTCTCGTTGGACCCTTAATCCCTCTCGTATTATGTCATAGGTCGATTTGGAGAAGAAGTACGCCTGAATGGAAAGTTCGATGTAGTATGTAGTAGAGTGATGCATATATTTGTTATTTTTGTTGGTACTTGGTAGGGTGGATCCGGATGCTGCATTTAGATTGTGTGTTCAGGTGTCTGTTAACGCGAAAATAGGGCGTCACCCCTGCGCACGACACATGTGACTCCTCGGTCTATAGCGAGGCATGCCAGCCAATCTAACCTGTTGATTAACAATGGAAAATATTAAGGATTTGCTAGAGAATCGATGAGTCTTCAGTAATACGTGTGCCTGCCAATCGGCTGATAAAGAGAAGCGAGATCGGCAGGCTCGAAAGCAGCTGAAGTGCGAGTATATGTATAGAGAGATCTTCTGGGTTGGCCGATCGTGACGTCAGCACTCGAACGGATATAGACCGGCTACGATGTTAGAAACCGACAAGACCTAGATCGAGCAGGATAAATTGATGATAAAAGCTAAAACTACAAGAGTTGGTACGAAAACTTGCAGATCTAGCTAATATCGATAAAGGGTGAATAAAGAACTAAACGAGACCTCAGCGATGTGCCCAAAGGTTAGAGCCTAGGATTATTCGGTAAAACGGTACGCACAAGCTTGCCAGAGATCGATCGATGCAGCCAAACGATCTTGAACAACGACGTTGAAGAAAAAGGAAAAATGCAATGGTGAAGTCACCGAAAAGTAGATGATGTAAATTGTAAAGAGTTTGCCTGGAGGCGGTTTTTTTGATATTGGTGTGTTCAAATTGTCTGACCACGTAGGGTCCCTATTTATGTCCTGAGGACAACCCAACTCCAAGTCGATCATACAAAGAAAACGAACACTACTCAAAATAGAAAAAGACTCATACAAGAGTCAAAACATTCCTAAAATTGACTCTGATCCGTCGCCAATCGTAGACTGATATGCGTCCACTGTGCTCTTGCCCTTGGAATATTTTCTCAATTACCACATTCTTCCGTTACATCGGCCGATTCCCTAGTTGACCATCAGCCGATTGGTTTGACTCGCAAGTCCATTGATAGATAGAGTTGGACTACCTTGGCTCTGTTGACCTCCTCCTTTACTTCAATCGTCCGATTGTACTGATCTTCCATCGACTACTCCTTCTTATCTTCTTTTGACTTGTTTTCCAAAAACAGTGTCAACACATGCCCCCAGTTTCGGAGTAAATATCTTTTTGCTCTAAAATTAATTTGAATCCTGCTCTTTCCTTGATTCGAAGATAGCCAAATCTTTTTAACTTGCTTGGCCAATGCAATCAGTCTCCATTAATCTTGTTGATAGTCTCTCGTTCCTTCAATGTGAAAGATCGTATGACGCTTCTTTAGGATTGTTTGCCATGTGATACTCCTCTATCTTTTCCGTCTTCCTTCCATATTGACGAGGGCCCAGATTAGGGCCCACTTTGACGGCGAGATAATCACTCTTGAGGTGGAGTCTTCTGACACCATTGACAACGTGAAGGCCAAGATTCAAGACGAGGAGGACTAAGGACCCCTGTCAAGACCATCACTAGCAAGACGTCTTGATCCCAACTAGTTGGGAGCTTCTCCAACAAGTTCCCTACTAGAGGAAGCCCCTCCGACCAGTCTCCGCCTCTTACGACCAATCTACGCCTCGCACAACCAGTCTCCGCCTCGCACGACAAGCAGTTCGTTCGCACGAGCACTCTCCGTCTCCGACCAAGATGCGTCGTATTGCATGTGCAAGTTGCGTCTTGACTCGTGTTGGTGCAGGTGAAGAACAAGCGCGAAAGGTCGTTGCCAGTGAGGCCTCCAGGTGTGGAGAAGACAAGTAGGCTTCGTTCGAGAAACCTAGTGGCAAGCGGGGTCAAGTGCGGGCCGCATGGTGGCAAGAACAGCAAGATGAAGTCGAGGACGGTTTCTTGGTTGAGCCACAAAACCAAGGTCGAGCCGGGACTTCGTGGGAGCCAAGTCATGAGTGGTGATTGGCGGAGGCTACATCAAGTTCGCGGGGTTTGTGGTGGTTCACCAGAAAATCACTGGGTTACTCGGCTGAGCCACAAAGCCGAGGCCAAAGACCGGGCGTGGCTGTCTGGCCAAAACCGGTCTGACCGGTTTGGGGTCATAGGGCGCCGGAAGCTTCGAGGCGGAGGACACGCGTCGGGATCACAAGGCTTGTGTCGAGGCTATGCGGAGTGCGGTCGCCGGTGGGGACCATGTGTGGTTCGAGGACCGGTGGATGGTCGCTTCCTTATGTGATGAGTGATTGACAACGTTGTGTGGACTGATTCTTGGCTAAGTATTGCAGGTGCAGGTTGCGGCTTGACTGGTGTTGGTGCAGGTGAAGAACAAGCGCGAAAGGTCGTCGCCGGTGAGGCCTCCAGGTGTGGAGAAGACAAGTAGGCTTCGTTCGAGGGACCCGGTGGCCAGCGGGGTCAAGTGCGGGCCGCATGGTGGCATGAACAGCAAGATGAAGTCATGGACGGTTTCTTGGTTGAGCCTCAAAACCAAGGTCGAGCCAGGACTACGTGTGAGACAAGTCATGAGTGGAGATTGGCGGAGGCTACACCGAGTTCGCGGGGTTTCCGGTGGTTCACCAGAAAACCACTGGGTTCCTTGGTTGATCCACAAAGCCAAGACCGAAGAACCGAAGACGGAGCCGCAAGAAGACTGGGACTCGGCTCCGACCGGTGGGTCCGACCGGTCCGACCGTGAGGAGCACCGGTCGGCCGTGTGCGACGACGCAGTCCGGAATCTTCGAAGCGGAGGACACGCGTCGGGATCGCAAGGCTTGCGTCGAGGCTAAGCAGGTTGCGATCGCCGGGCATCCGTCCGATGGAGAAAGCTTCAAGTCTTCCAAAACCGCCCTTGAGGGGCTTGTATCCCTAGTTGTTAGAGAAGGGTATTTTAGACTTTCGGTTGCCTCCATATAACCCAAGAGGTGAGAGGATGGCAGACAACTCTTGGAACCCTAGTTCATTTGCTTTTCTATTTTCCCTTCCTATTTTCTTAGGATTTCCATAGGACTAGCTTGAGAGCTTCATGGTGAGATCTTGTTGAGAGGGTTGGATGATCGGGCGGCAATCTAGACCTTGTATGAACCTTTGTTGCATGTATAGATGATTCGGCGTGGTTCCTCAAGGTTTGGATGTGTTTTCCCCGGTTGTTCTTGGTGGTGATTTTCGGAGCCCTCTCTTGGTGATTTCTTTGGGTTGTTTTCGGGACCTTTCTCTTGGGGATTTGATGGGGGAATTTGTGGGAACCCTTCGTGGTTCTTTGGGCTGTGATCCCCCTCCCAAATCCGTGAGTAAAGGTGCTCGATTTTGGGGTTTCTTGAGTTCTTGGGTTGGAAGTGCTCTTGGCGGGATTTCCTTGATTCTTCCTTTTTGGACGAGTTTTTGTGGGATTAAACTTGGCTATGGACTCCTCATGAGGTGTTCCTAATATCCCCAAAGTCTTGTTCAAGTCCGTGGAGCGATTCGGGAGATCGAGGTTTGGATTTGGGGGAGTTGACCCGCGGGTGCTTGTTCATCCCGAGCCGCCTGTGCTACACGGTCGACCGGTGCTCTTCACCGGTCTGACCGGTGCAACCCTCGGTGGGATTTTGCTTGGGTGAACGTCTGGGTGTGTTCGCTGTTGTCCTGTTTTGCAGCTGTTTCAAGTTTGGGTCAGTTTGGAGGTCGGTTGGCCTGTTTGGTGCTTTGGGGGCTTTCAGGCTGTGACCGGTCTAACCGGTGTGTCTCACCGGTCTGACCGATGTGGAGCCACTTAGTGGAAGTTGCTCAGTTTCACCAGCAGGGACCGGTCTGACCGGTGGTGCTCAACGGTCTGACCGGTGTGGGTCTGTAGACTCGAGGTTTGGTGTTCCGCTGCGTTCTCGGGTCGGAAGGTTGTGTGTTGGTTCCTAGGTCCAGTGACACTCCAGTGGCTACGTGGGCTTGACCAACTTGGGTAGTGAGTTGGAGAAGTGTGTTGGAAGCCGCTTTCATCTTGTTGGAGTTTCCATCTCCTTTGAGAAGAATTTTCATCGGCTCCCATTCACTCCCCCCTCTCTGGTTCGCCGTATCGGTCCTTCAGCCGGGCATCCGTCCGATGGTGCTACAAAGACAAATTCCCAAAGTGTCCTTGGTGGGTGTGTATCCTAGTTTAGGCTTTAGGGGTATTTTAGTCTTTCGGCTTGCCTCCATATAACCCAAGGGGTGAGAGGATGGCAGCCAACTCTTGAACCCTAGCTCATTTGTTTTCATATTTTCCCTTCCTATTTTCATAGGTTTTCCATAGGACTAGCTTGAGAGCATCATGGTGAGATCTTGTGAGAAATGTTGGATATTTTCCCTTCCTATTTTCTTAGGTTTTCCATAGGACTAGCTTGAGAGCATCATGGTGAGATCTTGTGAGAGGGTTGGATGATCGGGCGGCAAGCTAGACCTTGTATGAACCTCCTTGGTATGTATAGATGATTCGGCGTGGTACCTCAAGGCTGTGTTGTGTTGTTCCCGGTTGTTCTTGGTGGTGATTTTCGGAGCCTTCTCTTGGTGGTTTTCTCGGTGTGTTTTCGAGACCTTGCTCTTGGGGATTTGATGGGGGAAATTCATGTGAACCCTTTGTGGTTCTTTTGCCGTTGATTCCCCTCCCAAATCCGCGAGTTAAGGGGCTCGATTTTGGAGTTTTCGAAGTTCTAGGGTTAGAGGTGTTCTTGATGGTTGACTTTCGATTCCTCTTGATTGAGTGGGTTTGGGGACCAAGCTTCTAGCTAAGGGTAGCCCACGAGGTACCCCAACTATCCCCAAAGTCTCACTTTGATCCGTGGAACAAATAGGGAGATCGATTGGTTGAAGGTTTGAGTTTTTCCCGTGGGTTGAGTTCTTCCCGACTGTCCAGGCCAAAACCGGCCTGACCGGTTTCCCAAATTGGTCTGATCGGTTTAGCCTTGTGGGCTATCGTGAAGAGTTTCTGAGAAAGGAAGTCCCTGTCGTGCTATGGCTATTCTTGTTCAAAGGAGGAGAGGTTCTTGAGGCAGGTTTTCTCTCGAAAGGGTTTTTAGGGAGTTTCTGGACAGAACCGGCCTGACCGGTTTGCCAAACCGGTCTGACCAGTTTCCCCTGCCTGTGTGAGGCTAAGTCTAACAGAAGTGGTCTGACCGGTTTCAGAAACCGTCCTTACCAGTTTGGGCTGCCAGCAGTCATGTCGTGTGTGTTTCCGCTGTGTGTGTGCTGTGGCTGTTGGTTGGGTCTTGCTCCTTGGTTCAGTAGCACTTGAGTGGTTGCATGGACTTGGCAAGAGAAGCTTGCAGAGGTGAACGAGTGAAATTGGGTTCATAGGCCGAATTCTTGAATAGAATTTTTATCGCCCCCATTCACTCCCCCTCTCTAGTTCGCCGTTTCGGTCCTTCAAGTGGTATCAGAGCCGGTTCGGGTCTTTATTGACTCTAACCAGTCTAAGATCCAAGGATGGCGTACAAGGAACGGGGTTCGGGTCCTCCACACTTTGATGGAAAGAACTACGAGATGTGGAGTAAACGGATGGCAGCCTTCCTCCATGGAAAGGGTCAGATCCTTTAGGATGTCATGGTGGACACATGCTATGTCCAGCCGATGAACTTCCTCGCTCCAGGATCGAGAGACATGTTCGACGCCAACAATAAGGCAGTCGACTACTTGTTTCGTGCTTTGTGTCAGCCTGAGTTCGATCGGGTGCACACCGAGCACTTGGCTTGTAGAATCTGGTCGGTGTTGAAGGAAGCTCATGTTGGGAATTCCCAGGTTCAGGCTCAGATGTATGAGACTTACCGGAGAGAGTACGAGAACTTCACTCATCTCCTCGATGAGTCCATCGATGCCTTGTTTCAGAGGTTCACGGTGGTTGTGAACAACATGAGGGCCAATGTGGACGTGCTCCCATACGATGATCATGATAGGGCTGTCAAGCTCTTACATTCGTTGGATCGTATGGTTTGGGGCGGAAAGTTCGAGGCTATTGTGGAGTCGGAGAAGTATGACACTCTGACTGTGAATGAGCTGTTCTCGAAGCTCAAGTTGGCTGAGGTGGATAGGGGCATGACAGCCAAGATCGAGGGCCCGACTGACTCTCATAGTCTCGCCCTCATCAGTGGTTCTAAAGGAAAGGCTAACGCTAACCCATCCACGAGGATGTTCTCTTTGTCCTCTTTGATGTCTATGCCAGATGAAGAGTTCGACGTGCTTGGAGAGGACGAGCTGGCATTGTTGACGAGGAGATTCGAGAGGTTGCACGAGAACCGGGTGAACATGAGGAGGAATACGAGGACATGCTTCCAGTGCGGCAAACCGGGACACTTTGAAGGACCGATTAGGCGACCAGAGAGGGGGGAGTGAATGGGAGCCGATAAAAATTCTTCTCCTAAGAGAGAACTGGGCCTATACCCTTCACAACCAAGGATTCCCACACGAGTTTGCCAAGGTCACGTAGTCACTACGGACGTACCAACCCTAGGAACAAACCCCAAACGATCCCAAAGTGGAAGCACGAAGCAAAAAGCAAAGGACTTCACTGTCCTGCAGCAACCCAAGCGGACTGTCCGCGGTCACCTGGTGGACTGTCCGCGGTCACCACGCGGACGGTCCGCAACCTACGGTGGATTGTCCGTTAAACACGAACAGAACGACCCAACTGGACCTTGTCACGCGGACGGTCTGTACCACGTCCTCGGACGGTCCGCGAGCAACTCGTGCCACGCGGACAGTCCGCGACGTCCGGGCGGACGGTCCACCAAACACCTTCCCACCAAAAACCGCTGGCCTACCGGATCGAAACAAAGGCGCTCAAGAACACGCGAAGAACACGAAGAACACCTAGGCCAAAGGGCTCCACGCGGACAGTCCACGAGGTGCGAATAGACGCGGGAGCAGCAACCCGAGAGCCAACTCGAGAGCACCCTACCACCTATCCTTCCATGGATCTCCCAAACGGTTGAAGCTCTTGAGGAAAGATTTGGGGAAGATGTGAAGTGTCCCTAGGGGATGCTATGCCCCAAAACTTGTGTCCTCAAACAACCTAAATCACCGGGAATCGAATCGCCACCGAAACCAACCAAAAACCTAGGACCCAACCGAAATCCTTCAATCAGAGGCCGAACTCGAAGTTTGGGGGATCAAGATCAAGCACAAAGATGCACGAGGCAACTATCCAGGATTCCCACCAGCAAATTCGAGCCCAAACACCTCAGAATCAAAGGAACAAGCTGCGCACGAAAAACCGACGAAAATAGCTCGAAAAAGACACGAAAATCCAACGAGCTACAAACCGAGAATCGACGGAACCACGAAAGCTTCCATTCACTCGGAGGTCAGATTCTTTACAAACGGTGGAAAAATCTAACCCTAGAGAGCAAGGAAATGAGAAGCAGTCCGGATGGATGGTTTGCCTGGAAACCCTAGAGCTAATATATATGAGTCCCCTCTGGGCCAGGCAAAAGACCACACTACCCCTAGCACTTAAGTTGTGATACAACCCCTCAGGGGCAAATAGGTCATGTAGCATCCTCTTCATCGCACGGCCACGCCGTTGTCGCAGACCGCGTCCTCCCGACGCAAGCCCTGCGATCCCGCCACGCGTCCGCCGGCATCGAAGCTTCTCGGCGCGCCCGAATCCCGTCTCCGCCCGCCGAGCCTCCGATCTTGGTTTTGTGGCTCAACCAAGTAACCCGATGGTTTTTTGGTGAGCCGCCGCAAACCCCGCGTGCAGACTCCGGTCGTGACCTGCTACCCTGCACCGGCTCCAGTCGACGACTTCGTCTTGCTTTTCTTGCCACCATGCGGCCCGCACTTGACCCCCGCCGGCCACCGGTCCCTCGAGTCAGGCCTACTTGTCTCTCCACTCCTCGGAGGCCCCGCAAGGCATAGACCTTTCGCGCCCACTCTTCACCTGCACCAACGCACATCAAGCCGCAACCTGCACCTGCAATACTCGGCCAAGAGCCAGTCCACACCTCGTTGTCAATCACTCATCACAGCCAGGAGCGACCATCCACCGGTCCTCGGACGCTCCGGTCCTCAATCTCCCCCTTGATGAGTGCATTGACAACACATACAAGTAGCCAATTCAGAGAAAAAGGAAAAAGAAAAGAAAAGAAGGAAAAACTCAAGCAAGTGATTAAAAGCTAAAGAAAAGCCAAGAAAAGATCACTTGAGTGAGAAAAAATCTCGGTCCCCTAAGGCAAGGGCAACGACTCGACACAACCGAGATAAAATGCTCCAAAATTGTCGACTCCTCAAGGTGAGGCAAAAGGGCTTGACACCATCGGCAAAAGAGCACGACTAAAATTCAGGCGAAAAAGAGCTCCCAAATGCATGAATGCAAGATCCCCCTGAACAAATGCATAATTTTCTTTCCTCGATGCAAAGCTCCCCCTGGGAACATGAATTGGGTACTTTCCTCCTCCTTGTTGGTAATGCATGAATCAAGGCTACAAATACAAGCATGTGCTTCTCAAATATACAAAGAGCACTACAACATGCTAAAATTGAGACATAGACAAGCAATATAGCCACAATTTGAGCACAAGCATCGCCAACAAGATACAAAGGGACATATAAGCAAGTGATATAGCCATGATGAAAATGAAGCATTTTTCACAAAAATTTCCCTCTTATAAGCATAGGACCTAATCATGAGCACAAAGAGCACATACAACATATAACTCACAAACTTCATGCAAGGTCACAAATTCTCATCACACGGTCATCACAAACACCTACAAGCTATCTCATGTCATGTCAAAGCAACCGAGCCATTTGTCCACTTCTAGATATGAGACTTCTCATTGGTGAACATCATGCAACGGTTTAGCACTCAAGATAAGAAATTTAATGCATTTATGACATGGAAGCAAAATTTTCAAACATAGGCATCTCACATACCATTTTCATGATGTACAAGTTAGACATGGTACATGAAGTGCCTTTGTGGCAAAAAGAAGCTTAGGCTTCTCCAAAAGGTAGCTTGTAGGCTAAACATTCATGATGATAGATGGATCTTTGAACCCAAATGAAAAGAACATGGTTCCAAGCAAAAATTAAACAAGATATAGCCATAAGCACCCAAAATGAACATGAGAGGCATTCTACTCACAAGAGAGGATCATATAGCATTTTTATAAAAAGAAATCCATCCACAAGCATATATATCCCAAAGCTATACATCTCATGAGCATCACAAGCAAGGTCATAACCTCATCTCTAGCATATCATGGTGAGAAAAGCATATAAGAGAATCACATCTCCAATGCATATGTTACAAATGCAGTCTATGATACAAAGATGCAAGCATGATATGATACATATATGAAAATGCAACATGCATATGTACATCAACCCTCCCACCCGAAGCTCAAAAAGGAAAAATAACTCCAAGCTCTCCTCGCAAACAAGCAAATGTAGCTTGGTCCAAAGGCTTGATTAGGATATCGGCAAGCTGCTTTTCTGTGGGTACATGGATGAGGTCGATGTTTCCCTTCTCAACATTGTCTCTCAGAAAGTGGTACCTCACCTCTATGTGTTTGGTTCTGGAGTGAAGCACGAGATTTTTGGCAACACTAATTGATGAGGACATGACACCCATGCATACGACCATGATTGGTGCATGGAATGGAGTAGAAGAAGTCCAACAAGGGTTTCCAAGTCAACAAGGAGGTCCAAGGTTGATCCGGTTCGAGTCC
The DNA here is from genome assembly GCA_947561735.1 of Cenchrus americanus. Taxonomy (NCBI): domain Eukaryota; kingdom Viridiplantae; phylum Streptophyta; class Magnoliopsida; order Poales; family Poaceae; genus Cenchrus; species Cenchrus americanus. The sequence goes on from OX387239.1 coordinate 133,102,445, forward strand.
CCGAGGCGGAGGCCAAAAGCAATTCAAGTTCGAGTCCAGTTCGAAGTCCAGGAGCAGCGCGCAATAAAACGGACGCCCAGGTCGCATACGGAGTCGGTTTTGGACGTTCTATATATGGTTGGAAGCAGAATTTCATAAAGCTTCCAATGGCACCAGTCTCATGCCCAAATTCGTCCCGAGTCAACGGGAATCTGCAAAACAAGTTGACGTCCAGAATCTGCCAGGGCGCTGCGCCAATACCTTTTGGGCTGTTGGCCCAACAGGAGGCCCATGTGGGCCTAGGGTACTGTTCACGCGCGTGAACAGTACCGGGTACTGTAGTGCTGCCCCTCGTGGCCGCCAGGGGCTGCGTCCCCTATTTAGATAGACCCCTCGTTTATTTTCAGACTTGAGTTTGATTTATTTGTTAGCCTTAGCTACAACCGAACAGCCACCATCGTGTCGCCGTCGTGTAATTCAGACTCCACCTTCGAGTGATATTAAGATTGCTCACTTCAGATTCTTGTTCGTTCTTCGATTGCGCACAGGAATTGATCTTCGTGATCAGGCTGATCTTGCGCCAGCAAGGTCGGTAACCATCGGGAGTTGGTTCAGCGATTGCATTGGCGCTTCGAGTCTTGCTCGTCGTAGTCGGATCGTGAGGGTCAACAACCACCAAATCGGATTTATCTGCACTCACCGAAAGATTGGGCACTCCCCCTCTATCAAGTGGTATCAGATTACAGGTTTATAGGTGAGTTTATCCAGTGTTTTTTTAATTCCTATAGTCCACAAAACCCATAAAAAATTGTTCTAGGTTAGACCCTTGTCCCAGCAACCCGTTTTACCCTTGCACCTTCATTCAATAACTTGCTTTGTTGAGTTTGTGTGCTTGTTCGTTCAATAGTTGCTGGTTATTCGTGTTTCTTTTCTTTTATTTCTTGTTCTTTTCATCTAACCTAGCCGCCTTTTTTTCCTCAACTGCCTGCTGCCCCTCCCCACGGCACAAACCCTCGCGCCGTGCCTTTTCCACCCACACCACGAACCCCCCACGGTCGCGCTTCGGTCTAGCGCCGTCCTTTTCCTTGTTTGCCCCTCCCTGCCGTGTGTCGTTGGCTAAGTCAAAAAAAAACAACAAAAAAAGGGCAACGTGTGCCGTGTCTCTGGGCGGCGTGCGGCTCGTGCCTTCGCACCGCGTGGGACTCCCTCCCTTGCGCGATTTCCCCCTCGCGCCGAACCTGCCGCGGAGGGCACGCCGCACACGCACGTGAGGTCGCCCCTCCCTGGTGTGGTGGTTGGATAGTTAACAAAACAAAAAGCAAGTTGCTTTCCCCCACCACTCCACAACCCTCACACGCGGACTCCCTCACGCCAACTGGACCTCGCGCCTCGTGTTGTGGGTAGCGCGTGCCACGCGATTTGGCTCCGGCGTTTCCTCCTATCTGTTTCTTTGGCAGGTCAAAAAGAAAAGGAAAGTTCAAAAAAAGAAAGGAAAGGGACAACGACACAGATCCGGCCGAACGTCCCCCCTCGCCTGGTAGCCTGTGACACCCTTTGCAGCGATCGGTTCCCCTCTCTGTGCAGAAAAAAAGAAAGTAAAAAAAGAAAGAAAGTTACAAAAGAAAAAAAAGGGAAGTAAAAAAAAACAGAGAAGGACACCGTATCCTACGAGGCTACGCACGCCGTCGTTGTCACGAGGTTCTACCACACGCGCCGCACCTTCCCCTGTCCTCGTTTCTTTTCCGGGGACAACACCAAGCCCCCTTCCAAAAGCATGTCGCACCCCTACCCCTCGCTACTCCGCTTTTGCACTTGAAATCAGCAACATTTGATCGTGTTTAGCACTATAATTCAACTTCGCATTATTGTATGATTGTGCTAATCCTACAATTGAGTGCAGCCTTCCCAAAACTCCACAAAGTTCTACGCGAACAGTTTTGTTTCGCCAGTGCAATCGCTCCTCCAATCTTTCGCGGGTTCCACCGGTTGGTTACAGGTCGCCCCTGTGTGCTTGGTAAGAACAGATAAGAATTTGATAACAGCATTGTAGTGAGCGCCTTGTGAGCCATTACACCCCTATTTTGTTGTCGATTTTGTTTTTGTGTTTGCGCTAACAATGGCAGGCGACGATAAGAGGGAAGACCAGCCGCAGGCCACTAAGACCAAGATCGACACCATTGTGTCACACCTCGATGCAATGAAAACATTGATCACAAGTTTACAGAAGGAGATGGATGCTGGAGACTTCAGTGGACACGCCCGTCGTACGTGCATCCATGGTGGTCATGATTCTTTTGCTAAGCTTCCTTTTACAATTCCACCTTACAATGGCAAATATGATCCAGCTGCATATCTTGATTGGGAGTTAGCGATAACGAAATTTTCATGTCATGATCTTACCGCTAGTTCTCAAGTTCCAACTCGCCGTTAGTGCTTTTACCGATCTTGCCTTACATTGGTGGCGTTATGAACGAAAAAATCCCATTAGCACTCCCACCACTTGGGCCGAATTAAAAGTCGCTATGCGACGTAGATTTGTGCCTTCATATTATGCTCGCAACGCTTTACGTGATGTGCGGGGGCATCGCTCGAAGCAATATTCTAACTCTTTTGCGACAGTAAAGCTCGACATCCAGCCGGGCGCCCGCTCTCCCCCGCCATCTACTCCCACCACTAGGCGGTGCTCGAGAGCCCAACGCCATTCACGCCCCCCACTACACCGCTCGAGAGGACGGCCGAACCGCGTAGGAGCATCCTCGGATTCATCACTTCACAATGCACCTAATACTCCTACCGAGAACATAGGTAATGTCCATGGTGCTACACTCACGAAGGTGAGAATTGTGTTAATATGCTGAATTTTTTCACAAATCATACTTTAGTTGAGCAATTAATAATGGAACCATCTCTTGATTTATCTTGCTCACATGCTGATTTGCTTGATGTTCCTTGTGATAAAGATGATTTGGTTGCTAATGCTTCAGTTTTACATGCTTTGGAACCAAATACTATTGCTGAAACTAAACATGTTATGCATATTGTTAGTGCTAATGATGAGCAAAAATTATTGTCTTCCTTACATACTTTGGGTTACATTGAATTTGATGTTTTGTGTAATCTAGATTGTTTGGAAGAGCAACTTTCTAAATATGCTGATTTGCCATGTTTTTCTAGACACACATATCATGCTATTGGCAAATATAACAACAAAGGGGAATATATGATACATCGAGTTTACATTTGTGAAAATTTGAATTATCCTTTTGTTGTGCTCAATTTTGATCCACTAGAGGGCAGCCACACTACACATATTCATTCACCTTTCTCTAGTTCAGTTTTGGTGAAACAAGTTTACTTCCAAGAAGGGGAGCATTGCTGGTTGCTACCTGTGCCTACTTTGTCTTTTGTTGGTACTAATCTTTTGCAGGGTAGTGTTGCCAACTATTATGTGTCGTCCGCTCACGATGCTTACATGCTCGCTAAATTTTCTATGCAAGATGACATCTTCACCAATTGGGAACATGGTGACATTCCTCCTCACAATAATTTTGATTTCCTTTGTTTTCGAAACCCCGTTCTCTCTTGTGTTGTGCAGGATCGGTTCCAAGTACAATCGACGCCGAGGACGGCTTTTCATCAAGAAGGGGAGAATGATGAGGACATGACACCCATGCATACGACCATGATTGGTGCATGGAATGGAGTAGAAGAAGTCCAACAAGGGTTTCCAAGTCAACAAGGAGGTCCAAGGTTGATCCGGTTCGAGTCCCCGAGGTGGAGGCCAAAAGCAATTCAAGTTCGAGTCCGGCTGAAGTCCAGAGCACGGTGCGCAATAAAACGGACGCCCGTGTCGCATACGGAGTCGGTTTTGGACGTTCTATATATGGTTGGAAGCAGACTTTCATAAAGCTTCCAATGGCACCGGTCTCATGCCCAAATTCGTCCCGAGTCAACGGGAATCTGTGAAACAAGTTGACGTCCGTAATCTGCCGGGCGCCGCGCCAATACCTTTTGGGTCGTTGGCCCAACAGAGGCCCATGTGGGCCTAGGGTACTGTTCACGTGCGTGAACAGTACCGGGCACCGTAGTGCCGCCCCTCGTGGCCGCCAGGGGCTGCGTCCCCTATTTAGATAGACCCCTCGTTTATTTTCGGACTTGAGTTTGATTTATTTGTTAGCCTTAGCTACAACCGAACGGCTCGCCATCGTGCCGCCGTCGTGTAATTCGCACTCCACCTTCGAGTGATATTAAGATTGCTCACTTCGTATTCTTATTCGTTCTTCGATTGCGCACGAGAATTGATCTTCGTGGTCGTCGATCTTGCGCCAGCAAGTGTCAGAACCACTCGGGAGTTGGTTCAGCGATTGCATTGGCGCTTCGAGTCTTGCTCGTCGTAGTCGAATCGTGAGGGTCAACAACCACCAAATCGGATTTATCTGCACTCACCGAAAGATTGGGCACTCCCCCTCTATCACTAATGACACTCGTGCTACCACACATAAGAGGTACATGAGAACACTCCTCACCAAAATCACTCAGCGTGTATGTGATCCAAAGCAGCTGAGAGCAACAACTAGCAGCAGCGACATACTCGGCTTCTGTGGTAGACTGAGCTACACTATACTGTTTGCGAGAAGACCAAGAAACAAGCGAGGAACCCAAAAACTGACAAGTCCCCGAAGTCGACTTCCTATTGACTCGACACCTCGCAAATCGGCATCCGAAAAACCAAGAAGCGAAAAAGAAGAGGACACCGAGTACCAAAGACCAAGCTCAGGAGTGTATCGAAGATACCTGAAGATCCGCTTGACGGCCTGCCGATGTGAAGTCCTCGGCGACGCTTGAAAACGAGCGCAGAGACACACAGAAAACTGGATGTCCGGCCTCGTCGCCGTCAAGTACAAGAGAGAGCTGATCATGCTCCGGTACTCCTTCTGGTCCACGGGCTCTCCGTCCTCGTCTGTGTCAAGCGCTGTAGTCGTACTCATCGGTGTCGACAGGGGCTTCGAGTCGTCCATCATGAACTTCTTGAGAATGTCCTTCGTGTCCCCCTCATGCTCAATACGGGGATGGGAGGAGTCGTAGCTTTGAGATGGAGAGGAGGGACGATCCACGGTTTTCCTTTCGTGGTTTTGGTCCTCCTCCTGGTAGAGAGGGTTGGTTTCCTCGGAGTGGTTACTAGGGTGGAGTTCGTGGTGGTAGCTTTGGTAGGAAAGATGGTTTGGATTGTGCTAACCCCACTTTTGAGCAAATGGCTCGGCACTGGTTTTACTCTTTTGGTACTAACCCTAGTGCTGGGTCGTTTGTTTGCTCACGTGCTTGTTTTTGAATTTCAGGTGGGAGACTTGAAGAACATTTGGTTGATTGACTCCGGTTGCTCGAGGCATATGATCGGAGACAAGGCGTGGTTCTCAAGTCTCGTCTCGGTGGTGACAAAGAGGTACATCACCTTTGGGGACAATGGGCGTGGGTGTGTGCTTTCAGAAGGTTAGATTAAGGTGAGTGACAAGATCACTCTCAGGCGTGTTGCTCTTGTTCAATCGCTTGGATACAATTTACTTTCTGTGTCCCAGCTGTTGGATGAGGGTTTTGAGGTGTTGTTTCGGCCTAGTAGTTCTCGGATTTTGGACTCTCGAGGGGACCTTGTCTGTATGGTCGTTCCCGAGGGTCAGGTGTTTCGAGCTGATTTTTCTCAGTCTTCTGGTGTTGAGCGTTGTTTCCTGGCTGGTTCCTCGAGTGAGTTGTGGAAGTGGCATAAGAAGTTAGGTCACTTGAGCTTTGACCTTTTGTCTCGCTTGAGTAAACTCAATTTGGTCCGAGGATTGCCACGGTTGAGGCTTGAGAAAGAGTTGGTTTGTGCGCCGTGTAGGCATGCCAAGATGGTAGCCTCTTCTCACCTGCCTCTCACTGATGTGATGACTGAGCGTCCATGCGAGCTACTCCATATGGACCTTGTTGGCCCAGCTCGTGTGCGATCTGCGGGTGGGAAGTGGTATGTCCTTGTTGTGGTGGACGACTACTCTCAGTATGCGTGGGTGTTCTTTCTTGAGGAGAAAGGGGAGACGTTTGGTTTTGTTCGAGATCTTGTCTTGAGGTTGAGGAACGAGAGGCACGGAGATGCCATATGAGCAATCCGCGGTGACAATGGCTCAGAATTCAGAAACTCTCGTTTTGAAACTTTTTGCCATGACTTGGGTCTTGAACACAAGTTTTCGAGTCCGTATACGCCTCCCCAGAATGGTGTTGTGGAAAGGAAAAACAGGACCTTATGTGAGATGGCTCGGACGATGCTTGATGAGCATAGAACTCTGAGAAGGTTTTGGGCTGAGGCGGTGAATACCGCATGCTATGTGTCGAACAAGATCTACATCAGAGTGCATAAAAAGAAAACCTGCTACGAGTTGATGCACGGTCGCACACCCAAGGTGAGTTACTTCCATGTCTTTGGTTGCAAGTGCTTTATTCTAAAAAAAGGGAAGAAGTTGGATAAGTTTGAGGCTAGGTCGGTCGATGGTATTTTATTTGGTTATGCATCTCACTCTAGAGCATATCGTGTGCTCAATCTTGAAACTAACCAAATCGTGGAGACTTGTGAGGTAACCTTCGACGAGACACAGCCACGTAGTCAGCTTGTCTTTGAGTGTGCAAGTGATGATGAACTTGGCGAGGAGATCTTTCAGGAGGAGGAGCATGAACATGGAGACGATGAAGATGGTGGTGTTGTGCCCGCGACTGAGCATGTACCTACTACATCGACTACGGTGGTGGACGGACCCTCTCCCACACCTACGACGACAAATCAAGATCAAGGAGAATCTACAGTTGAGGGGGAGGTAGCATCAAGGCGAGAACCTCCCCGGCGAGTACAAGTGGATCACCCAGCTTCGAGGATCATCGGCGACTTGAATGAACGCACTACACGGTCGAGGGTTCGAAACAATTCTCATTTCGCTCATGCTGCATTTGTTGCCACCTTTGAGCCCAAAGACATTGGACACGCACTATCTAATCATAATTGGGTTAATTCGATGCATGAGGAGTTGGAGAACTTTGAGAGAAATCAGGTTTGGGAATTGGTTGACCCTCCCTCAAGGTGTAAGCCGATTGGTACAAAGTGGGTGTGGAAGAACAAAGAGGGAATGAAAGGTGAAGTGGTGAGAAACAAGTCAAGGCTTGTTGCTCAGGGGTTCAGTCAGAAGGAGGGGATCGACTACGAGGAGACTTTTGCTCCTGTAGCCCGTTTGGAGGTGATTTGGATCCTTCTAGCCTTTTTCGTGACTAAAGGGTTCAAGTTGCACCAAATGGATGTGAAGAGTGCCTTCTTGAATGGTGTGTTGGAGGAAGAAGTGTATGTGAGGCAGCCTCCGGGGTTTGAGAGTGAGAAGTACCCCCACCGGGTGTACAAGTTGAGGAAGGCGTTGTATGGGTTGAAGCAGGCGCCTAGAGCTTGGTATGGCAGGTTGAGAGGGTTCTTGTTTACGAGAGGCTTTGAGATGGGGAAGGTCGATCGTACCTTGTTTTTACCGAGGCAAAAGGCGTAGATATCCCGATTGTGCGTGTGTACGTGGATGATATTGTCTTTGGTGGCTCGTCTAACTCTCTTGTTGCGAGGTTTGCAGATGATATGAGCAAGGGAGTTTGAGATGAGTATGATGGGCGAAGTTGCGGCTCTTCCTGCCACAAATCAAGCAATCAAAGGAAGGAACATTTGTGCACTGTGCTAAGTACACCAAGGACATTGTGCGGAAATTCAAGATGGAGGACTCCAAGGCTATGACGACGCCGATGAGTACGACTACGCCTCTTGATGCGACGAGGAAGGTGAACACGTGGACCGAAGGAGTACCGGAGCATGATCGGGTCACTCCTCTACTTGACGGCGACGAGGCCGACATACAGCTTCGTGTGTCTGTGCGCTCGCTTTCAAGCGTCTCCGAGGACTTCGCATCGGCAAGCAGTGAAGAGAATTTTCAGGTACTTGCGTCACACTCCCGACTTCGGCCTTTGGTACTCCGCGTCCTCTTCTTTGGCTCTTCATGGTTTTTCGGATGCGGATTTTGCCGGGTGTCGGTTGGATAGGAAGTCCACTTCTGGAACTTGCCAGTTTTTGGGACCTTATTTGGTGTCTTGCTCTTCTCGCAAACAGTCGAGTGTTTCTCAATTCAATACCGAGGCGAAGTATGTTGCCGCAGCTAGTTGTTGCTCTCAGCTCCTTTGGATCACATACACCATGAGTGACTTTGGTGAGGAGTATACCCATGTCCCACTCCAATGTGACAACACCAGTGCATAAGCGTTGCAAAGAACCCAGTGCTCCATTCCAAAACCAAGCACATAGAAGTGAGATATCATTTTCTGAGAGACAATGTAGAGAAAGGGAAGATAACCTTAATCCATGTACCCACACATGACCAACTAGCCGATATTTTCACCAAACCCCTAAATCAAGCAACTTTCACTCGTTTGCGGGGGGAGCTTGGTGTTTGTTTGATTTCTTGAGTTGGTGTGTGGGAGCTCCTTTGTAGCATATATATAGTTTTCCTTTGTGCATTTCTTGCATTTGGCATGGCATATGTAACATGATGTATATGCATCCTTGTATCTTAGATTGCTTGCATTTGTAGGAAAAGCTTCTCTCGTATACATTGTTCACCATGTTGTGCTATATATGATCGTGTGAGCTAGTTTGGTATGCTATGGTTAGTTTGGCTTAGCTCTTGATGATCCTGATTTATATCCACGGTTGATGGCTATGCTTTTGAAAAATGTCACATATATGCTCTCTCGTGTGTAAATGCCTTTATATAATCTTGACATGTTTTAGTGGCTTGTTTATGCTTAATTTGTGGTTGAATAGCTAGTTTATTGACCATATGGGGTCAAAGGCTCATTTCCATCATGAATGTTTAGCCCTCTTGCTTTATCTTGTGGAGGGGCATAAGTTCCTTTTTGCCGCAAAGGCATTTCATGTACCAAGTATGAATCTGAAAATGAAATGTAAATTGCTTGGAAAATGTGCTCCCATGTCATAAGTGCTGAATTCAATTTGCTTTGGGTGCTAAACCGCTGCATGATGCCTACCAATGAGAAGTCTCATACATAGAAGTAGGCACATGGCTCGGTGGCTTTGGCATGACATGAAGTGCTTGTGGGTGTTTGTGATGGTCTTATGATTAGAATGGTTGTCCTAGCATGAAGTTTGTGTGGCTTTGCCATTTTGACATGTTTTGCACATGTTTAGGACTTTGCTCATGAGAGGGTAACTTTTTGCAAAATTGCTCAATGCTATCTTATCTTCGTCCAATGGTAGTGAAACTTGGTAATAATGAAGTTGATGTCTTTACGTGTAGCGAACATGGCCTCATATGCCATTAGTTCGGAGTTTGATTTTGGTGATTCATGACAACATGATCATTGGGACTAACCATATTGTTTGAGCATGTCTTTGTAGACACTTCTAGGTCCCAAGGATGCAAGAAAACCACATGCCAAAATACCAAAACAAAGGGTCCAAACCGAGCAAGAAAAGGAAAAGACAAGACACCATCAGATGAAACGACAGTCTCTCAATAACAAGCGTCGGTGCAATCATCGGACGAGTTGGTGCACAGGGTGAAACCCTAGGTACCGTCAGATGAACTGACGAACCACTTTTTAGTAGCGTCGGACGAGTTGCAGAGGAAGAGCAGCGAAGACAGTAGCACCGGATGATCCGACGGTCTGAGTGGGGACCCCGTCGGTCTATCCGACGCTCAGTTTGAATTCATACAGAGATGCACCAAGACGAATCCTTCGAAGACGTGATGATCCGACACCTTGGTCAAGATGAAGCGCTCGGCCTATCCGATGGTCAAGTGGAAGCTAACAGAGGCGACTTGAGCGCGAGTTTTCAAGACCGGATGATCCGACGCACCGTCGTGCATAGCATCGGAGCAGCTTGTGTCGTAGAACTTCAACGACTACGTGACGGGGAGGGGCACCGGATGAATCGACGCCCGGAAAATATAGCGTCGGATCATCCGAGCCGCATTATTTTCGGTGGCCGTTAGGCCAACGGCTAGTTTGATGCCTTGAGCTATTTATACCCCCTCCACTCACCCACTTGAGGTTGTTGGATTGTGTGGAAGTGCGAGGAGTTCAAGACACATTGAAGATCATATCCAATCCATCCAAGTGCTTAATTGCTCATCCTTAGACTTGCTTATGCTTTGTGTATGTGCTTAGTGCTAGGCTTAGCTTAGAGCTGAGTGAGTGCAAGGTCGTGCCAACCTTGTGAGGTGATTCTTGAGTGAATCAAGGTGTACAAGGTTCGCCTAAGCCTTGGGGCCTAAGTGGCTCACCGCAATCGTCATCGACCCTCCGCTTGGTGTGGAGCGGCGAGGACACTTTGTGCGGGGACGTGGAGACCCCCTTCCTTGGTGGAGAAGCTCCTTAGTGGAGGCGACATCAAGGTGACCAAGGGAGCTTTGCAAGTGCCTAAGTGGCTAGCCTTTGTGGCGAGTCAAGTGGTGCTCTTGGGAGAGACTTGGTGACCGGGAATCAATACTCTTGTGTGAGTGCTTCAACAATGTGGACTAGGGGTGGCTTAGTGCCTACCGATACCACTAGATAAATCGCGTGTCAAGAGTTTGCTTCCTCCCATCCCCTTTACGTTTCCGCATTTACTCTATTGCAATCTTTGTTTGCCTCTACTTTGCTAGAGTAGTATCATGCTAGGATTGGTTATAGGTTGCAAACCTTCTTTTGGGATGGGAGTTTCACACTAGAACAACCTAGTTGCACATCTAGATAGTATGTTCTAGTTTACCTTTGCGCAAAATTAGTGAAGCCATAGGTTAAGGTTTTAGATTGCCTAATTCACTCCCTCCCCCTCTTAGGCTAACGAGCATCCGATTCCCTACAAGTGGTATCGAGCCGGACTCACTTCCTTCACAAGGAAACGCCAATTCGATTGGTAAATTGTGAAAACCGCTCATTTGAATGGTTAGGCTTCACCGCCTAGTGAGTTGCTCTATAGAGGCATGAAAGGGGTGGATACCATAGGTTTGGCTCCACATTTCGATGGCACGGGCTATCCTCGGTGGAAGGTTCTCATGGAGGCCTATCTCCAAGCAAAGGACCTTGATGTTTGGAGAGTCACCAATGAGGGCATGAAAAATGGTACTAGGAAGGAAAAGCAATTTGATGTAATTGCTAAGAGTATCATCTTGTCCTCACTAGATGTAGGCGTTTTCAATAGAGTTTTTACTTGTGAAAATGCTCATGAGCTATGGAAAACTATCAATGAGCAAAATGAGGGTTCAAAAGAAGTTGCTAATGAACGCTACGGTTGTCTCCTTGAGGAATTCAATAGCTTTAAGCAACTTGCAAATGAAAATTCCGAATCTATGTACTCATGCCTAAATGTGCTTGTCAACGAGATCAATGCTTTAGGTGTGAAGGACATCACGGACTTGAACATCAACCGCAAGATCCTTCAAAGTCTCCGGAAGCCCGATTATGACTTGGTGAAGGCAATCATCTACGAGAAGAAGCTCGAAGATTTGAAGCCATCTCATATCTTGAGCAAGATCATGGCACATGAGCTTCAACTCATGCCCAAGTCAAAGAAGGCGCCCCAAGAAAAGCCCCAAGAACCATCCTCTCCAACTACAAGCCATGCTCTCTCAAGCCAACAAGAGAAGGTGTTGAGTAGAATGGCTACTCATGGAAGCTCAAGTGAGGATGATGGTGATGATGGTGACCATGAAGATTCCTCAAGTGATGAAGAGGTTGAATCTATGGTGGCCGAGTACGTGAAGAAGATCTTCAAGTATGTGAAGAAAGTCAACATGTATGGCTACAACATCCACTTGAGAGAAGGGCGTCATCATCAACACATCAAGTTCACCAAGATCGAGCACAAGCCCAAGAAGAAGGTGGTCAAGGAAAGGAGACCAAGGCAAAAAGCAACTATCGCCGTCCGTGAGTGGACAAGCGATGGAGAATCAAGTTCTTCTAGCTCAAGCGATGAATCAAGAAAGAACTTCACCACTCGCTTCATGCATGGTCCCTCATCATCACCACACATGTGCCTTATGGACAAAGGTATGGAGAGCAATGTAAGTGATGATGAATCCGACACCACCTCTCTCAATGATCTTGTTGAGCTAGTCCATGAGCAAAAAGGAATGCTTGATAAACAAGCTAATGAAATTAAAGAACTAAATGCTCTCAATGATCTTAGTGCCACCCTTGCTACAAATTATGAACATTTGTTGTGCAAATTCAAATTGCTTAGCAAGGAGTGTGATGAGCTAAAATCTAAGCTTGAGAGCAAAGAGACTAAAACAAGTAATTCCTTTGAGCTTGATGAAACATCTATCTCTTGTGCAATTCCTATCTCCAAGGTAGATGCTTCAACTTCTTGCATTGATTTAATTGATAAATCTTGCTCACCATCTTGCCATGAGAATATTGTTGTAGAAACATGTGATTATATCATAGGCAAGGAAAATGATGAGCTCAAGCAAGAAGTAAAATGGCTCCGAGAGAGGTTGGCAAGCTTGATGGGCAAGGACAAGAATGATGAGGAACAAGTGGACATCTCTCAAGACATGAAGAGCAAAGTCCAACCTTCTCAAGATAACCGTGATCCCATGGTGAAGAAGCTTGAGAAGGGTGCAATCGTGACTTGCTACAAGTGTCATGGAGAAGGGCACAAGTTCTACAAATGCCCTCAATTTGTCAAGAAGATGGACAAGGGCGAGAAGAAAAAGTTGAAGCCCACCATCAAGAGCTCCCTCATCTACACCAAGCCCAACCGCAAGAACAAGACCAAGAGCAACACCTACATCATCAAGAAGAAGGCTAATGGCAAGGTGGTTGCACACAAGGTTGGGAAGATGAAGGAAGAGCGGGGTTGGAACCAACCCATTTGGGTGCCCAAGGAAGTCATCATCAACATGAAGGGGCCTCAAATGGTTTGGGTTCCAAAGGCCACTTGAAGGCCTTGAGAGCGGGGACTTGGGAGGCTTGGTACAATCAAGATGAGAAGGTTCAAGCTTATAAGCCAAGCTTGAAAATTGGACATGTGTTGCCCAAGTTCCCCGGTTGAGGTAATGGGAACTAGTACCTATCTCTCGTATCATTGTAGCTCCATTGCCTTGTTTAGGTTGCATTTGTTGCAATGTTCACATATGGTAGGTTGCTTGTGTCATGTGCTAACCCATGATCAATCTACATGGTTTGATTAGTGTGTAGGAAAGCTACACTTGTTCTTTCATGGTGCATGTTTTCATATATATATATATATCTCTTTGCATCATGAGCAAGCTATAGGGTTAGTTTCCCCTTTGTTGTCATAAACAATGTGCATACATTTGGTTGGTGATTCAAACACTAAATGCACACATTTAGGGGGAGCTCATCCTATGGTTTGGTTATGGGACTAACATTGTTTCAAGCTTATCTTATGTAGTTCCTTAGCGACGCATTTTGGTGCGGTACTTCATTCTAAGAGAATGCTATTTCACTCTCAATGTGATCTAACATCCCTAAGAGTGAAAATAGTAATATGAGCTTCATGCTATTGAGTCATTTCCTTGCGAGCTTATGTGTATAAGTTCAAAGGCAATGTACTCATACATTCCTAATCCTTGTGGTACCCCAAGTGTCTTCTATGCAAGCTTCTTCCAAGTGGTGTCACCTAGTGATATCATTTTCAAGTGGCTCATCTCAATGTGGTGTCAACAAGGTAGAGAGGATCATCCCCTGGAGGTATGCAAAGATCAAAGACTACAAGTGATATCTAGAAGTGGTAACGTAACAAGAACCCATTTGTCTTATCTCGTGTCCTTTAAGCTACCTCCTTGCATGATATGCTATAAGCTTCCTTGTCTTTCAAGTTTGTAGTTGTGCACTTGTTTCTCACTACCCTTGCCTTACAAGTGGTATTGTTTTGTGCACACACTTAGGGGGAGCTTAGTTTGTATCATGCTAGTCTCATGAGCTTGTGATCCACGTTAGTCATTCTCACATGTGGTATCTTCATTGATATCATACGTATGGATCATGGTTCATGCGGCTTTCCCTCTTGCATTTGACATTTCTCCTTTGAGCTTTGGTTTCTAGGTCTTGCTAGTTTCCTTGGACTCTTTTGCTTTGGACTTTTTGGAGATTTTATTCCAAATGGGGAGAATGTGAGACCAATGCAAGCTTGTGGCTTAAGCTCACAAGTGGTTTCAAGGATATGAGATCAAAGGGGGAGAATGTAAACATAAGATCAAAAAGGGGGAAGTTTGATCTAGGGGGAGTTTGGATGATGGTAAGCATCCAAGCAAGTGTAAGTGGTTCTAATTCTGTCAATTTTTGCAAATTTATGCTTGCTTTGGTTGTGTTGTCATAAATCACCAAAAAGGAGGTGATTGTAGCGAACATGGCCTCATATGCCGTTAGTTTGGAGTTTGATTTTGGTGATTCATGACAACATGATCATTGAGACTAACCATATTGTTTGAGCATGTCTTTGTAGACACTTCTAGGTCCCAAGGATGCAAGAAAACCACATGCCAAAATACCAAAACAAAGGGTCCAAACCGAGCAAGAAAAAAAAGACAAGACACCGTCAGATGAACCGACGGTCTCTCAATAACAAGAGTCGGTGCAATCGTCGGACGAGTTGGTGCAAAGGGTGAAACCCTAGGTACCGTCGGATGAACCGACGGTCCACTTTTTAGTAGCGTCGGACGAGTTGTAGAGGAAGAGCAGCGAAGACAGTAGCACCAGATGATCCGACGGTCTGAGTGGGGACCCCGTCGGTCTATCCGACGCTCAGTTTGAATTCATACAGAGATGCACCAAGACAAAGCCTTCAGCACCGGATGATCCGACACCTTGGTCAAGATGAAGCGTCGGTCTATCCGATGGTCAAGTGGAAGCTAACAGAGGCGACTTGAGCGCAGAGTTTTCAGCACCGGATGATCCGACGCACCGTCGGTGCATAGCATCGGAGCAGTTGTGTCAGAGAACTTCAACGACTACGTGACGTGGGAGGGGCACCAGATGAATCGACGCCCTGGAAAATATAGCGTCGGATCATCCGACAGTACTATTTTCAGTGGCCGTTAGCCAACGGCTAGTTTGATGCCTTGAGCTATTTATACCCCCTCCACTCACCCACTTGAGGTTGTTGGATTGTGTGGAAGTGCAGAGGAGTTCAAGACACATTGAAGATCATATCCAATCCATCCAAGTGCTTAATTGCTCATCCTTAGACTTGCTTATGCTTTGTGTATGTGCTTAGTGCTAGGCTTAGCTTAGAGCTGAGTGAGTGCAAGGTCGTGCCAACCTTGTGAGGTGATTCTTGAGTGAATCAAGGTGTACAAGGTTCGCCGGAAGCCTTGGGGCCTAAGTGGCTCACCGGCAATCGTCATCGACCCTCCGGCTTGGTGTGGAGCGGCGAGGACACTTTGTGCGGGGGACGTGGAGACCCCCTTCCTTGGTGGAGAAGCTCCTTAGTGGAGGCGACATCAAGGTGACCAAGGGAGCTTTGCAAGTGCCTAAGTGGCTAGCCTTTGTGGCGAGTCAAGTGGTGCTCTTGGGAGAGACTTGGTGACCGGGAATCAATACTCTTGTGTGAGTGCTTCAACAATGTGGACTAGGGGTGGCTTAGTGCCTACCGATACCACTAGATAAATCGCGTGTCAAGAGTTTGCTTCCTCCCATCCCCTTTACGTTTCCGCATTTACTCTATTGCAATCTTTGTTTGCCTCTACTTTGCTAGAGTAGTATCATGCTAGGATTGGTTATAGGTTGCAAACCTTCTTTTGGGATGGGAGTTTCACACTAGAACAACCTAGTTGCACATCTAGATAGTATGTTCTAGTTTACCTTTGCGCAAAATTAGTGAAGCCATAGGTTAAGGTTTTAGATTGCCTAATTCACTCCCTCCCCCTCTTAGGCTAACGAGCATCCGATTCCCTACAAGTGGTATCAGAGCCGGGACTCACTTCCTTCACAAGGAAACGCCAATTCGATTGGTAAATTGTGAAAACCGGCTCATTTTAATGGTTAGGCTTCACCGCCTAGTGAGTTGCTCTATAGAGGCATGAAAGGGGTGGATACCATAGGTTTGGCTCCACATTTCGATGGCACGGGCTATCCTCGGTGGAAGGTTCTCATGGAGGCCTATCTCCAAGCAAAGGACCTTGATGTTTGGAGAGTCACCAATGAGGGCATGAAAAATGGTACTAGGAAGGAAAAGCAATTTGATGTAATTGCTAAGAGTATCATCTTGTCCTCACTAGATGTAGGCATTTTCAATAGAGTTTTTACTTGTGAAAATGCTCATGAGCTATGGAAAACTATCAATGAGCAAAATGAGGGTTCAAAAGAAGTTGCTAATGAACGCTACGGTTGTCTCCTTGAGGAATTCAATAGCTTTAAGCAACTTGAAAATGAAAATGCCGAATCTATGTACTCATGCCTAAATGTGCTTGTCAACGAGATCAATGCTTTAGGTGTGAAGGACATCACGGACTTGAACATCAACCGCAAGATCCTTCAAAGTCTCCGGAAGCCCGATTATGACTTGGTGAAGGCAATCATCTACGAGAAGAAGCTCGAAGATTTGAAGCCATCTCATATCTTGAGCAAGATCATGGCACATGAGCTTCAACTCATGCCCAAGTCAAAGAAGGCGCCCCAAGAACCATCCTCTCCAACTACAAGCCATGCTCTCTCAAGCCAATAAGAGAAGGTGTTGAGTAGAATGGCTACTTATGGAAGCTCAATTGAGGATGATGGTGATGATGGTGACCATGAAGATTCCTCAAGTGATGAAGAGGTTGAATCTATGGTGGCCGAGTACGTGAAGAAGATCTTCAAGTATGTGAAGAAAGTCAACATGTACGACTACAACATCCACTTGAGAGAAGGGCGTCATCATCAACACATCAAGTTCACTAAGATCGAGCACAAGCCCAAGAAGAAGGTGGTCAAGGAAAGGAGACCAAGGCAAAAAGCAACTTTGCTTGAGCATGGTTTTGTCTCGGATGTGTCGAGCCGTTGCCCTTGCCTAAGGGTCCGAGACTTGTCTTCTTCAAGTGATCTTGCTCTTTGCCTTTCTCGGCTTTCGATCGCTTGTTGGAGTTCCTTTTTATTCGTTTGTTTTCTTTTTCCTTTTCTCTGATTACCAAATTTGTGTGTTGTCAATGCACTCATCAAGGGAGAGATTGAGGACAATGTGTGGTTCGAGGACCAGTGGATGGTCGCTTCCTGGTGTGATGAGTGATTGACAATGCTGTGTGGACTGATTCTTGGCTAAGTATTCTAGGTGCAGGTTGCGGCTTGACTCGTGTTGGTGCAGGTGAAGAACAAGCGCGAAAGGTCGTTGCCAGTGAGGCCTCCAGGTGTGGAGAAGACAAGTCAGCTTCGTTCGAGGGACCTGGTGGCCAGCGGGGTCAAGTGTGGGCCGCATGGTGGCAAGAACGACAAGATGAAGTCGAGGACGGTTTGTTGGTTGAGCCACAAAACCAAGGTCGAGCCGGGACTTCGTGGGAGCCAAGTCATGAGTGGTGATTGGCGGAGGCTACGTCAAGTTCGCGGGGTTTGCGGTGGTTCACCAGAAAATCACTGAGTTACACGGCTAAGCCACAAAGCCGAGGTCGAAGACCGGGCGTGGCTATCTGGCCGAAACCGGTCTGACCGGTTTGGAGAACCGGTCTGACCGGTTTGGGGTCGCAGGACACGCGTCGGGATCGCAAGGCTTGCGTCGAGGCTACGTGGAGTGCGGTCGCCGGGCATCCGTCCGATGGTGCTACAAAGACAAATTCCCAAAGTGCCCTTGGTGGGTGTGTATCCTAGTTTAGGCTTTAGGAGTCTTTTAGTCTTTTGGCATGCCTCCATATAACCCAAGGGGTGAGAGGATGGCAGCCAACTCTTGAACCCTAGCTCATTTGTTTTCCTATTTCCCTTCCTATTTTCTTAACTTTTCCATAGGACTAGCTTGAGAGCATCATGGTGAGATCTTGTGAGAGGGTTGGATGATCGGGCGGCAAGCTAGACCTTGTATGAACTTCCTTGGTATGTATAGATGATTTGGCATGGTTCCTCAAGGTTGTGTTGTGTTGTTTTCTTGGTGGTGATTTTCGGAGCCTTCTCTTGGTGGTTTTCACGGTGTGTTTTCGGGACCTTGCTCTTGAGGGTTTGATGGGGGAAATTCATGTGAACCCTTTTGGTTTTTTTGCCTTTGATTCCTCTCCCAAATTTGTGGGTTAAGGGGCTCGATTTTGGTGTTTTCGGAGTTCTAGGGTTTGAGGTGTTCTTGAGGGTTGACTTTCAATTCCTCTTGATTGAGTGGGTTTTGGGCACCGAGCTTCTAGCCAAGGGTAGCCCACGAGGTACCCCAACTATCCCCAAAGTCTCACTTTAATTCGTGGAACAAATAGGGAGATCGATTGGTTGAAGGTTTGAGTTTTTCCCGTGGGTTGAGTTCTTCCCGACTGTCCAGGCCAAAACCGGTCTGACCGGTTTCACAAACCGGTCTGACCGGTTTAGCCCCGTGGGCTGTCATGAAGAGTTTCTGAGCAAGTAAGTCCATGTCGTGCTATGGCTATTCTTGTTCAAAGGAGGAGAGGTTCTTGAGGCAGGTTTTCTCTCGGAAGGGTTTTTGGGGCATTTCTGGACAGAACCGGCCTGACCGGTTTGACAAACCGGTGTGACCGGTTTCCCCTGCCTGTGTGAGGCTAAGTCCAACAGACGTGGTCTGACCGGTTTCAGAAACCGGCCTGACCAGTTTGGGCTGCTAGCAGTCGTGTTGTGTGTGTTTCTGCTACGTGTGTGCTGTGGCTGTTGGTTGGGTCTTGCTCCTAGGTCCAGTAGCACTTGAGTGGTTGCGTGGACTTGGCAAGAGAAGCTTGCGGAGGTGAACGAGTGAAATTGGGTTCATAGGCCGAATTCTTGAATAGAATTTTTATCAGCTCCCATTCACTCCCCCCTCTCTAGTTCGCCGTTTCGGTCCTTCAAAGAGCCACGCGTGACCATGCGACGGCCTCTACAACAACATAACACGACTCCTCTTCAACGCGCCTGGACGGATGGCGCTGGCTGAGAGGACATCCCAGCGGCCAAACACTGTAACTTTTCTCTTATTTCCCTTTTTGCCCTCCCCCTTGCGTCTATAAAAGGGGGAGAAGGGCAACCGTCACAAGGGCTGATGAACCCAACACTCGTACTAAGGGACTTGGGTTCGACACCCTCTCCCGACCAGTTTGTAACCCCTACTACAAACAATCCTAGCACGGGAACACGGTAGCTCGATACTGAACGTAGGGTATTACTCCTCGGAAACCCGAACCAGTATAAATCCCGTTGTCTCTTGCGCTAACCATCTAAGCCCGACACACGATCGATACAAATTCACTGTCCAGCGGTAAAGAATCCCGACAGTTGGCGCGCCAGGTAGTGGGGCATCATATGTCTCGCCGAACTTCACCAACGACTCGGATGGAGGGCCGCAAGGTTTCGCTCACCCCTAGGGCCACTATACACTTCGACTCCCTCAGCTTCATCTACGCTGGGCCGGCGGAGTCTGTCGCCGAGCGAACATTTACTCGGCCGGCTTGTCCCAACGTCCTGATAGGGGCGGCGGGGCGCGCGATGTTTGTCCAAGGCTTCCCAGACGAAACGTTCATGGCAATGTTGGGGCCCAACCCAACACAGGAGCATTTTAGGCTCGCAGCCTACTACCTCAATGACCTCGCCTTCTAGGCCAGCGGAGCCGAGCTGCTCGCCTGGGGGAGTTTCATGGAGCGGTACACCATCATGTACCCTCGTGGGCAGCCAGGCCTCCCAAACGACCCGGTGATGGCCTACGTAAATGATCTGCGAGCGACCCACACCTCTCTGAGCTCTGTGACAGCTCGGAAGGCACCGTCGACGTGGGCTCGCGACCCCACGCGCGACCACTTCGTCTGTGTGGCATCGACCTCAAGAAACTCCATCGATCCGGAAACAGCACCACGCCACCACGCCACCGACGCCCAACGCAGGGCACACCTCGACGAGCTCGCCGAGGCCAGGTGCCAGCTCTTCGAGGAGCTGGCCAAGTTCCACTGGGAGCTTGGGGAGAAACACGAGCTACGCAACAGGCAGCCTGCCCTGTTGCCTGCCCCGCGGTAGGTCCCAGTGCAAGAGTAGTGTGGTGAAGGGAACGACGAGCGGGAGGAGCGCCGACCAGCTGCCGAGCAGCCTCGAGCCCGCGCCCCGACGCTGCCGGCTCAGGGACCCACGTGCGACAACAACTGACACGCTAACGAGGGTGCGAACATCAATGCCAACACCAATGGTGACGCCCCACCGCTCTTTAGGCGGGCGTCGCAGAACCTAGTTGCAGTGGCCATGCTACTACACAGCTGCCCGAAGGCAGCGACCTCCGAGGAGAAATGAGTGCGCCAACAGCTCAAGGCGCTACTCGAAGTGGCGGCGGCATAGTAGGCGGAGAGTTCCGCCTCACGTCAGCGGTCAGAACGTGACCGAGGGGCAGCGCCTTCCGCACATCGCCCGAACCCGCCCCCTCCCGGCATCAGGATTGTGGAGACGGGGCCGAAGCCGCAACATCGGCGGTCAAGAGCTGTCTCGGGCCCAACCATCGAAGCTCGTCGACAGGCTGCAAGCGTCGACAACCACCACAACGGCGACAACCGCAACCGCCTTGATGAGTACCATCCACACCGACACAGCGACCGTGGGCGCGGACGATGCTACGACAACGATGATGACCGCAACCGCAGTGGTCACCAAACCAGAGGAGCCCGCAAGCTTTCGGACAAGGCGTGTGGGATGCGAGGTTCCCCTCGCATTTCTGGGCTCCGACCAACGTTCCCAGGTACGATGGGGACACCAACCCCAGCGTGTGGCTGGAGGATTACCGGCTCGCGTGCCACGCGGGAGGGGCGACAGACGACCTCTTCATCATCTAGAACCTGCCGCTCTACCTCGGTGACTCTGCACGGACATGGCTCAAGCACTTGCGCCGAGGCAAGATCCGCGACTAGGCCGACCTACACCGAGTTTTCTTCGGCAACTTCGAGGGCACGTACACCTGCCCTGGCAAGCAGTGGGAGCTGCGAAACTGCAAGCAAAAGCTGGGGGAAAGCCTGCGCGAGTATATCCAACGCTTCTCCAAGCGTTGCACCGAGCTTCCCGGCGCAACAGACAACAACGCCATCTCGGTGTTCCAGAACGACACAACCTACATTTCCCTAATCCATCGATTAGGGCGCCGCATGCCTCGTACCACTCGAGAGCTCCTCGACATCGCGAGCAACCATGCGAACGGCAAGGAGGCGGTCGTGGCGACGCTCAACACCCCTCAGGGCAAGGGGAAGCAAGTCATGGACCATGGCGAGGGGACGTCCACACGCTTCAAGTAGAAGAAGAAAGCGACAAGCGACAACGTGATGACAACCTCGTTGCAGCGTCGAGTACAAGGTGACGCGGCCCAAGAACAGCCCGGCCAAGGCTGGTCCACTGAAGGATCATTTCGAGAGGCTCCTGGATGCGTCGTGCCCCCACCACGAGGTCTCCGTGAAGCACATGCTCAAAGATTGTTGTCTGATCAAGAACTACGTCAACGACACCCTCAAGCCAAGGGCGGCGGATTCACCAAAGAAGGCCATGCCACCTCCCGACAACGACGATGACGCTGAGGCTCGATATTCCTAAGATAGAACCATCGCTTGTGCCAGCTGCAATTCGGGCTGGTCAGTGAGGAAGGAAGGTACTTGTCACCTCGACCTTGCTTTGTCCGGAGGTTGGTGCAGCTGATTGTCACCGCTTTGGAGCCGTCCTTCAAGCACGCGAACATGAAGAAGTACATGAAAAGGTGCCAATGGGCACTGATTCCCAAGTACCCTCGCACAGCGCCTCGAACATGCCATCTATTGGATGTTGTTCGGGTTGAGGTGCTGCAGCTGGTGCCCGTACTCATAGAGGACCGCTTGGATGAACTGCCCGACAGGGACGGAGAAGCCGCGCTCGTGGAAGGCCATGAACGAGATGACGTACCCCCTGAGCGGGCGCGACACGGACTCCTCTCCGGGCACCTTCCACTCTACGACGTCGATGAGCGGAGGAAGCTGCCCGGCATCGACGAGGTGGTGCAGCATCGAGCGGACACATTGGAGCATGACCAGTTCGACATGGCGACGACGAGCTTTCGTGTGCGACTCCGGCGATGGCAGTGGCGGCATAGTGGGCGTGAGGAGCCAAAAGAAGCAGACGGCAAGGGTAGAGAAAAAAGGCAAGGGAGTAAAGTCCCAAACCCTTGGCCGACGCACGGTTAAAAAGGAAGGGGTGCAGCCAGCAGCCTTAAGTGTCGGGCCCACCACATAGAGGTAACGATCACCAGCGTGCGCGTGCCCCGGCGTGACAGACACCCGCTCGTGTGATGCCTCTATTCTCGCTGGGCCTAGGAGCTTGAACCGTCCCCGCTCTGTCCTTTCAAACTGTCTCGTCCACCGCATTGGCCATGATACCCGCGCCTCCCACGTCGTCCACATCACCCACGTCGCCCACGATGTCCACGACTACCTCAACAGAACAACTCAAGACCACGACAACACTACTAAAGCTTAAAACCCCACGAGCAAGTCAACAACTCACTCGTGGTCTCGGGGGCTACATCTGGAGGATGCGCTCGCGTTCACCCACTGGGAAGATCAAGAACAAAGATCAATGCAAAGCCTTTCGACTGAGCTTGTGTGCGAGTCCTTGACTCCCTCTCAGGCTCGAATGCTACTGACGAGGGCCCAGATTAGGGCCCCCTTTGACAGCGAAATAATAACTTTTGAGGTGGATTCTTCAGACACTATTGACAATGTGAAGGCCAAGATTCAAGACGAGGAGGACTGAGGACGCCTGTCAAGAGCATCACTGGCAAGACGTCTTGTTTCTGACTAGTTGGGAGCTTCTTCGACAACTTCCCTATTAGAGGAAGCCCCTCCGACCAGTCTCTGCCTCGCACAACCAGTCTCCGCCTCGCACGACAAGTCTCCGCCTCGCACGACAAACAGCTCGTTCGCACGAGCACTCTCTGTCTCCGACCAAGATGCAAACCGCACCACGTGGTGCGACCCCGACACGTGAACTCTTCTGCTATGATGAGTGGGGCGCCAGTGCCCCATGCCATGCAAGTGCACCAGCTGGCGGTGCGCGCAGGCATCCGGCTCTGACAGGAGTCTTAATGCAGCTTTGCCCAGCCGCACAGCCATGAACTCACCATCACATCTGACCCTGCAGCACGCTAACTCCGCCCGAGGCACTTGAGTGCCCCCTACGACGAGCACAGGCCTAAAATTAGGCCTTAACGTGGCGGGCTCATCTCGTGCTCAGATGGGTTGAGTCAGCATCAAACTACTTGGAGGAAGTGCAGACGAACCGAACACTCATACTAAGGGACTTCGGTTCGACACCCTCTCCCGACAAGTTTGTAACCCTACTACTGTAGGCACTGTTTTTTGAAAAAACAAGTCGAAAGGGATAAGGAGAAGCAGCCGATGAAAAAACAAAGTGTAATCAGCCGATTGAAGAGAGAGAAGGGTGGTCAACAAGATTTGCTGATGGTCAGAAGAATTCGATCCTGGCAGTAGGGCTAGTGGGTCGGAGCGATCGGCCGATGGTTAAACCAGAGGATCGACCGATGGACATGAAGAAGGCAGTATTCAAGGAGATATGCCAGATGGAAAGCATGATGGAGGCGGGTCAATCTACGATTGGCAACGGGTCAAAGAGTCAGTTTTAGGAAGTTTCGACTCCTACGAGAGTCCTGTTTTGTTTTTAGTAGTTTTTTGTCTTTAGATGCAAGTAAACAGTTCCGTGATCGGCTAGGAGTCGGGTTTGTCCTCAGGACATAAATAGCGACCCTGCGTGGTTGGAAAATCTGTACACACCAGTATCAAACAAATCACTTCTAGGCAAACCCTTTAGTTTACTGCATCTACTTTACAACATCTACCTTTACAACATGTACTTTTCGGCGACTTCGCCATTTCAATTTTCTCTTTTTCTACAACATCGTGCTTCGAGTTTGTCGGGCTGCATCAAATGACCCCCGGCAAGCTTGTAAGTACCGTTTTACCGAATAATCCTAGGCTTTAACCTTTGGGCGCATTGTTGAGGTTTCGTCCAGTTCTTTATTCACCCCTTACCGATATTAGCTAGATCTACAAGTTTTCATACCAATTCTTATGGTTTTAGCTATTATCATTATCATCCGCTCGATCTAGATCCTATCGACTTCTAATACCGGAGCCGATTCTGACCTACTCGAGTACTGATGTCACGATCGGCCGATCCAGCCGATCTATCTACCTACATATCCGCGCTTTGGTCGCCCTTGAGCCGACTGATCCTGCTTTACCCTGTATCGGCTGATTGGCTGGTACCCGTGTCGCTGAAAGGCCATGGGTTCTCTAGCCGATCCCTAATATTTCCATTGTCAATCAATAGGTCAGATTGGCTGGCACGTCTCGCTACAGACCGGGGAGTCACGTGTGCTGCGTGCGGAGGTGATGTCCTATTTTCGCATCAACACACTTTTGGCACGCCCAGTGGGACCCGAAAAAGTCAACAATGAGGAAGCCTATGAAGACTGGTCCTCATGAAGTTGATCCAGAAAACGTTCAAGCGATCACTAGGGATCAGCTGAAAGATACAAACAAAGCTGAGTTCGAAGCTCACATGAAGCATTATGAAGAGCTTTGCCTGGCATCATATGGTCAGACTAAAAGTGGAGTCTTCAAGAAGAATCCTTTGCCAACACCTAAGCAAGTTGCCTTCTCAGCCGATCCTGAAGGGCTTCAAGACATGATGACCAAGGTGATGCATCAAACAATGATTGATCAATCTAAGGTTTTCACAAATACTATTCAAAATTCCATAATTGATGCACTCAAGAAAGGAGCAGAAGGAGGATATCTGGGGCATGCATTTTTTCAACCAAACTGAACTTCTCCAATGTTCCAGCAGGACCAATCGGTTACACCGCTGATTGATGATTCAATAGTAAAAGTCACACCATCTCCACAGGCTGCTACTGGTTCTTCATCGGACGCCCAGCCGATTTATGGTCAAAGTGGTGATGGTAAAGCTAAAGACCCTACCGTGACAACACCAGTACAATCTAACATCCAGGATAAGATGTTTCCAATGGAGAATCAACAAAAATATCCTCCGATGAGAGATCAAGACGAAAGGCTTGCAGGATGGGATTTGCCTCGTGATCACTTTGAGACTAACATCTCAAATTTTTTTGAACCCTTGCCTGAGGAAATTCCAGAAGTGAAGTACCCGCAGTCTTATCAAGCTACATTTGGGGGTACTCCAGAGACTATGCACACGAATGGGGAAGGAGTGGTGTTCGTCTACTTCAATCACGGGAGCAAAGCTTTTGAAAGAGTTAAGATCAGTCTAGCTCATGCTCATGTGGTCATAGCAACAGAAAGAAAAGCTCCAGTTCAAACTTAGAAATCGGTTGAGCAG
This sequence comes from Cenchrus americanus, assembly GCA_947561735.1. Classification (NCBI taxonomy): domain Eukaryota; kingdom Viridiplantae; phylum Streptophyta; class Magnoliopsida; order Poales; family Poaceae; genus Cenchrus; species Cenchrus americanus. Next base: position 133,127,945 of record OX387239.1, read on the forward strand.
CGGATGCTAGGGATGCCTGTGCAGACTACTCCACTGCAGCAGTCAACTTCTATGCAGCCTGTCTTAACCCCGACTAATACAGTGGCTCATACAAGATCATCACCTCAACAACCGATCAACCAAGGGGTGGCAGGACAACCAAAAGCACCACAGCAATAGATGGATCCCACACAAGTACTACATATGCTCCTAAATCAATTTGCTATCTCAGGCCAGTTCAATTTTCATCAGCCAGCTCCATCGACTGGTCAGCCGATCAGAGAGATCCCACATGTGACAGATCTGTCAAACATGCAAGGTTCTTCCAGAGCAAGGATGACAATGACAACAAATCCACAACCAAGAACCTTGAAAGATCAACCTCCATAGACTCCATCAGCTGAGATGCAAACAATCGAAGAAGTATCTGCTGAGTTGAAGTCTCATATGAAGTAGGAGTTGATCAACCACTTTTCAGTGATGCTGTAGAAAGAATATGGGATGAAACCCAAGCAACAATCCTACATGTACAGCACCCGTATCCATCTGGCTATGATCAGATACCGTTCCCTCTAAGATTCAAAGTGCCAGACTTCACTAAGTTCTCTGGATGAGATGATACATCAACAATGGAGCATATCATTTGATTCATCATACAATGTGGAGAGGCAAGAAATGCTGATGCAGTCAGGATACAATTATTCTCTTCATCTTTCTCAGGGTCAACATTTGTGTGGTTCAGTTCATTGCCAGCTAATTCCATTATGAAGTGGTCCGATTTGGAACAACAGTTCCATAATTATTTCTTCTCTAGCATTCACGAGATGAAAATTACTGATCTGACCAGACTCGAGCAAAGGAACGATGAAACAGTTGCTGGATTCGTTCAGAGATTCAGGGAGGTTAGAAACAAGTGTTATAGTCTGAACCTGAGAGACAAACAACTCACTGAGTTGGCATTCCAAGGCCTTTTTTCAACCTTGAGGGAGAAATATGCATCACATGACTTCGAGAGCCTCAGGCAGCTAGTCAGTTGGATGAGTCAGGAAACTACGAAGTCCTTTGAGCCTAGAAGAAACTTCCAAAACAAGGTTTTGTTGATGGTGTATTTTGGTACACAAAACATGTTCATTACACTTTGGATTGGACTTGATTATGAAACTACCCGCCACTAGGAACACTAATGGGAGTCATGTGTGGTTCGAGGACCAGTGGATGGTCACTTCCTGGTATGATGAGTGATTGACAACGTGGTGTGGATTGATTCTTGGCTAAGTATTGCATGTGAAGGTTGTGGCCTGACTAGTGTTGGTGTAGGTGAAGAACCAGGTGTGGAGAAGACAAGTAGGCTTAGTTTGCGGGACCCTGTGGCCAGCGGAGTCAAGTGCGGGCCGCATGGTGGCAAGAACAATGAGATGAAGTCATGGACGGTTTCTTGGTTGAGCCTCAAAACCAAGGACGAGTCGGGAATACGTGGCAGCCGAGTCATGAGTGGAGATTGGTGGAGGCTACACCGAGTTCGCGAGGTTTCCAGTGGTTCACCAGAAAACCACTAGGTTCCTTGGTTGATCCACAAAGTCAAGACCGAAGACCGAAGATGGAGGTGCAGCAGCATCGGACCGGTCTGGCCGATGGGTATCGGTCTGAACGGTGAGGAGCACCTGTCTGACCGATACGTGACAATGCAGTTTGGAGACTTTGAAGTGGAGGACACACATCGAGATCACAAGGCTTGCGTCGAGGCTAAGCAAGTTTGCGGTCGCTGGGCATCCGTCCAATGGTGCAATGACATAGTTTCTTAAGAGGCCCTTCAGGGGCATGTATCCTAGTGTTAGACCTTAGGGGTAGTTTTATCTTTTGGTTGCCTCCATATAACTCAAGTGGTTAGGGGATGGCAGTCATCTCTTGGAACCCTAGCTCATTTTGTTTTGCTATTTTCCCCTTCTTTTTTGCTTTGGAATTTGTAGGACTAGCTTGAGAGCTTCATGGTCAGATCTTGTGAGAAGAAAGGATGATCGGGCGGCAAGCTAGACCTTGTATGAACCTCTTTGGTATGTATAGATGATTTGGCGTGGTTGCTCAAGGTTTGGATGTGTCTTTCCCATTTCTCCTTTTTGGTGATTTTCGGAGCCCTTTCTTGGCAATTTTCTTGTGGCGGATTCGAGGCCTTTCTCTTTGGGATTTGGTGGGGGACTGTATGCTTGAACCCTTCGTGGTTCTTGTCCCTTTGATTCCCCTCCCAAATTCTTGAGCAAAGGGGCTCGATTTTGGAGTTTTCTGGGCTCTAGGGTTAGAGGCGTTCTTGGTGGGATTTCTTCGATTCCTCTCGATTTAGGAAGTTTTGGTGGACCAAATCTTGGCTATGGAGTGCCCATGAGGTGTTCCTACTATCCCCAAAGTCTTGTGCAAATATGTGGAGCAATTCGGCAGACCGGGAGTTGGATTTGGGGGAGTTGACCTGCAGGCGCTGTTCATCCCGAGAGCTCAGGTCACACCGGTCTGACCGGTGCCTCTCACCAGTCTGACCGGTGCAAACTCTTGGTTGAGTTTTGCTTGGGTGAACATCTTGGTGAGTTCCCTGCTGTCTCGTGTTGCTGCTGTTCCCTTTAGTGTTCGAATGACCTGTAACAGGTGGGGCTTGTCCAATCGTGAGTCAGCCGATTGGACAAGTCCCACCTGTTACAGGTCATTCGAACACTAAAGGTTCTGCTAAAGCAAGGACATCAACAGCTCTAGATCCACATCCAAGAATCTTAGAAGAACGTCCTCTGGAAACTCCAGCTGAATTCCAAGCAATTGACAAGTGTCTGCTGAGTTGAAGTCTCACGTGAGCAGGAGTTGATCAATCACTTCTTGGAGATGCTATTGAAGCAATATGGGATAAAACCCAAACAAAACTCCTGCATGTACAGGACACCGTATCCGTCTAGCTATGATCAGATACCGTTCCCTCCAAGATTCAAAGTGCCAGATTTCACCAAGTTCTCTTACAAGCCCCTCAAGGGCGGTTTTGGAAGTCTTCAGATTTTCTCCATCGGACGGATCCCCGGCGACCGCACCCTTCTTAGCCTCGACGCAAGCCATGCGACCCCGACGCGTGTCCTCCGCTTCGAGTATTCCGGACTGCGTCGTCGCACACCGGTCAGACCGGTGCTCCTCACCGGTCAGACCGGTACCCACCGGCCGACCGGTGGCCTCGCACCGCCGCAAAGACCGTCTTCGGTTCTTCGGTCTTGGCTTTGTGGATCAACCAAGGAACCCAGTGATTTTCTGGTGAACCACCGGAAACCCCGCGAACTCGGTATAGCCTCCGCCAATCGCCACTCATCACTCGGCTCCCACATAGTCCCGGCTCGACCTTGGTTTTGAGGCTCTACCAAGAAACCGTCCATGACTTCATATTGCTGTTCATGCCACCATGCGGCCCGCACTTGACCCCGCTGGCCACCGGGTCCCTCGAACGAAGCCTACTTTCTCCACACCTGGAGGCCTCACCGGCGACGACCTTTCGCTCTTTTTCTTCACTTGCACCAACACTAGTCAAGCCGCAACCTGCACCTGCAATACTTAGCCAAGAATCAGTCCACACAACGTTGTCAATCACTCATCACATAAGGAAGCGACCATCCACTGGTCCTCGAACCACACATGGTCCTCAATCTTCCCCTTGATGAGTGCATTGACAACACCCACACAAAGTAACACGAGAGAAAAGAAAAAGAAAAAAATGAACAAAAAGAAACTACAACAAGCGATCGAAAGCCAAACAAAGGCAAAGAGCAAGATCACTTGAAGAAGACAAGTCTCGGACCCCTCAGGCAAGGGCAACGGCTCGACACATCCGAGACAAAACAAAGCTCAAGCAAAGAGCGCAAATCACCAAACCAAAGCTCGAACAACCACAAAGAGCTCCCCCTGCACACATGCAAGCTCCACCTGAACCAATGCAACTCCCCCTGGACGAATGCATGCAAAACACCACTTAAAACAAGGCAGCTGCAACAACTCAGCTCTCACCGGTCAGACCGGTCACCACCACCGGTCAGACTGGTGCTCAACATGTGCACAGGACCAGCACTCGACCGGTCAGACCGGTGACCTCGACCGGTCAGACCGGTGCACAACAGAGCCCAGAAATGGCTCGAAACCACATGAAAACCTTCTAAATGCATCCAGTAAGCCATTTCAAGCTCAAACTTCCCCCCCTTGTTGGCAATGCATGAATCAAGCCAAAAATGCAAAACTTTCAACCTAGAGCTTCTCAAATAGACAAAATTCAATAAAGGATGCTACACATGTCCAAATGAGCAAGTTAGATACTCGATAGCATCGTATTGACATCAACTACAAGATCACCAAGTTTCACAACCATTGGATGAAGCTAAGATGGATTTGGGTAATTTTGCGAAAAATTCACCTCTCATGAGCAAAGCCCTAAACATGATCAAAACATGTCAAAATGGCAAAGCCACACAAACTTCATGCTAGGACAACCATTCTAATCATAAGACCATCACAAACACCCACAAGCACCTCATGTCATGTCAAAGCCACCGAGCCATGTGTCTACTTCTATATATGAGACTTCTCATTGGTAGACATCATGCAATGGTTTAGCACCCAAAGCAAATTAAATTTAGCACATATGACATGGGAGCACATTTTCCAAGCATTTTACATTTCATTTTCAGATTCAAATTTGGTACATGAAATGTCTTTGCGACAAAAAGGAACTTAGGCCCCTCCACAAGATAAAGCAAGAGGGCTAAACATTCATGATGGCAAATGAGCCTTTGGCCCCATATGATCAATAAACTAGCTATCCAACCACAAATTGAGCATAACGAAGCCACTAAAACATGTCAAGAACATATAAAGGCATTTACACATGAGAGAGCATATGTGTGACATTTTTCGAAAACATAGCCATCAACCATGGATATAAATCAAGATCATCAAAAGCTAAGCCAAACTAACCATATCATACCAAACAAGCTCACAAAGACATAAATAGCATTCCATGGTGAACAATGTATATAGGAGAAGCTTTTCCTAACCAATGCATATGATACAAAAAACATGAAATCTAAGATATAAGGATGCCTATACATCATGTTACATATGCTATGCCAAATGCAAGAAATGCACAAAGGAAAGCTATACATATGTTACAAAGGAGCTCCCACACACCCAACTCAAGAAATCAAACACACACCAAGCTCCCCCCCGCAAATGAGTGAAAGTTGCTTGATCTAGGGGTTTGGTGAAAATATCGGCTAGTTGGTCATGTGTGGGTACATGGATCAAGGCTATCTTTCCTTTCTCTACGTTGTCTCTCAGAAAATGATACTTCACTTCTATGTGCTTGGTTTTGGAATGGAGCACTGGGTTCTTTGCAACGCTTATGGCACTGGTGCTATTACATTGAAGTGGGACATGTGTATACTCCTCACCAAAGTCACTCATGGTGTATGTGATGCAAAGGAGCTGAGAGCAACAACTAGCAGCAGCAACATACTCTGCCTCGGTAGTGGATTGAGCAACACTCGACTGTTTGCGGGAAGACCAAGACACCAAAGAAGATCCCAAAAACTGGCAAGTCCCAGAAGTGGACTTCCTACCCAACCGACACCCGGCAAAATCCGCATCTGAAAAACCATGAAGCGCCAAAGAAGAGGACGCGGAATACCAAAGGCCGAAGTTGGGAGTATGACGCAAGTACCTGAAAATTCGCTTCACCGCTTGCCGATGCGAAGTCCTCGGAGACGCTTGAAAATGAGCGCACAGACATACTGAGAACTGGATGTCCGGCCTCATCGCCGTCAAGTAGAGGAGTGACCCGATCATGCTCCGGTACTCCTTCTGGTCCACGTGTTCACCTTACTCGTCCGCATCAAGAGCTGTAGTCGTACTCATCGGCGTCGTCATAGCCTTGAAGTACTCCATCTTGAACTTCCGCACAATGTCCTTGGTGTACTTAGCTTGATGCACAAATGTTCCTTCCTTTGATTGTTTGATTTGTAGCTCGAGGAAGAACTGCAACTCGCCCATCATGCTCATCTCAAATTCCCTGCTCATATCCTCTGCAAACCTTGCAACAAGAGAGTTAGGCGAGCCACCAAAGACAATATCATCCACGTACACCTGCACAATCAGGATATCTCTGCCCTACCTAAGTAGAAACAAGATCTGATCGACCTTCCCCATCTCAAAACCTCTCTCAAACAAGAACCCCCTCAACCTACCATTTACCAAGCTCTAGGCGCCTGCTTCAACCCATAAAGCGCCTTCCTCAACTTGTACACCCTTTGGGGGTACTTCTCACTCTCAAACCCCGGTGGTTGCCTCACATACACTTCTTCCTCCAACACACCATTCAGGAAAGCACTCTTCACATCCATTTGGTGCAACTTGAACCCTTTAGCCACGGAAAAGGCTAGAAGGATCCTTATTGCCTCCAAACGGGCTACGGGAGCAAAGGTCTCCTCGTAGTCGATCCCCTCCTTCTGACTGAACCCCTGAGCAACAAGCCTCGACTTGTTTCTCACCACTTCACCTTTCTCTCCCTCTTTGTTCTTCCACACCCACTTTGTCCAATCGGCTTACACCCTGGGGGAGGGTCAACCAATTCCCAAACCTGATTCCTCTCAAAGTTCTCCAACTCCTCATGCATCGAATTAACCCAATTATGATCAAATAGTGTGTGTCCAATGTCTTTGGGCTCAAAAGTAGCAATAAATGCAGCATGAGCGAAATGAGAATTGTTTCGAACCCTCGACCGTGTAGTACGTTCATTCATGTCGCCAATGATCCTTGAAGCTGGGTGATCCACTTGTACTCGCCGGGGAGGTTCTCGCCTTGACGCTACCTTCCCCTCAACTTTAGCTTCTCCTCGATCTTGATTCGTCGTCGTAGGTGTAGGAGATGGGCACCACACCGCCATCTTCATCATCTCCAAGTTCATGCTCCTCCTCCTGAAAAATCTCCTCGCCAAGCTCATCATCACCTGCACACTCAAAAACAAGCTGACTACGTGGTTGTGTCTCGTCGAAGGTTACCTCACAAGTCTCCACGATTTGGTTAGTTTCAAGATTGAGCACACGATATGCTCTAGAGTGAGATGCATAACCAAAGAAAATACCATCGACCGACCTAGCCTCAAACTTATCCAACTTCTTCCCTTTCTTAAGAATAAAACACTTGCACCCAAAAACATGGAAGTGACTCACCTTGGGTGTGCGACCGTGCATCAACTCGTAGCAGGTTTTCTTCTTATGCACTCTGAGGTAGATCCTGTTCGACACATAGCACGCGGTGTTCACTGCCTCAGCCCAGAACCTTCTCGGAGTCCTATGCTCATCAAGCATCGTCCGAGCCATCTCACACAAGGTCCTGTTCTTCCTCTCCACAACACCATTCTAGGCAGGCGTATACGGACTCGAAAACTGGTGTTCAAGACCCAAGTCATGGCAAAAGGTTTCAAAACGAGAGTTTCAAAACTGCGGATTGCTCGTATGGCATCTCCGTGCCTCTCGTTCCTCAACCTCAAGACAAGATCTCGAAAAAATCCAAACGTCTCCCCCTTATCCTCGAGAAAGAACACCCACGCATACCGAGAGTACTCGTCCACCACAACAAGGACATACCACTTCCCACCCGCAGATCGCACACGAGCTGGGCCAACATGGACGCTCAGTCATCACATCGGTGAGAGGCAGGTGAGAAGAAGCTACCATCTTGGCATGCCTACACGGCGCACAAACCAACTCTTTCTCAAGCCTCAACCGTGGCAATCCTCGGACCAAATTGAGTTTACTTAAGCGAGACAAAAGGTCAAAGCTCAAGTGACCCAACTTCCTATGCCACTTTCACAACTCACTCGAAGATCCAGCCAAGAAACAACGCTCCACACCAGAAGACTAAGAAAAATAAGCTCGAAACACCTGACCCTCGGGAACGACCATACAGATAAGGTCCCCTCGAAAATCCAAAATCCGAGAACCACTAGGCCGAAACAACACCTCAAAACCCTCATCCAACAACTGGGACGAAGGAAGCAAATTGTATCCAAGCGATTGAACGAGAGCAACACGCCTGAGAGTGATCTTGTCACTCACCTTAATCTCACCTTCTGAAAGCACACACCCACGCCCATTGTCCCCAAAAGTGATGTACCTCTTCGTCACCACCGGGACGAGACTTGAGAACCACCCCTTGTCTCCGGTCATATGCCTCGAGCAGCCGGAGTCAATCAACCAAATGTTCTTCAAGTCTCCCACCTGAAATTCAAAAACGAGCACGTGAGCGAACAAACGACTCAGCACTGGGGTTAGTACCAAAAGAGTAAAACCAGTGCCGAGCCATTTGCTCGAGTGGGGTTAGCACAAGCCAAACCATCTTTCCTATCAAAGCAACCTCCACGAACACCACCACGGTAACCACTATGAGGGAACCAACCCTCTCTGCCTAGAGGAGGACCAAAGCCACGAAAGGAGTACCGTGGACTGTCCCTCCTCTCCACCTCAAAACTACGACTCCTCCCATCCCCGTATTGAGCACGAGGGGGAGAACCCTAGCAAACTGACCTCCTGCAAACTCTCCAGCCCAACCACCAGAACCACGACCTCCAGAACTAAACCTCGCACCTGTACGAGCACGAAACCCGAACTGCTGCCTGTCCAGGCCTGCACCGGTCTGACTGGTGCCCCTCACCGGTCTGACCGGTGTAGCCCAACCAGCAGCACCTCCAACAGCCTTTCGTTCTCCCCAAGCCGGAACTATCCTCACACTCGCCTTGGCCCTGGGCATCTGCACATGAGGCTCAAGTGCACCATCGGGAGGGTGGTACTTGTCCTTGTTAGCCCACTCCTTCGCCATTCTCTCCTCTCGCTTCCTCTTGAAGCATAACTCATCCTTATGACCATCTCTCTCACAATAGCCACAATGGAACCTCACAAGCTTAGGCTTAGGCTTGGGTTTGGGATGCTCACTTGGTTTCTCTTCACTCGGCTTCTCCACTGGTTTCTCCTCACTAGCCTTCTCACTTTCCTTCCCAAAGAACACTTTCCCGGAAGTGCTCACAAACTTGATAGGCTTTTGGAAATCATTTTTTTGTGGGGAAAACACGGGTGGAGTTGGGGTTGTGTCTAGTCGGTTCTGAAGATGGTTGGGTTTAGGAGGGAAATCATTTTTGTGGTGGGTTTCTGGTGGCTCTGGAATGTTTTCTCCACTTCCCTCACCAACCTTGTTTGCCCCAAGTCCCTCACCATCCTGCCTCTTAAATGTCTCGATCATTATCCTCAACTGAGGCTCATGACCAGACAACTAACCCATTAACTTTCTCAGCTCATTATTCTCATCCTGCAAACGATCAACATATTGTGCAAGTTCCAAATTCTTCAAAGCATGCAATTCACATGTAGAGCAAGATGTAGGAATTGGTTCTTTCAACTTTGCCTGAAGAGAAACAATGTAAGCATGCATCTCATCTATTTTACCATGCAAGACAGGGCAAGAAGTGCAAGCACCTAGCAAAGCAGATCTAGACTTAAGCTCAACCACTTCAACCCTAAGCACATCTAGTTCCTCACACTTGGAAGCATGCTTTTCCTTAAACAAAGCAAGATCAGCAAGGAAAATAGAGCAATCATCACATTCAACATCATCAGAAACAACATGTGAAGCTTTCAGAGAGTCAATTTCAAGCCTAGCATTCAAATTCTGAGTTTCTAGCTCAGCCACTCTAGTCCTAGCATCCTCGAGTGAAGCCCTAAGCTCTTTCCTCATTTTCTTAGCCTCTCTAAGCATGTCATCACGATTATCAAGCAACAAGCCAAGCCGTTCATTCTCCTGGCACAAGAAAGGGAGTTCATCACGCACCTCGTCGTCGGAGTCAGAGTCCGAGTCGCTCTGTGTGCTCTTCTTGCTGCCGGAGCTCAGCGCCATGGTGCAGAAGCCGTCTCTAGCGAAGCAGCTTAGCCCGCTCAGGTTCTTGGACGACTTCCTGCTCTTGCGACGATCACCTTCATCTTCACTGTTGCTTGAGCTCGAGGTGGAGTACGCGGAACTGGAGTCGACGTCGCTCGCTCCAACCATCGCTCGGGCCTTGCCCCGGTTCTCGTGCAGCCTCTCTAACCTCCTCATCAGCAACGCCAGCTCGTCCCCTCCAAGCACGTCGAACTCCTCATCTGGCATAGACATCAAAGAGGACAAAGAGAACATCCTGGTGAATGGGTTAGTGTTAGCCTTTCCTTTCGAACCACCAACGAGGGTAAGACTATGAGAGTCAGTCGGGCCCTTGAGCTTGGCTGTCATGCCCCTATCTACCTCAGCCGACTTGAGCTTCGAGAACAGCTCGTTCACTGTCAGAGTGTCATACTTTTCCAACTCCACAATGGCCTCGAACTTTCCGCCACAAATCATACGATCCAAAGAGTGTAAGAGCTTGACAGCTCTATCATGATCATCATACAGGAGCACGTCCACATTGGCCCTCATGTTGTTCACAACCACCGTGAACCTCTGAAATAAGGCATTGATGGACTCACCGGGGAGATGAGTGAAGTTCTCGCACTCTCTCCGGTAGGTCGCATACATTCGAGCCTGAACCTGGCCATTCCCAACATGAGCTTCCTTCAACACCGACTAGATTCTACAAGCCAAGTGCTCGGTGTGCATCCGATCGAATTCAGACTGACACAAAGCACGAAACAAGTAGTCGACCGCCTTGTTGTTGGCGTCGAACATGTCCCTCGATTCTGGAGCAAGGAAGTTCATCGGCTGGATATAGCCTGTGTCCACCGTGACATCCCAAAGGATCTGACCCTTTCCACGGAGGAACGCTGCCATCCGCTTACTCCACATCTGGTAGTTCTTGCCATCAAAGTGTGGAGGACCCGAACCCCGTTCCTGGTACGCCATCCTTGGATCGTAGACTGGTTAGAGTCAATCAAGACCCGTAACCGGCTCTGATACCACTTGAAGGACCGATACGATGAGCCAGAGAGGGAGGGAGTGAATGGGAGCCGATAAAAATTCTTCTCGAAGTAGATAGAGACTTGTGACGCCCCAGGTTTTTAATTACCGTCATTAACGTTAATGACCGGATCTGCCGAGTCAAACCGGCCGAGCATCAGTCAAACCTAGGTCAACCTGGGTCATCACCTCGAAAACCTCGCCAATGGACCCCAATGAACCCGTTGACCAAGTCCACACACACCCGTGGTGGACCCTCGGTCAAAGGCACGGTCAAACTCCGCTTAAGAATTGACGTCAGCGAATGTCGTCCGGAACTTTTGCCGCGTTCTCCAAAATTCACTTAAACACTTCAAAATCTAACTTTATGAAAGTTGTCCATCTCTTGTTGAGGGACACAACTTTCATGTAGATTGGCATTTCAAATTTTGAGTGGAAATTGGTGAAAAACTCGATCGACTGACAGTACCTCCTATTTTCCAAGACAGAGCGGCATTCAAAGTTGGCACGATGTTCCTGCCAAATCCGTTGAGAAAAACACTAGACGGCCTTTACAAAAGTTGTAGAGGGTAGTTAGATCTACAACTTTCCTATTGACCACATTGTGCACTTTAGTTCAAAATTTTCGAGATAAACGCGTCTGAACCAGGGCACAGTGAAATGGATCGGCCACTCGGCCGGAATCGCCGCCGGACCACCGCTGGCCGCGCCTAGGGGCCACATTGCAAAGCCAAAGTTCTTTCCGAGGGCCTCACTGCAAAAGGGTAACTCAAATAGTATTTGTGATTTGGCTGATTCTTGTAAATTGCGAAGAAAATCGTACAAAAATCAGAAAAATTCAGGACCAATTTTATTGGATTTGTTGTGAAATATCCTACAACTTTTGTTATTCTTGCCTGAGCTAATTCCTGATAGTTTTTGCATGAAAAATACAAATGTGAAAAACCTAGATCTGCAATATCTCAAAATCCACACATCCTCTGTAGCTAATTTTTGTATATGTTGTGTGTCTTGTCATTAATAGCTCCTGTGCCAAAAAGTGCACAAAGTTATTGTGTAAATATTTTTATAAAAATGTTTTTCCATTTCTGCAGAATCTGCATAAATGATTTTTGTAGCTAAAAATATTTAGGTTTTTGTAACCAACTTCTGCACACTGTCTTTTTATTATAAAATACACCTCTGGTGAATTAATCACAATTTTATAGTTATCAAAAATAATTATTCTTGAATTATGCTTAAATTTCTTTGAAAATTCATAACTCAAGTTCCACAATAGTTCTAGGTGTATGTGCTGCACCCCTAGGCTAGTTTTGGACCATATAACATTGGTTGGAAAGTTTGGATCATTTTCTTGAGTAATTAGTTTTGTGTGCATTTACCTTGTCCACCTAGCTAGCTTTTGTTATTTTCGAAAATAATAAATTTCTAGTTATCCAAAGCTTGCATGTGTGTCCAGTGACTTGTTATAGGTGTTTAGTGGTTAACACACCCTTCCAATGAATTTTATTAATAAATTTCATAAATAAAAGCTATGGAAGCTTTTGAAGGCTTAATAGTCATTAAATGGGAAAAATTCACCAACTCATCCTTGCTAATCTTGTGTGTGGTTGCAAATCATGCTAAAAGGATAAATATACCCACCCACTACTGTTTGTGAATTTAAATTAAATTATTTACATTTATATGTACACAATCACTATCAAAAAGAATAGTTAATAAAGAGCTGTATATTGTTCCTTTTGGAAGAGTATGCTGAGTGTATTCTTATCTAGGTGAATGTGCCCAACCAATGCACCCATGGTTGTCATCTATTGTTTGTGATCAATTAAATTAAAATCATCAAATAAATCTTGCATTTGCATCCTCGTGTAGATCTTCCCGACGGTAGATATACGCTCGTGCCGGAAGGAGGAGACGAAGGTGCCGACGAAGAGCCGCAAAGACGTGTTCGTAGCTCAAGACCCGGACCCAAGTCCGTAAGGGCCCAAGGCCAACCTTGCCGTGAAGGCAAGCCCCGCATCATTAACCCCGCCTTTTAAAATTATGCAATTATGTTTGCTATGAGTGTGCATTTACGTTTCCGGAGTTGAATTGAAACCCTAGATGCATGATCCCTAGGTACCTATGCTCTATCACTAGTATGCTAGGTCGATAGCTGCTATGCTATAGGACCCGATAGAAGTCGAGTGATGTCCGTCACTCGCGAGAATAGGTTCCTAGATAGGAATCATCAGATCTCCTTAAATGGATTGCTCATGTGGTAAGAGCATGGGATTTATGCTCCGGTCCAGTGGCTTTCGTGGGCTAAGCTTTTGAACGTATTAAACATTTGCCGGGAATGTGACTGATAAGCCTAATACCTTAATGAGACGGTGCGGGAACTTACTATTACTACTCTTGAGTAATCACCTACCGCTTTGCAACCGGGAGGTGGGTACATGTGTGAAGCTGGGTGTACTGGGTGGGACATTGTGATGCCCCAGGTTTTTAATTACCGTCATTAACGCTAGTGACCGGATCAGCCGAGTCAAACCGGTCAAACACCGGTCAAACCTAGGTCAACCTGGGTCATCACCCCAAAAACCTCTCTAATAAACCCTAATGAACCCCTTGACCAAGCCTACACCCACCCGTAGTCAACCCTTGGCCGAAGACACGGTCGAAACCGGCTTAACCGTTGACGTCAGCGAATGTCATCCAGAACTTTTGCCGCGTTCTCCAAAATTCACCTAAACACTTCAAAATCTACCTTTATAAAAGTTGTCCATCTTGTTGAGGGACACAACTTTCATGTAGATTGGCATTTCAAATTTTGAGTGGAAATTGGTGAAAAACTCGATCGACTGACAGTACCTCCTGTTTTCCAAGACAGAGCGACATTCAAAGTTGGCACGACGTTCCTGCCAAATCCGTTGAGAAAAACACTAGATGACCTTTACAAAAGTTGTATAGGGTAGTTAGATCTACAACTTTCCTATTGACCACATTGTGCACTTTAGTTCAAAATTTTGGAGATAAACGCGTCTGAACCAGGGCACAGTAAAATGGATCGGCCACTCGGCGCCGCGCCGCGCCGCGGCACGACGTCGTGCGCCGCGCTCGCGCCGCGTCCGCGTCTCGGCTTCCGAGCCGCGCGCCAACCGAGGGCCGCTCCTTCCCCGGGCGTTGCGCACACCGAGGCCACCCTCGAGGTCCGGACCCCGCGTGGAGCCTCCGGGTTCGCCGACGGCCGCGCCCTCCCTTTGCCCACCCGTCCGTCGTCTCGCTCTTCCACGGCCACGCGCACCGGTCGAGGTTTGGGGCGTTGCGCCCGCCTCGCATCCGCGGGCGTGCACCGGAGGCCGCCGCGCCCATATATTGGGCGGTTTCCCCGCCCGAGGTGAAGCGGACCGCGCCCCCCGCCGCCTCCCCGTGGGGCGCCGGCGAGTTCCCCCCGAGCCGGCCGCCATCAAGCGCCCCCGCGAACCTAGCCACGACCACCAACCCCTAGGGTAGCCGCTTGTGCGCCGCCAACTCGCAATTGCGCCTCTCGCCGCGCCGTAGCCGAGCTCACGGCGGCCACCGCCGCAAGCCGCCGGAGCGCCGCTCGCCACCGTTTCCCGCCCAAATTCCGCCCCCCATCCGCTCCTGAGGCGAGCTAGGGGACCTCCCCGGCCCCTCCCCCGGCCGCCCCGCCGCCGCCCCGGCCGACTCCGCCGGAGCCGCGCCGGCCGGCCGCGAGGGCCACATTGCGAGGAGGAGATTCTTTCTAAGGGCTACAGCGCAAAAGTAAGGGTATAGTTGTGAACCTCAGAAAACTTCAAGGGCCTGACTGCAAAGTGGTTCTTAAATAGTATTAGTGCTTTGGCTGAAAGTTGTAAAATCCGTAGAAAATCGTAGAAAAATCAGAAAAATTCAAACCCAATTTTGTTGTATTTGTGGTGAAATATCCAACAACTTTTGTTATTCTTGCCTGAGCCAATTCCTGTTAGTTTTTGCATGAAAAATACAAATGTTAAAAACCTAGATCTGCAATATCTCAAATTCTATAAATCCTAGGTAGCTAATTTTGGGAAAGATCATTAAATGGGAAAGATCACCAACCCATCTTATCTAATCTTGTGTATGGTTGCAAATCATGTTAAAAAGTTAAATGTACCCACCCACTACTGTTTGTGAAGTTGAATTAAATTATTTATATATATGTACACAGTCACCATCAAAAAGAATATTTAATAAAGAGTTACAAATTGTTCCTTTGGAAGAGTATGCTAAATGTATTCTTATCTAGGTGAATGTGTCCAACAAATACACCCCTTGATTGTCAATATGGTTTGTAATTGATTAAAGTAAAAACCGTCGAATAAATCTTGCATTTGCATCTTCGTGTAGATCTTTCTGCCAGTAGACGTACGCTCGTGCCGGATGGAGGAAACGAAGGTGCCGACGAGGAGCTGCCGTACGTGGACGTAGCTCAAGACCTGGACCCAACTCCAGAAGGGCCCAAGGCCATCCTTGCCATCGAAGGCAAGCCCCGGATCATTAACCCCGTCTTTTAAAATTATGCAATTATGTTTGCTACGATTGTGCATTTACGTTTCAGGAGTTGATTTGAAACCCTAGATGCATGATCCTTAGGTACCTATGCTCTATCACTAGTATGCTAGGTCGATAGCTGCTATGCTATAGGACCCGATAGAAGTCGAGTGATGTCCGTCACTCGCGAGAATAGGTTCCTAGATAGGAATCATAAGATATCCTTAAATGGATTGCTCATGTGGTAAGAGCATGGGATTGGGCTCCGGTCCAGTGGCTTTCGTGGGCTAAGCTTCTGAACGTACTAAATATTTGCCAGGAATGGGACCGGTAAGCCTAGTACCTTAATGAGGCGGCGCGGGATCCTACCGTTACTACTCTTGAGAAATTGCCTTACCGGCTAGCTACCGGGAAGGGGTTGTATTGTGTGAGACTGGATACTTTGTGGGGTATACCAGTTAACCTTGCACCCAGGACTGTAAGATTCGATCCCAACCGGAGGATTTTTGGAAATGGCCTGGGGAAGTTGTCCCTTCGGGGGAAGCCTACCGTGTGTTTGGGTTTACCTTGCAAGGTTTAAATCAATCGATTGTCGGCCTCTCACCGTTATCCGAGACTGCTTAATCAACTGGCCATGATATCCCATAATGACGGAACTCGAGGAATATTGTTGTATGAATTAATTGCTTGTCCAATTCTTGATTGGATTAGATGGCACATTTAGAAATGGTAATCAACTAGAACTTGTGCTAAAAGATTGAAAGTAGGGACCTACTCTTAGCAGCTGTTTAGCAAAAGAAACTCCACCGGCCAAAAGCCTTTCTTGTCTAGAATTTGGTGATGTAGTTATCACTCGACGGTTAAGTCTTGCTGAGTATTAGTATACTCAGCCTTGCTTTATAATTGTTGTTGCAGGTGTGATTGATCGGATGGGTGACGACAAGTGATGACATCACGGATGGCCTCCTGTGATGTCTATCGTCGCGCTAGTTTTAACTTATTTCCGCTGTTTTTCGAACCCTGAACCTTTACTCCATGCCATGAACAATGGTTTGTAATAAAATGTTTAATTCATGTTGTACTCTGGACTCGCCTTCGCATGAGTTTTAATGCATGCGTCGATCCTCTGTTCGATGTCCAAGTGATTTACCGGGCGTTAACCCGGCAACCAACGACAGGATGATACTTTACTATTGCTTAATGACCAAAGTGGATCGGTCTTAGGCGATAGTACGGTATTTTCCTGGGCGGGTTGTCACAGCTGGTATCAGAGCAATGGCATGCACCAGAGCTTAATTCACAACCTTAATCACATGATTTTTGAATAAAAACTGTCATGATTGTTTGATTTGCAAAACACGTTGGTCCGTTAAGGATAAACTAGACCGAGAGGCCCTAGAGGGAATTTTTGGTTTCTTTCAGGTGGCTTATTAATCTATGGTTTATTTTGCTAACTCCCAGCACATTACTTTATTTCAGACTTACTTTCTCGCACAACCAAACTAGATGAGCCACGTGTTTTATACGTGTGCTGTTCCGCATCACGGGAATTGCGAGGGTTGATGGAGTGATCCCTTCCACAGATCCCATCTTCGCGTCTGGTTATAGTTGTGTCTCGCCACGTGTTTCATACGTGAGCATTCCGCATGTCGAGTATGCGAGGCAAGGATATACTCAAGTCGAACGGACGATGTCCGAGGTTGGACGCTGTCCATGCAGCGGCTTAACAAATGGATGCCGTTTCTATAGTGAACGGTAATGTATGTGGACGCTTTCATGAGTGCTGGCATGAAAGGTTTGTTGTGTTCTGTGATCTTCTGCAGGTACACTAACCTTGTTTCGTAAGTCGCTAAGTAAGCACTGACTAGATCTCGACTAGTTATTATAGGGAGATACGTGTATGTGCCATGCCACCGGCGCTAACTCCGAGTTTTGGCTGAATGCCTTGTGAGGATGAATAAGACGTCTTGCATCATGATAAAAGTCGTGAAAGAACCTAAACTGAACTCGTACTTGTTTACGTGCTCTCTAAGGTAAAAGAGTGATAGTGTGTTTGTTCCGCCTAGCCTCTCAAGTGTAGATGTGTTGTCATGCTTAAATTATTAGAGTTGTTGCTTAGATTGTTGTTCTTGTCCAAGAATCTTTCGTCTAGGTGATCTTAACCTAGGTTGCTCCAATCTAATCCAGTTTCTGCTCGCCCAAGTCCACGATCATAACTTAAGTCTACCGCAAGTTATGCTCGGTTAGTCAACCCTTGTCTTGCTATCTTCTTAGAATCATCTGGAATCTTGCTTAAATAGCACCTTCCCTAATCTTCTAGCTCAACCTTGCGTACCCAACTTGAGCTTCATAACCTTGCTAGGTTACTCCGCAAATTTGAGAAGTGTTAGACTCCAGTTTGAGTTAGGAAGTCGGTTTCCGATGGCCAGACCTTGTATCATTTGGTATGCCTGCTCGTTCGAGCTCAACATACGATGGTATTTTGGTATACATAATGACCCCATACCTTAACCCTATCCGTATTCATGGATCGAGTCACCTTTGTACACTCACACCCGCCTCATTCTCACTTTTGTCGTTATGTTCAGATGGACAACGCTGGCTCTACGTCGGCTGATGTGGAATCATGGACTCTCGTGAATTACCTCGAGGAGGGTGGATTTCCTGCACTTTTGTGGAACACCCTGAAGGATTTTGGGTACACCACTTACCCAGAGTACTCGACACGTGAGGTCATGACCACAGGCCGACTCCTTCGCTGTGAAGTAAAGGTGAAGATTTCAGTGTGCCCGACCAATCCTGCTTGGAAGGAGTGGGAATGTATGGTACACGGAAGAAACTTGTCCGACACGGTGCAGAAGGCTGCTCTCGAAGCACTCACAACTTTCTGTGGAAAGCACCCTGCCGAGATAGTCAACTCTGCAGCCAAAGTAATTCCGGTACCCGAGCGACACATTGCACCGGGTGGTGAACGAGAAACTATCCTTCCAGCCCAGAGCAACTCTCACTATAGTCCTGATCTTGTCACCTCAGTCCGCTTCTCGGAATCTATGTACGACACCTACCTACGAATGGTGCGAGAAAGTGTATTCTATAGACACAAGATCTATAGGTACCGAGTTAAAGAAACCGAGTGTACGGCTCAAGAATTGAAGGAAGCTCGAGCAATGATCGCTACTCTCAAGAAGGAAAGACGCAAGGACAAGGCAAAGATACAAGAGTTAACCGAGATCATACATGAGCAGAATTTCTTGTTGCAGCATAACGACCAGTATATGCTTGAACTAGAAAATCAACTGGAAGTTCTAGCCGTTCCACCCCCAGAACCTGTCATTCCTGGACTAGCGCAAGAAGGAGATGTTGAAGATATCCAAGGTGAATCTGGAATTGAGTCTGGACCCGAGTCAACGGAGACTTTCAGCGTGGAAGATCCCACCCTTGGAAGTTGGTCCGTCAGGAATAAAATTCTAAGTTGTAAGAGTGCAGTGTTGTAAGGAACCCTAGTGTACCATGACCGCTTTTGGTCAACTATCGCTGTCGGTTGAACTAGGAACCTTGTCGTTGCAGCTAGTCTGCATTGTATTTCCAAATGTTGTTTGGTAATTCTGAAAACCCTCATCCATGTAATGCCTTGATTAAACACCTCTTTCCTAATGATCTTAGTAAGCATTATTTATGCTAGTTGTGATCAATCAAGTTCTGTGCCCCACAAGTTTCATGTCCATCAAAGGTCCAATAGAATCCTCAGTCCTGAACTTATTCTTTTGGTCTTGCGCACAACCTTGGGGATTAAAATAAATGTTGCTTTTGAGCATGCACTGCATCACATATGCATTTGGGAAGCTTGGGTATGCTAACGTGCATCCGCATGGAAACTCCGTACTCCTACTCTACCTCTCTGGTTGGTGATGTTGTTATCCCGTAGCCAAAGGTGCCGCGACGGAACCTAGGGCATCGTGTGTGCTGCAACCACCCGACTGCCACTGGGAGCGCGCTAGGTATCTTGGTTGTGAGATAGCAACTCGTCCACAGATCCCCTCTCTACCTTTGATTGCCCTTGCAATCACTAACTCATCATATGGGTAACCGAGTCATTCTAATGTGCATCATGAGCACCATACCGCACAAGCATATGCATCGCATCAACTTTGAAAAGTATTGTACTTTCAAAACAATGAGTTGTCAAAACCCCAAATTTGCGAAATAAGTAAAGGTGTGAGAAAGCCTATTCTTAAGTTTCCGCATAAAGTCATTATCCGTACAAGAAATTATGGAACTCCTTAATTTAGCCATCCTTTTTCTTTATAATGGTCTTTTGGAAATTCCTGTCGATTTGGCCTCGTGCCGCAAATCTCGACGACCTTGTGGCGCCAATTCCTTTTCCTGCTAGCCAAGTGGAAGCCTTAGACATAGAAATTCTCTTGAGCGGTCAAGGTTCTCGAATAGTCAATGTGGAAAAGTCATCCATCGTGTATTCGTTCTTGGTCCGTACTCATAACCTTCAAGTCCTCAGAATCGAGCACGGAAGTATGCCCAGGATCGATCGAAGCCTTTGGCTACACTTCTCTTTGATGCTATCACAAACGTAAAGTGTTGTACACTGAGCTTTTCTCGTTTTGCTCCCCATCGCGGTCGATTATTTAGACCGTTGAGCCCCATTGTCATCGGTGTCACAACCGTACGACGCCATGACGTTACTCTACCATCGATTTCCGCAACCGTATTCACGACGCCGAAACCTCGCGAGCTGACCATTGTCAAGCTCCGTGTTTCCTACACCAGATACCCGACTGGGTCAACTGACCGTTACAACCCCGTAGCGATTATAAAAGGGAACCCTTTTACCCAAAACCGCCGATGCGAAAGCTCCATTTCCATCCAAGCTCGGCATTATCACTATTCTTGTTCTTCTTCCTGCTAGCCTTGGCTACACAGCCCCTAAAGCATCTCTCCCATCTACTTCAATCCTCCCGAGTAAGCTGTTCTCCCGTGTTCGTCCCCGACGTCGAGGAGAAAGCTCAGAGTAGACTGAAAGAAGAATTCAAGCCAAGCTGTCACCCATGACTCCGTCTTCGGAAGAGCTCGAGTCGTTTCACTGGACATTGTTAGGGATGTACCTCTGTATCGTAGGAGGATTATGTCTGCTATTAGCTGTGCATGTGCACATTCATCGTCCGCTTCCTCATGAACGACGATGAGGTAGTAAGGAAAAGCACCTTGTACCTTTTTGTTCCATCTGCATCCCCGATCATGGGGTGTGTAGACAAAGCTTTACTAAGATGACATTTGTGACTGTTTGGATGTCCGGTTTGCATTGCTTATCGTGAACGAGTCTCGTAGAGTATGTTCGAATTATAAGTTTCTGGGTGAGATTCCGAACATGTGCTAAGTAGGGACTTAAATTTTCAGATGTTCAGACCGGCATGGAATAACCCTAATGGTTTTGTTGCATCGGGTAGCGGTGATCTTACGCTACCGCCGCCCACGATGTTGTCCGAAGCTTTCGTAGCAGCACATACCGAGATGTTGCGCCAGCTCCTGCAGGCACAACAGCAAATGGCTCAACAACTACAGCTAATGCCACCGATGCAACAGAAGATCCAACCTTCCAAGCCCTGTTCACCCGAAGTACCTACCCAGAGGGACATAAACGCCATTGTCGGCGCAACTCAACTGTTAGAAGGGCAGAATTATGTGCTGAACCAGATAGTGTCCGATATCATCCAAGGACGTTATGGGAAACCATATCAGAATAGTTTGGCAGACAGTCTCTCTCAGTCCTTATCTGCCTCTATGGTCGAACAAGCCCGTTTGTTCAATCTGTTGGAGGAGTATGTTAATCGAGACTAGCCCCAAGCCTCCGACTCAATATTACCACCTTCTCACCTACCAATGGATCTTAGAGCAGAAGAGAGGGCCAATCAAGGCAACAACAAGTATTATCTGAGATAGATGTAAGTGAGTGGGAAATTACCTGTACGGAGACTTGTCTACGTGAAGGCAAACGAAGATGTAACCCTAGCAAGGGGACTCAACTCCCTGCTAGTGCAACACCTTCGCGAGCCGTGAGGTTAAAAAGGAAAAAGGAGAGGAAGAGGCTCCGCCTTATCAAGAAAGCCCAGCAACAAATCTTCAAGCCCGGAGACGTTCCACCCCGTTTGTGCTACCATTGTGGACAACCCGGGCATTTCAGACGTGATTGCTCAAATCTCCCACATCAGGATCAGAACCTCGGAGCAACTAAGTGTGTTCCTAGCAAGAACCCGATTTTTCAAGGAAAGCCAGACCGACTTAACTCTATGGGTAACACCTCTATTCCCGAACCACTTCCCCACTTTCCTCTTGTAATTTCGAATCTCGGGACGACATTCTTCTTAAGGGGGGGCGTAGACTGTGACGCCCCAGGTTTTTAATTACCGTCATTAACGCTAGTGACCGGATCAGCCGAGTCAAACCGGTCAAACCTAGGTCAACTTGGGTCATCACCTCGAAAACCTCGCCAATGAACCCTAATGAACCCCTTGACGAAGCCTACACCCATCCGTAGTCAACCCTTGGCCGAAGACACGGTCGAAACCGGCTTAACCGTTGACGTCAGCGAATGTCGTCCGAAACTTTTGCCGCATTCTCCAAAATTCACCTAAACACTTCAAAATCTACCTTTATGAAAGTTGTCCATCTTGTTGAGGGACACAACTTTCATGTAGATTGGCATTTCAAATTTTGAGTGGAAATTTGTGAAAAACTCCATCGACTGACAGTACCTCCTGTTTTCCAAGACAGAGTGGCATTCAAAGTTGGCACGACGTTCCTGCCCAATCCGTTGAGAAAAGCACTAGACGGCCTTTACAAAAGTTTTAGAGGGTAGTTAGATCTACAACTTTCCTATTAACCACATTGTGCACTTTAGTTCAAAAGTTTGGAGATAAACGCGTCTGAACCAGGGCACAGTGAAATGGATCGGCCGCTCGGCGCCGCGCGCGCGCCGCGCACGACGTCGTGCGCCGCACTTGCGCCGCGTCCGCGCCGCACGCGCCTCGGCTTCCGGCCGCGCGCCAACCGAGGGTCGCTCCTTCCCCGGGCGTTGCGCACACCGAGGCCACCCTCGGGGTCCGACCCCCGCGTGGAGCCTTTGGGTTAGCCGACGGCCGCGCCCTCCCTTTGCCCACCCGTCCGTCATCCGCTCTTCCACGGCCACGCGCGCCGGCCGAGGTTTGGGGCGTTGCGCCCGCCTCGCATCCGCGGCGTGCACCGGAGGCCGCCGCGCCCATATATAGGGCGGTTTCCCCGCCCGAGGTGAAGCGGACCGCGCCCCCGCCGCCACCCCGTGCGGCGCTGGCGAGTTCCCTCGAGCCGGCCGCCATCTAGCGCCCCTGCGAACCTAGCCACGACCACCAACCCCTAGGGTAGCTGCTCATGCGCCGCCAACTCGCAATTGCGCCTCTGTCGCACCGTAGCCGAGCTCACGGCGGCCACCGCCGCAAGCCGCCGTAGCTCCGCTCGCCGGCGGTTTCCCGCCCAAATTCCCCCCCCCCCATCCGCTCCAAGGCGAGCTAGGGGACCGCCCCCGCCCTCCCCCGACCGCCCCCCCGCCGCCGCCCCCGCCGGAATTCCGCCGGGAGCCGCGCCGGCCGGCCGCGAGGGCCACATTGCGAGGAGGAGATTCTTTCTAAGGGCTACAACGCAAAAGTAAGGGTATAGTTGTGAACCTCAGAAAACTTCAAGGGCCTGACTGCAAAGTGGTTCTTAAAAAGTATTAGTGCTTTGGCTGAAAGTTGTAAAATCCGTAAGAAAATCGTAGAAAATTCAGAAAATGCAAACCCAATTTTGTTGGATTCGTGGTGAAATATCCTACAATTTTTGTTATTCTTTCCTGAGCCAAGTCCTGTTAGTGTTTGCATGAAAAATACAAATGTGAAAAACCTAGATCTGCAATATCTCACATTCTATAAATCCTCTGTAGCTAATTTTTGGATATGTTATGAGTTAGGTCATGACTAGCTCCTATGCCAAAAATTGCACAAAGTTATGATGTAAATCCTTTTATAAAAATGTTTTTCGTTTTCTGCCAGAACTGTTTAAATGATTTTTCTAGATAACAATAATTAGGTTTATGCAAACAACTTTTGCATACTGTCTTATAACTCCAAAACACACCTCTGGTGAATTAATCACAATTTTATAATTACCAGAAACATTTATTCTTGAATTATGCTTGTTTTTCTTTGAAAACACATAGCTCATGTTTCACAATAGTTCTAGGTGTTTGTGCTGCACCTCTAGGCTAGTTTTGAACCATATAACATGTGTGAGAAAGTTTGGATCAGATTGTTGAGTAATTATTTTTGTGTGCATTTACCTTGTCCATCTAGCTAGCTTTTGTCTTTTTCAGAAATAATTAATTTATGGCTATCCAAAGCTCGCATGTGTGTCCAGTGGCTTGTTATAGGTGTTTAGAGTGTAAAACACCCATCCACTAAATTTTCTTAATTAATTTCATGAATAAAAGCTATGTAAGTCATTAAGGGCTTAATAGTCATTAAATGGGAAAGATCACCAACCCATCTTATATAATCTTGTGTATGGTTGCAAATCATGTTAAAAAGTTAAAGGTACCCACCCACTACTATTTGTGAAGTTGAATTAAATTATTTATATATATATATGTACACAGTCACCATCAAAAAGAATATTTAATAAAGAGTTGCAAATTGTTCCTTTGGAAGAGTATGCTAAATGTATTCTTATCTAGGTGAATGTGTCCAAAAAATACACCCCTTGATTGTCAATATGGTTTGTAATTGATTAAAGTAAAAACCGTCGAATAAATCTTGCATTTTCATCTTCGTGTAGATCTTTCCGCCAGTAGACGTACGCTCGTGCTGGAAGGAGGAAACGAAGGTGCCGACGAGGAGCTGCCGTACGTGGACGTAGCTCAAGACCTGGACCCAAGTCCAGAATGGCCCAAGGCCATCCTTGCCATCGAAGGCAAGCCCTGGATCATTAACCCCATCTTTTAAAATTATGCAATTATGTTTGCTACGATTGTGCATTTACGTTTCAGGAGTTGATTTGAAACCCTAGATGCATGATCCTTAGGTACCTATGCTCTATCACTAGTATGCTAGGTCGATAGCTGCTATGCTATAGGACCGATAGAAGTCGAGTGATGTTCGTCACTCGCGAGAATAGGTTCCTAGATAGGAATCATAAGATATCCTTAAATGGATTGCTCATGTGGTAAGAGCATGGGATTGGGCTCCGGTCCAGTGGCTTTCGTGGGCTAAGCTTTTGAACGTACTAAACATTCGCCGGGAATGGGACCGGTAAGCCTAGTATGTTAATGAGGCAGCGCGGGATCCTACCGTTACTACTCTTAAGAAATCGCCTTACCGGCTAGCTACCGGGAAGCGGGGGTGTATTGTGTGAGACTGGATACTTTGCGGGGTATACCAGCTAACCTTGCACCTAGGACTGTAAGATTCGATTCCAACCCGAGGATTTTTGGAAACGGCCTGGGAAAGTTGTCCCTTCGGGGGCAGCCCACCGTGTGTTTGGGTTTACCCTGCAAGGTTTAAATCAATCGATTGTCGGCCTCTCACCGTTATCCGAGACTGCTTAATCAACTGGCCATGATATCCCATAATGATGGAACTCGAGGAATATTGTTGTATGAATTAATTGCTTGTCCAATTCTTGATTGGATTAGATGGCACATTTAGAAATGGTAATCAACTAGAACTTGTGCTAAAAGATTGAAAGTAGGGACCTACTCTTAGCGGTACTGCTCAAAGAAAAGAAACTCCACCGGCCAAAAGCCTTTCATGTCTAGAGTTTGGTGATGTAGTTATCACCCGACGGTTAAGTCTTGCTTGAGTATTAGTATACTCAGCCTTGCTTTAAAATTGTTGTTGCAGGTGTGATTGACCGGATGGGTGACGACAAGTGATGACATCACGGATGGCCTCCTGTGATGTCTACCGTCGTGCTAGTTTTAACTTATTTCCGCTATTTTTGGAACTCTGAACCTTTACTTCATGCCATGAACAATGGTTTGTAATAAAATGTTTAATTCATGTTGTACTCTGGACTCGCCTTCGCATGAGTTTTAATGCATGCGTCGATCCTCTGTTCGATGTCCAAGTGATTTACCGGGCGTTAACCCGGCAACCAACGACAGGATGATACTTTACTATTGCTTAATGACCAAAGTGGATCAGTCTTAGGCGATAGTACGGTATTTTCCAGGGCGGGTTGTCACAGACATGCCAGATAGCCTTGTACCCGGGACTGTAAGATTCGCTCCTAACCCGAGGATTTTTGGGAACCACCTGGTCGGTGTCAGCTCTGTTGGTGCACCGCTCCGTGTGTTTAGATCTACCTTGCAAGGTTTAAATCAATCGATTGTCGGCCTCTCACCGTTATCTGAGACTGCTTAATCAACTGGCCATGATATCCCATAATGATGGAACTTGGTGAATATTATTGTATGAATTAATTGCTTGTACAATTCTTGATTGAATTAGTTGGCACACTTAGAAATGATAACCAACTAGAACTTGTGCTAAAATAATGAAAGTAAGGACATACTCTTTGTTGCTTTTCAGCAAAAGAACTCCACCGGCCAAAAAGCCTCTCATGTCTAGATTTTGGTGATGTAGTTATCACCCGACAGTTAAGTCTTGCTGATTATTAGTATACTCAGCCTTGCTTTAAAAATGTTGTTGCAGGTGTTGTTTGGCCTGGTGAGATTCCACCCGGCTGGGAGCTGGAATGGGTGGAAGGGGACGAGTGATGACATCACAGATGGCCTCCTGTGATGTGTATCATCGCGCTAGTTTATTTATTTCCGCTGTTTCCGAACTCTGAACCTTTACTTCCTGTGATGAACAATGATTTGTAATAATTTGGATTTAATCCGTGTTGTACTCTGGACTCGCCTTCGTGTGAGTTTTAATGCATGTGTCGATCTTCTGTATGATTTCCAAGTGATTTACCGGGCGTTAACCCGGCAACTAACGACAGGATGATACTTTACTATTGCTTAACGACCAAAGTGGATCGGTCTTAGGTGATAGTACGGTATTTTCCTGGGCGGGTTGTCATAGCTGGTATCAGAGCGATCTCATGCACCAAAGCTTAATTAACAACCTTAATCACATGATTTTGGAATAAAAACTGCCAAGATTGTTTGATTTGCAAAACACGTTGGTCCGTTAAGGATAAACTAGACCGAGAGGCCCTAGAGGGATTTTTTGGGTTCTTTCAGGTGGCTTATTAATCTATGGTTTATTTTACTAACTTCCAGCACATTACTTTATGTCAGACTTACTTTCTGCACAATCAAACTAGATGAGCCACGTGTTTTATACGTGTGCTGTACCGCATCACGGGAATTGCGAGGGTTGATGGAGTGATCCATTCCACGGATCCCATCTTCGCGTCTGTTATGAGTGGTGTGTCGCCACGTGTTTCATACATGAGCATTCCGCATGTCGAGTATGCGAGGCAAGGATATACTCCATTCAAACGGAGGATGTCCGAGGTTGGACGCTGTCCATGCAGCGGCTTAATGCATGGATGCCGTTTCTATAGTGAACGGTAATGTATGTGGACGCTTTCATGAGTGCTGGAATGAAAGGTTCGTTGTGTTCTATGGTCTTCTGCAGGTGCACTAACCTCGTTTCGTAAGTCGCTATGTGAGCATCGACTAGTTCTCGACTAGCTATTATAGGGAGATACGTGTATGTGCCATGCCACCGGCGCTAACTTCGAGTTTTGGCTTGAATGCCTTGTGAGGACAAATAGGACGTCTTGCATCATGCTAAAAGTCGTGGAAGAACCTAAACTGAACTCATATCCGTTTCCGTGCTCTCCAAGGTAAAATAGTGATAGTGTGTTTTGTCCTGACCACCTCTCTAGTGTAGATGTCTTGTTGTCCATGATGTGTTGTGACTGTTGCGTAGATCTTGCACCCTATTCAAGAACCTTTTTGCCTAGGTGATCTCTACCAAAGTTTCTCCACATCTAATCTAGTTCCTGCCCGTAAAAGCTCGTGACCATAGCTTTCATCTATCTCAAGTTACACTCAGTTTTATGAACCCCTGTCCTGCTGATCTTTCCAGGAACCAAATCTGAAATTCTTGCTTAGTTAAGCACCTTCCTGACCTTCTAGCTAAATCTTACATACCCAAACATGTGTCTCATAACCTTGCTGAGTTGATACACAAATTCGAGAAAATTTTGGGGACTGTGGTTTTAAGTTATGAATTTTGTTCACAACTGCCAGAACTTAGGTCATTATGTATGCCCGCTCGATTCGAGTTATGCATATGAATGTACCTTGGTACCCCTGACTACCCCATTTCTTAACCACCTACTTTTGTATCGTGGACCGAGTTAACCTTGTACACTCACACCCGACTGGTTCTCACTTTTGTCGTTATGTCCAGATGGACAACGCTGGATCTGCGTCGGTTGATGTGGAATCATGGACTCTCGTGAACTACCTTGAGGCGGGTGGATTTCCTGCACTTTTGTGGGACACCCTGAAGAATTTTGGGTACACCACTCACCTAGAGTACTCGACACGTGAGGTCATGACTACAGACCAGCTCCTTCGTTGTGAAGTGAAGGTGAAGATTTCAGTGTACCCGACCAATCCTGCTTGGGAAGAGTGGGAGTGTAAGGCACAAGGACTGAACTTGACTGACGCCGTGTAGAAGGCTGCTCTCGAAGCGCTCACAACTTTTTGTGGGAAGCACCCTGACGAGGTAGCCAGCACCGCAGCCAAGGTGATCCCTGTACCTGAGCGACACACTGTACCTTGTGTCGAACGTGAAGCTTTTCTTCCAGCTCAGGGCCCATCTCATTATAGCCCTGATCTTGTCACCTCAGTCCGCTTTTTCAGAAGCCATGTACGACACCTACCGAAGGATGGTGGGAGAAAGTGTATTCTATAGACACCAAATCTATAGGTACCGAGTTAAAGAAATGGAGAATACAGCTCAAGCATTAAAGGAAGCACGAGCAATGATAGCTACTCTCAAGAAGGAAAGACGCAAGGATAAGGCTAAGATACGGGAATTAAGTGGACTTATCCATGAGCAAAATTTCCTGTTGCAGCATAATAACCAATACATGTTAGAACTAGAGAATCAACTAGAAGCTATAGCAGCTCCACCTCCGGAGCCGGTTATTCCTGGACCCGAAGGAGGAGAAGATGCTGAAAAATTTCAAGGAGAATCTGGAGTAGAGTCCGGACCTGCTTCACCGTAGCTTTCTTTGCCATGGAAGATTCAGTCGTCGGAAGTAAACCTAAGGCTAGCTTGTTGTTTAGCTAGAGTGGATGTGCTTGTAAGAATGTTTAAAGTCGTAAGAGTGTAGTAGTAGTAAGGAAACCCCTAGCGTGTGCAGATGCTCTTGGTTGAGTTTTGTGGTAGGCTGAACTAGGAGCTTTCTTGATGCAGCTAGTCTGCATTGTGACCCCCAGGTGTTATTAAAATGATTTCGAGAACTTCCATTGTTGTGATGCTGTTGTTAAACCCCCTCAGTTGTGGTGCGTGGAAGGTGACTTGAGCTAGTTGTGATAAAATCTTGATCTCGGGTGGAATACCAACTTGGAGTATGTCTGCTGACCTTGAATGAGAATTTTTGGTGCATGAGCATCGATTCCCGAATTTGATGCTTATGGCCGTTGTGTTGTTCGGTTCCGTAAAACTTACCATAAATGAGCTTTCATCGTACATATTCTACTTGTCAATTTTATGAACAAGCTTATGAATGTGTGTTTAATGGAAACTCAATTTTTCAGATGGTCGGACCGACACGCAACACTCCCAATGGTTTTGGTGCCTCAAGTAGTAATGACCCACCCCCGCCACCATCCCTGACACCGACAGAGGCACTTCTGACCACACAAACCGACTTATTGCGCCAGCTCCTGCAGATGCAACAACAGATGGACCAGCGCGTGCAGCTGCTGGAACAGAGACCTCCGCACGGGGCCAATCATGACGGACCACATGCGGTCACAACCTACACCCAGTTTATTGGGATGAAGCCTCCAACATTCACTAAGGCAGAAGAACCGCTTGAAGCTGACGCATGGGTCAGGGCCATAGAGGCCAAATTTTTTGCTTTTACCCTTCCTTGCTCCGAGGAGCGCAAGACAACCTTTGCAACCTTACAACTTCGGGGCGAAGCACTGATGTGGTGGGAACATTTCAAGTCTATGCAACCTGCTGGACATGAAGTCACTTGGGTTG
The DNA here is from genome assembly GCA_947561735.1 of Cenchrus americanus. Lineage (NCBI taxonomy): Eukaryota > Viridiplantae > Streptophyta > Magnoliopsida > Poales > Poaceae > Cenchrus > Cenchrus americanus. The sequence goes on from OX387239.1 coordinate 133,157,683, forward strand.
AATTCAAGCAAGCTTTCAAGGACCACCATATTCCTAAAGGACTTATGGACAGAAAAATGAGAGAGTTGTTGGCTCTGAAGCAAGGAGCTGACACCGTGTACCAATATGCACAGAAGTTCAATAGTCTTTGCCAGTACGGAGGACATCACGTGGACACTGATGCCAAGAAAATGGAACGTTTCCGTGATGGTCTCGATGGTGACTTGTACGAAAGGCTAATACTGTTGGAACCCAATAGTTATCACGAGTTAGTAAACAAAGCTATCTCTCAGGAGGATGCCATGAAGAAGGCACAGGAAGATAGGAAGCGACAAGCTGATTTCACTTCCGACAGTGAATCGAGCAAGCAGTTCCGCTTTGTCAAGAAGCGTACTCATGGGTCTTCGCAATCTTCGCCATCTGGGCAGTGGAGAATGACCCCACTCCAGGACAAGCCTCGGGAAATCTCCAGTACCAAAAGAATGCACAGCATGTGCCCAAGCTTAAGGAACTCCCGCCCCGCATATGCTACAATTGTAGACAGCTCGAGCATTTTGCCAATGAGTGCCCGAACCCCAGACAGCAGAAGCCCCAGCAGCAGAAGCAGAACCCCGGATCCACTAAGGGCAACCGCAACAAGAAGCCAAGCTTTCAAGTGAAGCAAAGCCAACTGAATTTCATTGGTAACATCACTATTCGAGAACCTTCCCTACTTTGTCTTTTACTTTCGAATCTCGGGACGAGAATCTGTTTAAGGGGGGTAGGCTGTGACACCTAGGTTTTTAATTACCGTCATTAACGTTAATGACCGGATCTGCCGAGTCAAACCGGCCGAGCATCGGTCAAACCTAGGTCAACCTGGGTCATCACCTCGAAAACCTCGCCAATGGACCCCAATGAACCCCTTGACCAAGTCCACACACACCCGTGGTGGACCCTCGGTCAAAGGCACGGTCAAACTCCGCTTAAGAATTGACGTCAGCGAATGTCGTCCGGAACTTTTGCCGCGTTCTCCAAAATTCACCTAAACACTTCAAAATCTAACTTTATGAAAGTTGTCCATCTTGTTGAGGTACACAACTTTCATGTAGATTGGCATTTCAAATTTTGAGTGGAAATTGGTGAAAAACTCGATCGACTGACAGTACCTCCTATTTTCCGAGACAGAGCGGCATTCCAAGTTGGCACGACGTTCTTGCAAAATCCGTTGAGAAGAACACTAGACGACCTTTATGAAAGTTGTAGGGGGTAGTTAGATCTACAACTTTCCTATTTATCGCTTGGTGCACTTGTATTCAATTTCAAGAGAAAACCCCGATCGAAGTAGCCTGGTCTGAACAGCGCAGCGCCGGGACTCGGCCACGCCGCGACGTCGCGCCGGCCGCGCGCGCCGGCGCGCCGCCGCCGCCTCGGCGTCCGGTCCCGCCGGCGCACGTTCCCAAGGCCGCCCGCGCCTTCCCGAGGTCACGACTCGCCTCCCGATGCCTTGAATGCCGGGAACGCCTCGTGCCCGTGCCGCCCGTACGCGTCATGCCTTGGTCCGCCTGGGTCCTCCGCGGGCTCCCCCCGCGCGCGCGCCGGCCGAGGCCACTTGTGTACGGTGCACGAGGGACGAGGTACTCCGCGTCGCATCGCAGTGAAGGCGCCCCCTTTTTCCCAGCCTACAAACCAGGCCGCAGCGGGTTGCTGCGCACGCCGTCGACATCGTGTGGGCGCCCGCCGTCGCTACCCATTGTCCACGGTCGATTCCGCAGTCTCCCGTGCCCCTAACCCTTGCCTCCCTACTCCACTGAAGCCGCGCTGCACCGCCCCCTTGCTGCCCCGGCTGAGAGCTCGCCGGAGCGAGCTCCGGGCGGACGCCGCACGGCGGTGCCGCGGAGCACCCACGCCGGCAGCCCCTATCCTCCAATTGAGCCCCCAAACCGAACCCTAGTGGTCCATAGAACACCCCCCCACCCTCCCCCGACCGGAATCCAGCGATCCCCGGCCGGAATCGCCGCCGGACCACCGCTGGCCGCGCCCAGGGGCCACATTGCAAAGCCAAAGTTCTTTCCGAGGGCCTCACTGCAAAAGGGTAACTCAAATAGAATTTGTGATTTGGCTGATTCTTGTAAATTGCGTAGAAAATCGTAGAAAAATCATAAAAATACAAGACCAATTTTGTTGGATTTGTTGTGAAATATGCTACAACTTATGTTATTCTTTCCTGAGCTAATTCCTTATAGTTGTTGCATGAAAAATACAAATGTGAAAAACCTAGATCTGCAATATCTCAAAATCCACACATCCTCTGTAGCTAATTTTTGGATTTGTTGTGTGTCTTGACATGACTAGCTCTTGTGCCAAAAAGTGCACAAAGTTATGGTGTAAATAGTTTTATAAAAATGTTTTTCCATTTCTGCAGAATCTGCATAAATGATTTTTATAGCTAAAAATAAGTAGGTTTTTGTAACCAACTTATGCACACTGTCTTGTTATTCCAAAATAAACCTCTGGTGAATTAATCACAATTTTAGAATTACCAGAAACAATTATTATTGAATTATGCTTGAATTTCTTTGAAAATTCATAACTCAAGTTCCACAATAGTTCTAGGTGTATGTGCTGCACCCCTAGGCTAGTTTTGGACCATATAACATGGGTGAGAGAGTTTGGATGATTTTGTTGAGTAATTATTTTTGTGTGCATTTACCTTGTCCACCTAGCTAGCATTTGTTATTTTCGAAAATAATAAATTTCTACCTATCCAAAGCTTGCATGTGTGTCCAGTGACTTGTTATAGGTGTTTAGTGGTTAACACACCCTTCCAATGAATTTTATTAATAAATTTCATAAATAAAAACTATGGAAGCTTTTGAAGGCTTAATAGTCATTAAATGGGAAAAATTCACCAACTCATCCTTGCTAATCTTGTGTGTGGTTGCAAATCATACTAAAAGGATAAATATACCCACCCACTACTGTTTGTGAATTTAAATTAAATTATTTACATTTATATGTACACATTCACTATCAAAAAGAATAGTTAATAAAGAGCTGCATATTGTTCCTTTTGGAAGAGTATGCTGAGTGTATTCTTATCTAGGTGAATGTGCCCAACCAATGCACCCATGGTTGTCATCTATTGTTTGTGATCAATTAAATTAAAATCATCAAATAAATCTTGCATTTGCATCCTCGTGTAGATCTTCCCGACGGTAGATATACGCTCGTGCCGGAAGGAGGAGACGAAGGTGCCGACGAAGAGCTGCAGCACGTGTTCGTAGCTCAAGACCTGGACCCAAGTCCAAAAGGGCCCAAGGCCAACCTTGCCAGTGAAGGCAAGCCCCAGATCATTAACCCCGCCTTTTAAAATTATGCAATTATGTTTGCTACGAGTGTGCATTTACGTTTCAGGAGTTGAATTGAAACCCTAGATGCATGATCCCTAGGTACCTACGCTCTATCACTAGTATGCTAGGTCGATAGCTGCTATGCTATAGGACCCGATAGAAGTCGAGTGATGTCCGTCACTCACGAGAATAGGTTCCTATATAGGAATCATAAGATCTCCTTAAATGGACTGCTCATGTGGTAAGAGCATGGGATTTGGGCTCTGGTCCAGTGGCTTTCGTGGGCTAAGCTTTTGAACGACATGTGTGAAGCTGGGTGTACTGGGTGGGACATGCTAGATAGCCTTATACCCGGGACTGTAAGATTCACTCCCAACCCGAGGATTTTTGGGAACCGCCTGGTCGGTGTCAGCTCTGTTGGTGCACCGCTCCGTGTGTTTAGATCTACCTTGCAAGGTTTAAATCAATCGATTGTCGGCCTCTCACCGTTATCTGAGACTGCTTAATCAACTGGCCATGATATCCCATAATGATGGAACTTGGTGAATATTATTGTATGAATTAATTGCTTGTACGAGCTTCTTGATTGAATTAGTTGGCACACTTAGAAATGATAACCAACTAGAACTTGTGCTAAAATAATGAAAGTAAGGACATACTCTTTGTTGCTTTTCAGCAAAAGAACTCCACCGGCCAAAAAGCCTCTCATGTCTAGAGTTTGGTGATGTAGTTATCACCCGACGGTTAAGTCTTGCTGAGTATTAGTATACTCATCCTTGCTTTAAAAATGTTGTTGCAGGTGTTGTTTGGACTGGTGAGATTCCACCAGGCTGGGAGCTGGAATGGGTGGAAGGGGATGAGTGATGACATCACGGATGGCCTCCTGTGATGTGTATCGTCGCGCTAGTTTATTTATTTCTGTTGTTTCCGAACTCTGAACCTTTACTTTCTGTGATGAACAATGATTTGTAATAATTTGGATTTAATCCGTGTTGTACTCTGGACTCACCTTCGTGTGAGTTTTAATGCATGTGTCGATCCTCTGTATGATTTCCAAGTGATTTACCGGGCGTTAACCCGACAACTAACGACAGGATGATACTTTGCTATTGCTTAACGACCAAAGTGGATCAGTCTTAGGTGATAGTACGGTATTTTCCTAGGTGGGTTGTCACAAGACTCCAACAAGATGAACACAGCTTCCAACACACGTCTCCGACTCACTACCCAAGTTGGCCAAGTCCACGCAGCCACTGAAGTGCTACTGGACCTAGGAACCAACAAACAACCTCCCGAGCCAAAACACACCAACACGCACAGCGGAAACTTGCTTGGCTTGCTGCCTGTGCTGCACCGGTCAGACCGATGGCCTACGCCGGTCAGACCGGTGGCTACAGTAGCCGCACAACAAGCGTTCCAGAAAGCCTTAGTGACTTCTCTAGGCCTTGGAACCAAAACACCCTTAAAACACAACCTGCACGGAAGGAAAACCCTACACAAAACCTAACAAACCAACTCCAAACAAACCAAAAACTGACCAGCAGCACCAAGACCCAAAGACACCCGAGTCATGCAGTTCACCCGAGGCAAATCCCACAAGTGACTAGCACCGGTCAGACCGGTGTAGTTTGGGTAGCTCGGGATAAACAGCACCCGCGGGTCAAGTCCCCCAAATCCAAACTTCGATCTCCCGAATCGCTCCACAGACTTGAACAAGACTTTGGGGATAATAGGAACACCCCATGAGGAGTCCATAGCCATGATTTTGTCCAACAAAACTTGCCAAATCAAGAGGAATCGAAGAAATCCCGCCAAGAACTCCTCTAACCCTAGAACACCAAAAACCCCAAAATCGAGCCCCTTAACTCATAGATTTGGGAGAGGAATCACAGGCCAAAGAACCACAATGGGTTCCCACAAATTTCCTCCAACAAATCCCCAAGAGCAAGGTCCCGAAAACACCCCAAGAAAACCACCGAGAGAGGGCTCCGAAAATCACCACCAAGAACAACCGGGAACAACACAACAAAGCCTTGAGGAACCATGCCGAATCATCTATACATACCAAGGAGGTTCATACAAGGTCTAGCTTGCCGCCCGATCATCCAACCCTCTCATAAAATCTCACCATGAAGCTCTCAAGCTAGTCCTATGGAAATCCTAAGAAAATAGGAAGGGAAAATAGGAAAGCAAATGAACTAGGGTTCCAAGAGATGGCTGCCATCCTCTCACCTCTTGGGTTATATAGGAGGCAACCGAAAGTCCAGACTGCATCGTCGCACACTGGTCAGACCGGTGCTCCTCACCGGTCAGACCGGTCTGGCACTGCTGCAGCACCGTCTTCGGTTCTTCGGTCTTGGCTTTGTGGATCAACCAAGGAACCCAGTGGTTTTCGGGTGAACCACTAGAAACCCCGCGAACTCGGTGTAGCCTCCACCAATCGCCACTCATGACTCGGCTCCCATGTAGTTCCGGCTCGACCTTGGTTTTGAGGCTCTACCAAGAAACCGTCCATGACTTCATCTTGCTGTTCATCCCTCGAACGAAGCCTTCTTGTCTTCTCCACACCTGGAGGCCTCACCGGTGACGACCTTTCGCTCTTGTTCTTCACTTGCACCAACACTAGTCAAGCCGCAACCTGCACCTGCAATACTTAGCCAAGAATCAGTCCACACAACATTGTCAATCACTCATCACATAAGGAAGCAACCATCCACTGGTCCTCGAACCACACATGGTCCTCAGTCATGGCCGACGTGGGGGGGGGGACGTGAAGGGGCGCCGCGACTCTTCGGTTACTGCGCTGTAATGATCGCGCATGCGCGTGCGCACAGCCATTTCAACGCGGCTGGTCCCGTTGGTCAGCGACATAGGACGTTGTCCGCATTAATCAGCGCTGCGCATAGAGTTTTCAGGGGCGTTGCTCCCCTGGATCTATAAATCACGGGGGAGGAGCAGGGGTGAGTTCCCTTACCTTGCCATTCGCATCCATCGCCCCGCAGCTCATCTTCCTCTCGGTCGTATGCCACTGTCCTTGGATTTGCTCGCGCTCCTTGCGCTCCCGCCACCATCCTAGCTCGCCGCTCTGGATCTCCATGGCCCCACCTCAGCAGATTCGCGTGCTGGAGCCTCTCCCGTGGACCCGATCGACGGTGACACCGCTGGCACTGAACGAGCTAGTGAATGGTGGGTTGTTGGCGTGGGCTGGTGACGGCATGTACCCGGAGTGGATGGTCCCGCCGGCGTCGGACAGGGAGCCCAACCCTCCGCACGGCTACGTCGTCAGCTTCGTCCGGCTACACGAGCGCGGCTTCACCGTCCCGGCGAGCCGCTTCATGCGGGGGCTATGCCACCATTATAGGGTAAAGCTCCACAACTTCGCCCCCAACGCCATATCACAGGCGGCCTGCTTCGTTGCCGTCTGCGAAGGATACCTAGGGATTTCGGCGAACTGGGATCTCTTGGTCCATCTCTTCCGCGGCGAGCTTCATACTCTCGGCACGGGCGAGACACGAACGCGTCGGGTGGTTCGCACTGGCGGCCTGACGCTCACGTTGCAGGATACACACAGGGAGCTGTACCCGCCGTGCACCATGACCTCCAACAATGCAGATCGGGAAAAGGGGTGGTTCTACTTCCGCAACGACGACGCTGGCCTCCCACTGTACACAGAAAAGTTTCTAATGGGGAAGACTGACGCCTGGCACCGCGGCGTGTCGCCCCCTTCGCGGCAATAGAGGCTGGAGTCTCTCACCACCGCTGCGGCGCCTAGCGGACGCCGGACTGGGGGCGGCCTCGATCATCGCCAACTTCCACCACTGGCGGATCGTCCCCCTCATGGAGAGGGAGCTCTGCATCTTTGAGATGAGCGACACAGCCAACCCTGCATCGTTGGCGCGCTCGCGACTGCTGCGGGAGCGCTTCCCCAAGGAGTACGCGGCCATGTGGGCGAGGCGCGTGATTAACCTCAAGGTGGTGCCGCACAGCGACGACGACCTTTGGTCGTTTGTGATGCTCCCCGACGCCTAGCCTGTGAGCACACTCTTTCTTTTCCCTTTGGGTTCTCATATCGCATTTCTGTTTGTCCTGACAACCTCTACCCGCAGCTAGTGACCGTGCATGCCGCCCGGTCAGACCCGCCGACGCCACGGGCTCGGGCCGCTAGCCGCACCGCGTAGCAGCGGGAGCGGGAGCGGGCTGCTCTCGCGAAGGAGAGGAAGATCAGGCAGCGTGAGCGCCTCGAGCAACACAATGTGGAGTACCAGCTGCACGAGCAGCAAGGGCTCTCCCCTCCACCGGCATTGGTGAATTCGTCATCGGACGACGAGGAGGAAAGCGATGGGGAGCGGACCACCTTCGACAAGTGGGAACCTGTGCCCACGTCGCCACAGGCCGAGGGAGCGGCCGTGGAATTGGTCCCCGAGGCGGGCGCGGAGCCGCCTGCCCCCGGGCTATCAGTGGAGGTGCCAGTAGGCACTGTGGAGGCGCCGGCAGGTGCAATGGAGGTACCCCCAGCCCTCAAGGAAGAGGAAGCAGAGCTTCTCCAGTTTGAGGTGGGTGGCGCTTCTTCCTGCGCGCCTTTGACTTCGAGGGGCAGCCGCACACCTGTCCCTTTCTTTTGTTGTCAGGGGGGTCGTCGGGTCGTCCCCGCCCTTGCGCCTATCAAGGCACTGAAGTTAATGACGTCCGCGACGACGGGGCGATGCTCAGAGAGGGTGCCGCGCGCGTCGGCTAGCGCGACGGCGGTGGGCGAGCCGTCGCGCGCCACGACCGCGGCCATATGGCCGCGGCGAGGAGGAGGCGGCGGTGGCGGCCTCGCGAGCGCCGGTCCCTCATGACGCTCACCAAGGGCGTGGGTGGGCTCGTACGGGTAGACGGTCCGCCGAGGGCCGCAAGGCGGCGGAGGCCCCTGCTGATGGTGGTTCCGCCCCCAGGAGGGGCCGATCGAGGGGGCCATCCGGGCCAGCCCCCGAGCGCGCGCCCGAGGTGTTGGTGATGCGAGCGAACGGCTGTGTGATGTTGCAGCAACCGGTGCATGACGCCAAGGTGTTGACGTCCCGCGCCACGCTGCCCGCGTCCGACGTCGCTATCTCGCAGCCGAAGCAGGGGCTGCGTCGCCTCGGGGTGCCGCGCACCCTACTAGACAAGGCCCAGGCCGAGCAGATGTTGTGGCAGGAGTTCCGTGATCATGACGCCTCCATCAACAACGCCCAGACCGAGGCGCTACGGCTCCACGGGGGCCTGTCATTCCGGCTCTTCGAGGTAGGTGTTTTTTGCTCGATCTGAAGCTTGTTTCTCGTCTCTTTCTTATTTGAGTGTTCCGTGATTTTGACTCTTCCTCCTGTGTTCGTGATTGCTGCTCGCAGGAGCTACAAGGCCGGGCACGTGCGAAATACGACCGCCTCACCCAGTTGAGCTCGGACCTCGACTAGTATCGGGGGCAATACGAGGCCCTCGACGCCTTCGTGGAAGCCCTGCGAACGGACAATGGATGGTTGGAATACCGGCTGAGGGTCATGCAGGACGCACTCCTGGACCAGCACGCATTGACCACAGAGGGCACCACCACGGTCGATCGGGTGAAGACCGCGCTTCTAGAAAGGGACGAGGCGCTGGCGATGACGAACGGCAATCTGCAAAAGGCACGCGCCGCCCTGGCCGAGGTGCAGACTGCAATGGCGGAGAAGGAGACCGCCTTCTCCACGGCGCAGACCCAGCTCCAACAAGACTGCATCACCCTCGAGGGAGCACAGTCCTGGCAGGCTCAGGCTAAGCAGAAGGCCAAGGAGGCTGAGAGGCTGGGAGCTGACCTGCAGGTGAAGGTCACCTTGCTTGCTGCGATGGAGTAGCAGCTTCGCTAGGAGTGGAGCACGTGTCAATAGGAGGAGGGCCAGCTCCAGCAGGAGCGGTCCACCCTCAAGGAGGGTCAGGTCGCCCTCCAACGTGAGCGCTCGGCCCGAGAGGAGGTGCAGGGCCAACTCCAGTGGGAGCACACCGCACCGGAGGAGGCGCGGGCCACGCTTAAACTCCGGGATGCAAAGATCACGCGGCTCACCGGGGAGCTGGTCCAGGAAGGCGTGTCGTACAAGGAGCTGCGCCAGGCCGGCGAGGGGAAGGGCGCCACTATCCTCGAGCTGCAGCAAGTGGTCGAGACCACACGCGCAACCCTCAAGACGGAGAAGAAGTAGGTCGAGGGTAGGTTGCCCCCTCACTCTCGACTTATTTGCATTTTCGCTTTCAGGCCTGTGGATGGCTCTGAGACGTCAGCGACCCAGGCAGAGGCGATCCAGACGGCCTACAACTCCTTTCAGCGGGAGCTGGAGGCTCTACGGGACATGGCCCTCGAGGCGTGCCAGAGTGTTGAGGAGGGCGACGGGCAAGCCGGGAGTTCCGTGGCGAGCCATCTCCGGGCCTTGGGTGGCCATGTTGCCCAGCACATGCGGGGTGCCCTCCGCCTGGGGGTCTAGAAGACCCTCGGTGTGGTGCAGTCGCACTACCGGGTCAACCTCACGGTGCTGGCGACGGGCTACATTGTTGCCACCGGTCTTGATGACGACGCTGCGGAGGCCGAGGTGAATCGCCTGGATGCGCTTGTTGCCTCTGCCGCCGACATTCTTGCCGACGACTTCATGGAGATTCTCTTCCCAGACGCTCCTCCCGCCGGACCCCTCGAGCCCTGAGAGTAGTTGGGCACTCGGGCCCTTAGATTTTGGTCAGAATTCAAGCCTCGTGGCTCATGTAATAAGTACAATTTACTCGAGGTGTTTGTAAATTAAATGTCGTTTTGTTTCTATGATTGTGCCGTTCTGTCTTTTCCTTTTGCTTAGGCGAATCTTAGCTGGAATCATTCGTTTTTGCGAGTAGCTTATAGGCAAAGTGGTGAAGGGGAAGGGCCGTATCCTGCTGGAGGCGTGGGCTATCCCTGACCCACCCATCTTCGCCTTTTGGCCGCTCACGTCCCGCATTATTTCGCCCAAACTCCTAGGTTGAGACGTACTTGGCGCTTTTGAAGTAAAGCTTTTTTGCGAAAAATGGGACCGTTTTTAGGGGGGATACCCCCCGCAGTAGTCCCCGAGGGGGACTTGGTTTTCGGGGAGAAAGCCGAGTCGCCCTTGACTTTATTCAAAAGAAAATTTACATCTGTACAACCAACTGGGGCGTCGGATATGTGCAAAAAGACTTGGAAATCCTTTCTAAGGGTAGAAGCGACATAGTTGTTGGATGTTCCAAGAGTTGGTGAGAACTTTGCCCTGCTCGTTCGCCAACTTGTATGTGACAGGCTTGAGCACCTCAACGACGACGTAGGGCCCCTCCCATGGTGGTGAAAGCTTGTGGCGGCCTCAATTGTCTTGGAGCAGCCTTAGGACTAGGTTGCCCTCATTGAAGTCTCGGCGCTAGAGCTTCTGAGCTTGGTACCACCTTAGTGCCTGCTGGTATCTTGCCGAATGCATCATGGCCACGTCACGGGCTTCATCTATCTGATCCAGCGAGTCTTCGCGAGCTCGCTGGTTCGACCCTTCGTCGTAGCCCTTGATCTTGGGCGATCTGTATTCCAAGTCCGTATGTAGAACAGCCTCCACACCATAGACTAGGTGTGACGCCTCAGGTTTTTAATTAGCGTCATTAGTGCTAATGGCCGAATCAGCCGAGTCAAACCGGTCAAACACCGGTCAAACCTAGGTCAACCTGGGTCATCACCTCGAAAACCTCGCCAATGAACCCTATTGGATCCCTTGACCAAGTCTACACACCCGTATTCAACCCTTGGTCAAAGACACGGTCAAACCCGGCTTAACCGTTGACGTCAGCGAATGTCGTCCGGAACTTTTGCCGTGTTCTCCAAAATTCACCTAAACACTACAAAATCTACCTTTATGAAAGTTGTCCATCTTGTTGAGGGACACAACTTTCATGTAGAATGGCATTTCAAATTTTGAGTGGAAATTTGTGAAAAACTTGATCGACTGACAACACCTCCTGTTTACCGGAACCTGGTGGCATTCAAAGTTGGCACGACGTTCCTGCAAAATCCGTCGAGAAAAACACTAGACGGCCTTTACAAAAGTTGTAGAGGGTAGTTAGATCTACAACTTTCTATTCATTGTTTTGTGCACTTCTATTCAACTTTTTGGAGTTTGACGCGTTCAAACAGGGGCACTGTAAAATTTTTCCAGGCCGACGCGACGTCGCGCCGCGCCGTGAGCGCCGCGCCGCGCCCGCGCGCGCCGTACCACGCCTCGGCGTCCGGGCCCGCCCACGTCCCGAGGCCGCCCTTCCCCGTGCCACGCACCCACCGAGGCCGCCTCGAAGTCTTGCCCCTTTCCTCGCGCCACGCGCCGTCTGGCCGGCGAACCCCAACGGACCGCCGGTCCGTTCCTTTCCTCCCCTGCCGTTCCTCCTTCCTAGGCCAGCATTTACTCCTAGAAGCGTCGCTGTCGATCCTTGGCCGCCATAAAGGGGCGCTGCCCCCTGCATCGCGCCAAGCCGCTCCCCCCGCGCTCCACCCGTGCCCGCCACCGAGCGCCCACGGCGAGCTCTCGGCTCCGGCCGACGGCACACCAAACCAAGCCCCCCTCCACCTTTCCCCGCCCCTACTCAAGCCCCCAACCTCCCCCAATTCGTCGGCGCAGCCCCCTTACCTCGCCGGCACACGGGCCGCGGCGGCCACCATGCCGCCGGCCGCCGCGCCGCCCCTCGTCGGCCTCCTCCCCGCCCCAACCAACCCCAAGAATCGGTCCCATAGGCCCCAAGGCCCCTCCCCCGCCCGTGCCCGGCCGGCCCCAGCCGGCGGTTGACCGGAATTTGGCCGGACCGCTGCTGGCCGGCCGCCCAGGGACCACATTGCAAAGCCCAACTTCTTTTCATGGGCCTAACTGCGAAAGGGTAACTCCAATAGTAAAGTGATTTTGCTGTTTCTTGTAAATTGCGTAGAAAATCGTAGAAAAATTAGAAAAATGCAAATCCAATTTTGTTGGGTTCGTGGTGAATTATCCTACAACTTTTGTTATTCTTTCCTGAGAAATTACTGATAGTTTTTGCATGAAAAATACAAATGTGAAAAACCTAGATCTGCAATATCTCAAAATATATAAATCCTCTTTAGCTAATTTTTGGATATGTTGTTTGTTAGGTCATGGGTAGCTCCTATGCCAAAGATTGCACAAAGTTAGGAAGTAAATCTTTTTATAAAAATGTTTTTCCATTTCTGTAGAATCTACATAAAAGATTTTTGTAGCTAAAAATATTTATGTTTTTGTGCGCAACTTGTGAACACTGTCTTGTTATGTACAAATACACATTTTTTGAATTAATCATGATTTTTGGTGTAACAGAAATATTTATTCTCAATTTGTACATGATTTCCTTTGTAAATTAATGAACTAAGATCAGTAGGGTTTCTAGGTGAATATCTTGGTTACTTAGGCTTGTTTAGGACCAGAGAGCATGCAAGAGAAAGTCTGGATCATTTTGAGGCTTATTTATTTTTGGATGCATTTAATTGGAATCACTAGCTAGTCTTTGTTATTTTCTCCAATATTTAGTTTCGTAGCTTCCACGCATCACATGTGGGTCCAATGGACTAGTATAGGTGCTAATATGCTTAAGAAACACTTCTTCAATTTTTGGTAATTTAATTGCTTAATAAAAAGTTTAAAAGCCCCTTTGAATATTAAAGAGCAATTAAATAAATAAGAAAAACCCCTAATTAATTCTTTTTCATTTTTGAAAGTATTACCTAATTTAATTAAAAGATAATTAATTATCCTTGCTAATAAGAAATTAATTCATGAATAAAAATATTATTTATACCTTTGCTTGTGAAAGGAAAAGGACTACACATTCACATGAAATAACAAGTACAATAGAAACCTTTATTCAAATGTGCAATAAAAGAATAACTCATATACAACTAATAACCTTCCTAAAAGAGATACACTATCTAGATGCTTGTTCAGGTGAATATGACCAACAAGAGTTGGATAAGATAACTAACTATCACATCACCTGAACTTGCATTGCATTCCGTGTAGATCTTCCGGACGGTGATTACTCGCTTGTCCCGGAAATCGAGGAAGGAGGAGCGGAAGCTTCGCTGCAGTACGTGGAAGTACTCGACGACACCGAGGGTGCCCAGGCTAACCTAGCTAACGAAGGCAAGCTCCGGTGCATCTAACCTAGTTTTCAAATTCTTTATTCAATTATCTATGGACGATTGCGCATTTAAGTTCAGGAGTTGAATGGAACCCTAGATGCATGACCCCTAGGTACCTTTGTCCTTACTAGTATGATAGGTCGATAGCTGCTAAGCTATAGGACCGTTACAAGTCGAGTGATGACCTCACACGCGAGAATAGGTTCCTAGATAGGAATCACAATACATCCTTAAATGGATTGCTCACGTGGTAAGAGCATGGGATTTGGGCTCCGGTCCAGTGGTTATGTGGGTTAAGTGTTTGAACGTACTAAACACTTGTCGGGAATGGGACGGGTAAGCCTAGTACCTTAATGAGACGATTGGGGATGGAACTGTCGCTACTCTTGGGATTCGCTCTCACGGCTAGCTACCGGTGGTGTATGGTGACTCCGGGTATCTCGCGGGGTATGCCAGATAGCCTGCACCAAAGACTGTGGCCTTTCATCCTGACCCGAGGATTTTTGGAAACGACCTGGGAAAGTTGTCCTTTCGGGGGTAGCCTACAGTGTGTTTAGATCCACCTTGCAAGGTTTGAATCAATCGATTGTCGGCCTCTCACCGTTATCTGAGACTACTTACTCCACTAGTCATGAGATCCCTAATGATGGAAGTTTATGAATATTATGTTTGACTAATTGTGTTGTACGACGTTGTTTGTACTAGTTGGCCAATGTAGTAAAGATTAAACCTACTAGAACTTGTGCTAAAATCTTGAAATTAAGGACCTACTCTTTGTTACTTTTCAGCAAAAGCAACCCAGTAGCCAAAAAGCCTTTCATGGTCTAGATTTGGTGAAGTAGTTATCACCGACGGGTAAGCCTTGCTGAGTATTAGTATACTCAGCCTTGCTATAATATGTTGATCCAGGTAATGCATTCAATGATGTGTGGCCCAGAGAGATCCCGCCCGGCTGGGAGCTGGAGTGGGTGGAGGACGACTACTGAAAGCATCATGGATGGCCTCCTGTGGTGTCTTCGCTTCCGTTAGTTTATTTCTGCTGCTTTCAAAACTCTGAACTGTTTCGTTATGGCAAAAACTATGGTTTGTAATAATTAAACCCTTCGTGGTACGAATTTCGATATTAATGTTGTTGTATCTCTGGACTCGCCTTCGAGTGAGTTTTAATGCATATATTCGATCCTTGTTGCTTTTCAAGTGATTTACCGGGCGTTAACCCGACAACTAACGACAGGATGATACTTTATTATTGCTTAATGACCAAAGTGGATCGGTCTTAGGCGATAGTACGGTATTTTCCTGGGCGGGTTGTCACACTAGGAAAAACGGCGTGAATCCTGTGGCTCTGCTTGGAGTGGTCCTGAGGCTACAAATGACTGATGCCAACTCCTGAAGCCATTTCCAGCCATACTTGTTCAGTCTGTCGAAGATCCTGGGCTTAAGGCCTTGTAGAATCATGCCGTTGGTGCATTCCACTTGGCTATTAGTCAGTGGATGTGCAACATCCGCCCAATGGTGGTCGTCGCAAAACTCCAGGAACTTTCTGTCGGTAAACTGGGAGCCATTATCGGTGGTGATGGAGTTCGGCACTCCAAACTGGTGGATGACGTCCGTGAAAAAGGACACGACCTACTCTGCCCTGAGATTTGTGATTGGGCGTGCCTCGATCCACTTTCAGAATCTGTCCACGGCAACCAGCAGGTGGGTGTAGCCCCCGGGCACTTTTCGCAAGGGCTCGACGATGTCCAGCCCCACACGGCGAACGGTCATGTGATGGGTATGGTTTGCAAGGCGTGAGCCGGGAGATTGGCCTTGCGGGAGTAAAATTGGCACCATTCGCAGGTGCTCACGACCTCGCTGGCATTAGCGACCGCGGTGGGCCAATAGAAGCCCTGGCACAACGTGTTTCCCATGAGGGTCGCGGCGCCACGTGGTGGCCACACACACCCGCGTGGATGTCTCGAATGAGTTCCCGGTCGTGGGGGATGGGGATGCACCGCTGCAGGACTCCAGACGTGGCATGCTTGTAACATCGCCGTCGATCACGGTGAACGACTTGGCTTTCCTGGCGAGGTGCCTAGCCTCGGACTGATCCGAGGGGAGTTCCCCTCAATCGATCCAGGCGAGGTACTTGGCCCGTCAGTCCTCCGTGCGGAGGGCCGACTGTTAACACCAAAAATTGGTGAAGGGAAAAGACTGACATGTAGGCTGAATTGGGTAGAAGAGCGCCATTCAGCAGAAGATTTTTCTTAAAGCATTCGGTAGAGGCGTCTGCGGTCGGGGGTACGTCATCATTTCGGCAGAAGAATTGTTCCACGGGTGAAAGAGGAAAGCATTCGGGAATGTGTGATGATGTGATTTGAATATAAAGAAGAGGACAAATTGATGAAGGGTGCGAGACAGAACTTGGCGCCGTGGTATTAATTTTGGGCAGTAAATGTTGTAATCGTTGTCGACTAGGAATCGTGTTAGAACCAGGGTATAAATATGAACCCTTAGTGTTTGTAATAGGGATCGAACAATTTCACAACAAACCAGCCCCGTGCTAACTTTTGAGTCGTTTTAGTCGAGTCGTCGAGTTCTTCGAGAGGAGCCATCGATCCGTCGACCTCCGTAAGTACCGGCAATGTTGTATCATGTCTAGTATCATGCGGTGGATTTAGATCATGATGCAAGTAGTCTTGTTACCATGCTTAGTATCATGTGGCGGATTTAAGATTGGTTCAAGAAGGTTTCCTTGTTGGATCATGAGTCATGCGGTAGGCTAAGATCTAGCTTGGAGCTAGTTATCGGCTCTATTAGATTTGGCAAGATCTAATAGATTCATCAAGTTACCATGTGTTGCTTTGAATTTTGCTCTTATGTTTAATTCATGTAACACTCTTATTGCCCAATTTAGATTGACTAGATTCGGTTCTATCTTGTTTGTGATCCACATGTTGCACGCTCAAATCTTTGCCTCGACGTAGCGAACGGATCACGTGTTCTCTAACAGCCGATTTCGAATCAATCTAGATTGTCACGTGTTGCGGGTTCAAGCTTGTTAATCTAGCATAGTTTGTTCCTTCTCCACGGAACCCGAATCGGCTATACAGCTGCATTCGGCAATCCCATCACAAGTGAAACATGTTCATGAGCTTGTTTTAAATAATGTATGCTTTTAGCCTTCCATGTTTAGACCGTATCATGCGGTGGATTGATCTATTTCTTGGTTGGTGGTGTGATCTCAAACAAGTTGTATTATGCAGTGCATTAACTTGTTTGATGTTATGCTTGACGGGTTTGAAAGTACCTAGACATGCGGTAGACTAGTGCTTTTGGTCTATGCATGCATGTTTACTGCAGATTCACGATCATGCTTCGCTTTTATTTATTTTATCAGATTTATCCTTGATGATCAGTCATGATTACGTGATGCAATGTTGTTTAAGTAAAGACCGATTTTTCATCATGTTTACGTCATACATTCGGCTATGCTCTGTTTACATGCTTTATCAGTTCCCGAATGATGATCAATTTGCTGACAGATAGCTTGTTTATAGCTATATGTCGTTCTAACTAGCTGTATAGCCGTAAATACGGAACTGTCTGGTACTACCCAGCAAGTTCCAGGTTTTATCTAACTATTTTCATCCTTTGTCAGTTTCAGGGAAAATTGACTGGCACGCTTCCAGATTCGACGCCCGGGTCACGTGTGTGAAGCTAGCTAATCCGGCTTGCTGTGTGCTTGGCGTGAGGTGCTGATTTTACGTCAACACACTTTTTGGCACGTCTGGTGGGACACTCAAGTTAATCAAGATGCCTGACATTCAAGCTGTCCTGGATGTCACCTTCAATGAACTGTCCTCAGAACAGCAGTTACAACTGAAAGAAGCTATGGACCAATTCCAGCAGAAGTGTCTGATGTCTTTCTCCAAGAATAGGAGTGGTGTGCCATTCCTCAGAACAGATATGCCAAGAGTTCTGATGCCAGGGGAGTCTGATACCACTTCTGCTGCAGAGAAACAAGAGGATTTTGCTATGATACAACTATGGAAGAAATAATGGCTAGACACAACACTGCATTTTTGAATAGCTTCCGACAAATGATGGTTGGTGTCTTTGGTCCAAGCGTGGACAAACATTTTGAGCAGGGTAAATCAAGTGCTGCTATTAATAGCCAACCATCTCGTCAAGATGCAAGTGCTCAGCCGCCTCCGCAGAGTGTAAGTGTTCTGCCAACTCAGCATGTGGGTAGTCAATCGATCCAACAGAACCCTCATCAAGCAATACCTAACCCACGCACGTATGGTGAGATGGCATTCGGCACTCCTGGAGTTCAACCTGTCTCTACTTACAGGATAGCCCCAACAAGTAACAGGTTGCAAAGGAACATGTACGAGAACGGGTACTCAGAATTCATGGATTATAGTGCTATTGATGCTCTCTCGAATCCTGGGTATGGTGCTACTACAGGGATGCCTGCTGGAGGGCCAGGGAATCAAGATACCAATGTTGATCTCCTGGTGCAGAGAATGACCGATGTGCTTCAGAATCAATTCGGTCTAAAGCCTAAGAACCAAGGACACGTATATACACCTCCCTTCCCGGAATGGTACCACAGGGTGGCATTACCGAACAGGGTGAAAGTCCCCACGGAGTTCACCAAGTTTTCAGGGCATGATGATACTAGTACTATGGAACATATAGCCCGGTACCTAATTCAGCTTGGGGAAGCTTCTGCTAATGAGGCCTTCAGAATTAGATATTTGCCTCTGTCATTGACAGGCCCAGCGTTTAGATGGTTCACTTCTCTACCTGCTCACTCAATCTGCTCTTGGAAGTATTTGGAGCAAAAGTTTCATGCTCATTATTTCATTGGCAGTAATGAGAAAAAGCTAATTGATCTGACTACCTTGAGACAGAGGAACAATGAAACACCAATGGAGTTCCTCAAAAGATTCAAAGAGACAAAAAGCATGTGCTTCTCTTTGAACATACCAGATGATCAATTGGCTGGCATGGCTGTGGCACGGATGTTGCCAGCTTTTCGGGAGAAGCTATTCAGCATGGAATTTGATGACCTTGGCCAGCTGTCACACCGAATGTCGTTGATGAGCGATCAAGCATATGGCTTCAAGAATGACTCCAGATTTGTCAAACACAATGACATAGATGACATCTACAATCAATTCCTCGAAAGGGCAGATCAAGGAGATGAATATGATGATGAAGAGGAAATAGCTGCAGCAGAGATAGTGTGGGCAAAGAGCCATTGACAGTAAATCAGAGGTGGATAAAGAAAGCTAAAGGCACCTATGATTTTGATGTAACCAAGGCAGATAAGCTTTTTGAATTCCTTGTGAAAGAAGGCCGAATCAAGTTGCCAGAAGGGCATTCTATGCTTCGGCCTGATGGAGTGAAAGATAAAAGGTACTGTGGATTTCATGACAGGAATTCTCATTCCATCAATGAATGCAGGGTTTTTAGAATTAGGGTTCAGAAAGCTATCCAAGAAGGTCATCTGAAGTTTGATAATAAGATGAAATTGGATGGTAATCCTTTCCCTTAGAGCATGATCGTATTCTCAATCAACATGGTGAATGCTGCTGAAGGGAAGGAAAAGATGAAAGTTTTGACTTCAGCAAAAGCAAAGCAGGATGGCTCAGTTGATCCCACACGACAAATCACATTTGAACAGATTCAAAGGAGAGAGCCTCGCTTCCTGAAAAGTCAAATTGAAGTGGGTGAATCCTCTAAACCTTGAGTGACTTCATGTATTCTCCTCAATAAATGGCAGCATCAGCAAGAGAAGGAGCGCTACCAAAAGCAGAAGTACGAAGAGGAGAAGCGGAGATATGAAGAAGATATGCGTAGGAAAGAACAAGAGGAATATATGCGAGAACAAGAGCATGCGCATTGGGGATGTGCCTTCTTCAGACACTGTTGGAACGAGGGTTTAAAGCTTCCCACACAGAATAACTGTCTCGAATGCAGCGATAAGTATACTGAATACAGGCAAGACATTGCCAATCGCCGATCTGTCCATGAAAGAATTGGAAGGGTGCATCCTAGTGATGGTCGGCGTTTAAAAATAAACAGGATTGATGATCAACCGAGGAAAAGGTATGCTGATCATAGGTGGGTTGATCATGAAGAAGAATATGATCATGGGTATGTCTGGCAAAAGGGACAGTGGCGCCCACCTGGTTTAAGGAAAAGCCAAAAGAGAAGGGTGCAGCGCTTGAGGAATCAAGATTTGAAGCAGGCAGGGATCAAAAGGAAACAAGTGTGGCGTCCAAAAGACAACCCTAATGAATCTGGTCGTTCGGCTCATACATGCATGGTATGCTTCCTACCGAATGAATTCATGGCTCCAGCTAATCAAATTGTGCAGGAGGAAGTCTTGCCAGATATGAATGAGGCCAAGCAATTTGGGTTAATGGCACAATTAGTGTTGGCCAAGCAAGCTACTTTTGACAAGCCAGCCAAGAACCGACACATGTGGCCGCTATACTTAAGAGGGTACGTCAATGGAAAACCATTGACCAAGATGTTTGTTGATGGTGGAGCTGCTATTAATGTGATGTCGTACACTACATTCAGAAAGCTTGGCATGGGCCCTAGAGATTTGACGCCAACAAGCATAGTTCTGAATGATTTCGCTGGAAATCCTTCAGACACCAAGGGCTGTGTGCATGTGGATTTGATGATTGGATCTAAGACTCTGCTTACGACCTTCTTTGTCATTGAAGGCAAAGGGGCATATAGCTTGCTACTTGGAAGGGATTAGATCCATACGAACTGCTGCATTCCATCTACTATGCATCAACAGCTTGTTCAATGGGTAGATGATGACGTGGAAGTTGTCCAAACAGATGATTCGGTAAGCGTGCCTAATGTGGAACCAGCCTTCTGGGAGTATCAAGGCATAGATTTCTTCTCAGGCAAGGACTGGGGTGAAGGTCCTGTTGAACCAGTCAGCAGTGATCAATAGCCGATTCAAGCAGTCGGCTCTTATAGCAATTTTTAATGGAGAATCCAATTGATGGAACTGATGGGAAGTTAGGGCGTGGATTTATGTTGGCCGATAAATTGGAAGAAATAGACATTGGAGATGGTGACAAGCCAAGGCCGAAATTTATCAGTGCTAACTTGAATTCAGGTTTCAAAGAAGAGTTGATTAAGTTGCTAAGTGAATATAAAGATTGCTTCGCTTGGGATTATTCAGAGATGCCTGGGTTGGATCGTTCTATTGTTGAGCATCAGTTTCCAATCAAGCCTGGTTTTAGACCTTACAAGCAACCCCCCCGAAAGATCTATAAGGATGAAGTATTGGCCGACGTGAAAAAAGAAGTTGAGAGATTAATAGAAGCAAATTTCATTCGGCCATGTAGATATGCGGAGTGGATCTCTAATATTGTTCTCGTTTACAAAAAAACGGAAAGGTGAGGGTTTGCATAGACTTTAGAGATCTAAACAGGGCTACACCCATGGATGGATATCCAATGCCTGTTGCTGATTTATTGGTTGATGCTGCTGCTGGACATAAAGTTATTAGCTTCATGGATGGCAATGCAGGGTACAATCAGATTTTTATGGCAGTGGAGGATGTAGCAAAGACAACCTTTAGATGTCCTGGACATATAGGATTGTTTTAGTGGATTGTCATGACATTTGGGTTAAAGAATGCTGGTGCAACTTATCAAAGAGGCATGAATTATATTTTTCACGAATTGATCAGCAAAATTGTGGAGATATATATTGATGATGTCGTGATCAAGTCATTGGATTATGAATCACATTTGGCTGATGTGAGGAAAACTCTGGAATGTACTAGGAAGCATGGGCTTAAGATGAACCCGAACAAATGTGCTTTTGGAGTTTCGGCTGGAGAGTTCCTGGGATTTTTGGTGCATGAAGGAGGAATAGAAGTTGGCAAGAAGAGCATGAAAGCTATTGATGAAGTGGTTCCTACAACCAATCTTAAAGAATTGCAGTCATTGCTTGGCAAAATCAATTTTGTGAGAAGATTCATTTCAAACTTGTCACAAAAGGTGTTGCCTTTTTCTCCACTGTTAAGAATAAAAAAGGATCAAAAGTTTTTATGGGGTGACGAACAACAGAAGGCTTTCAATGAAATCAAGGAATACATGAAGAAACCACACGTGTTGGTACCTCCACAATTGAACAAGCCTTTTAAGTTGTACGTGGTGGTCGATGCCCAAACCATTGGATCGGCCCTCATACAAGAATTTGAGGGAAAAGAAAGAGTAGTTGCATACCTTAGCCGAAAATTGCTTGATCCTGAAACAAGATATTCGGCTGCAGAGAAGCTTTGCTTATGTGTTTATTACTCGTGTACAAAGTTTCAGCACTATTTATTGAATGCCGAATGCATTGTATATTCAAAATTTGATGTAATTAAACACATGTTGTCTATGCCAATTTTGAATGGAAGGATTGGAAAGTGGATTATAGCCTTGTCTGAGTTTGAATTAAGGTTTGAGTCGGCAAAAGGTGTTAAAGGACAAATTATTGCTGATTTCATTACCGAACATCGTGATTCATCAATTAATTTACTTGAGATTACTCCTTGGGCTTTATTTTTTGATGGATCTTCATGTGGCAAAGGTGGTGGAGTAGGTATTTTATTGATTTCACCCAGGGAGAGATGTTTGAGTTTGCTATTCCTATTCAACCTACTGTCACAAATAATCAAGGTGAGTATGAAGCATTGCTTAGAGGGCTTCAATACTTGAGAGATGCAAAGGCCATTGCAGTTGAGATTTTTGGAGATTCCGAGTTAGTTATAAAACAATTAAATGGCCAATATGAATGCAGAAATGATATCCTGAGGAATTACTACGAGGAGTGTAAAGAAATCCTGAAAAGCTTTCAGTTAGTAATTCTACAACATATTCCTAGAGAAAACAATTGAGAGGCAAACAGGTTAGCTCAAAGTGCTTCGGGTTATAGAGAGAATCAAGAAGTGTTTGCCATCGATGTATATTCTCTTGGGAGTGATCTAGTAGAGGGTGATTGGAGAAAAGAAATTGCTGATTATTTGAAGAATCCATCCCGAAAGGTCTCTAGGAAGCTCAGGTACAAAGCTATAAAGTTTGTTCTTCTTGATGGACATTTGTATTACAAATCCATGGATGGGGTGTTGCTTCAATGTCTGGGTCAAGAAGAAGTGAAGAGGATGATGAGTGAAGTGCATGATGGACTGTGTGGGGCACATCAGTCGGCTTACCGAATGAAGTAGGTCATTAGGAAAACTAGATGTTATTGGCTGACAATGCTGGAAGATTGCTTTGAATATTACAAGGGATGTCAAGATTGTCATAAGTTTGGAAATATTCAGAGAGTTCCAGCATCAGCTCTAAATCCTATTATCAAGCCATGGCCATTCAGAGGATGGGGAATAGATTTGATTGGCCAAATAAATCCTCCATCTAGCAAGGGGCATAAATTTGTGCTTTTAGCAACAGATTATTTCACTAAGTGGGTTGAGGAAATTCCATTGAAGAAGGTGACATCAGAAAATATGGTTGAGTTTGTCAAAGAGCATATCATTTACAGATTTGGGATTCCTCAAACAATTACAACAGATCAGGGAACTCAGTTTACATCTTCAGAGTTCAGATATTTTGTTGAAAGTATGGGGATCAAATAATTAAATTCATCTCCTTATTATGCCCAAGCTAATGGTCAGACAAAAGCTTCTAATAAGATCATGATCAAGATTATACAAAAGAAGATTGATCAGAAGCCAAAAAGGTGGCATTCGGTACTCAATGAAGCCTTGTGGGCTTACCGAATGGCCCCTCATGGAGCTACATAGACATCTCCTTATGAGTTGGTTTATGGGCATCATGTTGTCTTGCCTTGGGAAATGCGACCGGAGTCAAGGAGAGTAGTATTGCAAAAGGATTTAAGTTCCAAGAATTACAATGACTTAATGATGAACAAATTAGAAGACTTGCATATGATTCGTCTTAGGGCCTTGGAGAATATTGAGAAAAACAAAATGCGAGTTGCTAAGTACTATAACAAGAAGGTAAAGGTCAAGCAATTTGCAGAAGGAGATTTGGTTTGGAAAGTGCTATTTCCGATTGGGACTAAGTACAGTACATTCGGCAAGTGGTCTCCGAATTGGGAAGGTCCTTTTCGGGTGGTTAGGTGCACGCCTGGAAATGCATACATCTTGAAAACTTTGCTAGGAGAAGAATTCACTGCTACTATAAACGGGAGATACTTGAAGAAATATTTTCCTAGTATTGAAGTTGATCGTTGATTGCTGTTCCAAGCGTCAGAAACATGGAAATAGCCGGCATTCGGGAGGAAGCCACCTTCAGAACAAAAAATTAGACAAAGGAAAAATGGCTAATACTAAAGTGTATTTCCCTTAGCACGAAATTTTTTTCGCATCACAAATGTTCTTGCAGGTTCTTCTATTAACAATGCAACTACCTAAGATTACAAAAGAAGGCTTGCAGGAAGCAGAAGGCCTGCAGGAAGAAGCGAAAGTATCTTCATTTCTTTGGTTCAGCGCTTTTCCTATTGAGCTCATCCCTCTTCAGATGCTCCAAAATCACCATGACGGCGATGCAGAAACCTTGGGGGTTGGCGTGTTCTGCAGCTTCCATCAAGCTGTCTCAGGCGGCCTTCAGGTTGTTGTATCTATCGGACACGTCTGAAGAAGAAGAACAGATTATTATCGAGCACGGGATTTGAACTTGAACATGAGATTCAAACGAAGGTGAAGATCTCACCGCCTATCACCGCCTCCAAGTTCATGCGGTGTTCCCGTTCGGCACTGCAACGGGCGGTGCTGTCCCGCAGATCATGTTCTAGATGCCGAATGCGACGGTGTAGCTGATAGTTGGTCTTCTGCTCGTGCGTGGCGTTTTCTTCTTCAGTTGAGGAATCGGAGCGGATGTACTCAGGGATTTCTTCAGTATCGAAGATGTCCTCCGGCAGTAGGTCGAGGCTGAAATCAAAGAAAGATGAATCATGAGATTGCAATCAAGATCAAGAGAAAGGAATGAGAAAAAGAGATTACTCTCGGATGGTTCGCTTCTTTGATGGGAGGTTGTTCTCCTCGAGTGGTTTTCCCCTTGTCCACCATAGCCTTGGGGGTTTTTTCTGGAGGAGGAGGACGAGAGGGAGTGAAAAGATGGAAGTGTGTGTGAGTGGATTTGCAGAGCACTAGAGAGGCTATTTTATTAGAAGTGGAAGTGCATTAGGAGTGATGACTGGCTGGCGTGCATTGATGGGAATACCAAACGGCGGAGGTTTTTTCCTTGGATGCGAAGGGTTTTTTCATCGAAACAATGTTCATGGTTCCCGATGAGGATTTTTTGCGGATTATACACCAAGGAGCAAGAGTTTGTGCGCATTCAACTAGAAGAAAGGTTCCCGAATGCGTTCAAAACAGTGAAGATTCGTATGCACAAATTGAAGAAGTCATCACAAGAAAAATACAAAAGATAAACTTTCATTTTTATTGCCGAAATTCCATAACCCCTAGTACAAACTAATCAAACAGCCTGTTCAGGACAGACTGGGGTGGATGGAATCGGCAATGGCGACGCCATGGCCATCGAGGCGCTCCACAGTGGCCTCGATGTCGTCAAGGTCCTCCGGCACGCCACCGTCGAAGCCGCGCGGCCACGGGGAGTAGTCGCCGCCGGTGTGCGTCGACATGGCGACCAGGCCCAAGGCGGTGCCCAGACGAACACCGTGTAGGGCCACCTCGTCGACGCGGCCTACTACCGCGCCAAGGCGAGCTTCCGGTGTGTCTCCGGGAGCGTTCACCTTGTTCGCCAGCTTCTCAACCAGTGCGTTCAGCCGATTGAGCTCGTCATCGCGATCTGCGGAGGTCACAAAGCAATGGCAGTTAGTTCAAATTTAAGTTGAAGTTAAGCCAGTTACGGGACTCACCATCGATGGCCTCGAGCAGTTGCTTGCGTTGATGCTGCCAATCGAGCTCGGCAATTCCGACTTGTTTGGACATGATCTCCAGTTCGTGTCGGGTTGCGTCGCGTTCCTCCTTGAACCTGCGGGCATCGCGGTCAGTGTAGCGCGAATTCCCGCTGGAAGGCCTGGAGGAGTAGGAGTGGTTCGACGATCCCGAGGATTCGCTCACCATGGCCGGAGTTGTAGCTGGAGCAGGGGCAGGGTTCCATCGGATGAGCCTGAAAATGCAAAGAAAATCATCAGGGATGAAACAAGATCTAAAAGAGAGTTATGAAGAAGCTGACGATCACCACCTCCGACGAGCGCCGGCACGGCTCCCTTCGGCCTCGTCGTTGGCCAGACGCTTGTTGCTGCTATTTGCCATGGAGTTCTTGGGAGTACTAGTACTAGAGAGAAAGAGCTTGGGTTAGCAAAGGTTTGGAAAGCAGAGGATTTGATGAAAGGCTAGGGGCACTCGAAGTTCTTATTTATGGAACTGACGAAGAGATCATGGCCGGAGATCATGGCGCATATCCCAAGAAATTTGGGAAGTGGAGAGACTCCTTTGGCCGAACCATCGCCGAGTCGTTTGGGATTCATGCTGAGTGATATTCAGTTTGACGAGTTGAGATTCGGCTGTGTTGCGGTCGGGTTGTTTTTCGGGTCTAACTCTGTTATGGTCAGAGTTGCCGAATGAGTCATCCAAAAGTTACTCGTCAAAGATAAGGCAAGACAAATATGGAAAATGAAGAGCAAAAGTACAGAGTTGGCGAAGGCATTCGGCTACAAATTGTTTGTTACAATTATACACCCAAGTATTTTGAGATTACATTGGTGGCACCTGATATCATCTTGTTGATATTCTCTAGTAATCTCTGACAACTTCTTGGGTTTTAGACAGAGCGGAGAGCTTTGTCTTCAGCTGCCTTTCTGCATTCAGGGCTACTGAAGCTTCCTTTCGTATTTTCTCTGTTGATTCAGGAAGTTCAGTCATCATCTTCTCATCAGCCTCAATCTCAGCTGTCAAGGTTCTTAGCTCTGCCTCCAGTGCAGCTTTTCTGGCTTTCTTCAGCTCAAGTGCAGGCTGCAACTTATCTAGCAATTCTTTATTGTTCTGAATTTGAGCATGCAAGTCTTTCACGGATTGCTTGGCTGTAGCTCTCTTGTGTTCCAGAGCTGGATGGGAGAATTGATTCTTCAGAGCCTGTTTTACTGCTGCAAAGTGATTATTTAATTGAGAAACAGGTTCCGAAGAAGCCTTGATTTTACCAGGGAGATCTTGATCGATGAGTTCAAGTGCTTCTCTTAGGAGATCAGCATCCCTGACTTGATTTTGGATGCCCCTTTGCAGCAAGGAGAGGATTCCCTTCAGCTTTGCTCGATTCTCCTCTGATAGAGCCTGACTAGAAGATGCTTCATCTCCTTTCTCGGCAACCAAGTCATCCACAACAAAGGAATAACTTGGTGATTATACAATTTCCTCCTGAAAAAAAAGTTCTTGCCGAATTAGTGGTGGTATGTTAAATAAAAAATAGAAAGGATGGATGTTCATGCTTACATCATTCCTAGCTTCCTGAATGGGGGAAGGAAGCTGCTCAGGCTCAGTGGAAGGCTCTTGTATGTTTGGCTGAGGGGAAGCTGGGTGATTTCTTGGTGAAGCTGAGACTTCCGGTTGAGGAGAAGATGGTTGAATCCTTGGTGAGGTTGGAATTGAATCATGTTGAGGAGAAGAACTCCCCACAGTTTGGCTCACCAAAGTTTCCACTGCAACTAAGAAGTAGTGGATACATGCCAATGAAGAAGAATGATTGAAGAATAAGATGGTGAAAATTTTACCAGTAGTTGAAGCATTGGCAAAATCTGTAATGGCAATTGGTTGCTGAATTCTGGTATGAAATCATACGAAGATAAAGATGATCAGAATAACAAATGACATTATGTTCAGGAATAGAAGGTGTTCTGACTTGAATGAGTAGTTTTTTGCTTGTTCTTTTGTTCTTAACAGCTGGAGAAGCAATCAGAGATGGAGCTTTCCTTTTGTCAGAAGCTGGCCTGATAAGAGTTGGATCTAGCGTGGCCTGTCTAGACATCAGTGGAGCTAGAGTGGGATATTGACATCCCAAAGCAGAGATTGGGCCTTCAATCTTATAAGGGAATGTCCTGGCAAGGGGGGTAGGTTCTGTATCCTGTAAAGATGGCAGAATCATGGTCAGTAAGGAAGAGTATGATTAAAAATAGATATAAGAAATGGAGATGAGCATATTACATCTGAAGTTGGTTGAAAGTCAGGCATTAATTCGCGACGGAGAGGGTGTACTGGCACATTGAAAATATGATCATGAAGTTCTTGCCACCAAGGAATGAAAGAAGGGTGAGCAAGTGTTATTGGCATAAAGGGCTTGGGTGCATAGAAGATTGTGCTGCACTTGTACTCAAAAATCCTTCTTGCTTTTATGGATTCCTTGATGTCCTCTCTAGGCTTGAGAAATTCATGAAGAAATAGTCTTGGGTGCACTTGGCCACATCCTAACTGTCTGGCCATCATGTTTGGCTGGTAGTACTCAAAGGTACTCTGAACCTGCCTTCCTCCACATAATTCTGCTGGCAGGATACAAGGATGAATGAAGGCATTGAAGATTGCTATAGAATGCACATCATTACAACCAGTTTCAAAACTAAATTCACAAGGAAGGGTCAAGTTGTCATTATCTAGATATGGGAACCAGAGAGGGTTGACAAAACCTTTGAAGAAGAGCTCAAATAATTGGCCAATGTCTTTGTTGATAGACACAATGGAAGCAACTTCTCCATAGGTTTGGCAGCCTTTGGTGCTCTTGGTTTCTCCTTCCTTGTAATTGGTTGAAGGGAAGTGCCGATTGTTGAGGTCGATGGCAGCAATCTGGTGCATGTATAATTGCAACCACATCTGGACAAACCACCAAGGGCCATTAACACAGGGGATCTTCTTGCTGGTGTACATCAGATAGGTGGTTTGATGGAGCATATAGTAGACACTTCCTAGAAGGTATTTCTCGAGGGGGATGGGTGTACGAGCAGCCAAGTCCTCAGCCATTACAATGTGGTTCAGGGTTGGCTCATTAGCTTTGCCACAGAAGATAAATCTGCATAACCACATATTCAGAAAGGCTCTGTATTCAACATCAGACAAAGGACCATTAGACATATAGTTTTGGATATATCTCTTGTATCCAACTCCTGTTTTCACTCCTGTTTGCCTAGAGGAGCCCTTGTACTTGTAAGGATACACAGTTCTTGTGATTCTCAGGCCAGTTATCATGTACACATCGGCCAAAGTGGGGGACATTGGCCCATGGCCAAAAAGGAAGGCATTTGCGCCATTTGACCAAAAGTGGCAGGCTGCAATCAAAAGGTTCTCATTTTTAGGTGTTTCAGCTAGGGACAATTCTAAGCAATGAGAAATACAAAGGTTGTCCTAGTTTTTGGTCTTGGGGCTGTCATCATCAAGTATCCTCTTATACCAATTTCACCAGCCTGCGATTGGGGGTAGGGGCCAGTTCTTGAAAGCATCATGCCATTCGTGGGGTTTCGACAATGATGTCTTGAAGAGAATCCTCTGGGATTCGGCTGCAATGAACTCAGAAGGATCAGAAATCCCTACGGGCCCGAGAAAATAAGATGCTGATTGATCCTCGACGGTAATCAGGATTTCGGCAGCTAGAGCCTAACAAAAACAAAAGAAAGCAAAAGGAAATTTTGAGATGGGATTCGAGAAAAGTAATATCGAATGAGCTTGAGGAGGATAAGATTTACCTGAAGAGCTTGGTCTCGGTTCACCATTTAAGGATTGAAGCTCGAAAAGTTGATGAGTTAGGGTTTGAATCTGGGCGAAGGCTCCAACGGTTTGAAGGAGGAAAGAACGGGTGTTGAACAGATTCAGCCTAGGGACGTTGAGTATTTATGGTTAATTCTGGAATAAAATCACCTTTTATCCCGTAATTGAAGGGGCATATGTTAACACCAAAAATTGGTACAGGGAAAAGACTGACATGTGGGCCGAATTTGGTAGAAGAGCGCCATTTGGCAGAAGATTTTTCTTAAAGCATTCGGTAGAGGCATGTGCGGTCTGGAGTATGTCATCATTTCGGTAAAAGAATTGTTCCACGGGTGAAAGAGGAAAGCATTCAGGAACGTGTGATGACGTGATTTGAATATAAAGAAGGGGACGAATTGATGACGGATGCGAGACGGACATTGGCATCGTGGTATTAATTTTGGGCAATAAATGTTGTAATCATGGTCGACTAGGAGTCATGTTAGAACCAGGGTATAAATATGAACCCTTAGTGTTTGTAATAGGGATCGAACAATTTCACAACAAACCGGCCCCGTGCCAACTTTTGAGTCCTTTTAGTCGAGTCGTCGAGTTCTTGGAGAGGAGCCATCGATCTGTCGACCTCCGTAAGTATCGACAACCTTGTATCATGTCTAGTATCATGCGGTGGATTTAGACCGTGATGCAAGTAGTCTTGTTACCATGCTTAGTATCATGCGGTGGATTTAAGCTTGGTTTAAGAAGGTTTCCTTGTTGGATCATGAGTCATGCGGTAGGCTAAGATCTAGCTTGGAGCTAGTTATCGGCTCTATTAGATTTGGCAAGATCTAATAGATTCATCAAGTTACCATGTGTTGCTTTGAATTTTGCTCTTATGTTTAATTCATGTAACACTCTTATTGCCCAATTTAGATTGACTAGATTTGGTTCTATCTTGTTTGTGATCCACGTGTTGCACGCTCAAATCTTTGGCTCGACGTGGCGAACGGATCACGTGTTCTCTAACAGCAGAATTCATATCAATCTAGATTGTCACGTGTTGCGGGTTCAAGCTAGTTAATCTAGCATAGTTTGTTCCTTCTCCGCGGAACCCGAATCGGCTATACAACTGTATTCGGCAATCCCATCACGAGCGAAACATGTTCATGAGCTTGTTTTAAATAATGTATGCTTTTAGCCTTCCATGTTTAGATCGTATCATGCGGTGGATTGATCTATTTCTTGGTTGGTGGTGTAATCTCAAACAAGTTGAATCATGCGGTGGATTAACTTTTTTGATGTTATACTTGACGGGTTTGAAAGTACCTAGGCATGCGGTAGACTAGTGCTTTTGGTCTATGCATGCATGTTTACTGCAGATTGACGATCATGCTTCACTTTTATTTATTTTATCATGATTTATCCTTGATGATCGGTCATGATTACGTGATGTAATGTTGTTTAAGTAAAGACCGATTTTTCATCATGTTTACGTCATACATACGGCTATGCTCTGTTGACATTCGACTATTTTCATCCTTTGTCAGTTTCAGGGAAAATTGACTGGCACGCTTCCGGATTCGACGCCCGGGTCACGTGTGTGAAGTTAGCTAATCCGGATTGCTGTGTGCTTGGCGTGAGGTGCTGATTTTACGTCAACACCGACTCCGTTTCCATGGCTTTATGCTCGCCAGCGTCGTACCCCTCTAGCAGGGAGGGCATGAACACCTCGTTCGAGGGGTCTTTGTCCATGGGTTCCGTACCCGGTGGACTCGAGGGAGCCCCCGAGGGCTCCCCCTGATTCGAGGGTGCCGGACCAAGGTCGACGGATGGTTTGGTGACATCTCGCGCGAAAACATTCGGGGGAACGATGATTCGCCCCGACGCGATCTTCGCGAGCTCGTCCACCTCCTCGTTGTACTTGCGGGATACGTGATTGAGCTCAATGTCGTAGAACTTATCCTCGAGGGCGTGCACGACGTTGTAGTAAGCTTCCATCTTCTCGTCGTGACAGCTCGCATTCTTCATGACTTGGTCAATTATGAGTTGCGAGTCTCCCCTAAGATCGAGGCGCTTTATGCTGGTTTCAACGGCGATTCGGAAGCCGCAGAGGAGGGCCTCGTACTCTGCCATATTGTTGGACGCGGGGAAGTGCAAGTGCACTGCATACCTCATGTGTTCTCTGAAGGGCGAGATGAAGAGCAGGCCCGCGCCCGCTCTGGTTTTATCACCAACCCGTCGAAGTAGAGGGTACAGCACTCAGCCTGTATCTGCAACGGGGGTAATTGCGTGTCCGTCCACTCGACGACGAAATCCGTGAGAATCTGGGACTTGATCGCCTTGCACGGCGCGTAGGTGAAGGTTTCGCCCATGAGCTCCACAGACCACTTTGCGATTCAGCCCGCAGCGTCCGTGTTGCGGATAATCTCCCCCAACGGGAATGAGGAGACTACTATAACCGGGTGAGCGTCGAAGTAGTGCCGCAGCTTGTGCTGCGTGAACACCACCCCGTAGAGCAGCTTCTGGATCTGGGGATACCGTGCTTTGGTTTTGGATAACACTTCACTGATGTAGTACACCGGCCTTTGGATTGGTAGGGCGTGGCCTTCCTCTGTTCGCTCTACAACGATGACCGCGCTAACCACCTGGGTGGTCACCATGACATAAAGGTACAGAGGCTCACCGCCTCGAGGCGGTGTGAGGATTGGTGTGTGCGCGAGTGTTGCCTTCAGCTTGTCCAGCGCCTCCTGGGCCTCGATGGTCCAAGAGAAGCGTTCGTGCTTCTTCAGGAATCGGTAGAGGGGCATACCCTTCTCGTCGAGCTGCGAGATGAAGCGGCTCAAGGTGACAAGGCAACCCAACACCTTCTGCACCCCCTTTAGGTCTCGAATCGGGCCCATCCGGTTGAGGGTTGCGACCTTCTCGGGGTTGGGCTCGATGCCCCGCTGGGAGACAATGTATCCCAGCAGCATACCGCGCGGCACGCCGAAGGCACACTTTTCAGGTTCCAATTTTACCCCGTTGACCGGCAGGCAATTAAACGCAACGCGCAAATCATTGACCAGGTCGGTTTTCACAACTATGTCATCTACGTACGCCTCAACAGTCTGCCCGATGTGGTCTCCGAAAACATGCTGCATACATCATTGATATGTAGTGCCCGCGTTTAGGAGACCGAATGGCATCGTTACGTAGCAAAACATGCCGAACGGTGTGATGATGGAAGTTTCGAGTTGATTGAACTCCTTCATCTTTATTTGGTGATACTCGGAATAGGCATCAAGGAAACATAAAAGTTCGTACCTAGTAGTAGAATCTACGATTTGATCGATCCGTGGCAAAGAAAAAGGAAATTTGGGACATGCTTTATTCAAACCAGTGCAATCTACACACATCCTCCACTTCTCATTCTTTTTCTTAACTAGTACAGGATTAGCTAGCCACGTAGGGTGGAAAACTTCCTTGATGAATCTAGCCTCGAGGAGCTTCCGCATCTCCACTCCGATCGCTCGACGTCGTTCTTCATCGAAGCACCACAACCGTAGCTACACGGCTCTGGAGTGAGGTAGGATGTCAAGGGAGTGCTCGGCGACCTCCCTCGGGATGCCTGACATGTCCGAGGGGCTCCACGCGAAGATGTTGGCATGGCGCGGAAGAAGTCGACGAGCACCACTTCCTATTTTGGGTCGAGGGTTGATCTGACCCTCAACGCCTTGCCCTCAGGGGCTGCACGGTCGAGGGGTACCTCCTTTGTTTGTCCGGTAGCCTTGAAACTACCCGCGTGTTTGGCGGTGGAGTTGGGGCCCTCGTTGGTCAGCTTCTGTAGGTCCGTGAAAAGCGTCTCGTCGAGCGCCAGGACCTCAGCGTGTTCGACGCCCTCGACGTCTCAGTCGAATACGTGCTCGATCGACGAGCCCACGGTGATGACGCATTTTGTCCCCAGCATTTTGTCCCCAGCATGTGAGTAAAGTACTTCATGTCATCCGATCTTTTAGCGACTCAATTCCTCCCTCGATGATTTTATTTTCTTCTTGGTTATGCTTCTTCCCCAATCTAGTCTATAGCTATATTGCTTAGGGTGCTCTTGTAGCCGCGGTGGCTAGAGGTTCATACCGGACCGACCAAGTGATTTCAACTTGTTCTATAGAACTCACCCTAGACTACCCGCATGAATAGGAATACGTTGTGACAGAATGGGGGTTCCGAAAGGCGGGCGTTTTCAGAATCGGACCGGAGGATAGTAGTTTAAAGATGGCTTTGGATGAGATGCATGTCGCGCTTGCTCTTTTGGCTGGAACTATGACCAGAAGATGATAGGCATTAGTTTCCCTTGTTTGCTCTTTACCTTGTCTACGTTCATGGATGCGATCAACCTTATGCTATTACTCATACATCTTTAAAGTTTATCTTCTTATGCAATCAATGCTTCATGTTAGGCTAGATCAATTAGTTAGATGGAGAATCCTAGGAGTTTGCTTCCGATCCTTGGATTGACAAATCTAGGGAGAACCCTCCTTGGTGAAAAAGGCACCAAGTCACCCGTAGGCTTGCGGTGAACTTGAGCACGGTTTTGAACCGTCAACAAGAACTCAGCATAGGATAGACTCATCTCCCAATCAGATCCGTAGGTCAATACACATGCTCTCAGAAGATCCTCAAGTACCTGGTTCACTCTCTCTGTTTGTCCATCTGTCTATGGGTGGAAGGCACAACTGTAATGAAAGTCGGTGCCCATGGCCTTATACAGACTCCTCTAGAACTTGGCGGTAAACTGTGGCCCTCTGTTGGATACTATGATCTTTGGTGCCCCATGTAGCTTCAGAATGTTTTCGATGTATAGCTCTGCTAGCTTGTGCGTCTCAAAGATCGTCTTCACGGGGATGAAGTGTGTCACTTTGGTCAATCGGTCGACAATCACCTAGATTAAGTCGTTGCCCTTCTATGTACGAGGCAAACCCACTATAAAGTCCATGCTGATATCTTCCCATTTCCATGTGGGTATCTCAAGCAGTTGAAGCAACCCTGCGGGCCTCTAGTGTTCTGCCTTCACTCTCTGACACGTGTCGCACCGAGCGACATACTCGGCAATGTCTTCCCTCATCTTCTCCCACCAGAACCGTACCTTCAAGTCTTTGTACATCTTCGTGCAACCAGGGTGGATCGAGTACCAAGACTCGTGAGCTTCCTATAGAATTGAGTCTAAAATCTCCTTGCTCCGTGGTACACAGATGCGATCCT
Source organism: Cenchrus americanus (assembly GCA_947561735.1). Classification (NCBI taxonomy): domain Eukaryota; kingdom Viridiplantae; phylum Streptophyta; class Magnoliopsida; order Poales; family Poaceae; genus Cenchrus; species Cenchrus americanus. The sequence continues at coordinate 133,192,121 of OX387239.1, forward strand.
TCAACCATAGGGTGCCTTGCTCGTCGAGGCGGTAGTCGACTACTTTGCCTCTAGCCATCAGGTTTTTCACCTCCTCTAATAGAGGTGAAGTGCCTGATATTTCGGTGAGTGGAGATAACTTCGATCTGGTGGGAGGCGACCCTCACGATCCAACTACGACGAGCGAGACTCGAAGCGCCAATGCAATTGCTGAACCAACTCCCGATGGTTACCGACCTTGCTGGCGCAAGATCAGCCTGATCACGAAGATCAATTCCTGCGCGCAATCAAAAAACGAACAAGAATCTGAGGTGAGCAATCTTAATATCATTCGAAGGTGGAGTTCTGAATCACAGAGGACAACACATATTTGTGCGTGTTCTAGTGTAGCTAAAGCTAATTGTAAAATAAAACTCGAGTTGTAAAAGATACAGGACTCTGACTAATAAAGGGGGCGCAACCCCTAGGGGAGGGGCGGCCAGCAAAGGGGGCACCGCCCCTAGCGTCGTGGGTGCGGCGGTACAACCCTAGGAGCCCTTTTGGGCCAGTCCTAGGTGCCCACGCACAAGGCCTCCTGTTGGGCCAGCCTTCATTCTTTCGGGCCTTCATTCTTCAGCATCATGACGAAGTTGAACTCTCTTGCACGGGCCCGAGTAATTGGCCCAGAAGGTGGTGCCGAAGACAGTGCTGCCGGTGCTGGAGTAGGAGAAGGTGTTGTTGGTGTTAATGTACTCCTGGTGTCCTCATCATCCTCCCCTTCTTGAACTGAAGTCGTTCTCGATGACAACTCCTCGTCCTCACCCAGATATGGCTTCAAATCTGCAACATTAAAACTAGTGGAAACACCAAACTCTGTAGGCAGGTCAAGGATATAAGCATTGTCATTAATCTTGGTTAGCACTTTAAAAGGACCAGCAGCACGAGGCATTAATTTAGAACGATGCAAAGTAGGAAAATGATCCTTTCTCAAATGCAACCAAACAATATCACCAGATTCAAAAGTAACATGTTTTTTACCTTTACTACCAGCAACCTGATATTAAGCATTAGCAGTAGCAATGTTTTGTTCATGCAGGTTAACCATTTGTTCAACATGTGCAACAACATCTAAGTGTGGGGCGTCTTCAGTATCAAATGAAAACAAATCAATAGGAGCCCGAGGGATGTAACCATATACAATCTGAAAAGGGCACATCTTTGTAGCGGAATGTGTTGCATGATTATAAGCAAACTCAACATGGGGCAAGCAATCCTCCCAACGCCTCAAATTCTGATCTAAAACAGCCCTAAGCATGGTTGACAAAGTTCTATTAACCACCTCAGTCTGCCCATCAGTCTGAGGGTGACAAGTTGTGCTAAACAGCAATTTAGTTCCGAATTTATTCCACAAAGATCTCCAAAAATGACTGAGAACCTTAACATCACGATCAGAGACTATTGTATTTGGAATACCATGCAAACAAATAATCTCTCTAAATAACAATTCAGCGATATTGCTAGCATCATCGGTCTTATGACAAGGTATGAAATGAGCCATTTTAGAGAATCGATCAACAACCACAAAAATGCTATCCCTCCCCTTCTTAGTTCTAGGCAATCCCAAAACAAAGTTCATAGAAATATCAATCCAAGGGGAAGTAGGAACAGACAAAGGCATATACAAACCATGGTTGTTCAACTGTGACTTAGCTTTCTGTCAAGTAGTGCAGCGTGCAACTAGGCGCTCAACATCAGCACGCATCCGGGGCCAAAAGAAATGGGCAGCCAATACCCCATGCTTCTTGTAGACGCCAAAGTGTCCCATGAGTCCGCCTCCATGCGCTTGCTGTAACAACAAAAGACGAGCCGAGCTAGCTGGAATACACATCTTGTTAGTGCGAAACAGGAACCCGTCCTGTATGTGAAATTTGCCCCATGGTTTGCCATGAAGACAATGGGCAAAAGCATCTTTAAAATCAGCATCGTCGACATATTGATCTTTCATAGTTTGCAAGCCAAAGATTTTAAAATCTAACTTTGACAACATGGTATAGCGACGAGACAAAGCATCAGCAATAATATTATCCTTCCCGTTCTTGTGTTTAATAATGTAAGGAAAAGACTCAATGAATTCTACCCATTTAGCGTGACGACGGTACATATTTATTTGGGTATGAATTATGAACTCGCGATGCCAAAGATAGTGCTGCCAAGTACGCAAAGTGTGCACTAAAGCGTAAAGCTCCTTATCATAAGTAGAATATTTCAGGCTAGCACCGCTTAATTTCTCACTAAAATAAGCAATTGGTTTTCCTTCTTGTAACAAAACAGCACCTAGTCCAATACCGCTAGCATCGCATTCAAGCTGAAACACTTTATGAAAATCAGGTAATTGCAAAAGGGGAGCATGAGTTAACTTATCTTTCAAAGTATGGAATGCTAACTCCTGCGAATCACTCCAATCGAATGGCACATCTCTCTTTGTAAGCTCATGTAAAGGCGCTGCAATGGAGCTAAAATCATGAACAAACATGCGGTAGAAACCTGCAAGTCCAAGAAAGCTCCAAATCTGTGTGACCGTCATCGGTGTAGGCCACTCCTGAATGACAACAATTTTGCTGCTATCGACCTCAATGCCCTGTGGAGTAACAACATAACCAAGAAACGAGACACGTTGTGTGCAAAAGATGCATTTATCCATGTTAGCAAATAAGCGGGCAGCACGCAATGCATCAAAAAACAGCACTCAAATGTTTCAAATGGTCTTCCATAGATTTGCTGTAAGTCAAGATATCATCAAAATAGACAACAACAAACAATCCTATGAAGGGCCTTAGAACTTCATTCATCAAGCGCATAAAAGTGCTGGGAGCATTAGTCAAACCAAATGACATAACCAACCATTCATATAAGCAAAATTTCGTTTTAAAAGTCGTTTTCCATTCATCCCCCAATTTCATTCTAATCTGGTGGTAACCACTACGCAAATCAATCTTAGTAAAAAGAATGGCACCACTAAGCTCATTCAACATAATTTCAGATTTATCCGAAGTGGATGGTGATGGATCCTGTCCTTTAGAAGTTTTAACAGCTCTAGCAAGATCATCTTTAACAATTTGTTCAGGTGTCATAGGATGTATAATTATTTTCTGTCCCTCAAACATGAGAGAATAATGATTCGAACGACCATGATGCAATCTATCAGTATCATATTGCCAAGGTCTACCAAGTAACAAAGAGAATGCTTCCATAGGAAGAACACCACAACCAACATAATCAGAGTAAGCACCTATAGAAAAAGGGATGCACACCGATCATGATACTCTAATTTTACCACCATCATTGAGCCATTGAATGTGATATGGGTTGGAAAGCTTATGAGCGGGTAAAGACAACTTCTCGACCAGCGTAGTACTCGCCAAATTGTTGCAGCTGCCACTGTCGATGATGATGCGAATCGACCGCTCCTGCACAACACCCTTCGTATGGAACAGAGTGTGTCGCTGATTCTTCTCGGCTGGGGCGACCTGTGCACTAAGAACACGCTGGACAACAAGACTCTGGTACCTATCGGCGTCCCCCGGATTGACATGTATGTCCGTCTTAGCTGCATTGTTAGTGGCAAGCAAAGTTTGTTCAAGTTCTTCCGAATCACTAGCTGAAGAGTACTCACCATTGTCACGAATGAGTAATGTGCGCTTGTCCGGACAGTTCCGAGGCACATGACCACGTCTGGTGCAACGAAAACACATGATATCCTGTGTATGACCTGTGGTGGATGTTGCACCTGTGACTGGGGCAGCTCCTGCCGGTGCAGCCATCTTCTCACGCGGTGTAGGTGTGGATGGCGCAGGGAGAGCAGGTATTGAACTGGATGACGAGTTTCTACCTGCAAAAGTGTTAGAATATGTCCTCGAGTGACATCCCTGCACTTCACATTTAGCTTTGCAAGCAAACTCAAATAATTGGATCATGTCAGCATATTCTTTATAATCAAGGATGTCCTGAATTTCGCGGTTCAAACCACTAGGAAAGCATGCCATTGCAGCGTCGGGTTCCTGCAATATACCACAACGAATCCTACCTTTTTGCAACTTTTGGTAGTAGTCCTCAATAGACTTAGAACCTTGCTGAAATCGCTGCATTTTGTTAAGCAAATCACGAGCATAATATGATGGCACAAAGCGATGACGCATAGTAGTTTTTAATTGCTCCCAAGTGGACGGAACAGTAGTAGGATTTTTATTCTTATACTCACGCCACCAAATTAAAGCAAAATCAGTAAATTCACTAATGACAGCCTTAACTTGAGAGGTAGTAGCAATATCATGACATGAAAATTTTTGTTCAACTTCTAATTCCCAATGAATATATGCAGCAGGATCATATTTGCCATTAAAGGGTGGAATCTTAAATTTGATTTTAGAGAAGAAATCGTTACCAGCGGGGCGGCGTGGTACACGGCGGGCTTTGGCTCGGCGGTCAACATCCTCCAACTCATCGTCACCCACACATCCTTGGGCCACCAAATCAGTGACCACCGTGTTCAATGCATCGAGTCTTGACACGATGGCGTCGAGCGTCATCTTGGTGGCTGTCTGCGCGAGATCAAGCTGGTCAAACCGCGCGTTGGCCATAGTAACCGTGGAACCCACCCGCTTGTGGATCGTCTTGATGTCTATGACAAGGCCATCAATCTCAGCCCGCATATCCTGCAGTTGTTTCTTGTTGTCGTCGCCTGCCATGGTTAGCGCAAACACGAAACAAAAATGAACGCCAACATAGGGTGGAACAACTCACAAAGGCACTCAAACTAATGTTGTTATCATATTCTTATCTGTTCTTACCAGGCACACAGGGGCGACCTGCAACCATCCGGTGGAACTCGCGAAAGATTGGAGGAGCGATTGCCTGGAGAAACAAAATCTGCTCATTGTAGAAATATGTGGAGTTCTAGGTAGGCTGCACTCAAGTCAAGGATTAGCACACTCAAACAATAATGCAAAGTTGAATGATAGTGCTAAACACGAAGCAAACGCTGCTGGCAACAAGTGAAATCGAAAAGACAACAAGTAAGGTGGAGAGGGTGTAGCAAGAGGCTATTTTTTAACTTCTGTCTTTTTGCAGAAGTCCTCAAAACTGATAATATGAACACTGAGGATCTCCTACAGAAAATTACCACACACACTTTTTTCGAAAGTACAGGGGTATTCTAGTTATTATCTCTCTCTCTCTCTCTCTAGAGTAAGGTCAAACTCCGAATTTGGTACTGGAAAAGAGAGGCGATGGCTCAGTGTAGGGGTACATAGCACGATCAGGGAGAGATAGCTACCAGGGCATGCACGGTGCAGCCAAGCTTCCGAGCCAGGGGAAACTGTGGCGCAAAACTCCTTCACCGAGATGAATCGGTTCCCGTTTCCCACTTGGACTATGCAGCGGTCTCTCTTTTTTTTGTTTGGATTCTTTTTTCCCTTTTTTCACTGCTTTCCTTCTTTCTTTTTTTCTTTCCTTTTTTTGGACCTACCGCACTAGGGAACAGGGTTAGGGAGACCGAGAGGCGGCGCCGCGACAGATGTGCGCACGAGGTGGCAGATGGATGAGCAGCAGAGATGAAACTAGGGTTACAAGAAAAGATGGAACAAAAGGTAGAAAACACAAGTAACCAGCAACAATTGAACGCGTAAGCACACAAATTCAACAAATACAATTATTGAAAAAATGTGCAAGGCTAAACGGTTGCAGGGAAAAGATCTAACCTGAAGTAAATTTTTGTTGGGTTTTTTGTGGACTGTAGGAAGGGGAAAACACTATAAAACTCATCGATCAACCTGGAAAGCTGATACCCCTTGATAGAGGTGAAGTGCCCGATCTTTTGGTGAGTGGAGATAACTTCGATCTGGTGGGAGGTGACCCTCACGATCCGACTACGATGAGCGAGACTCAAAGCGCCAATGCAATCGCTGAACCAACTCCCGATGGTTACCGACCTTGCTGGCGCAAGATCAGCCTGATCACGAAGATCAATTCCTGTGCGCAATCGAAGAACGAACAAGAATCTGAGGCGAGCAGTCTTAATATCATTAGAAGGTGGAGTTCCGAATCACAGAGGACAACACGTATTTGTGCGTGTTCTGGTATAGCTAAAGCTAGATGTAAAACAAAACTCGAGTTGTAAAATATGAAGGACTCTAACTAATAAAGGGGGCGCAAGCCCTAGGGGAGGGGCGGCCAGCAAAGGAGGCGCTGCCCCTAGCGTCGTGGGTGCGGGGGTGCAACCCTAGGCGCCCTCTTGGGCCAGTCCTAGGCTCCCACGCGCAAGGCCTCCTGTTGGGCCAGCCTTCAGTCTTTCGGGCCTTCATTCTTCAGCATCATGACGAAGTTGAACTCTCTTGCACGGGCCCGAGTAATTGGCCCAGAAGGTGGTGCCGAAGACTGTGCTGCCGGTGCTGGAGTAGGGGAAGGTGCTGCTAGTGTAGATGTACTCGTGGTGTCCTCATCATCCTCAATCTCTGGACATCCTCTCTGAGCGTGTCGAATCTGGTCTTTGAGCGTGTACTTCACCCTCAACTTGTTCAGCTGCCCTTTCTCCACTTCCTCCAAACTCAGCTTCTCCATTTCCTCATACAGTGCCTGTTGCTCTTTCTGCACCATCAGGTTGTTGCAGTAATGCTTGCGACTCAGTGCATCGTCTACGACATTCGCTTTCCCGAGGTGGTAGTGGATGTTCAGGTCATAGTCCTTGATCAGCTCTAGCCATCTTCTCTGCCTCAGGTTCAACTCCAACTGTGTGAAGATGTACTTCAGTCTCTTGTGATCGGTATAAATGTCGCACTTGTTGCCCATCAGGTAGTGCCTCCATATCTTCAAAGCGTGAACGATGGCAGCTAGCTCGAGGTCATGTGTGGGGTAGTTCTCCTCATGCTTCCGAAGCTGTCGCGAGGCATAGGCAACCACTTTGCCTCCCTGCATCAGCACGCAACCGAGTCCCTATCTCGATGCGTCACAGTACGCCATGATGTCCTTGCTCGCATCGGGAAGAGTTAGGATCGGTGTAGTGGTGAGGCACACTTGTCCGACCACACATACGGCGTGTTGCTCTTCAACAGTTCTGTCATGGGCTTTGCAATCTTGGTGAAGTTCTCGATAAACTGGCGATAGTAACCAGTTAAACCGAGAAAACTGTGTATCTCTATCACAGACTTTGGTGACTGCCACTTGGACACTGCTTCTATCTTGATCGAATCTACGACCACTCCTTCAGCTGACAACACGTGACTGAGAAAAGTGACTTCTTCCATCCAGAACTCACACTTGCTGAACTTGGCATACAGCTGCTGTTGCCTGAGCTTTCCCAACACGATCCTCTAGTGCTCTTCATGCTCCTCTGCGGTCTTGGAGAAGACTAGTATGTCGTCAATGAAGACTACGACACACTTGTCTAACTCACCCATGAACTCCTTGTTCATCATGTTCATGAAGTACGCCGGGGCATTCATAAGACTGAACGATACGACAATGTACTCGTACTGTCCGTACCGGGTCACAAAAGCGGTCTTGTTGATGTCCTCTAGCTGAATCTTCATTTGGTGATATCCTGATCGGAGATCAATCTTGCTGAAGAACTTGGCTTGCCTTAGCTGATCCATTAGGTCATCGATCCGGGGTAGTGGGTACTTGTTCCTGATGGTTACTGCATTGAGTGCACAGTAATCAACACACAATCGCTGAGTTCCATCCTTCTTCGGTACGAACAGAGCTGGTGAGCCCCATGGTGAAGCACTCAGTCGGATGAACCCCTTCTCAAGTAGTGAGTCAAACTCTGCCTTCAACAGCTTTAGCTCAACATCTGCCATGCGATACGGACTCTGGGCTACTGGTGCAGTCCCTGGTACCAAGTTGATCACAAACTCCACATCACGGTCTGGTGGTAAACTCGACAGCTCTTCTGGAAACACATCCTTGAATTTAGAAACCACTAGTACATTTGAGATGGCTTTCGTGTGAAGACTGTACATGGCTGGTATGTCTCAGGACTTCATTGGCTCGAAGGTGACTCTCGTCCCATCGGGGTGTACCAAGGTCACAAGTCACGGTGAAGTGGAGATGACACCCTTGTGAGCGGTGATCCAATCCATCACCAGTATTGTATCGATACTATTGGAGGGCAACACTGTCAAATCCCCCAAGAACTTGTGGCCCTGGATGACCACATCCACACCCTTGCACAACAAGGTACATCAGATATCTCCGAGAGGTGAACTCGTGATGATAGGAATCGATCGGGTGGTTGTAGGGAGGGAGAGTTTGTTCACGAACTAGAGGTAATATACGACTCGGTTGCACCGGTATCGAAGAGAACCAAAGCAGTAGTACCACAAACCAAAAACTCACCGATCACAACGTCAGGAGCGTCAGTAGCCTCCTCCTTGGTGAGGTGGTTCAGCCTCCCACGGCCGGCAGTCGGCAGTGTTGCAACCTGAGGTCGGCCTCTTGAAGAAGGTGCTCTCGCGGGCGTAGAAACAGTCTTCTTGTCGGGGCACTCGAAGGACTTGTGACCAGGCTTGCCACAGGCGAAGCAGGTGATGGTGAAGATTCCGGCGGCAGGTCTCGCGGTGCTTGACAGCGCACGGGTGTACCCTCCAGTCTGTTGGGGGTAGTCGGGGTTCCTCCCGCCGGGAACGGGCTACGTCCTCCACCTCTGAAGCTGCGCCCAGGCTGGTTGTGCCTCGGGAGGTAGCTCCCCCTCAGCATGTTGATCTGTCCGCTCCTCAGCTTCTGGAAGGATCGGTCGTGGTGATCCCGATCTCCCGTCCTCTTCTCGCCCTTCAAGCGCTCCTCGTGCCCCCTCCTCTCGTCCTCGATCGCAATGACACGGTTGACGAGGTGGTGAAGAGACTTGTGCTCGCTCACCTTCAGTCCCTGGTGAAGGCCATGGTGAAGGCCTCGCAAGAACCAGAACTGCTTCTTCTGGTTGGTGTTGGTGTCGTCAGGGGCGTACCGCATCATCTTCTTGAAGTGGCGCTCGTACTCCTCGACTCTCATCGCACTCTGAGTCATGGTGCGGATCTCCTGTGCCTCTGGATTAGCAGCTCACTGGGCAGGTACTGCTCGCGTAACGTCTCACAGAACTCCAGCCAGGTGATGAACGCTGGGTTCGGGTGGGAGGCGGTGTAGTTGTCCTACCAAGCCCTGGTAGGACCCACCAGCTGGTGCGCGGCGATGGCGACGCAGTCCTCGTCAGAGCAGATGGTGAGGTCAAGCTTGGTCTCGATCACCCTCAGCTAGTCGTCGTCGAGAGGGTCATCCGAGTAGCTGAAGGTGGGGGCCTTCAGGAGGATGAACCTCTCGATCTTCCTCGTGAAGTCCTCATCCTGCGGAGCAGCGCGGTTCCCACCGTTGCCACAGTGCTCCATGGCTTCTACCATCCTCTGCATCAGCTAAGTCTGGACTGCCATCACATCCACCAAGTTAGGAGGGGGTGGCGGAGGCTGGTCCGGCTCAGGCTGGTCTTGCTCTTAATCTTGCCCGGCTTCTCCATTACCAGCTTTAGCTTCTGGTCCCTCAGGTGGCGGTGGTGGTGGTGCTCCGGCACCCCGACCTCGAGCTCCCAAAGCTCCACGTAGGGGCGTGCATCCACGGCCACAGGTAGGTGCATGATCGCGTCCACGAGCTGCGTCACGTCCACGACTGCGGCCACGGCCTTGTGGGGCTTCCTCCTCAGTAGCAGCCTCCTCAAGGTGCTCCATCAGACGGTTGGACCGTCGGATCAACATCCTTCTGAAAACACAAGCGGGGAAGAAAAGACGTTTACACAATGTCACTCACCAAAACACATATGAGTCTGAGACAAGCATTAAAATAAGACTATTTATATAACCAACACTCAAAGAGAAAAAGCATTAAGACACGAATAACTCCATTAAGATCCAAGCATACATCAAGCATGAGTAGTACATATGCTTCCCTAAGGCTGACATAGACCTTAGGGGTACCAGCTCAAATCAACGCTGTAACACATCGATACATGCTCAAAAGGGTAGTGCCTACAAGGTGTGACATGACTCTCTTCATGCACCGGAATATGCTCATGGCTACATGGAACAACTCATGAAAGCTACTAACATACAACACTGCTCTAGGTCATGCCCTCACTCTGCTCTCTACTCGGTGCGAGCCCTCTTGTACGAGGCAGGGTAACGGTCCTCAGTGGGTAGTCTGGCGGAAAGATCCGGGACACCAAGGTGTGTGCCTCTCGTACCTCCTCAGTCTCGACGGGGGTCGGCAGCCGAGACATCGGGCACAGGTGAAGCTTGAGACGGGACTAGTGCATCTCGAAGGTCTCGGCGCGGATCTAATGCTGCGACTCTAAGGGCAGCTCTCTGTTGAGCTCTATGAGCTCATCCATGGGGAGAGAGTCGGTGTCCTCCCAAGTCCTCCTGAGTCTCTCGGCCTTGTCCCTCAGGTAGATAGTCGTGCGCGTAAGCCACGCGAGGTTGGCGACGTTCTCTACCCTGTTCTCTTCCAGCTTCTCCACCTTGATTCGCTCACCGCCGAGCAGGTGGGTGCGCACCGTGAGCATGTCGTCCTTGCTTTGAAGTCTGTCCTTCAGCCTATTCTAACTCATGGTCAGCCTGCGAAGGTCCTCCCTGACGTGCAGCAGCTCCTCATGGGTGTCCACACACTCCCTCTCAGACTGCAGTAGGACGATGGTCGAGCGGTCGAGGCTCTGCTCGAGCTGGCGAATGCGGGAGCGTAGCGCGCTATTCTCTCTCTCCAGCTGAACACAGCGCGACTGGTACTGGCAGGCGTCGACAGTGGTGTCTCTGATCTGGCATAAGATGGTCTGTGACTCGTCCTCCAGGTGGCGTGCGTACTGTTCGTGGTCGACCAAGTAGCTGGTCGTCTCCACCAAGGTCTCGTCGGTCTCGCGGAAGGGTGCAGCGTCAACGTCGTCCTGGATCCCCTCGTGCGAAGGGACTCCGTCCACGAGCGGTGCCAAGCGCCAGTAGTCCCGGGGTAGAAGTCCGAGCATCCCTTACTCGAAGGTGGCGCGATACTAAGCGAGAAGGCAGCCTAGTGCCTGGCGGCAGGCGACGTCTAGCGCAGTCGCGACGGTGAGCACAGTGCTATAGCAGACCTCTCCTTTGAACCCTGGAAGGCTCGAGTGAGGAAGGATGGCGACCGTGCAGAGCACCATCCGCCCTGTCACGGCGGGTACGTACTCGGCGCGGTACGTGATGTAGGTAGGAGGGACCCCAACCCTGAAAAGGGCCCTCTCCATCCAGTGGCAGATCGCCCCGCACGTCTCGGGGGTGATCTCAGCAACTTGGCGCTCATCTCCTGTGAAACATAAGAAACTTTTAGTTAGCGCAAGTGAGTAAGATGTTTTCAAAAGGGATAAGTTTTTATAACATAGCTCAAGGGTGTAAATATAGAAATAGAGCGTAAAGAGTCCTATTTCTATCGGCCATTTCTAGGGATACGTGCTATGATCAAGTATGGCTCTGGTACCACCTGTAAAACCCCGGATTTTCATAAATAACCCAAATTCTTGTACCATCGCGATAGTCCCTGGATCAATGGCTATCGCGTACAAAACGTCTCACAAATAATATCACAAAGTCATACATCGCATCACATAAGAGCATTAGTACATAATTTATTACATGTCCATTATGGTGTACATCATTACAAGCCTTTTCGCTGAATCATAGTGAAATTCTACCCAATGGTAGCTAGCTTCTCAGAAGGGTCTCCATCTTTTATTCTTCTCACCACAGGCATCCTTGAGCGAAGCGATGCATCACTCAGTCGTACCATCCATCGGCGTTGTTGTCGTACTCGGACTCGTACCCTGCACACCCAAAGTCTATCCCCAAGGAGTGGGATAGGTCCATGCCACCAACTATATGCAGCTTTAAGTGGCCTAACTTCTAAAGGGAGAAAAAGAGACAAGGAAGCAGCTCGGGTTTCCTATGCAGTAGCAGCAGAGTACTATCAAGATATCTCCATCAAGTTCCCAACCCAAAGCTCTCAACACAGCTCGGAACCACCTGGTCACCTAGGGCTCCGTCTCCACAACCTGCTCCTGTCTAGGGTCGATGCGAGAACTTCCTCTCCTCGCACCTTAATGATTGCAATCACATCAACAAGGTAGATGGAGCCTCTCTCCTCTAACCGACTGCAACCACGGCTCACCATACACTCATCTATATGGGGAAGGTAGAAATCTCAAAACATGAGAACCAACAATCCACTGGGCTCGTCCATGACCGAGGACGCGGCTATAACTATAGATCGAATGACTCTACAGATTGTGTACACATGTACCCAACCCGGAATGGCACTCGGCCGGTGTACGGCTGGTCGAGCCCATCCTATCGTGCGAACTCTCAGTAGTTATGGTCCCATCCTGCATTCGGCCCTCAAAGCGATCCCCCTCGCAAAGGGAACTGCACCGAAATTGTGAAATGCCCCCGTGTGGCCACACGGGCGACGCACTGAGAGAAGGTGGTCTCACTCCACCTCTCCCCCACTAATACCCTCTATCCTGCTGGCAGGTATGGTTCCGCACTTGCCGAGCTCAACTCGGCCCTAACCTCACGCTCGACGGGGTGGTGTGTACGTTAAGTATCGTGAAGCGATTGGCCCACTCGGTTTCAGATCGGGGCGAGCTCATGTCCTCCAAGCGCAAGTAAATCCCCAACACCTAGGCTCTGAAAACCGTAAAAGTAGGGATACACTAAGGAGTACACCCCTATCCCCGATCCCAGATCGGTTGTTTTGAGTTCACCCCCGCCAAAGTAAACAAAAACGCCTTTTCCTACCGGTTTTACCCCACTCACGCCAAGAACCTCTATTCCCATCTCAACACATGCATCGCAAAGCTTAGTGTATATACACGCTCATATACATATATAGTAGTATGACAATCAAGGACAGGATATTCAAAGTAGGCAGCACAAGGTTCATCAACATGCATATAAAGTAAAGCGCTAGCATTCTACATTGCAATGTCTATAGGTTTTCAAAGTTAGTCGGGCGTGAACCTGGGGTCTGGTAGTCCTCCGCGGCGAAGTCGTGGTGTAGTCATACTCCGGGATCAGCTCCCCGGTTCCAGATGCTCCTATTAATGCGTAAAAGAAAATAAACAACGGCCTTATTGCAATTAACTCCAAAGGAAAGATAATTAAGAGCCAAAAGGGAGCAAACACTAGCCTAGCACGGAGTTTAAGACTTTAGAGAATTTCTGGAAAAGGTTTCGTATTTTTCGGAGCTAAAATGGATTTATTATGATTTTCCAAAGGTAAAATAGTTTTTTGGAAATAAAATACGTATACACAATCACACAGACTCTAGGCTGACTACTAGCTATCTCTAAGGGACTTATAGTTGACTACAAGTCGGCTACTGGTTGGCTCCAATGGCTGAGGTGGCTGCCACTGCAGCGGCTTTAAGCCAGCTGCAGCCCGCGTGGCAGTCTGGCGTGGCTGGTGACGGGGGTGGCGCACCGGATCCGGGGCGGCCGCCGTCTGCGGCTAGGCGCAGGTGTGGCTCGGCCCTGGGTGGCCGGCCGCACGGGATCTGCCCGGATCGTCTGCGGCCAAAACCGCGTGTGGTCCAGCATGCATGTGAAAAAACCCACTAGCTTTAGGAGCGACCCTGAGGTGCTCGATGATTAGTACCAAAGGGACGGCAGCTCGGCTGCACATCACCGGCGGCGAGGTACGCACATGGGTGGCCAACTAGTGGCATAACGCGGCTCCGGCGATCCTAGGGTGCTACAAGGACAAAGGAAGGCACGAGCTTGACCCCGGGATTCCCGGCTCGGTGGTGATGGCGAAGTTCGGTGCGTCGAGCGGGGACGGAGAAAGATACGGTGGCGCGGTGGTGAAGCCATTGTCGGCGGGTGGATCGCGTGCGCACGGGTGCACACCTATGCGTTTGCAAGCTTGGGAGCACAAGCACGAGAGAGAGAGAGAGAGAGAGAGAGAGAGAATGAGCGAGCGGACGTGCGAGGTCACGTGACTCGCCATGGTGGAAGGGCGCAGAAATTCGGCGGCGCGGCTGGGGTTGCCGGTGTCAGCGAGAAGATGTGTGTGCATGCTCGAGAACGGCGCGTGCAGGTTCAAGAACGTCCTGGCGCTCGCACCACCGGGCGGAAAACACCACGATGGTGACACCTCGGCTCACAACGGCGAAACGCCGGCGAGCTCGGTTCGGTCGCGGGAACTGAAAGGTAAAAGGTGAGATTTTTTCCCTCCCAGGTGAACCTGTGCGCGTGTGCGGGTGCATGGGCGCACGGGTGTGTGCGAGGGTGCGTGCGTGCACATGCCGAAGCCACGGCCATGGCGGAGGCCGAAACGGCGGCAGCGACACGACGACTGGGAAGACAAACTGCGGAATGAGGAGAAAGGGATGGGTAGCGGGGCTGAGCACGCGGCGAAGATGGCAGCTTCACCTGCAAGAAGAGATTTCCCAGCCTGGCTCGATGGTCGGCATCACACAGCGCATGTAAGGAGGCACGACAGCGTTCAGGGACACGACGGCAAGCGCACAAGGCTCGATGTGCGACCTGTCACACCAGTTTTTCCAAAGAAAACCAAGTGCATAACTATATGCATGCCATGATCAAGTTCCATGCATATAGTGACATATAGGTGAATACAGAAATAGTATCATGTAAGAAAAAGGGAGATTATCAGAGATTTACGCTTTATTTTGGAAACGAAGGCTCCAAACATCACAGGCAGTCGACTGGGGGTTGCGTACGCCTAGAACTCAGCAACATCTTCACAAGTCTTCATAGCATCTTCCTCTTTCTGAGCAACATTGTTTAGAGCAACAGTGAGCACTTGTTGTCTCAGCAAGTGTGGGGAAAGATATGAATGCAAAGGCTTTATAGTGGACTGGGCTCTAAGCATTTAAGCAATTTTAGTTGGTCAAGTTTTATTAGCACATGATTACTAATAAAGTATAAGTATAAACCAACCCACATTAAGCATAAAGATAAGATGCACCATAAGAATATGGCAAGCATAACTAGAGAGCACGATTTAAGTCCATCTTCAGGTTCAATTATCATATGAGGGTCCAGGCCGCTCTTGACCGTGAGCACGGCTAATCGATTAGTGTAACACTCTGCAGAGGTTGTACACTTTCACCACAAGTCGCGTAAAAACTCCGAAGAGCTTTAGACCCAACCATGCGATGCTGGCCAAGCATCATACCACACTACCGAGGTGTGATTGCATAGGGACGCTACGAGGCTTTATGAAGATCCTCCAATGAGCAACAACCCACTAGGTTTCTGTTCGAAGCGGGGCAAAAAGCTCCCTAGTGGGTCAATGCCCCACCACAAAATAACAAACCCAACTCCCCGCTAGAGCTGGTCTATGCTCCGTCAACGCCTCCCCACTTGTCCCTTTCAGGTAAGGTTGCTACAACACTAGAGTCAGTAATTATTCAGCCAAGGCAGAGCCATATGCCTTGTGGTTGTACGGTTTTCCTAGGTGGTTCTCCATGTTCCAATTAAGCATATGATCTTGTATTAAGAAAACAGAGATATAACATAAAGGTAAAGCATGCTCATTTTTAATGTTCATATTAGAACCACCATAACCCAGGTAAAGCAAATAAGCACAGCTTTCCAACATAAAGGAAAACCCGGTTGATCAAGACACATGATAAACAACACTAGTCGAACCTTAAACATGGGTCCCATCATATTAAATGCAAAGCAATGCAATGTGATTAATAATAGTTTTTGGGACAAAAGATCAAGGACACACTTGCCTTTAACCAGAGTAGTGGTGTTGCTCATAATGTCTTCAACTTCAAGCTCTCCAAAGCTCTCGAACCACATTCACTCTACTCGCATCAATCATCGGTCACAAGCATACAAAGCTAACAGACAAGCATACTAAGAACAAAGCACCAATCAAAAGAGAAGCTTTAAAAGAATGCACTAAGGATAGGCTCGATTAGATGGATCACTAAAGAACACAAAGTGTGCTTGAAAGGGAAAGGCTTGGTTAGCTTTAAAGAGATGGTTGTGGAAGATTGAGCAAGGACCGGGAACATCACACTGAGATAGAGCTTGATAAAGAACGTCTATCGAACATTTTGCATATATGAGAGAACAAGACTATAATCTTAGGTTTGTTTTAATTAGCAAAACATATGTATAGGGTATCTTCATAAAGAAAAGCACCCTAAGTTAACATTAAAGCAAATTAAACTTTATTTGCAAAATCGTAGAAGAAAGAACCTAGTCAAGTTTTATTCATAAATGTTTATGTATAAATTATACCAATTAAACATTTAACTTAGAAAAGATAAACTATATGAAAAATCTAAACGCAACTTTGTGAGTAGATCATATTATTATTAAAAATAGCATTACAATGGTATTAATCAAAATTAACATTTATTTATAAAGCCGGAGTAAAAGCCTAATCAACTTTTAATTATAAAAGTTAATTAATCATTAAGCAAATTAACATTTGACTTATGGAAAACCATATAAAAGATCTAATTAGATTTTATTTTCAGAAGCATGTGAGAGAAACATTAATAAAATTAAATTTGATTATGAAAAACGGTGTATAGATCTACATTTCTTTTAGTTAGAAAAGACATGTTTAATAGATATTAACAAAATTAATATTAAATTTATTTTCAGAAAACAAACATGATGAAAACAGTCCACTAATACATGCTTTACATTATTATGGACCTAACGCAATTTGAACGGATGAAATCGGAGCTAGAACAAAGAATCTATGAAGAAAACAAGACTGCAGGGACATATCTGCGATTAACTATAGATATCAGGGCTAGCAAACAAGAAACCCGAGACACAACAAATAATGCTCGTGAAAAGATAAAAGAACAGGGTTAGATCTGAAAAAGGGCTTAGATTGGATCTGTTTGAAGGAACCTAATAGATCTAGGGTTTTATTTGTAAAAGATGCAAGACACAAAAAATAGGAGAAACATTACAGAATTTTCTAGGGGCTTAGATGCAAAACGGCAGGCCTTCTTCTTCCTCTATCCAGGGGCGGCGGCGACACTGTCTCCATGCACGGGCGGCGCTCTGGTGACCGGCTCGCGACGGGAAGCGGCGGAGGAAGTGCAGCACGACGTCCTGGAGCTCCTGGTGGTTCCATTTTCCTCCGGTCGGGCTACACGCCCGAGAATCGAGGGCGGCCGGTGGCGAGCTCGACGTCCGGTGGCGGCGCGTGGCTGGAAAGCGAGGCGGAGGCGGCTAGGGTTCGTGAGACTTGGGCGGCCATGAGTTTATAGGGGCGAGGCATGCACGGCACGTACGCCGAGGGAGAGGCGGCGGCGGCGCAAGCCGTGGCGGCCTCGACCACTGGTGGCCGGATGGGCCTCGCCGGGCCTAACGGGTTGGAGCAGGTCGGGCCTTCGGTCTCGGCCCGATAGGAAAGTATATGGTTTTGTTTTTTTATTTATTTTCCAAAATTAATTTTCAATGCGCAAACAATTCCAGAAAAATCTAGTAATCGTTTTAAAGCACGAAAATATTCAAAAAAAATTCCCAAAATTCTAGGAAATTTTTTAGAGACATATTGGGACATGAAAAATCCAAATAAAATATTTGGAGATCATGAAAAAGAGTTTAGAGCCTTCTAATAAATATAAATAGCTCAAGGAAAATGAGAATAAATTCCAGAAATTTCTGGAAATTTCTCGGAAGGGTTTGGACAACACCTAAACACATTTTTGAAACCTTTTGCACTCAATAAGCACCAAGATGCACGGACATGAATGCAACACTCAAATAAACATTTTATTCAATTTGGAAAATCAAACAAGGATTTTTCTTGTTCTATGTTTCCTGTAAAGAAAATAAATGTTGAGAAAAATTTTAATGTTGAGAGAAATCATTGTTTTAATTATTATTCCTATTCACATCCTGAAATTGAAAATTTCAGGGTGTGAGACGACCTCGACTCGAAGTTTGGGCACCACAAGTGGAAAGGGCGGTGATGCGCTCACCTACGGTCTGCGCGACCAGAAGGTGAAGGCGGCGGTAAAGAAAGGTTCGACGCGGCGAAGAGGAAGACGGAAGCGCTGGTAGAGGAAGCAAAGGAGACGCGACGGCGAGGTTATTGGCTCCACGGCATCTAGGGACTCCATGGGCGGTCTCCGGTCCTCACGGCGGCGCCGGCGTCGCTCCCTCAAACGGCTCCTCTTCCTCTTCCTCCCTTTCTTCTCTCCCTTCCGGTGCGCAGCGGGTGGCGTGGACAGGGGAAGATTCCCCCAAGGCGGCTAGGGTTGGGAGCTCCCGGGGGGCTGAGGCGGCGGCTTCTTATAGCGGGGAACGACGCGGGGCACGTGGACGGCAAAGATGCGTGGGAAGGCGCGCGACCGCATCGCGACAGCACCCTCAGCTCGGCGCGGCGGCGCTCGGCCCACCAGCGTCACTAAAGGAGGAACGGGGGAGGATGATGTTGGCGACGTCAGCGCGGGCCCCATCACTCAGCGTCTACGCGCGGGCGCGCGGTAGGTGGCAGCGTCCTGCGGGCGCGTGGGCCGCTCTTGGGCCGAAAGGGTGTTGACGGTGAATTTCCGTCAACCTAGAGTAGTTGTTATACATTAGTTTCAATTATGATTTGCAACTAACGAGCCACTAGGCACACTAATGATATAACAAGTTCACACTTGCATGTCAATTTTGGAGTTTGTTGTTTACGCAGGAAATTAACGTTAAATAGAAGACCCTCGGGATAAGTTCATCAAGCACTTCAAGAGAAGATCATGAAGCCCGTCACAAGTCAAGACACAGAGTTAACAAGACTCCAAACAACCCAAGTACCGAAGAATCAACACGCAAAACTCCGGGGACTTGGATGCTTACCAACGAGATCAACTCAGCCCGAGAGATATTCTCACAGCCCAAGACAGCATGATATTTCGGTGCAGATACGGAGACTTAAATGACCTTTAATGGCCAAAGTTTGACTAGCAATGTTTTGGGCCTTGACGATACCTTCAATTTGGACATGTGGAAGGCCCAATTCGGATAAGGGAGCTAGGAGATATGGCCCCCGAAATCCCTGCTGCGTAGTCAGTCTGAAATCAGAACAGATTATCTTCCAAGGCCGATTTGGAGATCTTATCTTCATTTTCAAGGAAAGATATGATACCAAAGTTGAAGATAATTTCGTGGCACACAACCTGGACACCGAATTTGCATTATTTGGAGTCTGGACGTGGGAGATATGGCGCTGGCAAGGAATGGCTGCAAATCAGGAAAATCTGGATGAGGCTGATTTTATGGAAACCAAGTTTGCTTCTCTTTGAAGGAGGATCTCGTGCAAGGCAAGGTGGAGCATGCCCCAAGGCACCCTAAGGACATAAATAAAACCCCTTAGGCGCCCCAAGATGGTTACCCATTGATATCCAATCACTCTACCGCCGCCAATCACCATAAAGCCGCCGCCACAAGATGAGGGAGAGAGTTGGATGAGCTCGTCACAAGGATAAATGCCAGCGGAGGGAATGAAGCAAGAGGAGGACTCCAAGCCGCTGGCCTAGGGGTGTTCCCAAGCTCCATTGCTGCCATCTTCATCGATGACATTTTCCGGAGTCTCCATCACCCCTATGTGCTTCAATCCTTGTAAGGTGATGGGGTAATGTCTCCGTTCATCCCTAGGGTTAGATGGATACATGTTATGTGATCGCTACATGAACCCTATGCCTTTCGATGCTTAATGGTCTATGTCTATGCGAGTGTTTTATTCAAATATGTATGTACAACATGTGTTCTTAGTAGGGTTTGTGGTAATCGTGTGATCCTAAACCCTAGGGAGGGAACGCTTATCTATCTTAGTCTCTCTCTTGTGTCTGCCCACCTTGCGTAGTAACAGTACGGTGGAGGGAAAAGGCTTAGCGGCCGCATAACCGCCATGAAGCTAGTGTAGGCAACACCCTTTTCATGTAGTAGATGCATGTTCATGTGATCCTAAACCCTAGGGAGGGAACACTTGTCTATCTTAGTCTCTATTGTGTCCACCCTTTGCCATCTAGTTTCACCTTAGACTTCTTAGACTAACATAGGTTGGATTGTCTTTACCTTTAGATTAATACCCCTTTCAAAGGTTTCCCATCAACTAGATTAGTACTTGGTTAAGCGCTAGCAATCCCCTTGCTCCACGGATTGAGAAGAACCTTGGGGGTCACCGCGTTGTGAAAAAGGTGTAGGTCAGTACACTTGCGGATCGAAGGTTGTTACTTATTTCAACCGTCAACAAGCCACTTTTCCTGGCGTCGTTGCCGGGGAGCAAGCCAATTTGCTACATTTAATCTAATATTAATTTTTTTGATTACTAACATGTAACCCTTATTTTCTAGAAAAAAAAATCTTTTTTGTTTTCTTTCTACCTTTATTGTGCCTAGATGGATTTGTTCACCTCACCATTGGAGAACGAAGAGATGTCGCTAAGGGAGCTAGCAATGCCGTCAATGGAAGACATGGAGATGCAAATATCAGATTTGGCGCTTGCTACAACCCACTATGAAGTGAAGCCTAGAATCATCAAGTTAGTGGCGACAAAACCATTTAGAGGATTGGAGGATGACAACCCATATAGACACATTAAGGAATTCACGATGATATGCAACACGGTGCAACAAGAAGGAGTCCCGACTGCTTGGTTTAAGTGGAATCTTTTTCCGTTCTCTCTCGAAGATGAAGCGCGAAGATGGTACACACTTGTGTCTGTTGAAGCAAAAGAAAATTGGGATGAGCTAGTGAAGAAGTTTCTTTTGAAGTTCTTTCCCATAAGCAAGGTCCAAGACTTAAGGAGGCAAGTGCTCACTTTCAAGCAAGGAGAGGATGAAGGAATTGATGAAGCATGGGACCGTTTCAATGAACTACTTGAGCGAGGCCCGAACTTGGGATTTTCCGATGACTTGATGTTGCATACCTTTTATTTTTCACTAACCCCTAGCTCGTCTCGTTTTGTAAGCATGTGTGTAGGCGGTGATATAATGGATAAAACGATTAGTGAAGCCGCACAAATCTTACAAAGGATAAGCAATGGACACAAATGCAACGAGATTGGCAAAGACGTTGCCGAGAGGAACAAAATGACAAAAGCAAGCCCAAGGTGCTTGCTGAAATTTCTGAAAAAGATGAACCGGAGGTCAAGAAAGATGAACCGACCATACAAGAAATTGAAGATCCACTTCCCAAGGTAAGTGAAGTCATTTCGGATGTTAAAAATATTGAAACTAACATAAATGTAGGCCGAAGTATGTGGAATGCTAGACCATTGGCGGAGTTCAATCAATTTGGTTGGATTCAAGTTGATTTTGTCCCACTAATCAACTATCGAAGGAAGGAGGAACACCGACACGTCGCCAAGAGAGTTGAAAACATTTTTGATCAAGAGATGAGTGGAGAGTCAATCCAAAAGATATTTGAAGAAGAAAGAGAAAAAGACGATGAAGGATGGATCGGTCAATTTGACAGCTCAAGGATTTGTAATGGAGAAAGAGAATAGTACAACCGTGATGAGCCTAGTGACCCGAATGATAAATGGGAGAAGATAGGACTCAAGCTAGAAGATGAATGGGAAGGAGTTTACATAGAGCAAGTACTCCAAGAAGGCCCCTCCCCACAAGGTGATAGCTTGTGTGCTATTGAAGCCTACACACGCAAATCAAGACATGGAAGCACTCAAGGATGAAGAAAAGAGTGAATCAACGATGAGTGATCTTGACGACATGTGGTACACGGGATGTAAAAAAAGCAACACACAAGACTTTGAAGATGAAAATTTGGTTGATAATGAAGACTTCAAAGAAGAGATGAATGCATACATAATCGATGGATTACACGTTCCGCATGATGAGATGGAGGGGATGCAAAAAGGTAACAAAGAGACACCTTCACTCGTTGAGATTGGTTCGCCTTCAACACCGCTAGATGAACCAAATATCACACTTGTTGAAAAAGCTCTAAGGCCAAGGTATGCGCTGAAATCTCAAGATGTTATTGGTATTGATGATGATAAATTGAAATACTCATGCTCAACCAATAGAATAATTGATAGTTTAAATTCTATGTCTTGTCACAATAATGATCATGTTGATAGGCTAGATTTTTTTGAGAATGAAAAAGAGGAAACATTTATGTTTGAACCAATTAATCTCACACCTAAAGAGCCTTTGCCTAATGATGAGATAAGTGATATTCATGAAACATATGCTTCTTTTGGTTATACCTTGACTTGTTGCTACAATTCACATGTGGTGTTAATTATGGACGCGTATGTTTACAATAAGTTTTGTAAATTTTGATCATGCTTTGCATTTGGTCAAGCTAATGACCTTAAAAAGGTACATGTTGGGATAAGGACCGATTTTCACTAACCATGTAGACAAGGCTCGAATAATTAAAAAAGAAGTCATGCCTAATAGAGTTGCAAGATAAATCATCAACCTCTCCAAATCCTGCAATGGACGCTGCTGTCTTCATCAATTTGAGAGCTTGTTCAGAGGTGTACAAGTGAAGGAAATGAGATATCCAGAAGATCCATCAAGTTGACATTCCAACGCATCAAGAACCAACGAATTTGAAGACCCGTGCAAGGAGTTATGGAGAAAACATTGAGCGTTGCACGTTCTGAAATTTCAGGACAGATTTCATCGCCGAAGTAAAACGGACGTAACTCTCTTGTCCGGAGTCCGATCTGGGAAAATAAAGACTTATTGGAAAGGAAATTTTGTGTACTGTGAAATGGAGTAGAGCTTGAGTATACTTTTTGTTATGGACATTAAATAAAAATATATGGAGTGAAGGCAGCACGGAAGGGTGATAAAGAAGGAGATAGCGATGAAGCAAAAGGATGCCTTGGGCAAGTCTTCTATAAGTGATCAAGCACAACATGGGAAGTAAATTAAAGCTGAATTGGTACCTTTTCTTCTTGCATGAAGGGCCATGGATATGCGACGAAAAGAATGTATGTGAGAAAGTCGAGCTCTATGATTTTAAATGAAGCGCTTTTCGGGGCAACCCGTTTCTTTATGTTTTTACTTCTTTCTTAGAGAAAATAATGAATGACACCATATTATGATAATCAACTTGTGGTTATTAATCTAAATTTAGTTTTCCTTTATAGAACCACCATCATATTCATACTCATATATATTTATTTGCATGCATTGAATTTTGTTATCAACATGGTATTTTGCACATAGTTGGCTTGGTTGTTTTATATACTTAATGATGTATGCTTCATTTTCCATGTTAATGCTTCATAAGGCCTTATGAGTATTTTCCTTTTGTGATCTTGTGTAAACGTGGTGTTTAAACATGATTGCGGACCATCATCATTAAGTTCGATAAACCTTGCTAGCTTTTCATATGAATGTTTTCATGTTGCATTGGTTAGTTTATAAGTGTTGCAATGCGCTTAATTTTTCTTGTGCTATAAGAGGTATTGATCTAGGGATAGACATGGTGTTTTAACCCTAGATTTATCAACCTTTATGGCTATGGAGAAATTCGGCAACCTAGTTGTAAACATGGTGTTTAGAACTAGGTGAAAACATTGTCTTTGTTTATATGCTTTCCTATCATGTGCATACACACCTTGCACCACGTGCACTCATTAGGTTTTTATTTCACATTAGACTAATTATGCCACAAGTTAAGAATCTTAGGAGGTATTGTTGGATTGTTGGCAATTCTATCTACTCCCAACCGTCACCTTGGGGGTAGAATGTGTGCTTAAAACGTCTTGCAGGCAAGATAGAGACTCTCAATACAAGGAAATTGAAGGATGACTAAGATAAAAATGTTTTATCTTCTTCTTCCATGCCTAGAAAAATGCTAAGCATGGGGGAGAGCCTCAATCTTCAACGTGGAAGTGCAACATGACGCTCTAGAAGATAGAATGATCAAGATCATTAACATCACCGGATCAATGCGCAAGAAGCCACTGATCTCATCAAAATTCTGCATGGTATCCAAGGGGAAACACTGAATATTTTTGGATATTTAGAAGCCCCATGAAGTTACAATTCCAACAAATCAAAAATCAAGACAATCGGAGGTTCCTACAAGCGGTTATGCTCGAATCACCGAGTGCAATACGTCCTGAAATCAGTTTTGGACAGCATGCAGCGCTGAAGTAAAATGAACGTAGCTCCCTAGTTTGAACTCCGTTTTCGATGAATGACCACACGTTGGAAAGGTAATTTCATAAGCTCTTCAATAGAGCTATATTTCTGTATATGTTCTGTTCTGGACAGAAGAGAAATCTATGAAAAAGAGACAGCAAGGAGATGATGAGAACAAGAAAGAGGAGATGGTGATGACAACATTGAAGAGAAGGGCGACCAATGACTCCATTAAGCATACAAGATCAAATTCAGAAGTTTAGGAGCATTGATAAATCAAGACAAAAGCAAAAGCCACATTGATACATGGAGATGTCGGAAGAAGGCAACAAAGAACTACAAAGGATGGTAACACCTCCATGGACCTTCGCTTTTCCGAGTATAAATGCTTGTAAGTATGCCTTCAACCTTATTAGGTGCAACATGTTGTTTTTCTCTTCCAACAATAACATGACTACTAGGAGAACAACCTAGGTTTCTTTTTATTTTCAATATATAGACATGACCATGTGTTCACCTCGAAGTTTTATATTGCCTATGCTTACGGAAAGATGATGAAAGTTGCCGCTTTGTTTTACCTACATGAAGTTATACATGTATTGGCTAATTGCTCTCGATAATATGATCTAAAATTAATTTAAATACTGGCTCTATTGTTTGTGGAGGTGAAATGACTATGTTCTAGACCCACATACATATCTTTGCTCTTTGATTTAAGTTTATGCATAGCCGGATATCTTGTTGCTTTTATGAAAACTTAACTTTTATGCTATCTACATATTTGTGATGCTCTTGCAAAGTTCTACCTACCAAAGCCATATACATATATGTTCCATGATAACAAAACTTGTACATTGCAAACATATGTTTTGATGAGTTGGATTAGGATTGATTTCTATGCTTCGAGACTAAGAAGCTGGTCATTCCTTTGTGTAACTTTTCATGCTAGCCTTTTTGTGTAACTTTTGGTAGAAAGGGTTTCCTAATAACCTTAACCATATGAACCAACTAATTCAAATTTGAATTCAAATTCAAATTTGAATTCACTCGAACAAATCCAAATAAATCCCAATTGAAAATCCAACTTCACACACTAGCATTTTTATAAAACCTAATATTATTGGTTGAATTAAATTAAATCTAGGATTTTAGGGAAGGAAAAAAG
The DNA here is from genome assembly GCA_947561735.1 of Cenchrus americanus. Taxonomy (NCBI): domain Eukaryota; kingdom Viridiplantae; phylum Streptophyta; class Magnoliopsida; order Poales; family Poaceae; genus Cenchrus; species Cenchrus americanus. The sequence goes on from OX387239.1 coordinate 133,217,403, forward strand.
GAAGACATCCTTAATGATTTCATAAGCACTCAAATTCAAACCAAGTTTTTGAAATTCAACATTTTTACAATCACTCAAATTCAAGGATGTTACATAAAGCTTTTCTTTTGATTGGTGTATTGCTCTTAGTTAGTTAGTTTGTTTGCTTTGTATGCTTGTGTCCAATGATTTAGCGAGTAGAAGGAACATCGTTCGAGAGCTTTTATGAAGAGCAAGAAGTGAAGACATTTTGAGCAACTGCTCTATGGTTAAAGGCAAGTGTGACCTTGTTGTTTTGTCCCAATAATGTTATTACTCACTATTGCATATGCCTTGCATTAATTTGATGGGTTCCTATTAAGGATGAGACTAGTATTCTTTTTACCTTTGGCTTGTATAAACTGGTTGCTTAATAAATAGTGATGGTAGATATTGCTTAGTTTGCTCAACTGTGTTGGTAATAATCAACATGGTTATCCATTTATGCTCTATGTTCCTTAATGTTAATTTTAATTACAAGACCACCTTTGCTATGTTAATCGGAACATGGAGAACCACCCAGGAAAACAGTACAACCACAAGAACTAAACGGGCAATGGTCTTGGCTAAATAATTAGGAACTTTAGCTTGGGGCGATCTTACATGATAAGGACAAGGGATCATCGGTACTGCGAGGTATGGAGTCGCTCTAGCAGGGGGATCGGGTGAGTTCTTTCTATGGTGGGGTATTGACCAGCTAGGGGACTTTATACCTTGCTAACTGATCCGGACCTTGTGGGTCACAACTTGTTGGAGAACCTTTGTAATAGCCTCGTAGTGTCCCTATGCAACCACACCTCGGTAGTGTGGTATGGTGCCTCGTAGTATCGCATGGTTGGGTTCAAATTTCTTTGGAGCTTTTACGCTGCTTGTGGTGAAAGTGTACAACCTCTGCAGAGTGTAAAACTAATCAATTAGCCGTGCTCACGGTCCAGAGCGGCCTGGACCCTCATATGATAATTGAACTTGAAGATGGATTTAAATCGTGCTCTCTAGTTATGTTAGCCATATGCTTATGGCGTATCTCTTACCTTTATGTTTAATGTGGGTTGGTATATACTTATATCTTAGTAATCAGGTGCTAATAAAATTTGACCAACTAAAAGTGCTTAACACAGTCAACCTGTTAGCTTTCCTTGTTCAAGCCTTTGCATTCATAATTTCCCCACACTTGCTGAGTACGACAAGTGCTCACCCTTGCTATAAACAATATTGCTTAGAAAAGGAAGATGTGATGAAGTTGTGGTGAAGATGTAGCTAAGTTCTAGGTGTACGCAACCCCAGTCGATTGCTTGTGGAGTTTGGTGCCTTCTTTTCCAGGATTAAGCGTAAATCTCTGATAAATCTTCTTTCATTACATGATATTATTTCTGTATTCACTTATATGTCACTATATGCATGAAACTTGATCATGGCATGCATATAGGTCTACACTTGGTTTTCTTTGGAAAAACAGGTGTGACAGCTACAGACCGAGGAGTCACGTGTGCTGCGTGGGGAGGTGACAGGCGACGTCCTATTTTCACGTCAACAACTACAAACAACCCTAGCACGGGAACCCGACAGCTCGATACTGGACGTAGGGTATTACTCCTCAGAGGCCCAAACCAGTATAAATCCCGTTGTCTCATGCGCTAACCATCCGAGCCCAACACACGATCGATACAAATTCAATGTCCGCCAGTAGAGAACCCCAACACTTATAAAAATCATCCTGTTGTCCAGGGGTTCCTTCATGAGTTCTTTAGGTTCTTAGACTTTCCTGATAGATACATCGGCTTCCTTAGCCTTTTAGGGATGAGAAGCACCTTTCTTTAGAAAGTCTCTCAGGAAATGGCAATTGCTACTGGTCGTTGACAAGCTTCTACTTGAAATTGCATTTCTTGCCATGCTGCCAGTAAACTTGCCATCTCTGTCTCAACGTTGGGCAGAAGATAACCTTGATTTATGCTCTGTAGTTTGTGGACGTCCTGTAAAGATGCTCCATAACATGTAATACGTGAGGGATGGCTCCTTTTTTGGGAAATGTATCCATGAATCGATTATCCTTCGGAAACCGCGCCATTCACAGGTCTTCTATTTCCCCCTTTTTTTACCAAATTTGGCATCTTCAGTTTCCATCTTCTCCGACTTCCCTATCCTTATCTCTTCCTAGCGTCTGCACTATAAATAGATGTCCTCATCTTCTGTTGAGAACACATCTTGCATTCTCCCATGGCTCAAAATATAGGTTCAGAAGGCTTTAGGCTTTTACTCTTTGGTTTTCTTCTCTTTTCCACCTTTTGATGGCTAGAAGAATTCTTGTGATATAGTCTTGGGCATACTTCCCTCTTTAGTCTCCTTTTGTGAAGCCAGGAGGTCCAATAGCTAGAAGAACCCTTGTGACGTGTCTTGGGTGCATCAGCTGATGGGGGAGAGTGGATGTTGTTCCTAGGCGTTTACGAAGAAGAACAACCCTATGCCTTGTTCGCCGGGGTTTGATGGAGAAGATCGCAGAATCTAGCAATTCATCTTCATCAAATTTACACTTCCTTTTGTGTTTTTCTCTTTCTTCGTTCCCTCATCGACGACCATGATCCAAAATCATTGTTCGTTTGGTGATGATGAACATAATTGTCTTATCATGAATTTTTCGATTTATCACTTCAATGTAACCTTTAGTACTAAATTGTAATATTGTCCTATGTAATCAGAATATGAAAATAATATATATATATATTCTAAGGGTGATTTGTTTATCGTCTATGATTCGAAACCGAACGTATCAAATCAGCCATTGGCTATTTTATTTTTTGTACTGAAGGCGATTCTTTTAGAATCAGCTATAGCTCGAAATCCGAATTGGGCGTTTAGGCTTCGATATGATGATTTACTTGGGTAATATTTCTCCAAATATTTTCCATGTAATTCTCTAGCAAACTTTTCCCCTTCCAAAGTTTCTAAGATATACGCATTCCCTGGCACACATTGGCTGATGCGATACGGACCTTCCCACATTGGTGATCACTTTCCGTATTTTGGTTCTCTAGAGTCGATTAGTAATATGAGTTTCCAAACCAGATCTCCTTGGGAAAATCCTTTAACTTTGACCTTCTTGTCATTCCATCTGGTTATTCTCCTTTTAATTTTCTTGATATTTTTCAAAGCTCTTAGCTGATCACCAGCGAGGTCCTCTAATTCTTCTTTCATCATGGCCGAATAATCATCAGCCGACAGTTGATCTTGCAAAGATGTTCTTCTAGATCTAGTCTTAAATTCCCTGGGCAATACTGCATCATGACCATCAAGTATGCCCACAATGCCTCATTAAGGATCGTGTGCCATCGTCTACGATTTTCATCAATCTTGCATTTGATCATTTTGATGATCCCATTGTTTGCTGCCTCTGCGTGTCCGTTCGCTTGAGCATAATAAGGAGATGAATTCAACAACTTGATCCTCCTCAAAATCTCCTAAGGTGAATTGACTCCCTTGATTGGTTGTGATAGTCTGGGGTATACCAAACCGATAGACAATGTGCTCTTTGACAAAATTAATCATGTTGCCTGACGTCACGTTCATGATAGGGATAGCTTCAACCCATTTTGTGAAATAATCTGTGGCCACTAGTACAAATTTAGGACCTTTACTTGATGCCGATATATTTGTCCAATCAGATCAATTGCCCAACCTCTGAGCGACTATGGTTTAATTATTGGATTCATGGACGATGCTGGAACTTTTTGAACGCTTCCAAACTTCTGACACTCTTGGCACCCTTTGTAGTATTTGAAGCAATCCTCTAAAATCATTGGCCAATAATAATTATTATTTCTGATCATCCACTTCATCTTAAATTAATAGAGGTGTGAACGGTTGAATTCTTTTAGCAAGGTTATATATAGAGCTCCTGATAAAATTAATCTTGCTGATCAATGACTGAAGCTCTATCTTGTTTGATGGTGACTTTATTTTGTCAATTGATTTCTGACGAACCTCAATTCCCCTCTCATGTATCAAGAAACCCAAGAATTGACCAGCTGAAACACCGAAAGCACACTTGTTTAAACAATGCTTCCTTGTACACTTCAGTGTTTTACATAAGTCATCCAGATACTCCTTGTAGCTTTTTGACTTGAAAACTACATCATCAATTTTGATTTCTACTATCTTGCTGATGAGTTCATGGAATATATAGTTCATGGCTCTTTGATATGTGGCACCAACATTCTTCAATCGAAAGGTCATGACAATCCACTCGTATAAGCCAATATGACCAGGGCACCTGAAAGCTGTCTTCACAGTATCTTCTGTAGCAATAAATATCTGGTTATATCCAGCATTACCGTCCATGGAGCTTCTACAACAGTGTTGATCAATGCGTCAACTACTGGCATCAGGTATCCATCCATTGGTGTTGCCTTGTGTAAGTCCCTGAAATCAATGCACACGCGCAACTTGTCATTTTTCTTGTAGACAGGGATTATGTTAGAAATCCACTCAGCATATCGACACTACTAAATAAAACCAGCTTTGAGTAACTTTGTTATCTCAGCTTTTATATTAGGATAAATCTTTGGATTACATTGTCTAGGATGTTGATAGAAAGGTCGATATCCTGGTTTAATAGGTAACAGATGTTCAACAATGGATTGGTCTAAACCGGGCATCTCATAATATTCCCAGGCAAAACAATCCTTCAATTCTTTCAATAATGCGATCAACTCTGTCCTATATTCTGAATTTAGCTTGGCACTTATATAAGTCAGACTTGGTTTACTTGCATCTCCGAGATCTATCTTTTCCAATTCATCGGCCGATGTGAACCCATGCCCAAGCTTTCCTTCATCTTCTATGAATTGATCCATGTAATCTTTTCATCAGAGTCGACTGCTTGAATCGGCTGTAGTCCGAAATCAGACACCTTGAGATACTTGGTATTCCATGCTTTTCCAAATATGCAGCTCACTCGATCATAAGTCCATCCTTGTGCTTCTGTAGCTGCCACTGTCAAGTAGGTTTCTCCTTTGACCACCTCCACTGAATCTCCGATCCATTGGATGATGCATTGGTGCATTGTAAATGGTATGCAATAATTGGCATGTATCCAAGCTTGGCCTATCTGCAAATTATAAGATCCCCTCCCTTAAATGACAAAGAAGGTGGTTGGAAGGGTCTTACTGCCGATCGTGAGCTCCATGCAGATTGCACCATGAGCCGGAGAAACATTACCGTCAAAGTCCACCAACATCATATCTGTTTGGGTTAAATCTTCATCAGACTTCCCAATCTTGCACATCAAGGTGTAAGACATCAGATTAACTGCTGCTCCTCCATCCACCAGCATCCTAGTGGGCTTCCCATTGACTAAGAAACAATGCCTTCAAGTGTTGTCTTTTCTCATCTTCTAGCTTCTCAAAGATAGCTTATGTAGGTTCCAATGTCAATTGAGCCATGTCACACCCTGAAATTTCCAATTTCAGGATGTGAATAGAGAGAATAATTAAATAACAATTTTATCATAATTTTAAAATTTTTCCAACAGTTATTTTTCTTTACAGGAAAATATAGTATAGGAAAAAAATCATTGTTTGATTTCCTGAATTAAATAAATGGTTATGTGTGTTGCATTCATGTCGATGCATCTTGGTGCTTCTTGAGTGCTAAAGGTTTCAAAAACGTGTTTAGGAGCTGTCCAAATCCTTCTGAGAATTTTCCGGATTTTTCTGGGATTTATTCTCATTTTCTCTAAGCATTTTCTATTTATTAGAAGGCTCTAAAAATATTTTTCATGAGCTCCAAATACTTTATTTGGATTGTTCATGTCATAATTTACCTCTAGGAATTTTCCTGGAATTTTTGTGATTTTCGGAGTATTTTTCGTGCCCTTAAACAATTTCTAGTTTTTGCTGGAATTGTTTTCGCACTGGAAATAAATTCTGAAAAAAAAGAAAAAGAAAAAAAACTATCCTATTCCTAACGGGCCGAGCCCGGAGGCCCGACCCGGTCCACACCGCCCACACCCGCTTCAGCCCGCTAGGCCCGGCGTGGCCCATCCGCCATGAGAGGCCGAGGCCAACACGGCCGTGGCCGCCGCCGCCCGGCCGCGCCCGCGCCCCATAAAAGGGCGAAGGCCGAGCCGCGCGCGCCGCCCCTAGCGCGCCCCCCGCCGCGCCCGTAGCCGCGCGCCGCCGCCCGCCGGAGCGCGAAGCCCGAGCCGCCGCCGCCCGCCAAGCCGCCGCGTTGACCGCGAGCGCCGACCGCTCCCTCTCCTCTCCTCCGCTGGTGAGCCCACCATCTTGTTCCTCTCGAGCTCCTCTTTCAGTTTTGCATCACGCCCAAAATTCCTTGGTCACCGGAGCACCGGTGAATCGACCGGATCGGCCGCCGCCCCTTCCTGTTCACCCCTGGATAGAGGAGGAAGAAGGTCCTGACGGTTTTGCAGATTAGCCCCTGGAGAATCTTGTAATTGGTGCCCTTTCTTTTGTGTCTTGCAGATCTTACACGTGAGCCCCCTAAATCTTTAGGTTCCTTGCGAACAGATCCATCACGAACCTTTTTGCAGATCTAACCCCCAGATTAGATCTATTTGCGAGCACTGTTTATTGTGTCTTGCAAACCTTTTCTGCTACCCCTTTAAATCTATAGTTAATCGCGTAAAAGGTCCTTCCAATCTTGTTTTATCTATAACTCCTTTGTTTTAACTCCGTTTTGATCCATTCAAGTTGCGTCAGGTCCATAATGATGTAAAGCACGCGTTAGCGGAGTGTTTTCACCATGTTTTGTTTTATGAAAATAAAATTAATATTAATTTTGATTAATGTCTATTTACACATGCCTTTTATAAATAAAAGCTATATAGATCTATACACCGTTTTTCATAATCAAATTTAATTCGATTAAAGTTTCTCTCACATGCTTTTGTAAATAAAATCTAATTAGATCTTTTACCCGGTTTTCCATAAGTCAAGTATTAATTTGCTTAATGATTTATTAACTTTTATAATTAAAACTTGATTAGGCTTTTTCTCCGGCTTTATAAGTAAATGTTAATTGTGATTAATACCAATATAAAAATGTTGTTTTTAATAATAATATGATCTACTCGAATTACAAAGTTTCGTTTAGATTGTTCCTATAGTCTAGTTTTTCTAAATTAAATATTTAATTGATTAATTCATATATGAATCTTTATAAATAAAACTTGACTAGTTCTTTACACCGGTTTTGCAAATAAAGTTTAATTCACTTTAATTCCAACAGTGGGTATTTTCTTTATGAAATATCCTTACATATATTTTGTTAATTAAAATAAATCCAGCTCATAGCCTTGTTCTCTTATTTATGCAAACAATTCGTTAGACGTTCGGTATCAGCTTTATCTCTTTTGATCAAGTTTATCCGAAGCTCTATATCTTTCTAGTGTTAGCCTGAGCTAAACCGTGTGCATCTAATCAAGCCTTAGAGTTTCTGTTAGCTTAGTAGCTTTATCTGTGTGAGTAGTTTGCACTGCTCATTTGCCTATCAAGTAATCTTATCACTCTTGTTTCATCATAGAATCTTGTTTATCAGCATCTAGCTAGTTGATGTCCATTCCATCTCTGTTAGGTTGTCTCTTCATGAGTCAGCTGTGTTCTTGTACCTAATCTATCGTAGCTATCTTTCTTTAGTGTTTACCCTGTTATCTACTTCACCTGTCAGATTAGTTCACCCTTGGTTAGTATATTAGTTGTTCATCCGAGTTCTCTTTGTAGACCAGTTCTCCTAAACCCTAGCCTAAGGTTTCTTATGCGCTTGATAGTTCGTTGCTATCCGTCTAGTTCGTTTCACAGTAACTTGTACGTTAGCATGTGTATCACCTGTTACTTGTTTTAACATTAAAGATGCTTGTTAATCTTGACTAATTCTTATTGCAATGCTTTTATCAATAAGAAGTGATTAGGTTCTAATCCGGTTTTCTTTAATCATGATGTAATTGGTTAATCCCTATTCATAACTAGTTTTTCTAAATATAAGATGTTAGAGTTAAACATCGGTTTTCATAATAAAGTTAATATGCTTAATGACATCATAAATGCCTTTTCAATATTAAATATGTTTAGTTGAACACGTGACATAAAGTTACTCGTCTAGATATCTTATACTTATCTTTTTAAAGTAATTGTTAATTTGACATAACTTCTACTAGAATGTTGTAAATAAAATATGATTAGGTTTATCGTGATTTCTTTAATTAAATGTAACTTGTTTAATGGTAACATAGAGTATTTCTCTGAAATATTCTTTCACATGATTTCCTAATTAAAATATGCCAAGTGTAGTCTCTTATTGTTTGATAATAATCTCACGATAGTTCCGAGCTTAGTTCTGTTTCAGCGTTTCTTGCGCTTGCGTAACCAATAGAATTGAGCTCTATTTTAGTGTCATCTTTCCGGTCCTTACTCAATCTTCCGCAATCATCTCTTCAAAGCTAACCAGCCTTTCCCTTCCAAGCACACTTTGTGTTCTTTAGTGATCCATCCAATCAAGCCTCTTTAAAGCTTTGATTTGATTGATGTATTGTTCTTAGTATATGCTTATTTGTTTACTTTGTATGCTTGTGCCCGATGATTGATGCGAGTAGAACGAACGTGGTACAAGAGCTTGGAAGAATGTGAAGGTGAAGATATTCTGAGCAACTACTCCTTGGTTAAAGGCAAGTGTGTCCTTGATCTTTTGTCCCAATAACTTTATTAATCACTTTGCATTGCTTTGCATTAATTTTGATGGGTTCCTGTTAAGGATGACTAGCCTCTTTTGACCATTATCTTGAACCTGGTTTTAATTAATATTGATGGTAGATATTGCTTAGTGTGCTCAACTGGGTTGGTAATAATCAACATGGTTATCATTTTATGCTCTATGTTCCAATGTGTTATGCGATGTTTAATATAAGATCATTATGCATTAATCGGAACATGGAGAACCACCCAGGATTAAGCGTAAATCTCTGATAATCTTCCTTTTTCTTACGTGATATTGTTTCTGTTATTCACTTATATCTCTATATGCATGAAACTTGATCCTGGCATGCATATAGGTTTGCACTTGGAAAAACAGGTGTGACAGAGTGGTATCAGAGCTGTATCGACTGTAGGACGTGAGCCTAGATAGTAATGGTCGTTTCTTATAATTTCCTTTGATCTAAAAATCATCACTACCTTTGCCTTGAGCTCTGTGATGAATATTCTTGCTCCTTAAACCATATCTTTCATCGATCCTCCTTGATAGCTCATCTTTGACTGTCACATTTTCATTTGCACATCATTGTTTTGCGAATGATTATGACCTCTACCCTTGCCTATTTATTTACTCTTCCCTTGGTCTTGATCTTGTCTCTCTTTCCACTTCTCTCAAGCAATTCCACCAATAAGACAAAAGGTGAATTGTTACCCTTGATATTCTATCTTTTTCGCGCAGATCTCTAACACATCAGTGCTGTTTTAATTCTTTCTCGAGCTACAGAACTCCGATTGACATGAAACCAGTTGGGTTAGTTCCTAAATTCCATAAGTGAATTTCTATCAAAAATTCAGCCCTACCCAGTACATGTTACAGGAGATATGCTCGAAACATTGGAGCTATCAGAATCTGTAAACCCTGCTGACCTAGTTACCTTCATTATTTTGTATATCGGGCTATGGACCTCCAATTGAGTTAAATATAATTGGAGTAATTCAGGAATTTCATATGATTCACTCTGTCCAAAATTCATCAATTTTGGTTGTATATACGGAGAGTTATGCCCGAAACTTTGGAGGTTTCCGAATCTGTCAACACTGCTGACACAGCCATCTTGTTTAATTTATATCTCGAGTTCTAAACCTCCGATTGAGGTGATTCCAGTTGGGATGAACTCATAATTTCGGCCTCCTTGATCTGGAAAAAAATCCATTATTTATGGATATCCTTGCTGGGATTCACATCGGATCTATTAGGAGGATACCCTCTGACTTTATTAACAACGTGTAGTATCGTTCCCTTAACCATGTCTTGTTTGGTGAAGTTCTGTGCTTGCATGATGATGCTTGGCTTTGTGACATTGTTTGTATTGGTTCTTTGAAGTGAGTGTTGGTGTATTGTGGATCTTATATCTGCAATGACATCAGTTGCTTAGTTGGGTTCTTCTTTTGTATCTCTCACCTCCTTGCTCTTCCCATTCTCTCTCTACTCTTCAGTCTATCTCTTCTGATCCTATCACAAACACCCAGTCAGATGGAGAGCTCCAACATAAATCATGAATATAAAGATAATGAAGGAAACATCAACATTCCTTTTGCAACCTCATCATGGGAACGCAAGATGTTGGAGTATATCGTTGCATAAACTCAGGTTTTGCAAGCAATGGCCCCAAACCATCAGTCCATTAAAGAGCAAGCTTCACTCCCTAAAGCCCACAATACCGTCACCAATGATAACCATCAAAACATGACTCCTCCACCATTTGATAAATAGAAGCTATCAGACTCAAGCCTAACAAGGAAAGATGCAGCCTAGCGCAACCTACCTTCGTAATGAGATGGCCAAAGACAGAATTCACATTGGGCCAGTGAAGAGGCAAGTTGTTGAAGCATAGAATAATCAAAGAAAGAAGAGAAGCATGAAGCACTGAAACTAACAATGGAGAAACAACATGAGGTTAACAAGGTTCGAGATATGTGCCCGTGTGGTCAGCACCATGGTCTTTCATGTCCCCGAAGGAAGCTAGTCTTATGACAGCAGAAGCTCGCCAACATAACCCTATAGATATCAATAAGCAGAGGATGTTGCCCACCCAAAACCTAATTCAAGAAGAAGGTTCTCAAGCTGAAGGTCATACTCAAACCCTAAACCTTGATGATTGGATTATCACTTGCAAGGAATACAAACTTGGTAGACGCAAGCGATCCAACAAACAAAACCGTAAAACAAGATGAAAGAAGAAGTTATCACATCTAGGAGCAGATGATGGTACTGAACCTAGTTCCGACAAACCCCAGCCTAAGATTGTTCGACCTATGTATGTCACTCCTATCCAGAAGAATTCTGATGCACAAGTCGATCTACCAAGGACTATGAAGGAGCAAAGCGAAGAATGGAGAAATCACAGTGATAGAAGAATGAATAAGTTATAAGTGGAACCAAACTATATATTCCTATACAAGTCCAAGGAGCTATGAAGAATAGAAGAGCATGTTTGGAATGCTTGTGCAAGGAAGGTCGATATGAAGAAAGTTGATAAGCTTTGGATAATACCCCCATGAGTCTTTGTTTCTTGCTAACCTTTTTTGAATCTCGGGACGAGATTCCTTTTAAGGGGGGTAGAGTTGTCACACCCTGAAATTTCCAATTTTAGGATGTGAATAGAGAGAATAATTAAATAACAATTTTCTCATAATTTTAAAATTTTTCCAACAGTTATTTTTCTTTACAGGAAAATATAGTATAGGAAAAAAATCCTTGTTTGATTTCCTGAATTAAATAAATGGTTATGTGTGTTGCATTCATGTCGATGCATCTTGGCGCTTTTTGAGTGCTAAAGGTTTCAAAAACGTGTTTAGGAGCTGTCCAAATCCTTCTGAGAATTTTCCGGATTTTTCTGCGATTTATTCTCATTTTCTCTGAGCATTTTCTATTTATTAGAAGGCTCTAAAATCTTTTTCATGAGCTCCAAAGACTTTATTTGGATTGTTCATGTCATAATTTACCTCTAGGAATTTTCCTCGAATTTTTGTGATTTTCGGAGTATTATTCGTGCCCTTAAACAATTTCTAGTTTTTGCTGGAATTGTTTTCGCACTGGAAATAAATTCTGAAAAAAGAAAAAGAAAAAAAACTATCCTATTCCTAACGGGCCGAGCCCAGAGGCCCGACCCGGTCCACACCGCCCGAGACCGCTTCAGCCCGCTAGGCCCGGTGTGGCCCATCCGGCCATGAGAGGCCGAGGCCAACACGGCCATGGCCGCCGCCGCCTCCGGCCGCGCCCGCGCCCCCATAAAAGGGCGAAGGCCGAGCCTCGCGCGCACCGCCCTAGCGCGCCCCCCGCCTGCGCTCGTAGCCGTGCGGCGCCGCCCGCCGGAGCGCGAAGCCCGAGCCGCCGCCGCCGCCAAGCCGCCGGCGTTGACCGCGAGCGCCGGCCGCTCCCGCTCCTCTCCTCCGCCGGTGAACCCACCATCTTGTTCCTCTCGAGCTCCTCTTTCAGTTTTGCATCACGCCCAAAATTCCTTGGTCACCGGAGCGCCGGTGAATCGACCGGATCGGCCGTCGCCCCTTCCTGTTCGACCCTGGACAGAGGAGGAAGAAGGTCCTGACGGTTTTGCAGATTAGCCCCTGGAGAATCCAGTAATTGGTGCCCTTTCTTTTGTGTCTTGCAGATCTTACACATGACCCCCTAAATCTTTAGGTTCCTTGCGAACAGATCCATCACAAACCTTTTTGCAGATCTAACCCCCAGATTAGATCTATTTGCGAGCACTGTTTATTGTGTCTTGCAAACCTTTTCTGCTACCCCTTTAAATCTATAGTTAATCGCGTAAAAGGTCCTTCCAATCTTGTTTTATCTATAACCCCTTTGTTTTAACTCCGTTTTGATCCATTCAAGTTGCGTCAGGTCCATAATGATGTAAAGCACGCGTTAGCGGAGTGTTTTCACCATGTTTTGTTTTCTGAAAATAAAATTAATATTAATTTTGATTAATGTCTATTTACACATGCCTTTTATAAATAAAAGCTATATAGATCTATACACCGTTTTTCATAATCAAATTTAATTCGATTAAAGTTTCTCTCACATGCTTTTGTAAATAAAATCTAATTAGATCTTTTACCCGGTTTTCCTTAAGTCAAGTATTAATTTGCTTAATGATTTATTAACTTTTATAATTAAAACTTGATTAGGCTTTTACTCCGGCTTTATAAGTAAATGTTAATTGTGATTAATACCAATATAAAAATGTTGTTTTTAATAATAATATCATCTACTCGAATTACAAAGTTTCGTTTAGATTGTTCCTATAGTCTAGTTTTTCTAAATTAAATATTTAATTGATTAATTCATATATGAATCTTTATAAATAAAACTTGACTAGTTCTTTACACCGGTTTTGCAAATAAAGTTTAATTCACTTTAATTCCAACAGAGGGTATTTTCTTTATGAAATATCCTTACATATATTTTGTTAATTAAAATAAATCAAGCTCATAGCCTTGTTCTCTTATTTATGCAAACAATTCGTTAGACGTTCGGTATCAGCTTTATCTCTTTTGATCAAGTTTATCCGAAGCTCTAAATCTTTCTAGTGTTAGCCTGAGCTAAACCGTGTGCATCTAATCAAGCCTTAGAGTTTCTGTTAGCTTAGTAGCTTTATCTGTGTGAGTAGTTTGCACTGCTCATTTGCCTATCAAGTAATCTTATCACTCTTGTTTCATCATAGAATCTTGTTTATCAGCATCTAGCTAGTTGATGTCCATTCCATCTCTGTTAGGTTGTCTCTTCATGAGTCAGCTGTGTTCTTGTACCTAATCTATCGTAGCTATCTTTCTTTAGTGTTTACCTTGTTATCTATTTCACCTGTCAGATCAGTTCACCCTTGGTTAGTATATCAGTTGTTCATCCGAGTTCTCTTTGTAGACCAGTTCTCCTAAACCCTAGCCTAAGGTTTCTTATGCGCTTGATAGTTCGTTGCTATCCGTCTAGTTCGTTTCACAGTAACTTGTACGTTAGCATGTGTATCACCTGTTACTTGTTTTAACATTAAAGATGCTTGTTAATCTTGACTAATTCTTATTGCAATGCTTTTATCAATAAAAAGTGATTAGGTTCTAATCCGGTTTTCTTTAATCATGATGTAATTGGTTAATCCCTATTCATAACTAGTTTTTCTAAATATAAGATGTTAGAGTTAAACATCGGTTTTCATAATAAAGTTAATATGCTTAATGACATCATAAATGCCTTTTCAATATTAAATATGTTTAGTTGAACACGTGACATAAAGTTACTCGTCTAGATATCTTATACTTATCTTTTTAAAGTAATTGTTAACTTGACATAACTTCTACTCGAATGTTGTAAATAAAATATGATTAGGTTTATCGTGATTTCTTTAATTAAATGTAACTTGTTTAATGGTAACATAGAGTATTTCTCTGAAATATTCTTTCACATGATTTCCTAATTAAAATATGCCAAGCGTAGTCTCTTATTGTTTGATAATAATCTCACGATAGTTCCGAGCTTAGTTCTGTTTCAGCGTTTCTTGCGCTTACGTAACCAATAGAATTGAGCTCTATTTTAGTGTGATCTTTCCGGTCCTTACTCAATCTTCCACAATCATCTCTTCAAAGCTAACCAGCCTTTCCCTTCCAAGCACACTTTGTGTTCTTTAGTGATCCATCCAATCAAGCCTATTCTTTAAGTGCGTTCTTTAAAGCTTTGATTTGATTGATGTATTGTTCTTAGTATATGCTTGTTTGTTTGCTTTGTATGCTTGTGCCCGATGATTGATGCGAGTAGAACGAACGTGGTACAAGAGCTTGGAAGAATGTGAAGGTGAAGATATTCTGAGCAACTACTCCTTGGTTAAAGGCAATTGTGTCCTTGATCTTTTGTCCCAATAACTTTATTAATCACTTTACATTGCTTTGCATTAATTTTGATGGGTTCCTGTTAAGGATGACTAGCCTCTTTTGACCATTATCTTGAACCTGGTTTTAATTAATATTGATGGTAGATATTGCTTAGTGTGCTCAACTGGGTTGGTAATAATCAACATGGTTATCATTTTTTGCTCTATGTTCCAATGTGTTATGCGATGTTTAATATAAGATCATTATGCATTAATCGGAACATGGAGAACCACCCAGGATTAAGCGTAAATCTCTAATAATCTTCCTTTTTCTTACGTGATATTGTTTCTGTTATTCACTTATGTATCTATATGCATGAAACTTGATCCTGGCATGCATATAGGTTTGCACTTGGAAAAACAGGTGTGACAAGCCATTCCTAACTCTTCATCGGACATTCCTCAAAAAAATTCTTCATCGGACACATCCGAATCAATTGGTAGAAGGACCACCATGTTTATATCAGGTTTTGGTCTATTGTCCTTCTCGTTATCTGCTTTAGGCTTAGGACACCATACTTGAGACCGAACTTTCTTCTTGTCCAGCGTATGCCTCTCCGCTTCTTCTTGCTGTTCCAGTTGTCGTAAGCACTGAACTCTTCTTTTATGAGATTTGGTCAAACCATCTGGACACCATTGTGGATTAGGCTTCTTGTATGATTGGTTTGATCCTTCATCATCCAATTGCATGGTGCATCGTCGTTCCCGAGCTCGGCACATGATGTCTTCATCAAGAACCAAGGAATCAACTAACTCTTCCAACTGATTGCTTGACTTTTCATTGACTCGGCCACCCAGCCAATCATGAACGTTGGCCATGCCCCCCAACCGATCATAGACGTTGGTCTTGCCCCCTAGCCGTTGATGAACTGGGACTTGTTGGTTATTGAATTCACAGTGATCCTCAGTCATAGGACTTCTGTCATTGAAGCAAATCCTCTTGGATGAGCTGCTATTGTTGTTTGCTCCACTGCACTCTAGACAATTCTCTGTCGTTGGCAGTTTGATTCCTTCCTCCCAACAGTACCTGAAAAATGGACATCTCCAATGTCCTTCATTGCGCTGCGCCCACTCTTCTATCCCCTTTGCCTTCTCTTGCCGCCACTGAAATTTGTTGATTAGCATCTGGGATGTGACAGGCCAGCGTGGCTTTATGTCTTCTTCTTCAAGTAGAAACCCTTTCCCTTTAACATCTGCAGTGGTTGCTTGTACTTTGGGATTAACAACTCCTTTATTTTGAGTTGGTTTTGATGTCAGCAATTTAACATGTGATGTGTCTTTGCTAGACACTTCAATTGTGTTAGTTGGAAAATGATGCTGATCAATCTTCATCGGCATTTCAACTTTGGTAGGGGTTTCAAATTAAGCTTCCCTTGCCCAATAGCTGACTAAATTTGCTGTCTGATGATCTTGCAATCATTTGTGTCATGAAATGTTGCATTATGCCACTTGCAATACTTCATCCTCTTGAGTTCTTCTACAGAAGGTATGGTGTGGACCTAGGAGAATTTAATCTGCCCTTGCTGAAGCTACAAATCGAATATCTTATTGGCCTTAGTGATATCATAGCTGAATCTCTGTGGTTCCTTTTTACCAAAAGGACAGGATACTGTCTTCTTGCCTTTAACCCATTCTGCAAGCCCTATCATATTTTCTTCATCTTGTGAGTCAGAGAACTCTACATAAGAAACCTTATTTTGGAAATTTCTCTTAGGCTCATAGGACTTTGCAGTCTCCTGACTCATCCGACTGACTAACTGGCTGAGGCTCTCAAAGTCATGTGATGTATATTTCTCTCTCAAGGTTGGCAAGAGCCCTTGGAATGCTAACTCCGCCAGCTGTTTATCTCTAGATTCAGGTTGTAACGTTTGTTTCTGATTTCTCTAAACCTCTAAACGAATCCAGTAATTGTTTCACCGGTCCTTTACTTGAGTATGGTCAAGTCAGTGATCTTCATCTTATGAATTCTAGAGAAGAAATAATTGTGGAACTGCTGCTCCAGATCAGACCACTTGATAATATAGTTGGCCGGAAGTGAAGTGAACCACAAGAATGCTAGCCCTGAGAGTGATGAGGAGAACAATCGTATCTTGAGTGCATCAATATTCCCTACTTCTCCACACTGTATGATGAATTGAGTGATATGCTCCATTGTGGTGCATCATCTTGCTTAGAGAATTCGGTGAAATCTGGCACCTTGAATCTTGAAGGGAAAGGGATCTGATCATAGACAGATGGATACGGTATTTTGTATGTAGATTTGCTGCTTAGGCTCTATCCCAAATTGCTTTTGCAGTGTCTCTGAAAGATGGTCAATCAACTCTGCCTTCATATGAGATATTAGCTCAGCAGATATCTGTTCTATCGACCGTATGTCAGCCGATGGAGTTTTTGAAGGTTGTTCTTTAAGAATCATAGACTGTGGATTTGACACTTCTGCCGATACCCTTGTGTCGGTGCAGAAAGTAGTCCCGACACTAACTAGTACGTTCTCTGAGATCTATTTCTCGATGGCCGGTGCTAAGCAACTAGGTGACACTGGATTTATCCTGGTTCCGGCCAGGGCCGTACGTCCAGCAGTGGTGTGCTCGAGGCACTATATTGCGTTGCACCGCAGTGCTTGCAGAGGGGCGCTACAAGCAAGGCGGGAGAGGAGGTGGAGCCTCCTAGTCCCTGAGGTTTGATTGAGGCGAAGTGCCAATATCGTGGTGAAGGCGGAAAGCATGCGAGTGAGTGTTGTTCGTTGTTCCCCCTGCGGCCAGGGGACTGCCCCTCCTTTTATAGGCTAAGGAGGAGGCAGCTTACAGGCGTGCCGCACTATTTTATTTATGTGTGGTGGCGTGGCGTACAATGCCGTGGAGTAGATGGCCGTTTTGGCGAATCTCGCTTTTGGCGGGACGTCATGGTGTGCCCTGTATCCGTCCAGGAATGGCTTCGACGGTGGCGGTGTGGGAGTCTTCCGTCCAGTGGCCACCCGCGTGCAGATTCGAGGGTGCAGCTGTCGGGAGGCCGTATGGAGCACATCGACGGGCGTGGTGGCGTCTCTCCACCTCGTACTTCCCACAACGCCGGGGATGGCGCTGCAGTGCTCGGGATGGCGCCGTGATGGCGGGGGTGGCTGCACAGGGCTGATGGTGACGGAGGGGACGTGCTTCACTGACCCGACGTCACGGCATGGCCCCGAGCGAGCGTGGAACAGGCGTCCATCTCCCTTCGAGAGTTCCGCCGCCTCTTTCGAGGGTTCGGTGCGTCGGCCGTACGAGAGTGGGTGGCACAGTGTCATGGAGCTGACACTAGCCTTACCGCACAGTACCGTACATTGGCAGGGATGGCCTCACTGGCAGGGTTGGCGGAACAGCGCCGGGATATGACTCCCAGACGCGTCAGAGGGACGGCGTGTACCTGCAGGTGTCAGAGCATTAAATGGTTTGGTCGAGGGAGCAGGTACGGGGGCGGCGTGCCCACGGGAGCCTCGAGCGAGGCGGACCTCACCCGAGGGGGCGTCTAGCCCCCGAGCGAGGCGGAACCTCACCCGAGAGGGGGCGGGGGACTGGCCCTCGAGCGAGGTGGGCTTCACCTGAGGGGGTGCCCAGCCCTCGAGCGAGGTGGAACCTCACCTGAGGAGGCGACTTGCCCTCGAGCGAGGTAGAGTTTTGTTAGCGCGGTGCTGCGCCCCTCGAGCGAAGCGAAGTTTCGCCCGAGGGTGCCTGGGCCAATTGTTTTGGTGGGCCGCTGGGGCCACCAGGGTCGTGATTATGTTGTGCGTGTTTTGGGCTTGCAAATTTGTTTGTGTTTCTTTTTTTAACGAGAGAAAGTGGGTTTTCCCCGGTTCTTTAGGGGACCTCTATGGCTGTCCCCGACAGCAGCCCCTGAGCATCTGCGGGGGTATCCGTTAGGATCCCGCAGATGTTGACGTTTACTGATGGGACTCTCTTCCCCCTGGTTGTCGTGCTATTCCGTGGGGTCACGCTAGAGGACCTGCAGGTCTAGCCCCCGAAGCCTTGGAGGAGTGTGTGTACTCCTTCAAGGTTTTTTCCGCATTGTTGTCATCTTGCGAGGCGTTTGTTTCAACCGGCCTCGGCGGTGCCATACGCATGTGTTTGACGTTCTCGTGCGTTTGGTGCATATCCAGGAGGTGTAGCCTTGCGTCGAGCCCCCGAGCCTAGGCCCGTTCAAGGCGATCCGGGCGGGCTCTCTGACTTATTTGGACGCCCCTCGCCGTCCCTCCCGGGGACAGAGGGTGAGGTGTCCGCAACTCCCATCGAGCGGGTCACGAATTGGGTTCCTCTTTGAGCTGCTATCGGGTGATTGAAGTGGATGCCCATGCCCCGTTCGATAAGGGTTGGCTCGTGGTCCCTAGACTCATCCATGAAAGCTCTTACGTGGGTGTGCTAGGTAGGGGCTCGGTCCCGTTCGCTGGGGACCGAGGGTGTGGAAGCTCTCCCTCGATGGGATCCCTTGGCTAGCTGCCCTCGTTGGCTCTTGAATACGACATGTGGGTCGCCCTCGAGCTGGTGAGCCCGAGGATAGGCTCAAATGTGTGCACCCTCGTCGTCCCAGACTCTATTGATTTGGGGCGCCTGTTCGAACCCTTCGAGGGTCAGGCTTCGAACCCCTGATCAGTAGGGCCGTTGCGGGGTGACAGCTAGGTGTCCCCGTCTTTTTTACATCTGCAGGACTCATGGGCTTGCGGCCAAGCCGACCCTCGAGCTGCTGATTAGTAATCCTCTAGATTCGACGGTACCCGTGGCGCCCACTCTTGCCAAGCGGGGCTTCGAACCACTGGTTTGTATGCGCACCCTTCGAGATTCAGATTTTTTTGAGCCTTAGGCTCGGGCCGTTCGAGGGTCTCGCTTACGTGGTAAGGAACCAGGCCGTTTTTAATGCCCATAGTCGTGGCTGCGGTTGTGCGCCGCGGGTGCGCCTTTTCAAGCAGCGCAGCCGCGCGCGGAGTGGGCGACGTGGGGGCAGACGTGACGGCCGCCGCGGCCCTTCGGTTGTCGCGCCATAATGATTCGTGCATGCGCGCACGCCTGGCCGTTTCGGTGTGGTGGGGCCGCTCGTCGGTGATGGACGCCGTTGCCTGCAGTTAATGCGCACGGCGCGCGCGGGGGAGCGTGGTTCCCTTAGATCTATAAATCCAAGGAGAAGGAAGGGGGAGTCCCTTACCTCACCACTTAGCGCTGGTGCCCCCTTGCCTTCTGCTTTTCTTCTCCGGCTGCGCGCCCCTTTGCTTTCGTTCGTCGCCCGCTTCGCCTTCGCACGCCACCGCTAGCTGCAATGGCACCCACCCAGCCAATCTAGGTGCTGGATCCGCTGCCGTGGCACCTCTCAATGGTGACGGAGTTTGCCCTGAACGAGCTTGTGAATGGCGGCCAGCTAGCGCCGAATGTGGAGGGGTAGCCTCCGGCGTGGATCGTTCTGCCGGCGGCGGATCGGGAGCTCAACCCGCTGTTCCGCTATGTGGTCAGCTTCATCCAGCACCATGAATGCGGCTTCACCATGCCTTCGAGCCACTTCATGTGCGGACTGTGCCACCACTACGGGGTGGAGTTGCACAACTTCTCCCCCAACGCGATTTCGTAGGGGGCCACCTTCGTCGGCATTTGCGAGGAGTTCCTGGGGATCCTCGTGAACTAGGATCTCTGGGTCCACCTATTCCGCGCGGAGCTGGACACGCTTACCACGGCGGAGGCACAGGTGCGTCGGGCAGTGCGTGCCGGTGGCCTGTCAATCTCGTTGCAGGACTCGCGCAAGGAGTTCTACATCCCCTGCACGATGACGACGAACAATGCGGAGTGGGAGAGGGGATGGTTCTACCTCCGCAACGACAGGCCCGGCCCCCCTACACCGACAAGGTGCTGAAGGAGAAGGCCGACTCCTTGCATCACGGCCTGTCCCCTTCTTCACGTCAGGATCGGCTGGAGTCTATCCTGCTCGCGTTGAAGGGCCTGGCAGACGCCGGGTTGGGCGCGGCTTTGGTCCTCGCCAACCTCCACCACAGGCGGATCGTCCCCCTCATGGAGAGGGAGCTCTGCATCTACGAGATGAGAGAGGCGGCCAACCCTGTGTCTCTGACAAGCTCGCGGTTGCTGAACGACCGCTTCCCTCGGGAGTATGCGGCCACGAGGGTGAGGCGCGCCAATAACCTCAAGGCGGGGCGGCACAACAACGACGAGCTCTGGTCGTTTGTCATGCTCCCCGAAGAGCCCAGCGCTGCCCAAGTTCAATCACCAAGCTAAGGGACATGATCATGGGCCGATGAGGAAGACAAGGTCAATGCTAAGTACGACTCCAATTGCGGCAGGGGCAAGAACAACACGGGCGGCAACAACATCAAGGATCAAGGGAGTCGCAACAACAACAAGAACAACAACAACAACTTTAGTCCTAACCACAAGTGTAAGCAAAACAACACTATTGCGGCTGTTCAGTGCCCTGCAAAGGATACCACAAAAAAGACCTTCGGTGGTTTCAAGGACTTGCTCAAAGAGAAGTGTCTGTGGCATCAGGATAGCAACCACACCACCGAAAAGTGCTACAGCTTCAGTGGGCACTCAAGGAGACTCCTTAGCCACGACACCCTCACGATAAGAAGGGCAAAACCAAAGTCAACGAAGGCAATGGAGACTTCCAAGAACCCGACAAGACAATTAATGTCCTCTTCAGTGGCCTCCCCACTAAGCGAGCGCAAAAGCTAACTCTGCGTGAAGTCTAGAACATTGAACCGGCAGTACCGACACCTCTCAGGTTGTCGGAGGTACCCATCACTTCATCCCACGCGAATCAATGGACAAGCTTCTCTGAGCCATGGTGTTTCCCACTCATCCTGAACCCAGTAGTCGTGGGCTCTAGACTGACCTAGGTACTCATCGACGGTGGAAGCGGACTTAATGTCCTGTTCACCAAGACCATGAAGAAGATGAAGCTCGACATCACCGGCAACATCTCTGACATTGCGCTGATAACTGACGGGATGCCATCAAAAAGGAACTCGCCAAACTACTCGCGACTAGCTTCATCAGAGCAGTCTTCCATCCTAAGTGGCTCGCCAACCCCGTCCTCATCCGCAAGAAGAACACCAATGAGTGGAGAATGTGCATCGACTACACCGACCTCAACAACCACTGCCCCAAGGACCCCTTTAGGTTGCCGTAGATTGATCAAATCATCGACTCCACGGCGGGTTGTGACCTACTCTGCTTCCTCGACTGCTGCTCAAGGTACCACCAGATCGCAATCAAGGAAGAAAACCAGGAGAAGACCGTGTTCATTACCCCATTTGGCACCTACTGCTACACGATGATGTCATTTGGGTTGAAGAACGCCGACGCTACTTACCAGCAAGCTATCCAGGCCTATTTCAAGTAGCAGATCAACAAAAACATTGAAGCTTACATGGATGACGTGGTCGTCAAGACCAAGAACTTAGACATGCTCATCGCCGATTTTGAAGAGACTATCGCATGTCTACAGAGTACCAGTGGAAGGTCAACCCCAACAAGTGCATCTTTGGTGCACCCTTAGGGAAACTACTCGGCTTCATCAACAGCCACCGCGACATCGAAGCTGACCCCAAGATGATCTCTGCCATCACCAACATGCAGCCAGCCTCCAACTTGTATCAAGGATGTCCAAAAGCTGACCGGGTGTATGGTGGCCCTGAATAAATTCATCTCAAAGCTTGGAGAGCGGGGACTACCCTTATTCAAGGTACTCAAGCACCAGGAGAAGTTTGTGTGGACCGCTAGGCTGATCAAGCTCTGACGCAGCTCAAAGACTTCCTATCCAAGCCACCGGTCCTCACGGCTTGCCGCAAAAAGGAGTAGCTATCGCTCTAACTCGCTGCGACTGTTCATGTGGTTACTACTACCATCACCATCGAGTGGCAGGAAGAAGGCCACACCTACCTAGTCCAGTGACCAGTCTACTTCATCAGCGATGTCCTGTCCGAGTCCAAGGCCCAGTACCAACTAGTCCAGAAACTACTCTACATAGTACTCATCACCTCGCAGAAGCTATGACACTACTTTCAGGAGTACTCAATCACTGTTATCACCGACTTCCCGCTCGATGATATACTCCACAACCAAGATGCAACAGGGGAATATCCAAGTGGGCAGTCAAGCTCGGCGCCTTCAACATCGACTTCAAGCCACGAACGGCCATCAAGTCTCAAGCGCACTACCCGACTTCATGGCAGAGTGGCGGAAAAATCAACTACCCACACCAACAGAGCGACCAGAGCATTGGGTGATGTACTTCGACAACTCACTCAAGCTCAAGGGCACGGGCGTAGGGGTACTCCTGATCTCTCCAAAGGGCGAACAACTCAAGTACGTCTTGAAGATCTTCTGGAAGGTCTCAAACAACGAAGTTGAGTATGAAGCTCCACTACATGGGCTCTGTCTTGCAATCTCACTGGGCATCAAGCGACTACTGTGGTGATCAACCAGGTCAATGACTCCTAGGATCACAATAAGAAAAACATGGACGCCTACTGCCTAGAAGTCCACAAGCTCGAGAACAAGTTCCATGGTCTCAAGTTCCATCATGTCCTCCGCGACAACAACGTTGTAGCGAATGTCCTGTCGAAGTTTGGTTGTACTTGCGCTCAAGTACCAGTGTGAGTCTTCGTCCACGAACTTCACACACCATCCATCTCGGAGCCGGCGCCAACGACCACTGTCCTGGGCCATCACAGCCTAGTGTTGACATTTCTTAACGCAACTTCCAAAGAATAGATCTAGAATCCATTCTAAGCAAGGGCACAAGAAATGTTGGTTGGTATAAGATAAGCCTACAGAAATATTATGGTTGATAGTCCGCAAGCGCACGGATACCGGTGAGCAATTCACCCGGGGTGATGGGTTTTAAAATATCGTATCCACAGGGAAGATGGATGGATATAAAAACAGACATAGGGATAGAGTAGACTACTTTATGGACTTTGATGGAATGACACATACTTTAACAGGGGTAAGCCAAATGATAAAGTAATGACAACTCAGATAGGCAGAGGCACATGTGGAGCATAGAATATACTATTCCTAGTCTAGATTAGAATTGGTTTTACTTAAGAGGCACAATTCTATATAGCATACAAAAACTGAGTAATTCATCTATTCTAATGTAGCGTATCATCACATATATCATAGTCATGGATAAATGTGAACACCCCGAATATTACCCAAGAAGATCAAGGACGAAACTTGATCCTCCCAAGAATCATTGTTCGACTAGTCTTATACTCGGAGGGTGGACTGCAAAGGACTCAATAGGCCTGTCACGCCCACAATCTACCACACGACCCGAAGTATAAGGTGAATCCGCAAGTAAATTATATCTAAGCACCATGCTTACATACTTTCTACTACCTAGCATACACGCGTAATATACTAGGAGCTCTACGAATAAGTGCGTAGACTTATCATTAGTCATGAATATATCAAATATACTACTAGAATAAAGTAAGAACTTAGAAATTTCCCATATAGCATTAAAATAACATAAAGTCATTGAGAAGCAATATAAGAACTGAATCTTGATAACTTACAGATCTGGAACTGGAGCAAAGCTCAACTCTACTCGAATCTGACTCTCTATCTAGAACTAGTTTCTTGATCTAGAAATTAGATCTGGAACTATGAAGTAGCTATCTTATCTTTGTTGTATCCTCTTCTTCTCATGTCTTGGACTGATGATGATGATCTTTTGAGAGATTCATACCATGCCCTGGGGGTCTGGGGTTGCTTATATAGCCCTGAGGGATAATCCGTCATCGTAGGATCAAACAGAACTAAACAAGTCGTTTAGATTAACCCAAAGAGGTGGTGGAGGAACCTTCCCGAAACAGGGCCTGATCGGGGCCAGGGGAAGCCCGATCGGCCTCCCCACAGGGCCGGTCGCCCTGGGTTGGGCCCCGGCTGTAACATCCCTGATGTTTATTTGTGCTAAAAACATTACTAAGCGGTGTTAATCAAGGTTAATTAGCTTCTAAGCATGTTTTACATTTTTTGTCACACATTTGCACAAAAGACCTTGGTCAACATCCCAAATCACGGTCAAACCCTAAGTGCTCCATAAAGGCTAATTTGGTTTTCTTGCGCGTTCTACAAATTTCACAATAGAAGTTCAAAATCGGCCAATATGAAAGTTGTTCGTTATTTCCGGGAACACATTTTTCATAATTGGCAGACATTCAAATTTTGAGTGAAAGTTCGCTTAAATTCGAGTTGAACGCACTGTGAACAGTTACTTAGGGCTGAGAATTCCTGCATCTTCAACACATTTTTCCCACAAATCCGTTGATCAAAACATAGGTCGCCCCTTGGGAAAGTTGTAGGTTTATAGCTCCTCTACAACTTCTATTTTTCGAGAATATCAACTTAGTTGCCACTTTTTGGAGCATCACATTTTTGAACAGGGCTAAACCAAATCAAAACAGGATGTGCACCGGCACCCTCGCGCTCTCGCGCTCCAGAGCGCGATGACGTCCGCGTTGGCCACGTGCCGCGCACGGACGTCTCGCGTCCGTCTCCCTAGACCACGCGCAAGCCCTAGAGACTCCGCACGACCAGGGCGCCGTACGCCGCGCCTAGGAACGTCGCCGGCCGCGGCTTGGCGCGGGCCCGCCAGCCACGCGCCTCCGCGCGCCGAGCCGCGCTGCGTGCCCCGGCATGCAAGGCGGCCAGCTGGCCCGCGAGGCCTTAAGGCCAGCGGCAATGCCTCGTCCGCGACATCGCCGAGGCTTTCGCCCTGCCAAAAACGGAGCCGCACACCACCGTTGTCTCGTTTTTTCCCGCGCCGCTGACATTCAGTGTCGCGCGATTGCAAAACCCACCTCCCCACGTCGGCTAACACCACCCAGCCGATCCTCCCCTTTCCCTGCACCTCCCTCGACGCGGCCACACCGCCGCCGGTCTGCCACACCCCCCGCCGGCGCCGGCCAACGGCGGCGGCGCAGCCGCCGTTCCGTGCGCCACGCCACCGACCGTCGTCGCCGTCGTTTCCAATCCGGCCATAGCCCTACAACTTTTTGTCAAGGTCAGTAGGAGTCCCTAGCTCGCTCCCCGGCCCAGTCCGGCAACCGCCGGCCGGAAATCCTGCCGCCGGCAAGGTTCAGGTCCGCACGGGGACCATATTGCAAGACTCGAGTTCTTCGCAGGGAGTTTTCCCCAAAGTAGGGGCTGTTTCGTAATTCTGAAAATTCAGACAAGGGTCCCGATGCAAAGTGGTTTAGGGTTTTCGGCTGTACCTTGTAAAACCCATACAAAATTGTAGAAAAAACAAAAAAAATACAAACCCAATTTTGTTGGGTTCCTCGTGAAGAAAACTACCTTTTCTAGAAAGCATGTATAGGGTTTTTCTGTGTAGTTTTTGAATTAAAAACTCAATTCAGTTTGATGTGTTTTTGGTTTAGTTTACAATATACACAGGCTATAGACATGAATTTTGGATATGTTGCTCTTTATGGCATGTATAGATCTGTGACTAAATTTGGCTTTGATTTGTAGATTTTCAGTTATAATTTATGTAAGCTTTATGCTAGATTAAGCTTGATGCTTTTTATAGCCCCTTTAGTAAACTTTTCTTTAAGCACCAGTGCACCCTAGGGCTTTGTCTTGTTTAGTAGTACCTCTGGCAGGATGGATGTGATTTTAGAATGTGCTTTGATTTATGTTTTGGATTTAATCTTGTGTAGAAGTTTAAATTCAAAAGTTGAAAAATAATTAGAATCTGCACTTATGCTTTGGTCATAATCTTATATTTGGCATAAATAACTTGTAGCAGAAAGTTTAGACCAAAAAGATTAATAAATCTTTTTATAAGATTTATTTGTGTTACGCTAGGCTGAAATTTGTCTTTTTCGTATAAATTAATTTATAGATGATCTTAAGATAAATTTTGGGTTGTGAGCTTAAAATAGGCATATGTTGTTGTGTACCCAAGTTTAGGACAGTTGGAATTATATATCTTTTATTATGAATTTTTGATGAATGACTAGCTAAAAATCAATTAAAAGTGTTTGCTCAGTTTTTAAGATAATCAAGGAGTTTATCAATTGTTCCTGTTTTTAATCATTTAAACACACCTCTTACTGTTTGGTGAAGTTAAATAACTTAATTTGCTTAGATGTGCACACAATCCCCATCACAGTAGTGTTTTGTTCATCATCACACCACCCTAATAATTTCTGTGAGAAAATAATAATATTTAGATGAATATGGCCAACAAGAGTTGGTTTTTTGGTAATTCTCCCACCATCACCATAAACTAATGCATATGCATGTTTACGTGTAGATTTACAAGACGGGACGTATACGCTCACCCAGGAGGAGGAGGGAGCAGCTAGCGGGGAGGTGAACTAGCTGAGTGTGCAACAAGACCTGGACCAAAGTCTAGAAGAGCCCAAGGCTTGTGTTAGTGTTGAGTCAAAGGAAGGCAAGCACCAGTTCATCTAACCTTTTTGTTTTAAAAATTTCATACCTTTTACATTTCAGTTTTTATTGTTTTACTTTGTGCATTTAAGTTTCAGGAGTTGCTTTGAAACCTAGATGCATGATCCTTAGGACTTCTATGCTCCTTTACTAGTATGTCAGGAATGCTAGTGCCATGCTATAAGGATATGGTAAAAGTCGAGTAATGACTCATTGCTCGCGAGATATAGGATGCTTATGTTAGAATCATAAGTTGATTAAATCGACTCGCTCATGTGGTAAGAGCAATGGGTTCGTTCTCGACCGATTAGCATGGTACTGGTCTAAGCTATTGAACAAACAAACTGCTTGTCGGGAATGGGACCGGTAAGCCTATTACCTAATGAACCAGTCCGGCAATTTTATCGCTACTACTCTTGAGATGCGTCTTCCGGTTTGCTCCTGGTAGTGCAAGTGTGATCTTGGACGTGCTGTGTGAGGGCGCTCCAGTAACCCTGTACTTAGGACAGTAGCATCTTTTCCTAATCTAGGGAATAATGGGAACCACCTGGTCGGGGTAGACCCCGCATTCGCTTTTATTTGATTTCTTGGGGTCTACTTCCTTCCGTGTATCTTGGGTTTACCTTGCAAGGATATAAATCGATCGATCGTCGGTCACTCGCCGTTATTTGAGTCGGCTTGACCACTGGCTACCCCATATTTATTTATGGAATATTTTGGATTAATATTGTTGGATGATTAATCTTGTTTGTACAATCATGCTTGTTTAGGTAGGTCCTTATCTAGAATGGTTAACATACTAGAATATGAGCTAAAATTTGAAAATAAGGATAAACTCTTATTCACTTTTGGCAAAACAAACCCACAAGCTAAAAAGCCTTGCATGTCTATTCTTACTTTCTTTTGTCGGGTAAGTCTTGCTGAGTATTAGTATACTCAGCCTTGCTTTTGTTGTTGTTTTCAAGTAATCCCATCTGGCTTGGTTCTATTCCAGATGGTTGGGAACTAGAGTGGGAGAATGACGATGAGGAGTGATACTCTATTAATGGCTGCCCATGTGTATCACGCGCTTAGTTTTTATTTCCGCTGTTTCAACTCTGAACCATATTTACTTTTATGTTCTGAAAATCTGGTTTGTAATATTAAGTACTTATGGGACTTTTATGTAATGTAATGTTGTACTCTAGTCCCGCCTCATATCTCGATACTGTTGTAAGTGATTCACCGGGCTTTACCCGGCAGAAGCGACATAATAATTCTTTATTATTGCTTAATGACCACGTGGACAGGCTTAGGCGATAATACGGAATTATTTTGGGCGGTTCTGTCACAGCTGGTACCAGAGCGATGATATGCACCAGAGTAATTAAAATACCTTAACAAACTTGTTTTTGGAATAAAATTTGCTAATATTAATAACCTTGCTAAAAGATTAGGACGTTAAGGTCTAATCTAGTCCGAGAGGCCCTAGAGGGAATTTTTGGGTTCTTTCAGGTGGCTAGTATTCTATGGTGTATTTAGTCTGACTTCCAGCACATTTATTCCTGTCAAAACTTACATTCTTGCACAACCATACTAGTTCATCACGTTTTGCCATACGTGGTGGTACCACAGGAAAGTCCTGTGAGGGACTAGTGAGACCTATTCCAATGGGTGTCACGTCGCGTCTGAGTCTCGTCACGTTTTGCCATACGTGATGGTACCACGGGAAAGTCCGTGAGGGATGAGTAAGGCCTATTCTAATGGTCACTCATGTTGCGTCAGCGTCTTAACTAGGACACTGTCCATGCAGCGGCTTTACACATGGATACTGTTTCTATAAGTGAACGGTAATGAATGTGGATGCTTTTGTGAGTGCTGGCATAAAAGGTCTTGAATATCTGTGATTTTCTGCAGGTACACTAACCATGGTTGTTAGGTATGGTAATTAAGAAACGATTAGTTTCGACTAGTTATTATAGGGAGAGACGTATATATATGCCTTGCCACCGGCACTAACTTCGATTTTAAGCTTAAATGCTTGGTAAGGACATATAAGATGCTCTTGCATCATGTTAAAATCTACCAAAACTGAAAATGATCCTAATGCACCTTATATGTGATCTATAAGTCAATTTATAATTCTTAAGGACCATTCATGTTAGTTTGGTAAATTATGTGATGTGATCAAATGTATGTCTAGTTGCTGTCCTAATTTTTCTAAGGATGATCTAGAAAGTTTTTGGCTAGGTGATCTTTAGGAAAATTGCTCATCATCTAGTTAAGTTTCTTCCATGAACTTTTTCATGATTTTAAGTTGAATATAACAGAAGTTATGATTAAATTGCTAAGCATAGGTCAGGCTGAAATGCTGTCAAAATCCTGAGTTAGGCAGAAAACTCGAATTTTTACATATAGTTCCAAAAAGAATTTAACCAGAGAATCTATACCAAAAATGATTCTTATATAGCATACCTTGTGCTGTCAAAATCTCATGGTCATCGGGTTCTTAATCTTTGAGATATGATCTTTTTAGTGCAGCGCTGTCTTGCTGAAATTTCTGGGCAACATCACTCTGAAAATGGACCTTTTGCACCCTTTTCCAATTTGAATTGGTTCGACCTTTGAATACCAAAAATGTAAGTTATAACACTGTCGAGATTCTCACAAAAATTTGGAGTTTTTGGGGTACTGGTTTTTCCGTTATGATTTTTTGTTCAGAACTGCCAGTTTTGCCATATTGCATGTTAAACTCATCTTTTTGGGTTCTAACATGTGTTTGTAATTATTTTACAGATGGCTGCCCCTGGGTTAGTTGCGGTGAATGCTGATGGCACGTTTGACACCACTGGCTTGCAGTGGCAGGGCTTCACGTGCATTGCGTGGAGAGCCTTGTGTGCTGTCGGCTACACCACCCCTCCTTTCTACGAGGGGGTGGAATACGAGGAGTTGGGCGTGCCTAGCTGCCGAGTACGAGTGACCGTGCTTCCTCACCCGAGCCACCCCGAGTGGGCTGACTTGAGCATGGAGCTCTTGTGCTACCACTCTTTCGAGGCAGTGGAGTCGGCCGCTTTGATAGTGCTCCACGCTCTCTGCACTCACCGTCCGCAGGAGATGCTTCAGACACCGTTGGGGTTGGTTCCAGCTTTGGACCCAACGATCCTTTGTGGCTAGGCCAGATGGCCAATATAGCCACACTTCTCGAGATTGTGCCACCCTATGACACAGTGCAGACTTTGGACACGTGCTTGAGGGCCTTGTACGCTCTACAGGACCTTCGTCGAGTTATCGCGGATGACTTGGCAGGTCGTCTCACTGGAGCCACATGGTACATCTACTGGGTTGTCAGTCTCTACACCGAGCAGTGTAATGGTTTTGTAAAGGCCGTGCAGACCATTGCTGATCTCCAGGAGCATATACTACAGTTACAAGTTGAGCGAGGTGACCACTTGTAGCAGATTCTGGACTTACATGCTGGGCAGCAAGAGGTGCGAGCTCGACCGAGCGAGGGATGCCGAGAGGCTTGTGCACCTTCAAAGACATCCGGGATTTGCGGGGAGCAAGGTTGGGGACCTCGAGCTCGATATAGGGGCCTTGGAGGGTGTTGTGGGTATTCTCCAGCAGATGCACCACCCACCGGCAATTGGAGAGGATGAGCAGATGGAGATCCAGCTGGACCCCGAGGAGGTTCAGGACGTTCCCGGACTCGACTAGAGAAGCTTGGTGCTCTATTCCTACATGTCGCGGGGAACTCTCCATAGTTTATACATAGGACCTAGATCCTAGATGATGTAGTAGGAAAACTTGACATGTACTCTTTGTTAGCCCTTTTGGTTGGATTTTGTGCTAGGCTGACTTAGAGTATTCTTTTGTCTGGCTAGAAGCTACATAGTGAGCCCTATGTAATGGTGATCCACCAAATTTTGTAATCTTGTAATTATGGTGGAAAAACACCTTTCCGGCAGCAATCTTCCTAAGAAATGAAATGAAGGAAGTTATGGTCATTTCTGGATTTTGCAATGACTACCAAAGTTGTTCGAAATTTTATAATGGTCATGCTCACCAAAATTCAGCAATTTTTCATGTGTAGTTTAAGAAATATTGAATTTTTAGTAAGCTACTGGCTGCTGTCTAAACTGCTAGACAGAACTTTGGAAACTGAATTTTTTGACCCCTGTAAAAGATGAATCTGCTCTGGAGTTGAATACCAAAGTTGAAGATTATGAAATTCTACACATGCTGACAAAATTTTAGAAATTGTTGACTTCAGTACAAAGAGGTATGATTCATTTACTCATGACTGTGATGCTGTCTGAATTCTGAAATTTCCATAAGTCTGAATTTTCGTATGTATATTTTCCTTGTTATTCTTTTAAGCAAACTTTGAATATGTATATAATGAAAGTTCAATCTTTCAGATGTCTGATAACACACAAAATGACTCTCGGGGTTTGTCGGTGTTTTAGACCGGCAAACCTACCAAGGGGGTACCCGAGGTAGTAGATTGTGCGGTGGGGATCATGATCTGGAGACCGAGAACTCGAAGGTATGCACAAGGACACGGGACACAAGATTTATACAGGTTCGGGCCGCCAAGGTGGCGAGCCCTACGTCCTGTTTGGGGGATCAAGTATGGCGCCCTGCGCTTGGTGTTGGGTTGTCCCCGGAGGGATTGGGGATGTGCGGCTAGGTACCCGGCCCTCCTTTATATAGTCCAGGGGGCGGGTTCCTAGTCGGTTACAAGGAAGGAGTCCTAGTAGGAGTACAAGGGAATTCTAGTAGGAGTCCATCTTCTACTATTCCTCCTTCCTTGCATGA
This sequence comes from Cenchrus americanus, assembly GCA_947561735.1. Classification (NCBI taxonomy): domain Eukaryota; kingdom Viridiplantae; phylum Streptophyta; class Magnoliopsida; order Poales; family Poaceae; genus Cenchrus; species Cenchrus americanus. The sequence goes on from OX387239.1 coordinate 133,249,281, forward strand.
GTACCCGGGGTGTATGCCCGACAAGCCCCCGAGCACGTTGTAGTCGAGAGTAGTAGTTCGAGTAGTCTTGAAGCCTCTTCGAGTAGTTCTTGAGCGTCCTCGAGTACTGCTTGGAGAAGTCTTCAATAGAACTTGAACTACCGCGAGGCTGGAAGGTGGTCCAGCTCATCAGTCTTGAAAAAATTTGAATGATGGGTGTAGCATAGCAGTCGCGAGCCTTGAAATGATTAGGTAATCAATCCAAGGGTCTTCAGTGTTCGCGAAGCCATCATCCGAGTACTCTTGCAGCGTGTAGCCCCCGAGATAAGAGAGCCGTATGAGCCACGTCGAGTAGTGATTGGTGAGGAGCCCCCGAGCTTGAGAGCGAGCGAAGCATGCTGAAGTTATCTTCAAGTAGCCCCCGAGCTGGAGAGATTCCAAGTAGCAGTTTGGCGTCGAGCCGTGGAGCTTGAGAAGTAGTCGTGACCTCAGAGCGGACTTTAGAATGCGACTTAAAAACCGAAGTTGACTTTGTGCCGCGCGGAGCGGACTTTGAGATGCGACTTGAAATCCGAAGTCGACTTTAGTTGCCGCGCGGAGCGGACTTTGATATGCGACTTAAAAACCGAAGTCGACTTTGTGATGCCGCGTGGATCGGACTTTGAGTTGCGACTTGAAAACCGAAGTCGACTTTGTGATGCCGCGTGGAGCGGACTTTGAGTTGCGACTTGAAAACCGAAGTCGACTTTGTGCCGCCCGGAGCGGACTTTGAGATGCGACTTGAAATCCGAAGTCGACTTTAGTTGCCGCGTGGAGCGGACTTTGATATGCGAGTTTAGAAGTCGACTTTAGGATGCCGCGCGGAGCGGACTTTGAGATGCGACTACGATAGCCGGCTTTGTGCCACGCAGGGTGGACTTAAGATGCAAAAAACGAAAAGCACTTTCCGGAAAGCCAAAGCGAATGAAAAATCAGAGAAAACGAGTAGTTTTGCCGTCGGAGCAGGCTTAAGATTGCGACCGGAGTCGGCTTGTGCCACCGGAGTGGGCTTGGATGCGACCGTTAGCGTCGACTTGTGCCACCGGAGTGGGCTTGAGTACCTGAGCCATGGATTTCAGACCCAAGGTACGATTGCCGCCAGAGCGGGCTTGTGCCACCGGAGTGGGCTTAAGTACCTGAGCCATGGATTTCAGACCCAAGGTACAGTTGCCGCCAGAGCGGGCTTGTGCCACCGGAGTGGACTTAAGTACCTGAGCCATGGATTTCAGACCCAAGGTACAGTTGCCGCCGGAGCGGGCTTGAGGGTGCGACCGGAGTCGACTTGTGTACCTGGGCCATGGATTTCAGACCCAAGGTATGGTTGCCACCGTAGTGGACTTGAAGGTGCGACCGGAGTCGACTTTAAGTTACCGCACGGAGCGGACTTTAGAATGCGACTTTAGAAGTCGACTTTAGATTGCCGCGCGTAGCGGACTTTAGAAACTGCCTCCTAGGGATAGCCCCCGGGTTGATGAAGTAGACTCGCGGCGACTTGATTGATATGCCCCAAGAGTAGTCAGCAGAGTGTAGCTCCCGTGAAAACCCGCCGGGAAGCATACACAAATGAGTAGTCGGCAAGTAGTCCTACATGATGAGGAGAACAAGCCAAGAAAACAGTAATAATTTAGATAAATGACTTAGCTGTTGCTGCCTGGGCAGACTTGTAGATGAAGCCGTGGCGATCGGCGATGGAGCCGCGACGGTTGTTGTTGAAGTCGACTAGTCAGAGTTGATTCCGACTAGTTGTTGGGGGCGTGACTGCCGTTCTCGACTAGTTTGGAAAACTAGTCGAGATGAATGGTCGACGCGATGCGACCGGGGAAGATGACGTCGTGGCGGCACGCGGCGTACTCGAAGTAGAGCCAGTGTGGCCGCGAGACAAGTAGTCACGACGCACGGAGTGGATGAAGTAGAGCCAGCGTTGCCGCAAGACGAAGTCGCGGCGCACGGAGTAGTCGACGACGAGCCTGGGCAAGGCGGAATAGTCGGCGACGAGTGGCGCGACGAGCCGCGTGACGAGCCGCGTGACGTGCCGAGGCACCGGACGCGCGGCGTAGGGCGAAGTAGTCGACGACGAGACCGGAGTAGTCGACGACGAGCGCGCGCGACGAGCCGCATGATGAGCCGCGCGACGTGCCGAGGCACCCCGGACGCGCGGCGTAGTCGAAGTAGTCGACGATGAGCTCGCGCGAGGCGGAGTAGTCGACGACGAGTGGCGCGACGAGCCACGTGACGAGCCGCACGACGTGCCGAGGCACCCGGACGCGCGGCTGAGCCGGTGCAATCCGGATGACGAGTAGTCGCGGTGCACGGCATTGGTGAGGTAGAGCCCGTGCCACCGGGTGACGAGTAGTCGCGGCGCACGGCAAGGTTGACGTACAGCGCGTGCGACCAGGTGACGAGTAGTCGCAGCGCACGGCGAGGTCGACGTAGTGCACGCGCGGCCGAAGACGAGTAGTCGCGGCGCACAGCAAGGTTGACGTAGGGCGCGTGCGGTCGGAGACGGGTAGTCGAGGCGCACTGCAATGTTGAGGTGGAGCCAGTACAGACGGAGGCGAGGTAGCCGTGTTACACAACATGGTTGAAGTAGTTGTACTCGCGTACGTTTTCTGTGTACTCCAAGCAATGGTCTTGAAATCTTGCTGGTAGCCATCCGTGTACACACAGCCGAACTCCAGAAAGTTGTTTTTCACGGGCCTGTACTCCGGGACGGAAAAGGAATCGTTGTCGATTACGTCTCAAATCCGTAGTAGTAGCAAGTACAGGTCGACGGCTTCCACTTGAGTTATCACGGTGGCTTGTTCTCAATTGTAGTGCGGATTGCGGCGTGCAACAGGCTGATTTGCTGATCTCCGCTTTGGACTCCGTCCCAACGAGTTCAGATTGAATATTGCGTCAGGCTGAACAGGAGTGTCGTGGCGCACGACACAATCACTCATAATGAATATATTGACTTCGATGATGAGGGTCCTTCGAATTCGCCCGGTAGTGATGATCACCCCTACCTGGCGCGCCAGCTGTCGGTGTTTTAGACCGGCAAACCTACCAAGGGGGTACCCGAGGTAGTAGATTGTGCGGTGGGGATCGTGATCGGGAGACCGAGAACTCGAAGGTATACGCAAGGACACGGGACACAAGATTTATACAGGTTCGGGCCGCCAAGGTGGCGAGCCCTACGTCCTGTTTGGGGGATCAAGTATGGCGCCCTGCGCTTGGTGTTGGGTTGTCCCCGGAGGGATTGGGGATGTGCGGCTAGGTACCCGGCCCTCCTTTATATAGTCCAGGGGGCGGGTTCCTAGTCGGTTACAAGGCAGGAGTCCTAGTAGGAGTACAAGGGAATTCTAGTAGGAGTCCATCTTCTACTCTTCCTCCTTCCTTGCATGAGTACCTAGGGTGTATGCCCGACAGGGTTTGGGAGGCAATGGTCATGGTGCTCTTCCTGCGCCTCCACCTATGACACCCACAGAAGCTTTTATTGCTGCTCAGACTAAGGTGTTGCGCCAAATACTTCAGACTCAGCAACAAATTGCAGAGAGGTTGCAGCAGCCTTTCAATAATCAAGAGCCGAATCCAGATGGGCCTAATGCAGTCATGTCATATGACAAGTTCAGGGCAATAAGGCCACCATTCTTCACCAAGGCAGAGGAGCCCCTAGAGGCTAATGCCTTTTTCAGGGCCCTAGAGGCCATGTTTTCTATAATTACACTACCTTGCTCAGAAGAAAATAAGGCAGGCTTCACCACTCAGCAACTGAGGGGTGAAACATTAATCTGGTGGGAGCATTTCAAATCCATGCAGCCACAGGGTCACCAGATTACTTAGGCAGAATTCAAGAAAGCTTTCAAAGAGCATTATATTCCTAAGGGGCTTGTTGATAGAAAAATGAAAGAGCTAATGAATCTCTAGTAAGGCTCTGACTCAGTCTATCAGTATGCTCAAAAGTTCAACAGAATAAGTGCCATGCTTACATACTTTCTACTACCTAGCATACACGTGTAATATACTAGGAGCTCTACGAATAAGTGCGTTGACTTATCATTAATCATGACTATATCAAATATACTACTAGTAGAAAAAAATAAGAACTTAGCAATTGCACACATAATATTAAAACAGAATGAAGTCATTGAGAAACAATATAAGAACTGAATCTTGATAACTTACAGATCTGGAACTGGAGCAAAGCTCAACTCTACTTGAATCTGACTCTCTATCTAGAACTAGGTTCTTGATCTAGAAATTAGATCTTGAACTATGAAGTAGCAATCCTATCTTTGATGTATTCTCTTCTTCTCCTGTCTTGGCCTGATAATGATGATCTTCTGAGAGATGCATACCATGCCCTGGGGGGGGGTCTGGGGTTGCTTATATAGCCTGGAGGGATAATCCGTCTCCATAGGATCAAACCGACCTAAACAAGTGGTTTAGATTAACCCTAAGAGGCAGTGGAGGAACCTTCCCGAAGAAGGGCCTGATCGGGGCCAGGGGGAGCCCGATCGGCCTCCCCACAGGGCCGGTCGGCCTAGGCTCGGCCCCGGCTGGGCTCCGTCTTCGCGTGTGGGCCTCTTGTCCCTTCTAGATGCATATTTTCTTGGAGCCCACTTCGGTTGAGTTCGGGAGTCTCTTCGAGCCTTCTAGAATTCATTCTTTTCACATTTTTCTAAATAGTCCTGAAAATATATAATTCACCAAAACTCGTGGAATTCACTAGTCCAAGGCCCTATACTACTGTTAATTTATCTTTTTGGTCCTTTTTCATGTATTGTTGATTCATAAAAATAAGTGTTAGTGATTCATGTATTTTTGGTCCTTTTTAGGCTAGGAGGTCATGATGATTGACGTGGACTAGAGGCAACCCTTCATCGACTACATCCGCGAGCAGAAGATTCCTTCCGACAAGAACGAGGTAGAACAACTCGTCAAATGAGCCAAGACCTACGTACTAGTTGGAGATAAGCTCTATAGGTGGGGTGCAGTTTCTGGAGTACTCATGAAGTGCGTACCTCGGGAAGAAGGCAAGGAAATCTTGGAGGAGATCCACAAAGGTATCTGAGGTAACCACACGTCCTCTCGTACGCGGGTGAGAAAAGCCTTCCGATGAGCTTTCTACTAGCCTGCATCTCTAGGCGACGCTGAAGAACTCATCAGAATGTGCCAAGGGTGCTAATTCTCTGGCAAGCAGCAACACGTCCCAACCTACAAGCTAGTCACGATAGCACCGATCTAGCCGTTCGCCTGCTGGGGGATCGACATGATTGGGCCTCTGCCAACTGCGCTAAGAGGATTTAATAGAGCTCCAGTGGTTATCGACAAGTTCACCAAGTGGATCAAAGTCAAGCCGGTCACCTGCCTAAAGGCCGATAGAGTACTCGACTTCTTGGATGAACTCGTGCAATGCTACGGGCTACCCCATCACACCATCATAGACTTGGGTTCCAACTTCAACAACAATCAGTTCTGGGAGTACTACGAGAACAGCAGGATCGACATCTGATATGTCTCAATCGCTCACCCACGCGCTAGCAGCTAGGTGGAGCGCGCCAACGGGATGGTACTCGACGCCCTCAAGAAGCGACTACACGATGCTGCTAACACCAAAGGAAGCAAGTGGATCGAGGAACTACCCAATGCATTCTGCGGGCTTCGTACTCAACCTACCAAGCCAACTGGGCAGTCGTCCTACTTCTTGGTCCACGGCTCTGAAGCTATATTACCCGACGACGTGATGTGGGAATCCCCGACGGTTGAACAATACAACAAAGGTGTCTCAGATGACGCCAGACGGTTTGACATCGACAGCCGTGAAGAAGCCCGTTGTGTCACGCTCGTCCAATCAGCAAGGTACCTGGAGGGTATCCGGCGCTCCACGATCGCAACGTCAAGGAACGCTCCTTCAACATCGGCAATCTAGTCCTCCATCGTATCCCGAACACAGACGGACTACACAAGCTAAAATCACCCTGGGAAGGTCCCTTTTCAATTTCCAAGGTCACCGGCCTAGGCTCCTACCGTCTCCAAACACTTGAAGGTGAAGACATCAACAACTCGTGGAATTTCGACTAGCTATGTCGCTTCTACGCGTAGTCACTTGACTACTCATCTACGGGTCCAGCCTATAGGGCTACTCACGGACTCCTAGATGTAAACAACCTCTGGGTCCTAGTGCTAGTCTACAGACTTCTCCTATCTAAGATCCAGCGTTAACAACTACTCACGGATCTCGGGCTATACATAGACTAAGGGCCTTGGCAGCAGTCCACGGACCACCAACTTCTTATATCCAGCTTCAACAATTACCTACGGATCTCCAGCTGTAAGTGTTTCACAGACCATAGAGACTACTTAGCCATAAGCGGCCTACGAGTCCTGGCGACTACTTATCTGTAACGGCCCTAGCCATCTAGGTGTAATCTTTCATCAATAATAAAGTCTGACCATACTCAACTTGTTTACTGTGTCTCTTAACTAGATGGATCACCACTGAGTACTACTACTCATCGCCTCTTCATCGACTTAGTACTACGCGGGCTTCGTTGCAAGCCGCGACAATGAGTACTAATAACATCACAAAAGTGAAATAACTTCGATACATTCAAATGGGTTCTTAGCTAACTTGTTTATCTTACATCACCCATCCCGTACATGAACTACTCCTATAGGTACATCTACTAGAGATTGAGCTTCTCGGTGACTTGTTCTGCAATGGGTGCCACCTCCGCTCGCAGAACACGGTACTGCTCATCTGTGCAATTCCCTATGAGTCCTCTAGCTATTGCATCCACGGGCGCCTTGGGAAAGTATGACTTCAAGAAGGTGAGCACCTGGTTGGGGATCGACTTCGACAAATGCTTAACATATGTCTCCAACCGCCCGAGGGCTTCCTTCAGTCTGTCCACAAGAGGAGCTATCATAGGCCTGCTTGGATGTGGGATGAACAACCTTGCGATGGGCAGTGCGACTTCTTTGAGTTCCTTCACTGATGCCCGCAGCTTCTCGCAGTCTTCATTGAGCTTCTGCAGAGAGTTGTAACAACGCACAAGGTCACGAAGCTCCATCCATTTGATGCACTCATGGCGCATCTCTGCGTATTTAAACTCGGCTACCTCTCGGGTGTTGTCTCTCGGTACACGATGTTATTCAGATCTGTCTTGGAAGCTTTCAACTGCTCGACAGAAGCCTCAAGCTTTGCAGACAACTCGCCAACAGCGTCAAACCATAGATAAGAAACAAAATAAGAACTCAAGTGCTACGGCGAGGACATCAGCGGTTAGGATCTTTCCTTGTGATTGCGGTGCCGAAGGAGAGGGGTTAGAGACCGGTGAGGGAGACTCCTGAGAGTCTACACAGCGTGGAGGTTGCTCTAGAGCTAGTGCGTCTAAGGATTCTCCCCGACATGGTGTCTAAGACTTTCAAAGGTGTAAGAGCAAAGTTTTAGAGCTAGGCTACTCTTGGATTTTTTCTCCACTCTCTTCCTAAGCATCCTTTCTCATGAGGCACCACTGCAAAGGCTTGAAGGTGAGGTTTTCTGGGCTGGTGTGTGTGCGAAAGTCTGGGTAGGAGGTGGCTTCTTAAATAGGGCCAAGGGGGGTGGCCGGCCGGCCTAGTGGTGGGGCCGGTAGGTCCCACCTGGCCTCCACTCGGGTGCCCTCTCCTCCATCCATTTCCTGTTGTCTTTCAACGCTAGAGAAAATGCCTTGTGAGTGGGAAAAAAGATGCTGGTGGATGAATTGATAAGATAAGGTAGGCAAAGACTTGATGTGTATCCCTATGGCATGTGGGTCCCATGCGTAAGGGTAAAAGCAAATATAACAGCAAAAATATAATAGTAAAAATATCTTTATGCCACCACTAAAAATCATTATACGGGTTTTGACACACTATAAAATTATTTACCATGGGGCGTGAAAAAGTTTTTACTACATGAAATTCAAAAATATATTTTTGTGTTTTTACCGGTTACCTTTGACGAGGGTTCGTAGTTTGAGTCCTCGAACGGGACTTCCAAGTCTTCTAATATTAAGGTGCATCCTCCGTCTTCAGAGATAATGGTCCTTCTGATGATGTCTTTTCTTGATCAATCATGTTCGCGTTGATGCTGAGCTCTGGTCTGGGTCTGAAGGCAAACTTCTCCTTTCCATTGATCTCAAATATAATCTCTCCTCCACCTACATTGATGTGTGCATTGGCGGTGCTCAGGAATGGTCGCCCGAGAATTAGTGAAACCCTGGAGTCTGGGTGCATATCCAAAACACGAAATCAACTGGCACCAAGAACTATCGGATTTGCACAAGAACATTATCGGTGATTGCTGATGGGTAGCGAACTGATTGATCTGCCAATTGGAGACACAGTGATGTTTTAACCAAGGTAGTGTGCTTGAGCTTATCGAAGACAGCCTTGGGCATCACACTATCACTTGCTCCAAGATCACAGAGTGCGTTGTTGAAGTATTGATTTCCAATGGAGCACTCTATAGTGGGGCATCTTGGATCCTTTTTCTTCATGAGCAATGTGTTCAGGATTGCTGCACTACATTCTTCAGTCAACTTGATGATCTCTGTAGTTGGCAAAGGTTTCTTCTTATTCGGGATGTCTCGGATGTACTTGGCATATGTCGGGACTTGCATGGCATCCAATAGAGGTATGTTGACATAAAGCTTCTGGATGACTTCAATGAACTTCCCGAATTGATCATCAACTTGATGTTTTCTCACTCTTCTTGTATACGGTATGTAGTTGGTGTCATGGAGATCTTGTCTTGATGAATCTTGTTTTTATTGCACGACTACTTCTACGTCATTATCCTTCTCTAGAGCTTCGGCTGGTGCTACAGATACTGCAGATGTTGCAGGTGTTGTAGGTGTTCTAGCCGGTGGTCTTGCTATTCCCTTGGGATATGGTGGATCTTTTGTTTGCTTGCCACCTCTTGTTCGGACATTAAATACCTACTCAGGGTTAGTGGCAATAGGTGCAACAGCAGACGATTTTGATAACTTCGTTTCTAGTTCAGCATTAAAGATAGCTTGATCTTTTAAGATTTCAGAAAAATTATCCATCTTAATATTTATGTCTTCTAGAATCTTATCATTAGCAACAAGCTTCCTAGAGAGATTATTGGTTATTTTATCCCATTCTTCAATTAACTCTCGTAGCCAAGAGCGCTATTACCTATATACTTACCTGCATAAGTCGGTCGTGGTTGTAGGTCTTTTTTTTGGGTTGGTGCTGACTTGTGGACCACCACTTGAATTTCTTGAAGTATTTATTGAATCTTGTAAAGCTTGTCGATCCTTCTTGAAGTTGGCTCGTTCCTCAAGCTTGTTCAACAACACGTCCATACTAGTTGATAGTTCTTTCAACTCTTCATCTTCTTGTGCTTATTCACTCTGACGACATTGTTGAGTGTTCTTCTGTGTCCGACCTTGATTTTCAGATATCTTCTCATAAGTGTATTGGCATGTCTCATAGTGAGTGACAAGAATGATCCTTTAGCATTTGCATCTAGATGCTCAGATGCTTTTTGATTTAATCCATGGTAAAAGCTTTGTAAGAGCATCCATTCTTTTATTTCATGGTGAGGGCAATCTGATATATATTCTTGCAAACCTTCCCATGCCTCTAGAATTGACTAGCCTTTCTGCTGCTGGAAATTGGTGATCTTTCCACGTAAAGCATTGGTTTGTCCTGTGGGGAAAAACTTTGATAGGAAGTTTGTAGAACATTCCTCCCATGTGTTGATTTCATTGGAGTAGAACCATTGTCTCGCCCTTCCCTTTAGTGAAAATGGGAATAAGCGGAGTAGGATCGTTTCATTGGGAATGTCCTTCATGGAGATGGTGGTGCCATTCACCAAAAAGTTTTGGAGATGAGCGCTTGCATCTTCATGTACCTTTCCACTGGATCAGCTTGCACCATGTTGATGAGGCTAGGCTTAAGCTCGAATTCATGATCGATTATTGGTTCAGTGCGAATGTTATTGATGTTTGTAGCAGAGAATTCCAACAACGTCTTCTCAGCCATGGCTTTAGAACTTGGTGTAAAGCTTCCTTGGTTGATTTGACTCAAATAATTGAAGTGTGGAGAATCACAATCAAACCTGTTAATACCCTTAAAATAAGATAGACAAAAACAAACAAGGGTAATTCTGTTGAAGCAGAGGTGCCAAATTACAAAGTCTCATTAAAGTATCTAGCCATCGATTTTCAAAAGGTAGGCATCCAATCTTCCCCGGCAACGGCGCTAGAAATGCTTGTTGACATTTCTTAATGCAACTTCCAAAGAATAGATCTAGAATCCATTCTAAGCAATGGCGCAAGAAAAGTTGGTTGGTATAAGATAAGCCTAAAGAAATATTATGGTAGATAATCCGCAAGCGCACGGATACCGGTGAGCATTTCACCTAGGGTGATGGGTTTTAAAATATCGAATCCACAGGGAAGATGGATGGAGGTAACAACAGACATAGGGATGACAATAGACTACTTTATGGACTTTGATGGAATGGCACATACATTAACAGGGGTAAGCCAAATGATAAAGTAATGCTAAATCAGACAAGCAGAGGCACATGTGGAGCATAGAACATACTATTCCTAGTCTAGATTAGAATTGGATTTACTTAAGAGGCACAATTCTATATAGCATACAAAGACTGGGTTATTCATCTATTCTAATGTAGCATATCATCACATATAGCATAGTCATGGATAAATGTGAACACCCCGAAGATTACCCAAGAAGATCAAGGACGAAACTTGATCCTCCCAAGAATCATTGTTCGACTAGTCTTATACTTGGGGGGTGGACTGCAAAGGACTCAATAGGCCTGTCACGCCCACGATATACCACACGACCCAGACTTGGGTTCCAACTTCAACAACCATCAGTTCTGGGAGTACTACGAGAATAGCAGGATCGACATCTGATATGTCTCAATTGCTCACCCACGCGCTAGCAGCCAGGTGGAGCGCGCCAACGGGATGGTACTCGACACCCTCAAGAAGCGACTACACGATGCTGCTAACACCAAAGGAAGCAAGTGGATCGAGGAACTACCCAATGCATTCTGGGGGCTTCGTACTCAACCTACCAAGCCAACTAGGCAGTCGCCCTACTTCTTGGTCTACGGCTCTGAAGCTATATTACCCGACGACGTGATGTGGGAATCCCCGACGGTTGAACAATACGACAAAGGTGTCTCAGATGATGCCAGACAGTTTAACATCGACAGCCTTGAAGAAGCCCGTTGTGCCACCCTCGTCCAATCAGCAAGGTACCTGGAGGGTATCTGACGCTACCACGATCGCAACGTCAAGGAACGCTCCTTCAACATCGGCAATCTAGTCCTCCATCATATCTAGAACACAGACGGACTACACAAGCTAAAATCGCCCTGGGAAGGTCCCTTTTCAATTTCCAAGGTCACCGGCCTAGGCTCCTACCGTCTCCAAACACTTGAAGGTGAAGACATCAACAACTCGTGGAATTTCGACTAGCTATGTCGCTTCTACGCGTAGTCACTTGGCTACTCATCTACGGGTCCAGCCTATACGGCTACTCACGGACTCCTAGATGTAAACAACCTCTGGGTCCTAGCGCTAGTCTATAGACTTCTCCTATCTAAGATCCAGCGTCAACAACTACTCACGGATCTCGGGCTATACATAGACTAAGGGCCTTGGCAGCAGTCCACGGACCACCAACTTCTTATATCCAGCTTCAACAATTACCTACGGATCTCCAGCTGTAAGTGTTTCACGGACCCTAGAGACTACTTAGCCATAAGCGGCCTACGAGTCCTGGCGACTACTTATCTGTAACGGCCCTAGCCATGTAGGTGTATCTTTCATCAATAATAAAGTCTGATCATACTCAACTTGTTTACTGTGTCTCTGAACTAGATGGATCACCACTGGGTACTACTACTCATCACCTCTTCACCGACTTAGTACTACGCGGGCTTCGTTGCAAGTCGCGACATCGAGTACTAATAACATCACAGAAGTGAAATAACTTCGATACATTCAAATGGGTTCTTAGCTAACTTGTTTATCTTACATCACCCATCCCGTATATGAACTACTCCTATAGGTACATCTACTGGAGATTGAGCTTCTCAGTGACTTGTTCTGCAATGGGTGCCACCTCCGCCTGCTTGGATGTGGGATGAACAACCATGCGATGGGCAGTGCGACTTCTTTGAGTTCCTTCAGTGATGCCCGCAGCTTCTCGCAGTCTTTATTGAGCTTCTGCAGAGATTTGTAACAACACACAAGGTCACGAAGCTCCATCCATTTGATGCACTCATGGCGCATCTCTGCGTATTTATACTCGGCTACCTCTCAGGTTTTGTCTCTCAGTACACGATGTTATTCAGATCTGTCTCGGAAGCTTACAACTGCTCGACAGAAGCCTCAAGCTTTGCAGACAGCTCGCCAACAGCGTCAAACCACAGATACGAAACAAAATAAGAACTCAAGTGCTACGGCGAGAACCATAACTTTGTTCTTTTGCCGCAGTGACTTGTTCTTCTTGACCAAGTCATCCCTCTTCGCCTCCACGTCTTGTACCTTGTTGTGGTACTAGGTGAAGGTGCTATCAAGCTTGGACTCGAGCAACACAGAGTGTTTTCTCGACTTGTTTAGCTCTTTCTCCAAAGTTTCAGCACGGATAATCGTGTCACCATATCCCTTCAAGAGCTCGGTCTTCTTTTGGGATCTGTCCACAAGGTTCTGCACAAGATCAGAGCTTCATCAACATTCAATACTCACTATTGCAAGGCTACTCAGGGTGCTCACAACATACCTTAACCCACTACTCCATGCGGTGCCACGACTCCATGTTGGGGGACACGACGAATGGGTCGATCACCTCGTCGTCCAACAACTTGAGGCCTCCGCGGCTCAAGGTTCCAGTCTCCAGCATCAGTGCCGACCGCAGTGGTGCTGCGTCTTCTATCATCATCTCGCGGATGACAACTTTAGTACTCGAACCAGGCTGCGGATCAACTTGTATTTCCACCCGGGCTCGGGGGCAGTAGTCGTCGCCTGCACGACAACTGGCTCGGCAGTTGTTGCCCCGATAGTAGTCACCTCAATGGCTACTGCCTCAGAGATCACCTCTTCTTCAGCTTGCAACCGTGTCAAAAACAAGTCAGCGACATATGACTACAACAATTACTCTACACGACAAGTACTCATGTAAACAAGACACATACCTTCTACAAAGGTGGCCTCTTCAAGTATCGACCCGGCTCAAGCTTAGGCTTGTGGTGGTGGTGTCGGTTCTCGTGCCTCTGTCGAACGGTCTCCACCATCGGCAAGCGCACTAGTCTCCGCCTCATGCCACGACAAGTTGGTGGATTTCCTGCATCAAGAATTACTATGTCAGCAACCAGAAATTCATCTCAGTGACTAATCGAAGTGTTTGGGTACTTACAGCAGTGACCACACTACTGTTACGGTCGGGGCATGTCAGGCATACTCCCCGGGTACCCATACAAGAAAGGATGAAGACGGACTCCTACTAGAATTCCCCTGTAATCCTACTAGGACTTGTTCCGTGTAATCATACTAGGACTCCTGCCTTGTAACCGACTAGGAACCCGCTCCCAGAACTATATAAAGGAGGGTCGGGTACCTAGTGGGGGACCTGATCTCAACCCAACACCAAGCGCAGGGCGCCATACTTGATACCCCAAACAGGACGTAGGGCTCACCACCTTGGCGACCCGAACCTGTATAAATCTTGTGTCCCGTGTCCTTGTGCATACATTCGAGTTCTCGGTCTCCCGATCACGATCCTCACCGCACAATCTACTACCTCGGGTATCCCCTTGGTAGGTTTGCCGGTCTAAAACACCGAAAGCTGGCACTCCAGGTAGGGGTGATCATCACCACCGGGCGAATTCGAAGGACCCTTGTCAATAAAATCAATCTACTCGTCGAATCACCGAGATCCATTAAAGCAAGTCGCCTTGCTCCTGTCAAAGTGGAATCAATTTTCCTATGCCGCGCATCCGGTTGCTTTGGCTCGTCACGCGGCTCGTCGTCAACTACATCGCCTCGTGCAGGCTCGTTGTCGACTACTTCGCCTACGCCGCGCGTCCGGGTGCCTCGACACGTCTCACGGCTCATCACGTGGCTCGTCGCGCCGCTCGTCGTCGACTATTTCACCTACGCTGCGCGTCCGGGTGCCTCGGCACGTCGCGCGGCTCGTCGCGCTGCCCGTTGTCAATTACTTCGCCTAAGCCGCGCGTCCGGGTGCCTCGGCACGTCGCGTGGCTCGTCGTCGACTACTTTGTCTCGCGCAGGCTCATTGTCGACTTCTTCTTCTACGCCGCGTGTCCGGGTGCCTCGGCACGTCGCGCGGCTCGTCGTCGACTACTTATCCTCGCGCAGGCTCGTCCTCGACTACTTCACCTACACCGCGCGTCCGGGTGCCTCGGCACATCGTGCGGCTCGTCGTCGACTACTTCACATCGCGCGGCTCGTCGTCGACTACTTCGCCTCGCGTAGGCTCATTGTCGACAACTTCACCTACGCCACGCGTCTGGGTGCCTCGGCACGTCGCGCGGCTCGTCGTTGACTACTTCGCCTACGCCGCACGTCCGGGTGCCTCGGCACGACACGCGGCTCGTCACGCGACTCGTCGTTGTCTACTTCACCTACGCCGCACTTCCCGTTGCTTCGGCACGTCACGCGGCTTGACGTGTGACTCATCATCGACTACTTCACCTCGCGCAGGCTCATCGTCGCTACTTCGGCTACGCCGCGCGTCCGGGTGCCTCGGCACGTCACGCGGCTCGTCACGCGGCTCGTCGTCGACTACGTCACCTACGCCACGCGTCTGGTTGCTTCGGCATGTCACGCGGCTTGTCGCGTGACTCATCGTCGACTACTTCGCCTCGCGCAGGCTCGTCGTCGACTAGTTAGCCTACGCCGCGCGTCCGGGTGCCTCGGCATGTCGCGCGGCTCGTCACGCAGCTCGTCGTCGACTACTTCACCTACGCCGCGCGTCCGGTTGCTTCGGCACATTGCGCGGCTTGCCGCGTGACTCATCGTCAACTACTTCACCTCGTGCAGGCTCGTCGTCGACTACTTCGCCTACGCCGCGCGTCCGGGTGCCTCGGCATGTCGCGTAGCTCGTCACGTGGCTCGTCGTCGACTACTTCACCTACGCTGCGCGTCCGATTTCTTCGGCACGTCGAGCGGCTCGTCACGCGGCTCGTAGTCGACTACTTCACCTCGCGCAGGCTCATCGTCAACTACTTCGCCTACGCCACGCGTCCGAGTGCCTCGGCACGTCGCGCGGTTCGTCAACCGACTCGTCGTCGACTACTTAAACTCCGTCGCGCGTCCTGGTGCCTCGGCACGTCACATGGCTTGTCGCGTGACTCATCGTCGACTACTTCGCCTAGCGCAGGCTCGTCGTCGACTACTTCGCCTACGCCGCGCGTCCGGTTGCTTCGGCACGTCACGCGGAACGTCAAGCGGCTCGTCGTCGACTAATTCGCCTTGCGCAGGCTCGTCGTCGACTTCTTCACCTACGCCGCGTGTCCAGGTGCCTCGGCACGTCGCGCGACTCGTCAAGCGGCTCGTCGTCGACTACTTCGCTTCGCGCAGGCTCGTCGTCAACTACTTCACCTACGCCGCGCGTCGGGTTGCTTCGACACGTCGCAGGGCTTGTCATGACTCATCGTCGAGTATTTCGCCTACGTCGCGCTTCCGAGTGCCTCTGCACATCGCGCGGCTCATCACGCGGCTCGTCACGCGGGTCGTCATCGACTACTCCGCCTAACGCAGGCTCGTCGTGGACTACTTCGACTACGCCGCGCGTCCGGTTGTTTCGGCATGTCGCGCGACTCGTCGCGTGGCTCGTCGTCGACTACTTCGCCTCCGCCGCGCGTCCAGGTGCCTCGGCTCGTCGCGCGGCTCGTTGTCACCGCCGACTACGCCGCGCGTCCGGTTGCTTCGGCACGTCGCGCGGCACGTCGCGCGGCTCGTCGCGCCGCTCATCGTCGACTACTTCGCCTCGCGCAGGCTCGTCGTCAAGTACTTCGCCTACGGCGCGCGTCCGGGTGCCTCGGCACGTAGCGCGGCTCGTCAAGCGGCACATCATCGACTACTTCACCTCGCGCAGGCTCGTCGTCGACTACTTCGCCTACGCCGCACGTCCGGGAGCCTCGGCACGTCACGCGGCTCGTCAAGTGGCTCGTCGTCAACTACTTCACCTACGGCGCGCGTTCGATTGCTTCGGCTCGTCGCGCGGCTTGTCGCGTGACTCATCGTCGACTACTTCGCCTACGCCGTGCGTCCGGGTGCCCCGGAACGTCACGCGCCTCGTCAAGCGGCTCGTTGTCAACTACTTCACCTACGCCACACGTCCGGTTGCTTCAGCTCGTCGCGCGGCTTGTCACGTGACTCATCGTCAACTACTTCGCCTCGCGCAGGCTCGTCGTTGACTACTTCGCCTACGCCGCGCGTCCGGGTGCCTCGGCACATCGCGCGGCTCGTCACGCGGCTCGTCGTCGACTACTCCGCCTCACGCAGGCTCGTCGTTGACTACTTCGCCTTGCGCAGGCTTGTCGTCGACTACTTCGCCTATGCCACGTGTCCGGTTGCTTCGGCACGTCGCGCGGCTCGTCGCTTGGCTCGTCGTCGACTACTTCGCTTTCGCCGCGCGTCCGAGTGGCTCGGCTCATCGCGCGGCTCGTTGTCGACTACTTTGACTACGCCGCGCGTCCGGTTGCTTCGGCACGTCGTGTGGCTCGTCGCGTCGCTCGTTGTTGACTACTTCGGCTCGCGCAGGCTCGTCGTCGACTACTTCGCCTACGCCGCGCGTCCGGGTGCCTCGGCACGTCGCGCGGCTCGTGACGCAGCTCGTCGTCGACTACTTCGCCTCGCGCAGGCTCGTCGTCGACTACTTTGCCTACGCCGCGCGTCCGGGTGCCTCGGCACATCGCGCAACTCGTCACGTGGCTCGTCGTCGACTACTTCGCCTCGCGCAGGCTCGTCGTCAACTACTTCACCTACGTCGTACATCCGGTTGCTTCGGCTCGTCGCGCGGCTTGTCGCGTGACTCATCGTCGACTACTTCGCCTCGCGCAGGCTCGTCGTCGACTACTTCGCCTACTCTGTGCGTCTGGGTGCCTCGGCACGTCGCGGGGCTAATCACGCGGCTCGTCGTCGACTACTCCGCCTCGCGCAGGCTCGTCATCGACTACTTCGACGACGACGCGCGTCTGGTTGCTTCGGCACGTCGCGCGGCTCATCGCGTGGCTCGTCGTCAACTACTTCGCCTCCGCCGCGCGTCCGGGTGCCTTGGCTCGTCGCGCGGCTCGTTATCGACTACTTCGAATATGCCGCGCGTCCGGGTGCCTCGGCACGTCGCGCGGCTCGTCGTCAACTACTTCACCTACTCCGCACATCTGGTTGCTTCGGCTCGTCGCGCGGCTTGTCGCGTGACTCATCGTCGACTACTTCGCCTCGCGCAGGCTCATCATCGACTACTTCGCCTACGCCACCTGTCCGGGTGCCTCAGCACTTCGCATGGCTCGTCATCGACAACTCCGCCTTGCGCAGGCTCGTCGTCGACTACTTCGACTACGCCGCTCGTCCGGTTGCTTCGGCACGTCGCGCGGCTCGTAGCTTGGCTCGTCGTCGACTACTTCGCCTCCGTCGCGCGTCCGGGTGCCTCAGCACGTCGCGCAGCTCGTCACGCGGCTCGTCGTCGACTACTGCGCCTCGCGCAGGCTCGTTGTCGACCACTTCGCCTACACCGCGCGTCCGGGTGCCTCGGCACGTCACGCGTCTCGTCGTCGACTACTCTGCCTCGCGCAGGCTCTTCGTCAACCACTTTGACTACGCCGCGCGTCCGGTTGCATCGGCACGTCGCGCGGCTCGTCATCGACTACTTTGCCTCCGCCGCGCGTCCGGGTGCTTCGACTCGTCACGTGGCTCATTGTCGACTACTTCGACTACGCCGCGCGTCCGGTTGCTTCGGCACGTCGCGCGGCACGTCTTGCGGCACGTCGCGCCGCTCGTTGTAGACTACTTCGCCTCGCGCAGGCTCGTCGTCGACTACTTTGCCTACGCCATGCATCCGGGTGCCTCGGCACGTCGCGCGGCTCGTCACGCGGCTCGTCATCGACTACTTCGCCTCACGCTGGCTCCTCGTTGACTACTTCGCCTACACCGCACGTCCGTGTGCCTCGGCACGTCGAGCGGTTCGTCAAGTGGCTCGTCATCGACTACTTCACATACGCCGCGCGTCCAGTTGCTTTGGCTTGTCGCGCGGTTGTCGGGTGACTCATCGTTGACTACTTCGTCTACGCCGCGCGTCCGGGTGCCTCGGAACGTCGCGCGACTCTTCAAGCGGCTCGTTGGAAATACTTCACCTACGCCGCGCGTCCGGTTGCTTCAGCTCATCACGCGGCTTGTCGCTTGACTCATCGTCGACTACTTCTCCTCGGGCAGGCTCGTCGTTGACTACTTCGCCTACGCCGCGCGTCCGGGTGACTCGGCACATCACGCGGCTCGTCAAGCGGCTCGTCGTCAACTACTTCACTTACGCCGTGCGTTCGGTTGCTTCGGCTCGTCGCGCGGCTTGTCGCGTGACTCATCGTCGACTACTTCGCCTCGCGCAGGCTCGTCGTCGACTACTTCGCCTATGCCACGCGTCCGGGTGCCTCGGCACGTCGCGCGGCTTGTCACGCGGCTCGTCGTCGACTACTGCGCCTCGTGCAGGCTCATCGTCGACTACTTCGCCTACGCCGCGCGTCCGGATGCCTCGGCACATCACGCGGCTCGTTGTCGACTACTCCGCCTCGCGCAGGCTCGTCGTCAACTACTTCACTTACGCCGTGCGTCCGGTTGCTTCGGCTCGTCGCGCGGCTTGTCGCGTGACTCATC
Organism: Cenchrus americanus; assembly: GCA_947561735.1. NCBI lineage: Eukaryota > Viridiplantae > Streptophyta > Magnoliopsida > Poales > Poaceae > Cenchrus > Cenchrus americanus. The sequence continues at coordinate 133,268,210 of OX387239.1, forward strand.
GTCGACTACTTCGCCTCGCGCAGGCTCGTCGTCGACTACTTCGCCTACGCCGCGGGTCCGGGTGCCACGGCACGTCGCGAGGCTCGTCACGCGGCTCGTCGTCAACTACTTCGCCTCGCGCAGGCTCGTCGTCGACTACTTCGCCTACGCCGCGCATCCAGGTGCCTCGGCACATCGCGCGGCTCGTCACGCGGCTCGTCGTCGACTACTCCGCCTCGCGCAGGCTCATCGTCGACTACTTTGCCTTGCGCAGGCTTGTCGTCGACTACTTCGCCTATGCCACGTGTCCGGTTGCTTCGGCACGTCGCGCGGCTCGTCGCTTGGCTCGTCGTCGACTACTTCGCCTTCGCCGCGCATCCGTGTGGCTCGGCTCATCGCGCGGCTCGTTGTCGACTACTTCGACTACGCCGCGCGTCCTGTTGCTTCGGCACGTCGTGCGGCTCGTCGCGCCGCTCGTTGTCGACTACTTCGGCTCGCGTAGGCTCGTCGTCGACTACTTCGCCTACGCCGCGCGTCCGGCTGCCTCGGCACGTCGCGCGGCTCGTGAGGCAGCTCGTCGTCGACTACTTCGCCTTGCGTAGGCTCGTCGTCGACTACTTTGCATACGCCGCGCGTCCGGGTGCCTCGGCACATCGCGCGACTCGTCACGTGGCTCGTCGTCGACTACTTCGCCTCGCGCAGGCTCGTCGTCAACTACTTCACCTACGTCGTGCATCCGGTTGCTTCGGCTCGTCGTGCGGCTTGTCGCGTGACTCATCATCGACTACTTCGCCTCGCGCAGGCTCGTCGTCGACTACTTCGCCTACTCCGTGCGTCCAGGTGCCTCGGCACGTCGCGGGGCTAATCACGCGGCTCGTCGTCGACTACTCCGCCTCGCAGGCTCGTCATCGACTACTTCGACGACGACGCGCGTCTGGTAGCTTCGGCACGTCGCGCGGCTCGTCGCGTGGCTCGTCATCAACTACTTCGCCTCTGCCGCGCGTCCGGGTGCCTTGGCTCGTCGCGCGACTCGTTATCGACTACTTCGAATATGCCGCGCGTTCGGGTGCCTCGGCACGTCGCGCGGCTCGTCGTCAACTACTTCACCTACTCCGCGCATCTGGTTGCTTCGGCTGGTCGTGCGGCTTGTCGCGTGACTCATCGTCGACTACTTCGCCTCGCGCAGGCTCGTCGTCGACTACTTCGCCTACGCCGCCTGTCCGGGTGCCTCAGCACGTCGCATGGCTCGTCGTCGACTACTCCGCCTTGTGCAGGCTCGTCGTCGACTACTTCGACTACGCCGCTCGTCCGGTTGCTTCGGCACGTCGCGCAGCTCGTCGCTTGGCTCGTCGTCGACTACTTCGCCTCCGCCGCGCGTCCAGGTGCCTCAGCACGTCGCGCGGCTCGTCACGCGGCTCGTCGTCGACTGCGCGCCTCGCGCGAGCTCGTCGTCGACCACTTCGCCTACACCGCGCGTCCGGGTGCCTCGGCACGTCACGCGTCTCGTCGTCGACTACTCTGCCTCGCGCAGGCTCTTCGTCGACCACTTCGACTACGCCGCGCGTCCGGTTGCTTCGGCACGTCGCGCGGCTCGTCGTCGACTACTTTGCCTCCGCCGCGCGTCCGGGTGCTTCGACTCATCACGTGGCTCATTGTCGACTACTTCGACTACGCCGCGCGTCCGGTTGCTTCGACACGTCGCGCGGCACGTCTTGCGGCACGTTGCGCCGCTCGTTGTAGACTACTTCGCCTCGCGCAGGCTCGTCGTCGACTACTTTGCCTACGCCATGCATCCGGGTGCCTCAGCACGTCGCGCGGCTCGTCACGCGGCTCGTCGTCGACTACTTCACCTCACGCTGGCTCCTCGTTGACTACTTCGCCTACACCGCACGTCCGTGTGCCTCGGCACGTCGAGCGGTTCGTCAAGTGGCTCGTCGTCGACTACTTCACATACTTCGCGCGTCCAGTTGCTTTGGCTCGTCGCGCGGTTGTCGGGTGACTCATCGTTGACTACTTCGTCTACACCGCGCGTCCGGGTGCCTCGGAACGTCGCACGGCTCGTCAAGCGGCTCGTTGTAAATACTTCACCTACGCCGCGCGTCCGGTTGCTTCAGCTTGTCGCGCGGCTTGTCGCTTGACTCATCATCGACTACTACTCCTCGGGCAGGCTCGTCGTTGACTACTTCGCCTACGCCGCGCGTCCGGGTGCCTCGGCACATCACGCGGCTCGTCAAGCGGCTTGTCGTCAACTACTTCACTTACGCCGTGCATCCGGTTGCTTCGGCTCGTTGCGTGGCTTGTCGCGTGACTCATCGTCGACTACTTCGCCTCGCGCAGGCTCGTCGTCGACTACTTCGCCTATGCCACGCGTCCGGGTGCCTCGGCACGTCACGTGGCTCGTCACGCGGCTCGTCGTCGACTACTGCGCCTCGTGCAGGCTCGTCGTCGACTACTTCGCCTACGCCGCGCGTCCGGATGCCTCGGCACGTCACGCGGCTCGTCGTCGACTACTCCGCCTCGCGCAGGCTCGTCATCAACTACTTCGACTACGCCGCGCGTCCGGTTGCTTGGGCTCGTCGCGTGGCTTGTCGTGTGACTCATCGTCGACTACTTCGCCTCTGCCGCGCGTCCGGGTGCCTTGGCACGTCGCGCGGCTCGTCACGCGGCTCGTCGTCGACTACTGCGCCTCGCGAAGGCTCGTCGTCGGCCCCCGCCGCCTACGCCGCGCGTCCGGGTGCCTCGGCACGTCGCGCGGCTCGTCACGCGACTCATTGTCGACTACTCCACCTCGCACAGGCTCGTCGTCGACTACTTCGACTACCCCGCGCGTCCGGTTGCTTCGGCACGTCATGCGGCTCGTCGCGCGGCTCGTCGTCGACTACTTTGCCTTCACCGCGCATCCGGGTGCCTCGGCTCGTCGCGTGGCTCGTTGTCGACTACCTCGACTACGCCGCGCATCTAGTTGCTTCGGCACGTCGCACGGCACGTCTTGCGGCTCGTTGTGCCGCTCGTCATCGACTACTTTGCCTCGCGCAGGCTCGTCGTCGACTACTTCGCCTACACCACGCGTCTGGGTGCCTCGGCACGTCACGCGGCTCGTCATGCGGCTCGTCGTCAACTACTTCGCCTACGCCCTGCGTCCATGTGCCTCGGCACGTCGAGCGGTTCGTCAAGCGGCTCGTCGTCTACTACTTGACCTACGCCGCGCGTCCGGTTGCTTGGGCTCGTCGCGCGGCTTGTCGCGTGACTCATCGTCGACTACTTCGCCTACGCCTGAAGGATCAGATGGCGACTAGAGAGGGGGGAATGAATAGGAGCTTGTAAAAATTCTTCTCAAAGAACCCGTCCTATACCCTAGACAAATCCCGGTCACACACAAGCGATGGATCGAATCACACACCAATCGCAAGACAACGAGGTTATGGATCAACCTCTAGTCTTAGGAACGATTCCTTGAAGCACACGCGGAAGCACGAAAGAAGGAAGGGAGGAATCGAACCAAGGAACAAAGCACTCAGGCTCTGACGGACCGTCCGGCCAGGTGGGGCGGACCGTCCGCACGGGCCACGCGGACCGTCCGGCCTGCTGCCGCAGACTGTCCGCACACCCACCGCGGACCATCCGGCCCTGCACCGCGGACCGTCCGAAAATAGAAACAGAACCTCCAGAGACGACCCCGAATAACGGACCGTCCGCGGGGAGCACGCGGACCGTCCGCCCGCTGCTGCGGACTGTCCGAAACTTTGCCCAACGAAAACTCAAAGCCACAACGGATCGAAAACGAAGCTGAGCAAGAACGTGAAGAACACGGGAAGAACACACTCCTCGCGGACCGTCCGCCGACCCCTCGCGGACTGTCCGCGCCTTTCGGACAGAACAGAAAACAGCCCGACCTCGAAGGTCAACTCCCCCAAAACATCATCGGATTTCCCAAACGGTAGAAGCTGTGGAGACGAGGGTTTGGGGACTTGAAAAGCGTCACACAAGGATGCTATAGCCCAAAAATCTTGCCTCCTAACTCCCTAAATCACCGGGAATCGCGAATCCTTTGAGCACCACCAAAAGCTAGTGCACCGAAAGAAAATCCTTGAATCGAAGTGGTTTCCCGGCATTTGAGGGCACAAGATCAATCACAAAGATGCACTAGACATCCATCCATGTTTCCCTCAAAGAAATCCGGGGAGAAACCCACTCAAATCCGCGGAATCACACCGAGAACAAAGGCACCAAAAACAAGCACGAAAAAGACCACGCAAATCACAACACCGAATCTTCTATACAAACCAGGAAAGATTCACAAGGTCTAGCATGCCGCCCTAGCATCCATCCCTCTCAACAAATCTCTCATGAAGCTCTCATGCTAGCCTAGAGAAAATGGAGAAGAAAATAGTCCGGGAAAATAAGAAAGATGAGGGGGGGAAATGAAACCCTAAGTCACGGAGAGGGAGAGCCATCCACACACACTCATGGCTTATATATCAGGTCCCGCCGGTGTGGGAAATGACTCGACTACCCCTAACTCAACTACTGGCGATACAACCCATGCAGGGGCACTTATGTAATGTTTGTGGGTCTTGCCATCGGACGGCCACGCCTTCGCCACACCCCGCGTCCTCCCGACGCAAGCCATGCGATCCTGCCGCGTGTCCTCCGCTTCGAAGCTTCCCGACACGCCCGGATCCCGTCTCCGTCGTGTTGGGTCTTCGGTCTTGGTTTTGAGGCCCAAACCAAGAAACCGTCCTCCGATGGTTTTGTGGGCAAACCACCAAACCCCGCGTGCTCGGCCCGACCTCCCACCAAGCCCCTTGACTCGACCGCCACCGTGCACCGGCTCGACCGTCCATGACTTCCTCTTGCTCGTCTCGCCACTATGTGGCCCGCACCTAGTCCCGTCGTCCACCGGGTCCATCGAACCGAGCCTACTTGTCTCTCCATCTCCCGGAGGCCCCTCAAGGCTGAAGACCTTTCGCGCCCGTTCTTCACCTGCAACAACACGAACTAGGCCGCAGCCTACACCTGCGCACTGAGCCAAGAGTCAGTCCAACACCCGTTGTCAATCACTCATCACTGAGGAGCGGTCATCCATCGACCACCGGGACGCTCCTGGTCCTCAATCTCCCCCTTGATGAGTGCATTGACAACACACAACGCGAAATGAAATTCAGAGAAAGAAAGTAAGAAGAAAGAAAAACAAAGAAGCTCAACTCATGACCAAAACCAAGGAAAGCCAGAGAAAGGTCACAAGCCGAGCAAAGCACAAACTCCACACTGAAAACAGCAAGCTCCCCCTGAACATGTGGATGCAAACTTCCAAATTTTAGCTTACCTCTTCTGAATTTTCATTAAGCTCACCTCTTCTCCCCCTTGTTGACAATGTATGAATCAAGGTGAAAATGCAGAAATGCAAAACAAAGCATATAAACATCTACATGAGCTTCTCAAATAGGCCAAATTTAGTGACAAAGGCTAGAAATAAGACAAAGAACACATATATGGATCATAACATAGACAAAGCATTGCCACAAGTAATATATGGAAATATAGGCATGTGACAAAGCAAATTTTCAGATTTGAATAATTATATCAAAAGATTGCTCACTTCAAATGTAAAAGCCTATCCATGTCATATTCGAGCCAAAAACATGCATATCATCCGAGATCATACAAGGATATTCAATTCTCGACAAAAGATCATTGCAAACACCCATAAAACAAAGCATGTCATGTTAAAGCTCATGAGCCATGTGTCCACTTCGGGGAGACTTCTCCACTGGTGAACATCATGCAACATGTTTTGCACCCATGTGTGAAAGATAAGACATTTTAAGCATAAACATGGTGGGTAGAGCATTTTTCAAGCATACACACTTCTTTTCAAGATTAATTCATTTCATGGTACATGAAGTGCCTTTGCGGCAAAAAGAAGCTTATGCTCCCCCATGAATGCAACATAGGCTAAACATTCACAATGATATTCGGCCTTTGGCCCAAATGCAAGCAAAAGACATCCAAGCACAATCTAAGCATAGAAAGCACATTTAGACCAAAACGTGACATGGATACACTACTACACATGAGTGGAGCACATTTCATCAAATTTAGTCAAGATTAGCATTTGATTCAGAAAGGGCTATCTCACAACATATATCTCAAATATTCCAAGAGCATAGCCTCACATAGCCATTTCTCCAGACATATGACCAATATCTCACAAATAGCCAAAGAAACTCAAATAAGGCATATAAAAGAAGCTCATCATCCTAAAATGCAATATGATACAAATGCAATATGATATATAACAAGTTGGCTATCCTACCATGGTTTATACATCAAGCAAAGCATGTATATACATCAAAGTAAACATGGTATGATACATATGGTACAAAAAGGAAATCCCCCAAGAATCAACTAGAAAGGGCAACAAATCCCAAGTTCCCCCCGCAAGCGCACAAATGTAGCTTGGTCGATAGGCTTTGTGAAAATGTCTGCAAGCTGATATTGGGTAGGGACATGGCTCAACATAATGGTTCCTTTCTCCACATTGTCCCTCAAGAAATGGTACCTCACCTCTATATGTTTGGTTCTGGAGTGAAGCACGGGGTTTTTAGCTACGCTTATGGCACTGGTGCTATCACAAAGAAGGGGGATCTGGATGCACTCCTCACCAAAGTCTCTCAAAGTGTATGAAATCCACAACAGCTGGGAACAACAACTCGCGGCTGCAACATACTCTGCCTCGGTGGTAGACTGAGCTACACTAGACTGCTTGCGGGAAGACCATGAAACCAACGAAGACCCAAGAAACTGGCAAGTACCAGAACTAGACTTCCTCTCGACTCGACAACCAGCAAAATCCGCATCGAAAAAACCATGAAGAGAAAAAGTCGAGGAGGACGAATACCAAAGGCCAAGACCAGGGGCAGACTGTAGGTACCTGAAGATCCTCTTGACGGCCTGTCGATGTGATGTCCTCGGCGAAGCCTGAAAACGAGCGCACAGACACACGTTGAACTGTATGTCTGGCCTTGTCGCCGTCAAGTAGAGGAGGGAGCCGATCATGCTCCTATACTCCCGCTGGTCCACTGGTTCTCCGTCCTCGTCCGCATCCAAAGTGGCCGTAGTCCCCATGGGAGTCGACATCGGCTTCACATCTTGCATCTGGAACTTCCTCAGCATGTCTTTCGTGTACTTGGTCTGGTGCACGAATGTTCCATCCTTCACTTGGTTGATCTGCAGCCCGAGAAAGTACTGCAACTCGCCCATCATGCTCATCTCGAACTCCCTGCTCATCTCATCTGCAAACTTTGCAACAAGGTTATGTGATGAGCCATGTTGACGGTTAATAATTATATCAAAGTTCGTTTGTGACTCGCAAGCGTACAAGTCTCCCGTCGTAGTCAAGGGACCCTTCTTCCCTCGAGTGGTGAACCCAAGGTATCGAATCCGTGGAACAAATGTGTGACGCAAAACTTAATCTATTAAAGCCAAGTAACTTCAATCTTCGATAAAACCCTAATGCATCTAAGTAAAAGACACAAAACGAATCTAATCTACTAAAGACCGGAGAAAACAAAGTAAGATTGGGTAGATAAACCGATCTAGAGGGATCGGGGTAAGCCTTTTGTTGAAGTTCCAAGCAAGAGAAGAAGTAGCAAATCGAATCTTAATAGAAGCCTCTTTAAATCGTGGTTTCCCGTCCAAATCCGAAAACATCCGCCTTTCGAGACCCCCGTTCCGTCACAACATATCCCTATTCATGCGGGGAGCTTAGGGCGAGTCAAAACACAAGTCGAGATTCTTTCGGAAGATCCGGCGTGTACCTCTAGCCACCGCGGCTACAAGAACACCCTATGTAATCTATCTCGAGAATAGAATTGGAATAAACAAAGCCGATTGAAAAACAAAATCTTCGAGGAAACACTTGATCGCTAGGAAAAGATTCAACTTGATAATTCAACTATAACAATGATACATACACAAGATCACCACCGGGATCCTTCCTTGATCTTGCTTCTAGCTCCGAGAACTCCGACGTGGTCTTCCGTGCAAGGTTCCCACGTCGGCTAGGGGAACCCTAGTCAACTAGCTCGACCCTCTCCTCTCCGAGATGGTGTCCCTCTCTTCTCTGCTCCTCGGCGGCCGATGACGAATTCTTCTCCCCGAGGCTCTCGGTCAGGGGGCTATAAATAGCCCGATTGGCGGCTAGGGCAAAGGAGGGGGCATTTGGGCCCTGGATGGGCCTGGGCCGACCGGACTGGGCCGGCCGGCCTAGGCCCATCTAGGCCCAGCCCGAGGGCTCCTTCGCTCCACGTCGGTTCCCTTGCTTCCTGGATGTTTCCCCCTTTCGCATGTAGGTCCATGTCGTCGGTTTCTCTCCGAATTGGACTCAACTCCTTGTCTTGCAAGATTCGAAGCACTTTTCTCGGTCGGGTCCTCGGAGTCCGTCGTCTTCTCGGATCAAGTCCCCGGCTTCTTGGAGTTAAGTTTGCTTCATTGCATGACTTGTACGGGGCTTCAAGGTCTTGTCATGAGGTGCTTGATGAACTTATCCCGAAAGTCTTGCATTCAACACTAAAACCCCGCATAAACACTAAACTCCAAAACCGACATGCACACGTGAACTTGTTATACCACGGGGGTTAGTACCAATGGATAAGGTATAAAACTCATGCCAGACCGAAGGTAAACTCATGGCTAGGTTGACGGATTTTCACCGTCAACATCTCCCCCATGCTTAAACCTTGCTCGTCCTCGAGTAAGCCTTCGATGGATATCATCATTGCCAAACAATGTTTAAACTTTGCATTTGATCGCACATGAGAAAACCTAATGCTCTCAAAATTTTAATTCATTAAAGTTCCATAATGTACTAGCCTTCATCTCTACGGAGGGTAGATCCTTATTAAGCTTATCCCACAAGTATTAACATGCTCACAAAGTTTTAAATAGATCTCAGAATTTTTTAAATAAAGAACGAGATAAAGAGAAGCTAAACCAAGTTCACAAATTTAAATCATCTTGTAAATTGCTCATGAACTCTCATCTCACTTGTCTCTCAAGCCTATATATTCTACTCCTTTCCCTCTCATATATATGTGTGGTAGGCTTTATATGGAGCTTTGGGAAAGTTTAGTCCTAACAAGGTTTTATAAATGAGGTGTTGTCAAAACAAGACAAGCTTCTCATGGTCTTACCGAGACTCGTCAAAAAGGTCATTGGAAAATAATGTTAAATCAAGGAGGGGAAAGAGAAAAATACACACACTTTTAGATGAGTGGACATGTGCAAATGGCAAAGAGTGATCCCGAGGCACAAAGGAAGTCCTCGTTATCAGATTGCACATGGTTGGAAAAATGAGAATGGATCTTAACTTGAAGCCTTGAATGCACTCTTAGAGAACCAGGGAGTTCACTTTACGCACATATTTTTTCTCTTTCTCATATTTCTCATTCTTTTCTTTCTTTCTTTCTTTCATTCATTCATTCATTATATATATATTTTTTCTTTCTTCTTGTGAGACCTTCACCTTGGAAGTCACGTATATCGCCGAATTTTTTTCTTTCATCATTATTTCATTTTTTTTAAAATACTCCCTTTTTGAACTCTAAAACTGCACCGTACCTACCTCCTCCCCCATGCTTAGACGTTGCTCGTCCTCGAGCAAAGAGGCGAAAAATAAGGTAGGTACCGGAAATAATTTTCCTTTGGAGAGATACTTGAAATCTTCAATGTCAGCACCGTCTTGCGATCTTCCTTGAATTGATGATCCATTCTCAACAATAGGTTGTGGTCAAGGAGGTAATCACAAAAGATGATATTTGGTTTAAGGGTGGATATCCGGCGAAGTTTGTGAGATCTCCGATGCAGGGATACACAATGCACGGATAAAAGGCTAGCCAAAAGATAGATACGCAAAAACGGAATGACCAGCTTCTTAGTCTCGGGCCAGAGAAATCATGGCCTGCAATAACTCACTCAAAAATAAATCTTGTACACTAAGGTTTATGCACTCAAATATATATTAGGCTTTGGATAGGTTGAGCAACACACAAGTGATATTTGTGACAAGGTTAGCGATATTTTTGAGCATAAAAGACATCTTTAATCTATTCATAACTTGAGAGCACATAAAACACTATGGGTCTTTATTTTAATCATAACCTCCGCTGAAAATTAAGCTAGCATTTAAATAAATTCAGATTTGTATTTTTAAGAGAGCACTAGCTTAAACATGCATAAATCAATTACAAAGACGAACAAAGCTGCAATTATAAACATATATCATCATGGCACGAATTTTGTAACTTTTCCAATGATATAATCAAGGTGGTGTCTTTATTAATGATGACATCAAGTTGAAATACAAACTGAAAATAAACAAACATGCTTGCTGAAATTTAAATAAAAACAGGGAATACTACGCAAACACACATAAGCAAAAGCTGAAAATTACAGAGAACAAGAAAAGAAAAGAAAACTAAAGTTCCTAAATCTTCTAGTCCTCCGCCGGTGGTTGATGTTGATGATCTTGATAATAATACCCTTGCTCATAATACGATTGGACATTCCCTCCGACGAATTGATTTGGCTCCACGAGGTGAAGGCGTCCGAGCTCAAAGGCAATATTTGCGTTGCCTTCACCAAGTTGAGCTGCGTTAGCTTGGATGGCTGCGATGTTTTGGGCGTTTCTTGCAGCATACCCTCCAATTATGGCCATGCTTTGTTGTGGTTGGGGATGATGAGCGTAGGACTCCGCGAAGTTAGCATTGGGCACAACATAATTTGGTGGGGGTATCGGTGCACCACCCCCCATGCTTGCTCTTGTGGCCCTCCGTAGTAACTTGGCGGAGGAGGGATCCCGCCGAATGGTTGCACATTGGGTTGTGCTCCACTCGCTTGTGCGGAGGATGTTCCCTCCTCTACGATTCTTCCTCTTTTGTTTTTCCTTGCAGGGACGAGGAGTCCCTCTTCCAACCAATCTTCCCTCCCTTAGGTGAAAAGCCTAAGCCTCTCATTCGGAAGGGGTAGATTCACTATGGCCAACCGATAACCTCCTCTCTCATCTCCACTAATGTATTTGCCTTGCCGCAAATACTCAATGCCGAGAGAGGTACCACGCAAAAGGTGGTCGGGGTTTCTTGCGATCCCCGGCCGCAAGGAGAAGGCCAACATGGAGAGGTAGCACCCCGAACCAATATTACCCGCCCCCGATGTTGCTTCACAACACCAACGGTTGATCATGAGGTAAGAGGGGTCTATTGGCTGCCTGGCAAATAAAGCCGAGTATAGCCAATTCAACTCCGTGTCGGTCACCTTTGTCTCCTTCATCCTCCCCAACACCCTCTTGCACATCCAAGAGTGAAATATCCGGATAATGGGGTTGCGGATGCAATTGCGTTGTTGATGGGCTTCTCCGGAGATCATATTCCAAAATCCCGCCAACATGCCGGTGGCACGTCAACTTTCTCCGAGCTCCCTTGTGGAATCCAAGCAGCTCCCTAACGTGCTCGTAGGGAACCACTTGTTGGACTCCCTCCAAATGGAATGACAAGCTTTGCACCCCATCATCATCAATGATGGGTGCAATAGTCATCAAAATTTCCAAGGCGAACCCCAAATGGGTGTCCACCGATACTCCGTTGGAGAACTGCACCCATCCAAGGTGCCCCAACATATAGTATATGTCGGTGCCAAAACCCAAGGTGTAGAGTGCTTGGTCGTCGAACTCGACGTTGGGCACAAGCCTCTTCTCAAGATTAGAGAGCCTCTCCTCCTCCTCCGCCGACAAGATGATGAAGCCGTACGAAAAGTATGTCGGGGTGTAAGGAGGTGGCGCGGTTGAGCGAGTCGATCGTCGTGGTGGCGCGGGCTGCTCCTCCGTGCGCCCACGAGGTTCGGTAAACCTCATGGACGTGCTTCTTGCAGCCCTCATACCACCAAGGAGGAGAGCATCGTTCCTCCTCGATGGTGCCGTATCCGTCTCCATGCTCCGAGGAGACTCGGAAACCGAGTGCCTCCTCGAAGACGTGGTTGATGACGGCTTGGACGACGACGAACTCTTCTTCTTGGAGAAGAGACTTGTGGTCTTCTTCCACATGGTTGCTGCACTCTTTTCTTCAACTAAAACTCCGGGTTGCAACCGGTAACTAGGCACTTAAACTCTTTGCTTTGGATGTGGACTTTGAGTGGATTAAGGATGTGGATTTTTTCTTGAGCTATCAAGCTTGGGAAGGTTGGCTATGTCTACGGAGGTTTTGAGCACACAAACTTGAACACACAAACAAAGGAAGGAGAGGGAAGCTTGCCTGTAGAAAACGGGAGCCGGGGGGCTCCTTATGTAGGTGAGGCCGGCCGGCCTGGGCCGGCCGGCCCGGGGTCCTCCCCGGCTCCTCCCCGCCTCGTCTTTCTTCCAAAGACGATCATTTCTCCTCTCGCAACTTTCCCCGCCCGCGTGCTCCACGAGTTGCACCGCCCAAACGCTCTCGTCCACTCCTTTTCTTGCATTATTGGTCCTTCCACTTGATGCTCCATGCTTTGGGTCATGTCCATGCTCCCTAGCTCCACTTGCTTCACATGCCACCATGAAATTCCTGCAAAGTTGATGCTTGCTACCCACCATTCTTGTCCTTTGCATGTGGAATTGGTGAAAGTTGATAAAAGGGAATCCAATGGTGCATGCATGATTAATTCAAACTAGATTGCCTCCATTTAGGTGTGTTTAAGGTTAAGCACTCCTCTAATTCGAATTTTAAAATATTTTTCAGAGCCATGCAAGAGCTCAAACACAATTTTAGAGAAGTTTTTAAACCATTAAAAACAAATGTAAGTCGAAAATATTTTTCGACTACGTCGATTTCGGTCTCACCGGTATAGTTTGCCTTCATCGGTTGAGAGCAAACATTTCCCGGCTTGATCATGGGGGCATAGGTTTAGGTTCTAATTTTGGCTAAATAGGAAAGATTTTGAATAAAACAAAATTAGAATAGGCTTAGAAAAATTCTAATCCTAGAGAAACCAAGGATAAAGATTTTTAAAACCAACCAAAAGTTTTGATTTCTAGGTTCACGCGAGTTCTACCACGTGCTGAATTTTTTTATTAACACATAGATATAAATCGTGGCTCTACTCGTGTGGTTTTAGTATAAAAAATAAGTCAACCTCAGCACCATAATGAGGGTGAAAGGTTGAGTTAGGTTCTGAAATTATTTGGTTGAGGTTTCTCGAAAAGAAAAGAACAAACAAGCACATAGGAGGGTTCATGCAAAGGGTTTATGATAAAGCAAACATTCAATTAAGAATTATGTCTCTAATATTGTTAAACCACTTATAAGTCTAATGTCTTTGCGTAATAAAACTCAAAAACTAAATTATTAAAAAGACTCGAAAAACCTGGAATCGGGTTGTCCTCCCGGTAGCTTATTCTTGACTCGACGAAACGGGTTGCCTCCCGCCTAGCGCTTCGTTTATAGTCTATAGCTAGACTTCTTCACTTGATTACTCCGGATCAACGCTCTTTGCGGGCGTTGCAATCTTGGGTACCCACTTCCGCACCATCTTGGGCGCGGGCTTGTCTTCCGGCTTAGTTGGCTTAGTCATTTTTTTGGTCTTCACAGGCGGCTTCTCTTCCTTTGTCTTGACGAATGCAACACCTTCTTTGATTTTCTTTACGTTCATTTTTTTCGGCTCCTTCTTCTTTTTCAGCCCCTCCGTTTGTTTTGGTTCTCCCTTCACTCCAATCATGTTGCATGCCTCAATCCTTGGACGGAACTTGAAGGAACTCCTTTCTCCGTTGATATCGAACATGATCTCCCCCTTGCCAACATCAATAGTAGCTCCCACGGTCTTGAGGAAAGGCCTCCCTAGGATGAGCGGCGGCTTCTCCCTCTCTCCCATCTCGAGCACAACGAAGTCGACGGGGATGAAGTGGTGTCCAATCTTCACGGGTACATCTTCAGCAATGCCCAAGGGATAGCGAATGGAGTTGTCTCCCAACTCCAAACATATTCCCGTAGGCTCCATTGGTAGGCGTAGCTTCTCGAACACATCCCTCGGCATGATGCTCACGCTAGCTCGAAGGTCGCATAACGCCTTCTCGAAGTTGAAAGAACCAACCGAACATGGAATTGTAGGGCACCCGGGGTCCTTTTTCTTCTCTAGCCCATTAGCAATAGCGGCACTACACTCCTCGGACATCTTGACATGATCTACCCCGAGTGTTGCTATCTCATATTTATTTGCAAGTATGTCTTTAAAGTAATGAGAATATGTAGGTACTTGTAGAGCATCTAGTAATGGCATGTTGATGCTAAGTCTACGCACAACTTCCACAAACTTCTCAAAGTGGTTGTCAAGTTTACCTCGGAAGTAGCGTGGCTTGAGTTGCGGTATTCTCGTGTCTTCCTCCGGCATCTCAAATTCGGGTTCCTCGGTGACGATCCCCGTAACCTTCTCTTTAGCAGCTTCTCCCACCTCGGTGGATGGTTTAAGCTTCCTTGCTCCCGCGGAACGTTCCGAATCTTCGGTCTCCTTCCCCGAACGTGTTTGAATGGCCTTCGCCGATTCGGGACATTTGGGTTGTCCCGAAGCTTCCCTTCATCATTAGTGAGGCGCCCCGCAAGTTGTCCAACTTGCGTCTCGAGCATCTTCATCATGTTGAGCACTTGATGATTGGAACTTCCGACCTCCGTCACTTTGCTATCGATGTTCTCCAACACCTTGTCTATGGTCTTGAACTTGGTGACGGTGTCCTTGTTGATCTTAGCTTGCTCATCCATGAACTCCTTCAATTGTATACGAAGCGGAACCGCGTTAGGAATAGATGAGCTTGCATTAAATTGAGGCCTACCTTGCCCGTAGCGGAAGTTTGGCAATTCTCCCTTCCTCATGTGGTCGAGTACTTTGGCTTCCTCCGGACAATCTTTGCGGACATGGCCATACTCTCCACATTCTTCGCATGTGGACCTTGCTTCGGCGGCCTTCAAGTCTTGAGCCTCTTTCTTTTCCATCTCCATCTTCTCCAACCTCCTCATGAGCGAGTCGATCTTGCCTTCAAGTATGTTCTCCTTCTCCACATGCAAGACTCCTTTGATGTTCCCCATGGGTTGAACCGGATGTAGGCGCCCGGACGACGCCCACGTGTCATTATCCGCAACCTTCTTGAATAGAGTGAAAGCTTCCGTCGGTGTAAGTTCGATGATGGATCCTCCCGCCGATGCATCGATGATCGTCCTTGACGCCATGGTGAGTCCTTGATAGAACTTTTGCACGAGGTCTTCCTTCGGGAACTTGTGATGTGGAACCGCCCGGTGTACTCGTTGAAGCGCTCGAATGCCTCCGAGATAGTTTCCGTAGGATATTGAACAAAGGTGGCAATCTTATTACGCAAGCTTTGAGTTTTACCCGGTGAGTAGTATTCCTTCATGAAAGCCTTCATCAACGTGTTCCAATTTTGCACCGTCTCCACCGGTTGAGAGTGGAACCATTGCAAAGCCTTCCCGAGAAGTGAGAACAGAAAAAGCCTTGCCCTCATTTGGTCTTGAGTCACCCCATCCATGTTGAAAGTCTGACATAGTTGAATGAATGCTTGGAGGTGAAGGTTCGGATCCTCTTTACCGGTGAAGGGTGAATGTTGCACCATGCGGATTGTTGAGGTCTTGATCTCGAACGGTCTTCCGATCTCCTCAAGGTTCAAGATTGGTAGGTCGATGATGTCTGGGGCGCATAGCTCCCCAATCTTACGTTCTTGCGGTGGTTGGTCACCCATTGGTGGAAGTCGATTCTCCCGAGGACTTTGAGGTGGTGAATTCTTCGGAGATTCCTGCGATCCTTTGTCTTCCGACTCCGAATCTACAAAATCCAGCTTTTTAGCTTGATGTGCTTCGCGTATCCTTAGCCTGTAAAGTTTTTCTGGATCATCCACAAAATTATTGGGTTTGTTGGAGAGGTAGCCGTCCATCTCCTGTTAGGGTTAGCAATAAACAAAGTATGCAAAAAAACTAGAAAGTAAAAACAAATCTATAAAAACTAGGGTTAGACAAACTAGATTAGATGTATTTTGAGGATGATCAAAATTTAGTAGATGCAAAAATAAAAACAAAGAGAAAACTGAAAATTACGAAAAGGCAATAAAAAATCAAATCTTGATCACTTGTTCCCCGGCAACGGCGCCAGAAAAAGGGGCTTGTTGACGGTTAATAATTATATCAAAGTTCTTTTGTGACTCGCAAGCGTACAAGTCTCCCGTCGTAGTCAATGGACCCTTCTTCCCTCGAGTGGTGAACCCAAGGTATCGAATCCGTGGAACAAATGTGTGACGCAAAACTTAATCTATTAAAGCCAAGTAACTTCAATCTTCGATAAAACCCTAATGCATCTAAGTAAAAGACACAAAACGAATCTAATCTACTAAAGACCGGAGAAAACAAAGTAAGATTGGGTAGATAAACCGATCTAGAGGGATCGGGGTAAGCCTTTTGTTGAAGTTCCAAGCAAGAGAAGAAGTAGCAAATCGAATCTTAATAGAAGCCTCTTTAAATCGTGGTTTCCTGTCCAAATCCGAAAACATCCGCCTTTCGAGACCCCCGTTCGTCACAACGTATCCCTATTCATGCGGGGAGCTTAGGGCGAGTCAAAAGACAAGTCGAGATTCTTTCGGAAGATCCGGCGTGTACCTCTAGCCACCGCGGCTACAAGAACACCCTATGTAATCTATCTCGAGAATAGAATTGGAATAAACAAAGCCGATCGAAAAACGAAATCTTCGAGGAAACACTTGATCGCTAGGAAAAGATTCAACTTGATAATTCAACTATAACAATGATACATACACACGATCACCACCGGGATCCTTCCTTGATCTTGCTTCTAGCTCCGGGAACTCCGACGTGGTCTTCCGTGCAAGGTTCCCACGTCGGCTAGGGGAACCCTAGTCAACTAGCTCGACCCTCTCCTCTCCGAGATGGTGTCCCTCTCTTCTCTCGCTCCTCGGCGGCCGATGACGAATTCTTCTCCCCGAGGCTCTCGGTCGGGGGGCTATAAATAGCCCGATTGGCGGCTAGGGCAAAGGAGGGGGCATTTGGGCCCCCGGATGGGCACCGGGCCGACCGGACCGGGGCCGGCCGGCCCGGGCCCATCTAGGCCCGGCCCCCGAGGGCTCCTTCGCTCCACGTCGGTTTCCTTGCTTCCCGGATGTTTCCCCCTTCGCATGTAGGTCCATGTCGTCGGTTTCTCTCCGAATTGGACTAAACTCCTTGTCTTGCAAGATTCGAAGCACTTTTTCGGTCGGGTCCTCGGAGTCTCCGTCGTCTTCTCGGATCAAGTCCCCGGCTTCTTGGAGTTAAGTTTGCTTCATTGCATGACTTGTACGGGGCTTCAAGGTCTTGTCATGAGGTGCTTGATGAACTTATCCCGAAAGTCTTGCATTCAACACTAAAACCCTGCATAAACACTAAACTCCAAAACCGACATGCACACGTGAACTTGTTATACCACGGGGGTTAGTACCAATGGATAAGGTATAAAACTCATGCCAACACCGAAGTGGCTAGGTTGACGGATTTTCACCGTCAACAAGCCACCAAAGACAATATCATCCACGTATATCTGCACAATCAACAAGTCATTTCCATGCTTGAGGAGAAACAATGTCCTATCCACGATACCCATCACAAACCCCCTGCTCAACAGAAAACCTCTCAATCTCCCATACCAAGCACGGGGCGCCTGTTTCAAGCCATACAGAGCCCTTTTCAACCTGTACACCCTGTGTGGGTACAACTCGCTCTCAAACCCGGTGTGGTCGCTTCACATACACCTCCTCCTCTATGACCCCATTCAGAAAAGCACTCTTCACGTCCATCTGAAACAACTTGAACCCCTTAGCCACGGCAAAGGCTAGAAGGATCCGAATTGCCTCAAGACGGGCCACAGGAGCAAAGGTATCCTCATAGTCGATCCCCTCCTTCTGACTAAACCCCTGAGCAACAAGTCTGGACTTGTTCCTCACAACCATCCCATTCTCACCCTCTTTGTTCTTCCAAACCCACTTGGTTCCTATAGGATGGCAATTTGGAGTTGGTTCAACTAACTCCCACACCTGATTCCTCTCAAAGTTTTCCAACTCCTCATGCATAGAATTGACCCAGTTTGCATCAGATAAAGCATGTCCAATGTCCTTGGGCTGAAAGGTGGCAACAAAAGCAGCATGAGCGAAATGAGAGGAATTCCTAGACCTTGACCGTGTAGTGTGTTCGTCGATGTCCCCAATGATCTTCGATAGGGGATGCACTTCTTGAATCCGCCGGGGAGCCTCACGCCTCGAGACTACCTCCCCCTCAACTTCAGCTTCTCTCGCCTGGTCCTCTTGCCGCACCGTCGTTGTCCATGATGTAGACGGTCCACCCTCCGTAGTGGTCGTAGGGGAAGTAGTGGGTACACACTTAGCTTCAGGCGCATGGTTCTCTCCATCATCATCTCCAGCTTCATCCTTTTCCTCTTCAAAGAGGTCCTCGGCCATCTCCTCATCATCTGCACATTCAAAACCAAGAGAAGTACATGGCATTGTCTCGTCGAAGGTTACCTCGCAAGTCTCCATGATTTTGTTAGTCTCAAGGTTAAGCACCCTATAGGCTCTAGAATGATTAGCATATCCAAAGAAAATCCCATCACTAGACCTAGCCTCAAACTTGTCGATTTTCCCTTCTTAAGAATAAAGCATTTGCAACCAAAAACTCGGAAATGACTCACCTTGGGTGCCCGACCATGCATCCGCTCATAACAGGTCTTCTTCTTGAAAGCTCGCAATAAAATCCTGTTGGAAACATGACAAGCCGTATTGACCGCCTCAGCCCAATACCTCCTAGGAGTCCTGTGCTCATCGAGCATCGTCCTAGCCATCTCACAAAGAGTCCGATTTTTCCTTTCCACAACTCCATTTTGAGGGGGCACATAAGGGGTCGAATACTGATGTTCAAGACCTAGATCACGATAAAAGGCATCAAAACGAGAGTTCTTAAACTCAGAGCCATTATCACTGCGGATAGCTCGAATAGCATTCCCATGCCTCTCGTTTTTCAACCTCACGATCAGATCTCGTACAAAACCAAATGTCTCACTCTTGTCTTCCAAGAAAAACACCCAGGCATAGCGAGAGTAATCGTCCACCACAACAAGGACATACCACTTCCCACCA
The DNA here is from genome assembly GCA_947561735.1 of Cenchrus americanus. NCBI lineage: Eukaryota > Viridiplantae > Streptophyta > Magnoliopsida > Poales > Poaceae > Cenchrus > Cenchrus americanus. The sequence continues at coordinate 133,287,378 of OX387239.1, forward strand.
TCGAGCGAACTCGAGCTGGCCCAACAAGCTCCATATGCAACAGCTCTGTCGGACGCTCGGTCATGACATCGGTCAGGGGTGGATGGGGAGTGGCTACCATCTTGCCATGCCTACACGGAGCACAAACCAAATCCTTCTCAAGCTTCAACCTCGGCAATCCTCGGACAAGGTCAAGACCACTCAAGCGGGAAACCAAATCAAAACTCAAGTGTCCCAACCGCCTATGCTATTTCCACAAATCGAAGAAGGACCGCCCATCAAACAAGGCGAGCAGGACCCAAAGAACGAGAGAAATCGCCTCGAAAATCGACCCTCGGGAATGATCATACAGACAAGATCACCTCGAGAATCCAGCAAACGAGACTCACCAGACTTGAAACGCACCTCAAAACCTTCATCAAGCAACTGAGAAACCGAAAGCAAATTGAAACCCAAAGACTTCACAAGAGCAACTCTCTTCAACGTTACCTTGTCACTCACATGCACAACACCCTCAGAAATCACCCTTCCTCGTCCATTGTCCCCAAATGTGATGTACATCTTTTCCTTCACTGGGGTGAGGCTGGAGAACCACTTCTTATCTCCGGTCATGTGTCGGGAACATCCGGAGTCAATCAACCAAATGTTCTCCAAGCCTCCTGCCTGTAGTCAGAAACAAGAACGAGAATGAGCTAGCGACTCGACACTGGGGTTAGCACAAAGAAAGTTAAACCAGTGTGGAGCCATCTACTCAAAAGAGGGTTAGCAAACATCATTCCCTTGGCACCAAGCTTCCCATGTCCCATGGAAGGAGTACGAGCACCACGAGGGGGAAAATGTGGTCCGTAGTTCCTCTGGAACCCAAAGCTGCGATCATCTCCCCTAAACCCATATTGAGGACGAGTAGGGGGACGTCTACCAAAACCACCACGAGCCCGACCAAACCTCTCACCAGCACGCACACCATCATCTCTCCTAACAAACCTCTCACCACCACCTCTCTGTGGGAACCTACCACCCTGAGCTCCAACTCTACCAACACTCTTCACACTTCCCACACCCCGTGGAAGTGGCACTCTAGGCTCAGGAATACCATGAGACTGGCGATACCTGTCCTGGTTTGCTTGCTCCCTAGCAAGCCTTTCATCCCTCTTCCTCTTTTAGCAAAACTCTGCTAGGTGCCTCTCCTTGCCACAATACTCACACTTGAAGGGGATGGGTTTCGGTTTTGGCTATGGCTTCTCTCTAGGTTTCTCACCCTTCTCACTCACAAACTTCACCGGTTTATGGAAGTCATTTGTCTTAGGTGGGAATTTGGGTGGATCTTGGGTTGTGTCAAGCTTGTTGCAAAGGTGGTTGGGCTTTGGTGTGAAAGAGTTCTTGGGTGCTTTTGGATGTGGGACTTGGATGTCTCCGATCACCTCAAACTCGGGGTTAGACTCAACACACTTCTCATACACACTCTCCCCACTGTTCTCTCCCACTTTCTCACCCAACTTCTCAAAACCCAAACCACGACCATCGCCTCTCTTGAACTCCTCAATCATGATTTTCAATTGAGGTTCCCGCCGTACAACCAACCCAACACCTTCCTCAAATAGTCGGTCTCCTCATAGATGACATCCAAACGGGAAGTAAGTTCAAGATTGCGCAAAGTAACTTCATCACAACTAGAGCAAGCATTTGCAACAGGAGATTTCAAAGATGCTTCCAAAGAACTAATGGTAGAACGAGCATCAACAAGCTTAGCATGCATAGTAGGACATGATTTACAAGCACCAAGCAAAGTGGGTCTAGCCTTAAGCTCATCATACTCAGTCCTAAGAGCATCTAGTTTAGCCAAAGTGGAAGCATTCTTCTCATTAAGCAACTTAATCTCATTCAACCAAGCATCACACTCAAGACACTCAACATCATCAGGAGTAGTAGGAGCAAGTTTCAAAGAGTCATTCTCAAGTTTCAATTCAAGCAATTTGGACTCTAACTCTCCTACTTTCTCACTAGCATTCTCAAATTGAGCCTTAAGATCTTTCCTCATCTTCTTAGCATCTCTCAACACACTATCACGGTTGTCAATCAAGCCATCCAACCTAGTGATCTCAGCAAGCAAAGAGTCAGGGTCACGATTTACCTCATCCTCCGAGTCGGAGTCGCTGTCTTCCTTGTCGCTCTTCTTGCTGCTCGAGCTATGGGCCATGCCACAAAAGCCTTCAAGCGCCACACAGCTCAATCCACTGAGGTTCTGGCTTGCACTCTTCTTGCCCTTGCGCCTCTCGGCGTCTTCATCTTCACTGCTTGAGCTTGACTGCGCGTCGGTTGAGCTTGAGACGACGTCGCTTGCACCGGCCACCATGGCTCTTGCCTTGTCCTTCTTGTAGCCGCCCTTGCTCGGTCGCCGCTTCTCCTTGTCCTTGCTCTTGGACTTGCTGAAATGCTTGCCCTTGGAGGAGTACTTGTCTTCACGCCTCGGGTGCGCCTTGTACTCGCTCATCTTGTAATTGTTTTCCTCCACTTCCGGGCACTCGGTGATGAAGTGGCCACGCTTGCCACACTTGTAGCACGTCCCTGAGCTCCGCCTTGCATTCCTCCGACTCTCATGTAGTCGATCAAACCTTCTTGAGAGCAAGGCCAGCTCCTCCTCGCCCAGCACATCAAACTCCTCATCTGGAATAGACATAAGAGAAGACAAGGAAAACCGTCAACGGGAAGGGTTAGCTTTGCCCTTTGATCCGCCCACAAGAGCAAGACTATGGTCAGTCGAGCCCTCATGCTTGGATTGCAACTTCCTGTCAACCTCAGCCGACTTGAGCTTTGAGAAGAGGTCATCCAACTCAATAGTCAAATACTGCCCAGACTCCTTGATGGCCTCAACCTTAGCACCCCAAACATTTGGGTCCAAGACATGCAAGAGCTTCAAAGCTTGCTCATGTTGTTCACGATGGCGGTGAACCTCTGAAACATCGCATCAATGTCCTCGCCGGGAAGTTGAGTGAAGTTCTCATATTGCATCCGGTAAGAGATAAAGAGGCGAGCCTTCACATGGTTATCACCACCGTGAGCAACCAACAACTTCTTCAAAATCTGCCAAGCAAGATTCAAATGGCGAACACGCTCAAACTCAAGATCACACAAGCTCCGGACCAAGTGATCAACGGCTTTTGCATTTGCCTCATACTTGGCCTTAGCACCGACATCGGTCACCATAAGAGTATGAATGTTGACCGGAATAGCATAGGTCTTGTCAAGCACAATGAAATCCAACAACTTGCCACGAAGAAAGATCATCATACGAGCCGCCCACTTGTGGTAACCCTTCCCATCGAAGTGCAGCGGACCGCCCCGCTCAACGTACGCCATCTTAGGATTCAAGACTTGTCAAAGTCACAAAGAATCCGGCACTGTGACAACCCGCCCAGGAAAATACCGTACTATCGCCTAAGACCGATCCACTTTGGCCATTAAGCAATAGTAAAGTATCATCCTGTCGTTAGTTGCCGGGTTAACACCCGGTAAATCACTTGGAATTCAAACAAAGGATCGACATATGCATTAAAACTCACGTGAAGGCGAGTCCAGAGTACAACACGAGTTAACATAATTTATTACAAACCATTGTTCATGACATGGAGTAAAGGTTCAGAGTTTGAAAACAGCGGAAATAAAATAAACTAGCGCAACGGTAGACATCACAGGAGGCCATCCGTGATGTCATCACTTGTCGTCACCCTTCCGGTCAATCACATCTGCAACAACAATTTTAAAGCAAGGCTGAGTATACTAATACTCAGCAAGACTTAACCGTCGGGTGATAACTACATCACCAAACTCTAGACATGAAAGGCTTTTGGCCGGTGGAGTTTCTTTTGCTGAACAGCTACTAAGAGTAGATCCTTATTTTCAATCTTTTAGCACAAGTTCTAGTTGATTACCATTTCTAAATGTGCCATCTGATTCAATCAAGAATTTGGGCAAGCAATTAATTCATACAACAATATTCCTCGAGTTCCATGATTATGGGATATCATGGCCAGTTGATTAAGCAGTCTCGGATAACGGCGAGAGGCCGACAATCGATTGATTTAAACCTTGCAAGGTAGACCCAAACACACGGTAGGCGGCCCCCGCAAGGACAAGTTTCCCAGGCCGTTCCCGTCGATCTTCGGCTCGGGAGCGGAACCTACATTCCTTGGTACAAGGTTTACTGGATTGCTCCCACACGAACATCCAGACTCACTCGGGTACCACACTGTTGCAAGTAGGGGGACACAAGTGCCCCAGGTTTAGTAGGGAAAGGTTCCCTTACCGTGTCAATCGGGTACTAGGCTTACCGGTCCCATTCCCCGCATATGTTTAGTACGTTCAAAAGCTTAGCCCACGAAAGCCACTGGACCGGAGCCCAATCCCATGCTCTTACCACATGAGCAATTCATTTATAAAGATCTTATGATTCCAACATAAGAACCTATTCTCGCGAGTGACGAACATCACTCGACTTCTATCGGTCCTATAGCATAGCAGCTATCGACCTAGCATACTAGTGATAGAGCATAGGTACCTAGGGATCATGCATCTAGGGTTTCAAATCAACTCCTGAAACGTAAATGCACAATCGTAGCAAACATAATTGCATAATTTTAAAAGACAGGGTTAATGATCCGGGGCTTGCCTTCGATGGCAAGGTTGGCCTTGGGCCCTTCTGGACTTTGGTCCACGTCTTGCTCTACAACGACGTGGTGCACGTCTCTGTCAGCTCCTCCGTCTCCTCCTCCCGGCACACGCGTACAGCTACTGCTCGGGAGATCTACACGAGGATGCAATGCAAGATTTATTTGATGACTTTTAATTTAATTAACCACAAACCATAAATGACAATCAGGGGTGTATTTGTTGGACACATTCACCTAGATAAGAATACATTCAACATACTCTTCCATAAAGGAACAATATGCAACTCTTTATTAATTATTCTTTTTGATGGTGATTGTGTACATATATATGTAAATAATTTAATTTAAATTCACCAACAGTAGTGGGTAGGTATATTTAACCTTTTCAACATGATTTGCAACCACCCTCAAGTTAACATGGGTGGTTTGGTGATTTATCTTTTAGGAAGGTTATTGGTTGTACATGGGTTATTCTTTTATTGCACAATGAATAAAGGTTTCTTTGTACTTGTCATTTCATGTGAAAGCTTTAATCCTTTTCCTTTCACAAGCAAAGATATGAATAATATTTTTATCCTTGAATTAATTCCTTATCAGCAATGAGAATTAATTATCTTTTAATTGAATTAGATAATACTTTCAAAAAGGAAAAAGAATTAAATAAGGGCTTTCCTTTATTTAATTTCTCTTTAATATTAAAAGGTCCTTTAAGCTTTTTATTAAGCAATTAAATTACCAAAAATTAAAGGAGTGTTTCTTAAGCCTACTAGAACCTATCCTGGTCCATTGGACCCACATGTAAGTGTTGGATGCTAGGAAAATAAATAGTATTGAAAATAACTAAGGACTAGCTAGTGCTTCAATTTAAATGCATATAAAAATAAATAAGCACAAATATGATCCAAACTTTCTTATGCATGCCTTCTGGTCCTAAACAAGCCTAGAGAACCAGCATGTTCACATTAAAACTCTACTGATCTTAGCTTATTAATTTACAAATGAAAACATGCATAATTAGAGGATAAATATTTCTGGAAAGCCAAAAATCTTTATTAATTCACAAGATGTGTATTTTGGTATTAAAAGACAGTGTGCACAAGTTGAGCTCAAAAACATAAATGTATTTAGCAAGAAAAATCATTTATGCAGATCTGACAGAAATGGAATAACATTTTTATAAAAAGATTTACATCATAACTTTCTGCAATTTTTAGCATAGGATCTAGTCCTGACCTAACACACAACATATCCAAAAATTAGCTACAGAGGATTTATATAGTTTGAGATATTGCATATCTAGGTTTTTCACATTTGTATTTGTCAAGCAAAAACTAACAAGAATTAGCTCAGGCCAGAATAACAAAAGTTGTAGGATAATTCACCACGAATCCAACAAAATTGATTTTACATTTTTCTGTTTTTTCTATGATTTTCTACGCAATTTACAAGAATCAGCAAACTCAATTTACTATTTTAGTTGCGCTTTTGCAGGGAGGCCCTCGAAAAGAACTCCAGCTTCGCAATGTGGTCCCTGGGCGGACCGGCCGGCACGGCTCGCCGGAATTGAGCCACTACGGTGGGGGTTTCGGCCGAGGAAGGGGTGGAGAAGGTCGAGGGGCTCACCATAGACCGGTTTGTGGCCTCAGACGATGGGGAAAACGTCGGTGGATGGCCGGCCGGCGGCACCCAGGGAGCCTGGCCGCGGCGCGCCTCGCTCCTGCGTCCTCCCGGTCTGGGACGGGCACGGGTGGCGTGGGGAGATCGTGGAGACCGTGTGCAGCTGCGAGGGAGGCACTGGACTGCGGTGAAGCGAGCTAGAGGAGGGGGTCCTCGGGAGCGGGCGCACGGGCAGTGCCGTCGGCCGTGCTGCGGTCTGTGCAGTGCCACCGGTGCGCGGCCTTTATAGGTGGGCGAGGCAGCGGGACGCCACTTTCAATGCCCCGGTACGGGAACGACCTTGCTCTGCGTGCACATGAGACCGGCTATGGACCGGTGGTCACCTCGGAGCGGTACGACGCGGTAGAGATGCGGCTCGCGTTCCAAGGACGGCAGGCGCGAAGGGACCACGGCCCTGACCTCGAGGCGGTGGGGGGGGGCGAGCCCGCACGGACGCCGAGGTATGTCGTGCCAACATTGAATGCCGGCCTGTTCTGGAAACAGGAGGTACTGTCAGTCGATCGAATTTTTCGCTAATTTCCACCCAAAATTTGAAATGCCAATCTACACGAAAGTTGTGTCCCTCAACAAGATGGACAACTTTCATAAAGGTAGATTTTGAAGTGTTTAGGTGAATTTTGGAGAACGCGGCAAAAGTTCCTGACGACATTCGCTGACATCACTGTGCCAGTTGGGTTTGACCGTGTCTTTGGCCAAGGGTTGACCACGGGTGTGTGTAGGCTTGGTCAAGGGGCTCAATAGGGTTCAATGGCGAGATTTTCGGGGTGATGACCCAGGTTGACCTAGGTTTGACCATTGTCAGCGGGTTTGACTCGGCTGATCCGGTCGTTAGCACTAATGACGTTAATTAGAAACCTGGGGCGTCACAGGCACAAAGCTCTGATACCAATTGAAGGATCACATAGCGACTAGAGAGGGGGATAGTGAATAGGAGCCGGTAAAAATTCTTCTCAAAGAACCCGGCTTATACCCTAGTCAAATCCCGGTCACACACAAGCGATGGATCGAATCACACACCAATCACACACCAATCGCCAAGACACACCAGTGGCCTCGTCGCGCCGCTCGTCGTCGACTACTTCGGCTCGCGCATGCTCATCGTCGACTACTTCGCCTACGCTGCGCGTCCGGGTGCCTCGGCACGTCGCGCGGCTCGTCACGCGGCTCGTCGTCGACTACTTCGCCTCGCGTAGGCTCGTCGCGCAGCTCGTCGCTTGGCTCGTCGTCGACTACTTCGCCTACGCGCGCGCGTTCGGGTGGCTCGGCTCGTCGCGCGGCTCGTTGTCGACTACTTCAACTACGCGCGCGCGTCCGGCCGCTTTGGCACGTCGTGCGGCACGTCGCGCGGCTCGTCGTCGACTACGCCGGCTCGCGCATGCTTGTCGTCAACTACTTCGCCTACGCCGCGCGTCCGGGTGCCTCGGCACGTCGCGCGGCTCGTCACGCGGCTCGTCGTCGACTACTTCGCTTCGCGTAGGCTCGTCGTCGACTACTTCGCCTACGCCGCGCGTCCGTGTGCCTCGGCACGTCGAGCGGTTCGTCAAGCGGCTCGTTGTCGACTACTTCACCTACGCCGCGCGTCCGGCTGCTTCGGCTCGTCGCGCGGCTTGTCGCGTGACTCATCGTCGGCTACTTCGCCTACACCGCGCGTCCGGGTGCCTCGGAACGTCGCGCGGCTCGTCAAGCAGCTTGTTGTCAACTACTTCACCTACGCCGCGCGTCCGGTTGCTTCAGCTCGTCGCGCGGCTTGTCGCGTGACTCATCGTCGACTACTTCGCCTCGCGCAGGCTCGTTGTCAACTACATCGCCTACGCCGCGCGTCCGGTGCCTCGGCACGTCGCGCGGCTCGTCACGCGGCTCGTCGTCGACTACTCCGCCTCGCGCAAGCTCATCGTCGACTACTTCGACTACGCCGCGCGTCCGGTTGCCTCGGCACGTTGTGCGGCTCGTCTCTTGGCTCGTCGTCGACTACTTCGCCTACGCCGCGCGTCCGGTGCCTCGGCACGTCACGCGGCTCGTCGTCGACTACTCCGCCTCGCGCGAGCTCGTCGTCGACTACGCCGGCTACGCCGCGCGTCCGGTTGCTTCGGCACGTCGCGTGGCTCGTCGCGCAGCTCGTCGCTTGGCTCGTCGTCGACTACTTCGCCTCCGCCATGCGTTCGGGTGGCTCGGCTCGTTGCGCGGCTCGTTGTCGACTACTTCAACTACGCCGCGCGTCCGGTTGCTTTGGCACGTCGTGCGGCACATCGCGCCGCTCGTCGTCGACTACTTCGGCTCGCGCATGCTTGTCGTCGACTACTTCGCTACGCTGCGCGTCCGGGTGCCTCGGCACGTCGCGCGGCTCGTCACGCGGCTCATTGTTGACTACTTCGCCTCGCGTAGGCTCGTCGTCGACTACTTCGCCTACGCCGCGCGTCTGTGTGCCTCGGCACGTCGAGCGGTTCGTCAAGCGGCTCGTCGTCGACTACTTCACCTACGCCGCGCGTCCGGTTGCTTCGGCTCGTCACGCGGCTTGTCGCGTGACTCATCGTCGACTACTTCGCCTACACCGCGCGTCCGGGTGCCTCGGAACGTCGCGCGGCTCGTCAAGCGGCTTGTTGTCAACTACTTCACCTACGCCGCGCGTCCGGTTGCTTCAGCTCGTCGCGCGGCTTGTCGCGTGACTCATCGTCGACTACTTCGCCTCGCGCAGGCTCGTTGTCAACTACATCGCCTACGCCGCGCGTCCGGGTGCCTCGGCACGTCGCGCGGCTCGTCACGCGGCTCGTCGTCGACTACTCCGCCTCGCGCAGGCTCATCGTCGACTACTTCGACTACGCGCGCGTCCGGTTGCTTTGGCACGTCGCGCCGCACGTCGCGCCGCTCGTCGTCGACTACTTCGGCTCGCGCGAGCTCGTCGTCGACTACTTCGCCTTCGCCGCGCGTCCGGGTGGCTCGGTTCATCGCGCGGCTCGTTGTCGACTACTTCGACTACGCCACGCGTCCGGGTGCCTCGGCACGTCGCGCGGCTTGTTGTCGACTACTTTGACTATGCCGCGCATCCGGTTGCTTCGGCACGTCGCGCGGTCGTCGCGCCGCTCGTCGTCGACTACTTCGGCTCGCGCATGCTCGTCGTCGACTATTTCACCTACACTGCGCGTCCGGGTTCCTCGGCACGTCGCGCGGCTCGTCACGCGACTCGTCGTCAACTACTTTGCCTCGCGCAGGCTTGTCGTCGACTACTTCGCCTACGCCGCGCGTCTGGGTGCCTTGGCACGTCGCGCGGCTCGTTGCGCGGCTCGTCGTGCGGCTCGTCGTCGACTACTCCGCCTCGCGCAGGCTCGTCGTCGACTACTTCGACTACGCTGCACGTCCGGTTGCTTCGGCATGTCACGTGGCTCGTCGTCGACTACTTCGACTACGCCGCACGTCCGAATGCTTTGGCATGTCGCGCGGCACGTCGTGCGGTTCGTCGCTCCGCTCATCGTCGATTACTCCGACTTGCGCAGGCTCGTCGTCGACTACTTTGACTACGCCTCGCGTTCGGTTGCTTCGGCACGTCGCGCGGCTCGTCGCGCAGCTCATCACTTGGCTCGTCGTCAACTACTTCGCCTCCGCCGCGCGTCCGGGTGCCTCGGCACGTCGCGCGGCTCGCCGTCGACTACTCCGCCTTGCACAGGCTTGTCGTCGACTACTTTGACTATGCCGCTCGTCCGGGTGCCTTGGAACGTCGTGCGGCTCGTCGTCAACTACTTCACCTACTCCGCTCGTCCGGTTGCTTCGGCTCGTCGCGCGGCTTGTCGCGTGACTCATCGTCGACTACTTCGCCTCGCGCAGGCTCGTCGTCGACTACTTCGCCTACGCCGCAGGTCCGGGTGCCTCGGCATGTCGCGGGGCTTGTCACGCGGCTCGTCGTTGACTATTCCACCTCGCGCAGGCTCGTCGTCGACTGCTTCAACTACGACGCGCGTCCGGTTGCTTTGGCACGTCGCGCGGCTCGTCACGTGGCTCGTTGTCGACTACTTCGCCTCCGCCGCGCGTCCGGGTGCCTCGGCTCGTCGCGCGGCTCGTTGTCGACTACTTTGACTATGCCGTGCGTCCGGGTGCCTCGGCACGTCGCGCGGATCGTCATCAACTACTTCACCTACTCCGCGCGTCCGGTTGCTTTGGCTCGTCGCGCGGCTTGTCGCGTGACTCATCGTTGACTACTTTGCCTCGCGCAGGCCCCTCGTCGACTACTTCGCCTACGCCGTGCGTCCGGGTGCCTCGGCACGTCGAGCGGTTCGTCAAGCGGCTCGTCGTCGACTACTTCACCTATGCCGCGCGTTCGGTTGCTTCGGCTCGTCGCACGACTTGTCGCTCGACTCATCATTGACTACTTCGCCTACGCCGCGCGTCCGGGTGCCTCGGCACGTCGCGGGGCTCGTCACGCGGCTCGTCGTCGACTACTCCACCTCGCGCAAACTCGTCGTCGACTACTTCGACCATGACGCGCGTCCGGTTGCTTCGGCACGTCGTGCGGCTCGTTGCGTGGCTCGTTGTCGACTACTTCGCCTCGGCCGCGCGTCCGTGTGCCTCGGCTCATCGCGCGGCTCGTTGTCGACTACTTCGGCTACGCCGCGCGTCCGAGTGCCTTGGAACGTCGCGCGGCTCGTCGTCAACTACTTCACCTACTCTGCTCGTTCGGTTGCTTCGGCTCGTCGTGCAACTTGTCGCGTGACTCATCGTCGACTACTTCGCCTCACGCAGTCGCGCGACTCATCGTCGACTACTTCGCCTCGTGCAGGCTCGTCGTCGACTACTTCGAGTACGCCGCGGGTCCGGGTGCATCGGCACGTCGCGCGGCTCGTCACGCGGCTTGTCATCGACTACTCCACCTCGCGCAGGCTGCTCGTCGACTGCTTCGACTACAACGCGCGTCCGGTTGCTTCGGCACGTCGCGCGGCTCGTCGCGTGGCTCGTTGTCGACTACTTCGCCTCCGTCGCGCGTCCAGGTGCCTCAGCTCATCACGAAGCTCGTTGTCGACTACTTCGACTACGCTGCGCGTCCGGGTCCCTCGGCACGTCACGCGGCTCGTCGTCAACTACTTCACCTACTCCGCGCGTCCGGTTGCTTCGGCTAGTCGCGCGGCTTTTCGCGTGACTCATCGTCGACTACTTCTCCTCGCGCAGGCTAGTCGTCGACTACTTCGCCTACGCCGCGCGTCTGGGTGCCTCGGCACATCGCGCGGCTCGTCGTCAACTACTCCGCCTTGCGCAGGCTCGTCGTCGACTACTTTGACTATGCCGCGCGTCCGGTTGCTTCAGCACGTCGCACGGCTCGTCGCGCGGCTCGTCGCTTGGCTCGTCATCGACTACTTCGCCTCCGCCGCTGTTGATGGATAAAAGACGTATCCCTCTACGATCCGCAAGCGTACGGACCCCACACCTTTTTCACCACGGGATTCCCAAGGTTCTTGTCAATCCACGGAGCAAGGGGATTACAAGCGTTCGATCAACAACGGCACACTAGCTACTAAAACCCTAACTACTATTATACTAGAAAACACTAAACTACACTAGAGAGAATGATAAACGATCAAGATAGAAGACACTCGCCCACGGGTCTACGATACTAGAGCATGCAATCGCTTAAAGACATGAAAAACCAATCTAATCTATCGGGGTTGTGACCACGGTTTCGCCCTTTCCCTCCTCTCGTACTGTCACTACGCGAAGGTAATCATGACTAGACCTTTGATGGCCACGGCGTATTGAATGGATCCAAGGAAGCATTGAGGCCTATACTCCCTTTACGGCACGGTTGCAAGCCTTAAGCATTAAAGTATATTCAACACAAGATGATAGATAGATAATCCGACAAAGTGCGATTACATCTCAAGATCGATTACAACCCATGGACGAATGAGAAGATTACCCCATCAAGGTGCTGGTCATGGCACCGTTGATCATGGTTTCCCTTCCGCCGGTGTCTTCCTTCTTCTCCACGAGAGGGTGCTTCCTTCGAGGTGGTTGATCTCCAGCCGGAGATCCTCCTCCTCTATCTCTCTAGCTTGTAGATGGCCTTCTGGTGCGAATAACTCCTCTTCTCTGTGTTGGCGGCGCGTCGGGGGTTTTTAGGGTCGAAGATCCTTCGAGGGCAAGGAAGACGGGACCGAACCGGTGCCCGAAGTGGGCTGGGCCGATCCGACTGGGCCGGCCGGCCGTGCCCGGGCGTTTCGGCCCGGTTCGGTCGCCCTTTTTGCTCCGTGGGTCCTCGTGCACTTATCTACTTTGCCCCTTCCACTTGGATGATTTTGACGCTGTTATCCTCGCGATCAAGATGGAGGCTCTCTTTTCATGAAGTTTGATCTTTTACGCTTCAATCCCCGGGGGTGTTCCTCGTAGCACTTCGGTCCTCACCACCATTGGAAGTAATTTCAGCGAGCTCATGAACACCAACAAGACTCTATGAATGCTCCTTTGAACTTATTGCAAATCCCTCCTTTATGTCCATGATTTCCTACATAAACACAACACTTCCAAATGCATGCACAAAGATGAACTTGTTATATGATTAGTGTGCCTAGTGGCGGGTTAGTTCAATAATCAAATCCAAACCAAAGTGTAATGAACATGCTAGGTGCACCAAAATACACCGTCAACATCTCCCCCACACTTAGCTCTTGCTCGTCCTCGAGCAAGTACTCGTAAAAGAACTTCGTCCAAGGAGTGTAATCGTGTACCACTTATCCTTCTTCACAAGTTAGTCAATCCCTTCATCTTTAATACATAAACACAAAGTAATGATAATCAAACATAAACATGGGCGTTTAGAATTTTTACCACGTCAAGATTTACCCCACAACTTAAACTCTTCACTCGAAGCTTTCAATTTCAGCCATACTTACTTCTTTGCTTCCATTGGAGGGTTTTTATGGTTTTCAAAACAAAAATTCCTGCAACAAGTATTAGACAAAAACCTTTCTCCAAGCTCTCTCAAGTCACTCATATGAAGTGGCTATCCTAACCAAATTTTATAAAACTCTCACCTCCCATTAATCTCTCATATATCATGTAAAGTGGAGCTATAGGTAGGGCTAGCGCAATCAACACAAGTATTGTCAAACTAAGAACTTCCTCTAATGGTTGTCTACCTTTCAAAGCCAATGATCATGAGAATTAACCATATGTAGGGATATCAAGGATGAGAAGATTTAGAATGGTGGACATGTGCAAGGGCAAAAGAAAATTGTGACTACAAGGCACCAATGATGTCCTCGTTGTCGGATTGCACATGGTTGGAAATAGAGTAAAAGTTTCGTCTCACAATCAACGTGACATCCTTCCTTACACTTTATTATTTTTCTTTTCTTTCACTTGATCCATCCCTCTCATATCTTCATTGCTAACTCATCTTTCTCTCTCTTATTTTTTATATATTTTTTTTCTTTCATTCACATATGATTTTTTTCTTTCTTTCTTTCTTTCTTTCTTTTCCATACACATACTTTTTCTCTTTATTTTTCTCTCTCTTGACAACTTTTCAAAGCTTTCAATTCTCCCTTTTCTCGCATGCATACAATCTGGATTTTTTAAATAAATCATGCTAGAGACGAGACGAAACTTTGAAAATAGGTTGTGTTCAAAGAATACGATGTACAAAAGAGATGTATAGGGTTGGGTATGGAATTCAGCGGTAATCATGACTTTCGTTGAGAAAGTCATGGACTGAATATATGACGAGGCTAGCAACAAAAGATAAGCACAAGGACATGATCATTGCTCGAAATTAAAACTCACCAAGAGAGAAGGGTCCTAGCCTAACTCATCGTGCTAATCACACTTATGGTGGAGCGAAAAAACAAACTTGGCTTTGGATAGGAATTTTTTTCTTACTCTCATCTTGGAAAAAGAGGTTTTGCTAACCTTTATTACAAGGGTTTTAATATAATTTTCAGAACTGAAATCCTCCAAACTTTAGCATCGAAAATAGCACAACTAACATGTGAAGCTCAAGATCGAAGTGCGGTATGGGTACTTTAAGTAGTAGCGATTCCACTAAGCACCACGGTAAACGATTTTCAAACCACATACTTGTGCTCATATATCAAGAATCAAAGATTAAACAAATAAGTAAATAAAGATAAACAATACATAAAACACAAAGATGTATATAAAGACTCTTTTTATTTGGTTTTCTTGACTCCACACTAATTTAAGACACTTGCAAAAATTTTAAAACAGACTCAAAAACTAAAGACTCATTAAAACACTAAGACTCTCACACGAAGATTAAACCGAACCTAAACTTGAAGTTCAAAAGCTAAGGCTAGCGAGCTAGCTCTCCCCCACACTTAAAACATACGACGTCCTCGTCGTATCTTACAAAAACCAAAGGGGAAAACTAGATCTAATGGTACTTCGAGCAAGCCTTGCACCACTTGCCTCTCAAGTTTCCAACCATGCCGAAAAGTTTGCGCACGTTACGGTTAAGGAACTTGTAGTCATCTTCAACTACACGCTCCAAGTCCTCCATACGCTGCTTCATCGCTTCCATGGTTTGAAGACATTCGTCGGCCGACGCGTAGAGAGCTACGATGGATTGACGGCAAACTCGACAGCACACCGGATGCAATCCGAAGGGGTCGTCGTCGCCATAATCTCCACCGTTGTCACCACCGTCGTCGCCACCTCCATTGTTGTCGCCTTCGCCACCGCCGTTGCCGTCGCCATTGGGGCCCCCGGGAGTCCTTTCATAGGGCTGCTCGCCCCAATCGTCATCGTCTCTACCGGCAGCCGCCCACGAGCTCGTGCTACGATCGTCGGAGTAGTCACTATCCCCATAATCCTTAGGCTCCGGCGACACCTCCTTGTAATCTTTGCGCTTGATGCCTTGGAGGCGTGCCGACCTTCGAACGGGAGTAGGGACCTTCTCTCCTTTGACGGGATTGCGAGATGCAAGAGCTCCGGTCGGGACACGTCCTCCGCAACGGATACGTGCGGTCCTCTTGACGGGTAGCTTGACCTCGCATCGCATCGCCTCCTCCATCGATGGCTTCTTGGCTTCTACCTTCAACTCTAAGCTTTTTGGAGGCTCAATGGCTGCTACAAGGGTGCAACACATTGCTTGAAGGGTTTGATTCTCGAGCTCCCAATTCGGCCAAATATATAGTCCCGAGAGAAAAGCCCCGGGAACCTTATTTTCCTTTTTTACACTTCCCTTAAAATTTTCCGACCAAACAAGGAAGTCAAAAAGGAGCAATTCGGGCGAAATTCGGGGACATCGGGCGTCGAGGCCACCCCGGGGCCGATCCGACCGGGCCGGCCGGCCCACCCCTCGGGGGCCGGCCGGTCCGGTTTTTTGCACACCGCCCTATTTTTTCGTCCTCGGCCCATGGGAAAAAGTTGGCCCGGTTAATCTTCGCGAACAACTCCCGAGAAAGCTAAAAGAAAAATTATTTACGAAGTTGGTGCCTTGTTTTTCGTCCTAGGCGGGACGTTCGGGCTCTTCCTCCATGGTAAAGACGTCAACATGATGAATGGGCACGATGTCGGGTTCGTAGTAAACCTTAAGCCGCTGTCCGTTCACCACAAATTGATCGCCGTTTATATCCATAATGGTTACCGCTCCGTTGGAGAACACCGAATGCACAACATAAGGTCCGTCCCACTTGCTTTGCAATTTCCCCTTTCCGAAGGTTTTAAACCTCGAATTGTAGAGGAGGACCTTATCTCCTTCTTTAAATTCTTTTTTCTTCAATCTTTTATCATACCACCTTTTGATTCTCTCCTTGTATATGCTTGCGTTTTCATAAGCTTTCAACCTCAACTCCTCTAGCTCGCTTATTTGAATTCTCCGTTTCACCACCGCGGCATCGAGATCAAGGTTCATCTCTTTAATCGCCCAATAGGCTTTATGTTCTAACTCAACCGGAAGGTGGCAAGCTTTTCCATAGACGAATTGATAAGGGGTCATACCTATCGGTGTTTTAAACGCCGTTCGATAAGCCCATAAAGCTCCGTCTAATTTCTTTGACCAATCCTTGCCTCCCTTCTCTATGGTTTTGTTAAGTATGCTTTTTAATTGCCTATTTGACGTCACCGCTTGTCCGTTGGTTTGTGGGTGATAGGCCGTGGAGACCCTATGCTCAATTCCCAACTTGGACAAGCACTTTTTGAAGTTCTTCCCGGTGAAATGAGTTCCTCCATCGCTTATCAAGATTCTCGGTGTACCGAAACGGGGAAAAATCACATTCTTGATCATAGTGATGGACTCCTCCGTGGAAGCTTTACGACATGGTATAGCCTCTACCCACTTGGATACATAATCGACCATAACAAGTATATACTCGAATCCAGATGAGTTTTTAAAAGGCCCCATGAAGTCTATGCCCCATACATCGAATATGTCGATTTGCAAGTTGTATTTCAAAGGCATAGAATTTCTTTGAGAGATGTTTCCGGTTCTTTGGCATTCGGGGCATGACGCAACATATCTTTTAGTATCTTCATGCATCTCCGGCCAATAGAATCCGCTCGACCATACTTTGGCTTCGGTTCGAAAATGGCTATAGTGCCCACCGTACTCCGCCGAGTGGCACTTCCTTAGAATCTCAAGCCTCTCTTCTCTTGGCACACATCTTCTCATCACTCCATCATTGCCAAGCTTGAAGAGGTATGGTGCATCCCAAAAATATTTCTTACTTTCCGAGATTATCTTCCTTTGAGTGTTTTTGTCTAGATGATCGAGGGGCATCTTTCGAATTGCTCGAATGATGTCGATCATCCAAGTATCTTTATCAAGCACTCTATAGAGGTGGTCATCTCTCATCTTATCTTCTATGGGCTCTTTATCATCTTGCCCACGATTCATCCTAGACAAATGATCGGCCACAACATTTTCCACCCCCTTTTTATCACGAATTTCAACATCGAACTCTTGGAGAAGAAGGATCCAACGAATCAAACGTGGTTTAGCTTCCTTCTTAGCCAAGAGATACTTTATAGCTGCGTGATCGGTGTAAACAATGACCTTCGAGTTCACGATGTAAGATCTGAATTTTTCGAAAGCGAATACCACCGCTAGCAACTCTTTTTCCGTAGTAGCGTAATTTAATTGTGCCCCACTAAGAGTTTTGCTAGCGTAGTAAACGGCGTGAACTCGGCCTTCCTTTCTTTGTCCCAAGACCGCGCCTACGGTGTAGTCACTTGCGTCACACATGATCTCGAAAGGTTGGCTCCAATCTGGAGGTTGGATGATGGGAGCACTCACCAACGCATTTTTCAAGGTCCGGAATGCCGCTAGACACTTCTCATCAAAGTCGAAAGCCACATCTTTTTGAAGAAGGTGTGTTAAAGGCTTAGTGATCTTCGAGAAGTCCTTTATAAATCTTCTATAGAATCCGGCATGGCCTAGAAAGCTCCTTAAGGACTTAATATCCGTAGGAGGTGGGAGTTGCTCAACCGTCTCTACCTTAGCCTTGTCCACTTCAATTCCTCTCTCGGATATAACATGTCCGAGCACTATGCCTTGCTTAACCATGAAGTGGCACTTTTCCCAATTTAAAACCAAATCTACCTCCGCGCACCTTGTAAGGACCTTTTCTAAGTTTGCTAAGCAATCCATGAACGTCTTCCCGTAAACGGAAAAATCATCCATAAACACTTCAACAAATTCTTCGATGAATTCCGAAAACACGGCCATCATGCAACGTTGAAAAGAGGCCGGAGCGTTGCATAGGCCGAAGGGCATCCTCCTATATGCAAACGTTCCGTAAGGACATGTAAATGTTGTCTTATGTTGATCTTCCGGGTGAATGGGAATTTGCATGAACCCCGAGTATCCATCGAGAAAGCAAAAATAAGCGTGGTTTGCTAACCTCTCGAGCATCTCGTCTATGAACGGTAGGGGGAAGTGATCTTTCTTCGTCGCTTTGTTAAGCTTATGGTAATCAATACACATCCGCCACCCGGTCACGGTTCTTTGCGGTATCAATTCGTTCTTCTCATTCTTCACCACGGTTAAACCTCCTTTCTTCGGTACACAATGTACCGGGCTCACCCATTCGCTATGTGGAACCGGGTAGATGATTCCGGCATCAAGTAACTTGATAACCTCTTTCTTTACTACCTCCCGCATGGCATGGGTTAGCCTCCTTTGATGGTCCACTACAGGCTTACATTGGTCTTCCATTGGTATACGATGAGTGCAAAAGGCTGGGCTAATACCTTTGAGATCATTAATTGAATATCCAATCACCTTCCTATGTTTTTTTAATAAAATCAGCAACGCTTCATTTTCTTCGGGGCTCAACTCGTCGCTCACAATGACTGGATAGGTTTTGTCTGGGCCCAAAAATTCATATTTTAATCCCTTGGGCAAAGGTTTAAGGTCTACTTCGGGCACTTGTGGCTCCTCGGGTTTGATTTCTCCTATGTCTTCGAACTTGTCTTCCTCCACGCTACCATCATGCGGCTCTAAGCCTTTTGTTGCTTCCTCTAGTTCTTCATCTTGTTGATTACTAATTTGATTTTCCATCGCTCTTTGCAGCGGGTCTCTAAGGGTTTCAACAAAACAAAGACTATCTATCTCTTCTATTTCTTCATCTTCGGGAGGAAAAGGTGTAAGGTGTTTACAAGCACGAAGAAAGTTATATGTGTACTTTGTTCCATTAAGGTTCATTGTCACTTTGCCTTCTCCGGCATCTAACACAGCATCAACCAACTTAAGAAAAGGCCTACCTAAGATTATATGATCAGAATTACTATGGTAAGCATCAATAACAAAGAAATCGGTTGGTATGTAGTTTCTAGAGATTTTTACTTTCATGTTGCAAGCAATACCTAGAGGTTTGATAGTTCTACCATCTCCCATAATTAATTTCATTGATGTTGGAGCTAAGCCTAGGTTGTGGTATTGAACTTTATCGTAAATTTTAGAAGATAGAACACTTACTTGGGCTCCGATGTCGCATAAAGCTTTGCATTGAACTCTGTTGATCTCGCAACTCAAGTGCGGCGTCATCTTCTCTTCTTCTTCGGATCCGATCGAATAAATTTCAGCAAGGCGAGCGTATGGTGATGCTTCGGGCTTGATCCCCATGATCCTCTTCACCTCGGCAATATGTTCCGGATCCACCACATCATCTCCAAAGAGCTTTTCAAAAATCTCACCGGTGGTTTCGAGGTCGTATGAATTTTCAGCTTTCCTCTCCGGTGGGAAATCGACTTCCAATGCTCTTGCCATCCCCTTTTGATTAGGGAACGGTCTTCTCTTGTCGAATACTTCTCCGTAATCAATAGGAACCCAATCCATTGGCTCGAACTCCCTTAGTGGCTTCGCGCTTGACATGCTTCTCTTTTTCGTCTCATTTGGTGCGGCGAAGTCGACGTTTGGTGTAGTTCTTGATTTGATGTGTTCTTGTTCAAGCTTCTCCATGATTGGCTCCTCTTTTGTGACTTCCGGGGTTGCCTCTTTAGAAAAATCAGCAAGCTTTTTCTTCCATGAATTGAATTCGGCTCTTCCGCAAGTCTTGTTTCCCAATCTCTTCGCATGGCAGCCGCTTTGCTAACTTTTTGTAGAAGTTGGGCGGCTTCCGTGAGTGTTTTCTCCATGAGATCCCCACCGCACACATTTCGACGTGTCGCATGCAACTAGGGGTTAGGGAAAAGAAAAATGTATGCAAGAGTACGTCACCGGTGAAGCCGAGTTTTGGTCCTTGTTCGATTAATTCATTAAACCTATCCCGGGCTTGGTCTATCCCTTCCTCTTCTCCTTGCATAAAATTGATCACTTGCCTCCTTAGATGTTGAACCTTGCTCATTGGAAAGAACTTCTCGCAAAACTTCTTTGTCAACTTGTTCCAATTGCCTTCAACTTCAAAGGACGCAACCGAGTACCATGTCTTTGCTTTGCCGGCAAGTGAGTAGGGAAAGAGATTCCATTTGAACCATTCATCGGGAACTCCTTGACGTACCGTGTTGCATATTGTCGTGAAATCCCTTATGTGTCTATATGGGTTCTCCGTAACCATCCCTTCAAATGGGTTTTCCGCCACCATCTTCATGATCTTGGATTTAATTTCATACTTGGTCGCTTCGAGCTTCGAATCCGACTCTTGTACCTTTATGTCTTCACATCGAGGGCTAGCGTAATCCCTTAATGATTTCTCCGGTTCTTCCACGGGTTGATTAACGAACTCCATCTAGACAATAAGATAAAAACAAAAAAACAAAAACAAAACAAGTGTTTTTCTGGATAATATATGTTAGATATAGCAAACAAAAGATAAACTAAATATAAAACTAAGTTAGATGCAAATCAAACGATGTAAACTAACATGCTCCCCGGCAACGGCGCCAGAAAAAGGGGCTTGTTGACGGATAAAAGACGTATCCCTCTACGATCCGCAAGCGTACGGACCCCACACCTTTTTCACCACGGGATTCCCAAGGTTCTTGTCAATCCGCGGAGCAAGGGGATTACAAGCGTTCGATCAACAACGGCACACTAGCTACTAAAACCCTAACTACTATTATACTAGAAAACACTAAACTACACTAGAGAGAATGATAAACGATCAAGATAGAAGACACTCGCCCACGGGTCTACGATACTAGAGCATGCAATCGCTTAAAGACATGAAAAACCAATCTAATCTATCGGGGTTGTGACCACGGTTTCGCCCTTTCCCTCCTCTCGTACTGTCACTACGCGAAGGTAATCATGACTAGACCTTTGATGGCCACGGCGTATTGAATGGATCCAAGGAAGCATTGAGGCCTATACTCCCTTTACGGCACGGTTGCAAGCCTTAAGCATTAAAGTATATTCAACACAAGATGATAGATAGATAATCCGACAAAGTGCGATTACATCTCAAGATCGATTACAACCCATGGACGAATGAGAAGATTACCCCATCAAGGTGCTGGTCATGGCACCGTTGATCATGGTTTCCCTTCCGCCGGTGTCTTCCTTCTTCTCCACGAGAGGGTGCTTCCTTCGAGGTGGTTGATCTCCAGCCGGAGATCCTCCTCCTCTCTCTCTCTAGCTTGTAGATGGCCTTCTGGTGCGAATAACTCCTCTTCTCTGTGTTGGCGGCGCGTCGGGGGTTTTTAGGGTCGAAGATCCTTCGAGGGCAAGGAAGACGGGACCGAACCGGTGCCCGAAGTGGGTTGGGCCGATCCGACTGGGCCGGCCGGCCCAGGCCCAGTTTCGGCCCGGTTCGGTCGCCCTTTTTGCTCCGTGGGTCCTCGTGCACTTATCTACTTTGCCCCTTCCACTTGGATGATTTTGACGCTGTTATCCTCGCGATCAAGATGGAGGCTCTCTTTTCATGAAGTTTGATCTTTTACGCTTCAATCCCCGGGGGTGTTCCTCGTAGAACTTCGGTCCTCACCACCATTGGAAATAATTTCAGCGAGCTCATGAACACGAACAAGACTCCATGAATGCTCCTTTGAACTTATTGCGAATCCGTCCTTTATGTCCATGATTTCCTACATAAACACAACACTTCCAAATGCATGCACAAAGATGAACTTGTTATATGATTAGTGTGCCTAGTGGCGGGTTAGTTCAATAATCAAATCCAAACCAAAGTGTAATGAACATGCTAGGTGCACCAAAATACACCGTCAACAGCCGCGCGTCCGGGTGCCTCGACATGTCACGTGGCTCGTCGTCAACTACTACACCTACTCCGTGCGTCTGGTTGCTTCGGCTCGTCGCGCGACTTGTCGCGTGACTCATCGTCGACTACTTCGCCTCGCGCAGGCTCGTCGTCGACTACTTCGCCTACGCCGCGAGTCCGGGTGCCACGGCACGTCGCGAGGCTCGTCACGCGGCTCGTCGTCAACTACTCCACCTCGCGCAGGCTCGTTGTTGACTGCTTCGACTACGACGCGCGTCCGGTTGCTTCGGCACGTCACGCGGCTCGTCGCGTGGCTCGTTGTCGACTACTTCGCCTCTGCCGCGCGTCCGGGTGCCTTGGCTCGTCACGCAGCTCGTTGTCGACTACTTCGACTACGCCGCGCGTCCGGGTCCCTCGGCACGTCGCGCGGCTCGTCGTCAACTACTTCACCTACTCCGCGTCTGGGTGCCTCGGCACGTCGCGCGGTTCGTCAAGCGGTTCGTCGTCGACTACTTCACATTCGCCGCGCGTCCGGTTTCTTCGTCTTGTCGCGCGGCTCGTCGCGTGACTCGTCGTCGACAACTTCGCCTCGCACAGGCTCGTCGTCGACTACTTCGCTTAAGCCGCGCGTCCAGGTGCCTCGACACGTCGCGTGGCTCGTCACGTGGCTCGTCGTCGACTACTCCGCCTCACGTAGGCTCGTCGTCGACTACTTCGACTACACCGTGCTTCCGGTTCCTTCAGCTCGTCGCGCGGCTCGTCGCGCGGCTCGTCGTCGACTACTTCGAATACGCCTCGCGACCGGCTGCCTTGGCTCGTCGCGCGGCTCGTTGTCGACTACTTCGACTATGTCGCACGTCCGGTTGCTTCGGCATGTCGCGCGGCACGTCGCGCGGCTCGTTGCGCCGCCCGTCGTCGACTACTTCGCCTCGCGCAGGCTCTCTCGTCGACTACTTCGCCTCACGCAGGCCCCTCGTCGACTACTTCGCCTACGCTGCGCGCCCCTGTGCCTCGGCACGTCGAGCGATTCGTCAAGCGGCTCGTCGTCGACTACTTCACCTACGCTGCGCGTCCGGTTGCTTCGGCTCATCACGCGGCTTGTCGCTTGTCTCATCGTTGACTACTTCGCCTACGCCGCGCGTCCGGGTGCCTCGGCACGTCGCGGGGCTCGTCACGCGGCTCGTCGTCGACTACTCCACCTCGCGGAAACTCGTTGTCGACTGCTCGACTACGACGCGCGTCCGGTTGCTTCGGCACGTCGTGCGGCTCGTCGCGTGGCTCGTTGTCGACTACTTCGCCTCTGCCGCGCGTCCGTGTGCCTCGGCTCATCACGCGGCTCGTTGTCGACTACTTCAGCTACGCCGCGCGTCCGAGTGCCTCGGAACGTCGCGCGGCTTGTCGTCAACTACTTCACCTACTCTGCTCGTCCGGTTGCTTCGGCTCGTCGCGCCACTTGTCGCGCGACTCATCGTCGACTACTTCGCCTCGTGCAGGCTCGTCGTCGACTACTTCGCGTACGCCGCGGGTCCGGGTGCCTCGGCACGTCGCGCGGCTCGTCACGCGGCTCGTCGTCGACTACTCCACCTCGCGCAGGCTGCTCGTCGACTGCTTCGACTACGACGCGTGTCCGGTTGCTTCGGCACGTCGCGCGGCTCGTCGTGTGGCTCGTGGTCGACTACTTCGCCTCCGTCGCGCGTCCAGGTGCCTCGGCTCATCACGCAGCTCGTTGTCGACTACTTCGACTACACTGCGCGTCGGGGTCCCTCGGCACGTCGCGCGGCTAGTCGTCAACTACTTCACCTACTCCGCGCGTCCGGTTGGTTCGGCTAGTCGCGCGGCTTTTCGCGTGACTCATCGTCGACTACTTCTCCTCGCGCAGGCTAGTCGTCGACTACTTCGCCTACGCCGCGCGTCTGGGTGCCTCGGCACGTCGCGCGGCTCGTCGTCAACTACTCCGCCTTGCGCAGGCTCGTCGTCGACTACTTTGACTATGCCGCGCGTCCGATTGCTTCAGCACGTCGCGCGGCTCGTCGCGCGGCTCATCGCTTGGCTCGTCATCGACTACTTCGCCTCCGCCGCGCGTCCGGGTGCCTCGGCACGTCACGCGGCTCGTCGTCAACTACTTCACCTACTCCGCGCGTCTGGTTGCTTCGGCTCGTCGCGCGGCTTGTCGCGTGACTCATCGTCGACTACTTCGCCTCGCCCAGGCTCGTCGTCGACTACTTCGCCTACGCCGCGGGTCGGGGTGCCACGGCACGTCGCGAGGCTCGTCACGCGGCTCGTCGTCAACTACTCCACCTCGCGCAGGCTCGTTGTCGACTGCTTCGACTACGACGCGCGTCCGGTTGCTTCGGCACGTCACGCGGATCGTCGCGTGGCTCGTTGTCGACTACTTCGCCTCTGCCGCGCGTCCGGGTGCCTTGGCTCGTCACGCGGCTCGTTGTCGACTACTTCGACTACGCCGCGCGTCCGGGTCCCTCGGCACGTCGCGCGGCTCGTCGTCAACTACTTCACCTACTGCGCGCGTCTGGGTGCCTCGGCACGTCGCGCGGTTCGTCAAGCGGTTCGTCGTCGACTACTTCACATTCGCCGCGCGTCCGGTTTCTTCGGCTCGTCGCGCGGCTCGTCGCGTGACTCGTCGTCGACAACTTCGCCTCGCGCAGGCTCGGCGTCGACTACTTCGCTTAAGCCGCGCGTCCAGGTGCCTCGGCACGTCGCGTGGCTCGTCACGTGGCTCGTCGTCGACTACTCCGCCTCACGTAGGCTCGTCGTCGACTACTTCGACTACACCGTGCTTCCGGTTCCTTCGGCTCGTCGCGCGGCTCGTCTCGCAGCTCGTCGTCGACTACTTCGAATACGCCGCGCGACCGGGTGCCTTGGCTCGTCGCGCGGCTCGTTGTCGACTACTTCGACTATGTCGCACGTCCGGTTGCTTCGGCACGTCGCGCGGCACGTCGCGCGGCTCGTTGCGCCACCCGTCGTCGACTACTTCGCCTCGCGCAGGCTCTCTCGTCGACTACTTCGCCTCACGCAGGCCCCTCGTCGACTACTGTTGACGGTGAAAATCCGTCAACCTAGCCATGAGTTTACCTTCGGTGTTGGCATGAGTTTTATACCTTATCCATTGGTACTAACCCCCGTGGTATAACAAGTTCACGTGTGCATGTCGTTTTTGGAGTTTGATGTTTATGCAGGGATTTAGTGTTGAATGCAAGACTTTCGGGATAAGTTCATCAAGCACCTCATGGCAAGACCTTGAAGCCCTGAACAAGTCATGCAATGAAGCAAACTTAACTCCAAGAAGCCGGGGACTTGATCCGAGAAGACGACAGACTCCAGGGACCTGACCAGAAAAGTGCTAAATCTTGCAAGACAAGGAGTTGAGTCCAATTCGGAGAGAAACCGACGACATGGACCCACATGCAGAAGGGGGAAACATCCAGGAAGCAAGGGAACCGACGTCGGGCAAAGGAGCCCACGGGCTGGGCCTAAATGGGCCCAGGCCGGCCGGCCCAGTCCGGTCGGCCCAGGCCCATTTTGGGCCCAAATCCGTCCTCCTTTGCCCTAGCCGCCAATCGGGCTATTTATAGTCCCCTGACCGAGAGCCACGGAGAGAAGATTTCGTCTTCGGCCGCCGAGAAGCAGAGAAGAGAGGGACACCATCTCGGAGAGGAGAGGGTCGAGCTAGTTGACTAGGGTTCCCCTAGCCGACGTGGGAACCTTGCACGGAAGACCACGTCGGAGTTCCCGGAGCTAGAAGCAAGATCAAGGAAGGATCCCGGTGGTGATCTTGTGTATGTATCATTGTTATAGTTGAATTATCAAGTTGAATCTTTTCCCAGCGATCAAGTGTTTCCTCGAAGATTTCGTTTTTCGATCGTCTTTGCTTATTCCAATTCTATCCGTACGATAGATTACATAGGGTGTTCTTGTAGCCGCGGTGGCTAGAGGTACACGCCGGATCTTCCGAGAGAATCTCGACTTGTCTTTTGACTCGCCCTAAGCTCCCCGCATGAATAGGGATATGTTGTGACAGAACGGGGGTCTCGAAAGGCGGATGTTTTCGGATTTGGACGGGAAACCACAATTTAAAGAGGCTTTTATTAAGATTCGATTTGCTACTTCTTCTCTTGCTTGGAACTTCAACAAAAGGCTTACCCCGATCCCTCTAGATCGGTTTATCTACCCAATCTTACTTTGTTTTCTCCGGTTTTTAGTAGATTAGATCTGTTTTGTGTCTTTAACTTAGATGCATTAGGTTTTTATTCGAAGATTGAAGTTATTTGGCTTTAATAGATTAAGTCTTGCGTCACACATTTGTTCCACGGATTCGATACCTTGGGTTCACCACTCGAGGGAAGAAGGGTCCCTTGACTACGACGGGAGACTTGTACGCTTGCGAGTCACGAACGAACTTTGATACAATTATTAACCGTCAACAAGCCCCTTTTTCTGGCGCCGTTGCCGGGGAACAAGTGATCAAGATTTGATTTTTTATTGCTTTTTTTGTAATTTTCAGTACTGATTTTGTTTTATTTTTGCATCTGCTAAATTTTGATCATCCTCAAAATACATCTAATCTAGTTTGTCTAACTCTAGTCTTTATAGATTTGTTTTGTTTTCTAGTTTTTCTTGCATACTTTGTTTATTGCTAACCCTAACAGGAGATGGACGGCTACCTCTCCAACAAACCCAATAATTTTGTGGATGATCCAGAAAAACTTTACAGGCTAAGGAGACGCGAAGCACATCAAGCTAAAAAGCTGGATTTTGTAGATTCGGAGTCGGAAGACAAAGGATCGAAGGAATCTCCGAAGAATTCACCACCTCAAAGTCCGCGGGAGAATCGACCTCCACCAATGGGTGACCAACCACCGGAAGAACGCAAGATTGGGGAGCTATGCACCCCAGACATCATCGACCTACCAATCTTGAACCTCGAGGAGATCGGAAGACCGTTCGAGATCAAGACCTCAACAATCCGCATGGTGCAACATTCACCCTTCACCGGCAAAGAGGATCCGAACCTTCACCTCCAAGCATTCATTCAACTATGTCAGACTTTCAACATGGATGGGGTGACTCAAGATCAAATGAGGGCAAGGCTTTTTCCGTTTTCACTACTCGGGAAGGCTTTGCAATGGTTCCACTCTCAACCGGCGGAGACGGTGCAAAATTGGAACACGTTGATGAAGGCTTTCATGAAGGAATACTACTCACCGGGTAAAACTCAAAGCTTGTGTAATAAGATTGCCACCTTTGTTCAATATCCTACGAAACTATCTCGGAGGCATTCGAGCGCTTCAACGAGTACACCCGGGCGGTTCCACATCACAAGTTCCCGAAAGAAGACCTCGTGCAAAAGTTCTATCAAGGACTCACCATGGCGTCAAGGACGATCATCGATGCATCGGCGGGAGGATCTATCATCGAGCTTACACCGACGGAAGCTTTCACGCTATTCAAGAAGGTCGCGGATAATGACACGTGGGCGTCATCCGGGCGCCTACATCCGGCTCAACCCATGGGGAACGTCAAAGGAGTCTTGCAAGTGGAGAAGGAAGACATACTTGAAGGCAAGATCGACTCTCTCATGAGAAGGTTGGAGAAGATGGAGATGGAAAAGAAAGAGGTTCAAGACTTGAAGGTCGCCGAAGCAAGGTCCACATGCGAAGAATGTGGAGAATATGGCCATGTCCGCAAAGATTGTCCGGAGGAAGCCAAAGTGCTCGACTACATGAGGAAGGGAGAATTGCCGAACTTCCGCTACGGACAAGGTAGGCCTCAATTTAATGCAAGCTCATCTATTCCTAACGCGGTTCCGCTTCGGATACAATTGAAGGAGTTCATGGATGAGCAAGCTAAGATCAACAAGGACACCGTCACCAAGTTCAAGACCATAGACAAGGTGTTGGAGAACATCGATAGCAAAGTGACGGAGGTCGGAAGTTCCAATCATCAAGTGCTCAACATGATGAAGATGCTCGAGACGCAAGTTGGACAACTTGCGGGGTGCCTCACTAATGATGAAGGGAAGCTTCCGGGACAACCCAAATGTCCCGAATCGGCGAAGGCCATTCAAACGCGTTCGGGGAAGGAGACCGAAGATCCGGAACGTTCCGTGGGAGCAAGGAAGCTTAAACCGTCCACCGAGGTGGAAGGAGTTGCTAAAGAGAAGGTTACGGGGATCGTCACCGAGGAACCCGAATTCGAGATGCCGGAGGAAGACACGAGGATACCGCAACTCAAGCCACGCTACTTCCGAGGTAAACTTGACAACCACTTTGAGAAGTTTGTGGAAGTTGTGCGTAGACTTAGCATCAACATGCCATTACTAGATGCCCTACAAGTACCTACATATTCTCGTTACTTTAAAGACATACTTGCAAATAAATATGAGATAGCAACACTCGGGGTAGATCATGTCAAAATGTCCGAGGAGTGTAGTGCAGCTATTGCTTATGGGCTAGAGAAGCAAAAAGACCCCGGGTGCCCTACAATTCCATGTTCAGTTGGTTCTTTCAACTTCGAGAAGGCGTTATGCGACCTTGGAGCTAGTGTTAGTGTCATGCCGAGGGATGTGTTCGAGAAGCTACGCCTACCGATGGAGCCTACGGGAATATGTTTGGAGTTGGGTGACAACTCCATTCGCTATCCCTTGGGCATTGCTGAAGATGTACCCATGAAGATTGGACACCACTTCATCCCCGTCGACTTCGTTGTGCTCGAGATGGGAGAGAGGGAGAAGCCGCCGCTCATCCTAGGGAGGCCGTTCCTCAAGACCGTGGGAGCTACTATTGATGTTGGCAAGGGGGAGATCATGTTCGATATCAACGGAGAAAGGAGTTCCTTCAAGTTCCGTCCAAGGATTGAGGCATGCAACATGATTGGAGTGAAGGAAGAACCAAAACAAACGGAGGGGCTGAAAAAGAAGAAGGAGCCGAAAAAAGTGAACGTAACGAAAATCAAAGAAGGTGTTGCATCCGTCAAGACAAAGGAAGAGAAGCCGCCTGTAAAGACCAAAAAGATGACCAAGCCAACTAAGCCGAAAGACAAGCCCGCGCCCAAGATGGTGCGGAAGTGGGTACCCGAGATTGCAACGCCCGCAAAGAGCGTTGATCCGGAGTAATCAAGTGAAGAAGTCTAGCTATAGACTATAAACGAAGCGCTAGGCGGGAGGCAACCCGTTTCGTCGAGTCAAGAATAAGCTACCGGGAGGACAACCCGATTCCAGGTTTTTCGAGTATTTTTAATAATTTAGTTTTTGAGTTTTACTACGCAAAGACATTAGACTTAGAAGTGGTTGAACAATATTAGAGACATAATTCTTGATTGAATGTTTGCTTTATCATAAACCCTTTGCATGAACCCTCCTATGTGCTTGTTTGATTCTTTTCTTTTCGAGAAACCCCTCAACCAAATAATTTCAGAACCTTAACTCAACCTTTCACCCTCATTATGGTGCTGAGGTTGACTTATTTTTCATGCTAAAACCACACGAGTAGAGCCACGATTTATGTTTAAGTGTTAATAAAATTCAGCACGTGGTAGGACTCGCGTGAACCTAGAAATCGAAGCTTTTGGTTGGTTTTAAAAATCTTTATCCTTGGTTTCTCTAGGATTAGAATTTTTCTAAGCCTATTCTAATTTTGTTTTATTCAAAATCTTTCTTATTTAGCCAAAATTAGAACCTAAACCTATGCCCCCATGATCAAGCCGGGAAAACGTTCGCTCTCAACCGATGAAAGCAAACTATACCGGTGAGACCGAAATCGACGTAGTCGAAAAATATTTTCGACTTACATTTGTTTTTAATGGTTTAAAAACTTCTCTAAAATTATGCTTGAGCTCTTGCATGGCTCTGAAAAATATTTTAAATTTCGAATTAGAGGAGTGCTTAACCTTAAACACACCTAAATGGAGGCAACTAGTTTGAATTAATCATGCATGTACCATTGGATCCCCTTTTATCAACTTTCACCAATTCCACATGCAAAGGACAAGCATGGTGGGAAGCAAGCATCAACTTTGCAGGATTTTCATGGTGGCATGTGAAGCAAGTGGAGCTAGGGAGCATGGACATGACCCAAAGCATGGAGCATCAAGTGGGAGGACCAATAATTCAAGAAAAGGAGTGGACGAGAGCGTTTGGGCGGTGCAACTCGTGGAGCACGCGGGCAGGAAAGTTGCAGAGGCGAAATGATCGTGCTGGGAGAAAGACGCGGCGGGGAGGAGCCGGAGGAGCCCGGGCCGGCCGGCCCGGGCCGGCCGGCCTGCCCTATTTAAGGAGCCCCCCGGCTCCCGTTTTCTGCAGGCAAGCTTCCCTCTCCTTCCCTTGTTTGTGTGTTCAAGTTTGTGTGCTCAGAACCTCCGTAGACATAGCCAACCATCCCAAGCTTGATAGCTCAAGAAAAAAAATCCACATCCTTAATCCACTCAAAGTCCACATCCGAAGCAAAGAGTTTAAGTGCCTAGTTTACCGGTTGCAACCCGGAATTTTAGTTGAAGAAAGAGTGCAGCAACCATGTGGAAGAAGACCACAAGTCTCTTCTCCAAGAAGAAGAGTTCTTCGTCGTCCAAGCCGTCATCAACCACGTCTTCGAGGAGGCACTCGGTTTCCGAGTCTCCCCGGAGCATGGAGACGGACACGGCACCACCGAGGAGGAACGACGCTCTCCTCCTTGGTGGTATGAGGGCTGCGAGAAGCACTTCCATGAGGTTCACCGAACCTCGTGGGCACACGGAGGAGCAGCCGCGCCACCACGACGATCGACTCGCTCAACCGCACCACCTCCTTACACCCCGACACAATCTTCATACGGCTTCATCATCTTGTCGGCGGAGGAGGAGGAGAGGCTCGCCAATCTTGAGAAGAGGCTTGTGCCGAACGTCGAGTTCGACGACCAAGCACTCTACACCTTGGGTTTTTGCACCGACATATACTATATGTTGGGGCACCTCGGATGGGTGCAGTTCTCCTCGGATGGGCACCTACGAGATGGGCGAAGTCACGATCGTCGCCGAATTTTTTCTTTCATCATTATATATTTTTTAAAATACTCCCCTTTGAACTCTAAAACTGCACCGTACCTACCTCCTCCCCCATGCTTAGACGTTGCTCGTTCTCGAGCAAAGAGGCGAAAAATAAGGTAGGTACCGGAAATATTTTTCCTTTGGAGAGATACTTGAAATCTTCAATGTAGGCACCGTCTTGCGATCTTCCTTGAATTGATGATCCATTCTCGACGATAGGTTGTGGTCAAGGAGGTAATCACAAAAGATGATATTTGGTTTAAGGGTGGATATCCGGCGAGGTTTGTGAGATCTCCGATGTGGGGATACACAATGCACGGATAAAAGGCTAGCAAAAAGATAGATACGCAAAAACGGAATGACCAGCTTCTTAGTCTCGGGCCAGAGAAATCATGGCCTGCAATAACTCACTCAAAAATAAATCTTGTACACTAAAGTTTATGCACACAAATATATATAAGGCTCTGGATAGGTTGAGCAACACACAAGTGATATTTGTGACAAGGTTAGCAATATTTTTGAGCATAAAAGACATCTTTAATCTATTCATAACTTAAGAGCACATAAAACACTATGGGTCTTTATTTTAATCATAACCTCCGCTGAAGATTAAGCTAGCATTTAGATAATTTCAGATTTGTATTTTTAAGAGAGCACTAGGTTAAACATGCATAAATCAATTACAAAGATAAACAAAGCGGCAATTATAATCATATATCATCATGGCACAAACTTTGTAACTTTACCAAAGGTAAAAACTTGGTGGCGACATTATTCATGATGAAAATAAACACTAAGACACACGCTGAAAAATTAAACTAACACTAAAAATTGAAGTAAAACTGAAAATACTACGCATACATAGGTGCAAACAAGCTGAAAATTAAAGAAAAGGGGGTAAAGGAAAGATAGCTAAAGCTCCTCCTCTCTCTAATCTTCTGCCGGTGGTTGATATTGATAGTCTTGGTTGTTGTACCCTTACTCATAATGCACCACTCCTCATATGAATTGTCTGACGGTGCTAGGTGAAGGTGTCCAAGCATATAAGCGACGTTTGCATTTCCTTCACCCATTTGGTTTGCATTGGTTAGGATGGCTGCAATAATTTGCACGTTCCTTGCAGCGTATCCTCCATTGGTGGCCACATTTTGTTGTGGTTGAGGAAGGTGTGCAAATGGTTCCGCAAAGGATACGTTGGGCACCGCAAAAATGGTGGGGGTATGGCTGCACCACTCCCCCATGCTTGCATTGGTACACCACCGTAGTAACTCGGCGGCGCCGGGGTTCCTCCCAATGGTGGGACATAATTTTTTTGTGCACCTCCTTCTTGGGTCGTGGAAGATCCTTCTCCTATAATTCTTCTCCTTTTATTTTTTTTCTTTTCCGGCACAAGAAGTCCTTCCTCTAACCAATCTTCTTCCCCTCAAGAAAAAGTTTTAATCTTCAATCCGGAAGGGGAAAATTCACCTAGGCCACTTGGAAGCCTCCTCTCTCATCTTCACTTTTATATTTTCCTTTCTTCATATATTCTTAGGGAGGTCCCAGGTAGGAGATGATTCGGGTTCCTTGTAATACCCGGTTTTAAAGAGATAGCCAATATGGAGAGGCAACACCCCGAACCAATATCTTCCGAACTCGATGTTGCTTAACAACACCACCGGTTGATCATAGGTGAGTGGGGTCTATTGGCCACTTGGCAATCAAAGCCGAGTAAAGCCAATTCAACTCCGTGTTGGTTATCTTTGTCTCTCTTGTTCTCCCAAAAATCCACTTGCACAAAAGTGACACACTTGGATGATGGGGTTCCGGATAGTATTTCTTCGTTGATGGTCTCTTCCCGTGATCATACTCCAAAAACCTTCCCATGTGCCTTCATGCACATTCACTTGTTCCGGAGCTCCCTTTTGAAAATAGGAGACACTCGCCCATGGGTCTACGATACTAGAACATGCAATCGTTTCGAACATGAAAACCAATCTAATCTATCGGGGATTGTGTTGAATGGATCCAAGGAAGCATTGAGCCCTTTACTCCCTTTATGGCATGGTAGCTAACCTTAAGCATTAAAGTATTTCCAACACAAGGTGATAGATAGATAATCCAACAAAGTATGATTACATCTCAAGATCGGTTGCAACCCATGGATGAAAGGAGATTACCCCATCAAGGTGCTAGAAATAGCATCATTGATCAAGGTTACCCTTCCGACGGTGTCTTCCTTCTTCTCCACTTGTGGGTTCCCTCCAACGGAATAAGAGACTCAGCACTCCTTCATCAAGGGTATGCGCCATGGTCATGAAAATTTCCTAGGCGAATTCCTTGTGGGTGTTTGCCGACACTCCGTTAGAGAATTGCACCGGTGTCCCGTATGAAACCCAATATGTGGAGAGCTTGGTCGTCGATGTCGACGTTCTCTACAAGCCACTACCCAAAGCGAGCGAGCTTCTTCTCCTCCTCCTCCGTCGTGATGACATACCCCTCGGAATACCGCGGAGCGCATGCGTGTCGAGTGGTGAGGTTGGACGGGCGGCTCCTCCATATGTCCTTGAGGTTTGGTGAACCTCATAGATGAGTTTCGTGTGGCCCTCATGCAACCAAAGAGAAGAGTGGTTCCTCCTTGGCGGTGCTGTGTCCTCCTCCATACTCCGAGGAAACTCGGAAACCAAGTGCCTCCTCGAAGAGGTTGTCGATGATGGCTTAGACGATGATGATCCCTTCTTCTTTGGTGAAAAGGCTTGTAATTTTCTTCCATGATTGCAGCGCTCTCCCTCACAAATAAATATCCAGGGTTTTCACCCAGTAACAAGGTACACAAATATTATTTTGGAGTCTGGACTTTGAGTGGATTAAGGATGTGATTTGTTGCACGAAACAAACGAGATGGATGGCTAAGTCTAAGGTGGTTCCGGCCTACAAACTAGAGCACACAAACAATGAGTTGGATGAAAGACTTACCTCTCTCCTCCTCTTGGCTCGGTTCTTCTCTAGTGCAGGTTGCTTCGTGACCGCGTACACCTTCCAAACGTTCCCGTCCACTCCTTCGCTTGCATTATTGCTCCTTCCACTTGATGTTTTCGCTTGATTCACTTCCATACTCCCTTGCCTCACATGCATCCATGATATTCCTACAAAACAAGGCCTTGGCTGCCCCCCATGCTTGTACTTTGCATGTGGTTTGATAAAAGATGTCGGAGGGGCATCCCGTGATGTATCATGGTGCGTGTATGGTCAAGTTAACTTGATTGCCTCACTCTAAGCATGTTTTAAGGCTAAGCACTACTCTAATTTCGAAATTTAAAAATATTTTTCAGAGCCATGCAAGAGCTCAAGCATAAATTTAGAGAAGTTTTTAAACCATTAAAAACAAATGTAAGTCGAAAATATTTTCCGACTACGTTGATATCAGTCTCACCGGTATTGTTTGCCTTCATTAGTTGAGAGCAAGCTTTTCCCGGCTTGATCATGGGGGCATAGGTTTAGGTCCTAATTTTGATTAGATGAGAGAGATTTTGAATGAAATAAAATGAAGTGAGGCTTAGAAAAATTCTAAACTTAGAGAAACCAAGGATATGGATTTTTAAACCAACCAAAAATCAAGTTTCTAGGTTCACGCGAGTCCTACTACATGCTGAAATTTAAATAACATCTAGATACAAGTCGTGGCTCTACTCGAGTGTTTTTAGCATGAAAAACAAGTCAACCACAACACCATAATGAGGGTGAAGGGTTGAGTTAGGTTCTGAATTTTTTTTGGTTGTGGTTTCTCGAAAAAGAAGCAAACAACATAGGATGGTTCATGTAAAGGGTTTATGATCAAGCAAAATATTCAACCAAGAATTATGTCTCTAATATTGTTCAACCATTCTAAGTCTAAGGTTTTGCATAGTAAAATTCAAAAGTGAATTATTAAAAAGACTTGAAAAACCTGGAATCGGGTTGTCCTCCCGGTAGCTTATTCTTGACTCGACGAAACGGGTTGCCTCCCGCCTAGCGCTTCGTTTATAGTCCATGGCTAGACTTCTTCACTTGATTACTCCGGATCAACACTCTTTGCGGGTGTTGCAATCTTGGGTACCCACTTCGGCTTAGTCATTTTTTTTGGTCTTCACAGGCTGGCTTTGTCCTTTGGTCTTGACGGATGCAACAACTTCCTTGTGGCTCGGCATCTCGAACTCCGTTCTTCGGTTGTGATCTTCATGGTCTCCTTAGTGTGATCCTCCATCTCTCCCGAATGAGTTTGAGTAGCCTTTCGCCGTCTTGGGACCTTGGAGTTGTCTCCGAAATTCTTCTTTGTTACCCATCGGGCGCCCGACAAGTTGTCCCACTTGCGTCTAGCATCTTCATCACGATGAACACTTCACACTCCTTGCATGTGGATCTTGCTTTGGCGGCCTTTAGGTGTTGAGCTTCTTTCTCCATCTCCATCTTGTCCATCCTCCTCTTGATTTGAACGGCCTTCCGGCGTCTTGACTTGGAGGTGGTGATTCCCTTGGAGATTTTGATGGTCCTTCGAGCTTGTGTTGCACGTCACCTTTGCCTGTAAAGTTTTCCTGGATCATCCACAAAAAATTTAGGGTTAGTGATAAAACAAAAATCTAACAAAAGAAAAATTAGGGTTAATCAAAACTAGATTAGATTGATTTTTTTTCTTTTTGAGGATGACCAAACATAAGAGATGCAAAAGAAAATCAAAAGAAAAACTGAAAGATAAGCGATACTAGATCAGATCTTGATTGCTTGTTCCCCGGCAACGGCGCTAGAAAAAGGGGCTTGTTGGCGGTTAATAGTTGTATCAAAGTTCGTTTAGACTTGCAAGCGGACAAGTCTCCCGTCATAGTCAAGGGACCCTTCTTCCCTCGAGTGGTGAACCCAAGGTATCGAATCCATGGAACAATGTGCAACGCAAGGATTCAATCTAGTAAAGCAAGGTAAGCTATCTAATGAAGACAAGTTGCATCTAATCTACTAACTCATAAAGAAAACGAATCTAATCTAATCTACTAAAGAGGTAGCAAGAGAAAGCAAGAGATAACCAATCTAGAGAATCTAGATCATGCTTATGTTGTAGCTCCAAACAAGATAGATGAAGATAGAAAAGCGAATCTCATTAAAAGCATCTTTAAATCGTGGCCTTCCCATCCGACTCTGAAAACGCCCGCCTTTCGGAACCCCCGTTCTGTCACAACGTATCCCTATTCATGCGGGTAGTCTAGGGCAAGTTCGATAGAACAAGTTGAAATCACTTGGCCGGTCCGGTATGCACCTATAGCCACCGCGGCTACAAGAGCACCCTAAGTAATCTAGCTATAGACTAGATCGTAGAAGAAGCAAAACCAAGAAGAAAACAAAATCATCGAGAAGGCACTTAATCGCTAGAAATCGAATTCACTTACAAACTTCACCATGAATGATTACATGAACAAGATCACCACCGGGGCCCTCCCTCGATCTTGATCCTCGCTCCGGAGCTCCGACGTGGTCTTCCATGCAAGGTTCCCACGTCGGCTAGGGAGACCCTAGACAACTAGCATGACCCTCATCTCCGAGATGGTGTCCCTCAAGCTTCTCTGCTCCTCGGCGGCGGATTACGACTTCGGTTCTGTGTGGCTCTCGGTCAGGGGGCTATTTATAGCCTGAGAAGCAATTAGGTCAAAGGGAGGCCTATTGGGCCCCGAAAAGGGCTATTTATTGCCTTGGCTCGTCGCGCGGCTCGTTGTCGACTACTTCGACTATGTCGCACGTCCGGTTGCTTCAGCACGTCGCGTGGCACGTCGCGCGGCTCGTTGCGCCGCCCGTCGTCGACTACTTCGCCTCGCGCAGGCTCGTCGTCGACTACTTCACCTCGCGCAGGCCCCTCGTCGACTACTTCGCCTACGCCGCGCGTCCCTGTGCCTCGACACATCGAGCGGTTCGTCAAGCGGCTCGTCGTCGACTACTTCACCTACGCTGCGCGTCCGGTTGCTTCGGCTCGTCGCGCGGCTTGTCGCGTGTCTCATCGTTGACTACTTCGCCTTCGCCGCGCGTCCGGGTGCCTCGGCACGTCGCGGGGCTCGTCACGCGGCTCGTCGTCGACTACTCCACCTCGCGCAAACTCGTCGTCGACTGCTTCGACTACGACGAGCGTCCGGTTGCTTCGGCACGTCGTGCGGCTCGTCGCGTGGCTCGTTGTCGACTATTTCGCCTCTGCTGCGCGTCCGTGTGCCTCGGCTCATCGCGCGGCTCGTTGTCGACTACTTCACCTACTCTGCTCGTCCGGTTGCTTCGGAACGTCGCACGGCTCGTCGTCAACTACTTCACCTACTCTGCTCGTCCGGTTGCTTCGGCTCGTCGCGCAACTTGTCGCGTGACTCATCGTCGACTACTTCGCCTCGCGCAGTCGCACGACTCATCGTCGACTACTTTGCCTCGCGCAGTCGCACGACTCATCGTCGACTACTTCGCCTCGTGCAGGCTCGTCGTCGACTACTTCGCGTACGCCGCGGGTCCGGGTGCCTCGGCACGTCGCGCGGCTCGTCACGCGGCTCGTCATCGACTACTCCACTTCGCGCAGGCTGCTCGTCGACTGCTTCGACTACGACGCGCGTCCGGTTGCTTCGGCACGTCGCGCGGCTCGTCGCGTGGCTCGTTGTCGACTACTTCGCCTCCGTCGCGCGTCCAGGTGCCTCGGCTCGTCACGCAGCTCGTTGTCGACTACTTCGACTACGCTGCGCGTCCGGGTCCCTCGGCACGTCGCGCGGCTCGTCGTCAACTACTTCACCTATTCCGCGCGTCCGGTCGCTTCGGCTAGTCGTGCGGCTTTTCGCGTGACTCATCGTCGACTACTTCTCCTCGCGCAGGCTAGTCGTCGACTACTTTGCCTACGCCGCGCGTCTGGGTGCCTCAGCACATCGCGCGGCTCGTCGTCAACTACTCCGCCTTGCGCAGGCTCGTCGTCGACTACTTTGACTATGTCGCGCGTCCGGTTGCTTCAGCACGTCGCGCGGCTCGTCGCGCGGCTCGTCATCGACTACTTCGCCTCCGCCGCGCGTCCGGGTGCCTCGGCACGTCACTCGGCTCGTCGTCAACTACTTCACCTACTCCGCGCGTCTGGTTGCTTCGGCTCGTCGCGCGGCTTGTCGCGTGACTCATCGTCGACTACTTCGCCTCGCGCAGGCTCGTCGTCGACTACTTCGCCTACGCCACGGGTCCGGGTGCCACGGCACGTCGTGAGGCTCGTCACGTGGCTCGTCGTCAACTACTCCACCTCGCGTAGGCTCGTTGTCGACTGCTTCGACTATGACGCACGTCCGGTTGCTTCGGCACGTCACGCGGCTCGTCGCGTGGCTCGTTGTCGACTACTTCGCCTCTGCCG
Organism: Cenchrus americanus; assembly: GCA_947561735.1. NCBI lineage: Eukaryota > Viridiplantae > Streptophyta > Magnoliopsida > Poales > Poaceae > Cenchrus > Cenchrus americanus. The sequence goes on from OX387239.1 coordinate 133,325,681, forward strand.
CGCGTCCGGGTGCCTCGGCTCGTCACGTGGCTCGTTGTCGACTACTTCGACTACGCCGCGCGTCCGGGTCCCTCGGCACGTCGCGCGGCTGATCGTCAACTACTTCACCTACTCCGCGCGTCCGGGTGCCTCGGCACTTCGCGCGGTTCGTCAAGCGGTTCGTCGTCGACTACTTCACCTTCGCCGCGCGTCCGGTTTCTTCGGCTCGTCGCGCGGCTCGTCGCGTGACTCGTCGTCGACAACTTCGCCTCGCACAGGCTCGTCGTCGACTACTTCTCTTACGCCGCGCGTCCTGGTGCCTCGGCACGTCGCGTGGCTCGTCACGTGGCTCGTCGTGGACTACTCCGCCTCACGTAGGCTCGTCGTCGACTACTTCGACTACACCGTTCTTTCGGTTCCTTCGGCTCGTCGCGCGGCTCATCGTCGACTACTTCGACTACGCAGCGCGACCGGGTGCCTTGGCTCATCGCGCGGCTCGTTGTCGACTACTTCGACTATGTCGCACGTCCAGTTGCTTCGGCACGTCGCGCGGCTTGTTGCGCCGCCCGTCGTCAACTACTTCGCCTCGCGCAGGCTCGTCGTCGACTACTTCGCCTCGCGCAGGCCCCTCGTCGACAACTTCGCCTACGCCGCGCGTCCCTGTGCCTCGGCACGTCGAGTGGTTCGTCAAGCGGCTCGTCGTCGACTACTTCACCTACGCTACGCGTCCGGTTGCTTCGGCTCGTCGCGCGGCTTGTCGCGTGTCTCATCGTTGACTACTTCGCCTACGCCGCGCGTCCGGGTACCTCGGCACGTCGCGGGGCTCGTCACGCGGCTCGTCGTCGACTACTCCACCTCGCGCAGGCTCGTCGTCGACTGCTTCGACTACGACGTGCGTCTGGTTGCTTCTGCACGTCGTGCGGCTCGTCGCGTGGCTCGTTGTCGATTGCTTCGCCTCCGCCGCGCGTCCGGGTGCCTCGGAACGTCACGGCTCGTCGTCAACTACTTCACCTACTCCGCTCGTCCGGTTGTTTCGGCTCGTCGCGCGGCTTGTCGCGTGACTCATCGTCGACAACTTCGCCTCGCGCAAGCTCGTCGTCGACTACTTCGCCTATGCCGTGGGTCTGGGTGCCTCGGCACGTCGCGGAGCTCGTCACGCGGCTCGTCGTCGACTGCTCCACCTCGCGCAGGCTCGTCGTCAACTGTTTCGACTACAACGCGCATCCGGTTGCTTCGGCACGTCGCGCGGCTCGTCGCATGGCTCGTTGTCGACTACTTCACCTCCGCCGCGCGTCCGGGTGCCTCGGCTCGTCGCGCGGCTCGTTGTCGACTACTTCGACTACACCGCGCGTCCGGGTCCCTCGGCAGGTCGCGCGGCTCGTCGTCAACTACTTCACCTACTCCGCGTGTCCAGTTGCTTCTTCTAGTCGCGCGGCTTGTCACGTGTCTCATCGCCGACTACTTCGCCTCGCACAGGCTCGTCGTCGACTACTTCGCCTACGCCGCGCGTCCGGGTGCCTCGGCACGTCGCGCGGCTCGTCGTCGACTACTCCGCCTTGCGCACGCTTGTCATCTACTACTTTGACTATGCCGCGCGTCCGGGTGCCTTGGAACGTTAAGCGGCTCGTCGTCAAATACTTCACCTACGCTACGTGTCCGGTTGCTTCGGCTCGTCGCGCGGCTTGTCGTGTGTCTCATCGTTGACTACTTCGCCTACGCCGCGCGTCCGGGTACCTCGGCACGTCGCGGGGCTCGTCACGCGGCTCGTCGTCGACTACTCCACCTCGCGCAGGCTCGTCGTCGACTGCTTCGACTACGACGTGCGTCTGGTTGCTTCTGCACGTCGTGCGCCTCGTCGCGTGGCTCGTTGTCGATTGCTTCGCCTCCGCCGCGCGTTCGGGTGCCTCGGAACGTCACGGCTCGTCGTCAACTACTTCACCTACTCCGCTCGTCCGGTTGTTTCGGCTCGTCGCGCGGCTTGTCGCGTGACTCATCGTCGACAACTTCGCCTCGCGCAAGCTCGTCGTCGACTACTTCGCCTATGCCGTGGGTCTGGGTGCCTCGGCACGTCGCGGAGCTCGTCACGCGGCTCGTCGTCGACTGCTCCACCTCGCGCAGGCTCGTCGTCAACTGTTTCGACTACAACGCGCATCCGGTTGCTTCGGCACGTCGCGCGGCTCGTCGCATGGCTCGTTGTCGACTACTTCACCTCCGCCGCGCGTCCGGGTGCCTCGGCTCGTCGCGCGGCTCGTTGTCGACTACTTCGACTACACCGCGCGTCCGGGTCCCTCGGCAGGTCGCGCGGCTCGTCGTCAACTACTTCACCTACTCGCGTGTCCACTTGCTTCTTCTAGTCGCGCGGCTTGTCGCGTGTCTCATCGCCGACTACTTCGCCTCGCACAGGCTCGTCGTCGACTACTTCGCCTACGCCGCGCGTCCGGGTGCCTCGGCACGTCGCGCGGCTCGTCGTCGACTACTCCGCCTTGCGCACGCTTGTCATCTACTACTTTGACTATGCCGCGCGTCCGGGTGCCTTGGAACGTCAAGCGGCTCGTCGTCAAATACTTCACCTACGCTACGTGTCCGGTTGCTTCGGCTCGTCGCGCGGCTTGTCGCGTGTCTCATCGTTGACTACTTCGCCTACGCCGCGCGTCCGGGTACCTCGGCACGTCGCGGGGCTCGTCACGCGGCTCGTCGTCGACTACTCCACCTCGCGCAGGCTCGTCGTCGACTGCTTCGACTACGACGTGCGTCTGGTTGCTTCTGCACGTCGTGCGGCTCGTCGCGTGGCTCGTTGTCGATTGCTTCGCCTCCGCCGCGCGTCCGGGTGCCTCGGAACGTCACGGCTCGTCGTCAACTACTTCACCTACTCCGCTCGTCCGGTTGTTTTGGCTCGTCGCGCGGCTTGTCGCGTGACTCATCGTCGACAACTTCGCCTCGCGCAAGCTCGTCGTCGACTACTTCGCCTATGCCGTGGGTCTGGGTGCCTCGGCACGTCGCGGAGCTCGTCACGCGGCTCGTCGTCGACTGCTCCACCTCGCGCAGGCTCGTCGTCAACTGTTTCGACTACAACGCGCATCCGGTTGCTTCGGCACGTCGCGCGGCTCGTCGCATGGCTCGTTGTCGACTACTTCACCTCCGCCGCGCGTCCGGGTGCCTCGGCTTGTCGCGCGGCTCGTTGTCGACTACTTCGACTACACCGCGCGTCCGGGTCCCTCGGCAGGTCGCGCGGCTCGTCGTCAACTACTTCACCTACTCCGCGTGTCCAGTTGCTTCTTCTAGTCGCGCGGCTTGTCGCGTGTCTCATCGCCGACTACTTCGCCTCGCACAGGCTCGTCGTCGACTACCCCCGCCACGCCGCGCGTCCGGGTGCCTCGGCACGTCGCGCGGATCGTCGTCGACTACTCCGCGCGCGCACGCTTGTCATCTACTACTTTGACTATGCCGCGCGTCGGTGCCTTGGAACGCGGGCGGCTCGTCGTCAAATACTTCACCTACGCCATGCGTCCGGTTGCTTCGGCTCGTCGCGCGGCTTGTCGCGTGACTCATCGTCGACTACTTCGCCTCGCGCAGGCTCATCGTCGACTACTTCGCCTACGCCACGGGTCCGGGTGCCACGGCACGTCGCGAGGCTCGTCACGCGGCTCGTCGTCAACTACTCCACCTCGCGCAGGCTCGTTGTCGACTGCTTCGACTACGACGCGCGTCCGGTTGCTTTGGCACGTCACGCGGCTCGTCACGTGGCTTGTTGTCGACTACTTCGCCTCTGCCGCGCGTCCGGGTGCCTCGGCTCGTCACGCGGCTCGTTGTCGACTACTTCGACTACGCCGCGCGTCCGGGTCCCTCGGCACGTCGCGCGGCTCGTCGTCAACTACTTCACCTACTCCGCGCGCCCGGGTGCCTCGGCACGTCTCGCGGTCCGTCAAGCGGTTCGTCGTCGACTACTTCACCTTCGCCGCGCGTCCGGTTTCTTCGGCTCGTCGCGCGGCTCGTCGCGTGACTCGTCGTCGACAACATCACCTCGCGCAGGCTCGTCGTCGACTACTTCGCTTACGCCACGCATCCAGGTGCCTCGGCACGTCGCGTGGCTCGTCACGTGGCTCGTCGTCGACTACTCCGCCTGACGTAGGCTCGTCGTCGACTACTTCGACTACACCGTGCTTCCGGTTCCTTCGGCTCGTCGCGCGGCTCGTCGTCGACTACTTCGACTACGCCGCGCGACCGGGTGCCTTGGCTCATCGCGCGGCTCGTTGTCGACTACTTCGACTATGTCGCACGTCCGGTTGCTTCGGCACGTCGCGCGGCTCGTTGCGCCGCCTGTCGTCGACTACTTCGCCTCGCGCAGGCTCGTCGTCGACCACCTGCTCGCGCAGCCCCTCGTCGACAACTTCGCCTACGCCGCGCGTCCCTGTGCCTCGGCACGTCGAGTGGTTCGTCAAGCGGCTCGTCGTCGACTACTTCACCCTACGCTACGCGTCCGGTAGCCCTTCGGCTCGTCGCGCGGCTTGTCGCGTGTCTCATCGTTGACTACTTCGCCACGCCGCGCGTCCGGTACCTCGGCACGCCGCGGGGCTCGTCACGCGGCTCGTCGTCGACTACTCCACCTCGCGCAGGCTCGTCGCCGAGCGCTCGACTACGACGTGCGTTTGGCTGCTTCCCCGCACGTCGTGCGGCTCGCCGCGTGGCTCGTTGTCGATTGCTTCGCTCCGGCGCACGTCCGGTGCCTCGAACGTCACGGCTCGTCGTCAGCTACTTCACTTACTCCGCCGTCCGGCTGTTTCGGCTCGTCGCGCGGCTTGTCGCGTGACTCATCGTCGACAACTTCGCCCGCGCAAGCTCGTCGTCGACTACTTCGCTTATGCCGTGGGTCCGGGTGCCTCGGCACGTCGCCGAGCTGGCCACGCGGCTCGTCGTCGACGCTCCACCTCGCGCGGGCTCGCTCGTCAATCTTGCTTCGACTACAACGCGCATCCGGTTGCTTCGGCCGCCGCGCGGCTCGTCGCATGGCTCGTTGTCGACTACTCACCTCCGCGCGCGTCCGGTGCCTCGGCTCGTCGCGCGGCTCGTTGTCGACTACTTCGACTACACCGCGCGTCCGGGTCCCTCGGCAGGTCGCGCGGCTCGTCGTCAACTACTTCACCTACTCCGCGTGTCCGGCTGCTTCTTCTAGTCGCGCGGCTTGTCCACGTGTCTCATCGCCGACTACTTTCGCTCGCACAGCGCTCGTCGTGGACTACTTCGCCTACGCGCGCGTCCGGTGCCTCGGCACGTCGCGCGGCTCGTCGTCGACTACTCCGCCTTGCGCACGCTTGTCATCTACTACTTTGACTATGCCGCGCGTCCGGTGCCTTGGAACGTAAGCGGCTCGTAGTCAAATACTTCACCTACGCTACGTGTCCGGTTGCTTCGGCTCGTCCGCGCGGCTTGTCGCGTGTCTCATCGTTGACTACTTCGCCCACGCCGCGCGTCCGGGGTACCTCGACGTCGCGGGGCTCGCTCACGCGGCTCGTCGTCGACTACTCCACCTCGCGGGGGCTCGTGCCGATCGCTTCGACTACGACGTGCGCCTGGATGCTTCGCACGTCGTGCGGCTCGTCGCGTGGCTCGTTGTCGATTGCTTCGCCTCCGCCGCGCGCGTCGGTGCCTCGGAACGTCACGGCTCGTCGTCAACTACTTCACCTACTCCGCTCGTCGGTTGTTTCGGCCGTCGCGCGGCTTGTCGCGTGACTCATCGTCGACAACTTCGCCTCGCGCTAGCTCGTCGTCGACTACTTCGCCTATGCCGTGGGTCCGGGGTGCCTCGCACGTCGCGGAGCTCGTCACGCGGCTCGTCGTGCCGACCCGCTCCACCTCGCGCAGCTCGTCGTCATCGTTTCGACTACAACGCGCATCCGGTTGCTTCGCACGTCGCGCGGCTCGTCGCATGGCTCGTTGTCGACTACCTCCGCCGCGCGTCGGGGTGCCTCGGCTCGTCGCGCGGCTCGTTGTCGACTACTCGACTACACCGCGCGTCCGGTCCCCGGCGAGTCGCGCGGCTCGTCGTCAACTACTTCACCTACTCGCGTGTCCACTTGCTTCTTCTAGTCGCGCGGCTTGTCGCGTGTCTCATCGTCGACTACTTCGCTCGCACGAGCTCGGCGGCGACTACTTCGCCCTACGCCGCGCGTCGGGGTGCCTCCGCGACGCCGCGCGCGGCTCGTGTCGACTACTCCGCCTTGCGCACGCTTGTCATCTACTACTTTGACTATGCCGCGCGTCCGGTGGGTGCCTTGGAGCGTCAAGCGGCTCGTCGTCAAATACTTCACCTACGCTACGTGTCCGGCTGCTTTCTGGCTCGTCGCGCGGCCTGTCGCGTGTCTCATCGTTGACTACTTTCGCCTACGCGCGCGTCCGGGTACCCTCGGCACGTCGCGGCTCGTCCACGCGGCTCGTCGTCGACTACCCACCTCGCGCGAGCTCGCTGCCGACCGCCGACTACGACGTGCGCCCCCGGCTGCTTCGCACGCCGTGCGGCTCGTCGCGTGACGCTCGTTGTCGATTGCTTCGCCTCCCGCCGCGCGTCCGGTGCCTCGAACGTCACGGCTCGTCGTCAACTACTTCACCTACTCCGCTCGTCCGGTTGTTTTGGCTCGTCGCGCGGCTTGTCGCGTGACTCATCGTCGACAACCGCCGCGCAAGCTCGTCGTCGACTACCCGCCTATGCCGTGGGTCCGGGTGCCCCCGCACGTCGCGGAGCTCGTCACGCGGCTCGTCGTCGACTTGCTCCACCTCGCGCAGGGCTCGTCGTCCGCTCGGTTTCGACACAACGCGCAGCTCGCGTTGCTTCCGCATCGTCGCGCGGCTCGTCGCATGGCTGGCGTTGTCGACTACTTCACCTCCGCCGCGCGTCCGGTGCCCGGCTTGTCGCGCGGCTCGTTGTCGACTACTTCGGCTACACCCGCGCGTCCGGGTCCCTACAGGCGGGTCGCGGCTCGTCGAGTAATACGTAACTGAACGAAGTACAT